>OX336389.2:549407662-552136218 GCA_946902985.2 Meconema thalassinum
TTTTTTTGGACTTTACACCAACTATTCAGTAGCAAATATTAACCAATCTCAATAATATTTTTGTAGCATGTGAAGATATCTCCCATAATTCTGTGCATCCATATTAGTTAAAATAGTTATCGTTTATTTTTAAATAATTTTTAACTTGCATTTTTAGAAATAAAAATTAATTTTGTGAAACAATTTTTTATTTCAGGAACTATTTCATATTTTTCCAAACCCATGCACAGAATTATTAGTCTGTGCAATAAGTACATAGTGTAAAAAGATTGTAAACATTCAGTAATTTTTATTGGTCAATAGTTGGTATCAATTTTTTTAAGGAAAAGACTATCTTTTAGTAATTTCTGCCCATACTGCTCAACGGAAAGGAATAATTTTTCACTTTTTGCTTTATGAATGATGTTGGTCGTATGGAAATAAAATGTGGTGCAGTTTGGATCACTGGGAGAAAAAAAATGGGGTAGCCTATAGTGTCCCCGTAAAGAACCTTCCACTAATTACAGCTGTGTGAAGCTAAATTGTATAAGTTAGGAATGTAAACAACGCTCTTAGGTTTCTACGTTCGTTGCCAAGAGCCGACTGTGGTGGCGTCTAGTAGCTAGGGAAAATAGAATTTTAAATGAGAGAAAACATGTTTACTATCGTCCTCGTAGATCATGTAGACAAAAGTAAGTTGCAATATTGTTGTACGACGTGAGGAGGATATAATAAAATAATTAAAATGAAGTAAAACTTTTCGCCCTTGGATAGCCTTGAACCCGGGTTCTTCAAAACAACAAGCGAGCGCGATACCTCTTGCACACTTTTCCAATAGCCTTTAATGCATTTTATTACGCTCCTTAATAGTGCGTATGGTTAAATATCCAATTATTACAGTTAGATCTTAAATATTGATTGGAATGCATTCATTCTGTACCAGGCATATTTTGAAATGTACTTAAAGCAAGTTTCACGACCGCTTTGCGTTAATAATGCAAATCGACTGTAAATATTACCCCGAAACGACAACCGTCCTCCATGTTTTATTTCTTACAACTTGGCGCACGAAATGCTAGCATGTGATACACTTCAGTCATAAAGCTGGTGTTCGACGAGGATGAACAGAATCATACAGGAATGAAAGACAAGTACGCAGGTGGGATAATTCTTGTAGGTAACAATCACACAATGAGACAGCGAGGAGCATTTCAAGTCGGCGCTCGTCGCTGCCGGGTGCGCGCGCATCTTTGCGGCTCCTCATCCGACTGTCCCGAGACAGAAGTGATAAAGAACCCATTTAACTGTGTTGATTTAACGAGTCGCATTTCTTTTGTCAAAGCTCCGCCCATCTTTTATAGGGGTAGAGGAGCTATTTTGTCCCATGACCTCTGTCTGGCATTTCCAATCAGTGTGACAAGGTCGCGGGGTGACGACGCGGCGGCGCGGGACAGGAATGCGCTCTCTCCACTTGTGTGTGGAGTGTGCATGTGGAGCATGTGTGATGCTATTTAACTCAATCAACGTGGTAGTGGAGTGCATTTCGTGGCGTATCAAGTAATATTGTGTGTTACTTTTACCATGCTGAGTGATGCCCAGCCATACTTCTGCATCTCATAATTACGTGTTTGATTTCAGTGTATCGTTCTTGGCGAAAATAAGTGTCAATTCACAGGTACAAAATTTAATTTTATACGGAATATACAGGGTGTTTGTAAAGTCACCGGACACTATATTTCGGACTTTTTTCTGATGTATCAAGCATGCACATCTAGTGATTTCACACAATAGTTCCACATACTATACCTTCAAGTGAAGATTTTTTTAAAACTCCGGTAGTTGTAATCTGGAAGTGATGAGAATAATAAATGTTCAACATAACACTAACTCGTTTTCCGCACATTGGGTTCCCATATTTCCAGTTCACAAAAGATGTCGAAAGCGACCACCATTAATTATCTTGCAGGCACAAAATTGTCACGCTTAGATATGTTTTGCGACACTTATTTCAAAGTTGCCGATGTTATTTCTCCAATTAAGTTAGATTTTTTTAGCGTATGGCTTTTAGTGCCGGGAGTGTCCGAGGACATGTTCGGCTCGCCAGTTTTGTAGCTGCTTCGAGACGGACACCCAATGGGTGAGCTACAAGTACCGTTGGGGAGGAAAGTTGGAAGGGAGGGTCGAGGAGTTGGAAGGTAGCGGCTGTGGCCTATAGTTAAGGACCAACCCCGGCATTTCCCTGGAAGGAAGATGGGAAACCACAGAAGACCATCTTCAAGGTTGCCGGCGGGGGGATTCGAACCTCCTCGCCTCCCGGATGTGAGCGACTGCCATCAGTCATGCCGCAACGACCTCGGCTAACTCACCCGGTATTAAGTTAGATAATAATGATTATATTGGTTTTACGTTCCTTTTAACTACTCTGGCTTTAAGAGACGCCGGGGTGCCAGAATTTTTACCCGAAGGGGATCTTTAACGTGCCAGTAAATGTTAGAAATCGCTTCTTTGAGCTCTTTTAAGGAATGCGGATTATCTATATATACACATTAATTTAAATATCCCCAAAGGAAATGTTTTGAAGAGGTTAAATGTGGCGAACGAGGAGGCCACAATTTTCTTGAGATTACTGGATTTCTGAAAGAAAAAAAAACAACAATCGCAACATAGCCATGATCGCGTTATCAGTTTGGTACGGGCACTATCTTGCTGGAACCAGCAATATCGCTCATCCAATAAAATTACGAATTGTTGCACAATATCACACTTTCAGCGCTTAATGTGTGGACCCAATTGATGCTCCCAAGTTCTTCTGACAAACAGTTTACAGATTTCCGCGGAGATCTCTCAATGCGCTGCCAAACATCGCAAAGGAAAGTGTCAGTAACTAATTTAGGTCTCCCACATTGTTCTCTATCACCACGAAGTCTGTGTCACGAAACCTGCGTACAAAATCATACAAAAATATTTACCTGGTAAGGGTTCATAAGGAAATCTATGTCTCCATTTTTCCAAACATCTCTCATAACTTTGGACTCAAAATAAGCCTCCAATAAAGCAATCCGTTGTGCGCGCGTAAAATGCATTGTCGCCCGCTTTACCTTGTAAGACTCACTCTGCACAAGGCAATAGCCGCACTGTTCCGACATAACTACAACTAGCTCTACCATGTCTGATAACATCTCATTGCTAAGCTTGCCAAATTATTCCGTCAGATACGTGAGCTACGATTTTTCAAAATCAGAGTCCGGTGTCTTTACGAACACCCTGTACCATCCTAACCGGTGCAGAGAAAACAGTGGAATATTATACAGTTACGTTTTTATAGAAATATCATAGCTAAAGACGGGTTTTTTTTGTAAATAAGCGGCGTTTAATTCGGACTATTTTCACAGGATCTTTTCCGACTGAAAGATAATTCCGATTTTATTGTTTATCGCTTCCCGATATAATTTATATTATTATACATAGATAGGTCAGCCCCGTGGTGTTGGAGTAGCACGCCTGCCACTCACCCGGGTTCAATTCCCGCCTCTGTCAGGGATTTTAGAAATTGACGTGAGGGCTGGAACGGGCTGCACTCAGTCTCGTTAGGAAAATATTGAGTAGCTATCTGAGAGTGAGGCAGCGCCCAGGTCAGGCAAACCAAGATTGGCAGCCGACGGGATACGATACGCTGACCTTGTGTCACCCAACAATCTGTAGGCCAAATGGCTGGGTAGCGGTCGCATGGTAAGCCAGGTTTCTTCATGGACTGAGATGCCACGTGTTGTTTAATATATACAGTGAGATTATTTTGCTGGAGCGCGGCCGGCGACCAACTGCCTGGCGCGCGCGCCTTCCGCCAGCCAACAGAGCTCGGTCCGCAGGGTTGCGCGAGGCGGAGGCGAGCTAACCAGGGTCATTAAGTCACTAAACTATCATCAACGAGGGTGTGTAGTGTCAGCGCACAGATAAGAAGGTAACATAAACAACAGCTGCAAGATTTAATTAAAGAAGCACAGATGTTTTATTTTATTTCTTGGGAATCTGGATGACCTCACGTCACCATTTAAAGGTTAGAACTTATCTTTTCACATAAGATACTAAAAATGTTCGCCTTCAGCTGACATACAGTAACTTTGGAAGTTACACCATTACATTATGTAGCTACTCCTGCACACCCCCCCCCCCCTTGCGTGTTTACTGTAATTAATCGAAGTACGGACCTAAGCCCGTTTGATGTTCAATTGTTGGTTAATTTAAAATGCAAAGTGTACTGATCAATAACCCGTAATCTAGTGGGGCTGGAGAACAATATACGGCAGCAGGTATCCCTCACAACAGAAGGGAATCACAACGTGTATACGCTAATTTATTTACACGGTACAACGCCTGTCTTTCAGCTGAAGGAGAACACTCTCAGCATCTCCTGTGGATAGGTAAGTTCTTTAGTCATGATTTTCTGGTGAATTTACCATTAGTTAATGTACTTTGTTACGGTTTCCATCTGCGCGCTATCCGCGGTGCGAGCTCGGTTGGCTAGCGGAAGGCGCGCGCTCCCGGCAGACGGCCGCCGGACCCGCTCCAGCAAAAGAATCACCCTGTAGAATGGCATAGGAAGGGTTTGTTGAAAACGTGCCAATAGAGTAATGATATTATAAAGCTGAAGAGTTTGTTTGTTTGTGTGTTTAAACGCGCTAATCTCTGGAACTACCAGTTGGATACGATTTTTTGTATACGATAGCCAGATTCAAGAGGAATAGTTTAGGATATGTAGCATTAGGCTACACCTCTCAGGTAACCTTAAACAGGTTGTCTACTACTCTGGAAATCATGGAAAACAGGGAATACTCAGGGAATGTTTAATTCATGGAAAACTCAGGGAATTATCAGGGTATTTTAATGACACTCAGGTAATTTTAGGGGCCGATAACCTCGATGCTAGGCCCCTTAAAACAAGAATTATCATCATCATCATCATGTAATTTTAGATTTAGAAGGTCCAACCTTGATTAATTGGAAATTAAGCATTTAAATTTTGATGGGGGGAAAATTATATTCTGATGATGATTGTTGTAGATGCATGTTTGTACTGACATTAAATCAGTAAGCTCTCATTTCTTGCAAGATAGAGCACACAAATTACATGTGTAGACTGTTTTTTTTATATAAATGTGTAACTATGATTTCTGAGAGCATTACTATTGACGAGCTACTTTCAATACTCGCAAATACAATAGTTTTTCTGGTTGAAAAATTTAGAAATTGGCAAAATATAGATTTTTTCCAACTTTGTCATGCTACACTTTATTGTTCAAGCACTTTTTGAAATGCTCTTTAAGTACAAGCTCTGTATTTTATATTTATTATGTCCACTACTGTTACTCAGGGAATTTTCTGATTTATCCTGAAAAATCAGGGAATTGTCAGGGAAATCTGTTAGTTGATTTTGGTAGACACCCTGTTAAAGATTGATTCTTGTGCAGTAAATCGGAAAAACAAGCGCTCCCGAATAGCTTCAATAATACCTAAGTCTATTGTTGCCTGCAATGCGGGCTGCATCTCGTCGACCCTATCAGTGTTCTGGTGCAGAATTGCGAGCTGCTTATAAATTGCAGTCACGGGGAGTAATTAGTGCAAAAAGATTTCTTAGGCCCCTTAAAACAGTTATCGTCATGACAATAGTATGCCTCTGTATAAAGGCGAAGATGTTGGTCCAGTATACTGAGGTTATCAGCTGCAATAAGCGCTGGTGCTTTCCGATCCTTATCCTTGAGCGCTCCAGTTCTGTAGTAGTATTCATTATCATCCATAAAACAAATAAATCCACCGGGCGAAGCCGGGCACTACTGCTAATTAATTAAAATGATGTTTATTTTTATATTTTAACTGCTGCGGCTTTAGAGACACTTGCGTGTCAGAATTCTCCCAAAGAGGATCTTTAACTCTAACTGTAAATCTACTGACACAGATCTTTCGCGTTTAAACATCCTAAATACACTGACCGCGCCGGAGTTTGATTCCACAACCTTCACTTCAGTAGGCGAGAACTTTACCGCTGCGCCACGCAGCCAACCTGTGCAAATAGGAAGCTGTTGTGAACTGATGGTATTTTAATCCAAAGTCTTAGTCACTTGTGGGCGTGGTAAGGACACTTGTGTGTTTGAGCATGTTGCAGTCCGTTGATTGGTTTAATGCAGCTGTCCACGCCCCTATACTGAGCTAGTCGTTTCACTTTATCATAGCCACTATTCCCAACATCAGAGGCTATCTGTTGACTTTGTTTTTACTCACCTTTCCATTCATATTCCTGAGCATCTTAGTATGTGCCCTCAACACGGCACACCAAAATGTCTGGTCCCTCAAAATCATATGGATCTGAATATAATTACGAAATATTACGTAGTTATGTAATTATTATAATTATTATAGACTCCTGTATTTATTAACAACTTATTAACTTCAATTTAATGTAGAAAATACTCATTTCTAATACGAAATTTAAAGTAAATAACTCGACTCACACCTCCTGCGTAGCTGTATACAGACGGCTGATTCGTGGCGGAATCGTTGACAAAGCAAGACTCATTTCTTCGTCAATGGATATAAGTCTCTCTCCCTTTGATGTTTTAATTTGAGTCAACGTAGAGAAGCCCAGTTCACACAAATGTGTAGTTGAAAATGGTAACAACACATCAACTGCCATCGCGGAGATACTTGGGTATTAACTGCTTATTGACAACCGAAATGTGTCCAAAGGCATTTCTAAAAGTTTTAATTTCAATGTTCTGTCTGGTTTGAAATCTGCCAGTTTCTGTCGTAAGCCTATATTCAGGAGTTGTTTCGAATCCATAATGAGTGGATCACAAACCCAGTCAAAATCTTTAACACTCCAAAATATTGTCTTAAATTCTGCTGCAGGAGTACTAAATGTTCTTTAATTTATTCCATATACAGGAGGGTGTCCCACCTAACTTTGCGACCTCAAATATTATCGAAATGAAACAAGATTTGAAAAATCTACTTGCGCAGGAATGTAGCCACGCCAGGGGGTCACACAATGGGAGGATATGCACAATCCAGGAAATTATAACAATATCACTTTCAACGCAAAGTTACCTATTTTTAATGGAATATACATGTTTTTTCTAGCAAAATCAAGAGTAAACATACAATTAATGATAACAGAATTTCTTTCACATCTATAAACCCCGCAACTTCTGAAATAACTAACGTTGTAGAGGATGGCAATGGAGACACTGTTTGTCAAGTTTAACAAATGTGTAGAACTGTACTTATAGTTCAAAATGTACAATTACCGATTTCCTAAACAAACTTTTGGCCTATAGCTTAAAGAAACGTCAAATTTTTAAATTACATCCAGCACGGAAGAGACATTCACAAGTAAGCAGTAACATCTTAACGGATGAAACTGTGTCACTTCAGCGGATGTTCAATGTGACCACCGTTTACATCAATGCACTTCTGTAGACGGTGAACAACACAGCGTTGTACTGATCCCAGTGTTTCCACAGATATTTCCGCACACGCCGAATTAATACGCTGTTGCATATTCGCTATTGTAGTTGGGACTTCCTGATAGACTATCTTGCAATGCGCTCCAGAGAAAGTAGTCTAATGGCGTCAAGTCGAGGGACCGTGCTGGCCATCTCACAGGACCACCACGTCCTATCCACCGATTTGGAAACTACGCATCCATTACATCTCTGGCAGCACGTGCGAAATGTGCGGGGCACCCATCATGCTGGAACCACATTGATACACGAGTTTCCAATCCCACGTCCTCCATGAGAAGGGGTAACGTGTCTTGAAGAAATGATGCATATCGCTGTTCGTTTAGTGTTCCCTGATAAAAATAGGGACCTACAACCTACGGTTGCCAGTGATACCGCACCAAACATTTATACTCCACTGTCGTTGGTTAGTAACCTACAACTTTAGTTATTTCAGAAGGTACGAGGTTTAGAGAAGTGAAACCAATTCTGGTATCAATAATTGTATGTTTACTATTGATTTTGCTAGAAAAAACATGTATGTTCCATTAAAAAAAGGTAACTTTGCGTTAAAGGGGTATTGTTATAATTTCCTGAATTGTGCATATCCTCCCATTGTGTGACCCCCTGACGTGGCTACATTCCTGTGCAAGTAGATTTTTCACATCTTGTTTCATTTCGATAATATTTGAGGTCGCAGAGTTAGGTGGAGCACCCTGTATTATTGTCTGCAAGGGACCATATAGTTGGGAACATTTCACACGATCCATTTTCATCTGTCCGTATCCACAAATTTAACTTCTTAATATCTCCTTGAATCTTATCCATACTAGACAGAATATTTTCGTATCTCCCTTGCATTTTTGTGTTTAGTTCATTCAAGTGTACGAAAATATTGGAAAGATATGTCTACTTAGATACCCATTCATTATTTGGAAATAAATGCGCATAATCATGTCCCTCAATAGTAAGAAAAATGCAAGTACCTCCTCTTAAGTTCAAACATTAGCCTTAACACTTTACCTCGAGATAACCATCGTACTTCTGTATGGAGCAGACACAAAACGTTAAAAAGCCGCATATTTAGTGAGCGCGATTATATGAAGTTCACGACTTTTACTACTTCGTCCATCACAATTTTCAGAGGAGATGGCAAAGACTTAGCAACACTGGCTTCGTGGTGAATGAGGCAATGGTCAGTTCGCAAGTTAGGATATACTTCGCTTACTTTACTCATGACTCCTTTCACTTGGTCTGTCATAGAAGTAAGACTTCGTCACACAGTTTACAATTTCAATATCTCCGACTACAACGGAACAGTTAGAAGGCAGGATGTCTGCCATGAACAAGAAACTACAACTGTGCTCAAGTTTGATTAAACCAATTCACGAGATGGCAACAATGGTAAGCGAACAGGTCATATTACTAATGTCTTTGTCTTTAGCGCAAATTTTCTCTTTGAGTAATTAAAATAAATTCATATAGCTTTGGAAATAATATAATCTATGACTTCATCTCCTTTTTCGTTAGGCCACCACGTTCAGTTTAACTTCAGTAAATTTACTATCATTATGTTTTGCTTTTTTATAATTAAATTCTATCTTTTAATTCATGCATCGTGTTTCTTCCTCTGTAGTTAGAAATTACTATAAGACGAACCTCTCCTCTCTTTACAAATAGTATGCTGGCGAGAAACTTGGTTTCCCCACGGCCTGAGAATATCAAGAGTCTACGTAGCAGATGCATATTGGTAAGTCCACAGGTAATTAATTTCGGTGTTCACATGGTATTGAACCCGATGGCGCCCGGCAAACATTAATAAATACTTCAGAAATCTGGGACAAGGTAAAGTGTTATTGTGGTTCTTCCACATCCCTTCAGGAAAATCATTATATTTGGTCTCCCAATAGTGGAGGGAGTCTTAAAAACTGTTACAATATATGGTAATACCCGCAAAAAAGATGCGGAGTTACAAAGAACTCTCTTGTTATCGAGTGTTGAAAGTCTATTATTGTATGGTTATTACGGACCGCTATACTCTGTGAGCTGCCAGAATAGGATTGACAGTTCTCGCCTCGCCTTGTGGTCAGGGAACAAGGTTGCCCAACAGTTAAAATAACTAGCGATCACACTGTACAAGCTAGAGATACAGCTGCCAGGCACTGACGCACGTTGGCTAAGATATTGCAACGCAGAGTACTATGACATCAACTATGCGAACATGGATTGGTCAGGAGGCAGAGGGGTGATGACTGACGAGGAACTTCCGGCCAAATGTCAATCCTATTCAGGCAGCTCACAGAGTATAAAAGACTTGCTAAAAGTCTTACGGGGCTTTCTCTACGGCGACCACACATCATGTTGCCTGCAACCCATCTAACCGGCCCTATGTTACATGCGAATATACAAATACCCTAACTTACTAAAACTACTGTATAAAAATATTGGGTAAGTAAATTATACTTAATTTCTACGAAAACATAACAGTTATCTACATGTATTAAAAAATAAACAAGCACCTTCTTACATAAAATCGACAATTAATTTATTAAAATACTAGGTAAAAGTTCGCGGCACACCTTGGACCTTGTGACGGCACACCGGATGCGGAACACTGATACAGTACGGTTAACTTTTACTTCTCTGTGTGTGGACCTCTGGTAAATTAGTATTGGCGCTAACGATTCCTGTTATCTTATAACCCGAAACCACACATATTGGTATAAGGCATAGGATTAGGAAAAGGGATTGATGTTTTTCCGAAGTGTAATAAACGCGGAGGGCTGTATAAAACTCTAACGCAGGGGCCACTCGACATGTTAGTGTGAGTTTATTTTTAGCCTACTTTCTATTTTTGCAAAAAAAATGAAAGTAGACTTATGAGATCTACACAGGACCAAAAATTGTGTGTCTGTCTGCCTGTGTGTGAGTGTGTGTACTCTGTATCTCTCCCCCTCCCCCCATCAATTCAAATACGGTGAAACCGAATTGAACGAAATTTGGTACAGAGGTAGCACTAGCAAAGGGAACCTCAGTGCCATTTCTTATATCGCCGCCATCTTTACCAAAACTGAATGGCGGCCACTCAAACGTTCAAAATGTAAAATAGAATTACCACTTAACTATTCATCCGTTCTCTACCAAATTTGGAAACAACATACCTTTATATAGGACGCGTCTTTCACCTAAACTACAAGGTAGTGTCATTTCAGGATGGTGATCGTGTGAATTATGCAGCCATTATAATCAATAGCTTAAGACCCACCAATTCCGATTATGAAGCCAAGGGTGGTTGAAGTTATAATAAAGAACGTGGTCCGTTATTTATTATAATTTATTATTATAATATTATACTGTATGAGTGGCTTAAAAGAGCTGAGCCGTCTCTGTCACATGACAAGATGGCAGCTGACCTCTTGTACTTGTCCTATATTTCAGTAGTTTAAGTATGTTGTATGCGATATAGCCTACTGATAGAAATAATATAAACTTTGCATGAAATTATTTATAATGAGGATGTACTTCAGTGAAGAAATCGTTTATTTCAAGACACTATTTGATAACATGTTGTATCTAAGTCAGTTAATAACACTCGGGTGCTGATCACTTTTGTGATATTTTCAATGTTTAGCTTGGCCCATTTGTCGGTCAAATTTTATTTATTGTTACTGAGATCCCCGAATGGTAATTATTTATTTACAATTGTTAATTGCTTAAACCATATGCATAATCTTGTTATCAATCACTTATTCATAGATATTATAGTTCTCACCTCGAGTGTTTCAGTCTCGCTATCTCAGGCGTCCTCACTCATGACATACCAGATATCTACTGGTTGATCCACTGTCTGCTGAGTAGTGTCGACTGACGTCACCCTGACTTTCGTTCGACCAATGGCAGGTCTTTGTCTGGTCGGGCGATCTCCAAACTTCGAGAGAGTTCCATGGTCCCTATTTAAGACGCCGCTTGCTGGCGTTCTTCACCACTTCTGATCCATCACTTCGGATCAACCGCCACTTCTGAATCACTTCAACCCGCTGGTCACCGCTACCTCTCATGACACCATCGCTGATATCTACGCTAGCGAGCAGTTACGTCACAAGATCTGCACCATGACGTATTGCTCAAGATGGCAAGAATAATTGCCAGCCGCTGTACTCTTCAACATCACCTTAGAGGGGATACTTGGAATCGTCCTTCAAAATATCTCTGGATCAGCTCTTGGAAACTATAAATGTCATTCCTGCGCAAGAAAAGAAAGTTGACATTTTATCGATGGTGCACATAACTCTAGGCCATGTACGCCTCCTTCCAAGTAAACCGTGAA
Source organism: Meconema thalassinum (assembly GCA_946902985.2). Lineage (NCBI taxonomy): Eukaryota > Metazoa > Arthropoda > Insecta > Orthoptera > Tettigoniidae > Meconema > Meconema thalassinum. The sequence continues at coordinate 549,419,462 of OX336389.2, forward strand.
GACTTTTAATTCAACGTGTGCTAGCTGGAACTTTTTAAGGAGCTGGCTCTTCAACTCTCTTCAACTCTCTTCAAAGATAAGTTCAATTTTATAAAGAGCTTATATCATACCAGTTATTACACTCTTAATTATTTTTTATGGTTCTCTCTTTTTATAAACTGCATTTTTATATATTAAGCTCAACTTTTCTCCAATCAAGCAAGCTTTTCATGGACCTTTCTATAATCTGGGTTCTGTAATCAGGCCCTCACACTTTGCTACATTTATAATTGTTAATTTCTGTAATAAGCACTTAAGTGCAATTTGTTTGTTCATTATAAATTTATTATTAGGAATAAAAATTGTTAATGCATTGCTCCCTATATTGATTTTCTAGTCACGTATTTCATGCTCAATATCCCCGCACCGTTTCAGTCTAATTTTCTTGACCACTGTAGTTATTTTGGCCAGGCTTTCGCCTGATGCGTTTCGTTCTCCCGTATGGAGAAGGTTTAGGACAGAATTTATACTTCTCCAGGTGCTAAGGACACGTTTTGCTATGGGCTACAGCGTTAGTCTCTCGCGCGGTTGACTGGGGGAGCCGTGTCCGTAGATTTACTGGCACGTTAAAGATCCCCTTCGGGGCAAAATTCCGGCACCCCGGCGTCTCTAAAAGCCAGTGTAGTTAAAAGGGACGTAAAACCAATAACATTAATTATTAATTATTGGTTGACTGGGGATCGAATACTACTAGAGTTAACTTTTTTTAACTTGAATTCTTTTACAAATTATGTGCACGAGCTCTTTACACAGATACTATATAAAATGCCATTTAGCTCAAAGGAGAGGCTAATGTATACAGTCTTTTATTAACAATCACAGCCCCAGCATCGCACATAAATAGAAGACATTAGAAAAAGGAGAATATAAGTACAAGATGCACGTTGTCATCAATCACAGCCTTCTCAATGCCTCTGTACAGTGCTGTCCTCTTGTGAATTACATGGGTAATTGTTCCAAACAATAGTTCAACTATTAGCCACGACCGCGCTCCGATTACCTTTAAGGCTTCGGTAAATGTCCCGTTTTTTAGTTTGTAATTCTGACACCACGTAGCAGCACCAAAGCGAGACAATTTCTTTTTTCAGTTTTCTCTTGAACGAAAGCTCGTATTTGCGATCTGAAAACCACTATGTATACTAGATTTGATATTAATTCGATGCATTTTCCAAAATGTGAAAAACAAAAAAAGTTATTAACAGTTTTTTATATCTCTGCTTAAAATATGAAAAAAAAACTGGTAATACTAAAATGGAGATTTATTTCCTGTTTCCAATGCATTTTTCAGAATTATAATCGGTTGAATGGAATCGACAACATTAGTTTGGGAATTGTTTTGAAAAGGGTGGTAGGTGGCGCGGCTCCACAAGATCTCTTACGCAAGGAAAATGATGAAACACGCTGACAGGGCGGAGGGAGAGGGGAACAATTTGACGACAGTAACGAGTTGTCTTCCTCTTGTCACAAATATTATAGTTCTACCAGTTACGTGTACAAGTGCCTAGGGGTGGAACAATATCTGAGCAATAAAATTATACTGTAGTAGTGTCACAGTATGTAACGTTGACACACTGTGTTCGTACAGATACCTTTCTTACTTACTCTAACATTCTAGTTGATAATAATACATTGTAGGGGCTTGGGACATCTTGGTCATCAGTATCTTTGGCTGGCTGCGTGGCTCATCGGTAACGTTCTCGCTTGCTGTTCCCAAGGTTGCAGGATCGAATCCTGGTGCAGCCAGTTGGCATTTGAGGGTGCGCGAATGCGAGGGAGCCGTGTCATTAGATTTACTGGCACGTTAAAGATCCCCTTCGGGGCAACATTTCGGCACGCCGGCGTCTCTAAAAGCCGCAGTAGTTAAAGGGAACGTGAAACCAAAAACATTATTACTATCATCATCATCATCATCATCATCAGTCCCGTGCAGTTGATTATGTGTGTAACTGTATTAGAGTCAGGAATGGGCAGGTGCCCTGAAACTTCACGTATGGTACTATCTCGGCATTTTCCTTGAGGGATTGGGGAAAAACCGGGGAAAACACACTCGGGATAGATGCTGACAGCGCTGGATTCCCTTCTAGGTAACTCTTTTAGAGTTATTTGATGATAAACTCCCGAACACAAACATATTGTTCCGACATTAGTAATACTTTGTAGGGCATAAATCTCACCGCCCAGAGCAGCGACTGGTTTCACTCGATGCAAAATTGAATACTGTATAGAAAGATATGACTGGTTTGTAGTTAGCACGTTCTTGATAATTTAGAAAAAAGGACAAGATATGTTCGTGTTCAGGTTTACTGGGAATATCTATTCTAAGAACCATCCGATGCGAACGTCCAACTCTAGGTATCGTCTTCTAGACATAACAAACAAGACCACAAACCGTGTAAAATTCTAATCAATGGAGCCAGCTATTATCGATTTATAAGAGGCCAGATGCGCACGCACATAGACCTACATACATACTGCACCCTTCAATAAAGCAGTGTTTTATCAAGATTCTTTCTACGGGGTCGTGCTCAGTCCTGAATGCTTTTCACAGCAAAGTTCGCAAAAACAACATGCTCTAATGAATAGAAAGGTCCATGACAGAGGCTATACAAGAAATAAAATGAATAACAAGTAGAATAAAAAGTATGACTGAAAATTATGTGCATAATAATAATAATAATAATAATAAAAAGAAAGAAGTCCTCCCTGACTTTCACTCCCATATGAAATAAAGATATTACTGAGCGGTAAGAACTCGCTCCACACAACAAAAACAATGTGAATACAGCTTCACTCAAATGATTAATCATAACATAGAATTGAGCGGTAAGAACTCGCTCCTCACAACATATGGATACAAGTTCATTTATCCTGGTCAAGAAGTTATATATTGTGTGGCGTACTGACCCTTAATAAGAAAATGAGTACTGATGCGAGTCCGTTTACAACTGAAACAGTCATATTGCTCACGGAGTTGCATCTTTTAAATCACACTACGGCTATGGGACCCACCCTTAATTAACACACTATAATTACTACTGACACATGCAAGATCTAAAAATACTAAAACATGATGAACCTCCCCGAGATTCTAGCCCGTGCCAAAGCACACAAAACATAATGAACATGCCGAAATAGGCCAAAAAGCTCGCATCACAAAATGGGAACACAGCCTCGAACACACACTAATGCCACACGGGGTCATTGAACGCGTAAAATAAACACACTAGAAGTCAAGCAACAACAACAAAATACAAACCTAAACGGCTGAAAATTATATTTTACATGAATAAAAGCCATACAAACAGATGTTTCGGAAGATACCTTAAAACATGATTAACACCCATTTAAATCAATCAAATACTCTTTATAACCGATCAGGGTTTTGTGAATTTAAGTAACATCTTATATTGAAATACAGGAACCTAGCCTGCTGCTAATGACCAACAGTCGTTATCTGATTTGAGCGCTCCCCTATTTGGATGATTCATCTCTGCCTTTCACTCTGTGAGTTTCTCAAGCCTGGTGCTAATTATACATGGGACCACACTGATCCCGTTATCCATCTGGAAACGCGAAAAGACATATCTCACTCATCCACTTGGATGGCAAGAAACACAAATATTTACCACAAGCTCAGCCTCGCGAGGTTATGAACTGGGCTGATGTGCAGCAAGCCGGAATAATCTCAATGATATATTTCCCGCGAACACATCATAAAATCACATCATACACCATAAAGCTTGGACTGACTCACTCATAAACATACCATCTGTGTCGGCTCAAAACAGATCAACCTACATTGCGTCCATAGACACATCAAACAAATAAACAACAAAAACTCGGATGCAAGAGTGCCATCCCGTACAGACTTGCTAGAAAAGCAACTATCAACATAATCCTGATCCATCATAAATTCTGCTCACAAATAATATTTTCCCTCCAAATTCTATTTTTAATCTCAAATTAATTCAGTTCCATTTTTGTTATGAGGCATACTTCCGAGTTACAATGCTTGACCGCGATTTACGCAAGCGAATACGAGCACGAGCTGCGCATATAGCCCCGTATACTTGAACCAAACAAAATCACAATATCTACAAAATACAAAGCGCTCGGCTTGTCCTATACTTAATGTGTCAGTAAACAAGAACTACGAATCTACATTACAAAACAAGCAAACAAATATCTACAAAAATAAGTCCCATAGAACCATAGCTGATTTAATAAATAAATAAATTCATTTGTACTCATTCCTTTAGAACAGCGTCAGGAAAACATCTCCAGCCATCACTCCTTTAAAGTGCTTAGCTCGCCATCGACATCTTCTGCCAAATGTCCTGTTCCCCCCAGGGGCTCACATCTAGTGGGACGTGGGATGGCGACCATGGGACCCCAGCTGAGTCCGGCATTGCTTCCACTTACTTGTGCCGGCCTCCTCTCTGTCTTCTTTCCTTTCGACCACACTTGGTCAACTCTTGTTCTCTTCCGACCCTGACGGTATTAGGTTATCCGAGGCCTAGGGAGTCTTTCACTTTCCCGCCTTAATTGGCCCTTGTTTCATCTTTCCTGATACCCTCCTTCTGTGAGGGGTCAGCCTTCTTTTTCTTTTCCTTTTACCTCCTGCCTTGTGCTCAAGGCCCTTAAGGAGGCAGGGTGTATGTAGCCCCACCAATTCTGGTGCACCGTAGATAATGCTACACCCTCAGGGGCTCACGGCTGGTGAGTTCGGGATTTGGCGACCTCGAGGGATTCCTGAGCTGGGTCCGTTTTCCCCTTTTGTCCCTTACCTTTGAGGCGGACCTTCTCCTCTCTCCCCTCTCCTCTCCTCTTTTCATTATATTTACTTTTCTCTTTAAGGTTCCCGCACTGTTTTTTGTTACTTGGTTCACCGTGTATCTAAATTCCCTTCTGGCGATTTTTTAAGGCATTGTTAATCTACGTTGCTCTTTGTATGTTTTTTCGATCTAAATTACATCTCGCGATTGTTTTCAACCTCAATTGCATTTTGTAAAGATTGACAATCTAAATTGCTTTTTAGTAAGTCTTTCAATGCATGTGCCCGGTCCTTTTAGTGAGTATTTTGAATTTCAATTGCATTTTGTAAGAATTTACAACCAACGCCCCATTTCGCACGAATTTTGAATCTAATTTGCATTTTGTTTGGTGGGCATTTTGCACATATTTTGATTCTCAATTGCATTTTGTGGGTATCTTGAATCTAAATTACATTTTGTCAAGTATTTTCAATCAAAATTGCATTTTGTAAGTATTGTCAATCCACATGAGTCGTTCGAATCACCGTACATTTTGTAAGCATTTTCAATTTCAATTGCATTTTGTAAGTATTTTGAATTTCGATTGCACTTTGTGAATAATTTGGATTGGAACTGGGATAGGGCCTATTTCAATCTGAATTGCATTGTGTATTTTCAATTTCAATTGCATTTTGTAAGTATTTTGAACCTCAATTGCATTTTGTACGTATTTTCGATCTCATTTGCATTTTGTAAGTATTTTGAATTTCAATTGCATTTTGTAGGTATTTCGACGCTACATTGCATTTTGTTCGTATTTTGAATCTAGCCTTCATTTTTTTTTTTTTTTTTTTTTTTTTTTTTTTTTTTCAATTTACTCCTTTTGTGAATCTTTTCGTTCTAAATTCCCTTTTGTAAGAACATTTTGTGAGTTGTTTCAATCTGAGTTTCTTTTTGTAAGTATTTTCCGTCTCACTTAATTTTCGTCCTGGTTTCCGTTTCATTATCATTTTCGCTATCACCCAGATCATTAGGGGCCGATAACCTAGATGTTAGGCCCCTTAAAACAACAATTATCATCATCATCAAATGTCCTGCTGGTTCCAAGATCCGCCCTCGTTCCTAGACGTTATCTCGTGCTGAATTAAAATAATGTTTGTCAGATACACACACGATATATTTCCTATTAAATTCACCGATCAAGTACTAAATTCCTTGACTGTCTATTGGTGAATTATTTCGATGAACTCGCCCTATCTGGTAGTACTGGGACTACAAATAAATCACTGAAGTTACACTTATAACTTGACGAAAATGTTCCATGTTCACACACATGAAAAATATGCAGAGTGTCCACGACACTTAAATTAGAAGTTAAGTCTCACGTCCTCAGACGCTGAAATGAAAGTCCTACGCCCTCAGACGCTGAAGTAAAAGTCATCACTTGACGCTTCCTGGACCCCTTATAAATGGAACTGGCTAGAGTAGGCATGGAAGGGGATTTATGGAAAAATATTCCATAATAATTATCAGACTAGCATGCGATCGGTATCATTGAGTTCATAGCAATGTGGAGGTTACGATTATGCTGTAGCTAGCTCGAATCGATCGAGGAATTAATCCGTAGATAACTCCCGCGTTAATTCACTAGGATGCGCTATAACGCCGAGTTGCCGCTTAAACAGGGCATCTTGATATTATTGGTTCAGACTCTTGTAGATCTTCGCGAGCTCTTACTTGTATTCTTCCCACAAGGAGTGGTTAACATGAAGATTGACCATTCACATCGTAGCATTCAATTTTCTTCTTGGCGCCAACTCTCATAGTAACAAGCCGTTTTGTGCGTACCCAAGCCTCTCTTCGCGCTAAAAGTTGCACCTGTCCTATGCGTCATGATTTCTATGCTACTTTCTAAAATACCACAGGAGCTTAAACCTTTGTGTTCTCTCTGCCACTGTTTTCTCAACATTTCCCAACTCCGTCTGGCTCTCATACCTGCTGTCTGCAGAAATGTATCAATTGATGATGAATAATTTATTAGAATCCTTTATACAGCCTGTGGATAAAGGGTTCAATACATACATATATTTATTTTAGTGATTCGTATGGTTCTTTCGTTCTTTTGACTCGAATTCCCTTTTTTTTTCGTGAGATCTGAAACGACTCCGTGAGGCCAATCACTATAAATTACTATATTTTTCATGGAGGTAATAATAAAAGTTCATTTATGTAGGACATTTTATTACAATAAACAAATTATGAAAATGCATACCAAGAGCAAAATTATTATGTACATAATAGACTTTAAAGTTCCTAAGATATTCTCATCTGCCTATTGTTAGCACAGGCACTAGTACTGCGTACTATAAACAAACAAAAATATTATACATAAGTATTTCCTGTTCTTGAAATCAATGCTTCAATTTTTTCCACATCAAAGATAGCGTTTCATGATTTACACACACTCAGTATTTTACTTCACCTCAGGTACTCTTATATCCATTGACCTGGTCATCCTGGGATCAATGATCTCAGGCAACAAGATTTTCTCGCAGCAGAATGTCAGTTACATAAGCATTTTTTGTCTCCAGAACTTTTCGTCCCTCTTTATTGTTTCTATGTGAATGTCCTTAGGCGTCCATACCACAAAATAACATATTTCCCGCTATGTTATTTCCAACTGGCCCTGGTTCTGGAAATAAAAATCATGTGAGTGTTAGAGAGTTATCAATCTGTTCTCTTCTGAAAGGCACTGTTCTTGACATTCTCTAGGCTTTCTTTTTCGCTTACTTTCTGCCAAACAAAATCCCTTTATATTTTGCAGGCTTCCAGTATGGTCATATTCCGTGCAGATTAAGGGCACTTAACTTCGACTATAGCATCGTCTCCTATTAATTCGTCTGGGGAGGCACCTAAAAACCCATAAGTTTTATGTACGAAAATACCACATTCTTCGACTTTTCTACCGATTTCTCCTCTAAATTTCGTTTTGCAATTCGCTCACTATCACAGTCATACTGCATTGCTTTTGAGTGAAATTTGCCGTACAGAATGTTTTTTGCTACTGGAGCCCATTTCGAAGTAGGTTTCCTCTTGCATACATATCCAAAATTGGATACCGTAAGTCTGTCCTTTCTAGCTGTGTGCCACTTTTCATTTTCCCTTTGGCCCCTTGATTCCTTTTCCAGTTTTTGTATGTGGCCTTCACTAAGCGTTAGTTGCTTGATCTTCTCATCACTAAACTCTCTCAACAATACCTCATCGAAACCCAACTGCATTGATCGGGTTTCATAATCACATGAGACAGTACGTTTCGTTTGGCGGGACATTCTTTTCCCTTCTCGCGACGCAAATTAACTTTTTCGGAAAGCTGCTCTTCTTCTCTTTCTTCACTATTGTGGCAGGTTTTTTTTCTTAACTGATTTCATTGTTTTATAGTGCCAGGATGGCCCAAACTGAAAGACCATCTTTGGTTCAATGAGTGAAGGAACCTCGTTTCCCTCGATTGATCTGCTTACCTCTCGTGAATTTTGCAACAAGCGACATATAATTTTCGGCAGCATTGCTGGTGGTGTTTGATACTAGCTGGGAACTTTTTGCAATTAGGGGCTGCTAGCAATAACGCATAACTTTGGTTGCAGTTAGCTGTTTGTCTTCACCTTGCCCGCTGGTAGTTCAAAAGTACTGTTTGCAGTTTTAATGGATCCCAATCCAGTACTTCCGGAAACCAATTTTCCATTTTCACATTCGCTACGCCTTTGTTTTTCCACACAACGCATTGTTTTCATTTGAAGTCGAACTTGCTTCTCTGAAAAAAGTTGACACTGGATAGTTCGTGATTTTGTACTCCTACACTTATGTATTAGAAGTAAAAAACAAACTACACCCGTGGCGCGACAGCCCATGAAGGGTCTAAGCCTACCAAGCAACCGCTACGCTGTTCAGCCATGTAGCCTGCAGATTTCTGGGTGACGTTTAGTCATCCAACTTGTAGGCTACAGGTGAAATATAAGTGAAATCATAACTGCTCAGTGCATTACAGATTCTTTAATGCAAGCGTAAAGAATTATATTTTTGGGCCTGGCTTCCTTTTCTTGGTACTTGGTCGCAATCACCCCTGGGATTTAGTGGAACGCCCTTTAATCGGTTTTGGTGGTGGCTCCATTTTTCAACAGAAACGAAAAAATAACTCCACGTGATGACCGTAATGCTCTCCACCAGTCGTAACCTATCTATATGTACCTGTATCTATTCTACCTCCGTAGCGTATCGGTCAGCATGGTTCGCTGCCTTCCCGGAGTTCCTTGGTTCGATTTCCGGCTTTGCCACGAAATTTGAAAAGTGGTATGAGGACTGGAACGGGGTCTACTCAGCCTCGGGTTGTCCAAATGAGTAGAGGGGGTTTGATTTCCACCTCAGCCATCCTCGAAGTGGTTTTCCGTGTTTTCTCACTTCGTCTTCGGGCAAATGCCGGGAGGGTACCTACTGTAAGGTCATGGCCGCCTCCTTCCCTCTTCCTTGCCTATCCAACCCAATCTTCCTTTCCCTTTCCATCCCATATGAGGCCCCTGTTCACTTTGCAGGTGAGGCCGCCTGGGCGAAGTGCTGATCACATCTCCCCCAGTTGTATCCAATCCCCCCAAGTGTTCCCAGCTCTAGGGCACTGCCTGGAAAGGCGGTAGTGGTGAGTTCCCTCGCTTAGTCCGTGGGAACCACCAACCTGGAGGGTAAAATTTACTAAAAAAATAAATCAATTCTACCAGAAATACTGTCCAAAAAATAAAGTGCCGAAAATAGAACACCTAACGGGCATTTAAAAATAATACTGTTGCAGTTACATGAAAATGAAAATCCACAGCCTGCTTCCAGTCTCCGACCGGGTCAGGAATGGAATGAATGAAGCCCCCATCTAGCGGCGAGGATATGAACTGTGCCGGCTGCCGAGGCCTGACGCACTCCTCTGGGGCATTGATTAAATGAATGACAGATGAAATGAAATGATAGTGGAGAGTGTTGCTGGAATGAAATTTTGACAGGAAAAACCGGAGTACCCGGAGAAAAACCTGTCTGTCTCAGTTTTGTCCAGCACAGATCTCGCATGGAGTGACCGGGATTTGAACCACGGACCCAGCGGTGAGAGGCCGGCGTGCTGCCGCCTAAGCCACGGAGGCTTCACTGTTGCAGTTAATTAAATTAAACAAAAAGTAATTAATGAGATCGATGAACCTAAAACGAGAAGTCGTAACTAGGAACTGGTAAAATATCAAAGGATCACTCAGGAATATCCAGACCTTGACAATAATTCAGAACTAACCAGCACAGTCAATCGCAAAATTGGACTAGATGCTCGGGGATTCCATACCGTCTGGCAAGGTTGTCGCTCTCTCAAATTACTCGAGCTCCTCTCCCCACCCCTCCCCCCAACCCTCCACCAACCCGCTCTCTATGACCTTGTTCTACTGCCGCGCCATGTTGCAAATACAGTAACACTTTTATTCACAAACTTCCCAAAGTGATCCCGACGGTTCTTTTCAACCGATTTACGTTTTCGATGTGGCTTTGGAATCAGTGAGTAAAACTCAACTTTCGTATTACCCGTTTTCTTTCAAATTTTAATCAGATATTTGAAAAACAAACATCAACTTTTCTGTTTTTGAAATTAAAATGTAAGCAATGAATTAATATCAATCCTGCCACTGGACAGAGTACATAGCAGTTTTCTGATCGCAGATCGGAGCTCCCCTTCGATACATAAATAAATAAATTCAGCTTCGCTTGTGCTGCCATCTGTTGAAATATATTCTTACCGAAGTGTCGGAACATTTAGCCTTAAGCACTGCCAGCTGGATCCCATCCCTCCTGGTTGCTTTAAACTGCCTGCTCATTCAACACTCAGAAGCGTAGGTTGTAGCACCAACCTACTGTGATCGCCGCGGATTTTTAGTTTGGAGGCTTAGTATCGAGATTAATGGACGTGAATGCATTACAATAAGTTCGTAGTTTTGTTATTCAATCATCATTTAGTATATAATATTGATGTTGACACTTAGTGGCTTATTACCAATATAAAAGAAAATAAACAATACATGGTGGTAGAGGTGATTGTTTTAGGGGTGAGGACAACAAAGAGTTATAAGTATACGCATACATTTAGGATAAAGTAGACTATAGGTTCTTAGCTGCACATCTTGTTAAAATGTATGTTTGAGTCTTCAGTCTTTTGACTGGTTTGATGCAGCCCTCCAAGCCTCCTTGTCCTGAGCTAACCATTTCATCTCTACATAGCTTCCACACCTTACATTTGAGGCAATCTGTTTACATATTCTAACCTTGGTCTACCCCTACAGTTCGTGTTCTCGACCCTTCCTTCCATTACTAAGTTTGCTATTCTTGGGAGTCTTAGTGTGTGTCCTACCAATCTATTTCTTTTCTTCATTAGCAGTTGTCAGAAGCATCCCACTTATTCTAATTACCTCTTAATTTTGCTACCCTATATACCCATGTAATCTACATCATTTTCCTATAACACCACATTTCAAACGTTTTTACTATCCTCTTTTCTGCAGCGCCAACAGTCCAAGTTTCACTTCTATAGAGTGCCACGCTCCAGACAAAGTCTTTCAAAAATGACTTTCTATTACCTAGATCGATATTTGATGTCAACAGATTTATTTTCTGTAGACATGCTCTCCTTGCCTGTGCCAACGTAGACCCTACTATTTATATCCTCTTTGCTTCGTCCATCACTAGTTATTTTGCCTGCTAAGTAGCAAAAGTCTCGTACTTCCTTTACCTCATCACCTGCAAATTTGACTTCAATTGGGGTTTCTGATTTCTTTCGGCTGCATTCCTTTTTTCTTTTCTTTTTTTACATTTATTGATTTTCATCCTAAATTATTTCCTCAAGACGGAGTCCATACCTTTTAAAAACTCATTCAAATCTGGTGAATCGGCTGAGATGACAATGTCATCAGCAAATCTCAGTGTTGTTATTATTTCTCCTTGAATCTTAACTCTAACTTCATTATTTTCTCTAATTTCCTTCATTGCTTGTTCAATGTACAGATTCAAAGGTATGGGTTGTATGTTGCAGCCTTGCCTTACACCTTTCTGAATAACAGCTTTTCTCTTATGGACCTCGGCTCGAATAACTGCCTTCTGGTTTCTGTACAGATTGTAGATTATCCTCCTATCCCTGTACTTTGTTCCAATCCTTTTCAAAAAGACAATCAATTTACTCCAATCAACGCTATCAAAAGTATTTTCTAAGTCTACAAATGCCATGCACGTTCTCTTATATTTCCTTATTCTACCTTCCAAGATCAGTTTAAGAGTTAATACAGCTTCCCTTGTTCCTGAGTTTCTCCGGAAACCAAATTGGTCTTCACCCAACTCGGTTTCTATTTTAGTCTTTAGAAAAGAATATCCAGATATCGTCCCATTGCTACGGACGTCCTACAGAGGATCCCACGCCGCAATTTCTTCCTAGTTTGTAATTAAAGGATTTCCAACATAATTCTACTGATACTCTTACATTTCTGATTCTTTACTACTGACACTTAAGTGTGATTCTGCTGTAAAGGTCAGTATCCAGCCGTTCACTCGCCTAATTACGGTACTGGAAGCAGACTACAATGAATTCTACCGAAAATACTTCATCCTTCAGACCTCAGAAAGGCATTATTTTCTTTCTAAACTATATTTGGTGCAATAATATAATTACCTGTACATGTTGCCTGGGCAATCCCTCGGAAACCATGCAATTTAACTAAGCTGGAAGAGGGTGATATTTCCAATAATATTTCCAAAATAACTACAGTGAGGCCCTTCTCTTTAGAACGGAACCTCGCAGCCGCCGTGTGGTCGCCGGGCCACTGTGGGTAGCGCCTGTCGAGCAAGGCACTGTCGCTAGCAGCAGCGCAGCGCCCAACTAGTTCAACACATTTACACTTTTTAACGCATTTAATGATCGACATTACATGAATTCCAGAGTAGTTGTTGGAAATGCTGTCCTTCATTTTCTAAACACACGTTGCACCAACGTAGTACACTTGCTGTAATTTCATCCTCACCGATATTTCGTATCGGTGCAGCTATTTCGTTCTCGAGAGCTTTCAGAGTACACGGATTGTTTCTGTATACCTTTTGTTTGAGGTTTCTCCACAAGTAAGAATCGCACGGCGCTGAAACTAACGAACACATTTACTGTAAGACTCCTTCTTGGGAAGATAGATTTCCACTAGGAAAATTCGATGTTTTGTTCTATACCTAACCATGTTTACGGGATGTGAGGTAGGCTACATTACTTAACCGCAGGTCTTAATTATCTCAACTCAAGTGTCTTGCCAGCTGGAAATGTAACAGTATCCGGTGCTTCCCGACCCGCTGTTGTGTAACTGGCCGCAACTCTTCCGTCACACGGCCCAGCGAGGTTCCGTTCTGTAGAGAAGTACATCACTGTAGAAACACACTGCAAATACTTGGGCATCCATGTAAGGAATGATATGAAATGGAGTACTCATGTGGGCTGTGTCGTCTCCAAAGTGTACAAATCACTTCATTTTGTAATGCGGGTATTAATAGGCAGTAGCTCTACCGCAATAGAATTTGGATATTTGACCCTGGTGAGGCCAATCTTGGAATACGGCTCAGTGGTTTGAGAGCCATATCAGGTAGGGCCCATCAATGAGCTGGATATGGTACAAAGGAAGGCTGCTAGGTTTGTGCTCCACGAATTTAATCCTAGAAGTAGTGTAACTCGAATGATAGAAAAACTAGGGTGGGTATCTCTGGAAGATAGAAGGACGAAATCCAGACTATACGCTAAGTTTAACACTTAAACTAATCGGCCAGCATGGGGAGAACTAAGCAAACGTCTGGGAAATCCCACGTACCTGAGCAGGGCAGATCATCCACATAAAGTTCAGGTCCGACCACAGCATACAAATTTGGGACATATTCCTTCATTAACCGTGGTATTGATAATTGGAACTCATTACCTGCCTCAGTCTTAGAGCCTTTCCCCAAGCATATTGATGTGTTTAAGAGAAGATTGAAATGTTGTGTCAATACTACGATGTAATTACTATAGATCGTAAATTGCGAATTGTGTTTGTTGTTATAGTTGGTAATTTTCTGTATTTGTACAATTTGCCAGCGGGGAATTGCCCCCATTGGCAAATATTATATCATCATCATCATTTTCATATAGGCAAAATATCGAACTTGTATTAATTGCAAATAAGTGAATACCTAATGGTGGCCATTAATTTAAATGCAATTAAAATATTATCTCACATGAAAGTCAATTTTCTTTTAATGTTGCATGTTAATCTGGCTTACTTTCTGTATGACTTGGATTTTCTCCATTTCCATCAATTTAGCCTGAAATAGCATCATTATCATTGTTCAAATCATTAATAGTTGGTTTTTGTTTCATTTGATGGGCTTGGACATCGTGGTCATTCAGCCCAGTGTGCTTGGGTGTATGTGGAATTTTGTCAGATAACCTGTGTTATTGTGATACTGTACTATTCTGTTTTTTGTTTGTTAAGGTGATAATTGGGAAGGACGCAGCCGTGGCCTTAATTTAGGAACCAACCCGGCATTTGCTTGGAATTGAACTAAGAGACCACGAAAAAACACTTCCATGATGGCTGAGGTGGGAATCTAATCCATGAGGCAGAGTGTACCCTATTTCAGCCCTCAGGCCAGAATAAAAATGCTTGGCAGAGCCGGGAATCGAACCCGGACCTCCGGAGTGAGCATGGGGAGCATTAGCATTTTAATGAACCGGCATACGCGGAGGTACATGGCTGTGGCTCCACAACTGGCGAATCTCCTTCACATTTCACTGCACGGTATCTAAGTAACACTGAAGTTAATAGAAATTCTCCAGTGCTCATCTCACCTTAATTGCTCCAGCCATGCTCGCCCTGGAGCAGTTGTGTCTTTGAGTCTTTCTTTGGCAGTGTCCCATATCGAATTGAATAAACAAAAAGCCTTAATTTTCAAACTTTGTTTCTTGTGGTGTTAAATTGAATTTTAAATGATGATAGAGCAAGTGATCGCCTCGTGAATTCTCACTTTTACGTAACAAAGAAAGCTTACTTTATCTGGCCTAGCATGTCTACGACATTAATAATAATTATAAAAATGTGACTTAACATACACTCACGCTTTTAACAAACTTACATCATTCATAGGCCAATGAATTTCCTTTGACAAATAACACCTACTGTTAATACAGTATTGACATACTGTACATTGTTCAAAATGGAGACGTCCTTGCTTTGAAGAACACTTAGCGTCCCCATTTGAACAGACTGTGAGACGATTTACAAACATGGCGTCACATCTCTCAGGGTTAAGAGAATTCTCGACTGAAATGACAAAGTTATGCCTGAAAGTTACGAAAAGCGACGCTATACTTCCCACAGTGGATTCCCCAATTGTAACGAGAGCAGAAGCACCTGGTGGTGAAGTGGCAAGCATAATTGGCTGTGAAGTCTGAGGTCCGAGTACGATTCCAGGGTCTGCCAGGAAATTTAATTCTCGTTTGATGCTTCAGACGGCGTTTACTCTAGAGCTCGGCATATCCGCCCCATTTGCATGGCTGTGCCAGCCCGCTAAGTGATGAGGGAATCCCAACCCTTCCTGGTTTGAAGCTAAAGCTGCCTGTTCCGTCCCGCCCTTCCCTAAAACAAGGACATCCACGTCGTCCAGTTTTCAGCGAAACAGGCATTATAGAGTGCGGACGGTATGTTGTGAGGCTTCAAGGTCAAGCTGACCGCTCTGGGCAAACATCTTCAGCTACGTTTCAGTGGTGGAGGAACAGCGACAGCAGTCACTCGATGCCCGCCCTGCTGTCGACTTCGCGTGTTAATGCTTAAAGTCTATGCATGCAATCAGCTAGAGCTCGGCCCGTATCTCACGGCATTTGCTGGCAAGGAAGCTGTTGTGATGGCTGGTACAAAATCATTTATAATTCTGTTCAGCCTCGTTAGTACACAAGCTTTTATGACCGAAGTATATCACACACTAGCATACTGTACGCCAAGTTGTAAGAAATAAAGCATGGATGAGGGTTGTCGTTTAGGGTAATATGAGCAGTTGATTCGCATGATTAACGCAAAGCGGTCGTGAAACTTGCTTTAAGTAAATTTGAAAACATGCCAGGTACAAGTATTCGCATTATATCTCTGCCGGTTAGGGCCGTTGCATTTCTGAGAATTCGAGCCGAATTCGAATTCTACTCCTATTCATAAGACATTACCCCCCATTGAGGGGATCGGGAGTTCTGACGGCCGACTTAGCATAATGCACTCGGTACACTCAGCAGTGCTTGCCACACTATTGTTGGTGTGCCGATTTGAGAAATGTCTTTGGTGTGACTAGTACAGTCGGTATACCTTTTTTTTTAATGTAATGACGTAGCTCACCGGCTGAAGTATAACGTGGACTCAGTACTGAATGAATGCATTTCAATCAATATTTAAGATGTAACTATAATAATTGTATATTTAACCATACGCGTTAATAAGTTGTGCAACAATGAGCTCCGAAGTCCGTTGTAAAAGTGTGCGAGTGTTATCGCGCCTGCTCACTGTTTTAAAGATCCCGGGAAATTATATTTCTTTTTAATCAATGTATCGTATTCTCCCTACCTCGTAACGAAGGGACTTACGTCGTACGGTTCTTTAATAGTGATATTTTCAGTAGAACTGCTAAAAGTTTAACTTCGGGGAGCGAAAATTGTCCTTCGGCAAAGAGTCCTTAGGCATGAACATACTTTGAAGCTTTTCATTCCTTATTTCTGTTATTTTTGTAGCTGTATTTTATGTACCACCGCCAATTACTTCGAATAAGGAAAGAGCCATGTGTATTGTCCGCCATTTTTTTACCCATGGACGTTCCGAACGACGTGCACTAGTATTGAAAACGAAGTATGCGGACTTCAACTCTTTTTTGAAGTAGAAAAGTTAGGAAATGTCCTTGTTTTTCAAGTACAAGTTGTACATTTTCCTGTTAATGGGATTCGAACCACTGCTCCTTGCTTCGGAACTTCGAACTATTTAGCTCGGGACGGACTGCTCTTGCCCGAAAATTTCCCCCTCCACTGGAGGCTTCTTACTCCGCCTGCATCGCGGCAACCACTCTTGACACGGGCTGATGTCTGGCCCGTTGGAGACTCCTGGCGCCGCGCGCACCGTCCCGTCCTTCAGCCTACTCTTGCCCGTCCTGCGTTATCCTACAATAATTGGGCTGGTGCAGGACACCGGCAGACAGGTGTTCCCTCGAAGCTATCTTGGATGTGGTTGGTAAGCACGGGGACATTATGGGCAAGGACTTCTGTCATTTATACAAAAGAAAATATTTGTATGCTGTAAGGGCTTGGGACATCTTGGCCATCACTTGGGAGTGTGTGTAATATTTATAAAATCCTGTGTTATTGTGGTGTCTGTGCTAGTGTGTGTATCTGTAACTGAGGTTAGGATAGCAGAGTCCTTAATTCTCTCTGGAGTGGAAATGGGAATCCTTGTAAAACCACTTCTATGTTGACTGAGGTAGAAATCGAAACTGTCCGCCTCGTTGCGTAGTGGCTAGCATTCTTAGCTGTCACCGCAGAGGCCCGGGTTCGATTCCTGGCGCTGCCAAGAAATTTAATTCTGGTCTGAGGGTTGGAACTAGGTACACCCAGCCTCGTGATGCAGAATTGAAAAGAAGCGGGTTCGATTCCTACCAAAGCCGCAGTGGAAGTGGTTTTCCTCGTTTTTCCACTTCTACTCCGGACAAATGCCGGGATGGTACGTAACTTAAGGCCACGGCCGCTTCCTACCCAAATCTTCCCTCAATTACAAATACACACGCTAGTGCAGACATCACAGTGATATGGGTTATCAGACAAATTCTACCACACCCAAGTACACGGGGCTACATGACCACGATATCACAAAGCCCCTAAAGAATCAACAACAGCTACAACAACAGAAATCGAACCCATCTCTCAGTTTCCCCTCGATAATTCTCATCCAACATTTTGTTTTATATACATGAACCAAATAAATATATTGTGAATATAATCACTCACGAAATCTATGAGAAAAGATAATGAGTATTTCCTTGAGATTACAGTGTGTAAATAAATTTTGTCCACCTCGTGGCGTATTGATTCGAGTTCTTCTTTGTCGGATGTCTGCGTGGCTCAGCGGTAACGTTCTCGCTTGATGTGCCCAAGGTTTCGGGATCGAATACTGGCGTAGCAACTTGGCATTTGAGGATGCGCAAATGTGAGCGAGCCGTGTCGATAGATTTACTGGTACGTTAAAGATCCATTTCGGGGCGAAATTCCGGCACCCCGGCGTCTCTAAAAGCCACAGTTGAATTGTTAAAAGGGACGTAAAACCAATACCATTTTTATTTTTGACTGTCATGGCGGAGTAGAAATAAGAATCGGTGGAAAACCACTTCTAGGATGGTTGAGGTAAAAATTGGACCCATCTCTCTCAGTGATCCCCACGAGGCTGCGCGTATTCCGTTCCAAGTCCTCCGATCAGTATTGATGCCTTGGCAGATGGCAGATCGCATCTTTGGTCTAGGTGTACGTATTCAAGTTCGATTCTCGGTTCTACCAAGAAATGATATTCCGCTTTGTGCGGATATCCTGACAAAATGTGAGTTCGATTCCTATCTCAGCCATCCTAAAAGCGGTTTTCCACGGATTCCTAGTCCTACCCCAGATTGATGCCGGGATGATACACACATATGGCCTTGGTAGCTTCCATCCAATCCTAGTCTTAATCGCTGGTACATCCACCACAATAACACAAGTTATCGGATTCCAGATAAACAACCAAATGCTAGGAACTGTTCACGACAAAACAAATAAATCAAATACGTGGGCCTTATGACCATGATGTTGCACACCTCTAAGTGAAACGAAATCAACTTGGGGAAAATTCGGGAACTCAACCCGGGACCTCAAGGACAAGAGTTTCAATACCTCTAGAAGAAAGTTAAGATTGTACAGAATAAATGTATTAACTGTAATAGTTCAAACCATATAATTACGTTTTCTACTATGATGATGACCAGTAATAATAATAATGATGTGCAAAATATATACATATTGACAAAATAACTCAACGAATACTAATTTTTTTACTGTTCAGTTCTACAGATACCAAGACTACAGAATTCTAGGTTCTATCCTCCTCTTCAATATAGCCTACTGTTTGCTTGAAAGAAGACCGTCACAACTCAAAAAACGTTAATTTTCAGGAGAAGCATTTGAAATTAGTGTATATTTATATATTCAGATGTCCTTAATATTTATGTACCTATAATAATGTTATTCATAACCTGATGATTACCCGTAAAATAACCCTTAATTTTGGTTTGTGACGGTCTTTTCCAAAATCGGTTATTATTTTCTGTTGTCGGTAAATTATGTAACAAATTAAGCAGATTCACTACAAAATTGGAATGGTCAGTTTATTGAATGGAAAATACCGCAATGAAAGCACCAGAAATGAACCTGATGTGCTAACAACAAGTCCACATTAACGACAAATTGTTATAGAAGTCATAGTAGTATCTCAGGACAGCGTTCTTTCTAAATGAGGAGAGCAATCCCTGCTTTTTGGCCTCTGTAATTCCTTTTTTTAATGTCCGTAATCTTTTTTTTTTTTTTTTCAAAAGAAATGTCAGCTTGTTGGCGCTTAGAAGATAGGATGTGCACATTCGAAAATTATTCCATCTTCATAAGAAGTTTAAAAAAAAATAGTGTCCCGGAGTGCCATTTCTGTACGAACAGGACTTTTATTTCTGACAATCTAGCCGGTTCATCTTCTGTATTCATTGTAGAAGTTCTTCATACCAAGCTGAGAGGCAAGATCTTTAAGATTAAATAAATCATTGTGATACATTTCCTCTACTGAATAATAAGGTTTTCCAATTTTATTTGCTTGCCTTATAACGGTCATGTACTGCTCTGGGGCATAGGTCCAAATTTCTTACATCTGTTGATGTGTCTTTCAGTCACTGAATGGGCGCTGTCACATTCATTTTGGGTGTGTCTTGGGATGAAAAATGTGTGAGTAATTGATTGTATAGACCCCAGTTTTGAAATGGCTTGAAGGTTTTTTTTTTTTTTTTTGCGTATGGCTTTTAGTGCCGGGAGTGTCCGAGGACATGTTCGGCTCGCCAGTTTTGTAGCTGCTTCGAGACGGACACCCAATGGGTGAGCTACAAGTACCGTGGGGGGGGGGGGGGAGGGGGAAGTTGGAATGTAAGGGCTAGGAATTGGAAGGTAGCGGCTGTGGCCTATACTTGGGGACCAACCCCGGCATTTGCCTGGAAGGAAGATGGGAAACCACAGAAGACCATCTTCAAGGTTGCCGGCGGGGGGATTCGAACCTCCTCGCCTCCCGGATGTGAGCGACTGCCAGCAGTCATGCCGTAACGACCTCGGCTAACTCACCCGGTGGCTTGAAGGTACAAGGCAGCAATAAACCTATTCTTATTTTGTTCTGCGCAATTGTCGGTTAGACTATCACGGTTTTAATTTATTTCTCTTCTTTGACCCGTCAGATTTATCTTGCAACTTATGCAAGTAATTTTACACGCAGGAACCGATTTCGTTTGACCGTCTGTGAGCTTGCCCCCTCGTGCCAAACATAATAGCAAACGCCATTAGTTTGCGGCTGATACATTGTTAAATTGAAAACATTTACTATAGATACATACATGGTGGCCACTACTCCTGGAAAACCTGGAAATCCTGGAAAACTCCTGGAAAATGACGAAAAATTTGAAAACTCCTGGAAAATAGTCACTGTTAATTAAATATATGAAGCTTTCCATCTTAAATCATAATCCCGCTGCGGTTTTGGGTGAGCACTCTATCCCTAACGGTAGAACTTTCCTCAGGCTACTTGTTTCTGTGTGGGAGAACACGCAATAGTATTTTTGTAAAACATATTGAGTATAGACAACTTCACCGCAATAAAATTGCAGGCGGCATTCTTTTCTCTTTTTTAATGCGGATATTTGAGCCACAAAGGCTTTTTTAAAACAATTAAATAATTTGTGTTTAGGCTTGCGTATCAATAACGCAATCGCCACTAATTTTTGTCAACATCTGTATAAGTAAACCAAACAAAACTGCTTTATTTTGGTCTTGAAGTAGGCAACCGATAAAGCCCCCCGGGACTCGCGCTTATTTTTAAGTCTGGAAAAATGAGAATTACTCCTGGAAAATTCCTGGACAACTCCTCGAAAATCGTTGACCTATTTGAGTGGCCGCCATGTACATAGTAAAATGATAAGGCACTTCCAGTAGGACATGGCAATACGGCTTGCAGATCATACACGGTAACTACACTGTTTGAGCGTTTATACTTTTTCTTTTCTATCCGAGACAGTTCTTGCAGATGGGTTTTATAATTTATTTTGTCTGGAGTTGCGCCTTTTCCTCATAATTTGCATTTGCTAGGGAAGAAGAAACCAATATCAAATTCTTGATTAAGATATCGTATAGTATATCAAGTATGCATTTCTAACTTCCTCTTTGTCACACATTTCCTTACAATTCTTATAGAGATCAGCAACTGTTTTCCCTCCTATGTATTCCTTCTTTGTTTGAGAGCGGCAATAATGACTTTACATTCTAGGTATTGATTGTATGTGCTTTCTAACACCTTTTATATCGTGTGCAACAGTCGCATGTTTGCCATGTTTTCCTCTCATTTATGGTTCGATGATCTCTTTAGTTCGTGATTCCTGTTTCTCTGATACTGTTGGTATGATCATTCTATTAATACCTAATGTTGCCTTACAAATGACTTTCGGACACGAACCTTTTGACCATGAAAATCAAGGTGAAAGGCATTATTAAAACTCGGACAATTACCATCCTTTACATACCGGTATTTTGGCTTAACAGACAGCATACACCCTGCTATAAAATCACGTTGTCTCTGAATATCTGCCATTTCTTAGTATTCCCTAAAGATCTTTTATCTACGTTGTTCTGTAAACTTCGTAGAACATTGTAGTTACGAATAAGCAGGGCAACAGGAAATAGACCGCAAATCGAACGACATATGCTCCTACCAACCTTACGTGTTCGCTCTGTATAGGAATGGAGTATGCCCTGCTTTGAATAGCGGCGTTACCGCAAGGTAAACACAGCGCCCCATATTCCCTCAGTCGTGTTTGCCCTGTTATAGTGTGCGGACTGTAGCCTCGTGGTGAACGTGACAACATAATGGCAAAACGACGCCATTGGAACCCCGTTTTGCAGGGCAGAATGCTCGGCCGCCTGGAAGCAGGCCAGACTCAGACCGAAGTCGCCGTATTCTTGAATGTGCGACAAAGTGTCATTTCCAGGCTTTGGAGACGATTTCGAGACACAGGAGATGTTAGTCGTAGGCCAGTACCTGGTCGATCAAGATTAACCACCCCAGAGCAGAACCGATATCTGGCCTTAACCGCCCGACGAAATCGGAGTGCACCTGGTAGACAATTGTCGGCGGAGCTTGCAGCCGTCGCAAGGGTTGGCGTTTCCCGACAAACTGTGTACCGGATGCTCAGAACAGCAGGGCTGTTTGCCCGACGTCCAGCGGTGTGCGTCACGCTCTCTCTAGCACAGAGACGATGTAACGTTTTCGCTCCACGTTGAGCGCACAAATGTAACGTTTCGTTACCAACCTTGCAGGTAAACATACATATATCAAAATCTCCACAGTTGGGCGTCAAATGTAACGTTCCCGGTCCTTCTAAGTGACCAAAGGTTACGTTCCTGGCGGGGCTCCAATATTGCGTTCTCCTGGAGTACAGTAGAAGAATCGCAACAAGAACAAGCACCGCTTTACTCACACCACCAATAGCATACTTACCTCTTACCTGTTCATTAGCAATGATTATAATCAGCTCGTGTGGGCGCCAGGACACCTAACACTTACTTTAGATGTGCCAAAGTATTTAATTAAAATAGTGATAGAGCACTCGAAACGTCTTTCTCTCAAGCCGTGGTATAGCTGAGCCATTAACCAATTGTCTTATCGCTACTGGGAGAAGGTATGCATTATGTCTAAAGCTAGCTACTGGAAATGAAAGTCCTACCATTACTTAAGAACAAAATTTAATTGATCAAAATTTAAAGCAGCAAAAGACGTAAAAAGAGAAACAAATGAATTTAAAAAAAATCTGGAAGTTATATTAAATTGGCGAGAGTTACAAAATGGAATATGAATTAAATTTAAACAAAAGCTGGATTCTAATTTGCCATAAACAGAATTACAGAGACTTGATTGGATTTAGTAAAGGAACTCACGGCCGTCTTCTTCATAGTGGTAGTCTGGTTTTCCCTCTGATCTTGCTGGCGGATGTTGTTTGGTTCTGCCTCAATATTGTATAGATCCTTATCTTGATACGGGCAGGGAACCAATTTGTCCCGTCTCCCGACTGACATATGTGAATGGCTTTGCTCCAAAATTCACTTTTGTGAATATGATCAAGGACACGATCATATTCACGTCAGTAGTATTAATTTTAAAACTTCTTGAACTGATAAGTTGCGATCTCGCAGCGAAGATGTCTGATAGACGTGAAGATTCAGAAAATCTGAGAAGATTGGGGCTTGAGAGTAGATGACCATTGGTTTTTATGGAAGAAGAACTTCCCCACTCTGCAGTATTTCTCGACCAATCAATTAGGTATCCTTATGACGTAGCTCCCCACTCCAGATCCCTAAGTTCTGATCATGCCTCTTCATTAGTTGGGTTAACCACGTGGGGTTGCTTCTGAAGTAATTTTAAATCAGCGTCCTGATGCGATGTTCTTCCGAGAATTCGTGACGTCAGCGCTAACTGACCAACTTGCTTTGTCTAGAAGCCTCGCGTCCCCGGAATGTTTGTACATATATCTCGAAAGTCAAGTCTATTTTTGGCGGACTACCCGTGGCGAAACTGACGACACGTTGAACGACATATTTCCCAATCAAGTCTTGTATAAAATATAACCTATAACGAATCTAACTAAAATCTCCATTTTATAACTTCCGCCAAACAATAATTAAACCCCTTCCATATATATAAAGAAATTATGGACTAAATCTAGAATCGATATGATAATTAAAATATACATAATAATAATAATAATAATAATAATTAATTTTGCTGCTTATAAAACATATAAATTAAGGGGAAGTATTCGGACTGTTACATCGCCCTTAGAATTTTTTTGTCCAATCTTAGATTTGGGCGAACAAATTATATACACATTTAACCTAACAATTAACAGCATCATACAAAATTATACCCTTCAACATTAAAAATATACATATATACCCTTCAATATTTACAACAATGAATACTTTGTTGTTGCTTTAAAGCGTCAATGTTCATTTCTTTCTTCCTGATATGTATGATTTCATTCATACTAACACTCGTTTGTTAGGCTGATATTCTGAGAGACTTGTATCGTTTTAATTCAAATCGTTATTTTTCTTGTCTCCAGAATAATTATAATAAATATTGCCTTCACTAATTCATCACACGACACATCACACGCATGTGATAATCCTGCATACTTGATTCCTCGCAAGTACTCTGTAATGAATTTACAAAATTTTACCTACATCACATAAAACAAGAAAGCATAGTTTTATACATAGGCATAATATTTGAGTGCAAGTTACCCCATTAATTCCAAAATATAAGGTACTAGGTCACCCTTCGCTTATCTGATTCAGATAACTCACTCATTCCAGTATATGTGTCAACAGTCGGATATACCTCTTGTAAACTTAGTTACCTATCTCTTTAAAACTACTCATTGTATACCAGGGCATTGACACATGTTGTTCCGTTACACACGAGTCCTTACCTGACTCATTCCACGTATTTTCTTAAAGGGTGTACTCATCTTTAAGTACGGTACTTAAGGAGTTAGCATATGGGCTTAAGGATGGTTCAATGATCTTATCTCTTAACATGTCGTCAATCTACTGTTGTACTGCCTCTTGGTATTTAAATGGGATAGGGTATCTATTACCCACAAAGACTTTGCGATCAATTACATTTAATGAGTGTGTGTAGCAATTGGCCTCGCCAATCCGATTCTCAAAAACTCTACTATTCCTTACTAAAACATCCAATAATTGATCCCTCTGATCAATGCCTAAAGAACTTTCTTCCACAGCCTGACATAATGCATCCTCTAGATTGCCATTAGTCAGCCAACTGCCAATAAAATTAAAACCATCGTCACTACTTCCCACCTTATTGTCACCTGACAAAATCACTTTAATAACGCACACTCTTTGAGAATAATCACTCTTACCTGGCTCATTAAATGCAATAATCACAGCTTTCTTCCCCCCTTTCATTCTAATACACCTCTCATCGTAACACACCTGAACCTGATTAGCAGACAACCAATCAGTACCCAATCTCAAGGAAAACACAAGGTTTGGGATCACCAAACATACCTGCATACCTATTACATTATTAATACAAATTTCCACCAGAACCTGCTTAGAAATGACATGAGACTTTTTACCTACAGCTGTTATTACAAAAGTTGATTTGATAGGGATTTCTTGAAATATTACACCTTCGTCTCTCATCCTATTATAAAATGACAAGCTAATGCAACTCTTGACACACCCTGTATCTATAAGCGTATCTATACGCGCCCTCAACACATTTATGCTAATGACGGAATTTAAATTTTCAATATCCCTAGGTTTTGTCACCTTTTCATCATAATCGCACAAGAGATCATCTCTTACATTTAGGTCATAACCACTAAATAGAGTATTGGCTGGGAATATCAACGACTGGAAATCTGACCTCGCATTACATGAATGCCCTACCGTGCCTTCCTAACTTTTTATCATCCTCCTCTTTTTCTTTCTCTCGTTTCATTGTAATTATTTCTTCTCTTCTAAGAACGATAGTTTCTCCCTCCTCAGTACTACTCTTATCAACCACAAAACTACACTTCCCCTCTCCCCTAGTTTCACCTACCGTAGCCACTACTGTAAGCCATTGCATTCTATATTCTTTATCTCTTTCTTTCAATCTTCCTTCCGTTTCTTCTAGCATCGTAATCTGTTTCTCTACTTCCTTTCTACTCCTAGGACTTCTAACTTCGATAATCTGCTCGTTACTCACCTCTAAACTCCTCTTTCCTACATCCAGCATTTCTTCATCCTCTACACGATTTTTCTCTAACGTCTTCGTTAACTGCTGCTCTTTTTCTCTACTCTCATCTATTTCCTGCCCATCCTCAACATCTATTCTATTTTCAACTAATGTCTTCTCTACCGTAATATTCTGCTTTTTCTCCTTCCTTCCCTTCCTGGCCTTCCACCTTCTGTTTTTCGTGCTTGTCTGAGACCCCTTGTTGCATTCGATCCAACATACGTTTCTCCACCCCAGCTAATTTAATGTTCATTCTTTCATCTACCATTCTCTGAAAGCTCTTCCTCATCTCCTGCTGTGATTCCTTTATGCTAGCATTGAATTCTTCTTTCATCCGTCTATTTTCTTCATCAATGGCTTTCTGCATTTTCATCTCCTGAGTATTTACTACTTTCCTTATCCTCGTTATTTCTACTCTTATCTTTTCATTAATTCTCTTCTCCTCTCTCTTACTATGCTCTTTTATCTCAACCGTTACTTCCTTAACTTTCTCCCCTATCTGCTGGTTAAGCTCCCTAATTTCATTTCCTACCACCTGTAACTTTTGTTCAATTTCTACCCTTATTTGACCTGCTTCCACCTTCATGTACCTCTGAATGTCTTCCTTCACTGTTTCTTTAAATGTTGTAATATCTACTTCAAGCTGCTCATACATCTTACCTAACCTCTCTGTCTCTTTGACGACCTTATCTACTTTCTGACTATTATGCTTTAGTCCCTGATTTAATTTCGTCATCTCCTGTTTTAATTCTTTATTTAATTTTTGATTATTACTTTCCATCTGTTTTAATTCTTTATTTAATTTTTGATTATTACTTTCCATTTCATGTTTTAATTCTTTATTTAGTTGCTCAAATTTATTATTATTTTCCTGTCTCATTTGAACTAATATACTCAAAATGCTATCCTGTGCTGACATCTCCGATGAACTACCCTCTACACTAGTCGCATTAGAATTTACCTCCGCTAAATTCCTAGCTTCGTCTATCTCCATCTCCAGATTCACGCTACTACCATTCTCTTCACCATCTCCCGTCACCTCTATACCACTTCGCAGCTTCATCTTATCTTTATCCGCCATACCGACACACACAAAAAAAACTTATTATCACCCCCAAAAATACTTGCACTGAAATATATCCTTTTCCCTTCACGACAAACAATTGGTTTTCGGGCCTACGCTTGTGGCGCCAAATGTAACGTTTCGTTACCAACCTTGCAGGTAAACATACATATATCAAAATCTCCACAGTTGTGCGTCCAAATGTAACGTTTTCGCTCCACGTTGAGCGCACAAATGTAACGTTTCCTGTCCTTCTAAGTGACCAAAGGTTACGTTCCTGGCGGGGCTCCAATATTGCGTTCTCCTGGAGTACAGTAGAAGAATCGCAACAAGAACAAGCACCGCTTTACTCACACCACCAATAGCATACTTACCTCTTACCTGTTCATTAGCAATGATTATAATCAGCTCGTGTGGGCGCCAGGACACCTAACACTTACTTTAGATGTGCCAAAGTATTTAATTAAAATAGTGATAGAGCACTCGAAACGTCTTTCTCTCAAGCCGTGGTATAGCTGAGCCATTAACCAATTGTCTTATCGCTACTGGGAGAAGGTATGCATTATGTCTAAAGCTAGCTACTGGAAATGAAAGTCCTACCATTACTTAAGAACAAAATTTAATTGATCAAAATTTAAAGCAGCAAAAGACGTAAAAAGAGAAACAAATGAATTTAAAAAAAATCTGGAAGTTATATTAAATTGGCGAGAGTTACAAAATGGAATATGAATTAAATTTAAACAAAAGCTGGATTCTAATTTGCCATAAACAGAATTACAGAGACTTGATTGGATTTAGTAAAGGAACTCACGGCCGTCTTCTTCATAGTGGTAGTCTGGTTTTCCCTCTGATCTTGCTGGCGGATGTTGTTTGGTTCTGCCTCAATATTGTATAGATCCTTATCTTGATACGGGCAGGGAACCAATTTGTCCCGTCTCCCGACTGACATATGTGAATGGCTTTGCTCCAAAATTCACTTTTGTGAATATGATCAAGGACACGATCATATTCACGTCAGTAGTATTAATTTTAAAACTTCTTGAACTGATAAGTTGCGATCTCGCAGCGAAGATGTCTGATAGACGTGAAGATTCAGAAAATCTGAGAAGATTGGGGCTTGAGAGTAGATGACCATTGGTTTTTATGGAAGAAGAACTTCCCCACTCTGCAGTATTTCTCGACCAATCAATTAGGTATCCTTATGACGTAGCTCCCCACTCCAGATCCCTAAGTTCTGATCATGCCTCTTCATTAGTTGGGTTAACCACGTGGGGTTGCTTCTGAAGTAATTTTAAATCAGCGTCCTGATGCGATGTTCTTCCGAGAATTCGTGACGTCAGCGCTAACTGACCAACTTGCTTTGTCTAGAAGCCTCGCGTCCCCGGAATGTTTGTACATATATCTCGAAAGTCAAGTCTATTTTTGGCGGACTACCCGTGGCGAAACTGACGACACGTTGAACGACATATTTCCCAATCAAGTCTTGTATAAAATATAACCTATAACGAATCTAACTAAAATCTCCATTTTATAACTTCCGCCAAACAATAATTAAACCCCTTCCATATATATAAAGAAATTATGGACTAAATCTAGAATCGATATGATAATTAAAATATACATAATAATAATAATAATAATAATAATTAATTTTGCTGCTTATAAAACATATAAATTAAGGGGAAGTATTCGGACTGTTACAACGAGTCCGCCTACTGTGGAGGCGTCAACGTCGAAACTAGACCATGAATGAATGGAGGCATGTGCTTTTCACAGATGAATCCCGCTTCAGTTTGCAGAACGATTCTCGTCGCACATTAATCTGGAGAGAACCGGGTAGGCGATACAACCACAGGAACATCGTGGAACGGGACCAGTATGGTGGTGGTGGCGTCATGGTGTGGGGCGGCATCATGTTGAATGGCCGTACGGACCTGCACATCTTCATGGGTGGTCCGAGGAACACTGTGAACGCTCGGAGATACAGGGATGAGGTACTGAGCCCAATGTTCGACTCTTTAGAGGTGCGGTTGGTCCAAACTTCCTCTTAATGGACGATAATGCCCAACCGCACCGCGCTGCTCTGGTGGATGAATTTCTGTCTGGGGAAGACATTCATCGCATGAACTGGCCAGCGAGGTCATCGGATTTGAATCATAAAGATCATGCCTGAGATGGAATGGGGAAGCGAATTGTATCCCGTCAGCCTTAACCAAGAACCCTCCAAGTCCTTCGCATTGCCCTTTCGGAGTAATAGGATCGACTGCCACAAGAGCTCTTGGGCCATCTGATAGAGAGCATGCCGCGTCGCTGCGAAGCATGTGTGGCCGTCAGGAGTAACCATCCACCAAAGCCCTGCGTAGCTAATGCCTGTAGTATGTTCTATTCTACTGCACCCTTACGGACCGTCTCTAAGATGTAAGACACAAGCGCGTGACGTCATGTCCTTGCCTTTCCCCACCTGCCGCTACCTACATATGTGAGCGAGATGTGTATATAGTCCGGGGCACCTTAAATAAGTTACTAGAAAACCAACATGGCTGCCACATTTGGTGTTGCCAACTTACGTCATTTAACACCAAAAGGTCAGCACACACATCCATGTAACACGTATCGGAAATGATCCAAACTAAGTAAAGGCCCTTTTACGAAAATACATTTTACTTGAAGTTGTAAAGCAGTCCTTGCTTATGTTAAGCAGTATTATGGTAGTGAAGTTAATTTAATTATCACTTCTAGATTAATTTTTAAAGCATCATATAAAATGCATAAGAACAGAAACATTAATACTTACTCATGGTTTTTTCCAGTTTCTCCGGGGATCTAAAGATGAGCATGTTCATTTCTTCTTATAGGCTACATTTTTATAATTAGTCCTGTTACGGCTGTGAGTTTGTTTCGTCGCCTCGCCGCGTGAGTCACAGCTGCCCCGTGCTATGCTCTGCCTCTGTGTATTACCTGCGCCTTACGCAACGGGCTGCGAGGACAAAGGGATGGTCCAGAATATTCGTGACCCAGCCAGTGATGGAAATCTCGAGAAGCCGTGAATCCTGGACGATTCTAGAAGCATTCATTGAGTTACCAGCCTGCTATATAAACGGCCTCATCAGCGAGGGAAGAACTGTGGTTTTGAGCTAGTGCGTGTTTTTACCTGAGCGACAGTAGTGTGGTGACGTGACTTGCGAAACCCAAGTGAGGGTATTGCATGCAGTGAAGTGCTGTGGTGAATTGCGAAACGCCGTGGGCTGTTCCCTAGCCAGCGGACAGCGGAGCAGTGTGCAGCAGACTCGTAAGTAGCCTAACGGTAGTTTTTGTAATCACGGGACTGGACAGGTATTTCGGTGAGTGACAGACCGGCTAGACACAGGTCAGCCTAATTAGTGAACGGACAGCTGCTCTAGAGAGTGAAAGGGAAGTGTTTCCAGTCAGAGAGGACCTAGAGTGAGATGCTGATTGCTTGTATCTGTTTATTGTACGTTGAACTGTAACTTGCTAAGACCCGCAATAAAACCTAACATTTCTTTAAAGGAATAATTGTGTTGCGCTTCTACCCACCGTAATCCAGTTAACGAAAACGCCACTAGGGGTGGCACGTAACAACTGGTGTCAGAAGCCGGATTACGAATTCAAGCACAAGCACAACACCTGAAGGTCCTGGTTTCAAAACCCGAGCAGGTCATTTTACCACAGTTCTCTAATTTTCCTGTGAGTGCATGCCCTTTACAAGACAAACAACTAAAATGGAAGCGCAATTGGCAGCATTGCTAGAAAAGTTATGTGGCATGGAAACCAAGATGGAGGCCGGCCAGAAGAGATTAGCCGAGGACCTAACTTCCAAATTAGAAGACGGTCAGAATAAGTTAGCGGAGGACCTGAAGAAGATGGAAGAAGGCCAGAAGAATTTAGCCAAGGACCTGACTACCAAATTCCTGGATGGACAGAAAAATTTAGAAGAGTGTCTGCTGACGAAATTCGAGGAAAGCCAAAGGAAATTAGAACAGGGTCTACGTGAGGAAGTCACAGCAGTAGAAAAGAAGTTCGACGCCTTACAAAATGAAGTTGCCGAGCTGCGCCAGCGCCCGCTGACGGGGGTGAAAGAGAAATTCAACGCTTTACAAAAGGAATTTGCTGAGCTGCGCCAACGCCCGCCGACGGGGATGGAAGAGAAATTCAACGCTCTACAAAAGGAAGTTGCCGAGCTGCGCCGACGTCCGCCCACAGGTACACCGGGAATATCAGGGACGGGACAGAGCAGAGTGACGCTCCCAACCTTCGACGGAAAGGTACCGTGGAGCACTTACTTGCGTCAGTTCGAGGCGGCCTGTTCCATAAACAACTGGAACAACACGGAAAAGGCTACAGCTCTCATTGTAGTGCTGAGAGGGGACGCCCTGAATGTCCTTCAGGCCATCCCGACCGAATCTCAGGACTACGCTTTACTAGTCGCCCATATGGAGTCCCGATATGGAGATAGCCATCTTCAGCAGGCCTACCAGATGCAGCTCCGGACCCGGGTACAAAAGAACGCGGAAACCCTGCAGGAGTTCGAGATGGACATCGCACGCCTCGTAAGACTCGCCTATCCAACAGCGCCGGCCGACTTTCTGGAACAGATTGCGACGCAGACCTTCACCGACGGGCTACGGGACTCGGACACTCAACAGGCGCTGTGACTCGCGCGCAATAAGACCCTGGCAGATGCGCTGAGCCACGCACTTGAGTTCGAGACGGCAAAACAGGCATTTAGAATGCACGCGCGGGCGCGTCAAGTGGACGTCGATGAACCAGCGAAAACCAACGAGACCAAGCCCCTGGCCGATGAATTGATGGAGGTGCTAAGCCGTTTCTTCGATAGTCGCGGCACCACCAGCAACGACACAGCCGGAAGACAACCGGAGAGGCTGCCCGGAAGAGGACTACCGACCTGCTGGACCTGCCGTAAGAAGGGCCACCTGAGCAAGGACTGCGGTATTCGCCGCCGCCAAGGGTTTCCGTCGGGAAAGTCAGTCATAGGGAAACCGCGCGGCCCAGGAAAACGAGTACCAGCCAGCCTTGGGGAGCAAAGGTCGGCTTGCGACGGTCGTCAAGTCCCGGCAGTTCAAGTTCGTGTGACGAAGTTACGGAGGGATAATAGTAGCATGATGGTCGACGGAGTCGTCAACGGAGTGAGCTGGCCCATGCTGATCGACACGGGAGCGTCGAGGACCATCGTCAATCCCTCCGTGATCCCGAGGTGGAGAGTGCAACCCACACAAAGTAACCTCCAACTAATAACCGCGACTGGAGAGACTGCACCGGTACATGGCGAAGCATCACTGCAGTTCGTCATTGGTCGACGGGCGGTGAAGCATCCAGTGCTTGTGGCTGACGTATCAAACGAAGTGATCATCGGACTGGACTTTCTGGACCAGAACGACATCATCTTGGACCTGGGTACCAACACTCTGCACTTCGGAGGTGAGGAACTTGCTTTGCAGCCAGCACACGAGGCCATCACCGCACGACGAAGAAGGCTGAGAGAGGACGTCATCGTTCCCGCCAGGACGGAGGTCAGCGCTGCCGTAATTGTCGACGGAACTGCTGAGGGAGTGGCGGCTGTCATTGAGCCAAAATATGAGGACATCCAGACAAAAGGATTGCCAATTGCCAAGACCCTCATCAACACGACGTCTCGGCTGTACGTCCGCCTGTCCAACCTGAACGACTACGACATAGCGGTTCACCGGGACACCAACCTAGGAGTCTGCGAGCCCGTTACCTGGATTGCCCGCATCACAGATACGACAGACGGACACCTGCAGACGGACACTGCCAGAAGAACTACAGAAGCTGTACCTAAGATCCCAGGACCATTTAGTCGAGGAACAATCACGCCAACTTCGGGACCTGCAACATGAATTCCAGGATGTCTTCTCCGTGGGGAGCAAAGACTTCGGCAGGACAAGCTTGGTCCAGCACAGAATCGACGTTGGGGGCAGCGCACCGATTAGGGCCCCATTCCGACGTGTCCCGCTCGCCAAGCAAGCTGAAGTCGACCGGATGGTGGAAGAAATGAAGGAGCAGGGGGTGATCGAGCCATCACAAAGTCCTTGGAGCTCTCCGGTCGTGCTAGTGAAGAAGAAGGACGGCTCCACCAGGTTCTGCGTGGACTACAGGCGGGTGAACGACGTCACGAAGACGGACAGCTACCCTCTACCCCGGATCGACGACACGCTAGACACCATATCAGTATCAAGATAGTTCTCCACCTTGGATTTGAAGAGTGACTACTGGCAGGTGGAGGTCCACCCTAAGGACCGCGAGAAAACGGCGTTCTCTGTGGGCAGCGGACTCTGGCAGTTCACCGTCATGCCTTTCGGTCTGTGCAACGCCCCTGCGACCTTCGAAAGGCTAATGGAGTCCATTCTGAGGGGACTACACTGGAAGACCTGCCTGGTCTACCTAGTTGACGTCATCGTTCTGGGGCTTGAAGCTTCGAGGAGCACTACAGCAACCTGAAGGAGATATTGATGAAGTTACGGGCTGCCCAGCTGAAGTTGAGCCCCAAGAGGTGTCGGCTCTTCCAGAAGCAGGTCCAGTACCTTGGGCATATCGTCTCCGAGGAAGGGGTGCGCCCCGACCCAGAGAAGACCGCAGCTGTGAGGGAGTGGCCAGTTCCGAAGGACAAGTCCCAACTACGAAGCTTCCTGGCACTCTGCACTTATTACCGTCGCTTCGTGAGAGGATTCGCCGACATCGCCAAACCTTTACATCGACTGACTGAGAAGGACCAACTCTTCACGTGGACAGCAGGATGCCACAGTGCCTTCGAACAACTCAAGCAGGCTCTGTGCACCGCGCCTATTCTGGCCTACCCCAGACCTGGAACAAGGTTCATCGTCGATACCGATGCCAGCGACTTGGGTATAGGGGGAATCCTGTCGCAAGTAGTGGACGGCGAGGAGAGAGAAGTGGCCTACTTCAGCAAAGCCTTGTCAAAGCCAGAAAGGAACTACTGCGTCACCAGGAAGGAACTGCTCGCCATCCTGAAGACCATTGAACACTTCCATAAGTACCTGTACGGGCGAGAATTTCTCATCAGGACCGACCATGCATCCCTGCGGTGGCTCCTGAACTTCAAGCAGCCCGAGGGTCAACTCGCGTGGTGGTTAGAGAGGCTTCAACAGTACAACTTTGAGATCCAGCACAGGAAAGGCCAACTGCATTCTAACGCCGACGCCCTGTCACGAAGACCGTGCCCCGAAGATCGCACCTTCTGTGCCAGGAGGGAGGAGAACACCGGGATACAGTGCCGAAGGACTACTGTGGAACTTCAAGGGAGCTGGAGTCGCGAATCTTTCACGCGGGCACAAGCGGAAGATGATGAACTGGGGCTGATAGCCGAATGGAAGAGGGCCTTTGCCCCCAGACCCGGGTGGAACATTGTGAGTGACTGCAGCCCAAAGTTTAAGTCCTACTGGGCGCAGTGGGACTCGCTGGTTGTAAGGGATGGCCTCATCTGCCGTACCTGGGAGAGCACCGACGGGAAGACATCTCGGGAGCAAGTCGTCGTTCCTAAGGCTATGACGGAGGAAGTCCTGAAGGAAGTCCATGGAGGATCATCTGGTGGACACCTAGGGATAAAGAAGACGCTGGAGAAGCTGAGAGAGCGGTTCTACTGGATCGGATGCCGAACAGACGTGGAGAACCACTGCGCGAGGTGCCACGATTGCACAGCCAGCAATGGCCCAGGATGAAGGCGACGGGGCCCACTGAAGACCTACAACGTGGGCGGCCCCGTGGAGAGAGTGGCCATCGATGTTGCTGGGCCATTCCCGTTGAGCGAGGCGGGGAACCGCTACATATTGGTCGTCAGCGACTACTTCATCAAATTGCCAGAGGCGTATGAGCTCCCTAACCAAGAAGCCGCGACGATCGCAGAGACCCTGGTGAAGGAATTCGTCAACCGGTACGGAGTACTCCTGGAGCTGCACTCTGACCAAGGGAGAAACTTCGAGTCGCAGGTGTTCCAGAACCTATTCCAGCTGTTGGGAATCGGAAGACAAGGACGACGCCGCTACACCCTCAGTCCGACGGGATGGTAGAGTGATTCAATCACACCATCGAGAACCATCTCCGAATAGTCGTCAGCGAGCACCAGAAGGATTGGGACAAACATCTTCCACTATTTCTCCTGGCCTACCGCGCCGCCGTGCATGAAGCCACCGGGTGCACACCTGCCCGGGCCATGTTTGGGAGGGAACTCCGTCTACCTGTCGATCTTGCCTTCGGCCGACCTGGGAATGATCCGGTCCCGGTAAGCCAGTATTGTCAAGAACTGGTCGACCAACTGGAGGACGTGCACGCGTTCGCAAGGAGGAGACTGCGGATCGAGACCTACCTAATGAAGACCCGATACGACCAGCAGACGGATGCCGGCGAATTCCACGAGGACGACTGGTTTGGCTCTTCAACCCATTACGGAAGAAGGGCCTGTCACCCAAACTGCAGAAGTCCTGGGAGGGCCCGTACCGAGTCGTGAAACGGATCAACGATGTCGTCTACAGGATCCAGGGGAGCCCGAGGGCGAAGATGAAGATCGTGCATCGAGATCGCCTGGCAGCCTACGGAGGGACACAGACGGACCAATGATTGATCGGGACGATCAGCCTTTTAGGAAGGGGGTGGTGTTACGGCTGTGAGTTTGTTTCGTCGCCTCGCCGCGTGAGTCATAGTTACCCCGGGTTATGCTCTGCCTCTGTGTATTACCTGGGCCTTACGCAACGGGCTGCGAGGACAAAGGGACGGTGCAGAATATTTGTGACCCAGCCAGTGATGGAAATCTCGAGAAGCCGTGAATCCTGGGCGATTCTAGAAGCATTCACTGAGTCACCAGCCTGCTATATATGCGGCCTCATCAGCGAGGGAAGGACTGTGTTTTTGAGCTAGTGCGTGTTTTTACCTGAGCGACAGTTGTGTGATGACGTGACTTGCGAAACCCATGTGAGTGTATTGCATGCAGTGAAGTGCTGTGGTGAATTGCGAAACGCCGTGGGCTGTTCCCTAGCCAGCGGAACAGTGTGCAGCAGACTCGTAAGTAGCCTAACGGTAGTTTTTGTAATCACGGGAGTGGACAGGTATTTTGGTGAGTGACAGACTGGCTAGACACAGGTCAGCCTAATTAGTGAACGGACAGCTACTCGAGAGAGTGAAAGGGAAGTGTTCCCATTCAGAGAGGACCTAGAGTGAGATGCTAATTGCTTGTATCTGTTTATTGTGCGGTGAACTGTAACTTGCTAAGACCCGCAATAAAACCTAACATGTCATTAAAAGAATAATTGTGTTGTGCTTCTACCCACCGTAATCCAGTTAACGAAAGCGCCACGTGGCACGTAACAGTCCAAAAATGCAGACCATTCTGTTTTAAGACGAGTGTTCAGAGAAGGATTTAGGAGTAGGAGAGAAATATAACAGTAAGGTACATATTAGCTTATTATTTCTTTATTTTTGATAAGTACCGTACTCATTTCTTGCATGTATAGGCCTACGTATAAGTAGGCAGATTTGAGACAAGCTGTTGAAAGCCTATTGGCAAATCCCTATTGAGATGCAGGAAGATGGTTGATCCAATGCTTAGGCCTAAGACCATTCGAACTAGTCGTGGATTTTAGGGGCATAAGACTGTAATGCCAACTCTTAAGATTTCGTCTTAGAATGGTAGAAAGCAGCAGTTGATGGTTGATTTTGGGGCTTTGCGACATCATGGTCATGTAGATCTGTGTACTTGGGCATGTGGAATTTGTCTGATAACCTGTGTTATTGTGATGGCTGTATTAGTGTGTGCATTTATTATTCAGATGAGGATTGGGAACGAGGCGGCCATGGCCTTAAATTAGGAACCATCAGGCATTTGCCTGGAGTAGAAGTGTGGAAACCACTTCCAAGATGGCTAAGATGGGAATCGAACCCTCCTCTTCTCAATTTTTCCTCACGAGACTGAGTGTGCCTTGTTCCATCCCTCAGACCAAAATTTTAATTTCTTGGCAGAGCCGGAAATCGAATCTGGACCAACTGCCAAAAAATGCTAGCCGCACAGTGCGAGATGGTTGGTAGAATACTCTCCTGACCTCTCGTCACCTGGCACATTAAAAGCCACTGAATTCACTGACAAATTGACGAGTTAAATACAGGCGTTGAAAGGCAGGCTTTTTCGATGGAGTAATATCTCGAAAATTATAATTATAAGATACCAACACAAAACAATTTTCTGTGGAGAGCTGAGATATTTAACTTGCGAGAGCGGAATATATGAGAGGGAATTGAACTGAAGGCAGCGTTGTCGCGAATGCGGCTGGCTATGCCTACTATGTGCGTACGTCCTCTACACTTCCGCTCATTTCTACATGATCATAATAATAGCATTGACGAATAGAATACAGAGTGTTATCACTGACCGAGTTCAAGCGCGCCCCGCTGTTGGTCAGCGCTAGTGGCGCAGACCCCCCCAACGCTATACAGTCAACCGTAGTGAGCTGTTCAAAAATGGGATACGTGCTGGCCTGCGTAAACCTGCGGTTACGCTGATTACATCATTTTTTGTTTGTTTGTTTAGGCTTATAAATAATACTGTCAAAAGGTACTATAAATAGACTATTCTCAGTCCCCATGTAGAAATAACTCTTAAAACCCTCCGTTAGTCGCGCATTGGTCTGACAGCTCCATGGTTTGTTTTAGTTTAAATATCAAGACAACAGTTCAAGTTATGATCTTATCGTCTTGGGACATCATTCACCATAACTTAGGAAGCATTTTCCTGGAGTTATGAAATGACGAGCCGAAAAATAACTCTACACGTTTAATTTTGGTCAGCTGTTGTGTCATTTAGGATTGATAGTACCAGCGCCAGTGATGTAACATTCTGTCAGTTAGTTGCAGGTGTGCTGTTTTAGCGATTATTTGGCTTTGTACCTTGCCTTAGTGAATATTAGTAAAGATATTACTTCTTACGAAAACCTAAGGATATAGATGAAGTGTGTCGCCTTCTGCTGAAAGATAACAAATCGTTAGTTGATGATATAGTTTCAAAGGAATTGGTGACTCTGATACTGAAGACAAAGTTGAAACAAGATCCAAAGACTCGGATACTGATCAGGTGGACGGTAACGGATGCGAAGAATTGGATGGCCGTTTATTTTATAGGCAGGTAGGCCATTATTATTATTATATGTCCGCCTCATTCTTGGCTATCACCGCGGACGCCCGGGTTCGATTCCCAGCTCGGGATTAGTATAGATCGCGAGTCCCGGCGGCACCAAATTCCCCTAAAACAAAATGGCGGCGTCCGTGGCGTCATCAATGACGTCACGAAATACTCCTCTAGCAAGTTTACGGGAAAAGCCTGGGGAATATGGGGTTTTGGGTGGGGAACAACAAAAAAAAACGTGAAAAACGGGATGGGTATCGCGATCTTTACTTGAGCCCATTCACGTTTCGTAGCCTCATCCAGTTCTCGTTGCACTATTAACACAAAACGCTTCCAGTTTTATGAAGTCACTTCCCTAATAGCCTAAACGGTAAGCTTCTCAACCTCACGGAGTGTGAAATTCTTATTATGCCGTGCTAGATAACCCTTCACTTGACCCCATATCATTTCTATAGGATTGAAGTGGCAATGATACGGGGCAGCGTGATGATCTCATGGCCATGCTTTCTCGCCAGTTCATCCACGTGGTAGCCTACATGGGTTTAGGCTTGCGCTGCTGTATAAGGTTGAGAAGGATAGTAATTCTGAATGAAAGTGGAACGCGGCTTATACACTTGTAGCAGACATGAATGTACTTTTACATACCTTGTGTCCTTGTTTCATCTTTTGGGCGATATTACTTATTGAAATTAGGAACCCTAATTAAAACTTACTACTGAACCTCATATATGTGCTAAAGTACGTAAATATGTGTTTTTATTTTTTGCTATTTTAAAAACAGCTGCCATGCTTCGATAGCACTTGATCTCGTTTAACCGTCATCAAGGCTCACTCTAGCAGCACGCACCGAGGCACACATGTGAGATACAAAATCACTGTTGATAAAAAGAAGTGGGATGCAAAATCACTGTTGATAAAAAAAAGAATCATCGGGACACGTTAGGCAGTAACCATTGCCAAAACTCATTGATCTGGGCGCGTTAGGCTGTAACCATTGTCAAAAACCATTGGATTGGACAAAGTGAAGGTATGAATGGTCGGGTGTAGGTGCAGCCTTGGCCGCGCGCTGCTAGCGGGGCATGGTTGACACAAAACCATTGATCTGGGCGCGTTAGGCTGTAACCTTTGTCAAGACCACAGTTGTGCGAAAAAAAATACACATACTTATTACAGGAGAGCGATATACTGCATAGTTATTACAGAGCAGATAACAAAAAACACTCATTTCAGCCGTACAGAGATGCGAAATATTGCACACACTAGCATAATTAGAGTCGTGAACTGAGTGCTGCGAACGAATGATGCCCACTAGAGACTGAATTGGGCACTTTTTTGTTTCACATAGTACCGTAAGGGCGAGGTTGGCAGTACTGTTATGGTACTTTTTTGAAGATTGATTTGAACAATGGCGCTCACTGCTGTAATTTTCGCTATATTTGGAATGGCTGGGTGGGTCACAGACGGCGGAGGAGGAAACATCTATTAAAACATTGCTTCCTGATTTATTTCTCATCCTTTTATAAGGTATTTTGGCTAATTCATGTATTATATAGAATGTTATCGCTCGTTCTATGTTCATTCAGCACTACCGAGAAGGATTCCTTTTGTCCGAGAGCTGTCGCATGGTAGGCTACACGATGGCGGTCGAGCCATTCCAACATTCGCGGCTTCGTACTTGAAGTTGTTGGAGCTTATTCTATCTGTACTATGTGGTACGAAGCATTGTCCATTACAATGACACTGTGTTCAGGGATGTTGGGTAACAATTGTTCCTGGAACCATTTTAAAAACTAGTTGTAGTCCATGTCTTCATGGTAATCACCAGTTCCTTTCGACCTAAAGAGCAAAAGTGTATTATTAACAAAGCCGTGTGATAGCCCGGCATGTAGAATAATAAATCGACCCCCTCTGCCTGACGGCCCTTCCTTGTCCCCTGAACTGAGTTGTCACTCCAACCCTTAGACACTGTGTGACCAGCATTGACCCACATTTCACCTAACCACACAATATCCATAACATTTTTGCCCTATTAACTTAAGTTTTGAATTTTCCAGTAGCCTATTTTCACCCAATTTTCACCAAATTTTGTAGGTTCTTTAAAGTGAGCATAATTAAGGGAATTCTAAACTTTGGAGCTATTTGGTTCAGTCATTTAGAAATTATAACATTTAATGTAATAAATATGCAAATTTTGAAAATGTCCCAGGTACATCAAATTTAAAGTTATCAATCTAAAACTTCTATGGAATGATCATCAATGGTCTACAAATAAAAATTGGTATTACTTTTAAAATCAGTGCAAATGGTTTATTATTAAAATGTTTTTTTCTTAGAATGATCTGTTGTTCTGTTAAAATATGTCATTATTTTCAAATTTGAACCTAAATATTTCTGAAAGTTATTAATATTTTTCAAAATGGATTCCACACATTATTAAGACCACAAAGTTGTATGTGCAAACCAAGTTTGAAGGTAGTGGGATCAAAACGCAGGCAACTGGAACATTTAAAATGCTGAAAAATATAGTATTGAGAAAAAGCTAACTTTATTTAAAAAAAACAGTATTTTAGTGGAATTTCCTGCATCAAGACTTCCCTGAGTTTACAAATCAATTTTCCCACACTTCAGAGGTAACTTATTACTAAACCCATCTTTCTCCCTGATGTTGACACGAAGATTTACTGCCACATTCACCACACAGGTCTGTAAACAAATTTTGGAGGGCACCCATATATGAATGAGAATGTGCTTGTCATTAACACTAGGTCTAACAGTATTCTCCTCACTAAAATAGGCCTATTCCAGTTTTCTGACACTGGCAGAAGAAGTAGTTGCAGCTGTTGAACTTGCATTACTTAACTTCACATGTAATATCACCCCACTGTTTGTCAACATTCAAAATAGCACTATTCCATTTCTTTGTTTCACGGACTTTCGGTTTACTCCATCGACTAGATACAGAATGCATCTAATAAACTGCACACAAATCTCTAAAATACCATTAACTTACACAAGTTCCACCACTCACAGTAAACCAATAAAAATATAATTCTTGCGAATAAACTTCACTAAAGCCACTGACCATCAAAATAAACAAAGACGCATGGTTCCACCATGTATCCAAAATGGCCTATACTTTACTACAAACCAAAATACTTCTGTTCGATGTTAAATATGTGCATGTGTATAGTAATGATATTCTTTTAGTGAATGCCATACAGCTAAAAATTATATGGGATAAGAAAATAACATGCACGGTAAGAAAAGTTTCACACTTGACAAACATTGCCTAGGCTACTCGTAACTGATAAATTTACCAACAGATGGCACCATAAGCTTGTATTCAGATTATTGACATAATAATCTTGGCCAAGAGTATGAAATTACAACAAAATTTAGGGGTTTGTGGTTCTAGGAAGTAGGCGTTGCCCATTTCAAGACCTAAGCACGTGTTCTTTAAAAGCCCCCGTAAGGTATTTAAAAATGGCCGTACATAAAAAACAAATGTATATTTAAGTGCCCCAAGTGATAAGGTAACTTCTAGGGCATGACACCAGATTTTGTTTTTTTGTTTGTAATTTTTGGCCTACAACTCAGTAGGGTCTCCCCATTTCATGTAGGAACTGACACCTCAAAGCCACAATATCTGGCCTCTCCATGATCACCTTCCCCCATTAATTTTCTTATATTTAAATCCCAGATCGTGCAACACTTTCAGTGAAGAAAGACTTCCTTGAAATAATTGTGCCTCTCTGAGCAAAACAAGAAGTTTGCGACATGTTGGAATTTCTTTCCTAAAATAATAGCTATAAATATGCCGTCTAACAGCATCTTGTTGAAAGCCATCTAAATTAGTGACCACCCCTTCTCTATGCCTCTTCTTCCCTGGAGTTGATAGTTTAGACGGGCCAGCATCATCAGACAGGAACTTCCCTTCCGTCACTCGGTATGCAGTGATTTCACTCACACCAAGAGTCTTGGCAGTTCTTTTCCTCACCTGAACAAATGGAATCAGAGGTTCCTCCCGTAAGCGCATACTTTCCTCTTCTTCCTCCATAAAATTCCTCACCGCACATACCATCTCCTTTACTTGGCTATGGAGAGTCACACCACGTCCTGAAGTTGTTCTGTCGCAGAGAATGGATCCTGGGCCTTCCGCGAGCATGTACCGATGCCATTTTTACACAACGAAAATAGACACGATGATGCAAATAAAAGAAATAAACTCAAAATCTGTATATACACACGCTTCCAACAAAAACAGAACGATAACGCTTACTGTAGCCTATGAAAGAATAAGCAAATGCACTTCAATATATACACGGGATATTACTAATGGCAGTGACGAGTTAGTTCTCAGTAGAACACTGCGTCAAACCATGTGCTCACTGCTGTGTCGGCATTCATTGCATCACTGCTCGCTGTTGCTATGGACACCGATACCCCTCTTGTCTCCACTCCTCACCTCA
This sequence comes from Meconema thalassinum, assembly GCA_946902985.2. Classification (NCBI taxonomy): domain Eukaryota; kingdom Metazoa; phylum Arthropoda; class Insecta; order Orthoptera; family Tettigoniidae; genus Meconema; species Meconema thalassinum. Next base: position 549,462,181 of record OX336389.2, read on the forward strand.
CCATTCAAGCGGATGTCAGCTTGCAACGTTCATCTTTTGTAAATCAGAGTATAACACATAGAATTTAACATGTATGCAGCGTTTAAACCCTAAGTGTTGTCCACGTTGTCATGGATGATGCCATTTTGTGTCTAGGGGAATTTTGTAAGTGTGAATTCCATTCCATGTCCACATTAAAGCTATTGACACAAGTTGGCAGGCTTGTTTTGTTGAGATAAATTAGAGATGAAAATAGTACAAGAGTTAATACAAGACTCTATCGTTGCCAAAGCTGCAAGATACCAATGTAATTGATAGTGATTTTGTACTGCATAAGGAAACAGTAGCAAGGCAGCTGGAAGCAAGTTAGACATGTCCAGTCCTCAAATTGTGTTCATGCATCTTTGTAACGATGAATTTGTAACCCACTAAGCTCCAGTGAGATTGAGAAATGGTGTCAGAAAAATTTAAAATCCTGAAGAGATCATGAATCATCAGCAGGGTATAATGGCTATAGGCCCTATGTGCAGTGCAGAATTTTTTGAAAATATTGATAGCTGGAGGATATTAGATCCTAATAATCGCCAGTAATATATCCAAGATCAGCAAGATATCACCTTTATAGCCTACTCGGTGAAACCTGCAAACTTCATTTTCTACATTCTAAGATTCTTCCAGACAATGTGTTAATGTGCTTGAGATGCTTATATTTATAACCAATGTCCTAAATAAAATAATGTCTGTAATACATTTTGTGTGTGCTTATTATAATTAAGTGTAAACATTACTGTGTCATTGGATGAAGATTACTTGCAATTTGCTAGTGTTCTTGAAGATACGGGCATAGTTTTGTACTCCAGGGCCCTACCAATCACCACATCCAGAATTCTCTGTTAAAGCTCTAGATTTACCCATTTCAAACCGATTTACCCAGTATGCAGTACTGTTAACTGCTTATTTTCCATGTGGCCTGCAAGGATGCCCATGTTCTTTTTCAGGGGGAATGGATGTGGTGAGGAGTATACGATATTTTCTGGGAGGAAGGGGAAGGGGGGGGGGGGGCACTGGGTATGTTATAAAATTCTTCATCCCCAGACCACCAGGGTGAAACAAAAAATAAGAAAAAAGAATTAAAAGTTGAGGAATGCTTTCATTTGAATAATTTGAAGGGTCTCGTTTGACATTTGGTGGAGATCTTGGACATCTTATTGGGAGGGAGATACCTTGTCTGTGTAGCCAGCATGGATCCAAATTACAATGGCAAGTATGGTCTTTCTTTAATTTTAATAAATGGAACAGTTCCACCTACATGGAGTAGGGGTAAGTAAAGTGGCTTCTTGTCCAGTGACCTGCTTTGCGAAGGAGTATTTGAAACCTGATATAGGATTTAGTCTTCAAAGCTTCGCACAAAGGCTCTTGATAGAATGATTTGAATCCCACTCCTTGCATCCTGGAAGTTTCTTCCCAACTCAACTGTAAATAAAAGCTAACTGAAAACCACTACCACATCCTTTTCTATTACAAGTACAGTACACACATAAGTGCATGGGGCTGATATCCACGACATTTCAATCCACTGAATTAACTCACAATGAATAAGTTTCCAAGGCCCTTCATTTGTAGTAATTTACTTCGTTATAAAAATCTTGAGCACATAAAACCATAAATTTGACCTAAGCCTAACTGGGAACGGGAGAGAACCGTTAAACATGTCCAACATGAAGGTAGTTGCCACAAGAAGTAAACCTGCCACTGTAGGGGATTGGTGTCAGATAAAAGGCTCTCTGCTAAAGGAGGTAAGTATAATCTCAGCAATTCATATATGTATCTGAAGTAGTCCTATGCATTAAATTTTTGTTGTTGAAAAAGATTGTCGTATGGTAGGCCTACTCAAAAAAAGCAAAATGCTAAAAACCACGAGTGTAGGCTCAAATTTCTTATATTCGTTTTTATTATTTTGGGGCATGAATGACCCTTCCCTTGCAATAAATGAAGCACTGGACACTTTCTCCTAATGCAATGCTTGGTTGTTTCTTCTTTGTTTTAAAATTCCAGCTGCTTTTAAAGTTAAACTTACATGTAAACTGGTATATATGGAATCAACTTATTGATGAACGAAGATAAGAGGATAATATGTACAGTTTTGTAGGCTATATCTGCATAAACTGGAACATCCATTCAACGTTTGTATTACACTGCTTAATATTCTACTGCTCTAAGGTTTTGAGCTAGTGATAGGGGTGGATTTCTTCCACAGCTTTTAACTTTATTTTTGAGTATCCTTAAATTCACACTAACAAATTACTCGGCTATTGGTAGGCTTCTATAGATGAGAATACCTTGGTGCAATCAGTGCGGCGAGGCGAGCGAGCGACACCACTCCTCTGACGTCACAGATCCGCGCCATGGCCTGTCTTTCTCGTCGGCCACGTCTTGCAGTGTGGCCTGGAGTATTAGAAGGTGTTGACCAGGCTACTGCTTTTAGGGCCGCATGACCCAGCCACACACTGTCAGGCCTGTCTATGCTGGAACTCGACAGTTCCGGCGCGCGCGGTCAGCCTGTCCCGGCTGGGTTCCTTAAAGCCGTTCTTCTCTTCACGTCATATTATTATTATTATTGTTAGACTATTATTGTTATTATTATTATTGCTATTATTATAAGCAATAAAATGTTATTGGGTGCCAACAGACTACGTCTCATACTGTTCCCGAGTACATTGAAGATGAATTCTCTATTATTGAATGGATTCCTTGATAGCAAAATTAGGTCATTTATACTTAGGCATACCCAAACTTGATAAATGATTAAACATGTTGTTCATCTCGCTTATTCGAAACGAACTACAAGCTTTCACTTCTCTTTGAAGCCTATCTTTTGCTCTAAACGACCTGTCTTGTTATGCCGATGGTTACTTCACATCTGATGGTGGGGTCCAGCATAAATCTTGCATCCTTCTTATGGCCTATAACAATTATTATGACCATTGTATTTTTGCTTCTAACACAAGAAGGACACAAAAACATGGATCGCGTAACATTTCTGAATTGTTACAGCTTCATCTAAGATCTATTTCGGTGATTCCTAACGTTTGTAGTAAATCCCCTTCTTAATTATGTTTTTTGAACGTGAGCTGGGGTATCAGGCGCTCCACAGTGTTTGCAGCATACAGAGTCCTTGCTACGCCCATGGAGGTCTCACACAAGAGCGACCTTTGCTTCCACCTATTTGTGCTAGGGTACTCCCTTTCATGTCTACTTCTGGATTAGTCGATCTCCATAAAATATGGTGATTACCTGATTAGATATATTCTGTACTTCCGCAATCAACCTGCAAGTTCATTTTGTGTTTTCCATAGATCCGCTTCAGTCTTAAGTGCCGGCTATTTATATTCCCTTGGTTCCTAACTAGTAAATCGCCGTCTTCATCGTTATCACCATCATCACCGTCCTGACAACCTCCTTCGGTGTATAAACACAAATTATGCACTATGTCACCACGCCTTCAAGTAATTCTTGCACTCTCTGTATATATGTGGCACAGTCTCCCTACATGATGATTACTATACTTTGTAAGTTCATTCCCTGAAAATTGCGAAATTAGCTTCGAGGTTTTCCTATGTCCAGAACTTAGAATGCAATGAAAATCAATGGCTTAAATACGATATGTGGATTACATACAAGTCATATGCAATTGGATTCACTCATGAGGGATACTTGTAGCATAGGCTTTTGAGAATATTTTACGGAAGCTATTCTAACAACTCTACGAAGTGATTTGCTCTCAGAGTTCCCATATCAATGTTCGAATTGCAGAATAAGAATATAGAAAAAAGGAAACTCGTTCCCACTGGCCTGGTGCAAGTCTTCGAAATGAACACCGCTTGGATGACTTACGTAACATCGATACCATTTCAGTTCCTCAAACCGAAATTACATTTCTTGGCAGGGCAGGGAATCAACTCCTGACCACCGGGGCGGGGCGACAGCCAAGAATGTTAACCGCTGCACTACAAGGTGGTCTCTTCCATTGTCAGCGCAATAAATTGCATTATACCATGTAATTTCTACACTGCGTGAACTATAATAGTACTCAACCTTAGTATTTTTGGCATTACATATCCCCTGGCAAGTTAGGAAGACGGTTCGCATACCATAACCCTAAAGTCGAATAATTCCAAAAAGTAACAAACAAATCAGTTTTAAGCACTCCACCGAAAGAAATACCGACAAGCTGGTAGAACGACTGACAAAGTATTTTGTAATTTTCAGAGCAAAATTGTTTTACAATGAATAATACTTTTGGTCTCCATGCTGTTGAAATAATGAAAATTGTCCTAAAACTTCAAAAGTTAGAAGGATTTCATGTCAACTTTCTAATTTTACCGTATATCTTATGCGTAGGTAAATTCCATGAGGTATTGTTTCAGGCGACGTTGAAAATAAGAATATAAATTACCTTAGATTGCGACGGAATATTTTTCCTTTTTATAATCCTGATAAATGTAGTAACGCATGTTTCTCAAACTCTTATATCCCTGAACAGCATCAATCTAGTCAGTTGGTGAATTCAGAATCTTGTTATTGAAATACAGGTTTATAAACCTAATGTAGTTTTTTTGGTTCTACCCATAATTATCCCGGTTGCTATGAGGTAGGGGATGTGGTGAGACAGTTTCCTTGTGGGAATGATTTTACGGATAGACGCCCTTCGTGACGCCAATCTCATAAGAGGGGTTAATGACAAATGAAATTAATGAGGTATGGTATGAAGTGGCTGTGTGTGATCATTCGAGTTCGGAGTAGTCTGACCATGCACGTTAACGTGTGTAGCTACCTCGGCTGGTTTGTGACATTATTTCAACGAATGAAAAAAGTATTTTAACTCTCCTGATTCCATATCGACCCCTGTTACTGTCACATGCATGATTACCAATATGCTTGATTCCATTCTTAGCCTACCTTCGATTTTTGCACAAAAAAAATAATAAAAAAATAATAATGGAAGTAGACTTATGAAACCAACACAGGGCCAAAAGTTGTGTGTCTATGAGTGTGTCTGTCTGTGTGTGTACTCTGCATGTCTGTCCCCCCCCCCCCCCTATCAATTCAATCACGGTGAAACCGAATTGAATGAAATTTGGTACAGAGGTAGCACCAGCAAAGGGCACCTCAGTGTCATGTTTTATATCGCTTCCATCTTGACGGAAACGTTCAAAGCTTAAATCAAATTACGACTAACCTAATCATTTGATCTCTACCAAATTTTGCAACCACATAGCCTACCTTTTTGTAGAAAGCGTCTTTTGATCAAACTACAAGGCCATCAGCTCAATAGTTTGCAGATGGCGGCCATATATGTGTGCAAATTGATTCCCTCTATCAATTCAAACACGGTGAAACCGAATTTAACAAAATTTGGTTCAGAGGTACCACCAGCAAAGGGCACCTCAGTGTCATTGCTCATATCGCCGCCATCTTGACGGAAACGTAATGGCGACCACCCAAATGATCAAAGCTTAAAATCAAATTACGAGTAACCTAATCATCTGATCTCTTCCAAATTTTGCAACGACATATCTTGATGTGAGAAGCGTCTTTTCACCAAAGTACAAGGTCAGGAGCCTAATAGTTTGCAGATGGCGGCCATGTATGTGTGGAAATCGATTCCCCCTATCAATTCAAACACAAATCGAACCACCTTTGGTACAGAGGTAGTACTAGCTGGGGACAACTCAGTGTAATGTGGAATATCGCCGCCATCATAACAAAAAGAAAATGGGGCCCACCCAAATGTTCTGAGCTTAAATCAAATTACGATTAACCTAATCATCCGATCTCTACTAAGTTTTGCAACAATATACCTTAATTTGGGAAGCGTATTTTACCCAAATTGCAAGGTCTTCAGCCAAATAGTTTCAAGTTGGTGGATGTATGAATCATGCAAGTATTATAGCCTAACCGTAACTTACGATTAAACAAGGCCTGGCCTCCACAGTTCAGCTTATCGTACAAAGGGAGATTTAATCTCTTCTCAAAGAGGTGACCGGTAGGATATTAGCATATTATAATGTAATATGTAACCGTAGAAGTGACTAACAGGTCAGGCTTACCGTGCCATATCGTTGTGGGCCCGTGCCGTCCCGTTGTCAACATGGCTCTATTTTTGCTAGTAAATACAGTACATATATTTCCGTAACTTCCTAAGTTTATATCCTTTTAGGAATGTACTGAACAAAATGATACATATTTAGTATCAAATGGTTTATAGAAACGCCAGAAAATGCTAATGAAATCGTTGATTTCAACACAAAATATGATACAGTTATTGAAATGCTGTTGTTTATCAGGTATTATCGTAGCGCATCCGTGGCGTAATGGTAGCGACTTGCGCTCATAGTCTCGGGTTTCGTGAATCAAATCCCTGCAGGTTCAAATTTCTTTACTTCGCTCTCTTGGGTATTTATTGATTTATAACTACTCACACGTTATAATGTTTTGCATATATACTGTAGTGTGAATTTGCAATCGAAAATTTTATATATATACTTATAGCACCACATATTTCAACACTCGAATACAGCGAATAATATTCGTTGACCTTGATCCGCGGTAGAGACTATTTTTGTTGTTGTTTTTGTTGTTGATTCTTTAGAGGTTTTGCGGCATCATGGTCATGTAGCCCCGTTTACTTGGGTGTGTGTAGAAGTTGTATGATAATCTGTCACTGTGATATCTGTAGGCTTACTAGTGTGTGTACATGTATACGAGGAAGGATTTGGGAAGGAAGCTGTTGTTGAAGTAGTTTCATTTGTGATGCATGGACATCATGGTCATTTAGCCCCGTGTACTTGGGTGAGTGTTGAATTTTGTCTGATAACCTGTGTTATTGTGATGGCTGTATTATTGTGTGTGTGTATATATAATTCAGGTGATGATTCAATTAATCAACGTTTAATATCCTTATAGCACGTTGTATTTCAACAAGCTACTACAACCAACATGCAATTCTACTCCCTGAAAATGACAAAGAGTTATAATTATACCCATGCATTTAGGAGAAAGTAGGCTATATGTTCTTTACTGAACATCTTGTTAGGATTATTATATCTCGCTGCTCCTGCTGCATCACCCAAAAGGTATGCAAATTCCTGTATCATTGTTGCAGATCTGGTTAATATACTGTACGTCCAAATAGCAAGTTTTATACGTCTTCGGTGTGTTTCATTAATGTGCGACTCTCCCTCTATGCTATTTTTGTCCTCCCCATGAACAAGAGACGTTATGAGCATGGCAAACCACACGCATAAAACAAAATGTTGGCTCTACGGTAGTGCGCCTAGTGTCCAGGCTCTGCACTCAGTACTAAACGTACTGCAGTACCCGGTCAAATGGACAGTGCTTGAGCGACAAAGCTCTGCAGTCCTACTGTCGACCAAAATATTATGTGCACACGAGTTTGAAGGTTGTTTGTGAAGTAACCAATAGACCTACAGTACATAAAATCCAATAACATCATCATTTTCGTCGTTCTATTTTACGTTAGTTCAAGTAGGTTTGGAATTTTTAATTTATATTTTAATATTTTTTTATCGCAGTTGGAACACAAAAAGTGCCCGTTTTTAAGCGTGTTTCAAACATGCGTCACATTTAAGAATTATTATCTCACAAACCCGTCATCAGATCGAATCCAAATTTTAACATCATATACATTGGAACGTTGTATAACTGGTTTATTAATTTCAAAATTTTATGTGTCCAAGACACAAAGTTGTTATCATATTTGTAAGGTAATGTTTTTTCGGCTTGGGGTGGTTGGAAAATGTAGTTCTTGGTCGCGTTGTAATCCTTATACATCAAAAAGTTATGCTGTATGACTGTGAAATACGTAAATTAATTCACTTATTTTATATCGCTTTGTATTTGTAAGGGGAAATAAGACATGGTTCACCAGCTAGCCGCTCCGCGGTAAGCTGTACAGCATTGCAGAGATGGAGCCCATCACTTCCAAGCGAGGCGCGCCATGACGCGTGATGGGCTCATATTGGCAACGCTGTACAGCTTTGCCCGGAGCGGCTAGCTGGTGAATCATGTCTGATTTCCCCATACAAATACAAACCCATATAAAATAATTGAATTAATTTACGTATTTCACAGTCATACAGCATAACTTTTTGATGTTTAAGGATTACAACGTGACCAAGAACTACATTTTCCAACGACCCCGAACCGAGAAAAAGTTATCTTACAAAAATGATAACAACTTTGTTTCTTGGACACACAAAATTTTTAAATGAATACACCAGTTATAGGCCTACAACATTCAATGTATATGATGTTAAAATTTGGATTCGATCTGATGACGGGTTTGTGAGATAATAATTCTTAAATGTGACGCATGTTTGAAACACGCTTAAAAACGGGCACTTTTTGTGTTCCAACTGCGATAAAGAAATATTAAAATATAAATTAAACATTCCAAACCTACTTGAACTAACGTAAAATAGAACGGAGAAAATGGTGATGTTATTGGACGTTATGTAGGTCTATTGGTTACTTCACAAACAACCTTCAAACTCGAGTGCACATACTATTTTGGTCGACAGTAGTGTGCTGTCGTGCTGCACTGCTCAGAAATGGGCAGGATAGGGCTGCGCTTCGCCGGCACGAGTCAATTTCTCGCTAGCACTGCTTCACCTTGCCCATTGCATGGCCCTGCCATACTCCCTATTAACAGCATATTTTGTTGTGGAAGACATTGCCAAGTTCTGTTAGTTGTTGTCAAAGGTGTACCTTAGCTATCAGAACCTTTTTGGACAAGTTGTGTGACATAAGGTGTGTGATTCAGCAATCCGTCTGACATTCCTATCAGGCGGTATGGCCTCGTTTAGTGATTATTCTTTACTTTTGGACACTAGTGTATATTTGGTCTGGCTTGCATTTGTATTGCTGCTAGTAGGAAGGCTCCTTTCTTCCTCTCCTAATTTATCCACTGCCTCTAAATTCCTTGTATTATATTTCACTATTTCTGTAACAAGATTGTGTCAAGTACCATTTTAGTCACATTAAGCCAAATATCAATATATTTTGACGATATATTTACTTTTAAACAACATACCAGCCTCCCTTAACTGTATCATCACCTACAGATACTGTAGATCAGTATTTTCTGAAAGATTGACATCTGCTAGACCATCATTATTTACACCCTCACTAAAGAAGTGTTTCGGAGCCAACTTCTTTTATATGCCACACTGGGTAGTTGTCGCCATGTTCCTCCATTCTCACACGTGATTCCCCTGGCCAGTTTAAGAATCAACTTCGTTCGGCTGTTACTCATTGTCCTCACCACTAAAACGCAATGAACATTGATTTCATGCTACAACTAGACTCGTTGAATATTGGTTCTAGCTTAAGTAAACAAAAAATAGCTGTCACAGTACCTAGTATTATAACCAGTTCTATGCTTTTTTCATTCCAGAATACTGTTACATTACTTGATCATGGTGAACATTTTGAAATCTATCTGTGGAGTTGTTGTTTGAGTCTTCAGTCTTTCGACTGGTTTGATGATCTCTCCATGCTTCCCTGTCTTGAGCTAATCGTTTCATCCCTACATAGCTACTACACCCTACATCCGAAGCAATCTGTTAAATACACACATCAAAAAAAGTTTTGCATCACCTCGGTTCCCAGATCTCCGGCATATAGACGTTGACTGTGTATATTGTATCCAAGATACAGTCCCTTTGACTGTTCATAGATGTCACTAAAACTGCTCAAAGATGTAAACAACCATGCATGAGCAGGGCCTATTAGACGGAGGGGGTACGACAGCCGATCAGTTCCAGTCATTCCACCAGGACGAAGGTACGCTGCTCATGTTGTCTGTAGTTCTACCATGCCTAGAAGGTCAATACCGCAGTTCGATCGCGTCCGCATTGTTACTTTGTGTCAAGAAGGGCTCTCAACAAGGGAAGTTTCCAGGCGTCTCAGAGTGAACCAAAGCGATGTTGTTCGGACATGGAGGAGGTACAGAGATACAGGAACTGTCGATGACAGGCCTCGCTCAGGCCGCCCAAGGGCTACTACTGTAGTGGATGACCGCTACTTACGGATTGCCGCTCGGAGGAACCCTGACAGCAATGCCACCATGTTGAATAATGCGTTTCGTTCAGCCACAGGACGTCGTGTTTCAACTCAAACTGTGCGCAATAGGCTGCATGATGCGCAACTTCACTCCCGACGTCCATGGCGAGGTCCAGCTTTGCAACCCCGACACCATGCAGCGCGGTACAGATGGGCCCAACAACATGCTGAATGGACCCCACGGAATTGGCATCACGTTCTCTTCACCGATGAGTGTCGCATATGCCTTCAACCAGACAATCGTCGGAGACGTGTTTGGAGGCACCCTGGTCAGGCTGAACGTCTTAGACACACTGTCCAGCGAGTGCAGCAAGGTGGTGGTTCCCTGATGTTTTGGGGTGGCATTATGTGGGGCCGACGTACGCCACTGGTGGTCATGGAAGGCTCCGAAACGGCTTTACGATACCTGAATGACATCCTCCGACCCATAGTGCAACCATATCGGCAGAATATTGGAGAGGCATTTGTCTTCATGGACGACAATTCTCGACCTCATCGTGCACATCTTGTGAATGCGTTCCTTCAAGATAACGACATCGCTCGACTACAGTGGCCAGCATGTTCGCCAGACATGAACCCTATCGAACATGCCTGGGATATGTTGAAAAGGGCTGTTTATGGACGTCTTGACCCACCAACCACTCTGAGAGATTTACGCCGAATTGTCGTTGAGGAGTGGGACAATTTGGACCAACAGTGTCTTGATGAACTTGTGGATAGTATGCCACGGCGAATACAGGCATGCATCAATGCAAGAGGACGTGCTACTGGGTATTAGAGGTAGTGGTGTGTACTGCAATCTGGACCACAAATGCTGAAAGTCTAGCTGTATGATGGTACAACATGCAATGTGTGGGTCTCATGAGCAATAAAACGAGCTGAAATGTTGTTTGTGTTGATCTCTATTCCCTTTGTATTTAACGGTTCCGGAACTCTTGGAACCGAGGTGATGCAAAACTTTTTTTGATGTGTGTATATTCTAACCTTGGTCTACCCCTACAGTTCTTATCCTCGACCCTTCCTTCTATAGCTAAGTTTGCTATTCCTGGGTGTCTTAGTATGAGTCCTACCAACGTATCTCTTCTCTTCGTTAGCAGTGGCCAGAAACATCTCTCCTCTCCCTCTCGTCTTAATGCCTCTTCTTTCGTAACCCTTTCTACCCATCTGATCTTCGTCATTCTCCTGTAACACCACATTTCACACGCTTCAATTCTCATCTTCTTTGCTGCCCCAACAGTCCAAGTTTCACTTCCATAGAGTTCCACTCTCCAGACAAAGGCCTTCAAAAATGACTTCCTAATACCTAAATCTATATTCGATGTCAACAGATTCATTTTCTGTAGAAATGCTTTCCTTACTGCGCTAACCTACTTTTTATGTCTTTGCTTCGTCCATCACTGATTATTTTGCTTTCTAAGTAACAGAAGTCTCCTACTTCGTTTAGATTTTCACCTGCCAATTCGACATCCATAGGAGTTCCTGATTTCTTTCGACTGCATTCCAAAATTTTTGTTTTACATTAATTTTCATCATGAATTCTTTCCTCAAGACAGACTCCATACTATTTAAAAACTCATTCAAATCCTCTGGTGTGTTGGCTAAGATGACGATGTCATCATATCTCAGAGTTGAAATTGTTTCTCCTTGATTCTTTACTCCTACTTTGAATTTTTCTCCAATTTCCTTCATTGCTTGTTCAATGTATAGATTGAAAGGTATGGATGATAAGTTGCAGTTGGAGACACTGGCATATTTCGAAATATAACAAGTGAAGGTCAATCGGTTGGAAATAATTTTCAGAAGAAAACTGGCACATCCCAAAATAATTAACTGGAGAGAAAAAATAATCCAACATGTTCTCTATACCTTACGAAGAATGTTCGAACTCTAATTGTGATGGTATTTTGCAAAGGAAATGAACAATACCAAATGCAGATCATGAATTGTGACACTCTTCTCGATAAAACGCGGGGTATCCACGACCAGAGTAGACACACAATTGACGTGTGACGGTGCTGTGTGCAATGTGAACAAAGGTAAATAGACACAAATGCTACCTAGCTGATACTACAGTATGCGAGTTTAACATGCTACACTTTTCCACTTACAAATATACACCTTCCCGAGTTATTCCCCAACAAAACCAAAAAAATGACAATTTTTGAGTTGTGACGGTCTTCTTCCAAACCGACGAATGGCGAAATAAGATTTTGTGTATTTATGTTTTAGTCATATTTACTAATTAACCTAAATGCCATATCTGCACTGGACGTGACGACCTGTACTAGACCGCTGAACTGTCAATCCCGCACGTCCCATCCTGTCTCTGTGACGTAGCCGGCTGCTTCAGGCCACGCCCATTCCAAAGCAAGGGCAGGCGGGATCCGGAACCTGTGTGCCGTGCAGACTTCTAGTTCACCCAGCCTTGTGAGGCAAAACTGAGAAGTTGGGTCGATTCCCACCTCAGCCCTCTTGACTGCGAAACAAAACATTATGAATTTGAACCTCCACTAAGACGGCTTTTTTTAGCCTACTTTCATTTATGGAATATAGGTTTATGAAATGTCCTTTTGTCTGTGTGTGTGTGTGTGTGTGTGTGTGTGTGGGTGGGTGGGTGGGTGGGTGGGTGGATAGGCCTATATAGTGTATCCTTGGCCTGATGTCCAAGGGTATACAATATGTGTTTGTGTGAATGTTCCCAAAAAAAAAAAAATGGCAGGAGTGATTTCAATGAAACTTTGTAAAGACTAGGGCTGGTACTTTCAGTCGATAAATTTCAGATTTCGATTAATCGAAACCGAAAAAACGATCAATTGCCACAAAAATCGATAATTCAATTATTCGATTATTTGGTTGGTTGATCGATTAATTGTTTTGTCAATGGACCACGCCATTTCAACTGCTTCCGTCTTTGGGCCTTGATCTTAGCCCAGTGTTCACGCATGCGCTGCCTGTGAAACTCCTTTCTTTCATCAGACCACTTCCCGCCGGTTTTTAATTTCGCTTTTTCTTGGAATTGGTGGTGTGTTCCAATCTTTTCCTTCAAAAGATCACGTTCTATAATGTCTGCGTGGGTGATCCCTACTTCTTGCAAATCCTTGTCTACCTCACAAAACCAGGGGTCCTTGGTTTTCTTGTTAGGAAAATAGGTAAATATCCGGTTGGCGATTCTCTCAGGTTTCATACGTGTTAAGTGGCCATAGATAGATATTTTTCTCTTCCGAATTACTTGAGATATCCTTTCTTCATGATGATACAGCTCATTGTTATGCCGTCTCCTGTATTTACCATCGTCTCTCAACGGCCCTAAGATCTTCCTCAGGATCTTCCTTTCCTTGGCTTCCAATTTCCCAATCAGACCCTTCCTATTCATTGCCAGGCATTCGGCTGCGTACAGTGCCTCAGGTCGGATAACTGTACGATAGTGTCTTTGTTTGGCATTGCGGGACACTGTTCGCTTGTTATACACTCCTTTCGTCAGCTGGTAAGCCACTTCCATCTTGTTCGTTCTTGATATGTTGGGCTCGATCCACTCCCTTAGGTACTTAAACTATTTTGCCTGACGGATCTTTGCATGTTCAACATTTAATTATTTGACTGCAGGGTTAATATTAGTTATAAACTCGGTCTTCTCAAAAGAAAACTGTAAGCCTGCCTTTGCCGCTTGTATTCTGAGTTTGTTGGCTTGTTTTGCGGCTGTGTCTAGGGAATCAGAAAACATTGCTAGATCATCTGCGAAAGCTAGGCAGTCAATTGTCAGGTCCAAGCTCCTGCAGCCCATTCTGACGTCATTTTCTAACACTTTTTTTTACCCATCGCCTTGCGCCATTCACGAATTACTTTCTTCAGTACACAGTTGAGGAGTAAAGGTGACAGACCATCTCCCTGCCTCACACCCGTCCTGATTTAAGAAGCATCTGAAATTTCACGTGTCATATTATTATTATTATTATTATTATTATTATTATTATTCTGGAGTAAATACTGTACATGCAATTGGAATAGCTATCACGAATAGTATTCCGTAGTTTCGAACAGGAAGTGAGAAAAATACAAATTTAAATGAGGGAAGAAGACAATTTTCCTTGCCAATGTTTATCATTTAAATTGTCCTCGTAGGTCATGTGAATAAAACTAAGTTGGAGACTGGCTAGTTTAAAATATTTTAAAATTATTTTTCTGGCAATCTAATCATCCAACAGCGGTGAAATTTATACCAGCGGATCTTTATTTAGAGCTTAGTATATTGGCAGGTGATGTTGTTCAGTTCTTTCCAAAATTGAAGTTGACGTCTGTTTGAAATTCAACCCGGTATTATTAAAACAGCGAGCAGGCGCGATACCTCTCGCACACTTTTCCTACGGACCTCTAAGCTCGTTGTTACTTAACTTATTATCGCGTATGGTTAAATATACAATTATTACAGTTAGATCTTGAATACTGATTGAAATGCATTCATTCAGTGCATGGCTTGTTTTGAGATTTACTTTAAGCAAATTTCATGACGGCTTTGCGTTAATAAAGCGAATCAGATGCAGATATTTCCCTCAAACGACAACCCACCTCCATGTTTTATTTCTTACAACTTGGCAGCATACTGAGCTTCTATGCCCAAGATCGCGGTTTCTAACCCGGCCGATATCGTCAGATTTTTTAAAGAGCGTTAAAAATCCGTCAGTATGGCTTCCTTCTAAGGGGAAGTAAAGCCGGCGGTTTCATGTCATAGATTTATGGCATGTAAATGAACCTCGTCTAAATTTGTAGGTTAGATTTGATTGACGCTCTATAAGTTCCAACGGTCGTCGCCAGGTGCTGGTTGCGGTGGTATCTACTAGCCAAGTTCGCAGCTAGGTGTCGTTGACGGTAGCATTTGGTAGAAAAAGTAGGAACTACTTGAAATTGATCGTCTGTAGTCCTTAGCTGAATTACAGATAACACACACTAATTCAGCCATCACAATTAACACTGGTTATCAGACAGATTCTACACACACCCAAAGTACACGGGACTACATGCCTGCGTTGTCGCAGTCCCTAAACTTAGGAACCAACCAAGGACAATTTGTATATTTACCCAAAAAGTAACTTACATAGATTTCTATACATCATTCAGAATATAATCGTAGCTCAACTTAAGCGATGACTTCTCATTTCAATCATTTTCAACACTTCTTTTCTTATCTCGTGTCTACTAATCAATTAATCGATTCTTGTCCGACCTTGACATTGCTTTTCAAATTTAATTTGTGGCACGAAGCCAACATGGCAGCCGTGTGAATTATTTCATCGGTATTCAACATCTCCGAAAATATTAATGCTATGAACCTGAATTTTTGTGTAGTGTTAAAGGAGACCTTGATCAGTTCACCTGCGTGACTTTCATAAACTTGATAAGTACGAAACTAACATTGTGGCCTTGTACAATTCAGATATTTAAATTGTCTTTAACTCGCGATTTAATCATCCGAACACAGTGAAATTTGGCATGGTGAATCTTCATACAGGACTTAATTCAGTTGTTTTGAAAAAATCTATTTGGCGGCTGTGCGGGATTTTTAAATGATGTTTTTATTTTGTGTGTTGTAATCAAGCAATCAAAGTGAAAGTTTGTACAATGAACTAGCGTGTTAATATTAATCTGCTAGTATATAATTGTATGCCCTACATACAAAACAATCCAATATGGCGGGCATGTGCGATATTTAATCGGCCCACAATATCTCCCGAACTATCGCAGCAATCAAACAGAAATATTTTATGGTGCTAGAGGACTATTAAGTAGGCACATACAGTATACGCGATTTTTCGAAAACCTTATCAACACAAAAACAGCATGGCAGCGAAGCTAGTTTAAAATATTTTAAAATTATTTTTCTGGCAATCTAATCATCCAACAGCGGTGAAATTTATACCAGCGGATCTTTATTTAGAGCTTTGTATATTGGCAGGTGGTGATGTTCAGTTCTTTCCAAAATTGAAGTTGACGTCTGTTTGAAATTCCATAATAATTATTTATCTAATGACACTGAACTCTGTAGTTTACTTTTCTCAAAATATGGAAGCAATGCATTTGACTTTAAAAAATTTACTTCTGTGACTTGTCACAGAAGGACGGAGTCATAACTAACCGACACTGCAAGTTATAGAGTCCAGAACGTAATTTTTCATTGTAGTGACTGGCTGCGTGGTGCTGCGGTTCTGGTTATCGTAATTTTTAGATTACTCGCATGTTATTTTCTGAAAAGGAACATCTGTTACTGATATTCTCTTGAACCGGTCTTTTAGGAAGGTGATAAACCAGCACCATGAACTGAATATTCTAGTACACGGTTCCTTAGTGTTGTACTTAGGCTATGTATTGTAGACAAGTCTCATCGTGTAACTTTGGACACATGTTTTCCAGTGTTGGCTATTATAGTAAGATCATTTTGCTATCTCAAAATAATATTTTATGACCATGACGTTTGGATATTGAGTTTTGAGTTTCAAATTGTTGCGCTATAATTTGTCACAAGGAAGGTTATGTACCAAACGCTATTTAGTCCATAAAATGGAAAATCCATTCAATGGGCGTGAGATTTTGTAAATGGAAAATTAGTCATTTTTTTTTTTCCTTACCCGGAGATAAGTTTCTGCAGCTGGTGTGATGGTTATTTGACCATGTATCTCTATGTGGTCAAGCACAATAATCTGTTACATGCTTTGCTCGTAGACATAAATTTGTCAAATATTCACATAAACCGTGTTTCATTGCACATTAACCTCCAAAAGGGCTATGAAGTGTTATACTGCCTCCTTTGGTATTGGATAGCTTGTCTGAGAGGATAACGGCGAGGAGTATGAGACCAGTCTTGGAGTTCGAGTTTGAAGTGATGTCGTATATAGCGGGTTGCCCACCCGCTCCTTGCGATCTAGTAGTATGCAACTTGCGGCGTTTTTTACAATGCTGAATAACATCGGTCTTTCTACCTAATCTGGAGTAATTATAACGACATATAATTGTTGCGAGCTAGAAGACCACAGGAATCGTGGGCGCCACTATTAATTCATTATGGGTAGCCTACACCAAAGAACTCGTAAAATGACCATAGTTACGAGGAACACGTAGGTTACAGCAGGTGGTGCACACCTAGATGAGAAACAGGTACTGTATATACTGAGAACTACTCGTAGCGTACCGAGTCTCTAAATATTGCAATTGAATGGGGTGTGGTTTAAGATACTGGAAAAAATGGACAGTGTTTGAGGGTACGGAGTTTCGAATCCCACTTAAGTGAAATGAATATCCACAGCCTGCTTCCAGTCGACCGACCGGATCAGGGAATGGAATGAATGAAATCCCCATCTAGCGGCGAGGATATGAATTGTTCCGGCTGCCGAAGCCTGTCGCACTCCCCTGGGGCAATGATTAAATGAATGACAGATGAAATGAAATGACAGTGGAGAGTGTTGCTGGAATGAAAGTTGTAACAAGGAAAACCGGAGTACCCGGAGAAAAACCTGTCTGCCTCCGCTTTGTCCAGCACAAATCTCACATGGAGTGACCGGGGTTTGAACCACGGACTCAGCGGTGAGAGGCCGGCGTGCTGCCGCCTAAAGCACGGAGGCTTCTAATCCCACTTAAGTACTTTTTTTTTACTTCAAGCGCCTGCGTGAAGAAATGTTGCATATTCTCTCGTTTTCACAGACTGATTTGTTTACGTGGCCTTGAAAAGGACCGTTCGTATGTAGCACAGGATATGGAACTGGGTTAGACGAGGATATTATGGATATATTAGTGCGCAGGTAGTCAACATTCTACTTAGCTACGTCGTACGTGTTCCAAGCTTCATAGGGGACAGATGGGGGGTAAAGTGCGCCCCAATTGAAACGATAACAACTTGCGATGACAGACAGGTATCTCTAGCTCTCCGAACTCCTCTTTTTCGAGGCTGGCCAGAACACAACACCAAATGTACTGTATTCACTCTCTCGTGATGTATTTCAGCGACGAATGTGTATACTGAGTGGTCCACCAGCCCCTTATTTTTTTGGAGGAAGGCAACCCAACTAACGCGTATATCATAGTCATCCTAAAAACATTAGTACCTGCTTCTTGACTGCCTTAGTACAACTTTACCGTTGAGTTCAAACTCGGGAATATAGTTGAAATCTTTAGCGGCAGTGTTATTTCAATGACCTCAAATATAATGCATGATTAAAACGTTCACAGCTTCGAATTCCTCCACCTTACGTTTGGACAGGAAGTGTCAACGAATAGTTTCAATACGTGCCAGCAGTACACCATGGCTCTCAGTAGCTAAGGTGGCTAAATCAAGCATTTCTGAAGTCACATCAGCTCTTAGGTAGCGTGTTCGAACCCGGAGTTAGTATATTCTTTCATTTGTGCTTAATGTCGTTTATAGTGGATACATACTCGTATAAACATGTTCCAACGACTGATTTTTATTTGGTCCTGAAAAGGACCGTTGTTATCCGATGGTACGTAGACAGATTGGACGACGACATAATGATCTGTACAACAAAAGCATGGTACTCTGTATATTCAGGGTAGCAAATGTGCGAAATGTTGACCACCTCGGTTTAAAGAAAACTCAGACTCTCTCAGGCCGCCGCACGTGTCGCGTCAAGGCCCTCTGTAACATCAGGTTTAACCATTCCTTATTCTTACGCTGTGCCAAATCAAAGCCCTCTGTAACGCATGATGCTCAGGTGGCCTGAGCATGCGATCGAGCAGGTGGTGGCAAGTGTCCAACGCATAAAGTTTACACTTTCTAACTTCGTATAATGTGTAAGCATCCGTGGGTGAATTGGAAACGCATTGGACTGCGGATGGGGTTCGATACTTGTTAGGGTATAAGTTTTATAATTTGTTTTCGTTACGTATTATCGGCTGTGTCGACCGCTTTACCAATGTCTTACCACATAAATTATACAAGAGGTAACAGTTACAGTAATTATTGAGGATAGAGCACTTGTAATATAGCGAGCAGATGAATTTTCAGGTTGGATTCCATGAACGTTACATAGTGTTCGAATGGGGTATTACACGAAACATCTTAATATGTACAGCGTGTAGATTCAACACAGAACTGTAAAATGGGTTGCCTACCCATCCGCAATTGGCTTGAAATCTGCTCGCAGCGCGCTATCGACGGGGCTGAGTTCGATTTCACTGATTGCCGCCCCTTAAAACAACGATCATCATCATCATCATCATCATTGCAAAGTCTTTTGCTCTTTCAAAATATATTTACACAGGCTTAACAATAAGTTTGAATGATTTCTGTTTCAGAACTTGTTATTTTACGCTTCTGTTAATGGCTTTTGCAGAGCATTTCTATGAAATAAAATTGTATTTTACAACATAGTTTATTACATCACAATGTATTTTTGTGTTGTATTTTATTTACAACACAATTTATTGCTTTTTAACCCAATACCACAAAACGAGATACAATTTCGAAATAATTTGTTACAAAATTGAGTTAATTTAAAAATAAGTTTCAACGATTTCTTTTTCAGAACTATTTACCTGTAACAATGTAAAATGGTAGAACGACGAACACAGGCAGTTTAGTCTTTAGTTGGCGGAGTTGAACAACACGTTTTTTCAACAAGATGGTCATCCAGCGCACTCCAGGACATCTTGGATGATTTTACATTGGCGGAGTTATAATAATAATATCGTATGGTCTTGGGTGCCGGGTGTAAGCTTTGTTATTTGACACCCTAAGGGTAGCTTGCATGTCGAATTTCGTTGTTCCTTGAAGCACTATGAAAGTCAAGGCGTTTAGATATCTAAGCTCCTTGAACACTATAGCGCCTTCTAGTAGAGAAATGAGGAACTTTGTGTTGGCGGAGTTGAACAACATGCTATTTCAACAAGTTGGTCATCCAGAGCACTCCTCCAGACTGGCGAGAGAAGTTTTAAACCGTTTGTTTCCTGGCTGGTGGATAGAAATTGGCAGCTTTATAGAATTCCCACCACGTTCACCTGATCTGACCGTCCTGGATTACTTCTTTTGGGGCTACGTCAGGTCGAGAGTATTTTTAAGATCATCACAAACACCCGGAGAAATGGAGCTCGTCATTACCGAAGCCTTTGCGGAAATTACTCCTCAGATGTTGTCGAACGCAAGAGAGAACTTCATGCGACGAGTGGCCCTCTGCTTGGAAAATGATGGACGCCACTTCGAACACCTTATGTAAATGTCCATTTGCAGTAGATGTAACGTCTGTGATAAATTAATATTTGTAGTCGCATCGAAGACTGATTACAATTTTGTAAAAAAAAAAACCACATTTCCAAATTGTATCTCGTTTGTGGTATTGGGTTAAAAAGCAATAAATTGTGTTGTAAATAAAATACATCACAAAAATACTGAACCCTTATTGATTTGCCGATCAATAAGTCTTCATGATTTTTATTATTATTATTACTGATGCCCAGGCAGTAACTGTTGAAATTGACAAAGGGGAGTCAGGTAGTGTGTCGCAACGATTACAACAGAAGCAGCTTGATAGTTATTCCTGAAGATGACCGGTTAAGCCGAGTTCAAGGACAAATTCTGTACCAACGCGCACCTCAATCGGCGTTGTTATGGGAGTGTCAGAAGTGAAGTTCTAACCGATCCACGATTGAATCAGCAAATCAGAAGAGAGGAAGCCAAAGCCACGCGGTGGATTGCGTACCCTAGAAAAAGGCGCGAAAATGCGTATCTAAAGAACCGCCGACACGATATAATTCCGCATAAGTCCATTGAGACGTTTGGATGAAAAGAAGAAGATTGATACTAGTCCCAAGTTTGTGAGGTGAAAACTACATATTATTTTCACAAATTTCCCCCACCCTACCCCATTCTGTCAGTTTCTAATAAATTGATCGGTGATGAGCTGTTTGGGACACAACTTTATTGAGCTCTGGTGAGCAACCTTCACGCCAGTTTGCGTCACGATTTATCAAGCTCTAGTGAGCATACTTCACGTCTGTTTGACAAACATTTCATTTTGTGCTCAAAGGAGCAGAGTTCACGCTTAGCGGTGGAGATCTCTAGTCTAGATAAGCGCTGCGTGATATACATATTTGAGACTTGCTAGAAGCCAGTTGCGTGGTGATTGATGAGTGTAATTTATGTAAATTTTTGTGTTATATTTTGTGTGACGTATATGTGCGTGTGTTAAGCAAATGCTGAGATAGGGCCAGTTCTACGTTAAGTAATTGCCTAGGACATTTATTGTGAGTGAAAGTCAGTAGCTCATAGCGATTCTAGCTAGGCAAACTAATAACTTTGAACATTTCTTTCCAAGAAGCTACGCCAAGATGTCTGCTGAAAGGTCGTGAGATGGAATGAAGTGCATCGCCTCTACCAATACGTCGACGATGGACGACTAGTTTTCCCGTAGGGAAATGCTCTGGGATGGAGGTTAAGTTATACAAGCTGCAACGGTGATGTACAAACCATTGATTTACTCAATATGTAGTTAGATTAGACGCGGGAACGTTGTAAATATTTTATTCATTGTTTTTCTTGTATTTAGATTTTTTTGTGTGCCGACACTATTATATTTAAATGTACGTTGGCACGTGGCCAAAGTTGTTTGATTGTATATTTTTCTTATGAGTCATATTTAGTATACACGGCGTGTGTATTTGATTTTATCCATGCGAATGCGAAACTCGTCACGATCGACAAGTGGTGCTTTATTCAAGTTCATTTTTTTTTTTTGTAGAAAAAGGGGGTAAATGTTGTAAGATGTTACGAACAGGTTTTTATTCATACTAGGGTTGCCGAGCGCAACAAATTAAGATGTCACTGTAGAACACCTTAGTTCTATTTTTTTGAGTTTTTTAAGTCCTTTTCAGGTTTTTTAGTCACGGACTAGATTGGGAGCGCAAGTTGGTGGAAAATATTTTATGTCTTTCATTTCAGGTTTCTGTCAAACCCATACGTGTGATTCTGTGTGTGTTCTTGTGTCAGGTGTGTGTATTGATTCTTCGTGATGAGGGGTAGGATGTGCTACGGCCCTCAAATATTGTGGTTGTATTTTATGGAAAGGCAGAGGACTCTCAGAGGCTACTGTACCTTGTCCAGTGCTGATTCTTGGATTTCCTTGGGAAATGCTGAGATATTTTATTCTGACACACACACGTATATTATGTGCTTTTGAGAGCACACTTCTTCGAGACTCGAACCAGTGCCACGGCAGGTCGAGGTTATTGACACGTGGGTTGACAGATGTGCAGATTCCACTTAGCGCCCGTCTATGTCTGGTGATTCATCTTTTAGGCAGTCCAGCTGACCGACTGACCCTGTAAGCTATGTAGCAAACCTGTTCGTGTGTTGGTCATTGGACCATAATTAATTGGGAGTTCGCCATGTCCGTTACGGATTACCGCATATCGTATGAATGAAATATTGTTTTATGATGTAAATGTTGGCTTTGAGCCTAGTGATTTCTATGACTCATTTCATGTTAGTTTTGTCTGTTGTGACACCATTGGGTGTACTTGTGTATTTACTTGTAAAAATGGCAAGCGGCCATTATGTGTATTTTTTTGGATTGGTCACGTGTTAATTTACTTGTGTTGATTTGAAAAGTCCTAAATTTAGGCGTTAATGTTGTTTGCTTCGGCAGTTCTTTGATTCCAATTTCATGCGGAAATTATTTGTTGTTTTATTTAGTGTAGGAAGTGTCGGATTAATTTAATTTGTGTTCAGTTGGTTCCCCGTGTCTGTCTAGCTCTAGACAATGCAGATTCGTCCTCTGAAGGTTTACTGGATGGTGACGAATCTCGCATTAATTTGTACACATCGTAACGCATGTAGAACAGCCGCACACGCACATGGTCATTGTAGTAATTTGGGACATTTGGTCCAGCTGTTTACAATCTCTCCTGAGATTAGGCCTAAATTTGGCAGTTTATTAATTCAAGTGGGAGTCATTTGGGAGACCTTGTTTGTTTTGTTTTATTGTAAATAGTTGATCTGTTATTAAATTAATTTGTTTTAACCCTGGTATTCACTTTTTCCTGCATGTTATTTTGTTTTATGGTACCCTGCATGTTATAAGAAGCGCTTAACAACAACTTAACGAAATGGACTGTTACACCCCCCGAAACTGAGTCTCATATGCTTCTTTGCAAGGGTTCAATACATTGTGTTGTAATAAACTATGTTGTAAAATACAATTTTATTTCATAGAAATGCTCTGCAAAAGCCATTAACAGAAGCGTAAAATAACAAGTTCTGAAACAGCAATCGTTCAAACTTACTGTGAAGACTGTGTAAATATATTTTGAAAGAGCAAAATACTTTGCAATGCTGCATGAGAAGGTGGCAATCAGTGAAATCGAACTCAGCCCCGTCGCTAGCGCGCTGCGAGCAGATTTCAAGCCGATTCCTGGTGGATAGGCAACTCATTTTACAGTTCCGTGTTGAATCGGAACACGCTGTACATCTCAAATAGAGTTGTCTTCTTTTTGTTAGAATTTAATAACAAAATAATACCAAGAGAATTTCTCAGGAATCTTCGATGCTATCACTGGTGAAAAGAATCTCCTTCGATATGTAGTTGTTGTTTCATTTGAGGGGCTAGAACATCGTAGCCATTTAGACCCGTGTACTTGGGTGTGTGTAGAAGTTCTGTGGTAGCCTCTGCTATAGCGGTGTCTGTATTAGTGTGTGATTAGCAATTAAGGTGGGGATTGGGTAGGAGGCGGCCGTGGCCTTAAGTTAGAAACCGTCCCGGCATTAGCCTGGAGTAGAAGTGGGAAACTACAGAAAACCACTTCCAGGGTGGCTAAGGTGGGAATCGAACCCACCTATTCTCAGTTTTGCCCCACGAGGCTTAGTGCACCCCGTTCCAGCCCCAGAGCAGCATTAAATTTCTTGGCAAAGCCAGGAATCGAACCTGGATCTCCGGAGTGACACTTCGATATATTATGTTATGTTAATATCCATGTCAGATTGTTTAACTTTCTGCCATTACAGGTCACGTGGCTGCTGATTCGATCGTATTCTCTTTATAAATCAGCAAAATTCAACGTACTCTTTACAGGAACACATCGAAAGTTAATAAATGTGTCAATGTGACTTTGTACGTGTGGCTTAATATAACGTCGCCACCAAAATAGAGCACGGGCTGTCGTTCAAAAAAGTATGCCTACGGCTGGATTCGAAGCACCATTCTACTCGTTCTCACCCATCATGTCCAGCCAGAACTTACCGATTCAGCCACTACTACTACGTGGATACTGCGCGCTACACGTGTACTTGTTACAGTAGGTATCCACCTCAAACGTTATTATCCATGTAAAAGTCTTCAATCATGGTTTATGATGTTAACTTAACTTCCTACTATTACAGATCACGTAGCGTAACTATTAATTCGATCGTATTACGTGTAAGTGTGTTCTTTCAATGAGCAATACTTCACATGCTAGTAGAATGGTCCTTAGTATTAGGCGCGGAAATCTTTAGGGTCGTCTTTTCCTTGCTAGACCCATATCTCAATTACATTGCTATCACACAGGCAGAGCGCAGAGCAATATCGACCATCGGGAGAAATGTAATGTTAGTTGGGTTTCATAAAACTGAATAATAAGGGGCTGGTGGACCACTCTGTATATATTACGCTATCCATCTTTAAAGAAACGAAACAGAATGCATACCAGACACAACAAGGACGCTAACCGGATAGGCGACAACTGACAGGCGTGACATTTCGAAGTCATTTCCATTTCCCTGGGAAGGACACAGCCTGTTTGAGATCATCCAGTGACGTCTGCGCACAAGGACGAGGTTGTGTTGACGATCTCCGGTATAATCCTTACACTAGCACAGGAGACTAACATCAGCGTCCTTTATGCGGATATTGCACACCCATCGATTTCACCCATACCATCAGCATTTACACCAGGAGCTCCCTGCTCCATGGTCAAAATTTCGAAGCCCAGATGGTGTTTTGTCAATGGACCCTACAGCATATGAACACGGATCCTGGTGTTTAGGGCCCATCGAATTTACTAGCAACACGTTAAATTAAACTGGGCGGGGAGTGCCCCTTGACAATATCAGCGTTTTGTAGTCCTGCTCGCTGATACTAGGTGGTTGCGTGTACTCTGCCAGGCGTGTTGGATCGGTGAGACGGAAATTTATGCGTAAAAGGTAGTTCAATCTTTCGTAAGAATTTATTTGGAATGAAAGAGGATGTTTTTTTTAGGGCGGGGGGTTGGAAGGATTAATTGTGGATTAAACACCGTAATTACAGTATGCGAATGTCTGGCGATGGGTGTAGTAGTTGGTATTTTTCATAATCCCGTTTCGGAATTCCGGGTTCGAGCCAGTTTCCATGGTGTTCGTATCTTTCTTCTTGCGCGCCGGGGCACTGCCCTCTTGGCAGCAAAGTGACATCCACCTCGATCCTCCGGTTTCCTGCCTCTCCTGTATGTTGACATGCTGTTTTTTTAGTATATATTTCGTGCCGTAGTCCTAGCTCTAATTGTAATATTGCTGACCTGTTATTATGAAACTTTTGGAAGTGGGTCACTTGTGTCATCTGTGTCTTAATTGATTGCTCCAGGTTCTTGGGACTCCGTGAATTGAATTAATAATATGGAAATATTGAATATTCGTAATATGTTTGGGACAAGAGCAGAAAATATCTTCTATGGAGCCCAGAAACCAAAGTCAGTGTCAAATGTAACGTAACCTACCTGGACTGTCTTATATCTGTGTATTAGTTTTGGCCATAGGTCCTCCCGTACAGTAGTGCCACGGCGTTCTTAAGTTAACAGGCGGGAACACTGCCTGTGGGGCTGTGACGTCATGGGTCTTACTACAGACAGCAAAGACATGCTCAGTCATGTTGGAGCGCTGTGATGTGGTCATTGTTTCTATGTTTCGAGGGTGACATTTCACAATATATTGCTTTTGCTGTTGTCCACTGACAAGTGTTAAATATACCCGTGCCCCACGTGGTATATTTTAAAAGCAAATACAATGCCACGAAGGTGTTATGTACCAGGATGTAGTAGTAATTTTCTGGTTCGTGGAGTTGAAACCGCCTACGTGAAATGTTTCTCTTTTCCCAAGGAAGTCAACTTGAGAAATAGATGGCTGAGAAGCATCCCGAGGAAGGAATGGACACCTTCGGAGAACAGTGGTGTGTGTATTAAACATTTTCAACCGGTCTGCATTATTTTACAGAATGAATACTGTGATTCTAATGGACAGAAACAAGTGTATAAATACGATCATCCTAAGCTAGTTAAAGATTCTTGTCTTACTATTGTTGAAGGTTTGCCGAAATACTTGACAAAGGAAAGTGAAATTAAGCGGAAACAATCAGAAGAGAGGAGAAGAGAAATCGAAGTGAGGAAGGAACATGCTCATGGAAGTGATGTTGCTGCTGCAGAATGGGACGATGTAATAATCAGTTTCGAGAATTTATGCAATTCTCTTCAGAAACGATTAGCAGAATAGCACTAAAGTGAAAGGGGACTCAGCTATTAATTTCAATATTATTGACGATAGAGTGGTTATATAAAGAATCAATTTTGAGTCTATGACTTTTGTTTCTTTATATTAATGTAGATAATCATTTACTTGTTTTGACTTTCTATAACAATTTGCAATTGTCTTCTACAGAACTTTCTTCAGTGTTGGGAAGTGAAACAGCTGTGAACAGTTGGAGAACACTGTTCAGTTTGTTACAGTATCTTACTGAGAGGAGATTCCAAACCAACTTGGATAATTAGGTGGCCAATGTCTTAAAATTGCTGGATGTCATTCAAGAATCTTTATTGGATAGTGGAGAATAGGGAATTTCTCAGCAAGTTAATTTTTTATCCGAGCAATTCTCTCTTATATTTAAGATATTAAGAACAAAAAAAGGTCCCTCAACATGATACTTTGCTCTTACATATTGTACATGCAATCCGCGAAGTGTTATGATACTATCAGGCAGAACAAATTTCTATCCCTTGCTCATTCTAAACATTTACAAAGATTGACTTCTTCCCTTAATGTAGCTCCGGGTAATTTTAACGAAAACGTTCATTTCTTGAAAAAGAGCCGCTGAAAAGTGTGATGATAAGTGGGTAATTTTGCAACTTGATGAAATATATGTTAAAGAAGAAATTTCCCGTTTGTTAAAGTACATAAACAGATATGATATTCTCACTTAAATATATTCAACTAATTATTATGTTCTGTAGAAGATACAAAAACCGCCTACTTCCAGAGCAATCAAACATTAGTTTCTAGCATGCTCTTTTTGTATACCGCTCTGGGCTGACTTGTATCGCTGTCATTTGCTTTAATCGCCCGTAATGACAGCGGAAAACGTCTCACACAATTCATCGATCACTAAGGAAGTCCATCCCAATTTCTTCTGTAAACAAAACCGATTTAATTACATGAATGCATCTCTCTGCTATATGACTAGCGTTTTGTCCGCCGGCCAGCTGAGACCCCTGACGTCACTCGCCGGTGGCAGAGTGGGGGTACCGCTCCCGCCTGTAACTTAAGAGGCGGTCGTACTCAGATCCTATTTCACCTTTCATTTCAAAACATTGCCACTAGTTTCGTTGTAGTCGCTCTCGTCTAGTAGTTACATGGTCTGTACATAGGTATCAGCACGGACTACCCCCACCCCCTAAACGTGAGGGTGTTTCAAGGTAGCGCGTTCAAGAAAGTCCAAACTGCTTGAGTCCGAACACTGGGGAATTATTGCAGTCTTGTGGCATTGTGCCTCAGGAATAACGCGACTAGAAAGTTCGAAGTGATTGTATACTTTCAATTGAATGGCCGAAATATTTTGCTATAGATAAGCTAATACTGTACTTAAACTACGGAATTCACAAGTGACTGAAATATGCCTAGTCTTCCTCGTGATGTACCGGCTAGTATTCTTGGCTGTCGCCCCGGAGGTTCGGGTTCGATTCCCGGCGCTGACAAAAAATCGATTCATTCTTGTGTAAGGGCTGGAATGCCCCGTGAGGCAAAACTGAAAAGGTGTGGTTTCGATTCCCATCTCAGCCATTTTGGAAGTGGTTTTCATGGTTTCTCAATTCTACTCGGCTGACTGCGTGGATCAGGGGTAACGTTCTCGCTTGCTGTTCCCAAGGTTACAGGATCGATTCCTGACACAGCCAGCTGACATTTGAGGGTACGCAAATGCGAGGGAGCCGTGTCAGTGAATTTCCTGACAGGTTAAAGATCCCCTTTGTAGTAAACTTCCGGCACCCCAGTGTCTCCTAAAACTACAGATGGTAAAAGGGACGTAAAACAATAAAATTATTATTATTATTATTATTATTTAAGTCAATTTACCCTCTAGGTTGGAGGTTCCCACGGACTCAGCGAGGGAACTCACCACTACCGCCTCTATGGGCAGTGTCCTGGAGCTTGGAACATCTGGTCGGAGGGATACTACTGGGGAGGTGTGATCAGCACTTCGCCCAGGCGGCCTCACCTGCAAAGCGAACAGGGGCCTCATGAAGGATGGGAAGGGATGGAAGATTGGGATGGATAGGCTAGGAAGAGGGAAGGAGACGGCCGTGGCTTTACAGTAGGTACTGTCCCCGTTATCAGGATAGTAGGCTGTCAGATATCCGCCCCCTCAATCGGATTGCCAATAATCAAACGCACCGGCACAGCTACATCAATGAAAATGGCACTGACAGATACTATCGAGATTAGAGCACAATAGTTAACAAGAAAATTATTGTGGAACACACCAAAATATACGGGGGGTTCATACTTACCTTTACTTACCTCTTAAATTTATCTCGGGGACTGGGTTGTCAACTGGATCACTTAAAGTATGCCCTCACAATAACCTCCACCATGATATTTAAAATGAATCATAACGAAGACGAGAAACTTTAAACTGCACAATAATTTATTTCACAAAAAGAATGAATTTAACAAAAATAAAACAACAAAATCCACGTGGCAATCAGAAGCCATCGACCACATAACCATGTTCTCCTGTAGAACTTGTATACTCTACATACAATGTTTCAGCTTTCTCAAGCTCAAAATAACGTAATTATAATAATGCACTTGGAATGGAA
Organism: Meconema thalassinum; assembly: GCA_946902985.2. NCBI lineage: Eukaryota > Metazoa > Arthropoda > Insecta > Orthoptera > Tettigoniidae > Meconema > Meconema thalassinum. Next base: position 549,491,389 of record OX336389.2, read on the forward strand.
ACGGGATTTGGGACGAGACACATATAGCAATTGTTTTGCGTGTTTATATACTTCACATTTTATTTATAGCCACAAGGCTATTATGTAAACGTCCTTGGCCTCTATCATACAGTTGTCCGGGCCAGCTGCAATGCACCTGCATCGTCAAAGTGGACTCACCCCTCCGTTCAACCCTAGCATAAGCGAGTTACATCAGAGCTTAGCTCTCCTTCAAAACACGTTAAATGTCCACATCTCAACTGAAATATTATCACGCAAATCTTTTAAATGCTCCATTCAAACACCAGTGGAATACTCCAACAATCCCAAATCATATTTAATTGTTCAATCCACTTGCTTAATTAGCGTTGTTTAGAGTATAAAAACAAAACTCTTAATGTTAATAACAAAAGTTCATTAATTATTTATAACAATAATAAATTGTTTATAACAATGTCAAACGACAATTGAAAATTATATACACGCCTCTATTAATCCCTTTCATTACAAATTATTTAACAAAGATATTTACAAAATTATTTACAATATTATATTGTTTATATTATTTATATAAGAAATACATTAAACCACACGTTTATCCGGTTGATAATTACTCAAATTGTGTTGATATAATCGACCAATGAAGGTTAGTTATATTTAAATGTCAAATTCAGGTTTAATAAGGTTTAATAATAATTATAATTATTTGTGACGGTAACCTCCATTCAAAATCTTCATCTCAAATTATTTAACACTCTTGTTAACTTTAACAGTATCTTCACATGAATAACTTTCAAAGAACCAGGACAATACATTCAGCGGAAAAATACTTCGCTCAAAACGCACAAAATTGCTCAACAATAGGCCCAGAATTCATCATATATCTTCATATATATGGCATCAAAAACTTCCAAATTACATACAAAAACCTCCACTCATAAATTCAACAACTTCATTTATTACTGTGGGAACCTCCTTCATTATTCAAGGGCATTACTCATCAGCGACTTTTACAGGTCCACTGAACTAACGATTATACATCCATTATTCCTCTTCAAAAATTCTTATATTCATCAATTGTATTAATGACTGTTATTATTTAACCTTCGTGGGTTTCATTCATGAATCGATATGAAGTCAAAATTTGCCAATCACAAATAAATTTAATAGCAAATACGATTAGACACTCCTCCCTGGTCTATCAAAATTGAGATTAATATCTTCAAAGTAACGCAGTATAAAAATACTATCTTCAATCAAAGTTCATCTAAACTGCATAAATAGTCGAATAGAATACAATTAGACTGTGGAATGCAAACATTATTGTTCCAATCTATAATTGAGAAAAACTCCTATCAAATGTTCATTACTATAGTGTATTCAATAAATCGTAATCAAAGTTCATATTTCATAAAATTGTCTATAATGCAATGATAAATGTCTATATTGCAATCATGTTCATAAGACGACTAGTATTTCAAAGATCGTCGATAACGTAATAGATTTTAACGCTCTAAAATCTTTTAATTATTCTTCTTTCTTGAGGATGACAGAAAATTGGTCAAAGTAATTTACTGAATAGAATTACTTTAATAAAATGACACGCTGTCTGAATTCAAATCTGCCATAGCAAATCGTTAACTTTACAGTCAAATCGTGACTACAAAAATATGCAAATTATTGAAAGAATCTAAATTATCAGTCTCAACTGATCCAAAATTATTTAACTATGCCAATGACATAACAATGTCTCAACAAATCGAAGAAAAAGGCATAAATCATCGAAGTGTACTGAGTACAGAAATGTCCAGCAAGAAAATGGGGCAAAAGATAGGACAAAAAATATGGGAAAATGGTTGCTCAGATATCGCTACATGACTCAAATAATACAAGAAACGTTCACGACTACCTTATCTGTTGATTGAAGTTCTAGAGGAAAGTTTTCAAAGAAAACTGCTGTTGGTTCCATTTCACCAGCGTGAAGATGCGCTCCGACCTCGAACCTGGAATCAGCGTCCTCGGAGAATCGAACTGCTTCCTCCTCCGGAAATTGCACTGCTCCATGTATACGAAAGACATCCTTCTGGCAAAACTCTTCTTTATGAGCCGGGTCCACCCTGGCCTCTCTTGAAAGTTCCCTGAAGTTCCAGTCGTAATTCGCCATGAAGTTTATTGCAGTTATTTCCGCAGAAATATTCATAATCGTGGAGTATGAAAATATTTCCACTGTCATTTGATATAATTCAGCGATGGATTCACGATGCATGAGTGTAGTTGGATGTTCACTACATGCTCGCTTTTGTAGAATGACGATTAACGAAGTTCCATGCTGTTACTTCACTCCATCGATATATGTCCCAATTGCATTAAAGCCTTAGCCTTCCATCTCAACTTCTGTTATAATCATTGAAAGCACTGTCAGATTATAATGTTCCATGGTAGAATGTATCGTCGTATTACCAAACGTATTTTCCAATATCACGGTTGTAACACGTGTCAGCCGTAGTGTATAATGTAGAATTTTAAAAGTGCTTCTCAGGTGGCGAGAAAATCACTTTTGTCTGCAGCCTTAAAGTGTCAATATCTTTCAAAGTATAACTGTGAAATTGTTCAAATGTTCTACACACCTCAATGTTGTACTGCCCAATTGAATTATAATGAAGGCAGAAGTTAACTCTTTATATCTTATCTGGTAGAAACGTTAATGTGAGCGTTTTAACTTCACCTAGATTCGAACACTGTAAAATGGAACTACTCCGTGTTCGTTCGATGCGCCGGGCTTTAACCACACGCTAAAGACAACTTGCTTCACTTATTCACTCGAAAATGACTCTATGACATCAGAAATATATATGCGGTATCAGCGGTATGAGAGATATGAGAGCTCCTCTATCCTGTGCACGACCTTTTATCAACTTCTTAAGGGGCGTATCCATCCCTTCCATAGTTCGTTCCTCCGTCATTGCTAGAAGTTTTAACTTTGGCTATACTTGACGGATTTTCAAATTTCAAAAACTCAAAATTAATTTCTTCAAAATTCCAAATCAATGCCATAACTGAAAATAGATTTCCACAAATCTGCATGCCAAAAGTAATTAAATATCGTAGTTTCAGCAATCTCCGTCTTCCTTCCAAACTATCGTTCATTGGTTCGAGTCTCTCCTCCAATAGCGTAACTTCTTCCTTAGCACAGTACCTTGTTTCCTGCGACTGCGTCGTAAATCTCAGATCTTTCTCGAACAAAATCATGACGTCACCAAGAATCTCAGCTCCACCAGCCTACTTGCATGAAATCTGCGTCATCCGTGCCTACGTCATGAATATACACGTCACAACTATGACATCCATAACTTTATTCATATATGCCAATATAGCCATCGTGGTCTCAATATAATTCAATTTACGGGGGCAGTACCATCCCGGCATTTGCCCGAAGACGAAGTGGGAAACCACGGAAAACCACTTCGAGGATGGCTGAGGTGGGAATCGAACCCCCTCTACTCATTTGGGCCACCCGAGGCTGAGTAGACCCCGTTCCAGTCCTCATACCACTTTTTCAAATTTCGTGGCAGAGCCGGGAATCGAACCCAGGACCTCCGGGGCGGCAGCTAACTATGCTGACCGCTACGCTACGGAGGCGACTATTATTATTATTATTATTATTATTATTATTATTATTATTATTATTATTATTATTATCCCTTTTACTCCAGGCAAATTCAGCTGACTCCTTCACAATCCTCATCTGAATCACAAATACACACACTAATACAGCCATCACAATAAGACGGGTAATTAGACAAATTCCAAACACACGTCAAGTACACGGGGCTAGATGACCACGGTGCTGCAACAACTACTTTGAAATGCGCTAATGAGTTTCAAAAAATACGGGAACTAGTCCTCGCACGGAGAAACGTGTTTTACAGGTGGTTATAAGGATGCGCAGTGACCGACCGCAGTAGCTACACTTGCTAAGGTCATGGGTCCCAAGCTATCTCCGAACTCGGTAAACAAGTGGGTTCGAACACGTGGGCTTTTGTTTCAATGTTGAACTCCATTCCTATTATGTAGTCTATTTTTATATTATCTTGGTAAGTCTTTATTATTAAAATAATAATAATAATTATTATTATCATCGGGATCTTGCCCGGTGTGGACCCGTCTGTTCAGCCCTATATTATTATTAATGAAAAAATCCACAGCCTGCTTCCAGTCTCCGACCGGGTCAGGAATGGAATGAATTAAGCCCCCATCTAGCGGCGAGGATATGAACTGAGCCGGCTGCCGAGGCCTGACGCACTCCCCTGGGGCAATGATTAAATGAATGACAGATGAAATGAAATGATAGTGGAGAGTGTTGCTGGAATGAAATTTTGACAGGGAAAACCGGAGTACCCGGAGAAAAACCTGTCTGCCTCCGTTTTGTCCAGCACAGATCTCACATGGAGTGACCGGGATTTGAACCACGGACCCAGCGGTGAGAGGCCGGCGTGCTGCCGCCTAAGCCACGGAGGCTGCCCTATATTATTATTAATAATATTTCTAAAATTACTATCAGTTTCTGCAAATTTAGGAGGATTATAAATGAATATTACATAATTCGGCAATAGTGGTGGGGGTGGGAGGGGGGTGCGGCCAGGAAACTCCAGCCCCAGGGCCCATCACCGCTCTCCAAGGCCTTGCCTCCGGGGTGACACACAAGAACACTACACCACGACATAGTCTTTAAAACAGTATGTTATGCTTAATGTGATAACGCAGAAAGAAATTAAAATGATATTCTCTATGCTCTACCATTTCCCTACAGACCTCCCTTACATAAAACTGCCTATGTTGCGAAGTTCGAAACGGTAACACAATAAGGTTTCACGCCGTCGTAGTTGTTGCTTATGCTCCATTAGATTGTGTATATTCATTTACTTTCATAAAAATCTTCATACCAACCTTAATTGTGATTAAGAATCGTCCAGACTAAACTAATTCCTGAAAAAAGTTGAAAAATAAATTTTCAACAACTTTTTTTAAAAATATTTCATAATGGTGTTTACGATAACATCGAAGAGATACGTAAGGAATCCTACTCCCTAGTATACTTGTAACTTAGTATTATGGAGAAAAACTGCTGTTGATTTCCTAGAATTAAATTTACGTGTTGTTGTCACCATGAAAAGTTATTTTTTTCTTTTATTCTTAACAAAGAAGATATTTAAACAAAATGTAGAATTTATTTTTTGAAATTACATTTCTCAACATAAAGGATTAACTTCAACGATAAGCTATAGCATATTATTATCAGGACTGAGTTGCTTCAGCTCTTCCATTCGCATTGCCTCTTCCTCACCAACAATCAAGAAATGTGTATAAACTACAAATTCAGTTGGCCTAGTGAAAGAAAACTAAAATCTGTTTCCCACGATTATCACATCACAATTAACTAACAAGTATGGTGCAATTGTGATAATTAGGCTAACTAATACATGTATTTTTTCCAGTAGTGTTTTTACATATTTATATCTTGTACCCCGCCCAACAATCGTGTTGACCTACTGAAAAGCTACAAAAGACAAGTATAGCCTATATTTAAAAAAAAAACAATAGTGGTGAAAGATTTCAGCCTATTCCTGTAACAACTTAGACCAAGAACTCATCATACCATCAACTCTCACCGCAGTTTCATTATAAACACAAATACGGTACTTTTGATTGCCTGTAGCAGCCATCCCTGGATACCATAATCCCTCAGAATCCTCAGTTTCTTTTCCCTTGGTACTCTTTCCTACGCCTTCTCTAGATCTACAACACACAAAAGTCTATTCCTCTCGTAGTATTCCTCAATCACTTGGTGAATACTAAAAAAAAATGATCCTGACATCCTCATTGTAGTCTATAGCCACACTGGTTTTCATCCATCTTACTCTCGGCCAATGATTATGCCTGAGTATACTTCAACCTGACCGCGTGGCCTCCTAAAGTAACGAACCTCAAGACCATAACATTTGTGAGATGAAGTGAGCATTTGGGTCATACACATTTTATCCCCCAATAAATGGTCTGAATAATGAAGAATTATTTATATACCTCAAGATCAATGAGTGACATATCCACAAGGGATATACAGTAGATACCCAGTTAGAGTTCCTGGCTGTAGCAAGGGACAACTAACAGGCGTCCTGAGCCACAGCGACTGGCTGCGTGGCTCAGCGGTAACGTTCTCGCCTGCTGTGTGCAAGGTAGCGGGATCGAACCCCGGCTCAGTCAGTTGGCATTTGAGGGTGCGCAAATGCGAAGTAGACGTGTCAGTAGATTTACTGGCACGTTAAAGATCCTCTTCGGAGCAAAATTCCGGCACCCCGGCGTCTCTAAAAGCCACAGTTGTTAAAAGGGACGTAAAACCAATATTATAAATATGAGCCACAGCATCCGGCAGGCTCCCACTTAGCATCACGTGACTGGAAGACCCCGCACCAGACCATACCAATACTTTTAAATTCTTGGCAAAGCCGGGAATCAAACCCGGGACCTCTGAGGTAGCAGCCAACATTGCTGGCCACTGCGCCACGAGCTGGTTTATCCATAGCACAGTATGTATTAAAAGGGGATATCATGAAACAGTATAGTTGTAAAAATTATGCTATACGCGTCTAGACTCCACCCCCGCCCCACCAATTTCATAGACAAGGAGAATGAATGAAGCTTGTAGTTTTACGTGACCGTTAATCTCGCGATCAGAGCTACGGAACCTTCATTTTTACGTGGAATCTGAACCACAGGACGTGATATTCCACTTCGAAAATCTCATTCGCTGGGAATCGAACCTTGGTGAAAGCCAAGCAGCTTGACCACTGCACCATTACGATCCCCAAAGAAATGAAGTAACGTCGGAATCTTATAGTCCCCGACTAGATACGTAGACGTTATGAACAGATAATGAATTAGAATTAACCATTTACGTTTAAAAATAATGCCGGGATAGATCTTTGGTTTCTTAATATACGTACTGTATTTGGGCCATAATATATTTTGAAATATATAGGCCTAACAATCTGAACTCAAGTCCTAACAATCTTCAGAAAGCTATACCACACAGAAGTGAGGAATTGATTTCGGGAGTGAATACACACTGCGTAATAATTGTCGTGCATCTTTCTATAGCATATAAACACACCACTCCGGCAGCGCCTGGAACATTACCATTACTCAGTAAAATAGAGGGTGTTTAATAATGTTAACCGAGTTACATATTGGCATACATCTACTCAGTCTTGAGTCCATAATCTGGGAAAGGATTACTTGTTTGTAAGACCGGTCAAGTAAAAGGGATGAATACTCTCCCAAAATTCATCATCTCTCTGTATGAGTTCCGTTGTTATTCTTTTTGGGTTCCATACTGCAAACAGACAACATTGTCTTCTTGTAGTATGAAGCTGCCCTTGAGTCTGGTAGTAAAAATTGTGTTTGATGTCGAAGTTTCCTATTTCTCCTTTTCCCCCACTTTAATTGTATAGCCTCTTCCGGGATAAAATTGTTCGTGTATGATGGGCATTTGATTTTTAAAAAAAGTCCTCTCGGCACGCCGGAAGGCGGAAGTAGATTTCACCGGGCAAACTGGGGGATAGGCTATAATAGGCAAAATGTGCAGGTTTTCGTAAACAATCAGACCTCATTTAGCCTTCCTTCGGAGGGGAAGTAAAGCCGGCGGTCCCATGTCATCGATTTATGGCATGTTAAAGAACCTTCCACTAATTACACCTGTGTGAGGCTGAATTAGGTTAAAAATGTAAACAACGCTCAGGTTCCTACGTTCGTCGCCAGGAGACGACTGCGGTGGCGTCTAGTAGCGAATTTCTGAACTAGTAGTTGTTGACGGTGGCGGCAAAAGTAGGAACTACTTGAAAATTCAAAGTCTGCAGTCCTTACTTGAATTATGAAACAGAAACACACACTAATACAGTCATTACAATTAACACCGGTTATCAGACAGATTCTACACACACCCAAAGTACACGGGGCTACATGGCCGCGTTGTCGCAGGCCCTAAACTGAGGAACCAACCAACCAGACCTCATTTATTTCGAGAAAGTATTTTACAATTGGAGCTTAGTTAACTTTTTTCGTCTTTCCATGCATATTTTTAACATTTTATTGTCTTATGGGCACGGTAACCTTCTTGTCATTTGGGGTCCATTTTTATACTTGTGGTCACACTGTCCTTATGCAAGGTTTCGACACTGATGTGTAACTATCTAACGGTCTGTTACTTCATCACGCAAAATTTTATCTCCCGCAGAGATGTTGGTTAGTTCCTCAGTTTAGGGGCTGCGACAACGCGGTCATGTAACCCCGTGTACTTTAGGTGTGTGTAGAATCTGTCTGATAAACGGTGTTAATTCTGATGGCTGTATTAGTCTGTAATTCAGGTAAGGACTGCAGACAGTCAATTTCAAGTAGTAGTTCGCAATTTTGCTACCACTACCGTCAACGACACCTAGCTGTGAACTTGGCTACTAGATGCCACCGCAACCAGCAACGTTGGAACTTACCCTCCGAAGGAAAGCATACTGAGGGATTTCTAGCACTCTTAGAAAATCCGATGATTTCGGCCAGCTTTGAACCCGCGACCTTGGGCATAGAAGTTCAGCATGCTACCAGTTACGTCACCTAAGCCGCTTTCACAGAGTTAGATGGAAAACTGAATGTGATCTCGTGCAATGGCGTTGTCATGGCAACCTCTGATAGCTCTTCCCTTATCAATCTAGAAGCGTTGTCATGGTAACCTCTAATGGCTCTTGGCAATTTCTTATAATTCCGAAATCATTTTTCTCATCCCTTGGCGTAATGGTGGGTCATATCAAAAATTCTTTCAAACAAAAGTTTTAGGTAATTATTTGGGGAATATTGTCCATTTTGAACGGTTTTGATAGTGTGTGGGTAGATTATTGGCTGAGGAATAACCCACCCACCAAGGGAAGATGATTAAGAAAAGGAAGTGGGTTTCGGACTGGAGAAAAAGGATAGAGAAATAGGATGAGAGTTCCACAAAAGTTATAAATTTAGCTTTAAATACACTCAGAGGCGGTTGCCACCGCAGATCCGCTCTCGGATACCTAAAGTGGGTAAGGGCTTGGTCCAAGCTGACGGGAAACACTGCTAAGACTTGGGCTGTTTGCCAGAGAAAGGCTTTAGTGTATTTCCTCCCAAGCACGCATAAGACTACTATAGGGAAGGGTGATAGTCTGGCAATACAAATAATAGCAGATTTATTCTGTATTAACGATGGCATGCACTTGGGAAGAGTCAGGGAAGACAGGATCTTGCTTAACCGTTGTATTTTCGAAATTATGAATCCAAAAACAAATATTTAATTTATTTAAAAAGGTAAAAGTAGTTTATACCTTTAACAAACATACATTCAATCTGGTTAACAAATTTGGGGTCACAGACCTCAGATGGCATTAAACATTTGCGCCAGGCAAGTAACAATTTATGAGGTTTTAAACCTTATATATATACTAAAATCTTTGTAACATTTAAAAAAGACAAATGAAATGCTTAAAGTTTAAACACCAAATTGAGTACAAGGAGTGTACTTTAAGGAATTTACAAGTAATTATTTTTAGAAAAAGTTACAACTTCGAAAATAACAAAAAAGGAGACGAGTAAATGAAGAAGAAGTTCCTATTACTTCTTATGTTTATGCTGAATTACTTCTATGACAATTATACAAAGGAGGGCAGGTCACTTACTGTGAAACCTGAAGAACAAATCAACAAGGAAGGTTCTAGACTTCCTGTATTTAGACAGGAATCACTAGATAAATGGGGCAGGTTACCCTTTCGTGAGACCTAGAAACAACTCACTAATGAGTTAAAAGAATTGTATTCTCTCGTTATAAAAGAGAAACAATGTGAGGTTGAACCGTGTATAAAACACGTAATTATACAGAAATTAAGTAATGATAAACAGCAAAATGGAAGGGCACTTCGAAGATTGACACCTTATGGAGAAGTTACAATTTTATTAATATGTTTTGTTAGTAGACGGTTGAGGAAAGATCATTGGGATTTAGGATCAATGTTCATGGCCTGATTTAATTTAAACGGACGATCGCGACGCGGTAGAAAAGTGGGATAAGCACTAGTTATCACTATAGTCTTTTAAATAAATGAAAAGTTCACTGTAGAGACACGAAAGTTTATGGAAAGAAAGTTATTGCAATGATGAAAATAACTAGTTGCACTAGGTAGGCGAGAGTCTATTTCTTGAGAAAGTTGGGAATTACAATTAAATGCGCCATAGAACATTCCAACGGTGGACGAGGTTTGCTATTGCAGTAATTTATAAGGAAGATTCCTCATTTTAAATAGTATTTTCACAAGTGAGTGAAAAATACCCGACGGCAAGACTCGCAGATAAAGTACAGGATCTGGAAGGTTCCAGAACGATCTTAATAGAAAGATGGGGCCAAAGATAATCCAGCGGAGGAACTTGCATTGTAATTTATAGACAGCGGGTATTAGATAATATCCCACGTGGTGAGAAAATTTCTCATTTAGCAAGCATAAGAAATGCTGCTTTTCACCAAGATTGGCTTGATTAGACAAAAGCCCAACATGAAAAATCCCGCGAAGAATGATTACCGACCCACAAGTAATCTCACGCTGTCTATAAAATAATCAATAAAAGCATGTAGATAAAATTGATGAAGATGAGGTTAAAACCTTAAGTCTGTACTTATCTTGGTTGCATGTTGAAGGTGAAGTTCCCCTTGACAATATTTACTATGCCAACATGGCGTAGAAAGTAGAGTTTGCCTCTTGGTTTGAGGAGACTGGCTCGAGTTGAGCCTTAACTGAGTCGACGGCCGGCGCACAAGTGGGAGCTGCTAGACGCAGAGAAGTGTAGAACTGAAGTGACTGAGCGAGCAGGCTGCGCGCGCGGAGAAGAGCAGTAGGGGGAGGGGTGAAGAGGGGGAAACGGGCGAGAGAGGGGAGGAACAAAGAGGTTGCACATAAACATGAAACAACTTTACAAAAATAAATGTTTTTCTTGATGAATGGTCTTCCAAGAGTTGATAGCTGGCGATGGTGACGAGATCTGATGGCCAGATGGAAAAGTAAATCCTCTTGCACCAGGAAGAATTGAGGAGCTTCAGAGATTCGCTGCGAGATGACGCTAGGTGGGTCACGGAAGGTATATATCTAGAACAGACTCATAAAAGATATAAGCGAAGTGATCACCACAGAGAAAATAGAAGATCACTGTTGGTGTTTGACTAAGAGGAAGGAATGAACATGCAAAGAGCATTAAAAATTAGATTCTCACGTACCGTGTATTCCAAGAATACACCATACTGGGAGGGAAAACACCAACACAGAACAAGAAAAACAAGTAAACATTTAAAGGTAATGGTTGTTTTGTGATCGGACCATTAGTGGTCAAGATTTTGGCCACCCTGACTCTCCCATCTCTTCCAGGATAACACTTGGTCACTCTACCAGAGATCCATACTAGAGGGGGTGAAACATCCCTAACCAAGACCAAGTCCCCCACTTTAATGTCGGGACTGGAAAGAAACCACTTCTGTCTCCGTTGCAAGGAAGTTAAATATTCCAAGTTCCACCTCTTCCAAAAGGAATTACGGAGGGCTTCAAGTTTACGCCAAACAATAGGTAAATTAGAATCCCTGAAAGAATTGGGAAGAGGAGGAGGAGCAGAAAGAGAAGTGCCGATAAGGAAGTGACCAGGTGTAAGTGGAAGCAGGTCATCAGGATCATTGGAAGGAGGAGTTAAAGGGCGAGAGTTAACAACACCTTCAATCACAAAATAGCTAGAAACTGCGGGAAATAAGGCACTAGTAAAGATTGCGATATGATGCGAAAAGAGAATTGATAAGTTTAAACAAAGCGTATAGAAACAAGTACATCTATTAAGGATAAGAATATACCAAATAAACAAAGGAACTATGAGAGTAGAAAGAAAGAACGCCATAGGTAACAACCTAGTAGCCATAAACAATGACCTTAAGTCATAATAAGTATCAAAGGGGTTACTCAGAATAATACTTAAGTCAGCGAGAAACGTGACATAACAAGTATAAATGCAAAAACACATCGAATGTAACGACAAGAAAAAACAAGTTTGTTCGTCAATGAACAATAAGATCGCAAAATATGTAAGCAAAGTGCAATACATAAGCGCGTAAAGGATATGCAACGATGTTACAAAACAAGAATCGAAGCAATTGTAGAATAAGAGCGTGAGTAAGTGGGAGACATAAGCAAGCGCGGCCTTGACCCACATAGTACAACGAGATAAGGAATATAAATATCTGAAAGAGTCCTTGACTGGAACAAGTTTATTTTGGTGATGAGTTGAACGGCTCCTGAACTTATGGAAGCGACTCGCCAGACAATGCTTGGCAATCAGCCAGAGTTGAGATAAGGGAATCTTGCTTTGACCTTTGGCAAGCATACAGGAAATAAACGATAACTTGGCCTTCCCCAAACTTGTATACAAACAAGTTTGAAAAACAAGCAGTTCAAAGTAAACAAACAACACTAGTTGAATCAGCTTTGACTTAAAGCGGAGCGAGTAACACGACATGTAGTCATCCGTAGCTTGGACGTGAACAAACAATTTGAAGACATAAGAAATAGAGTAAGAAATCAATTTCGCATAATTTTGAGGATCACGAAATCCGACAATTTTCAACAGAAAAATGCTTAATTCTTCCGAACGAAAAAGAAAAGCTGGGACATTGAGAAGGAGTTTATGCGTAAGAATAGTTATTCTAGATGCTAGAGAATTCAGATTTTCAAGCGGTTTCATGAGCGGCTTCCAATTGTGAGGAAGGGGGGAGGAGCCGGCCGTGGCCATCCTTCTAAATAGCGAAAGAAGTGAAACATAGCTTACAGCGAAGTGATGGTGACTGATAGCCATGGTTTTACACAAGGGGAATATAGTTTTCGATAGAGAGTTTAAGCAATTACCTGCTATAAAAAATGACATGAGAAGGTAGACGAAGTAACACAAGGCAAGGCGAACTTGAATTGTCATCTTGTGCGGGAAGAAGGCAAAATCATTTAAACAACTTGCCAAGGTGGCGTAGTTTTTCACGATAAGACATCGTTTCGGCAAGTGTTTTTCAAAAGTATCGAGATCGAAACCATAAGTATTCTCTTTTTCAGAAATGGGATTTATATCAGCAGTAACGAAATGACATTGCGATTTGGTTTGAACACTGGGATGTTGGATTTCACCAGTAATAACCCAACCAAAATTGGTGTCTCTAGCGACCACGGTTGAAGATAACTTGCGAACCTGTTTACGGAGGCAATTCCAAAAAATATTAGCACTGAAAAGTATCTCAATGGGACCTTGAGCATTAAACTGAGATCAGCTAACCTTAAGTGCGATGGAATCTTTAAACTAGAAGTATTAATAGAGCTGCTAGGAATGTCCTTGCCAATACTGGTAAGAATGAGACAGTTTAAGTTAAGATTGGTGTTTCTTTGGCAGACGTCTCTGATTTTCAATTTTGAAGACTGCAAGACTTGAGTTTTCAAATTGTCAATGCCAGATACATTGATGGGAGTATGCGATGACGAAAGACCTAGTTTTTTAATTAATGATTGCGAAACAAAGTTGTGCGTTGAAGCAGAATCGAGAAGACCACGGGTTCGAACCCAATTTCCAAAATTATCTTGGATTTCGAATTGTACAGTGCACAAGAAGGCTTGCGCACTGTGAGAAGTTTCGGCATTAGAAATGCAGGAAGAAGCATTAGTTTGTTCGGAGCTGCTCTGCATGGAGTTTGAAGAAGCGGGTACTGGTGACCTCGATTTTTCATGAACGTGCAATAAGGAATGATGCGGTTTTTTACAATGAAAACAGAGATTGGAAGACGTGCAGTTTGAAGAAGAATGCTTAGGTGACAAGCAGTTGAAGCAATGTTTGCTATTGATAACAAACTTCCTTCGATCTTCGACAGACAATTCTTTAAAGGATTTGCACAAATACAATGTGTGAAGCTTTTTACAGAGCGTGAATTTTAAAGATTTGTTGAGCGGCCTGATATGTTCTCTTGGATGGTTGAAAGAAGCAGAACGAGTTTGCTTGTTCTCGACAGATGGGAGCTTGTGACACTGGTGCTTCGTTTCGACATTTTCACACTGAAATGCGAGTGCTGTAAGGACTTGGCATCGGCTGTTAAGAAACGAGATTAAGTGTTCGAACGAAAATTCCTCCTTGCGGGCGAGTTCGATTTCCCAGGCCTTTAAAGTCGAAAAATCGAATCTGGATGTAGCTAGATGAATAAGTATGGTGTCCCATGTTTGGACAGGCTGCTTAAGTTGATATAATGCTCTGACATTTAACTGCATAGAGTCTAACAAGTTTCTTAAAGAGGTGACGTCATTAGGTTTGACGGCTGGCAGGTTGAAGAGACAGCGGATATGACGAGCGACACTCAAACGTAAATTGCCATATCTCTCTCTAAGGAGATTAAAGGCGATGTGGTAGTTATCTGCGCTTAAAGGCAGTGATTGGACCAAGGCTAAGGCCTCGCTTTCCAAAGACGTACGTAAAAAGTAGAATTTATGAATGTCGGGAATTTCCTTATTGTCATGAACGAGTGAGCAGTAAAGTTCATAAAAAGAATACCATTCACCTTCCTGGCCTGAGAAGTGCGGTAGGCTTATCTTAGGAAGTAACGGTTTCGGTTTGTTCTTGTGAACTGAAGCGTGTGCGAACTGGGCCGGATTGATGACCCTAGTGTCCGGTTCTGAGATACTGCGGATCAGTTGGTGGGCCTTGGCAATCCCTTCAAGGTACAAGGGTTCGACCTCGTCCCGATCCGATTGAAGTTCTGGGCAAGCGGATTCAATCTCTGTTTGAATTTGATCGTAATAATCATAGGACCGTTCGTACAACTTAAGGCGTTGTGTTAGGATGTCTAAATCACACTCGGCGGGATTTAATTTCTTGATAAAATTTCTGAATCTAGTGAGTTGCCCTTTATAAGAAGAACGTCTAGCAATGAGAGTTTCATCTTCTTCAGTAGGAGCCATGACAAAGAAAATAAATTGAAATACAACTTACAAAACTGTAGAACCTTGGAAATGCTGTCAAGCTGGTGGCAGCAAATAAGTAGAAAGAACGGGACACACCACAGGAGACAGGAGCGGCCTCTTTCTCCTGCACAGGCTTTGCACGACGTAGTAATAGCTGAAAGATTCAAAGCAGATATTAATAATTTGCAAAGTATTGTCAAATGACACTTGACAAACAATAGAAATAGCAAATGGACTCTCCCGGGTTTCTGGGACCAAATTTTGGGTAGATTATTGGCTGAGGAATAACCTAACCACCAAGGGAAGATGATTAAGAAAAGGAAGTGGGTTTCGGACTGGAGAAAAAGGATAGAGAAATAGGATGAGAGTTCCACAAAAGTTATAAATTTAGCTTTAAATACACGCAGAGGCGGTTGCCACCGCAAATCCGCTCTCGGATACCTAAAGTGGGCAAGGGCTTGGTCCAAGCTGACGGGAAACACAGCTAAGACTTGGGCTGTTTGCCAGAGAAAGGCTTTAGTGTATTTCCTCCCAAGCACGCATAAGACTACTATAGGGAAGGGTGATAGTCTGGCAATACAAATAATAGCAGATTTATTCTGTATTAACGATGGCATGCACTTGGGAAGAGTCAGGGAAGACAGGATCTTGCTTAACCGTTGTATTTTCGAAATTATGAATCCAAAAACAAATATTTAATTTATTTAAAAAGGTAAAAGTAGTTTATACCTTTAACAAACATACATTCAATCTGGTTAACAAATTTGGGGTCACAGACCTCAGATGGCATTAAACATTTGCGCCAGGCAATTATCAATTTATGAGGTTTTAAACCTTATATATATATACTAAAATCTTTGTAAGATTTAAAAAAGACAAATGAAATGCTTAAAGTTTAAACATCAAATTGAGTACAAGGAGTGTACTTTAAGGAATTTACAAGTAATTATTTTTAGAAAAAGTTACAACTTTGAAAATAACAAAAAAGGAGACGAGTAAATGAAGAAGAAGTCCTATTACTTCTTATGTTTATGCTGAATTACTTCTATGACAATTATACAAAGGAGGGCAGGTCACTTACTGTGAAACCTGAAGAAAAAATCAACAAGGAAGGTTCTAGACTTCCTGTATTTAGACAGGAATCACTAGATAAATGGGGCAGGTTACCCTTTCGTGAGACCTAGAAACAACTCACTAATGAGTTAAAAGAATTGTATTCTCTCGTTATAAAAGAGAAACAATGTGAGCTTGAACCGTGTATAAAACACGTAATTATACAGAAATTAAGTAATGATAAACAGCAAAATGGAAGGGCACTTCGAAGATTGACACCTTATGGAGAAGTTACAATTTTATTAATATGTTTTGTTAGTAGACGGTTGAGGAAAGATCATTGGGATTTAGGATCAATGTTCATGGCCTGATTTAATTTAAACGGACGATCGCGACGCGGTAGAAAAGTGGGATAAGCACTAGTTATCACTATAGTCTTTTAAATAAATGAAAAGTTCACTGTAGAGACACGAAAGTTTATGGAAAGAAAGTTATTGCAATGATGAAAATAACTAGTTGCACTAGGTAGGCGAGAGTCTATTTCTTGAGAAAGTTGGGAATTACAATTAAATGCGCCATAGAACATTCCAACGGTGGACGAGGTTTGCTATTGCAGTAATTTATAAGGAAGATTCCTCATTTTAAATAGTATTTTCACAAGTGAGTGAAAAATACCCGATGGCAAGACTCGCAGATAAAGTACAGGATCTGGAAGGTTCCAGAACGATCTTAATAGAAAGATGGGGCCAAAGATAATCCAGCGGAGGAACTTGCTTTGTAATTTATAGACAGCGGGTATTAGATAATATCCCACGTGGTGAGAAAATTTCTCATTTAGCAAGCATAAGAAATGCTGCTTTTCACCAAGATTGGCTTGATTAGACAAAAGCCCAACATGAAAAATCCCGCGAAGAATGATTACCGACCCACAAGTAATCTCACGCTGTCTATAAAATAATCAATAAAAGCATGTAGATAAAATTGATGAAGATGAGGTTTAAACCTTAAGTCTGTACTTATCTTGGTTGCATGTTGAATGTGAAGTTCCCCTTGACAATATTTACTATGCCAACATGGCGTAGAAAGTAGAGTTTGCCTCTTGGTTTGAGGAGACTGGCTCGAGTTGAGCCTTAACTGAGTCGACGGCCGGCGCACAAGTGGGAGCTGCTAGACGCAGAGAAGTGTAGAACTGAAGTGACTGAGCGAGCAGGCTGCGCGCGCGGAGAAGAGCAGTAGGGGGAGGGGAGAAGAGGGGGAAACGGGCGAGAGAGGGGAGGAACAAAGAGGTTGCACATAAACATGAAACAACTTTACAAAAATAAATGTTTTTCTTGATGAATGGTCTTCCAAGAGTTGATAGCTGGCGATGGTGACGAGATCTGATGGCCAGATGGAAAAGTAAATCCTCTTGCACCAGGAAGAATTGAGGAGCTTCAGAGATTCGCTGCGAGATGACGCTAGGTGGGTCACGGAAGGTATATATCTAGAACAGACTCATAAAAGATATAAGCGAAGTGATCACCACAGAGAAAATAGAAGATCACTGTTGGTGTTTGACTAAGAGGAAGGAATGAACATGCAAAGAGCATTAAAAATTAGATTCTCACGTACCATGTATTCCAAGAATACACCAGTGTGCCTATTAAGAGAGATATGATTAATGTTTCCTGAAAAAAAAAAGCACTTTTTCCCACCCTTTTGGTAAATGGTTGGTGCTATCAAAAAACTTTTTAAACATAACTTTTTGGCCCTTATCCGACACATAGTATGAACTTTTAATGGATTCGATATTTCACGTATTAAGAGAGTTATGGCGATATTTCACTTTTTCGAAGAAAAAAAAGTCCCCATTTTCCACCCTTCGACCGATTTTGCCCGTTAAAGAACTCGACCGAGATTCTAAAGGGGTACATATTACGTAAAGTATTCAAAGTGATTGGCGTAAAATTACGGCAGTTATCGTGTCCACAAAAAGCTGATATATATATATATACATACATATATAAATTATATATAAACTTTTGAACTGACGGTGGTTTTGGGGTCTGGGGGATGTGAAACGCGAAGGTATGTCGAAATTTTCTGGATGTCGAAACATCCATTGCAATAGTTAGCTTTCTAATGAAATTACCTAACACCGTATTCACCAATAAGTCCAACCGGGCACATTACACAGTGTTTCTATTTTTTAAAGTCACTGTACTTTTAAAACATGTTGAACGGTAAAAGGTATAACGTGTATAGTACAGTACAGCTGGAATGGTTTTGTTCCAAAAACTGTGCTATGATTGGCTTTTTGTAAATCGTTAGAAAAGCACAAAAAAAGCGTAACTCTAAATTTTAGAATAATTTGCACGATCATTTTGTCGGAAAACTAAAAAAAAAGCATTGAAAAGTTTCAGTTGTATCTGAGCGTGTACTGTTAGATGAATATTCTTTAAGAATGTTCCTTGCTAAGAATTTAAAAATGTGATGCACCGTCTTACCTTAGTGGCCTACTTGGCATTCCATTTGTATGCATTTGCGGTATTTCTCAGCCGTTGAAACTACGCTGTTGATCTGGTCTCCATTCCTTTGATCTGCTTCGGGGATTTCCTATAACAGGGATTATAATCAACTACCTTGCATGTTTTATCATCATCACATCGCAAGATAAAAAGTAATTTTCTTCATATTTATTTCTAGGTGATTAGCTGTTCGTATTGGAATGGCTAATAATGGCTGGCGAAGAACTGATGGCAGTAGCAGTCATCATGGTCAGCATCATGTGGACACTCCTCCTCCGGTCAGATTCAGGGTAAGTTTTGATTTTCTCTGGTATCTTAGTATGTAGTGTGCTAGTGTCACCGAGCTGTAGACCTCCCACGATTCAAAATGAACCCGAACCTCATGATATATATCGAACTTTGGGTCTGGATTCTCCGTAATTCTCCTCGCACTTCACACTGGGATCCCACAGACCCAGCGGAAAATTTAACTGCGTAAGTTGACATTATTTGTGACTGAATTATATTCTTTCTCATTTCTAAACTCGGTAGGTACCCCTGTGCGACACTGGACTAGGTATGCCACGGTCACTGAACATTAGCGCGGGAGTTAAAGGTGTTGGAAGTTGCGTTCGGGTGAGCCAGACCCCAGTGTGCAGTCCGTGTTACAATATTTTTCTTTTCGTGATTTGCGTTACTGTTAGTTATTATCTACAGACTTATTACAGGACTTTTCTAATGTTTCGTCTCGTGCTAAGAATATTTGCTAAATAGTGGTAAACTAGTATGGCTTCAACATCTCAAATTTTAACGACAGAACAGAAAATATGTGATGCTCTAAACAGTGTTCTATTAGATGAAAATATAGACAGAGTGTATTTTGATGAAGATGGAGAAGAGGAAGAAGAGGACACTGTCAGGTAGAAAGTGACATTGAACAAAGTGCTGAGGAGGACGAGGGGGAGGGGGATAGGATAACCACGATGCTGTGAGGCGGAACATTCGAACTCTAAAAGGGAAGAATGTATACGTTTGTGGTACCGTTCCTCGCAAATGAACTAGGAGAAACTCTGCTCGAGACCTGGTCAAACGCTTCCCTGGATCTATAGGAGCAGCTAAAAAGCTGAGACTGCATTAGAATCTTGGTCTCTTCTTATAAATGTCAAGATTATTGCCACTGTCGTTCAAAATACTAATGAGGAGATTGGGCGAAGGTGTTCTGAATGTCGACTGCCACTTAGCTACCACACTGATACGAGTTCTGATGAAAGTAGGGACTGCATTGGACTGCTATATTTTGGCGGTGTTCAAAAGTCAGCCCACTTATGCCCAGAAGAGTTATGGTCAGACAAGTTCGGACACTCTCTGTTTAGAGCTAGTCTACTATTCCCATGTGCCTTTTTCAGTTTTTGCTATCGTGTCTTCGGTTTGATGACAAAAGAACTCGCAACGAAAGACGAGAATCTGATAAGTTTGCACCCATCAGAGAGATCCGGGAGATTTTTATTAGTAACTCCAATGCATTTTATACCCCCCTTTGAATACTGTACCATAGATGAGCAGCTACTCATCTTCAGAGGAAAGTGCCCATTCCGTGTTTATATTGCATCAAAGCCTGGGAAATACGGAATAAAAATAATCATGATGAATGATTCAAAAACGTTTTATATGGTCAATGCAATTCCATTGGTAGGGAAAGCACAAATAGAAAGAAAGGAAAGTGTTCCTTCTTACTATGTGAGGAAACTGTCTGAACCAATTCACGAAACAGGAAGAAATATAACTGTGGGTAATTGGTTTTCATCCATACCATTGTTTGACACAATAGCTCTGGACTTCAAATTGACGATGTTGGGTACCTTGAGGAAAAACAAACCTGAGGAACCACCTAGGTTCCTGGAAGGGCAAATTGCAGGAGAATCCCTGTTTTCCCTAGTGTCCTTTACACCAAAAAGGAAGAAGGTAGTTCTCGTCTTGTCAACAATGCACGATTCGGACGCCCTTGACGACATCACGGAAAACCCCGAAATCATAATGGACTATAACAATACTAAAGGAGGTACAGATACATTCGAGCAACTAAGTGGAAATTACAGTACGGCCCGAGCAACAAAAAGATGGCCCCTGAGAGTACTATTTGGGATGCTTGATCAGTCAAGTGTAAATGGTGTGGTACTCTTCTTCCTCGCAAACCCAGACTTGAAAATGACTCGGCGAAACTTGATCCACGAGCTAGCATAGGGTCTCATTGAACAGCACCTCCAAACCAGTGGAAATTCCAACACTAAGGCGACCTTAGAAAGTCGCGCTCCAAGCCTTACTGGGGATAGAACCGCGACCACAACCACAGGAAGGACTTTTGAGGAAACAGAGATATTCATTTTGCCCAAGAAGTAAGGATGATGATGATGATGATAATTGTTGTTTTAAGGGGCCTAACATCTAGGTTATCGGCCCCCCAAGAAGTAAGGACAGAAAAACAAAATTGACCTGCCGTTCCTGCAATAGACCAATGTGTGATGAACACCGTGCACAAATCTGCGAGGAGTGTGTGTGTGAAAAAGTGATAAATTCAAAGTGCTGTGTAAGATGAAATATTGTGAATTTCTTGTCCATATTTGTTCTCGACTTCAATCGAAGCTAATTATACTATATTTTATATCTTATCAAATATAACATTTATTACACTTTTTTACTAAAGCAAATACTTTTCTTTTGTGTTTTCATCTGAAAGATGATACTATATTAGATTTCATGTGTTAATAAAACTCTATTGAATTCAAACTCTTCTTTTGGATATCCTTCCTAAATTAGAATCTTTAAAAAGCTAATTAGTGGGTAAAAGCAGAAAAGCATATCAAATATACATACATATTTTAAAGTTTTTATGATTGGGTCAACCAGACCCCAGTGTGCAGTCCGCGTCACAATATTATATGTGTGCACTGGGAGGTTTAATGCCAATGAATCGTCCGCTATTTTTTCCTTTTCTATTTCGGACTGTGGTTTTGTTTTGAAGCATTCAACCTACAAAATAAGAAATCGCGATATGTGATAGCAGACACGGTTCTATCTCAAGATCAAATCTCGACAGATTTTCAGCATGGGAAACATGGAAAAACCAAGCAGCTGGTGAAAAACCGCTCATTTACGTTTTCACTTTAGTCTACGTATACTAGTCACTGATAAAGGGGGAGGGATTTATGACCTCAATTACACAAACGAACCTCATTTTGCATGAATTATGGAAACGAAACCTTCCAATGGAAATATGGATTATCTTCCTTTAGGAGAATTTTGGTCAGTAATTTAAGTTGAGATCCCAGAAACTTAATACAAAAAGCTGAATGACTTCTACGGTGTAAAGTCGCTCTATGAAAGAAGAAAAAAAAACAACCTTGCAGAAATATTTTCTTTCTAACAGTCTTTGATAATGTTAGCATAATTTGTATTAAAGTAAAATATATAACGTATGCAACATTTAGAGACAAGAGTTGTACTGTGGCACAAGGTTAGCTGACATTTCGTATCATTAATTCATAATCAATAACCACAAGTAGAACTTAACCATTGTACACAACAGAAGATCATATCATTCTTGGTGTATTTTACAGCATTTAGTTTCCTAGCAGCAACAAACTGCTCAGGTATTACAGACAAGGGAAAATGTAGTACATGGTTCCCATTGCTTTCATTACCTTGCTACTAAACCGGAAGTCAGTTATGCACAAAGATAGCGAAAGTGACGCGACCCTCGGCAAAAGATCGAACGACACAAGATGTGTGTGTATAATTATAACGCTTTGTCCTTATCAAGCAGTAAAATTGAATGTTCTTGCGATTAACATTCATAGTTATATCCTATATAAGACAACTCCTTTACTATGTTTCCTTGTAACTCTGCTCTTGCATCCAGAGGAATTAATTCTAAGATAACAAGTAGTCCCGTGAAGAACTATACGGCCTATTTTCATATATCCTACTTATGTTAATTGCCTCTATCAACTTACAAAATTTCAGTTTGATTGCTGTAATAGATTCGTAGATATTGAGAACCGTCTAAATATTTCTGATGGTCGCCATGTTGGATTTTCATAGCCTATATGTAAGACTTAGAGTTATGTACTGCACCCGAATCCCGCATAGTCATAGCCTATATCCGATGACTAGGGAACCCTCGATGCATACCGGCCTTGCAACAACACTACCAATTAGTTACACATTTACATAGAAAATAAACTATTCTAAACACAAAATGGTAGGACGAGAATCTCGGCTCTCGGGTGTGAACGGTGAGCGTTGAGACTAACTTAAACTCTAGTAACTAATTCGCAGTATTATCGCATGTCGATCGCAAGAATGAAATGATGATCAGATTTATAAAAACGAACAGGCAAACACTAGTGCCTGGGATTTATTTCCAAACAAATACAAATAAGAGAAAATAAAAATAATCCCTATCACCATGAATAAATAAACATATTAAAATTAACTGTTACACACGTCAAATAGTTCTACTATTTGTAGAATAAGTGTTTCTGAATATTCTCGTTACAGCAATGTAACGATATTAAGTTTCACAATATGTTTACATAAATTGACAGTCACCCTGTGGCTGTGTCATTGAAATGGTCTGATTAAAATCAGCTGTTCACTCATGAAAATGAAGTTAACATTACAAATACCCTGCATTATACACGGGCGTGCGTAGAATGTAACTATCTACTCTAATAATATTGTCATTAATAATATATGGTTTAAATATTTACATTATTTACAGTTCTCGTGCTTCACACGGTTTAAAAATTACCATTAACAATGTCAGTCGCGCTCTGACAGCTTCATAGTGTCTCTGTTACATAAACAGTTCTTTTTACATTGTTTCTTCCAACCATCAAATTCTCAGGTACTTCCAGTGGCATGTCATAATAAATAAGCCTTAGTATCAAACAATTAAGTTAAATACAGCTTGGAATGTCGTATCAATAAATAAAACAATAGGATAAAGAGCGATGCGAAACTACTTAAAGACTATACATCACGTGGATCATTTACAAATACCCTCAAACATAAACAATTCAAACATTAACCTCTGTGTTAGCGCTTTTTACTCATCTTGTAACAATTCGGTGCTCCACATAGCAATATGTTCCTTCCTTCCGCAATACAGTGAACAATACTTATCAAAGGCGTCTTACTACGCTCTAAACATGCCATACATCCTTCCTTACCTCTCAATAAACAATCTTCACACCTCCGCACGGCATTACTTTCATTAAAAAAAGTATCTTGTTACACACTTGTAGAAGAATTAGCGATTTTACTAGATAACTACGCTAGAGTATGTTACCGTTCATAATGCACTCCTAACTCTCAACTCCTGTCTAAATTATTAAACCTCGTGCATCAAATTACAACAATTACATGTTCGTTCACATTAATACAATTCACAAAGTACTTCTTATTCCTTTCATTAGCGCTATTCGTTCACTTTGATCCATAACAAACTTGTTCATCCACGTTACCAAACGTTAACAATGTTAATTTGTAGTTCGCTCGTCTTTTAGTTGTTAATAAAAATAAATTCATATCCTCTCGCTTCTGGTGTAAATTTAAATATATGAACAATTCATATTTAAGTTGTTTTTAACATACAAGACCGCAGGTAGACTAACATATCTCCTGGTCTGTTCATCTCAGTTAAACAATGTTTATACTTATATTGTTGATAAATATAGGCATCATTTGACCTCAGTTGTCAGTACCATGATCCTATTTTTTAGTGTATACTCGTAGTATAAATAGTTTAAGACTATTTAGTTGTCTGATAAGTTGTATTCCGCTATTGGAATTTTATAACATTCAAATTGTTATAAATAAATATATCAGATGTATATTAACATCTAACTGTTTGTTACATAGAATTTTATAGCATCTCACAATAATGCTTCACTTGATAACAATGCATTATAGACATATAAATGTATACTTCGCTGTTACGCATCGAAATTGTTAATAACAATTATAATGTTTAAATGTTCTTACAATCTGTCATTATTGACGCTCTCCTCTCCAAAATACAGTGTCATCGAATAATCGAATAATCCCTTCGAGATATCAAATAAACAAATAGTCGATTAATCAAATAATCGAATTATTTAAGCATTATCGAAGCATTCCTTTTATAAAACGAGTATCGTTCAAAAGTGAGGGTCATACAACGTTTCCTTCAGAATAAAAAGATACGTGAAACGCAAATCTAAGTTAAATACGCATGAAATAACGTCTTAAACGACACACGAAGACGTATCAAAAATTACAGTGAAACTCTAAAATTTAAGCTATAAAAAAAACAAAGAATAAAGATAAGAATTTCTACATATGAAGTTGGTCACTCCAAAAATGGATCTCTACTACTACAGCAAAACTACAGACATTGCATCAAACGGTTGTTCTACCTTGAGACGTCCTCTACAGCCAGGGAATACCTCTATCAGCTGCTCTTGATGTTGCGTCGAAGCTGTCATCGCTCGCCTCCTAGCGAAACCAGTTACTGCCAAGCCCGTGCAAATCAGCTGTGGTCGACCCCAACTCACTCGGCCTGCCATCACCTGTTCTGCGTCACGGCTTGAGCTGCTAACGGTAGATGCGTCATCTTCACGGCCAGCGGCCTGGTAACTGTGTTCCTTGGTTCGATCGGCTGCAAACGGTCTTCTGCTTCTTATCTCTGTCCTGCAGAGTGGTCTCGCCAATGTAGATCCGCATTCCTGAGTTGACATCTCGTCCTGGTGTAGTTGGACATCTTGCTTGTGGTGTAGAAACTCATATTGGAATACTGCAAGTTGATGCGCAGTTGTAGCTGTGTCGATCCTTGAATTTCCAAGTCCCTCTGACCTCCCAATCCATGGTATAGATTAACCTCCTTACATTTTATTTAGTTCTCCATAATCTTCTCTTCAGTAGACGTAGAATAAGCTTTTCCTCCCCGACTTAATTTCGCTGCCATCATGTAGACAGTAATGTAGACTGTGATGAAATACTGCTGATATATAATTGAAATCGTTGTAGCAATATCGTTGCTTTCAGTAGATAATGCTGGTTGTTATCACTTCTCTGTGAAGTGTTGCTTATTATCGAAGTCTTTTCTAATGCTGTAATACTTTTATACACGCTGGTCTCTCCAATAATAATGTAAATGCGTTTCGCCGGCTCCTCTTCCCAACTTCCTCGGCGATGCCTAGGTCGTTCGATGGTACATCGGTGCCTGTCGACCGGGCCTATGTTGCGTGCAATAACTGCTTCACTGCTGTGCGCGTGCGTCAACGCGTCCGCTCGTGTCCAGTCGCTGTGAGAGAGTGCACGCCACGCTTCATCTCCCCGCGGCGCGTGTCACTGCTGGCCTAGCTCCGCTAGCCTCACACACATGTATATTAATAGAAATATACTCATATTCGCTCTATTATTCAATAATTTATATTTCTTTTCAACCAAATAAAATTCATATTGCATTCTACACCTGTAGATGTGCTTATTTCTCTTTATATCTGCCAAATTTATATAAAAGCGATTCCCATAAAAATTATGTGCTATTACTCAATTGGCTGTTGAAATATTCTGAAAAAGGCTCCTGGGTCTAGCCTCTTCTCCACGGGTCGTGTGCATTGCTTTGTTATGATCGCCTTGCTAACCAAACTGGTTTTCTAGTGGCAAACATGAAGCTTTGTACAATTTCCAGCTCCGAATGATCGAGCTCTTCCTTAGTTAAAATCTCATTCACCAGAATATTTCCAAATAATAAATTCCCCAAAATGCTTCAAATTTCTCCAAAATACTTTCATTATGCTTCATTTGCATCCAATAATACATATATATTTATTAAATTATTTTACTTCCAAATTTCCAATTTTTCCATCCCATGGTGCAAAGTCGTTCGAACCTCGGCTCGGTCAAAGGTCCTAAGCTGGGCTGAATTCGATTTCAGTACTATTATATGAAGATTATTGTGTAGGTGTAGTATTCAAACTTCAATCGCATGATTATGATACAAGAAATAAAAACGAGATATTAAAATTTCGCACAGCTGCCATCTTGTGGTTATGAAAACAGTTGAAATAATTTAGATGCCAGTGGATTCAAATTTGTATAGGTATTTACCGTACCAAGTTTCAATGCGCTCGGATGGTTAAATCGCGAGAACATCCATTTAAATATTGATATTTCGCGTCGCCGCCATGTTGGATTTGTGCTCATTAGGTTATTGAAAGTCCAACAGGTGAACTTATGTTCATTGCCTCTATCAACGTACAAAATGTCAGTTTGATTGCTGTCATAGATTAATAGATATTGAGAACCGTCTAATATTTCGGATGGTCGCCAAGTTGGATTTTTATATATGTAGGTCATAGAGTTATGTACTATTAGATGACGATTATTGCGTAGGTTCATTATTCAAACGTTCACTTCGATCGCATGATTAATAGACAAGAAATAAAAACTTAATTTTAAAATTTTGCACAGCCACCTTCTTGAGGTTATGTAAACAATTGAACTAAATTAGATACCAGTGCATTACAATGTGTATAAAAAATACTGTACCATATTTCACTGCGCTCAGATGGTTAAGTTGCAAGAAAAGTTTATTTAAAAGTTTCAACTTTGCTTGGCCGCCATGTTCGTTTTGTATTTAACTTAACTGGTTTTTGAAGATCTCAGAGACGAACTTCTAGTAGTGCCCTTTATCACCGTACAAAGTTTCAGGGTGATATCAGTAATAGTTACGGAGATATAGAATGCCGGTGAAATATTTCGCACAGCCGCTATGTTGGATTGGTGAGACGTAATGAAATTTCGAGAACACGATCGTGGTCGACTAAGATGGTGCTATGACCTCACTGAGTTTCCTTGAAGTCGCTCCAGACCTTTAGAAGTTATTAGGGGGACACACACATAGGCTACGCACGCACACACACGGACAAAAGGTGATCTCATAACTTTTTTTTTTCATAAATGAAAATAGGCTAAAAAGAATTACGTTCATCCACCATCTTGAACGTATGAAATTGTTGATCTTGTTTTCTGCAGAGAAACCTACATAGCCCAGTTGCTGCGTTTCGTCATTGTTGATGTAAAAAATAGTGGATTATCGATGTTAATGTCATATATTCAAGATGGCGGCTGCGTACTATATGCAGTGTGATAGTCTATCACTAAAACGATAGCCTTATCTCCTATGTGATACTCCTCTTTTATATTGTTTCCTGCTAATTGCGCAATTGGGTTTTGGGATAGGCTATTGCTTTTGAAGTTTTAATGCTACGATCAGCCACCATCTTGAATATATGGTGACTGGCTGTTTGGCGCAGCGGATAACGTTCTCGCCTGCTGTGCCAACGTTGCAGGTTTGAATCCTGGCGCAGTCAGTTGGCATTTAAGGGTGCGCAAAATTCCGGCACTCAGCATCTCTAAATGCCGCAGTTGTTAGAAGGGACGTAAAACCAATAACATTATTATTACATGAATATATGGTGGGGTTGTTCTTTTTCCTTTGGCATATAAAGCCCATATTTGGATCTACTTAATATTAACTTTAGATATTGTATTTCTAAAATATATAGTTTTTAATTTTTATATTTGATAATTTCAAGATGGCCGCTGCGCGCTATATCCAGTATGATATTCTTATGAGTAATGCTAGTGAGATCTTTTATGTGGTAGACTGCTCCTTTTCTCACCAAATTTCGCGTTATTTGTTCTAATATGTCGTAAGTTAATATTCAAGTTTTAAGAAGTAATCCAGCCGCCATCGTGAATGTATGGAGGAGTCGGTGTTCTTTTAACTCGGTCACAGGAAGCCACTTCCATGGTTTTACATTGCTACGTACAGATTATTCATTATTGGAACTTCAAATTACTTTGAGTTATTCATTATCATATTCTATATTTTCAAGATGGCAGTCTTGCGTTGTATTCTTAGGACTTATTTCAGCCAAGTCCCTTATATGGCACGTGTTTCTTACTAAGTTTTTTTTTTCAGATAAGGGAGTTTCTTTTAACAATCCTTCCATGTAACTGGCAATGCTTAAATGTGTATTAGTAGGATTGTACTAGAAAGTTATAATAAGATGTTACTCCCATCGTCATTTAGTCGAAGCTTTGAACACAGTAGTCTCATAAAATGAAATTCTCTTCGAAACCACTCCAGTTAAAGAAACATACTAAAGCAAATCATAGAATACACAATGGAACACAACATCCACATCAGTGACTCAAATTTGGCATAGGAAATTATAAATGTCTTTATGCTCATTGAGACTGAATTTTTCTTATGTTCTTAATGTTTCTGATGTAAATTTCTTCCCGATTTCTTATAACAAAGGGCACCATTTCTCTTTCGTTTCTAATGATGATGAGAAAACATTTCAGGTACCGTACGGTATGTTATAAAGAATACAATTTCTCTGAAATCTCGGGAGGGGCTTATTCCCTCAGACGTTTTCTTCAAAATTAGAGCATTTTCAAGTTATTAAAGTAGTACCCAGTGTTGCCATGAGCCCTTAGAGTCGCTAGCACATACTAGCTTAGCACGCCTGCAGTATGGTGCATTGCAGAGTGAGCTTGAAGTCTCAGCTCCAACATCCATGTGATTAGGTCTGCTGCCGCCTGGTAAACATGGAATTGAAGTCGAAGAGAATCGCATCGCAATGACTGCGTTCCATTAGTGTAGCAAGACACCAACTGAGATTTTAATGTGTTGCGTCCCCTGAAAATAACAGGGACATTTGTGTATTTATCTATTAAACGATACACAGAGACTTCCTCTCTCGATGACAGAGCTAGAGGTCAGCCACTCACGACCAGGACACTAGCAGCTGTCATAGCCGTCGCCGAGAGAATTCGGAGAAATGCGTTCCACAAGCGAAGAATCATGGCACGGGAAATGAAATCGCTCCACGAACGATGCCACGCATCATTAAATAAGGTCTTAGGTTTGGAGCATACCGATGAAGCATGGGACAGGGGCTGATATTAACTTTAAGGTAAAGAACAGCCACAAGAGCCAAGAGACTACTGGAGAAGCATACACAAGTCAGTCACTGCCAAATTCTCTTTACAGAGGAGAAAATCCTCATCTTAGAAGAAAAACGCAACCTTCAGAATGATCGCGTGTATGCTCTCAGCTCTATGTAAAGAGGTCACCAACCAGCGTCTTCGATGGTTTGGTGAGGGATGTTATTTGAGGGCGTGACATCATTGCATTTCTTGGAACAGGGGGTGAAAACACTTGGCACCAACTACCAAACTAACATCCTGTAAAAGGTTATGAAGCCACTGAACACCACCCTTTTTGCAGGTAAGCGCTGGATATTCCTGAACTCGGCACCTGCTGTCCTCCTCGTGGTATAGTGGCTGGTATTCTTAGCTGTTACCCCTGAGGTCCGGATTTGATTCCCGGCTCTGCCAAGAAATTTACTTCTGGTCCGAGGGCTTGAACGGACTGCACTCAGTCTTGTAAGGCAACACTGAGAAGAGGTGGTTCGAGTCCCACCTCAGCCATCCTGCAAGTGGCTTTCCATGGTTTCCCACTATTACTGCCGGGATGGTTCCTAACGTAAGGCCACGGCCGTCTCCTTCCCAACCCTTACTTGAATAACAAATACACACATTACTAGAGTCACCACAATAACACAAGCTATCAAACAAATTCTCTATACACACACAAGTACATGGGGCTAAGTGACCACGATGTCCAAGCATCTCAAATGATACAACTCAGCACCTATTCATAAGGCAAAGTCGGCTAACATTGGCTGGAGAGTAATAATCCAGACTTGGTCACCACTGTCGATTGGCCCTCAGGATGCCCCGTCGTAAATCCCCTGGACTATCCACCTTAGAGGAGAAGACCTGCTCTAAACCTCACCACAATATCACGTCCTTAAAGGCCGATTTGGTGAAGGCTGCACCCTCAATACCTCTACAAGTGGTGCTTGAAGCGATTGATGTGTGGTCGCCGCGTTTGAAGGGGTGTGTCAAGGCAAAAGATGAACATTTTTAGTAAATTGTGTATTGTAACTACTTTGTGATTGAATGAATTACATTAGGTACCGCACATTTGTAGCCGTTATTTCTGTATCTGTAGAAGCGATAGAAATTATGGTAGGACTAGGTATAAATACTGTTGTCACATGCAGTATTAACTTCTGTGGAGTGCCTTAATTACACGCCGTAATTTCTCCAGTGTTGCGCAGTACTGTTGCTCAGTGATGGAGTCACCAGGTTCCTTGAAATCAATAAGCAATGGGGCCCGGTAATCAAAGAACAGGGTGAGCATCACCTTTCCAGAAGATGGTTGGTTTTTGAATTTTTTTGGGACGAGGGGATGATGGATGACACCACTCCATCATCGATGCTTTCGTGTCCCAGTGGTGGCACCAGGATTCGCCCTCGAACAGAAACTTTTCATCACGCCTTATAATATAAATACTGTAGTCACATGAGGTATTAATTTCTTTAAACTTTAAAAGATATGTACGATTTAACCTCTAAAATAACGAAATATTATGTAACTGGCGAAATCACTCCAAAAATTATTGTACAATATAATTGTACATGTTTCTAACTTACACACAGTCCACGAACCAGCACAACCCATACTCAGCTATGAGGTCCAAACATTCTGCCGTAAAAAATACACGAATCGCATTAAAGCTTAATACACATAATAACTCCACAGTGAAACATATTTCGACGTGAGTTTTCAGTAATTTTATTACGCCGGCTAAAATCGCCGGACGAGATTAAAACGTGTTTGAAACCTTCCTTTAAAGCTGAGAGCCCAGGTAAAGATATGCCCTGACATTTGCGTAAATAATCGTAAGATTTCTACGGCGATGATCAAAGAGTTAACACCTTACTTACGCCCTCTTTAGTCCATCGAGATTTATTAGTCATTCAGCTGTCGGTTTATTTGGGCTTTTGTGAAAACCTTTCCCAGAAGTTTTATGATGGTATCGATGCGAACTCTGCACACAGTTGCATGTTTAACATTTATTTTGTTCTTACGCTTGCAAGCATGAAACCACTGTCTGCAAACTGTTGTATCTTAAGGAAATGTATGAATTATGATAGGTCTTAAGATTATAGTTTTCACACGTATCCACAGCACAATTTGGCACCTAACCCACGCAATAATAATCACAATACCGCCTAACCCCGTCACTACACAAAGCGCATTCTCTCTGCACAAATAAATAACATAGGCGTGCATGTGCAAGCAGCGTGTACGGTTAATAGTATGTGTTGCTCCGGAGGTCCGGGTTTGATTCCCAGCTCTGCCACGAAATTTAATCTGGCCTGAGGGCTGGAACGAGATACACTCAGCCTCGTGAGGCAAAACTGAGAAGATGTGTGTTCGATTCTGACCTCAGCCATCCAGGAAGTGGTTTTCCGTGGCTTCCCACTTCTACTCCAGGCAAATGTGGGGATGGTTTTGAAATTTCAGCTTCGTTTATTTTTTAATTAATTATTTTGCGGAACGGAAAGTTCACAGGCGATATGAAGATAAGCTGAGTTGCACTTCCAGGGAAACTCCAAACACAACCACTCTTCTCTGAAGTTTTAACTCAACACGACTCGACGGTGTGCTGCTGGCTATATCTGGGGTAATATGTTCGCCCGCTAGCTAGGCTGTAACTGGGGTGATAGACTCTCCCCCAGCCAGCTCGTAAACTGTCGCCTCTGTATTTGAATGGAGATTGCTGGAAGAAATGAAAACGTAAAAGCACTTATCGTGGGCGATGTATTGAAGACTTTTTTGTAGAACTTTTCATGCTGAACAATTCTTACACTCATAGTATTTAGATATATTTAACGGTTTGCCCAGCGTAAGCATACAAAGCGCTCGGACGCCAGGTTTCTTTTTCGACTTTTCCACTGAAATCCTTACTGCTCGGCTTCCTTTGATCACAAATACATTCTTTTCTACAGAAATCATCCAGAGGCACCCGTGACATCCAAAAACGACAGTAGTGACACTCGAGCGCAGCAATAGAAGAGAGAGAGAGAGAGCGTTGCAGCAGATGATAATAATAATAATAATAATAATAATAATAATAATAATAATGTTATTGGTTTTACGTCCCTTTTAACTACACTGGCTTTTAGAGACGCCGGGGTGCCGGAATTTTGCCCCGAAGGGGATCTTTAACGTGCTAGTAAATCTACGGGCACGGCTCCCTCGCATTTGCGCACCCTCAAATGCCAGCTGACTGCGCCAGGATACGAACCTGCAACCTTGGACCCAGCAAGCGAGAACGTTACCCCTGAGCCACGCAGCCAGCCCTGCAGCAGATGAGAGAGAAAACAATACCATCACCTTTCACTGTAACACATTTTCGACGTCACGTCAAGAAACGCCCCCTCCCCTTCCGATCACCTTACCTAACCTCGCCGGACTTTTTCTTATTGGGGTACCTTAAAGGCAGAGTGTACAAAAATAGACTTCGGACAACTGCTAAACTCTATGAGGTCATTCGACACGAAATAAAAAGCGTTGGTGAAGATACACTTTACAGAACGTCACGGAATATGGTGAAACGAGTACAAATGTGTATGGATGCTGGTGGAAGGCACTTTCAACCTTTAGGGTGAGGAATCTCCCAAAAAGTGATTAACCAGTTTCTTCGGTGACTGAATAATCTCAAGAAACGTGTGCGCCCCCCCCCCCCCCTCCCCCCAATCACCTGATCTAAACTCGCTGGACTTTTCCGTATGTATGCATGCAATCTCCCTATTGTGTATTATCATCTCTCAAAGTTGCACATGTGTCACATTATTTGTTGAAATGTTATGACTCATTAAATTGGTTCAGGCTTATATGGATCGTTCTGTATTTGTAACACGTTTAGAATGATATATCCGAAATATCGGATAAGACACAAGCGATCTGCTCTTGGCCCACATCTATCAGCATTTATATCAGTATTTATATCAAGATGTGAACAACCTTGTTACGTTAGTGAACATGAGGGGACAAAGTTTTCTCTTCGCGATATCATCAAATCATTGGGAAAGTTATTTCGTCATCAATACAACACATCTTAGCCTAAAAGACTGGAAGTTTATTAAGTTTTTTCCGATAATGAAATCGATGAAATTCGGGAGAGATTGTACAGTGTGAGCTTTTTGTTGGAACGGGTCCACCGGCCAGCCAGGAGCGAGCTCGCCTTCAGCTAGTCAACCTGGCTCGGGCCACTGCTGGCAGGAAGGCAGAAACAGTGACAGAATTCAGTAATAATGGTAAATTTGTCATTAAAGAACTTTCATTTACACATGAGATGCTGGGAAAGTTCTCCATTAGCTGACAAACTGGCATTGTACCTTGTAAATAAATTGGCAATGACACGTTGTAACTGTCGTTCCGTTAAGATGGATATCTGCTCCCGTATATTGTATTCCATTTCCAATGCAGTACGGGGATTGGATATGTACACTTTGTCTTTTAAACTACCCCAAAAATAAAATTCGCACGGTGTTCTTCACTTAAAGTGTGCTGGCAGGGGCAGTGTTGCCTTCTATTTATTTAGGAGATTTCGTTCTTCTTAACAATATCTACTTTTCTACTTCAAAAGTTTCTTAAACTTAGGGAA
Source organism: Meconema thalassinum (assembly GCA_946902985.2). NCBI lineage: Eukaryota > Metazoa > Arthropoda > Insecta > Orthoptera > Tettigoniidae > Meconema > Meconema thalassinum. The sequence continues at coordinate 549,525,628 of OX336389.2, forward strand.
TCTCCTTACTTTGTGAAATGTTTCTTTAAAAATTGGGGTTTCTTCAACTTTTTCCTCTCGAATTTTACATTTTGTCATTTTTAAACCCCGTGTAGGCCTACTTACAATGTAGTTAAAAGTGAGCTGAGTTAAAATTCAAAGTTTTGTTCGGTGGTAAGCCATTGAGTAAATTCTCCATGGCTAAGCTTGGTGCAACATGGTTAACATGGTAAATCGCAATCGTTTTAGAAACTTACCCCGGTCAGCCAAATCTGTGTCTACCTCAACCTCTGCGTGGTTATCTGCAGTCCACATCTTAGTAACAGATAGTAGCACAAGCGAAGCTGAATTTACTTACTTACTTATTTATCGAAGGGGAGCTCCGATCTGCGATCTGAAAACTGTTATGTACTCTGTCTTGTAGCAGAATTGATATTAATTCATTGCTTACTTTCTAATTTCAAAAACAGAAAATTTGCTGTTTGTTTTTCAAATATCCGATTAAAATTCGTAAAAAGCGGGTAATACGAAAGTTGAGTTTTGCTCACTGATTCCAAAGCCGTATCGAAAACCTAAATCGGTTGAATAGAATCGTCGGGATCACTTTGGGAAGTTTGTGAATAAAAGTGTTACTCTATTTGCAATAAAAGGCGCGGCAGTAGAACAAGGTCATGTAGAGCGCGGTGGGGGAGGGGAGGGGAGTGGAGCTCCAGTGATTTGAGAGAGTGATGACTTTACCTGGCGGTATCGAATTCCCGAGCATCTAGTCCAATGTTGCGATTGACTGTGCTGGTTAGTTCTGAATTATTGTCAAGGTCTGGATATTTCTGAGTGATCCTTTGATATTTTACCAGTTCCTAGTTACGACGTCTTGATTTTAGTTCATCGATCTCTTTAATTACTTTTTTAAATTCTATTTTACCTGCAACAGTTATTTCTTAATGCCCGTTAAGTGTTCTATTTTCGGCACTTTATTTTTCGGACAGTATTTCTGGTAGAAATGATACATGTACATATAGGTAGACTACGACTGGTGGAGAGCGTTACGGTAATCGCGTGGAGTTATGTTTTCGCTTTTGTTGAAAAATGGAGCCACTACCAAAACCGATTCAAGGGTTCCACTAAATCCCAGGGGAGATTGCGACTAAATACCAAGAAAAGGAAGCCAGGCACTAAAAAAAAACACCTCTACACACCCGTAAGTTTTTTTCTAGTTTATATTTGAAATTATATATTTCTTTACGCTTGCATTAAACAATCTGTAATGCACTGAGCAGTTATGATTTCACTTATATTTTACCTGTAGCCTACAAGTTGGATGACTAAACGTCACCTCGCAATCTGCAGGCTACATGGCTAAACAGCGCAGTGGTTGATTGGTAGGCCTAGGCCCTTCATGGGCTGGTGCGCCACGGGTGTAGTTTTTTTTTTCACTTCTAATACATAAGTGTAGGAGTACAAGATCACGAACTATTCAGTGTCAACTTTCTTCAGAGAAGCAAGTTCGACTTCAAATGAAAACAACGCGTTGAGTGGAAAAATAAAGGCGTAGCGATTGTGAAAATGGAAAATTGGTATCCGGAAATACTGGATTGGGATCCATAATGGTTGCAAACAGTACTTTTGAATTACCAGTGGGCAAGGTGAAGACAAACAGCTAACTGCAACCAAATTAATGCGTCCTTGCTTGCAACCCCTAATTGAAAAAAGTTCCCAGCAATGCTACCGAAAATTATATGTCCCTTGTTGCAAAATTCACGGGAGGTAAGCAGATCAATCGAGGGTTCCTTCACTCATAGAACCAAAACTGTCGGGCTGGACTTTCAGTTTGGGCCATCCTGGCACTATAAAACAATGAAATCAGTTTAGAAAAAGACTGCCACAATAGTGAAGGGCACTGCACTCAGCAGAAAGAGAAGAAGAGCAGCTTGCCGGAAAAGTTTATTTGCGTCGTGAGAAGGGAATAGTTACTCCAGGTCTATCAATTTTCATACTTCAAACCAACCTCACAGAGGTCTTTCCTTTCTAAAACACAAAATATTCAATTATAAAAACTATTACCACGCTGAAGCCGCTGCTGTAAGTCGCCATGGCAGTACTTAAAGCGAACATATTAAGGCAACCAACTAGCCAGTCTGTAACTCAAGATTCATCTATTACAACTAATCACTCACTGGCAACAAATTATTAAAACAAATTCAAGTTCATAAATATGACAATTATCCTAGCAATTCAACTCCCTAAATACCTCAATGGCGAAGCTGGCGGGGCGCCAGTACAATTAAAATATTAATTACTTCAATTTAGCAAAATAATAATTACAACCGTTAAATCACTCCCCTTTCTATCTACCAATCCAGGCAAAGGAGCGCATTGTGTCGCACCGCGTACCTGGTACCCAAGTGTCGCTGACCTGCTCGCTCCGTTCGCAGTCAGCGACTTCATTCAGAGATTGGAGCGAATAGTATGTCTCGACAACAGTCTACTGAAATGAAACGTATTGTCTCACGTGATTATGGAAACCGATCAATGCAGTTGGATTTCGATCAGGTACTGTTGAGAGAGTTTAGTGATGAGAACATCAAGCAACTAACGCTTAGTGATGGCCATATACACAAACTGGAAAAGTAAACAAGGGGCCAAAGGGAAAAGGAAAAGTGGCACACAGCTAGAAAGGACAGACTTACGGCATCCAATTTTAGATATGTATGCAAGAGGAACCTACCTCGAAATGGGCTCCAGTAGCAAAATACATTCTGTACGGCGAATTTCACTCTAAAGCAATGCAGTATTACTGTGATAATGAGCGAATTGCAAAACGAAATTTAGAGGAGAAATCGGTATAAAAGTCGATGAATGTGGTCTCTTCGTACATAAAACTTATGGGTTCTTAGGTGCCTACCCAGACGGATTAATAGGAGACGACGCTATAGTCCGAAGTCTACATTCTGCACGGAATATGACCATAGTCTACTGGAAGCCTGCAAAAAGCTAAAGGGATTTTATTTGGCAGAAAGTAAACGAAAAAGATAGCATAGAGAATATCAAGAAGAGTGCCATTCAGAAGAGAACAGATTGATAACTCTGTAACACTAACATGATTTTTATTTCCAAATCCAGGGCCAGTTGGAAATAACACAGCGGGAAATATGTTCGTTTGTGGTATGGATGCCTAAGGACATTCACATAGAAACAATAAAGAGGGACGAAAAGTTCTCGAGACAAAGCATGCGTATGTAACTCACATTCTGCTACGAGAAAATCTTGTTTCCTGAGATCATTGATCCCAGGATGACCAGATCAATGGATATAAGAGAACCTGAGGTGCATTAAAATACTGAGTGTGTGTAAATCATGAAACGTTATATTTGATATGGAAAAAATTGAAGCATTGATTTCAAGAACAGGAAATAATTAGGTATAATACTCTTTTTTGTTTCTGTTACGCAGTACTAGTGCCTGTGTTAACAATAGGCAGATGAGAATATCTTAGGAACTTTAATTCTATACAGGGTGTAACAAATAGGTACGGCACACAATGCAGGACACACTCCTCTCACGTAGACGAAGAAATTTTGTTATATGAACATGGGTCCGGAAACGCTTTGTTTCCATGTTATACCTCATGGTTTCCAACTCATTAATCATAGGAAACACACAAGAACATAATGCACCAGCATACCACATGCAATTCTTTCTCACAGGAGATGTTCTTTATGCCCTCCGTGTGCATTGCTGCATGCATCAACCCACCGTCGTAGTGAATCTCGGATGCGCTGATGTATCCTTGGAGGATTGCGTATGGTTTCGCAGTCTTCCGTAATATGGGCACGGAGATTCTGGTACTGGGTTTCTATGCATAACAGTTTTCAAATGCCCTCACAAATAAAAGTCCAGTGGGTTTAGGTCCGGAGAGCGTGGAGGCCAGGCATTGGTCCACCTCTACCTATCCATCTGTCACCAAATCTGTTATTTAGAAGCCGACGGACATTAACACTAAAATGAGGAGGTGCTCCATCGTGCATGAAGTACATGTTTTGTCGCACAGCTAAAGGCACATCTGCTAAGTCGCATGGCAACAGGGCCCTGTAAAACAAAACACTGGAGGTGCACCTACAATAATGACAACGTAACCAAGAGTGCATATTGCCCATGGTTGTCACGTTCTCTTCTTGTTTTTCCATGATTAATGAGTTGGAGACAATGAGGTGTAACATTGAAAAGAAAAACGTTTCCGGACCCATGTTCATATAGCATAATTTCTTCGTCCTGCAATTTGTGCCGAACCTTTTTGTTACACCCTGTATAAGTACATAATAATTTTGCTCTTGATATGCATTTTCATAATTTGTTTATTGTAATTAAATAGCCTACATAAATGAACTTTTATTATTACTTCCATGAAAATCGAAGTAAGATATAGTGATTGGCCTCACGGAGGGGGGGGGGGGAGGGAATTAGAATCAAAAGAACCAAAGACCCATACGAATCACCAAAATGTATGTATGTATGTATGTATGTATGTATGTAGGTGTATGTGCGTGGCATTTGGCCTCTTAAGAATCGATGCTCCATTGATTTGAATTATTCACGGTTTGTGGTCTTGTTTGTTATGTCTAGAAGACGATACCCAGAGTTGGACGTCCGCATCGGATGGTTTTTAGAATGGATATTCCCAATAAACCTAAACACGAACATATCTTGTCCATCTGTTTTTCTAAAATATCAAGAATGTGCTAACTACAAACCAGTCATAACATTCTATACATTATTCAATTTTGCATCGAGTGAGACCAGTCGCTGCTCTGTGCGGTAAGAATTATGACATACAAAGCATTACTAATGTCGGATTTTTGTTCGGGAGTTTATCCTCAAGTAACTCTAAAACAGTTACCTAAATGGGAATCCAGCGCTGTCAGCATCTATCCTCAGTGTGTTTTCGCCGGTTATTCCACACTCCCTCCAGGTAAATGACGAGATAGTACAGTACGTGAAGTCTCAGGGTACGTGCCCCATCCCTGACTCCAATACAGTTTCTCACATAATCAACTACACATGACTGATGATAATGAAAATGAAAATCCACAGCCTGCTTCCAGTCTCCGACCGGGTCAGGAATGGAATGAATGAAGCCCCCATCTAGCGGCGAGGATATTAACTGTGCCGGCTGCCGAGGCCTGACGCACTCCTCTGGGGCAATGATTAAATGAATGACAGATGAAATGAAACGATAGTGGAGAGTGTTGCTGGAATGAAATGTTGACAGGGAAAACCGGAGTACCCGGAGAAAAACCTGTCTGCCTCCGTTTTGTCCAGCTCAGATCTCACATGGAGTGACCGGGATTTGAACCACGGATCCAGCGGTGAGAGGCCGGCGTGCTGCCGCCTAAGCCACGGAGGCTTCACTGATGATAATAATAATAATAATAATAATAATAACGTTATTGGTTTTACGTCCCTTTTAACTACTGTGGCTTTTAGAGACGCCGGGGTGCCGGAATTTTGCCCCAAAGGGGATCTTTAACGTGCCAGTAAATCTAATGACTCGGCTCCCTCGCATTCGCGCACCCTCAAATGCCATCTGGCTGCACCAGGATTCGATCCTGCAACCTTGGGAACAGCAAGCGAGAACGTTACCGCTGAGCCACGCAGACAGCCAAAAGGTACTGATGACCAAGATGTCCCAAGCCCCTACAATGTATTATTATCAACAAGAACGACAACAAGAATGTTTGGGGAAGTAAGAAATGTATCTGTACAAACACATTGTGTCAACGTTAAGCGTGACACTACTACAGTATAATTTTAATGCTCAGAAATTGTTCCACGCCTAGGCACTTGTACATGTAACTTGCCGAACTATAATATGTATGACAAGAGGAAGACAACTCCTGCCTGTCGTCAAATCGTCCTATTCTCACTCGGCCCGGTCAGCGTGATCATCATTTTCCTTGCGCAAGAGATCTTGTGAAGCCGCGCCGCTACCCCTCTCACCCTTTTCTATACAATAATTCCCAAACTAATGCGGTCGATTCCATTCACCCGATTTTAATTCTGAAAAAAAAATGCACTGGAATCAGGAAATAAATCTCCGTTTTCGTATTACCAGGTTTTTTTCATATTTTAAGCAGAAATATAAAAAAAATGTTAGTAACTCTTTTGTTTTTCACATCTTGGAAAATGCATCGAATTAATATCAATTCAATTGCAGTCATGTATACATAGTGGTTTTCAGATCGTAAATACGAGCTTTCGTTCAAGAGAAAACTGAAAGAAAAAAAACTGTCTCACTTTGGTGCTGCTACGTGGTGTCAGAATTACAAACTAAAAAACGGGACATTTAGCCTTAAGTGAGTGACAAGATGCTGGGTATATTGCAAATTACATCATTTTTAGATGTTTTGGTGTGAATTTTAAGTTATATTTTTGAAAATGATAGCAATATTTCGCGTATATTTAAGAAAAACGTGACATCCATTGAAATTTCATAATCTACTTCAATCTACTTTTTTTGAGTAGTCATCTCCTTTTTTTTAAATGGGCAACAAGGGTTGGCAACACTGGGCTGGGGCATGATATTGGGAGAGATCTGTGAAGTTACTAACTCACCGCACCGTGGGGCGTCTAGACCTTGATAGTTATTTCGATCCGTAAGGGTATAGAAGTTCGTTTTGAGTTCCGTTCTGTAACATCACTACAAGATTGCCATACACAAGGGCGTTACACTAGGGTCTTGGATACTAAGGCCATTACCGATAAAACACTGAACATTTTTAATGTATCACATACAGTAAATATTCGTTTTATCACGAAACCCATTGGTTCACTGGGGTGGTGGTTTACTAAGACTCCGATGGGTACTATGACCAATGGTTCATTGGGGGTTAGGCCTGGTGGATATACTATGACAATTAGTTCATTGCGGGTTAGACCTGATGGATACTACGACAATTGGTTCATTGGGGGGTTAGGCCTGGTGGATACTACCGACAATTGGTTCATTGGGGGTTAGGCCAGGTGGATACTATGACCATTGGTTCATTGGGGGTTAGACTTGATGGATACTATGGCAATTGGTTCACCGGGGTTAGTTTCGGCGGATACTTTGACTATTGGTCTACTGGAGTTAGGTGCCAAAATGAGGTTCTCCTGTAACCATATAGGCAAGATACAGATACTAACGCATGCGCGGGGTCGGCAAAGCTGAGATTTCCAACAATTCACAGCAACAATGCCTGATGTTGTATTTAGATATTTCGTTTTGTCGTGTGGCCTCCTGAGAGGCCGAGTGCAGGTCTTCCTAATCGACGCCCGTGGGTGACCTGCGCGCCGGGATGAGAGATGGAATGGATGAAGATGAATGGAACTGGGCAAGGTTGTGGATGGAAGCGGCCGTGGCCTGTCAGAAGGTACCGTCCCAGCATTTGCCTGGTGTTGAAAATGGGGAAACCACGGAAAACCATTTCAAGGACGGCCGACGGTGGGGCTAGAACTGATGCGTCTACCGAGTCACCATAGAGCTTGGCCCAATGTCCTAACGTTGCGCTTTAGCGAGCGTAGCCACTGCTGTTGGTATTTGGATAGTGATACTCTGCGCACGTGGCATCCGCCATGCAAGATGGACCGAAATGTCTGTCAAGTTTTAGACGATCGCGCTGTTCCTTCGCCGTCGTGCCGTGATGAGACTTCTGACCCGAGGTTCACGAGTTTGACTCTTGGCTCTTACTGTACATGGATTAAAATAGTTGGACTTCGGTCTGGAACAGGTCATTTTGAACCGGCAACTTAGAGAAGGTGGATCATCCAGGTGGTTTTGTGTAGTTTTCCGTTGAACCTCTGGAAAATGCCTCTGCATGCCTTTGGACCACTACCATCACCAAATTCTAGCCTCCAATATCATGTAAACACAGCAGTACAGACGTCACATTAATGTAGTGTATTAGTTTCATTCCATACACTCCCAAGCCCATGGGGCTGATGCCCATTGATCGAAGACTTAAATTAAACGACACTTCCGGCGTCTTTTCTTTTTCCAGGGACAATCGTTTAATATTCATAAATTGTTAAAATGGTGGGGGTATTCAATCGAATTCTAGGAAATGCCGTACGTGCAGGCTGACAGCATAAAAGCTCTGATGAAAAAACCAAGACAGTAACTGCTTTGCAGTGTGTGTACTAATTAGATTTTTATCATTAAACTAGTAAGTTATAGCACGTCAACAGTTTCGTTCTCTGCCTTTTGTAAATTCTTAACAGTTATTGTAAGAATTGTGGTTGCTTTAAGTGGCAAAATAAATGTGTTGGGCTATATTGCACCATTTTGCTGCATGGTTTACACATTTTGTCTTTGCAGAATGAGGAGCGCACCCGTTCAATGGCTATGTCATTTTAAATGTCCTCATGCGTCAGACCTTCCAGGCTTTACGCCGACCACATACCATTCAACTGACAACACTAGAATCATGTTACAGTCCCTGTGTTTGCGTTTTTTATTTATTACAACGGTAGGGGAGTAGTGAATATGATACTGGCCATGGTAGCTTCCTAGTTAGTACCACTTCATACATACAGCAAGGAGTGCATAATCGTATTGATCCACTTCCTTTATTAGGGTGGCAAGAACCTTTACACCATGTTGCTCTGAACTTAACGTTCGTTAGGAAGAGAAAATATGCTACGCAAATTTTTGCGCTCATTTACGATGGATACTTAATTTGGGGCTTCTTGCATTCATCCACCTGCCTCCTAGTATAGCTGTAAGAGCAGATAACCAACGCAATTGGTCTTTAAACACAGCAATCACCGTAGTTTGAGAATAAGATCATTTGTAAAATTGACCCTTGATGTTCTAGAACGGGGGTCTTCGACTTTCTCCCCCCATTGAGGACCACTTTTGAACTCGAGAAAGATCCACGGGCCACGTGCGTGTATTGTTGAGGTTAACCCTGTTTTGAAATATACATAAACGTTGAAATAATAATTAATTATGGGCCTATAAGAAATCCTGCCACCTGAATACGATGCCTAATTTTAGGTAGGTTACACGCGCGAGTTTGGATTGAAGTGAAGTGGAAGTTGGTGCAAAAACAATCAGGAATCAGCTAAGTCGACACAACCACATTATCAACTTGATTATATTTTATAGTTTGTTCAAGCGATTAACCTAACAAGACCAAAATTACAATAGTTCATTACGTAAACTGGAAATTTGAATAGTAACTGTTAGATCTACTAATAAAATACTTTCGAACGCAATAACTTCAAACGCCCGCAACTTCAGAAGTTAACGATTCAAAGGGTTGTGATACTTAAACACACACAGTACTAACAACAAAAATGCAACACTTAAAAAAATGATCGGTTAAAAATTGTAAATAATGTGTACACAAGTGGTATATACGTATACGCCGAACTTAAATTAAGCCTTAGAGAATTGGATCTGATGATGTTCGCTTGACAAACTAAACTAGTCGTCCAATTAAACACCCATTTGTGTGAGAAGTGTTTTATTAAGTGTACAAATAACTCATGTATTTATTTATGTATTTATTTATTTTATTTCTGGCACTTCGTGATTAAGTTAATTGTTACTCCCCGCCTTATCTCATTGGGTACACTCGCGTTGACCGACTGAAAAGCAATTCTATTAATAGATGCATAAACGTGCATTTACGGCTACCAGTATTCATTATTTATTTATTTATTTATTTATTTACCAGCAACCCACCCCGGCTTCGCCCGGTATCCTTAAACGCTTTACCCAGCGTTAGCTTAAAAGGTGTACTTTTTTCGATTTCAATGAACTACGACCTATATCAATTTTTCCGTCTCGGCATGATGGGTTAAAATTATTGACTGGACTATTAATTATAGTATCATGGAGATACTGTAGCTTGTGAAACGAATTATTGTCAGACGTAATTTCAGAATGGCGGGGTGCATGAAACACAAGTCCCCCTTCTGTCTAATGTAAACTTGAATCTGTATTCTGCGGAACGTGGCTGAGACTGGGATGATAGGGTTGCTCGCTAGCCAGCTCGTAAACGCTAGTAATTGAATGGAGATTGTTGCAAGAAATGAAAACTTAAAAACACTTATAGTGGGCGATGTATTGAAGATAGAGATATGCTGTCGCGGACTTTTTTTGTAGAGCATTTCATGCTGAACAATTCTTACACTCATAGTACTGTATACAGATATTCTTAACGGTATACCCAGCGTAAGCTTAAAAGTCGCACGGACGGTAGTATTTTTTGGACTCAATTCACTGAAATCGTTAATGCACGGCTTCCTTTGGTCATAAATAAATTATTTTATACGGAAACCTTCCGCGAGAAATCCTTTACAGAATGGTGAAAATCGCATCGAAATCCATCGAGTGTTTCTCGAGATTACCCGGAACATCCAAGAATCGGGGACTTGGTTTTATACTAAGTAGAGATTTATTTATTTATTTATTTATTTATTTATTTATCCGCTTGCTAAAAATTGAGGTACCGGTATCAAACTCATGTGGCAGGATATCTTATATAATTTATTACTATTTGATATGCGTGCTGTTCCGCAAGGTAATGGGACCAGGCTTGTTAAGAAGCGGTAAATGAGTGGGTTCGATCCACACCGTCGGCCGTCCTTGATTTTTTTTCTGCGGTTTCCCAATTTTAACTATTGTCAAATACCATGACAGTACCTTTTAATAAGCCACGGCTGCTTCCTTCCAACTCCTTGCCCATTTTCATTCTTCTTAATGAATTTCATCTCTCGATTACTCCTTTCATGAGGCTAACGTCAGAAAGGCCATAAAATACCCTCCGCCATATAAAATTGCATATGCATCTCATCCCAGAACCTGTAAGAACGGGAATATAAAGGCAATTTTAGTAATTATAAAACATTGGGCCATGACCTCCTCGTGGTGTAGTGACTATCATTCTTGACTGTTATCATAAAGGTCCGGGTTCGTTTCCAGGCTCTGCCAAGAATTTTAAAGAGTGATATGAGTGTTGCAATGGGGTACACTCAGCCTCGCGAGGCAAAAATGAGAAGAGGTGTGTTCGATTTCGCCGGACCGGCTAGGCGTGACGCGGGGCGGCTCAACTTGGAACAGTCTATAAAAAATAGTTTGATTTCTTGAGAAGTGTAGACGTGGGCTGCACGTTGCTGATCATGGACGGTGAATTATTATTATTAAAAACGAAGTATTTGCTAAGCAGCCTATGTGGTCATCTAGACAAAACTGTCCACTCTTGTTCCAGATAGACTACCGACTCAAACGTCCGTGTTAAAGCTGACACTTCAGGAATATTCATCGGCCTCGACCACTCCCAAGCTTTACTTACTAACCCTTGATGGTATTGACCACTAGGTGGTACCCAAAGTGCACCATCCGTGATAGGCTACACACACCTTGCCCCTTTATAGTTTCTTGCAAAAATTAAAGAAGAGGTTCACCATTCGAAAAATGAGGGTATCAAGAAACAAAGCATATGGGCCAAATAAAACAGGAAAATGTTGTCGTTAATTGATTTAGCGGCTTGCGAGGTCGTGGTTATTCAGCCGTCAACTGAGTGTATTTGTAATTGAGACTAGGATTTGGAAGGAGGCGGCCTTGGCCTTAATCTAGTTACCATCCCGGCATTGCCTGGAGTAGAAGTGGGAAACCACGTAAAACTCGTGGATGAAGTTCAAATCGGACCCACCTCTTGTGCACGTAATGTGTATCTAAGAGGGCAGATCGGAATGTAACGCACAATCATTTTTTTCTCCCCTGGTATTGCAGCTGAAATGTTGATATTTCACGGCGATATAGTTTGAAGTTTGCGCTATAGAGGTTTTTTTTTTCATGTGCAGCTCTAGCGAGAGAAGCCTGAACTACGAAACAAACAGTGCGCGCATGTTACTGTCGTCAACTCGTGAAGAGCAGCGAAGTGTAGTTCGATAATTGTGGGCCAAAGGACATAAACTGAGTGAAATTCACAGGGGCATGCTTGGCGTGTATGGGGGCAACTGTATGGACCGTAGCAATGTCTCCAGGAATCGTCACTGGTGATAAGTCGTGGGCCTACCATTACACGCCCGAAAGCAAGCAAGCAGGCGTCTATGGAGCGGAAACATGCTGGCACCCCAATACGAAAAAAAAAATCAAAGTGACTCAATCTGCTAGGAAAGCGCTTGCGACAGTATTCTGGGATATGTGTGGTGTGTTATTGGTGGACTTTGCTGAACATGGGACAACTGTGAATGCTGCATCCTACATTAAGACTTAGGTTAAGTTATGTAGTGTCCTTCGTGACAAACGCCCCAACATTTAATGCTGACGGTGTCAAACTTCTTCATGACAATGCCCGCCTCCATGTTGCTGCTCCTGTTCGTGAGAAAATCGCCCAATTTGGGTGGAAGGTGCTCCAGCATCCAACATACTGCCCGGACCTGGCACCGTCGTACTTTCATCTGTATGGTCCTATGAATAAATTCCTAGCTAACACTTTGGGACAGATGCGAAAGTGATATCAGAAGTCTGCAGATGGCTATACTCCGAACAAACGGACTTCTACGAACAGGGCATATTGAAACTTGTACCACGATGGCAGAGATGTGTTGAGAAAGTTGGTGACTATGTAGAATGATGATGATGATAATTGTTGTTTAAAGGGGCCTAACATCTACTATGTAGAAATGTAGGTCAAAGATATAAGTTCATTTGTGATTGGTTTTGATACCTATTAAACCTTTTGGGTAAAACATGATTGTGCGTTAATTTCCGATCGGTTATCTTATCCTGTTAGTTATTCTATGTTTGTGCAACCATTTTGTCAACCACCGTCCGATCGATGTTGCGTCCAGTGTGTGCAGTACCCGCCCTGACGACGCGCCATCCGGGCTTGAATTGAATGCTGTACATCATACACCAAGGATATTGACGTGCAATACGTTTACACAATTGCTAGAAGACCAAGATTAATAATTCAAAAAAGAAATACCCCGTGGCGCTACAGCCCTTGAAGGGCCTAGGCCTACCCAAGCGACCGCTGCCCAGCTATTTGGCCTGCACATTATGGGGTTACGCGTAGTCGGTCAGTGCGTCGCTTCCCCTTGACCGTTAATCTTGGTCTCCGTGACCGGGCCGCTATCTCTCTGTCAGCCAGCTACTCAATTGTCCTCACGAGGCTGAGTACACTCCGTTCCGGCCCACACTTCAGTTCCAAAAATCTCTGATGGAGGCGTGAATCGACCTCGAGGCCTCCCGGTGTGAGGCTGACGCGCTACCCCATCACCATATGGCCGGCGGTAAATAATTAAAGTGTCTCTAAAATTGTCGCTGATGCCTTTTCTCTTAATGTCAAATGACCTCTCAGATTCGCTAGATTTAGTTACTTTACGCCAAGATTGTCAACGTTCCTACATTGTGACGGGTGGTAGTGGGCTCCACCATGGTTAGGTTTCTTTTGGTGGATTTAACAAGTTAGGTTTGTAAACTTCGTCGTGAATTGAAGTATAATCGAGGAGTAGGTAAGTCCGCCATTGGCTCATATTTGTACTATTCTTTGATTATGCGAGACACTTTGCGGTGAAATTCAATCTGCTTTCTCTCCACAGCAGTCTGTCCACGTAAGACTTAAAGTAAATAACCCCCTCCATCGCTGCCATGGAGTCTTTTCGTGCAATGTTAAATATATGTCGTATCACTGCCATTCTAGCTTCCTGTTTTACGGTCGCATTATATTAAAATGAACGTTGCTATTAGAAGAAGCAGCAGAATAACAAATAAGCTTACTAGAGGACATGTGTGAAAAATCTCGCATGTTTATTAACCGACTTTAACTTTAACTGTTATGTGGGCTTCTATAAATATGTTTATTTGTTTAAACGCAGTTATTAAACAAATAGTCGATATTAATGAAATCAGAGTGCAATTCGTCACTGCTGTGGATAATTCTGTTTGAATATTCTTTTCAATGCACAATGGGTTGTGTGTACCCCATGTGTATAGACTACCCGCCCGGTTCTGGTGCTATGCGGGCTGGACGCGACACCGTTCTTCCAGGGGCTATCGTCTTGTTTATTTGTTTAAACACACTTTTTGCACAAATACATATATTTCCTTTGACTTTTCAAAAGAATGCATGATATTTCCTATACTATCAAGACGATTTGGAAGATTTGGGTACAAACTGCACCTTCTAACTCCTTCTTGTTCAGGAGGTTGAGTTTTTTTGTCGGATGAACTTAGCGTATTATACATATATAGATTGTGAAGTGAACCAGGGTTCACTCACTAAATCAGAATGCAACTGGTAGCTTGTGTTACCAGTCAGTAAATTTATTACGACTACTGTACACATTTTTTTACAAAATTCCCAAGCAGCAGGCTGCCAAGTCCACAGTTCTCTGCTCGGTGGTGCTCCGCCGTGAAGTTCCCGTCAGAGTCTTGCTTGGTAGTCCCCGTGTCTGTCCTTGCTCCGCGTCGAAGCCAGGGCCTCCAACGCAGTCCGCTCCTACCCTCGCACAACACCCCGTGGTACACAACACTGACTTATACAAGCGTAATGGCTCCTCTTCTCCCCGCTACGCACTCCGTTAGTCATTGCTCACGCACGACCCTCTGAACTGCACTGAACTGGATTCCAGATTTTTTTTCGGGAACCCCCCCCCCCCAAAAAAAAAAATCCCCCCGCGCGTGGCGGTCAACCGCAGCTAGCGCCACCTCCTACGTGCTGTTCGTCAACTACAATAGTAAGAGAAACAGATGGGGGTTAAGAAGGAGTGCCTTTCGAGGATTAGTGCCTGTCTGAATACTTCATATTTTACCAGGCGCCATCGGTGTTTGGATAACATAGGTATATGGGTATAGGTAGATGAATGGCCAGGAAAGACCCTAAAGGCAATAAAGAAACACTTCCTACAGGCAAAAACCTGGCATCTTGGTGATAGCTCATGCAAAGGGACTGGTAGTGCATTGGTATGTTAGGTTATGTTATGTTAGTACCGTACGGAGGTGTGTCGTGCAACAGTTGCTTAGTCCATTGCCTCGCCGTGATTGCATTTGTTCGGGGAATCAGTTCGCTTAACACTGGTAGGCCTAGCGCGTATCAACCGGCGATCGTACCGAGTCCCTTGAGCAATAGCTACAGTCCGACTGCCCAGTGTGTCCTGGTGCTAAGTCTTCAAAACCAGAGAGGGAAGCCACGCGTGCGAAGCAGGGGCTTCTTTTCTCGTGTCCTGGATATCGTAGATGGTCGTAGAACACATTGCCCGTTGCTGCAACAGTCGTCGTAGAAAAACTAAACTGACTTATAATTAATAATTCTTCCCCTCGATGAGCCCTGGAGGAGCGGGAGGTTCCAACATAATTTTTTTACCTGAGTTAATGTATATGAGTGAATGAAATGGGTGGAGGGTGCACCTAGTGTTACTTCCTAGTGTGTATTTACAGTTCGTGGTCCAGCAGGCAGAGTGTGAGATGCACTTACCGTAAACTATACCTTGGTTTTACTTTGTTAACAAAGCACCGTACAAAAACGGTTTCTTTTAATGAGCTAGGTATTGATTAAACAGTTTTAACTTAACTTATAAATTAATCAACCTCTTTAACCATACTTACGAAAATTCATTAACAGTTCTCAGTCTGAAAATTGAGCAGATATATTCCTTTGGATAATGTATGCCCTCCGTGAGAGAAATCAGTAGATCGAGAGTACGTGCTCGCTTTACTAAATCTTCTCCTATTATTATATATGTGTGTAGGGCGCAGCGACTGGGGTAGATACGCGCACTAAGGTGCAAGCCATGTGGCCAGGCTATCTCCAGACTCTGACGACTAGCGGGTTTGGACTCCACCATCGGTCGTCCATGAAATGGTTTCCCACTTTCAACTGTAGGCAAATGCTAAGACGGTTCCTTCTAAAAGATGATGGTTGCTGGTTATCTGGAGAACAGCCCAAGTTCGTCCTCATAATCGGGAGAACATCATCAGGCAAAATGCCTGGACAAAATAACTTCTTTGAGAGGAGCTTTTAAACTGAAATGATTGGGCTGAGGAAATGCGGCCTGGGGTTTTAACTGCATAACTGAACATTTAAGGGTGAATACAATACATTTTATTCAAATTATGAAACATGCAGGGGCTTCTTTTCTTTGATTGGAAAATTAGTTACGTTGGCACACCTGGTGCGATTGCAAAAGTCCATTAATTTTAATTACGTTGGCACAACATTGTGCTATTTAGCAAAAGTTCATTATTCTTGACATATACACTGGTTTGGTAAATTATTGTACTTGCTAGCAAAATTAAGAACACTTAATACAAAGTAGAGAAGATAATAGTTAAAAAGAACCAACTTATCTTCAGCGGTGATGACTAGAGAATTTTTGTTGAGGAGAGTCGGCCGTGGCCTGAGCTTGATGTCGGAGCGGGGGAAGCTTCCAGTTTGAATGGCTAGAATCCGTGGTTGAGATGTCCAGCATCCAGAAATGATAGCCTTCCTTAAAGCAAGCCTCTTCCTCTTCTTCTTCTTCAAACCAAAGACACATTTAGTAGACTATCCTTCGTTGTGATCATCTTTCCCAATGCCAATTATTGTAGCATTTTGTGACAGCGATTTGGTGTAGCTGCCAGCGGATCGAAGTGAAGTGTTGTTTGCACTTTCTCATAGCAGAAGTGCCCAGTTGTAGCTCCGCATGGTAATTTAAACCATGGAATGAAGCGTGGAAGAAAGCTCTAGACTGGAGCTTTGAATGAAGCTTAGAATGCCCCGTAGAAGAAATGAATGAATGACATCGGGGAGAAGAACGCCGCCACTTAAATAGTGAATCGAATGTCCGAGACCTTCCACTGGCTGGCAGGCGAGGATTGGCCGGATCGGCTGATGTGACGTCAGCCCATCACGTATGCGGCCGGCAAAGAAACACACCTGTTAGTTGTGATCTCGCTTTTCGCCATGTATAACCTTGAACAGGCCTAAGGTAAGAAGCTTAAAGATATGTTGGTGAAGGGTATAATCACTCGCAATTTAACAATATTACAAGAATAAATGCAATTAAATAAACAGTAATCGTTCGGTGGTCTCGGAAAATCAAAAGCAATTGACTAGCAAATGCAGCAGCCAACTAACAGAAAAAATAAACACGTTATACACCACGAAAGTGATCATGCTCCGAGACCCCCGAATGAAAACAATCAAAGAATCAGTCCGAAAATACATGAACAGCAATGAAAGAGGTTAATACTAAGCCTCAACAGGCAGAACAGAAATCATACTTATGGGTCTAGTATAGAGACCTTTACTAGTGAGAACATTTACTATTCTCACATGCTTATCACGGCCCAAATGGCAGTGAGTAACTCTACCAAGATTCCAGACGAGAGGGGGGGCTTGGATCTCTTAAAAGAACCATATCTCCCACTCGCACATCAGGCTGGAAAAGCCGCCACTTCTCCCTTCTGTTAAGAGAGCTGAGATATTCCAGCTTCCAGCGACGCCGAAAAGAATAACGCAAAGATTCCAATTTCCTCCAGAAAACAGTTAAACCGAGATCGCAGTGTCGAACCAGCAAAGGAGGCGTGGAGGCTAAAGAACAGCCAATTAAAAAATGGCTAGGTGTTAAAGGAAGAAGATCCTTAGAATCATTTGAAAACGGCGTTAGCGGCCTAGAATTTACAATACCCTCAATCAGAATAACGAGGGAATTGAATTCCTCATAGGAAAGGATAGCTGAACCAAGAGTTTTCTTCAGCGGTCTCTTCGTGAGCTTTATGCAGGATTCCCAACGGCCTCCATGCTGGGGGGCATAAGGGGGAGTGAAATGCCATTTAAATCCCTTAGCATAAGAGAAATTAGAAAATTGTCCCTTGGCAAAAGGAGAGGTTAGCGCTGTTTTCCAAAGATCAGAGACAGGTACGAACAAAAAAATTGGCGTTGTCTGAGAAAACTTCAGAGGGACCCCCCCCCCCCCCTTCTGGCGGCAAATCTAGAAAAGTCTGCTAAAAAATAGGAAGTAGAGGCACTTGTTACCAACTCAAGCTGAAAGGCTCTTGTCACCATACACACAAATAAGGATATATAACGTTTACCTAACACCTTTCGCTTAGATAAAGGGGAATTGATTTGATAAGCATAAGGCCCAGCGTAATCGATACCCGTGAGGGCAAACGGCTTACAAGGTTCGGAACGAAAAGAGGGTAAATTTCCCATAATTTGCGTGATAGCTTTAAAACAAGGTATACATCTCCGAACAACTGAGGAAACTTCATGAACACCATTAATGATCCAATATTGCTCGCGAATTAAGCAATGTAAAGTGCGAGCACCTGCATCCAAGGGCTGGTAATGAAATTTCTTAATAATGAGATTAGTAATAGGGTGCTTAGAACGGAGAATAATGGGATGTTTTATCTCATCCGGATAACTAGAATTTTCTAGCCTGCCTCCCACTCTTATTAACCCATCTTGGTCCAAAAAGGGGGTGAGAGGTGACAACCTACTAGACTTTGGCAGGACCTTTCCGCTTAAAAGCATCTGGTACTCAAGAGTAAATACTTCCTGTTGCATAAGAGACATGATCTTACGAGTAGCAAATTCCAACTCTATCTTAGTAAGGAAGGGTTGCGGTTTCACAGGCTGATCAAGAACAAGAAATTTCCATCGGAATAAATATGCTATGACCCGAATTAATTTAGTAAATAAAGAGTAACGCTGAAAAAGACTAGTTCCAATAGAAGTTAGAAAAAGGTAAGCGGTAACAATGCGAGCGTCAGGTACATCTTCTTCAAGCTGATTAGATGATCGAGGCCAGTACGAAAAATCCTGACTGAGCCAAGATAGACCATTCCAGTAGGACTTGAGAGAAATTCATTTCTTGGGCAAGCAGCCACTTGAAATTATATCAGCGGGGTTTTACTTTCCAGGAACATGATTCCATTGTTCAAAATGAGACAACTCTTGTATTTTAGAAACATGATTAGCGACAAAAGTGGTCCAGTGCGAAGAAGGTTTTGAAAGCCAAGCTAGCACTATGGAAGAATCACTCCAAAACCATGTGCTCGAAAATTTCAAATTTAAACTGATTTTTAATTTACTGGCTAATTCCACAGCCATCACAGCGGAACATAACTCCAATCTAGGCAAAGATGTGGATTTAAGCGGAGCTACCCTTGATTTTGCACAAAGTAAATTGGAAAATCCGGGTGAAGTATTTGAAGGGCGGCCTACTATGTAGGTGGAGCAACCATATGCCTTTTCAGAAATATCGGCAAATATGTGTAAATCGTAATACTGGCACGAAGGATCGGGAATTAAAATGTGGGGAATAGAAATCTGAGAAAGATCTAACAAACTATTACGGTATTTTAACCAGTCGTCCAAAAGGGGGGGAGGGTACCTTTTCATCCCAACCAATTTTTAACAACCATAGTTTCTGCAAGAAAATTTTTGCAGTAATAACCACGGGAGCAATGTACTGCAAGGGATCGAAAACTTTTGCTATTTCCGATAATACTTGCCTTTTCGTTTGAGTGTGCAACTCAGATCAATGTACCTGATATGAAAAGGTATCTGAAACCGGAGACCAAAAAACACCCAAGGCTTTAATAGCTGATTCCTCAGTAGGAAGTGCAACACATTTGTCAACCGGAGTTTCTCGTGAAAACTAAGATAAGAATTAGGTTGAATTTGAGTTCCACTTATGAAGTGTAAACCCACCACCAGAAAGAAGGGATTTAAAATCTTCACAGACAAGAAGTGCATTAGACATACTAAGAAAGAAATACAGAAAATCATCTACAGTACATAGAATGCGGTTTTTAATACCTCGGAAGCAAGAGGATGAAGAAGATGACCATCTTGCTCGGCCAAGATTACAAGAAAAGCAGAGGGCTTAAGACCATATGTTACAGTTCGTAAGCGAAATATTTTTATAGGTTTGGAATTGTCATCCCGCCACAAAATTCTTTGCAAATCACATCGTTCTGAATTTACTAGGATTTACCTATACATTTGTTTAATGTCAGCGAGGACAGCAATGGGGAAAAGACGAAAATTAAGTAAGACTGACGTATGATCTGTTTGCATAGCAGGTCCAGAATGCAGAGTGTCATTGAGAGACACCTTTAGCATCTGGAGATGAACCATTAAAAACCACTCTTATCTGTTCTCTGGTGGAAGAATTCTTCCATACCGGATGATGATTGAGATTAACTATTTCTTTAGGAGGATCATTAATTTCTTCAGTTTTAGGAACCACTTCCATGTGATCCGCTGATTCGTACTCTCCCACAAAAGAAGTATACTGAGCCTTTAAGAAAGCATCCTTCTTAAAGCGATTTTCAATTGCGAATAAAGCTTTGAGAGCCCTGGAATGTGAATCTGCAATAATAGAGGGGTTAGGAGTACGAGGAAGAGTTACCATGAATCTGCCTTCAGCAGTGCGAACAGTGATTTCTTTGTACAATGTTTCTCAGATCTCATTATTACAAGGAGACGTAGTGGCTTGAATATCCTCAATGTCCCAGAATTTAGTTAATTCTTGATTTAAATCAGTACCAACGAAATAGCAATGAGATTTCTATTGAACGGGGTTGCGGTATATTTGCCCAGTGGCAATCCAACCAAAATCGGTTTTACGAAAGAAAACATCAGGAGCAACTTGAACCCTTTCCGAATGTAAACATTGCCAAAAGATGCTAGCACTTAAAAGAATTTCTACAGATGAAGCTCTGTTGAAATTTGGATCGGCAAGTTGCAAACGATGCGGAATATTCCAACTATGGACTGGAAAAGAAGTAATGGGGGTGTCATTACCTATAGAATTGATAATTAAGAATTCCAAATTTAAAGAATGCCGAGGTTATTAGAATCTTTTAGATCAACTTTAGCATAACTTAAAGATTGTGACTTGGAGCCATTAATTCCTGTAACTTATATAGCAGTAGGGCATATTTGTAGACCTAACTTGCGAACTAATGATTCACTGAAGTTATTAGTCGCAGCATTATCTAACGATCCTCTTACAGAAATCCACTTTCCGTGAACATTCCTCACTAGGACTTGAATAGGAGAATAAAACTTGAGTTTTACTGAACGAGACAGAGCTCTGAGTAAAAGACTGAGCATTATTCGGCAAAGTCTCAGAATTAGATTTAGCAGAAGAACTACTAGGTGCTGATGTCCGCGGCTTCTCGTGTCTGTGCAGGAGAGTATGATGTTTAGCTTTACAGTGAAAACATAACCGTTCAGAATGACAGTTGCTTATCATATGTGTCCCTGGAAGACAATTAAAGCAATGATTTTGGTTGGTAATTAATTTACGTCTTTCATCCACAGATAAAGATTTAAATTGAGCGCAAAGGTATAAGTTATATGGTTCTTGACACAAAACACAAGCTTGTACTTGGTTAGGCAACCGAATATTAGTAGAAAAGGCATGCGACCTTAACACTCTCTGAGTAGGGCTGATGACGTTTATTATTAGAAGGAGGTTTAATGGTGGAACTACTTTTTTGAGTAGCCACAGCAGAAAGAACTTGGCATTACGCCTTTAAGAATTGAATGATAGCTTCATAGGTATATAGCAAATGTCGAGAAAGTTCTACTTCCCAATCTTTTAAAGTTTTAGGGTTTAATTTAGCAGAAATAAGATGAATCAAAAATAAATCCCAATAATCAACTGGTTGCTCATTGTTGGCAAGTGTACGAGTATGGAGTTCTGCGGTATCGATTAGATTACGAACCGATGCGACATTATCAGCTTGAACAATGGGTAAATTGAATAAGCCCTGTATATGACGCTGAGTTTTCAAACGAGTGTTCCCAAAACGATCTTTAAGAAGTTCCAAAGCTGTTTCATAATTTTCATTTGTCAAGCCAAGGGCTTGGATAAGTTTAAGTGCGTTACCTTGAACGGACAAACGCAAAAAATGAAACTTCTGTAGTAAAGGAAGAGAATCAATTTCGTGCACCAATGAATCGAACAATTCAAAAAATGGCTCCCATGCGGCTTCATCCCCGGAAAATTTGTGTAATTTTATTTGTGGGAGTATAACACGGGAAGAAAAAGAAGCAGATTCTGAAGGAGTTTGCTCCTTTTTCTCCTGCAATGTTAAACTTCTTAAAAGTTTATTTGCATCTGCAAAACCTTTATAATATAAATTTTCAACCTCACCACGATCACTTTGCTGGTCGGGATACTGCGTTTCGATATTACTTTGAATTTCGTCATATTTCTCAAAGGCTTGTTCATAACTTTTCAGCCTTTGGGAAATTATATGAATATTACGTTCTGTTTCCGGGAGCTCACTCAGAAAAGTGCGAAATCGTGTAAGCTTGCCTTTGACCGAAGCTCTCGCATTAGTGAGCTGCTCGTCAATTGGCATTTTAGAAGCTGTTGTATACTCACAACTTCACCGTGAACTTGTACGTCTGGCTTCATTAGAAATTGACAGTCTGCCAGAAGACTGCTTCTCCAACGGTAAAATGCAGACCTGCTGTTTGCCTCCTCCTCCAGTGCCACTCAGGCACACCCGAGCTGAAACTTTCGAAACGAATTAGCAATCACAATTTTTGAGATATTTATACACTCAATGTTCAGTGTGAAAGTTAAATTTTGAATTAGTTCAAATATTAATTTCTGAAAAAGGTTCAATTTGAAGGTTTGCTTCAACAGAATGTTTACAAAAAGCATTCCTGGAGTTTCGTCACCATATGGTTATGTGGAGAACATCCCATGTTCGTCCTCATAATCGGGAGAACAGCATCAGGCAAAATGCCTGGACAAAATAACTTCTTTGAGAGGAGCTTTTAAATTGAAATGATTGGGCTGAGGATATGCGGCCTGGTTTTTTAACTGCATAACTGGACATTTAAGCATGAATACAATACATTTTATTCAAATTATGAAACATACAAACACACATCAATGCACAAACATTGATTGGAAAATTAGTTACGTTGGCACACCTGGTGCGATTGCAAAAGTCCATTAATTTTAATTACGATGGCACAACATTGTGCTATTTAGCAAAAGTTCATTATTCTTGACATACACACTTGTTTGGTAAATTATTGCACTTGCTAGCAAAATTAAGAACACTTTAAACAAAGTAGAGAAGATAATACACACATCAAAAAAAGTTTTGCATCACCTCGGTTCCCAGATCTCCGGCATATAGACGTTGACTGTGTATATTGTATCCAAGATACAGTCCCTTTGACTGTTCATAGATGTCACTAAAACTGCTCAAAGATGTAAACAACCATGCATGAGCAGGGCCTATTAGACGGAGGGGGTACGACAGCCGATCAGTTCCAGTCATTCCACCAGGACGAAGGTACGCTGCTCATGTTGTCTGTAGTTCTACCATGCCTAGAAGGTCAATACCGCAGTTCGATCGCGTCCGCATTGTTACTTTGTGTCAAGAAGGGCTCTCAACAAGGGAAGTTTCCAGGCGTCTCAGAGTGAACCAAAGCGATGTTGTTCGGACATGGAGGAGGTACAGAGATACAGGAACTGTCGATGACAGGCCTCGCTCAGGCCGCCCAAGGGCTACTACTGTAGTGGATGACCGCTACTTACGGATTGCCGCTCGGAGGAACCCTGACAGCAATGCCACCATGTTGAATAATGCGTTTCGTTCAGCCACAGGACGTCGTGTTTCAACTCAAACTGTGCGCAATAGGCTGCATGATGCGCAACTTCACTCCCGACGTCCATGGCGAGGTCCAGCTTTGCAACCCCGACACCATGCAGCGCGGTACAGATGGGCCCAACAACATGCTGAATGGACCCCACGGAATTGGCATCACGTTCTCTTCACCGATGAGTGTCGCATATGCCTTCAACCAGACAATCGTCGGAGACGTGTTTGGAGGCACCCTGGTCAGGCTGAACGTCTTAGACACACTGTCCAGCGAGTGCAGCAAGGTGGTGGTTCCCTGATGTTTTGGGGTGGCATTATGTGGGGCCGACGTACGCCACTGGTGGTCATGGAAGGCTCCGAAACGGCTTTACGATACCTGAATGACATCCTCCGACCCATAGTGCAACCATATCGGCAGAATATTGGAGAGGCATTTGTCTTCATGGACGACAATTCTCGACCTCATCGTGCACATCTTGTGAATGCGTTCCTTCAAGATAACGACATCGCTCGACTACAGTGGCCAGCATGTTCGCCAGACATGAACCCTATCGAACATGCCTGGGATATGTTGAAAAGGGCTGTTTATGGACGTCTTGACCCACCAACCACTCTGAGAGATTTACGCCGAATTGTCGTTGAGGAGTGGGACAATTTGGACCAACAGTGTCTTGATGAACTTGTGGATAGTATGCCACGGCGAATACAGGCATGCATCAATGCAAGAGGACGTGCTACTGGGTATTAGAGGTAGTGGTGTGTACTGCAATCTGGACCACAAATGCTGAAAGTCTAGCTGTATGATGGTACAACATGCAATGTGTGGGTCTCATGAGCAATAAAACGAGCTGAAATGTTGTTTGTGTTGATCTCTATTCCCTTTGTATTTAACGGTTCCGGAACTCTTGGAACCGAGGTGATGCAAAACTTTTTTTGATGTGTGTAGTTAAAAAGAACCAACTTATCTTCAGCGGTGATGACTAGAGAATTTTTGTTGAGGAGAGTCTGCCGTGGCCTGAGCTTGATGTCTGAGCGGCGGAAGTTTCCAGTTTGAATGACTAAAATTTGTGGTTGAGATGTCCAGCATCCAGAAATAATAGCCTTCCTTAAAGCAAGCCTCTTCTTCTTATTATTCTTCTTCTTATTCAAACCAAATGCACATTTAGTAGAATATCCTTCGTTGTGATCATCTTTCCCAAGGCCAATTATTGTGGCATGTTGTGACAGCGATTTGGTGTAGCCACCAGCGGATCGAAGTGAAGTGTTGTTTGCAATTTCTCATAGCAGAAGTGCCCAGTTGTAGCTCCGCATGGTAGTTTAAACCATGGAATGAAGCGTGGAAGAAAGCTCTAGACTGGAGCTTTGAATGAAGCTTAGAATGCCCCGTAGAAGAAATGAATGAATGACATCGGGGAGAAGAACGCCGCCACTTAAATAGCGAATCGAATGTTCGAGACCTTCCACTGGCTGGCAGGCGAGGATTGGCCGGATCGGCTGATGTGACGTCAGCCCATCACGTAAGCGGCCGGCAAAGAAACACACCTGACAGTTGTGATCTCGCTTTTCGCCATGTATAACCTTGAACAGGCCTAAGGTAAGAAGCTTAAAGATATGTTGGTGAAGGGTATAATCACTCGCAATTTAACAATATATATTACAAGAATAAATGCAATTAAATAAACAGTAATCGTTCGGTGGTCTCGGAAAATCAACAGCATTTGACTAGCAAATGCAGCAGCTAACTAACAGAAAAAATAAACACGTTCAACATCACGAAAGTGATCAGTCGCTTCTTTGTAACTCTGCACAATTTCATTCATCTTCGTTTCATATCTATTTCATAATTTCTTTCTCTCAGCTCATTCGTATACGCTCCCATCATTGTATCCGTCCCCGCTTAATATATGTCTTCAAAAGTCACCATGGCAACATCCAAAAATGTATTACTAGAAGGAGAATGTGTATCATTTAAATTCTCATTACTAGCCGCGTTGCTTAAAACTACCTCAATTTTTAGAATTCCTCTTATACGAGGCCCATCCAGAAATTAAGTTTCCCCATGTTTTAAATAAAAAGAAAACATTGTTTCATGAAAAACTTTATTGGCACCAGGTACACGTACAGGTTTTGGAGTTCGGCTGGGGGCTGTTTGATAATCTACCATACAGTCCTGATCTTGTTCTCAGCGTTTTCCACCTTTCATTGCACCTCCAGAAATTCCTGTCCTCTATCTTTTGACATCACTATCTGAATTGAGACACCTGTCGTATCGTGGGATCAATTTTTGTATACCCGTGGCGTGCAAGTCTGCCGTCTGGGAATGGAACCAGCGTGTGCCATTCGTCTTCAGCTATTCGCAATTTCCGCAGACATCGCGGTCCTTGTTGAATGAAATTGTCACTGAGCACCTGCTGTTCAAGGAAATGTGTGCCACGTGGGTGCCGAAAACACCTGACACCCGACCACAAAATGTGGTGTTTTGGAGTTTGGCTGGGAGCTGTTTGATAAACTGCCATACAGTCCTGATCTTGTTCTCAGCGTTTTCCACCTGTCATTGCACCTCCAGAAATTCCTTTCCTCTTGTCAGCATGTTGACACTGACGAATTTCAATTTAACTATGTTTTCTCTTTATTAATAAATAGGGAAACTTAATTTCTGGATGGGCTTCGTATTCTACTTTTGTATAATTTATTTCAACATGTTAAAAGTAGGCTAAACATGTGTCTTTGCTACTTATTTAAATGGGAAATGCAATTGCCATTAGTTTTTTATTTTTATTAATTATATCCAACAGTCTTGGATTTTATATCGGAATCACGTGTTAAAGTAATATACTATTTAAGAATTGCGTGCGATTATTGTGTATACGCCTTCGGAGACTAGCACCGCAGTGATAACAGTGCTCTAGGTTCAACATAAAATAAGTTTAGGTGCGAGTGGAGCAGCTGTAAACTAGTGACGTTGCAGTGCACTGTGTCTGCTCCGTAACATTTTCTATTACTATGATGGGATATCGACTTCACATTCTTAAGTTTTTGCCTTGCATGCTGCGGGGTTTCGCCCGGTTATACCAAATTCGGATAGTCAGCAGATCTGCATGCACCTTTTCTGGACCTCGCTGGGATATCGAATTATGGACTATGTTTCTGGAAGCACAATGCAGTGCATCTTGATTATAAGGGAGCTGAAAATTTTCTTAGCATTATTCCTCCCTATAGAGGTACCAAAAACTCGAATATCGGCTTTGAAGGCCGACTTATTAACATCAGCAATTCTTCAAGGTTTTCTAGGTGTCTCGCGTATTATTTTTATTATTATTATTGCTTATTCGACCCTGTGGCGCTGCCGTGCACACGACTGTGACGGGTTGCTGCAGCAAGTCTGGAGATCAAAGGTTCAAGTCCTGGCACAAACATTGCCTAAGTGTGGATTTCCCCCTGAGTTTACACACACTCAAGAATCAAATGCCTGGAAGGTGTCGTATTTGAAGTCCCGGGGCACCTACCTCAGTCCTAGGCCCAAATCATTACAATTGCACACACTGCTATAATCACCAAAATAACACAGGCTATCAAACTAGTTCATCCCTCACCCAAGTAGATGGAGCTGATGACCAAGATGTCATAACCCTTGAAGGGGGTTAACAATAGCTACAACTATTAAAATTGGCATTGTCTTCTTTTACCTGGTACACCCTGCGGCGCATCCGTGCATGTTAAATCACGCATCTCGACCGCGATGAGGATCTGCAGTAAGTACGGAGATCTGAGGTTCGAATCCTAGTGCTGACAGTGGCTATCATGAGTGTGGTTTTCCTCCGGGTTGTTTCAAATTTCCTCCGGGAAAATACTGGAATAGTACTGCACCCGAATTCCGCATAGTCATAGCCTATATCCGCTGAGATAGAAAAGGATTGTAGGGAGGTCGATACCCAGCCAGGTTAACCAACACTACCCTACTAGGATTATGACTAGGAAACTCTCGATACATACCGGCCATGCAACAACACTACCGATTAGTTACACATTTACTAGAAATAAAATATCCTTAACACAAATTGGTAGGACGAGAATCTCGGATCTCGAGCGTGAACGGTGAAAGTTGAGACTACGTGAATTCTAGTAACTAATTCGCAGTATTATCGCATGTCGATTGCAAGCATGAAAAGATGATCAGATTTATAAAAAACGAACAGGCAAATAAAAATAGTGCCTGGGATTTATTACCAAACAAATTACAAACAATAAAAAATATTCTGTCACCAATAAAATATGTAAGCACGTTAAAATTAACTATTTCACACGTCAGATAGCCTAGTTCTACTATCTGTAGAATAAATGTTATTAAACATTATCATGACTACAATGTCATTATATAAAGTTTCATAAAATGTTTACGCAATTGACAGTCACCCTGTGACTCTGTCACTGAAGCAGTCTGATCAACATCAGCTGTTCAATCATCAAAATGAAGTTAACACTGCAAAAACCCTACATTATACACGTGCGTGTGTAAAACGTCCATATCTATTCTAATAATGAAATGAAAATCCACAGCCTGCTTCCAGTCTCCGACCGGGTCAGGAATGGAATGAATGAAGCCCCCATCTAGCGGCGAGGATATGAACTGAGCCGGCTGCCGAGGCCTGACGCACTCCCCTGGGGCAATGATTAAATGAATGACAGATGAAATGAAATGATAGTGGAGAGTGTTGCTGGAATGAAATTTTGACAGGGAAAACCGGAGTACCCGGAGAAAAACCTGTCTGCCTCCGTTTTGTCCAGCACAGATCTCACATGGAGTCACCGGGATTTGAACCACGGACCCAGCGGGGAGAGGCCGGCGTGCTGCCGCCTAAGCCACGGAGGCTGCTATTCTAATAATAATAATAATAATAATAATAATAATAATTAAATAAGGTTTAAATATTTACATTATCTACAATTTTCCATGTTTTACACGGTTTTAAAATACTCTATTCGCACTATCAGTCGCGATCTGACAGTCTTATAGTGTCTCTGTTAAATAACAGTTCTTTGAACAATGTTTCAACCAACAATAACATTTCTCAGGTACTTCTGGTAATATGTCAAAGTAAATACAGCTAGAATATTAAACACTGAAGTTAAATATTGCTTAGAATGTCGTGTCAATGAATAAAACAATATAATAAAGAGCGATGCGAAACTACTTCATAACTCTACACACTTCGTGGACCATATACTGATACTCTCAGACATAAACAATACAAACATTAACCTTTGTATTAGCGCTTCTTACACATACTGTAACAATTCGTTGCTCCACATGGCAGTATATTCCTTTCTCTCGCAATACAGTGAACAATACTTATAAGTGGCGTTTACTACGCTCCCAACATGTCATACTTCCATCTTTTCCTTTCTACCAACAATCTTCAATACTCCGCACGGCATTACTTCCATAAAAGAAAACATCTTGCTACAGACTTGTAGAAGAATTAGTGATTTTACTAGGTAAATACGCTACAGTATATTACCGTTCAGAATGCACTCCTAACTCCCAACTCTCTTCTAAAATTATTAAACCTCGTGCACCAATACAACAATTACATGTTCGTTCACAATAACACATCTCACAAAGTATTTCTTATTTCTTTCATTAGCGCTAAACTTGTTTTTCCACGTTGCCAAATGTTAAAAATACTAATTCGTAGTTCGCTCGTCTTTAGTAGTTTATAAAAATAAATACATATCCTCACGCTTCTGGTGTACATTTAAATATATGAACTATTCATATTTAAGCTGATTTTAAAACATACTAGACCTCAGGTAGACTAACAAGTCTCCTGGTCTATTTATTTCAGTTTAACAATGTTTCCATTTTAATTGTTTATAAATATAGGCATCATTTGACCTCAATTGTCACTACCATGATCCTAGTTTATAGTGTATTTCCGTAATATCTATAGTCCAAGACTATATAGTTGTCAAATAAGTTGTATTCCGCTATTGGAATTTTATAACATTCATATAGTTATAAATAATTATTTCAGTTGCATATTTTTGACATAATAATGTCTGTCAAACAATGTTAGAGCATCTCACAATAATACTTTACTCTATAAAAATGTAATACAAACATACAAATGTATTCTTTCGCTGTTACGCATTTGTAATTGTTAATAACAATTTTAATATTCATATATTCTTACAGTTTGAACGTAATTTCAATGAAATATGTCATTATCGAAGTTTACTCTCCGAGATACAATATTATCGAATTAGAATATTATCGAATTACAATATTATCGAAGCATTCCTTTTATAAAACGAGTTTCGTTCGAAAGTGAGTTTGTTAAAACGTTTCCTTCAAAAATAAATACAAGAAACGAAATATCTAAGTTATAAAATGCATGAAATAACGTTTTAAACGACACACGAAGACGTATCAAAAATTACAAAGAATCTCTAAACTTTTTAGCTATTATAAACATAGAATAAAGATAAGAATTACTACAATGAAGTTGGTCACTCCCAAATGGATTTCTACTGCTACTGCAAAACTACAGATATTAGAGCAATCGGTTGTTCTACCTTGAGATGTCTTCTGCTGCCAGGAAATACCTCTATCAGCTGTTCTTGATACTCCGTTGAGGCTGCAAGCGCTCGACTCCCCTTGAAACCAGTTACTGCCAGATGCGTGCAAATCAGCTGTGAGCGGCCCCGTCTCGGTCGGGCTGCCGTCACCTGCTCTCCATCTCGGCTGGAACTGCTAACGGTGAATCTTCCATTTTCACGGTCAGCTACCTGGGAACTGCGTTTCTCGGTGCGTTTGGCTGCAAGCGGTCGTCTGCTTCTTATCTCTGAACTGCAGAGTGTTCTCGCCCTCGTAGATTCGAAAGTCTTGGGTTGACATCTTCTCCTGATGGTAGTGGACATCTTGCTTGTAGTACAGAAACTCATTTTGGAATACTGCAAGTTGTTGCGCAGTTGTAGCTGTGTCGATCCTTGATTTTCCAAGTCACTCTGACTTCCCCATCCTTGGTATAGATTAACCTCCTTCCATTGATTTAATTCTCCATGATAATCTCTTCAGTATAAGTAGAATAAGTTTGTCCTACCCGACTCAAATTCGTTGTCATCATATTGACTATAATGTTGACTGTGATGCAATGACGTAGAATATATACTGTTGAATATGATGTAGCAATACTGTAGCTGGAAATAGGCAATACTGCTAGTTATTGCGTTCTTTAGAATGCTGTTGAAATTAGCGAAGTCTCATTCTCATAATGTTATGTTTCAATAAACGCTGATCTCTTCAAATCTAGTGCATTTGAACTTCACCGGCTCCTCTTAATAACTTCCTCGGCGATTCCTCGGTCCTCCGACAGTACAATAATGTTCGTCGACCAGGCTTCTGTTGCGTGCAAGAAGAGCTCCTCTGCTGGGCGCGTGCGACACACGTCCGCTCGTGTCAGGTAGCTGCGTAAGAGTCATGGCTCGCTTCTCTGCTGCGACGCGCGTTCCATCACTAGCCTCCTCTGCTAGCCTCGCACTGATGCATTTTAATAGAAATATACTCATAGTTTCTCTATTAACCAATAATTTATATTTCTTTTTAACCAAATAAATTTCGTATTGCATTCTTCACCTGTAGATGTGCTCATTTCGCTTTATATCTGCCAAATTTATATAAAAGCGATTCCCACAAAATTTATGTGCTTTTATTTGATTGGCTGCTGAAATATTGTGATAGAAGCTTCTGGAACTAGCCTCTTATCATCGGTTCGTGTGCATCGCTTTGTTATTGTCGCCTAGCTAACCAAAACTGGTTTCCTGGTGCTAAACATGAAGCCTTGTACAATTTCCAGCTTCGAATGATTCAATTCTTCCTTAGTTAAAATCTCATTCACCAGAATATTTCCAAATAATAAATTCCTCAAAATACTTCAAAATTCTCCAAAATACTTTCATTATGCATCATTTACTTCCCAAAATGCATATATAATTATTAAATTATTTTAATTCCAAATTTCCAATTTTTCATCCCAATGGTGCACAAGTCGGTTCGAACCTCGGCTCAAAGTCCTAAGCTGGGCTGAATTCGAGTTCAGTACCTTGTTTCAAGTCCCAGGTCACCTATCCCATCCCTGTCCCTAATGATTATTGTTACACATCCTACTCCAGTCACCACAGAAACACAAAGTTATTAGAGAAATCCAACACACACCCAAGTACACGGGGCTGATGGCAAAGATACTCCAAGCTCCATTGAATGAATTATCAACAATAAATCTAACCTGGTGAAGTGTATGAAAAATGGTTCTATGACTCTCGTTCCACATTCATTGTTATAGTATCTTAGCTCAACATGATCAGCTATAGTAGCAGGCTAAGGCAAGTAATAGTATTGCGATTTTGACCTGTCAGTGGCATGACACAATGTGTTTCCCGAAGTTAGCGGTACAGTCTGCATTGCATGCCGATGGATAATTGTGACACGAGCATGGGGACGGAGTGCTGGGAAACAAAAACGTTTAATATTGCAACATTGTTCCAGGAATTAAATTTTCACGACCGCGATGATGAGAAATGAAGCTATTAGGTCGGCACAAATAGTGCAAGCCAGGTAGATGGAAGCTAGAGAATTTAATTGTTTGAAGAGGGAGGATTAGAACCTGGCATTTTAGTTCTCTAACATCCATCTGCATGTCTTGCAATGTTTGTGCATTTGTTCTATTGTGGTACACGCTGGGGGTGAAGTGGGGGTTATTCAAGGGTCAGAGTTCATTTATGATTCGAAGACTCGAATTACTCAAGATTACTATGATTAAATGATAAGCAGGAATTATAATACAAGTGGTTACAGGAGCGACTCATTCCGAATCTTACACCTGGGTGTATTATTGTACTTGACAATACATCATAACACACCGTACAAGAAATTAAAGCTCTCACCTTTGCTTCTTGCAAAGACGAAATACTGCCATGGTTAAAATGAAACTATATAGCAGTTGCAGAAGACATGTCCAAGGGAGAGTTGTTAAAAATTGTGAAACGGTACAAACCTGGGCCTGTGTACTCCATGGATAGGATTTTGAAATATAATGGGTTTCCTGTTCTACGGTTACCACCCTATCAGTGTGACCTAAATCTTATCGAACTGATATGAAATATAGTCAAACAAAAGATAGCTGCGATCAATGTTAGCAAAATGTCTCTATCAACTCGGAAAGATTTGACCCACCGCTGCATTCGTGATCAACTCGGAAAGATTTGACCCACCGCTGCATTCGTGAAGTGACTTGAGAAGATTTGACTAGAGTGTGTGCACACGTTAGGAGGACTATTGACGCGTAATGTGGAGTATACAAGTACCTGCCTCTTCCCCTTGAACCATTGAACTGTAGGTACTACTGGAACAACTCCTCCCTTGGTAACTCTCGCTGATAAACTTCTTACTTGGTCATCGCCTAGTCATGTCTGGTATTGTACGCCGCTCGTGACATGTTACGCTGGTTGCAAGTCAGCTGATGTGTCGTGTTTATTTTTATTTATTTCATATATTGATTGGACATCGATTTTGTTATAAAATCAAGATGCCCATTTCTTGTGTAGCATTAGAATGCTCTATTAGGCAAGAGAAAAACTCACAAAAGCTTCATTTCCATAGATGAGAACTGTCTCTGTTCAACGTTATAAATATGGTATTTTCCAATGATACGCTACGTTTACGGTCTACTTTCTTTTCGAATAAGGATTTGCAATTAAGTATTCTGCGTTTCTCGATACGTCATACATCACATTTTGACATTCCAGGTCTAATTACACGTTGGCCCTATTATTAATTTACCCGAGTGTAATATTGCTGAACAGTATTCCTTATTGACAGAGCTACAGTTTTACAATTACGGGACATGCAATTTTCCTAGAATTATTAGGGTCCAATATTTGACTAAAGTCTAATATCGAAAGAAAGAAAAACACTTTTCGTTCTCTAGGAAGGACACCGTCCGAAAGTCCTTATGGGTAGAGCCCTGCGCGGATACGCATCCTCCCCGCATCCGACGACTATTATCCGCCCCGCATCCGCAACACATTTTTCCACATTCGTACGTTTGTTACCCGAATCTACTGGCATTACAATAATATTTTTAATTACAGTAGATAAAGAAACATATTTAGACATTTGAGGAAAACGTCGCACAGTGAGAATTTGGTGAGTGTCCAACCATTCCTCTTTTACGTGGGGATGTGGAAAATCTTGCCCGGGACGCTTGTGGGGGTCCGTACTCCATAAGGTTGTGGGATTCTTACCCACTAAATTCCACAGACCGTTTTCCCACTCACAGTGTGTCGAATCCCATATCTAGGTGGAAAAAATTCACTGTCGCAAGGATGATGGAAAGCAAAAACTGGCTCATTCGATAGTGAACAAACCAGATGGTGACCTTCGGTCTTCCTTTCCACTCTCTGGTGCGTAGGAGGGAGGTTATGGGTGCTGAAACGTCTTCCTGGCAGTTATCAGGTCATTTGATAGGGGCTGTCGGCGTGAACCGAACGTTGTGATTTTAGTGAGTTCAACAAGATGTTGTCTTCTGCGGCTCATGGAATAGTGAAAAGAGGTATGTGTTCGCATTTTTATGAGTAATACAAGCTTTCTGCAATAAATAAATTATTTACTTTATGAGTGCCTCATAGTGCCACTTTAAATCGTCATTCGATAGGAAATTTAATGTAGATTCAGGATCTGTAGTGGTTTGGTTGCGCACGAATGTGCATGATGGTTTATTTTCTTATTTTCACTGTGGGCATTACCGCGAGAAGAATTCTTCAACGCGTGGCGGTCGTGTCGTAAATAGGGGCGTACCATGGCCGGCTCTACGGAAGGCCGCGGCGTTCGACCTTGCAACGCTGCACTTCTCTGAACTGGGATGGCCATAGCAGCCGGTCAGCTGTTGATGCGTGTGCTTCGCCACGAAAACAAATTGAAATAACGAAATAATATTTGTTCTTTTCAACATTAAAGTAAAAGGATTGTCAAGAGTGAGTAGGGCTTACTTGGAGTAACAAAACCAATTTGCTTTCAATATTTATTTGACATTTACAAAATATACAACAGGTTGGCCTCTAACAAAGAATAGCAAGTTTTCTGTTTGCTTTCAATATTTATTTGACATTTACAAAATATACAACAGGTTGGCCTCTAACAAAGAATAGCAAGTTTACTGTTTGCTTTCAATATTTATTTGATATTTACATAATATACAAAAGGTTGGCCTCTAACAAAGAATAACAAGTTTTCTGTTTGCTTTCAATATTTATTTGACATTGACAAAATATACAACAGGTTGGCCTCTAACAAAGGATAGCAAGTTTTCTGTGATTACTATGACAAGTTACCCGTTCATTCCTCAACTTCCTGTAATTATTTAACAAAATGTTACTCATTGTTAAGACAATACTTGTGACTATTGTCATAACATTACATCCACAGGTACAAGTTTTCTCGGCAGTTTCTGACAATTCAATATCTGATAAAATACCGAGTAGACTAAGATTTTGAATTACTTGGCGTTGATTGTTACATTTACATTTTAAAAATTGTTCCTCAAACTTATCAGAAATTAGTGCCTGCATAATTCCAACAACATGTTTACACACTGAGCCATTTTTATGAGATATATAAGTTACTCCTTTGTGCCATTTTTATCTGACGTGATCAATGCACGCCTTTGTGAAACCTTGGCTGTGAAGCTATTAATAGCCCTCTGATGTCTTAATACCATATATGGACATATCTGCATCTTGTCCCCTTATTGGCCAGTGATTTATATATTGGAAGGGGTCGTGACCAATCAAATTTTACCACGCAGTTACCTTTGTGTTGCGTCGTCATTTGCTTTGTTTCGAGGCATTTCTTTCTCGCAGCCAAGTAGGCTAGTCGTATTCCCATATTCTTGGGGAAGTGCCCGCGTTCAAGGTGAAACCATGGCGAGGTGTCTTGTGTGTCGTAGTCTATATTGCTTTACTGTAGTTCAGTTTCATATTTCGGCAATTTAAAACTCTTATTCTGTGTTATTTTCTTTTGGTCGCGTGTACTTGCCCCCTCCCGATATTTTCCCTCCGCCCTTTGTGTGCGTGTAATTGCTGGTGAGTTTTTGTTTTGTATGGTAGTGTTATTTTCATTTATTTTGATAACGTAGTTTTTGTACTTTATGGGTTGAAAGTTATGTATGTGGGCTGTCTTCGATTTACTCTGGAGTGCGTGACGGTGAGTTTGCCTACCTTGTAGGGGGCACCTTTGAGTCTGTCATTCAGAGTGTATCTTATCGTAGAACAACATAACGGGATTGCAGATTATTTTTCTTGCTTCCCGTAATGCTTTGTTCTTTATCTAAAGAGTTCACAAAAGGAGGTCTCACCATTGCTATTTGCTGGTGACCTAACCTGTGATATTCTTGTGTCTGTGAATGCCCATATTTTGCGCATCACGTATTTTCGTCGTCTTTGTGTGCCCTTATCTCCTACGCATACTTTCAATTTTTAAAGTATATATTTGGCTTTGCCGATAATTTAATGTAATTTTTCCTTTTGTCTAATTTCCTATTTTTCTCGTAACTCACTCGTTCTTGCATGTGCCTCCGCGTCTTTCTTCCTCACTCCTCCCCTCCCTTTCACTCCTCTCCACCCCGTTCTGAACCATTGTACCCCCTCCTATTTTGTTCATCCCTTTTGACACGCTTTGTCTAAATTTTGAGAACGTATCTTGACTTCGTTGAGTGTAGTCGTTTCTGAGTTTTGTCTTTTTATTTAATTGCGACATACTTACATTTAGTCATCGTTTCATCTTGCCTTGAACACGTTACCTTAGCTTATCTTATTTTATTTCATTTTAATATAATTTAATTTAGTATATTTTCGATTTTCTTCCTAATTTGTATTTTTTCTTGCGGTAAACTAATTTTGTGGTTTATTTGTTGGTCATTTCTCTTCTTGCTTTTAATATCTCTGGGATCGTTGTGCATTGTAGTTGTTATTTTAATACATTTTATCTTTGCCTAAGTATCTCTGCTTTTGCGTCACGTCTTATTTTAATTTTAGTAACCTTCTTCGAGTTTTGTCTGGTTTTTGCTATATTTCGGTTTGTCGGTCTTATTAGCGTACTTGTGACGTTAATACGACCTACACGGCCTCTGATTTAAATTTGTTCATCTTTGGATTTTACCGTAGTTTAATTTTATTTAGCTTTCCCCCTTCCTTTTGGGATTGCTTTCTGGTTTGCCTTTTAAAATTTGGGCCC
This sequence comes from Meconema thalassinum, assembly GCA_946902985.2. Lineage (NCBI taxonomy): Eukaryota > Metazoa > Arthropoda > Insecta > Orthoptera > Tettigoniidae > Meconema > Meconema thalassinum. Next base: position 549,562,524 of record OX336389.2, read on the forward strand.
AGCGAAAGCCAAACAAGACTGTGATCTCCCCTTTTTTCTTTCTTCTATTTTATTGTTGATCTTCATTCTGGCTCTGTAATTACGCCTCCATTGATATGAATTTCGACCGTAAAATCATTGTTTACCCTGATACTTGACCTTATTTTAGGTATGTTTGACACATCTAATTTATACAAAATACAATAATTTTCACTAGTACTTACAGACCAGTCTGTTTTATGCTCCACCAATTTATTTTGTATATCACAAACAAAGGACTCGAAAGTCGTAATTTTGTTGGCTTCCTCAGCAAGGGTCTTCTCACATTCCTCTGCAGACCTTTTCCGTTCTTTTTCTTCTTCTCTCCTTTCTTCTGGAGATTTCCTTATCTTGGAGGAGCACTTACTCAAATACGATGGTAAGTTTGGGAATACCTTTGGAACTGCACGAGGTAACAATACAGGCTTCTTCCGTGTGAATTCCTTATTATTACCATCACCATCCTTGTATTTTTCAACATAACCTACGTCTTCAGGAAGAAAGTGTTTAATACATACGAAGGAATATTTCGTAGGTACCCAATTGGCTCGAGGAATAGCACGTTCCCATATGGCTTTCAATTGTGGATTTTTAGGAAACCCAAACACTGTCACAAATCCTTCAGTTTTTATCGATGAACGATAATTAGGCTTGCAATTCGGCACTACACAAGTCTTTGGCATTGTAACTAGCCACTATACAGTAATAATCAATGGTATAATTTCATTTACATAGAGTATTTTGAAGAAAACACGAGCGCGTGACACATTTTCCATGTAACTCAGTGGGCTAGGCAGAGCAGACTGGCCATTCACGGCGAGGTTGCCAATTTTCGCTCGCCGCAGCCTTCCGTAGAGCCGGCCATGGGCGTACAGACCTCATATTTCAATATGTTATGAATACATTTGATTCTACAACTCTTACTGATACTCAAGTGCAGAAGCTAAGAAACAAAATTAAGTCGATATCCCGTAATATTAGTCCAACAAAAATGGGGGATTGCAGGAAGAACAATGCCACCTACATAGGTAATCTACCTATGGACGCTATTGAGTTACTTAATGACCCCCAAGGAACTTTGACATCAAATGATGAAGACCAGTATAGCAATGATTACGATGCTCTGGACTATAGAGAAGAATCAGGTGACGAATGAACATTAGACATTTTGTTATTATTAAGAGGAGTGACATTAATGAGCGTATTACTTAGCGAATGGACGTTTTCTTTTTAATTGCAATAGGAGAAATAAGCCTAATATTCAATATATGTTGTCTTTATTTCCATGCTTTTCTAGAGAAATAATATTGTTTTCGTGTGTGAAGTGTGTTTACTAAAACTACGTCACTAACAGGACTGTAAAATTACATATTGTTATAAAGAAATTGTTTGTATGATTTTGACGAATATTTTTTATTTGTAGAAAATAAATGTTATTTTTGTGCATAATTCATTGTTCTATGTTTAATAACAATTTAATATACGTTTTTAATCTGGATGATTTTACATACAGTGACTTCGTATATTCCCTCAAATATGGTGTAACAAGAGTACTTGACTCATTGTTATTCATATTTTATCCAGTTTTAAATAGTATGTTTACCACTGTCATAAAATATCATATACACATCCAAATTGTGATTTTTACTACCAAAAATGGATGATTCTTGTGTTGCTTTCGGTCATTTTTTACACATAGCCTTACCCCTCTCCCCTATATATTTACCCCCCGAAGATCGTACACTTTAGACGATGCCAGAAATGATTTCAGCGACCTCGAAAACGGTATACTGCCAACTTTTAATAGAATCCCAGCACTATTAACGAAGTTATTAATTTTTTCCACCTAGAATTGGGATTCGACACACTGTGCGTCGTTCTCCTTGGCTTTGTATGGAATGTGCTATGTTTAAAATGAATGTTATACAGCCAGAATTGCAATCCTTTTCTGCTCGGAGTGTTAATTATGCTTAATGACAATTTGTATGAGATTAGCTTAAATCATAATCTTACATTTGTTATGAAAGAAACATAACAGAAAATAAACATCCGGTTCCTAATAATGATATTAAACAAGATAGGATTGTATTCTAAAAACTGCTAATTTTCTCCAAACATTATCCGCTATCCGCACAGCCATGCAAAATATATCCGCATGGCGAAATATTTTGCGGATATCCGCTGGTTTATCCGCAGATATCCGCATCCGCGCAGGGCTTTACTTATGGTCCGACCGCTACTGGTTATTTTAATATTGAAGGATATTTTATTTTATTTTTAAACTACAGGTTAAGAATTATTTTGTGTCCCCTTGCTCTTGCACATTCCTTACCTCCACCATCAGCACCACCCCTGTCCGAAACAGGTATGCATATTCATCTTTACCTCGCTGATGACTAGTTTAAAGGTTTGCTACATGTTGGGTTGAAGAATGCCAATTTTCTTTGTTCACACAATTGGGCTTACCTATATCCTGGTGATTGCTATGCTACTGTACACATTAAGAATTATTCTGCTTCCCCTTGATCAAGCACATACCACCCACCCCCGCCCCTGTCCCAAAAAGTTATGCATATTACACTGAAGAAATTGGAAATTGCAACACCCAGAAGGAGTGGTGCTACATTGCTGCAATTGAACATGCAGGACGAGTGTTCGGTTGTGATTCGATGATTACACTTTCAGGTCCCTCTGACCGCAAGTTTGGACAACAATCAATACAGGATGTGCCCGCCACAAGCTGCAATACATTGATGAATTTTCGAGGCATGCAGTCAATAAGGCCCTGGTCCATGCTTGCTGCACTGCACGGGTCAGTTGTTTCAGCTGTGTGGGTGGCTGAGGATGGTTGGCCAGCTGTCGACCCATCATGTCCCACACATGCTCAATAGGACTGAGGTCCGGGGATCTGGCGGGCCATTCTAAGGTTGTGATGTCGTGGAGAGCTTCTCTGGAGATGCGTGAAGTGTGAACCCGGGCATTGTCCTGCTGAAACATCCCATTAGCAATGTTCGCCGTCATAGGGACAACCACTGGATTGAGTACCCTATCAACGTACTGTCGAGCAGTCATAGTGCCCTCAACAAGCACTAATTGTGATTTCACATTAAAGCCAATAGCTCCCCAGACCATAATGCTTGGTGTTGGCCCTGTGTGCCTCTCGACAATAAGGTCTGGGTGGCCCCTCTCCCCGGTTCGTCGGTGCACACGATTCCGGCGATCACTGCGGGCAAGACAAAAGCGCGATTCATTACTAAAGACGACCCTATGCCATTCGTCGACCCACGTCGATCGTTCTCGACACCAGGCCAGCCTTACACGTCGCTGTTGTGGGGTCAATGGAACACCTTTTGCAGGGACACGGGATCGTAAGCCAGCTGCACGCAGGCGATTACCAACTGCTAGTTGTGTAACATGGGGTGCCACAGCTGCTCGACTTTGAGCTGCTGTTGCATGGGGTTCCATCCGGGCCATCCGAATGATGCTGCGATCCTCTCACACAGTTCTCTGTCGCGCTGGGCCTGTGCCAGGTCTACGATTGTGGGTATCTTCATTTGACCACTGGTGCCATACACGTTGTACCGTAGATGCCTGTCGGCCAACACGTGCAGCGACAGTCCTTAGCGATAATCCAGCCTCACACAGCCCAATAATCCGAGCCCTCTCAAACGGCGACAGTTGTTGATAGCGTGCTCTTCTCTGTCGTCGAGGCATGTTTGACGAGGAACCCTTCACTGCACAGACCGCAAGTCAACTACGCTACACCAGAGTCCGTATACTGGAGTTGATTCCTCCGCGACCAATCACGTGGGGAGACCTGTAGCAACTATCCAATGGGTCTGAAACTTTGATCGTTTACATACCTACATGGCATCGTTCCATATCTTGAAAATCAACACAAACGACCAATGCCTTCATGGTGTTGCAATTCCCATTATCTTCAGTGTATTTTTCAACCTTCATAGGTTTCTGGCTGAATTAGGATTCTAATCCGTTCTGGTAAATGTCGAATAACGTATGTGGTTGTTTTGTAAATTAAGATTTTTTCTTAATTACACATTAAGAATACCGTAGGTCTAACCCTATTTCACCTGCTCACACATATACCACTCTCGTATATATTTTTAACTTTGTGAGGTCAAGTCTCGACCTGCTTTGATGAATATTGAACATGTGGTTGTTTTGTAAGTGAAATATGTATTTTTGTTCTCTAAGCATCTATTAAATTGCTTATTTATAGGCTTATGCATATTCACACACTTATGAAAGCTGCCTGTGAGTTGACAATAAAAATGTTGAATACCAATTGCCTACTTTCGATTTTTGCAAAAAAGGAAAGTAGACTTATGAGATCTACACAGGGCCAAAAATTGTGTGTCTGTGAGTGTGTGTGATTTGGTATGTCTGCCTCCCCTCCATCCATTCTAACACGGTGAAACCGCATTGAATGAAATTTGGTACAGAGGTAGCACTAGCAAAGGGCACCTCAGTGTAATGTTTTATATCGCCACCATCTTGACGGAAACGTAACGGTGGCCATCCAAATGTTCAAAACTTAAGTCAAATTACGACTAACCTAATCATCTGATCTCCACCAAATTTTTCAACAACGTACCTGCATGTGGGAAACGTCTTTTGACCAAACTACAAGGTCATCAGCCCAATAGTTTGAAGATGGCGGCCGTGTATGTATGCAACTCGATCCCCCCTATAAATTCAAACACTACGAAACAAAATATAACCACCTTTAGTACAGATGTAGCAATAGCTAGGGACAACTCAGTGTCATGTTTTATATCGCCGCCATCATAACAAAAAAAGAAGTGGCACCCACCCAAATGTTCTGAGCTTAAATCAAATTACTACTAACTTAATCATCCGATCTCTACCAAATTTTGCAACAATATACCTTAATGTGGGAAGCGTCTTCCCCCCCCCCTCCCCAATCTACAAGGTCATCAGCCAAATAGTTTCAAGATGGCGGATGTATGAATCATGCAAGTATTATAGCCTAACCGTAACTTACGATTCAACAAGGCCTGGCCTCAACATTTCAGCTTATCGTACATAGGGAGGTTTAAACTGTCCTCAAGGAGGTGACCGGTAGGATATTAGCATATTGTAATAGAATATGTAACCGTAGAAGTGACTAAAAGGTCAGGCTGACCCTGCCATATCGTTGTGGGTCCGTGCCGTCCCGTTGTCAAAATGGCCGCTATTTTTGCTCGTAAATCCATATATTTCCGTAACTGCGTAAGTTTATACCCTTTTAGGAATGTACTGAACAAATAATACATATTTAGTATCAAATGATTTATAGAAACGGCAGAAAACGATAATGAAATCGTTGATTGCCAAGCAAAAATATCGTGAAGTTATACTTTACCAGTTGTTAATCAAGTACTAGTGCACTGCACTTGTGGCGTAGTGGTAGCGACCTGGAACCGGGTGAGTTAGCCGAGGTCGTTGCGGCATGACTGTTGGCAGTCGCTCACATCCGGGAGGCGAGGAGGTTCGAATCCCCCCACCGGCAACCTTGAAGATGGCTTTCTGTGGTTTCCCATCTTCCTTCCAGGCAAATGCCGGGGTTGGTCCCTAACTATAGGCCACAGCCGCTACCTTCCAACTCCTCGACCCTCCCTTCCAACTTTCCTCCCCAACGGTACTTGTAGCTCACCCATTGGGTGTCCGTCTCGAAGCAGCTACAAAACTGGCGAGCCGAACATGTCATCGGACACTCCCGGCACTAAAAGCCATACGCTAAAAAAAAAAAAAAAAAAAAAAAAAAAAAAAGCGACCTGGACTCATAGTTTAGAGGTGCGTGGATCAAAGCCCAGCAGGTTCAGTTTTATTTACTTGTTTTTTTTTTTGCATTTATTGATTTATAACTACTCACACGTTATAATGTTAAGCATATATCGTGTGTTTTTGCAATCGAAAATATTAGATATATACTTATTACACCACATATTTCCACACTCGACTTCAGCGATTAAAATTCGTTCTCTTTGATCCACGGTAGAATCTATTGTTGTTGCTCTTCAGGGGTTTTGCGGCATCATGGTATTTTAGCACCGTATACTTGGGTGTGTGTAGAAGTTTTCTGATAACCTGTGTCACTGTGATGTCTGTAGACTTACTAGTGTGTGTACTTTTATACGAGGAAGGTTTTGGGTAGGACGCTGTTGTTGATTCATTTGAGATGCATGTACATCATGGTTATTTAGCCCCGTGTACTTGGGTCAGTGTTGAATTTTGTCTGATAACCTGTGTTATTGTGATGGCTGTATTAGTGTGTGTATATATAATTCAGGTGAGGATTCATTCAATCAAAGTATAATGTCCGTAAAGCTCGTTGTATTTCAACAAGCTACTCCATCCAACATTCAATTATACTCCTTGAAAAGGACAATGAGTTTTAACTATACCCATGCATTTGTGAGAAATTAGGCTATATGTTCTTTACTGAACATCCTGTTTGATCTTTATTCTTAGCCATTTCCCGCCTAACATTTGTTTTTGTAAATGTTATATGTTTAATGTACGTATAGCTTGTATTTTTTGCCGGTAAAGTTGTTATGTACGTTGCCTTTTATCTAAGGATAAAATGAACAATCAGGCTGCAATATACAGTACTGTTTGTAGAAAGTGAAACACCTAGAAGAAATGGTCGAAGACACTCCCAGAACAGAGGTCGTGTAAGCCTGCGGTACCATACTAAGTGATTGAAATCGCAGAAAGATGGCGTGCATATTGGCCCACCAGTACCCTCTGTCGTGGGACCGGACAGGTCAGAATTCCGCACAGCTCTGTCGGCGTGGGGCCTTCATACCAACTGGAAACGTGTAAGTAAGTGCAAAGATGCCTCGCCGACATCACAGGGTGGACTATCAGCATCAATGTGAGTGCGGTTGAACGGGGCGGAATGCTTGGGCTCCGGGAGGCAGGTCTGTTGTTCCGGGACATTGCGGCTCGTACAGGGCATGCTGCGTCAACAGTAAGGCGTATGTGGATCCAGTGGAGAGAGGAGGGCCGTGCACAGCGACGACAGGGTACAGGACGACGCAATGTGACCACAGCGCCAGACGACTGCCATCTTCTCCGTATGGCCGTATCGGACAGAACAGCGTTGTCCTCGGTGTTGGCTCGACGTTGCGAGCACTCCAATGGGGGTGGACATGTCTACGTCGACGGTGCGGTGCCGTCTTTTGAGGGCTGGACTGGTAGCACGCATGCCACTGCGTCGGCTTCCATTGACTGGGAACCACCTACGCCTCCGACTACAATGGGCACGTGCACGCCGACACTGGCAGGCTGAGTGGTGAAATGTAGTGTTTTCGGACGAGTCCCGCTTCAACCAGTCCTACAGTGATGTCCGCATACGCGTTCAACGCCGTCGTGGAGAACGCAATTAGGCAGACTGTATTGTTGAGCGGCATAGCGGACAAACACCAGGTGTAATGGTTTGGGGTGCAATTGCCTATAACAGGCGATCGCGCCTCGTACGTATTGTGGGCAATCTGAACAGTGACCGCTACATCAGGGAAGTTTTACAGACCGCGGCACTGCCCCTCTTGCAGGCCGTTCCACAGGCCATATTTCAGCAGAACAATGCCCGCCCGCATGTGGCGAGGAATGTGCAAGCCTTCTTCGCAGAACGACAGCTACCTCTGCTTCCCTGGCCTGCCCGTTCGCCTGACATGTCGCCCATCGAACATGTCTGGGATACGGTTGGTCGGCAACGTGTTCGTTCAGGTCCACCTGCCGCCACTGTTGATGCTTTGTGGACGCGCCTTCAAACCGCGTGGGACGGTATTCCCCATCAGCGTATTCAAGCGCTGTATGATTCCATCCCACGACGTCTAGCGGCTCTGAGTGCAGCACGTGGTGGCGTGACGCCGTATTGAAGATCGACCGTCAACGTGCATGTACCGGACTGTCCTTATAATCTGTAATGTATTGTGATGTCCCTAATCTGTGGTATAAAGTGCAATGTGGTCACATATCTTGTTATTGGTGTTTCACTTTCTACAAACAGTAGTGTGTTTTATGGTGGCGTATGTTCCTAGCCATTTTCCGTATCAAATTACTATGATATTTTGAAATATGTATTTCAGCGTAAGTTCCGTTTAGTTTATCGTTCGCCTAAATGTTCAATAGTACCTCTTTTACGTGTTATGTATGTCGTCGTACGTACGTCCATCATCCTTGCGTACGTATACGTCAAACTTACCTCCTTGACGTACACCAGGACCGTGCAATGGGCAAGGTGAAGCAGTGCTTGCGAGAAATTTACTCGTGCCGGCCGAGCGCAGCCCTACTCGGTCCAGTTCTGAGCAGTGCAGCACGACAGCACACTAGCACTGCAGCGCTTAGTCGCACAAGCACTGTCCTTTTGACCGGGTACTGAAGTACGTTTAGTACTGAGCGCGGAGCCTGGACACTAGGCGCACTAGAGCCAACATTGTGGCATATGCGTGTGGTCTGCCGTGCTCATAACGTGGGGAGGACAAAAATAGCATAGTGGGAGAGTCACACATTAATGAATCAAACCGTAGACATATAAGACATGATATTTGGACGCACATGAACCAGATCTGCAGCAAGGATACAGAAATTTGCATACTTTTTGGGTGATGTAGCAGGTGCAGCGAGATATAATAGTCCTAAAATAGAATCAGGGGCCGGTATGGAATCAGGAGAGTTAAAATACATTTTTTAATTTGTTGACATAATGTCACAAACCAGCCGAGGTAGCTAAACACGTTAACGTGCATGGTCAGACTACTCCAAACTCGAAAGACCACACACAGCCACTCCTTACATTACCTCATTAATTTTATTTGTCATTAACTCCTCTCATGAGATTGGCGTCATGAAGATATCTATCCGTGAAATCATTCCCACAAGGAGACTGTCTCACCACATACCCTACCTCATAGCAACCGGAATAATTATGGGTAGAACCAAAAAAACTACATTAGGACTATAAAACTGTATTTCAATAACAATATTCTGAATTCACCAAATGACTAGATTGATGCTCTTCAGGGATATGTGAGTTCGAGAAACATGCGTTAGTAAAACTCAGCTGAGTTCTAATTCACCGGCCGTGAAAGCCAATATACCATCTTTTTGGAAGCCTTCATAAGGTGGTTAAGGCTGCTTGAGCTTTTAGTTCTCGCAGTCAAGTGGTGCAGTTGCACCTAATATAAAGGGAGGTGGCGCGCAGTTCGTCACTCCTGTGGGGGTCCGGGCGGGGACACCAAGAGCCCGCCGATGAGCCAGCTTGGTGTCCTAGGCGAAACCCCACACAAGACACGGCACAAACCTAGAAGAATGCTGAGTTTTAATTCGCCGGCCGTGAAAGCCAATATACCATCTTTTTATGCGTTAGTAAATTCATCAGGATTTTAAAATGAAAGATATTCCGTCGCAATCTAAGGTCATTTATGTCTTTTATTCTTATATTCTGGCCTGTTCGCCATCTCTTGATGATTACAGTACATTTGCATTTGTCAGTTGGCACAGGCTAGAGTAAAAGGTGGCTTTTCACCGATGTCTCAGTCTCACTCATGGCTGTGATTATATGGAAGCTACTGAGGTATGGGTGGTGCTTAGTAATGGCATTCGGGGCACAGTCAGTGTCTGTGAATGCTGTGAAAGGTTCAACTCATAGGGTTAGGACTACTGTTCTGACTCAGTGAGGAAAGCAGTGGCAAACTACTTCACTCCTCTTCTTGCCTAGAACGCCTCAAAATAGCGCTCCCTTGGGTTTTGTGGGTATCTACTCACATAACGTAACGGCGGTACTTTTTGAGGATCCAACCAACCTTCGGGCTGACTACCTAACACACACATTCTTATATTCAAGTCGCCTCCGTGGTGTAGTGGTCAGCATGATTAGCTGCCACCCAGGACTTCCGCGGTTCGATTCCCGGCTCTGCCACGAAATTTGAAAAGTGGTATGAGGACTGGATTGGGGTCTACTCAGCCTCGGGTGGTCCAAATGAGTAGAGGGGTTTCGACTCCCACCTCTACCATCCCCGAAGTGGTTTTCCGTGGTTTCCCACTTCGTCTTCGGGAAAATACCGGGGTGGTACCTAACTTAAGGCCACGGCCGCCTCCTTCCCTCTCCTTTGCCTAATCTTCCCACTCTTCCCATCTCTTCATCAGGCCCCTGTTCGCTTTGCAGGTGAGGCCGCCTGGGCAACGTGCTAGTCAAACTCCCCAGTTGTATCCCCGACTCCTCAGAGTCCCAAGCTCCAGGACACTACCAGTGGCGGTAAAGGTGAGATCCCTCGCTTAGTCCGCGGGAAAAGCCAAACCTGGAGGGTAAACGATATATATATATATTCAACATGGCCTGAAACAATACCTCGTGGAATTTACCTACACATAAGATATACGGCAAAATAAGCAAGAAGACACGAAATCCTTCAAACCTTCAAGTTTTAGGACAATATTCATTATTTCAACACTATGGAGACCAAGAATGCTATTCATTATATAACTATTAGCCTATTTTGCTCTGAAAATTACAAAATATGTTGTCTGTCTTTCTACCAGCTTGTCTGTATTTCTTTCGGTGGAGTGCCTAAGATTGTTTTGTTTGTTAGTTCTTGGAACTATTCGACTTTAGGGTTATGGTACGCGAACCGTCTTCCTAACTTACCAGGGGCTATGTAATGCCAAAAATACGAAGAAATGTGTACTATTATAGTTCGCCCAGTGAAGAAATTACATGGTATCGTGCAATTGATCGCGCTGACAGTGAAAGAGACCACCTTGTAGTGTAGCGGCTATTTCTTGGCTGTCGCCCCGGTGGTCCGGGTTTGATTCCCTGCCCTGCCACGAAATTGAATTTCGGTTTGGGGTACTGAAATTGTATCGATGATACGTAAGTCATCCAAGCGGTGCTCATTTCGAGGACTTGCGCCAGGCCAGTGGGCACGAGTTTTCTTTTTTATACATTCTTATTCTGCAATTCGAATTGAGAGCACATCACTGCGTAGAGTTGTTAGAATAGCTTCCGCAACATATTCTCAAAGGCCAATGCTACAAGTAGCCCTCATGAGTTAATCCAATTGCATATGTATATCTAGGCTAATCCAGATATGGTATTTAAGACATTTGATTTTTATTGCATTCTAAGTTCTGGGCATAGGAAAACCTCGAAGCTAATTTTGCAATTTTCAGTGAATGAACATCCAAAGTATAGTAAGCATCGTGTAGGGAGACTGTACCAGAGAGAGAATGCATTGCTTGAAGACATGATGACATAGTGCGTAATTTGTGCTCGTACAACGAAGGAGGTTGTCAGGACGGCGATGATGATGAAAATGGTGATAACGATGAAGACGGTGATTAATTAATTAGGAACCAAGGGAATATAAATAACCGATACTTAAGACTGAAGCGGATCTTTGGTAAACACAAAATGAAATTGCAAGTTGATTGCGAAAGTACAGAAACTATCCAATCACCATATTTTATGGAGATTGACTAATCCAGAAGTAGACATGAAAGGGAGTAGCCTAGTACAAATAGGTGGAAGCAAAGGATGCTCTTGTGTGAGACCTCCATGGGCGTAGCCAGGACTCTGTATACTGCAAACACTGTGGAGTGCCTGATACCCTAGCTCACGTTCAAAAAACATAATTAAGAAGGGGATTTACTACAAACGTTAGGAATCACCGAAATAGATCTAAGATGCAGCCGTAACATTTCAGAAATGTTACGCGATCCATGTTTTCGTGTCATTCTCGTGTTAGAAGCAAAAATACAATGGGCATAATAATTGTTATTGGCCATAAGAAGGATACAAGATTTATGCTGGACCCCACCATCAGATGTGAAGTAACCTTCGGCATAACAAAACAGGTCGTTTAGAGATAACGATAGGCTTCAAAGAGAAGTGAAAGCTTGTGGTACGTTTCGATTAAGCGAGAGGATCAACATCAACATTTTTAAATCACTTATCAAGTTTGGGTATGCCTAAGTATAAATGACCTAATTTTGCTATCAATGAATCCATTCAATAATAGAGAATTCATTTTCAATGTACTCGGGAACAGTGTGTGACGTAGTCTATTGGTACCCAATATCATTTTGTTGCATATATTAATAGTATAATAATAATAATAATAATAATAATATGAAGAGAAGATAAGAACGGCTTTACGGAACCATGTCGGTACGGGCTGGCCGTGCGCGCCTGAACTGACGAGTTCCAGCGTAGACAGTGCTGACAGTGTAAGGCTAGGTCCTACGGCCCTAAAAGCACTTGCCAGGCTTGCAGGGCACTACGCCATACTATACACAGCTCGCACGCACATGTAGCGAGCGGCAGGTGGGGAGAGTCAAGGACATGACGTCACGCGCTTGTGGCTTACTTCTTAGACTGCCCGTAAGGGAGCAGCAGGATAGAACATACTACAGGCACTAGCTACGCAGGGCCCTGACGTACACTACCAGGCGTAACTATTCGCACCAAAAACCTCACTTTACTCTCATACAGTCGGCATTCCAGTATTAATTAGAGTTCAATGGCCCGAATTAGCTGATAGACTTATGTAATCAAAGGACAGTGCACTCACTTCAAAACGGCAAAGACTCATCAAACAAGTAATGCCAGTGTTTGTGGATTTATTCCGAATCCTATGTAGTGCAAATTTAGTACAAAACTCTGGCATGCGCCTACCAACATATCCCGCTTGGCTTCGAAATATGTTATACTGTGTATCAGTTGTTGGTATGACGGTATTCGCCATTACTTGATACTAGGACTTTCGTTGTACAAGGGTATGCAATCTACTGTAGTAGTAGCTTGGGGCTATCTGCATCACTTTAATGCAGTTAAAATGGAGAGGGGAAGATTTCATTTTATTACTGCCCTCTAGTTGGTTTCTATCTGGAGAGCTACTCTACAGTTATCAATGTAACATCTAATGGACGTACTTTGTAGCAATATCACCTAAAGTTGAAAATAGATCTAGAATAACCTCTTCATCTCTAACAGATAATGGATAATATCGAAGATCCGTTCTCTGTGGTACATTATATACAATATTAATCTCGGCTTTGGGAAGAGTGCTGCTTGCTCTCACAAGCTGACAGATTGAGTGCACCGTACACATAGCCTACACGCGTAACTTTATTTTTCCTTTTAGAGAATCCACCATTCTATTAAAGTGTATTCTTTGCCTTAGCGCTATAGGGCATCCAACGTTTAGAATGAAGCACTGTTTAGATAGGGATATTCTTCTCTCTTTCTGTTGCACGCGAGACATGTATGACGCTGTCATTTTTTAGCACTCCACTGTTGCCATATCAGTCGAAAACTTTTCATTGTCGAAAAAACAGCATATTCGGGTAGAACTATGTTTTGCCGATCTTGTTTGTCCTATATTAGAACTACGTAAACTTGATAGAAATGCTAGAAATATTAGATATCCATATTTAAAAAAAAACTATAAACTGAGTCCCCTTTTTAGTAAAATCGATCTTATATCATGTTGCATTGACTCTGTGATGCCTATTTTTCACACACGTGTAGCTAAATGTGCCGTCTTGATGATGGATTATTGAAATATTTTATACTGGCACTATTACAATTTTCATGTAGGTAAAACTTCTGAATATTCTCTCATAACCGCATAGCAGCATTGAAAAAGTTCGTATGCTGCCAACTTTTCTATTTTTAAAGATAACCATGTCATGCCAGTTTGAGAGTTGTAGAGGAATGTTGGAAGAAGTTTTCTACCTGCCTACCCAGAGTGTAGGTTTAATTGTTTACACAGGCCGGGCTGTTCATTGACCGCGGATTATAAAAATGAAGTTTCGAAAGACAGCGGGGTGCAGCTTGCTACTCACAGCTTTATTACTGTGCCATTCGAGCTTGTATTTCAGTAGTTCGGCTGTTTATCTTGAGTGTGTGTGTGCAGCAGTTCTGTTAGATTTAACGTGTTGAATTTTACGTATTTCACGTACAACAATGGATAGTTTTGTGAAAAGAAAGCGTGGTCAAGTGCTCAGAAGGAGGGAAAAACAGGTCGTAATTAATGGGTTCAGTTATTTTAAGAACCTTAAACCCAACGAAAGTATAAATCATGAAAGGTAAGTCAATGGGGAGTATTTTCTTTAATAACGTACTTCAACTTTATCTGCAGTCGAAACTTCACACATTTCCATGGGCATGTACTTTATTTTATTTTGATTGTTTTCTTTATGTCGCATTCAGCATACGTTATAGTTAATTTAATTTAATTTCGTTGCATGTTGTATGTGTTATGTTAGCCTACTGTTAGTATTATTATACAGTACTTAATTCAAGTCTTCGTCACTGCACAATCGCTGAATGTGCGAAAAGTGTACCTTTGTACTGCCTCCTCTCATGGAGTGGCAACCCTGTCGTAACGCGCCATAAGACCAATGCTTCATTCTAAACGTTGGATGCCTTATAGTGTGTATCGGTGTATCAGGAACTTCGTGCTAGTTCTCGATACCTCGATGACCCCTTGACCATGTTAGGAGAGAAGGTTGAAAGTTGCTTGCTTTTCTTCTGAGCTGTTTCTGAAATGCTCGTTCAGCGTGCTTCTTTCTTAAGACGAGTTATACTACTGTATGACTGGCTCAAGGTCACCCACTATCCATAATTCTGACCACGCCCCCACAATCGCTTTTACGCTACTTGCGCGATAAAACCTTTAACACTCAAACTGACACATATCAGATTTTTTAATTATTATCGATTTTACGCTCCAGGGTGGCGGCTCCTACGGACTCAGAGAGGGAACTCACCCCTACCGCCTTTTTCAGGCAGTGTCCTAGAGCTGGGAACATCTGGTCGAAGTGGATACAACTGGTGAGGTGTGATCAGCACCTCGCCCAGGCGGCCTCACCTCCAAAGCGAACAGGGGCCTCAAGAGGGATTGGAAGGTTGGGCAAGAAAGAGGGAAGGAGGCGGCCGTGGCCTTACAGTAGGTACTGTACCCGAAATTACCTACCATCAGCTTGTTGAAATCCCTCGAAGATCACTGGATCGTAGAACCTGAAAATCCCGGCTAGAGAACCCCCAGATACTACCAATAAGTGACAGGGATAATAGGGCACAGGTTACCCTAACCAGGGAAACGTTAAGAAAAACCATGGTTAACCAAAAGAACAGCTCAAAAGAACACGAGAATTACGAACAGACGTAATCTCAGGTGTTTGGAACACCCTGAAATACACAGCAATAGCCTTCTTAACGTGACCTCAAATCACTTCTATAAATCATTACACTCGAAGAATTAAATTGAACTGAAGAAAATGTATTAAGAAAAGCCGACACAGTAAGAAGTACCATGCCCTCAGATCAAATTCTGAGAAAAAACAAGGACACTCTAACAAAATGTTAGGATTAAAACACAAAGAATACAGCCCACAGTCATCACTGGGAAAACTGCTTCCTGATAAATTCACAAATCTCTTATACAAATGGATTCGAATGACCCATCCAACAGTGATCCAAAAATACTCCTGTTGGATCAAACATCAGAATGTTTCGAATTTATAGGTAGGTTTTACCTGTACACAAATAATGACCTTTAAATAAATTCCTGTACATGTTTACAGTTGTATTGTAACATCTCTGCGAGTGTTATATTAGAAGTTCTCATGATTTGTACACCCTCCATGAGTGTAATAGACGTTGTAGTTTCATTATAATTCAGTGTTAAATTGGTGTCACTCAGACCCAATAACTTTCGCTTATAGAAGTAGAAAATTCACTTAATATCAACAGCAATCTCCAAATCAGTAAGTTGGGAAGACTAGGTAACTTAGTAAGCATTGTGATAATTTTCCAAAATAAGGATAGTGAAAATCCTTGAATCAAACCATTAATTATTTATGCGTTGAAATGCATGCCTCCAGATAACACAATATTCCCATGAATTCCGCTACTGTGATGCTTCAATCAGCATACGTCACACTTGACTACAAATAGACTATCCATTCAAACATGGATTTCATTAATACCACATAATATTCATTTAATTATAACACACTTTAATGGTGCCTCCAATCGGCCTTACCCATTTTGTAAATGTACTCCAATGAGCATTTATTACCATAATAAACTTTATTATCAATTATACTTGTGATTACTTATCACCTACACTGGCCAACGACGAATTTCATTGCTTATATAAATTTATAGCTTCACTTTGCATATTGAATTGCGTTATTGGAATTATACAGTATCATTACAATTCATACAAAATGTTGAAAATGTTATCACTTATTTATTTAAATCATTATTAGAATTATCAACTATGCTATATGTTAGTTTTATAATAGTCACAAATCTCGTGAAGGATATGCCTCCACATCTATTAACCTGGGATTTTCGTTGATAAAAAAGATGAATGTTTTCTCAAAATACTATCAGTCAGTAGACTATGCGTTCAAAATGCGTGAAAATTCCATCAAGAGTGGATTTCAATAAGCTTTACAATATATGACAATCATGTGTCAAAATCGTGAAGTTCAATGAAAGATCAAAATTTATCAAGCTTAAAAATGGGAATAATCCTACTCGAATGGATTCTAGAAAATATGCAAAGTTCCTACACCATCGACCAAGGTAATCATAACTATTAGCGCCGTAATAATCGATTAGAAAACCTTACTACTGTCGACCAAAATATTATGTGTACTCGAGTTTGAAGGTTGTTTGTGAAGTAACCAATAGACCTACATAAAATCCTATAACATCATCATTTTTGTCGTTCTATTTTACATTAGTTCATGTAGGTTTGGAATTTTTACTTTATATTTTAATATTTTTTATCGCAGTTGGAACACAAAAAGTGCCCGATTTTAAGCGTGTTTCAACCATGCGTCACATTTAAGAATTATTATCTCACAAACCCGTCATCAGATCGAATCAAAATGTTAACAAAATATACATTGGAATGTTGTATAACTGGTTTATTAATTTCAAAATTTTGTGTCTCCAAGAAACTAAGTTGTTATCAATTTTGTAAGGTAACTTTTTCTCGGGTCGGGGTGGTTGGAAAATGTAGTTCTTGGTTGCGTTGTAATCTTTATACATCAAAAAGGTATTCTGTATGATTGTGAAATACGTAAATTAATTCACTTATTTTATATCGGTTTGTATTTGTACGGGGAATTATGACATGGTTCACCAGTTAGCCGCACCGGTGAATGCTGTACAACGTTGCCAAGATGGGCTCCATCACGCGTCATGGCGCGCCTCGCTCGGAAGTGATGGGCATGCCTTCATTCAATACATTAATAATTCTCATATTTTCACTTAAATTGATGCCTTATTATACTACACTTTAATCACAGTGGTTCTTTAACCACCTAATTACGCTTCATTTCTCCATACATCCTTGATCCATTTTACCATGTAATTAATTCCCATTTATCATTTTTCAACATTAATCTCTCAATTATTTCATTGAAGCATCATATTGAACCTGCCATACTTGGCTCACTTATTCTACCTCCTACTGTGTGAGTTTTAATATCATTAATCAAGTTAGTAGTGTGCTTAAGGATTTACTCGGTGGTGTTGGGACGATCCCAATTATGTGGCCTCAGTTTCAAATGAATTTCTATCTGACAAAATGTCTTCAACTAATTTGTGAAATGTTATAGTGTAACAGCAATTACTATATTTACAGCATCCTCTCCACGTTTCAATGACTTATTTCTCTCTACTAATAATTATTTCTACCGCTAATTAACTGAAATTAAACATCCACGATCCTATGGTTAATTTGCTATGCATCAATAAATTATAAAATAATTCTAACGTTCCTGTGCTTAAACTCATGAATGTGGGGATCTTCCATTATTGTCGCAATAGAATTCGATATAGAATTTCCAAACTACTAAAATCCTCTTCACTAAATAAACTAGGTTCTACGAGTAATCATGACGTGGTCTGTACCTTCGAATCCATCTAGAAGATACCTGAGGTGTCTGTTGAGAAAATGGCGTCTCCCGCGTCCATTCCATTTTCGCCTGGACTCCACCCATCTCCAGGTCTCTTGGTAGACTCGTCTTCGGTCGCACGACTCCATCCTCGTCTCCGAAACTCCCCATGCCGCCTGTTCTTTAGCGACCCATCGCGTGGTATTAGAAGTTCATCACGAGAAATTAATATTTACAGTGGCTGATAGCCATGATGTTCGAAATTTCATTTTTTGTCGATATAATATCGTAGCCCGTGACTCTCTGATCTCATTCGCGCAACCTGCACTTTGATAAAGCCATCCGTTCGCGAACACTGACCGTTTTTTCGTAAAGAAATGTGAGCTCGAAATACTGCTCGATTCTAAGTTGCGTGAACCTGAGAGGAATGTGCATCGCGGACGAGTGATGAGGTCTCTCGGTCCGTGCATAGTACAGAACCAAATACATTGGTCGGTACTCACTCAGTCATTCCTAACACCACAGTGGTTTGAGCAACGGCCGAATGTTAGCAGTATTGGAATAGAAAGGAATACCATATATCACGGTGGGCTGTTGACAGATCCTTCTCTTCACGCCCGACCTTTCTCTGCTCTTTCTCCTCACCCCGCAAGTTCATAGAGCTTGGACTCGAGCAGTACTTCGTAATGTTCTGTAGTGCTCGGCTGTGTGGTATTTAGCCTTGAGTCGCAGCTGATCGGCTGACACGTCTCATCTGGTTAGCCTTGCCAAGTGACTACTGCTCGGGTCTGTTGACGTTTCGTGAATGAACGCCGGTAAATGTTCGTACTCAGTCCACTTATTAAATTGATATTTCAATAACCCGTGCGATGCCAGTTACACATCCCATACGTGTATAAATTCTGTAACAATCTCTCGGCTATTACGGCACACGTTCTTTAGACATTCTGTACCGCGTAACGTTATCGTACTGCGTAAATGTTGTACACTGTACGTCCGCTCTAGACTTAGTACTGGAATCACTTTCCACCTCTGCCGTACTGGCAATGTACGAGTAATTCGACACGTTCGCTCACTATTAACTGCGTTTATGTAACTGTCCGTTCTTAAGGTTACCGTCACCTGTCGGCGTGTGACATGAAGTGGTCTCACTGCTGTTATCAGCTTACCATCAAGCCTCGCTTTCGTGACCCCAGAGCACTCTATAGCGTAGTATATCGTCACGTGGTCAACTTTATCCCCACTTTCTTTATATGCCGCCATGATACATAATACTCTTCTCAAATTCTTGCACAAATTATTATTATTATGAGTCTCTTCTCATTTCATAATCCAGCTTTCTTTACAGGGTTATCCAGCGTATTCAAGTGTCATTAATTTAAGATCTCATAGTCGTGGCGTAACCATGCTTCTCTGTATCATCAGTCAACCATTAATTATTACAAACTAAGGTACCTTGCCAGCTGCGTATGTAATAAATGCTATGGCAACATCCAGAGCTTCACGGCCCGCTGTTGTAATCGGTACATGCTATAAATATGACGGTGAGTCATTGCGACTTGTCCGCGGCACGGCCTTCGCAAAGCTCCGTTGTATAGGGAGGGCCCTCACTGTAGTTCTTAAGTATATTTACACATCTGAGGGATCAAATATTATGTCGTAGAACTGAAATGCTACCAAAGTCTGCCGATAAATGTTTGTTAAATAACCGCAGATATTGCCGCTTTCTTAAAAGCGTGATGTATTTTTGAGGATTTTGGTGGAGGCTGTTGCTCCCTCACCTACCTCTAAACACGTGCTTGAAAAAGGTGATTCTTAAAAGCCTAATGTCAGGTCCTCACGCTTGTGAAATTTCTTTTTCTATGTTGAACGCGTATCTTTTATATACAACATTTCACCATTGCATCTCTCATCCCGACGCGCAGGTTGCCTACGGGCGTCGACTGGAAACACCTGCACTCGGCCTCTCTGGAAGCAACACGAGAAAAAAATAGGCCTAACTCAGATTGTTTGATGATCAAATGTCGGATTAGTCATGATGGTCTCATGGCTTAATTACCGATAACCGGGGCACAAATAGCACTTGGGATGCTTTGGGAATTGTTCAGTCTTGGCTCTATAAGGTATCATGATTAATATAGCTGTCAGTACTTACGAATAAACGTTGATTTCTCATTCGGTCCCACTCTATTTCTCCTAATCCTGTGCATTCTTAAAATCCCTTTTATTTTTAACCTGGTAACACAAGTCACTTTCTGTACGAGATATCGTAGCACAAAAAAATAACACAATTCCTTGTATCTTATTCATGCTAAATATGAACTTTATAAGGTAACTAGAAAAGAGTAGCAAAACACTGCACTCACGCCACTAGGTCTGATGCACACAATAGTATTGCGCGGAAACTCGAACTAGGACCAAGCTTGTGGCGCTATGGGCGTTATGTCCGCACGTGGAGGAAAGGGAAAGTGTTGTACTGGTCCATTTTTGTCAATCTGCCAGTTGTTAGAATAAAGCGGCTGGAGGTTAGTTTACAATGCTTGCCTATGTACTTAACCGTGTGGCAGCTGGTAGCGAAAGGGCCATAATACAATATTTGACAACGCTGAATAAACTCGCTGCTTATTGTTTTGTGATGAGGTTACTGTGGCAGTCTCACTCTTCGCAACAGCAAATGGTGCATCCTGCACCACGGCCGCGAGGGTAGCTGCAGCGAGTCCGGAGATCGTAGGTTCGAATCCTGGCACAGACAGCGGCCATCCTGTGTCTGTTTATCCCCGAGGTTTTCCACACTCCCTCCAGGCAAAGCTCCTGATAGTACTTAACTTCAAGTCACGGGGCACCTACCTCATTCCTGTCCCTAATACAGTTACACACACCACTATACACATAAATACAGGTTATCAGAAAAGTAAAAAAAAAAAAAACCATACACTCAACTACATGGAGCTGACGATCAAGATATCCCAAGCCCCTTAAATGAATTACCGTTATAACAAGTGTAACAAGAAGGGGGGCAAGGGGAAACTTATATAGAGCTTCGCGTATTTTCCTGGGGTTCCGTATGGACTTGCCGGTTTGTAGTGACGATATGTTACGTCTACATTTGGCAAGTGCATATGAAATGAAATGCTCTTTGACTTGTGCTAATAAGGTAATACTAGCGGACCCGTGCGATAAATGCCCCAATAGGTCCATAATGAGAGACTTAAGGAGAAAGGTTGTTATGTTTCTATTTCAACCAAATAATTATAGAACACTATTTACATTTCAGTTAGAATTCCAAGTTCTACGTTCCCTAACTTAAGAAGGCAATCACTGAAAATTGGATCTTCCTAACACTCGCCGGTTATTCGATATTTATGAAACTATACGATTTGAGTACCGGTACTCATTCCTTTGATTTACTGTTTCTGAAATCTATGCAAAAGGATGAAGGAAAGACACCAGAATGTTAAAATGCCATGAAACAGGCGTCACAGCGGCCAAAATGTGAAGTGGACAGCAATTATGGAGCGTATTTTCCTACAGCAACAGTATCTGAAATTCGCAGACTTCGTACATTTTTTTTAAAGTCATATATTAAACCAATTATGGATATTTATTAAATTAGAGTGCAATTCGTCACTGCTAATGTCTATTTATTCTCTTTCATTTGAATGCTCATTTGTCGCGATCGGTCGCTTTTGAGCGCTGCAGGAGGGATCTATACTACTGAAATATGACTTGCTGTGTAAGTCAATAATCGAGGAATATTATCTTAATGCCTGTGGAACACTCAGTCTCAGCTAACGATATGGAATGCCTATACTCCCATCGTTGCTGCAGTTGCATGTAATCCCGGATTTGAGTGCTTGGAAATTTTGGCCTGGCATGTCTTTAAGTCCACTGCTAGATTTCTACCTGCGTTCTGTGAAGTTAAACCGCTAAATACCAAGACTAGTGATGCCTGTCTTCGATCTCCGTTATTTTTATTAACCTAATGGCTTTTGGATCCCCGTTGTAAGAAAAGTTTTACAAATCCGAGCTGGTATAAGTTCAGTATGTTATATATATTTTGGAATTTTAGACAAGTGGCGTTCTTATTTATTTAAATAAAACTAAGCGCTTTCTATGGTTGGGGACTACTCGACCAAGAGATCAACGGTTACGTCTCAAAACTCACGAGCTAAAAATATTAACAAATAGGCCTAGTATCAAAACTCACGACTAAAAACTAGTAGCTGACTTAACATTCTAATTAGTCTCAAAACTCATGACTCCGGAGAGCACGTGCCTGCGATGACCGCAGGAAGTATATGACCTGTACGGTGACTCGCACTATGTCCTGGGATGACTTCATCCTTGAATATCAGACTTAAACAAGAAGTTGAGAAATCAGATAAGAAGATTATAAGTATGGAGTTTAACCGAGAGGGTTCAAAAACAAGAAAAGAATACTGTCAACTTGATACCAGGATCCAACAAAACACAAAACAATATGAGGAAACAAGAGATATAGGTGCATTTCTGAGAGTCACTTCCTTCATCCTTAAGATGTGTTAAACAGAAAACAAATCTTTCCTTATTAAATTAATCATGTATATGTAACCAAATTATAAGCCTCCGTGGCTTAGGCGGCAGCACGCCGGCCTCTCACCGCTGGATCGTGGTTCAAATCCCGGTCACTCCATGTGAGATCTGTGCTGGACAAAACGGAGGCAGACAGGTTTTTCTCCGGGTACTCCGGTTTTCCCTGTCACAAATTTCATTCCAGCAACACTCTCCACTATCATTTCATTTCATCTGTCATTCATTTAATCATTGCCCCAGAGGAGTGCGTCAGGCCTCGGCAGCCGGCACAGTTCATATCCTCGCCGCTAGATGGGGGCTTCATTCATGCCATTCCTGACCCGGTCGGAGACTGGAAGCAGGCTGTGGATTTTCATATGTAACCAAATTGACATAAATACGAGGGTTATTAAAAAAGTTGGTTACACATGAGTATGGCAGACCAAGTACCGTTTATCGAATGACACGCTATAATGCAAAGGGACACAGATACTTCACACTATTTTTCGACATAGTCACCAAGTCTCTGTAAACAACGGTCGGCACGGTCTACTAATCGTTTAATACATTAACGATTGAAGTCCGCTCCTTGGTCAAGGAGCCGTCGGAGAACCGCTGCTTGGACCTGTTCATCATTGTCAAATCGCTGTCCACCCAGATGGTCATTCGGCTTGCCGAACAGATCGAAATCGCATGGTGCCAGATACGGACTGTATGGCTGATGGTTCCATACCTCCCATCGAAAACGTTGCAGCAAATCCTGTGCTGCGCGTGCTGTGTACGGAGTTGCATTATCGTGCATGAGAACAATGCCTCGGCTTAAATTTCCACATCTTCTGTTTTTTACAGCGTTGCGCAGCGACGTCAATGTTTGACAATAAGCATCGGCTGTAATGGTCGTGCCCTTCCGCATAAACTTGGTGTACACAGCGCCTTCACAATCGAAGAACACAGTGGCCATGACCTTCCCGGCCGATTTCTTCCGCACCGGCGAGGATGTGTCTCCATAGACGCCCTCTTTGTTTCCAGTGTGAAATGATGCACCAATGTCTCATCACCTGTAATGATGCGGCTTAGGAACTCGTTGCCTTCAACAGCGTAATGCTGAAGTAAGGCCAGCGTCGCCAGGAGCCATGCGTCTTTGTGTGCGGGTGCCAGAGGTCGCGACATCCAATGTGAGCTCAATTTCCGATACTGCAGATGGTCTCGCAAAATGGCAAGAGCACTGCTTATGGAGATGCCGAACTGCTGTGCAATTTCTTGGATACACACTCTGCGATTTAATCGAATCATTTCATCGACCCGCCGAATATTGATTTCTGTGGTCGATATTGATGGCCTTCTTTAGCGCACGGCATCACACACATCTGTCCGGCCGTGCTCAAATTGTTGGTACCATTTCACAATTGCTGCCCGCGACATTGCATTTGGTACATACACCGTCGTAATTTCACGGTGAATCTCTGTGCATTCAGCCGTTTTGCCCACAAGAATCGTATGGTACCACGTACTTCCACTTTGGAGTAGGCTATGTTTCCAGTTGCCGCGTCATTTCACTCGCACACTACGATGCACCTCTTACCAGTACCACTGCCATCGTAATGCCGATGGCAGTGCCAGTACCGTAGCAGAACTGTCACTGCGGGGAGCACTAGACATGCCCTCTCTTCGGACAATGCTGGTGTATTCTTTGGAATACACGGTAAGATAGAGTAAGCTTTTGCTTCTCTTTGCTTTAGTTCATCCCTTCCTTTTTTCTCAAACACCAACAGTGATCTCCTGATTTCTGTTTTGTTGGTATATGTCTCTCATACTACCTGTAAGTCTGTTCTAGATATATATCTTCCATGACCCACCTAGCGTCATCTAGCAGCGAATCTCTGGAAGTTCCTCAATTCTTCCCTGTACAAGAGGACGTCCTTATCAATCTAGCCACCAGATCTCGTCGCCATCGCCAGCTATCATCTCCGTGATCAAGAGAACTTCGTCTACTTTTTCACCCTCCAGGCTGCGCTAGTGACTCCTACTATCAACTCTTTGAAGACCATTTCATCAAGAAGATTTTTATAACTGTAAAGTTGGCTGTTCATATATATATTCCTTTTGTCTCCTACCCCCACTCTTTTTCCCTTCCCTGATCCCTCCGCGCTCCGTTGAGCGTGTCTCACTTGTACGTCGGAAGTCAAACCAGTCAGTTAGAGCTTAACTAAAGCTCGCCCCTCCACTCAAGAGGCAAACTTTTAAATTCGACGCCATGTTCGAATTTTAGAACAAACCGTCAACAGCAACATCGCCTTCTTCATGAAGCAAAGAGTAGTGGGGTGATACCGATTCCAAGCCACTCTAAAACCCTCCTTGCCCCACTACTAAGCCTCAGCCATGTTAAATATTTCTCGAACGCGTGGTCCGATTTTGACAAATGAGGTATCGTTGGACTCGGGCTGACGTCCTCTTTGCTATGGACCACTCGTTATATTTTTCAATTTTTTTTTGAAAATGTTTGTTTTCGAAACTAGGTGATAGTTTGAAAACTAAACATGATAGTACGTTGTGCCATGGCTCAAACGAATGGTCTTTATGACCTTTATATTTTGTAATAAAACTTTTTTAATTTTTATGTTTTTTTGAAAACACTCGAATTTTGAAAATCCTATATTTTGGAAACTAGGAACTCTACAAAAAAATTGTTTGACGTAAATCAATGGTCCCTACCCCCTCTACCCCCAAAATAAATTTCAAGTCTCTAGGATGAAAACCTGTAGTAGTGGGGTAACACGGGTTCTGCGCCACTTAGGAAGTTGTGAGCCCCTGCGACCTTGGAATGGAAGGAGCCATGCTAGGAGGGCGTGCTTGGATTCGTTTTTTTCGTCTCGTTGCGCTCTTTACGGAAATGTAGATGTCGAAAAGGTGAAATGCTGGAAACACGTTGTTTGGGGGGAAAACCATGATTTTAGACTTTTTGCCATATCTCGCGAACCAATTATGCTAGAGGCGTGTACGACAGGTCCAAGTACTCGGGGTGATGTCCTCTTTGCTATGGACCACTCGAGATATTTTTTAAAAAAATTTGGGAATCGTGATTTTGAGGTAAACACGTGTTTTTTGTGATTTTTGCCGATATCTCATGGACCAATAACGCTAGAGACGTGTACGAGGTGTCCTTGCACTCGGGCTAACGCCCCCTTTCAAATGTGGTAGATTTTTTTTTCCAAAAAAATAATTCACAAAGGGCCTAACGCCATACATGTTGAAATAACGTTTTCTTTTTCTTTACTTGTTTATAATGTCCATGAAGCGTGGCGGTTGAGAGAGACGATACGGCTGGGTGTGTGTGTGTTTTTTTCAACGAACCTGTCGCTAACCACAAGGACCATGCTTAATAGATCAATCGCTATTTCGGCGGGTCGGTGTATGACAGAACGAGCATGCGTTTTCTGATATTTTACCTTTAACGTGTAAACGGTGATGAGAACTTGATTCTATGTTGGTCGAAGCGAGTACCGAAAACAAACGAGCAGGAGGTGAAGGTCATTTGAGCTTATTGGAAGGCATTGATCTGACTTGACAACAAGTGCAATGGAAAAAATGACCAAGACGCTTGAAGGTGAAATAATCTGACCATCGTGGTGGCAGGGGAGTGTGAAAGGCATGCACACACGTGTGAGATGGCATGTACGCTAAACCAGTGACATACTGTTTTGCTTCGTACGTGACAAAATGCAAGTTCAGGTGAAATTTGATCTTCCACAGGTGTTCGCTTGGGTGTTATCTGTCCACGTGCGCGATAACTGTTAACAAGTTACATCCTGTTTTGCTTCGTACGTGACAAAATGCAAGTTCATGTGAAATTTGATTCGCCACAGGTGTTCGCCTGGGACGTTAGCTGTCCACGTGCCTGATAACAGAATGGTCAAAGCGTGGGAATCGCTGAATCAGTAAAAAGTATGATGCAACTTGTGGGAATGATGTCACAACCAATAGATAGGCAAGAGCTGCGAACAGCAGTGGTGGGAGGTGGAGGGGGGAGAGGGGGAGGGGTAATGTAAGAGAGAACACAAGTGGAAAGAGAAAGAAATATGTGGAGCTGAAGACTGTACACATGAGCTATAGGTGGTGTACAACATGTGTGAATAAATAAATTAAAAATTGCACAGGTTCACACAACATAGACTGTATTATTGCCATGGCCAAGCACTCACATTAAGATCATTTACAAAATCATAAAATGAAAAATAAAAAATCTTGTTTTGGAAATATCGGTTTTCAACATACACAAAATAAATATATAAAAAATTTGTAAACAACAAAATGGAAAATCCATGGTCAAGCACTCACATTAATATTATTTACAAAATCATAAAATGAAAAATAGAAAATCTTGTTTTGGAAATATCGATTTTTTTCAACATACACAAAATAAATATATAAAAAATTTGTAAACAGCAAAATGGAAAATCCATGTTTCCATATAGACAAAATTTTAAAAACCTTAAACGGACATTTAAGAAAATATATGCAAATGGGAAATTGACAAATGTGTAAATATGAAAATGGAAAAATCCATGTTTCCATATCATGAAATTGAAAAACATCAAACTGTCATTTAAAAAAATGCAAATGGAAAATTGACAAATTGCAATGTGTGAAATGTGAAATTGAACAAATGGCTATCATTATTTAAAAAAAGAAAAGAACATAGTGCTCTATGGTTGAGGTGTGAATCAAACCCTCTCTACTTATTTGGACCACCCGAAACTGAGTAGACTAGTTTTAGTTATCATACCACTTTTAAAAGTTTGTGTTAAATCTAGGAATTGAACCCAAGAGCTTGTAGGGGAGATCCAAGGTTATAATATGTTAAACAGATAGCCTTGAATGTAGTGTGTGGTAGCTATATAGAAATGAGACGTTTCGCTCGGGGCAGGGAGGCATAGAGATCTGCATCAAACCAGTCAAAAGACTGACGACTCAAACAACAACATGTAGAGCTCACCAAAATAATGTTGTGTAACGGTAAATGTTAGTCAACGAACAGTAATGCATTACTAAAACCCATGACACGATACCTAAGAGCTTTTCTAAAATTATTTTAAAATGCCTTTAACCCTATATTAAACACCCAGTTCACAAGACTCATAACTGCAATGTTATGGTCAAACAAAACAAAATCTATATTTCAAAACAAACAAGTGGTTTAGTCAATGTATACTGGAAAAAGTTTTATAAACACTCAAGTCCACAAAAATAATTAAATTAGTAACAGTCAGGTTGACCGAGTGGTTATGGTGTTTGACTTAAGTTCAAATTTTCTGTACAAGAAAGCAAGGGTTCGAATCCCTTACCTGATATAACTATTGCCTCAACATGGCTTGACCACACTGTATTATTGTGTACTCGGTACACAAACCATAAATAAAGTGTATTGTTTAAGGTCACTCTCTTTGCGAACATAGTCAGAGAATGTTGATGGTTAACAATTGCATTAATAGTGGGACATAGGGATAGCAATTAAGAAAAACAGACAATACCCATGCACTATTTTTATTTATTTAATGTAAGTTCTTGTACAAAAGTTATATACAAACTACAACTCTCTTTTGTCTATTACTATCTAGTCCTTTTCGATCCACTTGCATATCAAGGGCAGATGACTTTGTAGTTCAGCCCCTTCAAACAACAACAACACTACTTCTTGCATAGTCTGTGATGTTGATGACTCTTGATGCGTGGAAGATGGATACAACATAACTTTTACAACAGGGGTTAAACGTTGCTCAACAAACAATGCACTATTTTGAGTAGCAACATTTTTCTCTTGTACTAACTTTTTAGCATTCTGATGATTTTTTGTCAATACCATTAGTGTTTTGTCTGGAGCACTACATTGATGATCACTCACACTTAAAACCACACTATTTCTACTTTTCATATTGCCTCGACATGTTGTTGACCTCTGTTTCGAGCATTGCCAGAATATTATTCCTTTTACATTTTGTCGTCTATAGTTATAAGAGTAGCCTTTATAGAGTACACGTTGTTTACCTCGGTTAGTTGGAGTAAGTTCCATAGTAGTAACTAACCTGTTAGTATGATTTGCACACTACAAAGGTTATCTCGGTTCTGGTAATAGAATTATTTAGCGTTGGCTTTTATATTTAATATGTACAGTTTAAAGTGATAGAAAAGTGGTAGAAAAGTGGTAGCAAAGTGGTAGACAATTGGTAACATAGTGGTAGAAAAGTGGTAGCAAAGTGGTAGAAAAGTGGCAGAAAAGTAGTAGAAAAGTGGTAGCAAAGTGGTAGAAAAGTGGTAGAAAACTGGCAGAAAAGTAGTAGCAAAGTGGTAGAAAAGTGGTAGCAAACTAGAAAAGTGGTAGCAAAGTGGTAGAAAATATTACATGTATTGTTAAGAAATAGTTTAAGCGGTTACATGGATTCATTACACTATAATTTTAGCATCACGAAGCTCATTTTCTATATCCAAAAGTTCTTCCTCATATTTAGTATGACCAGCCTGTTTACAGGTATGCAAGTACTGAAGCCGCTGGATTAGCTTACTGGGATTGTTCCAGTAAACAAATTTAACAAATGATTTTTTTGGGTGTAAACCATTATCATCATCATCATCATCATCATCATTATCATCATAATCATCATAATCATGGTTATCATCATCAATATAATTATCATCAATATAATCATCATCACTATTACTATCTAATCCTTTTTGTTCATCTAGCAATGCAAAAACCTTTGGCATAGTTTGTGTTGTCTTTGATAGTGTTAGAGGTTTCTTAGGCGTTAACGACTGTCCTAACATGTCTTTTTCAGGAGATAATAAATGCTCTTTAACAAACAAAGCACTATCTTGAGTCACACTATTTATTTCTTGGTCTTGCTTTTTTACCTTGGTTAGAGTATTTTGTCCATTTAAATGAGTATTATTTTGAGATTTACAATGATGATCGATTGAAATAAGTATGTTGGAGCCTTTTGTCTTAATCATTCCTCGACACTTTTTAGATCGTTGTTTCGAACAGCACCAAATAACAGTTCCATTTTTATTGGTTCGTTTCACAATATATGAATATCCTTTATAGTATGCGTAAGGCTTACCATACCTAGTCACTGATACTTCCATGTCAACTGTCAAGCATAGACTAAGCTCTAGTAAAGTCAACTTGGTAATAAGAATACTAGTTTAATGTGAGAGCAAATATGGATCCAAAGAGTTCAGGTAAAAGTGGAAGCAAATAAGCAAATATTAGAACCAAGAGTGGGGTTAAAAGTGGTCGCAAAGTGGTAGACCCATTACACAATAATTTCAGCATGTCGAAGCTCTTGTTCAATTTCTTTGATTTCCCAATCGTGACCGATATGCCCAGCTTGTCGTAAAGCATGCAATTGTCGAAGCCGTTGAATTAGCTTACTGGGTTTGTTCCAGTATACAAATTTAACAAATGGATTTTTAGGTGTAAACAAAGCACTACCATTATCATGATCATTATCATCATCATTATCATCATCATAATCACCATTATCATCATGACCATCATCACTGTTACTATATAGTCCTTTTTGATCCTCTTGCAATACCATTTTATTTATAGTCTGAGTTGATTTTGATAGTGTTGAAGGTTTCTTGGACGTTGACAATTGTCCTAACATGACGTTTTGAGGACATGATAAGTCCTTTTGAACAAACACTGCACTATCTTTAGCCGCAATATCGTTTTCTTGAACTTGCTTTTTAGCATTTTGATAATTGTTTGTAAACAGTAAGCGTGGTTCGTTTCGAGCACTACATTGATGAACACTCACACTTAAAACCTTTCAATTTTTACTTTTCAGATTGCCTCGACATTTTGTTGACCTCTCTTTTGAGCATCGCCAGAATATTATTCCATTCACATTCTGGCGATTATAGTTATAGGAGTAGCCTTGATAGAGTGCACGTAGCCTACCTTTGTTGGTTGTAATAAGTTCCATAGTAGTAACTGACCTGTCAGTACGATGTTCGCACTACAAAGATTACAATTGTTTTGCTGATGGAGTGACCTACCATAAGCTTATATATTGGCTTATGTGTTGGCTTTTTGTGTTGGCTTTTCGTGTTGGCTTTTGTGTTGGCTTATGTGTTGGCTTTTTGTGTTGGCTTTTCGTGTTGGCTTTTGTGTTGGCTTTTCGTGTTGGCTTTTTGTGTTGGCTTTTCGTGTTGGCATTTCGTGTTGGCTTTTCGTGTTGGCTTTTTTGTATTGGCCTTTCAAGTTGGCTTTTTGTATTGGCTTTTCGTGTTGGCTTTTTGTGTGGGCTTTTTATGTTGGCTTTAGTATTGGCTTTTGTATTGGCTTATTTGACAAGTTATTTGTGTCAATGTATTTAGTGGATTTTTTTGTTGGTGTTGGAAAGTAGTTGAATGAGAGGGAATATTTAAAGACTTAACCTCAGCTCACTAACCTAACCTAACCTAACTTTACCTAACCTAACCTAACCTTTCAACTCTCAGATGTTAATTAAATTCTGTGCATAGTCGAGTTGGAACCCAAGACCTCAGGGGTAAAAAAAGAATTATTTTTGACGGCTTATTTTGGTAACTTATTTTAATGGCTAACCTAACTTTACCTAACCTAACCTCAGCTCACTTTGGATATTACTAGTAAGTGTTCATATCCTCTGCTAGGTAGCATGCTAGTAGTACAGGTAGTGCTCATATTTACTGCTAGGTAGCGGAAACATACTTTGCATGTTGCATGTGACACTTGTGAAGTTTAACCACATGCAAGACGTGCTTGTATAAGTTCTCTATTTAAACTCAATATACAATTAACCACTAAATGTTCAGAACTAACATGTATAGCCATGTTTAGGGTATATAGGAGACCCTTAGCAAGAAAGGCTGTCTAACCCACGAGTGTACAGCCTTGTCATACGCAGTAAGCACCTGTTGGCAGAAAACAACAACAACAACAATTTGAGAAAGCCAACAATAAACTGTTTCCTTTAAATACATTAATGGATATGTTGTTGGCTTTCTCAAATTGTTGTTGTTGTTGTTTTCTGCCAACAGGTGCTTACTGCGTATGACAAAGCTGTACACTCGTGGGTTAGACAGCCTTTCTTGCTAAGGGTCTCCTATATACCCTAAACATGGCTATACATGTTAGTTCTGAACATTTAGTGGTTAATTGTATATTGAGTTTAAATAGAGAACTTATACAAGCACGTCTTGCATGTGGTTAAACTTCACAAGTGTCACATGCAACATGCAAAGTATGTTTCCGCTACCTAGCAGTAAATATGAGCACTACCTGTACTACTAGCATGCTACCTAGCAGAGGATATGAACACTTACTAGTAATATCCAAAGTGAGCTGAGGTTAGGTTAGGTTAGGTAAAGTTAGGTTAGCCATTAAAATAAGTTACCAAAATAAGCCGTCAAAAATAATTCTTTTTTTACCCCTGAGGTCTTGGGTTCCAACTCGACTATGCACAGAATTTAATTAACATCTGAGAGTTGAAAGGTTAGGTTAGGTAAAGTTAGGTTAGGTTAGGTTAGGTTAGTGAGCTGAGGTTAAGTCTTTAAATATTCCCTCTCATTCAACTACTTTCCAACACCAACAAAAAAATCCACTAAATACATTGACACAAATAACTTGTCAAATAAGCCAATACAAAAGCCAATACTAAAGCCAACATAAAAAGCCCACACAAAAAGCCAACACGAAAAGCCAATACAAAAAGCCAACTTGAAAGGCCAATACAAAAAAGCCAACACGAAAAGCCAACACGAAAAGCCAACACGAAAAGCCAACACAAAAAGCCAACACGAAAAGCCAACACAAAAGCCAACACGAAATGCCAACATGAAAAGCCAACACAAAAAGCCAACACGAAAAGCCAACACGAAAAGCCAACACAAAAAGCCAACACATAAGCCAATACAAAAGCCAACACAAAAGCCAACACGAAAAGCCAACACGAAAAGCCAACACGAAAAGCCAACACAAAAAGCCAACACATAAGCCAATATATAAGCTTATGGTAGGTCACTCCATCAGCAAAACAATTGTAATCTTTGTAGTGCGAACATCGTACTGACAGGTCAGTTACTACTATGGAACTTATTACAACCAACAAAGGTAGGCTACGTGCACTCTATCAAGGCTACTCCTATAACTATAATCGCCAGAATGTGAATGGAATAATATTCTGGCGATGCTCAAAAGAGAGGTCAACAAAATGTCGAGGCAATCTGAAAGGTAAAAATGGAAAGGTTTTAAGTGTGAGTGTTCATCAATGTAGTGCTCGAAACGAACCACGCTTACTGTTTACAAACAATTATCAAAATGCTAAAAAGCAAGTTCAAGAAAACGATATTGCGGCTAAAGATAGTGCAGTGTTTGTTCAAAAGTACTTATCATGTCCTCAAAACGTCATGTTAGGACAATTGTCAACGTCCAAGAAACCTTCAACACTATCAAAATCAACTCAGACTATAAATAAAATGGTATTGCAAGAGGATCAAAAAGGACTATATAGTAACAGTGATGATGGTCATGATGATAATGGTGATTATGATGATGATAATGATGATGATGATAATGATCATGATAATGGTAGTGCTTTGTTTACACCTAAAAATCCATTTGTTAAATTTGTATACTGGAACAAACCCAGTAAGCTAATTCAACGGCTTCGACAATTGCATGCTTTACGACAAGCTGGGCATATCGGTCACGATTGGGAAATCAAAGAAATTGAACAAGAGCTTCGTCATGCTGAAATTATTGTGTAATGGGTCTACCACTTTGCGACCACTTTTAACCCCACTCTTGGTTCTAATATTTGCTTATTTGCTTCCACTTTTACCTGAACTCTTTGGATCCATATTTGCTCTCACATTAAACTAGTATTCTTATTACCAAGTTGACTTTACTAGAGCTTAGTCTATGCTTGACAGTTGACATGGAAGTATCAGTGACTAGGTATGGTAAGCCTTACGCATACTATAAAGGATATTCATATATTGTGAAACGAACCAATAAAAATGGAACTGTTATTTGGTGCTGTTCGAAACAACGATCTAAAAAGTGTCGAGGAATGATTAAGACAAAAGGCTCCAACATACTTATTTCAATCGATCATCATTGTAAATCTCAAAATAATACTCATTTAAATGGACAAAATACTCTAACCAAGGTAAAAAAGCAAGACCAAGAAATAAATAGTGTGACTCAAGATAGTGCTTTGTTTGTTAAAGAGCATTTATTATCTCCTGAAAAAGACATGTTAGGACAGTCGTTAACGCCTAAGAAACCTCTAACACTATCAAAGACAACACAAACTATGCCAAAGGTTTTTGCATTGCTAGATGAACAAAAAGGATTAGATAGTAATAGTGATGATGATTATATTGATGATAATTATATTGATGATGATAACCATGATTATGATGATTATGATGATAATGATGATGATGATGATGATGATGATGATGATGATAATAATGGTTTACACCAAAAAAAATCATTTGTTAAATTTGTTTACTGGAACAATCCCAGTAAGCTAATCCAGCGGCTTCAGTACTTGCATACCTGTAAACAGGCTGGTCATACTAAATATGAGGAAGAACTTTTGGATATAGAAAATGAGCTTCGTGATGCTAAAATTATAGTGTAATGAATCCATGTAACCGCTTAAACTATTTCTTAACAATACATGTAATATTTTCTACCACTTTGCTACCACTTTTCTAGTTTGCTACCACTTTTCTACCACTTTGCTACCACTTTTCTACTACTTTTCTGCCAGTTTTCTACCACTTTTCTACCACTTTGCTACCACTTTTCTACTACTTTTCTGCCACTTTTCTACCACTTTGCTACCACTTTTCTACCACTATGTTACCAATTGTCTACCACTTTGCTACCACTTTTCTACCACTTTTCTATCACTTTAAACTGTACATATTAAATATAAAAGCCAACGCTAAATAATTCTATTACCAGAACCGAGATAACCTTTGTAGTGTGCAAATCATACTAACAGGTTAGTTACTACTATGGAACTTACTCCAACTAACCGAGGTAAACAACGTGTACTCTATAAAGGCTACTCTTATAACTATAGACGACAAAATGTAAAAGGAATAATATTCTGGCAATGCTCGAAACAGAGGTCAACAACATGTCGAGGCAATATGAAAAGTAGAAATAGTGTGGTTTTAAGTGTGAGTGATCATCAATGTAGTGCTCCAGACAAAACACTGATGGTATTGACAAAAAATCATCAGAATGCTAAAAAGTTAGTACAAGAGAAAGATGTTGCTACTCAAAATAGTGCATTGTTTGTTGAGCAACGTTTAACCCCTGTTGTAAAAGTTATGTTGTATCCATCTTCCACGCATCAAGAGTCATCAACATCACAGACTATGCAAGAAGTAGTGTTGTTGTTGTTTGAAGGGGCTGAACTACAAAGTCATCTGCCCTTGATATGCAAGTGGATCGAAAAGGACTAGATAGTAATAGACAAAAGAGAGTTGTAGTTTGTATATAACTTTTGTACAAGTACTTACATTAAATAAATAAAAATAGTGCATGGGTATTGTCTGTTTTTCTTAATTGCTATCCCTATGTCCCACTATTAATGCAATTGTTAACCATCAACATTCTCTGACTATGTTCGCAAAGAGAGTGACCTTAAACAATACACTTTATTTATGGTTTGTGTACCGAGTACACAATAATACAGTGTGGTCAAGCCATGTTGAGGCAATAGTTATATCAGGTAAGGGATTCGAACCCTTGCTTTCTTGTACAGAAAATTTGAACTTAAGTCAAACACCATAACCACTCGGTCAACCTGACTGTTACTAATTTAATTATTTTTGTGGACTTGAGTGTTTATAAAACTTTTTCCAGTATACATTGACTAAACCACTTGTTTGTTCTGAAATATAGATTTTGTTTTGTTTGACCATAACATTGCAGTTATGAGTCTTGTGAACTGGGTGTTTAATATAGGGTTAAAGGCATTTTAAAATAATTTTAGAAAAGCTCTTAGGTATCGTGTCATGGGTTTTAGTAATGCATTACTGTTCGTTGACTAACATTTACCGTTACACAACATTATTTGGGTGAGCTCTACATGTTGTTGTTTGAGTCGTCAGTCTTTTGACTGGTTTGATGCAGATCTCTATGCCTCCCTGCCCCGAGCGAAACGTCTCATTTCTATATAGCTACCACACACTACATTCAAGGCTATCTGTTTAACATATTATAACCTTGGATCTCCCCTACAAGCTCTTGGGTTCAATTCCTAGATTTAACACAAACTTTTAAAAGTGGTATGATAACTAAAACTAGTCTACTCAGTCTCGGGTGATCCAAATAAGTAGAGAGGGTTTGATTCACACCTCAACCATAGAGCACTATGTTCTTTTCTTTTTTTAAATAATGATAGCCATTTGTTCAATTTCACATTTCACACATTGCAATTTGTCAATTTTCCATTTGCATTTTTTTAAATGACAGTTTGATGTTTTTCAATTTCATGATATGGAAACATGGATTTTTCCATTTTCATATTTACACATTTGTCAATTTCCCATTTGCATATATTTTCTTAAATGTCCGTTTAAGGTTTTTAAAATTTTGTCTATATGGAAACATGGATTTTCCATTTTGCTGTTTACAAATTTTTTATATATTTATTTTGTGTATGTTGAAAAAAATCGATATTTCCAAAACAAGATTTTCTATTTTTCATTTTATGATTTTGTAAATAATATTAATGTGAGTGCTTGACCATGGATTTTCCATTTTGTTGTTTACAAATTTTTTATATATTTATTTTGTGTATGTTGAAAACCGATATTTCCAAAACAAGATTTTTTATTTTTCATTTTATGATTTTGTAAATGATCTTAATGTGAGTGCTTGGCCATGGCAATAATACAGTCTATGTTGTGTGAACCTGTGCAATTTTTAATTTATTTATTCACACATGTTGTACACCACCTATAGCTCTATGTGTACAGTCTTCAGCTCCACATATTTCTTTCTCTTTCCATTTGTGTTCTCTCTTACATTACCCCTCCCCCTCTCCCCCCTCCACCTCCCACCACTGCTGTTCGCAGCTCTTGCCTACCTATTGGTTGTGACATCATTCCCACAAGTTGCATCATACTTTTTACTGATTCAGCGATTCCCACGCTTTGACCATTCTGTTATCAGGCACGTGGACAGCTAACGTCCCAGGCGAACACCTGTGGCGAATCAAATTTCACATGAACTTGCATTTTGTCACGTACGAAGCAAAACAGGATGTAACTTGTTAACAGTTATCGCGCACGTGGACAGATAACACCCAAGCGAACACCTGTGGAAGATCAAATTTCACCTGAACTTGCATTTTGTCACGTACGAAGCAAAACAGTATGTCACTGGTTTAGCGTACATGCCATCTCACACGTGTGTGCATGCCTTTCACACTCCCCTGCCACCACGATGGTCAGATTATTTCACCTTCAAGCGTCTTGGTCATTTTTACCATTGCACTTGTTGTCAAGTCAGATCAATGCCTTCCAATAAGCTCAAATGACCTTCACCTCCTACTCGTTTGTTTTCGGTACTCGCTTCGACCAACATAGAATCAAGTTCTCATCACCGTTCACACGTTAAAGGTAAAATATCAGAAAACGCATGCTCGTTCTGTCATACACCGACCCGCCGAAATAGCGATTGATCTATTAAGCATGGTCCTTGTGGTTAGCGACAGGTTCGTTGAAAAACACACACACACACCCAGCCGTATCGTCTCTCTCAACCGCCACGCTTCATGGACATTATAAACAAGTAAAGAAAAAGAAAACGTTATTTCAACATGTATGGCGTTAGGCCCTTTGTGAATTATTTTTTTGGAAAAAAAAAATCTACCACATTTGAAAGGGGGCGTTAGCCCGAGTGCTAGGACACCTCGTACACGTCTCTAGCGTTATTGGTCCATGAGATATCGGCAAAAATCACAAAAAACACGTGTTTACCCCAAAATCGCATTTCCCAAATTTTTTTAAAAAATATCTCGAGTGGTCCATAGCAAAGAGGACATCACCCCGAGTACTTGGACCTGTCGTACACGCCTCTAGCATAATTGGTTCGCGAGATATGGCAAAAAGTCTAAAATCATGGTTTTCCCCCCAAACAACGTGTTTCCAGCATTTCACCTTTTCGACATCTACATTTCCGTAAAGAGCGCAACGAGACGAAAAAAACGAATCCAAGCACGCCCTCCTAGCATGGCTCCTTCCATTCCAAGGTCGCAGGGGCTCACAACTTCCTAAGTGGCGCAGAACCCGTGTTACCCCACTACTACAGGTTTTCATCCTAGAGACTTGAAATTTATTTTGGGGGTAGAGGGGGTAGGGACCATTGATTTACGTCAAACAATTTTTTGTAGAGTTCCTAGTTTCCAAAATATAGGATTTTCAAAATTCGAGTGTTTTCAAAAAAACATAAAAATTAAAAAAGTTTTATTACAAAATATAAAGGTCATAAAGACCATTCGTTTGAGCCATGGCACAACGTACTATCATGTTTAGTTTTCAAACTATCACCTAGTTTCGAAAACAAAAATTTTCAAAAAAAATTTGAAAAATATAACGAGTGGTCCATAGCAAAGAGGACGTCAGCCCGAGTCCAACGATACCTCATTTGTCAAAATCGGACCACGCGTTCGAGAAATATTTAACATGGCTGAGGCTTAGTAGTGGGGCAAGGAGGGTTTTAGAGTGGCTTGGAATCGGTATCACCCCAATACTGCAAAGATAAGTACCGACTTCATGTTTTAACCTCATTCTCATCGCTTTTAAAAGGCTCAATGCTTTTATTTGGATTTTATGGACAGTGAAAGTTGCTATGTGATAATAACTGCATTCAAGAGATCTTCTTGATCAAACTCAAACTATCAAGTCTAACTTTCAAAATGAAAGATTTTCTGAGATGCTATCTCACATCGAGGGATATTTCCAAAATACCCACTGTCTATATAATCTAGTTTTCCGCCGAGGGATTCTCTACCCAATTTAAACAAGTCATCATTGCTCTGGAACCTTCCAGAACCTGCACTCTATCTACCAGTTATACTGTCATGTATTTTCCACTCACATATGGGAATACTTTTTCAAACTAAGGAATCTTCCTTATGAACTGCTAATCAATATCTAATTTTTCTTCCTCCGTTGGGATTTTTCTGGTGCATTCAACTATAACCTACAAGTTTTTCAAGCAATAGACTCTCGCAAATCTAGTGTAACTAGTTATTTTCCACCATTGCAATAACTCTCTTTGCCATCAACTTTTTGTGCTACTACAGTGAACTCTTCAACTACAGTATATCAACAGACTATAGTGAAAACAGTGCCTGTTCAACATTTCATCCGCGTCGCGCTCGTCCGAGTAGAATAAATACGGCCATGAACACTTTTCCACAATCCCATTTGATCTTTCCCAAACCCTTTACTAACAAACTAAAATAATAAAATTGTTACTTTAGGTCATTTTTCAATGAGGTGTCACTCTACATAAGTGCCCTCCCTTATTTGCTCCATGTATAACGAATTAATGTCTAAAACTTCGTGTCTAGTACACGCCTTAAATTATATTGTTTCTCCCTTTTAATGAGGGAATCCAATTCTTTCAACTCATAAGTGAGTTATCTCTAGGTTTCACGAAAGGGAAACTTGCCCCATTTTTCTCGTGATCCCTACTTAAACGTAGAAGTTCTAGAAACTTCCTTTCGATTGTTCTCTTCAGGTTTCACAATAAGTGACCTGCCTTATTTGTATAATCTAACCACGTAGTTCAGTACTAATTCAAGAAGTTATAGAAACTTCTATTTCATTTCTTCCTGTTTTTTGTTGTTGTTGTTGTTACTTTCGAAGTTGTTATTATTTCTAAGATACTTATCTAGAAATCTTTAAAGTACACACCTTGTACTTGACTTATTGTTTAACTTTAATTACGTCAGTTATCTTTAAATTTTTCATTTATTCATCTTAGCAATTTCAAAATCTTACGAAGATTTTAAAGCATATAAAAGGTTTAAAACCAAAGGAATTATCAATTGCCTGGCGCAAGCTTTAGATATTTTCGGAGGTCTGCGACCCCAATTGTTTATAAAAATCAAAATTATATATTTGTTACAAAAACTACTTCGTTTTACATTGTTAAATAAATTAAAGATTTGTTCTTTGCTTTATCATTTCTCTATCATAACGGTTAGGCAAGATCCTGTCTTCCTTGACTCTTCCTATTTAATAAAAATAAATCTATTGATAGGGTTTTCACGACTTGTTGCATTTGAGCAAGAGCTCATAGTTATTAACTTAGTAAAGTCTCTCTTAGCTTTAATAGCTAATTCTAACTGGCCAGTAAGGCAAGCATAGCTCGCT
This sequence comes from Meconema thalassinum, assembly GCA_946902985.2. Lineage (NCBI taxonomy): Eukaryota > Metazoa > Arthropoda > Insecta > Orthoptera > Tettigoniidae > Meconema > Meconema thalassinum. The sequence continues at coordinate 549,602,493 of OX336389.2, forward strand.
ACGCCAGCTTCCTGCTTGTGGAGATTCTCTCTAACACTTATGGTTGGTTTTTCAAAATATAAGTGTTTCTCATTGTCTAAACATTTAGTCGGCGCCTCGCTGGGTAAAAGCTTAGTCATCCCTAAATGCAACTATTGGTACACTTACCAAAATTATTCCCAAAGGTATAATTGCTTTATCCCTATCCTTCTTGGAAGCATTTGGTCGCTCTTTAGAAATTCTACAATTTCAAAAACTAAAATATCGAAGCTGATTCAAATTATTTGCACTCGTCAAATTACTTGTTTAGAAACAAACTCCTTTGAACAGATACACAATAAATGTGTTACTCTTTGTCTTGCCAGACCACCACCCTTCCCCATAGTAGGCATATGTATGCTTGAGAGGGAATACACTACAGCAGCTTTCTTGCCAACAGCCCAAGTTCCTGCTGCGTTTCCTGTTAGTTTCGCCCAGGTCCCTACCCACTTTAGGTATCGGAGAGCGGATTTGCAATGGCAGCTGCCTTTGAGTATACTTAAAGTTAAAATTACAACTTCTGTTAGACTCTCGTCCGATTTTTCCATCCTTTTTCTCCAGTCCGAAACCCACTTCTTTTTCTTCTTCATCTTCCCTTGGGGGTTAGGTTATTCCCAAGCTAATAATCTACCCAAATGCGCCGCTCATGTTGCACAATGCGCCTGGCGCTGGACGTCATGTGTAACTTATTGAACGCTCTACGTAAATAGTAAGAAATATAAAAATATAAAAAATACTTAAAAATTAAAATATACAGTATTAAAAAGACAAATTCTTACATCGGCTTATGGAACTAGGCCTTAATTTCAAAGGCCGAGTGTGGTCAACTACAGTACGTCGATGGTTTCCGTGGGGTTTTTAACCCTCCGTCGTGTATACTTTGTGCGAGGTTTCACCACAGGCCCACCTCTTAATAATAGAGTCCGCCTCGTTGCGTAGTGACTACTGATCATGGCCGTCACCGCGGAGGTCCGATTCCCGGCTCTGCCAGGAAATTTAATTCTAGTCTGAGGGCTGAAACGGGGTACACTCAGCATTGTGGGGCAAAATTGAGAAGAGGCGAAACTGAGAAGAGCGGGTTCGATTCATGGAAGTGGTTTCTGTGGTTTCCCCACTTCTACTCCAGGCAAATGCACACACTACAGCAGTACAGATGTCACAGTGACATAGGACATCAGACAAATTCTACGCACACCTAATTACACGTGGCTACATGCCCACGATGTCGCGAAGCCCTTAATAGAATCAACAACAACATCTTGATGTGCGAGGTGCAATTCCAGCTGGCGCTAACAATGGACAGTGTCGTACAATTCCGATTATATTTTAAAATATCGACAGTCGTTATGTGGGTAGGGTGGCCATTTATCCGTTCAAAGGTAACTGTCCTGACTCGTGAGTTTTGAATATAATAACAATGGGTTTGGTTTCACGTCCCTTTTAACTTCTGTGAAGTTTAGAGACGCCAGGGTACCGGAATTTTTCACTGAAGGGAATCTTAAACGTGCCAGTATAAGTTGTGTTAGGATGCGACCCTGCAACCTTGTGAACGGTAGGCGAGAACGGAACGCTGTGCCACGTAGCCAGTATCTTGAGTTTTGTGACTGGCTTTGGTGAGGAAACCGGTTAGGGGGTTAGGTTCTACGCTTACTAATCCTCTTCTTGGAATTCGTGAGTTTTGATACTCGTGATTTCTGAGACGACACTGTGATCTACGGCGAGTGAAAGTCATATCTGAGCTCGAGCGATTACACACGAAGAGAATTCTGCAAAACTGATTTCCGGTGTTGTCATACATCACTTCTTGCAGTTCTCAAGACCGACCGTACTGTAATACAGTAGACACTCGCCCGTAACGTGCGGCGTCTGATTGTTCGAAATTAATTCGAGCGTGAAGGTCGTCCTGAAATATCTTATGACTGACATGGCTAATTTGATCTCCAAGCATGTTTGGAGTCGGAACAGGTGAATGGTGCCTCCAGCCAGCCCAGCGCAGCGCAGAGAAAGAGTTTTGTTTGTTTAAGCTGGCAGTTGTGTGAATCTAACACGGTGTATTTTGTAGCAGTTTAGGTTTGAGCGATACTGTTTATAACTTGGCTGAACAGGCTACTAACAGTTAGACATTTACGAACGAAAACCTTTTGGTAGTATTCAACTATTTGCATTACTATTTCCGTTTGGTCAATGGTTATTAATTTTAAACTAAACAAAGATCTAACCTTTCTAAGCCACCTGCTAACAATAAATATGAAATATTATTGTCTGATTTCGTACAGGGTGTTCAAAAACAAGGTCACAGAAAACAACCCCGCAAGTTACGATTTTAGAGATTCTGGTACACTTTTCTCAGGAACTACTTAAGTTACAGCCATGTTCTTTTGTAACGTGTTTGTAACCATGTAGTTTTATGTAATGGACCGAAATATATTTAAAATTATCTTTATCTTTTCAATATATAAGTTTAAAAATCATACATTTAAAGACGCAAACTACTTTTTGAGTTTGTTAATTTTTAAACGGCTCAAATTAATTATTCTAGAAAAAGCAATCCGTTCATTTCGTCAAGCCTCGTCTTCTTTACATTCCACGAAGAAATTAAGTATCCTTGACAAGAAAGTTTCAAGAAAAGTGAACCAAACTTGAGAGATGTATATATTAGAATTGTTTTCTGTGACCTTGTTTTTGAACACCCTGTACAATATCAGACAATATTTCTAAAGTATTGTTAACAAGTGGCTTAGAAAGGTTAGATCTTTGTTTAGTGTAAAATTAACAAACATTGACCATACGGAAATAACAGAAATTTGTTTTTAAAATTTGCTCATTTAACTGTGTAAAATAAGCTAATGTCACAACCCTGTGTCCTTATTTAAATTTCGCGTCGCAGACATGTTGGTTTTGTGCTTACCAGGTTATTGAATGATCCATAGAACTTATGTTGATAGCCACTATCAACATACATAATTTCAGTTTGATTGCTGTAATAGATTCATAGATATTGAGAACCGTCTAAATATTTCAGATGGTTGCCATGTTGGATTGTTATATGTGTAGGCCATAGAGTTATGTACCATTAAATGATCAGGACACAAGAAATGAAAACTTATTTTTAAAATGTCGCACAGCCGCCATCTTAGGGTTATCAAAACAATTGAGTTTAGTTGCATGTTAGTAGATTATACTTTATATGAACATATGCCGTACCAAGTTTCACTGCGCTCAGATGATTAAATCGCGAGTAAATTCCATTAAAATGTTTAAACTTCGCTTGGCCGCCATGTTGGCTTTGTGATCACCAGGTTATTAGAAGTCCCTTCCGTGAACTTAAGTTAATAGCCTCTATCAACATACAAAATTTCAGTTTGATTGCTGCAATAAATTCGTAGATATTGGGAGCTGTCGAAATATTTCGGGTGAACGGCATTTTGGATTGTTACCGTATATACTCAGGCCATAGAGTTACAGTATGTACCATTAGATGATTATTGCGAAGGTTTCATTATTCAAACTTTCACTTCGATCGCATGATTAGGACACAAGGAATAAAATCTTAATTTTAAAATTTCGCACAACCGCCATTTTGAGGTTTTGTAAACAATTGAACTAAACTAGATGTCAGTGCATTACAATGTGCATAAACATTTGCTGCACCGTACCGTGTTTCACTGCGCTCGGATGTTTAAATCGCGAGAAAAGTATATTTAAATGTTTTAAATTCGCTTGGCCGCCATGTTGGTTTTGTACTTAGCAGTTTTTTTATGCCACATATGTGATTTCCTAGTAGTATCCTTTATCACCATACAATATGTCAGGGTGATATCTGCTACCGTTGGGGATATATAGAATGTCAGTGAAATATTTCGCGCGGCCGCCATGTTGGATTGGTGAAACGTATTAAAATGTAAAAGGCACGGCCGAGGTTGGACGAGGCAGTAGTATGCACTTACTGAGTTTCATTGAAATCGCCTCGGCCGTTTAGATTTTTACGGGGGGGGGGGGGGGACACACAGACGGACAAAAGGTGATCTCATAAGCCTATTTTTTTCTCATAAATGAAAATAGGCTAACAATATGGACGTCGGCAGGTCAGTCTTCAGTTTCATGTTTGTTTTGGATGACCGATATGTGATAGTGACAGAACTATTCTTTTTAATGTCTTGAAATTTCGGATTTAGCCAGTCTACATTCTCTGCCAGAACTGGGGTACAAGAGCTGCAATGATAGCCTTTCTCATATGAAAGTAAATATACGCTTTGATGGATTTATGAATTAAATTCTTATCTTAAAAGCCGTTCATATGGAGTTCATCTTGGGAGCGTACACATACCATACTCAATAGCAGCACCCCAAATGTATGTGAAAACTCAGGGACTTATTCCCCCCCCCTTGTACCCCTTTGTACAAGTTGCTTCATTAGTAGATTACGGGGGAAGGTTGTCACTCTCGCTTTACATTAGGCGTATGCCATCATTTATCAAGGAACATCATGCATTATTACAAGATATTCAACAAAGAACATCAGGTTTACTGTGTCTTAAATTTATGGGTATAGTCAAATACTATGTGGCCAAATGTCTTGGGATACTCATTGCTGTTCGTTCCAAAGACGGCAACCAAGCAACTAATAGCGTGTAGGACCGCCTTTTGCTACCATTACAGCGCCTATTCTTCGCGGCAAGCTTTCCACATGTTCTTATACACTGATGCTGGAATTCGTTTCCATTGTTTCTGAAGCATAGAATTCACAAATAGGGAATTCAGCTAAACCAATTTCCGGTGCCGTCATGTATCACTCTCTTGCAGTTGGCTGGTCCTCACTGCAGTACAGTAGATACTCGCCAGTAATATTTCGTTAAATATTTGCTTGACTTGAATTAGCGAACTTAGCCGTGTAAGCTAACAATTCAGGAAATATATGTCTTAAAGCCCGTGTAACTGTCCCTCTCAGCCGACGATATGGAATGTCTTGATTACCACCCTTGCAGAAGTGCATATATTCCATACTGTATTTGTGTCCTTGGAAATTTTGGCCTGGCAGGTCTTAAGTCCACTGCATGATTTCTACCTACGTTCTGTGGAGTTAAACCTCTAAATACCAAATACCGTTTGCCGGGCTTTGCTATTTGTTTTTCATTGCGGTCAAGTATAGAGCAACGTTTTAAATCTCAAAACTCAATGTCCAAACGCTGTAGTAATTTTGGCAAGAAACACAAACATGTTTCAAACATCAAAATGGTATTTCTATGTTACTTACTCTAAAGCTTTCATCGTTACACAATATACGTCACACCACACACCGTCATCACTGTAAATTGTGTGTCCAAAGTCACACGATGAGGCTTATCTACACTATATGAATATAACACTAAAGCATTGTGTACCAGTTCATGGTACTGGTTTATGAACTTACCGAGAGACCATTTCAATAGAACAGCAGTAAAATGTGTTCCTTTCCAGAAATGAATGTGCGTTTAACTTATAATTTACGATGCGCCCAAGAAAATTGGGACTGATGACCTCGGTTTTTCTCCCCTTACAACAATGACAACCACCACTACCACTACAATAAACAATTACATATTAGAATATATAATTTTCAGTATCGGTTAATTATGATTCCTTCCGCGTGGTGGTTGCTTTCTGTAATGAGACACAGGTGTTAATTTAAAGAAAAGACAAATATACGGCTTTTATAAATTACGAAAGGCAAGATACACAATTCAATGACATTACATAATTATTATTATCATTATTATTATTATTATCGTTGATTATACAAAGCTTCTCATTGATCGGTTGAATGCGGTAGACTACGACATAAAAAAAAGGAATTTAAAATATTTGAATACTGAACGGCCGCCATATTATTTTGTGTTTATCACGGTTTTCAATGTTCCATATATGTACGAGGGCGGATCGAAAAGTCTTTGCCCCTATTTTTTAGCCAAAAAAGAAACATACAGTTAATTACTATTATACGTACTGTTCTACGTACCTTAGACTATTTTTCCACATAGTCTCCACATTTGTTCAGACATTTGCCCCATCGTAGCACTAAATTTAAGATGCCCCTGTGTTAGAATTCAACCGGCTGACTGGGACCTGACTGCTGTTTTGGCGTCGTCATTGCACGTGAATCGCTGTCCTGCCTGGAACTTCTTCAGCGGACCAAAAACGTGGAAATTACTAGGTGCGAGGTCCGGACTGTCTGGTGGGTGGTCCAGACTCTCCCAGTGAAATGACCGGCGCTTGTTCGCGGTTCTGGTTGCCACTAGAGCCGGGCAAATTTGCTCTAGTTCCGATCGGTATCGTAAGTTGCCGCATGGCCCCCACCAAGCGCACTCAAGGCCAGAATCTTAAGACTCAATAATACCGGTACTGAGTGGGCACCTTAAGTCTTGATAATACCGGAACTCCTTTTTCTCAACGTAATCGACAGTATCTATTTAAAGTGAAAACAGACTCTCTCAAGCCGCTGCACGTGTGAAATCAAAGCCCTCTGTTACTCCGGATTGTAAACCATTTCTCGACAAATGTAAAATCTGTATGAAGTGACCACTTACGACGAGGAAGACCATATTGTATTGAGTTCGTAATATTTTTACCATGGCTTCTCTAACTAAAGATATGGTAAGAGAGAAATTAGCAGATGGAAGTCTGAAGTTATTATAAAAAGCAACTACTGATCGAATGAACGTCTGATAGACGAAATTTTAGGTAGGGTTATTATTATACAAACAAAATAAAGTGGAATTAATTTTCACATCGTTATCATCTACTCCAGAAAAATATGAATAGATTAGCCTAAGTTCTCGGCCATATTCACATGGTGAAATGGGATTGTCGATTACATGAGGGAAGAGTTTTCACAAATTAAGGGTATATTATTATTATTTATTTCCTCTCGTGTCCACCATCAATTAAATGCTTTATTATAACATATACATAGCTTGTGCTGTCACTGTGGTTGTTGTACCCAACCCCTTTAAACGACGAAATGAAAATTAATATAGGAATTCAGAAACGTTAGGCAAAATACTGTACATCATTTGTTATCAGATAATTAAAGTATTAAATTTTCATCTGCGGTACTAAAATCTCTGATTTTGTGCTTGAAAGCAATATCAGTTTGTGGCATGTGGTATATCAATCATGCCAGTGCAAACACCTCACTGATTCGTCTATAAATGGCAATGATATGACAGTTTGAGTGACAAGAGTGTGACGGTATTTCACTGAGAACTGCTCATTACCGTGGGAATGTTACGTTGTCCGATACTCCACAGTCTCATTCGATCACAAGGTAATGTTGATATCACTACCCATGATGCAACGTGTGAGCACTTGCTTAGGAATGCGATTGAAATGGCGGTGGCTCAAGCATATTCCAAAGCCATCATAACAAAATAAAACAAATCAATCTTATTCTTCAATGTGAACATTATTTTTTCTTATAGCTGACGACTAGAGAATGGAATTCGAACCGGTAGGAGCGTTTTAGATAGAGAGAGTCAAGTATTCAACGCAAAAGTTCTCACTCTGTATCTTTGTCATATTTTCTCTAATGAAATGAGTGTCTCCGTGGCTGAATTGATAACGCGTTGGCCTCATGAATGAAAGGATTCGGGTTCGATTCTTGGTAGGGGAAGTATTTTAGAATTTGTTTTCGTTATGTTTTATAGTTTGTATCGACCGCTCTACCAATATCTTATTACAAAAAATATACGACAGAACACAGTTGCATCACAGGGGCAGTAGTAATAAAGCGGGTGCATGAATTTTCAGGTTCCATTCCGTGAAAGTTACATAGTGCTTGAATGTGGCATTACAAGAAAAAATCTTATTATGTACACATCAGATAGTATTTTCTTTTGCTGACATTTAATGACCAAATAATACTGAGGGATATCATAAGACACGATGCAAGTAGTGGTGGCGCCAGGGGTGTGCGAAGGGGCGGCTGCACAGGACCCCACGCCTCCTAGGGCCCCGCAAAAGGTTACTGACAACAGACGATAGACAACCTCTTAAAATGAATAAATAATAAAAACTAATAATTAATAATAATAGACTAATAAATAATAATAATAATAATACATTAGCAATCTGACCTTCAACATCCTGCCAACTTGAGCTATACTACATTTTTTTGATAGACAGATCGAAAAATGCTAATTGTTGAAATTAATGTGAAACATAATTCAAACACTATCGCTAGATTTCGCATTAAACTATTGACAAAATAAAATCCTTCCTTCTCGCAGTGCTTGATGGCTATTCAAATACAATGGGAAAGACACTTGAGGTAGAAGGAAGTAAATTACGAGTAAGAAAGTGGAATTTTAACGGCTTTGAAGTACATCGTGGAGAACAATCTGAGTGAAATTTATCCAAATACATGCATTGCACTTAGAATACTAGCTACTATTCCCCCGTCACAGTTGCGGCTGCCGAGAGAAGTTTCTCAAAATTAAAATTAATTAAAACCAATCTCAGAACCACCAATTTTAAGTCACAAGACAGACTCTCAGCACTCGCAATCTTGTCCATAGAAAATGAATTGACATCTAGTTTGGACTATAACGATTTAATAAAGGATTTCAGCCAGGAAAAGAGCAGAAGAGTTAAATTTTACCATTCTTTGTTGCTGCAAGTTTTTGCAATAGTAATACTGTCTGTATTTCAAAATTATAATATTACATTTCACTCAATTTATTTCTCTTATTTGTATTCCTAGATGGTATTGACCCCCCGGAAGTAAGGACCTCGCAAATCTCGTGCCGCACAGGGCCCCGCAATGGCTAGCACAGCGATTGGATGCAAGCACTGACGATCAAAATCGCCGATATGTTATAAGATGATATGCTCAATATAGTATGTTAATATGACACCGTTAAGGTCGGTGGATTCTTTCAATTCGCAGACTCCTGTCAACGGAATGAACAATTTTCATTGAATCCCTACACAACAAGCTGCCTTCAGGCAGCGCCATATTGACCAAGCGAAAATGTCGAGAATTATTGTTATCGAGCCCACGTTACCGGTAATATCAGTTCCGGAACCAGTATTTCCGTTCTTCATTGTCGTCCAACGAGACCGATCGGAACTCAGGAGCTTTTTGCTCGGCTCTAGTTGCCACATGTGGTCTCGCATTGTCATGGTCCGCTGAAGAAGTTCCTGGCAGAACAGCGATTCACGTGCAACGAATACGCCATGACAGCAATCTGACGATGGTTCCGCAGTCAGCCGGCTGAATTCCACCACAGGGGCACCTCAATTTTAAGTGCTGTGATGGGACAATTGACCGAACAAATTTGGAGAATATGTGGAAAAATAGTGTAAGGTACTGAAACCTTTCAGGCTCGCTTTCATTGCGAAGAAATTGTAACGCTTAATAAGGACCAGATTACTCAAAGCAGAGGAACCTTACGGAAAGCCATTCTCTAATTAGGATGCCCCAACGCACTTCAGAGTGCTTTAAGAAAACATGCCTCAGCGATAAGCGAGTTGAAACTTTCCACTTGGGATTCACTAGCGCGATGAGGAGAAAGATGTGGGCGTGGCTTATTTTCTAATGCACCACGTGACACACTCCTTTCGCATAGCAACAGGTTAATTAAAACGCGCATAGAAAAGCCAAAGATATTTCGACAATCTAAATTAAAGACAAATTTTAAAAGCTAATTAATTGGGTTAAGATACAATGATCCAATTAATAACTCCCACAGCAGGTCAAAGTATCATATCGTCGGGCCGGGGCCAACCGCTGATGCAAGGATCCAATAGGGGATTTACCTCTTTAGATCACCATAAAAAGGACGCAAAATGATTCACGTAAAATCTAACGTTCGGATTGCCAATCTGATGATACCAATGGAACCTGCCTATAAACTACATTCAGAAAATGAGGGTCTCCAAATTATAAATTGATTTCCAGAGAAAAGGGGGTCATGTGATCATAGCTCGCTAACGAGCCGATGTTAAATCGTATATACAGGGTGTCATTTATCTACTTGAGTACCCTTAAGGGGCGTGTAGGGGATGGGTATAGGATCAATTTGAGATAGGGAAGCTGGGGTCGTAACGGCCTCCTAACCCCAGAAAACAGGTTTGTTTCAGGCCCTCCGCCCCCGTCAAGTAGGCAAGCGCGCCATGTTTTACTCTGGGGTCAGGCACTCTTTTGCTGTCAACAGTCTTGGCTCTACCACCGCTCAACGCTGCGTTAGCCGAGAGGATAGCTGCGAGGCGCTGTTCCCCGGGAGTCGCGGGTTCGTTTCTCGAGGGGTGTCATGCCTACTTTTTTTCTTTTCCCCCTTTTTTTTGAGGGGAAGGAGGGGGCGTAGTCACAGCGCGTGTTTATCCTGTGTTGGTTTTTTTAATCTTTCGTTGATTCTGTAAATTAATTGCCTTTTGATTATTAGTATCAATAATTTACGTGTGTTTCTGTAGTAGTTACAGACGACAGAACTATCGATTGGCAAGAGGAATGCAGCTTTATTTAGTACAAACGTCGTAAGCTTACCTAAAACTCTGGAAACCAATGTAATTCAGTCAATAAATTTTCTTCACTTGTAATCAAGATGTAACGAAAAAATTAAAGCTTAACAACCAAACGTACGCCGTCCAAAAATGTATTTCAGCAAAATTGAAAACTGGAAATTAAAGCTGAACAACCAACATAATAATTAGCCAAGAGCGTTGACAGCGAAAGAGTGCCCGACCTCAGAGTAAAACATGGCGCGCTTGCCTACTTTACAGGGGCGGACGGCCTGAAACAAACCTGTTTTCTGGGGTTAGGAGGCCGTTACGACCCCAGGTTCGCTATCTCAAATTGATCCTATACCCATCCCCTACACGCCCTTTAAGGGTACTAAAGTACATAAATGACACCTTGTATAGCAGGGCAGTACTCAGCCCTAAGACAAATCTCTGAAAATCGTATGGGCGGTAGCCCGCGTCACTTTGCTCCAGACTATTGGGCGAAAAAGGGACCAAGTAGTTTTGAAAGTATATTCAGTCTCCGAAAGTTGAGAGGCAATAGCCTGCAATATAGTACCGTGAAAACCTTAGGGATTGCTCTGAATCAAATAGGGATAAGACCTAGGGTAATTGCAAACAATATATCACAGAATCTCAAGATACTTCGATCTACGAAGTATAGAACAAAGAGTATCACTGTTTGCCAGCAAAGCTGTTATCGGAATTGTGCTCGGCGTAAATCTGATCCGGAACAATTAGGAAATCCTAGACTCACGAAGGTAAGAAGCTAGAAAGAGTGTTTGACGCTAGATTTATATGCTAGGAAAGAGTACCTAACTATTATCTTGCTACGAAAAAGGATCAACATCGTGATGTCTCCCAAGTGTTAAGTAATGTATATATAAACTGTACAGAAATTATTATTTAAGTGATAAATATGTGTGTTCATGTGCTACTGCCAAGTGTTGAGATGAATGTAATCAAAGATAAGTGTCGCCGTGAAATGGCTGGCTGAGTAATGATGGTCCGAAGGCCTACTCTGGTCGACGCCAACGTCAAATATCTACAAGTTCAAAAACGTGAGTACAACCATATATTTCTATTGCCAAACCTACCCTAAGGATCGAGGGAAATTAACATATTTCAGTAATGTACGCTAAGTCTGTTTAAGTGGAAGTAGTTTGTGACTGGTGAAATGACAGTTTTGAGGAGAATGATTTGTCGTTACGCTGCACTAAGTCGGAAATGCCTAGTTGAATTGAAAGATGGGTTGTGTAAGTGATAGAATCTTATGAGGATTATTTTTCTATCCCAGAAAAATAGTCATTAAAAATTTAATATTTTTGAATTATAATAATAATAATAATTGTAATGATAATAATATCAGGTGTGATGATGAATAAAGCCATGGATCACAGGAAGACAAAAATATTGAGATAATTAAGTAGGTCAACTTTGGATAGGACCAGTAGATTAGTATGAAAATTCCCACAATTGGAAGACGGTAAAGATTCTGAACACAGGGTGTTAATAGTTAATTCTTGTTTTTGATATTTGAACACATTAAAAATAAATATTGTGAAGATCAGAGTAATCCAATATTCCAGAGTAGCAGAGAAGTATTCTTGGTAAGAGTGCGTTAATGCGTGCAATGCATACGAGTAATTAAGGCCATAAAGTAAGTCCTGTAATATGTTGGCTAGTATAAGGCCATTGGTAAGTCATGGAAATATGTCTATGAGTAATTGTCATAAGGTAAGTCCTGGAAATATGTCTACGAGTAATTAAGGCCATAGTTAAGTCCTGGAATGTCTACGAGTAATTAAGGCCATAAGGTAAGACCTGTAATATGTCAGCGATGAAATAGGAAGCCAAGGGTAAGTCTACGAATGATAGCGCATTATAAGTGCACCACTAACCCATCTGTGAAAATCCTAAAATCTACAATTTTCATCATTTCAGGCTACCTTGAAATTTTGACAATGCATAATTAATATCACTGTCATACAACGTACAAAATGTCAAATTTCTAACAGCTACAATGTTTGAGATATAAATTATGTTTTAAAATTTTCAAACATTTTTTGATACTTTTTGAAATGCTCCTCATGCCAAACAGCTCAGCATATCTGGCTTAAAATGTTATCTTAGCTTTATAATACTAATTTAAAAGAAGTAATTTGCAGATTTTGTAAAATTTTAATTACACTAACAGATAAAAGTTACTTCACATAGTCATGACAACATTTCTATATTTTATCATGTTGAAGTTGAGAAAAAAAATATAGTTATTGAACTATAACATATATTGTAAAGATTGCATATCAGTTTATTCCACTGCTGTATGTGAAGCTATCCTCAAGTTTTCAATGAGATAAGTTGAAGATTGTGGCATGAGGAACAAAATGTCTTACAATCAACGCGTCCGGTCAATTGAATATATTCGAAAAGCATACAGATCGCTATGAGAATTGCCAAAATACGGGGACACGCCCACTTGCGCTGGGCCATTTAAGTGGCCGCGAAGGCCTTATGCATGTATTTCTGTGTTGGCAACTTCCCGACTTAAGTGCGAAGTTAAAATTGTGTTTGAGTGTATTTCTATAACATGTCTTAGGGATGAATAAAGATTACTTTTTTAAATAAACTGAATGTATTGAAAGGGAGCGTCGAATCGTTGTTCCAGTGTAGTAATATTATATTTTTAGCTAAGAGTCTATAGAACTCGCGACTTGACAACGCCTTTAGAGCGATTGCCTTTCATGGCATAATTAAAAATGTCAAATTTATGGGCCCAGTCACAACAGTAATTTATTCCCTCGTCCGTATGTAGTCAGGGTTGGCAAACACTCCCAAATTAATGGCCTAACGCCAATACGGTTTTACCAAGCCCTTGTCCTGTCCCAGATTGACTATAGTTCTGCGGCGTACGGTTCAGCAAGGCCGACAACCTTGAAAATGCTGGACAGTATCCACCATAGTGACGTTAGACTGGCTACTGGTGCCTTCCGGACCAGCCCGATTCTCAGCCTACTTGCCGTGTTCCACCTCTCAATTATAGACGTCAGGATGCCGTATCATCCGATCTATCGAGCTCCACCGGAGGTACGCCAACCAGCCTCGTGCCACCCGGCCGGTTGGTATTAAACACGATAGCTCGTGTAATGAAATACGAGTGGCTGTAGTAGGTCCCAGTATGATCCGGACACCTAGCGAGGTGCCTCCGTGGCAAGTCCCGCGTCCGGAAATTCGGTTAGATCTACACCGAGGTCCTAAGGTGAACACGGATGCCTCCGTTTACAGGAGGCAGTTCCACACCATAGTTCACCAATTTCCGGACGCTGGCATTCTCTACACGGATGGTTCGAATGTGGACGAGAAGGTGGGTTGTGCGTACGTTATTGATGGCGCAAATACCAAGATCTCTTTGCTTGAGTCCTGTAGTGTGTTTACTGCGGAGCTCGTTGCCATCTATGAAGCTCTGCAGTTCGCACTAGACCTAGAGTCCTAGAGGATGCACGAATCCACTTTCTCGTGTGTACCGACTCTTTCAGTTCGTTGCAGTCAATTGCTACATGTTTCCCGCAACACCCCCTAGTGCAGCGAATCCACGACCTACTAGCCGGGTTGTGCCGCGCTGACACTCGAATCACCTTTCTTTGGCTTCCAAGCCACATGGGAATTGCGGGAAATGAGTTAGCGGATCAAGCTGCAAAAGATGTGATATCACTACCACCTCGACCAATGGAGGTACCCGCTTGAGATATTCGCTCTCAGTTACGCCGACAGGTACTGGCATTTTGGGAGGGTCAGTGGCTAGCTTACCCAATGCCCAGTAAACTGAGAGTGATCAAGGGAACTACTCGCGTGTGGCGGAGCTCTTTCCGGTCACGGAGGGAGTCCGTCATTTTGTGTAGGCTAAGTAGTTGTGCGGTGTCATACAGTGGTGTAACACACATTAGTGCGGGGTCATACAATGATGCGACACACATTAGTGCGGGGGTCATACAGCGGTGGGTGGGGGTTAGAATACACCCACGGTATCCCCTGCCTGTCGTACGAGACGACCAAAAGGGACGACCTTGGCTATTCTTTTAGGTTTCCGGCTTGTCTTGCGAATTGGACCTCCCGTGGGTGGGAGAGATGGAATACACTCACAGGTATACCCTGCCAGTCGTAGAAGGCGACTAAAAGGGTTTCTTGGCCCAGGTACCCTTTACGGGTTTGACAGCCAGCTTGAAACGCAACATATGTGCGGTATAACTTCCATTAGGATATACGTATATCACACTTATCGTACATGTTTTTGAGGTCTGGCACTCAAAATTAATATGTGCGTGCTGTCAGGGGAAGGGCCACCTATGTGTGCGACTACGCTCGAGAGCCTGTCCGGTCTGGCCACACCGACAGGTGGGTGCGCCATGTACAGTGCAGTAGTATCCGCCTGACATCGCAGGTCCCCGCACAGCTATATGCCTGTGCTGGAAAACTCTCTAGTATATGCCAAGGAGTACATGCCTGTATGGCATGTCATACATCGGACCCCCGGGCAATGCCTTCCAAGCTAGGCGGGCCTTGCCTTGGCTGGGTAGCGCCTACAGAGACAGCCCGTGATTGGAGTCGGTGGCATTCAGGGAGGAAGAAATGGCCATGGGAAAAAAGCGAAACTTCCCCCAACAGGGTGGTCCCCCACCCAAGTCTTTAAATTTTGATTCTCTAAGGGGTTCTACTCCTTGGGAACAGTCTGTACGTTCGAATGTGGGTGCTAATACCCCAAAGCTTCTGGTAGCGACCAGAACCGATGGGGATGATTTCAAGCTGGTCAAATCGATTTTGTTTTCTCGCCACAAAGAAGGTGTCTATGGTGAGCTTGAGAAACTACAAAAGATGAGGAATGGTAGCTTGTTGCTTAAGACCAGAACGGCTGAGCAGGTTGACAAACTTTTGACGTGTGACCACTTTGGCGATCTTCCCGTCAAAGTGGAAAAACATAAGTCTCTCAATCAGGTCCGGGGAGTTATCTTCCATAGGGACCTGATTTTGAACACTGACGAGGAACTCAAAGAGGATATGAAGCGCCGTCACGTGACCTATGTCTGGCGAATTACTCGCAAGGTCAACGGTCAGATCGTTGACACGGGTGCTTTCATAATTTCCTTTGAGCTCACAGTACTCCCGCAGAAGGTTAAGGTCACAGGCTATCGTTGTGATGTCAGGCCGTTCATTCCGCCTCCTATGCGATGTTATAACTGCCAAAAGTTCGGGCACATAGTATCTCGTTGCTCGAACTTCGCAATCTGTGGAACGTGTGGTAAGGTACCTCATGATGCCGAGCAGTGCAGAAAGCCCTATCAATGCACCAACTGCTCTGCATGTCATTCTCCTCGGGACAGGGACTGTCCTGTGTTCCTGAGTGAGAAGAAAATCCAGGAGATCAAAATCCTGGATGGTCTCGCCTACCAGGAGGCTCGCAAGAGGTACCAAACTACGATTGCTACCGCTCCCACGATTAACTATAATACTATTATACCTGGCCTGGTTCCATCAACCTCATCTTTTGTACCACCTGTGAAACCCTATGTTTTGACTCCCACGATCCCGAGATCAGCACCCGAGAAATTGAACACCAGCTCCCAGCTCGAAGGTGGGTCCTGTCCCACCTCCGACCATCCAGCAAACTGTGCGGGCGAATGGTCCTCCGCTCGCACAGCAGGGAGGGGGGAAGTCCAAGAAGTCCTCCCCACCCAAATGGTCGGCGAAAGCCGCGCCTAAGCCGGCGGAGGCGCCATCATCGACCAGGGTCAGGAGTACTTCTCCTGGCCCGTCGAAACTTAGGAGAGAGGCAGGGAAGAAGGGATCACGTATCATGCGATCCCTTACCCCTCCGAACAAGGGGAAGCCATCCGCCCCACCAGCTGCAGATACTTTTGCGCCTGGGGACGTTCCGGTCCTCAGGTCTGCGCGCTCCCCACGGAGGTCCCCCCCGCCGCCAGAAATCGTCCCAAAGATCTTCCGCTGTGTCGACCCACTCCACGGCCTCGAATGAGGACATGGAGGTTATCGTTGACGTAAATGGAGATACTACACCTTAGCGTCAGGTAGCATTAGCTGCCAACCTCTATATATTAGTTTAACAGTTCATACAATGGCACTGTTACAGTGGAATTGTAACAGTAGGCCTAATACCAGGCATTTCACAGAGCTACGTCAGCTCATTGCACAATACGCAGCAAGTATAGTTTGTCTACAAGAAACTAATCTCCGGCCTGACCATCAGACGGTCATGAGAGGTTTCAGCCTATACTCAAAAGAGCGACCAGACGCCGACCGAGCTTCCGGGGGCGTCTGCACTTTAATTCGCTCTGATTGCTATAGTGAAGAGTTTCCACTCACCACTCCTCTGGAAGCTATTGCAGTTCGCGTGTCATTGCCTGTTAAGAAAACAGTTTGTAACGTGTACCTTTCACCGAACCAGACCCTTGATATTAATGACGTCTTTGATCTTGTCGATCAACTTCCAGCCCCTTTCCTACTCGTGGGTGATTTCAACTCTCATCACCCTCAATGGGGATCACCATCTTCCTGCCCCAGAGGAAGGGACGTTGAGGGCTTAATTTAAGGGTTGGATTTATCGATATTAAATACTGTGGAAGCCACCCATTTTAGCATAGCGCATGGCACATACTCGCACATTGACCTGAGTGTGTGTAGCCGTGCGCTGGTTCCCCTGTTTGGTTGGTAGGTACACGATGACCTCTGTGACGGTGACCACTTTCCGATAATTCTTACTCTTCTTAACCAGAAACACGTCGAGTTCCCCGGTCGTTGGGTCCTAAAACGGGCCAATTGGCCATCGTTTACCGAACGAGCTGTGTTCGTTGATCTTGGTTGCCGGAGCGTCGATGACGAGATACAGCACATCACCGATGTGCTTTTTGCTGCCGCCTAGGAGTCCATTCCATCAATATCTGGAACTTCTCGTCGCAAACTCGTCCCCTGGTGGACAGAGGATATTGCAATGGCAATAAGAGACCGTCGACGAGCTCATAAGCACTATCGTCGACGTCCAACCACGGCCAATTTGGTGGCGTTTAAGAAATTTCGTGCCAAGGCGCGGATTCTTATTCGCCAGAGTAAGAAACAATCCTGGGAACGGTATGTGTCGTCTATTACGGCACATACCCCCTCCTCTCAAGTGTGGACTAAACTACGACGCATTTCGGGAGTTCAGACATCTTCTACTGTACTGGGAATTACCCATTGATAATGAATTGGTTACAGATCCTTACCTCGTTGCAAACCATCTCGCGTCGTACAGGGCGCCCGAGAATGTTCTCCGCAGTGGGTACGTGCAGCTGTGAGTGGTTGAGTCATGAGTTTTAGTTGGCTGCACTGCACTGCACTGCACTGCACTGTGTCCTTCAAAGCGGGACTTCCCCGTGTGAGCTGTCGATGTGCATCGCGATAAGCGCGCGAGCCTGCAGGTCTTCAGCGTGTATTACAGTCAGCGAGCGTTCGGATATATTATTATTGGAAGAGTGCAACAGTATACAGGCGGTAATGTTTACTACTGAAGAGAGAGTTTTTTTTTTGGTGGAATACGTTTTTCGCGAAGGCGATCGGTTCACAGAAAATGTAAAATTAAGATTTCAGGCGTGGTTTCCTAATTCAAAGTGTCCAAACCGTGATACCATTCGGGATTTGGTAAGTAAATTTCGTGTGACTGGCTCAGTTCACGATGTACCGGGAACAGGCAGGCCTACGCTTTTAACAGACTTGATGAAATCTCCGATATAATGCTGCGAAGCCCAAGTAAATCAACACGAAAATTAGCTCAACAAACAGGAATCTCCAAGTCGACAGCACATAAAGCTGTAAGAGGCAAGCTTCTGTTGTTCCCTTATAGTGGGCGATGTATGGAAGATAGACATATGCTCTCGCTGGCTTTTTTTATAGAACTTTTCATGCTGAGCAATTATTACACTCATAGTACATGGGTTGGTTTTTTAGTTTTGGCACCTTAGTTATAACTGGATTAATAACTCACTTAGATGGTTCCAAGTTTCACAGGCCCTCGATGTAGTCCCCACCGGTGCGTACAACGTGTTCCCAGCGATGCGGAAGTCGTTGGATCCCGTTGGAACTGCCCAATCTATTGATGGTACGAAGAGAGCGCTCGGCAGCCTGCTTAACGTCTTCAATGGTACGGAAGCGCTGCCATACTGTTCCCCGAGGGCAAACCGTTCATGCGGCGTACTATTGTTCGTTTCTGCAAGACCATCTCCGAGGAGCTCTGAGAAAGAAACGGTGCCACCACATGGTTACACCGCCCATCGTTATGCATGACAATGCTAGGACACACACAGCAGGCGTTGTGTCGGCATTGTTGGATCGCTGGGGCTCGGAGGTCCTCTATCACACCCCATATTCTCCCGACATCAGTCCCAGCGACTATGATCTCATCCCGAAGATGAAGATGACAATGCGCGCGGAGCAGGATGCCGAGCGCTCTCTTCGTACCATCAATAGACTGGGCAGTGCCAACGCGATCCAACGATTTGCGCATCGCTGGGAACACGTTGTACGCAACGGTGGGGACTACATCGAGGGCCTGTGAAACTTGGAACCATCTAAGTCAGTTATTAATCCAGTTATAACTAAGGTGCCAAAACTAAATACCAACCTATGTATTTAGATATTTTTAACGGTTTGCCCAGCGTAAGCTTACAAAGCGCTCGGACGCCAGTTTTTTTTATCGACTATTCCACTAAAATCGTTACTGCTCGGCTTCCTTTGATCATAAAAAAATTATTTTCTACAGAAATCATACTCGATATATCCTTTACAGAATGGTGAAAACCGCCTCTAAATATATCCAGTGGTTCTTGAGTTTACCAGTAACATCCAAGAAACGGGGACTTTGTTTTATACTAAGTAGAGATGATGCAAGCGGCAGCCGTGCTACCGACGTAACTGCTGTAGTTAGCTCTCGCAGACGCATGTAGGCGCTGCGGAGAATATTCCCGGACTCACTGTATTTTGCTGATATATCCGGTTCCGATAACTATGATCCAGATTTCGTGGCTCTGAAGCGCGAGGCAGAACTATCCCAGCTCAGTTTTGCTTCCCGCGCTTCGGAGGAGTACAATGTGCCCTTTACGGAGTGGGAACTCCGCGGAGCACTGGCGCTCTGCAAGGACACGTCTCCCGGCCCGGATAATATTCACAACCAGATGCTTAAACACCTTAACGATGACAGCATTCGTTACTTGCTCAGGGTGTTTAATCGTATCTGGTTGGAACGTTTGTTTCCAGCGCAATGGCAGGAAAGTATAATTATGCCTATCCTGAAGCCCGATAAGGATCCCAATTTGAAAGGGAATTACAGACCTATTTGTCTCACAAACGGTCCGTGCAAGCTCTTTGAGAGGATGGTCAAGCGGCGACTGGTGTGGGTCCTGGAGAAACGAGGACTCCTGTCTGAATACCAGTGTGGTTTCAGGGCGTCTCGGTGTACCAATGACCATCTGGTACGCCTGGAGACCGCCATACAGGACGCTTTTCTCCGGAGACAGCACCTCGTCGCTGTTTTCTGTGACCTCGAGAAGGCCTATGACACCACTTGGCGTTACGGCATCCTCTCTACCCTGCATCAATGGAAATTCCGAGGTAACTTGCCGGTCTTTATAGCGAATTTTCTGTCCCTTCGCCTATTCCGTGTCCGAATAGGTGGGACATATTCGCAATATCATGTACAGGAAAACTGAGTCCCACTGGGATCGGTGCTTAGCGTAACATTATTTGCGATTGCCATAAACGGTATAGACGCTGCTGCTGGTCCAGCAGTGGTGCCGTCGCTGTATGTGGACGACTTCGCTCTACATTATAGTGCGAAAATATGGTGGTCGCTGAACGACAGCTACAACAAGCTATTCGGAGAGTGGAACGCTGGACACTAGAGCATGGCTTTCGGTTCTCAACTGCTAAGACCTCGGTTGTCCATTTCTGCCGAAACCGCACTCTCCATCCTGATCCTGAGCTTTATCTGGGCAATGTAGCTTTGCCTGTTGTTGCTACGTACTGTCTGCTTGGGCTCCTTTTCGATAAGAAATTAACGTGGGAGCCACATGTGCGCTATTTGAAAACTGCCTGTGCTAAGAAGCTCAACATGTTGCGGTTTCTTAGCGGCACATCGGGGGGGGGGGGGGGGGGGGGCAGATCGCACACTGCTTCTACGATTTTACAGGGCTGTAATTTTATCTAGATTATATTATGGCAGTGTTGCATATGGTTGGGCACGCAAATCAGTGCTTGTTAAACTGGACAGCGGCCACCACGGCGGTGTGAGGCTGGCGACGGGAGCCTTTCGGTCGAGCCCAGTCGTCAGCTTGCTCGCCGAAGCTGGTGTACCTCCTTTACACCTGAGGCGCCAACAAGTACTGCTGACCTATGCTACAACTATTCGACAGATGCCACTTCATTTTAGCTATCCATGTTTGTTTCATTATCCGAATCGCCGGCTGTATGGTGTGCTCCCCCGAGCCGGCAGGGATACTCTTGGATGACTCATACCGGCAGTTCCGATTTCCTTCTGTATCCTGTATCGTCTGAGTACCTAGCAAGGCCAGTATGGGAGCAAGGAGAGTTCTATTACACTTGGCGTGGCTGTGCCCAATAAACCAACATGGCGGCCAAACGTAGGTGAAACATTTAAATAATAATATCTCTCGAACGCATGGTCCGATTTTGACATGCGACGTGTTGTTGCACTTGGGTTGACGTCCTCTTTCCTATGGACCACTCTTTATATTTTTGAAAGAAAAAAAAGTTTTCGAAAGTAGGCGATAGTTTGAAAATCAAACATGATAGAATGTTGTGGCAATGGCTCAAACGAACGGTCTCGATGATCTTTATTTTTTATAATGAAACTTTTTTGTTTTTATGTTTTTTTAAAACAGTCCAATTTTGAAATTCCTAAATTTCGGAAACTAGGAATTCTACAAAAATGTTTATTTGACATAAATGAATGGCCCTGACCCCCTCTACAGCTAAAAATAAATTTACAGTCTCTAGGACAAAACCTGTGCAGTAGGGGAGCAGTGACAGTTTAAAGCCCTAGCGTCAGCAGTTTTTAATGCGAGCCGATATCTCCCGAACCCATGGTCGAAGATTCACGAATTAGGTGTCGTTGGACTCAAGCTGATGGGGGCTTTGCTATGGACCACTCAATATATTTTTTTAATAATGTGGAATCTCGATTTTGGGGTAAACAAGTGTTTTTTCATGATTTTTGCTGATATCTCACGAACCAATAAGGCTAGAGATTTGTACGAGGTGTCATTTTTTTCGTCGCGTTGTCCTCTTGCCGAGGATGTTAGTGTTGAGTAGGAATGAAAAACCATTTTGAGGTAAAACCGGGATTTTAGACGTTTTCCTATATCTCGCAGACCAATAACGCTAGAGACGTGTACGAGGTGTCATAGGACTCGGGCTATGACACCTCGTCATTTTGACAAAGGGCCTAGCGACACTTATGTTGTAAAAAATCTTTACCTGTCTAAAATGTTCTTGAAGAGTGGTCGTTGAGAGAGACGATACTGCTGGATGTGTGGGTTTCAACGAACCTGTCGCTGACCACGGTGGCTGTGCTCAATAGAACAATCGATATTTCGACGGGTCGGTTTATGACAGAACGAAGGGTCGTTTTTTCTGATATTTTACCCCCGAAGGGGATCATTAACTTGTAAACGATGATGGGTTACATGACAAATGATAATTCTATTATCAGATGTAGGGCAAACAGAACTTTGTTCTATGTTGGTTGAAGCGAGTAGAGAAAACAAACTTGCTGGAGAGGGGGACAGACTAGCAGGATGTGAATGTCATTTGAGCTTATTGGAATGCGCTGATCAGACTTGACAGCAGGTGCAATGGAAAATTACAAAGACGCAGAAGGTTGAAGGTTAAATAATCTGACAACCGTGGTGGCAGGGAAGAGCGAAATGCATGTGAACACGTGTGAAACAACATGTAAGCTAACAAGTTACATCCTGTTTTCATTCGTACGTGACAAAATGCAAGTTCATGTGAAATTTGGCCTGGCACAGGTGTTCAGCTTGGACGTTAGCTGTCCACGTGCCCGATAACAGAATGTTCAAGCGTGAGAAAAAAATGATTATACATGCAACGTGACATATATAAAGACGCGTCGTTAACATTTCCACTCTCACTTATGTGACTACCTTTGAACACACTGAGTTGCGTGAAACACATGGTCTTTAAAAGTTTTGGTGTTGGTGGAATATACTTAAACTTGTTGTGGGGTAGGTATTTATTTATATATTTATTCATTTATATATTTATTGATTTATATATATTTACAAGCAATTATTTATTGATTGTTATCGTTATAAATAAATGCATATTTATTTGTTTGCAGATAACGTGTATACCTGTTGTGTGTGTGTGGGAAAGAAATTGAAAGAGAGAGAAAGACAACAGCTAGAGACGGAAACCATTACCACACTAGCCCACGAGATGGGAATAAAGCAAAGCATTACAAGTCAAGGTGAGATTTGTTTATATATATATATAACCTATTTGTTTTGTTTATGACATGCATAAACTATATGGAATAGATATACTTATTGTGGTTTATTTTATTTCTTTTTAGATATTTTGAAGAAAAAAAAAGCTTTACCGCTATAGCAAATGCAGCCAAAATCCAAGAGGCTCTAGAGTGCGGCCATTGTCAGACAGTCTACATTTCTAAACTCAGGTGAGAGTGTTCTTTCAAAATAATGTCTGTTACTGCTGCGGATATGTTAACTTGGGAACCCCTAAACAGTTGTTTTAAATCACGTGTGTGGTCTGGTCGCGTGGTCAATGCTAGAGAAAGTTTAGTTCCAAAAGAATTTCTAGAATCTTCTTTTGAAATTTTAAAAATTAAATTTGTACAGCACAACGGCTGCATACAGCTCTAAAGGTGAATACAGAACTGGTGTGCGAGTTTGTTATATAAAAAGGACGTGGAACATAAAGAGACATTTTATATTTGCATTTAAATGCAAGAGCTATTCATAGCCCATAATTTGGAGCAGTGGTATGAAACCCACGTGGTCAATGCATTGCTGACTAAATTTGATAAACTACAACAAGGACCCAGTGGCCTTGCCTTAGACAAAATTCATCACTTGCAAATTAACATTTGTCAATTCAATTCTTTCAATGCTGGGTCTAGTTTTATTCGGACACCACAGGCAATAGCTTTGAAAAAGGCTGTGATTAACATTGAAAATAAGGACGATGAATGTTTCCTGTGGTCTGTGGCTGCGTACTTGCAACCAGCAAAACGTGCCTGTCACAGACCGGGAATGTATAAGAATGCATTTTCTTATTTAAAACAAAATTTAAATTTAACTCATGTTTCGTTCCCTATGGACTTAACTGATATTCATAGGTTTGAACAAGATGGCCTTGACGGTGATGACATTGTGGGTCCTCTTTATGCCACGAAACAACCAAAACAACTCCACATTCATCTTTTATATTTGTCTGTAGGAGAAGTGAATCACTATTGCCTCATTCGGAATTTGAGTAGATTGCTAAACAGTCAAGTGTCCAATCATATTGGAAAGAGCATATTTGCGATCGTTGCTTGCAATATTTTCAAACCCCTACACTTTTGGAACGACATAGGGTAGATTGCGTTTCTCAGGAAGCGGTGAGACTGATATTGCCACACGGGGACAAAGCTGTTTTGAAATTTAACAACATTCATAAGCGTGATACTGTTCCCTATGTGGTGTATGCAGATTTCGAAGCTCTCACCACACCCATGGCGGGATGTGAACCAGATCCCACCATTAGCTCAACCACACCCTTTCAAAAACATGAACCCTTTGCCATAGAATTTAATGTGGTGTGTGCCTATGACCCCACACAATCCTTTTAAAAATCCCGTGAGGGGCCAGATTGTGCCAGATGGTTTTTGGACCAACTTGTCAAGTTGGCTCATCATGTACAGGGATTACTGGACAACCCAGTACCCATGAGCCTAACTCAAGAACAGCAGCAGCAGTATGAGCATGCCACGACGTGTCATATTTGCGAAAGCCCACTGATCAGTGCTGAAGAAACCGTTCGTGATCACTCACACTTTACGAGAGGGTTTCGTGGAGCTGCGCATTGCAAGTGCAATTTGAAATTTCCAGCTCCTCGTTTTATCAGTGTCTTTTTCCACAATCTGGCGAATTATGACATTCAGTTTTTAATTCGTGAATTGGGTCATGTCAACAAGGGCTCATTTTCCATTATCCCCCAAAACCATAAGCGTTTCACAGCCCTGAAATGGCGGTTGAGCAACTTTAGCATTCGATTTTTGGATTCCTTTAAGTCTATGGCATCCTCGCTAGACAGCCGTGTGAATGGCTTGAATGAGGAGGAATTAAAAAAAATACTAGAATGCATTTTAATGATCCTGAGCAATTTCAACTGTGCATTCGTAAAGGTATATTTCCCTGCGATTTCTGCAACAGCTGGGACGTGTTAAAGCAAAAAAGACTCCCACCACAAGACAAATTTTACTCGAAACCACACGCAGTACCGTTTCCGATGAAGACTATGCACATGCATGTCAAGTTTGGCGAGTGTTTGACATTAAGACGCTAGGTGAATATGCTATGCATTACCTAAAACTGGATGTATTGCTGCTCACAGATGTGTTTCAAAAATTCCGTGAGTTGTGTCAACACATTTACGGTGTTCACCCGGCTCACTATTATACGAGTCCTGGGCTCTCGTTTGATGCTGCTTTGAAATACTGTACAGGCCCCCAGGGGGCTGCACCCCCTGAAGCCACCCTCCATCATCTATTAAAACCACCCCTAACTGGCAAACATCATAAGTCCAGAACAGAACCTTTTACACAGCAAGGGCGGCTGCCCAGCTTGGGAAGCCTGCCAACCTCTTGCATCACACTCACAAACATCTACACAATAGCTAACTAGGGCACCTACATCGATGGAATGTCGACGAAGCAACGCCAGAACCTATAAGAAGGAAGGCCTTAATGAGGACAGGCTCTCTCTCTATTATCTGTTATACAGTGTGTGTAGCCGGAGGCCCTGTTACTGCTGCTATCATCAGGTGAGTCAGCAAGTGTTCAGATATCCTATACTTTGTAAAACCTACCCACAAACTTGTACTCATAACTTGCATTGTTATTCACGTTCCCCTAAAAGGGACATACAATTTCATACTCACTGACCAATAAATACTTGGTCAGTAATCTACACATTGCATTCGTAATTACACGCCTCTTTACATCCTAATAACCTTCCTGACTCTCGTCACGAGTAAGCGTGACGATAGTAGCCGGTAATCGCCTGCTCAGGCTCCATTGTGTCTCCCGCACGCGTCCGCTGGCAGCAAGCCGCCGGCATAGCTGACACAAGCAGGTCTGTTATATAATTCCTTCCGACCAGCTGGGAGGCCAGTACATTAACCTGCGTCCAGAAGGTCATCCCCTAAGCGACACTTACGTCTTTATAGGGGCACCCCCTAGCATTTAAACATCACACAACACTCTACACTGGTAAGCTTACCCAGCTACGGGAAGCTGCCCCCTCTAGGAATCACCTTCCAAATTAGTACACTAACACATATGTTTTAGACCTAACTACCCCCAACTAAGGGATCTAAAACAATACACTGAAGTGGAATTGGATTTACTCACTGACGTAGACATGGTTCTATTCTTTGAAAAGGGCATTCGCGGTGGCTTTGTGTCGCTTAACCAGCGCCATGCCGAAGTGAACAATGTCTACATGCCTCATTATTTACCAAACCAGAATCGTACATAATGTACTATGACGTGAATAATTTGTATGGCTACGCCATGAGTCAGCCCTATGGGGAGTTTGCTTGGCTGAGAGAGAAACAAGTATCAAAATTTGATATGAACATTGCTATTCAAGAAACAGGCCGTGGATATATGTCTTAGAAGTGGATATTGAATATCCCTCATCCTTGTATGATCAACATGCCAATTTCCCATTCTGCCTTGAGCAAATGGTTCCTCCTGACAGTAAAGTGAAAATTGAAACTCATGGGCACACTTTACAACAAAAATCGGTATGTGCTACATATCCAAATGTTGGTGCAATGCCTCGCCCAAGGCTTGGTGTTGGAGAAAATCCATAGAGGTATTTCTTTTGCTCAAAAAGCATGGCTCGAGCCATACATGCGACTCAACACAGAGAACCGACAAAAGGCAACACAGCAGTTTGAAATTATTTTTAAAATTAATGAACAACTGCATCTTTGGCAAGTCCATGGAGAATGTCCGCAAATACCTTGACATTAAATTGGTCAATGTCTGGGAAGGACGTTACGGTGCCCGGCGGTACATTGCCAAGCCTAATTTCAAATCAATCAAAATAATTGATGAGAATTTGGCTGCTATTGAAATGAGTAGGACCAGCGTGACCATGGTTAAGCCCATTTACTTGTGCCAAATCATTTTAGACTTTTCCAAATCGGTCATGTATTGATTCCACTATGAGTTTGCCAAACGCCATTTCGAGGACGTCTCTCTTTTGTATATGGATACGGACTCATTCATTTACCACATTCGCCATTGCAACTCCTATGACGTCAACAGGCAGCATAGTGACTGGTTCGACACCTCTTCGTATAGCGCTGACAACGTGTTTCAGCTGCCTATAAAAACAAGAAGAAAATGGGCGTTTTAAAAGGTGAATGCGCTGATTCCGTCATGACGGAATTCGTAGGTTTGGCCTCTAAAATGTATGCTTATCGCACAGTAGACTGTAAGGACACCAAAAGAGCAAAAGGTGTAGGTAGGGCAGTGGTAGAATTGCTACGTGTAAATGACTACCTGGCGGTTTTACGCACTGCCAATGCTATGTCCCATACACAGTGCAGGATACAATCCAGCAACCATCATTTGTATCTTGTGGAACAGAGAAAGCGCACCCTCGCCTCCATGGATAACAAACGTGTGTGGGCCGATGACCTGTTTACCAGCCTGCCCTGGGGTTATGACCGCAAGGAGGAGGAGGTGTGATTTCTCTGTTTGTTCGTTTAGGGGCATGGCTTTTTGGTAACTTTTAGATTTAGTATTTTGTAAATATTGGTTTTGTCATTGTAAATAGTAGATTTTGTAAATAGTGGCAACCCACTTAGGCCTTTTGCTCAAAAGAAATCTTCTATGCAACCTTATTTTTTATTTTTATTTTAAATTTAACAGAGTTGGGAATTGGAAAATGATATAGGCTATAGTTTGATTATTTTAAAGCTGTACAAAGTTGTAGTTTTTGTAAATATGAAATAAGTAATATTTTTAGTCACTTTAATTATTATTTTTTGTAATGTAAATGGTAAACTTAAAAAAAATGGGATGAGTGCGCATGTCGAGAATGTATAAATAAAGTGGTTGTGTTTGTTCCCGAAGACAGGTGTGAATGTATCAGTAGAGAGAAAGCTGGTAGCTGGTGTATATGTATGACCAGAGCAAACACGGTGAGGTAGCGTAGGTGGGGAGGGGGGAAATGTTCACTTATATAGTCATTTTGTTTTGTCGATAGTTTTTTTATTTGAAATGTAGCGGTCAATAGACATTATTTTTGTAAAACAGTCTTACCTGCACTAGTCGTAGACCTGTACGTTTCTCCAATCACACATAAACAGACTGCATCATTATCATGGTCAAGCACTCGCATCAACATCATTAACAAATCTCAACTTTCAACATACACCAAATGGAAAAATGTCAAAACAGCAAAATGGAAAATCCATGTTTCGATATCAGCAAAATTCAAAAAACGTAAAACTGTCATTTCTAAAACTGGAAATGGCCATGTGTGAAATATGAAATTTCAAAAAACTTCAAACGGACATTTCTAAAAAGTGTAATCAACAAAATGAAAAATCCATAACATTAAAAACACAAAACTTAAAACGAACACTTTAAAAATTCTGTAAATTGTAAATTGCAAATTGGCAAATGGCAATGTGTAAAAATGTGTAATTGAAAAAATCAGCCGTCAACATCATGATTTTTTAAAATAAAAATAAAAAACATCGTGCTTTGGTAGACCTTTTGTTTTTATTTCATAACTATAGGGATTGACAAATGAAAATAGAATACAAACAAATCCCAATTCCTTAATCCTCAATTCCTCAACGTGTATGTACATGCATCATCAACTTTCCTTTCATGGCACTCATCACAATCAGGGCTGCCATCCTCTCTCCCACTGAGGCATCACAGGATGTGAAACGTTGTTTAGCTTTTTCAATAACAATTTATCTGCCACATGTCTTAAACCAGAATTACTATGGCGATAAGAAAGGGCATGTTCTTTGCATGCTTGATCCAAAATATTAATGGGTACATCACCACGCTGCAAACGTTTTTCGAGACGAGTTCCAGGGCCACAAAAATGATAACCTGGAAGATGGATTTCGAAAGGTAAGTATTGAATCACTTTGTCAATGACGCCATTGCCAGTACAGGTCTGGCATATCGTTTTCCATTGATGGTGAAAAGGTTTGGTTTTCCTCCTCCTCTGTGGACCATGTTTGTGTTTGTTGCTGTTGTTGCTTTTTCTCGCCATGACTCCCGTGGAATGATTCAATGAAGTCTTTACATGGACTTTTATGACAGTGATACAGTTTCACTAGCTGACAAGTCGCGCACTGACGCATAGAGGGTATTTTTGCCATGGCCACTTGCTTATAGTGATCGTAATCGTATAGCGGGCTGTTTTTACAGACCAACTGTGTGTGTTGGTGGTGGGCAATAGCGGATATTCAAGGAGCGCCCAGCTTCTAAATTCCATGGGTAGAGACATATCTCTCTTTACCATTTTGAGTATGTCCAGTTTTTTGCTATCGTCAAGGGTCACATGGGGCACTTTCCATAGCAAGCGTTGTTGTTGAATTTTTAATCTATGGGGGCATTATCGGCTCCCTTGAGTGCATTATTATCACTCCTGTCTCTCACCAGATAAAGCACTTGCCTTGCGTTGACCACAATGCGCTGGTGATCTTTGGCAAAGCCTAAAATCAGTTAAAGAGGTAAATATCCAGTAAAGGTCCCATCGGTGTGTACCATCCAGTCAATGGTCGAGTTAGGGCACCAACCCGCCATGCAAAGTGTTTTACCTTCTTCCTCACTATATGAGGGGTATAGTTTCATGACACTGGACTGCTATCCACCACGATATCGTTAATGACATACCGCACCTCAGAAACCAAAAAGGCAAAGCATGGTTGGCCAACTTGGATGTGGTGGATGTAGAGCCATCGGCTTTGGTGAGCCGACCTTCAATCTGAATGACACTTTCATGCGGTAGGGTGTAAATATCTAGGTTGTTGATAACAAATTTAATTTCATCATTGTTATTGAGTCCAGGTGTTTGAGCTTGATAGGAATGGAGATCAATTCTTACCACTCCTGGTTGCTCCTCGATGGGGTTCGCTACCTCTAGGATAGAATTCATCATGGGGGTTGACGTGATAACCCAAATGCTGTAAAATATGCTTGTCCTTAGATGTTAACGTGTATTCACGTGACAAACAACTAACACCATTCCTAGACGGTGTTGTTGCTTTATACACGAACTTCATAGTGGCTTTAGCACCAACTTGTAAGTCACTGGTGTGGAAGAATCTAGTTGAATGAGTTGTTGCTTTCTATTGATCAGTCTTAATGTTATATTACTAATACCATCGACAGCCACAGAATGAGAAAGCACCACTGGAGGGTTTTCACGAATAATATAGCCATTGGGCGATGTTACAATACAGTCATAAAGCGAATGCGATGGTTCTTGATTGGTGTACACTTGGCTAATAATATTACACGTCACCGACACATGATGGCCCTCAATGAATTTCACTTCATGGTCTGATTCATGTTTTTTGTTGGGCTCCAACACGCGTGGTTTAATTCCTAGTAATGGACCAATGGAATCGGGGCGTGTTTTAAGGTCAATTTTGAATGTAGAGAAAATACTGCAGCGATGAGTGTTGTGATTTCCTACAAGTTCAAACTTGCGCGTTCCATCAAGAAATGACTTTAATCCATATTCATTGATCAACACCACATAAATGTGTTCATAAATATCATCGATCGTACATCCACCAGAGTTCAGGTTGAGCACACAATTATCATAGTAAAACTTGTTGTTCACATTTTCACGTATGTCGTATATTCGATTGTACGTTTCAATTGAAACAAGTCCTGAACCATAGGGTTTTTCACTCAATTCGATGGGCGGGTAAAAGTCTAGGCTGACTTCAGGTCCACGTCCATGCAGTGTAAACGTTTTACTTTCTGCCGACATACTGTTGACGTTTTTGCTTATGCTGTCTGTGTCTTATATAAAAAAAAAACACAAACGTCCACACTGTTGGCTGTTAAACGTTTGCTCACGTTTCACATTTTAATATATCTTGATCCTGTTTCCAAAATAGGTCACTAGTTCCATGGGCGGCGGCAAATTCCCAAAACTGTCAAAGTACCATACAGTGGATCCCTCTTTGACATAAGCTACATAATGCGTTCCTAGTCCTCGGTGATCATCCAAATTGACAACAGAGCATTCCTGTTTCCAGGGTCGTGGGGATAATTGGTTTCGCATAAACACACCTCGAAAATGAGAAAGCTTCAGTTGTTTAGCATAGCTTTCCACTTGTGCATGCGTCAAGGCATGTCTTGCTCTGGGTGAGGTTAACTTTGTTTTTAATATTTCAAAATGGTGAAATCCGAAATCCTTGTTGATAAAAGGCTGGCTTTAAATTGGCATTTCTAGCCCCCCTAGCAATCGCTTCCATCGTTTCATTATGTCGCTGACTTTCTTTCTTTTAGTTGTTGCTTGCCCTGCTGTGTGGCTTTGATGGTTTTCGCCACTGCACTGGCACCGCCCAAAACTGAACCCAGAGCAGCCAGACCGGTAAATAATGCAGGTAAAAATCCTGCTCGTTTGGGGATGGGAATCACTCGCCCTTGTTTTAAACCCTGTCGCTGACGTTTTGGAATAACACGTCTTTGTGCTGCTCGAAGGGCTTTTCTTATGGTCAACACATTATTTTTTCTTACGCAAGGGCTTGTCCACGAATGTTTTGCCAATGACAGGGTCTTATTTTTAGTCTTTCTCACCACATACCTTTGTTTCACCATGATGATGATGACCAACAACCTTTCACAAGAAAGTTTAAGTCACAACTAACGTCAGGTTGTTATTCCATGGCTGTATATTCCATTTCCACATAAAGTGGGAAATCATTTATGGTTTTTCCCGCTTGCTTCTCATCCCATGTCAACATGAGATGAAAGGATAATTCGTCACCTGCATTGACCATTTCATGGTTATGGACCAACAACCTATGACATTTATCTTTATTTGTAAATGGTTCTCATCAGGCATCGCGTATTTCATGTGAATGGTTCCATCATAGTGTAATCGATAGTGGCTTAAACCCGAAGCAAGCACATAGGTCAGGTGCTGGTCATAGACTAGCGGTAAATGGTTTCTGTCATTCACAGGTTTTTCATTTGTCACATACACTAAAAATACAGATGGGATAAATTTATAAAGCCTTTACATTTCATAGGTCACGTAACGCTTGGTACAGACATCGTCTTCGTCTTGCGGGTCTTCCACGTGAATTATCCGATGTTGATTAGCGCTATAGCCATTCACTGTATGCTGAGGCACTTTGTCATAAAACTCATACACTTTGTTATCCACATACTTTTTTGTAGTAACGTCTGTAGACACTTGAGGATGTTTTACATGCGTTAACCGCTTTCCCTTAAAGTCATAATCTCCCTGTTTTGTGCGTGGCACTACTGACCTATCCACATAGTGTGTATTAGCAGGATCTGTTTCTTGTTTAGGAACATGTATGGGGACTGACCTAGCTTTGCCCATCAACGGACGACCAAAGACATCCATCGTCAACCTGTAGTATGAGACTACTGTTTCTATGACAAGGCTCGGTGCGATGTATATAGACAGCCTGCTAGCCTCTTTAAGCCTTAATTGAAATGAAGATTATTAAGCAGCAAGAGTCATTCCCCGTGGGGGACATGGTTTCCCATCTCTGTCCCACATCACGTGAACAACGCCACGGTTCACTGTTTCCATCTTCCATTCGCTGCATCATTGTGGGACCTTCCGGCTGTGGAATGACCAATCTTTTACTGACGCTCATCACAGCGCCCAATGGTCTGCGTTTTCAAAATATTTATATTTTTGCAAAATCTCTCTACCAACCCCTCTACGTGTTTCTGGATCAAGCCATGTCTGGATTACAAAATGAGAATATGGGTTATTTTACATTTTCCATGCTAGAAAATGTTATTTCACCGGATGAAGTAAAGCCTGATTCACTCATGATTTTCGATGATGTATCCACTGAACGACAAGGCATCATTCAAATCTATTTCGGCATGGGTCGTCACAAACATATCGATTGTTTCTATCTTGGACAAACGTATTCTAAAATGTCTAAAGAGTTGATTCGTGACAATGCCAATGTCATTGTTTTATATCGCCAGGACGAGAGGAATGGTCGTCACATTTATAATGAACATGTGAATCCGGATATGACCTTTCAGATGTTTTCTGAATGGTGTGCCAAGTGCTGGAACGCTCAACGTCATGCCTGTTTGGTCATTGACAAACAAAGTGAACTCAACCAAGGACGGTATCGCTTAGGGTTTTATCATTTTATTGCTATTTAAGGCACTGTCTCATTCCCTGTCAAGTCATTTGTCGTGACACCATGGCGTTAGCAGAGAGTCAATTGAAAAAGCATATTATTAGAGCAAAAAAATACTATTCGCCAAAAGTTTCGTCAATTGAAACGATCATGAGCGGCTCATGCTTTGTTTATTCAACAACATTTAGCACCTCCGCTAAAAGCCATGTTGAAACCCTCTTTCAAGCCATCTGAAACGCTACCCACCGTTTCACAAGCCACTCAGACGCTACACGAGGACCCTGTGGAAGTGGAAGAGGAACAGGAAGATTTGACTAGTGTTAGCGAAGTTGATGATGAGGAGGAACAAGTGTTTTCGCCTCAAAAAAAAGTCCTCACCCCTTGCAGAGTTCTTGAGAAAAAAGAAATCCTTGGTCATGGTAGAAACACCTTGCCCTTCCAGATCGTCTCCGTTTTCACAACTCTTGGCCACCCCTCAACATAAAGATCAACTGAAAATCATTTTAATAAAATATTATGGATCAACACTAGAACCCTATTTCACTGATCTGTTTATTGGAAACGCAGATACCACGTATGGTGTACGCTATGAGTATGATAATTTGAAAATCGGTGATTCATCCATTAAATTTGCTCCTACTAAAGCTGTCATTAAGAACATCAATTATAAATTAACGCCAGGACTGTTAAAGCTGCTATTCTCTAGTACACCCTCTTTCCATGATTATACGTCAGAGGACCTTGGCAAATATAAATCCATTTTATTTGACACCCATGCCCACAAAAGACAGTATGATTCCGCTCAACTAGTGAATGCCAATATATCTCAAAAATATAAAACCAACATTGCAAAAATGTTTCCCACCAATCAAAGTGGTCGTCGTAAAGCATCCGCTTCGGGAGTAACATTTAAACCATTAAAACCCCTTGTGGATGTTACCTACTGGCACAATCCCAATAAGCTCGTCCAGCGGCTAGAGTTGTTGCATGCTTCACGTCAAGCCGGCCATACCGGTCACGATTGGCGAATTCAAGAAATTGAATAAGAACTTCGAAATGCCAAAATTATTGTTTAAGCCCTCACCCATTAAAATGGGTGTTGCTCACGAGTTGCATCGCCCAAGCTAGGCATCACTATCAGCAACTCAAGGTGATTTCACGAGGTGTGGATGAACATTGGCAAGCAGACCTGGTTGAGATGATACCCTATGCTAGCGTTAACAACGGTGTACGCTACATGTTGACCGTCATTGATGTGTATTCCGAAATGGCTTTTGTTGAACCTGTGTTTCGCAAGTCTGGTCCACTAGTCACCAAGGCCTTTCAACATATTATTCAACACTCCAAACGTCAACCTCAGTTGTTACAAACCGACCAGGGGAAAGATTTTTTCAACAAGAATTTCTCCAGTTTTCTCAAATCTTTGGATATTCACCATTACACCTCGTACAGCAATCTCAAAGCCAGCGTGGTTGAGCTGTTCAACCGAACGTTGAAAACGCATATGTGGAAAGCGTTTACTGCTCAGGGTACTTATCGCTGGTTGGACATGTTACCAGAGCTAGTGTCACGTTACAATGACACCAAACATAGAACCATTGGGACCATGCCACGCCTTGTGACCAAACATATTCAGCGACTGGATAAACTGTTTAACCCCATAAAAACAGCAGATCCTAAACGTCACCGACTGAAAATTGGGGATTTTGTTCGTGTGAGCAAATTTAAGTATGCCTTCAATAAGGGCTACATGCCTCAGTGGGGGACTGAACTATTTCAAATTCGTCAAGTCAACTTGGACAGTCAGTCCAGTCACGTATTTACTCGAGGACCTCAACCATGAACCTATAAAAGGTAGATTTTATCTCCATTAACTTCAGAAAACAGCGTTTCCTAAACATTATCTTGTGGAAAAAGAGTTGAAACCAAAAGGAAATAAATTGTATGTAAAATGGTTAGGATTTAACTCTACCTTTAATTCTTGGATCAATAAATTGCATGTTGCGTGTACCTGTGTATTTTTATTTGTTTATTCACACATGTTGTACACCACCTATAGCTCTGTGTGTACAGTCCTCAGCTCCACATATTTCTTTCTTTCCACCTGTGTTCTCTCTTACACCACCCCTCCCCCTCTCACCCCCCCCCCCCCCTTCATCTCCCACCACTGCTGTTCGCAGCTCTTGCCTATAGGTTGTGTCATCATTCCCACAAGTTGCATCATACTTTTTGCTGATTCAGCGATTCCCACGCTTTGAATATCCTGTTATCAAACACGTGTACAGCTAACGTCCAAGGTGAACATGTGTGTTGGATCATATTACACGTGAACTTACATTTTGTCACGTGCGAACCAAAAGAGGATGTGACTTGTTAACAGTTATCGTGCACGTGGACAGCTAACGCCCAAGCTGAACACCTGTGCCAGGCCAAATTTCACATGAACTTGCATTTTGTCACGTACGAATCAAAACAGGATGTAACTTGTTAGCTTACATGTGGTTTCACACGTGTTCACATGCATTTCGCTCTTCCCTGCCACCACGGTTGTCAGATTATTTAACCTTCAACCTTCTGCGTCTTTGTAATTTTCCATTGCACCTGCTGTCAAGTCTGATCAGCGCATTCCAATAAGCTCAAATGACATTCACATTCTGCTAGTCTGTCCCCCTCTCCAGCAAGTTTGTTTTCTCTACTCGCTTCAACCAACATAGAACCAAGTTCTGTTTGCCCTTCATCTGATCATAGAATTATAATTTGCCTTGTAACCCATCAATGTTTACACGTTAATGATCCCCTTCGGGGGGTAAAATATCAGAAAAAACGACCCTTCGCTCTGTCATAAACCGACCCGTCGAAATATCGATTGTTCTATTGAGCACAGCCACCGTGGTCAGCGACAGGTTCGTTGAAACACACACACCCAGCAGTATCGTCTCTCTCAAAAACCACTCTTCATGAACATTTTAAACAGGTAAAGAATTTTTTTTCAACAAAAGTGTCGTTAGGCCCTTTGTCAACATTTCAAAAATATATTCAAAAAGGAGGCGTTAGCCCGAGTCCTATGACACCTCGTACACGTCTCTAGCGTTATTGGTTTGCGAGATATAGCATAAAGTCTAAAATCATGATTTTACCTCAAAATGGTTTTTCATTCCTACTCAACTCTAATATCCTCGGCAAGAGGACAACGCGACGAAAAAATGACACCTCGTACAAGTCTCTAGCCTTATTGGTTCGTGAGATATCAGCAAAAATCATGAAAAAACACTTGTTTACCCCAAAATCGAGTTTCCATTTTTTTTAAAAATATGAGTGCTCCTTAGCGAAGCCCCCATCAGCTCGAGTCCAACGACACCTCATTCGTGAATTTCCGACCATGGGTTCGGGAGATATCGGCTCGCATTAAAAACTGCTGACGCTAGGGCTTTAAACTGTCACTGCTCCCCCTACTGCACAGGTTTTGTCCTAGAGACTTTACATTTATTTTTGCTGTAGAGGGGGTCAGGGCCATTCTTTTATGTCAAATAAACATTTTTGTAGAATTCCTAGTTTTCGAAATATAGGAATTTCAAAATTGGACTGTTTTCCAAAAAAAAACATAAAAATAATAAAGATTCATTATAAAAAATAAAGATCATAGAGACCGTTCGTTTGAGCCATTGCACAACATTCTATCATGTTTGGTTTTCAAACTATCTCCTACTTTCGAAAACATAAATTTTCAATCAATTTTTCAAAATTATAACGAGTGGTCCATAGGAAAGAGGACGTCAACCCAAGTCCAACGACATGTCGCATGTCAAAATCGGACCATGCGTTCGCGAGATATTAATTATTTAAATGTTTCACCTTCGTTTGGCCGCCATGTTGGTTTATTGGGCACAGCCACGCCAAGTGTAATAGATCTCTCCTTGCTCCCCTACTAAGGCCCCTCCGTGGATGGTCTCTCGCCCTGATATCATCCTCGATCTGCACACTGTCCCTAAGTCGGACACGGACTCCTCTGTCCATCGGAGGCTTTTCCGGTCCGTGGTGAGCCGGTATCCAGGATCAGGGCTTCTATTCACGGTTAACGAAAGTAGGCTGTTCATTTGTGTTTGAGGATCGTCGGCTTCTCTTTTCACTTCCCGAAGCCTGTGGCTTGTACACAGCGGAGCTCTATGCCATCTTAGATGCTCTGCGGTACACGTTATCAGACGATCACCAGCACTTTAGTTAGTTAGTTGTTGTTTTAAGGGGCGGAACTATGAGGTCACTTTCTTGTGTGTACTGACTCTCTTAGTGCGCTGCAAGCGATTGATGTGTGTTTCCCGATGCACGACCTCCTCGTCATTGCGTGAAACGCTAGAACCGGGGTGACCTTTGTGTGGCTTCCCAGCCAAATGGGTATTGCAGGAAACGAACTTGCTGATCAGGCGGCGAGAGAGGCAGTCGCACTGCCCTCGCTACCGTATAAGGTGCCTGCTAGTGATGTACGCTCTCAGTTGCGACATTCGATCCTGTCGCATTGGGAGTCAGCATGGCGTGCCTTGGTTCCACCCAACAAACTGAGAGGCATCAAGGAGACAACTCTGTCTCCGGATCGGCCATGGGATTGCTACGCACTCCCACTTGCTAAAGAGAGACAAACCCCTCTGTGTGTACTTGAGGCGCCCACCTTACCGTGGCACACATTCTCTTGGAGTGTGTGGACTGGCCGATCTGCCAAGGACTCTTAAACTGCTTAACACCCTCTCCCTAATACTCCGTGATGACGGGCCGTCAGTTAGACCTCGTCGTCCGATTCATGAGGGAAAGTGGTACTTTTTTAAGTTTTAATGTAGGTTAATACTTTTAAATCAGGTTAAGTCTGTTTTATGTTTATTATTACGTTCATCTATTTTATTCTTCACTATGCCTTATTTGTTTTATTGTTTTTTTGCCATCGAATTTTTATTATTTTTATTCAAATAAGGAATAATTGTTGGGGCTCACTGTCCTGTTTTATCTAAATCATTTTCGTTTCATCCATGGCAGTGAGCTGTTTTTATGTTCATCTTTTCATTTCACGCCATTTCATTACAGTACATTAGGGGCCGATAACCTCGATGTTAGGCCCCTTTAAACAACAATTATTATCATCATCATCATCATACAGTGGTGCAACACACATTAGTCCGGTGTCATACTGTGGAGTAACACACAGTAGTGCGTTGTCATGCAGTGGTGCAACTCACAGTAATGCAGTGTCGTACAGTGGTGCAACACACAGTAGTGCGTTGTCATGCAGTGGTGCATCACACAGTAGTGCAACACACAGTAGTGAGGTGTCGTACAGTGGTGCAACACCCAGTAGTGCGTTGTGATCAGTGGTGCATCACACAGTAGTGCAACACACAGTAGTGAGGTGTCGTACAGTGGTGCATCACACAATAGTCCGGTGTCATACTGTGGAGTAACACACAGTAGTGCGGTGTCATACAGTGGTGCATCACACTATAGTCCGGTGTCATACTGTGGAGTAACACACAGTAGTGCGGTGTCATACAGTGGTGCATCACACAATAGTCCGGTGTCATACTGTGGAGTAACACACAGTAGTGCGGTGTCATACAGTGGTGCATCACACAATAGTCCGGTGTCATACTGTGGAGTAACACACAGTAGTGCGGTGTCATACAGTGGTGCATCACACATTAGTCCGGTGTCATACTGTGGAGTAACACACAGTAGTGCGTTGTCATGCAGTGGTGCAACTCACAGTAATGCAGTGTCGTACAGTGGTGCAACACACAGTAGTGCGTTGTCATGCAGTGGTGCATCACACAGTAGTGCAACACACAGTAGTGAGGTGTCGTACAGTGGTGCATCACACAATAGTCCGGTGTCATACTGTGGAGTAACACACAGTAGTGCGGTGTCATACAGTGGTGCATCACACAATAGTCCGGTGTCATACTGTGGAGTAACACACAGTAGTGCGGTGTCATACAGTGGTGCATCACACAATAGTCCGGTGTCATACTGTGGAGTAACACACAGTAGTGCGGTGTCATACAGTGGTGCATCACACAATAGTCCGGTGTCATACTGCGGAGTAACACACAGTAGTGCGGTGTCATACAGTGGCGCATCACACAATAGTCCGGTGTCATACTGTGGAGTAACACACAGTAGTGCGGTGTCATGCAGTGGTGCAGCACACAATAGTGCAACATACGGTAGTGCGGTGTCATACAGTTGTGAAAAACACAGTAGTGCGGTGTCATACAGTGGTGTAACACAGTAGTGCGGTGTCGTGCAGTGGTGCAACACACAGTAGTGCGGTGTCGTACAGTGGTGCATCACACAGTAGTGCGGTGTCATACAGTGGTGAAAAACACAGTAGTGCGGTGTCGTGCAGTGGTGCAACACACAGTAGTGCGGTGTCGTACAGTGGTGCAACACACAGTAGTGCAACACACAGTAGTGCGGCGTCGTACAGTGGTGCAACACACAGTAGTCCGGTGTCATATAGTGGTGTAACAGAGTGGTGCAACACACAGTAGTGCGGTGTCATACAGTGGTGCAACACACAAAAGTGCGGTGTCATACAGTGGTGTAACACACAGTAGTGCGGTGTCATGTAGTGGTGCAACATACAGTGGTGCGGTGTCGTGCAGTGGTGTAGCGTGCGGTGGTGCGGTGTCATGCAGTGGTGTAACACACAGTAGTGCGATGTCATACAGTAGTGCAACACACAAAAGTGCGGTGTCATACAGTGGTGTAACACACAGTAGTGCGGTGTCATGTAGTGGTGCAACATACAGTGGTGCGGTGTCGTGCAGTGGTGTAGCGTGCGGTGGTGCGGTGTCATGCAGTGGTGTAACACACAGTAGTGCTGTGTCATGTAGTGGTGCAACATACAGTGGTGCGGTGTCGTGCAGTGGTGTAACACAGAGTAGTGCGGTGTCATGTAGTGGTGCAACATACAGTGGTGCGGTCTCGTGCAGTGGTGCAACACACAGTAGTGCGGTGTCGTACAGTGGTGCAACACACAGTAGTGCAACACACAGTAGTGCGGCGTCGTACAGTGGTGCAACACACAGTAGTCCGGTGTCATATAGTGGCGTAACAGAGTGGTGCAACACACAGTAGTGCGGTGTCATACAGTGGTGCAACACACAAAAGTGCGGTGTCATACAGTGGTGTAACACACAGTAGTGCGGTGTCATGTAGTGGTGCAACATGCAGTGGTGTAGCGTGCGGTGGTGCGGTGTCATGCAGTGGTGTAACACACAGTAGTGCGGTGTCATACAGTGGTGATTTTACTATTATATCGTTAGTTGAATATTAATATTTTGTTGTCACTAAAATTTTAGTATTTTATCGTCATTTGAATTTTAGGATGTGTTTGTTAGTAGAATGTTAGTATTTTTGTTTTTAGAATTGCTTGATTACTTTCTTCTGAATGGGGGTAGCAGACTTTCAGAATAAATCAATTCTTTGCTTGTCTTAGAGATGATAAAGATATAGATAATCTTAGATGACTAGTGGCTACACTGCGTTTTGCTGCTCGGCTGAAGGCGACGAGAAACTACAGCCGTATAGCTCTTCCCGAGGATATGCACCTCTCTATGCATAATTCCATGTGATGATGGCCTCCTATCTTGTAAAATTTCATTCCAGATGAAAACTAGTCCCCCGTTCTGATCCTTGGGCGAGGACTATTCGAGAGGGGGTTAACATCACAGAAGTGACAACGAGGAAATCTGATATTCTACAGATCGGAGCGTGAAATGTTAGAATTATGATAGGTAGTGAAAGGTTAGAAAACTTAGAAAGGGAAGTGGATAGGTTGAGGTTGGATTTGGTTGGGATTAGTGAAATGCGCTGGCAGGTAGATCAGGACTTTTGATCAGGAGACAATAGGATCATTAGCACTCAATCAAACAATGGCCAAGCAGGGGTTTGTCTCATATTGACTAGGAAACTTGGACAGTGGGTAGATTATTATGAGTAATATAGTGAACGGATTATTGTAGCAAAAATCAATACAACACCTACGTGCACCACAGTGGTACAAGTCTATATGCCCACCAGTCAAGCTGATGATGGAAGATATTGAAAAGGTCTACGAAGAAATAGATGAAGTTCTGAGGTATGTCAAGGGTGATGAAAATTTTGTAGTAATGGGAGATTGGAATGCTTTGGTAGGGAAAGGAAGAGAAGGGAAAATAGTAGGAGAATTTGGATTACGTGAAAGGAATGATCGAAGAAGCAGGCTGATGGAATTCTGCACCGAGCATGAGTTGGTCATACCTAACACCTTATTCGTAAGCCACAATACCTAGGTAGAAGAATATACACATGGATGAGACCAGGAGATACAGGGCGTTACCAAATCGACTTCATTATGATCTAGCAGATGTTTCGAAACCAGATTATGGATTGCAAAACATCTCCAGGTGCTGACATAAACTCTGACCACAATCTGGTTGTTATGAAATGCAGATTTAAGTTGAAGAAACAGAAGAAAAGTCAAAAGCCAAAGAGGTGGGGAATAGGCAGACTGAAAGAGAAGGATGTAAACGAATGATTCAAGACGAGTATAAAGGAAGGACTAATGAAAAACCCAAAACAAACTTCAATTGCAGACGAATGGGCACATGTAAAGAATGAAATAACAAAATCCGCAGAGTAAAACATCGGTAGAAAAGAAAGGAAAGGTGGTAAACCGTGGATCACTCAGAATATACTAGAATTAATGAATGAAAGGCGGAAACACAATAATGTAAGAGATGGAAAGGGGAAAACAAATTACAGACGTCTGAGAAATGAGGTTAACAAGAAGTACAAGGAAGCAAAAGAAGAATGTTTGAAAGAGAAATGTGCAGGTATAGAAAATTGTCTGAAATTAGGAAAAGTAGATACATCTTATCGAAGGATTATGAGTACTTCTGGGAAAAGGAAGACTAAGTACTTTAATATTAACTTTAATATTAAGTACTCAGATGGAAAACCTCTTAACAGATATGGAAGTAAAGGTTGAGATCTGGAAAGGTTACATGTAGAGCGGTTGGGTCAGGGAAAGGAGATTGCGAATCATGTTATGGAAAGGGATGAGGAAATTCATGAGGATGAGAAAGGAGATGCAATATTGAGATCAGACTTTGACAAAGCATTGGAAGACTCAAGCAGGAACAAAGCACCAGGCATAGATGATATACCGATTGAGTTTCTAAGCTGCGTAGGTGAAGAAGTTCATCAGGTTATTTCACTTGGTGTGTAGGATTTATGAGACAGGTGAGGTACCGTCTGATTTCAAGAAGAATGTTATAATCCTTATACTGAAGAAAACAGGAGATGACAGGTGTGAAGATTACCGTACAATGAGCTTGATCACTCATGCTTCAAAGATCCTGACTAGAATAATTTAGAAGAGGATGGAAAGTCAGATAGAAAGTGAGTTGCGTGAAGACCAGTATGGTTTCAGGAGCAACTTAGGAACAAGGCAAGCTTTACTAAGTCTTAGGCTGATTTTGGAAGCTAGAATAAGGCAGGATAAGGGAACGTTCATGGCATTTGTAGACTTAGAAAAGGCTTTTGATAACGTTGATTGGAGTAACTTGTTTGACATTTTGAAAACGATTGGAATACAGGGATAGGAGGGTGCTCTACAATCTATACAGAAACCAGACAGCAGTTATTTGAGCCCAAGGACTTGAGAGAGAAGCTGGTATTCCGAAAGGTGTAAGGCAAAGCTGCAACTTATCACCCATACTTTTCAATCTATGCATTGAACAAGCAATGAAGTAAATTGAAGAACAATTCTAAGTAGGAGTAAGGATTCAAGGAGAAATAATTCCAACTCTGAGCATTGCTGATGACATCGTCATCTTAGCCGACACACCAGAGGATTTGAATGAGTATGGGTATGGATTCTGTCTTGAGGTAAGAATTCATGATGAAAATTAATAAATGTAAAACAAATATATTAGAATGTAGTCGACAGAAATCAGAAACCCCTATGGATGTCGATTTGGCAGGTGAAAAACTAAAGGAAGTAGGTGACTTCTGTTACTTAGGAAGCAAAATATCCAGTGATAGACGAAGCAAGGAGGA
Organism: Meconema thalassinum; assembly: GCA_946902985.2. Lineage (NCBI taxonomy): Eukaryota > Metazoa > Arthropoda > Insecta > Orthoptera > Tettigoniidae > Meconema > Meconema thalassinum. The sequence continues at coordinate 549,645,834 of OX336389.2, forward strand.
TGTAAAAAGTAGGTTAGCACAGGCAACGAAAGCATTTCTACAGAAAAGGAATCTGTTGCCATCGAATATAGATTTAGATATTAGGAAGCCATTTCTAAAGGCCTTTGTCTGGAGCGTGGCACTCTCTGGAAGTGAAGCTTGGATTGTTGGAGCAGCAGAAAAGAGGAGAATTGAAGCGTTTGAAATGTGGCGTTACAGGAGAATGATGAAGATCAGATGGGTAGATGGGTTACGAATGAAGAGGTTTTAAGACGAGTGGGAGAGGAGAGATGTTTCTGGCGACAGCTAATGGAGAGAAGAGATAGGTTGGAAGGACACATGCTAAGACACCCAGGAATAGCAAACTTAGTTAAAGAAGGATGGGTCGAGGATAAGAACTGTAGGGGTGAACCAAGGTAAGAATATGTTAAACAGGTTGCCTCGGATGTAGGGTGTGGTAGCTATGTAGAGATGAAACGATTAGCTCAGGACATGAAAGCATGGAAGCTGCATCAAGCCTGTCGAAAGACTGAAGACTCAAACATACATGTATTTGTCTGTTGTAAAAATTAAATGTTATAAATATAAACCATGAAGAATATGTGTTGGTTATTACACTACTCTTGAGCACCTCTATGTAGACCTCCTTATGTGCTGTAGTGTTTTCTAACCCGAAGAATCTGGTATGACCCTGAGGTCCGGCTGATGTTAATTTACTGGTCTGCATCATTCATAAACGGTTACAGTACCGGTACATAGAACATTACATATATTTGTAATTACCGGTACGTGTGTATTTTCGGCTAAGAAAATGAGGGGCAAAGACTTTTCGATCTGCCCTCGTAATTAATTAATAGGCATCTATCACCATCCATGTCAGTTTGATTGATCTAGTAGTTTCGGATACATTGAGAACCGATTAAGTATTTCTCATTGCTGCTACGATAGATTGTTTTATATGTAGGTCATAGAATAATTATACCAGCAGATAAAAATTATCATTGTAGTTCATTATACAAAGTTTCACTTCGATCGCTTGAATGAGACTCACAACATTTCGTACAGCCGCCATCTTGAATTTCTCATAAAATTGAACTAAATCAAACACCAGTATATTAAGATTTGTATAAAGATTAACCATGCTAAGATTCATTCAGTTTGGATGATAAAGTCGCGAGAAAAGCCCATTTAAATATTTAAAATTCGTGAGGCTGCCATGTTGGTTTTGTGCTCATCAGGTCCTTGAAAACTCAAGTACATGGGGATTTTATTTTTATAGCCCCTATCACCATACAACATTTCAATTTGATTGTGGTAAGTTCATAGATTCGTAGATATTGAGATTAGGTGAAATATTTCTCATTGCTGCCATGTTGGATTGTTTCATATGTATCCATTGTGTTATGTACCAGTATATAAAGATTGTTACTGTGGTTTATTATACAAACTTTTACTTCAATCGGTTAAATCAGACACAAGATATAAAAAAAGAAATAAAGATGTTTCACAGCCGGCATGTTGAATTTCTGAAAACAAATTAATTACATTGTACGCCTGTATATTAGGCCTTACGTAAAGATTTATCATGCTAGGTTTCATTGTGCTCATGTGAATAAATTGGGTGAAAAAAACATTTTAATATGTGAAATTCACATGGTCGCTATGCTGATTTTGTACTTCTCAGGTTTCTGAAAGCAACGTAGGTAAACATACTGATATCGCGCCAGGAGATGGCAGTTGGGTTTGAAAGGCATAGGTCTTTACGCTCACTGCGTATCGCGCATTCCAAAAACATTCAGTTGGTCACTACATGCTTCACTCACTCAGCACATTCCACCTTTCACTGGCTGCGTGTCGTCTGCTGCAATAATAACCATTGGCATGCGGGCAGCGGATATATTTAAGTTTGGAATAGGCGGATCGCGCAGGCGTACTGCAAGACCCCCCGCACCCCGTCGCAGCGTGTTCAACTGCCATCTCCTGCCGCTATGACAGTACTATAGTATCCTCTATGACCATACAAAATTTGAGGTTGATAGTAGTAATAGTTTCGGAGATACTGATTGCCTTTAAGGTATTTCGCGAGGCCGCCATGCTGGATTGCTGATTTGAAAGGCACAGTTGAGGTTGGACGGGACAGTAGTAAGTCCTTACCAAATTTCATTGAAATCACCTCTGCAGTTTAGATTTTATTAGGGGGAGGGAGGGGAGACACATACACACACACAAACATACGCACACATACGCGGACAAAAGGTGATCTCGTAAGCCCATATGTCATAAATGAAAATAGGCTAAAATATGTATACCACACGATAGTGTGGAATCAAATAATGAAATAAAGTTCCTCTGGTAATTCCATGAAATCTGGCTCAGCCGTCTTTGAATAAATAATAACAGACCGGACACAGGACAGATAAAAAACTGAAAATTTATAATTTATGGTTTTTCCATATGCCCCACTATTATTGAGAATAACTTACATCAAACTGTAAGGGGTCTTTGTGTATTGTGGAATAACAACCAAAATATCGTTGTTATCATATGAGTGACTATTATGGGTTAACAAATGTAAGCAAAACTATCTGCTTCATTATTTGAAATTAGGATGACCCTGATTGCTTGTTTCTCGATATTTTTGTTGAGGTACGTTTCAATAATACTTGCGCTCCTTGGCGCTTGAGACTGAAGCATTCTCGCATGATAAGCGAGAACGATACCCTTTTCCAGCGAGACAGTGAGAAGAGACTCGTCGTAGCCACGCCTGGTGATCGAGACGAGCGGGAAGCGTGAGTAATATTGTTCATCTTTGTACGTACTAGTGTACTTGGCCTAGGTGGAACTATTGTTTTAAATTCTAGATGCTCTTATTAGAGACCGATAGCCAAGATCTTAGGCCCCATTAAACAATTACCACAACCATAATCATCATCATCAGTTATATGCTGCACATGAATAGCAAATGACTCAATTGGCTGTGACGCTCGCTTTCTACAAAGGGTGCGTGATTTGAATCCTAACTGAGTTGGTTGCCATTTAGGAATGTATGCGAAAGACCCAGTCCGTAGATTTTACTGGAGCGGCCATGAGTGGCGCAGTGGTAACGTTCTCGCCTGCTGTGCTCTAAATTGCTGGATCGAATCCAGGCAGTCAGTTGGCATTTAAAGGTGCTTTAAATATGTGAGGGAGCCGTTCTAGAAGGTATATTGGGACATACTAGATCCCATTCAGGGAAAAATCCTGGCACCGCGGCGTTTCTAAAAGCCCCAGTAGTTAAATGGGACGTAAAACCTTAACATTATTATTATTACTATTATCATTATTATATTTTACTGGCTCAATATGTAGATGAAATTTCAGTACCATGATGTCTCTAAAAATGATAAGAATTAAAAGGGACATTACATTAATGCACCGTAGTTATTAAGCTTCCAGACCCAAAGGGCCTGGGCTCGATTCCCGGCTTTGCCAGGAGATTTAATTCGGTCTGAGTTTTTGAACGGAATACACTCAGTCTCGTGAGATAAAACTTGGAAGAGATGGGTTCGATTCCAACTTCAGCTGTCCACGAAGTGTTCTTCCGTTGTTTCCCACTTCTGCTCCAGGAAAGTGCCGATATGGTCCTAACTTACGCCCACGGCCGCCTCCTTCCAAATCCTAGCCTCAATTACAAATATGCATACTACTACAGTCTTTACATTGCACAGACAGATTCCATACACACTTATAAGTACCCGGGGTTACAAGACTACGATGTCGCAAAGCCCCTGGGATGTTCGGGCGTTCAGTCACTCATAGTACACTGAGCGGTCAGAACTTTTTCAGTACTCGAAAAACAAAATGCATTTCGAGTGGCCAAAGTTCATATTAGGAGCGAGTTATTGCTTTACCATTTCCGAGTACTCGAACTCGGTTAAAATACTGCCCAATCGTGTCAGGCCAACTCGCTCATTGCACATCTCGGAAACATCAGCCTCTCCATACACAAGGCCCAACAAACTCCATGGCTGTACAGTATTTGGAGATGTGTTAGAAGGAATGTCTGGGTTAGGAGTTGGTAAATAGGGACGAATTCTACGAACTACCTCAAGAGTGCGTACAGTATAATATTTAATTATCTCCATATCCCTCTCAGTTGGACTGCTAAAATTACCCGGAAACTAATACAGTACTTTGAAAGGTCAATGCCTCGCATAATCCTAATAGTGGTCTATAACTGCTCTCTCTGAATATTCTATCGCAGCGTGAATCGAGCGTAACACACCTGAAATGAGAAACAATTTATGGAGTTCATTATGTGTCATAAAGACACATTTAGTGTACAAGTTTATAACTCAATAAAGCGCAAGTTACGACCTATGGGATCCAGAAGCTAAGGAGGAATTACGTCTTGTATGATTTATTGCGTGTTTTTATGAAAAAGAAAAACCCTGCCCTCCCATTGTTCTAAGAATGAATGTGCTGACGATTGAACTCCAGTAGTAAACATTAGTAGTTTGAATTGGTCGCTTTTGAATCCCTTCCTATCTTGAGGCCACTGTACAATGCGACTAGTCTAAAATGACATAGTCGCGGTCGGTTCGCGAAGCGAGTGACCGCGGCTGTGTTATGCGCCAGGTACCGGTGCGGCAAGTGCTCCTCTGCCTGGATTTGAATCTAATTGGGACTAAAAAGATGTTTGGATTAATAAATACATTTTTATGAAGTGATTAATATTTAAACAAATTATTTCTATTTAATTTGACTTGATTAAGGGGTTTGACAATGGGGGATCTGATTTAATGTTCGCATAATGACTTATAGGTATTTATTATTTCCTGATTTGACTTAGCTATTGACCGTCACAATTTCACTCATTAGTTCACTGCAGTTTGGGATGATGGTCGCTTATTATGCTAGATGGAGCATGGTGTTGATGGTTTAATTGTCGTTTACAGCGGCAGCTTCAGCTTGATAATAATAATATAATAATGTAAAATGATCTGAATCTGTAAGTTTTTGAATTAAGACTTTAGGGAGTAAGAGAGACCTCTAGGAGGTTGGTATTTGAAGTATGAAAGAAGAATAAACCTTCAGTAGGTGTCTGATTAGAAATACAGTAATAGTTGGTTTGAATAAGCCTCGCTTTTAAATTGGGTAATAATGTTAAGAAAATGGATTACCGGAGTGTAGTGAATGAGTGATAGTTTAGTCGAACCCACGACCCACAGGGCACCATCCCGAGTAAGTCGGCCGTGGCCAACCCAACGGGCAGTACCCCGCGAGGCCGCGAGACGAGTAAAAACAATGTAATAAGTTATATGACTGTGTTATTGTTGTGAAAAGTGAAGTTCTGTAGCGGGGAGTTTGAATTCGGAAGCGCTCTTCCCTGATGGCCGCTTGAGTCTTGGAGCAGCCATTCAGGGCCCGGCTGTGCATGGCTACTTTGAAAGTGTTTTAAAAGTATTTGCAAGTGAAAAATGTTAGTGTTTTATGATTGTTTATTGTTGATTGTTGATTTTCGTGCGAGCAGAGTGTAATTATGGGTTATATACTAGTCGAAACGCGGGTCAGTCGTCTGAGGCTGATCGCGCTCGACCGGTCTTCATGTGATGTACTGGGTTCAAATTTTCAGTGAATATTGGTGTAATTTGAGTTCCCTGGACCGTGGTTCATCACCCCGGGTGGGCTGGCATAGCCTTTTACCCCCCAGGCAGATTAAACCATGAGGTCAGGGTCTTGTGTTGATGAGTAAGCCACGTGCAGTTGCGTGTACCTACATGGTGTAAGTGCGGCGCTTTTTATGTACTTGTACCCTGGGAAGGAAGCCGCGTGCTTGCCTCCGCAATTTACGCAAGTAGGGGAGTCCTTAGACACTTTGCAATCAGCATGCCAGTGATAACCGCCGCAGCGATTACACTGGCCTTCCCTCTTGCAGTTTCCTGCTGTATGGTGCAAGCGTTGGCAATTGTAGCATTGTATAATGAGTGTTGGATGTGGTCTAGGAGGAGGGCGTCGGGACGCCAGTGTTTTTGCAGGTGTAGATTGGGGAGGGAGGGGCTGTGGGTCAGGTGTAGCATCGTCCTTTGAGGAAAAAGCGATTGCTTGTAAGGGAGCTGAGTTTTACGTTGTTGGGAGCCTTCGTGTTCGTGTTCAGTTGGCAGAGTAATTTGTAAGGAGTCTGTTTGAGTGTTAGTGATAGTTAGAGTTATTGGGCTGGTAAATTAGATGTTCTTGTGTTTGCGCTTGGGACGTATGTGTGCAAAAGATGTTTGTGACCATGTCTCGGCTGTGTCAGGACTGTTTGAGTTTGTTCGTGAAGCATTTCAGTGGTGCATGTTTGGACGTGTTTTACTGAAGTGAATGTTGGCATGGGAGGTGGAATTGGGATTGTCTGGGTGGTTTTTGAACCTGTTTTGCCTGTGATGTCAGGTCTGTTTGTGAGTTTTCCTGTATTTCTGTTGGTTTGAATGGGATGAGAATATGCGAGGGGATGTAGGGATGGCTCCAGTAGAGCCTTTGTGATCGTGTTGAGGCGGTAGTCCCTGGTAGGTGTAATTGTTATGTGATGGTTAACCAGTTCCTCGATGTTAGTGATGTGAGGAGCATGAGATGTGAGCACGTTAATTATTGCCTCGCGGGTGGCGGACAATTGTATTACGCCCGCTGGGCGCACGACAATTAGCGTCCTTTTGGGTGAGCGGCGTGTAGGAGATTCGTACCATAGAGCCTCCCCGAAATCGAACTCCGGAAAGGTTCCATGGGCCGGGGTTGGTGTAAGTGACTTAAGTGTCTGCTGTAGTGATTCTGGTATCCATGAAGTCATGTTAGTGTAAGTGTATCTGAATGTGTGAATGAACGTACAGTAACTTATGAATAAATAAGTAAAGGGTCAAATGCCGTAGCAGACCCAAAAATAGAAAAATGGGAAAGATTTGGCCTCGTCCAAGAAGAGCCGTAGTCAGTCGCGCAAGGTTAACCAGTTTTAACGGTTGGAAGCCGTGACAATGCGCGAGCTGACTTCGAATATTTATTTAAATAATTAATTAATTATTGGCTGATGACGGGTGAGAGGGATGAGTTACTTGGGTGAACTCGGGGGTAATAGGACTGCTTGACGTGGATGGTTAAGGGTGAGGTATGCGCAATAAGCTAGGCTTCAGGGCGACAATGGGTAACGGTTGGAAGTAGGTATTGTTGCTAGAATGGCAGGGCTGGAAGGGAATTGATTAATGGTTGGGTAGGGCTAGATGGTAGCGATGAGTCGTAGCCTTGGCGGAAGATAAGTGTACAATGCTTTGACGTGTTTGTAACTTAAGAAGAGGGGAAAATCGGACATTTATGGAAACATTTCTACCTGAGGCCAAGTCAGAGTAAATTGAACTGATTCTTATTGTGCTCACTAGATCACTGTATTTGCTGAATTTTTGTTGATAGAAATGTGTCCAGACTACAGGTCGTGGCGTGGCCCACAGTGGTGTACCAACGGTACGGAGTCGCGGATCATCTAGGGGGTGGGGCTGACATCTATAGTTGTATAATTGCAAATTATGATAAAGCATATTCCAAGGGGGAATTTATTAAAAATGATGAGATTAATGACAATATTGTTAATGGATCGCTTGAATTTATTTTGATTGATTAATTTAAAATTAATTATAGCCCAGCATATGATGTAAATGGTTTAATTATATCAACGTCCCTCAGAAATTTAATTCTGGTTTGAGGGCTGGAACGGGAAATGGTCAGTCTTGTGAAGTAAAACTATCCTGGAAGGGGATTTCCTTGATTTCCTACTTCTACTCCAGACAAATGCCGGGATAGTTCCTAACTTAAAGCCACGGCCAACTCCTTCCCAATCATCACCTAATACAACTATCATAATAACAAAGGTTACCAGACAAATTCTACACACACCCAAGTACACGGGACTGAAATGACCACGATGTCCAAGCCCTGAATGAAACAATAACAAAACATCTATTTAGATCTATAGCCTAAATAAGAGTAATACGTTTGACAAATTTTCTTTTGTGATTTGGGCCTCATTGACTGTCATTTAACTGTGCTTCTGAAAGTCTCGTGATTTTTGATGTTACTGTGTATGTTTTGGTAACCATGTTATCTACGTCTGAATAGTGAAGTATAGGTTACGTAGGTCTAACTCAACGTTTGTTATTGCTTTAATTTATGTAGGCTACTTGCTTATATGTATCCTGCTTGTCATGTCGCGCAGTCATGTTAATAACCCAGGCGTAGTTTGCTTCATTTGCGATGATTTTTTTTATATAAGTCGCAGAGGAAACCTAAATCTTCTTCGATAAAAAAGGGGGCATATATGCTATATTTTGTAAGTAAATTTGACAAGGGAAAACGTTCGCCACCCGGTAAATGTTGTGGTAGATGTTCGAGATCTAGACGTGGATGGCTTTCTGACATAATTCGGAAAACGATGATATTATGGAGAAAATAGGATGATGATCTTGCATAATGCTACTTCTGTTTAACGAAGCGTCGATGAACATGTTGTTGTTGTTAATTCCTTCAGGAACTTTCCGACATCGTGGTCATTTAGCCCCGTGTACTGGGGTGTGTGTGGAATTTGTCTGATAACCTGTGTCACTGTGATATCTGTACTAGTGTGTGTATTTCGCAATTGAGGTGGGAAGCGGTCGTGGCCTTAAGTTATGAACAATCCCGGCATTTGTTCGGAGTAGAAGTGGTAAACCATGGAAAACCTCTTCCAAGGTGGCTGAGGTAGAAATCGAACCCGCCTCTTCCTCAGTTTTGCCTCAAGAGGCTGAGTGAACTCCGTTCCAGCCCTCAGACCAGAATTGAATTTCTTGACAGAGTCGGGAACCGAACCCGGGCCTCCGCGGTGACAGCCAAGAATGCTAGCCACTACGCAACGAGGCGAACATAGTTGAACACAATTCGGTGTCAATCATTTTATAATTTATCCCAGTCTTCGTTCAGTCCAAAGTCCTGTAAGTCAGTATCTGAATCAGTACCAATTCTCAAGCCACCTAATGAAAGGACAACAGCCGAACAGGCGCAGAGGGCGAACCTGTATGGTACTCTCTTGTTCAAACATCGATCCAGATCCAAGCAAGCACTTTGAATGCAACCTTGGAAGTGGTTTTCCGTGGTTTACCACTTCTACTCCGAACAAATGCCGGGATTGTACCTAACTTAAGGCCACGACCGCTTCCCACCTCAATTGCAAACTACACACAACTGTACAGACATCACAGTGACACAGGTTATCAGACTAATTCCACACACACCCAATTTAGAGGGCTAGGCTGTCGTCCATTTTTCTGGCTTAGGACTTTTCTTTGGTGATGGGGAAATGATCTAGAAGGTGTCCTAATACTCCGCCTTTCTTTACACCATGAACCCGTCAAAGACGGGTAAACAATGATATTCAGAGTTATAAACCTAACAGAAGAATGATGAGTGGCTCTGAAGATACGCGACTCTGTCGGTGGTATGCCAACATCCATGAGAGCTTCTGGAGTTACTAAGATCCTTTGACAAGAAAAGAGATATACATACTGTAGGAGGGAGGGAGAGAGAGTGAGAAAGAGAGAGTGAGAGTTAGAGAGAGGGGAGAGGGAGATATTGAGAAAAGGCAAAAAAATGTTTAACTGACTTGAACGAGAAAATGAGTCTATTGAGATTTAAAAGTACTCCTGGAAACAATCTAATGTAATTGTTCAGTAAGTTGACTTCGATTGGCATTAAACCTCTGCATTAGGCTGTGGTTGTGGTGTGCGTCAAGTCCCGCTCCCACACAATTGAACATAACTGCAATTTTCGTAGGCATGTATATACATGGAGACAACTGGCAGTTATTGAGAGTGAAATAGAATCGTACTGAATCAAGTAGAATTCTCAGTCAAGAATGGAATCGAACAGTTAGCGACAATCCAGTAGCGTAGCAAACCGCGTTAAGTCACGCTACACGACTTCAATGGGAATCCATGGTTCGAATCCCGACGCTGACACCTGCCATCCTAAGCGGTGTTTCCTCTGATTTGTTTTTCACACCCATTCCACACGAATGCTGCATCCTATCTCAGTCCTACTCCCTAATAAGTACAATTTATGCACCCTACAGTCGTCAGAATAACTCAGGTTGTTTGACAAACACCAGAAACTCGCGAATACACGGGATTGAAGACAAGTGTCCCAAACCCGTTATTGAAGAAGAAGTAGAAGAATTGTCTAAATGCATGCATCCCCGTTTGACGATCGAGATATGTCTTGTCGTGGTAAAGAAACGGACATAAAATAAATAAATAAATAAATAAATAAATAAAATAAATGTTAATTAATTGTTTGCTCTTTTTAATTTACTTTATATTCCGGGCTCTTTTTTTCGTTGCGTAAATGTACGTACTCTAGATCTATCAAACGGTCCGTTTTTGTATTTTCCGTGTAGAAGTTCTGTTTGATTCATTTTCGCTAAATGTGAGCAGTGGAGTGCAAATTTCGACCGTTTTCTTTATTTGGTTCGATTTTATTCCACTAAATAAGGGTCGATCTTCGAAGTGACGTGTGAATCTGCTCCTAAACTCTCCTGACGACCTGTACAATGAAGGAAAATTATGTCGCTGGGGGAGAACAGGCATATATTGATGTTCTGAATTGGGTCAGCCAAACTCTGCATAGAAGTTGCTTCCCAGAGGGATTGGACAGTTTGCAAACACGTCTCTCTGTGCGCCTCGGTGTGTTTGCTGCGGCGCAGCCGTGCCCGTTCAATCTTGTACTACGGCCGCGAGGGCAGCTGCAGCAAGTCCGGAGATCGCAGATTCGAATCCCAGTGCTGACAGCGGCCATCCTCCAGGTAACTGCCGGGATAGTACCTTACTTCAAGTCCCGGAGCACCTACCTTATCCCTGTCGCGAATGCAGTTGCACACACTATTACAGGCATCACTCATCAGACAAGTTCAACACACACCCAACTACACGGGACTGATGACCAAGATGTTCCAAGCTCCTTAAATAAATTAACAACAATTCTCAACTTGCAGAGCAGGGGGTGTGATGGTGCAGCGGTCAAGCTGCTTGCCTCCCCCAGGGGTTGGGTTCCCGGTTAATCTGTCAGTTGTAACTCTTCAGTCGGTGAACTGACGGGGTCATTGGGCAAATTCGTGTAAACCGACAAGAGTTACAACTGACAGTTTGTATAGGCAACACTGAAAGAATCACTTCTAAACGTTGCATTCTCGATCAATGCCTGTGGGGTTGATGAGTTGAAATGTAACGTCCCGTAGTTCAGATTCTGTGTAAGTAGGAGGTTCCTTGACTTATGATTGCGAGATTAATGGCCTCAAAAAACTACAAGCCCGCTTGCTTGTTTAATAAGAATGCATCTATCCGTGAGATTCGAGTTATCCATTTTGAGAAAGTCCTAATACTACGAAACCACATATCGCCGTCACAAGAAATGAGCGTCCGGAATAAGTTCAAATCCGAATGGACATTCACGACTATCATCACATTCAACCTTCATGTTATGGTTCGTAGTTTGATCTTCAGGGGCAATGAAACAATGTTTCCATCATAACTAGAATATCGACGAGTTTGGGAAGCTGTTAGATAGCACCGTTTCCTGTAAACGGCAATACGGTTCAAGTGGTAGGTAGCAAGTAGTGTAGCCTAATAGGTGTGCTATGGCGAGCCTAGTCATACATCGGTGTAGCTCAGTTGGTACTGACTCAGGTTGTATCAGCTGATAGGTGGCTAGTTCGAATATACTGGGGATTTTTATTGCCCGCCAATGAATTCATTATGTTATGATTCCTAGTTAGGTAGCCTACTCCGGGGCAATGAAACAATATTCACATACATGTTCCCATAATAAATACGTGTTTGGGAAGCAGTAAGGTAACATAATCTCTACATATCTGCAGTAGAACAAAGTCCCTGATTCTTGGATGTAGTGGTTAGTCTCAAGAACCACTGGAGGGATTTTGATGCGGTTTTCTCCATTCTGTAAAGCATTTCTCGAGGAAGGTTTCTGTAGAAAGACCTTCATTTATGACCAAAGGAAGCCGAGCAGTAACGGTTTCAGTGAATCGAGTCCAAGAAAACCCTGCCGTCCGTGCGCCTTTTTTTAAGCTTGCCCTGGGTAAATCATTATAAATATCTATATACTATGAGTGTAAGAATTGTTCAGTTTGATATGTTCTACAAAAAAGTCCGCGACAGCATATCTCAATATTTAATGCATCGCCCACTATAGGTGTTTTTACGTTTTCATTTCTTCCAACAATCTCCATTCAGTGGTAATTCATATTACCAGCTTCGGAGTGAGTTTACGAGCGTGAGCCTATCACCCTATCTTCGGCCAGCATCAAACAGGCGAGTCGTGTCGTGTTAAGAATTCAGAGAAGAGTTTATGTGTTTGGAGTTTACTGTTCACCTCGGCTTTCCTGAATTGCGTCTGTGGCCTGCCGTCCGTGTGCCTTTTAATCCTGCGCTCGGTAAACCGTTTAAGATACCGGGTGAAGCTAGTTTCTTATTAACGGTCCACAATGGCATAATAGAACACTGCAGATATTTGAGCGCTTATGCAACATATAAGTAGGGCTCTGGACCGGACCATAACCTCGCTAAAGGACCGATCCAGACCTGTCTTTGTCAGTCCGGTCCGTGCTGATTTTAATAGTGATAAACCGCAGATTGGCTCGTAAATCGACCCTGTATGGAAGAGTTACTTCCATTTTACAAAGATGGGAACCCCGCGGCGTAGCCGTGCTCGACAATCGTGCGCCACGGCCGCGATGGCAGCTGCAGCGAGTCCGGAGATCGCAGGTTCGAATCCCGGCACTTACAGCGGCTATCTTGAGTTCGGTGTTCACCCGGGTGTTTCCACACTCCCCCCAGGAAATTGGCGGTATAGTACTGCACCCGAATCCTGCATAGTCATAGCCTATTTCCGCAAAGATAGAAAAGGATTGTAGGGAGGTCGATACCCAGCCAGGTTAACCAACACTACCCTACTAGGATAATGACTAGGGAACCCTCGATGCATACCGGCCATGCAACAACACTACCGATTAGTTACACATTTACATAGAAAATAAACTATCCTAAACACAAAATGGTAGGACGAGAATCTCAGATCTCGGGTGTGAAAGGTAAAAGTTGAGACTAACATGAATTCTAGTAACCAATTCGCAGTATTATCGCACGTCGATTGCAAGAATGAAATGATGATCAGATTTATAAAAACGAACAGGCAAACAAAAACTAGTGCCTGGGATTTATTTCCAAACAAATAACAAATAAGAAAAAAATATAAACCCTATCACCAATAAAATAATCAAACAAGTTAAAATTTACTGTTTCACACGTCAGATAGTTCTACTATCTGTAGAATAAATGTTCCTGAACATTCTCGTTACAACAATGTAGTTATATTACATTTCACAAAATGTTAACGTAAATTGACAGTCACCCTGTGGCTATGTCATTGAAATAATCTGATTAAAATCAGCTGTTCACCCATAAAAATGAAGTTAACATTATAAAAACCCTACATTATACACGGGCGTGCGTAAAATGTTACTATCTACTCTAATAATACATAAGGTTTAAATATTTACATTATCTACAGTTCTCGTGCTTCACACGGTTTAAAATATGCTATTAACACTATCAGTCGCGATCTGACAGCTTCATAGTGCCTCTGTTACATAAACAGTTCTTTGAACAATGTTTCTACCAACGATCAAATTCTCAGGTACTTCTAGTGGTATGTCATAATAAATAAGCCTGAGTATCAAACACTTAAGTTAAATACAGCTTAGAATGTCGTGTCAATAAATAAAACAATAGGATAAAGAGCGATGCGAAACTACTTAAAGACTCTATACATTTCGTGGATCATATACAAATATTCTCTGACATAAACAATTCAAACATTTAACCTTTGTGTTAGCGCTTCTTACTCATCCTGTAACAATTCGTTACTCCACATAGCAATATATTCCTTCCTTCCGCAATACAGTGAACAATACTTATCAATAGCGTCTGACTACGCTCCAAACATGTCATACTTCCTTCCTTTCCTTTCTACAAACAAACTTCAAAACTCCGCACGGCATTACTTCCATAAAAAAAAACATCTTGCTACACAGTTGTAGAAGTTGTAGAAGAATTAGTGATTTTACTAGGTAACTACGCTAGAGTATGCTACCGTTCAGAATGCACTCCTAACTCTCAACTCTTGTCTAAATTATTAAATCTCGTGCATCAAATTACAACAATTACATGTTCGTTCACAATAATACAATTCACAAAGTGCAAATCAGCTGCGGGTGACCCCAACTCACTCGGCCTGCAATCACCTGCTCTGCGTCTCGGCTTGAGCTGCTAACGGTAGATCTACCATCTTCACGGCCAGCGGCCTGGAAACTGCGTTTCTTGGATCGTCTGGCTGCAAATGGTCTTCTGCTTCTTCTTGTCTCTGTCCTGCAGAGTGGTCTTGCCATCGTAGATCCGCAAGTCCTGAGTTGACATCTCGTCCTGGTGTTGTTGGACATCTTGCTTGTAGTGTAGAAACTCTTATTGGAATACTGCAAGTTATTGCGCAGTTGTAGCTGTGTCGATCCTTGAATTTCCAAGTCACTCTGACTTCCCAATCCATGGTATAGATTAACCTCCTTTCATTTTATTTAGTTCTCCTTAATCTTCTCTTCAGTAGACGTAGAATAAGCTTTTCCTCCCCGACTTACAATCGCTGTCATCATGTAGACTGTAATGTAGATTGTGATGAAATACTGTTGAATTATATAGTTGAAATCGTTGTAGCAATATTGTAGCTTGCAATAAACAATACTGTTGGTTATTGCTTCTCGAGAAAGTGCTGTTTATAAGCGAAGACTTGTTCTAATGATATTATACTTTTATAAACGCCGGCTCCTCTTCTGAACTTCCTCGGCGATCCCTTGGTCGTTTGATAGTACAACGGTGCTTGTCGACCGCGCTTATGTTGCGTGCAGTAAATGCTTCTTTTCTGTGCGCGTGCGTCAAACGCGTCCACTCGTGTCCAGTCGCTGTGAGAGAGTAACGCCACGCTTCTTCTCTCCGCGGCGCGTGTCACTGCTAGCCTAGCTCAGCTAGCCTCACACACATGTATTTTAATAGAAATATACTCATATTTGCTCTTTTACTCAATAATTTATATTTCTTTTCAACCAAATAAATTTCATATTGCATTCTACACCTGTAGATGTGCTTATTTCTCTTTATATTTGCCAGATTTATATAAAAGCGATTCCCACAAAAATTATGTGCTATTATTTGATTGGCTGTTAAAATATTATGATAAAGGCTCCTGGGTCTAGCCTCTTATCCACGGGTCGTGTGCATCGCTTTGTTATGATCGCCTTGCTAACCAAAACTGGTTTTCTTGTGCCAAACATGAAGCTCTGTACAATTTCCAGCTTCGAATGATCGAACTCTTCCTTAGTTAAAATCTCATTCACCAGAATATTTCCAAATAATAAATTCCTCAAAATGCTTCAAAATTCTCCAAAATACTTTCATCGTGCTTCATTTGCATCCCATAATACATATATATTTATTAAATTATTTAAATTCCAAATTTCCAATTTTTTCCTTTCAATGGTGCACAAGTCGTTCGAACCTCGGCTCAATCAAAGGTCCTAAGCTGGGCTGAATTCGAGTTCAGTACCATACTTCAATTCTCGGGGCACCTAACTCATTCCTGTCTCAAATTGAGTTACACACTACCGTATTACAGTCATCACATAAGTACAGTTTATCAGACAAC
This sequence comes from Meconema thalassinum, assembly GCA_946902985.2. Classification (NCBI taxonomy): domain Eukaryota; kingdom Metazoa; phylum Arthropoda; class Insecta; order Orthoptera; family Tettigoniidae; genus Meconema; species Meconema thalassinum. Next base: position 549,661,605 of record OX336389.2, read on the forward strand.
TTCAACACTCACCCAACTACACAGGGCTGATGCTCAAGATGTCCCAAGCCCCTAAAATGAATTAACAATAGCAAGCAAAGATGGTAAACGGTGTACAATGTCAAATGAAGCATGCTTATAATCAACGGGGTGAAACTAACGTTCAATGACATTTCAATAATGCACAACAGTGTGCTAATGTCATATCGGATTATCGTAATCGTCGTCGTTGTTTTTAATTCATTTTTGAAGCTGGGGACATGATTTTTATCAGTCCCGCACGTGGTGATCACTCCACACTCAATTGATAATGCGTGATGAAGCTAGAGACGTTAACCTATTAGCACCCTGGTAAGAAAAATCAATTTTAATGTTGATAAAGCTGTTGTTTGATTTAGGGGCTTGTGATATCTTGGTCGTCATCTTCGTGCATTTTTATTTGCGGTGAGTAAGTCTAATAACCTGCGTTAGAGGTATTGTGTGTATCTATAATTATTGATGTCCTGGATTTGAATGCGTACCCCGGGACATGCTCCGGGAATATCGGATTCCAACCATCCAGTCCAGTTGCACAGTCAGGGACGTTGGCGGGTAAGAAAGCTGATGACGGGGCATATCCAACTCGAGCCATATCGACCGGCTGCGTAGCGCATTAGTTCAAGGCTCTCACTTACCGTGCCCAAGTTGCGCGATTGAATGCCGGTGCGGTGCAGTGGATTGGCACTTGAGGATGCTTTAATATAAGATATCTGCGTCAGGAGGCTTATGGCACGCAAAAGATCCTCTCCATAATTCCGGCACTTGGTGTCTCTAAAGTCACAGCAGTTTAAAGACGATAGATAGCCTATAACCTTAATAAAATTCTAGTCATCGCTGCGTGTAAGTATGCTCAGCTCACTGGTTATTTTCATTCAGAGCTTGGACATCATGATAATCAGCGCCGTGTGCCTGAATATAGGTAGAATGTGTAAGATAACCTGTATTAGTGTGTATTTGTAATTGGGGCTTTCGGAAGGAGGTGGCCTTGACCTCAAATTAGAAACATTCCCGGCATTTGCCTGAAATAGAAAAAACACTTCTTGGATGAGATGTTTAACAAGTGCGTTTGATCACTAAAGATGACTCTATGCCATTTATTGACCACGCTGATCTTCCTCGACACCCTTCCACGTGGCTGTTGTAGGGCCCGTGGAATACTTCTGCAGGAACACGGGTTCGTAAAAGTCACATTCATGCAGACAATTCTCAACTGTTGCGTAACGTGGAGCACCACTGTTTCTCGAATTTGCGCTGCTCTTGCGCGCGAGTCCATCCATGCCATCAGAATGAATCGGCGAACCTCCCTTACAGTTGTCCGAAGATTTGGGCTTGTGCATTGTCTACTACGAGTGTTCGTACCTTCGTTTGATCACTGCAGCCATATCCGTAGAATTGTAGATGCCTGTCGACCAACACGTGCAGCTACAGTCTGTAGAGGTAACTCACTCTCACACACACATGTTCTGAGTTCTCTCTGAAACAATTATTTGACGGGGAACAGTTCACCGCACAGACTACAAGTCAACTATGCTACACCATAGGCCTATGCTGGAGGTGATTTCTCTCCGACCAAACACTTGTATACACATGTCAGTGGACCTCAAAATGTTATTGTTCCATACCTTGAAAATCAACGCAAACGACCGCTTTCTTCATGGTGTTCCCATTTTCATTTCCAAGAGTGTAAAAATACGTAAGGAAATTAATAAAATCGGGCAGTTGGCTGTTCTGTAGACTAAAACTAAACCACAGAAGTAAATTTAAAAACAATGACGTTCATCTTGCACAAATCACATGGTGTGGCCAAATTCAAATAACTGTTCTCCCACAAAGTAAAGGGGGGTGAAGAACTGAACAGCCTTTTTTTTTTCGTATATTCTACTGATATTTTCCATTTAAAACCTCTCCCGCTTGATAAAAGGATTTTCCATGTGATGCACCATGAGCTTTTGGTACTCTACCTACTTTATGATAAAGTATACAGTAACAATTTCAAACTCTAAACTCAATATCCAAACGTTGTAATCATTTCAGACAACAACAAAAATAATAATATTCAAGAAAGCAATACAAAGGAATTGTGTACCAGAGTATTTAGTTCATTGAACTAGTTTATCAACTTACCGAGAGATCAGTTCAATGGAACATCGGTAAAATACAGTAGGCCTATGTTCCTTCTCAGAAATGAACATACGTATCTATAGTTTACGATGCCCACAATAGAAAATTGGGATAGACGATCTCGGCTTTCCACCACTTAAAACTATCTCCACCAGCTCGTGCTACAATATATAACTTACAGTATCGGTAATTATGACTCCTCCTGCGAGATGGCATCTCTCTGTTACGAGTCACAGGAGTTAATTAAAAATAAATTATCCACGGCCGCAGTACTTTACGAAAAGTAAGCTACAGAATGCAATGACATTAGATAATGATGATTATGATAGTTCATTAGACGAATCTTTTCTTGATCGCTTGGACAGGATACGAGAAATGAAAATTAGTTTTTAAAATTTCGAATTGACGCAATCTTGAATTTTTGAATACAATTAAACAGCATTAAATGTCTATATACTAAGCTCTGGATCAAGATTCGCTGTGCCAATTTTCGCTGCACTCGGCTAATTAGATTATTATTATGCTTATTATTGTTATTATTATTATTATTATTATTATTTACTATAAATGATACTAGAAGTATGGTAGGCCTAGCGAAAAAGGGCATATTTTATGCTTCTCGGACACAACTTAAATCTACATTTCGTTTTTTACTATCTTAAGATGTTTTACAAAGATATTTGCAGTATTTACATATTTAGAATATTAATGATAAGATTTAACATAGTAAGTTTTATCCTGTTCACTTTCTCTCACGTACGCACTTGCTTCACTTCAATCACTCCATACATGTATTTTTTCATTCACTTCATTCGGATCTCATTCATTCAGCGAGACAATCACTCATACACAAGTTTTTTTAGACACTGTACTCTTTCTTTAATGAACGACCTCAATTTCCAAAGGCATGTTCATAACATCCCCTGGCAGCGCGTTCCATAAACGTGCAGAGTGGCAGTAGAAACCCGCCAGGTAGACATTGCTGCGAGCGGAGGGTGGAACGAGAGGTAAAATACGCCTCGTCCTTTTTGAACTGAGCGATATGCCAATAACTGTCGGCAAAATGGGTCAATAGCAACGGACTCTATGAGGGCATTTATGAGGAATCAAATCGGCTTGTTTGGCTGTTGCCTCTATAGATAGAAATTTTTAACAAAGGGGAAGGCGAACGGCAAGCTTTTAGCCTCTCTCCGTGGCGATGTACACACTGCTACTTGTTCATGTTTTCCGCTGTAACGATATGCGAAGCAGGTAAGCCGTACGTTAATATCGGACGGACCATGCGTAGATGACAGACCTTAGAGCTCTGGGTTTAACACCTCTCAGATTTCTGTACAAGAAACCCTGAACTTTGGAGGTGGTACCTTACATATTTCGTCTTCAGATTGCATGTTCCAATTTAGGGTGTCTGAGATTGTTACCCCTAATAACTTTAAACTTCTGCACTGTGGGATGACACTGTGCAGTATGTTGGTATTCATTCTAAATGGGGTTTTCGCCTAAGTGATTTTTATGTATTTACACTTATTTTTTACATTTATAGCCTATTCAAACTATTTACTGAACACCACAGCGATAAATTGATAAATCTGATTTCAGAGAGAGGGAACCTTCTTTATTTTAATGCACCTGTGTAGGACGGTGTCATCTGCATATAGTGACGTTGATGAGGTAACACAGCCAGGAAGATCGTGCACATATGTAGTGCAGAGAAGAGGTCCGTTCGGAGAACCCTGAATCACTCCACAAGTAACTTGAACAACCTGCGATCGAGATCCTCCGTACACTACACACTGCGTTCGACCCTACAGGAATGACCTCACCCATGTCAACCCGCCCCGTATTTTAAGCTGCTGTAGCTTTAACAAAAGTCTTTCATGAAACACTTGATCGAAGGCTTTAGCCCAATCTAGTGTGATATAGTCTACTTGTTTCACTTCGGGCTTATTCAAGTAGAACTGAAACTCACCAATGACTTTTGTCAATAGCGTAGTGCAAAAACGACCCGGAAGAACACCGTGCTGATTTGGCTAGAGCAGGTTGTTCTCCCGAAGAAATTCAAGAACACTGTTTGCTACTAGCAGCTCCATTCATTCATCCATCCACGTATTATAGATGTTATACACACCGGTCTGTAATTTGCAGCATTTCCAGAAAGAAAAAAAATGAAAATCGCGTGACCGCCATGTTGGTTTTGTGTTTATTAGATTTTGAAAGTCACATATATGTACTTAATTAATAGTTCTCCATTACCACACATTTTTTCAGCTTGATTGCTGTAATAGTTTCGGAGATATTGAGAACCAAAGAAATATTTCGAATTGCCGCCATGTTGCATTGTTTTATATAAAGGCCATATGATTGCAGTATATACCAACAGATTATAAGGAGGGTCCATTATACGCATATTCATTAAGATCGCTTGATAAGGGCACAAGAGATTTAAAAAAACACGTGATTTTAAAATCTTTCACAATGACCATTTTGAAGTTCTTACAACAAGTGAATTAAATCAGTGACCAGTATATTAAGCCTTGTACGAAGTTTTATCGTGCAAGGATTCACTGCGCGAAAATCTCATTTAAATATTTCAAGTTCGAGTGACCGCCATGTTAGTTTTGTGCTCAACAGGTTCACATAGGTGAGATATTTTAGTGGCCTTTATCAGCATACAATATTTCAGTTTGATTGCTGTAACCCCCCAGGGGCTCACATCTAGTGGGACGTGGGTTTGCAACCACGGGACCCCAGCTGAGTCCAACATTGCTTCCACTTAGTAGTTGGGCTCCTCTCCGTCTTCTTTCCCGTCAACCTCTCTTGGTCAACTCTTGTTCTCTTCCGACCCCGACGGTATTAGGGTATCCGAGGCCTAGGGAGTATCTTCCTTTCTCGCCTTAATTGGCCCTTCTCTCATCTTTCCTGATCCCTCATTCTTCTAGGGGTCAGCCTTCTTTTTCAATTCATTATATTTCCCTTTCTCTTTACGATATCTGCACTGCTTTTGTGAATTTCATTTTGTGAATATTTTAACGGTACACTACATTTTGTAGGAATTTTCCATCTAAGTTGCATTTTGTGAGTATTTTCAATCTTAATTGCATTTTGCGATTATTTTCAACCTCAATTACATTTTGTAAGGATTGGCAATCTAAATTGCTTTTTAGTAAGTCTTTGAATGTAGGGGGTGCCATTTTTGTGAGTTTTCTGAATTTCATTTTGTAAGTATTTTCAACTTAAACCGCATTTTGCAAGTATTTTCAATCTAAATTGCATGGGCATTTTGTATGTATTTTGATTCTTACTTGCATTTTGTGAGTATTTTGAATCTAAATTACATTTTGTACATATTTTCAGTCTTAATTGCATTTTGTAAGTATTGTCAATCCAAATTAGGAATTTTGAATCATTACATTTTGTAAGTATATTCAATTTCAATTGCATTTTGTAAGTATTTTGAATCTCAATTGCGTTTTGTACGTATTTTCAATTTCAATTGCATTTTGTAAGTATTTTGAATTTCAATTGCATTTTGTAAGTATTTTGAACCTAAACTACGTTTTGTGTGTATTTTTCATCTATTCCTTTTGTGAGTATTTTCCTTCTAAATCACCTTTTGTAAGTATTTCCACTCTACATTTTGTGAGTCGTTTCAGTCTGAGTTTCATTTTGTAAGTTTTTTCAGTCTAACTTAATTTTCGTTATGGTTTCCATTTCGTTGTCATTTTCGCTATCACCCAGACCATTAAGGGACCGATAACCTAGATGTTAGGCCCCTTAAAACAACAATTATCATCCTCATCATCCTATGATTGCTGTAATAGATTCGTAGATATTGAATGCCGGTGAAATATTGAATCATGTAATTCACTCATTAGTGTCAATGAGGCTTTTGGTAATAAAAATGGCAACTGAAATGCTGAAAGTTACCGAAGGTGCGTGCGCTGCTATGACTAAACCTGAAGTCATAACGTTTACTGTGCTAGACTTCTGTAAGCGTTTGTTTTCGTAGATCACGAGATTATCAATACAGTATCAATTACCATAGTTTTTCATATTATGTATCGAAGTGGATTAAACCGTATTCAACTGATAGTTTACCATGAGTTTCATGGCATGAGCCAACCTCACCATGGCAAAGTCTAATGTTGATGTTAGTGGGGCTTCTTTAGGCTACGGCAGATCCTATGTTTCTTTCAGTGGGCATAACGTATCTGGTTATATGTAATACTATCGTCTACTCGACGCTGACAGTGTACAACTGTATACAGTAATACAGACTAAGCTACTACGAAACCGTACATCCCAATATGTAACACGCTTTCCTAAAATGATCTCTTGTGGCGCGCCGCAGAAATATGCGAGCCCTATGGGAGTGCTGAACTAAATGCTCTGCCACATACAGTTCTTTTCATTGTACAGTATTCTAGATAGGCCTAGTGCCCAATTATGAGACTTCGGACACATGTTTCCAGTGCTGGAGATGTTGTAACGTGTTTTTCGAGGGGATTTTATGCCACTGACATGTAAGTCAGTAGGAAGCCACTCTATATTTATTTACGCGGCAAATTGTTCAGCCAAGAGAAGTTTTCATGTTAATTTATTATTATTATTAACTTATTATTATTGAACCGACAGTAGTGGCTACGCTGGCTAACGCGCAGCATTAGGTCATGGGGCCAAGCTCTCTGCTGACTCGGTAGACGCGTGGGTTCGAGCCCCACCGTCGGCCGTCCTTGAAATGGTTTTCCGTGGTTTCCCATTTTCAACACCAGGCAAATGCTGGGACGGTACCTTCTGACAGGCCACGGCCGCTTCCTTCCACATCCTTGCCCAGTTTCATTCACCATCAATCATTTCATCTCTCATTAACTCCTCTCCTGAGGTTGGCGTCAGGAAGGGCATCCGGCCGTAAAAATCATCGCCACAAGACTTCCATCGCATCTCATCCCCGACCCCGTTGTAAAACAGGAATAATAAGGGGTAGTCATACAATACATTAACTTATTATTATTATTAAGGTATTTCTTTGGAGCATTTTTTATAACATTATAAGTAATCAGATAGGTTTTCTATGTTATAGAAAACACTATCAAGCAAATTATTACGAACAACATTATCGTAAGAAAATTATATGATTACGGAATTTTACGGAGTTTTGTCAGTTAGGGTATTTTGAGAGAGATGAGTCACGGGGAATTCGGCTACAGGCTTAATCTTGTCGAGTAGCATGACGCAAGATGGGTTGCTGCTTCAGGAAAAGGCGAAATGGCCTGGACCGGTAATCGACATCATCGCCGCGCCGAGTGTAATGACCCGGAGGAGGGGAAGATCGCGTGGTGGGTCAGCCAATCAGAGGAGACCGGGCGACTGGAAGACGGCTCCGTAGAGGGGATGCGACGAGTGCATATATGGTTTGCGCGCCGTGGAGGCAAGGCGACTATCTTTGTAAAACTTAACCAGTGTGGTTGTACGTGTGGTTGGTTCCGATGTTCGGACCATAAAGTTATCATAACTACAAGTATCTCATCAACTAACGAAGAAGATGACGACTTCCGGGAGGCTGTGGGAAGCTCTCTTCAACATCCAGTACGAGGGAAATGCTTCGGCAATTTCCAGTGGTAAGCGCGAATGACTCAGAAATACGTAATCTCTCGTCTTTTTTTTTTTTCATTTTCTGTATTTCAGTAACTTTATAGCTTGGGAATAAGAGTAAAATCAGTAATTTATCCGACTCCGTTTTCACGTAATTTTCTAGCGGTAATATTCAAATCGCAACGCTCCAATTTAAATTCAGAATATATATATTATTACTATTAATTTTGGCATACTTGTTTTATATAATAAATTCATTTCTTTTAACCATGCAATCTTTGCTTTCAGTAGGTAGCATTAGATATAGACCAATTCCTTCTCCTGATACAATTGTTTGTTGGGTTAATGATCAAATCATACCACGATCTGAGTGAAAAGATTCTTGAAGGTGTTCTACCAGAGCTAGGTGTTGTTAAATATAAATTTAGATTTCAACATAGCGTTGAGGTCGTGGCGCCCATTAAAACAACATATCTTAGTCAGAGTAAATAATTCAAAATGCAAAACAGAGCTAGTAAGAAACCATTACATTTGTCACGCAACAGTGAGGGCCAAAGAAACCGTTTCACTTGTCATCCCAACGTGGAGAGGAGAAACCATTACACTTATACGCTCAGCGTGGAGCAAGCAAAACAGTTACAATGTGTTGATGGGAGGTATGTGGAGAAATGTTAGCAGCTTTGTTTTAAAGCATTCGTAATAACACTACTGGTATGTTATCTTTAAATTTACATTTTTATGTCTATTCTCTAAAATGGCTACACTTGTTTGCACATTGAGTTTGAAATTGGTACCCTACATTTCGTCATACGGTAGTTAGGATCCATGGCTGTTAACCGTTGTAGACTTTGTCCCGAAGGGTCCCGGGGTCGATTCCCGTCGGGCCATTGGAGATTTAACATCCAATGGTTGATTCTCCTGGCTTGGGAATGGGTGTTTGTGACTTCATCTTCATTTCATCCTCGGTGTTGACCGGCGTCAACTGGAAAGACCTGCACTAAGCATTTCAAAAGGCCACATGACGTTTCATCTATCACAGTGTAGGTCATAAACCAAAAGCGATTTAGTGCATCACATAGAAAATCTATTCAATTGAAAGGGAAATTTTGTGATGTGAAGGACCAGTAGAATATGAAATTACGCTAAATTACTTCTTCCCGGGAGTACAGGCTGTTTGCTTTCCTCCCGGTCTTGATTCTGTTCCCAGGTAGTGCTTGTGGGAATTTTATGGTGAAATATCACGTTCGGTGGTTTGGATTCCACGTGAAAAGTAGGTTCCGTGGCTTATGATTGTGAGATTAATGGTCACGTAAAATTACAAACTTCCTTCTAATTCATAATTATTGTCTGAATTCTGTCTCTATGGAGTACAAATCACGAGAACATGTATTCGATCAACCTGTCATGTCTCTTGATAGTTTTTAATTTGCAGCATAGATTCATGAAATTATAACTGTACTGAAAATTAAGCTAATATCGATAGAAATAAAATATCCTAGTCTCTTCAAAACATTGCAGAGCTGAAACTGTTGATTGACGTTCTTGGAAGATAAATTCCAAACAAACAAGGCTCTTTTTGAAATAGGCTACATAATTGCCATTTTATATATTGACGTTCAGTCAATATTCTATTAAAGTTCTGTCAATCTAGGCATATAATATAAAGATTTTTCAACGGTAGCCTGCATGGAAATGATCTGATAGTCGGTTTTTCTCTCATTTTGTTGAGAGTTCTCACACATTTTATTTGCTTTTGTTAGGAATATTTTAAATATAGGTTTATTGTACTAGTTGTTGCCACAGGCAGGGGCGCACCCAGATTTTTGGTTTGGAGGGGGCTTTCCTCAATAACATGATTTCAGCTATAGAAAGAGAATGTGTCCATTATTATTCTTGTATGTAAATATTGTTACGGCTGTGAGTTTGTTTCATCGCTCACCGCATGAGTCACAACTGCCCCAGGGATGGGCTGCTCTGCCTCAGTGTATTGCGTGCGCCTTATGCAACAGGACTACTAGGACAAAGGGATGGTCCAGAATATTCCTGACTCAGCCAGTGAAGGAAACCTCGAGAAGCCGTGAACCCTGGATGGGTCTAGAAGCATTTATTGAGTCACCGGCCTGCTATATAAGAGCGACCTGTCAAGCAGTTGTGGTTTGTTTTTCGAGCTAGTGCGAGAGTTTATCCTGAGCGACAGAAGTGTGGTGACTTGCGAAACCCCTAGTGAAGCCGATTCTCTTGACAGCGAGGGAGTGAGAAGCATACAGGGGACTGCCTGTGTTTTGAGCGAGTGTGATTTCACTGAGCGACAGACGTATTGTGGCGAAGTGCCGTACGAGTTACGAAATCCAGTGGCATTGTTTCCCAGCTTGTGAACAGCGAAGCAGCGTGTAGCAAGTTATCGTAAGTAACTGTAGTTTGTGTACATGAGGAAGAGGTGCAGGTAGTTTCTGTCAAGGCCACCTGACTCATTAGGACGAATTAACTTCTGTGGTTTGTTGACAAGTGAAAGGCGGCAAGAGCTCTCCATAAGGAAGAGACTTGAGGAAACTGGAGTAAGGCTCTAATTGCTTGTATTTGCTGTTGAGTGGTGTATCTTTCTGGCCGCAATAAATTTAATTATTTCATTTAAAGGAACAATCTGTGTTGTGCTTCAACCCACCGTAGTCCAGTTAACAAAAGTGCCACTGGAGGGGGGGGGGCACGTAACAAGTGGTGTCAGAAGCGGGATTACGAACTCAAACACAAGCACAACACCTGACGGTCCTGGTTTCAAAACCCGAGCAGGTCAATTTTTTATTTTAATTTTCCTGTGAGTGCATGCCCTTTACAAGACAAACATCTAAAATGGAAGCGCAATTTGCAGCATTGCTAGAAAAGTTAAGTGGCATGGAAGCCAAGATGGAAGACGGCCAGAAGAAGATGGAGGACGGCCAGAAGAAGACGGAGGACGGCCAGAAGAAGATGGTGGACGGCCAGAAGAAATTTGCCAAGGACCTGAAGGATGACCTGAAGAAGCTGGAAGACGGCCAGAAGAAGATGGAGGACGGCCAGAAGAAGTTAGCCGAGGACCTAACTGCCAAACTAGAAAACGGCCAGAAGAAGATGGAAGACGGTCAAAATAAGCTAGCGGAGGATCTGAAGAGGATAGAGGACGGCCAGAAGAAGATGGAAGACGGTCAGAATAAGTTGACACAGGACCTGAAGAAATTAGAACTGGGTCTGCGTGAGGAAGTCACGGCAGTGGAAACGAAGTTCGACGCCTTATAAGTGGAAGTTGCCGAGCTGCGCCAACGCCCGCTGATGGGGGTGGAGGAGAAATTCAACGCCTTACAAAAGGAAGTTGCCGAGCTGCACCAACGCCCACTGACGGGGGTGGAAGAGAAATTCAACGCTCTACAAGAGGAAGTTGCCGAGCTGCTCCAACGCCCGCCCACCGTTACACCGGGAATATCAGGAACGGGATATAGCAGAGTGACGCCCCCTACCTTCGACGGAAAGGTCCCGTGGAGCTCCTACTTACGTCAGTTCGAGGCGGCCTGTTCCATAAATAACTGGAACAACACAGAAAAGGCTACAGCTCTCATTGTAGCGCTGAGAGGTGACGCCCTTAACGTCCTTCAGGCCATCCCGACTGGATCCCAGGACTACGCTTCACTGATCGCCCATATGAAGTCCCGATATGGAGATAGCCATCTTCAGCAGGCCTACCAGATGCAGCTCCGGACCCGGGTACAGAAGAACGCGGAAACCCTGCAGGAGTTCGGGATGGACATCGCACGCCACGTAAGGCTCGCCTATCCAACAGCGCCGGCCGACTTTCTGGAACAGATTGCGACGCAGACCTTCACCGACGGACTACGGGACTCGGACACTCAACAGGCGCTGCAACTCGCGCGCAATAAGACTGTGGCAGATGCGCTGAGCCACGCACTTGAGTTCGAGACGGCAAAACAGGCATCTAGAATGCGCGCGCGGGTGCGTCAGGTGGACATCGACGAACCATCCAAAGCCGACAAGACCAAGCTCCAGGTCGATGAGCTGATGGAGGCGCTAGGCCGGTTCTTCAAGGGTCGCAGTACCACCAACAAAAACGTAGCCGAAGGACATCCGGAGAGGCGGCCCGGAAGAGGACTACCGACCTGCTGGACCTGCCGTAAGAGAGGCCACCTGAGCAAGGACTGCGGTGATCAGCGCCACCAAGGGTTTCCGTCGGGACAGTCAGTCGTAGGGAAACCACGCGGCCCAGGAAAGCAAGTATCAACCAGCCTTGGGGGGCAAAGCTTTGCTTGTGACAGTCGTCAAGCCCCGGCAGTCCAAGTTCGTGTGACTCAGTTAAGGAGGGATAATATCAGTCTGATGGTCGACGGAGTCGTCAACGGAGAGAGCTGGCCCATGCTAATCGACACGGGAGCATCGAGGACCATCGTCAGTCCCACCGTGATCCCGAAGTGGAGAGTGCAACCCACACAAAGGAACCTCCAACTAATAACCGCGACCGGAGAGACCGCACCGGTACATGGCGAAGCATCACTGGAGTTCGTCATTGGTCGACGTGCGATAAAGCATCCAGTGCTTGTGGCTGACGTATCAAATGAAGTGATCATTGGACTGGACTTCATGGACCAGAACAACATCATCTTGGATCTGAGTACCAACACTCTGCTCTTCGGAGATGAGGAACTTGCTTTGCAACCAGCACACGAGGCCGTCACCCCACGACGAGTAAGGCTGAGAGAGGACGTCATCGTTCCCACCAGGACGGAGATCAGCGCCGCCGTAATTGTCGACGGAACTGCTGAGGGAGTGGCGGCTGTCATCGAGCCAAAATATGAGGACATCCAGACAAAAGGATTGTTAGTTGCCAAGACCCTCATCAACACGACGTCTCGGCCGTACGTGCGCCTGTCCAACCTGAACGACTACGACATTACGGTTCACCGGGACACCAACCTAGGAGTCTGCGAGCCTGTTACCTGGATTGCCCGCATCACAGATACGACGGACGGACACCTGCAGACGGACGGTTTGGAAGGTTTCTTTATGTTTATGTTTTGCAATGTTTTTAAAGTGTTCCCAGGTTTTTAGGGGGGGCTTAAGCCCCCAAAGCCCCCCCCCCCCCCTGGGTGCGCCCCTGGCCACAGGAATTCATTGTCCTACTGCAATGTATAGTGGATGGACGGGTAGTATCGGACATATTAGCTTCATTTGTTGTAGTAGATTTAGGTTTGTATGAAATTAAATTGCGAGATCGTATTTCCAGTTCTTATTTGTGTCCTTATAACTGCAGCGAAACATTCATCCACCATAATTACTAATAGCTACGGTAAGTAATTAACTTATTTATGTAAGCCACAATTTTTGATAGTTAAATAGTTGTTGGGTGGTATCGGATACATTCGTTGTTGCCACGTTTTTCGTCCTTACAATACGTCGAAATATAAATTTTATTGTAAATATGACAATTATAACGGATATATTTTTTTAAAGTCTGGCAGGACTTTCGTGAGACCAACACTGGAACATAATCAAACTTTCGCAGTTCTCATCATAAGTGGTACAATCAGCTATTTATTTTTGACATTTATTCTAGACACATATTTCTATTCTCTGTTTTTATTCTCTCTTTGCATTTGCTTCTTTTGTAGCCAGTTTCATCAATTTTACGAAACTGTAGTTAGATTGTATTAGACAGTGGAATAAAGGCCGAATTGTTAATGTTAACAAATATTTAATTTAAATAAGCAGACACTGATTCACTGGCACACTCGATTATCACAACGGTTCGCAACACACTGACGAACAAGAATGTGTGGAAGCGCCACAGTCGCTCCAACGGGCCAATCACCATAAGCAAAACAAAGAACATCATAACACTGGTATTGCTGACAACCTACCAGCAATAACAACACCTCCCCTTTGGCAGTCATTTCAGTGCTCAAACTGCACACCAATACACAGAAGAACAACGCATTTAAATTACTAAATTCAACCAATCAAACAAACATAAATCAACACTTCCAAACACTATTCAGACATACCAAGCATTTCAACACATTCTGCAGTCCTTGGTCCACTCAAAGATTTTGTAAATAAATCGGCCAAATTCTCATTTGATGGAACATATTTGAATAGAATCATCCCACTCTGAACATTGTGCTGTAAAAAAATATAACTTTACATCTATGTGTTTGGATCGCTCTGAATCCAAACCATTTTCACTCAGAAATATCGAACCTTGATTGTCGCACTTAATAACAATTGGTTTACTCATAAACTTGCATTGCCCTAACTCTCTCAGGATCATGTCTAACTATAACACCTCTCGAGTTACCTTACACATGGCATTGTACTCCGCTTCAACTGTAGAGAGTGCAGGACACGTTTGTTTCATAGTACGCCAAATAATTGGACCATTAGCATATTTAATTACTAAGGCCCGGATAGTTATGTGTTTAAATATTTTTTATTTAATTAAATATTTTCTATTTATTTACATATTTTTACTGTTTTTATAAATAAATACATATTCTGGCGTGTTTATTGATAAGCACATATTTCCTATATTTGTTCGTATGTGTTCTTCTTGGATAACTGCTGCCCACATTTTCGACCCTTTGAAATTTCAGTAATTGTCTTCTCTATTTCGTCAGTGCTCTATTGTCTCCATACTGTAGTAATATTTCAAGACAGGAATTTCCTGGTCATTAAGTACAGCAGGGGGGCTGGAGTTAACAGGCTCATTTAGCTAGCCTCCGCTAGTCCTTACTTTGACGGGATATCTTACTTGAAATCAAAGTGGTCTGCGAAACTTGTGAGTATACTTATTGTGGCGTTCTCGTTTCAACGAATACGATGCGTCCCAAAAGTGCGAAATGTGTTACTCTGAATCGTTTAGTTCGGGAGTTCGGAGACGTTTTTAGAACTGATGGAACTGTTTTATTTCGCAACATTTGTGAGAAACCCATAGAGGCAGACATGCGTTCACAAGTTAAGCAACATGTTGTGACAGCGAAACACGTGAAATGTGTGTCTTTAAAGAAGTCGACACAACGTTTGCTTCCCCAAATGCTATCTGGTGAAATCTGGTCCAGCAAACAGACAGTTCTCACAAAACATTTGTCATGCATTTCTTGCGGCTTATATACCACTGAACAAACTGAAGAATCCAGTGCTACGTAGCACCTTAGTAAAGTACGTCAGAATTCCTCTCCCTGACGAGTCAACACTGCGTAAGAACTATTTACCTAAACTTTACTCTGAGGCAGAGCACAGAATTCGCAGTGAAATTGGCGACAACGCTGTGTGGAGTAAAAGGGACGAGACGACTGACGATACTGGCCGTTTCGTAGCCAACATCATAGATGGTGCGTTAAAATGCTATCCATCACAGTCATTTTTACTGACAGCTGTTCATCTTGAGAAAACGAACAGTTACACAATAGCTAAAGCTTTTAATGATGCTATGGTGCTTCTGTGGCCTGATGGCATCCATTATGCTAAAATGCTTCTATTAATTACAGACGCTGCACCTTACATGGTCCAAGGATCCCAGGGGTTGAAAATTCTGTACAGCAAGATGATCCATTTAACTTGTTTAGCGCACGGAATGCACCGTGTTGCTGAAAGAGTAAGGAGTATTTTTCCAAATGTGAACAGAGCAATAGCATCCGTAGGCAAAGTGTTTATTAAAGCTCCCAGTCGAGTGAGTTTATTCAAACAATGTGCCCCTGATTTGCCGCTACCTCCACAACCAGTTTGCACCAGGTGGGTTACTTGGCTGGAAGCGGCGTGCTATTATGCGGACAATTTTGAGGTTACATAGTTAGTCCTCGAAAAACTAAACAAGGATGATGCTGCATGCATCAGTGAGTCTTTAGAAGGTATGTGTGCAAAGGGAGTTCAAGGTGACTTGGTGTACATTAAATCTAATTTTGTCTTTTTAAGTTCCACAATCATGAAACTTGAGAAGAAAGACGTAGACTACCACTTTCGTCGGTTCTGCAGGACATTCTTCAAATCTGTGAAAGGCTCGAGAATTCTCCCGGGGAGCCCGGAAAACAAGTTATGGGCAAATTAAGAAACGTCTTATCAAAGAATCCGGGGTACAATAAACTCGTGCAAATAAGTCGTGTCCTTAGTGGCAACGGAGATCTGTAGCCCAACGAAGAAGATTTTTCAGTGTCAGACATTGCATGTTTTAACTGTCTAACTGCGGGTTTGTATAGCTGTGCCGGAGGTGACATTTAATTTACATTTCACGTCAATCGAGCAGATTTACGCACTCAAGTATCAATATAAGACAATACAATCAGTGCTATGACAGTTTGTTAGGTGACCTTTTCTTCCGTTCTTTAGAATGAATTTCGAAAACAGCACATATATGATTTCGTATCACGCATCTGCAGGAATTACCTGTATGGTAGGATTCAGAAACTGAGGCAAGACCCGGTCTGTTAAGCGGGAATATTTGTACTGTGGACTGGCTTATTGAAGCAGCTGGACGTTTCAACTATTTTTGAGTAACTGGGGCACATAAATATGATACAAATTTAAGAACATATTTTGGAAACTTGATCACATATTTTCCCACTTTTAAGCACATAAATAAATACATATTTCTGAAAAGTTAAGCACATAACTATCCGGGCCCTATTAATTACATATCCTGTAATTGACAGCCTCTCTGATTTGGTATTAGCATAATCTGCATCACAAAAACATTCCACTTTTCAATCACTTTGGTCTCTAGTAGAATATACAATTTTCATTTCCTCTGTATTTCTTAAATATCTCATCATATGCGTTACATTATTCCAGTCTTGTTAATTAGGCTCCTTACATCTCTGACTTACTTTACATACCGCAAAACTGAGATCTGTTCTTGTCGATGTCGACAAATATAGTAACTTTCCTACTGCATTTTGAAACATTTTTGGTCTACTTTCTCCTCCCCTGATCCTGTTTTATCATCACTACTGATAGCTAATGGTGCTGACCTCCCTTTTGTAGAACTTAACTTACAACTCAACAGCATTTCTTTGGTGTATTTACTTTGATCAATACAAATTTTTTCTCTGTCTTGTGTTACATTCATTGACAGAAAATTGGTCATTTTCCCTAAGTCTCTTAACTCTAACCTTTTCTTCAGCTCAGATTTCACCCAATTCACATTTTCAGCACTGCCCCAAATACCCAAATCATCCACGTACACTTCTACGATCAAATCTTTTGTCTTATTGATATAAACACACTGGTCCTTTTTAAGAGCAATTAGACCCAGATCATTCAGCACACTTAATTTTATGGAACCACTCTTTAGCACTCTGCTTCAGTCCATATAGACTTTTCACTAACTTCCACTCTTTATTTTTTCCTTCTTCAACAAAACCTTCTGGCTGTTCACAATACACTAATTCATTAAGAGGGCTATTAATATATGCGGTCAGAATATCCACATGATGCACTTCCCACCCATTGACTGCTGCTAATGACAATAAAAGTCTAATTGTTTTCTTGTGCATTACAGGTGAGTATGTTTTATCATAATCTACTCCTTGTATCTGGGAAAAACCTCTAGCTACTAAACTGGCCTGAAACCTTTCTACTGTACCATCCTGGTTTTGTTTCAGTTTAAACACCCACTTATTTCCCAGTACGTTGTGGTTCTTCGGTCTGTCTACGAACACAAAAACACCTTTCTCCCTAAGCTGACACATCTCCTCCTCCATGGCTGAATACCATGAGCTTGCATTTGGACTTTCTAAAGCTTCTTTGACAGTCTTTGGTTCATGAGAAACATTTAACAAATTGGTATCACAATCACAGTCAGTATTAAACATGACAAGACTACACTTTGAACATTCCTTTCTCTTTCTTATTCTCTGTGATCTACGCAACTCCGTCTCATCTGTGTCATCAGGTACATTCACATGCATAACATTTTCCGACTCGTTACTATCCCAACCTAGGAATGGTTCATTATCGCTACTCTCAGTAATGCTACTCATATCAAAGTTTTCATCAATGTCTTCTTCCTCAAATAAGCGTAACTCATCATGAAAATCAAAATTTGGGGTTTCATCATCAACATTAATGGGTACATTATAATTCAATGGTACTTAAGATCTGGCTCTAAGATCTAAAAGAGACGGGGTTATCTCGCTAACACTATACTGAACGTAAGGGAACACCTTTTCTTCAAATTTTACACTGTGTGCTATCTGGAACTTTCTTTGTGATGGAATCCACATTTTATAACCCTTAACATTGTCCCCATACCCAACAAATACACTTTCAACAGCTCTCTCATCAAACTTTGATCCCTTATTACAGTAGATCCACCCTCTACATTCTATCGGTTTAAGATAATCATAGTCTTTTACATTTACTGGAGTGCCCCTCCACAGGGCAAGTGGTACCTGATTGCCTACAGCCCTAGAAGGAGACAGGTTCCTAACATGACATGCTACATTCATTGCCTCTGCCCAGAAACTGATTGGAAGATTAGAATGAATTAGCATACACCTCACACTATTGGTCAACGTCCTATTCTGCCTCTCTGCTATGCCATTTTTAGCAGGTGAGTAACTTACAGTTTTTCTATGAGTAATACCGTGCATCAAACTCCTTGCTCACATATTCTCCTCCTCCATCTGTGTGCAAATTCTTTATTTTCCTTTCATGAAACACTTCTACCTTTTCTTTGAATCGTTTAAAGACTTCAAACACATCACTTTTCTTACTCAAGAAATACACAAATACAAATCGAGAATAATCGTCAATAAAAGTGACTACATATTGTGAACCTCCCAGCGAAACTGTTAGTTTGCCCATCACATCACTATGGATAATAACTAATGGTTTGCTGGACACCCTATTACTAGCCTTAGGAAAACCTTTCTCTGTTGACTTCCCATTAAAACATGCTATACAAGGCTCTTCCGAGCTACCGTGAACTTTGATAGGAATTATTTTCTTTATTGCTTCTTCATGTAAGTGCCCTAGTTTTACATGCCAATCTGACACACTCTTAAGAGCTACAGAATCTACAACAGTGTTTACATCACTTTCAGTCACAACACACGAAGCATTTATGTCTTCAACAGTATCCAAAAAATATAATCCCTCTCTTACATAACTTCTGAAGATTATTTCTTTCCAATTATTCTCATCTTGGCCAATACAACTCTCTTTACGAAACTCACACACAACTCCTTTGGAACTAAGTCTTGAACATGATATCAAATTACATCTAAATGAGGGTACATATAATACATCTGACAAACCCAATGTCCATCCTCCACACTTGTCTTTCATTTTAATCTCTACTGTTCCAATACCTAGGACTTCTACAATGCCCACTCCCATTTCTACTTTACCACTGGCAGGGTGTAAATTTTTAAACTTCTCTTTCTCCACACAAATGTGATCACAAGCTCCTGAATCTATAACCCATTCTTGCATTGACGAAGTAATGAATGATTTAGCTCCGACACATGCTCTGTAATTATTCTGGCTTTGACTAATCTTACCTTTGTCTGTTCTACTTTCACTTATCTGCTCTATACAATCTCGTGCTAGGTGTCCTGGCTTCGTACACCGGTAACATCGCATCTTGTCACACATCTTGGCTATGTGACCCCACTGATCACATCTGTAGCACTTCTGTTGATCTTGTTGATGAACAGTCGCCTCCCCTGGAGTAGCATTCCTTGCTTGGTTACTGCCGCTGTTACCGCCTCGTCCTCTGTCGCCACATCGACCTCCTCGTCCACGGAAAACTTCTCGGAAATCGCCGCGTCCTCGGCCAGTTCCCGATGATGACGTAAGCGCCCCGCTTACTGATCCAGGCGTTGGAACAAAATCTTCTCTCAGGAGAGCAGCCTTCACTCTTTCGGTCGTTAGTCCCTCCTCACCACCGAGCAGCGCTATTGTTACTTTATATTTATCTCTGGGTAAACCATTGAGCAATTGTCCAGCAAGTTGAGTGTCATTAAATTCAAGTCCACAGTTTGCGCCCTTAGTCACTCTGTTGAGGGATTGTACTTTAGCCATGTATTGATGCATAGACATGTCACTCGCCTTCACCACGTTCACCATTTCCTTCAATTTATCCAAACACTGAGGTAGGGTATATGTGGAATGAATGTTCTTCAATTTTATCCACCTGCTCTTGCTGTTGCTTCCTCTCCAATGTCTTCCAAGTACGCATCAGTCACATACTTGAGAAGAAATGCTAAGGCCTTTCTGTTCGTTCTCGCTTGAATTTCATTATAGTTATCCACTTCCACGTTGAAACCAGGTTCTATTGCATTCCAGCAATTTCTGTCGAGAAGTTCAGCTTGCGCTCTTCTTGACCATGCGTAGTAATTATCACTTCTCAATCGCGGCACACCGTCACTTCGTTTGTCGTCTGCCATTTTGGGTATAGAACTACTTCACACTCACTGCTCTCGACTTGCTTCATTCAACTTTCACTTCTCTTCATTATTCGGACTTTAACTGTGATCTGGGCCCATAACCTGTAGTTAGATTGTATTAGACAGTGGAATAAAGGCCGAATTGTTAATGTTAACAAATATTTAATTTAAATAAACAGACACTGATACACTGGCACACTCCATTATCACAACGGTTTGCAACACACTGACGAACATGAACGTGTGGTAGCGCCACAGTCGCGCCAACGGGCCAATCACCATAAGCAAAACAAAGAATATCATAACACTGAAATTGCTGACAACCAACCAGCAATAACAACAGAAACTAGGTTTTTTTCCATTAGCTGAAAGTTGAAAAGAGTCAAACGTAGGATTCCACTCAGACCGAATGCTTCTTTCCCAAGATATAAAATTATAAAACGTCCGTCGGGAAATTGTTTTGACTTTTACCCAGGGATGAAGTCAAGTGAACTCCTTACATATAGCAGGCAATACCAAAGCTACAGTGGCTGATAGGAAGGTTTGGTCTCAGGTATCAACGCTGATATTTATATTTATGGTTGCGATGTTAGTGGCGTCTGTGTTGAATATTGGGCTTGATAGGCAACCGAAGTTTGTAATACTGCTACAGTTGAAGATGCGTGAAAATCTAAGTCAGTGCAAATATGTTGACTCGACGAGAGAATGGCACCGTCTGATATCGCCCACCAATAACATGTACACTGGTACACAAAAATGTGATGAATCACAATACGAAGCATATTAAAGCAGCATTATACACTTGATTAGTTAGTATCTTAATCAATCCGAAATTTCGTTTGCATTTATTGCCCTAACTGATTCGTCAAGTTAACACCATTCAAGAAGTGACAGTATACAACTATGGAATAACGGCTTTTGTGGGCAAGTATTTTTTACTCACATGAGATAGGATATCGGTTGAGCAAGGCTGCGCTGCGGTATGCTTATCCTAGTCCTTGTAGGCTAGTGGAGTAAAAAGAGGATCTCTGCACCAATGCAAGCTAAGCATCAGCTGTAAACACCGCTTTTATCCTAACTTGCCCTTCAGCAGTAGTAATTCAAACGGGAAGTAGCACCATACATTTTTTAAGTATATTTTTGCATGTAGAACTAAAAAAAACGCATTTATTGAGTTCTATGCTCACTGACGCACAAAGTTTTCTCCACTCGTTTCACACACTGATACATTGGTCTATTAAGTTAACTCCTAATCGAAGGGTGTAACAGCAGTTCACCGAAAACCAGTAACTGGTCCTGTTCGACATGGCCTATATTGCTCTCTCCACCTATATAACAATAATAATAATATAGTTTAGTACATCACTTTGCGTAGTGGCTAGTATTCTTAGCTGTCGCCATAGAGATCCGGATTCTATTTCCCAGCTCTGCTAAGAAATTAAATTCTGTTTTGAGAACTGGAACGGGGTACACTCAGCCTCGTGAGGTAGAAATGAGAAGAGGTGGATCTGATTCCCACCTCAGCCATCCTAGAAAAGGTTTTCGGTGGTCCCCCCAGGGGCTCCCATCTAGTGGGACGTGGGTTGGCGACCACGGGACTCCAGCTAGGTCAGGCATTGCTTCCACTTACTTGTGCCGGGCTCTTCTCCGTCTTCTTTCCTGTCGACCTCTCTTGGTCAACTCTTGTTCTTTTTCGACCCCGACGGTATTAAGGTATCCGAGGCGTAGGGAGTCTTTCTCTTTCCCGCCTTAATTGGTCCTTGTCTCATCTTTCCTGATCCCTCCTTCTTCGAGGGGTCAGACCTCTTGTTTTATTTTCATTATATTTCCTTTTTGGGATTCCAGCATGGTTTTTGTTAATTAGCTCCCCATGTATCTAAATTCCCTTTAGCGAATTTTTTGTATCTATACTCCATTGTGTAGTTATTTTCAATCTTCCTTGCATTTTTCAAGTCTTTTCGATCTAAATTGCATTTTGCGAGTATTTTCAACCTCAATTGCATTTTGCAAGGATTGACAACCTAAATTGCTTTTTAGTAAGTGTTTCAATATAGGGCCTGGGACTTTTGTGAGTATTTTGAATTTCAATTGCATTTTGTGGGTATTTTGAATCTAAATTACATTTTGTAAGTATTTTCAATCTAAATTGCATTTTGTAAGTTTTATCCATCTAAATGAGTAGTTTGAATCTACCATACATTTTGTAAGCATTTTGAATTTCAATTACATTTTGTAAGCATTTTGAATTTCAATTGCACTTTGTGAGTATTTTGGATCTGAAATGGGAGTTTTTCAATCTAAATTGCATTGTGTATTTTCAATTTCAATTGCATGATATAAGTATTTTGAACCTCTATTGCATTTTGCACGTATTTTCAATCTCATTTATATTTTGCATCTACTGTATTTTGAATTTCAATTGCATTTTGTAAGTATTTCGACTCTACATTGCATTTTGTGCGTATTTCGAACGTAAACTACATTTTGTGCGTATTTTTCAATCTATTCCTTTTGTATCTTCCTTCTAAATTCCCTTTTGTAAGTATTACCACTCTCCATTTTGTGTGTCGTTTAATCTGAGTTACATTTTGTAAGTATCTTCAATTGCACTTACTTTTCGTTCTGGTTTCCATTTCATTGTCATTTTCGCTATCACCCAGACCATTAGGGGCCGATAACCTAAATGTTAGGCTCCTTAAAACAACAATTATCATCATCAGTTTTCGGTGGTTTCCCACTTCTACTCCAGTCAAATGTCGGGATGGTACCTAAATTAAGGCCACGGCCGTCTTCTACTCAAATCCTAGCCCCAATTACAAATACACGAGTACACCCATCATAATGACACAGGTTATCAGACCGATTCCACACAGTCAAGTGCATGGGGCTAAATGACCACGATGTCGCAAAACCCCTAAATGAATCAACAACGGAAAGCAACTAATAATAATTGCGATTTAAGAGCCGGCCGGAGTGGGAACGGATTTCGCCTTTCATTTCAAAAGCTCGCCACTAGGTTCGCTGTTGCTGTCGACTGCAGCTAGCTCCACTGGTAGTTTCATCGAGGGTGCCTAGAGGGCAGTGAGGGAGGCTCAAGGCCGTTCGATTCGATCCTATCCTCTCCTCCAGTCATGACGAATAGAAATATTATTTCTATTATTCTTCATGCTCCAGTGTCTGTGTCACGCCAAAGTACCTTCAGAACATTGCGACCAGAATGTTCGTAGTGAAAGTCTGTATACAATCAACTGAACAGTCAAGGTATCCCCGGATTCAGTGAGTGAGTGGGTTCGAACCCCTCTGTCGGTCGTCCTTCAAAAGGTTTTGAGTGATTTCCTATTTTCAACCCCATTATTATGAATATTATATATTACCTTCAAAGAACGATAGTGTGTAAAGTATTGTTCATAGTAGTTTTAAATGACGACTGGGAGAAAAAATAAGGATATCATATTAATATAAACACAACTTATAGCCACAAATTGTTTATTTATTTTAAATAGACACTGAATTAGTAATCAGATCTACATACATACATACATTTTCCTAAGCTGGTCAGCTGAATTTAGTCTAACTTATAGTCGTCGACAGACTGTGTGTACGCGGGTAAATGTGATGAAACGATATAGGCTATAAAACTCATTTTGACATTTTTGAAAGACTTAAAATATCAATTTTCGTAATTGGGGAACCCCGAAATCATCTCCCCGGTCAAAATTAGCCGCGCCTGGTTTCCGAACTATTTCTCATGAGTAGGGCTAGGATTTTTATGTAAATGCATATTGTTTCCCTTTCCTTATACACAACTAAAATGATAAATGTCCATGAATTAGAACCTTAGCTATCATATAATTATATGTTGTTATATATTTTACATATTTGATCATTTTCTTTTTTGTCGTGTGGCCTGATGAGCGGCCGAGTGCAGGTCTTTCCAGTCGACGCCCCTGGGTCACCTGCGTGTCGGAATGAAAGATGAGATGAATGGATGAAAGTGGGTAAGGATGAGGAAGGAAGCGGCCAAGGCCTGTTGAAAGTACCGTCCCAGCATTTGTGGAGTTGAAAATGGGGAAACACGGAAAACCATTCAAGGACGGCCGACGGTGGGGCTCGAACCCACGTCTACCAAGTCAGCAGAGAGCTTGGCCCCACAGCCTAACGCTGCGCTTTAGCGAGCGTAGCCGTGGTGGCTATATACGTGTTGGTATATTTTATCATAATAGCATTTTTTACTTTTTATGTAAAATTACATATACCGTCTCTTACTGTGATTGAAAAAAAGTATTTTTTCGCAAATGAAATAAACGGTAATTCAAAACAGTTAGGTATAACAATATTTGTCCACTAGAAACTCAGGTACATGAAACGGATTTTCCAAACTATTCATAACCTGCCGAGAAAGGGCAAGGGAAGAATTCCAAGTAAGATATTAGTGAAGATAAGGGGATGGGAATTCGCATCACACATTGCCGGAGACTCATCGGCGGGATTTGGTTCATTTCAATTGTCCAGTGAATGCCTGAGACTCAACTTTTCAACGTTGATCATAAAGGCTACTAGCCTATATTTCCTCCCACCTCGCAAACAAAAAGTGACTCTGACAATACTTATTGTGGAGTTCGAACGCATTTTCTCATACATAATCATGGAATTTATTTAAATTTGCTATAATATGAACATGCTTAATTAATTAGTGTACCACCCTTTATTTTGCAAAAAAAAAAAGAATAAAATGAAGAATCTACAAGCAATATCATGTGCAATGTATATGATTTATATAAAAATTAAATCAATATTACATACCGGTATTTCAAATTTTTTAATGTAATATTACATAGAAGAAATGGAAGAACGCAGATGCCCCATGTGGAACCACCTGTCATCACTGCGGCAAATTGTGTGCCTCCCGCATTGGGCTGTATAGTCACCTCCGATCTCACCAATGAGACATTCCGGATTGAAAGGCCAATCTACTCGATACGAATGTTTGCTATGATGATGATAGATATTACATTAAAATCCTAGCCTTACTCATCAGTATATTGCCAAAATGGATCCAACTATGACATTTTAACGCATGATAACCTAGAAAGTCATCTCGAAATTGACATCTTAATTATTATGAGGTAACCCGTAGTGACATTCTCACTCCGATACTTACGATGAATATATGGGACACAAGAGGGTAGCAGATCCTGACGTTATTCTTCCATATTTGATAAAAAGACCGGGAAAAAATAGCTTATCCTCTTGATATTAAATTTAATTTATCGATCAAGTCTTCGATATTTCCAGAGAAATGGAAACTTACTAAAGTCAGTCACAAGTCGGGTAAGATCTCACTAATTCTTACCTATCGAACAGTACCGGTAGTTAATATGTTTGCCCCAAACAAACTTTACGAGCAAACACTTCATGAACACATAATTATTCAGGCATACATGCCATTTTATTCACGATTCATAACACGGATTCATCCCTCGATGATCAACAATAACCAATTTTCAAGAATCAGAAGTCATCTGGTTTAGATTAAAGGATAACAAGCCGATGTAATATATACAGATTATTGGCAGAGTTAACCATCACGTAGCCTACAACTTACGAAAATGTCATATTACGGATCATACAGTATGTAAGAGGCAACACTTTGTATCATAGAGAAACGATCCATTCACCCTCTGGTGTTACCCTGGGATCGAATCTTGTGCCTCTGTAATTTTTATCTTAATTAACCATCTTCGGGATGCCAATATATCATTATTATTATTATTATTATTATTATTATTATTATTATTATTATTATTATTATTATTATTATTTGCTATTGACGTGTAATCGTTTAAATACATTTATTCGTTATGGGATTGTATGCTGCTCCAAAAGATGAAGAAAAAATAAATTGGAACAAAACAAATTATTTAGATTTATAAGTGTCATCCGATTGCATTTACACGAAAACACACAAATTTTGATAGAAAACACCACCATTTCCTATGTATTTCCCATCTCAAGTCATCTAGGTTTATGGTAGGTTATACTTTGATAAAAAAAAAAGTTATCCTTTTCTCACCGTATTGATCGAATTTTTGAGATATATTCAAAATGCTGGGATATATAAGAAGATGCACATTTTATTTTAGGAACCTGTACATTGCTAAAGAATATATAATGCATTCGTATGAAGTAGACTTGAATTTGGCTCAATAGTTTGGAACCCAAGATGTGCGAATGCTGACGATAGACTTGAATCGATAAAAAATAAATTCCCTATATTCTTGGAATACAAAAGAACAAATGTATATCCTAAATATGCTAAGCGGGAATGTGGTGGACCAGTGGTGTGGTCAAGCTGGTGGCCTCTCACCACAGCGGACCGGGTTCGGTTCCCGGTCAATGCATGTGAGATTTTCAAAGTGAAACGCCATGTCCAGTGGTTCGGATTCCACGTAAAAAGGAGGTGCCGTGGCAATTGATCGCGAGATTGATGGTAACATAAACTACACAATTCTTTTAAAAATGCTAAGCATAATTTCCTACTGGAACTTTTTCTTTAAAGACTTTAGAGAAAAATAGGCAGGTTATTACATTTAAATAATTTGATAACATCTTTGATAGACCTTATTTGTCATCTGAATTTGAACTATATGTTCCTTCGCGGTCAATAAGACCGAAACGTATAACATCCCACTGGCCAAGAACCAATACAGAATAACATAAACATTCGCCTGTATCCAACACATTCAATATCTACCAAAAAAAAAAACATGCACACATTTCAATATATCAGACAGCACCTTTTGTTCATTTGTATTGTAGAGAAATCACTTAATATCATACACTCCTTATCAGTGACTTGTAACATAATTTCAAGTACGATACTTACTAGAATAATATTTAGTCATACGTATTATAAGTATCATTTTATATTAGTGTAAGAAAAATATTAAAAATATTAAGTGTAATTCATATTGTTATTTCTCATAATTAGGTTGTAACCTGTTAGAAGAACTACAAATAAACAAACAAATAATTATAAATAAATAAATAAACAAATTAGTTTAATGAAATTCAGGCCCACTTTAGTGATGGTTACTAACTAGTGATTGCTTGCTACTCATATAATAATTACTGTCACTTGAAAAGAACAGTAGTCGCTACATCATATTTAGACTGACAAAGCAACATTTTATTTACAATCCACCTCGTGGCGTAGTGGCTAGTCTTCTTAGCTGTCAACGCATAGGTCCAGGTTTGGGAGCTGAGGGCTGGAATGGGATACACTGAGGCTTGTGAGGCACAACTGGGAAGAGAAGGGTTACATTCTTACTTCAGCCATCCTGGAAGTTGTTTCATCACTTATGCTTCAGGCAAATGCTGGGATGGTATCTAAGGCCTCGGCCGCCGCATATACAAAACCCGACCCAAATACAAATACACACCCTAATACAACCATCACAATAACACAGGTTATTAGACACATTATATACACACACCCAAGTGCACGCGGCTACATGACCACCATGTCCCAAAGCTCCTAAACGAATCACCACCTCCAACAACAACAACAACAACAGCAACAACTCTATTTACAGTACAACAATGGCATAATCTTGAAAGTAGCCTATACTATATTACAGACATGTTATAAAGAACTAAAAAGCTCATAATCAACACTGGAACTACAAAAGACCTGTAGGCCATACACCATAATATGATGATCTAGAATGCAGCCGATTGTAATCAGGGGCGGATCTAGGGGAGGGTGAGGAGGGCGACCGCCCAGGTCCCCGCGATCCGGGGGGGGGGGGGGCTGCGTCATGGATTGTTTTAAATTTCATTGATTAATTATTTATTCGTTAATTCCCCATAAAGAGAGCGTTATAACATCAATTTTCATGTTTAATTCTGGCCCTTTCTTCTTTTTTTCCCAAAAACCTCTCATACACACACTATGCTTCCTCTGTCTCTCCTCCCTCCACTTCTTTCCCGGTTGTCTCTCTTTGGGAGTCTGCTCAAACATCTGTTGTCTAAGTCTAATTGATTAATTAATTATACTTTTCAAACTAATTTATAATTCATATTCTTTTTTCAGTGCAGCTATGACCTCCCGTGACCGTTTAGCAAGTATAGATTTCAGTGAAATGATGGAAGACTTCATCCGAGAAAAAGAGTCGCAAACTAATATTTTAATATTTCATAGTTTACATAATCTTCTTCAAGAGGACTTACGGGTTTCTTTCGTATTATTAAAAGAATGTACCGCAGTGTATTCAAAATTTTGTAACTATTCTTTATTTTATTATTATTACAAAACTATTTTCCCATTTGATTTGATATTTTTTATATTTTCTATTGTTGAGGGCCCGACCGTATCATATCGCCCAGGGCCCCGCAAGGCCTGGATCCGGCACTGATTGTAATGAAGCGACTGACAGCACCTGGACATGAGCTGGTTTCATCACTTCCTGGCATGAGATTACCATCTCTCAGAAGCCGGCTCTGTCTTCTTTCACCCTGTTTCAAGGACACGACTTTGCGACGATGCGGTATCTGACGGTAACTGCCTGAACTACCAGCACCTCGACACGGCTAGCATTAGCAACTCAATATGCTTACATTTTCTAAAATCACGATTAAACATATACGGAGTTCTTAATTTGAAAATATGTTTCAGTAGCACAATAGAGAAAACTATAAGCTGTCTTGCAGTGGAGTTTGTTTCTGTTTTCAACATCATCTGAAGGCATTGAAGAGGTTAAGAAAATTGCAGTTCAGAACTCTATTTTATATGGAGAATTGTGATTTTAACTACACTTTTTATAACTATCATTCTATTCCTGTTCGATATGCTTTTGCACTGATGAAAAGTGTATAAAATACTACAGCGTGCTGTAGAAACAAAATAATTTTACCTTGTCCCGTTTCTTTATAAATCGTTTCACAAACTTTTGTCCCATGTTACAACAAGAGCTGGGCTGGTGGCCGGCCGTCCCAACTCCGGCCGGCTCTTAATATAACGTTTTAGGAGTTATGAACTGTGTGTGGGAACTAAACAATAAAAAGCAGTCCATTGAACGCCGTCTATTTATTGGTTGGTATTGGGTTGCTGTTTTGCCATGTGTAGGTGTTAGGGTCATCTTGGTCATCAGCTACGTACAAAACACATACACTCTGATGGAATAGGTGTAAGGTGACATAAAACAAGATACTGTCTCGTTTGACAGAAAGGAATTGTAAACATTGCTTTCTTCTGAGATGGGTTTTCTGCAGAAATTAAACAGAACTGCTTGTATGTGTTTCATGGTGTTGTATAATGCCCATCTGGTGTTTTGTTTTAAAGTTAAGACATTGGATGTTGCTCCATAAATTGACGTTGTGCCCGTTAGTCCGGAGACTAACGCCCACATATGTGAGAATCTCGAAAACAGTTGAGCACGAAACTCAAAAAAATCTCAGGGAAAACTGGGTATGGGCTAATGGTGCGAACTGAATTCGAGATCCCCGCTTGAATATAAGAAGGATGAAAAATGACACACAAGATTCATAAAAACCTTCCAATTTTATTAAATAAAAGAAATAAATGTCATGGCATTCCTGCCTAAATTTCGAGGGCAGCTAATAATGGAGTCTCTTGCCCTGAGATTTCTACTATCTATACTCAATGAATGACACTTCATTCTAAAGAAAAGAGAGTCTTATACACTAAATAAATGTCCAACGTGTCCATATCACGCATCACACTGATTTTACACACTTTCTAATTATCACACGGTTCATATCGTAGCACTGTTATTAGATTTGGATCAAATTTATCACTAATCAATTATGTTGTCAAATATATTATGAAGAATCAGATTTTATCAACAAATTAATATTCCAATAAATAATCTCACTGATGTTACGTTTAGTGACTGTCTCAACCACATGTTTGCTTAAATACTGATTTGACTGTAGAAAACCTTGAGCTCATCATAAAAAGAAAAATACTCCTTGCAATGTATATCAATTGATTTTACATGAGTAGCATGAGTTTAGGAAGGTCGTGACATAAAAATCCAGAAAGCTACACTTTCAAAATACTGTGCATTCATATTTCTCAAGAATATTTGCGTAATTCAAAAGTACCACAACTTTCCAATACTTTCAAAACACCTCCTATTTCATCAACAACACACTCATGCCACCATGCTTGAAGCCTGATAATTATCCGATATTACGGCGCCATGTCCCCGACATGCCCGCTTCAACTGAGGCTAACACTTGCCTCCACTGATTGCAAAATTTTACCACACAAATAAATGTCACGACTGATCTGGAATTTTCTACTCAAATTATTATTTATGATTTACCAATTTCACTGCATTTGAGAATCAACTTGACTATTACTTAAGAATTCATTAGTCATTCAGTTTATGTGACACTGGATTTATTTATCAAGTCATAAAAAACGATCTGAGATTATTATTATTAATTATTATCTGGCATATTACTGATTCGAATCGTTCCACTATTAATTGTCGTAGACAAATTAGTCAAATATTTTATTATTTCATCATTACTCATATAAATTAAATTTTCACATAAGCATTTATTTATGAAAATTTCCTGTTCAAAATCACTCAAAATATCCAAAATTATTATTATTTACAAAAAATGGCTATGAATCACGAGGCGCATATAACCCTGCGATGCTCTCCGCTGAATGTCGAACTCGGAAGGAAATCCTAATACAGTATTACTCAAAATCAAAAGCCACCTAGTCAAATAGAACTGTCTAGAACATCCAATCACTGGCTATGAATACGTGGAAGAAATAACTAACTAAAGCATGGGAATACGCCCGTAAGCATGATTAAAGGTTTATAATACTAAAATAAGCATGACTAAAGTTTTGGAATTCACATGAAGAAATGGCTTCCAGGTTTTCTGTTTCTTTAATGATCGCCGAGCTCAGTGCGTGGAACCTTCGATCATCCTGTAAACGTTTCTTTCGATTGTTTTTATTTCGATTCCGGGAAAATACTAGGTTGGTGCCTTTCTGAAAACTTCGGCCACATTTATCAAACCTAGCCCTGATAACAACTAAGAATACACACGAACAGACGGTGCAGTTACACAGGCCATGAGACAGACTTCGCTCACGCAGTTAATGCACACGAAGGACGTAGATACTGGATTACTTCAGTTAATAAACCAGAGTACATCGATCATAGCCTACTAATGGGAGTCAAATTATATGAAATGCCTGAATGTCAATAAAACGAGTCCTGATTAGCATCTTCGTTGTTATGTTGTTTACTCGCGCGGTATTATTTATTGTGCTCTCCCCCAAGGGCACACATCTAGTGGGACGTGGGTTGGCGATCACGGGACCCCAGCTGAGTCCGGCATTGCTTCCACTTACTTGTGCCGGGCTCCTCTCCGTCTTCTTTCCTGTCGACCTCCCTTGGTCAACTCTTGTTCTTTTCCGACCCCGACGGTATTAGGGTATCCGAGGCCTAGGGAGTCTTTCACTTTCCCGCCTTAATTGGCCCTTGTCTCATCTTTCCTGATCCCTCCTTCTTCGAGGGGTCAGACTTCTTGTTTTCTTTTCATTATATTTCCTTTTCTCTTTAAGATCCCCGCACTGGTTTTTTTTGTTAATTGGCTCCCCGTGTAACTTATCTAAATTCCATTTAGCGATTATTTTGCCTCTCCACTCCATTTTGTAGGTGTTTTCAAATTACGTTGCATTTTGCGAGTGTTTTCAACCTCAATTGCATTTTGTAAGGATTGACAATCTAAATTGCTTTTTAGTAAGTCTTTCAATACAGACGGTAGAACTTTGGTGAGTATTTTGAATTTCAATTGTATTTTCAACCTAAACCGCTTTTTGCAAGTATTTTCAATCTAAATTGCATTTTGTTGGGTGCGCGTTTTGCAAGTATTTTGATTCGCAATTGCATTTTGTGGGTATTTGGAATCTAAATTACATTTTGTCAGTATTTTCAATGTAAATTGCATTTTGTAAGTATTGTCCATCCAATTGAGTAGTTTGAATCTACCATACATTTTGTAATCATTTTCAATTTCAATTGCATTTTGTAAGTATTTTGAATATCAATTGCACTTTGTGATTATTTTGAATCTGAAATGCGCATTTTTCATTCTAAATTGCATTGTGTATTTTCAGTTTCAATTGCATTTTGTAAGTATTATGAACCTCAATTGCATTTTGTACGTATTTTCAATCTCATTTGCATTTTGTAAGTATTTTGAATTTCACTTGCATTTTGTAAGTATTTCGACTGTACGTTGCATTTTGTTCGTATTTTGAACTTAACCTACATTTTGTACGTAATTTTCAATCTATTCCTTTTGTGAGTGTTGTCGTTCTAAATTCCCTTTTATAAGTATTACCGCTCTCCTTTTTGTGAGTAGTTTCAATCTGAGTTCCTTTTTGTAAGACAGTATTTTCCTTCTCACTTAATTTTCGTTCTGGTTTCCACTTCATTGACATTTTCGCTATCCCAAGGACCATTAGGGGCCTATAACCTAGATGTTAGGCCCCTTAAATCAACAAGTATCATCATCATTATTGTGCTCCCCCTAACGTTCACTCAACTCCATACCCTGATGTTATGGAATTAACAATTATTACAAACATCTTTGGATGAAAGTACGAGTGCAATACCAAATGGTATTTTAAAAGCTCAAATAGTTTATACAGTCTCAAAATCACACCGAAAGTTTCAGTATTGTCTCTTCGAAGTTTGAGCATTTTAACTGTGCGGTGTGTTTTGTCACACTAAATAAGAGTTCAAAAAATCGGAAATGTACATTTCTTTTCAGTTTCTTTGTTCGAGTTAAATGTCGTGTCTCTCTGTTACTACTGCTACTACTAATATTGCATTTGTTTGGGCCAGTATGACAAGAATTTAGACCCTCTGGAGACTGGCGCTGATTAGACAACGGCGATGGGAATGCCGCCGTCTTCTCACGGAATGATTGAATGTTTGTAGACGCCTGTACGGTAATATCTACTGTTGGTAAAAAAAAAAAAAAAAAAAAAAAAAAAAAAAAAAGACACCATACACACACCATGTTATTTTAAATGTTGGTTTAATATATGGCCAGAGAACGTCATGTTTGCATTATGCAGAACGAAAAGTACCGAAAAACGAAAACCTTTCAAACACAATACGTATTACAATATGAAACAAAAACAAAAAAACATTCTTGGGGTACCAAAAAGTGTTCATACACACCACAAATGAGATTTTCTACAGTATACAAACGCATGTAATATTTGTTATGCTGACCTATTGCAGTTATATCGCCTGAAGCCTCGTTTGCATGGATTTAACAAGCTTGTTTGGGAAGTCTGGTGAAATTTCAGGCCAATATTTCTGCAAATTGTTTATTTGTTGCGCTTTGGAGAAACACTTTAGTATTTGGATTTTGTTTTCGAAATGGACCCATAAATATTCAATGGGGTTAACGTCCGGAGATAGCGGTGGCGTAGGAAATACTTTTTTGACGTTGTACAACGGCCATTCTCACGTTATTCTTGCTGTGTGGTTTGGGTCTTTGTCATGTTGAAATTACAAATTACCCCCGGAGCACTTTGATGTAGCCCTGAGCATTCATGTTACCTTCAATTACGCCCAGTTCACTAACTCCTGCAGCCCCATATCATGACGTGGCCTCCTCCATGCTTCACTGTTGGTTGTACATTTTTTGTTTTCCAGCTCTGTATTTATCTTCTCCAAACAAACTGCCGATTCCGGATAGTTCGAGGTGTAACAACCTTCCCGGAACGTGAAGCAATCTGCATCCATAGTTTAGCTGCACTAATTCTAGGGTTCTTTAAGGTTTCACTAATCACTTGGCGAGATTGGCATTGCGAAATGACCCTTGGTCATCGCTGTCGCTTTGCATTATCGGTCGATCCAGTCTTGAACTTGTTAATAATAAACTGGACAGTCGCATGAGATCGTTTCACCAGCTTCCCAATCTTCCGATATCTGAATCTTTGTTTAAATAATGAAACTATGTGGTCTTTGCAGGCGGGACTCAACTCTTGTGATTTCCGATCCATTTTGTACCAATGTCAGACGTAAAGTAAACAGTCTCATCAAAGAACACTACGGTGAGTCGGTCGACCTTCGCTTGTCGTTTCGCCCTAAGACGGGCGAAGTGCGGATAATAGTCCAATTGTTACAAACATTGGACGTGTATGAACGCTTTCCTTGCCTACGGATATGCCGTTTGTTCCGTTATTAACTAATGTGTTCACGTTACTAGAATAAGTGTGTGTGTAATATACTGCCATAAGGTCCTTATACAAACCTGCAAGACAAATTATAGACACCAACAGAGTAAAATGTTGCGTATGAATACTTTTTTTTACCCACTGTAGGTTATGTGGTGACTGCGCTGCGCTTGTAACCCACAAGCAATTCTTTGTATTGATTTTCTCAGGCGACTCGAGATGAGTGTCACTGTTAGCTCGCGAGCAGTTGTTAAACAATTTGCTCCGAAAATATTGAATATCTCCCTTTACAATGGGTGGTCGTGATCCATGTACTCCTCGCATCTTGTGTAAGAGACGTATATCTGTTATACAATCAAGGACGTAGCCAGAAGTGGGTGGGGTTGTTAATGGTCTTCGCACCTCTTAATGCACCTTCAGTATTAAAAAGAGGTGAGATCCACTACACCATCTCACCCCCACAAACCAGTGCCGAAAAATATAACGTGAATATCATCTACTTACGAGGGGCGTTACATAAGGCATGGCAACTATTTTTTATTTCCCGACAATAAATTAACTAAGGGAAATTTGGGTAATTGTGTGCAGTGGGTAATCGTGCGCACGGATGTTTTTCGTGTGTGTAGTATAACTAGCGGCTCAGTCTACTGCTACCCTCTAGGTGTCCTTGTACCTGTCAGACAGGAGCAGTCAATCTGGTGCCAGTTGCTATGTGATAACCGTGAGACGCAGATGAAAACCCAGACGGGTTGCATGTTATTTTCTGCAGCCAGAAAATAAGGCGCTACGCCTACAGTTTTGATTCAATTGTTTAAAACTAAATGCCGTCTTAAATTGTAGTATTTGCTATGTTCTACATGTATTCATTTTTAATACATAATATATAATATATTAGTTTAACGCAGTGGCGGCCGGTGGCATAAAAAGCTGGGTGTGGCACCAACATTTCCGATCTCGCATTTTATATGGGAAATTTATACAAGTAACAAAATGTATTAACGTTAATTAGTCGAAGAAACTACACTTCCCCGAAGGTTAAGCCTCTCAATCTTCGGAATAATAAACATTCTCAACATAAGAACATGACAACCAAAAAGTATGCACAGCAACGAAAATTGTTACAACTAACAAAGACGTGCAGCATATTCATAAATTAGTTCAATTTTTCGAACATTCCTTTACTTACGAGCAAATGAAAGAAGAGCCTAATTATACATGTTGCGTATTCGAACTCACAGAAATATAAGTTCCAAACAAATTTCACCCTCAACAGTTGGTAAAACATAGACACCACGAGAGACTCGGTTATCGATTACTCGATCTCACGAGAGCCTTATATACAGTACATTGTTGCGCACTGATCTGTACATTGTTTGGTTTTCTGATAATAAATTGTCATGTGGTTGATCGGTTCGTGGAATTGTCAGTCTTAGAAAAGACGAAACTTAGAAAACACAAAAATACAGAACTATTATGGTTACTTAAACTTACACAAAAATACAGAACTATTATGGTTAGGCCTACTTAAACTTATCTCACTTGAATTGGAAATTTGCCCTCCTGTTTCTCATCGATGCAAACTTGTTAGTCACTCGTTGGTTGAAGTCTGGAATCTCCATCACAAGATCTCTTTCAATAGAAATCATCGCCAATGCCGATAATCTTTCCTGGGTCATGGGGTTCCTTAAGAATGTCTTTATTCTTTTTAAGGTGGAAAAGCACCTTTCTGCTTCAACAGACGTCATAGGAATAGTCAGTATTAACTTCAACAGTTTCAAACTCTCGGTGAACGTTTTCCCTAGGTTGTTGGTTATTATAAACTCCGCTAGACTAACAGCGCCCGACAATGATCTAAATTCTTGTGCTAAATAGATGCAAGATAGTTCATGGCGTAGTTTCACTTTGTCCAAAAATGTATACACTAAACATACTGCCTTTAAGATATCTTCTGGAAACTTGGAAGAATACAATGGTAACTTCTCTGGGAAAAACAGTGATGAAGCTACAAGATGACCTGAGAAGCTAAAACGATCTTTAGCCTGGGAATTTATCACATCGCACACTTCTATTGCTTCTCTTTTCCACTCAGTCTTGTCCACTTTCCTCTTCTTCGATGAGCAATCAATAGGTTCATTAGCACTGGTTAAATCAATGTCTTCTCGGATCTTGGTGATATTTATTTCAAATGCTTTAATAGCCTTATGCACAGAATACACATCAATGTCTCCGTGTTGTAGCTGACTGAAGAGAATTTCGACTAGTGGCATAACTTTATGGAAGAATTCCAGCCAATAATTGAAACTAGAACTGGAAAGTACCTTTTTATGACCAAGAGCTTGGCAATTTGTAGTTTCACTCATTACAGTGTCGCCTTCCGATATCTCGTTCATACACTCGATGATTTCTTTCTTGCGCTCATAAATTGTGTTAACGCATCTTGATTGAAAATTCCACCTAGTAGGACAAGCTCGTGGCAAACGCTTCTTCACTATATCATCGAGTATCGTGGTCCGCTGTGGGCTGTTGGAAAAGAATGCACATATTCCTTGCAAACTTGAAAAAAATATTTTCACATTGCGGTTGATTGATGCCGCCTTGCTCATTACAAGATTAACTTGATGGGCATAGCAGTGCACATATTCTGCATAAGGATAGGATTTTTTCACTATAGCTTGAACCCCACCAGAGGAACCAGACATCACGTGCGCTCCGTCATACGTCTGTGCAATCAACTTTTGCGGAGTTTCATTCAATTTCTGCTTTTCTAATTCTTCCAATAAACACTCTGCTAATGTATGTGCATCATGTTTTGAGGGAGAAAGGAAACTCCAAAACCGTTCTACTGGTTTGCCTCTTACTACATAACGGTACACAACAGCCATCTGAAATATGTTTGAAATATCACTAGTTTCATCTGCTATAATGGCTAAAAATTCAGATTCCTTTATTTGCTTTGATATTTCTTCCTGGCAAACCTCCAAAATAATCTGTAAAAGTTCATTTTGGATTGTTTTGGACGTTCCTTTGAATATAGTTGCCCTTTCCAAATGACCTTTCAACAAAGCATCCAACTCAGCGCTAAAATTAATTAGTCCTCTGAAAACACCTGGATTTGTTGATGTTTCACTTTCATCATGACCACGCAAGGCCAGCTCGAAAGAGCCACAGAAACGAATACAGTTTATTATAATATTTAACACATACCTATTGTGCCTAACTTCTTCTGTAGGCACTGTCTAATTGTGCAGCTACGTTAACAGTTCCAAAAAGCGTCAAATTCAAACAGTTTTGTGTGTGAACAGCTGAAGATTCATGTTTCTTTATTTTAGTACTTACCGGTATGTGATTAATGTCCGTAACTCCTATTTTGGTCCACGCGGATTCTCCACCAAACAATAGACATGGGAAACAAAATACAGCGTTTTTAATATCGCATCCGCATAACCAATCATTATTGTCATAAATATCTCTTTTAAATACCCTCTTATACTGCCGATTTCCAGTTTTGATATTTTGGACAATACTTAAATCCGGCAATGGTCTACCGAGTGTTTTTACTGTAAGTTTATCCTCATCAGTAAGCAGAGAAAACTGTCTCACTAGTAAATTACTCACACTATTCATTTTCATTCACATTCCACAGTACATTTTAGTCCTTGAAAAATTAATGTTTGAAACTAAACATTTATCTACAATAATATACGACGCGCAGGTCGCCCACGGGCGTCAGCTAGAAAGACCTGCACTCGGCCCCTCCGGAGGTCACACGATCATCATCATCGTACAATAATATACTAACTTACAAGATACGGTACACAGATGATAAATGTGTGTTGTATATCGGGAAGTGGCGCGAACCCATAGGCAAACTAAACAAAACGCCGAATTTCGCTAGTCTAGAAATTTGGTAGTGAACACAAAGGCCTACTCACAGTCAAGAGTCAACCAAATAATAATGCACAATAGAGTATCTGCCAGGAACCAAAACACTCAATCAACTAAATACAAAACTATAATCGCAACTCAAAACATGCAAGAACAAGAGTGGTAAAATTAAAACGCTACAGTAACACCAACAATACGTCGCTAAATAGTTCAGCCACTTATCTACTTATAGCAATGGTGGCGTCCTTAGACTCGCTTTACAGTACAATTGACAAAAATATTAAATGAAATTATGATGCGAAAACATCTAAAATAATTGAGAGTGACCCAAACCAATGTTTGCCTTTGAAATTCCGATATTGGTACTGTTGTGGGTGGTCTGAGTGGTGTAGCATACCCTAGTGGTGTGGAAAAGAGACTACCGTCACAGGATAAGAGAAAGGTGGGTGGGATGTTTCCATTTGCGCACAGTGGTGCAATCTAACGGGGCCATTTGGAATTGAGTATTGTCAGGAGGCTGGCAGCTACTTCGCAACTCCCTGCGACCCATCCTGGCCGGCATGCTATGTACAGGCTTGGCCTCGTCCAGCCTCGTCCCTGTACGCCGCGCTGTCTGCTTGGGAGTCGCCACAAGAGAGCTAACCCCCTGGAGTTTGATTTGAAGGCGGGAGCTTGCCGGTAGCTTTAAAAGGTGCAGTGTGAAGCATTAGGATAAATAATAACAAAAGATCGTTTCATTTGACACATTTTCGAATACGTTAGATATAATAAACTAAAACATTAAGGGTAAAAAATGACGGAATTAGGTGTAAGATTAGTGGGAGTTGTGCAACACTGCAACATGTCAGGAGCCGCCACTGGTTTAACGGGATTCAGCGAGTTACGTTGTGAAGGCAGAGTGGGGAAATGGTGCGCAAGACATAATTATGATTGATGCGCACGATTCCCCCACATGCAAGTAAAGACTTGTACAACGTGGTATTAATCGCAAAATATTTGGTGTTTGTTCTCCAAGAAATTATACGCGTGAAACGGAGAAAACTCAAACCCAGCAGAAAATATGCAGAAAGCTCGAAATGCAATTAGGAATGATGGGAAGACAATAAGGGATGTGGGGAGAAATTTCAACATTCCCCGAGTCAACCCTCCGAAGGCAGTTTCTACAAAATAGAATTTTCCACCTCCTGAAGGAACAAGCGAACAATAACAGGTGTTTTTGTATGCGTGTATTTACTGCATGTGAGATTTTCGATGTGAAATGCCATGTCCTGTGGTTCGGATTCCACGTAAAAAGGAGGTCCCGTGGCTCATGATCTCGAGATTAACGGTCACGTTAAACTACAAGCTTCCTTCCTTCCTTCCTTGTATGCGTGTATTTAAAAATAAATGTATTTATTAATCTCATATGATTTTTTTATCATTTCAAATGATCTTGTCGACTTCGTCGTTATGCTTTGGGTCTAACGTTACGCGGGACGGAGACGGTTGCGTTACGGAGACGGAGACTGTGACGTCATGCAGCCGCGCGGGAAGCCTAAGTTAATGGGTAAAGGACGGCGAGTGCGTGACGTCATGCAGCCACGCGGGAAGCCTAAGTTAATGGTTAATGGGGTCTGTTGAAAGAGTCCTGGGGCTTCGAGCGAAGCGAAAAGAATACAGGGTGACTCCTAAAGAGGTGTACAAGATGCCAGATAAGAATACAGGGTGACTCCTAAAGAGATATACAAGACGCCAGATAAGGTGACTCTTAAAGAGGTGTGCAGGATGTCAGAGCAAAATGCAGTACAAGATGCCAGATAAGAATACAGGATGACTCCTAAAGAGATATACAAGATGCCAGATAAGAATACAAGGTGACTATTAAAGAGGTGTACAAGATGGCAGAGAAGAATACAGGGTGACTCCTAAAGAGGTGCACAAGACGTCAGACAAGAATACAGGGTGACTCCTAAAGAGGTGTACAAGATGCCACACAAGAATACAGGGTGACTTTTAAAGAGATATACAAGATGCCAGATAAGAATACAGGGTGCCTCCTAAAGAGGTGTGCAGGATGTCAGAGCAAAATACAGTACAAGATGCCAGATAAGAGTACAAGGTGACTCGTCAAGAGATATACAAAATGCCAGATAAGAATACAAGGTGACTCTTAAAGAGGTGTACAAGATGGCAGAGAAGAATACAGGGTGACTCCTAAAGAGGTGCACAAGATGTCAGACGAGAATACAGGGTGACTCCTAAAGAGGTGTACAAGATGTCACACGAATACAGGGTGACTTCTAAAGAGATATACAAGATGCCAGATAAGAATACAGGGTGCCTCCTAAAGAGGTGTTCTGGATGTCAGAGCAAAATACAGGGTGACACTTAACGAGGTGTACAGTATGTTAGATTCAATCAAATACAGGGTGACCCTTAAAGAGGTTTGCAAGATATCAGATTCAAATAAAGGGTGACCCTTAAAGAGGTGCCCGCGCGGGAAGCCTAAGTTAATGGGTAATGGAGTCTGTTGAAAGAGTCCTGGGGCTTCGAGCGAAGCGAGAAGCCCTCCTGAGCCTTTCTAACATGTGTAGCATTTGTTGCATGCGTAATTTGAAGTGATATAGCGTCTAGTCTTTCAGACTGACTGTAATTTTTTCAGGTTTAGGGAAACACCCATTACAATTGGGTATAATCGTGTTGACCGACTGAAAACATTAACTTCGATTACTAAGGCAACACTGAAAAATGGCCTCCAACACGATAATAACCCTAAGGATGATGTGTATATATTTG
The DNA here is from genome assembly GCA_946902985.2 of Meconema thalassinum. Lineage (NCBI taxonomy): Eukaryota > Metazoa > Arthropoda > Insecta > Orthoptera > Tettigoniidae > Meconema > Meconema thalassinum. Next base: position 549,702,675 of record OX336389.2, read on the forward strand.
TTTGACAAAGAAATGAACGTTTTGTAAATTTGAACGTAACTACAGAATTTTAGTATCATTGCCTTTTTATGTTATTGCAAAAATCATCCGAGGAGTCTAATATTAATACACAATGTAAGTTCCAACAAATTTTCATAGTTTTATTATATAGTAGGGGCCGATAACCTAGATGTTAGGCCCCTTAAAACGACAATTATCATCATCAATCATATCATAGTCTTATTGTGGTTTTCCAGCATTCATCCCATGCGCATAATTTCCCAACACATGGTCATGATTACTCTGCAGGGTGGGTAATCTTGCGCAAATGTACAGTGACTCACAATGAATGTGGTACAGCTAGTACAAACGGACGTGTGAGTGGAAATGAATATCCCCTCTACATGAAAAGTACCAGTAACTCTGCTTATTTAATCCATTACATATCCAGCTTTTAGGGACTGAAAAGATACACGTCATTTCAATGATTATTTCGGCATACAATGGAAAACACCAGAACAACCGCAGATTGCATGTCAGAGTTAAAGTGGTACACTGCCCAATACATCATCCCAGGCTAGCAGTCAAGCTGTTCATTCAACGAACTCTCCGTAGACCAACATGGAACGTGACAGAGGTCAGACGTCTGTGGGGCTGAGAAAGCTGGTCATTTTCCATTACCAACGGGGTAAATCTCAGGGTGAAACAGGAAATATTGTGAATCGCAGTCATTCTACTGTGCAAAATATCGTTAATCGCCTTCGTCAGTACAGTAGAATAGCGAACAATGAGAAGAGTAGTTCGAGAAATATATTCACTGCAGCAGTGGAAGCCATGGATTCGACGTCAAATAAAGAATCTCGAGTTAAGTGCACCCAAAACTTTCCAAGGAAGCAGTTGTATTGAAGAAAACAGCCTTCCCAGAAACCGTGAGGAGAGAGTATTTCAATGGTCGAGTAGCGCGCAATAAACCATACACCAGCAAGAACAAACATATCAGGTTCCAGTTTGCCACAGATCACGCAGATAAATAATTTGACTACTGGAAAACAATTACTGTTATTACTGTTTTCCAGTAGCGCCACAGACGTCTGACCTGTGTCACGTTCCATGTTGATCCACGGTGGGTTAGTTGAATGTACTGCTTGACTGCATGCACAGAACGAAGGTATGCCTGGTTCAGAATGTGTGAGCCAGACATGGCATGCCTGGGGGCCATGTACTGCTCGAGTCTAAGCTCTGTGAACTTGCGGGGTGAGGTGACGCGGGAGCCAGGAAGAAAAGGGTCTGTCAACAGCCCGCCGTGTTATCTTGTATTCCTGTCTATTCCAATCCAATTAGGGCCGTTGCCTAAACCACTGTGGTGTTGCGAATGAGTAAGTGAGTCACCCACCAACGTGTCTGAAAAGTTCGGTGAATGGGCTATATTACGAACGGATTGTTGGCTTACTGAAACAGCCGTTACTGTCCTTCGAAGTAATCCCCGTGGATGGTTATGCACGTCTGAGAACAACTGAACAAGTCCTGGAAACTCCTGGCATAGTCTTCTTTAGGATAGCCTTCAGTCTGGGTCGTCAAAACTCTAAATTGAATGCAACAGAGATGCGTAAATTTATGTAACCTGCCTTGCACACCTGATAGACGGGTGGCAGTGAGAAGGGTGAATTTATGCAACCTAACGTGCACACCTGTTCGACGGGTGGCAGTGAGACGGGTGAATGTTCCGTGGAATGGAATGGTCCTGAAAACCATCGTCACGGGTGACGAGACCAGGTGCCTGAGGTACGACCTCGAAGGCAAGCGTCAAAGTATGGAGTATCGGGGTCCAGGGTCGCCGAAAAGCCCTGAAGGGCCAGAGGTTTTCGGACATTTCGGACATCCAACGTAATGTGACGACCCAACTGACTGAAGGCTATCCCTCAGGAAGCCAATGCCAGGACTTGTACAGTCGTTCTAAGAAGTGCATAACCATCCACGGGGATTACTTCGAAGGATAGTAACGGCTGTTTCAGGTAAGCCAATGTCCGTTTTTAACATAGACCCATTCACCGAACTTATCAGACAGAGGGTGTATTTGGTTCTGTTACTACGCACCGACCGGGAAGCCCACATATCACTCGTCGTCGTCGTCCGCGATCCAGATTCCACTCAGATCCACGGAGCTTGGTCTCGAGTTGTATTGGGCAGTGTACCACTTGAACTGTGGCATGCAATCTGCAGCTGTTTTAGTGTTTTCCATTTTATGCCGATATAATAATTGAAATGTCGTGTATCTTTTTCAGTCCTTAAAAGCTGGATATGTAATGAATTAAATAAGCAGGGTTACTGGTACTTTTCATGTAGACGGAATATCCATTTCCAATCAAACGTCCGTTTATACTAGCTGTTCCACTTTCATTGTGAGTCACTGTATACTTGCGACATTTTAAATTATAGTCAACCAAATTTAGTTTTGAATTAAATGTGTTTGTACACATCGATTAAAGAGTTACTAGAGCTCCCTTATTCATAACTGCCTGTGCGTTACCTATTTTTTGATCATCACATGACCTATTTTTGCTCAAGTGCGCACAATTCCCTCCACTCTCCCTTATATACATAGGATAGTGCGCTACATGGTTTTCGGAATGATGCGTCCAGGTGAGGTCTGTCCGTTAATAGCTGTGCGTAATGGAAGTAACCAAAGTTGAACAGCGTTCGTACATCTAGATAGCATATTAACGAAATGCATGCAACCAATAGTATTGTCCGTCTTCCCCATCGACAAATAGGAAATCGAGATAAAGCTATTGTCATGTAAAGTATTAGCCTTTCAAGATATGATTGCCGCTGAACTCGGCTGCGCCAGCGTTTGTTGATAATTAATTAGCAACTGGAGCCTCGCATGACTAACACAGCGATGACGGACTGCATTCTGCGCATAACCCAAGCAGCATTGCACGCGCTACTTGTGGTAGATACGAAGGAAGGAAGTTTTTAGTTTTACATGACCGTTAATCATAAGATCATGAGACACGGGACCTCCTTTTTACGTGGAATCCGAACCACAGGACATTGCATTTCACTTTGAAAATCTCACATGCATTGACCAGGAATCGAACCTGGTCCATCTTGTGGGAGGCCATGCATTACTATGTGTATAAAAAATGCTGCACCAAGTTTCTTTGCGCTCGGATAATTAAATCGCGAGAAAAGTTTATTTAAATGTTTCCACTTCGCTTGGCTGCCATGTTCGTTTTGTACTTAACAGATTTATGAACGTCTCACATATGAACTTCTAGTAGTACATTTTATCTCCGTACACAATTTCTGGGTGATATCTTTTACTGTTGCGGAGATACAGAATGCCAGTGAAATATTTCGTGTGGTCGCCATGTTGTGTTGGTGAAATGTATTAAAATTTGAAAGGAACGATTAAGGTAGTAGTATGCACTTACCGAGTTTCATTGAAATAGCTTTGGCCGTTTAGATTTCATTAGGACACACACATACGCACACACGGACAAAAGGTGTTCTCATGAGCCTATTGTTTTCATAAATGAAAATAGGCTAAGAATTCCTGAATCTATTTCGATGAAACATCATCTGCTGGCTTCCTAAGGTGAACAGCTCGTGCGAGTAAGAGTTTTTTCAGCAGGTTGGAAAAACACGGGGAATTATGACCCAAAAATAATTGAAGTTACAGAGATGGTTAAGAATAATTGAAGTTTATTCATACAAAATCACATGTTGATACGTTTATTAGTACGGAAGATATGATGAGATTTGTTGGGAAGTTCTACCTCTCTTTTGCAAGTTACTCAAGACATGAATGAATTTCGGTGTAAGAATGCAGCTCGTCGGGTTGCGTATTCCACCCGGAATCATGAAAATGATGCAGATTTGTTATAAGAAAATTTAATGCATGTGACTATTTTTGAGCCTTGCCAATGTACCCCAACCGGCGTGTATTCTTTTGGGAAGTTGAGATGCTGGCATAAAAGGACAGTTAAGCCTGACATTTACAGACAGTGATAGGATAACCTGACACAGTAGGCCTCCCCCACGTGGGGTAACCACCCACATGTACTGAGAGTGGAATTACTCACCTGAGAAATCATTCCAACGAATGTGAGAACACCCGTTTGCTAAGTGACAGAATGGACTATCTCGGAAATATGATGATCTGTTAATTTTTCATGTGAGGCCCAGTGCCTATGTGGTTAGCTTGCTAGGATTTGGCCCGAAGGGCTCTCGGTTCGATTCCTGGCCGGACCATGGGGTATTATCTCCTAGGGCTGATTCTCCTGGTTCGAGAACTGGGTGTTTGTGACGTCATCATCATATCACGCAGTTTTCCCACGGGTGTTACCGGTTATTAGAAAGACCAACATAGTCCTCCTAGCAGGCAATATGACATTTCATTTTTCATAAATGATCCTGTGTCTTTTACGGTATTACAATAATAATAATAATAGTATATGTAATTAATGGCGTAGTTAAGGCAATTTGGCCTTCTCTTTTATCGAACCAAATAAACTTAAACACAAGGAATATTGTTTATATGGTATCAGTGCTTTTAGGGGGGAAAAGGTGGCGATTAGTGGTGCACCGTACCGGCACGTTTCCTTCTTGATTGCTGAAAAAGAAGTCTTGTTACTAAAATAAAGTAAATTTGCAGATTTGAAAGTTATCCTCAGGTTAGGGGCTGCGACAACGCGGTTAAACTTCTAATATTGGAACCTTTTTTGTCCAAATAAACATTTAGAATAGGCTATGTGGTATCTTGGTTAGCCTTGTTGATGTTGTTTCATTTCAGGAACTTAGACATAGTGGTAATTTAGCCCCATGTACTTGGGGTGTATATATATAAATACATATAAAATTTTGTCTGATATCCTGTGTTATTGTGGTATCTGTAGTAGAATATGTATTTGTAATTCAGGTAAGGACTGGGAAGTAGGCGGCCGTTGTCTTAAGTTGGAAACCACATTGGCTGGAGTAGAAGTGGGACACTACGGAAAACCACTTCCGGGATGGCTAAGGTTGGAATTGACCCACCTCTTCTCATTTCTACCTCACGAGTCTGAGTGCACGTCGTATCAGCCCTCAGACCAGAATTAAACATCTTGGCAGAGCCAGGAATCGAAGTTGGACCTCCGGGGCGACAGCCAAAAATCTTAGCCGCTACACCACGAGGTGGTCCATCGTAAACCTAATAACCGATTCGAACATTCTGTTAATGTTATAGACTGTGTTTCTTTTTAAATTCTGTGTCAATAGGGACTCCGGGGTGCCAGAATGTTTCCCTGAAGGAGTTCTCAGTAAATCTACCAACACGAGGTTGTCGACATTTCAACACCCTTAAATTCCACCAGACTATCATTAATGACACAGGCCAACGACATAAAAACTTTTTCTATAAAATTAGCTCTATTTAATGATTTTTGGTGTGCTGAGTCCGAAAATCATATTATAATTGCTCTATCACCCACCAGTTTCTTACAATTTTTAATTTAAAATATAAACGATTACATTTTGTATGTTTTTTATTATATTTTATTACAGTAAAATAAACAAAGCAATTAAATGTTAGTAGGTTGGCAGCAGTGGTAAATAGAACCTGCAACACTGTTTTTCTCTCACATTATTTTTCTTCTTCTCTAACAGCTGTACAGTTGATTCATTCCAATAAACATAACCTCACTTTTCACTTTTTGTCCTATGTGCTTTAAGTATGGCTAGCCGTGATTGTAAAAACTGTCCTAACACGTTTTGTTATATATGTGGTGATTTTGTGATTAAGAAACATCAAATGAACATAACTGACTTTGTAAAAAAAAGTGTACTTTGCATATTTTGGTGTTAAAATTGGTGACCAAGCCAAAAGTTGGGCTCCTCACAAGGTTTGTTACGTTTGTGTTGAGAATCTAAGGAAGTGGTCTAAAAAGAAAATAAAGCTTTTAGATTTGCAGTGCCTATGGTATGGAGAGAGCAAAAAAATCATTCAAATGACTGTTATTTTTGTACTGTTGATGTTTCTGGGTATAACTCTAAAAATAAGAAAGTGATTGTTTATCCAAACCTTCCGTCCGCTATCCGTCCGGTAGAACATGGTCCTGGACTGCCTGTTCCTGAGCCTCCTCATTGTATTGACGACATTTTAAATACCAGTGAATCAGAATCTGATGGAACTGCACCAGAAAACGATGATGAATTTCAATGTTCTTCAGAAAGTTTACAACCACAGCTGTTTACGCAAACTGAGCTAGATGACTTAATGCCAGATTTAGGTTTGACGAAGGAAAAAGCAGAACTTCTTGGCTCAAGATTAGAAAAAAAACATTTATTGGCTCCTGGTACATGTATTTACAAGTACAGATATAGAGATAAACAGTTCTGTCAGTTTTTCAAGCGGGAAGGGGATTTAGTTTACTGTCACGATATTGCTGGTCTAAAGAACGAATTCGGTATTGAGTATAATAAGGAAGATTGGAGGCTTTTTATAGACTCATCAAAAACTAGTTTGAAAGCTGTCCTTCTACACAATGGAAACACTTACGCTTCACTTCCTTTTGCTCATTCAGTCCACATGAAGGAGACATATGAAAATCTTGACACGATTTTACAGAAAATCAACTATTCAGCTCACGATTGGATGCTCTGTGGAGATTTAAAAGTTGTTTGCATGCTCCTTGATCAACAAAAGGGTTTTACTAAGTTTCCATGTTTTATTTTGTGAGTGGGACAGTAGAGCAAGAGATAAACATTAGTCCACAAAACAATGGTCCACAAGAAAAGTTTTAAAACCTGGCGAAAAAAACATTTTGTATAGGTCTTTAGTAGATCCAAAAAAGGTACTCCTTCCACCTCTACACATCAAATTAGGCTTAATGAAATAGTTTGTAAAACCCTTGCCTAAAGATGGAGAATGTTTTAAGTATTTGAGTGAAAAATTTCCTCATCTATCAGAGGCCAAACTAAAAGAAGGCGTTTTTGTGGGACCAGACATTCGAAAAATGATGTTCGATCCCACCTTTGAAACGAAGATGACTACACTTGAAAAAGAGGCTTGGATTGCATTTAAAGACGTTGTAACCAAGTTCTTAGGCAATGTAAAAGGCCCTAACTATGAGTTCATAGTGGCTAATATGCTGAGTAAATTTAAAAGTTTGGGATGTCTTATGAGCCTTAAAGTCCACTTTTTACACAACCATCTTGACTTTTTCCCTGAAAATCTTGGTGATGTGAGTGAAGAGCAAGGGGAACGATTCCATCAGGACATCAAGGTGATGGAGAAACGATACCAGGGACTTTGGAACACCAACATGATGGGTGATTACTGTTGGTCACTTAATCGGGAACAACAAAATGCATCACATCGGAGAAAAAGTTACATAAGAAGTTTTACAGAAAAAAGAGAAAGAAAATACAAAAAAATTAACTCCTAAAGTGTTTATGTGTCTTTAAATTAACCAACAATTGTAGCATAATTAAATAAATAAATATTATTTTATAATTTGTGATTTCCTTGGATATTACTAATTTCCCCCTTTTCCCAATTATTTAGAGTAATCGGTGTCATAATGTGAAAGAACTGTGGGTGATACATAAAATCTGACACCAGAATCGGTTTTAGCACCCAAAATTACATAGGAATCACATATATTTTTTAAAAAAGCTTTTAAAAATATTTTTTGTTGGCCTGTGTAATTGCCATCCTTGGAACCATGCCGTAACCTAATGACAAAATAATAATAATAATAATAATAGTAAGTTAACTCATGTCGCCCACTGGTCAGGAACAAGTCTTCGAAACTTACACCACTTTACTTAGCTGACTTTCATGCCAATGATACAGTTCCACTCCCTCAAACCAGATTTAAGTTTCTTGGAGTAGCTGGTAATTGAAACTGGGCCTCCGGGCAGTGAGTCAACAATGCTAACCACATCAACACTATGCGCACATAATAATAATTGTATTCTAGTATAGACCTGCAAATAAATAGAGAACAGCGGCAATTATTCCTTTTGAAATATACTTTTAGAAACCATGAAATTTCAGCCAAGTACAGAAGGAACTTATCGACAATGAAGCAGAACAGTTCCTAAAAAAAATTGTTCTTAATATCTTGTACCTGAATTTGCTTTGTGCAATTTATTATCATGCTTGCATTAAATACAGAGGACAAGACGGGATGCTTTCATTATATCAGAACTCTGTCAAGTGCACGTGCGCGTATAAAAAACTGGGAGGTGATGATCTGAGAGTTGACCGCTCCAATCAGTGAATTTCTCATATGAAAGTCTAATAAGCGTATCGGCATCAACACCTGTTTGGCAGAGCGAGGGGTCCGAGGTGCGAGCCATTCACGCGGCCGGCGTGCAAGGAGAAGCTAGGCTACCCGCGCCACTCAAACATAAAAAACTTGATGAGCAGATTATAAGATAAGAGGGGAGGAATTAACCCATCGATACCACGTTACAGAACATCACCAATTAGCAGGAAGAATATATTGACATTTAAGGCGCTTCTCATTGCAAATTAGCGAGCAAGTTAGATGAAATTTTAAATATGAAGAAAACGTATATCAGTGTTCCTGAATTAACTATCATTTCTGTTTTTGAGTCAGAAGACTCAGTAGAGCAGAAATTCGATATTTCGAGTCTGCCGCAAAGTTCTGGCGCTATTTTCCACGGGAGACGCCAAATTTGAGAAGGATAGGGGAGACCGCGCAAATGAGTCGAGGCTCTTAATTTGTGACAGCCGAACGGTAAGGTTGTGTTACGCTGTGAACCGGGAGTGCGACCGCGATTCGATACGATTGCCGGGAAACGAGCCGGTAGTCTGGGTCAAGTAAAACCTATGATCGCACTCATGTGAAGATAGGACTTAACGATATTTCGTGTTACTAAACAATGAAATTAGTATAGTTTCATAGCAAGTAGTCAATGATAAGAAAGGTATTTGAACAGTGGAGCGAATATTTATAAGTGATCGACGTTAGTTGTGAGGAACATTGACAATTGAACTTTATAAACACTTCGAAGAATTTCCCTCTACAATTATTATAGTTTTTGCTAAGCAGGCTACTACGAGTACAAAATTACTCAAGTTATCTAAAGTTGCACCATTACAGTGGACATTATTAAAGCAACTCTCCAAGGAATATTTCACAAGTTATAATATTCCAAAATTATTATCATCATGATTATTATACTGAAATTGGGAGATACATTTCTGAACATTACTGAAGTCATGGCGATGGCGTACTAAGTACATAGTCGAAACATAGCCTACGAGATAATGAAGATATCTGCAATAACATAAGAGGAACGAGAGGAGATGAGTATCTACAAAGATATTTTCAACATTTGGTAAACTAAGGATCAAAATGATGACTACTAAAACTACTACAAAAATGAAATTCTACATGTGGAGGAACATCGAGAAAAGAAGCAGAAGTCTAGAGTTCAAGAAGAAGATGGAGGATGGAGTCGAACCGGGAGAAAGACCGAAGACGTAAAGATGCTGTTCGGTGCGGCGAATCAGGTCGGGGCTGCCAGCTGTTTCAACACGACGTTGTCAGGCGTATTCAAATGAAAGAGAAAGGCTAAACTCCTTGGTGCAGTAAGGCGAATACTGATCTCGTACCACCATCCAGCGGAGTTCAAGACGGACATCCTCGAGACATCTATAACCGCCACCAGGCAGATAAGAATTCCAGCAAGTAGTATTTTTATTTATTTAAAAGGCTTAGGAATTCATTTGAAGTAACGTTTTCGACATCTGGCTATAGTATTTGTATTATCTGCATTTTTTAGTATTTTGATATTTGCATTAGATTTTAACTTAGGATTATTTCGAATTTGAGTTTGGTTAGATTTTTGAGTCTCGATTTCGACGTTTCTATTTAGGATATTTTTAGATTTGAGGTCGCTGACCGTAAGTTTCGACTTTTCGATATTTTTATTAGATCTGGAGATTTTTATGATATTAGATTTTGCAATAGGATTTATTAGGAGCGATGATATTTTGCAGATCAATTTCGAATTGAGTAATTAACGTTGATATGACTGTGAGTAGGAGGAAGGACATTTGAAAATTCAAAATTTATTCAAATAAAATTCATTAAAAGGAATTTTAATAAACGTATGATGTAGAAAATCTTATAGACTTATTAGCAGGATTTCTACGACTTAAGAGATATTATGAACATAAAAAGAATATAAATATTGGAGAATGTTACTTGAACATTCAGCATTGTTTTATGCAAATTTGTGCATTTTAGAAAACAAAGATATAATGGAGTTATTAGTATTTGTATTTGTATGAATTACATTGGTGTAAATATTTACGATATCAGTAACTGAGCAAAGATAAATAGTAGAGATCTGCGTGAGTATTTTCTTGTGTTGAAAGCTGAGAGATATTATTCAGTTGTGAAGAGTAGGATCACATTTGAATTTATCATGTGTTATTTAAGCTGATGAGGTAGTATTCCATTTTATATTGTCAGAAATATGCATAGAACGACGACTGTGGCAATGTGCATGTAGACATTGTTTTCACTGAAGTATGGAAAGAGATAGTTTATGATGTTCTGCGATGAAATATTATGGAGAAGTATTGGAAATGTATATTTAGAGGTATCCATTGTTTGGAAGAGTTCTTTAAGTCAGCTAGTGTAACGTAATGGATATCAGCTGATACAGATGTGTGATGTTATGCAGAGGCGATGAACAGCTGATCAATGCTCCAGTTAGAGCTACTGATAGATCATTTGAAATGACGGTAGTGATTATTCCATAACTGACTTCGAAATTGTATGGACGTGTTAGTCGCAGAGGGAGAAATTTTGACCGAGGAATCTCCAGAAGTCTTGGCGGAGGAAACAGAGTCGCCACCGGCCATGCCAACTACGAGTATCGCTGATATGTTACAGCAGAAAGTTATTGCATTAGTTCAACAAAAAACAACATTATAATTAGCAGAGACACGACGAGAATTCATAGTAATGCCTACAGGAAAATCATCCTACAGTTTGGAGCTATTGACGACAAGCATAAGCAACGTTTATTCCAAAAGTACAAGAGTTGTTGGAAAAATAAGTGAAATACACAAACCTTCTTCCAACTGATTTAACGAAATTCTAAGATGGTTGCCGAATTGGAGTCAACGAGGAAGTTTGACATGACTTACCACTTGGTTGTCATTAAGACTTACTAAACTATGGAGGGGAAATAACCATTTTCAACATGTGGATTCCATCAGTGACTTAGCCGCATACCATGGACTAGTCAATGAGGGTGTAAGCCGACTATCAATGCTTCACCAAACCTACATCTGCACCTACAACTGCAAGGTATTTCTGTGCCAACTTAAGAAATACTAAATAACTACAACAACAAATATTCGACGTAGAACTTCTAGATTGGGGTTCGTTTGAAGATGATCGTCAGAAACGCTCTTAGTTTCGGAAACGTACGGGTGTGTTCGAGTCCTGGACTGATGAGGAAGAAGATGCAAGCACGACCAGCTGACGTGAAGGCCAGAGGGAAGCACACAGGTGACCGACCCGCTGCCTGGCGCACGCCGTCCGCCTGTCCCGTAAATCAGCTGTGCCGCACGCTCCAATATCTGCGGGCAAGGACGCTCGTTCTTCAGGTTCGACCTCGATTAAGAAGAGATATTCGGGCTGAAGGTAAAAACTACCCATCGAATATTTATCTTAGTTAGATTTTGCAGTAATGTAGATATTATTGACCTGACCACAAGTTTGTGTGGCAAATTTGATATTTTATTGTTTAAGCTGTGTTAATAATAAGTATAGCATCGTATATATCATTTTAACGTTCGAGTAAATATTTTTAAGACGTGTGGTAAATTCTTAGTAGTCGATGTTCGATATTGCGAGATTTAATTTTAATTTATTAATATTTGATAGTTTAATCTGGAATATTTTAAAATGCGTTTAGTTATAAATTTGATGCAGAAATATACTGTTTATATTTCTGATATGTAAATTCATGGATAGACCATTAAGTTATTATTCTGTTCTATTGAGAACGACAATTAACTTGTTCCTTTGAGACAGCGCATTATTAAAGCTGGATGCTTTATTTAATTATCTGTAGTAACACGGATCGGAAACGCTATATTGCGGTACGATAAATACGAGATGTACAGACTAATACAAATGTAACTAAACATGTTGTAAGGAACTTAGAAACGTATAAGAACGAAATACTATTATGGAAGGACATGTAACATATTTATATTGCATTAAGACGTGAATATACAGACAGATATCTTAATTTGTGATGTTCTGTGAACTATGGTTCTATAAAATAATAAAAGGTTAATAATACCGCAAATTGAATCGCTTTAAATGGAGATGTTTGAGAAAATAACAGGAACGGTTAAACAAGTCATAACTAAGTAAGTACGGGAAGTGTTGGATGTATAAGAGGTAGACGAAATTTAATTTGAACTCTATAAGTAGAATTACTGATTTTCATGAACACCTGGAGTGTGCATAGAAATGGGATTATTTTTTAATATTGCGTGAAATGGAAAGCGTATGTGTTGACGCTGGCTTGTATTAGTGGTAAAAGTTGATGTTCCTTTGGAGGTATAGAAATTGAAGCGATATTTATAATGAAATTCCGACCGTGTTGTCGGAAATGAAGATGTATGAAGATGAAATTAAGTTATTTTGAAGAAAGTTGAATTAATGAAATGTACTACGTGTGTAGAACGAACCATAAGATAGTCTGGTATATATATATCCGTCTTGTTTATTAATTGTTATCAAGAATATGAATTTTACCGAGCAGTTCTTAGCTTCATTGCACGAAACACTATGCTCATATATATTATGAAATTCAAACCCGAAATATGACAATGAAGTAGGAAATGATAATAGATATGGACAGGGTGATTGATCGATGGATCAATATATTATCGCGTAGCTAACGATAATAGTGTAAATATGTATATAAATTTTTAATAGGAGTATCATTTTATTACGGTTATTTAAATGTGTATAATTTAGGTTTGAGTAAATGTAACTACGAATGTATCATGCAGGGGACGAATGCGAAATGTTCAGCGTGTGGAATGTTGAATTCGTGACAAGTATAGTATGATTCGCAGGTGTGTTTTCGGTCTAAAAATGTTTATAGACGGTGTCTAGAAGGTAACTTTATTTTTCATTGTCGCTGAAGACTTATAAAGTTGTGAAGTGGAGTTCACAGAGTTTTATTTTCATTAAGGAATGCTATATATTTTAATTTATTAATTTGTTTAAGTTTTGTAACGAGTGATTGTAAGTGTTGCATGGACATGAATGTCTAGGGTTTTTTGTGAATAAATTCTTGCAGGCACCTTTACGTTTGCCTGTCCGATTCTTTTATAGAACATCTCGACTTTCTTATTTAACAATCTGATTACGATGGTACTGCTAGTTAGGTACTGGCGCTCTTTGCATAGTAGGAACCGTTCACCATCGAGATTCCAAGAATCTCGTTCTAGCATATTTTATTGTAGGATGTTTTATATGTAACTAAGTAGGAGTACTGTCGTAGTTTTATATTTATACCTGTATCGAGAAGTTACTATCCTTTCATCTAGCGAGGTACAGTTGATTCATCTAGCTGGGTATCGACGTCCTTAGCGATCCCTTCCATCCCAGAATATTAGGTGAGGGCTCGGTCAATTTCGGGTACAGTACCAAATAACATTTTATTGCTAACAATAATAATAGTAATAATTATAGCATAATAATAATATGAAGAGAAGAGAAGAACGACTTTGAGAAGCCCTGCCGGGACAGGCTGGCCGCGTGTGCCTGAACTGACGAGTTCCAGCATAGACAGGGCTGACAGTGTGAGGCTGGGCCATGCGGACCTAAAAGCACTTGCCTGGCTCGTGGGTACCACACCATACTATACAGTTATACACAGCTTGCTCGCACACGTAGCTAGCGTAAGCGTGCAGCAGGATAGAACATACTACAGGCACTAGCTACGCAGGGCCTTGTAAGACACACATACCTAATATAGACGCAAGTTAGTGGCGAATTAGTATTCAATTTGGATTGACAGAGTGAAGAGCACAGACGTGTATATTTGGGTATATATTTAGTTATAGATCGATTATTTAGAATCTTAGGTAGGTTGGGAATTAAACAGGATTAATGAGAACAGTGTATAGAGTTAAAATTAAGAGTTAAAATTAATGATTGTAATAGCGATGACGATTGCTAGTTTCACGATTTTCATTTAGGTAGGCCTAACTTAAATTCACTTTTTATTATTTACTCCATAAACTAGGGCACGGCAGTAATTATGCCAGGAGCATTTATTATTAAAGTTATTTAATTTCCATCTAGTAAGAACAATTAGGAGGGTTATTTTTCGTTTTTAAACAGATAATTTTATTTCAGGCGTTGTAAATATAATTATTTTGAATAAATCCCATAGATATGTTTTTACGTATATCTGACAGTTTTATAGTACATTTGAGTTCTCATTTGCAGGTAATTCGGTAGAAATATTGTGCTATGGAGGTAATATAGGCCTCATTTACGCACACCCAATACCCGTTGCACCCGAGATTCGAAAGTTTCTCACCCTCCATTACTAGCTAGGGACCCAATAACCCAGTAGTATAGTCCTATAGCACAATAGTAGTTAGCGTACCCCTCCTGTTTTATTTGCCAGTAGCTTATTCGTAGTTTTTCCAGTCGGGTACTGCAAGTTGCTGCGATCCATCTCCATCTTTGGATCCTGGCAGATACTATCAAGGATAAACGGGTACAATGTGAATATCCCTACTTCATTCAGACGGCCACTGAACCCCGGGCGGAAGTTTGTCGTCTCCACCTCTGTCAATACATCATCAATCATAAACCACTTCAAGGTCTGTATAATGAATGACTGATGCACTATCAGCTCTTGTCTCAAACAACACATTGGGTTCCTCGTCCTTGATAATGCTTTCTAAATTAAATACCGTATAATTCATTTCGCCGATGTGCGGTCAATTTGCATGTGCGATAACGAATCTGGCTCAGTGTTCAGAGGTGCACATTGACTTCAGGATTGTGGTAGGTCTAATTGCGATTGTGGATGTGCGTGACTTAAATGCGTATCACTCCATAGTTCAATATACCCTGCGGTACTCAAGTTGCACAAACATGGCTGCTGGTACCACGTGACCCGCTCAGCCAGTAAAGACGAGATCCTCAAATGAGGCACTGTCTTAATTGAGCCCCTGCAGGTATAGGCTATGATTTCTTAGGTGATCAATCCCTCTCTCGGTACATGTGGGTGGTTACCCCACTTGGGGGAGGCCTACTGCGTCAGATTTTCCAATCACTGACTCTCAAATGTCAGGCTTAACTTTATTTTAATGCCAGCATCTCAACTTCCCAAAAGAATACACGCCGGTTGAGGTACATTGGCGAGGCTCAAAAATAGTCGCATTACATTTTCTTATAATAAATCTGCATTATTTTCTTGAATCCGAGTGGAATATGCAACCCGACGATCTGTATTCTTTTACTAAATTCATTCAAGCATGATTATTTGAACATGTCTTGAGTGCCTTACAAAAGAGAGGTAGAACTTCCCAACAAATATCATCATATCGTACGTACTAATAGTCGTATCATCATGAGATTTTGTATGAATAAACTTCAATTATTCTTATCCTTCCTTCTCTGTAACTTCAATTGTTTTGGGGTTATAATTCTCCATGTTTTTCCAACATGCTGAAAAATCTCATACTCGCGCGAGCTTCGAGCGTGCGTTTTCATTATTCTCCCATTAGGCATTATATTTGTTGACTATTCAGTCCCCCAAAGATACACCGTGATGCAGACATTGTTAGGAACCCAGCAAATGATGTTTCATATAAATAGATTCCGTAGTTTATGAATTATCAAATAAGAAACAAACGAGCTCCCTCTCCCAGGTTGCTGTTATAGTTGCAACTTTGCAGAAACATGGCGGGTAGGTGGGCTTATACTCAATTATTGTCATCACTGTCTTAATAGAGCCACTGTACTATATACACCGTACGTGCTACTCTAGCGGAGCGCAGCGGCACTAAAGTAGTTATACGAGGCAGGAGTATGGCATATAGCAATGCATAAACGCAGGAGAGGATATTCCTCTATTCGGGACTAAATGCGAGATTTGACAAGCGTGTCATTTATAGTTTTTAACTTGTTGTTAAAACGAATATCTCGCGAAAAACGTACGGTTGAAGTATGTCGTGTAAATCCCCTGTTGATATTTTAATGGAGATGAAAACAGGACTGTCTCATTCTGCTACGGGCGTTTTGTTCGCAATCGTACAACTGTGTCACGTATTTTCCATGCTTCTAACTTCCACAATGTCACATTTCGTGTTCTGGTCCAGCAATGCAAGTGTAAATGAGACTATGCAGTGTTCAAGACTAAATACCTGAAATGCGGATTGATTATTGATTGTACAGAAATTAAAGTTGAACAACCCCTTACGGTAGATCGTAGAGTATTTCTCTAATCCCATTACACGGGAACACACACTGTGAAATGTTTATATTTGATGTTTTTTTGTCGGTCAACACGATTGTACCCAATTATGATGGGTTATTCCCTAACTCTGAAAAAAATGTACATGAGATTAATAAATACACTTGGATGACCAATTTCGATCGTCAAGCGACCATCATCTGATCTATTACACTTAGGCTATTAAATCTATGTCTAAAAGTATGGGTGAAAGTATTTACAATATGTACACTTATTTAGTTGCAGTATTAGTTAGAATAATGCAACTAGTCAAGATATGCTAGTTATAGTCTATGTGATGTTTTAAGATACTGAAAGTGATGATATGACCTCCAAATTTGCTTGTTTAGTGTGAATATGGGATTGTTGTTAAGTGGTCAGATCAGATTGTATTGTACAGGCTACTTGTCTGGTTGAGTCATGTGCGTCAACATCTTTAATACTTCGCCAACTATAAGTGTTTTTACGTTTTAATTTCTTCCAACATTCTCCATTCAGTGGAAATTTAAATTACTAGCTTTGGAGCCAGTTTACGAGCGAGCGAGCCTATCATCCCAGCTTTTTCCAGCATAAAACTGTCGAGTCATGTCGAGTTATAACTTCGGAGAAGATTATATGAGTTTGGAGTTTCATTCAGCTCCTCGGCTTTTCTGAATTGCTTCTGGGACCTGCCGTCCGTGCACATTTTAAGCGTACGTTGGTTGCTAGTATACATTATTTTACAGATACTTCCGATTGAACTTCGGTCTCATATTGACGACATTGTGTATATGTGTTGCGTTCTGACAAATTTTCAGTCCCCTTTTATCCAAGAAATATAATAAAACATGAAGGCAAATAGAATACCTTGGCAATAACTTAATATTTTGATTGACCATTCGACAAACATTTAACTTCAATTTGAACAAATATTGTAATAAAAACTCTTATATCCTCTGAATGTAGGCTACATTCATAACTAGTATTCTGTAATTTTAATATGTTTAACCTAGGAAATTACAAAATACAGATGCATGTAGCGGCAAGAATTCTTGGCTGTCGCTTCAGAGGTCCGGGTTCGATTCATGGCTCTGCCAAGAAATTTAATTCTGATCTAAGGTCTGGAAAGGGGTATACTGAGCCTCGTGAGGCAAAACTGGAGTAGAGGTGGGTTCGATTCCCACCTCAGCCATCCTGGAAGTTGTTTTCCGTAGTTTTCCACTTCTTCCACACGAAAATGCCGGGAGATACCTTACTTAAGGCCATGGCCACCTTCTTCCCAATCCTCACCCGAGGTACAAATACACACTACTACAGGGACCACAATGACATAGGTTATCAGACGAATTTTATATAGGCTATACACTTAAGGACACGGGGCTGAATGACCTTGATGTCCAAGCCCCTCAAGTGAAACAACAGCAACAACAAACGCTAAAGGATACATTAAACATTTGCCAGATGTAAGGAGCCCTAGTCTTAATAGAATGTTCATAAGCTAGCCTGTAACAAGTTTGGGTAGATAATACATAAATTAAAACTGTTCAATTTTATGAATATAATTACGAACATATCTGGAGTCCTACTCTTAAGGTTACACACAGTTGATGATTCTTAGTGATAAACCGAGTCCTGTTAAGTGTATTAATAGTTGTCTGGTACTGAGTAAAGTACCTACCGGTATAAGTTATTCTTAATCTATTTATTATTCGTCTCGTCTAACTTAAGTTTAATTCTCTTGTGTCTTCCACTATTCCCCTATCCTTGCAATAGATCGGACATTTCACTTCCAACAGTCTGTGTGTCCTACCGTCTTTGACAACGATTCTATCTGGGCTTCCACAAAGCCATGGTTGCAATTTATGGACCATTAAACCACAACAAACTACTTTCAAATTAATCATTACCTGATATTTGTTAGCCTTTGTCGTTACGGCATGACTGCTGGCAGTCGCTCACATCCGGGAGGCGAGGAGGTTCGAATCCCCCCAGCCGGCAACTTTGAAGATGGTCTTCTGTGGTTTCCCATCTTCATTCCAGGCAAATGCCGGGGTTGGTCCCTAACTATAGGCCACAGCCGCTACCTTCCAACTCCTTGTCCTTACATTCAAACTTTCCTCCCCAGACAACACTCCACACGCGACGGTACGTGTAGCTCACCCATTGGGTGTCCGCCTCGAAGCAGCTACAAAACTAGCGAGCCGAACATGTCCTCGGACACTCCCGGCACTAAAAGCCATACAAAAAAAACCTGATAGAACGTAATGGCCCGTCGCCACACACGAATGCTCCGAGAGGGTGAGAGATTGCACGAGCCCTTCATCCAGGAACGCCACCTACAGCAAGGAGGTTCAGTCATGTTTTGGGGTGGAATCATGTTTGGTCGACGTAGGCCTACGCCTCTAATTCCTATCCACGGTAACATGACTGGTCTGGTGTACAGAGACAACATCCTTAAACCTGTCGTTACAGAATTCGCTGCCACAATGGGCGAGGGCTTTACATTAGTGGACGATAATGCTCGTGCCCATCGAGCTAGGGTGGTCAATCAGGTCTTTCAGATGCATGGCATTCAGAGACTGGAGTGGTCTGCCTTTTCTGCGGACATGAACTGTATTGAACATGCATGGAAATAGTTCAAGAGGGCAATTTCGCACCATCCCAATCCTCCAGCAAACAGCAACTGATTGAAGCTGCTGCCCAAGAGTGGGATAATATGCCCCAAATCACGTTGGATTCGTTGGTGCTCAGAATGGCTCGTCGTCTGCAAGCATGCCTTAGAGCTCTTGGTGGCCGTACACGGTATTGATATGCCCCAACATGAAAAGGACGTTTGTTTGCTCAGTCCCACATTATCACTTTTGCTATTCGCCGTGTGTTTCAGTCTCTTTTGCAGAGCAGATTGTGTGTAGTTTTTCTTTGTATGTACCCTATATTATGTATAATGTGATTACACACACATTGCAAAATAAACAAGTCACTAAATAGCAATATCCAAAACCTTTTTTTGAGCACTGTACTTTGAAATGTGATCAAGAGAATCTCGAGCATAAAATTCGTTTGCATTGTACGTATTTATGGAACAAAAAATGATAAAGGAAAATAAGTAAGATTGGAATAGAATTTTGTTTATTCGTCATAAACCTGTTAAGGGTAGAGATGATTTATGTTGAACTATTTCAAAACGTGCCTCTCTTTTCTGTTTCAGGTGAGTAGCAGCTTGATGTCAAACGAACTTCCGGAGTTGTGAACATTTTCGTGGAGTGAGTGGCTTTTCTTGAGTTTCCATTTTTAATTGCTTCCCATTCCTTAAGACAAATATCTTAAATGCTTGAAAAACTATTTATCGCAACTTACCCATGCTATACTGAAATCATCTGTCACCTAGGATCATTAAGCCTGATAAGGGTAACTGTCAGTGAACTTAAAACGGAACCCATCTCATTTCCTTTTCACCACGCAAAATCGCTCACCACGACCGCAATGGGGAGCTGCTGGACGTCTAGAGATTTGAGGTTCAACTCCTTGTGCTGACAGCGGCCATCATAGTGTGGTTTTTCGGTTTATCACTATACTCCCTCCAAACTTGCTGGGATAGTATTTTGTTTCAAGTCCTGGAGCGCCCAATACATTGTGACCCTAAAAATTATAGCTACACATACTACTTCTGTCGCCACGACCCACTGTTTATCAGACAAGTTTAACATAGCTTACACCCAAGTACACGGGACCGATGACCAATATATCCCAAGCCCCTAAAATAAATTAACATCAACAACTGCAAAATATTGCTCAATAAAAATCCACATGCAAAATTTATGCTGAGACTTTGCACAGCGTATTGATTTAAAAGAAGAACTTAAGAAAGATTTTTTTTTCCACTGGGCTAGTTCACTGAAGCGCTGGACAACTATTGTGCCGGAGTTGGTGATGTGGTACGGGTATGAGCTTTCAAGTAAATCAACTTGACTTTTGGAACACCAAGAAGTATGTGGCCAAGTACGCCGCCGTGCTGCGCAGTTCCACTAGACGATCAGCTACAACACACGTATAGGTCTACTGGAATATTGACAAACTACTAAATCACTTTATTTGTCCGGCTCTGTGGCTAAATGGTTAGCGCGCTAGGCTTTGGTACAAGGTGCCCCGGGTTCGATTCCTGGCTGAGCCATCAGGGATTTTAATCTCCTGGGGTTAATTCCCGTGGTTCGGGGACTGGGTGTATGTGCCGTCTTCATCATCACTTCGTCCTCATTACGACGCGCAGGTCGCCCACGGGCGTCAAGTAGAAAGACCTTCACTCGGCCTCTCCGGAGGCCACACGATCACGATCATTTAATTTGATAACTTCTTAAGTCAAGTGCATTTTTATTTTTTGTAATGCTATTTTCGTCCCTTGTAAATACTACGGCATTTAGAGACGCCAGGGTGCCGGAATTTTGCTTCTAGGGGGATCTTTAACGTGCCATTAGATATGTTTACGCGGATGCCTCGCATTTGCGCACCCTGAAATGCCAGCTGACTGCAACCTTGGGCACCAAATACATTTAACAAATGTGGATATTATATCCTACTGCCTATTTTATAGTTTGCTTTCTGATGTGTTTCTTTGATAGTTTTTAAGAAATGTTGTATTTCACAAGGCTATGCCATGGTCTAAGCTTTGGCTTTCTATCGATTGGATTAACATTGTATACACTGCTGCAGTACCAATATATTCTTAAGCATTCTCAGTTATATTAAGGAAATTTTAAGAGAAACTTTAATATTTGAAATTAAATCTAAATTATTATACCAAAGTATACCAGCAAGCATGAACTTAACTGTATACAATTGAGTTGTTGTTAATTAATTTAGGTACTTGCAACATCGTCGTCATTTAGTCCCGTGTGCGTGTGATTTATCTGTTAACTATGTTTTGTGATGTCTGTACTAATGTGTGTGTCTGTAATTGGGGCTAGGATTTGAGTAAAATGCGGTCGTGGTCTTACGTTAGGTACCATCCTGGCAATTGCCTGGAGTAGTAGTGAGAAACAACGGCAAACCAATTCTAGGATGGCTGAGGTAGAATCTTCTCAGTTCTGCCTCACGAGACTGAGTGTACCCCGTTCAAGCCCTCAGACCAGCATTAAATTTCTTCGTAGAGCCGGGAATCGAACCCGGGCCTCCGCGGTGACAGCCAAGAGTGCTAGCCACTACGCAACGAGGCGGCATTATGCTTGTGTAACAAATTCTAATGATAGATAGTATTCATAAACTGGAGCTGTAGTTGCACATTCGTGACCTTGCGAGGCCAGTTATCTGTATATTAAACCCTCTTTAGTGCAATTAACCAGCAATATACATGTGAAACATGAATGTAACTTCTTTCTTCGTTGAACTTAACTATTGGCATTACTCGTGTTCTCCATATAGTAGGCTACGGCTTAACGCGGGGAGAAATGCTACAGCAATTTCATTCTGGCTTGTGACATAGCAATTGCTTTTCCATCTGCAGTGGCTCTTATCTGCTTAATGTCCAACGCACGTGTCTATCATTCCAGCTGTTCGTATTACATATGCCGGTCAGACGTCGGCATGGTGCTTGTACTGGTAGATTATTATGCATATTAGTTTAAATACGATGCGTACACTTCCACACCAATGCATCTGGGCAGTACATGGCATGCTCCACGGCTGGAATGAGTAGCTGGCATTTGGAAATCCGGGATTCGAATCCCTGTACTAGTCGTGGCAATCCTGATTGTGGTTTCGCCCCGAATGCTTACACACTCACTCCAGGCAAATATCGGTATAGTAACGTATATGAAGCTCAGGGACAGTACCCCGAACACTTGAAATCAAAACACTCAGGCATATGCAGGTAGGTTTGCCTATATAACATTCAAAATTCTGTTATCTTATCAACGTATCGTGTACCGCGAGTGACCTCACTGTTCACTTTTAACTAAGGTGGAGAGTTCCAACAATTATAGTTACTAACCTAAAGAAGAATGGTTGAAAGAGAAATAGGCCAGTATAGAAAATTGCCTGAAAGTAGATACAGTAGATACAGCTTATCGAAGGATTAAGAGTACTTTTGGTGAAAGGAAGACCAAGTGCTGTAATATTAAGGACTCAGATGGAAAACCTTTAACAGATAGAACCCCGTGACTCGAGATGGCGAGATTAGCGGTCACGTAAAACTACAAACGTCCTTCCTAGTTCTTTCCAACAGATAGATTAGAAAAGGTTGAGAGATGGAAAGCTTACATAGAGCGTTTATATAGGAGTAAGGATATTTAGAATCATGTAGTGGAATGGGCAGAGGAATATGATGAGGATGAGACTGGAGATTTAATATTCAGATCAGAATTTGATAGATCACTAGGAGACTTAAGCAAAGCAAAGCCAAGCCAACTCCGTACAGGCCATGGAGGCCCTGGGGGTAGTGGAAGGTAGAGGCTTCCACTTTTTGTGACATCGGCACTAGATGGGATGGAGTTGTCAGCTCCACGCCCGGCCGCCTTTGCTCCCAGGAATTACCCTGGTACTCATTTCTGGTGTAGGCTCACCAGGGCCATTTGCGTTTCCGAAAGTGGTAGTTTTGTTTCTAAAATCCACTACCTGGGTGGGGATCGAACCCACTCCCTTTCAGTTAGAAGCTCAGCGCCTCTACCGACTGCGCCACGCAGCCCCCACTAGGAGACTTAAGCACCAACTAAATACCAGAAATATACGATATACCATCTGAGTCGCAACGTTGCATAGGTGATGAAGGTCTGGTCAGGTTATTTCGCTTGGTATGTAGGATTTGTGGGACAGTTGGGTGCCCTCTGATTTTAAGAAGAATGTTATCATTCCTATACTGAAGAAAGCAGTAGCTGACAGATGTGATGATTACCATACAATCAGCTTGATCACTCATGCTTCAAAGATCCTAACTAGAATAATTTAAAAGAGGATGGAAGGACAGAAGGGTCAAGACCAGTTTGATTTCAGTAGAAACGTAGGAACAAGGGAAGCTTTGCCAACTCTTAGGCAGATATTGGAAGGTAGAATAAGGGAAAAAAGAGGACGTTCATGACATTTGTAGACTTAGAAAATGCTTTTGATAACGTTGAGTGGAGTAAGTTGTTTGACATTTTGAAAAGGATTGGAATAAAGTACATGGATAGAAGGGTGATCCTTATTCTATACAGACACCAGACGGCAGTTATTCTAGCCGTAGCACATGAGAGAGAAGATGATATTCGGAATGGTGTAAGGCAAGGTTGCTACTTATCACCCATACTTTTCAATCTATACATTGAACAAGCATTGAAGAAAATTAAAGAACAATTCCAAGTAGGAGTAAATATTCAAGGAGAAAGAATATCAACTCTGAGATTTGCTGATGACATTGTCATCCTAGCCTATTCACCAGAGGATTTGAATGAGTCTTTAAATGGTATGCACTGCGTCTTGAGGAAAGAATTCATGATGAAAATCTATAAATGTAAACCAAAAGTAATGGAATTCACACGAAAGAAATCAGAAACCCCTATTTGTCGTCAAATTGGCAGGTGAAAAGCTAAAGGAACTACGCGACTTCTGCTATTTAGGAAGCAAAATAAACAGTGATGGACGAAGCAAAGAGGATATAAAAGGTACGTTGGCTCGGGCAAGGAAAGCCTCTCCACAGAAATGAAATCTGTTGACATCAAATATAGATTTAGGTATTAGAAAGTCATTTTTGAAAGCCTTTGTCTAGACCGTGGTACTCTATCGAAGTGAAACTTGGACTGTTGGCGCAGCAGAAAAGAGGAGAATAGAAGCACTTGAAATGTGGTGTTACAGGAGATCAGATGGGTAGATAGAGGTTAATGTTATTGATTTTACGTATTTTTAATTGCTGCGGCTTTTAGAGACGCCGGAGTACCGGAATTTTGCCCCGAAGGGGCAGTAAATCTACTGACACGCCTCCCTTGCATTTGCGTACCCTCAAATGCCAGCTGACTGCGTCAGGATTCGATGCTGCTACGTTGGGTACAGAAGGCGAGAACGTTACCGCTGAGCCACGCAGCCAATCTCGAGGATAAGAACTGCAGTGGTAGAATATGTTAAACAGATTGCCTCGGATGTATGATGTGGTAGCTATGTAGAAATAAAGCGATTAACTCAGGACAGGGAGGCATGGAAGGCTGAATCAAACCAGTCAAAAGACTGAAGACTCTAACAATACCTAAAATGTCCCTCTCAAACACATCTATGAAAGTAGAAATTGCAACTCCTTGAAGGAATCGATCGTTAGTGTTGATTTTCAAGATACGGAAGAGAAAGCTTGTAGTTTAACGTGACCGTTAATCTCGCGATGATGAGCCTCGCGACCTTCTTTTTACGTGGAATCCGAACCACAGGGCATGCCATTTCGCTTTGAAAATATCAGAAGCATTGACTGGAAACCGAAGCCTTGGTGAGAGGCAAAGAGCTTGACCCCTGCGCCACCACGGCCCCCTCCCCTAGAAGATTAGATTAGAATACCCTCTGCACAAAATCTCGGATAACCAGAGATTGGGACGTGAGTATTATTTATTCCAACCATCACCTGATACATGCGATTATTACAATGTTTACATAAAATTTAAAAATAAGTCACAAACCTACAACTAATTTACATTGTAAACTATTAACAAGACACTAACTTAATCTTATCCTAGTTGATACAGAAAGGCTCTCCTAGACTTTAACTAAGTTTTATAGTTTAGGAAACCCATTTCCTGTACCTGTATACTTAATTCACATGCATCTTTGTTCTGGATCTCATCTGTCGCGTTCCTATTCCACATTGCCCTGATGATATTAAAAGATTTCGCTAATTGACCTGCCTTCCTCCATTCCCCTTTTATTAATTTTATTGAAGTGTGATACTCATTTTCATTTGCTATTCTGTTTAAATCTGACTTGTGTACAAACTTTGCTCTTATCGTTTTTATCTCATTGCATTCCTTGATCAGGTGTGCTGCACCCATAACCTTCCCACAAAACAGGTAAAGGTCCTCTTTTCCTACTTCTCTCAATGCGTTGTTCTTATGCACCCCATTTACCACCAAATTATCCCTCTCATTTCTCTTCATTAGACATTTAGGCTTTATGCTCATAAATTTCCTTATTTCGCGGAACTCCGTTAAGGTACTCCCGTTGGCAGTACCTGCAACTCTATGCCATTTACCCTTCTGCACACTCTTTTACACACCCTACCTTCCTCTCTTCGTAATTTCCTATCCCATAGATAACCCATTCCTAATCTTTCCAGTATATTGCTTACCCCGTCCAGACAGTAGCCCTCTTGCTGATGCTTCATTTGGTGCAGGTAGGCTACCTTTAAAATTTCACCCCCTACACCTACTTTCAGACGATTCCAAGACTTTATGATTCTTTTTATAATCTGTTTTCGAATACTTACATCCTCACACAACATTCTTGCTCCACAATTTGCCGTGCAACTAGGTAGCCCCAAAAATATCTTAGCAAACGTACTTACAATACTGTCCAGGGTTGCCGTTCCTTCTTCTAAACCCCGTACATCCACTCCATATAATACTCTTGATACGATGAGTGCGTTAAACACATTTTTATGAACTTTGTAGTCAAGATTCGGTAACTTACGTTCTAACACTTTAACACTCGCCAATGCCGCTAGCCCTTTCGATTTTGCCCTTTTAATTTGTTCAGTCCATTTTCCATTACTCGCCAGTATCGTCCCTAGATACTCACATTTTTTCACTGTCTCTAGCTTTGACCCATACATGAACCACTTTTCATTCTTAGCCAGTTTAACTCCCTTTTTGCACACCATAACTTTGGACTTTGGAGGATTAATTTTTAAATTCCAGTCCTCACAGTATTTCATAATCTCATCAATACTATGTTGCATATTAGGCGGCGTTAGAGCGAGCAGAAGGATGTCATCAGCAAAAGCTAGGCCCGGAATATCATGATTGTCCAAACAAGGGTTGGACCGTTGCTCAAAGCCCTTTGATTCGAAATATCGTTAATAAATAACAAAAAGAGCACCGGTGATAATTTGCATCCTTGTTTTAATCCTAAATTAGACTTTATCTCTCTTGCAATTACATTCTCTTTAATTTTAATTGCGCATTTCACTTCGGAATACACATTCTCAATTGCTCTTATCATTTTATGTGACACCCCGATATTTCCCAGTTTAGCAATGACAGCTGCCCTGCTCACTGAATCAAACGCCTTCTCCAAATCAATAGCTGTGATATACTGCTTACCTCTTTTCCTCCTTATGTATTTGTCCATCAACGTTTTTACCACCATTATATTGTCACTGGTTCTCATCCCTTTTCGAAACCCTGTCTGGAGTCCCGAGAACACCGAACAGCTCTCTGCCCACGCCATTAAACGTTTGGTTAAGACCCCGGTGTACATTTTGCTCAGATTGTCGAGCAAAGTTATGCCTCTGTAATTGCCTGGGTCTAATTTGTCTCCGCGGTCCTTATTGAGCAAATTACCCCTCCTGCCACGCCCTCGGAAATCTACCACCTTCAAAATCTTGTTGAAGATTTCTACCAGCAGATTTTTATAATATGTAATCCATACTTCATCACTAATCGAACTCCCGCCACCACTTCTGCGCCCCCTACAGTATGATTTTATCCCGTTCCACACTTTCCTACAATCCTTGGATTTAGAATCTTTGTTTAGTGCAGTTGCTTCCTTGCCCTGCAACTCATTTTTAGTTTTGCTGAGCAGTTCCCTATATTGTTTCCTCAGACGACAAAATTCTACTCTTACCGTATCATCCCCTTCTCTCTTGTATAACTTCAGTGCCCTCATAACTTCGGGTTTCTTCCTTCTACAAGATTCATCGCACCATCCTTTAATTCTCTCTACCTTTCTCCTAGCTTTCATGCACATTTTCCGCCCGGCAATCATAATTTCTCAATCATTTGTATTACCTCTCCAAGGTGATCGTTACTGATCATTATCTTATCCCTACCTTTATAAGTTCAAAATTTTCTCTCTGGAAGTAGTTCAGGAACTCTCTGCAGTTTTCCTCCCTCCTTCTGAATCTTTTTACTTCTCTCTCTTTAGCTTTAACTTGTGATTTTCCCTTTGATTGTGTCACCGCTCCCTGCCTATTAATGACAATTGGTAGGTGGTGTGATTCACCCCATTCTTCAACAGTGAATCTCTTAATTAGGGCTGGTGCTCCTCTGAAACATATTGCTAGGTCTACTACACTCCCTCCATTTTCTGTTCTGTATGTCAAGTTACCTCCTTCATCCCCACACAGACACCATATAGTATATATAACTCCTCTGCACCACATAGTTCCAAAATCTTTTCTCCGATCTTGTTGCATTCTCAGTATTTGCTATGCCTATCCCCACAGGGGACCTCAGCGAACCCCTTGCTGTAAGGGGCTTTCTGTCTGCAACCCTAGCATTCCGTCCCCCATAAGCACTATCTCTGTCTCCTCATATATATTTTGAATTCTGTTTATTTCCATTGTTAATTCATCGGAAAAAAAAATCTCTTGCATACAAAACCAAAACATACCGTTCCTTTCCTCTGTCTCTTAATGTCTGCTTTTACCCACACTACTTCTTCCAGCTCGGAATCAATACATTCCGATAATTCACGCACTTCCTCTTTAATTATAACAACAATCCCACCCGGGAACCTACCGGTCCGAACTTTCCTAGTTTTAGGTTTTGTATATAAACTTATAGCCATCTATTTTAACCTCATAACCTGCAGGGAGCCAACTCTCAAAAATCCTACAATCTGCATATCTTCTACTGAAGTCTTCATCATTTCCTCTCTTACTTATAAAACCCTCTATATTTATACATGCAATATTCCAATTTAGTTACTTTTTCCCTCTACCCTCTTTGCTGGCGGTGGCTTTACTTCTAATACTTCTAGCTCTATCTCTAGCTCTAGGATACTATCAGCTGGAGAAGAAATGAGCTCTTTCTCCACATTGAACTGCTCTACAGAGGTTTTCTTGCCCCAAAGTTCCTTTAGACTAGTTACTCGCTGCTTGACAGTCTCACCTTTTTGCATACCACGCACTTGTCCGGTGTTCTTGTTGCTGACTTGCGTTGTTCCTGCTCACGCAACTTCCATATTGGACTTTGAGGTCGGTGTTCCCTGTTGAGTCAACACCACACCTTCCGCTGAATCGTCAGTTCTTGCTCCCACCTGATTGCTACGTCTACCTGGCTCTTGTTGTTGTTGTTGCTTCTCCATATCCTGAAGTTGTGCCACTGTCCAAATCCGCTCCCAGTTATTACCGCTTACCGCCAGCCTATTGCCTTTTACGTAAGCCTTTAGACCAGAGTTCCTTGCCTTCATCAAATGAAACTGCAAGGTCCTCTGCTCGCTTACCTCTTCTTTGCTCATGTCCCTTCTTACCCATATCCCCTCCCCTTTCAGATTCTTTGTGTTCGCCAGAATTCTGTGAGCCATCAGTGAAGAAACTAATGACACTTTAACGGGCCTCTGGCCCTTCACACGCCCTATTCTGAACATACTGTCAATATCTGAGTCTCCATTGTTTATCTGCATGGCATCCCTAATTACTCGGAGCACCTTGGACAGTAGATCCTTGGTGCTTTCATTGATCTTCCTTTAATCCGTAAATGAAGACGTTTTTCTTTCTCTCATCCTGCATGGTCTCCCTTAATTCTTTCTCCTCCCCTTTTCTCATAGGTCCTTTATACCCCCCCCCCCCCAGGGACTCACATCTAGTGGGACGTCGGTTGGCGACCACGGGACTCCAGCCGAGTCCGACATTGCTTCCACTTACTTGTGCCGGGCTCCTCTCTGTCTTCTTTCCTGTCGACCTCACTCGGTCAACTCGTGTTCTCTTCCGACCCCGACGGTATTAGGGTATCCGAGGCCTAGGGAGTCTCTTCATTTCCCACCTTAATTGGCCCCTGTCTCATCTTTTCTGATACCTTCCTTCTGTGAGGGGTCAGCCTTCTTTTTCTTTTCATGTCATCTCCTGCCTTCTGCTCAAGGCCCTCAATGAGGCCGGGTATATGTAGCCCCACCACGTTTGGTGCACCCTAGATAATGCTACGCCCTCAGGGGCTCACGGCTGATGAGTTCGGGAGTTGGCGACCCCGAGGGATTCCTGAGCTGGGTCCGGTTTCCCCCTTTTGTCCCTCACCTGTGGGGCGGACCCTCTACTCTTTCACTTTCCTATCTGCCTTTTATGGCTCTCCTTCCTTCCAAGTCCCTCAATCCGCATTCTTCGAGGGTTGAGGGCATTTATTTTCCTCCTGTCCTTTCTTTGCCTTATTCTCCTTTAGTTTTCCATTTCTTCTTCTAGTATGTAGGTTAGTAGTTAGTTTTAATTTTTAAGTTTGCATTACATTTTCATCTTCACGATCACCCAAACCATCAGGGGCGATAACCA
Source organism: Meconema thalassinum (assembly GCA_946902985.2). Taxonomy (NCBI): domain Eukaryota; kingdom Metazoa; phylum Arthropoda; class Insecta; order Orthoptera; family Tettigoniidae; genus Meconema; species Meconema thalassinum. The sequence goes on from OX336389.2 coordinate 549,732,598, forward strand.
AGATGTTAGGCCCCTTAAAACAACAATTATCATCATCATCATCATCATCATCATCACCTTTATCTCTCTACTATTTTCATCCATCCTCTCTGTCACTATTCCCATCTCTTCCCTTATGCATGTCTTCACCTCCTTAAATTCCTTACATTGCTCCCGAAGAATGTCCCGGAACTGGTCGTTTTGGGACGCTTCCTTTACAATTTCTCTTATTTTTCCAATTTTTTGCCACCCTAACTGACCAGGCCCTGGGTTTGACTCCACTCCTCCAATTATCAGTAGCGTCGCCACAACCAGCGCTACCATCCCCATCGCCAAAACCCCCATCTGCTCAGTGACATTGCCCACTATCACTTTCCCGACACTGAAATCGCACTTCACTCTAGCCTGCCAGCGACCGCCCGGTACTGCTGAATAGCGATTCCCATTATTTCCTTACACTTCACTACACGTCTCTTCACCTTGCTTGCTGGGTTGGTTGAAACTGTGCTTTCAAGATAAAGAACGACGTCATGTAGGTATTTAAACGATACCATTTTCAAGTCCATTGAACTGTTTATACAGCCCCCCCCCCCCCCTCGTGATTGGTCGTGGAGAAACCACCTCCAGTACACAGGCCTTTCTGTAACAGGGTAGACTCGATCTGTGCAGTAAATTGTTCCCTGTCAAACATGCCTCGATGACAAAGAACACGCCATCAACAATTTTATCGTAGTTTGAGAGAGCTCGGATGGTTGGTTTGTGAGAGAGTTGGTTACCCGTGCGTACTGTGGCTGCTTGTGGTGACCGTCAGATATCTACGGTACAACGGATAAGGCAGCAGTGGTCAACTAAAGATACGCACACTCGACAGGCAACTGTGAGGGAGGACCCCGCATCATTCGGTTAGCCCGGATGGACCATCGCGCAACAGCAGCGCAAATTTCATGTATAGCCTATTTAAAAAAAGTTAATTTAATTTATCAAGTTGCAACAACAATTTCTAAATATGAAGAAATAAATATCTGCTATGAATTAATGTATCACACACATTCCATCAGATAAAATGCGGTATGTTCAATTTCATTGAATCAGAATTAAATCAAAACAACAGGTCAGAATAGTCTGCGTGCTGGTGGCTTACGAGCCCGTGTTCTTGTAGAAGGTGTTCGATTGACCCCACAACATCGACGTGGAAGACTGGCGTGGTGTAGAGAAAGATCGGCGTGGGTCGACAAATAGCATAGTGTCGTCTTGAGTGCTGAATCGCAGTTTTGGTTTGCCCACAGCAATCGCCCTAATCGTGTGCGACGACGTACCAGTTAGAAGGGTCGCGCGGACCTTATTATCGAGAGGCATACACGGCCAACAGTGTGCATTATTAAAGCTGTTGGCTTTAATGTGAAATCACAGCAAGGTTCATAGTATGGTGACAGAGTACTCAATCCCTATGAAGGCGAACATTGCAAATATGTTTCGGGAGGACAATGTCCAAGTTCTCACTGCCTACATCTCCAGGTAAGCTCTCCACGACGTCACAATCTAATAATGGCTCTCCAGATACCCGGAGCTAAGCCCTTTAGAGCAAGTGTGTAACATGATGGTCAACTTGGCTCAGCCACGTACAACTCTGGAACAAATCACCTGTGAAGCGCAGCAAGCAATGACCACAATTCCTCAGGAAGTTATTGCTTCGATGCCTCAGCACTGTATTGCAGCTCGTGGTGGGCATATCCTGTATTGATTTTTGTCCACTATAAAGTTCCTTCCCCCTAGCCTAACAAGTCACCAAAAGTAGGCATGGCCAACATTATTTTGAATACTCAATTTCTCAAAACGTGCTAGTTTGTCTTGCGAAATAATTAATTACACCACTAAATTTATCTAATGAATAGTTATTGTGCTCGTGGAAGAAACCTGTACCGTCCCATGTAAATATGTTGGCATCGATATGTCAGTAATTAATAAAGCAACGGGAAGAAATAGTAAATTTATTTTCCCTTTGCACCATTCATAAAGTGAAAAGAGTCGATTGGTAATTTTAACTGCTCAGAATATATTTTGGATAGACATTTTAGGTGTCTGTATTTGAGAGTTCATCTTGCGTGTGTGTTTTTTTTTATAACATTGGAGAGTAACGCACATGTGTCTCTGGATCAGTGGGTGGTCCGCGAGTGCTTCGGGAGTGGTCCGTGGGAAAAAGGGTCCACCATCACGTATATAAAAGTGGCCAATAAATGGGGATTTCGAAAACGATGTGCGTTGAACGAGAAACGTCCGAATGTATTCGCGGCGATGACTTATCAGGTTTAGAATTGAAATGTCTTTAAAATAAGTGTTATTGAGGAAGGGTTACAACTGATAACGTGTATTGGGGGGAGGGGGTGGTCCGTACATGATTCAATTTCATGCTGAGTGGTCCGCAGACTTCTACGGGTTCAGAACCACTGCTCTAGTTGATCATGAGATTTCAACTCGTGTACGAGAGGTAATAGTCGTTTGAAACGTAGACATGTGACATGGAAAGTCAAATCTCGAGGGAACCTTTAAATACTCTGGTCCGGCAACCTAAATTAATTAACAACAAGCAGTTCTGTGAAGAACTAACGTAGCCTATTTTCATATAGACCCCTTACATCACAATGCACTTAAAAACTCTTGGTTTATGACACTGTGATAAAATATAGGGCAAGAAATTCAAACTCAATATCCAAATATCGCAGCAATTTAACGTAGTATTCATAAGAAAATTGAAGATAGCAAAATATTGTTATTAGTATGCAAGACTTTGTCCCTTTTTAAAATCAATGCTGCCATCGTTGCTCTGGATACCTCCAATGAGCACATCTCCAGCACTGGAAAACATGTATTCGTATCAACTCTCCCAGTGGCCTGTTCAGTAGAATATGATTAAGAGTTGTTCATTTTAGATATTAACATTCGTATAATCCACAATTTACGATATGCCACAAATGTTGGTCAGATGGCCTCATGTTTTGCCCCTTACCTACAATCATCGCCACCACACTAGCATTTTTTTTTTTTTTTTTTGTACAGATAGAATTTATAGATCTTACTGAAATGAACCTTGATTGCGATGATGTTTGATTTAGTATGCTATTTTATATTGCGTGAAGATGGTCATGGTCACGACGCTGAAAGTGCTGACCACGGCACGAAAATTATTATAACGTCTTTGGCAGATATGATTATATTATTCTCGTAAGGATGTGACTTCTACCGCCTTGGAAAGACCAGGGTTTTTAAATCCCTTCTATTTATCGCTCGTGTTGAGAGTGAAAGCAATACTTCCTCCCCACGGCCCCCTGCTCCATTGATCTCTCATGTATAAAAATGGCTGAACATTTTGACTGCAGTGCCATATATGAAACTACCTCATGTCTTATCCTAGAACACAGCAATAAAAACAGTTCCTGGTATCGTAGAAGAGTATGTAACAAAACAGAGAAAGTAACGGCCTACTGAGGGAAATATAAAAGCTGAACACTAAATGTCTGTTGCTATAACGAAAGATTGTCAGGTGTATCCCAATATCCCACATCATGATAACTTTTATGTCAGGTATTAAAGTGTGAATCCCCCTGTATCTCCGACATCCTAATATATTTGGAGATAAAACTTAGCCAGTCCTGGTCACAGGGTCTTCCCTGAACATTTTATTAAGATCGAAGGGGCCGTTTAGGCGCCAATCCTGGACAAACAGATTGACACTTTACCTTATATAAAGAGATATTCCCCAATTATAGCCTATTCTCTAAATTTATACAACATGTTTCTTCGGTTATTTTGAATTCTTGAAGTAACTTTGTGTTGAAATTTAGTTCTATTTCATGCCAAGAAACGAACTAGGAGACGGGAGACGGCTTTCGCAGTTAAAAATTTTCTGACCACGAGTGGTTTTCAAAAAATTGTTCCGATCATAATGAAAACTTGCTATAATAGTAGGTTGTTTTTAAATATTGGGGACTGGCTGCGTTGTTCAGCGGTGACGTGCTTGCTTGCTGTGCCCAAGTTTGCAGGAGCGAATCCTGGCGCATTCAGCTGGCATTTGAGTGTGCTCAAATGCGAGGGAGCCGTGTCAGATTTACTGGCACGTTAAAGATCCCCTTCGGAGCAAAATTCCGGCACCACGGCGTCTCTAAAAGCCGCAACAGTTAAATGGGACGTAAAACCAATAACATTATTAATATTATATTAAATATTGGGAGTTCAGGACACTAGGGGCTTTAAGGCTGCATACAATCAGAGGTGTACAGTTCATGCCACGTTTTTTGACCGGTGAGCCCCGATTACGTAGTCGTACAGAGCACAGGTATGTGCAATTGATACGTGAATTGCTTTCCGCACTACTGAAAACTTCGCATTGCGCATGCGTTAGGCTCACAGACTGTTCTTTATACGACTGTGAAAATGGGACTGACCTAAACTGTGCTGTACACATTGGACCTGCCTTCGCCTGATCGCCTGAATACTCCGCCACCAGCCGTACTGTAATCTGTCGTGACGTAGACGCTCGAGTCCAAACCTGAACATAAGCTCAGTTCAAAGTCTGCCTGTAGTCCCGGCATAACCTGGTAGGTTTATCAAAACCTGTTGCAACGGCGCTTGTTGTTTTATTATTTATTTTATGTTGCGGCAGTTAGTATTGTGTGTTCAGTAATTTGTGATAGAGCAAGTACAGTAAATGCAAAATCTATTGTCTAGGAGTTATTGCAAAGAGGAGAATTAATATAATTTAAGAAAGACAGTTGTACCCTGTATGGGAAAGAATCTAGGGTGTTTGTAAAAAGGCAAACATTTGCTCAGTGTACTATAATGGATGTGGAGAGGAACTAAACATTAGATCGGGTACAACAGTTACGTTAAGACTTTTTTGCGAATTGGACAAAAGCAGAACAGACGGAAAGCTTACTGTAAAACAAGATAAGGATCTAATAGCTGAGAAATGAGTATATACAAATTATAAATAATAATTGGAGAAGAGAGAACGCAGACCTCTTGGCGCAGCCGTGCGCATTAAATCGCTCACTACGACCGCGATGGGTAGGTGCTAAATCACAAGTCCGGAGATTGGAGTTTCGGCGTGGTGCGGTGAGACTCTATCCTGAGTGTGTTATTTTCCCGCTTTTTTCCACTCTCCCTCCTGGCAAATTCCGTGAATGAAATCGTATTTCCATTCCCAGGGCATCTACTCGATCTGCAACCCTAATAATTACAGCTACCTATACACACACAAATAACAGTTACCTCAGAAATGCCGGTTATCAGACAAGTTGAACAAACGCCCAAGTACACGGGGCCGATGACCAAAGATGTCCCAAGCCTCTAATACGGATTAACATCATCAACAGGAAATGTTGAAATGGCCTTTGGTCATAACTAAGGCCCGGATAGTTATGTGTTTAAGTATTTTTTTATTTAACTAAATACTGTATTTTCTATTTATTTTCATATTATTGCCACTTTTATAAATAAATACGTATTCTGGCGTATTTATTCAAAAGTACATATTTCCTATATTTTGTGGCATGCTGTACTTCTTGGATGACTACTGCCCACATTTTCGACCCTCGGCAATCCAGTTATTGGCATCTCTATTTCGTGAGTACACCCTTGTGTCTGTATTGTAATAATATTTCATGAAAGAAATTCCTCGGTGATTAAGTATAGCAGGAGGGGGGGGGCTGGAGTCAACAGTCTAATTAAGCCTCCACTAGTCCTTACCTTGACGGGAAATTTTACTTGAAATTACAGTGGTCGGCGAAACTTGTGAGTACTGACAGAGTGGCGTTCTCATTTCAACGAATACGATGCGTCCCAAAAGTGGGAAGTGTGTTACTTTTAATCGTTTAGTGCGAGAGTTCGGAGACGTTTCTAAAACTAACGGAGCTGTATTATTTTGTAACATTTGTGAGAAACCTGTAGCGGCAGACATGCGTTAACAAGTTACGCAACATATTGTGACAGCAAAACACGTGAAATGCGCATGGTTGAAGAGGCCGACAAAACGTTTGCTTCCCGAAATGCAAGATGTGAGACCTGGTCCAGCAAACTGCCAGTTCTCACGAGATATTTGTCATGCATTTCTTGTGGCTGATATACCACTAAACAAACTGCATCAGCCAGTGCTACGTTGTACGTTAGAAAAGTACGTCAAATTTCCTTTCCCAGACGAGTCCACACTGCGTAAGAACTATTTACCAAAAAGTTAGTTTGACACATTACACTGAAACTGAGGCAAGCCCCGGCCTGTTAAGCGGGACTGGATTATTCAAACAGCTGGACGTTTCAACTAAATTTCGAGTAACTGGGGGACATCAATGTGACAAATTTAAGAACATATTTTGGAAACTGTTAAGCACATAATTATCCGGGCCCTAGTCATAACAGTAGGTCTCTTTGGAGCAGGCATGTGGTGACTTGAGAATGTGACCGCAGTCTGGATTCGCATTGGTTTAAGTGGCTATCATAAGTGCACCTGTCCCGACAGCAAGAGATTCGGGAGTGAATCCTAGCTGCGGTCACATTTTCAAGTCTCACTCAACAAATAGAAAATGCGTTACTTTATTTGTGTTGAGTTTGTTTGTTTATTAAAACAAGGAATGATATTTATGGACGAAGAGAGCCGTTTGTTTCTTATTAGTTTAATTATTATATGTGTTACCTTAATGTATTTATTTCCTTAATGAGAAGTTGCATACTTTAAAAGTATAATGAAATTGAATTGGACGTTTGCAAGAGAACAGGAAAAGCAATACGCAATACACACGACATATCAGATAGGCACAAATTGTTTCTGGTTAACGATCCGGCCTGCTGCAAGTTGACTTCAGCCTGCCCGTCCACATTCTAAAAGCTAACTCGGATTTCCATTGATTGCTACCAGTCTGCCTGCGGTACAGGCAAGAATGAGTCGGATCAAAACAGATATTTATACACCTCTGTTTACAGTATTTTGAACACTAAAGTAAATTAGTAAATGATGTCGAATAAAAGGTCTCAACGAGCCTTACATCGAGAAAATATGCTTGTATTTATGATTATTATTATTATTATTATTACCGGTATTATTATTATTTTCACTATTATTTTGTCGTTTAGAAGTGACCGTGTTCCTGTATATATTTTTAATTTCCAATGATTTATTCGATACCTTTGGTGTTCTTGAAGTTCTGTTAAAGCCAACTTAGGACTCAAACTCAGAAATTGAGTAGGAGACTGGCAGCTTCGGACAGGGAGGGGGTGAATATTGTCTGACTGAAAATTTAGAGATAATTAAAATGCCATCAGGGCACGTGATACGCTCTAAGAAATATTGTGAGGTTAGGGGTATGAAAGGGTCTTTGATTAATTTCAAAATTAAATCAATTATTCGTTCTTAGAATGGTCCAAGTGAGTTCTAGCTGGAATTTCTGGATACAATCATCCAACCTCTCATAGCACAATAATGCACCTTCTCACCAGCTCTGCTCAATGGGTAAGTGCACTTTGAATGCGTCGTGGAGGCCTGTCGAATGGTCGACGAGATTTACACAATCGGGAACAACAGTCCTCTGCGTTTGACTAGCCTGTGTCAGCTCTTTTTATAGACCTCGAATTGGGGCACGTGCACTGTCTCTGGTGGCGGGACCGTTCATCTAATCACGTTTCTACACTAATCATATGTCTATCGGCCTGTGATGTAACTAGCCTATATGCCGAAATTTGCGGTAATTCGACAATTCCTATTTATAAGGGTTGCTTTCGGACCTCCCGACGAAAATCGCCATGAAACTTTCTGGACTGAACAACCATGAGACCAAAGTATTTGGTGTGAAGTGCGGCATTTCGCAATCATCCGCTACCGTATAAACGTAGGGGTGCGCATCTGTAAGTTATGTAACACGCTGTACCCGAGAGAGACGTTATTTTGTGCTAATGAGCATGCCTGGTGGGTCTCTTGTCTTGTGTACATCAGTGCGTTATGTATAACCGTAAGTGCCTAGGTAGTTCGATGGTGTCTTCCTGACTGCGGTCATTCCAGATTGCATTCACCTCTTTAGTAGTCCAGATTGCGGTCACTTTCATTTTAGGGAAGAGCTATAAACATTCCAGCGTCCAGATTGCGATCACTTTTCTTGGGAGATCGGTCCGGTTGTAACTCCCCCGGGGATTTCTTCACCTTTCACTTCCACCACTCTTGCCAATGTCATGTGTCAGTATCCTTTGGTCCTGATACACTACATTTTGACAGTGAACTTTTTGATTTTGACTTATCAAAAGTCACAGATTTCAAATCTGGAATGTTAATAAACCTAAAACTTCAAATGTTTGATTACAAAGGGGATTTAGAATCAAACTCAGAACAAATTACTTTTACGAGACGAATTTTTCAAGGTAATGTAAAGAATGTTTTTCACGATATAGGCCTACAGTACCTATTATAAAAATAGATATCTCGCGCCTCAAATGGGAGAGGAGAAGCAGAAATTAAAAATTATACCCTGTAAGTACACAATTTCCCGTTACAACAATTTTGTTGAAAGTGAAGGTCGTTGATTCCGATCCTGAAACGTTTCTATTCTTAAGACTGAAAATGTTATAGGCCTAATCATTGCTTTACGAGGTGCCGTCAGATTGGAAGGGGACTTATTTTCTTAAGCGAAGTTTTATGGGGTGTGCTCAGCTGAACACTGAACTGTATTCTTTGGTTAGGTAGTGAAGTATGAGGTTCCCCTTGTTATCCACTAAACTTACGGAAGGTATGAGTCAATCGGGAAGAATCAAGAACCGAGGACCGGTCTCCCAAGAAAAGTGATCGCAATCTGGACGCTGGAATGTTTATAGTTCTTCCCTGAAGTGAAAGTGACCGCAATCTGGACTGCTAATGAGGTGAACGCAATCTGGAATGACCGCAATCAGGACACAACCAGTTCGATTCAGGGCACGGGCCTGTTTGTGTGTTAACGAATATTGTATGTGAAATACGTGTATAGACCTACTATTGTGTGTTTATCAAAATGAGTTGTAACCCTCATGTTGTGGTACAAATACTGGTGAATGAGGTGACACAGAATTACCCAGCCGACAACACACATCCAAAATATATAGACAGGCGCATCGCACGGGAGTTGTTTATCCTCTTTGAGAAACATGTCAGTGGCGACATGGCATGTTGGAAGGACAGGCATTGTGGTGTGATAGTGATGGAGCATACGACACTTTATCTGACGATGGCGATGTTCTCGCTAGTCCAGTTCATAACATGGCAACCAGTTAACGGTTCCTATGAACCATCACCTCCCAAATTGGAACGGAAAAGTATCCATGAGCAATTCTCTAAAATAACAATGCAAAGGATTTATGACAGTGTCAAGATTGTAAAGAAAACCGTTGCAGCAACAACCCGAATATTCAAGACATCACTGGGAAAAGTGAGGCAAATAGTAAAGGCTCTCGAGAAAGGTGGTACGTTAGAAAACAAACATGCTCACATTCGTAACTTCTCGCACAAACTCCAATGCTCTGGTCCTCACGACAGTATCAAGAGTAACATCCCGCATAGTAATGAATCTTGTAATCTTGCGTGATGTTAACTGTACTTTTGTGACTGAGGGAGAAGAAAGCTTTATAAATGTCTGAAATAATGTATTTGTAGCGGCATTTAAATGGGTGGAGGAAATAATCACTGGCTTTAAATCTGGGAAAGCCCATCAAACTAGCTGTCTTTAAATGCAAGTAGTGAATTGGGTTTCCAATATTACGGGCAATCTTGAATTTGATGTACATATGCTGCACGTATTTCACATACAGTATGTGTTAACACACAAACAGGCCCGTGCTCTGAATCGTACTACTCTAGTGTCCAAAAGTGAAGCATTAGTTACGAATAAGCAGGGCAACAGGAAATAGACCGCAAATCGCACAACATATGCACCTACCAACCTTACGTGTTCGCTCTGTATAGGAAAGGAGTATTCCCTGCTTTGACGAGCGGCGTAACTGCAAGGTAAACACAGCCAGTGTCTGCGCCCCATATTCCCTCAGTCGTGTTTGCCCTGTTATAGTGTGCGGAGTGTAGCCTCGTGGTGAACGTGACAACATAATGGCACAACGACGCCATTTGGACCCCGTTTTGCAGGGTAGAATACTCGTTCGCCTGGAAGCAAGCCAGAAACAGACCGAAGTCGCCGTATCCTTGAATGTGCCACAAAGTGTCATTTCCAGGCTTTAGTGACGATTTTAAGACACAGGAGATGTTAGTCGTAGGCCAGTACCAGGTCGACCAAGAGTAACCACCCCACAGCAGGACCGATATCTGGCCTTAACCGCCCGACGAAATCAGATTGCACCTGCAAGACAATTGTCGGTGGAGCTTGCAACCGTCTCAGGGATTGCCGTTTCCCGGCAAACGGTGTATCGGAGGCTCAGAACAGCAGGGCTGTTTGCCCGACGTCCAGCGGTGTGCGTCCCGCTCACTCCAGCACAGAGACGGGCCCGTTTACTGTGGAGCCGTCAACGTCGAAACTGGACCATGAATGAATGGAGGCATGTGCTGTTCACAGATGAATCCGGCTGCAGTTTGTAGAACGATTTCCGTCGCACATTGATCTGGAGAGAACCGGGTAGGCGATACAACCACAGGAACATCGTGGAACGGGACCTGTATTGTGGTGGTGGCGTCATGGTGTGGGGCGGCATCATGTTGAATGGCCGTACGGACCTGCACATCTTCATGGATGGTCCGAGGAACACTGTGAATGCTCGGAGATACAGGGATGAGGTACTGAGACCACATGTTCGACTCTTCAGGGGTGCGATTGGTTCGGACTATCTCTTAATGGATGGTAATGCCCGATCGCACCGGGCTGCTCTGGTAGATGAATTTGTGGATGGGGAAGACATTCATCGCATGGACTGGCCAGTGAGGTCTGCGGATCTGAATCCTATAAAACATGCCTGGGATGAATTGGGGAGGTGAATTGCATCGCGTTAGCCTCCACCAAGGACTCTCAAAGTCCTTCGCATTGCCCTTTCGGAGGAATGGGATCGTTTGCCACAAGAGCTCTTGGACGATCTGATAGAGAGTACGCCACGTCGCACAGTGGGGCAAGAGTGCCACAAATGTGGCATTAATTCAAAATCTGGAATTGGTGGTATGATGATATTTTTGGTATAACAGAACACCAGAAGACTTGCTCGACCATGTTGAAACACGTTGTGTCCTTAACCACACTGCATCTCGCTTGGGGAGCCCACAGTAGTTGAGATATTGCAGAGCAGATAAGTCGTCTTTTCGGAATTTCTTTATTGTTTCGCCATGGAACCTTCGTGTTTAGGTATGTAGTGATATTTTTAGTTGTTATATAGTAATATTTGTGTGTCAAAAAAATCGTTCTTTACACGTCTGCTTATATTTACCATCTCGAGATATAAGAAGGTGAATAGTTATGTTCCGAGGCAGTCCGAGCATGCATTGTTGATTTTTCTAGAGGTTGTGGCCTCTATATTGTTGATCAGTTTAGTTTTGCTGCTACTTTTTGCCCCCTTTTTTCCTTCTAAATGACAATAAAATCAAGAACAGTGAAAATCGGAGGGTGTCAAAATAAAATCTTGTCTGAGTTTATTTCAGGTACCAGCTCAAATATAATGTTCATCACAAGGAGAAATCTTCTGGAAATCATGAAAAATTTAGAGTTTTTGCCTAGCACGGCAAGATATTTCGTTCAGAAATACCCATGGTGCAACATGTCTCCTACACTGCATAAATATTTGATACATGGACCTGAAATAGTATCGTCCGCATTGCTTCCTATAGACGAGTTAACAGAGGAAGCACAGGAAGCACGTAATAAGTACTTCAAAAATTGGCGGGAGTATTATTTCAGAAATTTAGTCGACAGAAAACAAATGCCGATATTTTTAATTACTTTTTGGTGAGTTCTGATGCACTTATCACCAGCAAGAGGAAAATTTAAAAAAAACACCGAAAGAAGCATTAGATTTATTAAAATCTCCGTTCATATCTACAACAATTAGTCCCAGGAGTCGGGATGATGATAATGATGATGAAGGGAGTGATGGTAGTAATTCAGACAATTCTACTTCTACTAGTTCTGAGGATTCATGTGATTTAAGTTGCTTTCTGCATTTCTATAATAATTATTTTGCTACAATTATAATTTGTACAATATTTTACAACTTTATATTAATAAACAAGTGTCAAATGAACTGTATTTTCACTCTTCGTAAGAAAAAAAATGCTCTTGATAATGATATATAACTTAGAAATCCTATTATGTAAAATTAGAATTAATGCCGCATTTGAGGCACTCTTGCCCCACTGTGCGTCGCTGAGAAGCATGTGTGGCCGTTAAGGGTAACCATACACCCTATTAACAACATATTTTGTTGTGGAAGACATTGCCAAATTTTGTTAGTTGTCAAAGGTGTACTTTAGCTATCAGTACCTTTCTGACACTGTTTTTTGGACAAGTTGTGTGATTCAGCTTCCGTTTGTTCAGCAATCCGTCTGACATTCCTATCAAGCGATATGGCCTCGTTTAGTGATTATGCTTAACGTCTGGACACTACTGTCGACCAAAATATTATGTGCACTCGAGTTTGAAGGTTGTTTGTGAAGTAACCAATAGGTCTACATAAAATCCAATAACATCATCATTTCTGTCGTTCTATTCTACGTTAGTTCATTTTAGCTTGGAATTTTAATTTATATTTTAATATTTTTTTATCGCAGTTGGAACACAAAAAGTGCCCATTTTTAAGCGTGTGTCAACCATGCGTCACATTTAAGAATTACTATCTCACAAACCCGTCATCAGATCGAACCCAAATTTTAACACACTATACATTGGAATGTTGTTTAACTGGTTTATTAATTTCAAAATGTTGTGTGTCCAAGAAACAAAGTTGTTGTCATTTTTGTAAGGTAACTTTTTCTCGGCTCGGGCTGGTTGGAAAATGTAGTTCTTGGTCTTGTTTTAATCCTCATACATCAAAATGTTATGCGGTATGACTGTGAAATACGTAAATTAATTCACTTATTTTACATCGGTTTGTATTTGTATGGGAAAATAAGACATCGTTTAGCAGCTATCCGATACAGAGAACGCTGTACAGCGTTGCCAAGTTGGTGCCCATATCTGCCGAGCGAGGCGAGCCATGACGCGTGGTGGGCTCCAACTCGGTAACGCTGTACAGCGTTCTCTGTATCGGATAGCTGCTAAACGATGTCTTATTATCCCATACAAATACAAACCGATATAAATTAAGTGAATTAATTTACGTATTTCAAAATCATACAGCATAACCTTTTGTTGTATGAGGATGACAACGCGACCAAGAACTACAATTTCCAACCAGCTCGAGCCGAGAAAAAGTTACCTTACAAAAATGATAACAACTTTGTTTCTTGGAAACTCAAAATTTTGAAATTAATAAACCAGTTATACAACATTCCAATGTATATTGTGTTAAAATTTGGATTCGATCTGATGACGGGTTTCTGAGATAATAATTCTTAAATGTGACGCATGGTTGAAACACGGTTAAATACGGGCACTTTATGTGTTCCAACTGCGATAAAAAATATGAATTAAAAATTCCAAACCTACATGAACTAACGTAAAATAGAACGACGAAAATAATGATATTATTGGATTTTATGTAGGCCTATTGGTTACATCACAAACAACCTTCAAACTCGAGTACACATAATATTTTGGTCGACAGTAGTGTATGTGTTCATGTATGTTTCAGTTTAAAGTGGAATCTAGGCAACCAACTATGCTGCATATAGCCAACCCGCTTCTTGCGAGACGAGGAAACTCATATACAGTAATTTGAAAGAGACAGATGAAATATTAAAAGGATATAATGCATTGTATAAATATAGCTAGCAGTGGAAATGACACAAATCTCGCCAGTGAGTTGACCAGCACAATGAAATGGACCGGTTTATAAACAAGTTCCGCTTGCCAAAGAAAATGCCGACTTCATAAAAAAAACTGAAGGGAGGAGGGAGAAGCGCACCGCCTGACACGCTTTATTTGCACGAGTGCGATATTGGCGCTAGCCAGGTCACATGACTACCTATAGTCCAGTCAAATTAGAACAAAAATGATGGATATGCTGCATTAAATCGTGTAGTTCCAAATGTTTCGGGAATGTTTAAGGGTAGGTCCCCTGAACAACACCTAATAAAGTCCCGTCAATTTCAGGTGCGGAAGGGGGGGGGGGTCAGAGGGGGGGGGGGGGGCTCAAAATCCCTCTTGTTTAGTGTTTGGCGCATAACTTTAAAACGGAGTGTCGTACAGACGTTTTTATACTTTTTAAACTTACAGGTAATTAAATGCCCTACAAAATGGTGTAGTCATATTTATCTCTGCGTGGTACCGTCTCCGAGATATGAGCCGGTAAACATGGAAAATTCGCAGAAAAATGTGAAACGCCTCACGTTTCTCGTCAAACTTGCCCGTCCAATCCGTTTGCCTTCCATATTACAGGAAACTCGTGGGGGTAGGAAGTTGTAGAGCACTAAATTTCCTTCCACAATATATATACTTATGCTAAAGGTACCGGTAATTAAATGCCCTACACAATGGTGCATTCATATGTATCTCTGTGTGTTACTGTCTCCGAGATATGAGCCGGTGAACATGGAGCATTTGAAGAAAAATATGTAGCGCCTCACGTTTCTCGTCTAACTTGTCCTTCCAATCCGTTTGCCTCCAATTTTACAGGAAACTCGTGCGGAAGGAAGTTGTAGAGCAGGCCAGCCAACTCGGGTGCCTCGCGAGCACCGGCAAAAGCACCGGTGCTCTGCTGTAACGGCAGACACAGCACTGCAGTGGGCAGCGCTTGGCGAGGCGAGAGTCGTGTTGTTGTTGATTGGTGAATGGGGCTGAGCAAATGAGCGCGCGTCAGGCGGCGTACCGGTATGAAAACTAATAATAATAATAATAATAATAATAATTTTAATGCCAATTTTGTGTACTGACCATTGAACTCTAGGTAATACTGGAATGCCGACTGTATGGGAGCAAAGTGCGGCTTTTGGTGCGACTAGTTACGCCTGGTAGTGCACGTCAAGAAGGAGAGTTTGACGTATACGAACGCAAGGAGAGATACGAGAGATACAAGTGAGGTACTTCTGAACATTTAGGCGAACGGTAAACTAAACGGAACTTACGCCGAAGTACATATTTCAAAATATCATAGTAATTTGATACTTAAAATGGCTAGGAATATACGCCAACATAAATTATTATATTGCAGCCTTATTGTTCATCATTTTTATCCTTATGTCAAAGGCTGCGTTAACAATAACTAGGCTATAGGCCTACTGGCAAAAAATACAAGCCGTGCGTACATTAAAATAAAATAAAAATAGGGTTATACAGGGAATGACAAAGAATAAAGATTAAAAAATATGGCAACTGGTATTCAACATTTTTATTAACTCAAAGGCAGCATTCATATGTGTGTGAAAATTCATAAGCCTACAACTAAACAATTAAATAGATGCTTAGTGAACAAAAATACACACTTTATTTATACAAAACAACCACATGATCAATATTCTTCAAAGCGATGGGGCTTGATGGCTCAGCAGACAAGCTATTCGCCTCTCACCAAGGTGGACCGGGTTTGATTCCCGGCCATTGCATGTGAGATTTTCGAAGTGAAATGCCATGTCCTGTGGTTCGGATTCCACGTGACTCATGATCACAAGATTAACGGTCAGGTAAAACTACAAGCTTCTTTTTCTTCAAAGCAGGTCGAAACTTAGACCTCACATAAGTCGTACAGCAAACGAACAGGGTCCTGCAGGGAAGTTCCCTTTTTATCGTCTCCAAGACTGACATCATAAAAGTATACTGGAAAATGTGAAATTGTATGCCTATGCTGATGAAAAAAGTAACAATAAATATTAGGTCTACATACTGTAGGTACTTCAACTTGTACTTGTCGTCCAATAACTCTCGGTCTTTTGTTGGGTGGCTGAAGCAGATGCTGTGGGAAATTGAAAATTGCAGGTACTGTATCCTCTTTAAGCAGTGGTTTGCTTCAATTTGAATGAAACAAGTAGCATGAAGTGTTCACTACAGATATAACTGTATTTTGTTGGGGTCCAGTCCTTCATCCTCACAGCTATAACCCATTTATTTAATACATCTGGACATTTCCATGGAAATCTGTAGGCTAATATAAGCTAGGCCTAGGTTATAATTCTGTGACTAATAGCTTATAACCTATAATAGGGCCTACGTGTATTTGTCATATTGTTACGTGCCACCCCCCTAGTGGCACTTTTTGTTAACTGGATTACGGTGGGTTGAAGCACAACACAGATTGTTCCTTTAAAGAAATAATTAACTTTATTGCGGCCAGAAAGATACACCACTCAACAGCAAATACAAGCAATTAGAACCTTACTCCAGTTTCCTCAAGTCTCTTCCTTGAGCGCTCTTGCCCCTTTCACTTGTCAACAAACCACAGAAGTTAAACCGTCTTAATGAGTCCGGTGGCCTTGACAGAAGCTACCTGCACCTCTTCCTCATGTACACAAACTACAGTTACTTACGATAACTTGCTACACGCTGTCCACAAGCTGGGGAAACAATGTCACTGGATTTCGTAACCCGCACGGCACTTCGTCACTACACTTCTGTCGCTCAGGAAAAGAACACGCACTAGCTCAGAAACACACACCCGCAGAAACTCGGTCCCCTCACTGTTGAGGCCGCTTATATAGCAGGCTGGTGACTCAATGAATTCTAGAATCGTCCAGGACACACGGCTTCTCGAGATTTCCTTCACTGGCTGGGTCACGAATATTCTGGACCATCCCTTTCACTTCGCAGCCCGTTGCGTAACGCGCACGTAATACACTGAGGCAGAGCACACACAGCCTGGGGCAGCTGTGACTCAACGCGGCGGGGCGACAAAACAAACTCACAGCCGGAACACCACCCCCTTCCTAAAAGGCTGATCGTCCCGATCAATCATTGGTCCGTCTGTGTCCCTCCGTAGGCTGCCAGGCGATCTCGATGCACGATCTTCATCTTCGCCCTCGGGCTCCGCTGGAGCCTGTAGACGACATCGTTGATCCGTTTCACGACTCGGTATGGGCCCTCCCAGGACTTCTTCAGTTTGGGTGACAGGCCTTTCTTCCGTAATGGGTTAGTAGTATAATTCGCTAGACTTTGGATATTGCATCATCATGACCAGAAATTGCGTAATCCTGATGACGTCATGGGATGACGTCATGGGTCCTTAGAGCGAGCACGTGGTCCAGGAGCGAGCATGTGCAGTGCACGTGTTAGCGTGGGAAGAGGTTGACCCTTTGGCTTGTTTGTGCGATGGTGATAAAAAGTTAATGGGTGTTGACGTCATGGAGGATGTTTATTAGGATGCTAACTGTCATCTGACACCCATGCGAGTGTGAGCACCAAAACAAAAGGTTATTCGCGGGTAGTGGGGTAGTGTATGTTCTCTTGCAAGTCGCGTGTGTGCTTGAATACGTATGGCTATGTTGGGAAATGTTTGGTGGCGGGCGAGGACTAGGGTTGAGTGAGGGTTCGTTTAAATGCTATTTTTCCCGCTCTATTTGATGGTGAGGTAATTTTTTAAAATGGGTGGAATTTGGAAACGCAATTTGAGGTAAACGTGCTTTTTTGACAATTTGGCGAATTTAATGAGCTTGTAAGGCTAGAACGATGCATATAGGGTGTCGTAGGACTTGTGGTGAACCACCCCTTGCTATGGACGGGAGTATATCCACCCCAAAATAAATCTACCCTTACCCGGAGGTTAAGTAGTGGTTATTTTTGTATGCATGCGCACTTGAGGGCTTTTGTAAGAGAGCGGAATTTTTAAAAGATTCTTTATAGATGAGGCTTTTTAAAAAATTTATTAAAAAAACAAAAAACTAATAGGTCATTCGATTTTTAGTATCTCGCTAACCAATAATGCGATGTAAACATATGGGGTGTCATAGGACTCGTAGTGAATTCTCCTTTTGTATGAATGAGGTATGTCAACCCCCAAAATAAAAACTACCCTTACCTGGGGTGAAAGAGCAATTTTTGTATGTATGCACACCGGTGGCTTTTGTCAAAAGGGTCTAACTACACATTTGTTAATATTTTCTGAACCCAGGATGGGATTTTCCCATAGGCAGTATCCTAGCACTTGGGGTGACACCTCGTTTTTGAAAGTATCATTCATTTATTTTCTTGTCAAAAGGGCCTAACTACACTTTTGTTAATATCTCGTGAACCAATCATGCTAGGGACTTGTATGAGGGGTCCTAGCACTTGGGGCGACGTCCCCCTTTATGGGGTGAAACTACCCCCCCAAAATTGAAAACTCAATATCTTGGAAACTATGAACCCTAAAATTAGGCGTTATAGCTTTAAAAATAGGTGATGACATAGGCTTTTACCTGGATTGGTCATTTCACCCCTAAAACAGTAAATAGTCATGTTATGGGGAAAAAACGTGTTAAACACCTAAAAATGATAAATGAAACTAAGATCTTTTGTTTTTGATGAAAAATAGCAGGGGGGGGGGTGAAAACTACCCCCAAATTGAAAAATCGATACCTTGGAAACTAAGAACCGTAAAATTATGTGTAATAGCTTAAAAAATTCGTTGTGACATAGGCTTTTACCCGGATAGATGATGTCACCCCTAAAACAGTAAATAGTGATTTTACAGTGGGGAAAAAGGTTTTAAACGGGTAAAAATGATAATTGAACCTAAGATCTTTTGTTTTTGATGAAAAATAGCAGGGGGGTGAAAACTACCCCCAAATTGAAAAATCGATACCTTGGAAACTAAGAACCGTAAAATTATGTGTAATAGCTTAAAAAATTCGTTGTGACATAGGCTTTTACCCGGATAGATGATGTCACCCCTAAAACAGTAAATAGTGATTTTACAGTGGGGAAAAAGGTTTTAAACGGGTAAAAATGATAATTGAACCTAAGATCTTTTGTTTTTGATGAAAAATAGCAGGGGGGTGAAAACTACCCCCAAATTGAAAAATCGATACCTTGGAAACTAAGAACCGTAAAATTATGTGTAATAGCTTAAAAAATTCGTTGTGACATAGGCTTTTACCCGGATAGATGATGTCACCCCTAAAACAGTAAATAGTGATTTTACAGTGGGGAAAAAGGTTTTAAACGGGTAAAAATGATAATTGAACCTAAGATCTTTTGTTTTTGATGAAAAATAGCAGGGGGGTGAAAACTACCCCCAAATTGAAAAATCGATACCTTGGAAACTAAGAACCGTAAAATTATGTGTAATAGCTTAAAAAATTCGTTGTGACATAGGCTTTTACCCGGATAGATGATGTCACCCCTAAAACAGTAAATAGTGATTTTACAGTGGGGAAAAAGGTTTTAAACGGGTAAAAATGATAATTGAACCTAAGATCTTTTGTTTTTGATGAAAAATAACAGGGGGGTGAAAACTACCCCAAAATTGAAAAATCGATACCTTGGAAACTAAGAACCGTAAAATTATGTGTAATAGCTTAAAAAATTCGTTGTGACATAGGCTTTTACCCGGATAGATGATGTCACCCCTAAAACAGTAAATAGTGATTTTACACTGGGGAAAAAGGTTTTAAACGGGTAAAAATGATAATTGAACCTAAGATCTTTTGTTTTTGATGAAAAATAGCAGGGGGGTGAAAACTACCCCAAAATTGAAAAATCGATACCTTGGAAACTAAGAACCGTAAAATTATGTGTAATAGCTTAAAAAATTCGTTGTGACATAGGCTTTTACCCGGATAGATGATGTCACCCCTAAAACAGTAAATAGTGATTTTACAGTGGGGAAAAAGGTCTTAAACGGGTAAAAATGATAATTGAACCTAAGATCTTTTGTTTTTGATGAAAAATAGCAGGGGGGTGAAAACTACCCCGTATATGAAAGGAGTGTAGACTTATTGATGTTGCAGATTGGAAACAGTGAAAGTTATCACTTTTGTTTAATTAGAAATCTTGCTCGCCTTGTGCGTTCAAGCATCACTAGCACTCAGAGAAGGATTTATATATGTAGACGTTGTTTGTCATATTATCTTCTTGAGGATGAGTTAAATGTTCACTTTGCAGACTGTAAACAGTTTCCTGTTGCAAAAAGCATAATGCCGACTGATGAACAAAGATTTGTTAATTTTACAGAATTCCGAGTTAAAGATACTGTTCCATTTATAATATATGCAGACACTGAATGCGTTTTGTCTCCAATTTCCTCCTGTTTTCCAAATAGTGACATTCATAACTCTACTTTAACACACAAACATATTCCTTACAGCATTTCTTTATACCTTCATTGTAATTTCGATAGTGAATTGTGCAGTTTCAAGCTCTTTAGGGGAAATAATTGCATTGAATTGTTTGTAAAGGAACTTTATAGTATTGTGGATAAACTTCAAACATATTACTTATCGGTTAAGCCAATGTTAAAGATGACCGAAAATGAAGAAAGATTATTTTTGTCAAGTAAAATGTGTCACATTTGCGAGAAACCGATTGCAGTTAATGAACTCAAAGTACGCGATCATTGTCACTTAACTGGAAAATATAGAGGAAGCGCACACAATAGTTGTAATTTAAATTACAAAGTAACAAAGGTTTTGCCTATAGCATTTCATAATCTAACCGCCTATGATGGACATTTTATAATTAAAGAAATTTGCGAGAAACGTGATGGAGAGGTGTTACATAATCCTGGTCATATAAAATTGTTAGCGATGAATATGGAACGTTACAAAGGGTTTACAAAGTATGTACGGGCTAAGAATGGATTCATTCAGTTAAGATTTTTCGATACATATAATTTCTTGTCCTGTTCACTAGATCAATGTTCATCTTCGTTAAGCGAAGATTCAAAGCAAATAACACAACGTTATTTTAATGATGATGCACAGTTTCGACTTACTGCGAGAAAAGGTGTGTTTCCCTATGAATACGTCACGAGTATGGATGTTCTTAACGAAACTAAATTACCTGAAATATCCAAGTTTTATAGCAGCCTTAATGATCAAACAATATCGAATGAAGAGTATGAGTTTGCTCAATCGGTGTGGGAAACGTTTTCCTGTCAAACATTAGGAGAATACGCAGATTTGTATTTAAAAGTTGACACACTTCTTTTGGCGGATGTCTTTGAAAATTTTAGATCGAATGGCATGGAAACTTATGGCATTGATGCAGCTCATTTTTACACTGCTCCATCTATGTCTTGGTGTGCTATGAAAAAGATAACCAACGTTCAACTTGAATTGCTTCAAGATATTGATATGTTACACTTTTTTGAACGATCTATTCGAGGAGGAAATGTTCAGTGTATAACACGACATGCGATTGCTAATAATAAGTATATGAAAACTTATGATGAGAAAAAGCAAGAGTCCTACATAATGTACTTTGACGTTAATAATTTGTATGGATATGCGATGATGGAATATCTTCCAACGGGTGGCTTTAAATGGATTGCAAATGTTGAAGGCTTTGATGTTTTAACTATTGATGATACTTCAGAAATTGGATATATTTTGGAAGTAGATTTGACTTATCCTCAAGAGTTACATGACAAACATTCAGATTACCCTCTATGTCCAGAAAAGTTGACAAAGCTAATGGCTACCCTAGATAATAAAGAACGTTATGTTTTGCATTATAGATTGTTAAAGCAATGTATTCAACTAGGAATGAAATTAGATCGTATTCACAGAATAATTGAATTCAATCAGAGCCAATGGCTAAAACCATATATTGATGTGAACACAGAGAAACGAAAACAAGCCAAAAATGATTTTGAAAAGAATTTTTATAAATTGATGAATAATGCAATTTTTGGTCGTTCACTGATGAATGTGAGGAAGTTAAGGGACATCAAATGGGTCACCAAATGGCATGGAGCTCGTGGTGGTAGGTCTTTAATAGCTAAGGCTAATTTTAAACATAGAATTATATTCGATGAACAATGTATGGTCATCGAGATGAGTAGACTAAAGATTTTTCACAATCAACCAGTATATGTTGGTGCATCTATATTAGATTTGTCTAAATGTAAAATGAATGACTTTCATTACAATGTTATTTTAGCAAATCCTGAATCAAATGTGAGGTTGTTATACACAGACACCGATAGTTTTATGTATATATTCTATTATGATATTTATGAGTTCATGAAACAACATTCAAATTTGTTTGATACTGGAAACTATGAAACAAACAATCCTTTTGGCATTGTGAGACAAAATAAAGGTGAAATTGGTTTAATGAAAGATGAAAATGCTGGAAGGATTGTTGAAGAATTTGTGGGGTTACGACCCAAAATGTATGCAATAAAATTGTGTGATGAAATGAATAGCTTGTGTAAGGCTAAAGGCATTAAGAAGAGTGTGAGTAAAAGTAAGAATATTGATGAGTATCGAAAGTGTCTTTATAACAGAGGAAAAGTCAACAAAGTTCAAGTTTGTATAATTTCAAAATCTCATTCTGTATTTACTGTTCGGCAAAATAAGTTGGCAATTTCATCAAACGAAGATAAAAGACACATAACTGAAAACGGAATTGATACTTTACCGTTTGGTCATTTTTCTCTGAAAAATGATTAGAAACAAATTGAGATTAAAGCAGTTCATCTCACTTACTTTATTTCTTTCACACACACACTTTTATGCTGGTAATAATACTAATTTTTGTGTGTTCCTTTGCTTATGAAATCCTAGACTAGGAGTTCCACATTCGACATGATAGCGGAGTTTCATCTCCCATAAACTCGTCTCTGAGGTGGGTGCCAGAAAAGGCATCCAGCTGTAAAAACCACACCCTCACATAGACTTTCATAACTTCTTACGTTGAGGTTCATAACACTACGTTGATTGATTTATCGGTTTCCTTTTCACAATTCCTGTCTATACATTCCTCTTGAAGGTTGCAAGATGCTTGCAAGGTTCCTAAAATGCAATTAAATTTAATAAATACCTTAAGATGGTTTGATTTGTTTAATGATATGGTGTTAATAGTATTTTTAGGTTTTGACTGGCTTTGCATTAAGAATTGACTAACCAAACATGAGTTACCTATCAGGGAAACATTTTGGCCACTATGTTGGCTATTGACCAGTGAGTTTAGCTGTTTATCATTTTTTTAAATCATAAACAACAGAGGGTTAAACGTATAGATAAACCGTGTGACCATGTTTGTTAAACAAGACATTATACCAGAGACAATTAGAATACTTATGTAGAGTTTACCAAAAATAATGTTGTGTAACAGTAAATGCTAGTCAACAGTTATACACTTCTAAAAAAAATCATCATACAATACCTGAGAGCTCTTCTAAAATTATTGATGTGTAACATGATTCCACTAACTTGCTATGTATTTTTTGGCTTGGGGGTGATTTTCAAGAAATGCAAATGGAACTGAAATGCAATACAAACAATGAGCGTGCCTGGTGGCTGAGATTGATACCACGACGTACTGTCGGTTATGTAGCTATGTGGAATGTATATCAAATATGGTTTACTTCAAGGTCTGGAGATCCCTACAATTCCTACAATAAATGATCTTGAAATGGTCATCCTATGGTGTGAAAATATTTATTAGGTATATATATATATATTTACTGAAAACAATTATGATTTATTAAATGTTTATATGTTTACAGTATTGTTATTTAATGTAAGCACTTGAGGCACTACCGACCAATGGGAAGCAAAAAGTGGGAGCATATATGGGATGAAATGTGGGAGCAAAGCAAATATAAAAAGTGGGAGCAAATATGCTAACAAATATGTCAACAAATATGCCGGCAAAAGTATATACACAATTCAAGATAGTTGAAAGTAAAGTATATACACAATTCAAGTTAGCATATTTGCTCCCACTTTTTATATTTGCTTTGCTCCCACATTTCATCCCATATATGCTCCCACTTTTTGCTTCCCATTGGTCGGTAGTGCCTCAAGTGCTTACATTAAATAACAATACTGTAAACATATAAACATTTAATAAATCATAATTGTTTTCAGTAAATATATATATATATACCTAATAAATATTTTCACACCATAGGATGACCATTTCAAGATCATTTATTGTAGGAATTGTAGGGATCTCCAGACCTTGAAGTAAACCATATTTGATATACATTCCACATAGCTACATAACCGACAGTACGTCGTGGTATCAATCTCAGCCACCAGGCACGCTCATTGTTTGTATTGCATTTCAGTTCCATTTGCATTTCTTGAAAATCACCCCCAAGCCAAAAAATACATAGCAAGTTAGTGGAATCATGTTACACATCAATAATTTTAGAAGAGCTCTCAGGTATTGTATGATGATTTTTTTTAGAAGTGTATAACTGTTGACTAGCATTTACTGTTACACAACATTATTTTTGGTAAACTCTACATAAGTATTCTAATTGTCTCTGGTATAATGTCTTGTTTAACAAACATGGTCACACGGTTTATCTATACGTTTAACCCTCTGTTGTTTATGATTTAAAAAAATGATAAACAGCTAAACTCACTGGTCAATAGCCAACATAGTGGCCAAAATGTTTCCCTGATAGGTAACTCATGTTTGGTTAGTCAATTCTTAATGCAAAGCCAGTCAAAACCTAAAAATACTATTAACACCATATCATTAAACAAATCAAACCATCTTAAGGTATTTATTAAATTTAATTGCATTTTAGGAACCTTGCAAGCATCTTGCAACCTTCAAGAGGAATGTATAGAAAGGAATTGTGAAAAGGAAACCGATAAATCAATCAACGTAGTGTTATGAACCTCAACGTAAGAAGTTATGAAAGTCTATGTGAGGGTGTGGTTTTTACAGCTGGATGCCTTTTCTGGCACCCACCTCAGAGACGAGTTTATGGGAGATGAAACTCCGCTATCATGTCGAATGTGGAACTCCTAGTCTAGGATTTCATAAGCAAAGGAACACACAAAAATTAGTATTATTACCAGCATAAAAGTGTGTGTGTGAAAGAAATAAAGTAAGTGAGATGAACTGCTTTAATCTCAATTTGTTTCTAATCATTTTTCAGAGAAAAATGACCAAACGGTAAAGTATCAATTCCGTTTTCAGTTATGTGTCTTTTATCTTCGTTTGATGAAATTGCCAACTTATTTTGCCGAACAGTAAATACAGAATGAGATTTTGAAATTATACAAACTTGAACTTTGTTGACTTTTTCTCTGTTATAAAGACACTTTCGATACTCATCAATATTCTTACTTTTACTCACACTCTTCTTAATGCCTTTAGCCTTACACAAGCTATTCATTTCATCACACAATTTTATTGCATACATTTTGGGTCGTAACCCCACAAATTCTTCAACAATCCTTCCAGCATTTTCATCTTTCATTAAACCAATTTCACCTTTATTTTGTCTCACAATGCCAAAAGGATTGTTTGTTTCATAGTTTCCAGTATCAAACAAATTTGAATGTTGTTTCATGAACTCATAAATATCATAATAGAATATATACATAAAACTATCGGTGTCTGTGTATAACAACCTCACATTTGATTCAGGATTTGCTAAAATAACATTGTAATGAAAGTCATTCATTTTACATTTAGACAAATCTAATATAGATGCACCAACATATACTGGTTGATTGTGAAAAATCTTTAGTCTACTCATCTCGATGACCATACATTGTTCATCGAATATAATTCTATGTTTAAAATTAGCCTTAGCTATTAAAGACCTACCACCACGAGCTCCATGCCATTTGGTGACCCATTTGATGTCCCTTAACTTCCTCACATTCATCAGTGAACGACCAAAAATTGCATTATTCATCAATTTATAAAAATTCTTTTCAAAATCATTTTTGGCTTGTTTTCGTTTCTCTGTGTTCACATCAATATATGGTTTTAGCCATTGGCTCTGATTGAATTCAATTATTCTGTGAATACGATCTAATTTCATTCCTAGTTGAATACATTGCTTTAACAATCTATAATGCAAAACATAACGTTCTTTATTATCTAGGGTAGCCATTAGCTTTGTCAACTTTTCTGGACATAGAGGGTAATCTGAATGTTTGTCATGTAACTCTTGAGGATAAGTCAAATCTACTTCCAAAATATATCCAATTTCTGAAGTATCATCAATAGTTAAAACATCAAAGCCTTCAACATTTGCAATCCATTTAAAGCCACCCGTTGGAAGATATTCCATCATCGCATATCCATACAAATTATTAACGTCAAAGTACATTATGTAGGACTGTTGCTTTTTCTCATCATAAGTTTTCATATACTTATTATTAGCAATCGCATGTCGTGTTATACACTGAACATTTCCTCCTCGAATAGATCGTTCAAAAAAGTGTAACATATCAATATCTTGAAGCAATTCAAGTTGAACGTTGGTTATCTTTTTCATAGCACACCAAGACATAGATGGAGCAGTGTAAAAATGAGCTGCATCAATGCCATAAGTTTCCATGCCATTCGATCTAAAATTTTCAAAGACATCCGCCAAAAGAAGTGTGTCAACTTTTAAATACAAATCTGCGTATTCTCCTAATGTTTGACAGGAAAACGTTTCCCACACCGATTGAGCAAACTCATACTCTTCATTCGATATTGTTTGATCATTAAGGCTGCTATAAAACTTGGATATTTCAGGTAATTTAGTTTGGTTAAGAACATCCATACTCGTGACGTATTCATAGGGAAACACACCTTTTCTCGCAGTAAGTCGAAACTGTGCATCATCATTAAAATAACGTTGTGTTATTTGCTTTGAATCTTCGCTTAACGAAGATGAACATTGATCTAGTGAACAGGACAAGAAATTATATGTATCGAAAAATCTTAACTGAATGAATCCATTCTTAGCCCGTACATACTTTGTAAACCCTTTGTAACGTTCCATATTCATCGCTAACAATTTTATATGACCAGGATTATGTAACACCTCTCCATCACGTTTCTCGCAAATTTCTTTAATTATAAAATGTCCATCATAGGCGGTTAGATTATGAAATGCTATAGGCAAAACCTTTGTTACTTTGTAATTTAAATTACAACTATTGTGTGCGCTTCCTCTATATTTTCCAGTTAAGTGACAATGATCGCGTACTTTGAGTTCATTAACTGCAATCGGTTTCTCGCAAATGTGACACATTTTACTTGACAAAAATAATCTTTCTTCATTTTCGGTCATCTTTAACATTGGCTTAACCGATAAGTAATATGTTTGAAGTTTATCCACAATACTATAAAGTTCCTTTACAAACAATTCAATGCAATTATTTCCCCTAAAGAGCTTGAAACTGCACAATTCACTATCGAAATTACAATGAAGGTATAAAGAAATGCTGTAAGGAATATGTTTGTGTGTTAAAGTAGAGTTATGAATGTCACTATTTGGAAAACAGGAGGAAATTGGAGACAAAACGCATTCAGTGTCTGCATATATTATAAATGGAACTGTATCTTTAACTCGGAATTCTGTAAAATTAACAAATCTTTGTTCATCAGTCGGCATTATGCTTTTTGCAACAGGAAACTGTTTACAGTCTGCAAAGTGAACATTTAACTCATCCTCAAGAAGATAATATGACAAACAACGTCTACATATATAAATCCTTCTCTGAGTGCTAGTGATGCTTGAACGCACAAGGCGAGCAAGATTTCTAATTAAACAAAAGTGATAACTTTCACTGTTTCCAATCTGCAACATCAATAAGTCTACACTCCTTTCATATACGGGGTAGTTTTCACCCCCCTGCTATTTTTCATCAAAAACAAAAGATCTTAGGTTCAATTATCATTTTTACCCGTTTAAGACCTTTTTCCCCACTGTAAAATCACTATTTACTGTTTTAGGGGTGACATCATCTATCCGGGTAAAAGCCTATGTCACAACGAATTTTTTAAGCTATTACACATAATTTTACGGTTCTTAGTTTCCAAGGTATCGATTTTTCAATTTTGGGGTAGTTTTCACCCCCCTGCTATTTTTCATCAAAAACAAAAGATCTTAGGTTCAATTATCATTTTTACCCGTTTAAAACCTTTTTCCCCAGTGTAAAATCACTATTTACTGTTTTAGGGGTGACATCATCTATCCGGGTAAAAGCCTATGTCACAACGAATTTTTTAAGCTATTACACATAATTTTACGGTTCTTAGTTTCCAAGGTATCGATTTTTCAATTTTGGGGTAGTTTTCACCCCCCTGCTATTTTTCATCAAAAACAAAAGATCTTAGGTTCAATTATCATTTTTACCCGTTTAAAACCTTTTTCCCCACTGTAAAATCACTATTTACTGTTTTAGGGGTGACATCATCTATCCGGGTAAAAGCCTATGTCACAACGAATTTTTTAAGCTATTACACATAATTTTACGGTTCTTAGTTTCCAAGGTATCGATTTTTCAATTTGGGGGTAGTTTTCACCCCCCTGCTATTTTTCATCAAAAACAAAAGATCTTAGGTTCAATTATCATTTTTACCCGTTTAAAACCTTTTTCCCCACTGTAAAATCACTATTTACTGTTTTAGGGGTGACATCATCTATCCGGGTAAAAGCCTATGTCACAACGAATTTTTTAAGCTATTACACATAATTTTACGGTTCTTAGTTTCCAAGGTATCGATTTTTCAATTTGGGGGTAGTTTTCACCCCCCTGCTATTTTTCATCAAAAACAAAAGATCTTAGGTTCAATTATCATTTTTACCCGTTTAAAACCTTTTTCCCCACTGTAAAATCACTATTTACTGTTTTAGGGGTGACATCATCTATCCGGGTAAAAGCCTATGTCACAACGAATTTTTTAAGCTATTACACATAATTTTACGGTTCTTAGTTTCCAAGGTATCGATTTTTCAATTTGGGGGTAGTTTTCACCCCCCCCCCCTGCTATTTTTCATCAAAAACAAAAGATCTTAGTTTCATTTATCATTTTTAGGTGTTTAACACGTTTTTTCCCCATAACATGACTATTTACTGTTTTAGGGGTGAAATGACCAATCCAGGTAAAAGCCTATGTCATCACCTATTTTTAAAGCTATAACGCCTAATTTTAGGGTTCATAGTTTCCAAGATATTGAGTTTTCAATTTTGGGGGGGTAGTTTCACCCCATAAAGGGGGACGTCGCCCCAAGTGCTAGGACCCCTCATACAAGTCCCTAGCATGATTGGTTCACGAGATATTAACAAAAGTGTAGTTAGGCCCTTTTGACAAGAAAATAAATGAATGATACTTTCAAAAACGAGGTGTCACCCCAAGTGCTAGGATACTGCCTATGGGAAAATCCCATCCTGGGTTCAGTAAATATTAACAAATGTGTAGTTAGACCCTTTTGACAAAAGCCACCGGTGTGCATACATACAAAAATTGCTCTTTCACCCCAGGTAAGGGTAGTTTTTATTTTGGGGGTTGACATACCTCATTCATACAAAAGGAGAATTCACTACGAGTCCTATGACACCCCATATGTTTACATCGCATTATTGGTTAGCGAGATACTAAAAATCGAATGACCTATTAGTTTTTTGTTTTTTTAATAAATTTTTTAAAAAGCCTCATCTATAAAGAATCTTTTAAAAATTCCGCTCTCTTACAAAAGCCCTCAAGTGCGCATGCATACAAAAATAACCACTACTTAACCTCCGGGTAAGGGTAGATTTATTTTGGGGTGGATATACTCCCGTCCATAGCAAGGGGTGGTTCACCACAAGTCCTACGACACCCTATATGCATCGTTCTAGCCTTACAAGCTCATTAAATTCGCCAAATTGTCAAAAAAGCACGTTTACCTCAAATTGCGTTTCCAAATTCCACCCATTTTAAAAAATTACCTCACCATCAAATAGAGCGGGAAAAATAGCATTTAAACGAACCCTCACTCAACCCTAGTCCTCGCCCGCCACCAAACATTTCCCAACATAGCCATACGTATTCAAGCACACACGCGACTTGCAAGAGAACATACACTACCCCACTACCCGCGAATAACCTTTTGTTTTGGTGCTCACACTCGCATGGGTGTCAGATGACAGTTAGCATCCTAATAAACATCCTCCATGACGTCAACACCCATTAACTTTTTATCACCATCGCACAAACAAGCCAAAGGGTCAACCTCTTCCCACGCTAACACGTGCACTGCACATGCTCGCTCCTGGACCACGTGCTCGCTCTAAGGACCCATGACGTCATCCCATGACGTCATCAGGATTACGCAATTTCTGGTCATGATGATGCAATATCCAAAGTCTAGCGAATTATACTACTTGGGTTGAAGAGCTAGACCAGGTCGTCCTCGTGGAATCCGCCGGCATCCGTCTGCTGGTCGTATCGGGTCTTCATTCGGTCGGTCTCGATCCGCAGTTTCCTCCTCGCGAACGCGTGCACGTCCTCCAGTTGGTCGACCAGTTCTTGACAATACTGGCTTACCGGGACCGGATCATTCCCAGGTCGGCCGAAGGCAAGATCGACAGGTAGACGGAGCTCCCTCCCAAACATGGCCCGGGCTGGTGTGCACCCGGTGGCTTCATGCACGGCGGCGCGGTAGGCCAGGAGAAATAGTGGAAGATGTTTGTCCCAATCCCTCTGGTGCTCGCTGACGACTATTCGGAGATGGTTCTCGATGGTGCGATTGAATCGCTCTACCATCCCGTCGGACTGAGGGTGTAGCGGCGTTGTCATTGTCTTCCGGATTCCCAGCAGCTGGCATAGGTTCTGGAACACCTGCGACTCGAAGTTCCTCCCTTGGTCGGAGTGCAGCTCCAGGGGTACTCCGTACCGGCTGACGAATTCCTTCACCAGGGTCTCTGCAATCGTCGCGGCTTATTGGTTAGGGAGCGCATACGCCTCCGGCCATTTGGTAAAGTAGTCGCTGACGACTAATATGTAGCGGTTCCCTGCCTCGCTTAACGGGAATGGCCCAGCAACATCGATGGCCTCTCTCTCCATGGGGCCGCCCACGTTGTAGGTCTTCAGTGGACCCCGTCGTCTTCGTCCTGGGCCCTTGCTGGCTGCGCAATCGTGGCACCTCGCGCAGTGGTTCTCCACGTCTGTTCGGCATCCGATCCAGTAGAACCGCTCTCTCAGCTTCTCCAGGGTCTTCTTTATCCCTAGGTGTCCAACAGATGATCCTCCATGAACTTCCTTCAGGACTTCCTCCGTCATAGCCTTAGGAACGACGACTTGCTCCCGAGATGTCTTCCCGTCGGTGCTCTCCCAGGTACGGCAGATGAGGCCATCCCTTACAATCAGCGAGTCCCACTGTGCCCAGTAGGACTTAAACTTTGGGCTGCAGTCACTCACAATGTTCCACCCGGGTCTGGGGACATAGGCCCTCTTCCATTCGGCTATCAGTCCCAGGTCATCATCTTCTGCTTGTGCCCGCGTGAAAGATTCGCGGCTCCAGCTCCCTTCAAGTTCCACGGTAGTCCTTCGGCACTGTATCCCGGTGTTCTCCTCCCTTCGGCCACAGAAGGTGCAGTCTTCGGGGCACGGTCTTCGTGACAGGGCGTCGGCGTTAGAATGCAGTTGGCCTTTCCTGTGCTGAATCTCAAAGTTGTACTGTTGAAGCCTCCCTAACCACCGCGCGAGTTGACCCTCGGGCTGCTTGAATTTCAGGAGCCACCGCAGGGATGCATGGTCGGTCCTGATGAGAAATTCTTGACCGTACAGGTACTTGTGGAAGTGTTCAATGGTCTTCAGGATGGCGAGCAGCTCCTTCCTGGTGACGCAGTAGTTCCTTTCTGGCTTTGACAAGGCCTTGCTGAAGTAGGCCACTACTCTCTCCTCGCCGTCCACTACTTGCGACAGGATTCCCCCTATGCCAAAGTCGCTGGCATCGGTATCGACGATGAACCTTGTCTAGGTCTGGGGTAGGTCAGAATAGGCGCGGTGCACAGAGCCTGCTTGAGTTGTTCGAAGGCACTGTGGCATTCTGCTGTCCACGTGAAGAGTTGGTCCTTCTCAGTCAGTCGATGTAAAGGTTTGGCGATGTCGGCGAATCCTCTCACGAAGCGACGGTAATAAGTGCAGAGTCCCAGGAAGCTTCGTAGTTGGGACTTGTCCTTCGGAACTGGCCACTCCCTCACAGCTGCGGTCTTCTCTGGGTCGGTGCGCACCCCTTCCTCGGAGACGATATGCCCAAGGTACTGGACCCGCTTCTGGAAAAGCTGACACTTCTTGGGGCTCAACTTCAGCTGGGCAGCCCGTAGCTTCAACAAGATCTCCTTCAGGTTGCTGTAGTGCTCCTCGAAGCTTCTCCCCAGAACGATGACGTCGTCTAGGTAGACCAGGCAGGTCTTCCAGTGTAGTCCCCTCAGAATGGACTCCATTAGCCTTTCGAAGGTCACAGGGGCGTTGCACAGACCGAATGGCATGACGGTGAACTGCCAGAGCCCGCTGCCGACAGAGAACGCAGTTTCCTCGCGGTCCTTAGGGTGGACCTCCACCTGCCAGTAGCCACTCTTCAAATCCAAGGTGGAGAACCATCTCGACCCTGATATGGTGTCCAGGGTGTCGTCGATCCGGAGTAGAAGGTAGCTGTCCTTCTTCGTGACGTCATTCACCCGCCTGTAATCCACGCAGAACCTGGTGGAACCGTCCTTCTTCTTCACTAGCACGACCGGAGAACTCCAAGGACTATGTGATGGCTCGATCACCCCTTGCTCCTTCATCTCTTCTACCATCCGGTCGACTTCGGCTTGCTTGGCGAGAGGGACACGTCGGAATGGGGCCCTAATCGGTGCGCTGTCCCCAACGCCGATTCTGTGCTGAACCAAGCTTGTCCTGCCGAAGTCTTTGCTCCCCACGGAGAAGACGTCCTGGAATTCGCGTAGCAGGTCCTGAAGTTGGCGTGATTATTCCTCGTCTAAATGGTCCTGGGATCCTTGGTACAGCTTCTGTAGTTCTTCTGGCAGTGTGCGTCTTCTTCGGTTGTCCGTCTGCAGGTGTCCGTCTGTCGTATCTGTGATGCGGGCAATCCAGGCAACGGGCTCGCAGACTCCTAGGTTGGTGTCCCGGTGAACCGTAATGTCGTAGTCGTTCAGGTTGGACAGGCGGACGTACGGCCGAGACGTAGTGTTGATGAGAGTCTTGGCAATTAGCAATCCTTTTGTCTGGATGTCCTCATATTTTGGCTCGATGACAGCCGCCACTCCCTCAGCAGTTCCGTCGACAATTACTGCAGCGCTGACCTCCGTCCTGGCGGGAACGATGACGTCTTCTCTCAGCCTTACTCGTCGTGCGGTGATGGACTCGTGCGCAGGTTGCAAAGCAAGTTCCTCACCTCCGAAGTGCAGAGTGTTGGTACTCAGATCCAAGATGATGTTGTTCTGGTCCAGGAAGTCCAGTCCGATGATCACTTCATTTGATACGTCAGCCACAAGCACTGGATGCTTTATCGCCCGTCGACCAATGACGAACTCCAGTACTGCTTCGCCATGTACCGGTGCGGTCTCTCCGGTCGCGGTTATTAGCTGGAGGTTCCTTTGTGTGGGTTGCACTCTCCACTTCGGGATCACGGTGGGACTGACGATGGTCCTCGATGCTCCCGTGTCGATTAGCATGGGCCAGCTCTCTCCGTTGACGACTCCGTCGACCATCAGGCTGCTATTGTCCCTCCGTAACTTCGTCACACGAACCTGGACTGCCGGGGCTTGACGACTGTCACAAGCCTACCTTTGCCCCCCAAGGCTGGCTAATACTCGTTTCCCTGGGTCGCGCGGTTTTCAGACGACTGATTTCCCGTCGGATACCCTCGGCGGCGGCGATCACCGCAGTCCTTGCTCAGGGGGCCTTTCTTACCGCAGGTCCAGCAGGTCGGTAGTCCTCTTCCGGGCCGCCTCTCCGGTTGCCTTCCGGCTGTGTCGTTGCTGGTGGTGCCGCGACTATCGAAGAAACGGCTTAGCGCCTCCATTAATTCGTCGGCCAGGGGCTTGGTCTCGTTGGTTTTTACTGGTTCGTCGACGTCCACTTGACGCACCCGCGCGTGCATTCTGGATGCCTCTTTTGCCGTCTCGAACTCAAGTGCGTGGCTCAGCGCATCTGTCAGGGTCTTATTGCGCGCGAGTCGCAGCGCCTGTTGAGTGTCCGAGTCCCGTAGCCCGTCGGTGAAAGTCTGCGTCGCTATCTGCTCCAGAAAGTCGGCCGGCGCTGTTGGGTAGGCGAGCCTTACGAGGCGTGCGATGTCCATCTCGAACTCCTGCAGGGTTTCCGCGTTCTTCTGTACCCGGGTCCGGAGCTGCATCTGGTAGGCCTGCTGAAGATGGCTATCTCCATATCGGGACTCCATATGGGCGTCAGTGAAGCGTAGTCCTGGGATCCAGTCGGGATGGCCTGACGGACGTTAAGGGCGTCACCTCTCAGCGCTACAATGAGAGCTGTAGCCTTTTCTGTGTTGTTCCAGTTATTTATGGAACAGGCCGCCTCGAACTGACGTAAGTAGGTGCTCCACGGGACCTTTCCGTCGAAGGTTGGGGGCGTCACTCTGCTATGTCCCGTTCCTGATATTCCCGGTGTAACGGTGGGCGGGCGTCGGCGCAGCTCGGCAACTTCCTCTCGTAGAGCGTTGAATTTCTCTTCCACCCCCGTCAGTGGGCGTTGGCGCAGCTCGGCAACTTCCTTTTGTAAGGCGTTGAATTTCTCCTCCACCCCCATCAGCGGGCGTTGGCACAGCTCGGCAACTTCCACTTGTAAGGCGTTGAATTTCTCCTCCACCCCCATCAGCGGTCGTTGGCACAGCTCGGCAACTTCCACTTGCAAGGCGTTGAATTTCTCCTCCACCCCCATCAGCGGACGTTGGCGCAACTCGGCAACTTCCACTTGTAAGGCGTCGAACTTCTTTTCCATTGCTGCGACTTCCTCACGTAGGCCCTGTTCTAATTTCCTTTGGCTCTCCTCTAATTTCGTCAGCAGACACTCTTCCAGATTTTTCTGGCCATCCAGAAATTTGGCGGTTAGGTCCTCTGCTAACTTATTCTGGCCGTCCTTCAGGTCCTCTGCTAGCTTATTCTGACCTTCTTCTAATTTGGAAGTTAGGTCCTCGGCTAAACTTTTCTGGCTGTCTTCCATCTTCTTCAGGTCCTCCACTAACTTATTTTGACCGTCTTCCATCTTCTTCTGGCCGTCTTCTAATTTGGCAGTTAGCTCCTTGGTTAAATTCTTCTGGCCGTCCTCCATCTTGGTTTCCATGCCATTTAACTTTTCTAGTAATGCTGCCAATTACGCCTCCATTTTAGTTGTTTGTCTTGTAAAGGGCATGCACTCACAGGAAAATTAGAGAAAATGACCTGCTCGGGTTTTTAAACCAGGACCGTCAGGTGTTGTGCTTGAGTTCGTAATCCAGCTTCTGACACCAGTTGTTACGTGCCACCCCCCCCCCTAGTGGCACTTTTGTTAACTGGATTAGGGTGGGAAGAAGGCACAACACCAATTACTGCTTAAAGAAATGATTAACTTTATTGTGGCCAGAAAGATACACTACTCAACAGCAAATACAAGCAATTATTATCTTACTCCAGTTTCCTCACGTCGAGAATACTTCTCCTTTCACTTGTCAACAGACCACAGTTAATCCTCTCGCTAATGAGTCCGGTCCCGTACGCTGGCTAGAAATAGCTGCACTAGGTCTGTCACTCACTGTTTTGCAACTCACCACAATGACCTCTCTCGCACTGAGTAACCACACTCGCTCAAAACACAGGCAGTCCCCTGTAAGCTCCTCACTCCCTTCGCTGTCAAGAGAATCAGCTTCACTAGGGGTTTCGCAAGTCACCACACTTCTGTCGCTCAGGATAAGCGCTCGCACTCGCTCGTAAAACACAACAACCACCACTGCTTGACAGGTCGCACTTATATAGCAGGCCGGTGACTCAATAAATGCTTCTAGATCCATCCAGGGTTCACGGCTTCCCGAGGTTTCCATCGCTGGCTCAGTCACGAATATTCCTGACCATCCCTTTGTCCTAGTAGCCCTGTTGCATAAGGCGTACGCAATACACGAGGCAGGGCACAGCCCAGCCCTGGGGCAGTTGTGACTCATGCGGCGAGCGATGACACAAACTCACTGCCGTAACAATATGTGTGATGCCGGGCACAGCTTTACCAACATCGAGACGGACCTAAAAATAATTCATCACGAATCGAAAGGCAGAGCTCTTGACATAAAGGAAGCAATCGAGATACACCTAACCAAACGGAACGATCCCAACAATCTAAATGAACACACGTTCATGAAGAGCTCACCCCTCTTCACGCTGCTAAAACACACACCCTGTCGGAAACAAGACACAACTTAGCGATACAGCCAAGCTAGATAAAAAAAAAGGGGGGTAAATAGCGGTGGTTAATAGGTAAGTGTTATCTGGATCAGGTGTACTATGTACTTTTTCTGCAATAAACCAAGGCCGGTATTCACGGCAGTATCAAAGGTGCCGGGACGTCTTCAAATGACCGGGCAGCGCTTAGTACGAATGGCTATTTAGTCCACGCGTGGCGAAGACAGTTCCACGGTCTTTAATAGTTGTAGACCTTCCTGTATTCAATAACATACATCTTATCTAGGTCGGCAACACTCCACATAAACACATCACTGACTCCGCAGAGCCCATATGAACAGGGGGGAGATAAGGAAAAAACCAGTGTCGTTGAGATAACAGGCCATCTCAGTCGACCACACCTGGAGTAACTGTGAACACGAAAATCTGCGCGCAGCTCCAGCTAGGAAGACAACCAGATAAGTATTAGCCTGTAACATTACAGTTTAACCATAGTTGATTTTTACAACCATATAATCACTCTAAATTACACACTCCGTATGTCTGTCACCATTTAGCATTTCACCTAACATTATATACAGGGTCATTCATATAAAATAAGAACGCCAAGCGGCTGCTTTGTTCTCCGCTGTTGCGGTGACCTTCACCGAGCATGTGGCGCGCCACGGCCCCCTGCTTTAAGCGTGTGTACAATCCAGATATGCTACAGATGCAGCGGCCTTGCTAGCGTGTGTACAATGCTGAAATCTTACTTAGTTAATTAGTTAGTTATTGTTGTTTTAAGGGGAGGGACTACGTGGTCATCTGCCCCTCGTAACACAGATTGAAGTATACAAATTTGGAATTAAATTTAAAATTTAGAGGTGGAAAGACCGAAAATTAATAAAACAAAAAAAACTAATAATTATAAAAATAACTAAAATTTACGGAAAACAAAAAGTCATCATTAAAAAACGAACAAGTCGTTGAGTCTTACCTTATAAAAGATGTTGGAAGTGTCGTCCTTCCTGGGTTATACAAGCATTGTATCTGGTTACCACATTCTGGCTGACGCGAGCGAGTTCTGCCACTGTAATGTTCCTGATTGCCTGATTGCCAGCGTAATGTTTTCTTTCAGTTCATCCAATGTGTGAGAATTTTTTCGATACACTTGTTCTTTCAGTTTACCCCACAAGTAAAAATCTCACACTGTTAGATCTGGAGAACGAGGGGGAAATAGACCAACACTGATCACTCTGTCTGCAAACACTTCCGAGATTGTAAGAAGGGAATCTTCTGCTGTATGAGCAGGGGCTGAATCTTGTTGAAACCACCCTCGCGATTTTTCTTCTTCCGTTAACTGATTGAAGAACGGCTTCAAAATGTTATCTTGGTACCTCTCTGCATTTACTGTCGTCTCGAAAAAAATTGGCCCTATTATTCTTCCGGCACGAACAGCACACCAAACACCGATCTTCCTATCATAATGAAGGACTTCATGAACTCCATTAGGGTTTTCTGCACACCAATAGCGAGAGTTATGACTGTTCACACGCCCATTAAGGTGAAACCAGGCCTCATCCGAAAAGAACACAAGCTGTGGGTCAAATAAACGATCATTCAATGATGCAAGATACCACTCACAATATCTCACTCTTGTGGCTGGATCAGCAGGTTTTAAACATTGGGCCCGTGTAAACTTGTACGGTTTGATATGTAACAGCTTTGTAGCTCTGTTGTTGTTGTGTGAGTCTTCAGTCTTTTGACTGGTTTGATGCAGCCCTCCATGCCTCCCTGTCCTGAGCTAATCGTTTCATCTCTACATAGCTACCACACCCTACATCCGAGGCAATCTGTTTAACATATTCTAACCTTGGTCTACCCCTACAGTTCTTGTCCTCGACCCTTCCTTCCATAACTAAGCTTGCTATTCCTGGGTGTCTTAGTATGTGTCCTACCAACCTATCTCTTATTTTCATTAGCAGTCGCCAGAAACATCTCTCCTCTCCCACTCGCCTTAATACCTCTTCGTTCGTAACCCTATATACCCATCTGATCTTCATCATTCTCCTGTAACACCACATTTCAAATGCTTCAATTCTCCTCTTTTCTGCTGCACCAATAGTCCAAGTTTCACTTCCATAGAGCGCCACGCTCCAGACAAAGGCTTTCAAAAATGACTTCCTAATACCTAAATCTATATTCGATGTCAACAGATTCCTTTTTTGTAGGAAGGCTTTCCTTGCCTGAGCCAACCTACTTTTTATATCCTCTTTGCTTCGTCCATCACTGGTTATTCTGCTTCCTAAGTAACAGAAGTTTCCAACTTCCTTCAGCTTTTCACCTGCCAATTTGATCTCCATAGAAGTTTCTGATTTATTTCGGCTGCATTCCAGTATTTTTGTTTTACATTTATTAATTTTCATCATGTATTCATTCTGTAAGACGGAGTCCATACCATTCAAAAACTGATTCAAATTCTCAGGCGTGTCGGCCAAGATGACGATGTCATCAGCAAATCTCAGAGTTGAAATTATTTCTCCTTGAATCTTCACTCCCACTTTAAATTTTTCTCCAATTTCCTTTATTGCTTGTTCAATGTAAAGATTGAAAAGTATGGGTGATAAGTTGCAGCCTTGCCTTACGCCTTTCTGAATACCAGCTTCTCTCTCATGTCCTTCAGCTCGAATGACTGCTGTCTGGTTTCTGTATAGATTGTATATCACCCTCCTATCCATGTACTTTATTCCAATAGATTTCAAAATGTCAAACAATTTAGTCCAATCAACGTTATCAAAAGCCTTTTCTAAGTCTACAAATGCCATGAACGTTTCTTACCTTTCCTTATTCTACCTTCCAAAATCAGCCTAAGACTTAGTACAGCTTCCCTTGTTCCTACATTTCTCCTGAAACCAAACTGGTCTTCACCCAACTCCGTTTCTATCTGGCTTTCAATCCTCTTGTAAATTATTCTAGACAGGATCTTTGAAGCATGAGTAATCAAGCTGATTGTACGGTAATCTTCACATCTGTCAGCTCCCACTTTCTTTGGTATAGGGATGATAACATTCTTCTTGAAATCAGGGGGTACCTCACCTGTCTCATAAATCCTACACACCAAGTGAAATAACCTGATCAGACCTTCATCTCCTATGCAGCGTAGCAACTCAATCGGTATATCATCTATGCCTGGTGCTTTGTTCCTGCCTAAGTCCTCTAATGCTCTGTCAAATTCTGATCTCAATATTAAATCTCCTTTTGCATCCTCATCAATTTCCTCCTCCCTTTCCATTACATGATTCTCAATCTCCTTTCCCTTATACAAACACTCTATGTAAGCTTTCCATCTCGCAACCTTTTCTTCCCTATCTGTTAGAGGCTTTCCATTTGTGTCCTTAATATTACAGCACTTAGTCT
The DNA here is from genome assembly GCA_946902985.2 of Meconema thalassinum. Classification (NCBI taxonomy): domain Eukaryota; kingdom Metazoa; phylum Arthropoda; class Insecta; order Orthoptera; family Tettigoniidae; genus Meconema; species Meconema thalassinum. Next base: position 549,772,319 of record OX336389.2, read on the forward strand.
TCTTTTCCCCAAAAGTATTCTTAATCCTTCGATAAGCTGTGTCTACTTTTCCTAATTTCAGACAATTTTCTATACCTGCACATTTCTCTTTCAACCATTCTTCTTTCGCTTCCTTGCACTTCTTGTTAACCTCATTTCTCAGACGTCTGTATTCTGCTTTCCCCTTTTCATCTCTTAGATTCTTGTGTTTCCGCCTTTCATCCATCAATTCTAGTATATCCTGAGTGATCCACGGTTTTCTACCTATTCTTTCTTTCCTACCAATGTTTTCTTCTGCGGATTTTGTTATTTCATTCTTCAAAAGTGCCCATTCGTCTGCAATTGAAGTCCGTTTAGGATTTTTCATTAGTCCTTCCGTTATACTCTCCTTGAATCTTTCGTTTACATCCTTTAGTTTCAGTCCGTCTATTGCCCACCTTTTTGGCTTTTGACTTTTCTTCAGTTTCTTCAACTTTAATCTGCATTTCATTACAACCAGATTGTGGTCAGAGTTTATGTCAGCACCAGGATATGTTTTACAATCCAAAATCTGGTTTCGAAACCTCTGCTTGACCATAATGAAGTCGATTTGGTAACGCCCTGTATCTCCTGGTCTCATCCATGTGTATATTCTTCTATTGTGGTTATTGAATAAGGTGTTAGCTATGACCAACTCATGTTCGGTGCAGAATTCCATCAGCCTGCTTCCTCGATCATTCCTTTCACCTAATCCGAAATCTCCTACTATCTTCCCTTCTTTCCATTTTCCTACCACAGCGTTCCAATCTCTGTATGCAGATGAAACCGAAACCCCTACTTGTTGTGCTAATTTTGTGAGTGATTTATTCGGAGACCGTTCAAGATTCTCGCCAATGTCATCTAACTTATCCTCTGTTAAAACTGTTCGTGTGCGCGTATGTTTTTTATTGAGCACCGAGCCAGTAGTGTCAAACTTATTTGCAATTACGTGAATCTGTGCTAGTGAAGGTGGCACTTCATCAGGAAATTGCTGAACAAATGCTTCACGTACCCGCCGAGCCGACTCGTACTTAAAATACGTTTTACATTAAAAAAAATACGATGTTGCAATGATAACTGTCGCACCATGTTAGCACTTGAGGTTTAGACTGGCGACTGAACACCTGCACGCTTATTGCAAGGTCAAGTTTGGTAATGTCAATCTGTTATTTTTATACAGTCCATCGGAACTTGGAAAAAAAGAAGGAAAAAAAAACAGCCCTCTTATGTACTATGTGCGCGCTTTCAATACTACAGCAGGGGGCCGTGGCGCGCCACCTGCTCGGCGAAGGTCACCGCAACGGCGGAGAACAAAGCCGCCGCTTGGCGTTCTTATTTTATATGAATGACCCTGTATACTGCATTTACCATATACCGACAGTTGCAGTACCAATACTGCAACTAAATAATTGTACATATTGTAAATATTTTCACCTGTATTTTCAAACATAGATTTTATAGCCTAAGTGTAATGGATCTGATGATGATCGCTTGATGATCGAAACTGGTCATCCTAGTGTATTTATTAATCTCATGTAATTTATTTCAGGATTAGGGCATAACCCAGCTCTTTTGGGTACATTCGTGTTGACCGACTGAACTCTTGTTCAAAAAATACTGTTGTAAGCACAAGATTTAAGTAGACGGGATTTTTAGTTTGGTCTACCAGTATGTGATGGAATGTCAAGGTTATATCTCTTAATGATCACGGCGACAGTAAGATAAAATATGTAAAGAATTATGAAAGTTTATGCGGAAAACATTTAGGAGTCGACGAGGATATTATTGATTAGAGGAAATATGTGCTTTGATAAGAAACTCAATTGAGACTTCTGAAAGGTGAACTGATATTATTAATGGATTGAGAAGGTAGCAAGATGATATATGCAATTAACAGCTGTGAGAAGTGAAATTTTATTGTAATGCCATCATGATAGTTAACATGAATAGATTGAGGAAGGATGTTCCTTGAAACATTATTTTTATGAAATTTTAACATGATTTTGACAATTCTAACTAGAATTAGCTTAGTTGCTTGTTCCAAAGTTAATTGATTTTGACAAGAAAGGTATACGAGACGTGAACGTGAGTGAGATGATGTTATGGCGGATAAAATAGTAAAGACTATTAGAACGATGGCTGATAAGGGCATTGACGAATGTATCTTCGGAGATTGTAAAAAGTGTAAATAGAGAGATAAATATTTTATTATGTTTAGCGATAGTTACGAATAGTAAGAGAATGAATAGGATTATGGAGTTAGTAATGTATATATTAAGGCTGTGCGATCGCCACCGCCGTCAATCGCATGGCAAGAGATGGCAGCACTACTGTATCACCGATAGCAGCCGCTGCATTTGTGTTAGTGACGTGTCTACCCTTCAATTATCACCTCCTTCCGCCCCTACTCCCCCCGCTTCTCCTTGTCACTCAACGTCTTCTCTCTCTCTCTCTCACTGATAGCGTTGCTTTGCATCTGAAAAACAAACCAGACTTGCTTTCCGAGCCGTATTGCCAATTTGTGGACTACTTTCGACCAAAGTATTATGTGTACTCGAGTTTGAAGGTTGTTTGTGACGTAACCAATAGACATACATAAAATCCAATAACATCATTATTTTCGTCGTTCTATTTTACGTGAGTCCATGTAGGTTTGGAATTTTTAGTTTATATTTTAATATTTTTTATCGCAGTTGGAACACAAAAAGTGCCCGTTTTTAAGCGTGTTTCAACCATGCGTCACATTTAAGAATTATTATCTCACAAACCCTTCATTGTATCGAATCCAAATTTTAACACAATATACATTGGAATGTTGTATAACTGGTTTATTAATTTCAAAATTTTTCGTGTCCAAGAAACAATGTTGTTATCTATTGTCTAAGGTAACGTTTTCTCGGCTTGGGGTGGTTGGAATATGTAGTTCTTGGTCGCGTTATATTCCTTATACATCAAAAAGTTATGTTGAACGACTTTAAAATACGTAAATTAATTCACTTATTTTATATCGGTTTATATTTGAACGGGGAAATACGACCTCGCCTCGCTCGGCAGTGATGGGCTCCATCTCAGCAACGCTGTACAGCCTACCCCGGAGCGGCTGGCAGGTGAATCATGCCTTATTTCCACGAACAAATACAAACCGATATAAAATAAGTGAATTAATTTACGTATTTCACAGTCATACAGCATAACTTCTTGATGTATAAGGATTACAACGCGACCAAGAGCGATATTTTCCAACCACCCCGAACCGAGAAAAAGTTACCTTACAAAAATGATAACAACTTTGTTTCTTGGACACACAAAATTTTGAAATTAATAAACCAGTTATACAACATTCCAATGTATATTGTGTTAAAATTTGCATTTGATCTGATGACGGGTTTTTGAGATAATAATTCTTAAATGTGACGCATGGTTGAAACACGCTTAAAAATGGGCACATTTTGTGTTCCAACTGCGATAAAAATATTAAAATATAAATTAAAAATTCCAAACCTACATGAACTAACGTAAAATAGAACGGCGAAAATGATGATGGTATTGGATTTTATGTAGGTCTATTGGTTACTTCACAAACACCCTTCAAACTCGAGTGCACATAATACTTTGGTCGACAGTAGGTATTCTCCCTCCGTCCAGCCCAATAAAAAAGAATATATTATGATATAGGCCTATTATGATTATATTTTGATATAGTATGATATGATTCACGGAGTGAGGTTGTGGTTTGGGTTGTGCAGCTGTGAGCTTTCATTCCGGAAATAGTGGGTTCGAACCCCCCTGTCGGTAGCCCTGGAGATGGTTGTCCCTGGTTTCTCATTTTCACACCAGGCAAATGGGCGCTGTACCTTAATAAAGGCCACAGCCGCTTCCTTCCCACTGCTAGTCTTTCCTATCCCATCGTCGCCATAAGACCTACAGTATCTGTGTCGACGCGACGTAAGGCAAATTGTAATATATATATTATTTTGATATATATTGAAGATTGCAACTCGCATAATAGGCCTGGCGACAGGTAGTTCAATAAGGAAATAATTAGTGGAAAGCTGGAAATTGCTTTAATCGCTTTATTTGGACCCAGATATTACTCTCCCAAGTTTCTCCCTCGAGCGAAGTTGGCGTTGGCCCTTCTGGCCCTAAGAAGGTACCATTTTTCAATTGTTTGCAAATATCTCCCAAATCTTCAACTTTATCAACAAAATACCTCTTATAAAAAATAATCTAGAGTAAATTTCCTACAAAAATGTTCCCTACCGTTTGTCTCTAATGTGAACCGTTCCGATGCTACGACCATTCAAAGATGAGCCCTTTTTGATTCATGCGGAAAAGCTATGGAAATGATATGCCATATCAACGTTTCTACATGTTTTAATATTTGTCAGCATTCCAGATGCACAAGCTGTTAACTTGTTACAAGTATAACAGATTTTCAATGTAAACAGCTGTGGAAAAATACCTACCATTAGTATCATTTTGCAATATTGAGTTTTCGACTACAGAACAGCATGTGGATGCACGGTGTGCGCGGATCTCGCGGGATGATGCGGACTTGAGAAAATTTGTTGGATGGTTATCAACTCAAGAGCCCTTTCCTCGTGGAGTACACGTTGTTTCGATAAGCACAGGAGTTGTCGCGGATGGACAAATCACTTGTCATATGACCTATGAAATTGGAATAGCAGCACAAAAAGACATAACCGGCAACAATTTTCACGATGTGAAGTTCCTTAGAAAAAATGGCGTGATGCCTCTCCGCGCGGTAAATTCGAAAATAACAAGTAGTTCCGTGAAGAACTATACAGCCTATTTTCATATATCCTGCTCATGTTAATTGCCTCTATCAACATACAAAATTTCAGTTTAATTGCTGTAACAGATTCATAGATATTGAGAACCGTCTAAATATTTCAGATGGTCGCCAGGTTGGATTTTTATTTTTGTACTATTACATTAAGATTATTGTGGTCGTGTGGTATTCAAACTTCAATCGCATGATTAGAACTCAAGAAGTAAAAACGAGATTTTAAAATTACGCACAGCAGCCATCTTGTGATTATGCAAACAATTGAAATAAATTAGATGCCAGTGGATCTACATTTGAATAAGCATTTAACGTGAAACGTTTCACGGCACTCGGATAGTTAATTCGTGAGAAACGTCCATTTAAATATTTATACTTCGCGTCGCCGCCATGTTGGATTTGTGCTCACCAGGTTACTCAAAGTCCTATAGGTGAACATATGTTCATAGTCTCTATGAACATAAAAAAAATCTGTTTGTTTGCTGTAAAAGATTCATAGATATTGAGAACCGTCTAAATATTTCGGAAGCTCGCCGTTTAGGATTGTTATATGTATAGGCCATAGAGTTATGTACCATTCAAGGACAATTATTGCCTAGGTTCATTATTCAAACTTTCACTTCAATCGCACGATAACGACACAAGAAATAAAAACATAATTTTAAAATTTCGCACAGCCGCCATCTTGAGGTTATGTAAACAATTGAATTAAATTAGATGGCAGTGCATTACAATCTGCAAAATCATTTACTGTACCACATTTCACTGCGCTCAGAGAGTTAAATCACGAGAAAAGTCTATTAAAATATTTCAAATTCGCTTGTTCGCCATGTTCGTTTTGTACTTTACAGGTTTATGAAATATACATAGGTAAACTTGTATCAGTACCCTTTATCACCGTACAAGATTGCAGGGTGATATCTGTAATAGTTTCGGAGATATAGAATGTCAGTGAAATATTTCGCACAGCCGCCATTTTGAGGTTATGTAAACAATTGAACTAAATTAGACTCCAGTGCTTTACAATTTGTATAAACAATTGCTGTACCCAGTTTCATTACGTTTGGGTAGTTAAATCGCGAGAAAAGTCTATTTAAAAGTCTCAACTTCGCTTGGCCGCCATGTTGGTTTTGTAGCCACCAGGTTTTTGAAAGTCTCATAGGTGAACTTCTAGTAGTGCCCTTTATCACCGTACACAATTTCAGGGCGATGTCGGTAATAGTTTCGGAGATATCGAATGCTAGTGAAATATTTCGCACAGCCGCCATGTTGGATTGGTGAGACGTAACAAAATTTGAAGGGCACGGTCGAGGTCGCCGGGAATAGCGCCATGAACTTACCGAGTTTCATTGAAATCGCTCCAGTCGTTTAGACACACACACACGCACACACACACGGACAAAAGGTGATTTCATAAGCCTATTTTTTCAAAATTGAAAATAGGCTAAAAATCCGCAACACGGATATTCCTGGTGATCCTCTTGTGCTTTTCCAATGCATTTGCCTTGCAAAGAAATCCGATGCAGAATTGAAACAATATTTCCAGTTTGAACTAGCTCCGTATCCGGTTGCGATCTTTGATAAAGCGGGAATGCATAGACGCAAAAGTCTGTGTTCTATAAATTATTCGATCCTGTTACCGATGAGCCCATATTTGAGGACCTACATCATGTTCTCGACGGAGGATATCTTCTGCACCGTGTAATTTGGCACCAAACCGATACTTTTGTCGACATTAGTGCCAAATATGCGAGTTACGTTAAAAGATACTTTAAAAACAGTGTCATTATTTTCGTTGGGTATCCTGACGACCCAGCAGCTCGCAGTACCAAGTCCGTTGAACGTCTTCGACGATCGCACAAGCATGAAGCTGCTAATGTTTTTTTTTATGAGTCCATGACGGCACCTATGCCACAAGCAAACTTTTTGTCTAATGTCACAAACAAACGAAGATTGATCGACTTGTTGCGCGTCAAATTCGAAAGCGAAGGAATCGAAACCAGACAAGCTCCACATGCCGATGTGCTGATCGTTACCACCCCACTCGAGTTATCTCGGCCCGACAATTCAGTCATTATAGTGGCTGAAGATATAGATATCCTGGTCATCTTGGCGGCTTGTGTGCCACCCTCCACGAAAATGTATTTTATGAAACCCGGCCAAGTTTCAACCAAACAACAACTATTTTGCACAACAAGTTTCAATCTCCCAACATGTGTGCAAGAAAACTTCCTCTTTTTGCATGCGTTTAGTGGGTGCGATATAACGTCTTCGTTTCACAGGCAGTGCAAAATGAAATTCGTAACACTGCTGAAGAGTAATGAGGAACTGCAGACAGCTGTTAGGGTTTTCCGAGACGTGAACGCAAACCCCGATGAAATTGACAAAGCGGGCCAGTTGGTTTTGGCTGGGCTTTATGACAACAAAACCACGGGAAAAACCCTGAATGAGCTGCGGTTCCAACTGTTTGAAAAATCTCTAAGCAAACATCGATTTAATCTCGCAAGCTTACCTCCCACCGAATCAGCGGCACGTGATCACTCTTTAAGAACATATCAGCAAATCCAAACATGGTATGGAAATGATACAAATCCACTGGATTGGGGCTGGAAAATTCTCAATGTGGTTTGGCTCCCATACCTACGAGGGATCCGGTGCCACAAACGCTTCTAAACACAGTGTCCAGCAAATGTTCGGAAGGATGTAACGCAGCCTGTGGTTGCAGGAAAACGGGCCTCCGATGCTCCAGAATCTGCATGAATTGTATGGGACGGTCATGTACAAATGCTGCCGAGGAAGATGATATGGATGATTGTGACGGAGACATCGATGTTAATCTTGAGCGCCCTGTGACGTCGGACAAAAGTACCGATACAGACGATGAAAGCGATGACGGAGAAATTGAGGCCACAGCTGTTTACATTGAAAATTGTTATACTTGTAACAAGTTAACAGCTTGTGCACCTGGAATGCTGACAAATATTTTATAATATGTAGAAACTTTGATATGGCATATCATTTCCATAGCTTTTCCGCAAGAATCTAAAAGGGCTCCAATTTGAATGGTCGTAGCATCGTAACAGTTCACATTAGAGACAAAAGGTAGAGAGCATTTTTGTAGAAAATGTACTCTTAGATTATTTTCATAATAGGCATTTTGTTGATAAAGTTGATGGTTTGGGAGATATTAGCAAAAAAAAAAAAAAAAAAGGAAAAATGGTACCTTCTTAGGGCCAGAAGGGCCAACGCCGACTTCGCTTGAGGGGGAAAAGTTGGGAGAGTAATATCTGGGTCAAAATAAAGCGATTAAAGCAATTTCCAGCTTTCCACTAATTATTTCCTTATTGAGGCTTTTGTTTTTCGACCTGTCGCCTGGCCTATAAAGTTCTATTGATCTTAAACATGATTTATTCTGCGAATATAACTTACAGAATTTTATAAATTAACTCATAAATAATTTTTAACATTCTGTAAACGAAACACACACATATTTTATTATGAGCAAATATTCCCATGAAAATAAATTTTATTATTTCAGATTTTGAAAAATCATTTACATATCATATTGTTCTATATTGAAACATCTTTTTTTAGTAATAATCTGATACAGGTACGAAGTACACCATTTTATACTGACTGTATAACAATATAAAGTATTGACAGTAAGAAAACAAAGAATAAAATTTAACAACAAAAAAAGGGACTTAATAATAACAAATTCATTGGAAATTAAATAACAAATAAAATAAATAACAGAGGTTATAAAGATATGTATGTGAGTCGTCCAATTCCAGAACTACCTAAGTCAATTTCATGAAATTTGTGAGAAAGGGCAAAAAACTGTCTTGAGTTATCCGTGCGCGTTTAAATAGAAACAGTTTGTATAATAGTTACAAAATACGATTAGTTTTCATTTTATGTATGTTTTAAAAATACAGTAAAAGCAGTTTTTACGTAATAATAGAAAATATATTGCACTTAAGCAGTTTTGATACAGGATCTAGGACTTAAGTAGTTTTGGATTAGTTTCATTAAGTCAGTAATTATGGTTTCTATGTGAAAGTGAAATTATTGCTATATTTTAAAGTTCTCTAAGAAACTACCCAGTATGCAATAAAAGTAACCTGTTGTTGCTTAAACATCTCTCTGGTAGCAGTTAAAATGAAACACCTCGAGTACTCACTTAAAATAATTTATTAACTAAATTCTACAGCTAAGGATAGCATCTTAAAACTACGACATTGCTCTCCGTGAGACTACACGTGACTGAGGAAAAGGGACCTCGCCTCAAGGCTACCCGACTCGCCTGCGGGATGCTGCCGCCTAGTGGGTGCTGGGTGAACTACCCTTAGTCCAGAGCGAAGCACCAGACATGCCGCCCATCTAATTTGTACACAAATTATAAAGAAAGATAACAGTACGTGGACATAACTGCTCCAACACAAGTCTCTAGCAATAAATCAAAACACACAATGTAGACAAAAGAAAACAAGATAAACACAAGATAAACACTATATGAACACAAGATAAACACAAGATAAATACACTACACTGGTAGTCCTTTTAGATGAGTTCTTCAGGGAAAAGACTGATCCTGGTTACTGGTCGTTTGTACGACCCCTTGCTTGTCCGCACAGTCACAACACGCACCAGCCCATCAGTCCCAGGATGGAGCTCTTCTATTATCCCGGTTGGCCATGTGAGGGGGGGAGCATTTTCTTCTTTGAGGAGCACCAGCCTTCCTGCCTTGAGGTTGGGTTGGTTGTGGAGCCACTTGGAACGCTGCTGGAGCTGGCCCAAGTAGTCGGTTGACCAGCGTTTCCAGATGAGTCGTCGGCATCGCTGGACCAGTTGCCATCTTGACAGCCGTGATGATGGCCCTAAGAGACAATCTGGTTCAGGGAACGACACTAAGGGTTCGCCAGTCAAGAAGTGACCAGGGGTGAGGAACGCATACTCATCAGGACTGTTGGGTATCGGGATGATGGGTCTCGAATTTAAACATGCCTCAATTTGTGTGAGCAGTGTTGTTACCTCTTCAAAAGTTAGCACAGTGTTACCAGCAACTTTCTTCAGGTGGGTCTTCACTGATTTTATACCTGCTTCCCACAGTCCGCCGAAGTGAGGGGAGTAAGGAGGTATGTGATGCCAACGAATTCCTTCTTCAGCTGTGAAGTTCGATACGGTAGTTTGATGGTCTTCTGTTCGGATGAAGCGCGACAATTCATCTAGTTTCCTTCTTGCTCCGGTGAAGCACGTGCCATTGTCACTGTACATGTGACTGCAGCGCCCACGTCTTGAAATGAACCTTCTTAATGCGGCAATAAAGGCCTCCGTGGATAGATCGCTGACTGCCTCAATGTGTAGTGCCTTGGTCGCCATGCACACAAACAATGCTATGTAGCATTTCTTCTGTATTTTACTTCGTGGGCTTCCATATTTCACATGCAGCGGCCCTCCATAGTCCACACCACAATGAGAGAACGGCTTGCTTGGGGTCACTCTAGACTTAGGCAACTGTCCCATGAGCTGACTGGTGTCATTTGTCTTCACTCGGAAGCATGTTACACAGCTGCGGATCACTTGCCTGATAACAGATCGGCCATTGGTTATCCACCACCGTTGCCGCAACGAGGCTAAGAGAAGTTGGCTTCCTGCGTGCAAAAGTCGTATGTGCTCATTCCAAATAAGCAATTTTGTGACAGGATGCTTAGGGGGCAGTATCAAAGGATGTTTTTGTTGAAATGATGCTTCAGCATTCTCCAGCCTGCCGCCCACCCTCAATAGGTTGTCACTATCCAGAAAGGGGTGCAGAGTGAGAAGTTTGCTCTGAAGTGGCACTGCGTTTCCTTGATGTAAATTATGTATCTCCTGACTGTACGAGCAGCGCTGAACGATGCGGATGATTGCTGTCAGACTATCGCGAAGTTCGTCAGTAGACAAAGGTCCATGCCGTCTTGCTGCTGCCTCCTGCTTTAGATTGTGAAGAAATCTGAGAATGTATGCAAATACTCTGTGCAGTTTAGTCCAGCTGGAAAAGCGGGTGGATCCTTCAGCCTGGCCTGAACTAACCACTGCTGAACCAACCGAAATTCCTGAGCAGCGAGGAGTAAGGTTGTGTTTCGTTGCGAGTAATCATGACGCAGATAACCTCTTCACCCGCTTTTCCAGCTGGACTAAACTGCACAGAGTATTTGCATACATTCTCAGATTTCTTCACAATCTAAAGTATGAGGCAGCAGCAAGACGGCATGGACCTTTGACTACTGACGAACTTCGCGATAGTCTGACAGCAGTCATCCGCATCGTTCAGCGCTGCTCGTACAGTCAGGAGATACATAATTTACATCAAGGAAACGCAGTGCCACATCAGAGCAAACTTCTCACTCTGCACCCCTTTCTGGATAGTGACAACCTATTGAGGGTGGGCGGCAGGCTGGAGAATGCTGAAGCATCATTTCAACAAAAACATCCTTTGATACTGCCCCCTAAGCATCCTGTCACAAAATTGCTTATTTGGAATGAGCACATACGACTTTTGCACGCAGGAAGCCAACTTCTCTTAGCCTCGTTGCGGCAACGGTGGTGGATAACCAATGGCCGATCTGTTATCAGGCAAGTGATCCGTCGATAGCCAGGCGGGCCCCGCCCACCATAATCGATTGCCTTGAAGTCGATGTGGCTCCGTTCCCCTGGAGATAACGTCCGCTGGATTTTCCTGTGATGAGACATGGTTCCAATCTTGCTGAGAAGTCAGTTGGTGAATTTCCGACACCCTGTTGGCCACATATGTTTTCCAGGCTGAGGAGCCACCTGCAATCCAGGCCAGAACGACAGTGGAGTCTGTCCAGTAATAACGTCGACATGAATGTAGATTAAGGGCTTGAATCACTCTTTCCATTAGCCTGCTCAGAAGTAGTGCGCCATTCAACTCCAGTCTTGGGAGCGACACTTGCTTCAAAGGGGCTACCCTAGATTTAGAGCAAAGTAAGTGAACGGAGATTGTTCCATTGGAGTTGATGCAACGTAGGTAAGCGCAGGCACCGTAGGCTCTTTCTGAGGCATCAGCAAATCCGTGAAGTTCAACACTGGCATTCATGCCGTCTGCGGTCACCCTCCGTGGTACACGAATCTCATTTAGTTTGGGGAGCTGCTGATGTATCTCCTTCCATTGTGTCTCAAGTTCTGAGGGAATTTTACCATCCCAATCGAGGTGTCGTTGCCAAAGGACTTGTATGAACAACTTGCACTGGACAATTACAGGCCCTATGAGTCCCAATGGATCATAAATGGACGCTACATTGGCCAACACTGATCTCTTTGTCCAAGTCAATTTGTTGTGGTTGAGAGCTCCCACGGTGAATTGAAATGAGTCACTACTCGAATGCCATAACAGACCAAGCGTTTTCACGGCGCCATCTTCAAGAGGAAGACTGCAAGACACCTGGCTCTCGCGAAGTGTAGGTGGGATGGCCTCCAATACATCGGGATTGTTGGACCGCCATTTACGGATGGGGAATCCTCCGGTTTGCAGGAGCGATGTGAGGTCTTTGTACAAATGGATGGCTTTTTCAATGGTGTCTGTCCCTGTCAAAAGATCATCAACGTAGAAGTCTCTCTTGGCAACTTCGGCTGCTGTAGGGTGTATGTCTTTACCGTCGAGTGCCACCTGCAGTAAGCAACGGGTAGCTAGATACGGAGCCGCTGCAGTACCGTAGGTTACCGTAGTCAATCGGTACATATCCAGTTGTTGATTCGGAGAACTGCGCCACAAGATTCTCTGGAAGTCTCGGTCTGCTTCATGAATCTGGATCTGTCGGTACATCTTCTCGATATCTGCTGTTAGCGCATACTTGTGTGTGCGGAAGCGAAGAACGATCGAGAACAGATCCTGCTGAACAGTTGGCCCAACCAGCATCACGTCATTCAGGGAGATCGACGAAGTTGTTTTAGCCGACGCATTGTAGACAACTCTGACCTTGGTAGTGTTGCTCGTGTCCTTGATTACTGCGTGAAGAGGCATGTAATAAACAGGTTTCTGCTGGTCACTACGATCGACAAGTTCCATGTGTCCTAGTTGGCGGTATTCATCCATGAATTTGATATACTCATTCTTCAGTTCAGGTTGTCGATGCAATTTCCTCTCGATATAGCCAAAGCTCCTCCTGGCATTGGCAAACGAGTCACCAAGTTCTCCTACTGCTTCTCGTAGTGGAAGTCTCACTGTGAACCTGCCCGACTTATCACGCGTGAATGATTTCCTAAAATGCTCCTCGCATTGACTTTCTTCCTTGGAATGGCTACGAGTCGTCAGCTCCTCCTGTTCCCAAAAGCGTTCCACCTGTGTGTGCAAGGCTTCAGCCGTGGATAACAATGATTTTGTTCCATTCTTACGTTGTTGAACTGAGTGAGGGGGTAGACATCCAGATAGCACCCAACCAAGTTGTGTATTTTGAAGAGTAGGGTAACCTTCTCTAGATTGTTGTTCGGGTCTCAAGACTTCAAAGAACACAGTAGCACCTAACAGCAGATCTATCTCCTTAGGCTGGTTGAAATTAGGGTCGGCTAGTGGAATGTTGGCGGGCAGTTGCCAGTCCTCGCACTCTATTCTTGATGAAGGCAGCGGGCCAGTGATCTGACGCAGGACAGAACCTACTATATGCCGACTATAAGTACCAACTCTCGACTCTATCTGAAGTTGACAGAAGTGAGAGGATTCAGTCGCTCGCGTGTTGCTAATGCCATTGATGGGCATTGAATGCCGATTCAGCTTGATACCCAACCGGTCCACTAAGTTTCGAGACACGAAGTTCATCTGTGATGCACTGTCTAATAGTGCTCGGCATTGATGCATTCGACCTTCGCTATCCCTAATGTTAACAATGGCAGTTGATAGCAATACTTCATTGTGAGGGCAAGCGCCTCTGACAGAACAATATGCTTGGTGTTGGGATGCAGTGTGTGACGAGGTAGCAGTACGGTCCATATTCTGGTCTATATGTAACATTGTGTGGTGACTTTTATTGCATCTTCGGCAGTTACCTGCGTTGCAATTGTTGGCTATGTGGTCATTTCTCAAACAATTGAAACAGAGATTATGTTCCCTCACAATACCTATACGGCCATTTACGTCCATGTATTTGAATTTTGGACATTTATGCAGACTGTGAGATGTCTTACATAGCACACAATAAGGTGACGTGGTGACGAAGGCTCGGTGTTGTCCCCTTGAACTTGTACCACGCTTGACCTCATCTTGGGTTACAGCAGCTGTCTTGTTGGACGTAACTATTTCTAAAGTTTGGCAATTACTTTCCAAGAATTGAATTAGGTCCTTCAAGCTGGCATGCACTTCATTTGACGTACCGTTCTCCCATTGTTTCCTGAGATTGAGACTGATTCTTTCCAAAACTAAGTGCGAGAGCATAAGGTCATGCAAGGGCGTTTCAATTTTTAGAGCTTCTATGGCATTTAAGTTGCTGCAAAGTTGATTAATTAGCAAACGCAGCTCTTTAGGAGAATCATGCTTTGCGTTAGGGAGTGACAACAATTCCTTGATGTGAAGGTCTGATATAAGTCTGGGATTGTGATACCGACTGCGAATCAATTCCCAGGCGACCTTGAAGTTATCCTGTGAAATTGGTAAATTCTCAATTAGGTGGTGAGGTTCGCCAGACAAACATGATAGAAGATAATAGTATCTTTGAATGTCTGTGATTGTATCATTATTGATGATCAGCGCTACAAAGGTGTCATAGAAATGCATGAAATCTTGTAGAGCACCACTGAACTTGGGTAGTGAAATAGTTGGAAGTTTTAGGGCGCAACTATTGCTCATGTTATCACTATTTACAGGCGGAGGTGTGTGTGTATGTTCGGGGCACAATAGCGTTTCCATTTTTGACTTAATGTCCAAGCATAAATCATCAAAGGCTGCTCTATCTAGATCATGTGCTTCGTTTTCAGGATCATCGATTTCCAATTGTATCTGAGTGTCATTATACTCATCCATTAAACTCGCCAACGATTGTTTCCTAACTTTAATGTCATTAAGATTCCCACCTGCTGCAAATGCATTCACGAATATACTTAGGCGAGTCACGCGAGATTTGATGACTGCTCTTTTCTTTGTTAATACACGTTTTTGATTGGCATCCATAATAACCCGGTAAGAAAGGACAGAAGGAAATGTTGAACCAGATTGTACTCACCGATGCTGTCTTCAATGTTGGTAAGCTTGTTTATCTGTCGACAGCGGTCTCTGGTGGATGTTCCTGCAAGTTCCGTTCTCTAGCAATCCTGGCGGGCATGTATGTTAGCTGACGTAACCGGACTAGCAGCTCACAAGATGGCGTCCTACGGTCATGGCGTGGTTGTGCTATTCAAGATGGCTATTTACAGAATACGAATTTATTTCTACCGTTATATATGTATATATTTTGTATTCTTATACCGCACTTTGTATTATTCGTCACAGTTTGATTTGTAACATAAGTCATGCACATTTCATCACTAAACAGGTACACTTGTTTCACAAAAATCCCACATGTTGGCACACGAATAAGTTCGAAGTTCACTTTTTTCTATAATCTGGCATTAGGAGGACCAAAATGTTGTTGCTTAAACATCTCTCTGGTAGCAGTTAAAATGAAACACCTCGAGTACTCACTTAAAATAATTTATTAACTAAATTCTACAACTAAGGATAGCATCTTAAAACTACGACATTGCTCTCCGTGAGACTACACGTGACTGAGGAAAAGGGACCTCGCCTCAAGGCTACCCGACTCGCCTGCGGGATGCTGCCGCCTAGTGGGTGCTGGGTGAACTACCCTTAGTCCAGAGCGAAGCACCAGACATAACCTTTCAACCTTAAATTTCCATTCACAATATGCTCACAGCTTTTCAAACTAGGCGAAATAGAGTCCATTGGACTGCACAGCAACGTCATTCCATGGGGTCTTCTTCTTCTTCTTCTACTTAAGATACATTTTGTCGAGCTATGTCTTCGCCACATAGTAGCAAGTCTCGGTAGAAGCCTAGATCCTCTCTGTTGTGCCACTCAGGGCCGAAATGCTTTGACAAAAGCTGTTTCACATCAGTCACTTACATATATATAAATATATAAAAGTGTACCCGTTCCTACGCCACTTTAACATGTTTTCTTGGCGTTGATTACAGTAGCAGTGTTTAGCTATGGACAAGTTCATTGTTAAACGTAAACACCTGGAGAGTGAAAGTGAGCAGTCGGCTCCTACTCCCGAACCGTCGAATTCAACATAAAGAAGACAAACGAAAGAAAAGAACATACCAGGACAGTTACGTAGTGTATGGATTTACGTGGAATAAGAACGAGGAAAACCCTATCCCTGTGTGTTTAGTTTGTGGCGAAACACGAGGCCATGGTACCTAGCAAACTGAAGTGGCATCTCACAATTAAGCATCCTAGTGGGTCTGGGAAGAGTGTGATGTATTTTTCACGTGTACTAGAAGGGGAGAAAAAAAACAGCTGTGCGAATGGTAAAGAGAATGACCATAAGTGATACTGCTCTTGAAGCCTCGTTTTAAGTAGCAGAACTGATAGGGAAAAAAAATCACACACACACCTCATACTCTTGGAGAGGAAATCATAGGTCCTGCATGGAAAATTATAGTTTCAACAATACTTGGTGAAGGAGCAGTAATCAAATTTCGAAATTTCCTCTTTCCAACAACACAATCAGTCGCAGGATATCTGAAATGTTTGCAATATCAACGAACAAGTCGTGGGGAAAATAAAAACTGATAGAGCATTTGCTTTGCAAGTAGATGAGAGTATCGATAGTGGTGACAAACTGCAACTCCTTGGTTTTACCAGATATATTGATGATAAAGATATTAATGAGGCGTTTCTGTTCTGTAGACCGCTGGAGACTACAACCTCAGGACATGATATTTTTGTTTCTATTAATTCCTTTCTCAATGACCAAGATCTTTCATGGAAAGACTGGTTGGTTAGTTCTTAAGTTTAGGGGCTGCGACAACGCGGTCATGTAGCCCCGTGTACTTTGGTGTGTGTAGAATCTGTCTGATAACCGGTGTTAATTGTGATGACTGTATTAGTGCGTGTTATCTGTTTTTAATTCAAGTAAGGACTGCAGTCTTTTGAATTTTTCAAATAGTTCCGACTTTTGCTGCCAAACGCCACCGTCAATGACTACTAGTTCAGAACTTAGCTACCAGACGCCACCGCAGTCGGCTCTTGACGACGAACGTAGGAATCTAAGAACGCTAGTCAAATGTTTAACCTATATATAATTTAGCTTCACACAGGTGTAATTAGTGGAAGGTTCTTTAACATGCCATAAATCTATGACATGGGACCGCCGGATCTACTTCCCCTCCGAAGGAAGGCATACTGAGGGATTTTTAACTCTCTTAAAAATCCGACGACTTCGGCCGGCATGGAAAGACTGTTGTGGTATATGTACAGACGGTGCACAATCTATGTCTGGGAAATTTAAAGGTTTTTACTGCAAGAGCTCAAGATTTTGCTGCAGTGTTTAACGAAGTTGTGAAAATGGTGAACTACATCAAGTCTCGACCTTTAATGTGCAGGATTTTTAAACAGTTATGTCTCGCAACGGATGCACCTCATACCTCTTTGTTACTTCATACAGAGTAAGGTAGTTGTCGCGGGGTCGTGTATTGAAGCAGTTTCTTGAACTTAGAAAACAGGTGAAAACTCTTTTTAAAGATGAAAATCAAGATACATTTTATGAGCTGTTACTAACTGATTCTTGGTGCTTGGAACTGTCGTATCTGGCAGATATTTTTCATAAACTGAATTAACTGAATGTTTCAATGCAGGGTAGACAGGAAACAATAATTTCCTCAACCAATAAAATGAAAGATTTTAAAAGAAAACTTAGTTCTTGGACGTCTGCAGTTCAGAAAGGAGATCTTTCAAACTTTCTTCATCTGGCAGTAGATAACGATCTGGGTAAGCTGAAAGACCGCATTTGTGATCACTTATCAAGATTGCAAGAAGCAATAGATACATACTTTCCATCTATTTCCACTATGAATGTCAACTGGGTTGTCTCACCATTTGATTTCATAGATAGTGCGAGAAAATAGATTTCACTGGTTGCGAACGAGATGAATTTATTCATCTTTGTGCCGATTCCACACTCAAAAGTAAGTCCACCAAGAGTGAGGCGTCGGTGGCTACTTTTGGGCTTCAGCGGAGAGAGTAGTATCCTAACCTAATGAAGAAAGCAATTAACACATTCGCCCTTTCCAAAATCCTATCTATGCGAGCAAGCCTTCTCTGCTCTGGTGACAATAAAATCCAAAGCAAGAAATAGACTGAATAACCTTGAGGATGATTTGCGTGTTTCATTGTCAACTGCAAGGCCCGATATCACGTACCTGTGCTCTAAGCATCAATCACAAGTTTCATATTAACGATTTATCGAACAAAATTTTGATGTATTTTTACTCACTGACTGTAGTAAAGTAGACTGTATTATGTTATGGTGTACGTTACTTATTATAAAATATTTCAATAAATTTACATATGAAACATAATTTTTTTTTATTCAAGGAAGGGTGCCCCTAGTGTGTTATTCCCAAGGGTGCCGTGAACTTCAAAAGGTTGGTAAACTCTGCTCTAGTCTGTGGTCGTGTGGACTGGCATGATGAGTCAGGGCGGGAGGGAGGCGGAAGCTGCGATAGCAAAGGTGTTGAAGAAGAGGATAAGGCAGGTGCCCGAGCGCGCTCTTGCCCAAGACCTTGTCTTACCGCTGTGTGTGTGCGCGCGTGTGTGTATGTGTGTGTGACTGATTCAACCTGCGTTTTGTAGAGTCTGAAAGGTACAATCACCACGGGTATATCGCTGAATCAAATTTCTTTATCGAACTTTTCTACTGCTCAGAATAAGAGCCACATCAAATTAATAAAACTTTGAAGTTAATATAACAATTTTTTCTCACTAAAAATGGTATTCAAATCTGAAGAGGTTAATACAAAATTTGAATTTCGTAATAAGAATTGTTCCTATTGCAGGTACTACTACAGGGGTTGTTGTACATAAATTTCGGTGTCTTCCGATTATTAGTTTCGTCGTGGAGATTGTACCTTTAACGCTCAAAATAGCCACTTTGAAGCCATGTCCTCAGCAAAATAGCCGTCGTTATTTTCTTCAAAACGCATATAATATCTCACAAAGACCTACATTAGAGATTAAGAGTAAAAATAAAAATAAAATTTCAATTTTTGACCGCACAGCCTTAAGCGAAGTGTTTGTAAAGCGAGATTATTATTATTTACAGCGTAGAGAAGTCAGCTGTTAATTTATTTGTTGAATAATTTATCGATTGGTGGAAGTTGTCAAAAGAGAATTTTTATGTATTTTTATTTACAGCATAGAGAAGTCAGCTGTTAGTTTATTTATTGAATAATTTATCGATTGGCGGAAGTTGTCAAAAGAGAATTTTTATTTGTTTAAAACTCCTTAATTAGTATGGATCTAGGAATTCATAAACCGAATTCACTGATAGTTTATTTACTTTCGATTATTATTATTATTATTATTAATAATAATTTCTATTCATTTTATTTTTTGATAATAGGTTTCAGGAGGGATACTTTCAGTGTATTTGATTTTATTAATAAATTAGCAGACATTGTTTAGCTTGCTTGCTCCATTTTATAGAATCCACGAAGTTATCATTTCATAGCGAAAGTAACGAGTGTACTATGAATATTTTATATGCGCCCAGTCCTTTTCCACACCCGTCACACCCCGAGATTCCAAGAATCTCACTCTCCCAGTGTAGATAGATGTGAACCCATTGTAGTTAGAACATGGTGCATTCCTATTTCAGTAAACATATGTACGAGGAGTTCAGTGATCGTCAGCCAGCAGGGAACAGTTGGTTTATCTAGCCGGAGATCCTTTGCGGTCCTCTAAATCCTCGGATAATGGTTGGCAGTTACGTGAATTCGGGTACAGTACATATAAATCCGTTCCCTGGTCATCACTAATACTAAGTTTGAATTGCTGCAATGGTTTAGGAATCGATAGGTAGACAGACAGATAGACACACACACAGACAGAAGGATAAACAGACACCTACACACCTGCCCTGGTGATATCATAAGTCTACTATTTTTAAAAATATGTTTTGCAAAATGTGAAAAGTAGGCTAATTATATCTAATTATTTGGGAGCAGGGATATATGCCTTTAATCCCATATATTTAACCACTGAATTATAATTATTATTTCGCTGTTCTTTAAATTTTGTTGTTACGATTCAGCATGCTCCCCATACACAATACGATCTTCTTTCTAATGCCCAGAAGTGAGAGACTGGAGGGCCTTGTTGAGTTCAAAATAATTTTGGGCAATACAAAATCATATGACGTACAGTATCAATCTTAACGTTTTTAATGTAGGGTACACAGTGATAATTGAATGGTATTTTTTGTGTAATTTTGGGCGTTGGAGGGCGGGGGATCATATAATGGTTAACTAGTGATTTGTGCGATAGGTCGATGTTATAATATGTCATCACCGGAGTGTTGAGGCTGTATCAACTTTGTTATATTCTGTGACATGTTTCCCTCCTCATTCAGATTCCTATCTTACTTTTCCATATTACATATATCTCTTAATGTCATTACTGCGTATTGCGTTTTGGCTGTTAAATTGTGAACTCGACTGTGATCTCAACGTCCAATATGATTTTTGTGGTACTTTTCTGCCAAAGAATATAGTCTACCGCATATCTTTGCTGGAAAATAAGTTGGCTATCTTTATTTAATATTTTCTTCCTTCTAGTCCCACCACGCGGGTAGGCTATTGCATAAAAACACGAGATGGAGAAATATACATAGGGGGAAGTTGAGTTAAAGCACTGGAGAAACTCAATAAAACAGAAACTTCGGCAGCCGGCTCCTCAAAGGAAGATTAATTGAGGAAAGTGCCTTGCCAAGAGTGCTATGCTTATTGGATTACTGGTGGGAGATGACGGCGTGGCTTGTAAGGAGACTGCCTCACAAGGACGATGTTTTTAAATTATTAAAAAGAAATATTTTGAGTTGTTTTCCTTGGACTATTTGTCAATTCAGTTCAATTTAGACTTCTTGTGGTTAAGAGCTTTTTTATTTCTTTTTAATTTTTGTGATTTAAATAATGAAAATTTTCTTTTTAGGGGTTTAAAAGATTTTGAATTTACTCTTCATGGATTTATCGAGCTTTACGGAAAAGGATGGTATACTGGCTTTCACGGCCAATAAAATTCAGCAATTTTTCTAGGTTTGTGCCGTGTTTTGTGTGGGGTTTCGCCTAGGACACCAAGCTGGCTCATCAGCGGGCTCTTGGTGTACCCGTCCGAACCCCCACAGGAGTATCGAACTGCGCGCTATCTCCATTTTTATGAAGCGCACCTGCGCCTCTTTACTGCGAGAACTAAAAGCTCAAGCAGCCATAACCTCCCTATGAAGGCTTCAAAAAAGATGGTATATTGGCTTTCAAGGCTAGTGAATTAAAACTCAGCAGGTGAGTGAATTTAAAATGCAAGAAACATTTCATTTCGTTGTTGACATTTAGATATGCTCGTATCGAGAGTTAAATATGTTCGGTACGATGTCCAAAGTTCGGACGTTGGCAACAGTATTGGCGTAGATCATCACTCCAGTGTAGAAGAAAGTCAGTGTAGTGGCATCAACACCACCATCGTCGTCGACTGCACCTCGGACTCGGACGCTCATAACGCAGTACTTAGTGTACGATGGGGCAACACGTTCCATAGCGAACAAGAAGACGAATGTACTGTGTGGATAGACATTCAATATAAGTGAAGAACTCGCATTACAATACAAACTGTCAGTTGTAACTGTTCAGTCGGTCAACTCTAATTTGCCCAATAACTGGGCGGGGTACAGTGAATATACTAATACATGCAATTTTGTCCAAGAGTGTTACTTACATATTATATACAGGGTAATTATATATGTGCGCGCGAGTAAACACGGCAAGCTGAGCCGGCTGTGACTGGCGCAGATCGCGGCCGCGCGTGCTCAGTTCAGCCTGTGGTTGGCGCGCTCCTCTGACTCATATCGTTAGTTCACACGTTGTTTGTCATTCATATGGACATGTATCTGCAAAGCTTAGACGTTAGTGTTGCATGTGTAGTGAGTATTGTGATTACTGTGATAGTTGGTCATGCCTAGACACCAATTCACATTGCGCGAACGCGTGTATATCCATAATTCGTATATGAAAAGCAGAAAATCTTGTTCTAATCGTGACGAAAATTTCGAATTAAGTTTCTAGGAAGATCTGTGCCTAATGCCAGTATAATTATGAGAATCGCTAAACGATTCAAGGAAACAGGCTCCGTAAATAATAAAAGAGTTGACAGACATTATTTCATCAGAAGATGTCAGGTGTGTGTTACAAGAGAGGGTTGCCATTTTCAGCATCGCTTTTGAGCACTGTAAGTACACATTATTGAGCATGTTTGGTAAGAGTGTGAAAGTGCGCGCCACCACCGGCTGAACCGGTTACGCGCGGCCGCGATCTGCGCCAGTCTCAGCTGGCTTAGCTTGTCGTGTTTACTCGCGCGCACATACATAGTGGCCCTGTACATTGTATCCCGCCCAGTTATTGGGCAAACTAGTGTTGAACACCTGAAGAGTTACAAATAACAGTAATTTCTCGTCTGTGATAGTACTAATGGCGTATATACAGTTCTGTTTTGGAAGGGGGTCGCTCGAACAACGGGGTTGGGGGTTCATTCCTCTCACTTCTACATTATTTTTTCTTTCACTTCCGGAAATTTTGGGGGGGAAGGTTTATCCCCTACACCCCTCCCCTATGCACGTCACTAGATAGAACTATTGCCGGTGAAATGCATAGCTCTCGGAAATGTTCCCTACTCCCTTGAAGTATCGGAGAAGCCTGGCATTCCTTACTACTTCCTTCTTACCCTCAGCGCATTTATCGTGACCGTGGCACGAAATCAAACCCCTGTGCCACGTATTTCGTTTCTCACTGCATTTAGTATCGCGTCGCTTGTCACTACGTTATTGTGCTTTGAATTAAATTTTGCTTCGATTTTAATTTTAACATTGGACTCATGCGAGAACTCGCGCGTGTATAAACCACCCGCCCAGCTTCATGTTATGTGGGCTTGACGCGACACAATTCTGCAGAGGCTATCGTCTTGTTTATTTGTTAAAACGCACTTTATAATCATAATATATCCGTTGATTTTTGAGGTATGGTAATCCAAAAATTTTCCTGCACTATTGAGACAGTTTGGCACAAACCGCACCTTCTAACTCCCTCTGGTTTAGGAGCTTGAGTTTTGTGAAACCTACACCTTAGCGTTTTATTTCTACTAAGAATAAAACAATGTCCCCGATTTATGGATGTTACGGGTGATCTCGAGAACCACTGGATGGATTTTGATGCGGTTTTCACCATTCTGTAGAGGATAATATCTCGAGGAAGGTTTCTGTAGAAAATAATTTATTTATGACCAAAGGAAGCCAAGCAGTAACGATATAAGTGAAAAATTCGAAAATGAACCTGGCGTCCGTGCGCTTTTTAAGCTTACGCTGGGCAAACCGTTCAAAATATCTATATACTATGAGTGCAAGAATTGTTCAGCATGAAAAGTTCTACAAAAAGTCCCGGACAGCATAACTCTATCTTCAATACATTGCCCACTGTAAGTGTTTTTACGTTTTCAATTGTTCCAACAATCTCCATTCAATTATTAGCTTCGAGCCAGTGTTTACGAGGTAGCTGGCTGGCGAGCAGACCTATCACCCCCAGACACAGTCGAGTCGTGTCGAGTCAAGACTTCAGAGAAGAGTGGATGTGTTTGGAGTTTCCCTGGAAGTGCAACTTGGTTTTTCTTGACTTCGCCTGTGAGCTTTTCGTTCTACAGAATACACAGTCAAGTTTGGACGGAAGGGGGATTTGTGATTCGTGCACCTCGCCATCCTCAAATTACGTCAGACAATAATCCGTTGCACATGCTATCTGTATGATAATATAATTAATAGTCTAGTCAGTGATTTTAACCCATCAAGCCGAGACGGAAAAGGAATATACAGTAGGTCGTAGTTCATTGAAATGGAAAAGTACTCGCTTAACACGTAACAATGAAACTGAGCAACAAATAATTTCTTGATTGTTACAAGAGAGAGGAAGAAAGGATACATAAAGACAAAGGGAGTCATCCCCTAAGTTTCCATTGACACAGGAAGAAATGTTCATGGTTTGTGGTCCGATAAAGAGAATTCTGCTATGAATTACGATTCCTCCATAAATTATGTAAATAATGATTCAGTTTCCGGGCGAAGCTATATATATGGATTTTCACGCCGACATTCAATATAATTTCGCACCCGAATATCACGCTCACGGCAAAATTAAAATGTTAACACGTTCCCCAGGAATGCATTTCGTTTCGCATACCAGCCCAGACTTAATTTCAGACACGAAATGAAATGCTCTATGCATTTTAAAATCACCCCGGGGACAAAACTAAATGCCGTTAGGGAATTTTGTTTCATGCCAGGAGCGAAATTAACAGTCGTTAACAAATTTCATTTCGCGCTGGGAGCTAATATAAAGACTGTAATGATTTTTATTTCGTGCCAGGAGCGAAATGCAAAGTCTTATAACGAATTTTATTTTGCGCCGGGAGCGAAATTAAAAGTCTGCTATGAATTCTATTTCGCGCTGGGAGCGAAATTAAAAGTCTAGCGAATATTATTTCGCGCCGGGAGCGAAATTGAAAGTCTGTAAATAATTTTATTTCGCGCTGGGAGCGAAATTAAAAGTCTAATGAATTTTATTTCGCACCGGGAGCTAAATTAAAAGTCTGTAACGAATTTTATTTCGCGCCGGAAGTGAAATGAAAATTCTGTTACGAATTTTATTTATCTGTTGGAAAAACAGATCAAGGTTACTCAGTCTTTCCTGTCACATTGTTAATCTGGATAAACTTTTTATATCTTTCATTATGCTGTAGGACCTTGCATCATCAGCAACTGTCGCAAGAATTGTGAAGAATATTCGAATCGCTTTACAAATATTTGGAAATATACTGTCCAGTTTTAATTCTCTAATACGGTTTGAGAGTTTCAGAGGTTTCAATGGACCTGGCCCTAAATTAGATGCTTGAATTGATTTTAAATATTTCAGTGCACCACTGATCTCTCTGTTAATAACTTCATAATACTTTTCATGCAAAATAAGATCCAGATTTTCAAGATCATGTTCTTCAATGTTTCGATACTGCCACAAACACTTAAATATATCATTTACCTTCTCGATCCCAATGAAACGATTCGTAAGTCCACAAGCAACAGTGTCTTCTTCACTGATCGTGCGGATTTGACTAGGTACTCCTACAACGGTGGTATGGTTAACACAGTACAGCTAAGGGGGTGGAAACGGTATTCTGCAGCTTTTAAAGTTGGATATGTTCCGATTACTTGTTGATGGGTCTAATAAAATCAACAAATAATGTTGTATTTGCGACCGATAATACACTGCTGAGGCTATTGTAAATCAGTGACAGAGTGCAAGACGGAACAGCGAAGAGTCAGGCATTATTAAGGGTAGTTTATTGAATTACAAGCATTGCCGTACCCTTCTTCATTGTTGTGCGTGACAATCGTTATTTCATTCTGATCCGCTTGAGAAAATGAGTCTGGTTTCATTTACATCAACTATTTTGGACCGCATTTGCACAATGTAGACATCCAGATCAAAACTAGCGTATATGTTTAATCGTACATTTTTATTATTATTTTTTCGTGATTGTAATAATAGTATTATTGTGCATTGTACCAAGGTCCAAACTATCTTATATCTTCCTAATATCGTACAGGTTGGCAACACTGATTGGGCGGATTTGGCTAGGGAGAGTCAAAAAAAGCTGGGTACTCTGACGGGACGGGGGTGGTATGGCAACACAGAAAGCTCAGCTAACGCGGGGAATACGGCATTCTTGTGCTTTTCAAGTTGGATATGTTCCTATTACTGGTTAAATGGGCGTAGCCTTTAAAAATTTTCAAATAATGTTGTTTAGACTATCAGTACATAAATAAAAGAATATTGCCAAGAACATATAAAGAATCACTATCTTACGGGCCCCTATGCATTGGAATCCCTTGACCTCCCCTCCCCCCTCTCGGCAGCCCTGCCGCAGAGTATTTTCAGTATGCTGATAAATTACGGACTCTTGATGCCTCAGGAAACTTGTCGTATAAATCGTGAAATGAGAGATCAAATCTTATATCTAAATGGATTCCTTGTAAATCAGTTCAATAGTTCTCGAGAATTGATTTTTAAAACTGCCGGGATATGTTAGACTTTTTTAATGAATTAATATTATTCTTATTTCAACTGAAAGTGAATGACAAAATGACAAATAATGCATAAAGAAAGGCCTCAGTCTAGCCCTTAATACACACTCTATACGGCCATAATTACTTTTATATTCTTTGAAACGCGCAGTCATATTCGGCTTCGCTAAGGTGAACTGCCTCTCCCCCTCTGAATTCCTGTCTGTGGAAATGTCTCTCTTATGTCCTACTTTGGGGAATATTAAGCAAACATGATTTGTATTCTACATAGATACATTGCAAGTGAATGTTGCCCTTCAGGTGTGTATTGCCATGGTTGTGGCCAGATTTGTTTATTTTACAAGTCGATGACACAGTGTGGTACAGTGAATATATTTAAGAAATGGAGCCTTTTACGTCCTCAAAGCGTGTTTTTATTTGGTCATATGGACTACCCAGTTTTGTTTCGCGGATTTACAATGCACGCATAAAGTAAGTGTTATCCTGTCCTTGTACTAGTAAATGGCATTTAAACGCCTCTCTTAATGGTTGATATTTTGAAAAATATAGCAGTACTATGAGTCAAAATTGTAATGGATACTTGTCCGTTACTCCCAGTATTTTGGATGGATATCCTGGCAATCTCTTCCAAATCTCGAAAATAACTGGCCTCGGATATTGGGAAGGTAATTAGCTATGTAACATTGGGAAATCCAATCATATTTAATGAACTACGCAAAATTAAAATTGAGAATTCAATCTAAAGGAGAGCTTCAACTAATGCGGTTCGGAGCAGGCTACAGCTGCCTCACCATATAAATTAGATCTATGGAATCAGCATTGATTCTACCTCCTACGAAAGACATATGCAATGGGAACGACAGGAAGCTGAAATTGAGGGGTGGACCTCAGGCTACGCTGCTTATTGGAGGCTATCCTGAGTCTAGCTATACCACTCCCGATTTTCGTACATTCTGGGATATCCATCTCCTGGTATAGCGGCTAGTATTCTTGACTTTCGCTCCGGAGCTTCGGATTCGGTTCCCGGCTCTGCCAAGACATTTAATTCTGGTCGGGCTTGGAATGGGTTACAATCAATCTCTTGAGGCAAAACTGAGAAGAGGTGGGTTTGATTCCCACCTCAGACATCCTGGAAGTGGTTTTCCGTGGTTTCCTACTTCTGCTCCAGGTGAATGCCGAGATGGTGCCTTACTTAAGGCCGCGGCCACCTCCTTCCTAATCCTCACCTGATTTACAAATACACACACTAATACAGCCATCGCAATAACATACAAAATTCAACGCTCACCCAAGTACAGGAGGCTTAATGGTCGAAATGGCCAAGCCCCTCAAATGAAACAACAACCATTTCTGGCATGGTAACCAAGATCCAAGGCAAAGGGATACTTTCCATCACCAATTAAATGAGTATACACACATCAGTACGGTCACTATTTCAGTGCTGAGGTTGGCGATTTCATTTTAGGGAAACTGCAATGAATTAATGAATTAATATAACTATTTAGTGTTAATTGGGCCTGTAATTGTACGATGACGGAGTTTTAATAATTGGACTTATTGAAATGAAATTAGCATTCTAAGTGCTGACAAGCTCCGACAAATTCTATAATGATTCTTTGTAATAGGCCACGGCTGCTTCCTCCTAACTCCTTGCCTTATTTCATTCATCTCACTCTCTTTGTATCATTAACTCTTCACGTGAAGTTGCCGGAATTTCGCCCCGAAGGTGATCTTTACGTGCCAGTAAATCGACTGACACGGTTCCCTCGCATTTAAGCGCCCTCAAATGCCGACTGACTGAGTCAGAATTTCGGTTCTGCTATCTTGGGCCTAGCAGGCGAGAACGGTACCGCTGCGCCACACAGTCAGTCAAAAAGAAAAGAAGTACTGTTTGTAAAAACACTCTGTTTTAGGAGAAGGAGATTTGTTTCTCCGGTGTAAAACTCTGTCCTCAAGCTCTTAACGATTTTTTTTTTCGTGTGGCCTCCTAAGAGGCCGAGTGCAGGTCTTTCTATTCGACGCCCGTAGGCGACCTGCGCATCGGGATGAGAGATGGAATGGATGAAGATGAATGAAACTGGGCAAGGATGTGGAAGGAATCGGCCGTGGCCTATCAGAAGGTACCGTCCCAGCATTTGCCTGGTGTTGAAAATGGGAAACCACGGAAAACCATTTCAAGGACGGCCGACGGTGGGGATCGAACTCACGCGTCTTCCGATTCAGCAGAGAGCTTGGTCCCATGACCTAACGCTGCGCTTTAGCCAGCTGAGCCACTGCTGTCGGTAATAAAATATATATAGACTATATATTATATATTCTTACAACTGTGACTCAAAAGTTTTTCACCTCGAGAAAAAAGAATATATGACTGAAATAAGTAAGGGCCAGTTGATCTTAGTGGGACCACTTCAAAGCTTGGTCCCACATACGAATGTTGGCCCCAATCCTCCCCTCGAATCCAGAATCCTGTAAAATGTCAGTTACTTCAGTAATCCCCGCGCCATCTAATATATATTCATCCAGACTCGGTTAGTTACCTGCTTGTTGAACATATACTTTTAGCTTTGTCACTAGCTAGCTACGTATACATCGTCCAATCTCGTACTGAATTACTAAAACACAGTACTTCCTTCTACTAGAAATTGATTCCCTACTGACTGAATTAAGTAGATAGAACATACCTTACAGTTCTTACGCACAACTGGCATGATTCTGCACAAACGATTGTATTATGTGACACGATCCGTTATTCGTTTGATTTCGATTATTGTACATACAGTATTTTGGTTAATTCTCGTCCAGACACTCACAAACCTAATTGCACAGGTATAATGACCATGTTTTCAAAGGTCCCCTTATTTCAGTCATATATTCTTTTTTCTCGAGGTGAAAAAGTTTTGAGTCGCAGTTCTAAGAATATATAGGCCTAGTCTATATATATTTTTGCCCACAACGACACCAGGTGATTCCTCGCGTCTTATAAATATTTTCTACTTCCTTTGGTATTATGTCTTGCTTCGCCATCGACATATGTCAGGTACATGAGGGCTGTGAAGCATGGAGAGAGAATTCTTTTGCAAGGTTGCAGCTGCTCGTTGCACGTGGCTACCACGTGCATTACGTGTGGTAAGCAATCCGAGCATGTGTAACGGTGGATAGCTAGAGACAGCTTTTCACCACAACGTCTTCAGTCTGGATATCGCAGCCATAAAGTGTATGCTCTTGTCTAAACAAGACTTTTGGTAATGTGTGTGCTTTCATGGGGCATGCGCCTCTCATACAATGTGATTGTATTGTATCTGTATGTTCATCACTTAAAAGTTGTGGATTAAATCTCAAAGCGAAATGTACTGGAAGTCGTAATCGTCGATTGAAATTCCATTGGGAAACCATTTCGGTAAGTTGAAGCAACGCTTCTAAACTCAGAAGAATCAGTCATTCAGTAATTGAAATTAACCTTCTACCTCTCGTGCTCATTTAAGCATAGGTGACAATTTCACCGCTTGTTGTTTTTTGATTATTTTTGAGTTTCACTCAATTTCTTCGCGATTAATGCACTTAAATATACTGTATAGACCCTATATGTACACATATTTAAATGAAAATACAATATGATAAACACTTAAAGAACAAGAATCGGCTCTTTTTCGGACGAGTCTAAACAAAAAATATCTTTATATGACGAACAAATTTTTCACGTAGATTGAGTACGAATTAGTTTTGGTAGTTCTTGAAACATCTCTACTTAGTATAAAACAAAGTCCCCGATTCTTGGATGTTACGGGTAAACTCGAGAACCACTCGATGGATTTTGATGCGGTTTTCACCATTCTGTAAAGGATATCTCAAGATGATTTTCGTAGAAAATAATTCATTTATGATCAAAGGAAGCCGAGCAGTAACGATTTCAGTGGAAAAGTCGAAAAGAAAACTGGCGTCCGAGCGCTTTGTAAGCTTACGCTGGGATAACCGTTAAACATATCTAAATACTATGAGTGTAAGAATTGTTCAGCATGAAATATTCTACGAAAAAGTCCGCGAGAGCATATGTCGATCTTCAATACATCGCCCACTATAAGTGTTTTTACGTTTTAATTTCTTCCAACCATGTCCATTCAACTACTGAAGCGACAGTTTACGAGCAAGCTAAGAGCGAGTCTATCATCCCTGTTACAGCCTAGCTAGCGGGTGAACCTATTGCCCCAGATACAGCCAGCAGCAAACCGTTGAGTCGTGGTGAGTTAGGACTTCTGAGAAGGGTGGTTGTGTTTGGAGTTTCCCTGGAAGTGCTAATCGGGTTTTCTTCATTTCGCCTGTGAAACACAGTCAAGTTAAGATTGGACGGAAGGGGGATTTGAGTTTCATTCACCTCACCATTCCCTGGAAGTGCAACTCTCATTTCGTCTGTGAACTTTTCGTTCCGCAAAATTCACAGTCAATTTAAGATTGGACGGAAGGGGGATTATATTATATTCAATTATACTGATTGGCGTATAATCTCTACTTAGTATAAAACAAAGTCCCCAATTCTTGGATGTCACGGATAATCTCGAGAACCACTGAATGGATTTTGATGCGGTTTTCACCATTCTGTAAAGGATATCTCGAGGAAGGTTTCTGTAGAAAATAATTTATTTATTACCAAAGGAAGTCAAGCACTAACGATTTCATTGAATAGGTCGAAAGAAAACTGGCGTCCGTGCGCTTTTTAAGCTTGCGCTGGGCAAACCGTTAAAAATATCTAAATACTATGAGTGTAAGAATTGTTCAGCATGAAAAGTTCTACATAAAAGCCCCGGAGAGCATATCTCTATCTTCAATACATCGCCTACTATAAGTGTTTTTACGTTTTCATTTCTTCCAACTATCTCCATTCAGTTACTGAGGCGACAGTCTACGAGCTAGCTAGGGGCGAGTCTATCACCCCAGTTACAGCTTAGCTTGTGGACGAGCTTATTGCCCCAAATACAGCCAGCAGCAAACTGTCGAGTCGTGTTGAGTTAAAAACTTTAGAGAGGAGTGGTTGTGTTTGGAGTTTCCCGGAAGTGCAACTCGGCTTTTCTTCATTTCGCCTGTGAACTTTTCGTTCCGCAAAATTCACAGTCAAGTTAAGATTGGACGGAAGGGGGATTTGTGTTTCATGCACCTCGCCATTCTTAAATTACGTCTGACAAGAATTTGTTGCACATGCATCTCCATGATAATATAATTAATAGTCCAGTCAGTGATTTCAACCCATCATGCCGAGACGTAAAACGGATATTGGTC
Organism: Meconema thalassinum; assembly: GCA_946902985.2. NCBI lineage: Eukaryota > Metazoa > Arthropoda > Insecta > Orthoptera > Tettigoniidae > Meconema > Meconema thalassinum. The sequence continues at coordinate 549,803,774 of OX336389.2, forward strand.
GTTGTTCATTGACATTGGGGGGGGGGGGGGGGGGGGGAAGCGCTTATCACGTAATGCATTCATAACTGTTGCCGGGCGAAGGTATTCTATAAAATACAGTATCACGTTTAGAATATTTAAATTGGAATTAACAGCAATTTATTGTGATGACTCAGGTTTGATGTTGTGGATAATAGAATTGAAATTTCCCCTGTCCGTTAGGGTGTTCCATTCTTTTCTTAGCAATAAAATAATCGGTACCGTATTTTGACCATATCATAAATGTCCACACTTAGAATTAAGCAAAAGTAACATTCCAGTGATGGGTACATTTTTCGAAATTGCCCACAACTTTTCATCATGTTTTACATTGAAGAAAACGAACACTATCGGCGTATAGTTCTCCTCATCGTCAGCGCTGTGTACATTTACTACTGAGTCCCTGCTGTGGTCCTCTTCTCCATATTCATCTGCGTCTTCTAGATCACGGGGAATTGTGGAATATCGTTGTGTTGGTAATATCGGGCCATGCACAAAAAAGAAATTATTTTCTTCTTGTATATTTGGTTTATTTGAGAGATAGGTTTGAGAGTTAAAAAAATATTTCCTCGTAAAGGACACAAGAAATACTTGCTTGAAATACTTAAATGAACTTGAATTATTTTTAACAATTTTGTTTTTTTCACCAGAGAACCGTTCGACCTTCCGTTCCACGCACTCTCACAAGGTCCTCTGTGTAGTAGTTAGTGCAACCTTCAGTGATCAGCACTAGGTACTTGAGACACTCAATTCCCCCCAACTGCCGGGGTTTGAAGAAAAACTACGAATGGCATCCAGTGACCAGACGGGTGACTAGAGAATTATCTGTGGTCCCACTTACTGTAGTTGTTCAGATCCGTTAAGGTAGAGTACGGGTTTCTTCAGAATGGCGGCCACTTTCCCATCCGTGCGAGCGCTAGAAGGTTCATAGTTCCCTGTCTTTGAACTTTCACCAGCATACTCTTCAATTAAATATTGAATATATGTATACGTGTATGTCATCTAACTAAAAGAGAGTGCTACATAACGAAGGAAAGATGACGTCTGAACTACGAGTATTATACCCAGTGCTACTGTATCTTCCATATTTCTATGTTTTCATATCCAGCCATCTCTCTGTCATTTAAACAGTGCAGCCCAACGGTCTCAGGCACGCTCCATGGCTCATCGGAGTAGCTGGCGTTTACAGGTTCAGGTTTCGATTCCTGGCGCTGAGAGCGGCCATCCTGTTTGGTGGTTATCCCTGGGGGTCTTCAACTCTAGCTCCAAGCAAATGTCGAGATGACACGTTTGAAATTCCAGGGCACGTATTACAATTTATTCTTGTACGGTGATTATAAAAATTACAAAAACTGCAAGGATCATCACAATCATCCATGCATTCATTAATTTCTCCACAGTAATATGTTTTGTACATATGGGATTCGTCAAATCATAAAACACATAATTACAGAGATACAGGTAAATACAATGTTCAATATACAACAACCAACACACACGATACCTCTGTGCACATTGTCTCAAATTCTTCTATAGAATGCATTGCCTTGTTTGTGTGCCATTTTATCCTACTTTCGATTTTTGTAAAACATGAAAGTAGACTTATGAGATCCACACAGATCTTCACAGTCCATGGACAGAACAAATGAGCAAGTTACAGAAGCTGACTCTAGAACGAATACTACAAATCAACCAAATTATCATCTACGTTCACTAATTCTCTTCCACATGACAATGGCACCAACCTGAATATTTTCTGACCATTATAGATTATTATGCCAAACCAGTTAAATGTTAAGGTCAATAGTCACCAACAATAGCATAATACAAAGAACATACAACTAAAAAGTCCTGACAAGTTATGTAAGTTTACAATAAACTCCGTAACTTAAATTGTACATATTGTAAATATGTTCACCAAAAAAAATGGCATATATTGACTTAAAAGCCTGAGTGTAAAGGATCTGATGATGATCGCTTGACGATCGAAACTAGTAATCGTATTGACTTAATTAATCTCATGTAATTTTTTTCAGGCATAGAGAAAAACACCCATTACAATTGGGTGCTACCTTGCTGGCCGACTTGAAAGCATTTCAGATTTTGTTCACTAAGGCAACACTGAAAAATGGCTTCCAACACGATAACATAATTCCGACTAAACTAATCGTCGAATCACTACCAAATTTTGGAAAAACAAGTCTTCACGTGGGAAACGTACGGATAATAAACTACAAGGTAATCAGCCAATTGATTTCAAGATAGTGGCCGTGTAAATCACGCAAGCCTTATAATCCATAACATAACTTATGATTCTATCAGATAGTTTGTTATAAGGACCACCTGCTACAAACGTGACGACTATATGATAGTGAATTTTACGCACAGCCGCTATCTTAGATTATAAACTATAAAAGAAATAACTCTCAAATCTTAACAGCTACAGTAACAAAACCAGTGACAAGGCAGGACCGTATTGTGTGGCACAGACTTCAAACATTCAAGATGGCGCCTGCGCCATCTATTAGAACATTAAAACTGACAACCCAGAACCTAATCACGTACTTAAGTTGAATGTTGGAAAGAGACGAGTATCATATAAAGTTTCTCACTCGCATTAGTGAAAAGATTATCTTGAAATTCAAAAATTAATTAATAACTCTCAGTATTTTAGAGCTATATTAGCGAAATTTAGTAAAAAAAAAGAACTGCGACAACATACGGAGGGCGTTCAATAAGTTTTACAAGTCGTCCGGCGCCAGGTGCATTACGCAACATGAGCGGCGCATTGTCCGAAGAGAGGGCATGTGTAGTGATTTCCTCAGCGACAGTTCTGCTACGGTACTGGTAAGATGTGCATCGTAGTGAGCGTGTGAAATGGCGCGGCAACTGGAAACATACTCCAATGTGGAAGTACGTGGTACCGTACGATTCTTGTGGGCAAAGCGGCTGAATTTTACAATGATTCACAGTGGAATTATGGCGGTGTATGGACTAAATGCAATCTCGCGAACAGCAATTGTGAAATGGTGCCAACAATTTGAGCACGGCCGGACAGATGTGTGTGATGCCGTGCGGCAGGGCCGTGCAATGGGCAAAGTGAAGCAGTGCTAGCGAGAAATTTACTCGTGCCGGCGAAGCGCAGCCCTACCCTGCCACTTTCTGAGCAGTGCAGCACGACAGCACACTAGCACTGCAGCGCTTAGTCACACAAGCACTGTCCATTTGACCAGGTACTGCAGTATGTTTAGTACTTAGCGCAGAGCCTGGACACTAGACGCACTAGAGCCAATATTTTGTGTGGTCTGCCGTACTCATAACGTCTTTTGTGCATGGGGTGGACTAAAATAGCTCAGTAGGAGAGTCACACATTAATGAAACATACCGAAGACGTATAAAACATTATATTTGGACGTACATGAAGCAGATCTGCAACAAGGATACAGGAATTTGCATACATTTTTGGTGATGCATTAAGTGCAGAGCGATATAGGCTAATAATCCTAAAAATGGAATCAAGCATATTGGTAACCATGGATGTGACAGTAACAGGTGCCCGCATTTAATTAGGAGAATTAAAATATATTTTTAGTTTGTTGACATAATGTCGCAAACCAGCCGAGGTTGCTACACGCGGTAACGTGCATGGTCAGACTACTCCGAACTCGAAAGATCACACACAGACACTTCATAACTTAGATCATTAATTTTATTTGTCATTAACCCCGTCATGAAGGGTATCTATCCGTAAAATAATTCCCACAAGAAAACTGTCTCACCATATTACTTACCTCATAGCAACCGGAATAATTATGGGTAGAACCAAAAAAACTACATTAGTACTATAAAGCTGTATTTCAATAACAAGATTCTGAATTCACCAACTGACTAGATTGATGCTGTTCAGGGATATGTGAGTTCGAGAAAAATGCGTTAGTAAATTTATCAGTTTTTTTTTTTAATGAAAAATATTCAGTCGCAATCTAAGGTAATTTATATTTTTATCTTCAACATCGCCTGAAAAATTCATCTTCCTCGCGTTTGTCCCGCTTTGGAGCAGGGTCCGCTACTTTACATGCCAATCTCCATTTTTGTCGGTCAAGGGCATCATGCGGACACAGATTAACTTGCCGCATGTCTTCTCTAAGGCGATCAAGTCACCTCTTCTTAGGTTGCCCACGAGGTCGTTTACCATCCGGGTTGAGGCACAATTTTAGCCACTGATTGTTCGTGACTACGTTTGACGTGGTCGTACCAGCGCAGACGAGCCTCCCTCATTTTATCCTGTATGTGCGCAACTCCCATCCTCCCTCGGACATCGCAATTCTCGATATGGTCAAGTCGCGTCGACTACCTACAAGGATGGTGCCTGAAAAAATACCTCATGGAATTTACCTACGCATAAGATATACGGCAAAATAAGCAAGTTGACATGAAATCCTTCTAACTAATGAAGTTTTAGGCCAATATTCATTATTTCAACATTATAGAGACCAAGAGTGTTATTCATTGTAAAACAATTTTGCTCTGAAAATTTCAAAATATGTTGTCTGTCTTTCTACCAGCTTGTCGGTATTTCTTGCGGTGGAGTGCTTTAAACTGTTTTGTTTGTTAGTTTTTGGAACCATTCGGCTCTAGGGTTATGGTATGCGAACCGTCTTCCTAACTTACCAGGGGCTATGTAATACCAAAAATACTAAGAAATGTGTACTATTATAGTTCGAGCAGTGTAGAAATTACATGGTATCGTGCAATTGATTGCGCTGACAATTGAAGAGACCATCTTGTGGTGCAGCGGCTTACATTCTTGGCTGTCGCCCCAGTGGTCAGGGTTTGATTCCCTGCCCTTCCAAGAAATTTAATTTCGGTTTGAGGTACTGAAATGATATCGATAATACGTAAGTCATCAATGCAGTGTTCATTTCGAGGACTTGCACCAGGCCAGTAGGCACGAGTTTCCTCTCTTCTACATTCTTATTCTGAAATTCGAACATTGATATGGGAACTCTGAGAGCAAATCACTACGTAGAATAGCTTCCGTAAAATATTCTCAAAGGCCTATGCTACAAGTAGCCCTCATGAGTTAATCCAATTGCATATGTATATGTAATCCACATATCGTATTCGAGACATTTGATTTTCATTGCATTCTAAGTTCTGGGCATAGGAAAACCTCGAAGCTAATTTTGCAATTTTCAGTGATTGATCTTCCAAAGTATAGTAATCATCATGTTGGGAGACTGTGCCACTTATATACAGTGAGTGCACGAATTGATTGAAGACATGGTGACATAGTGCGTAATTTGTGTTTGTACATCGAAAGAGGTTGTCAGGACAGTGATGATGATGAAGATGGTGATAACGATGAAGACGGTGATTTACTAGTTAGGAACCAAGGGAATGTAAATACTCGGCACTTAAGACTTGAAGCGGATCTATGGAAAAAACAAAAAGAACTTGCAGGTTGATTGCGAAAGTACAGAAACTATCTAATCACCATATGTTATGGAGATCGACTAATCCAGAAGTAGACATGAACGGGAGTAGCCTAGCACAAATAGGTGGAAACAAAGGTTGCTCTTGTGTGAGACCTCCATGGGCATAGTCAGTACTCGGTATGCTGCAAACACTGTGGAGTGCCTGATACCCTAGCTCACGTTCAAAGAACACAATTAAGGACAATTAAGAATAATTAAGAACACAAACGTTAGGAATCACCGAAATAGATCTAAGATGAAGCTGTAACATTTCAGAAATGTTATGCGATCCATGTTTTCGTGTCTTCCTCGTGTTATAAGCAAAAATACAATGGGCATAATAATTGTTATTGGCCATAAGAAGGATACAATATTTATGCTGGACCTCACCATCAGATGTGAAGTAACCATCGGCATAACAAGGCGGGTCGTTTAGTGCAAACGATAGGCTTCAAAGAGAAGTGAAAGCTTGTGGTACGTTTCGAATAAGCGACATTCTTTTATCACTTACCAAGATTGGGTATGCCTAAGTATAAATGACCTAATTTTGCTATCAATGAATCCATTCAAAAACAGAGAATTCATCTTCAATGTACTCGGGGACATTTTGAGACGTAGTCTTGGTTCCCAATAATATTTTTAATGACATTATTAATAATAGATAGTCTAATAATAATTATTATTATGATATGAAGAGAAGAGAAGAGAGGAGAAGAAAACGGCTTTAAGAAATCCTGCCGGGAGAGGCTCGCCTCGTGCAACTGAACTGACGAGTTCCAGCATAGGCAGGACTGACAGTGTGTGGCTGAGTCATGCGGCCCTAAAAGCACTTGCCTGGATAGCATAGTACCACACCGCACTATACACTGCTTGCTCGTACACGTAGCTAGCGGCAGTTGGGGAGAGCCAAGTACATGACTCCACGCGCTTGTGGCTTACTTCCTAGACTGTCCGTAAGGGTGCAGCAGGATAGAACATACTACAGGCACTAGCTATGGAGGGCCTTGCCGTGCGGGAAGAAGGCCATCAACATCGACCACAGAAGACAATATTCGGCGGGTCGATGACATGATTCGATTCAATCGCAGAGTGTGTATCCCAGAAATTGCTCTGCAGTTCGGCATCTCCATAGGCAGTGCTCATGCCATCGTGCGAAACCATCTGCAGTATCAGAAATTAAGCTCACGTTGGGTGCCGCAATATCTGACACCCGCACATAAAGACGCATGGTTCCTGGCGTCGTTGGCCTTCCTTCAGCGCTACGCTGTTGAAGGCAGCACGTTCCTAAGCCGCATCATTACAGGTGATGAGACATGGGTGCATCATTTCACACCGGAAACAAAGAGCGCGTCTATGGAATGGAGACACATATCCTCGCCGGTGCGGAAGAAATTGGCCGGGAAGGTCATGGCCACTGTGTTCTTTGATGGTGAAGGCGTTGTGTACACCGAGTTTATGCGGAAGGGCACGACCATTACAGCCGATGCTTATTGTCAAACATTGATGTCGCTGCGCAACGCTGCAAAAACAGGAGACGTGGTAAGTTAAGCCGAGGCCTTGTTCTCCTGCACGACAATGCAACACCGTACACAGCGCGCCTAATACTGGCTTTGCTGCAACATTCTCGATGGGAGGTATGGGAGACACTGCCATACAGTCCGGATCTGGCATCCTGAGATTTCCATCTGTTCGGCAAGTTGAAGGACCATCTGGGTGGACAGCGATTTGACAATGATGGACAAGTCCAAACAGCGTTTCTCTGATGGCTCCATGACCAAGAAGCGGACTTCTCTTGTTAAGATATTGAGCGATTAGTAGACCGTGCCGACCGTTGTTTACAGAGACGTGGTGACTATGTCGAAAAATAGTGTGAAGTATCTGTGTCCCTTTGCATTATAGCGTATCATTCGATAAACGGTACTTGGTCTGCCATACTCATGTGTAACTAACTTTTTGAATGCCCCTCGTACATTCAGGGTGGCGGTTAGGCCTATTATTAAAATATGCTAATTAATAAGTCAGAATATAATAGCACAACTAAGACAAAACCTGGTAGGCGAGAAGTATTATGTAAGAATCATCAGTGGCAATGGTGATAAATTTGTCACACTGAGTATAGCGCGCAGCGGCTATCCTCAAATGTCATAGGCCTAATTTAAAAATAAATAACTATGATTTAGAGCTGCGATAACAAACTTTTGTGACAAGATGGACACTTATATGGGGTATTGTATACCCAAAGCAAAATAACACCACCTCCTCATTTTCAAGATGGTGGCCGTGTGTATTCTTTAAACTTGAATATCATTAAGCCGTGATATAAAAGCACAATTAACGCAAACATTTTGTGTGAGAGGAGTACCGTATGAGTAGCTGCTGCTGGCCCAGCAGTTGTACCGTCGCTATATGTAGATGATTTCGCTCTGCATTATAGTGCACAAAATATGGTAGTCACTGAACGACAGCTACTACAAGTTATCGGGAGAGTGGAACGGTGGACACTACGAACATGGCTTTCCGTTCTCCATCGCTAAGATCTCGGTTACCCATATCTGGGTGATGTAGCTTTACCTGTTGTTACTACGTACCGATTCCTTGGGCTCCTTTTCGACAAGACGTTAACGTGGGAGCACCGGGTGAGTTAGCCGAGGTCGTTGCGGCATGACTGTTGGCAGTCGCTCACATCCGGGAGGCGAGGAGGTTCGAATCCCCCCGCCGGCAACCTTGAAGATGGTCTTCTGTGGTTTCCCACCTTCCTTCCAGGCAAATGTCGGGGTTGGTCCCTAACTATAGGCCACAACCGCTACCTTCCAACTCCTCGACCCTCCCATCCAACATTCCTCCCCAACGGTACTTGTAGCTCACCCATTGGGTGTCCGTCTCGAAGCAGCTACAAAACTGGCGAGCCGAACATGTCCTCGGACACTCCCGACACTAAAAGCCATACGCTAAAAAAAAAAACGTGGGAGCCACACGTGCGGTGTTTGAAAACTGCATATGCTAAGAAATTCAGTACATCTTGGGGTGACGACTGCACGGTTCTCCTACGTTTTATATAGCACTACTTTTATCTCATTTAGATTAGGGCAGTGTAGCATATGTTTCGGCACGTAAGTCAATACCTGTCAAACTGGACAGCATCCACAATGGCGGTGTGAGGCTGGCTACCGGAGCCTTTCGGACGAGCCCGGTCGTCAGCTTGCTCGCGGAGGCTGGTGTACCTCCATTACACCTGAAGCACCAACAAGTACTGCTGACCTATGCTGCAACTATCCGACAGATGCCACTTCATCCAAGCTATCCACTCGGCCGGCAGGAATTCGCTTGGATGACTCATATCGGCAGTTCCGATTTCCTTCTGTCTCCTGTATCGTCCGAGTACCTAGCAAGGTCCCTCTGTAGATGGTCTCTCGCCCTGATATCATCCTGGATCTTCACACCGGCCCCAAGTCGGACACGGACTCCTCCGACCATCGGAGGCCGTTCCAGGCCGTGATTGGCCGTTATCCAGGATCACGGCTTCTATTCACGGACGGTTCAAGGATAAACAAGAAAATAGGCTGTGCATTCGTGGTCGAGGATCGTCGGTTTCTCATTCCACTTCCCGAGGCCTGTAGCGTGTACACAGTGGAGCTCTATGCCATCTTACAGGCTCTGCGGTACACGTTATCAGACGATCACCAGCACGTTCTTGTGTGTAGTGACTCTTAGTGCGCTGTAAACGATCGATGTGTGTTTCCCGAAGCATTCGTTAGTCCGGCGTATGCATGACCTGCTATAGTCAGTTCCTTAAACGCTGCAACCGGCGTGACGTTTGTGTGGCGGGAATCGAACTTGCTGATCAGGCGGCGAGAGAGGCAGTCACACTGCCCTCGCTACCGTATAAGAGGTTACGTCTCAAAACACACAAGTCTCAAAACTCACGAGTTAAAAATAGTAAAAATTGATATCAAAACTCACGACTACAATCTAGTACCGGTAGCTGAATTAACATTCTAATTAGTCTCAAAACTCACCTCTCCGGAGAGCCGGAGAGCGCGTGCCTGCTATGACCGCAGGAGATATGAGCTGTACGGTGACTCACACTGCCCTTCAACCCATGTTGGTCCACCCAGTTTTGGAATGGGATTTCGTTTGTATTGTTTTAACCTACCACAGACCAAATTCTTCAAGTATAACACCGATTTTTACTCTGTCATACTGCTTGGTGTCATCAACGCCGGGGTGCCGGGATTTTACAGCAGTTTCGGCTGGCACTAACAATGGACCTTTTACCATTGGCTCGTGAGTTCTGAGACTGGCCCAGGTACAGAAAATGGGAATCATGGAGGTCGTTATTTTGTGTTTGCCTACAAAGTGGCAGCCAATGGTCATTAGCAAAACAATTGAAAGGTGCCTAGTAAGCACGTGGAATGCTCATATCTGCCAACCCTATCAAGTGACTGAGGTGTGTATTGTGTTGGTCCTGTACAGAAACAAATGACCAGCGGCTTATTCGACAATAATTAGTATAATAATAATAATAATAATAATAATAATAATAATAATAATAATACCGTAATGAAAATGAAAATCCACAGCCTGCTTCCAGTCTCCGACCGGGTCAGGAATGGAATGAATGAAGCCCCCATCTAGCGGCGAGGATATGAACTGTGCCGGCTGCCGAGGCCTGACGCACTCCTCTGGGGCAATGATTAAATGAATGACAGATGAAATGAAATGATAGTGGAGAGTGTTGCTAGAATGAAATGTTGACAGGGAAAACCGGAGTACCCGGAGAAAAACCTGTCTGCCTCCGTGTTGTCCAGCACAGATCTCACATGGAGTGACCGGGATTTGAACCACGGACCCAGCGGTGAGAGACCGGCGTGCTGCCGCCAAAGCCACGGAGGCTTAATAATCCCGTAATAATAATAATAATAATAATAATGTTTTGGGTTTTACGTCCCTTTTAACTACTGCGGCTTTTAGAGACGCCGGAGTGCCGGAATTTTACAGCAGTTCTGGCTGGCACTAACAATGGACCTTTTACCATTTGCTCGTGAGTTCTGAGACTGGCCCAGGTACAGAAACCGGATAGAACCTACTTTTACCAACCCTCATCTTGAAATTCGTGAATTTTGAGACTCGTGAGTTTTGAGACGACACGTTATAAGGTGCCTGCTAGTGATGTACGCTCTCAGTTGCGACATTCTATCCTGTCGTATTGGGAGGAATCATGGCGTGCCACGCCTCTGCCCAACAAACTGCGATGCATCATGGAGACAACGAAGGTGTGGAAATCTTCCTTCCGATCTATCCGAAAGGGAGCTGTGGTACTCTGTCGACTCCGGATCGGCCATGGGATTGCTACGCACTCTCACTTGCTCAAGAGAGAAGAACCCCTGTGTGTACTTGCGGCGCCCAACTTACTGTGGCACACATTCTATGGGAGTGTGTGGACCTGGCCGATCTGTGAAGGACTCAAACTGCCCAACACCTCTCCCTTATTCTCCGTGATGACGGGCCGTCAGCTGACCTCGTCATCCGATTTATGAGGGATAGTGGCTATTTCTTCAAGTTTAAATGTACGCTAGTTTAAGACTTTCAATTCAGTTTTAGTTTTTTTAGTTTTTTATTGCGTTTATCTATTTTATTGTTCCCTATGCCTTATTTGTTTTATTGTTTTCTTTACCATCCCCCGTTGAATATTTTTATCCTAATAAGGCACAATTGTTGGGGCTCACTGTCTGTCTTATATAAACCACTTTCGTTTCATCTTGGGCAGTGGACTGTTTTTATCTTCATCCTTTTATTTCATACCATTTCATTTCATTAGGGGCCGAAAACCTAGATGTTAAGCTCATTAAAACAAGAATCATCATCATCAGTACCATATGAAAGACTATCGCACCGATATAGCGTGCAGCGGCAATCTTGAAATTATGGAATATAAAAAGAAAACTCCTTTTATTTTAGTGATACAGTAACTAACAGTAGTATTAAATTAGAACCTTATATGGGCTTTGTATGCCGAAGGAAAAATAACAACCTCGCCATACATTCAAATGGTTGCTGTGCGTATTATTAAAACATATAAAATCAATAACTGTGGATCCAATTGCGTAATTAACACGAAACTTTGCAAGATAAGAGTTCCATATAAGAGACTTAGGTAGCTTTAGCCACAAGACTATCACACTGCATAGAGCACCCAACCGCCATCTTGAAAATATAAGACATTAATATCGACAATCCACTATTTATTTTAGTTGCAATGACGAAACGCAGGAAGTAGGTAGCCTCACATAAGAAGCTTTCTCTGCAGAAGGCATAATTTCAACGAGAAAATGGTATTATGTTAAGAATGGAAATGGAGCTTTCCATAGTGTTCACAGGATAAGTATAGCCTGGGCAAATCACAGCGGAACAAACTGCAGCACTTGTATGTTTGTTATCCTCAAGGTGGTGGATGGACGTATTCTTTTAATGTTTGAATAATGTCTCTGGGTGGAAAAGCTGCATTACAACGAAACTTAGTAAAGAAAAGTATTGAATACGGTACAACCTTTAACGTTCATCACAGGAACATTCTATTAATTATGTTTCTTGACAAGGAAAAATAGTTATAATTATAGGCCTACCCATACATTTAAGAAAAAATAAACTACATGTTCTTTACTGGACATTCTGTTTAAATTTTGATTTATTTTGACTGGCTGAGTGGCTTAGCGATTACGTTTTCGCCCGCTGTTCCCAAGGTTGTAGGAACGGATTCTGGCGCAGTAAGTTGGCATTTGAGGGTGCGCAAATGCAAGGGAGCCGTATCAATAGATATACTGAAACGTTAAAGATCCCCTCGGGATGAATTCCGGCACCCCGGCGTCTCTAAGAGCTCCAGTAGTTAAAGAGACGTAAATCCAATAACATTTTTATTATTAAATTTCGATTTAAATATGGAAATATTCAAATATTTTGAGACAGTATACAGAGGACCTTTTGTTTCTTCTGAAAACTCCTCTATAATATTGACAGTGTACATCCATTTTGTCTCTTGTGTTGTATGAATGTATATCATTTTTTTTTTACAATATTGAGTAACTGATTCCTCTGAGTTTCGAAGCATTGCTTCAACTTACCGAAATGGTTTCCCAGTGGAATTTTAACAGACAATTACGACTTTCAGTACCGGTACATTTTGCTTGGAGCGATTCAAGATTTTTAAACTGTTCTCAGACAACTTTTTTTTCTCTTTGACTCTGCGAGTCGCACATTTTTTCCGTACTGACTGAATTATATTAAGAACAAAGTTCCAAATGGTTCCGCCTCGTCAATACTATTTATTAAAATTTCGTGATGCAATCACTTGTCTTTTAACACATGGTACATGTTTCGACGTCTAACACTTATTGACGTCTTCATCAACCTATTTTATATGGGCAGCACTTAAAACATTCACTTTATATACTGGATGTAGTTAAAAATTGTACATGAAAACACACATAGATCACTAAACGTATCGACTAACATATTAAAAAGTTGTTAAACCATTTTCTTATGTTAAAAGCTCAATAAAATCCTCAGCCGGGTTTGACAGTCTTTCTTGGCTTTATTTCACGTCCTGTTTCTAATGTTTGCTTCAAAAGCCTAAGCAAAGGGTGACCATTCCCAAGATGTAATGCCGCAATGGGTTAACAGAGCCGTGCTGAGTCGGACGGAGACTGTCTCCATTTTTTATTTTTTTTTTCAATGTAAAGAACATGATATACAAAGGTTTATCAATATTTCTTCAATATACCCATTAATTAAAACGTGCATTTGCATGATCCTCCATAGTCATCATTAATCAGATCACGTGAAATAATAAATCAGTAATATTATATTATATTAATAAATCAGTGTGTACGAGTACATCTAAAGTTCGATATTTCGAAACCATTCCGTGCTCATAATTAAAATTCTTATTTTAAATTTTTATAATCAGCACCTGTCTAGAGTGAATCTTCTCTGCACGTTCTGAAAATATTTACTTGTTGTATTAGTGCCAAAAATGCAAGTAATAACCTACAACAGATATTGGAAATTGATGCTCATTTTGACTGAAATTTTAGAACGCACTGTCGACAGTTAGGGCCTACTTCCACGACATTTAACGTATTAAGTCAGAGTGTAGCTAGTTTCTCGAGACTGAAAGGAATTATTCCGAGTTAAGTTAGAATATATGTCGCCAGTTACAATGATACTGGGAAGATAAAGGCAGTGTGTGAATGGTTTGACTGGTGTCACTTAGTACACCATCTGTAATTTCCGCCTGATTTCTTATTTTAAATATTGAAGTCCGTTTTTTTTTTAGGAAAGCAAATTGACTACGTGCTGCTTTCTACTCTATATCAGTCTGTTGCATAAGCACGAATGGGTGTTATTTTTCAGTGCGGTGTGTTGAGGAGTGAGTTGTGGAGGTGGCGGCTGTACAGTAGGTCTACTGTTATATCCATGCCAGCAATTAACAAAACGCATGCCACACATTGCGATCGAATGCTGAAGGCCCTAATGAATGGGATCAACTCACTTTGTACGTATGTTGACCGGCTGGCAATGTATTGTCTATTTGACAAGGGCTCGGTTGTTTACTTTTTGTTCGGTTTCAGTGCATTGCGTGCCAAACTATGTGTGGTTGGGGTGAGGCCTCCGACTGATATTTAGGTGGGTATACTGTAATATGTTCTAGGCTCTCACTTTATGTGCCCAAGTGATCGAACCTCAGTTCAGGTTGTAGTTATTTGAAGGTGCTTAAATGTAATAAGTTATGCGTACGTACCACATGCATTTCTTTTCATAGGAGGCTTCTTATGAGAAACCACAGGGCGGAGAAAATGCTCTGGACAATTAAATGTTGTTGGAATTGCATCCGGTTTGAACCATCCACCAAATATATCTCTATCAAAGCATGTTTCTGTAAAATGCTTCGAAAATGCTTTGGAATAGGCTGCAGGCACTTTATCGTTTGAATTTTCACTAGTTTCCTAAAAGATGAAGTGCCTCCGACACTTTTGTTACAGGTCATAGATTAAGGTTACTTCAGTCGTAATATTTAAGTAGACTGCAGAAGCATATTAACTGATGTTATTGTTTTAAGTTGTATCGACAATGCATTGTCGTGGAAGAGAGAATTATTCTTTTTATGATAGTATTACAGAGCGTTTCTTTTAATTCGGTGCATAACATGTTATTATTATTGTTATTTATTTACCATAAATCTTATAAGAAGTATGGAAGGCCTAGTGAAAAAAGGGCAAGCCCCACATACATATTTCATGCTTCACAGGCATGTTGACCTAAGTACTAACGCCAGCTGAATTTGATACACGCATTAAGTTAATATAATTATTTATAAACCCAATTAGACTAATGAGGTCCAGGGGAAGGGGACATATATTTTTATTACAGTTTTTTTTCCATAAAACCCTATTAAAATACTTCAATCGCAGTTTAGTCAACATTTCAGTTTCTCAAGTGTGCCGCTCATCTCACAGCGGTATAATCGACCAGCTGATGCTACGACAAATACCATGACGTGCTCCTTAGATCATATTTCATTAAAAAAAACTCTCTTTTCTCCCATCACTATTGACAACTAACGTTAACAGGAGACACAATAATACACTAGCTGACACTATAGACGCAGTGGATCACAAATTAGGTTAATAAAATGATTTACTAACGAATGAAACGTTGTTTTCCATCCTTGGATGAATGTTCTCTGTAACCAAAACAGCAGCATTGGTATATCACCTCTTCTACTAACGGGACATAATATTTTATTATTCACCCTGAAACACCATTAAGTTAATATTCACCGAAAGTGATAAATAACTTTTAACACGCTAAGCACGGGTTGGGTAGATTATTAGCTTGGGAATAACCTAACCCCCCAAGGGAAGATGATGAAGAAAAAGAAGTGGGTTTCGGACTGGAGAAAAAGGATAGAGAAATAGGACGAGAGTCCAAGAGAAGTTATAACTAAGAGTTCTTGCTCAAATGCAACAAGTGGAACCGTTGTTAATTTTATTTGTGAGGTTTTTAAATTTAAGCCCATGGGAAGAGTGAGGGAAGACAGGATCTTGCTTAATCGTTATGTTTGAGAAATGATAAATCAAAAGAACAAATCTTAATTTATTTAACAATGTAAAAGGAAGTAGTTTATGTAACAAATATATAATTTTGATTTTGTAACAATTGGGGTCGCAGACCTCCGAAAACATTTAAAGCTTGCGCCAGGCAATTAACAATTCTTTTGGTTTTAAACCTTTTATATGCTTTAAAATCTTCGTAAGATTTTGAAATGGCTAAGATGAATAAATGAAAAATTTAAAGATAACTGACGTAATTAAAGTTAAACAATAAATCAAGTACAAGGTGTGTACTTTAAGGATTTCTAGATAAGTATCTTAGAAATAATAACAACTTTGAAAGTAACAACAAAAAGAAAACAGGAAGAAATGTAATAGAAGTTTCTATAACTTCTTGTATTGATACTGAACTACGTTTAATGATTATACATAGGAGATTATGCAAATAGGGCAGGTCACTTATTTTGAAACCTGAAGAGAACAATTGAAAGGAAGTTTCTAAAAATCCTATGTTTAAGTAGGGATCACGAGAAAAATGGGGCAAGTTTCCCTTTCGTGAAACCTAGAGATAACTCACTTTTGAGTAGAAAGAATTGGATTCCCTCATTAGAAGGGAGAAACAATATAATTTAAGGCGTGTACTAGACACGAAGTTTACAGACATTAATTCGTTATACATGGAGCAAATAAGGGAGGGCACTTATGTAGAGTGACACCTCATTGAAAAAAGACCTAAAGTAACAATTTTATTATTTTGGTTTGTTAGTTAAGGGTTTGGGAAAGATCAAATGGGATTGGCCGTATTTATTGTACTCGGACGAGCGCGACGCGGATGAAAAGTTGAACAGGCACTGTTTTCACTATAGTCTGTTGATATAGTTGAAGAGTTCACTGTAGTAGCGCAAAACGTTGATAGTAAAGAAAGTTATTGCAATGGTGGAAAATCACTAGTTACACTAGATTAGCGAGAGTCTATTGCTTGAAAAACTTGTAGGTTATAGTTGAATGCACCAGAAAAATCCCAACGGAGGAAGAAAAATTAGATATTGATTAGCAGTTCATAAGGAAGATTCCTTAGTTTGAAAAAGTATTCTCATATGTGAGTGGAAAATACATGACAGTATAACTTGTAGATAGAGTGTAGGTTCTGGAAGGTTCCAGAGCAATGATGACTTGTTAGAATTGGGTAGAGAATTCCTCGGCGGAAAACTAGATTATATAGACAGTGGGTATTTTGGAAATATCCCTCGATGTGAGATAGCATCTCAGAAAATCTTTCATATTGAAAGTTAGACTTGATAGTTCGAGTTTGATCACGAAGATCTCTTGAAAGCAGTTATTTTTTCTCATAGCAACTTTCACTGCCTATAAAATCCAAATAAAAGCATTAAGCCTTTTAAAAGCGATGAGAATGAGGTTAAAACATGAAGTCGGTACTTATCTTTGCTTCATGAAGAATGCGATATTGCTGTTGACGGTTGGTTCTAAAATTCGAATATGGCGTCGAATTCAAAAGTTTGCCTCTTGAGGAGAGGAGGCGAGCTTTAGTTAAGCTCTAACTGACTGGTTTGACTTCCGACGTACAAGTGAAGGCTGCGAGACGCAGAGAAAGTACACTAGCCTAGACGGCATGTCCAACAAGAAGTTGAGTGCACTTGAGATGGTGAGCGGTTGCTCACGGCACGGAGACAAGTCGAGAAGAAGTGAACGAGCGAGCGAGCAGCGCGCGCGGAGAAGCGAGCAGTAGGAGGAGGCGAGAAGAGGGGGAAGCGGGCGAGTAAGGGGAGGAAACAAAGAGGTTATACATAAACATGAAAAAACTTTACAAAACAAAATTCTTCTTGGAGCGGTATCTTCACGGAGTAGTTGGTTGGTTGGTGAAGAACACGACGCCCTGCGGATTAATGTAGAAGTCTTCATGGCTTGAAGCAATGGAAGTTCGGAAGGCAGCGATGGGACGCTGTCAGGCTGGTTCAACGGAATATGCGTTTCTGTAAAAAACTGACAGAAAAAATGAACAAATGCACGGGGCAAACGGGAAGTAATAGTTCGATGTTGGTGTGTGCTGGAAAAAAATGTAAATAAATTGACTGATATAAAGTGATGAAGAACAGCAAAAGGTAATTCTTTCTTTCCGTGTATTTCCAAAAATACACCAAGTTGGGGGCCAACAGCAAACACCAGCAAAGAACAAGAACACAATATGAAAGAGGTCTTATAATATACCCATTGGTAGTAGAGATAATTCTTTCCCTGACTCTTCCCTTCCCTCCTGGGTAACAATCGGTCATTTCGCCAAAGATCTATGCTAGAGGGAGAAAGGGAAAAAGGGGAAGCACCTATGAGGAACTGACCAGGTGTAAGTGGAAGCAAGTTATCAGGGTTATTAGAATGCGGGGGCGACGGGCGCGAATTAACAACGCTGCCAATCACAAAGTAGCTAGAAGCTGTGAGAAATAAAGCTCTGGTGATGATCGCGACAAGATGCGAAAGGAGAGTTAACAAATTTGAACAAAGCGTATAGAAACAAGTACATCGATTAAGGATAAGAATATACCAAATAAACAATGGAACTATGCGAGTAGAAGGCAAGAACGCCATAGGTAACAACAATCTAGTAGCCATAAACAATGACCTTAAGTTATAATAAGCATCAAAAGGGTTAATCAGAAAAATACTTAAGTCATCAAGAAACGTGACGTAACAAGCATAGATGCAAAAACACATCGAGTGTAACGACGATAAAAAACATGTTTGTTTAACAATGAGCAATAAAGGTGCAAAATATGTAAGCAGGGTGCAATGCATGCGCGCATAAAAAATATGCACCGATGTTATGAAACAAGGATCGAAAGAGCTATAGGATACGAGTGTGAGCAGGTGGGAGAGATAGGTAAACACGACCTTGACCCACATAGTACAGCGAGATAACGAATATAAATATCTGAAAGAGTCCTTGACCAGAACAAGTTTATTTTGGTAAGGAGGTGAACAGCTTCTGAAATTACGGGAGCAATTAGCAAGACATTGGTTGGCAGTCAGCCTAAGTTGAGATAAGGAAAACTTGCTCTGACCTTTGTCAAGCATAGAGGAAGTAAACGGCAGCCTGGCCTTACCCGAGCTTGTATACAAATGAGATTGACAAACAAGCAGTTCAGAATAAACAAACAAAGCAAGTGCAATCAGCCGAGACTTAAAGCGGAACTTCAAGTAACACGGCATGCAGTCATCCGTAGCTTGGGTGTGAAAAACCAATTTAAAGACATATGAAATAAAGCAAGTAATCAATTTCGCATAATTTTGAGGACCACGGAATCCGACAATTTTCAACAGAAAAAAGCTTAATTCTTCTGAACGAAGAAGAGAAGCTGGGACATTGAGAAGGAGTTTATGCGTAAGAATGGTTATTCTAGATGCTAGAGAACTCAGATTTTCAAGCGGTTTCAAAAGCGGCTTCCAAGTGTGAGGAAGAGGGAAGGAGGCGGCCATGGCCATCCTACTAAATAGCGAAAGAAGTGAAACATAGCTTACAGCGAAATGATGGTGACTGATAACCATGGTTTTACACAAGGGGAAGATAGTTTTCGACAGAAAGTTATAACAATTACCTGCTGCAAAAAATGACATGAGAAGGTAAACCATGTGACCCAAGGCGAGGAGAACTTGAATTGCCATTTTGTGCGGAAATAAGGCAAAACCATTTAAACAACTTACAAAGGTGACGTAGTTGTTTACAATGAGACATCGTTTCGGCAAGTGTTTTTCAAATGTATTGAGATCGGAAACATAAGCGTTCTCTTTTTCAGAAAAGGGATTTATATCAGGGTTCACGAAATGACATTGCGATTTGGTTTGAAGACTGGAATGTTGTATTTGACCAGTGACAACCCAACCAAAATCGGTGTCTCTGGCGACCACGTTTGAAGATAGCCTACGGGTTTGTTTACGAAGGCAATTCCAGAAAATATTGGCACTGAAAAGTATATCAATGGTACCTTGAGCATTAAACTGAGGATCAGCTAACCTTAAATGCGAAGGAATCTTTAAATCGGAGGTATTAATAGAGCTGCTAGGAGTGTCCTTGCCAATACTGGTAAGAATGAGACAGTTTAAGTTAAGATTTGTGTTTCTTTGACAAATGTCTCTATTTTTTTAATTTTGAAGACTGCAAGGCTTGAGTTTTCAAATTGTCAATGCCGGATACATTGATGGAAGTAGGTGATGAAAGACCTAGTTTTTAAATTAACGATTGCGAAACAAAGTTGTGAGTTGAAGCGGAGTCAAGAAGACCGCAGGTTCGAAACCAATTTCCAAATTTATCTTGGATTTCAAATTGCACAGTGGACAAAAGGACTTGCGCACTGTGAGAAGTTTCAGCGTTAGAAATGCAGGAAGAAGCATTAGTTTGTTCGGAGCTCCTCTGCATGGAGTTTGAAGAAGCAGGTACTAGTGACCTCGATTGATCATGAAAGTGCAATAAAGAATGATGCGGTCTTTTTGCAATGAAAACAGAGGTTGGAAGACGTACAATTGGAAGCAGAATGCTTAGGTGACAGGCAGTTATGGCAATATTTATTATTGAAGACAAACTTTCTTCTGTCTTCAACAGACAATTTTTTAAAGGATTTGCAGGAATACAAAGTGTGAAACTTTTTACAGAGCGTGCATTTTAAAGATTTGTTGAGCGGCCTAATATGTTCTCTTGGATGGTTGAATGAGGCAGAACGAGTTTGCTTGTTCTCGACAGATGGGTACTGATGACCATTTGAAGAGACAAGATTTTTTATCCAGGATGTCACACAGAGGACTAGTTTCGACTCTTTCGCACTGGAATGAGAGTGCTGTAAGGACATGGCACCGGCTGTTCAGAAACGAGATGAGAAGCTCTAAAGAATGCTCATCCTTGCGAGTGAGTTCGATTTCCCAAACCTTTAATGTTGAAAAGTCGAATCTGGATGTAGCTAGATGAATAAGGACGGTATCCCAAGTTTGGAATGGTTGCTTAAGTTGGTATAACGCTCTAACATGTAATTGCATGGAGTCTAACAGGTCTCTTAAAGAGGTGACGTCATTAGGTTTTACGACTGGCAAGTTGAACAGGCAGCGAATGTGGCGAGCAACACACAAACGTACATTACCATATCTCTCTTTAAGGAGATTAAAGGCGATGTTGTAGTTATCTGTGCTTAAAGGCAGTGACTCAACCAAGGCCAAGGCCTGGCCTTCCAAGGACGAACGCAAGAAATAGAACTTGTGGATTTCGAGAATGTCTCTGTTTTCATGGATAAGGGAGCAGTAAAGTTCGTAAAAGGAATACCATTCACCTTCCTGGCCTGAGAAGTGAGGTAGAGTTATCTTAGGAAGTAACGGTTTTGGTTTGTCCTTATGAACTGAAGCGGGTGCGAACTGGGCCGGATTGATGACCCTAGAGTCCGGTTCTGAGATACTGCGGATCAGTTGGTGGGCCTTGGCAATCCCTTCAAAATACAAGGGTTCAACCTCGTCCCGATCCGATTGAAGTTCTGGGCCTGCGGATTCAATGTCGGTTTGAATTTAATCATAGTAATCGTAGGACCGTTCGTACAACTTAAGGCGATGTGTCAAGACGTCTAGATCACAATCGACGGGATTTATTTTATTAATGAAATTTCTAAATCTGGTGAGTTGTCCTTTGTAGGAAGAACGTCTGGCAATGAGAGTTTCATCCACTTCAGTTGGCATATTGAAAATAGGTAAATTGAAGTGTAACTTACGAAACTGTAGCGAGATTTTGAAAATGCTGTCTGGTTGGCAGCAGAAGACAGGTTGCAAGTAAGACAGGCTGAAGAAGACAGGAACGACCTCTAACACCTTCACCAGCTTTGCACTGCGAAGTTATAGCTGAAAAATTCAAAGAAGATATTAATGATTTGCAAAATATTGTCAAATAATCCTTGACAAATAAAAAATGTCATAAATGGACTCTCCCGGGTATCTGGGACCAAATTTTGGGTAGATTATTAGCTTGGGAATAACCTAACCCCCAAGGGAAGATGATGAAGAAAAATAAGTGGGTTTCGGACTGGAGAAAATGGATGGAGAAATAGGACGAGAGTCCAAAAGAAGTTATAACTAAGAGTTCTTGCTCAAATGCAACAAGTGGAACCGTTGTTAATTTTATTTGTGAGGTTTTTAAATTTAAGCCCATAAGAAGAGTGAGGGAAGACAGGTTCTTGCTTAATCGTTATTTTTGAGAAATGATAAATCAAAAGAACAAATCTTAATTTATTTAACAATGTAAAAGGAAGTAGTTTATGTAACGAATATATAATTTTGATTTTGTAACAATTGGGGTCGCAGACCTCCGAAAATATTTAAAGCTTGCGCCAGGCAATTAACAATTCTTTTGGTTTTAAACCTTTTATATGCTTTAAAATCTTCGTAAGATTTTGAAATGGCTAAGATGAATAAATGACAAATTTAAAGATAACTGACGTAATTAAAGTTAAACAATAAATCAAGTACAAGGTGTGTACTTTAAGGATTTCTAGATAAGTATCTTAGAAATAATAACAACTTTGAAAGTAACAACAAAAAGAAAACAGGAAGAAATGAAATAGAAGTTTCTATAACTTCTTGTATTGATACTGAACTACGTTTAATGATTATACATAGGAGATTATGCAAATAGGGCAGGTCACTTATTGTGAAACCTGCAGAGAACAATTGAAAGGAAGTTTCTAGAACTCCTATGTTTAAGTAGGGATCACGAGAAAAATGGGGCAAGTTTCCCTTCCGTGAAACCTAGAGATAACTCACTTTTGAGTAGAAAGAATTGGATTCCCTCATTAGAAGGGAGAAACAATATAATTTAAGGCGTGTACTAGACACGAAGTTTTACAGACATTAATTCGTTATACATGGAGCAAATAAGGGAGGGCACTTATGTAGAGTAACACCTCATTAAAAAAAGTCCTAAAGTAACAATTTTATTATTTTAGTTTGTTAGTAAAGGGTTTGGGAAAGATCAAATGGGATTGCGGAAAAGTGTTCATGGCCGTATTTATTGTACTCGGACGAGCGCGACGCGGATGAAAAGTTGAACAGGCACTGTTTTCCCTATAGTCTGTTGATATAGTTGAAGAGCTCACTGTAGTAGCGCAAAACGTTGATAGCAAAGAGAGTTATTGCAATGGTGGAAAATAACTAGTTACACTAGATTTGCGAGAGTCAATTGCTTGAAAAACTTGTAGGTTATAGTTGAATGCACCAGAAAAATCCCAACGGAGGAAGAAAAATTAGATATTGATTAGCAGTTCGTAAGGAAGATTCCTTAGTTTGAAAAAGTATTCCCATATGTGAGTGGAAAATACATGACAGTATAACTTGTAGACAGAGTGTAGGTTCTGGAAGGTTCCAGAGCAATGATGACTTGTTTAAATTGGGTAGAGAATCCCTCGGTGGAAAACTAGATTATATAGACAGTGGGTATTTTGGAAATATCCCTCGATGTGAGATAGCATCTCAGAAAATCTTTCATATTGAAAGTTAGACTTCATAGTTGGAGTTTGGTCACGAAGATCTCTTGAAAGCAGTTATTTTTTCACATAGCAACTTTCACTGTCTATAAAATCCAAATAAAAGCATTAAGCCTTTTAAAAGCGATGAGAATGAGGTTAAAACATGAAGTCGGTACTTATCTTAGTAGGATATATAGGCCGAAGCTGGCACAGGGGCTAATGGGCAAGATGGCCGCCGCGCGCAATCACTCTATGTTATTCTTATGGAGGGGTCATTCAGAGCTGGCACAGTGGCTAATGGGCAAAATGGCCGCCACGCCCTGAGACCGTGAATGACGTCACAGAGAGAGGTCGGCCGTGTACTTGCTAAATGGAATATTTATTATTAATATTATTATTATTATTAGGTAATTATTAATTGATCATGTGCAATTCAGACCAGCCTTATATTGTCCACTTTTGGTGTAGTTGCTAGCATTTTAGCTGTTTCCCTAGAGGTGTGGGTTTCATCCCCGCCTCAACCAAGAAATTTTATTCTGGGCTGAGAGCTGGAATGGGGTACACTCAGCCTCATGAGGTGAAAGTAAGAAAACGTGGGGGTTTCATTCATACCCCAGCCATTCCGCCTAATCCAACTTTACCTAACCTACCCTAACCTAACTTAACCTAACCTAACTTCGCTTAACCTAACCTAACCTAACCTAACAAACATTATTTAACCTAACCTAACCTAGCCAAACTTCAAAGTGAGAGCAAATGTGAGAGCACACATAATAAACTAAGTTATAACCTAACCTAACCTAACCTAACTTCACCTAACCTAACTTCAAAGTGAGTGCAAAAGTGAGTGCAAAAGTGAGTGCAAGAGTGGGTGCAAAAGTGGGGTGCAAAAGTGAGTACAAAAGTGAGTGCAAGAGTGGGTGCAAAAGTGGGTGCAAAAGTGGGTGCAAGAGTGAGTGCAAAAGTGAGTGCAAGAGTGAGTGCAAAAGTGAGTGCAAAAGTGGGAGCAAAAAAGTAGGAGCAAAAAAGTGGGAGCAAAGAGTGGGAGCAAAAATTGAGAGCAAAAAGTGAGAGCAAATAAGTAAGAGCAAATGGGAGAAACCTCAGAAACCTCATTTAAATATTTTAGATTCAACATTTTAACATTTTACATTTTAACATTTTAGATTTTTGATTTTTCATTTTAATTTTTTTTTAGATTTTACTTTTTACATTTTTGATTTTTTGTATTTTAGATTTTAGTTTTTTTAGATGTTACATTTTCAATTTAAGATTTTTTGATTTTAGATTTTACATTTTACATTTTCCGAAAAGAGTAAACTACAAGGTCACATACCTAACCTCACCAAACCTAACTTAAGCTAATTCAAAGGCTAATGCACATACACAAAGTATATAAGGGCACATGCAACTAGCCTTATGCTAGTCTTATAGGCTACTGTACAACATGATCACTACCCCAACCGGGGTATTTTTTTTTTCATTTTGTTGTTTTCTCATTTGTCAATTTTCCAATTTCCCATTTTCAGTTTTTTTTATGTCAGTTTTAAGTTTTTCAATTTCATAATATGGAGACATGGATTTTGCATTTCGTTGTTTACACATTTGCCAATTTTCCAATTTCCCATTTTCGTTTTTTGTTAATGTCAGTTTTAAGTTTTTAATTTCATAATATGGAAACATGGATTTTGCATTTTGTTGTTTACACATTTATTAATTTCACAATTTCCCATGTACAGTTTTTAAAATGTCAGTTTAAAGTTTTTCAATATCATGATATAGAACCATGGATTTTCCAATTTGTTGTTATACATTATTTGTCAATTTACCAAATTCCCATTTACAGTTTTTAAAATTTCAGTTTAATGTTTTTTCTATTTTGTCAACATGGAATCATGGATTTTCCAATTTGTGTTTTACATGTTTATTTTGCATTAGGAGTGGGGAGAGGCGGGTAGTAATTAGACATGTACAAGCAGTGGCCATAAAATATTTTTATTTTAAATACATGTACACTATTTACACATAATACATTTTTATATATATTCTTTTTTGTTATAAATTGTACAGTTGTTTTTATTTTGTTTTCTATTTATATATTTTTTTAAAATTATGAATACCATTTTTTTATTTTTGTAGTGTTATTGTTTTATTTCCTAAATTGTTTTATGTATTTGCTAGTTGCAGGCAGAAGATTTTGATATTCATAACTTAACTCTTTAAGCATAGTCAATGATTGAGTAATGACCATAGGCATGTGTACCTATACCATCAGCATCAATCACTCTTTTATCATCACCAGGACACAAAGCAATTTTGTTTAGTCTTATAGATGATATGTCATGTTGTTTAGAAGCGATAATGTTCATTGGTATTCTTTTTACATTGTTGTTCATGACACAATCCTTATAATCTTGAAAGCTTATACAATTTTTGACAACCCCTTTGCTAATACCTTTAATCTTTTTGATTTCTTTACCATTTATGTCTAAAGCGTACATTTTAGCTCTAAGTCCAACAAATGCTTTTATAATTTGTCCACAAGCCTCGTCTTTAAATTTCCCCAACGTTTTCTTGTTTGATGTAGAGTAACATATGTGATTAGTAGGATAATCTGATGTGTCCAGGTGTTCTAGGAAATCCAACTTGTCTTGATATACATCTGGGGTGTTAACCAAATAAATGAACGAGTCGGTATCCATATACATGAGTTTAAGATTGTTTATGCCATAATAGGGTAGCAGGACATCATAGTGGTGGGAATACATTAGAGTTTTTGAAATATCCAGTATACACATTCCAATATATATAGGCTTATTGAATACAATGTTACGTTTAGCCATGTGGAAAGCAGCTAGGTTGGGACCATAAATTGTTCTGTCGATGAATGTTGGTTTAGCTATTAGCTTTTCTGCCTTTTTGCTGTCAGTCACAAGACGTATGTCTATTCTTTTACGGATATTTTCCATTGTTTTCCCAAAAATGGCATTGTTGAATAATTTATACAGATTTTTCTCAAAATCATTTCTGGCTTGTTTTCGAAGGTTGTTATTAAAATCAACGTATGCCTTTAACCAAGGTCTTTGTTTAAACTTTAACACACGATGAATTTTCATCAATTTTATTCCATGATCTAAAGCCTGTTTTAATGCCATGTAGTGAACAACATATCGCCTTCGATTTCCAAGATGAGGAATTAGTTTTTTCAGAGACGAATCCTTAGGTTGTGTACACTCTGGTAGGAAAGGTAAATCGTTGTGTAGATCATGAAGGTCAGATGGGTAATCAACATCAACGTCTAGAATGTATCCCACAGGATCGTCGTTCTTTAGTTTTTCTAGATCAACAGTATCTGGAGAAACCCACTGAAATCCACCATAAGGAAGGGAGTGGCACATAGCCCACCCGTATTGGTTGTTGGCATCATCATAGGTAATAAACTGCGATGGTTTCTCAGAATCATAGGTTTCCATGTATTTATTGTTAGCTTCAGCATACCGATGAGACACCTGGCATATGCCTCCACGTATTCCAGACTCGATTAAAAGAATCTGATCGTAATCCTGTAGCAATTCCAGTTCAATGCCTGTGTAAAGGAGCATTGCCTCGAAACTTAAACCAGGCGAAGTAAAGAAGTGTGCAGCATCCACTCGGTGTGTTTCTAGTGTTTTGTTTCTAAACGTTTCAAAGCTGTCTGCAAGAAGGAGTACATCTGATGTTAGGTAGAGGTCACTATATTCCCCTAGAGTTTTAATGTTGAACTGTTTCCAGACATTTTTGGCATGTTCATAGTCTTCTTGACTAACATTTTCTTGACTTAATTTGTTAAAGAATGCCTCTTTTGGAGGTTAACACGTTTCACTTAACTTTTCCCATGAGTCAATGTAGTCATAACAAAATACCCCTTTACGAGTCATGAGCATTGCATTTTCTTTTCCAAAGTACTTGTCTGTTTCAGGGTATGATGTTGAGTTGGAAACTAAGTTTTCCAAACTACTCGGCATTAACCGAAACGTGTCCACAAATCTAAGCTTAACATTTCCTACATATTTGGTAAAGGAAATGTATTTTTCCTTGGAGTTAGCGATAACATCCACTCTCTCAGTAGTACATCCTAATTGCTTTACAATGAAATTTGCGTCGTAGCCACTCATATTATGTAGAAATACAGGAACGGGGTTACGTGTTTTACACCTCAAATTACAGTTATTGTGAACACTTCCACGGTATTCCCCTGTAATATGGCAATGGTCTCGAACTTTCCAATCCTCTTTGGTATACGGTTTTTGACACAAATAACAGGTTTCAGAACATTGGAACTCTGCTTCTTGATCCTCAGTTAAAGCCTTTGGAACATTTAAGCTGTAAAGGCGATCAATTTCATTAGCTATTGAAATCAAACAGACCATAAACTTTTCTGCAGCGTCAGGTCCACGATAAATAAGAGATTGGCTTGGAAGGTTTGTCTTTATGTGTTCCACAGCAGGTGAGGGTTTAACGTATATACCAAAGCTCATAGGAACATGACTCTGGTATGGCACTGTATAACTTGCTTCAGGATTGGGTAGACATGTTTGATAGGGTAACAGTATACTTTCAAAATCAGCATAGATAACGTAAGGTATTCTCAGCATTTTTTCCACGTTTAAAAATTTGACAATGGGGTTTTTAATAGGCATTTCAACCCTAGCAATGTCATGCTGGACGCACAAAGCTCTATGTTCTTTCAATTTTTCTATTCCTTGTTGACCATATCGATTATCGAAGTGAGTAAAACACCGTTTACACGTATATATCTTATGTCCATGGTGAGTAATCTGATGTCCTACTAGTTTATCAAAATCTTTGATAAAGACGTAGTGGTTCTGGCCGGATGATGAACTTAGCAAAAGGAGGTCACGATGGTCTTGCATCTCTTGATCCACAACCTTTAGAGGGAACAGTTTATTGTTTTGTTCCAATCCAAATACATTAATGGATATATCGTTGGCTTTTTCAAATTTGGGAATGTCAACTAGCGATGTAGGAAACGATATTACAGAAAAATCATACTTGTTGTCCAGGTCCTTGTATTTACTAATGCGATGAGCATTCTTTTTAACCAGTTTTGCTAAAATGGCATACATAAAACACTTTTCATCATTCAAATTTTCAGGATTAATGCAGGCTTTTCTTGCTTGTATAGCTGCTGGTAATGGAATATATGTGCTTCCACTCAAGGGATTGTACTTATTTATTTTCAATCGTACTCCTTCCACTGCTAACAAAGCCCAATTACTGCCTTTTAGCTCAGATTCTTCCATTTCCGTAGATAACTTTGTAAATTGTGTTTCCAAGAAACTACTTAAGTCCGTTTCCAAAAATAGGGCCTGATTTCGTGTTTTAAATGCACGATCTGTAATTTCATTGGTAGATGTATGAATGGAAGGAAGGAAAGGAAGCTTGTAGTTTAACGTGACCGTTAATCTTGAGATCATGAGCCACGGGACCTCCTTTTTACGTGGAATCCGAACCACAGGACATGGCATTTCACTTCGAAAATCTCACATGCATTGACCGGGAATCGAACCCGGACCGCCTTGGTGAGAGGCATACAGCTAGACCACTGAGCCACAAGATTAACTTTTATCGACTTGTGCATTGCTAGTTCTTTCTGCATAGCTTGTATTATTTGCTGTTTGGACTCTTTAAGGTATGAATTTAAATCCTTGCACGTATCGCAACGAATGAAATAGGATTTAAGTCGACCTTCAAAAGATGTCTCATATTCAATAAGTCCATTTTTGTCAGGGACCAATGACAGTAGGTAATGTTTTGTAGGCTCTGCCTTTTGTCTTTTAGCTGCCGACACAACATTACAACATTCTTCATGACGACGTCCATTGTAGGCATTGTTGAATGTACTACCACAGGTCTTGCACTCATGAAATTCACCACACGATACTTCATGTCGCTTCCTATGATAGTCTCGAAGAAAAGTCTTTCCACACTCTTTACACATATAGCTAGGAATGGCTTCTTCCATTATGAATGTTGATTTCTGCAAACAGCTGCTTACTGCGTATCACAGGGCTAGAGGTTGGTCAGTGAGACGGTCTTTCACGATGTGAACACCGTGAGAGGTAGTAGTCAACTAGTGATATTCTTGTGAAGGGTCCACTAATATACCCCTAGTCTAGACCAACAGCTCTTTACAGCGTATGACAAGGCTGTATACTGGACAGTGAGACGGTCTTTCACGATGTGAACACTGTAACAAGTAGTAGTCAACTGATTATATACTTGCTAAGGGTTCTCTAATATACAATAGTCAAGACCAACAGCTACTTACTGAGTAGTACAAGGCTGTACAATAGTTGTTTTGACAGTCTTTCACGATGTGGTCACTGTGGATGGTAGTAGTCAACTGATGATATTCTTGATAAGGGTCCTCTAATGTACCCTGGTTAAGGGTAACAGCTGTTCACTGCTTATGACAAGGCTAAAGACTGGTTGCTTCAACGGTCTTTCACAATGTAAACACTGTGACAGGTAGTAGTCAACTGAAAATATTCTTATGGCCTACTCAAGGTTATCAGGTACTTACTGCATATCAAAAGGCTGTACACTCATGTGTGTTAGGCACTCTTTCTTGCTAAGGACCCCAATATTCCCTACACAAGGCTATACATGTTAGTTCTAAACACTTAGTGGTTAATTGTATATTCAATTTTTGTACAAAGCATATACGAGCACGTTTTTATGAGGTAAAACTTTACCAAATAGTCAAATGCGACACGCAAAGTATGTTGCCGCTATCTAGCGGTGACTATGAGAACTACTTGACCGACCAGCATGCTACCTAGCGCTCCATTTCAATACTCGCTCACTGAACGAACAGCATGCTATCTAGCGGTCGATATCAATACTCACTCAATTACCAGCCTGCTACCTATCGGTCAATATAACAACTCACTCAACTACCAGCATGCTACATGGCTTTTTTGGTCAGCTTTTTGTTGGCTTTTTGTTGGCTTTTGTATTAGCTCTTTTATATTTGCTCTTGTTTGTTGGGGCTTATTTGGTCTTGGAAAGTATGTCAGTCCTTTTTTATGGCTGCATATTGCTTACAGCCATGATTGTAAGCAGCAACAACAACAACAACACACAAAATTTATTAAAAAAAACAAAGTACTCGAAGGTTTATCAATGACTCTCAACTCTTACACTTACCTCTATCCCATGCCTAGTCAAAAGAAATAGTGTATTTTTCAAATTTTTCAAAAATATTTGGAAAGTAGGCTATGTCATTAATCTAAAAATCCTAAAAAGACATATGTTAACTCCAACACCTACCTCTATACCACTCTCAGTCCACAAATAGTGTATTTTTCAAATTTTCCAAAACATATTTCCAAAATGGGTATAATTTCCAAAATTAAAATGTTTACAAAAATGTTTGTTTGTCATAAATGAATGGCCTTTGCCTCCTCTACAGCCGTACCAAGTCCCAGGTCTCTAGGACAACAAAATTAATAAATTTGAAAATGGGCTTATATTTCCAAAATTAAAAAGTTTACAAAAGAGTTTGTTTGACATAAATGAATGGCCTTTACCCCCCTCTACCCCCACACTAAGTCTCATGTCTCTAGGACAACAAAAATAAAATTTTCAAAATGGGCTTATATTTCCAAAATTAGGAATTCTACAAAAAAGTTTGTTTGACGTAAATCAATGGTCTTTACCCCCTCTATTCCCATACCAAGTCTCAGGTCACTAGGTCAAGAAAATAAAAAATTTAAAAAATGGTCACTATTTTGGAAACTAGGAATTCTACAAAAAAGTTTGTTTAACATAAATGAAAGGTCTCTATCCCTTCTACCTGTAAACCAAGTTCCAGGTCTGTATGACAAAAATGAAAAAGTTCAACTGGGAAAGTAGGCGATTTTTCATATAACCAAACATTCTAAAAAGTGTTCTATGGGCTTAAAAGAATGGCCTCTATGTCCTTTAATTTTTATAATAAAACTTTTTTATTTTTTACACTTTTTTGAAAAAAGTTCAATTTTGAAAATTCTATATTTTGGAAACTAGAAAGTCTACAAAAAAAATTGTTTGACATAAATGAATGGCCCTGACCCCATCTACCACCAAAATAAATTTCAAGTCTCTAGAATGAAAAATAACAGTAGTGGAGTACTAGGAGTTCTAAATAGTGTCATGGCCGCCGCGAGAGTTTGTAGACTTTCTAGTTTCCAAAATATAGAATTTTCAAAATTGAACTTTTTTCAAAAAAGTGTAAAAAATAAAAAAGTTTTATTATAAAAATTAAAGGACATAGAGGCCATTCTTTTAAGCCCATAGAACACTTTTTAGAATGTTTGGTTATATGAAAAATCGCCTACTTTCCCAGTTGAACTTTTTCATTTTTGTCATACAGACCTGGAACTTGGTTTACAGGTAGAAGGGATAGAGACCTTTCATTTATGTTAAACAAACTTTTTTGTAGAATTCCTAGTTTCCAAAATAGTGACCATTTTTTAAAATTTTTATTTTCTTGACCTAGTGACCTGAGACTTGGTATGGGAATAGAGGGGGTAAAGACCATTGATTTACGTCAAACAAACTTTTTTGTAGAATTCCTAATTTTGGAAATATAAGCCCATTTTGAAAATTTTATTTTTGTTGTCCTAGAGACATGAGACTTAGTGTGGGGGTAGAGGGGGGTAAAGGCCATTCATTTATGTCAAACAAACTCTTTTGTAAACTTTTTAATTTTGGAAATATAAGCCCATTTTCAAATTTATTAATTTTGTTGTCCTAGAGACCTGGGACTTGGTACGGCTGTAGAGGAGGCAAAGGCCATTCACTTATGACAAACAAACATTTTTGTAAACATTTTAATTTTGGAAATTATACCCATTTTGGAAATATGTTTTGGAAAATTTGAAAAATACACTATTTGTGGACTGAGAGTGGTATAGAGGTAGGTGTTGGAGTTAACATATGTCTTTTTAGGATTTTTAGATTAATGACATAGCCTACTTTCCAAATATTTTTGAAAAATTTGAAAAATACACTATTTCTTTTGACTAGGCATGGGATAGAGGTAAGTGTAAGAGTTGAGAGTCATTGATAAACCTTCGAGTACTTTGTTTTTTTTAATAAATTTTGTGTGTTGTTGTTGTTGTTGTTGTTGCTGCTTACAATCATGGCTGTAAGCAATATGCAGCCATAAAAAAGGACTGACATACTTTCCAAGACCAAATAAGCCCCAACAAACAAGAGCAAATATAAAAGAGCTAATACAAAAGCCAACAAAAAGCCAACAAAAAGCTGACCAAAAAAGCCATGTAGCATGCTGGTAGTTGAGTGAGTTGTTATATTGACCGATAGGTAGCAGGCTGGTAATTGAGTGAGTATTGATATCGACCGCTAGATAGCATGCTGTTCGTTCAGTGAGCGAGTATTGAAATGGAGCGCTAGGTAGCATGCTGGTCGGTCAAGTAGTTCTCATAGTCACCGCTAGATAGCGGCAACATACTTTGCGTGTCGCATTTGACTATTTGGTAAAGTTTTACCTCATAAAAACGTGCTCGTATATGCTTTGTACAAAAATTGAATATACAATTAACCACTAAGTGTTTAGAACTAACATGTATAGCCTTGTGTAGGGAATATTGGGGTCCTTAGCAAGAAAGAGTGCCTAACTCACATGAGTGTACAGCCTTTTGATATGCAGTAAGTACCTGATAACCTTGAGTAGGCCATAAGAATATTTTCAGTTGACTACTACCTGTCACAGTGTTTACATTGTGAAAGACCGTTGAAGCAACCAGTCTTTAGCCTTGTCATAAGCAGTGAACAGCTGTTACCCTTAACCAGGGTACATTAGAGGACCCTTATCAAGAATATCATCAGTTGACTACTACCATCCACAGTGACCACATCGTGAAAGACTGTCAAAACAACTATTGTACAGCCTTGTACTACTCAGTAAGTAGCTGTTGGTCTTGACTATTGTATATTAGAGAACCCTTAGCAAGTATATAATCAGTTGACTACTACTTGTTACAGTGTTCACATCGTGAAAGACCGTCTCACTGTCCAGTATACAGCCTTGTCATACGCTGTAAAGAGCTGTTGATCTAGACTAGGGGTATATTAGTGGACCCTTCACAAGAATATCACTAGTTGACTACTACCTCTCACGGTGTTCACATCGTGAAAGACCGTCTCACTGACCAACCTCTAGCCCTGTGATACGCAGTAAGCAGCTGTTTGCAGAAATCAACATTCATAATGGAAGAAGCCATTCCTAGCTATATGTGTAAAGAGTGTGGAAAGACTTTTCTTCGAGACTATCATAGGAAGCGACATGAAGTATCGTGTGGTGAATTTCATGAGTGCAAGACCTGTGGTAGTACATTCAACAATGCCTACAATGGACGTCGTCATGAAGAATGTTGTAATGTTGTGTCGGCAGCTAAAAGACAAAAGGCAGAGCCTACAAAACATTACCTACTGTCATTGGTCCCTGACAAAAATGGACTTATTGAATATGAGACATCTTTTGAAGGTCGACTTAAATCCTATTTCATTCGTTGCGATACGTGCAAGGATTTAAATTCATACCTTAAAGAGTCCAAACAGCAAATAATACAAGCTATGCAGAAAGAACTAGCAATGCACAAGTCGATAAAAATTAATCTTGTGGCTGAATGTAGATTCATTCATACATCTACCAATGAAATTACAGATCGTGCATTTAAAACACGAAATCAGGCCCTATTTTTGGAAACGGACTTAAGTAGTTTCTTGGAAACACAATTTACAAAGTTAACTACGGAAATGGAAGAATCTGAGCTAAAAGGCAGTAATTGGGCTTTGTTAGCAGTGGAAGGAGTACGATTGAAAATAAATAAGTACAATCCCTTGCGTGGAAGCACATATATTCCATTACCAGCAGCTATACAAGCAAGAAAAGCCTGCATTAATCCTGAAAATTTGAATGATGAAAAGTGTTTTATGTATGCCATTTTAGCAAAACTGGTTAAAAAGAATGCTCATCGCATTAGTAAATACAAGGACCTGGACAACAAGTATGATTTTTCTGTAATATCGTTTCCTACATCGCTAGTTGACATTCCCAAATTTGAAAAAGCCAACGATATATCCATTAATGTATTTGGATTGGAACAAAACAATAAACTGTTCCCTCTAAAGGTTGTGGATCAAGAGATGCAAGACCATCGTGACCTCCTTTTGCTAAGTTCATCATCCGGCCAGAACCACTACGTCTTTATCAAAGATTTTGATAAACTAGTAGGACATCAGATTACTCACCATGGACATAAGATATATACGTGTAAACGGTGTTTTACTCACTTCGATAATCGATATGGTCAACAAGGAATAGAAAAATTGAAAGAACATAGAGCTTTGTGCGTCCAGCATGACATTGCTAGGGTTGAAATGCCTATTAAAAACCCCATTGTCAAATTTTTAAACGTGGAAAAAATGCTGAGAATACCTTACGTTATCTATGCTGATTTTGAAAGTATACTGTTACCCTATCAAACATGTCTACCCAATCCTGAAGCAAGTTATACAGTGCCATACCAGAGTCATGTTCCTATGAGCTTTGGTATATACGTTAAACCCTCACCTGCTGTGGAACACATAAAGACAAACCTTCCAAGCCAATCTCTTATTTATCGTGGACCTGACGCTGCAGAAAAGTTTATGGTCTGTTTGATTTCAATAGCTAATGAAATTGATCGCCTTTACAGCTTAAATGTTCCAAAGGCTTTAACTGAGGATCAAGAAGCAGAGTTCCAATGTTCTGAAACCTGTTATTTGTGTCAAAAACCGTATACCAAAGAGGATTGGAAAGTTCGAGACCATTGCCATATTACAGGGGAATACCGTGGAAGTGTTCACAATAACTGTAATTTGAGGTGTAAAACACGTAACCCCGTTCCTGTATTTCTACATAATATGAGTGGCTACGACGCAAATGTCATTGTAAAGCAATTAGGATGTACTACTGAGAGAGTGGATGTTATCGCTAACTCCAAGGAAAAATACATTTCCTTTACCAAATATGTAGGAAATGTTAAGCTTAGATTTGTGGACACGTTTCGGTTAATGCCGAGTAGTTTGGAAAACTTAGTTTCCAACTTAACATCATACCCTGAAACAGACAAGTACTTTGGAAAAGAAAATGCAATGCTCATGACTCGTAAAGGGGTATTTTGTTATGACTACATTGACTCATGGGAAAAGTTAAGTGAAACGTGTTTACCTCCAAAAGAGGCATTCTTTAACAAATTAAGTCAAGAAAATGTTAGTCAAGAAGACTATGAACATGCCAAAAATGTCTGGAAACAGTTCAACATTAAAACTCTAGGGGAATATAGTGACCTCTACCTAACATCAGATGTACTCCTTCTTGCAGACAGCTTTGAAACGTTTAGAAACAAAACACTAGAAACACACCGAGTGGATGCTGCACACTTCTTTACTTCGCCTGGTTTAAGTTTCGAGGCAATGCTCCTTTACACAGGCATTGAACTGGAATTGCTACAGGATTACGATCAGATTCTTTTAATCGAGTCTGGAATACGTGGAGGCATATGCCAGGTGTCTCATCGGTATGCTGAAGCTAACAATAAATACATGGAAACCTATGATTCTGAGAAACCATCGCAGTTTATTACCTATGATGATGCCAACAACCAATACGGGTGGGCTATGTGCCACTCCCTTCCTTATGGTGGATTTCAGTGGGTTTCTCCAGATACTGTTGATCTAGAAAAACTAAAGAACGACGATCCTGTGGGATACATTCTAGACGTTGATGTTGATTACCCATCTGACCTTCATGATCTACACAACGATTTACCTTTCCTACCAGAGTGTACACAACCTAAGGATTCGTCTCTGAAAAAACTAATTCCTCATCTTGGAAATCGAAGGCGATATGTTGTTCACTACATGGCATTAAAACAGGCTTTAGATCATGGAATAAAATTGATAAAAATTTATCGTGTGTTAAAGTTTAAACAAAGACCTTGGTTAAAGGCATACGTTGATTTTAATAACAACCTTCGAAAACAAGCCAGAAATGATTTTGAGAAAAATCTGTATAAATTATTCAACAATGCCATTTTTGGGAAAACAATGGAAAATATCCGTAAAAGAATAGACATACGTCTTGTGACTGACAGCAAAAAGGCAGAAAAGCTAATAGCTAAACCAACATTCATCGACAGAACAATTTATGGTCCCAACCTAGCTGCTTTCCACATGGCTAAACGTAACATTGTATTCAATAAGCCTATATATATTGGAATGTGTATACTGGATATTTCAAAAACTCTAATGTATTCCCACCACTATGATGTCCTGCTACCCTATTATGGCATAAACAATCTTAAACTCATGTATATGGATACCGACTCGTTCATTTATTTGGTTAACACCCCAGATGTATATCAAGACAAGTTGGATTTCCTAGAACACCTGGACACATCAGATTATCCTACTAATCACATATGTTACTCTACATCAAACAAGAAAACGTTGGGGAAATTTAAAGACGAGGCTTGTGGACAAATTATAAAAGCATTTGTTGGACTTAGAGCTAAAATGTACGCTTTAGACATAAATGGTAAAGAAATCAAAAAGATTAAAGGTATTAGCAAAGGGGTTGTCAAAAATTGTATAAGCTTTCAAGATTATAAGGATTGTGTCATGAACAACAATGTAAAAAGAATACCAATGAACATTATCGCTTCTAAACAACATGACATATCATCTATAAGACTAAACAAAATTGCTTTGTGTCCTGGTGATGATAAAAGAGTGATTGATGCTGATGGTATAGGTACACATGCCTATGGTCATTACTCAATCATTGACTATGCTTAAAGAGTTAAGTTATGAATATCAAAATCTTCTGCCTGCAACTAGCAAATACATAAAACAATTTAGGAAATAAAACAATAACACTACAAAAATAAAAAAAATGGTATTCATAATTTTAAAAAAATATATAAATAGAAAACAAAATAAAAACAACTGTACAATTTATAACAAAAAAGAATATATATAAAAATGTATTATGTGTAAATAGTGTACATGTATTTAAAATAAAAATATTTTATGGCCACTGCTTGTACATGTCTAATTACTACCCGCCTCTCCCCACTCCTAATGCAAAATAAACATGTAAAACACAAATTGGAAAATCCATGATTCCATGTTGACAAAATAGAAAAAACATTAAACTGAAATTTTAAAAACTGTAAATGGGAATTTGGTAAATTGACAAATAATGTATAACAACAAATTGGAAAATCCATGGTTCTATATCATGATATTGAAAAACTTTAAACTGACATTTTAAAAACTGTACATGGGAAATTGTGAAATTAATAAATGTGTAAACAACAAAATGCAAAATCCATGTTTCCATATTATGAAATTAAAAACTTAAAACTGACATTAACAAAAAACGAAAATGGGAAATTGGAAAATTGGCAAATGTGTAAACAACGAAATGCAAAATCCATGTCTCCATATTATGAAATTGAAAAACTTAAAACTGACATAAAAAAAACTGAAAATGGGAAATTGGAAAATTGACAAATGAGAAAACAACAAAATGAAAAAAAAAATACCCCGGTTGGGGTAGTGATCATGTTGTACAGTAGCCTATAAGACTAGCATAAGGCTAGTTGCATGTGCCCTTATATACTTTGTGTATGTGCATTAGCCTTTGAATTAGCTTAAGTTAGGTTTGGTGAGGTTAGGTATGTGACCTTGTAGTTTACTCTTTTCGGAAAATGTAAAATGTAAAATCTAAAATCAAAAAATCTTAAATTGAAAATGTAACATCTAAAAAAACTAAAATCTAAAATACAAAAAATCAAAAATGTAAAAAGTAAAATCTAAAAAAAAATTAAAATGAAAAATCAAAAATCTAAAATGTTAAAATGTAAAATGTTAAAATGTTGAATCTAAAATATTTAAATGAGGTTTCTGAGGTTTCTCCCATTTGCTCTTACTTATTTGCTCTCACTTTTTGCTCTCAATTTTTGCTCCCACTCTTTGCTCCCACTTTTTTGCTCCTACTTTTTTGCTCCCACTTTTGCACTCACTTTTGCACTCACTTTTGCACTCACTCTTGCACTCACTTTTGCACCTACTTTTGCACTCACTCTTGCACCCACTTTTGCACCCACTTTTGCACCCACTCTTGCACTCACTTTTGTACTCACTTTTGCACCCCACTTTTGCACCCACTCTTGCACTCACTTTTGCACTCACTTTTGCACTCACTTTGAAGTTAGGTTAGGTTAGGTGAAGTTAGGTTAGGTTAGGTTATAACTTAGTTTATTATGTGTGCTCTCACATTTGCTCTCATATTTGCTCTCACTTTGAAGTTTGGCTAGGTTAGGTTAGGTTAAATAATGTTTGTTAGGTTAGGTTAGGTTAGGTTAGGCGAAGTTAGGTTAGGTTAAGTTAGGTTAGGGTAGGTTAGGTAAAGTTGGATTAGGCGGAATGGCTGGGGTATGACTGAAACACCCACGTTTTCTTACTTTCACCTCATGAGGCTGAGTGTACCCCATTCCAGCTCTCAGCCCAGAATAAAATTTCTTGGTTGAGGCGGGGATGAAACCCACACCTCTAGGGAAACAGCTAAAATGCTAGCAACTACACCAAAAGTGGACAATATAAGGCTGGTCTGAATTGCACATGATCAATTAATAATTACCTAATAATAATAATAATATTAATAATAAATATTCCATTTAGCAAGTACACGGCCGACCTCTCTCTGTGACGTCATTCACGGTCTCAGGGCGTGGCGGCCATTTTGCCCATTAGCCACTGTGCCAGCTCTGAATGACCCCTCCATAAGAATAACATAGAGTGATTGCGCGCGGCGGCCATCTTGCCCATTAGCCCCTGTGCCAGCTTCGGCCTATATATCCTACTTATCTTTGCTTCATGAAGAAGGCGATGTTGCTGTTGACGGTTGGTTCTAAAATTCGAACATGGCGTCGAATTCAAAAGTTTGCCTCTTGAGGAGAGGAGGCGAGCTTTAGTTAAGCTCTAACTGACTGGTTTGACTTCCGACGTACAAGTGAAGGCTGCTAGACGCAGAGAAAGTACACTAGCCTAGACGGCATGTCCAACAAGAAGTTGAGTGCACTTGAGAGGGTGAGCGGTTGCTCACGGCACGGAGACAAGTCGAGAAGAAGTGAGCGAGCGAGCAGCGCGTGCGGAGAAGCGAGCAGTAGGAGGAGGCGTGAAGAGGGGGAAGCGGGCGAGTAAGGGGAGGAAACAAAGAGGTTATACATAAACATGAAAAAACTTTACAAAAACAAAATTCTTCTTGGAGCGGTATCTTCACGGAGTAGTTGGTTGGTTGGTGAAGAACACGACGCCCTGCGGATTAATGTAGAAGTCTTCATGGCTTGAAGCAATGGAAGTTCGGAAGGCAGCGATGGGACGCTGTCAGGCTGGTTCAACGGAATATGCGTTTCTGTAAAAAACTTACAGAAAAAATGAACAAATGCACGGGGCAAACGGGAAGTAACAGTTCGATGTTGGTGTGTGCGGGAAAGAAATGTAAATAAATGGACTGATATAAAGTAATGAAGAACAGCAAAAGCTAATTCTTTTTTTCCGTGTATTTCCAAAAATACACCACGGGTGCGCCAACTCAATGAAGATAGAATATGAGAGTCTTGTTAAACGATAATTTTCCTTAAATCTTCCTTTAAAATACATTTTCTCTCCGGTGGGGGAATTATCAGGAACTAAATTCCTGATATGTCACCTTATTTTAAAAAATGAATTTCGCACCTATCTAGTCCCTGTGTGGATCAATCAATATACTTGAATGATATATTTGATGAATATACATTAGCTCTACGAAAATGTTTCATGGGTAGTTAACAACCTATTTGAGACATGTTGAAATTTGTGATTCATTGTGTAATGTTGGCACGAAACGTAGCTGTATTTTGAAACTTAAATCTCTCTTCATTCGGTATTTAGGTAGGTTTTTTGGATGAAACTTTAAAAAAATCTATTTTCCAGTACGTTTTATCTTCTAAATTCTATAAAATTAAGTATCGATTTAGGTTTCCAACGCAGCCTACAAATTCCAGTGCAAATCCCTTACGCCCACCCCTTTTTCGCCCCACCCTACATAACCTCCAAATCTGATTACGAATTCATCTGACTCCCTTTATTCCCCCCTCCCCCCACTACAGTACACGGGTTCCGAATTCTTGTTTAAATGCCATGGCCGTTTTGAAAAATATGTTTTGAGAAAGAAGGAGAAACAACGTACTAAAATCCACATCTGATTGGTAATTGAAAAAAAAAATTATGTATGACTCAATATAGTTGTAGAAAGCAACCACATACAACAGAAACTGCATTCTGGTTCGGATTTGTTTCATGCAGGTTGTTGTTTGACTGGGTCCAATGGACCTATCTGTAAGAATACAAACACCAAGCAATGAATGTGATAGATGTGGAATGTTAACTTACGACACGCGGTATATGTAAGAATGCAGGCTATAATTCTCAAGAAAATAGTTGTTCTTGCTTCATTTAGGAGCTTGGACATCTGTGTCATTTCATCCCCGTCTAGTTGCGTGAGTGCTGAATTAGTCCGATAACCTGTGTTATTGTGATGTCTGTATTAGTCTGTGTATTTGTTATTGAGGCGGGGATTCGGATGTAAGCGGCAGTGACCTTACTGTAAGTTGGAAACCATCCTGGTGTTTGCCTGAAGCAGAAATGGTAAAACACGGTCAACCACTTCTACGATGGCCGAAGTGGGAATCGAATCCACCTCTTCTCAGTTTTGCTTCACCAAAATGCTGACAATATTAAGATTTTGAAATACCCTATAATGATCCATTTGCAGCCAATATTTAGAACTGTAAATGTGATATTCCTCGATTGTTTTCGGAATATCTATTTCCTTAAAATTATTACGGGAAATGATTTAATTGTAACTAAAACGATGACATCCGTAATTTGTGAGACAAAATTATCCATCCAAGTTTAACAGCTCATACAGATGACTTGTTCTTAAACAGTCATTTCAATGCTCTCGATGTAAGGAATTTACGTATTTTTAAACAGTCATTTCAATGCTCTCGATGTAAGGAATTTACGTATTTTTCGACTCAACGTGACAAGTAAATTGTCAGGAAGTTGCCAACCGTCTTAGTTTGTACTCCAGGATGTAGATTGGTAATGGTGGTGCGACTGACTGATGAATCTATAAGTGTAAAGAAATTTGGATCCATATTAATGTTGTATAATGTAACGTATCAGCATAAATATGCAACAACTAAAAGGAAATATTTTGGTACACATAGAGTGCAAGTCAATATGATAAAGAATTACCGTGCCATAAGTGCGAAGTTGAGAGTAATTCCGTGCACGTACAGTAGGCTCTTATTGATATAAAATTTTGTGACACCCATAAGAGGGGAAGTGCGTTGCAGGTACCTGTACGTTAAAGTAAACGGGGAAGGATTTAGAGGGAGGCTTGATTGGGCTGTGGCATAGCCATTTGCCTTTTACCTGGACGGCCAGGATTCGAATTCCGGTGACGATAAGGTGGAATTTTCACACGCATGAATCACGTGACGATTAATGACTACTGTCGACCAAAGTATTATGTGTACTCGAGTTTGAAGGTTGTTTGTGACGTAACCAATAGACATACATAAAATCCAATAACATCATCATTTACGTCGTTCTATTTTACGTGAGTTCATGTAGGTTTGGAATTTTTAGTTTATATTTTAATATTTTTTATCGCAGTTGGAACACAAAAAGTGCCCGTTTTTAAGCGTGTTTCAACCATGCGTCACATTTAAGAATTATTATCTCACAAACCCGTCATCAGATCGAATCCAAATTTT
Organism: Meconema thalassinum; assembly: GCA_946902985.2. Classification (NCBI taxonomy): domain Eukaryota; kingdom Metazoa; phylum Arthropoda; class Insecta; order Orthoptera; family Tettigoniidae; genus Meconema; species Meconema thalassinum. The sequence goes on from OX336389.2 coordinate 549,845,827, forward strand.
AACACAATATACATTGGAATGTTGTATAACTGGTTTATTAATTTCAAAATTTTGCGTTTCCAAGAAACAAAGTTGTTATTATTTGTGTAAGGTAACGTTTTCTCGGTTTGGGGTGGTTGGAATATGTAGTTCTTAGTCGCGTTGTAATCCTTATACATCAAAAGGTTATGCTGTATGGCTTTAAAATACGTAAATTAATTCACTTATTTTATATCGGTTTATATTTGAACGGGGAAATACGACCTCGCCTCGCTCGGCAGTGATGGGCTCCATCTCAGCAACGCTGTACAGCTTGCCCCGGAGCGGCTGGCTGGTAAATCATGCCTTATTTCCACGAACAAATACAAACCGATATAAAATAAGTGAATTAATTTACGTATTTCACAGTCATACAGCATAACATCTTGATGTATAAGGATTACAACATGCCCAAGAGCTATATTTTCCAACCACCCCGAGCCGAGAAAAAGTTACCTTACAAAAATGATAACAACTTTGTTTCTTGGCCACACAAAATTTTGAAATTAATAAACCAGTTATACAACATTCCAATGTATACTGTATTAAAATTTGCATTCGATCTGATGACTGGTTTGTGAGATAATGATTTTTAAATGTGACGGATGGTTGAAACACGCTTAAAAACGGGTACTTTTTGTGTTCCAACTGCGACAAAAAATATTAAAATATAAATTAAAAATTCCAAACCTACATGAACTAACGTAAAATAGAACGATGAAAATGTTGATGGTATTGGATTTTATGTAGGTCTATTGGTTACGTCACAGACAACCTTCAAACTCGAGTGCACATAATATTTTGGTCGACAGTAGTGTTGATTTCCTCGGAGGACCACGTTTTACGACGATTAAAACAATATATACATGTATACAAATCACTGTAATTAAATTACAGTTTTAGTGACCACCATGGACAAATACTGAGTTTTGAAGTACCCGAAACAATCAATAATAATGATAATGGAATAAAATCAAAGTGCAGGTCATTCACTGAAACAAATGTTACATATTTCAATTACTTATTTACTAAGGAAACATGGTCAGAAATGTAAACTAGAAAATGTAAATGATAAATTTAATACATTTAACAGTACCCTAAAACACTATTTTGAAACAAAGAACTATTCAAAATAACAAAACTAGTAATTGGATAACAACAGGGATTAGAAATCCATGTTAAAGAAAGAAATCTGTACACAAATTATATAAACAATACCAAACAACACCTGAATTCAGTTTATACTACAAAAAATACACTAGCATATTAAATAATGTAATAAGATTAGCAAAGAAAATGCGTAATGATAAGTTTATTTCCCAATCATCTAATACAAACAGGGCTATGTGGTCCGTGATAAAGAAAGAAACTGGAAAATCTGCTAAATTACAAAGGAACATTGTACTGACCTGCAATAATAAAGTGATTAATAATCAAGAGGAAATAGCAAACAATTTTAATGACTATTTTCTGGAAATTCCACAAAAATATTAAATAAATCACAGGTAAATACACCAAATTCTAATAATAAAATAAATATATGCAGTGATTCTTTATTTATAAATCTTGCCACAAGTGAAGAGGTAAGAATAGTTATAAAAGAGCTAAAAAATAAATTATGTGCTGGCATTGATAATGCATCCCTGATGCAATTTTAAAGAAATGTGCAGGTAATATAATAAATCCACTTACGCACTTAATATACAGTTCAATTCTCTCAGGAACTTACCCGGATATTTTGAAGTTATCAAAAGTAATTTCAGTACACAAAAACGGTTCAAAATATGAATTAGATAACTATCGTCCTATTACCTTACCAACTGGTATTGCAAAAATTGTGGAAAAAATCATGTATAAGAGACTGATAAGTTTTATAGAAAAAAAATGAAATACTATCAAACTCACAACATGGATTCAGAACGGAATGATCTACACACACAGCAATTTATGAATGTAGTAATAGTATTCTGTAATTAATTGACAATAAGGAATATGTAACTGGCCTATTCTTGGATTTATCGAAAGCATTTGATTTCGTTGACCATAAAACCCTCCTTACAAAACTAAATCAATATGGTATTAGAGGTCTAGCTAATAAATGGATAGAGTCTTACTCAGGGTGTCCAGCGACCTTGGAAACCTTGAAAACCTGGAAAGAACCTTGAATGAAAACAAACCTTGAGAAAACCTGGAAAAAACATTGAATCGCCCCCCAAAAAAACTGGAAAAGGCCATTTCAATCTTTAGCTGACACGCATGACTTGGTCAGCTAGCAATGTGTAGACTGTTTATTAGTTGCTTTGGCTGTAAGCGATGTTTATTGTTCGCTGTTCGATACAAGAATTGACCGCGGTTGCGCAAGAGACTCCTATCCGGCTACAGTGCGCAGTATTTATGTTGGCGCAGAGTTGGCGCGAGTTAGCTGAAGTGACTCACCAAGGCACGGCCGCTGCGAGGCCTCCCTTCCACGCACGCTATTCACCGAAACTGTTCCTACGATCGAAGCTGATTTCTCGTTGCGATGACTTAGTTATCGGATTTGACGAAAGCTTAAATTCAATATCCCAAAAAACTCAGATGGACATGTACGTGAGGTTCTGGCATCCGGATAAAGCTCAAGTTGCCGTCCGTTATTTAAATTCAGCTTTTCTTAATCGTACTCGGGCCATTGATTTAAGAGAGGAGTTAGTAAAGTCTTTAAAGACCGTTGATGGTCTGAAAAAGGTTTCCCAACTCTCTATGGATGGACCTCATGTTAATGATAAAGTGTTTTGAGAATTAGATGCCGAAGTGAAAGAATCGTGCGGAGTTGAATTGCTCGAATTTGGAAGCTGCGGACTTCATGTTGTCCACTTGGCTTTTAAAGTAGCCATATTGTATACTGGCTGGGATTTAGCATCCATATTGTATGTATGAGTTATATAAAGACGCGCCAGCACGGCGGAGTCTTTACGTTCAGTATACTGGCTGTACCTGTGAAAACAAAAGGGTTGTAGATCGGGCCATATAAATTCTTCCCAATCAAAGAAAGTTTGTCATTACAGCTGAAAAGTAAAATACCGCTCCCATTTCACGCAACTTTGAGAAAGTCTCGTTGGCTGTTAAAGACGAATTATTGGGAACTAAACTTGCATTTTTTGGCTCAATCATCGGCTTAATAGAACCATTTCTGAAAGGAGTTCCGGACAAATGCTCCTATAGCGCCATTCTTGTATGAGGAATTTCGCTCCCTCCTTGATACATTTATGAAACGGATTGTTAATCCTGATGTTATGCTGACAAGTTCTAATTTGCAAACCCTTGAGTTAAGCTCAAAGGATTTGATTCACGCCAAAAAATTTGACATTGGGTTCGCTGCTAAAGACGAGTTGTCCAAGGTTAAAAACGTGAAGGAATCAGACATTCTTCGCTTGAAGGAAAGTATGCTCGGTAGTCTAGTTAAGCTTGTGGAAAAATTGCGGGAGCGGTCGCCCCTGAAGTATCAATTTGCGAGATTTATTTCTTGCTTAGATCCTGCAGTTGCTTTGAACGAAACGCTTGGCTTGTTTAGAAACCCTTGTGGCGAAAAAGCGCCTCTCCGGGTCGAATGCAGACCAAATCAAAATGGAATATGTGGAAGTGTGTAGAAATGCTCAGGTTCAAGAGCGTTTTAAAGCTTATAAGAGGAGTGAAACTAGATTAGATGAGTTATGGCGGGAAGTCATGAAGCTTTCACAAAAGCCTACTTCTAATCTGTTGGAGTTGGTTAAAAGTATCCTTAGACTGTCCCACAGAAATGCCACGCTCGAACGTGGTTTTTCGACTAATGAACAGTGCATCGTTGAGAACCAGATGGAATATAGTTTAGTAGCCCAGCGCCGTCTACATGACGCTATCCTCGACGCAGGTGGTGTAGAAAAGGTTAATATACCAAAATCCCTAATTTTGTCAATGCGAAACGCGCACTATCGGTACAAAGATCATTTGAGCCAGCAAAGAGCAAAAAATGAGACCTTGGCCAAAGCTGAAGCTGATAAAAAACGGAAGGAAGAAATGATCAAAGAACTAAACGCAAGGAAGGCAGCTAACTGATGCTGCTAAGCAAGCAGCACAAATCGATGGCCAAGTAAAAGAACTGAAAGATTCGAACGTGCTCTAGTCTTGGAATTCCAAAATCTAGTTTTTACGGTGAATCATCAGTATTCTATCAATTAATATGATAAAATTGGTCCGGCCAGATCAAACATAAAATGCCAGCGTTTCTCCCCAGTGTGCCGTTGGGCTCGTCAGTTGGTACAGACACACCTCACCAATATGCATGGCTAGCACATACTGAGAAGGCCATCACAAGACACAAAATACAAGTAGTATTGACGTCACGAGTGATGCCAATGTGCTACGGAAGTCAAGCTCCCTTTCATAAAACAAAAACCTTACCTTGGCAATCCAAATAGGTTATGAACATTCCCAAATGGGAATATGATGTGAATTTCCGTTTGATCAGATAAATTATCAATTAATATGATAAAATTGGTCCGGCCAGATCAAACATAAAATGCCAAGGTTTTTGTTTTATGAAAGGGAGCTTGACTTCCGTAGCACATTGGCATCACTCCTGACGTCAATACCACTTGTATTTTGTGACCTGTGATGGCCTTCTCAGTATGTGCTAGCCATGCGTATTGGTGAGGTGTGTCTGTACCAACTGACGAGCCCTACGGCACACTGGGGCGAAACGCTGGCATTTTATGTTTGATCTGGCCGGACCAATTTTATCATATTAATTAATAATTAATCTGATCAAACGGAAATTAACATCATATTCCCATTTGGGAATGTTCATAAGCTATCATCAGTATTCGTAATGCTAATTTAAGTATGTACTTACCTAATAATGTGATTTACGTTGCCAAAAAGCCATCTTTTTTTGTCCTCTTGTTCTGTTTGTAAAATTTAAGGAATTTTGTTCTCAAATGAGTTTACTTGAAGTTTGCGTTCTTACCAAAACGTAAAAGAGATTTATTTTTTCATTTCTTTTAATTGTTGTGTAACTATTGTTACGTGCCACCCCCTAGTGGCACTTTTGTTAACTGGATTACGGAGGGTAGAAAACACAACGCCAATTACTGCTTTAAAGAGAAGTTAGCTTTATTGCTTGCAGGAAGAGATACACTACTCATCAGCAAATACAACAATTGGAACCTTACTCCAGTTTCCTCAAGTCTCTTCCTTGAGCGCTCTTGGCCCTTTCACTTGTCAACAAACCACAGAAGTTAAACCGTCTTAATGAGTACGGTGGCCTTGACAGAAACTACCGGCTCCTCTCCCTTATGTACACCAACTCCAGTTACTTACGATAGCTTGCTGCACGCTGTTCACAAGCTGGGAAACAATGTCACTGGGTTTCGTAACTCGCACGGCACTACGTCACTACACTTCTGTCGCTCAGGAAAACACGCACTAGCTCAGAAACACACACCCACAGAAAAAAAAACTCGGTCCCCTCACTTTGAGGCCGCTTATATAGCAGGCTGGTGACTCAATGAATTCTAGAATCGTCCAGGACACACGGCTTCTAGAGATTTCCTTCACTGGCTGGGTCACGAATATTCTGGACCATCCCTTTCACTTCGCAGCCCGTTGCGTAACGTGCGCGTAATACACTGAGGCAGAGCACACACAGCCTGGGGCAGCTGTGACTCAACGCGGCGAGGCGACAAAACAAACTCACAGCCGGAACACCACCCCCTTCCTAAAAGGCTGATCGTCCCGATCAATCATTGGTCCGTCTGTGTCCCTCCGTAGGCTGCCAGGCGATCTCGATGCACGATCTTCATCTTCGCCCTCGGGCTCCGCTGGATCCTGTAGACGACATCGTTGATCCGTTTCACGACTCGGTACGGGCCCTCCCAGGACTTCTGCAGTTTGGGTGACAGGCCTTTCTTCCGTAATGGGTTGAAGAGCCAGACCAGGTCGTCCTCGTGGAATCCGCCGGCATCCGTCTGTTGGTCGTATCGGGTCTTCATTCGGTCGGTCTCGATCCGCAGTTTCCTCCTCGCGAACGCGTGCACGTCCTCCAGTTGGTCGACCAGTTCTTGACAATACTGGCTTACCGGGACCGGATCAGTCCCAGGTCGGCCGAAGGCAAGATCGACAGGCAGACGGAGCTCCCTCCCAAACATGGCCCGGGCTGGTGTGCACCCGGTGGCTTCATGCACGGCGGCGCGGTAGGCCAGGAGAAATAGTGGAAGATGTTTGTCCCAATCCCTCTGGTGCTCGCTGACGACTATTCGGAGATGGTTCTCGATGGTGCGATTGAATCGCCCTACCATCCCTTCGGACTGAGGGTGTAGCGGCGTTGTCCTTGTCTTCCGGATTCCCAGCAGCTGGCATAGGTTCTGGAACACCTGCGACTCGAAGTTCCTCCCTTGGTCGGAGTGCAGCTCCAGGGGTACTCCGTACCGGCTGACGAATTCCTTCACCAGGGTCTCTGCGATCGTCGCGGCTTCTTGGTTAAGGAGCGCATACGCCTCCGGCCATTTGGTAAAGTAGTCGCTGACGACCAATATGTAGCGGTTCCCTGCCTCGCTTAACGGGAATGGCCCAGCAACATCGATGGCCACTCTCTCCATGGGGCCGCCCACGTTGTAGGTCTTCAGTGGACCCCGTCGTCTTCGTCCTGGGCCCTTACTGGCTGCGCAATCGTGGCACCTTGCGCAGTGGTTCTCTACGTCAGTTCGGCATCCAATCCAGTAGAACCGCTCTCTCAGCTTCTCCAGGGTCTTCTTTATCCCTAGGTGCCCACCAGATGATCCTCCATGGACTTCCTTCGGGACTTCCTCCGTCATAGCCTTTGGAACGATGACTTGTTCCCGAGATGTCTTCCCGTCGGTGCTCTCCCAGGTACGGCATATGAGGCCATCCCTCACAACCAGCGAGACCCACTGCGCCCATTACGACTTAAACTTTGGGCTGCATTCACTCACAATGTTCCACCCGGGTCTGGGGACACAGGCCCCCTTCCATTCGGCTATCAGTCCCAGGTCATCATCTTCTGCTTGTGCCCGCATAAAAGATTCGCGGCTCCAGCTCCCTTCAAGTTCCACGGTAGTCCTTCGGCACTGTATCCCGGTGTTCTCCTCCCTTCGGGCACAATATGTGCAGTCTTCGGGGCACGGTCTTCGTGACAGGGCGTCGGCGTTAGAATGCAGTTGGCCTTTCCTGTGCTGAATCTCAAAGTTGTACTGTTGAACCCTCTCTAACCATCGCGCGAGTTGACCCTCGGGCTGCTTGAAGTTCAGGAGCCACCGCAGGGATGCATGGTCGGTCCTGATGAGAAATTCTTGCCCGTACAGGTACTTGTGGAAGTGTTCAATGGTCTTCACGATGGCGAGCAGCTCCTTCCTGGTGACGCAGTAGTTCCTTTCTGGCTTTGACAGGGCCTTGCTGAAGTAGGCCACTACTCTCTCCTCGCCGTCCACTACTTGCGACAGGATTCCCCCTATGCCAAAGTCGCTGGCATCGGTATCGACGATGAACCTTGTTCCAGGTCTGGGGTAGGCCAGAATAGGCGCGGTGCACAGAGCCTGCTTGAGTTGTTCGAAGGCACTGTGGCATTCTGCTGTCCACGTGAAGAGTTGGTCCTTCTCAGTCAGTCGATGTAAAGGTTTGGCGATGTCGGCGAATCCTCTCACGAAGCGACGGTAATAAGTGCAGAGTCCCAGGAAGCTTCGTAGTTGGGACTTGTCCGTCGGAACTGGCCACTCCCTCACAGCTGCGGTCTTTTCTGGGTCGGTGCGCACCCCCTCCTCGGAGACGATATGCCCAAGGTACTGGACCTGCTTCTGGAAGAGCTGACACTTCTTGGGGCTCAACTTCAGCTGGGCAGCCCGTAGCTTCATCAAGAGCTCCTTCAGGTTGCTGTAGTGCTCCTCGAAGCTTCTCCCCAGAACGATGACGTCGTCTAGGTAGACCAGGCAGATCTTCCAGTGTAGCTCCCTCAGAATGGACTCCATTAGCCTTTCGAAGGTCGCAGGGGCGTTGCACAGACCGAATGGCATGACGGTGAACTGCCAGAGCCCGCTGCCCACAGAGAACGCAGTTTTCTCGCGGTCCTTAGGGTGGACCTCCACCTGCCAGTAGCCACTCTTCAAATCCAAGGTGGAGAACCATCTTGACCCTGATATGGTGTCCAGCGTGTCGTCGATCCGGGGTAGAGGGTAGCTGTCCGTCTTCGTGACGTCGTTCACCCGCCTGTAGTCCACGCAGAACCTGGTGGAACCGTCCTTCTTCTTCACAAGCACGACCGGAGAACTCCAAGGACTATGTGATGGCTCGATCACCCCTTGCTCCTTCATCTCTTCTACCATCCGGTCGACTTCGGCTTGCTTGGCGAGCGGGACACGTCGGAATGGGGCCCTAATCGGTGCGCTGTCCCCAACGTCGATTCTGTGCTGGACCAAGCTTGTCCTGCCGAAGTCTTTGCTCCCCACGGAGAAGACGTCCTGGAATTCGCGTAGCAGGTCCTGAAGTTGGCGTGATTGTACCTCGTCTAAATGGTCCTGGGATCCTTGGTACAGCTTCTGTAGTTCTTCTGGCAGTGTGCGTCTTCTTCGGTTGTCCGTCTGCAGGTGTCCGTCCGTCGTATCTGTGATGCGGGCAATCCAGGTAACGGGCTCGCAGACTCCTAGGTTGGTGTCCCGGTGAACCGTAATGTTGTAGTCGTTCAGGTTGGACAGGCGGACGTATGGCTGAGACGTCGTGTTGATAAGGGTCTTGGCAATTTGCAATCCTTTTGTCTGGATGTCCTCATATTTTGGCTCGATGACAGCCGCCACTCCCTCAGCAGTTCCGTCGACAATTACGGCAGCGCTGACCTCCGTCCTGGCGGGAACGATGACGTCTTCTCTCAGCCTTACTCGTCGTGCGGTGATGGACTCGTGCGCAGGTTGCAAAGCAAGTTCCTCACCTCCGAAGTACAGAGTGTTGGTACTCAGATCCAAGATGATGTTGTTCTGGTCCAGGAAGTCCAGTCCGATGATCACTTCATTTGATACGTCAGCCACAAGCACTGGGTGCTTTATCGCCCGTCGACCAATGACGAACTCCAGTGATGCTTCGCCATGTACCGGTGTGGTCTCTCCGGTCGCGGTTATTAGCTGGAGGTTCCTTTGTGTGAGTCGCGCTCTCCGCTTCGGGATCACGGTGGGACTGACGATGGTCCTCGATGCTCCCGTGTCGATTAGCATGGGCCAGCTCTCTCCGTTGACGACTCCGTCGACCATCAGGCTGCTATTGTCCCTCCGTAACTTCGTCACACGAACTTGGACTGCCGGGGCTTGACGACTGTCACAAGCCAGCCTTTGCCCCCCAAGGCTGACTGATACTTGCTTTCCTGGGCCGCGCGGTTTCCCTACGACTGACTGTCCCGACGGAAACCCTTGGCGGCGGCGATCACCGCAGTCCTTGCTCAGGTGGCCTCTCTTACGGCAGGTCCAGCAGGTCGGTAGTCCTCTTCCGGGCCGCCTCTCCGGATGTCCTTCGGCTACGTTTTTGTTGGTGGTACTGCGACTCTTGAAGAACCGGCCTAGCGCCTCCATCAGTTCATCGGCAAGGGGCTTGGTCTTGTCGGCTTTGGCTGGTTCGTCGACGTCCACCGGACGCACCCGCGCGCACATTCTAGATACCTGCTTTGCCGTCTCGAACTCAAGTGCGTGGCTCAGCGCATCTGCCAGGGTCTTATTGCGTGCGAGTCGCAGCGCCTGTTGAGTGTCCGAGTCCCGTAGCCCGTCGGTGAAAGTCTGCGTCGCTATCTGCTCCAGAAAGTCGGCCGGCGCTGTTGGGTAGGCGAGCCTTACGAGACGTGCGATGTCCATCTCGAACTCCTGCAGGGTTTCCGCGTTCTTTTGCACCCGGGTCCGGAGCTGCATCTGGTAGGCCTGCTGAAGATGGCTATCTCCATATCGGGACTCCATATGGGCGATCAGTGAAGCGTAGTCCTGGGATCCAGTCGGGATGGCCTGAAGTACGTTACGGGCGTCACCTCTCAGCGCTACAATGAGAGTTGTAGCCTTTTCTGTGTTGTTCCAGTTGTTTATGGAACAGGCTGCCTCGAACTGACGTAAATAGGTGCTCCACGGGACCTTTCCGTCGAAGGTTGGGGGCGTCACTCTGCTCTGTCCCGTTCCTGAGGTCCCCGGTGTACCTGTGGGCGGGCGTCGGCGCAGCTCGGCAACTTCCTCTTGAAGAGCGTTGAATTTCTCTTCCACCCCCGTGTGTGGGCGTTGGCGCAGTTCGGCAACTTCCTCTTGTAGGGCTTTGAATCTCTCATCCACCCCGGTCGGCGGGTGTCGGCGCAGCTCGGCGACTTCCTCTTGTAGGGCTTTGAATCTATCTTCCATCCCTGTCGGCGGGTGTCGGCGCAGCTCAGCAAATTCCTTTTGTAGAGCGTTGAATCTCTCTTCCACCCCCGTCAGCGGGCGTCGGCGTAGCTCGGCAACATCTTCTTTTAAGGCGTCGAACTTCTTTTCCACTGCCGTGACTTCCTCACTCAGACCCAGTTCTAATTTCTTCAGGTCCTGTGCTAACTTATTCTGCCCGTCTTCCGTCTTCTTCTGGCCGTCCTCTATCTTCTTGGTTAAATTCTTCTGGCCATCTTCTAATTTAGCAGTTAGGTCCTCGGCCAACTTCTTCTGGCCGTCCTCCATCTTCTTCTGGCCGTCTTCTAATTTGGCAGTTAGGTCCTTGGTTAAATTCTTCTGGCCGTCTTCCATCTTGGTTTCCATGCCACTTAACTTTTCTAGCAATGCTGCGAAATGCTCTTCCATTTTAGATGTTTGTCTTGTAAGGGGCATGCGCTCACAGGAAAATTTAAAAAAATGACCTGCTCGGGTTTTGAAACCAGGACCGTCAGGTGTTGTGCTTGTGCTTGAGTTCGCAATCCGGCTTCTGACACCAGTTGTTACGTGCCACCCCCTAGTGGCACTTTTGTTAACTGGATTACGGAGGGTAGAAAACACAACACCAATTACTGCTTTAAAGAGAAGTTAGCTTTATTGCTTGCAGGAAGAGATACACTACTCATCAGCAAATACAAGCAATTGGAACCTTACTCCAGTTTCCTCAAGTCTCTTCCTTGAGCGCTCTTGGCCCTTTCACTTGTCAACAAACCACAGAAGTTAAACCGTCTTAATGAGTACGGTGGCCTTGACAGAAACTGCCGGCTCCTCTCCCTTATGTACACCAACTCCAGTTACTTACGATAGCTTGCTGCACGCTGTTCACAAGCTGGGAAACAATGTCACTGGGTTTCGTAACTCGCACGGCACTTCGTCACTACACTTCTGTCGCTCAGGAAAACACGCACTAGCTCAGAAACACACACCCACAGAAAAAAACTCGGTCCCCTCACTTTGAAGCCGCTTATATAGCAGGCTGGTGACTCAATGAATTCTAGAATCGTCCAGGACACACGGCTTCTAGAGATTTCCTTCACTGGCTGGGTCACGAATATTCTGGACCATCCCTTTCACTTCGCAGCCCGTTCCGTAACGCACGCGTAATACACTGAGGCAGAGCACACACAGCCTGGGGGCAGCTGTGACTCAACGCGGCGAGGCGACAAAACAAACTCACAGCCGTAACACTATGAAAGACTGATCATATTTTCTTTCTGGAAATATAACTGATATTTTACCTAAACCTAACAGCTAACTTCTATCTCTCATTCACCAAGCAAACTCACAGCACCATGCAAGAAATCACTTGAAAACCGCTTTTAACTAACTTTGCATAGAAGTGATTCTTTACTAAATGGAATTGCCAACAGCTATTAAGAAATGCGCATGATGCAGTTTTAAAAAATCTTGCCGAGAATCCCCCTTTTTTTAGGAAAAAAATTCCTTTAGTTGTGTTGTAGGAGTCCTTTGATTATTCTGTGTTTTGCTTAGCAAAATATTTTTTATTCTCTTCAATTTACATTTAATTGGTCTGCTAATAATAGGTTTTTTTAGCTCCCACACCTTGAAATTCACTTACAGTAGTCTATTCTTCCTTTATTTTTTTTAAAGAAGGGTAAAAACCTTGAGAATCCTGTTTTTGAGCCGTGAAAACCTTCAAAAAACCTTGAATTGAAAATCCCATTTTGGCTGGACACCCTGGTCTTACTTAACAAGGCGTAAACAAATAGTAAACTTGAGACACAATGATGATGGAACCAAATTACTTTATGAAACATTGTCCAATGAGGGAATTATTAAATTTGGAGTAGGCTACCCCAGGGATCGGTTTTGGGCCCACTACTCTTTCTTCTATATATCAATGATATAACACAGAACGTTCGTTCTCATAAGGAAATTTTGTTTGCGGACGATACAACACTCGTAATAAAAGGTGAAACTAAGCAGGTCTTACAGCAGTATGCTGACTCCGTTACAGAAGAGTTAACCAAATGGTCACAAGATAATCGCCTCATAATAAACTATAAAAAAAACAGTATCTCTAAATTTCCACACTATACAGAATAGGAATCCTGCGAAGCCCAATATAACATTAAATGGTCATCAAATTGTAAATAAATCAGAAACAAAGTTTTCAGGACTATGGATACAACATGACTTGAAATGGAATAAACATATAAAATATCTGAATACTAAACTGAACTCGATGTGCTTTGCGTTACGTATTTTGAAAACTTGCACAAGCATGCACACATTAAGAAATACTTATTTCGCTTATTTCCATTCATACTTAAGGCATGGGGTCATATTTTGGGGTATGTCACCAGATGTACTAAGCACGTTTAGGATACAAAAGAGGGCGATTAGAATTATGGCAAATGTAAACACTAGAGAATCATGCAGACCTCTGTTTAGAGATTTAAACATCCTCCCACTGCCCTGCATTCATATCTTTGAAAGTATTTTGTTTTTTAAAAAGAATTTGATGAATAAAGACGTTTTTCTTAAAACAAACAATGATGTTCATAGGCATAACACAAGACAAAATCGAAACATTCATATTTCACACACACACACACACACACACAAGCATATATCAAAAAGGAACTTTTCACACAGGAGTTAAATTATACAATCAACTACCCCAGTATATAAAATTTGCCCCAAAAATAAAAACCTTTGAAAGAATGTTGAAAGCTTATCTGCAGTGACATCGTTTTCACTCTGTAGTTGAATATCTTAGTGTATAGGAACGATGAAATCAATAATTATATTTTACTTTTCTATTTTAATTGTAATACCTAGCTGTAAGTTGTTGTATTTATAGATATACGTTTTCATATAGTGATAATAGAGTAAGGTGTAAATAGTTGTCCAATAAGATTGTATCTCTTAAGATCTGTTATTATAATAAGTTATTAATAGTTATTGTATTAGTAATATATACCTAGTAATATATACCTGTAAGTTCTTTTATTTTATAGATGTAATTACTGACGTGTCCTATATCAAAAATGTATTGTATACATGTAATTGATCAAATGGATAAATAAAAATCTAATCTAATCTAATTAACACACACAATACAAGGAAGTAGCTTTCTGAGAAGCGGTAAGTGTCACATGCTTGCCTCGCCAAGCCTCTCATAGCAATCCCCTTGCTCGGCTGTTTCTTGGTCACCCCCGGGGTGACCGAAGCTCAGCGTTGTTTCCCGCACTACCTGCTTGAGACAATAGTGTCCGTGAAGTGCTGCCTTCTGTAATGTGTGACCAGCACATGAACCTGACTCCTAGTTCAGTGGTCTGAACATACTCACTCCCCCTCCCCGTTGAATCTCCAGATTCATGAAGACGATACAATACCAAGGCACACGACAGAGGAGAGTTTCCAAAAGCCATACAAAAGTAAACATTGAAAATATAACACTGAGAAACAGGTACAAACAAGTAAAGACACTGAGTAAAGTCTAGTCATTGACTGGTAACGGGATGAGTTTAGTTACAGGTCGTTTTAGGTTGCCCGAAGTTGTCCTTATGGTAGCAACACGCACGAGTCCATCTGCCCCCGGGTGAACGTCCTTCACTATAGCCAACATCCAAGAGAGAGGAGAAAGGTTGTCTTCTTTGTCCAGGACAATAACATTGGGTTTTGGTTATCCTCAGAAGTGGTCCATTTACGCCGTTGCTGAAGCGTGTTAAGATAATCGCAACACCACCGCTTCCAAAGTTGCTGCTGTAGAGATTGGACCCGCTGCCATCTTGACAAACGATTTAAAGGTAGGTCTGTTAGATCAGGTTCAGGTAAAGAAGTCAGTGGGCCACTGATTAGGAAGTGTGCGGGGGAGAGGTAGTTTGGGTCGTCTGCAATGTTGGAGAGCGCAATCGTCGGGCGAGAGTTGAGGCACGCTTCAATCTGAGAAAGAAGTGTTGAAAGCTCCTCGAAGGTCAAATCCGAATTCCCAGCTACTCTTCTGAGGTGATGCTTCGTGGATATCACGGCAGCTTCCCAAAGACCTCCAAAGTGCTGGGAGCTGGGAGGTATGAAGTGCCAGTTCAACCCTTCAGAGGCTGCGAAGTCTTGTAGACTGTTGTTGAAGTTGGAAGACAAGGAGAGTCTGCGAAGTTCCTGTAGTTCCTTGTCTGCACTAGGGACGTTCGTCCCGTTGTCGCTGTAGATAATGGATCATTTTCCTCGTCGCGTGATGAACCTGCTCAATGCTGCAATTAAGGCCTTTGTGGAAAGATTGCTGACAACTTCTAGGTGATATCCAGACAGATGAAGACACTAATGGAACATTTCGTTGTCACCTTGCTCCTCACACTCCCATGTGTTTGGACAGGGGTTCTGCGTAATCAACACCGACGTTCAGGTATGGGCGGGTAGGTTGCAGTCTCATCAATGGTAATTGACACATTAATTGCACCGAAGCTGATGCCTTGAGTCGAAAACAATGTAAGCAATTGTGGATGATCTTTCGAACAGTCATCCTCGCTGAAGGAATCCAAAACCGTTCTCGAAGAAAAGAGATATACTGTGAACCAGCATGCAGTAATCGCAAATGTTCTGCCCTTATGATAAGGTCTGTTAGGAAGTGTTTCGAGGGAAGTATAATTGGATGTCTCGCACCAAACGGTAGCTTTGAATTGTCGAGACGTCCACCGACTCTCAGCAAGTCGCCTTTGTCTATGAATGGGTGTAAATCCACGATCTTGCTCTTCTTAGAAACATTCTTATTGGCCTTCAACTCCGCTATGTCCTGAGTGAAGCAGACCTGTTGAGCAATCCTAACGCAGACATGTAACGCTGCGTGTAGTTCTTGGGCAGACAGTGGGCCTATAGATTTAGACCTTGGGTTCCTGGCATTCTTGCAGAAGCGTAAACAATATGCAGTCACCCGTGTGAAACGGGATAGTGAAGAATACTTGTGAAGATATTGATCCATATCAGTGAAACACAACAACGTAACAGGGGGATTTTCTCTTAACTCAGTGGCGTAGCCGGGGGTGGGGGTGGTACTGGGGGTTCCCCCCACCACCACCACCACCACCACCATTGGAAATCGGCATGGGTGTAATTTGTGTCTGTTTCACCACCGCGCCGGCTACTTATTGTCCGTCCCGAGTTAAGAGTGTACTACGGGCTCTTATGGCACAAGCGTTGCCACGCCTAGCGAGTGTAGAAGGGCAGCTATTGTACAGCACACCACACGAGTAGTACAGCCCGCTGCCGGACTGACTATCAGCAAGCTCCTCCCGACGGAATTTCGATCCTTCGCGCCATTTTAATCTGCAAACTTTTACTATAATTCCCGTAAGAATAACAGAATTTGGATGATCAGTTTTTAATAAAGATAAAGACTGAGATATTCCCTTAAGGAGTGGGGGAGCCGAGGATTTACATAACAATGCTTAGAACGGATTATAAATACTGCGACAATTTACTGTTTATTTACATTGGAATTTTAGTTACCTACGGTATGGCTATGACAAAACAATTTAAATGACATGAAAGCTAATCTGAATCATCCGTTAGATACGGATCAAGTTTAATACGTAATATGGCAATATATTCTCCAAGGTCAGCCTAGGTCAGTGACAGGATACAAATCATCTATCGCAACGAAACCTACACGGATCCCAGTGAGTCACTTTCAACTGCAGAGGCGAAGAGAGTACCAGGAAATAACAAGTAATTTTGTTCTTATCATATGATATTTCACTTATTATTACACGCGTAGATGAAAGATTTTCTTTACAAGTTGCTTTACTTCGCACCGACACAGATAAGACTTACGGCGACGATAGGGCAGGAAAGGGCTAGGGGTGGGAAGGAAGTGGCCGTGACCTTAATTAAGGTGCAGCCCCAACATTTGCCTGGTGTGAAAATGGGAAACCACCGAAAACCATATTCAGGCTGCCGACAGTGGGGTTCAAACCCACTATCTCCCGAATACTGGATACTGGCGACTGCAGCTATCGAGCTCGGTATAGATAGACGAAAGAAAGTAAACAAAAAATGCAGTGGCACAACGTACATTGGACAATGAATGGCAAATACTACAGACTGATGTGGGAAATTTGCGACAATCTGTTCTTCAAAATATTTCTCAAAACAATCATTATCCATTTCATAATGGGCCTTAGCGGTTTATTTTACACAAAACTACAAGCTTCTCATTCGGCACAAATCGCGTAATTTAACTGCACGAGAATTCTGTTACGCACGTTATTGCAGGTGAGTAGTTACTACTAATAATAATAATATCATTACGGTTTTTTCAAAAACGTACAGTAGCACTTCTCTCCTGATTCTTGGTCTTTATATAATTGTAGTCGTTACAAACTATCTGTCGTTCTCTGCGGAACATCAGCCAAATATTTAATGCCACTTATACCTAAATCACTTATTTTTATATTGCACAAAACGATCCTTACACTCCAACACTGTTTCAAATATCTTGGAGAGATCTGGACTCGTGCGTTCAGTGGAGAACTAAGACACGTACTACAGCGCGCGCGCTGTTCCATCCGGCGCGCAGACACTGCTGTCAGATACATTACAAAATCATGTTGCATATCAAGAATGTAGGAATTACATATCATTAAATGAATGCTGGGGACCATGCACTCTCCACCCATGACTATTAATCTATTAAATAACATAGTGAAAATCCAGTTTTAAAGACTTCGAAGTCATCAATTCTGGGGGAGTCCGCAAAATGTAAAAGCCCATAAGAGCCCGTAGTACACTCTTAACTCTGGACGGACAATAGTGATATACAGTTGCTGCCTTTCGGCCCGGCTCCACATTTGAGGCTAGACACGTCTCCATGGCAACGTATAACCACAGTATATCTACACAGTCTCGAAGCTTGGTTCACATTTTCTACTGGCGCGTGTTAGATTTCGTCAGAACGCTCTATCAAAAGTTCCAACGTTCACCGCTAGGTATCATTGATATCTGGTGGTGAAAGTTGGAACTACTTGAAATTGAACGGACCTTGTAGCTCACCCTTTAGGGTGTCCGCTGGAAGCAGCTACAGACTCAGGCGAGCCGAACATGTCCTCGGACACTCCCGGCACTAAAAGTCATACGATAAATAAATAAATAAATAAATAAATAAATAAATGCACTCACGCAGCCAGCAATCATGTGCCGAATGCGCAGTGTTGGTGGATGTTATTGTTGCTGGATTTACTGTATGTTAGCAGTGTGTAACAGTTATATCTTTAATTAAGTGTTTTACAAGAGGAGATGTGCCGTGCAATAAACATATCAAATATTAAAAGCCATATTTCAGTGTTGCTAAGTAGCGGCTTCGGTGGCGTAGTTTGTAGCATGCTGAACTGCTGTGCCCGGGATCGCGGGTTCAAACCCGGCCCAAGTCGTCGGAATTTCTAAGAGCGTTAAAATCCTCTAGTATGCCTTCCTTCGGAGGGGAAGTAAAGCCGGCGGTCCCATGTCATATATTTATGGCATGTTAAAGATCCTTCCACTAACTAAACTTGTGTGAAGCTAAATTTCTAGGTTAGATTGCGTTGAAACGCTCTACAAAGTTCCAACGTTCACTACTAGGTGTTAGTGACATCTCGTAGCGAAAATTGGAACAACTTGAAATTGAATGGAACTTGTAGCTCACCCCATGGGTGTCCTCATGAAGCAGCTACAGCCTCTGCCAAGCCGAACATGTCCTTGGACACTCCCGGCACTAAAAGCCATACGCTAAATAAAAATAAAGTGTTGCTAAGTAACCCATAGGATCGCTTTTCAGTCGGTTAACGCGAGTGTACGATACCCAATTAGATTAGGCGGGGAGTGACAATTTATCGCCTAGTGTCTGAAATAAAAATGCATGATTTGTTTATACACTTAATAAAACATTTCTCGCATAAAGGGAGGGGGTGTATGAGAAACGTTTTACTAAGTGTATAAATAATTATTGTATTATGAATTACACAGGGAAAATAATTGTTACTCCTCGCCCAATCTAATTGGGTGTATTCGTGTTGACCAACTGGGAAGTCATTCCATTAATATAGACTGTTCAAATAACAATAAGAAGACACCCGAGTTTCAAAAGGACCCTAAAAGGTAAGACTTGAGCTATGGATTTTAGGCTAGTATTATAAAGCTTTTCAAACAAACTACGGAACTAGGAATTTAACTGGTTATACATCAATAATAATGTTATTGGTTTTACGTCCCTTTTAACTACTGCGGCTTGTAGAGACGCCGGGGTGCTCGAATTTTGCCCCGAATGGGAACTTTAACGTGCCAGTAAATCTACAGACACGGCTCCCTTGCATTTACGCACCTTCAAATGCCAGCTGACTGCGCCAGGATTCGTTCCTGCAACCTTCGGCACAGCACGCGAGAACGTTACCGCTGAGCCACGCATCCATTCGGTTTTAAATCTGAAGCATGTCCCGGTAGGATATCTATGCATGGTTTCGTAGTCGGTAGCATGCTGAACTGCTATGCCCAAGAGCGCGGGTTCAAACCCGCCCGAAGTCGTCGGGCCCATGTCATAGATTTATGGCATGTAAGAGAGCCTACCACTACAATGATGTGTACACAAAATGTGTAAGCTATTTGGTTAGAAACGCTCTATCAAGAACCAACGTTCGCCACTGGGTGTCAGTGACAGTGGTGTCTGGTAGCTTAAGTTGGAACTAACTGAAATTGGGGAGCCTGCTGACGTTCAATTGAAATGCCCTGCTATGGCCATTGGCTGCAATCCAAATATAAATCATATCAATGCATTTTGAAAATTAAGAAAATTAAACTTAAATTATGTCATCTCAAACACGTGCCGATATTTTAATATTCAGGTGTAGAAAATGGCTTTCAAATAGTCAAAGAGTTGATTTAATAACTAAAAATTTAGACTATTTTGTACAATAATATAAACATTTTCTCGAATCGTTTTGAAGTTTGAAGTAAGCCAATTTATGTCGTCAGGATAATGCTCACAAACTTTGATGTGGTAAACTGTTTGTTAATTCCCTTAAGAAATACCTGGTCCCCCACATGACTGCTGTGAAAGTACGGTACACAATATTGTTATTGCTGAAATTATTTGTAAAATTGACATTGTATTATATTCTGAAATTCAGGAATGAAAGTTTTCAAAATCACAGAAAAAAATACAAAGTACTTAAAAATGAGATCTTTTTATACTTTTCGTCTCACAAATCACACCGGATTTTTTTTTAAATTTTAATGTTACTCAATTTTACGGAAGAACTAACTTTTGATATAGTTATGAATTTGATATAGCATAACTATTTACAATTATACCCATACCAGTAACCCGGTATCTTGAACGGTTTGCCCAGCGTGAGCTTGAAAGACGTACGGACGGCAGGTCCCAGACGCAATTCTGAAAAGCCGAGGTGAACAGCGAAACTCCAAACACATATACTCTTCTCTGAAGTCTTAAATCGACACGACTCGAAAGTTGATGTTGGCCGAAGCTGGGGTGATAGACTCGCTCCCTATCTCGTAAACTCGCTCCAAAGCTAGTAATTTATATTTCCACTGGAGATTGTTGGCAGAAATGAAAACGTAAAATCACTTATAGTGGGTGATGTATTAAGGATAGAGATATGCTGTCGTGGACCTTTTTGTAAAACGTTTCATGCTGACCAATTCTTACACTCATAGTAGGCCTATATAGATATTTTTAACGGTTTATCCAGAGTAAGCCGAAATGGCGCACGGACGGCAGGTTTTCCGTCGACTAGATTCACTGAAGTCGTTACTGCTCAGCTCCATGTGGTCACGAATGCTTTTCTACAGAAATCTTCCTTGAGAAATCCTTTACAGATTGGTAAAAACCGCATAAAAATCTATCCAGTGGTTCTCGAGATTACCCGTTACATCCAAGAATCGGGGACTCGGTTTTATACTACAGTATGTCGAGATGCCCGCGACTATCATTGAAATAAATACATGAATTTATAACTAGTATGGGCTATTAATTGTACGTAAGACTCGTTAAATACGTCATACAACTGTACCTAGGGATACTTGTAGAGGACTGAACTAACAAAAACAGAGCATTTTTTTAAATGTTCCCCTCAATTAAAAGTGTACAGTATATCAACAATGTGATTTAACACGACTTATGTTTACAATGGAAATAATCACTCAAGTGAGTTAAAATTCATAAAACTCCTACAAATGTGAAATCATCAGTTCCACGAATAACGCGCTCAAGGCAGTTGCCAGTTTGCTGGTCGCCGTGAACGCTAGTGTCGCTCCAGCTACCAAAAGGATGCAATTTCGTAACGCAGCGAGCTTCGTGACCGTGTATTTTAGACTGTGGTATTACAACTCCAGCCTCCCAGGTTTTCCAGTCTAACTTTTATCCCGCGAAATATAGTCCAGCTTATTTCAAACTGAGGCTGGCGCCAAATAATTTGGAATCCCACCTAGCGGAACAATATTAGTTTTTTTTCTCTTCTTAGCGGGATAGAAGTTATATGTAAATTAATCTAGTTTTAGTTAAAACTAGCACGTTTTAATAAGGACTTAGAAAATTCCATGGGTAGGCCTACATTAACACTATTTGTGGGATCGCTATTAACTTATTGAGCATGAGAACGCCGACAGTCGAGTTGCTTCATATAACGTTAATACAGTATACTCTATGTCCAACAATTCCCCCCGGTTACGAATAAGTGAAATTTGTCGCATGTGTAGTGTAAGCAACTGAACCTTTTGTCGGTGACAAAATTCTTCGAAAATGATATATTAGGCGTTCAGGGCTAATTGCAATATAAAGCACAGCATCTTGTTTAGAAAACTGAATAATCATAAAAATGAGTAGCCTACTGTATAACTCATAAATGAACATGATACACAGTGAGAGGACATGTCCACTTTTGCTGAGACTTCTGTAAATGTTTTCTCTTGTTGAGAGATACGCAGTCTTCATGTTGGTAGCACAGGTAGATTCGAGCTTATGTTGTTCCTGTCAGGGGAACAGAAATATTCTAGATTTACCATTTTAGTAAAAAATTAACTTCATATTTTAAAGAACTGTTTTTGTTGTCATTTGTGCATATTGTATTTTCTTGCGTAATAATATCTCATTGAGAAATGGAAATATTTGTAGAGTTGTTGTTAATTCATTTGAGGGGCTTGAGACATCTTGGTCATCAACCCCGTATAGTTGGGTGTGTGTGAAGTTGTCTGGCAACCTGTATTGCTGTGATGATTGTAGTAATGTGTGTAAATGTATCAGGGACAGGGATGGGGTAGACGCTCCGGGGCTTGAAGTAAGACACTATCCTGACAATTTCCTGTAGAGAGTGTGGAAAAACTCGGGCCCATGGTGCACGTTTGACGAGCGCGGCTACGCTGCAGGACGAAATGCTTGTAGAATTTGGCTTCGAGTTTCTATAACCCCCCCATCGGCCGATCCTGGCTACGCTACTGTCTTAACTCTGATACTTCTGTTGACAAATCAGGGCCAGTGGGCAACAAGTGTGATGGTCCTTGTAGCCAAATCGGGCCGTGCCACCAAAGACTCTTATCACGTAGCTCCGTCGGGCTAATGCCTCTTGTTTTCAGATCTGCTGGGTTGCTGCAGGTTGGAACATGTCTCCAGTGCGTAGTCCTGAATGGTGGCAACCCGATTACCAACATCGGTTTTCCAACGTGTTGCTGGCCCAGCCAGCCAAGAGAGCACTATAGTTGAATCAATCCATAGGTAAATCTTGCGAATAGGCAGGTCTAGTGCAGGCAGTACCTAGTGAACCAGTTGTACGAACAACAGTGCTCCACACAACTCCAGTCTAGGAAGCGTAACACGTTTCACAGGAGCTACTCTTGACTTTGGGCACAGAAGTTTAACGAAAGTAATTCCTTGTCACGTGAGAGGACGTACAGGCATGCTCCATAGGCTTGCTCTGAAGCATTGCTCTCGAACTCAGTCCTGTGTTGTTCATGCTCGCTTTCGTTACCGGTGACTTCCAATTCCAATTCTGTCTGAATGTCGTCGTATTTATGTAAGATTGCACTGAGGTCATCAAATCTCGATTTGATTTCATCAAAGTTCGAATCTTGGTGCGAGTCTAACTTGTCTACAATTGTTTGCATGCGCGTGAGCTGTGCCTTTACCCCTGCTCTCTGCTTTAACAACCGTCGTCTGCGTGCGGATTCCATAATGGAATGGGAAATGTGGAAATGCCTGAACTAATTTAAGCTCATCTGCCCTTCCGACGCGGGTGGGAAACCCAGGATGTGCATAGCGTTGAACTCTGGACCGCAGTGGTGGGGAACTCAGACTGCAGCACGTCGAACCCTAGATTACACTGGTGTGTACCTCCGGCTGCAGCAGCGTCGAACGGTGTGTGAGTTCGACTGTAGTGGCTTCGAACCCTGAACCGCACTGACGTTTAAATGAACGCCGGTTTTCATCCGGACCGGCATGGGCCATGTTGATTCCTCGGAGGACCACCTCTTATGACGATGTATAATTGGATTTCACAACATTTCTATAGTTCATTTCCTATCCCCTTTAAAATACATCCAGTTCACCAATTTTGAAGGATGAAATACAGTAAGTACAGCAAAATTATCATCGCACACTAATACAGTAATTTCTATAACATGCTGCGAGGGGAAAAGGAGAAATGGACTTTCATTGAAAAACTAGAAAAACTCTGAATTCTGCTAAAATCATCATGTTTTATTTAAAAAGTTGTCAACGAAGAAAAAATAACAGAGAGAGCCAAGATCACATTTAGCAAAAATACAGTAATCAAATCTGGTCCTCCTAAAAGTACGTGTTGAGGCATGTTCCTTTCTTCTTTCTTGCCAAGGCATAACAGTAGGCTATATCACATGATGATGAACCTCCTCCCTCCTTGATGCCATGGCTGACACTGATGAGCAGCAAATTCCTGCAGCACATGTAAGTTTGTATGTTGAAACAGTAAACTTCATAAAATGTGTAATGCTTCAAATGGAGAACTTGAATTTGCTGATATGCGTGTGCTTGCACCTGCTATAACTACATTTTAAAAGAATCTCTTATTGTAGAATCATTGTGTTGTTGTTGATATTAATTTATTTAAAGCTTTTGATAACATGCATTTAGACCCGTGTATTCGGAAGTGTGTAGGATTTGTATGATAATCTGTGTTATTGTAGTATATGTAGTAGTGTGTATACTTTTTGTAATTCAGGTGACGACTGGAAAGGAGGCAGCCGTAGCCTTAAGTGTGGATCCATCCCAGCATTAGCCTGGAGCGGAAGTGGTTACGGTGTTTGTAATGGAGAAACTATTTTGTGGGAAAAAATGCATATACATCTCCCTATGGGTGGGCAAGAAAATGAAGTTAAATCACATTTCAATATTTTTCCGAAGACGTATGTACACTTGCGTCGATTTTATTATGTACAATTGGTTTTGTACGAAATGCTCAAAGAACCTCATCAGTTATGTATTCGTTACACAAAATTCCTTATCCCTATTATTGTGAATTATAACTTATTCTTCTCGAGTTGAAGTCTAGTGACCAACTCCCTCTTCCTGGCCATCACATATTTAAATTGAGATCAAACCAGTTAAGAGTTACTGTAATAGAAATTTGCTAGCTTACTGTGCAAACTTTATCCTAATTAATACTCAGTGTTGTCTGGGCATTCTCCTTGAATGTTTCGAAAAGTGTTGTTATGTAGGTAAATGTAGGCCTGCTCTTTTGGCTTTTAACCGTTTAACTGCTTCTCCTCCACAAGCTTGCTTCACGATACAACGTACATGGATCCTTCCTATCCCTAATACAAAGCTTCCTGTCCAATAGGCAACAACGGGTAGTGCTTCCAGGGTCTGTATCGTCCTGGCTCCCAGTCTTATCAGGAGTAACTCAGGGCAGTATCCTGGGACCCCTTCTCTTCGTGCTGTATATGGACGATATAAACACATGTGTGCAAAATTCTCCGTGTTCCCTTCTTCTATACGCTGATGACCTCAAGATATTCAGAAAAATTTCCAATTCTAACGACCACGCTGACCTCCAGGAAGCAGTGAATACATGTACTGATTGGTTCAACAAATGGAAGTTATCCCCAAATCCGAAAAAGTGCTTCAATGTGTCTTTCTCACTACTGAAATCTGGAAATCAGGCGAACTATAAAATATGTGGAAATAAATTGGATATGGTTTCTCAGGTGAGAGATTTAGGTATTATTCACGATGATAAACTGACATTCTCTCCCCACATTGACCATATCAAATCTCGCGCAATGCGCAGTCTCTATACAGATTCACTGAAATTAAAGACCTCACTGCACTTAAATTATACTTCACCACATATGTTCTCCCTATCCTAGATTTCTCTTCTCCAATCTGGTCTACTTCGGCTATAACCAATATTTCTAAATTGAACAGTGTCTTTAATTTCTTCATATCTGTAGTCAAAGCTCGCAATCCTTCACTAAGGCACTTCGCCAAATCCGATATTCTAAACCAGCTCAATGTACTCGACCTGAGAAGCCGTCTACAATTTACTGACCTGTGTTTCTTACATAAAATTATGAATGGTTACACAAAATGTAACATGCTCTTAAGCTACTTCCCACTTCATGTTCCTTCCCGTTCAACACGCCAGAACCATTTACACCACGTACCTCGCCCACGTCTTGAAGTACAGAAGCGCTCTATTTTCCACCGTCTACCTACCCTTAGCAACTCCCTTCCAAACATTGACATATTCTCTCCCTATCGAGCATTCAAACATAACATTAGAAGTTCCCTTTCACCCTCTTTTCCTAACCCCTCGCCCTCCTAATCACTCACTACCCCAATCACTCCCTGAGTCCTTCCCGAGATTTATCCTTTCTGCCATCACTGCCAATTGTTACCTGTTATTGTTGTTGTTGTTTTTGTTAATATTATTTGAAATTGTTAAAATATTAGTGTAAAATGACCTTTTCATGGTTGTATCTAATAATTATTAAATAAATAAAAAAAATTATAGGAACTTGTGAAGCATCTATCTCTGTGACATTTCCTTGTCGGTTGCTCCCATGAGGGGAGGGTAAATGGCTTTGTCTACAGCACAATGCAAAGGTCAAGGGAAGGAGGAGGAGACTGGGCTGGCTAATGATGACACTCTAGGTACTTCTGAGCGCTCTTCGGTAAAGCAAGCGATGATCCTTCTGTTTCATTAAATCAGCCCGGCGGTCTGTTGCAGCTAGTGTTCCGTAAGTTGCAGGAACGAAGCTCATCATAGTGAGTTTGTGTAAATGCTAGGGACCCGTGCTAGTGATATTATTGGAAGTCTAGTGCAGCGTGTACCAACAATTCTCGCATTGTTTCTCTGAGCGAACATGCACTAGCACACCAGGGCAAAGCCGAGCGCCTCCCTATAAAATTCAACTGAGCACAGTGACCTTTTACTGCTATCAGCTTTAAGAGCGTAGAGAAGGTTGCTATCGGAGGGGTGAAGTTTGTGTGGGCTACCTCATGATTCTTCACCGAAAGTCGAGTGGTTTTTATTTTCTTATCTTGCTTTGTTTTGCCCAGAGTCTCCGTTTCGGAACTACACTAGTGGAAAACAAATAATAATCACCATGGAGCTGGTCCCTCATGAATGCAGTTTTATTCAAATGCTATACAGGTTGTACCATGCACAGAGTCATACACCCATGGACAAATTGTCTTGGACAACATTTTCAGAATTGTATGTAGCCTCCTCCAGCTACAATGCAGGCCTCTATTCGTGCATAGGCGCATCGGACATCACCTTAGGAGATAGACTTCCACGTTAATTCCACCTGTTGTCGCAATTGGTCATGGGATGTTGCCGATAATGCTGACCGGGCCAGAAACCGTCCCCTTATGTTCCCTACATGCTCAATGGGGAGTTAACGAACATCTTGGAGAGCGCCACAAATGAAGAGTACATCTCCTTAACGTTGGAGCGATAACATAACAGGAGCGGCTTGTGTTTAAATTCTCAGGGTAGGCTTATTTTATGATCAGAACTCACGACAGTAAAAAAATACTTCTTAACACAAGACATATTTTACGTGTAGATGAAATTTAAATGCTTTTCAGTCGATGGTGACTGATTGATTAATTTTTTCAGGTTTGAGGAATAACACCCATTGGGTACCTATTGGGTACAAACATGCTGACCGACTGAAATGTATTAAAATATAATTTACTAAGGCAACACTGAAGAATGGCTTCCAACACGTTAACATTTTATGTGTAGGTGCACTTGACAGCTCGGGGTTTCATATTGAGGGTTCCTTAGCAGTCGGCAGGGCCGTAGATAATATTTGTGACTGGGGGGATTGGTCCTTTCATCATCGAATTATTGTGCAGCTGGAATTTTAAAACTTATTCTTTTTCTGGTAAGGTTTTCCTAAACCTCCATTGGCGTCACAGGTTCCGAACGATGAGTTGACAGAAGGGCTAATCCGTTCAGTCTTGTCTGTAAAGATACCAGGAATGACTCACAAGTGAAATAGATAGGCCTATAGTACTGCCAAAGATTAAAATTCATTTTCGTTACGTTAAATAATAATTCATATCACCGATGTATGAAATATGAAGACTGTTTAATTTATTTACCTGCCCTGTTGAATTCCGCAAATATGTCTTAATCCTTTTGTGAGTGGAGAATGACATATCTGCTGTTGCGGTTGAAACTGGAAGCGTTGCTAATATCAGTAACTAACATTAAGGAGGCTAAACCTCTCCCACTTAAATCAGTAACTGGTATGAATTGCAGAAAGTCCTCTCTGAGGGAGGGAAGCGATTCATCCAAGTCAACATACCGAACCCAACGAGAAGCTTACTCTTTGCCACTGATATCTGCTGTTTCATCAAGCAATGCAGAGAAAAAATTGGCTTTGTTCACTTTTGTAACCAGTTTGTTTAGAAGTACTGTACCACATGATTCAATTATTTAATTTTGTATTGTTGGACTACTAAACTTATCTCTTTTTCCAGGACCTTCTAAAGTTTATCTTAATTCAGTGTCCACATGAGCACGAAAGTTTCCATCATTGTAATCTGGCTCTTGTGCACAGTTGAGCTTCCCATAATCCTTACTGCCTCTTAAAGCAAGCTCTTGCCTTCCACACAACAGAATAGTTTCAATTATAGGCATTAACTTCTTTCTGTTCTCAGCCACTTGTTTGAGTTTTACATAATCCAGCTGGCTTTCAACAGATTTTGCAGGATTTTCTCTCACAGACAAAAACCAATCTGCATCTTGAACACAGTTTTGATGGTACTGATGAGACAAATATTTATCAAAACATTCCACTGCTTTCTTCCAGTTGCTAAATTTATTTTTACATAAAGCTCTAAGAGGCTGTGAGTTTATTCCAGCTCCCGACTTCGAAAAAGCCACACAGTATTTACAGTAAACCCCATCTTCGACAGCAGAATAAGCTAAACACTTCCATCTCGACAGCCACTTACGCTGAAATCTGAGATTTCGCCCCATTTCTTGAAAAACTCTTGAAACTGGAAACGTGTAACTTTCATGTGGCACCCGAAGATCATTTATAATTTGCAATCCTTCGTCATCACTTATGTCACTTTCGTTCACAAAACAAGAGACATCATTTGCAGGCGAGGTTGAAGAGCTACTTATGGAGCTACTAATATCCTGTGAGTGAGTTGGATCGACCTTAGGCTCATAATTAGAGTTAGGACTGAATGGTAGCACTAGCACATTCACAACTGCATTTTCAATTTCCTGGTGTTGATTTTCGTCGTCGTGTTTTGATGCTTGACTGCTGATAAATGATGCAGTTGAAGTTTGCGTTGGTGTTTTATTGGCCACAGACTTCATTGGAGAATGAAATAATGAATGTAGAGGTTATAAAAACTGAAAAAATCCCAACACAATATAACCTTCTACTTGCCCGAACACAACGAACATATAACCAAACCTAAACTTGTACAATCGATATTCATACATCGATATCAATATTATCGCTTTAGACTACATAGTATTTTGGTGTTACCAATATAGGAAAGAAAATAGTGATCGATAATAAAGGGAACTTCATCAATGCCTACTAACTTATGATTCACAAGATCTTGAAACGCTCGCTATTTTTGGGGTAAAAAAAACGGTCCACTCAGTTCCAGAATGAGGCGCGTGTACGTGAACAGCTCTATCACTGCCTGCTAGATTAGAGAAGACTCTGATTAATGGTAGGAGGGACTCGTCAATTCTAGTAATATCCACTAAATACACGATGTTCTTGTTGTTTTCTGACAGGACTGAAAAATTTCATAATATTTTGGTACAGTTCTCAAATCAAAACTGTTACTTGCTAGTAGCACTGGGGATTGGGGGGGGGGGGGGTTGTTCGGACCCCCGCCTCCTGTATCTGCGCCCCTGGCAGTCGGCAAAATTATCGTCGTAACTGATCTGATGGGACAGGCAGGTTCTCAAGCCGGGCCCAAGTGTTACACAATTCATTGAGTACGGACGAATACTGCATCGGTCCTAATTATTTGTGATGCGGTTGCCGTGCGATCACCAATAGCCGTCCGGTCGTGAATTAGTATGCCGCTGCCGTCCGGATGCAGACTGATGAGCGTGTGCACTTACGTGAACCAATGCCTCCAACATACTCCATATGCACAGAATACACCTCGCGTCCAACGTCTTCGGCAATTCTTCGGAAGAGTCATCCAGTCTTCTACAGACCCGACATATAACCTCCCTGAAATTCCGCTAATTGCACGAATTGTGCTAGTTGATGCAATCTTGGCATGTCTTCAATGTTTACTCATACCGTCGATGACTGAAACAACAGACCACTCGATCAGCAAGTCAAATGCAGATATTATGGGCTAAAAATTGTTATGCTTTGCAGAGTTCTTTGACTGTACTCACCAATCCAACATGGCGGCTGTGCGGAATATTTCACTGGCATTCTATATCTCCGAAACTATTACTCATATCACCCTTAAATTTTGTACGGTGTTAAAGGGCACTACTAGACGTTCACCTATGGGACTTTCAAAAACCTGTTAACTTCAAAACGAACATGGTGGCCTTGCGAAATTGAAACATTTAAATAGACGTTTCTCGCGATTTAACCATCCGAACGCACGTGAAACTTGGTACAGCAAATTACTATACAAATTGCAATGCACTGATATTTAACTTAGTTCACTTGTTTACATAACCTCAAGATGGCGGCTGTGCGAAATTTTTAAATTAAGTTTTTATTTCTTGTGTTATAAACATGGGATCGAAATCAACGTTTGAATAATGAACGTACACAATAATCTTCATCTAACAGTACATAACTCTATTGTATACATATATTAAAATGCAACATGGCGCCTATCCGAAATATTTAGACGGTTCTCAAAATATATTAATCTATGAACGCGCGCGCATTTGAGCGCTATTATGTATTCGCATCATACGCATATACGAAATAATTTCCGCAGTGTTGATCTTCCGAGATTGATTATGTTTGTCATTCTGGTCACGGTTATCATTTGTGTCTAGCTGTTGCAATAGTTTTCCATGACTTTTCAGCTGTTCTACTTTTGGTTTGGCGACCATAAGAAACATTACTGGTTGTAGAAAGAATTGCCTACTTTGTTTGCGAGACGTAGCAGCAGCTGTAGTAGAAAATTGTTATTGAAATATAGTGTATTTTTCCTCATCATTAGGGTATTTCCTGAACCTGTTCTCGGCTACACCCCACATTGAAATATGTTGGTCAAGAAGTCGAATCTTGCGAAGGTTATGTTGTTTTTTTTTGGATGGATTTTATTATTTTTCTTGGTTTATAAATACCCATACATTATAAGTATTATTGTAAATACAGTGCGTATTTTCTAATGATACACTATATAGGCCTACTCGTATATATATACGAATTATACAGCACGTTTTATTGCAAGCATCCTCAATAGGCTGTTCTTCATTGGCTAAGGATTTCTACATCCGTCCCTGGGTCAATTTTTAGTTTAACGACCGAAAAAGTACATTACGGTACTAACAATATAAAGAATGGTATTTTGTTTACGTTGTCAGAGGCTATGAGTTCTGTAGTACAAGCTACCGTGATTCTAGGACAGCGAAGGAAATGCCTGTGGCAGGGCGATGAAGGAATGTGGTGTTATACGTATATATTCAATTTCCATTGCAAAATGCACACTACGTATGCTTCATATTATAACGACTGAATACGTAATTATAAAATAAGAAATATAATAAAAATCAAGTAAAAATATTCCTCCTCGCTGAGAATCGAACCCTGGCCCACCGGGTGGAAGTCAGCAACATCAACCACTCGACCAAAAATGTCCGTTAATATTCAAGTGTTATCAACAACCATACATACAAGTGCTTAGCAAATGATCACATGGAAGAAAATCTCTCTTCAGTATATTGTGCCGTAATTATAAACATTTTAATATTACATTTGTATTATTTCGTTCACTACATTATATAAACAACACCCTCGTCCTACTGAGATATGGGCCAGACACAATGGATCATCCGCCATTATGGCGTATGAGTGAACGGCTTAAGCCACCCTCATGCTTTAAGCCACCGAGCACGGCCGCTCAATCTAAGTGCACTTTTAGCCATCGCTTATGGTCTGGTGCAACGGGTCACGTTACTTGAGGACAGTGTAAACCACCCTCAGTTCGTTATGCGTAACTGGTGAAACCGGCCCTAAATAATGTAACTAAACCATTTTTCCGTTAAACCACGTATCTTTGACTACACGTTTTTCATGTTATTTGGCGTATCGCGACCGGCTCCTGGTTATAAATCACCCAACCTTTATAATGTGCAAGGTGAATGCAATATGCTGTTTTCCAGAACCCGGGAGTAAGAGACCACTTCAACACATGCCGAAGAAATTGCTCAGTGAACTTGAAGTACTAAACGATGTACTTCTCGCGCCCTCGATTACGCTAAGGCTGAAGATTCAACCAGCCTAAGGTCAACACTTTCTCGCTACAATGTAGGCCTACTAGTTGTGATTGTATGGTATATGGTGTTTAGTTGAACGCTCGCTGCATGGTGTAGTGTGGTGACGCTTATCTCTCCAATACTGTATAATCATTCAACTTCATATTGCTAACCAAACGGGCGGCGATCTCCTGACTCTTAATTTCCATGAAGAATTCGGCTAATCCATACTCATCTGTCTGCGAATTAGTATCCATTATTAACACACTTTTGTTACTTGGACTCTTTCTTTCTTTCTTTCTTTCTTTCTTTCTTTCTACTGAGAGTTCGTAACGAAATCGCCTGACCATCGTCCAGTGTAAGAATAATGAAGCGTCGAATTTAGTTTTCTTCAGCGATTGCTGGACTAAATTCAGTCTTGAGAATGAGTTTGTAATTTTACCCTGTAAGGCAGGTGACTTCTGTGGTTTGATTACATTGTTCTCGTTTGACTACAAACTGAGCTTGCCATTCATCTGGTTGTCTTTTTACTCGTGAGGTCGATTATCCGTGTAATAGCGTATTGCTTTTGTCATGGGACGTTTGCTAAGTAGTATTGTTTCGTGTGACCCGTTCATGAGCGTTCGCAATATGATTGATGTTCATTTAATATATACTTTTTGCATGCAGTGTGGAACTCAGCTTCGTTCGTGTTATACAAAAACGTATTCCGGATAAATTTCAGCTAATGCATTGGGTGGTGGTGGCAGCGGTGCTTATCTGCATTATGAATTCATTAATCCTGTGCTTTTGTAAATAGTGTATGATATTCTTTTAGTAATAGACTAATATTAATAATAATAATAATAAAAAATAGTAACAATAATAAATCATTAATTAAATACAGTAGCCTCTCACAAATCCGGACCTCAAAAATCCGGACTCCGGCAAATCCGGACCGCTCAAAAAATATTTTTTGTAATACAAAATCAGTAAAATGTAGGTAACGTGATGCTTAAGCGCCTTCAATTTCTCCGCGACCATTCCGCATTACAAGAATGACGTCTTTTCTATTCTACTGGCTGTGCGGCACGGCGGGAGGTCATTGACTCGCCCCCTCCCCAACAGCTCTTTGTTTACTCATACAGTACTTAGTTGACCGCGCTCACTCTCTCTGTGCAGACGTTATTTTCGGTGGCTACCTCGTGTTGTGTCGGTGCTCTGTGTTTCTCGCGTCTTGTTTTTAAGTACTGTAAGATGAGTAACAAACGAAAGCAAGTGTGTGTGTCAGTGGAAGAAAAACTCCGTGCTATAAAGAGGATTGATGCTGGAGAATCGGCGAAAAAAATCGCTCTAGAGTTAGGAGTAGGAACAAGTACAGTTTCAGATTGGAAGAAGAATCGCGGACAGATAGAAAAATGGTGTTCCTCTCAATCCAGTGGAAGTGCGATTAAAATTAGAAAAAGCATGCATAAAGGCAAACATGTAGAAGTTGAAGAAGCATTGTTCTTGTGGCATGAACATTTAAGAGGTAAAGGGGTTCCTATTACGGGGCCTATGCTTCAAGAAAAGGCGTTGCATTTCAAAAAAGAAATTGAAGGTGAAGATGGTGAGTTTACAGCAAGTGAAGGTTGGCTTGATCGTTGGAAGAAACGATTTGGTGTTCGTAAACTGTCAATAAGTGGGGAGGCATTATCAGCCAACAAAGATGCTGTTCCTGAATTCAAGAAACTACTTTTTAGTATCTTGGACAAAGAAGAAATTTCCAGAGAACAGCTCTACAACTGCGACGAGACTGGTTTAAATTATAAGATGTTGCCCACAAAAACTCTTGCGTCAAAAAAAGAAGTTTCAGCCCCGGGCTACAAAAAGAGCAAGGAACGAGTTACGGTGTTGGCGTGTAGTAATGTGACCGGCAGTCATAAGCTTAGGTTAACATTGATTGGAAAATCAAAAAAACCACGAGCTTTTAAGAAAATAAAGAAAGATGATGAGTTGCCACTTTGGTATACAAACCAACAAAAAGCGTGGATGAATTCTGCAATTTTCAAGACATGGTTTACCAAGGAGTTTGTCCCGTCAGTAGAGACACATCTGACTGAAAATAATTTACCAAGAAAAGCAATTCTGTTGTTAGACAACGCTCCAACACATCCGATCGCTGACGAATTAACAGACGGTGAAATCAAAGCAGTGTTCTTGCCGCCAAATGTGACAGCTGTGTGTCAGCCTATGGACCAAGGGGTACTTCAAGCTCTAAAATTAAAGTACCGTCGTAGACTTCTCAGTTATTTGATTTCGGCGATTGAGAATGACGAGGATTACATCGGTGCATTGAAGAAGATTGACGTTTTGGATGTAATTAGGTGGGTAGCCGAAGGGTGGGAGGAAATTTCTCCTTCATCAATAGTTTCGTCATGGAAAGTTCTCTTGGACCATCAGGGAAACAAGTTTGAAGAAATAGCCGTCGAAAACGTTGATGAAAATCAGTTTGAAAGGGAAAACGTCGTTACACTGTTGGAAAAAATACCCGGATGTGAGGAAGTGAGTGATAATGATGTCCATGAATGGATGAACAATGACGACGAAAATGAAATAACAGACGATGATATAGTCAGAATGGTGACAAATGAAGATTGTTTGGAAGAAGAGGAACTACCTGAGAGCAACATAAACCTGATTCCACATTCAGAAGGATTTAAAATGTTGGACCGAGCCCTAGAGTACATTACTCAGCAGGATGGAATATCTTCAGCTGACATCATTTGTTTAATGAAGTTAAGAGACATTGCGGCAAGAAAACGTGCTGAAACTGTGAAGCAGAAAAATATTCAAGACTTTTTCAAGCATGTGTAAGTTTGTTTTTACACACTGTTTCTGATGATTTATTTTCATTTATTTTGCATACTGTAGTACTGTAATGTAAATTCTTAAGTCTTATTAAAGTTGTTCAATACTATTAACCATCTATTTTTTCTACCCCTGTGTTCAGTTAATTGCAGTTCAGAACTGTTTTATGCGAGTAACAATAAAGTACACATATCGGCACGGAGTGGCGGCGATCGCGGCACGCAAACCACTGCCGCGACCGACGTCACTCTGTCTCCGGGAAATCCGGATTTTTCGGAATCCGGATCGGCCGTCCGCCACATTGGTCCGGATTTTCGAGAGTCTACTGTATCTCGTACAGTATTTAATTAGCAATCAAGCCCATTGCATAGGAAAATACAACGGGCCCTAGGAAACATATTTTTGGCAATTTCGAATGTATTGTGGGTAAGTCTTCGTTATAAAAATGACCTATCGATCCCCTATCGAACTTTATTGCAATATATTCTTAATTGTTAAATAACTAAAATTTGTGTGGGGTTTTGACTCTTTGTTTTTTTCTTAGCACGTATTGTTTATATACCTAATTTCAGGTAATGCGTTTGGTGGTAGTAGCAGCGGTGCATATATCTACATCAATGAATGTTGGCAAATTTATTTAAACAATGTGATTCTTGTAGATATTTAACCAAAATGCGAAGTAATCTACCTTTTCCTGGGCCTACCACAATTTAAACGTTTACGTCAACAAAACATTGCACATTTGACAGTGCATCATAAAGCTGCCCATGAGCACAACACTGATTTGGGAAGGTAAATTAAAATGCCTTCAATTTCAATGTTTGACCTTACAATATGTTGATTGTCAGTGCAAATGCACGTTTTTCAGGTAGGTGTCTTCTTTACACAAAAGGGATGTTTCCTGGACCGGAGAATCTAATGAGAGTGGACCCATCTCACTGTAATGGTTAAGCAT
Organism: Meconema thalassinum; assembly: GCA_946902985.2. Classification (NCBI taxonomy): domain Eukaryota; kingdom Metazoa; phylum Arthropoda; class Insecta; order Orthoptera; family Tettigoniidae; genus Meconema; species Meconema thalassinum. The sequence continues at coordinate 549,881,007 of OX336389.2, forward strand.
GGTGTCCACAGGCAGGAGAAGTCAGGAATAGTCAGGAAAAGTCAGGAATTTTGTTTTTGGTCAGGAAAAGTCAGGAAAAAGTGTGAAAAAATGGCGTGAGTCAGGAAAAAATGGCGAAAAGTATTAGAAAGTCAGGAATTTTATATTAACCATACAGTATTTTGTGTTATACAGCCATATTTTGATGGTACTAGTTCAACTAATCTCTGAAGATAAAAAGCAATATCTCACTGGACATTATGTGTTTCCATTTTTACAGTACATCATAGTAAAACCTCTTTTACCGATTTTTTGTACGCTTTTTTGGCGTTGGCGTAGGGATGTGGCAACCCCATCACTATAGTTAGGTTATTAAGTACTTTAGTTATATGTTAGTTATTGTTGTTTTAAGGGGCGGAACTACGAGGTCATCTGACCCTCATTAAGTACTTTGATTTATGTATTATTGCATTATAGGAATTTTCTATTTTAAATGAATCAAGAGGCGAGCATTCGTCAAATTTCTAAAAATGAAAAAAGATATATACATATTTGCTCAATAAACCTTTTTTCCGATGTTACGATGACTTCGCGAGTCAGGAATTTTGTTGAAAAATGGTTAAGAAAAGTCAGGAAAATTTACATTGAAAATTCTGTGGACACCATGTTAAGGAGCTGTTTTGTTCATGTTCTCGGTGCAGTTTTCTGGCTTACCGGGCTTTTTTTTTATTAAAAATCATTTAGCCTAAGCTTTCGAACGACATAAGCATCGTTAAAATCGGAATTTGTGGGTTTTCCACTTCTCCGGTGGTGTTTTAGAGCGGAAACTGCCCCCTTAGAAAATTTTTGGAATTCATTCAGCATGCGTTTTTATTTGTTAAAATTGGCCTTGTAAATAAGAAGTTAGTAGATTTTCCACTTCTCTAGAAGGTTTTCCGTCGAAACTGTCAGTTCACAATTTTTGGAAATCACTCAGCATGAGCTCTTGAACGACATTAAATTGCTAAAATTGGCCTAATAGGTGAGGGGTTAGTGGGTTCCATTTTCCGGTGGGTTTTCCGAAAAGACTGTCTCTATAAGCTATTTATGAGATCATCTCAGCAAGATCTTTCAAAAGACATAAAAAAAGTACTCAAATCGATCCAAAAGTAGGAATCTTTGGTCTTTATACATTAGGAAAATTGTGTTTTCCTTTTTAATTTTCCGGTGCGTTTTCCGAGTGAATGACCACTGCAAGAATTATATAAAATCCACTCAGCAAGAGTTTTCGAACGACATACACATATTCAAATAGGTTTTGTAGAGCTCTACAAATAACCGTTAACAACTCATAGACTAAAACCTTGGTTATGTAATATATAATCAATATATTATACTGATGATTTATAGTACTATAGTGATATATGAATATGTTATACATATGCGCCGTGGGGGGGGGGGGGGTCAGGGAGGCAGCGGCGTTTCGCTCACGTAAATAAATTCAACAGCAGCACACCCTTTAAGGACTGAGATGGGATTGGACCCTTGAGGGTTCCTTACCAAGGTGTCGATATCAAGATTTGACGTCAGAGGAATACCCACCACATCACTTTCCATCTCGCTTCTACTTCCAGCTACTGCATCTGCACTTCTCTCCAACTCGATACTCACCACCGGACTTTTCCCCCACGTGGACAGCGTGCTGATTGCCCTGCTGCCGGTCTTCAGAGGTCCTCATGTTGTCTTGCAGGTGCCGATATACTTCTTACCTAATTAGGCCTTAGATGGAAGGATGTTGAAGAAGTGATCCATAAATATCATAATCACCTCAGTGCCCTAATACTGATCCTAGATTGCACTGATTGTAGACTAGACTGGATTCAATTTGAAAATAAAATATTAATACATACTAGCCTTACTCTAATCATGCAATAATAAAATTACTGTATAGTCACAAACGGAATCTACTTGAAAAGATGATAGAAATAAAATAAAACTACTTGAATAGAAGCTGAATACTTACACATAAGCTTATGGCTCGAAACCAACACACAACGTTCACACAAATAAGGAATTACTTCGGAAAATCTCACAGAAAAGCTAACATTTAATTCCAGGGAACGAATACCTTAACTACACTGAGCAGAATAAATAAACAGTCAAGACCTAACTTAAGATGTCTGCCTACAACCTATCACGTGGACACACGATCGAAGAATAACGATGCTAAACTCGGCAAATGAACAACAGGTTACACAAAATTTAAATCAAATTAATAAAAAATATAACAACAGATCCTGCACTGCCTTACTCAATCTTGAGAACACTCACATCATTTCTAATCCTGAAGCACATTCCTGACGTATGTGAAACATGACCTTACCAGTCAGCGTCCAAATGTGAACTAAAATCACAATGTAGTATGGTTTCCACGAGCCAACAAAAACAAAAGAAAATTATGGTGTGCAAATAAATAAATAAATAAATAAATAAATAAATAAACAGTCTTTCTTGCCTAATCTGACTTGAAAATCAACACAACGCAATCCAATGCGAATGTAGTGAAAGGCTGCGACATTAAAAGTACGATATAATAATTAAATATCCCTCTCGGTACGCTGGAAGGTGGAGGTAGATTTCACCGGGCAAATAAAAATATTTCGAATTCACTAAATTTGCCAATTGAATACCTACAAACGTCTACATGTTAAGCATATATATGTTAAGCCTATATTTCCGAAAACATTTTGCTTTTGGCGTAAGGGTGGGCCATATAAAAACATATTTCGGACAAACGATTTAGGTAATGTTGGAGGACTTTCGACCATTTTAAACGGTTTTGGTATTGTGCCTATTAAGGGAGGTATGATTTTTTCTCTCAAACCTCAATTTTCCCCACCCTTTTGGTCAATGGTTGGTGCTGTCAAAAAACTTGACTGAAATAAGTTTTTGGCCCGTATCCCAAGAATAGTTCGAACTTTCAAAGGATTCAATTTTTCACATGCTAAGAATGTCATAGCGATATTTCACTTTTTCGATAAAGCCCCCTCCCATTTCCACGATTTATACATTTAACGAACTTGGCCGAGATTTTGAATAGTTAAATCTTATGTATACATTTTAACGTGACGGTAGTTATCGTGTCCGCAAGATAGTGATACATATAAACATTTGAACTGACGGTGGTTTTAGGCTCTGGGGGATGCGAAACGCGAAGATATGTTGACATTTTCCGGAATTCGCATCACGGTTCTGTACCCAAAATTCACGTAACCACCACCTATTATGCGAAGGATGGAAAGGATCGCCAAGGACGCTGATCCAAAGCTAGAAAAACCAACAATTCCCTGCTAGATGGCTAGTTAGGAATCTCTCGACACATAAGATATTTAAAAATGCGATCGTACTACGACATAGTTACATACAAATCCTACAACAAAGTATTGGAGGACGAGATTTTCCGAATCTCGAGGGTGAACGGTTAATAAAGTGCGCGCCAGTATCTAACTAGCAGTACCACCGTAGCTAATTATTTAATGAAGAAATCGATAATTTCTATAAAAGGAACAGGCAAACTAAACAGTGCCTGCTGGTATATATTCAGCAAAGGACAGCCAATATGGAAATGTACAAACAATTAATAAAATCGCTCCAAAATAAATCTTCAAACTCGAAATAAGAATATTAACTTCGCTTGGAAGCAAAATATACCATGCATTTAGGCAATGTGAGAACACTGTCTTCATTAAGGAGTAAAAATAATAAACTACTTGTTGTTCATACTGTACTGGCTCTCGTTGAATAAATCTGTATAGCGATTGCCTCTATTTACATTTCCTTCCCTAATTTATACATACAACTCCTTAATTATTAATCCTATAAATTCTATGCATTAATAAAAATCTTTAAATCCAACACTTATTATTGTTATATTTAAATATTAAATAATTACATTGTTATTTATTTTTATCGCTGTCAGAACGATACTTCTTCACTCTACGATCTTATTATGTATCACATTACTTTTCACATTGTTCTCGTATAATCGCTTTTAAGCTTGCCAAATCCAATGAACATTGTAACAAACAATAAAGCTAATTACAGTTCCTTATAAGTCTTTATCTTGATAAATTACGGTAAAAATTATATTATATGAGACTATCTTCTTGGTTCTCCAATTATCATTAAATAGTGGTCTTAAATATTCTTATTCACATCCATATTCATTGTTTATCAATTACATCGCTTCCATCGACAACTCTGTCGTTAATACCATTTATATATCGCTATCAGTCATTATATCCACGCTAAAATATTCATATTTACTACTTCATAACAAGTCTTACATGGCGTTACACATGCATAAATTCTCCTACTAACATTCCTTTCCTCTCCAACTTAAATATTGCACGGAATTCAAATACCTCTACGTATCTCTCACGTTTATCTAACTTCCTTACTCTTACTTAATTCCACAATAATTCTTCTATCGATTATACAACATTCTACATTTCCTCGTAGACAACAAATTGTATGATTTCATTTAAAGGGACTGGATAGACTGCCCGCTTCACATACAAGCATTCCGCAGAGCAAGCAAGCTATGCAGTAGCATTGAAGGATTTTATCGGCTCATTTATTTGCAAAGAAAGGAAGAGTTTTTAATTGTATATTTTATAATGGTTATGAATGAGATTTTGGTCGAGCTGGAATTATGACAATATCAAGACTTCTAGGAAGGAACCGGTTTTTGACCAGTCAAGTGGATAAGTGGAGCTAGCTCGAGTCGGCGCGTTGGGTAGATTATTGGCTGAGGAATAACCTAACCACCAAGGGAAGATGATAAAAAAAAGGAGGTGGGCTTCGGACTGGAGAGAAAGGAGAGAGAAATAGGAGGAGAGTCCCACAAAAATTATAAATTTAACTTTAAATACACTCAAAGGCGGTTGCCACTGCAAGTCCGCTCTCTGATACCTAAAGTGGGTAAGGACCTGGTCGAAGCTAACGGGAACCGCAGCTAGGACTTGGGCGGTTTGCCAGAGAAAGGCTTTAGCGTATTCCCTCTCAAGCATGCATATGCCTACTGTGGGGAAGGGTGATGGTCTGACAAGACAAATAGTAACAGATTTATTGCGTATTAACGAGGGCATGAACCTAGGAAGAGTCAGGGAAGACAGGATCTTGCCTAACCGTTGTATTGGAGAAATGATAAATCCAAAAACAAATATTTAATTTATTTAACAAGGCAAAAGAGCGTAATGAGTTTAACAAGCATATAGTTTCAATTTTTGTTAACAATTTGGGGTCGCAGACCTCCTAAAAAACATCTTAAGTATGCGCCAGGCAATTAACAATTCTTTAGGTTTCAAATCTTTATATGTACTAAAATCTTCGTGAGATTTAAAAATAGAAAAGATAAAGTACATAGGTATAAAGACAATTAAAGTGATTAAAGTTAGACAGTAAATCGTGTACAAGGTGTGTACTTTCAGAAATTCCCAAGTACCTATCTTAGAAAAAGTTACAACTTCAAAAATAACACAAAAAAAAGAAAGCAGGTAGAATGAAAGAGAAGTTCCTATAACTTCTTATATTTACGCTGAATTACTATTATAATAGTTATACAAATTAGAGCAGGTCACTTACTGTGAAACCTGAAGAGAAAGTCAAAAGGAAGGTTCTAGACTTCCTATGTTTAAATAGGAATCACGAGACAAATAGGGCAAGTTTCCCTTTCGTGAGACCTAGAAATAACTCACTAATGAGTTGAAAGAATTGTATTCCCTAATTAGAAGGGAGAAACAATGTAAGTTTAAAACGTGTGCTAGACACGTATTTATGCAGAAGTTAATTAATGTTATATAAGAAAAAGGGGAGGGCACTTCTATAGAGTGACACCTCATTGAAAAAAGACTTAAAGTAATAAATTTATTATTATGGTTTGTTAGTAAAGGGTTTAGGAAAGATCAATTGGGATTGAGGATAAATGTTCAATGCCTTATTTATGGTAATCGGACGATCGCGACGCGGTAGAAATGTTGAACAAGCACTAGTTTTCACTATAGTCTGTTGGATGGATGAAAAATTCACTGTAGTAACACCAAAGTTTATGGCAAAGAAAGTTATTGCAATTGTGAAAATATAATTAGTTGCACTAGGTAGGCGAAAGTCTATGGCTTGAGAAAGTTATAGATTGTCATTAAGTACACCAGAGAAAATCCAAACGGAGGAAGAAAAGTTAGCTATTGAGCGTTAAATAATAAGGAAGATCCTTTAGTTTGAGAAAATATTCACACATATGAGTGGAAAATACATGACGTCGTGACTGGTAGATTCTGGAAGGTTCCAGAGCAATCTTGACTAAAGAATGGGGCCAAAGATATTCCAGCGGTGGAACGAGCAAAATATTTTATAGACAGCGGGTATTCGATAATATCCCACGTTGTGAGAAGATTTCTCATTTTAATTAGCTTAAGAAAAGCTACTTTCTATTAAGGTTGGCTTAGACAGCCGAAAGCCCAACATGGTAAATCCCGCGAAGGAGGATATTTCCCCAAAATATAGTAATCTCACACTGCCTATAAAATGATAGTTAAAAGCATGTAGAAGTAAAACCGATGAAGATGAGGTTAAAACCTGAAGTCTGTACTTATCTTTGCTGCATGGCGAAGGTGAAGTTCCCTTTGACGATTAAAGTTCCAACATGGCGTGGAATTTAAAGAATGCCTCTTTAGTTCAGGAGGCTGGCTCTAGTTGAGCCTTGACTGAGTCGACGGTCGACTTACAAGTGAGACCCACTGAGCGAAACGCCGAGGGACCAGGAAAGGGAAAAGAGTGGGGGTAGGAGACAAAAGGAATACATATAAGCATAACCAACATAAGAAAATTAAATGTTTTTCTTGATGAATGGTCTTCAAAGAGTTGATAGCAGACGATACTAGCGCAGCATGGTGAGTGAAAAAGTAGACGAAGTTCTCTTGATCACGGAGATGTTAGCTGGCGATGGCAACGAGATCTGGTGGCGAGATGGAAAAGGAAGTCCTCTTGTACAGGGAAGAATTGAGGAACTTTACAGATTCGCTGCTAGATGACGCCAGGTGAGTCATGGAAGATATATATCTAGAACAGACTCACAAATGACATAAGAGACATGACCACCAAAGAGAAACTAGGAGATCACTGTTGGTGTTTGAGAAAAAGGATGAAATGAACAAGCAAAGAGTATTAAAAATATACTCTGTCATACCGTGTATTCCAAGAATACACCATACTGGGAGGGAAAAACACCAACAGAGAGCAGGAAAAACAATTAAACATTTAAAGGTAATGAAGCAATTGAAGACAGTGGTCTTGTGATATGACCATTAGTGGTCAAGATTTTGGCCACCCTGACTCTCCCATCCCTTCCAGGATAACATTCGGTCACTCTACCAGAAATCCAGACCAGGGGAGGAGAGACATCCCTAACCAAGACTAAGTTCCCCACTTTAATGTCGGGACTGGAAAGAAACCACTTCTGTCTCCGCTGCAAGGAAGTTAAATATTCCAAGTTCCACCTCTTCCAGAAAGAATTGCGAAGGGCTTCAAGTTTACGCCACATAATAGGTAAATTAGAATCCCTATAAGAACTGGAAAGGGGAGGAGGGGCAGAAAGAGAAGGGCCTATAAGGAAGTGACCAGGTGTGAGTGGAATTAGGTCATCAGGGTCATTGGAAAGCGGAGTTAAAGAACGAGAATTAACAACACCTCCAATCACAAAGTAGCTAGAAGCTGCGGGAAATATAGCTCTAGTAAAGATCGCGATAAGATGCGAAAGAAGAATTAACAAGTTTAAACAAAGCGTATAGAAACAAGTACATCTATTAAGGATAAGAATATACCAAATAAACAAAGGAACTATGCGAGTAGAAGGCAAGAACGCCTTAGGTAACAACAATCTAGTAGCCATAAACAATGACCTTAAGTTATAATAAGTATCAATGGGGTTAGTCAGAAAAATAGTTAAGTCAGCGAGAAACGTGACGTGACAAGCATAAATACAAAAACACATCGAATGTGACGACGAGAAAAAACAAGTTTGTTCAACAATGAACAATAAGATTGCAAAATATGTAAGCAAGGTGCAATACATGAGCGCGTAAAAAATACGCAACGATGTTATGAAACAGGAATCGAAGCAGTTGTAGGATACGAGCGTAAGCAAGTGGGAGAGACAGGCAAACACGGCCTTGACCCACATAGTACAGCGAGATAACGAATATAAATAGCTGAACGAGTCCTTGACCGGAACAAGTTTATTTTTGTAATGAGGTGAGCAGCTTCTGAACTTACGGAGGCAACTCGCAAGACAATGGTTGGCAGTCAGCCAGAGTTGAGGTAAGGAAAACTTGCTCTGACCTTTGGCAAGCATACAGGAAATAAACGGCAGCTTGGCGTTATCCGAGCTTGTATACAAACAAGATTGACAAACAAGCAGTTCGAAATAAACAAACAACACAAGTGAAATCAGCTGAGACTTAAAGCGGATATTCAGGTTAGACGGCATGCAGTCAATCGTAGCTTGGACGTGAAAAAACAATTTAGAGACATATGAAATAAATTAAGAAATCAATTTCGCATAATTTTGAGGATCACGGAATCCGACAATTTTCAACAGAAAAAAGCTTAATTCTTCCGAACAAAGAAGAGAAGCTGGGACATTGAGAAGGAGTTTATGCATAAGAATAGTTATTCTAGATGCTAGAGAATTCAGATTTTCAAGCGGTTTCAAAAGCGGCTTCCGATTGTGAGGAAGGGGGAAGGAGCCGGCCGTGGCCATCCTACTAAATAGCGAAAGAAGTGAAACATAGCTTACAGCGAAATGATGGTGACTGATAGCCATGGTTTTACACAAGGGGAAGATATTTTTCGATAGAAAGTTTAAGCAATTACCTGCTATAAGAAGTGACATGAGAAGGTAAACTAAGTGGCACAAGGCGAGGCGAACTTGAATTGCCATTTTGTGCAGAAATAAGGCAAAACCATTTAAACAACTTAAAAAGGTGGCGTAGTTGTTTACAATAAGACATCGTTTCGGCAAGTGTTTTTCAAATGTATCGAGATCAGAAACATAAGTGTTCTCTTTTTCAGAAAGGGGATTTATATCAGCAGTAACAAAATGACATTGCGATTTGGTTTGAAGACTGGGATGTTGGATTTCACCAGTAATAACCCAACCAAAATCGGTGTCTCTGGCGACCACGTTTGAGGATAACTTGCGAACCTGTTTACGAAGGCAATTCCAAAAAACATTGGCACTGAAAAGTACATCAATGGGACCTTGAGCATTAAATTGAGGATCAGCTAACCTTAAGTGCGAAGGAATCTTTAAACCGGAAGTATTAATAGAGCTGCTAGGAGTGTCCTTGCCAATACTGGTAAGAATGAGACAGTTTAAGTTAAGATTGGTGTTTCTTTGACAAACGTCTCTGATTTTCAATTTTGAAGACTGCAAGGCTTGAGATTTCAAATTGTCAATGCCGGATACATTGATGGAAATAGGTGATGATGAAAGACCTAGTTTTTTAATTAACGATTGCGAAACAAAGTTGTGAGTTGAAGCGGAATCGATAAGACCGCGGGTTCGAAACCAATTTCCAAATTTATCTTGGATTTCAAATTGTACAGTGGATAAAAGGACTTGCGCACTGTGAGAAGTTTCGGCGTTAGAAATGCAGGAAGAAGCATTAGTTTGTTCGGAGCTGCTCTGCATGGAGTTTGAAGAAGCGGGTACTGGTGACCTCGATTGATCATGAACGTGCAATAAGGAATGATGCGGTTTTTTGCAATGAAAACAGAGGTTGGAAGACATACAGTTAGAAGAAGAATGCTTGGGTGACAGGCAGTTGAAGCAATGTTTACTATTGAAGACAAATTTCCTTCGGTCTTCGACAGAGAATTCTTTAAAAGATTTCCAGGAGTACAAAGTGTGAAGCTTTTTACAGAGCGTGCATTTTAAAGATTTGTTGAGCGGCCTGATATGTTCTCTTGGATGGTTGAAAGAAGCAGAACGGGGTTGCTTGTTCTCGACAGATGGGGGCTGATGACCATTTGAAGAGACCATTTTTTTCTCAAAAATGTGACACTGATGACTCGTTTCGACATTTTCGCACTGAAATGAGAGTGCTGTAGGGACTTGGCACCGGCTGTTGAGAAACGAGATGAGGTGTTCGAACGAGTATTCCTCCTTGCGAGTGAGTTCGATCTCCCAAGCCTTTAATGTCGAAAAATCGAATCTGGATGTAGCTAGATAAATAAGTATGGTGTCCCAAGTTTGGACTGGCTGCTTAAGTTGATATAACGCTCCAACATGTAATTGCATGGAGTCTAACAAGTCTCTTAAAGAGGTGACGTCATTAGGTTTGACGACTGGCAGGTTGAACAGACAGCGGATGTGGCGAGCGACACACAAACGTAAATTACCATATCTCCCTTTAAGGAGATTAAAGGCGAAGTGGTAGTTATCTGCGCTTAAAGGCAGTGACTCGACCAAGGCCAAGGCCTGTCTTTCCAAGGACGTACGCAAGAAGTAGAATTTATGAATGTCGGGAATGACATCATTTTCATGAATGAGGGAGCAATAGAGTTCATAAAAGGAATTCCATTCACCTTCCTGGCCTGAGAAGTGAGGTAGGCTTATCTTTGGAAGTAAAGGTTTCGGTTTATCCTTGTGAACTGAAGCGGGTGCGAACTGGGCCGGATTGATGACCCTAGTGTCCGGTTCTGAGATACTGCGGATCAGTTGGTGGGCCTTGGCAATCCCTTCAAAATACAAGGGTTCAACCTCGTCCCGATCCGATTGAAGTTCTGGGCAAGCGGATTCAATCTCGGTTTGAATTTGATCGTAGTAATCATAGGACCGTTCGTACAACTTAAGGCGTTGTGTCAAGATGTCTAGATCACACTCGGCGGGATTTATTTTGTTGATGAAATTTCTAAATATGGTGAGTTGCCCTTTATAGGAAGAACGTCTGGCAATGAGAGTTTCATCCTTTTCAGTAGGAGCCATGTCAAAGTAAATAGATTAAAGTATAACTCACGAAACTGTGGAACCTTGGAAACGCTGTCAGGCTGGCAGCAGCAAATAAGTTGAAAGAAGGGGACACCCCAAAGGAGACAGGAGCGGCCTCTTTCCACTTCACAGGCTTTGCACGATGTAGTTATAGCTGAAAAATTCAAAGCAGATATTAATAATTTGCAAAGTATTGTCAAATGACCCTTGAAAAAGAATAGAAAATAACAAATGGACTCTCCCGGGTTTCCGGGACCAAATTTTGGGTAGATTATTGGCTGAGGAATAACCTAACCACCAAGGGAAGGTGATAAAAAAAGGAGGTGGGCTTCGGACTGGAGAGAAAGGAGAGAGAAATAGGAGGAGAGTCCCACAAAAATTATAAATTTAACTTTAAATACACTCAAAGGCGGTTGCCACTGCAAGTCCGCTCTCTGATACCTAAAGTGGGTAAGGATCTGGTCGTAGCTAACGGGAACCGCAGCTAGGACTTGGGCGGTTTGCCAGAGAAAGGCTTTAGCGTATTCCCTCTCAAGCATGCATATGCCTACTGTGGGGAAGGGTGATGGTCTGACAAGACAAATAGTAACAGATTTATTGCGTATTAACGAGGGCATGAACCTAGGAAGAGTCAGGGAAGACAGGATCTTGCCTAACCGTTGTATTGGAGAAATGATAAATCCTAAAACAAATATTTAATTTATTTAACAAGGCAAAAGAGCGTAATGAGTTTAACAAGCATATAGTTTCAATTTTTGTTAACAATTTGGGGTCGCAGACCTCCTAAAAACATCTAAAGTATGCGCCAGGCAATTAACAATTCTTTAGGTTTCAAATCTTTATATGTACTAAAATCTTCGTGAGATTTAAAAATAGAAAAGATAAAGTACAAAGGTATAAAGACAATTAAAGTGTTTAATGTTAGACAGTAAATCGAGTACAAGGTGTGTACTTTCAGAAATTCCCAAGTACCTATCTTAGAAAAAGTTACAACTTCAAAAATAACAAAAAAAAGAAAGCAGGTAGAATGAAAGAGAAGTTCCTATAACTTCTTATATTTACGCTGAATTAATATTATAATAGTTATACAAATTAGAGCAGGTCACTTACTGTGAAACCTGAAGAGAAAGTCAAAAGGAAGGTTCTAGACTTCCTATGTTTAAATAGGAATCACGAGACAAATAGGGCAAGTTTCCCTTTCGTGAGACCTAGAAATAACTCACTAATGAGTTGAAAGAATTGTATTCCCTAATTAGAAGGGAGAAACAATGTAAGTTTAAAACGTGTGCTAGACACGTATTTATGCAGAAGTTAATTAATGTTATATAAGAAAAAGGGGAGGGCACTTCTATAGAGTGACACCTCATTGAAAAAAGACTTAAAGTAATAAATTTATTATTATGGTTTGTTAGTAAATGGTTTAGGAAAGATCAACTGGGATTGAGGATAAATATTCAATGCCTTATTTATGGTAATCGGACAATCGCGACGCGGTAGAAATGTTGAACAAGCACTAGTTTTCACTATAGTCTGTTGGATGGATGAAAAATTCACTGTAGTAACACCAAAGTTTATGGCAAAGAAAGTTATTGCAATTGTGAAAAAATAATTAGTTGCACTAGGTAGGCGAAAGTCTATGGCTTGAGAAAGTTATAGATTGTCATTAAGTACACCAGAGAAAATCCAAACGGAGGAAGAAAAGTTAGCTATTGAGCATTAAATAATAAGGAAGATCCTTTAGTTTGAGAAAATATTCACACATATGAGTGGAAAATACATGACGCCGTGACTGGTAGATTCTGGAAGGTTCCAGAGCAATCTTGACTAAAGAATGGGGCCAAAGATATTCCAGCGGTGGAACGAGCAAAATATTTTATAGACAGCGGGTATTCGATAATATCCCACGTTGTAAGAAGATTTCTCATTTAATTAGCTTAAGAAAAGCTACTTTCTATTAAGGTTGGCTTAGACAGCCGAAAGCCCAACATGGTAAATCCCGCGAAGGAGGATATTTCCCCAAAATATAGTAATCTCACACTGCCTATAAAATGATAGTTAAAAGCATGTAGAAGTAAAACCGATGAAGATGAGGTTAAAACCTGAAGTCTGTACTTATCTTTGCTGCATGGCGAAGGTGAAGTTCCCTTTGACGATTAAAGTTCCAACATGGCGTGGAATTTAAAGAATGCCTCTTTAGTTCAGGAGGCTGGCTCTAGTTGAGCCTTGACTGAGTCGACGGTCGACGTACAAGTGAGACCCACTCAGCGAAACGCCGAGGGACCAGGAAAGGGAAAAGAGTGGGGGTAGGAGACAAAAGGAATACATATAAGCATAACCAGCATAAGAAAATTAAATGTTTTTCTTGATGAATGGTCTTCAAAGAGTTGATAGCAGACGATACTAGCGCAACATGGTGAGTGAAAAAGTAGACGAAGTTCTCTTGATCACGGAGATGTTAGCTGGCGATGGCAACGAGATCTGGTGGCGAGATGGAAAAGGAAGTCCTCTTGTACAGGGAAGAATTGAGGAACTTCACAGATTCGCTGCTAGATGACGCTAGGTGAGTCATGGAAGATATATATCTAGAACAGACTCACAAATGACATAAGAGACATGACCACGAAAGAGAAACTAGGAGATCACTGTTGGTGTTTGAGAAAAAGGATGAAATGAACAAGCAAATAGTATTAGAAATATACTCTATCATACCGTGTATTCCAAGAATACACCACGCGTGCCTGTCGTGCGTCAGCGGAGCCGAACTCGATGACAAAGGAATCACGTGACAGAATTACAACCAATGGGAATATTAATAATTGATGACGTGCAATTATATTATAATTACTTTGCAATACATTTAAAGGTAATTAGAGTACAGAAAAATAAAGATAATTAAAAAGAAACATATCGGAATCTACGTCCAGAAGTTAGCAACACAGCATCCTTCTATATAAATTACCGACATGGAAAGTGCACCGTACCATAATTATGTTCCGTAAATAAACTGGCGAATATGAGACAAGAAATAGCACTGTACCTTAACATCCCCAACTCCAATTTATACACAGCGCATTGCTTTCAAATGTCTTCGGTGACAATATTAGTGAATGCTAGTCTTGATCGGCACTAGACATCAGTAAGCAAAAGCAGCGCGCTCTGTTCACTAACTGAAGTGAATGAATCCCACATATATTTATCAATATGTATGTTAAATCATATAATAAAGTTATAATTATCGTCGAACATAAACAGTCGTATGTAAATTATAAAACTCGCTACGCTCGTTTTATAAACATATAAACATACTCGTGTCTTAATTATTGCCATTATAGGCTCGTTGCATAATGTACTACAGTATTATACGAGTGCGGAACATTTATTTGAATCCAGACGTGGGACATTAACATCGTATTCTTCAGTGAAGCGTTTGGAAAGTTGATAGCAGCGAATGTACATTTTAAACTTGAGCTGAGATCTGGGATTCCACAAAAGCAACGTGAGTTGACGAACATTAAGGTGATCTACATGAACATTGAAATCTTTGATCATTTGAATTCAACAATGAATGTTTATCCATAAATTAGTAGAAATGCTGTATTACGCAATTATAGAAGGTGTCGTTATGGAGTAATTTAACCATGCGACTGGGACCCATCTAAGCAGGGAATTTGGTGGACGACAGAGAGCGACTATGACAATAGTTTCGACTTCAAATTCATGTACAACTTCATTATGTACATCCACAAATAACCATGTTCATCTACGTAATAACTACGAGCAATTACGATGTTTCACTGAACAACTATGTGAACATTTCGATATACAACTTCATCGTATTCCACAAAAATCGTAATTATCTGTCATTATGGATAATCAACTACGATATTGCTCAGTAATGATTTTAAACTTCCAACGGAGGCGTCGAAAAGAAGAATTATAATCTCTGGAAGCAAGAAGAAGATAGGGTTATCCCATCTTTCGCCAGTGTTATCCCATCTATCGCATGAAGCTTGGTTGATGTCGAGGAACTACAGGGAAGCAGAGCCGTTCGTATCCCAGAGGAGTCGGAGAAGAATGTTGTTCGCATCCCAGGATTGCAGTTCGCTTGATGGGAGGAGACCAAGGTCCATGACTTTCATCAGGGATCTGGAACATCGGGGTATTCCATATACCTTATCGATCTTCTTGAGTCGACGCAAGGTAGTCCCTGCAAAATGCATTACTGTAGTTTTGAGTAGTTGACAACATATTTGAGCACCTATTTCTCCATGTTTTATGTGAGTGTATTTTCCACTTTGAAATTCATCGACATTTATTCTTCGAATTTATGTTGGAGGGGTTGTTTCTTTCTCTTCTACATAAATTGGGATTCTACATTTTCTACTTTGATATTTAAAATTTTATGGAACTTCATTTTCCAATATTTAAGGATTTTCCTTAAATTTATTCTCAACGATTTCTAGATATTTAGATAAATGAAGTGGGCATCTTGAATGTGAGAAGTTATTTAGATAGGAAGAAGATTACAGCGTTTGATAGTATTTCAAACATCATTAAGTTATTATAATGACTTTCGGTGATCTAGCAAGAAATATCCATCGTATTATGCTAGGCATATATTGTAATGGAAAAATAGGAATGGAACTATATTCACGTTATGTTGAGACTATTATATTTTGAGAGTGAAAGCTATGATCTTTCATTAATGCCATTTTAACTTTGAAATTTATCTTCTTGAAAGATAATATGACTACTGAGATTTAGGGAAATGCTAAATCCAATCGTAAACGAGAATCACTGGACACATAATAAATACTTTGTGTATTTAAAACATTTTGCAACGTGACGTATAGGCTAATTGTTGTCGTGATTTTGCAATATTGTAATTCTGAAGATAGATCAGTGTGGTGAAACGAACAATTGTATTTTTATTAAATAATTAATAGCAATGTTGAACGACATAGTAATTTCCGAAGTAAACCAATGGGAGGTCTATCAACATAAACGTAATCGTTAACATAAGGAAAAGCTGGTATAAATAACATGTTATGTGGGTAGTAATAATAAACAGCTGTTTTGACTAATAAGTTCAATGGTTATAAGAGATAATACAAGCATTATGTAAATATGTAAAGGAAAGTCTGCGATGATATAGGCCTACAATGGTTATAATGAATTTATAGTGAGATATACGAGGTGATGTAATGCCGTATACAAGTATTTACGATATAATGGAATTCTACGATGATATACGTAATGGAAATGCGAGGGAACTTCCGTATTTTGGAGTATAAAGGTATTATTATGCTGGTATAAGAAATTTGAAGCATGTTTATCGGAAAGTGAGTTCTTGGAACTCTAATATACACACATCAAAAAAAGTTTTGCATCACCTCGGTTGCAAGAGTTCCGGAACCGTTAAATACAAAGGGAATAGAGATCAACACAAACAACATTTCAGCTCGTTTTATTGCTCATGAGACCCACACATTGCATGTTGTACCATCATACAGCTAGACTTTCAGCATTTGTGGTCCAGATTGCAGTACACACCACTACCTCTAATACCCAGTAGCACGTCCTCTTGCATTGATGCATGCCTGTATTCGCCGTGGCATACTATCCACAAGTTCATCAAGACACTGTTGGTCCAAATTGTCCCACTCCTCAACGACAATTCGGCGTAAATCTCTCAGAGTGGTTGGTGGGTCAAGACGTCCATAAACAGCCCTTTTCAACATATCCCAGGCATGATCGATAGGGTTCATGTCTGGCGAACATGCTGGCCACTGTAGTCGAGCGATGTCGTTATCTTGAAGGAACGCATTCACAAGATGTGCACGATGAGGTCGAGAATTGTCGTCCATGAAGACAAATGCCTCTCCAATATTCTGCCGATATGGTTGCACTATGGGTCGGAGGATGTCATTCAGGTATCGTAAAGCCGTTTCGGAGCCTTCCATGACCACCAGTGGCGTACGTCGGCCCCACATAATGCCACCCCAAAACATCAGGGAACCACCACCTTGCTGCACTCGCTGGACAGTGTGTCTAAGACGTTCAGCCTGACCAGGGTGCCTCCAAACACGTCTCCGACGATTGTCTGGTTGAAGGCATATGCGACACTCATCGGTGAAGAGAACCTGATGCCAATTCCGTGGGGTCCATTCAGCATGTTGTTGGGCCCATCTGTACCGCGCTGCATGGTGTCGGGGTTGCAAAGCTGGACCTCGCCATGGACGTCGGGAGTGAAGTTGCGCATCATGCAGCCTATTGCGCACAGTTTGAGTTGAAACACGACGTCCTGTGGCTGAACGAAACGCAATATTCAACATGGTGGCATTGCTGTCAGGGTTCCTCCGAGCGGCAATCCGTAAGTAGCGGTCATCCACTACAGTAGTAGCCCTTGGGCGGCCTGAGCGAGGCCTGTCATCGACAGTTCCTGTATCTCTGTACCTCCTCCATGTCCGAACAACATCGCTTTGGTTCACTCTGAGACGCCTGGAAACTTCCCTTGTTGAGAGCCCTTCTTGACACAAAGTAACAATGCGGACGCGATCGAACTGCGGTATTGACCTTCTAGGCATGGTAGAACTACAGACAACATGAGCAGCGTACCTTCGTCCTGGTGGAATGACTGGAACTGATCGGCTGTCGTACCCCCTCCGTCTAATAGGCCCTGCTCATGCATGGTTGTTTACATCTTTGAGCAGTTTTAGTGACATCTATGAACAGTCAAAGGGACTGTATCTTGGATACAATATACACAGTCAACGTCTATATGCCGGAGATCTGGGAACCGAGGTGATGCAAAACTTTTTTTGATGTGTGTACTTGTTTGTGAACGGTATTGAGGGATAGATAAGAGGAGATATTGGAGGAAAGGATAATGGGGTGGAGTTTAATCTTGTTTGTTGATTCCTATTAAACTACTAGCAGTAGTGCCCGGCTTCGCCCGGTGGATTCATTTGTTTTACAGAACTGGAGTGCTCAAGGATAAGGATCTGAAAGTAAATTTCAAAGCACCAACGCTTATTGTAGCTGTTAACCTCAGTATACTGCACCAGCACCATCGCCCTTATACAGAGGCATACTATGATAACTGTTTTAAGGGGCTTAAGAAATATTTTTGCACTAATTGCTCCCCGTGACTGCAATTTATAAGCAGCTTGCAATTCTGCACCAGAGCATTGGTAGAGGCGACGTGATGCAGCCCGCATTACATGGCAACAATAGACTTCGGTATTATTGAAACCGTTCTGGAGCGCTTGTTCTTCCGACTTACTGAACAAAAAGCAAACCTTAAGGTTACCTGAGATGTGTAGCCTAACGCTACATAGCCTAAACTATTCCTCTTGAATCAGGCTATCATATACAAAAAGAATTTTTCGAATCCGACTGGTAGTTCCAGAGATTAGCGCGTTTAAACACATAAACAAACACACAAACTCTTCAGCTTTATTATATTAGTGTAGATTAAACCGGATTGTGAATAATAATCATATGAGCTAACTTAAATGGTTAGTCATGTTAGCCGAGAATTGATAATAAATCCTATATAAACTAGATGGTAAAGTGATCTTAATAAAGTCAATAATAATAATAATAATAATAATAACCAGTTTAATATTAATAATATGGATAGTTAACAGCCAGTTAAACGGCTAAACTTGAGTAAGTCAAGCGATGTAAATGTTATATATAAGTATTTATACAATTTTAAAGTTCAGTGTAATAATTATTATTTTAATAATAATTTATTTTGCGATTATTAAATGTTTGGGAAACGTTTGAACGTGTGGTATTATTGTGAAGAGGGTTATGTAAGTGGAACAGTGTGTGTATATAGAAGCTACGTGTTGTATAGCAACAATGTTTAGGTGTATTTATGTGAAGATTTTGTTAAATCAGTGAAGATTTCACGTTGGTAATGTTAAATATTACGTTATAGGGAAATCATAACTAGAGATTGAAGACAGTCAAGGCTCATTTCTGTTGAGAAATAACCTTGCATTTTGTGTATGGTTGAAAGTTAGGTATAAACCAGCTGTGCGGAATTGTATACCCCAGTTATATGAATGGAATGGAGAATTATATAAGAGGTTGACGCAGTGAAGTCTAACTTGTAGGAGCAAAGGGAATGCTGTTCTGTATTATGTAACTACCACTCCCGTTCTCTTCTCCAAGACTGCGCGATGTTTTTAAACAATTTCAAATGTGTTTTATATCAAATTTAACGTTGATTGGTGTGAATTAGATCACAGCTGATCTCTCTACTCTGCTGTTGTGCACATAGTGAAGTTATGTCTGACTTTAATTTAATTCCTTTTAATGGGCAAGTGACCCTGAGTTAATTGTTTATTGTTGTTTTATTTTTTCTTATTTAATTGTTTATTTAATAAATGTTCACTTCGTTATTTTTCTACGTGGCGTTTCGTGTGCATTTATTTTAATTATAAGGAGGTTGTGTTGTGGAATTGGATCATATTTTAGGCACCCTTAACCCATCCGACCCGAGAAGTGGTAAGATTCTCACTCTCCACAGGTAGTCACCATCCCAGATGAGTGAAATTGATCCATAGCACAATCGTAGAGACTGTTGTAGGATCACGATGTCTTTGTCGGTAGGATTTTCAGGATTTAGCCTACTAGCCGGAACCTCAAGATTCTACGATCCACTCCATCTTTGGATTTCCGACAGGTGAGCATCATGATTTATACGGGTACCGTAAAACCCGTAAAACGTGCCCAGATACGCAGAACACGTACTTAAAAACTGGTGGTGCACGCACAGACCGAGAGCAGGTATTGTATAGACTGGGAAGTCCGCGCTATAGGTCAAGCGTCGTAATGGCTCACATGGCTAGCGGGCGTTAGGATGGATGTGTGATAGTTGACAGTGCTCGAGGGTTCGAAGGTTCAAGTCCCTTGCATTTTCCTTTTTTGTAACATGCAGTTGACTGGGATGTGGCTAGGTTGTATAATTAATAGTTTTCACAGACTGATTTGTTTATTTGTCCCTGTAAAAGACCGTGTCACTGCGGAGGCCTGGGTTCGATTCCCGGCTCTGCCATGAAATTTAATTCTGGTCTGAGGGCTGGAACGAGGTTCACTAAGCCTCGTGGGGCACACAAACTGAGTAGAGGTGGGTTCGCTTCGTGCCTCGGCCATCCTGGAAGTGGTTTTCCGTGGGTACCCCACTTCTCCGGCCGGTCCTGGTCACCTTAGACAGCTCATCACCGAGGCATGCCGATTCGTTTCGCCAGAGATGTTACAATGAGCAAGACGGCCCTTACAACATTGTACGCAGCTCTGTATCGACCACGGAGGTCGTCACTTCGAGCAGGGGCTGCGTTAAACGCCGTGAATAACCGACATCCTGCCACATGATTCCTAGCCTCTCTCAACCCTGCTCCATACGAAAGGCCCTTTTCAGGGCCAAATAAACAAATCAGTCAGTGAAAAACTAAAAGTATACAACCTTGCCACATCCCAGGCAACTGCATGTTAAAAGAAATGCATGGGACTTGAACCTTCGAACCCTCAAGCACTCTCAACTATCACACATCCATCCTACCGCGCGCTTGCCATGTGAGCTACTTCGACGCTTGTCCTGTACCTTGCACTTCCCAGTCTATGCAATACCTGCTCTCGGTCTGTGCGTGCACCTCCTGTTTTCAAGTACGTGTTCTGCCTGTCTGTGCTCGTCTTGCGGATTCATTCGTGGTACCGATACTGAATTAATAGTGGCGCTCACGATTCCTGCTGTATTCTAGCCCGTAAACACACATTTCGTTATATTACCCGGTTTAGGTAGAGGGGTACTGATGTCATTCAGAATTGAAGTACATGTGATGGGATGCATTAACTGGATCGCAAGGGGCTTGCGGACCACCCGGTATAAGAGTGGGTCATTTATTAAGATAATGTGAAAGAACGTGTGTCAATACTCTTGCTTCAACCTGTTGGTTGGTCCATTTCTTACCGATTCAAGTAATGCATTGCACAACTTGATTGCATTAGAAAATATGTCTACCAAATTTAGAGCTTGCGTTGTGTGACACAAATAAGTATTAACCTGCCTTGTTTGATAATCTTGAACTGCGACTAAAATGTGTTAGATTTCATGAGACCATTTGTGATTGACTGCAATTGACCAACTATAGTAGTATTGTTTCACACTCAAATAGGTTTAATTTCTGAAATTTCATATACCTCTGTGGTATGTGTCCAAAATGAAAAATTGTAAATTAGTTTGATAGCTCTATTTTGGACTACCAACAGTTCCTGTTATAAATCATTCCTGCGATTTCCCCAAATTATATTCGCGTATTTACGACGACTATGTATTCACAGGTAGTATACTAATTTGAGAAGTAGATGCCTCATAATTAATTATCTTAATGTGTGAACAACACCCACGAAAGGCAAGATTTTATTTTTCCTTGACTCGACGAGTATTATGATAGTCCCATGAAAGAGTAGCCTACTATCAATATTTAGTCCCAGAAGCGATTATGTCTTAACTGTTTACACAGTTTTATATGTTAATCTCAAACTAATAACTTACATCACAGAAGTTACAAAGAGGAAATCTGTCATTCTACGGATCGGAGCGTGGAATGTTTGAAGACTGCTAGGCAGTGGAAGGTTAGAAAACTTAGAAAGGGAAATGGATAGGTTGAGGTTAGATTCATGGTTGGGATTAGTGAAATGCGCTGGCAGTAAAAACAGGACTTTTTGACAGGAGACTATAGGGTCATTAGCACCTAAATCAAACAACGGCTATGCGGGGGTAGGTCTCATATTAAGAAGGAAACTTGGACAGCGGGTGGAATATTATGAGCAATATAGTGAACGGATTATTGTAGCAAAAATCAATACAAATCCTACGTGCACCACAGTGGTTGAAGTCTATATGCCCACCAGTCAAGCTGATGATGAAGGTGTTGAAAATGTCTACGAAGAAATAGACGAAATTCTGAGGTATGTCAAGGGTGATGAAAATGTTATAGTAATGGGAGATTGGAATGCTGTGGAACGAAAAGGAAGAGAAGTGAAGATACTAGGAGATTTTGGATTAGGAGAAATGGATGATCGAGGAAGCAGGCTGATGGAATTCTGCACCGAGCAAGAGTTGGTCATAGCTAACACCTTAGTTAATAACAGTAATAGAAGAATATACAGCCTCCGTGGCTTAGGCGGCAGCACGCCGGCCTCTCACCGCTGGGTCCGTGGTTCAAATCCCGGTCACTCCGTGTGAGATCTGTGCTGGACAAAACGGAGGCAGACAGGTTTTTCTCCGGGTACTCCGGTTTTCCCTGTCAAAATTTCATTCCAGCAACACTCTCCACTATCATTTCATTTCATCTGTCATTCAGTTAGTCATTGCCCCAGAGGTGTGCGTCAGGCCTCGGCAGCCGGCACAGTTCATATCCTCGCCGCTAGATGGGGGCTTCATTCATTCCATTCCTGACCCGGTTGGAGACTGGAAGCAGGCAGTGGATTATTTTCAATAGAAGAATATACACATGGATGAGACCAGGAGATACAGGGCGTTACAAAATTGACTTCATTATGGTCAAGCAGAGATTTCGAAACCAGATTTTGGATTGCAAAACATATCCCGGTGCTGACATAAACTCTGACCAGAATCTGGTTGTTATGAAATGCAGTTTAAGTTGAAAAAACTGAAGAAAAGTCAAAAACCAAAAAGGTGGGCAATAGACAGACTGAAAGAGAAGGATGTAAACGAAAGATTCACGAAGAGTATAAAGGAAGGACTAATGAAAACCCCTAAACAAACTTCAATTGGAGACGAATGGGCACGTTTAAAGAATGAAATAACAACATCAGCAGAGGAAAACATTGGTAGGAAAGAAAGAATATGTAGAAAACCGCGGATCACTCAGAATATACTAGAATTAATGGATGAAAGGCGAAAACACAAGAATGTAAGAGATGGAAAGGGGAAAGCAGAATACAGACGTCTGAGAAATGAGGTTAACAAGAAATGCAAGGAAGCAAATGGAGAATGGTTGAAAGAGAAATGTGCAGGTATAGAAAATTGTCTGAAATTAGGAAAAGTAGATACAGCTTATCGAAGGATAAGAATACTTTTGGGGAAAAGATGACTTAAGTGCTGTAATATAAAGGACAGAGAAGGAAAGCCTCTAACAGATAGGGAAGGAAAGGTTGAGAGATGGAAAGCTTACATAGAGTGTTTGTATAAGGGAAAGGAGATTGAGAATTAAGTAATGGAAAGGGAAGAGGAAATTGATGAGGATGCGAAAGGAGATTTAATATTGAGATCAGAATTTGATGGAGCATTGGAAGCAGGAACAAAGCACCAGGCATAGATGATATACCGATTGAGTTGCTACGCTGCATAGGTGATGATGGTTTGGTCAGGTTATTTCACTTGATGTGTAGGATTTATGAGACAGGTGAGGTACCCTCTCATTTCAAGAAGAATGTTATCATCCCTATACCAAAGAGAGTGGGAGCTGACAGATGTGAAGATTACCGTACAATGAGCTTGATTACTCATGCATGTAAGATTCTGTCTACAATAATTTACAAGAGGATGGAATGCCGGAAAGAAGGGGAAATGGGTGAAGACCAGTTTGGTTTCATGAGAAAATTAGGAACAAGGGAAGCTGTACTAAGTCTTGGGCTGATTTTGGAACGTAGAATGAGGAAAGATAAGAAAACGTTCATGGCATTTGTAGACTTAGAAAAGGCGTTTGATAACGTTGATTGGGCTAAATTGTTTGGCATTTTGAAAACGATTGGAATAAAGTACAGAGATTGGAGGGTGATCTACAATCTATACAGAAACCAGACAGCAGTCATTCCAGCTGAAGGACTTGAGAGAGAAGCTTGTATTCGGAAAGGGGTAAGGCAAGGCTGCAACTTATCACCCATACTTTTCAATCTTAACATTGAACAAACAATGAAGGAAATTGGATACAATTTTCAAGTGGGAGTGAAGATTCAAGGAGAAATAATTTCAACTCTGATAATTGCTGATGACATCAGCATCTTGGCCGACGCTCCAGAGGATTTGAATGAATTTTTGAATGGTATGAACTCCGTCTTTAGGAAAGAATTCATGATAAAAATCAATAAATGTAAAACAAAAATATTGGAATGCAGACGAAATAAATCAGAAACCTCTATGGACATAAAATTGGCAGGTGAAAAGCTAAAGAAGGTAGGAGACTCCTGTTACTTAGGAAGCAAAATAACCAGTGATGGACGAAGCAAAGATATAAAACGTAGGTTGGCTCAGGCAACGAAAGCATTTCTACAGAAAAGAAATCTGTTGACATCGAATATAGATTTAGGTATTAGGAAGTCATTTTTGAAAGCCTTGTCTGGAGCGTGGCACTTGATAGAAGTGAAACTTGGATTATTGGTGCAACAGAAAAGAGGAGAATTTAAGCGTTTGAAATGAGCTATTACAAGAGAATGATGAAGATCAGATGGGTAGATAGGGTTACAAACGAAGTGGTGTTAAGGCGAGTGGGAGAGGAAAGATGTTTCTGGCGACTGCTAATGAAGAGAAGAGATAGGTTGGTAGGACACATACTAAGACACCCAGGAATAGCAAGCTTAGTTAAGGAAGGAAGGATCGAGGACAAGAACTCTAGGGGTAGACCAAGGTTAGAATTTGTTAAACAGATTGCCTCGGATGTAGGGTGTGGTAGCTATGTAGACATAAAACGATTAGCTCAGAACAGGGAGGCATGGAGGGCTGCACCAAACCAGTCAAAAAGTGAAGACTCTTAAGAACAATAATTCCTCTTTTAACTCTCTCTCTCTTTTTTTTTTGTAACTAAATTACGAAGCATTTATTTCTGCAGTGTTTAATCTGAGACATGCAGTGATTTTGTTTTGTGTTATACCATAATTCCTTCCTCCTAATCAAATGCATGAGTTAAGCATTCACCAAATATTTTTGTTGAGGTATTTTTATCGTAATTTTTTAATAACCTACTACTAGAACATGTATCGATATTTTTATTTAGTCCAGAAATTCATTATACTGTAATATATGTCTGTGTCTTCGTGTGTACATATACACTTTGTTTCCAAGAAGTAACTAATTAATCAAATTTGTGTAATATTTTTGAAAGTTGGGACTAGAATATTATGTTTATTGGAATTTGCGTCATTTATCAGATATAACACAAGAATGCTATGGCCATTTAAATCGTCTAGTATATTTGCAAGTTTTATATTTCTTCAATCAGACTTTTTGTGCAGGCCTATATACAGCGTGATTCTTTTGTTGGAGCGGGGCCGGCGGCCGGCTCTCGGGCGCGCGCGCCTTCCGCCAGGCAACCGAGCTCGCACCGCGGATTGCGCGTAGGTGGAATCCGTAACAAAGTACATTAATTAATGGTAAATTCACCAGCAAATCATGATTTTAAAACGTACCTATCCACAGGAGATGCTGAGAGTGTTCTCCTTCAGCTGACAGACAGGCGTTGTACCTTGTAAATAAATTAGCGTTTACACATTGTGATTCCCTACTGTTTTGAGGGATATCTGCTGCCGTATATTGTTCTCCAGCTCCACTAGAGTACGGGTAATTGATCTGTACACTGTGTATTTTAAATTAACCCATGGGCTTAAAAGGTCCGTGCTTCGATTAATCACAGTAAACACGCAGGGGGGTGCGGGAGTAGCTACATAATGTAACGATGTAACTTACAAAGTTACTGTCTGTTAGCTGAAGGAGAACATTTTTAGTATCATCATAGCGTTTAGAAGAGAAAGTGTGCCGACTCCCGAATTTGCCGTATCTTTAGTATGGGTAGTTGCTGCGCCCGCCGGTAGACTGCGTAGCGGTTGATAGTTGCTGGGGGAGTCACTTTCTAAGCGCTCGCGAGTTTGAAAACACAGAAATACTGCCGTGTTTAGTCCTTATTTCTTGGTGTTGAAAGTGTATGTGATCAAGAAGCGATAGTGAAATAATACATACGTTATGACACTGGTGTGTTTAGTATTTGTAAGCCCATACATTACGGTACTTCTTTACATTTGTGCTGTCGTGTGAATTATAACCTGGTGAGATTCGTCCAACAAAACTGTGTAAGTAAATATGCCGTGTTGTTTTGTTCCCGGGTGCCGATCTGGATACGACAAGTCATCTGCAACAGGTAGGCACTTTTTTAGACCTCCAAAAGGCGAAGATGATTTATTTAAATGGGCAAAGGCCATTCCGAGGAAAGACATTAAATTGTCAAATAAGTCATATGTATGTGACAAACATTTCTCCGATAATTTCCTTATTAAAACGGACACTTTCACAATAGATGGAAAGACAGTCGAAATGGCAAGAATGAGATGGAGTTTGAAGCCTGGTGCAGTCCCACACATTTTTCCAAACTTGCCGAAATATTTCACTACGCAACAGAAAGCACGCAAATCTCCTCTGAAGAGGACTATGAGAAAGACTGACATATCGAAATCTTGTACCAAAATTTCGGCAGTTGGTTCTCCAATGGTAGTTCCTGGTACTTCTTATGGTGTAGATAGTGAGGTCGATGCCAGCAAAGTTATTGCCAGTCTCAAACGCAAAGTAAAAAATCTTAATAGAAATTTAGTGAGAACACAGAATAAGCTACTGAAAGAGAGGGAAAAGGTAACATTGTTGGAAAAGAAAGTTGCGACTGTTATTCCATCCCAATCTCGTTGTACATGTAAGCCGAATTTCCTGAGTAAGAAGCAAAAGTTAGTTATAGACACTATGTTTAAGAAGTGCCAAACAAGTCCAACAGGCATGCGATACAGTGATGAATTTATTCTGGAGAGTTTGCTTCTCAAAATTAAATCTCCCAAGGGTTACAGGCATTGCCTAATGCACGGCTTACTACCTCTCCCTTCTGAAAGGCATTTAAGAACCCTCTGCAAGGGATTTAAGTGCTCGTATGGCGCAAACACGAATGCTATAAATGCAATTGCAGAAGCATTTAAAAATGAACAAGACGAAAATCAACGTTTAGGGGTAGTGATATTCGATGAAGTTAAGTTGAGGGAGGAAATTCGATTTAATTCTTCCTCGCTCAAATTGGATGGTTTTGTGGACTTAGGTGATTTAACTCCAGAGGATAAAAGGAATACCTTAGCCAACCATGCTTTGGTATTCATGTTTGTTCCCCTCCTCCATAATTGGATCCAGCCGGTAGCAGTTTATGCCAGCAAAAATGCAACACCTGGTGATATTTTGGCAAAAAAAACCCAATCCAAATTATTATACAGCTGGAACAAGCTGGAGCGAGAGTGATAGGTTTCACAAGTGATGGAAGTCAGTCGAATAAGAAGGCTTGGATAAACTTAGGAATAACCGGAAAACCAGGAAATGTGAAATGTAGTATCCGAAATCCAGTTAATCAAGAGAGAAAACTGTGGGCCTTTTCAGACTTTGTACATACCTCAAAATGTGTAAGGAACTATCTCCACGATAAAAGTTAGTTGCTGTACAAAAATCAAGAAATAGATTTTAATTTCTACGGACAGGTTTATGCCATGGACACTTCCCCCGAGTTTTCAGGTCTTAAAGCTTGTCCAAAATTGACTTCCGCACACATAAACCCTACGTCTTTCCAAAGAATGAACGCGAGACTCGCTTTCCAATTATTCAGCAATGCGACCGCGAATGCCATTAAGTTCTTCCGGCAAACTAACCCCGACATTTTTAGCGGCAGTGAGAATACAGAATTATTCACGAGAGACATGAACAATCTATCAGATGCGCTTAACTCCAGAATACCAACAAACGCACTGTACAAAGATTCTCCTTCGCATAAGACATTAATGGACTTTTATGAAACCATTAGCTCAGAAAATAACACATTTGCCTCAAATAGGACAATGGAATCTCTGAGAGTCACGCTAAAGAGTACCTTAGAAGTCGCTCATTATTTATGGTCCAAAGGCTTCAAGTACGTGTTGACAGGGAAATTCAATCAAGACCCCTTAGAACGTCATTTTGGAATTTTAAGGTCCATAAGTTGCGACGATCACCCATCAACTGTAGATTTTCTTCATTTGCATATGTTACAGTGGGTGTATGTTCCAATTAAGATGGCTATATCAGCGTCTGGGAACTGTGAACCTAAGTTAGAACCGCCTCTCACGTCATTTGTTAATCAAATGCGATTATATGCGAAGCAAACCGAGGAACAAAACAAATCTGTTAAGTTGTGTGTGGAGGACAAAATTAGAGACAAAGTGGTGATAACGGACTGGGAGAATGATCCTCCCCTTCCTTATGAAGACAACATTCCGAAACAATGCTTGGTTTACTATCTAGCAGGGTACATTGTCAAGCAACTAAGGAAAGGAATCAGCTGTGTGAAGTGTGCAACAACCCTTGAAAGTGAAAGACCGTCAGACACAATAGCTGCAACTTTCACCAGCATAAAGAACTTTGGCACAATAAATGCCCTTACTTACCTAACTCACCCGTCCGACAGTGTCTTCAACATTCTTTTACAGGTCGAAGTAGTCGTTGAAAAGAAACTAGCTTCCCTTTCAAATTTGTGGGGTGATATATTTTATGAGTGTTTGGACAGCATAGATGAGATTGTTTTAGGGCCGTGTGATTTAGGATGTTGTATGGAACATAAACTGGACCTTATTGGAAAACTCGTTTTTCATTTCATGAAGTGCCGCTTTTTCTTTCGTACGAAAGAAATTAGGAAAGAGCAATCATCTTCTAAGTCTGGAAAATCGTCGCGTAAGCTGTCCAAAGTTTCGGACAACTGACAGCTATAATTTGCATGGGTGAGTTTATATTATACTGTATTAGCCTATATTATATTTACAGTATTTGTGCGGTAGTGAATGGTCTGTAGCTTTACGATTTTTACACATTCAGTTACATTTGACTCCCGTCCGAATGTTTAATTTCCTTATTGTATGAACCTATGACGTAATCTGATGTTTCATAATTAACACAACGGACATCAGCGTTTTATATACTCAGTGCGGAGAATTTTATATTTGGATCATCTTGTCTAATACAACGTAGTGTAAGCTGATAACATTCAGTTGCTGAAAAATAACATTCAACTGCTTCTATTGATACCGTCCTCACTCAGCGCTAGCCGACGCTAGAGCTGCCTAGCGGCTGGACCATACAAACTCCACAAGTCGCGTCACTTTTCCTTCTATACGCTATGGTATCATCGTGAAATGATCAGTTCTAACCTTTAACTGGTGACGTGAGGTCATCCAGATTCCCAAGAAATGAAAAGAACATCTGTGCTTCTTTAATTAAATCTTGCAGCTGTTGTTTATGTTACCTTCTTATCTGTGCGCTGACACTACACACCCTCGTTGATGAAAGTTTAGCGACTTAATGACTTTACTGACCCTGGCGGCCCGAGCTCGGTTGGCTGGCGGACGGTGCGCTCGCCCGGCAATCGGCCGCCGACCCCGCTCCAGCAAATGAATCTCACTGTATAATCTAACAGTGACTGTTGATTTCCTTGAATTCTGGTTAACAAGTGATTGCACCGCGTGAATTAAAAACTCTCCATTAATGATAGGCATAAATTTAGAGATTTTGAAGTTTCATACACGTCAATATTAAATACTTCTACCTCGATTGTAGATTATTTCTTGAGCTTCATTATTACAGATTCCAGAGCTGGCTAAAATTATTATACTGTGACTCATGAGGATTAAATACTCACATGATGTTTACATTAGTAGTACCCGTTATTAGTAAATCTATAATACTAAATGAATCACTAATGCATTGCACTACTTCACTTTGATTAGCATTTCTCACATATATTGAAATGCCTACTCCTCTGCAGTATATGGCTGATCAATGATACATTCTTCCCCGGGTCAGTGCCAGTTTTCTAACATTACAATTATATCAGGAAAGGTTAACCTATTTACAGCTAGTTCGATACTCTCAAGTTTATTCTGTATGCTCCTTGCGTTCAAGTAACACGAAAAATGAAGTATCGAAAATATTTGCCATACAAATAATTAGTACAGGTAATTGAATTGTATGATTTCTCCATACTTTCAATCCGATTAAGTTATTAATTATCGTGCAGTATGTAGCAGCGCGAAGAACATGTTCATTCCAGCTTCACGGTGATATATTATTTATATTCCTAGGTCAAACTCTGCGTGAGATCATTTCTTTAGAATTTAGAAATCTGCATAAAATATTCGTTTTGAGAAACTCAAGGAAGACGTTCTACTATGATATTCTAAAAGTAGATAAATTAAACTTCCACAAAATGCCAAGAATCCTTTTTTTGTTGTTGTTGTAAAATTTCGAAAAAAATGCATTTCTCAGTTTGAACAAATAGGCCTACCTTAATTTTGAGCAATACATTACTGTTGAAACGGTACATCTATCTATAGAGTAAGCTTTTGAATTTTGAATTTTCGGCTAATACTTCTATACCTGTTTGTGTTTACCGTTTCTTAGCCTATGGGCTGACGTCGAAAGTACTGGAGTGAATGGCATGAAAAATCGTATTCAAGAATCTTTACAATAAAACTAGGTTGCAGATAATTTATATACAGTGCTCAAAAAATGTATGCATGATGCGATTTAGTGACTTGTTTATTTTTCTATGTGCATGTAATCACATTGTACACAATGTAGGGTGCATACAAAGAAAAACAACATGCAATCTGCTGTGCAAAAGATACAGAAACACAAAATATATAACAAAAGTGATAATGTGGAACTTCTTTCACACGTCTTTTTCATGTTGGGGCATATCAATACCGTGTATGGCCACCGCGAGCCTTAAGGCATGCTTGCAGACGACGAGGCATACTGAGAACCAACGGATCCAAGCTGGTTTGGGCAGATTATTGCACTCTTTGATAGCAGCTTAAATCAGTTGCTGAATGTTAGTTGGGAGAATGCGACGGTGCGATATTGTTCTCTTTCCATGCAAGTTCAATCAAACAGATCATGTCCGCAGAATAGGCAGGCCACTCCATCTCCGTATGCCATGCATCTGAAGGAACTGATTGACCACCTTAGCTTGAAGGGGCGAGCATTATCGTCCACTAGTGTGAAGCCCTCACCCATAGTGGCAGCGAAACTTGTAACTACAGGTTTGAGGATGTTGTCTCTGTACACCAGATGACCTCGTAGTTCCGCCCCCTTAAAACAATAATAACTAACTACCTCAGACTAGTCATGTTACCATGGATAGGAATGAGAGGCGTACGTCGATAAAACATCAATAAACCTCGTTGCTGTTGGTAGCGTTCCTGGATGAGGTCTCCATTGATTTGCACCCGTACAGTAGGAGCATTCGAGTGTGGCGACGAGTGGGTGAGGGATTTCACGAGCCCTTCATCCAGGAACGCCACCAACAGCAAGGAGGTTCAGGCATATTTTAGGGTGGGATCATGTTTGGTCGACGTACGCCTCTAATTCCTATCCACGGTAACATGTATGGTGTGGTGTACAGAGACAACATCCATGAACCTGTCGTGGGCGTGGTGGTGCAGCGGTCAAGCTGTTAGCCTCTCACCAAGGTGGACTGGGTTCGATTCCTGGTCAATGCATGTGAGATTTTCGAAGTGGAATACCATGTCCTGTTCCTTGTTCCAAGTAAATGGAGGCCCCGTGGTTCATGATCGCCGGATTAACGTTCACGTAAAACTACAAGCTTCCTTCCTGAACCCTGCCTTACAGGATTTTCTGCCACAATGGGTAAGGACTTCGCACTAGTGGACGATAATGCACGCCCCATCTAGCTAGGGTGGTCAATCAGTTCCTTTCGATGCATGGCATACCGCGAATGGAGTGGCCTGAATATTCTGTGGACATGAACTGTATTGAACATGCATGGAAAGATCTTAAGAGGACAATTTCGCATCGTCCCATTCTCCAAACAAACATCCAGCAACCGATTTAAGCTGCTATCAAAGAGTGGGATAATCTGCCCAAACAAGGTTGGATTCGTTGGTTCTCAGTATGCCTCGTCGTCTGCAACCATGCCTTAGGCTCGTGGTGGCCATACACGGTATTGATATGCTCCAACATGAAAAAGAGGTGTGTACCAAGTCCCACATTATCACTTTTGTTATTCATTTTGTGTTTCTGTCTTTTTTGCAGAGCAGATTGTGTGTTGTTTTTCTTTGTATATAGCCTATATTGTGTATAATGTGATTACATGCACACACAAAAATAAGTAAGTCACTAAATCGCAATATGCCAAACTTTTTTGAGCACTGTAGTACCGCACTAAAGAAGTCTTGCACAGGCAGGAATGATGGCTGATGGGCTCCTGGAGCACACAGCTTTGGGGATGGAGCATAAACCTATTAGCGACTTTCATATAGACAAGTGACGAGCGCACTGTAGCCTCGCGGCGTAGGGCTGTCCCTTGTTTCTAGTTGCTAAGCAAATGCATGGCGTGTTTACTCCACAGGAAAGCTGCTGCTGATAATATGAATAATACTCTACTCCAGGCAAATGCCGGAATGATTCATAACTTAAGGCCATGGCGCCTCCTTCCGAATCCTTACCTGAATTACAAATACACACACTACTATGAAAATGAAAATCCACAGCCTGCTTCCAGTCTCCGACCGGGTCAGGAATGGAATGAATGAAGCCCCCATCTAGCGGCGAGGATATGAACTGTGCCGGCTGCCGAGGCCTGGCGCACTCCTCTGGGGCAATGATTAAATGAATGACAGATGAAATGAAATGATAGTGGAGAGTGTTGCTGGAATGACATGTTGACAGGGAAAACCGGAGTACCCGGAGAAAAACCTGCCTGCCTCCGTTTTGTCCAGCACAGATCTCACATGGAGTGACCGGGATTTGAACCACGGACCCAGCGGTGAGAGGCCGGCGTGCTGCCGCCTAAGCCACGGAGGCTTCCACACACTACTATAGACATCACAATAATATAGGATAAGTTATGTACTTGTCCACTATACAATACAAAATATCTTTTTATTTATACATTTTGTATTTTGTATTGTATAGTGGACAAGTACATAACTTATCAAAATCAATACGGAAAAACTTGAAAAAAAAATGACTAAAGTCATAGATATTCATAATATAGGATATCAGACAAATTCTACACACACCCAAGTATACGGGGCCAAATGGCCACTATGTCCAAGCCCCACAAATGAAACATCATCATCTTCACGGAACTACTTCTTTTAGTTCCAGGGTGTTTTTTTTTTTTTTTTTTTTTTGAAATTGTTTAACGTCTTTAATGGGCAAGTTTCAAAGCATTTTGTTAATTTCTGGGTCAGTAAACTCGTAGCCCAATACATGATTTAGGCAGGCGCACGATACGGGCCACTACGATGTGTAGTAATGCGGCGCGCGCCTCGAGTGTAGGATGAGAGAGAGAGAGAGAGAGGGAGAGATAGAGTGGCTCGTGCGCCGTGTATACCACCCCACTAGTTCTCCTACTACAAGCACCTCCCCTCCCCTCCCGGCCCGTGACCACCTTTCTTGCCTGGCTCTGGCTAGCCTTGCCTCCCTGCAGTCAGTCGTGTTGTTGACAGCGTATCTGTCGTCCGGAGCTCGGTTATACACCATCTGTTGAGTTGTGCTCGCCAAAAAGGGGCGGCTTCTTGGTCGACTTCAATTTCAAAAATCTCGAGTGACACTAGGAAAATGTGTAATACCGTAACTGAATAAAAGCAAAAGCTTGTTGCACAGTTGTGTAATTGCGATGTCATGAATGATGTGTAAGTGGGCGTGTCGTGTTCCTTTTTCTGGGTAAATTTTATAGCGCAATGTGGACGCTTACTTCATCGTATCTTTGTGTGGTATTCGTTGAAATTACTTTTTGACGCACTTAACACGTTCACGATTACATCTTTAGTTTGCTTATATGCATTAGTTGTGACGTGCTTTCGGTTTCCAGCTGCCTGGCAGTTATTCTGCTTGTTGCTGAAAGCATAATTTAGTCCTGAATATATCAAGCACAGGACGTACACTTAGCGTGAGTGGCGAATTACTTACTATTATAGTAAAATTGTGAATGGTAGGTACGGTAGAGGCGGATTGTTGTTGGATATCTCCATCGTCAGACTGGTTTCTCGTCCCCATTTGGAATCGTCCTCAATTAGGTGAGTTCAACTGTCAGCATCTTTTAAGAGCATGTGTGTAAATAATATGGTAAAATTATCATCAGTGGTGTAGGTGTTGATTATTAGCAGTGATAGTGTTTCAGACGATAAGCTTATTGGCGGAATGATACCTTACGTTCAACACACATAATTTTGAGCAGAGCTGTCGTTCGAAGAACATCGCTAGTTTTACCTCGTGCACGTTGTGATGAAATTCAGCCTTGTAAACATTGGGTAATTATCATTAGTGAACTTCCTGCGGTGTGTCCAATAGCTACGGCTGCCTAGTAGCTTCTTCAGGCCCATTTGTACAATCCGCCACTAAAGACCGGCGTAATGTCTCAACTTTTCCCCTCATGCTAGATGTGTACTCCTTCCATTTAATTCCCAAAAAGATAAATCAAATATATTTACGAGATGCGTTCAAATCAAATCCGTTACGTAAGTCCAACACAACTTTTTTGGCGCCATTTCTTGCATATTTGAATAACAACCTTTATGCCCACTGTGACGGTGGTCCCAGACATTCTTCCAGTAATTCGTTGTATATTTTGTGTAAACTTAGTTTGCACACGGTAATGTGGTACATTCTGTATTATTGTACATGCTGTTAAATGTTCTATGCATAAAATGTCATAGTACTGTTCGACAAAAGGTTGTGATCTCTAGTAGTATCTCCATCACTTCATATGCGTACAATGTACATTATTGACGTGAATTGTTGCGAGGAGCGTGTGAAATGCGGTGTTACAAGAGAATGACGATCAGATGGGTCGATGGATTAACAAATGAAGAGGTGGGAGAGAAGAGACTTCTAATGAAAGAAGAGATAGGTTGATAGGACATTTACTAAGGAACCCAGGTTGTGGGTTGAGGATAAGAACTGTAGGGGTAAACAAAGGTTAGAATATATTAAACAGATTGCCTCGAATATAAGGTGTGGTAGCAATGTAGAGTTAAGCTCAGAGTAGGGAGGAATGGAGTCAAAAGGCTGAAGACTCGAGCAACAACAATCGTTACGAAGCATTGAAATGCTTAAACGAATTATCCTTCGCTAAATTTACTCCTCTCTGCTGAATAATAAAGTCCTCTAATGTAGTATTCAAAGTTTTGGTCCCTCCCCCCAACGGAGGCGGAGGAGTAAATTGACTGGGCCTGAGACGCTAAGAACTGAATCTGTGCGTAGTGTAGACATGACATACGAGCTGTGAGCATGGGTGGAGAAGGAAACTAAATGATGCCCCCCCCCCCCAATACAGCAGACGAAATGCAGACTTAGTGTAGTTTGGCGAATAGCACGTGTGTCCCTAGCAGTGAGCGGTGTTTGCAGATCTTAATTCTACAGACATAGGAAGAACATTTTTTGTGGTTAGTGTAGTAGCCTTCTGTGCCTTGGAAGGTTTTATTCGTGGTTTACATTCAGCCTCGTTATAGCAGCTCGTTAAATCGTGCACGACGGCCGCGCGGGCAGCTGCTGCAAATCCGGAGGTCACAGGTTCGAGTCCCTCTCTCCAGCATCCTAGACGCTTCCTTCCCTACCCCCGTGGCGTAGCTATGCTCGTTAAATCTTGCACAATGGCTGCGCGGGCAACTGCAGCAGATCCATTCCTTTCCGTAATAATCACAAGAATATAGGTTATCAGGCGAGTATAACACCCGCCCAACTACACGGGGCTGATGACCTAGCCCCCCTATTAAAATCACTGGTTTTACTGTAGCTATTGCAGTAATGCAGCTTACACCAGTAAACAAAAGCCGCCAGAAATTTAAATATATTCCCCCGAATCCATTTGTCGCGCTGAACACGGAACTGTTTTAAGTTTTATTACAGGACTTGCATATTTTCAATTATTTACTGTAACTTAGAATTTATGAAAATAAAAGTTCATGCCAAACATTATAATATATGTAATCTGATACCAGTACCCTACGTGCAATGAGCACGTAGTGGCTAGCAGTCTTGTCTGTCACCGCGAAGGCTCGGGTTAGATTCCCGGCTCTGCCCAAAAAAAAAAAAAGGTTCTGAGGATTTGATTCCCACCTCAGGCATGCTGGAAGTGATTTTCCGTGGTTTCACACTTCTAATCCAGCCATATGCCACAGCCGCCTCCTTCCTAGCCCTATCCCCCAATTTACAAATACACACACTAGTGCAGCCATCATCATGAATGAGATGTGTTCCATTAGCAGGGTTGAAACCTTTTACCAGATGGCCGTCGTATGTCAACATTCAGCTGCCAACAGTTATGATATGCAGTCTTAAACTGGCTCCCCAATCACCGGCGATGTTCCTACACAACTGAAAGTCTTAGTAAAATCTTACACCCATTGGTGGAAAAAATTAAATGTGGCGACTGTAGAAAAAGTATCATCGAAATGCCACTGATTACATACCCTGTAATTTCTGCACTAATGTTTAGCCAGGAGAAATCATTTTACTTAGCTTCATCGCATTGGAAGTCATTTTTCTATGCTGCCTCGTTTAGAATTTATTATGAAAGGGGCCAAGAAATATTGTCAAATATGGGCACGAGCCCTGTGGTTGTCGACGTCTCATTCGTAGTGAGCCCTTGTGAGGGGGTAGGCATTAGATATCATATCATGTTCAAGACTAGATGTTAAGCCCCTAAAATTGAAATCTTACCGGGATGTAGCCGACCATTGTGTGCCGTAGCGGCTAGCATTCTTGGCTGTCTCCCCGGAGGTCCAGGTTCGATTCCCGACTCTGCCAATAAATTTAATTCTAGTCTGAGGGTTCGAATGGTGTACATTCAGCCTCGTGAGGCAAGACTCAGAAAATTTGGTTCGATTCTCACCTCTGTCATCTTAGAAGTGGATTTCTGTAGTTTTCCCGTTTCTACTCCAGTCAAATGTCGGGATGGTTCCTAACATAAGGCCGCCTCCTTCCCAACCTTTGCCTGAATTACAAATACTCGCACTTATCAGAAATATTTCACCCACACTCACGTACCCGGGTCTACATGGCCACAATGTCGCAAAGCCGCTATATAAGTCAACAAAGGATGTAGCCACCCTCTTTAGAAATTGTCGCCGGACAATCATAGCTCCTGTGAAGGTGGTCTTCGCCCGTAAAAGTGAAGGCTATATTCCCTATTAAAAGGAAGAGAACATAGTTATATGCAAAACTTGATTGGCAACAGGTACAGCAATGTGTCAGCTATTTTTCGACGGGCTCCAAACTAATTGACTCATGTCATGGCGTGGTATCAACTTTAGTAGTCCTGTGTCATAGAAGTCTGCCGCCTGCGAAAGGAACCAACGTGTGATATTAGTCTTCAGCACTTTGTCAGTGTGAAAATGCTGACCGGAGAACAGAGATTTTTTGAGGTGTAAGAAAAGGCGGAAATAGCTGGGAGCAAAATGAAGACTACGGCGGATGATCAAACAGTTCCCAGCCAAACTTCTGCCGAACATTTGCTGTCCTGACCTTGCTCCCAGGGATTTTTGAAAATAATACGTCTTGAAACTAAGGGGGAAAAAACCTAATCCGCTTTTATTATACAACCAATACTGCATAACGTTATCAACATATTAC
Source organism: Meconema thalassinum (assembly GCA_946902985.2). Classification (NCBI taxonomy): domain Eukaryota; kingdom Metazoa; phylum Arthropoda; class Insecta; order Orthoptera; family Tettigoniidae; genus Meconema; species Meconema thalassinum. Next base: position 549,918,692 of record OX336389.2, read on the forward strand.
GAACCACTTTCTGAAAATAGCCCTTAGGTCCATTGACAATGTTCCATGCATAGGTATGAAATGACGTCTTCAGATATAATGAAACCGGTATTGTATGTCGCGAGTGTGATTCCCGCATGAAACCTTACCTTAACAGCGCGGAAAGTGCGGCACTGACTTATTACCTTTTATGAAGAGCCAAACAATTTTAGTGTGCAGTCCTTAGATTTTTATTAGTTTGTTACTAGTAGAGACAGAAAAGGAATTTCAGGCTCAAAACTGCTGTGGGATGATGGCAGGTCGAGAAACTGGGTTTTAAATATCTCAATTAGAGGTAAGCCGTGGATAAAGGAGTATTAATATTAAGTTAAATATTTAAAAGTATGTAACCGTTTCTTGTTTTTAGTATAATATGCTTCACTCTGGATGTGACCCGTACTCTGGTTTCTGGTTACATCCATGTTTTGTAAACCCCTTCGATTTTTGACTTCGAAGAAAGTAAGATTATGGGCAAGATCACTCCGTGGGTAACTCCTCGATGCCTGGCCGTCGGCAGTTCAATGCTGACCTTCAAACATAACTTACCTGCGATAAAGGGTGCTGTAGTGGGATAGTGGCAGCCAGGTTTCGATACATTCAGCATGTCAAGGAATACTCGAACACGCTGTTTTAAATGTTTTAAACATAGAACCCTGTTCAGATATTCTGTTGCTAATAATTGTTTTCTCTGGCTGCTACTAAAGAACCATTTTATGTAACACGAAAGTCGGGATGAAGGTGGTCTTGTGATTAGCCATATTATTGTTTTACCTATTTATCTTCAGGGGTAGTTTAAATTAGGTGCGGTGTGTGACCTTCCCTCTCGCTCAGAAAATCTACGGCTGAATTACTGTACTCGATTTGATTCCTGAACGAATGTTTTTGATGTGTAACATCTTTCCGCTCGGTTGCTGGATAGTTTTGTGGGAGTGATTTTGAAAATTGGGGACGGAAGTGGATCGGAACGATCGAGCTGGCAGTGGTGGATCGAACGGAAGTATGCACTGTCCGATCGATCGAACGGAAGTGTACTAGCTGGAAGTGGTGGAAAACGGAAGTATGCACTGCCCGATCGAACGGAAGTGTACTAGCTAGCAGTGGTGGAAAACGGAAGTATGCACTGCCCACTCGTTCGATCGATCCAGCGGGCAGTGATACGAGAAACAATGAGCTTGCGGTGTCTGAAATTGATGCCATGACGTAGTCTCGGCCATGTGGAATGTATATGACATACTGATACTGAACGGAAAACGGTCATGCGAACTCTGGTGTCAAGTGATTGAAACAAATGACGTGGTATATCTTCGAAGTCTTCGTATCAGTATTTAAATGGTAAAATGCCTTAATATCAAACATTGTAAGTAGTCGGCATTGCCGGTATTATGTTTCTGTACAATGGCTATTCAAATATTAACCCACATAACGGTAATGCAGTTATCAATATAATATAATCGTTGTGGTTATACGAGAATTGAGCAAGCCTTCATGAACTATTATTGAATACATTCTCTTTTCTCACAAGAGGGCCTATTCATAAGGCATTTTAAACTCAATTTCACGCAGGAACATCATCGAAACAAGCAAAATATAAATGAAATTTAATTCCGTAATGCAGTATTATTGGAACGTGGAAATAAGTCACCATCTTCTGCACAATATTTGCGTAGTCAAAATAGCCGTGGAGTTAGTGCGTATGACTGTGAATCTAGAGATCTTGGGTTCGAATCCTTGGCGGGGTAGATATTTTTGCTACCAGATTACCATTTTAAACGATATTTATCATATCAATATGACTCATTTTAACAGAATCCATATGAAATTACGTGTTGGTCTGTGAATGAAGAGGACCTGTTTATAAGGAATTTAAGGTTATGAGCGGTGTCGCGTCTATTAATCTAGTTGATCCATATCGTATTCTTTATTTAGGCTAGTGCTGGTGCAAGCTACAAATCATCTAATAAAATGAGTTCCGTATTATAAACTACACTATCTGTAAAACACTCCCTTTTACAATAGATTAATATTTGTGCCAATGTATGTATGTCTACCCCTTATTATTCCCGTTTTTCCAACGGGGTCGGGGATGAGATGCGATTGAAGTCTTTGTGGCGATGGTTTTACGGCAGGATGCCCTTCCTGACGCCAACCTCATGAGAGGAGTTAATGAGAGATGATTTTTTTAGCGTATGGCTTTTAGTGCCGGGAGTGTCCGAGGACATGTTCGGCTCGCCAGTTTTGTAGCTGCTTCGAGACGGACACCCAATGGGTGAGCTACAAGTACCGTTGGGGAGGGAAGTGGGAATGTAAGGACGAGGAGTTGGAAGGTAGCGGCTGTGGCCTATAGTTAAGGACCAACCCCGGCATTTGCCTGGAAGGAAGATGGTAAACCACAGAAGACCATCTTCAAGGTTGCCGGCGGGGGGATTCGAACCTCCTCGCCTCCCGGATGTGAGCGACTGCCAGCAGTCATGCCGTAACGACCACGGCTAACTCACCCGGTAGAGATGAAATGAATAATGGTGAATGAAACTGGGCAAGGATGTGGAAGGAAGCGGCCGTGGCCTGTCAGAAGGTACCGTCCCAGCATTTGCCTGGTGTTGAAAATGGGAAACCACGGAAAACCATTTCAAGGACGGCCGACGGTGGGGCTCGAACCCACGCGTCTACCGAGTTAGCAGAGAGCTTGGCCCCATGACCTAATGCTGCGCTTTAGCCAGCGTAGCCACTACTGTCGGGATTAATATTTGTGCCAATAATAGTATAAAATACCGGTGTATCAACAATTTCTTCTATGTCAGATGTTACACATCATATGCGACTACTGTAAGGCTGTTTTTTTTTCCCTTGCCGAACATTGTATGAATCAATATAGAACAATGAATACAAATACACGCTAAAATTGATAAACCAAAATTTATGGAGTTTCATTAAACTGAGGTGTGGAAGAGAAATTAAAAAAAGAGAAACACGCAAACTACAAATTCGAGTTCGAAAGTGAAATAAGAACATGGTTCCCCCCCTAATGAAGTGTAAGTTGTGTGAAGTTTTGAAGCCATTTGTTCAGTGTTGCCTGTCCAAACTATCAATGTATACTTTCCTGTCGGTTAACACGCTTTTGCCCATTTACATTAGGCGGAGTAACTTCACTGGTGCCCAAAATTTAAGCAAACGGAAATTGCAAGGTTGCATTTATTTTGCCACAAGGCCGTATAAACAGGTGATAGTCAAGTAGCAACAATGTAAGGAATACAGAAAGTAAACCAGTGTATAATGCACAACCGTAGTCTAGACAAAAAAGTTCTTCGATTTTTCCAACTTCATGGCTTTGCACGCACATTCCGAGAACTGGCTAATGTACTCAGTATGGGGTGTGACCACCTCTGCCAGCAATACAGGCCTGAAAACGGTGGGTCATGCTGCGAATGTGTTCATCAATCTCATGTTGAGGCAATAACGCCCATTCTTCCTGCGGAGCAGCACTACGGAGAGTGGTTGGTGGATGCTCTCCCTAGTGCGTCCCAGACATGCTCTATGGGATTCAAATCGGGAGAGTGAGAAGGCCACACCATGCGTGCAACATCTTCAGTTTCCAAGAAAACATGAACCACCTGTGCTCTTATGAGGTCGGGCATTATCATCAATCAGTACGAAGTCTTGGCCCAGAGCACCTCGCAACAACCGAACATGAGTGTCCCAAGATCTCGTCACGATACCTGACAGTGTAGTGGTCCCAATTTGTGACCAGAATGAAATAATGTTGTAGACTATATTTTATTATTATTATTATTATTATTATTATCAATATTTTTTATTTTACATTTTACCTTTTATTAGTTATTATGTTAACTAATGTGTTTATATCTATTATTATGCGGTAATGTAGAATATTATGGCAATTGAAAGGACTTGGAGCTATACACATTATATTTGAAATAAGTTAGACGCTTGACTGAATACTATTTCTGAAGAAAATACGTAAAGAGGAAGAAAGAGGGTTATTCGCGGAAGGCCGGCTTATCTACTGCTTCTTGGTAACGACATGAATAGACACTAATGTCTTTCACTTCAAGAATTATACCAGTAAACAAATCATCCCTCCGCGCATCTTCTCTCTGTGTCCCTCCGCGCATCTTCTCTCTCTGTCCCGTCTTGTGTTTCCAACATGGCGCGCATCTTATCGAGTGTTTGAATCTACCTTAACCACAAAGACTTTATTGCGTTCGGACCTTTGATTCACTTCAATTACGAATTTATCTACGGCATATTCACTGAACCAAATATGTTTTCCTATCGTGTCGAAACCCGAGGCTCTGTGTTAATAAAAAAAAGGATGCTCGTAGTTTTGTTATCGTGCGATTATTTAAAACATTATAACATTGTGTTAGGCGGGGAATGACACATGAACGATGAGTGATATAAGAAGACGAAATTACGTGTGTCCTTGAACCCTATGAACCAACTAATTGCTTATTTGTCATCCGTCACCATCTTATCTTGCAAAAGATCGAAAGTTGACGGGGAGAAACAGCTGCTTCCTTGAAGGGTTACGACACGTACTCTTGAGAATCAGAAGGCAGAATGATCTACTGTTAGTACAAAGACTTAACTGTAACGTGAAGTGGAGGGTAATTATAAAACAAAATAATAATTATACCGCCCATAGGAAAATAATACTGTCAGGTGTATATGCGGATTAGCCATCATCAAAATGTCATTACGAAACATGGCGAGCAGGCTATATATTTTCGGTTGAGCTGACATAGGCTACTAAGAAGTAAACAATCTCCTATAAATAAGATTAAATGTTAGGATACAACATGTGTATATAACTTACAGATGTTGTCGCTAATCTTCCTCCATTGCTTCTATTCCACCTAGACCGCCGTCAGATGATTCACTACTATTACTATCACCATTAACTTTCACTTTCGTCACAGTTGGAATTTCATTCTTGAGAAAAAGAAGAAAACACTTTCCTACGAATTCCACACAGAACAAAATTCTAAATACTGAGACACATGAACCCCCTTTCCTTGTGACGCCGGCCGACTTCTCGCCGGAGACTCACCATGAGCTTTGAATTCAGCGCGCACCGAGTCAACACTCTAGGTCGAAACGCCAGTCAAGTATGCAGTCTTCTTCACCAACTCTTCTACTGTCCACTCTGGATTGTCATCCCTCAACCTACTACAGTATATACATTTAAAATCATTTGTTTGCACCTTTTACTGAACTTCTCCCCACTTTTATTATTTTTGAAGTATTTTGTTGGTGATTCAACCTTTACAGCTGCAGTTTGAACACGTTGTCTACTTGAAGGAGCCATATTGAAGTCCGTGCAATCATAACAGTATTGCCAACGTTTGAACCTGATTTGCCACAACATTGAATGAGTCGGTTACTCTTTTGCAGCTCAAACAAGGTTTATACAGAACGAAATATAATATCAAATTCGTACCGAATTAATCTGCCTATCGTATAAAATACCACTACAAGCAATATTCGCGCACACAGTTAATCACATGAAAAGCAAGGTTGGTGCAGCTCCCAGTTAACGAGAAAATGATTAATTTATTCATAGATTTATACCAAGGAATTTCTTAAAAGTAATCTAGCCAGTTTATCGAAACATAGCAACATGCGCTGAAACATCTTGTACTGCAAAAACAAGCAGAAAAATTGGGAACTATTTCCTTGCGCGTTAGCCTTTTCACAGACCAGAACATCAAAGGGACCGCGTAGGTAAACTACTAAATTTTCTGCTGTTTCGGGAAAATGTCGTACTGTTTCGTTCCTGGATGTAAATCGGGTTACGAAAGAAAATCTGACGGTAGACATTTTTTCACACCACCAAAAGAAACAAATCTGTTTGCGAAATGGGCGAGAGTTATTCCGCGGAAAGGTAAGCGATTGTCGATCAAAAGTAGAATCTGTGACGTGCGTTTTTCGGAAGATTTAATTATTATAAAGACGGGCTGTTTCGTAGTGAACTGTGAGAACGTGGAACTTCCTCACGAGAAGTGGAAATTAAAACCAGGAATAGTACCTCACATTTTTCAAAATTCACCGAAATATCTATCCACTGAGGTAAAATCACGAAGGCGCCCAGTAGGATACGGACTGAAGGCAGCCTTCCATGGTTACTTGTTCTACTTCGTGCCATCCTTACTTAAAACGAAAAAATGTATAATCCGTCTTAATAATAATAGGCCTAAATTAATAATAGTTATAGATTCTTTTGGGACTTCGCGACATTGTGGTCACGTAGCCCCGTGTGCTTGGGTGTGTGGAGAAGTTGTCTGATAACCTGTGTCATTGTGATGTCTGTGGTAGTGTGTGTATTCGGAATTGAGGTAGGATTTGGGTAGGAAGCGGCCGTGGCCTTCTGTTAGGTACCATCCCGGTATTTGCCTGGAGTAGAAGTGGGAAACCACGGAAAACCACTTCCAGGATAGTTGAGGTAGGAATCGAAGACGCCTCTTATCAGTTTTGCCTCATGAGGCTGAGTAAACACCGTTCCAGCCCTCAGATCAGAATTACATTTCTTGGCCGAGCTGGGAATCGACCCGGGCCTCCCCGGTGATAGCCAAGAATGAGACGGACATCATATAATAATAATAATAATAATATAATAATAATAATAATAATGGCCAACCTGCCAATAAAATAAACGGCCATCCAATTCTTCGCTTCCGTTACCGTCCTCCTGATCAATATCATGATCAGTATCCGAGTCTTCGGATCTTGTTTCAACTTTGTCTTCAGTATGAGTCACAAATTCCTTTGAAATTACTGAATCATGAACTAGCGATTCGTTATCTTACTCGTGTAGAGTTACTTTTAGACTCGCCATTTTAGAACTCCAGGAAAATGCTTACTAAGGTATGGTGTAAGATGTCCCGAGACGATAAGATTATAACTTGAACTGTTGGCTTGATATTAAAACTAAAATGAACCACGGAACTGTCAGACCAATGCGCGACTAACGGAAGGTTTTAAAAGATAGTTCTACATGGGGACTGAGAATATCAATAAAAACTTACATAACAGTAATTACATACATATTTTTACAGAATATAAAGAAAGCAGGTCACTGACATTACGTACGTATGCATCATATGCGCAGTCTTCAGGAAATTATGCTAGGTAGCGGTGGTCCAGTGGCTAGCGTGCTGTTCTCGCGAGTATAAAGTTACAATTTTCGCGGCCCGAACCTCACCAGGTCCAACTTTTTTTGCTTATTATTTTTTGTTTTTATGTTATGCTTGGTGTTTCTGTATTATCCTTTATATGTACGGTACCGGTAATTATTTGGGTGATCCGTGGTTCAACAGGGTATTAATAATAACTTTGCGTCAGTCAAGAGCATAGACTACGCTTAATTATTCAAGAGAGCATTCATGCTGATGCAGAGGATCCCTTAATAGAAAGAATATTTCTGCAAAGGAGAAAAGCAAAGAACATCAGACAGAGGCCGGATCATTTTCTGAACTGGGTGAAAATTAATTCTTTATACGGATCAGACTGACCAAATACACAGTTTTGAGGTTATTTGATCAAATTATCGATGGACTGGAACATACGACTGACAGGTACTTAATTCTTGGATATGCTATATTAGTTTGAATTATATTTATATATATATACGATATAGGCTACTATTATTTACTGACTCGTAACCAATGCATGTATTAATTATGTTTGTTCACGGCCGTGGTTTGTTATTCTCACGGCCTCTCATGGAGTATCGCAGTGGTCAATTCGATATTCATCCGTTTCCAAAGAAGTTCAAATTTCGTGTCAATATGTCCACAAAGTTAGCTCCGTTTGTTACAAACTTCGCTAGTCTCTCGGACAAACATGGAATAGCGAGCCCCGGAATAAAATCTTGTCGTACAACCCACCCTTGGAGATTACCAAGGAAGACGCTAGCCCAGGTATAGCTATTCCGATGGATAACCAGAGTTCGTACAACTGGGCCTAACTCCAAGCTTGCAGGTTCGTTCCTGGCCACGGTAAGGTCAAAGAAATTTTATAAAATATTTTCTAAAAGTTATACAAAGCAATTGTCACACCATTACACTACATCAGATGTTTTATAATAGTTCAGCAAAATACTGTAGTTCACTTAACTATATTATGGTAATTGAAATTCCGTGGTGGCAATACCGGTATGTAAAAGACACTGAAAGTTAAAGTGAACGCATATGGGTTAAACCATGGGTCGCACGAGTAAAATCTTGGTGAACGAGGACTTGCAAAATTACAATAATATTTAATTATTAATAATTATGAGGATATCCAGAAACGCGTTCCACTAAAGTCGAAACTCCAAGAACATCATGGTTTCCAAGAAAAGCCAAAACTAAAAACTGGCAAGACAAGGACTGAAGCGAGGAAGGAACAGCATAGGAAACGAATGCGGGAATACTGGGCGAACGTTAAAGCCCGGGCGCAAAGACATGGAAAAGGGCAGTTGAAATAGCGTGGTCCGTAGAGGCCGAAACGACAGCAAGAAGAAGAATGAAGAAATGAATGATGACGTTCCTAACAACCACTGCCCGAGCAAATAAAATTGAAACATACGAAATAAAAAGTAGGCAATAAGTGGAATGCGATCCTTGGTCATATCGTACTGGAGTCGAGCACTCTAGCCATTCCGTCCACTTACCACTTTCTTATTGGGTTGGTTACTTGTTACCTACCGGTAAAGATAAATTGATTCTTTACACTCGCTTGTAATACCGTATGTGAAATTGACGAATTACCTATAATACAAATATTATAATATAAAATACACTGCTATTCATGGCTTATTTCAGCCTATTTAATTCTTCTTCATATCCTCAAATGTGCGTCCTTTGTGTGCAGTGCTTATAGCCTCGGCTATTTTTACCTACACTTAATATGCGTAATTTATGTTTTACATTGTATAACATTCATTATGTAACATTTCATGCATTTCACACTCTGATATGAGCATCATTGTTATGGTAATATTCCAGCTGTTATGATCCGCCATTTTGGTTTGAAGCTTTCATCAAAGATAGCATGGTGCTTGGAGAAAAGATCTGTCCTAATCTTTCCCATAAAGGGAGAACGCGAATCAGGCGTAAGCCTGACCAAAATAGCTACTGTGAAACAGAAAGTAGACTGAAGCGGTGCGGTACAGTGGGCATAAAAGTGCATCACCAGAAAACCAAAGTTAAATAAGGTATAAATATGTTTATTGAAGTAACAAGTTTTTAAATAATGACAAAAAAATTCACATTAAATGCATACAAATAAGTAAAGCAGAAGTGACTAGTTATAAGTTTAGCAAATTGGAAGGGTCTTGTGACAGAACCCGAACTAGTGAAAAACCAATGATAAGGCTTGCCTTAATTTGAGAGGAATAAGATTGAATTATAATATACAATAATAAAAGAATTATAAAAAGATGAATTATGTGATAAGAGTAAGAGGTTTATCTTCTTAATGAAACTTGAACTTATCTTCCAAAATGAAGAGCCAGGCTCCATAAAATCTCAGCTAGCATAATGTTGTTTAAGAAGTCCTTGACAATTTCTTCCGCAGGAGGCGTTCATGGCCTCAAGATGCATATTCCTTGAATATGAACGCTCATTGCTTCTTTTCCCTTTCTTGAAGAGGATGACACCTGTAGTGTCTAGGCGATGACTCGGTAGAACAATGAAACTAGTTAGCAGCCAGGAAAACTGCTGTTGCCGTGAAGTATAATACCATCTGAGGTGTGACTTGTAGAGTACTGCGGTTTGCAAACATTCCAGCCATCTAGAGCGATGTGTTCAGCGTGAAGGCCTCGTAACGTAGTAGCGAGGTGTCGTAGCGACTGTCAATAGTGCCATGAGGTATGGCAGCGTGCGAAGTGATCCGAAGAGAATGAAGCGTTGATCAGAAGCGATGCGATCAGAATGAGCGCTGATCAGAATGCTCGATCTGAAGTGCGGTGATCAGAATGATGAACTCCTTTTTTTTTTCGGGGGGGGGGGGGGGGGAGAGTACCCGCACCCCCCGCGTGGCACCCGACCTTACTTCTGGTGCCTCCGACATGCAATTTCCTCAAAACGGAGTCCATACCATTCAAAAACTCATTCAAATCCTCAGGCGTGTCAGCCAAGATGACTATGTTGAAATTTTATCCTTGAATCTTCTGTCCCACCTTAAATTTTTCTCCCATTTCCTTCATTGCTTGTTCAATGTAGATTGAAAAGTATGGGTGATAAGTTGCAGCCTTGCCTTACACCTTTCTGAATACCAGCTTCTCTTTCATGTCCTTCAGCTCGAATGACTGCTGTCTGGTTTCTGTATAGATTGCGGATCACCCATTTATCCCTGTACTTTAGTCCAATAGTTTTCAAAATGTCAAACAATCTAGTACAATCATCGTTATCAGAAGCCTTTTCTAAGTCTACAAATGCCATGAACGTTTTCTTATCCTTTATTCTAGCTTCCAAAATCAGCCTAAGACTTAGTACAACTTCCCTTGTTCCTACATTTCTCCTGAAACCAAACTGGTCTTAAACCAACTCCGTTTCTATCTGACGTTCCATCCTCTTGTAAATTATTCTAGACAGGATATTTGTTGTAAATTATTCTAGACAGGATATTTGAAGCATGAGTAATAAAGCTGATTGTACGGTAATCTTCACATCTGTCAGCTCTCACTTTCTTCGGTATAGGGATGATAAAATTCTTCTTGAAATCAAAGGGTACCTCACCTGTCTCATAAATCCTTCACACCAAGTGAAATACCCTGATCAGACCTTCATCTCCTATGCAGCGTAGCAACTCAATCGGTATATCATCTATGCCTGGTGCTTTGTTCCTGCTTAATTCTTCCAATTCTCTGTCAAATTCCACTCTCGATATTGAATCTCCTTTTGCATCCTCATCAATTTCCTCCTCCCTTTCCATTACATGATTTTCAATCTCCTTTCCCTTATACAAACACTCTATGTAAGCTTTCCATCTCTCAACCTTTTCTTCCCTATCTGTTAAGAGGCTTTCCATTTTTGTCCTTAATATTACAGCACTTAGCCTTCTTTTCCCCAAAAGTATTCTTAAACGTTCGAAAAGCTGTGTCTACTTCTCCTAATTTCAGACAATTTGCTATACCTGCACATTTCTCTTTTAACCATTCTTCCTTCGCTTCCTTCCCCCTGTGGGAGGGAGTTTAGAATACGCCCACGGTATCCCCTGCCTGTCGTAAGAGGCAACTAAGAGGGGGGGACCTTGGCTCTACTTTAAGGACTCCGCGTCGGTTTGTGAATTGACCCCCAGTGGGTGGGAGGAAGCGAATACATCCACGGTAATCCCTGCCAGTCGTAAAAGGCGACTAAAAGGGTTTCTCGGATCGGTCCCCTTTCGAGGGTTTGAGTCACCTCTAAAAGACATACATCCGTGCGGTATAACTCTCATTAGGTTATATCGCACTTCTTTCCGTTACTGCTTTCAGGGTCTGGCAACCAAAATTTCTATATGTGCGTGCTGTTAGGGGATGGGCCACTTAAGTCTGCGACTACGCTCGAAAACCTGTCCGGTCTTGGCCGCGCCGACAGGTGGGTGCACCATGTACCCGTGCAGTAGTATCCGCCTGACTACGCAGGTCCCCGCACAGCCGAATGTCAGAGCTGTAAAATCCAGTATATGCCAAGGGGTACATGCCGATACGGCATTGTAAAACATCGGACACACGGGCAATGCCTTCCAAGCTAGGCTGGCCTTGCCCTGGCTGGGTAGCGCGTACTGTGACGGCCCGTGATCGGATGTCTGTGGCATTCGGGGAGGATGATCTGGCCATGGGTTCCAAATGAAAAATCCCCAAATAGGTTGGTTCCACACCCAAGTCTTTAACTTTCGATTCCCTACGGGGATCAACCCATGGGAACAATCTGTACCTGAAAATCTGGGTGCTAACACCCCCAAGTTTCTGGTAGCGACCAGAACAGATGGGGATGATTTCAAGCTGGTAAATAGTATTTTATTTTCTCGCCACATAGAAGGTGTCTATGGTGAGCTTGAGAAAGTATAAAAGATGAGGAACGGTAGCTTGTTGCTCAAGACTAGGACTGGTGAGCAAGTTGAACAACTTCTGAAATGTGACCACTTTGGCTAGATACCTGTCAGTGGAAAAGCATAAGTCTCTGAATCTGGTCCGAGGAGTTATTTTCCACCGGGACCTGATTCTGAACACTGACGAGGAGCTCAAGGAGGATATGTGGCGCCGTCACGTGACTGATGTCCGGCGCATTACGCGCAAGGTCAATGGTCAAATCGTGGATACTGGTGCTTTCATCATTTCCTTTGAGCTTTCGGTGCTCCCGGAGAAAGTCAAGGTAACAAGTTACAGTTGTGACGTACTGCCTTACATCCCTCCCCCAATGAGGTGTTAAAACTGCCAGAAGTTCGGGCACATGTTACCCCGATGCTCGAGCCCTCAAATCTGCGGAACATGCGGTAAGGTACCACACGAAGCGGAAGAGTGCACAACACCGTATCAGTGCACTAATTGCCCTGGATTTCATTCTCCTCGGAAAAGGAACTGCCCTGTCTTCCAGAGTGAGAAGAAAATCCAGGAGGTCAAAGCCCTGGATGGTCTCACCTACCAGGAGGCCTGCAGGAAGTACCATACCATGATTTCTCCTTCTCCAAAGATTGATTATAGAGCTGTGATACCAAATTTGGTCCCGGCTACCTCATCTTTTGTCTCAGCTGTGAAACCTTCCAATGTACCACCGCCATCTACATCTCCATCTACACATCAGAATCAGAGCCCGAAGGTGATTTCTACCACACCTTCGGCCACAACGAAGGCTGTGCGAGCGAAGGCTGCTCCACCCGCACAGCAGGGGAGGAAGTTGAAGACTTACTCCCCACTCGGGAGTGACTTCCTCCCCACCCAAACGGTCGGCGAAAGCCGCGCCGAAGCCGGCGGAGGCGGCATCGTCGACCAGAGTCAGGAATAAGTCGCCTGACCCGTCTAAATAGTCTATCTGAAAGAGGCGGGGTAGAAGGGAGCCCGCACTAAGCGTTCCCTTTCTCCTCCAAAAAAAAGGGGAAGCCATCCGCCCCACCACCTGCGGATGCTTCTGCGCCTGGGGACGTCTTGGTCCCCAGATCTGCGCGCTCCCCACGGAGATCCCCCGCCGCCAAACTGCGTCCAGGAAATCTTCCGCTGAGTCTATTCACTCCACGACCTCGCCTGAGGATATGGAGATTATAGTCGACGTAGTGGGTGATGATCCTCCAGAGGTTAAGTTGTAGCTTGCTGCTCCAACTTATTCCCTAGTTTATACGTTCGCACTATGGCACTGTTACAGTGGAATTGTAACAGTTATGACAGGCATTTGACAGAGCTCCGTAAGCTCATTGCACAATACGCAGCGAGTATAGTCTGCCTACAGGAAACAAACCTCAGACCTGCTCACGAGACTGTCCTGAGAGGTTTCAGACTATACTCGAAAGAGCGACACGACGCCGCCCGGGCCTCCGGGGGCGTTTGTACCTTCGGTCGCTCTGACTGCTATAGTGGCGAGTTTCCACTCGCCACTCCTCCGGAAGCTATTGCAGTTCGCGTGTCCTTGCCTGCTATGACAACTGTTTGTAACGTGTACCTTCCACCGAACCAGCCCCTTGATATTAATGACGTATTTGATCTTGTTGATCAACTTCCAGTCCCTTTCCTTATCGTGGGTGATTTCAACTCGCATCACCCCCAATGGGGATCACCATCTTCCTGCCCCAGAGGAAGGGACGTGGAGGGCTTAATTCAAGGGTTGGATTTATCTCTATTAAATACAGGGGAAGCTACACAATTTAGCTTAGCGCACGGCACGTACTCACACATTGACTTGAGTGTGTGTAGCTGTGCGCTGGTCCCCTTATTTGGTTAGTATGTACACGACGACCTCTGTGACAGTGACCATTTCCCGATCGTTCTTACACTTCTGAACCAGAAGCCCGTGTCGTTCCCCAGTCGTTGGGTACTTAAACGGGCCAATTGGCCATCATTTACAGAACGCACTGTATTTGACGATCTGGGGATGCCGGAGCATCGATGACGAGGTACAGCACATCACTGACGTGCTTCTTGTTGCCGCCGAGGAATCTATTCCATCCTTTTCTGGGACTCCTCGTCGCAAACTCGTCCCCTGGTGGACAGAGGATAATGCAGCTGCAATAAGAGACCGTCGTCGAGCTCATTAGCACTACCGTCGGCGTCCAACCATGGCCAATTTGGTGGCGTTTAAGAAATTTCGTGCCAAGGCACGGATTCGTATCCGCCAGAGTAAGAAACAATCATGGGAACGGTATGTGTCGTCTATTACGGCACATACCCCCTCCTCTCAAGTGTGGACTAAACTACGACGCATTTCGGGATTTCAGACATCTTCTACTGTACCGGGAATCCATCGATAATGAATTGGTTACAGATCCTTATTGCGTTGCAAACCATCTCGCCTCGTATTTTGCCGATATATCCGGTTCGGATAATTGTTCCAGATTTCGTTGCTTTGAAACGCGAGGCAGAACGCTTCCAGCTCAGTTTTGCTTCCCGCGCTTCGCAGGAGTACAACGTGCCCTTTACGGAGTGGGAACTCCGCGGAGCGCTGGCGCTCTGCAAGAACACGTCTCCCGGGCCGGATAATATTCACAACCAGATGCTTAAACACCTTAACGATGGGAGCATTCGTTCTTTGCTCAGGGTGTTAAATCGTATCTGGTTGGAAGGTGTGTTTCCAGCGCAATGGCAGGAAGGTATAATTATACCTATCCTGTAGCCCGATAAGGATCCCAGTTTGACAGGGAGTTAGACCTATTTGTCTCATAAACGGTCTGTGCAAGCTCTTTGAGAGGCTGGTCAATCGGCGCCAGGTGTGGGTCCTGGAGAAACGAGGACTCCTGTCTGAATACCAGTGTGGTTTCAGGGCGTCTCGGTGTACCAACGACCATCTGGTACGCCTCGAGACCGCCATACAGGACGCTTTTCTCCGGAGACGGCACCTAGTCGCTGTTTTCTGTGACCTCGAGAAGGCCTATGACACCACTTGGTGTTACGGCATCCTCTCTACCCTACATCAATGGAAATTCCGAGGTAACTTGCTGGTCTTGATTGCGAATTTTCTGTCCCTTCGCCTATTCCGTGTCCGAATAGGGGGTACATATTCGCAATATCATGTACAGGAAAACGGAGTCCCCCAGGAATCGGTGCTTAGCGTAACATTATTTTCGAATGCCATAAACGGTATAGTCGCTGCTGCTGCTGCTGGTCCAGCAGTGGTACCGTCGCTATATGTAGACGACTTCGCTCTACATTATAGTGCGCAAAATAGGGCGGTCGCTGAACGACAGCTACAACAAGCTATTCGGAGAGTGGAACGCTGGACACTGGAGCATGGCTTTCGGTTCTCAAACACTAAGACCTCGGTTGTCCATTTCTGACGAAAGCGCACTCTCCATCCTGATCCTGAGCTTTATCTGGGCAATGTAGCTTTACCTGTTGTTGATACGTACCGGTTCCTTGGGCTCCTTTTCGATCATAAGTTAACGTGGGAGTCACACGTGCGGTGTTTGAAAACTGCCTGTGCTAAGAAGCTCAACATTTTGCGGTTTCTTAGCGGCACATCGTGGGGGGGGGGGGGCGGACCGCACGGTGCTCCTACGTTTTTATAAGGCACTGATTTTATCTCGATTAGATTATGGCAGTGTAGCATATGGTTCGGCCCGTAAGTCAGTGCTTGTTAAACTGGACAGTGTCCACCACGGCGGTGAGGCTGGCGACGGGAGCCTTTCGGACGAGCCCAGTCGTCAACTTGCTCGCCGAGGCCGGCGTACCTCCTTTACACCTGAGGCGCCAACAAGTACTGCTGACCTATGCTGCAACTATTCGACAGATGCCACTTCATCCAAGCTATCCATGTCTGTTTTCCAATCCGAATCGCCGGCTGTATGATGCGCTCGCCTGAGCCACTCGGCCGGCGGGGATTCGCTTGGATGACTTATACCGGCAGTTCCGATTTCCTGCTGTCTCCTGTATCGTCCGAGTACCTAGCAAGGCCCCTCCGTGGATGGTCTCTCGCCCAGATATCATCCTGGATCTGCACACCGGCCCCAAGTCGGGCACGGACTCCTCCGTCCATCGGAGGCTGTTCCAGTCCTTGGTGAGCCGGTATCCAGGATCAGGGCTTCTATTCACGGACGGTTCTCGGGTAAACGAGAAAGTGGGCTGTGCGTTTGTGGTTGAGGATCTTCGGTTTCTCTTTTCACTTCCCGAGGCCTGTGGCATGTACACAGCGGAACTCAATGCCATCTTAGAGGCTCTGCGGTACACGTTATCAGACGATCACCAGCACTTTCTTGTGTGTACTGACTCTCTGCGTGCGCTGCAAGCGATCGATGTGTTTTTCCCGAAGCATCCGTTGGTCCCGCGTGTGCACGACCTGCTCGTCAGTGCGTGTAACGCTGGAACCGGGATGACCTTTGTGTGGCCTCCTAGCCACATGGGTATTGCGGGAAACGAGCTTGCTGATCAGGCGGCGAGAGAGGCAGTCGCACTGCCCTCGCTACCGTATAAGGTACCTGCTAGTGATGTGCGCTCTCAGTTGCGGCATTCGATCCTGTCGCATTGGGAGGAAGCGTGGCGTGCCACGCCTCCACCCATCAAACTTAGAGGCATCAAGGAGACAACGAAGGTGTGGAAATCTTCCTTCCGATCTCTCCGGAGCTAAGCTGTGGTACTCTGTCGACTCCGGATCGGCCATGGGATTGCTACGCACTCCCTCTTGCTGAAGAGAGAAGACCCCCCCCCCCTGTGTGTACTTGCGGTGCCCATCTAACTGTGGCACCCAATCTCTTGGAGTGTGTGGATCTGGCCGATCTGCTAAGGACTCTTAAACTGCCTAGTACCCTCTCCCTTATTCTCCGTGATGACGGGCCGTCAGTAGACGTCATCCGGTTCATGAGGGCGAGTGGTTACTTTTTTAGGTTTTAATGTAAGTTAAGACTTTTAATTCAGGTTAAGTCTGTTTTATGTTTTTTATTGTGTTCATCTATTTTAATGTTCACGATGTCTTATTTGTTTTATTGTGTTTTACCATCCACCTTTTATTTATTTTTTATTCAAATAAGGCATAATTGTTGGGGCTCACTGTCTATTTAATATAAACCATTTTCGTTTCATCCATAGCAGTGAGCTGTTTTTATCTTCATCCTATCATTTCACGCAAGTTCATTTCATCAGGGGCCGATAACCTCGATGTTAGGCCCCTTTAAACAACAATTATCATCATCACCTTCGCTTCTTTGCACTTCTTGTTAACCTCATTTCTCAGACGTCTGTGTTCTGCTTTCCCCTCTTCATCTCCTACATTCTTGTGTTTCCGCCTTTCGTCCATCAATTCTAGTATATCCTGAGTGATCCACAGTTTTCTACCTATTCTTTCTTTCCTACCAATGTTTTCTTCTGCGGATTTTGTTATTTCATTCTTCAAATGTGCCCATTCGTCTGCAATTGAAGTTTTTAGGGATTTTAATTAGTCCTTCCTTTATACTCTTCTTAAATATTTCGTTTACATCCTTTTCTTTCAGTCTGTCTATTGCCCACCTCTTTGGCTTTTGAATTTTCTTCAACTTTAATCTGCATTTCATAACAACCAGATAGTGGTCAGTTTGTTAGCACCGGGATATGTTTTACAATCCAAAATCTGGTTTCGAAACCTCTGCTTGACCATAATAAAATCGATTTGGTAACGCCCTGTATCTCCTGGTCTCATCCATGTGTATATTCTTCTATTGTGGTTATTGAATAAGGTGTTAGCTATGACCAACTCTTGCTCGGTGCAGAATTCCATCAGCCTGCTTCCTCGATCATTCATTTCACCTAATCCGAAATCTCCTACTAGCTTCCCTTCTCTTCCTTTTCCTACCACAGCATTCCAATCTCCCATTACTATAACATTTTCATCGCCGTTGATATACCTCAGAATTTCATCTATTTCTTCGTAGACCTTTTCAACACTTGCATCGGGCCGTTAACCTAGATGTTAGGCTCCTTAAAACAACAATTATCATAATCAACAGCTTGAATGGTAGGCATATAGACTTGTATCACTGTGGTGCACGTAGGTTTTGTACTGATTTTTGCTACAATAATCCGTGCATATCCATTTGCAAACGAATTGATCGTAAATGTTCTGTGGGCATATTACTGATCTTTCGATTCTCTTTTTTTCGTTGTCACCTGTTTCTCTGTTTCCGCATTCGTGGCGGGCAAAGTATAAAGGCTCTAACCTAGATGCACAAGATTTAGATCCTGGTACGCTTGGAACGGTGTACATTGGGTCTTCTGGAGACGAACTGGGAAAATACGTGGGTTCGAACACTCTTATTGTAACTGGATCCGAAATCATCTGAAAACTGCCTAGATTTAAAGACTGAAACATTTTATCCATTAGTTAATAATCATAATTCAACACACACATTGTCCTTATATGCCTATTACAGTACAAGTTGTAGTACTGTCCACCGGATACTGGGGGGAAGTATCGGAAATTGTGGTTAACAGCGTGTTTGTGTTAGTTTTCCTGAACTGGGCGCACTCTTAGCACATTGAAAGTCTGCTCCAGTGATATTCGTTGGCATTCATTAGTCAGAATTATTGGAAATGGTGAGCCTAGTTGCACTTCCAGAATTAAATTTCAAAATAAATCCTTGCGCTGTATTAAGTTACCTTAAGTGTACCTTACTCGTATTGCTTGCTCAACTTAAGCTGAGTAAACACATTTCAAGGTTAATTTTCATCTCGGGAGTTCGTTGTGAATGGAATTATTGTGTTGAGTGTGCTATTCATACGTCACCCTTTCGATGTGGACTAATAACTTGTAAGAATTTGATTATAATCAGCCAATTATAGTGTTATACTTTGGCAACCAAGCACCATGCCTGTTACGGCTGAGCTCTTATCACACCTACCTTTTGTATAGTTACCGCCGTTCATTTGTAAGTAACGTTTAACCATGACGAATAGAAATAAACAGTGTCATCACTCCGCTACTTAAGCATTGTAGTTCATGGTCCAGCCAGTGTGTGGCGCGAAAGTCGCGCCGAACCATAAGCACGTGTGACAGTAACCCACGAGGTTAGTACTGTAATATCCTGTGCGCGAGAAGTCGTATTATTCGAGGGAATTTGTTTCTTTGTAATAGTTTACGAATGTCTGTGCAGTGCTTTGTGTGTGCAAACAACTAAGTTTTCTGTTGTTTCGGGAAAATGTCGTAATGTTTTGTTCCTGGAAGTAAATCGGGTTACGAAGAAAATCTGATGGTAGACATTTTTTCACACCGCCAAAAGAAACAAATCTGTTAGCGAAATGGGTGAGAGTTATTCCGTGGAAAGATAAGCAATTGTCGATCAAAAATAGAATCTGTGACGAGCGTTTTTCGGAAGATTTAATTATTATAAAGGCGGACTGTTTCGTAGTGAACAATGAGAACGTGGAAATTCCTCGCGTGAAGTGGAAATTAAAACCAGGATCAGTACCTCACATTCTTCAAAATTTACCCAAATATCTGCCCACTGATGTAAAATCACGAAAGCCGCCCAGTAGGATACGGAATGAAGGCAGCTTTCCATGGTTACTTGTTCTAATATGTGCCATCCTTCCCTAAAACGAAAAAAATATCCGTCTTAATAATAATAGGCCTAAAATAATAATAGTTGTTGATTCTTTAGGGACTTAACGACATCGTGGTCACGCAGCCCCGTGTGTTTGGGTTTGTTTAGAATTCGTCTGATAACCTGTGTCATTATGATGTCTGTAGTAGTGGGTGTATTTGGAATTGAGGTCGGATTTGGGTAGGAAGCGGCCGTGTCCTTCAGTTAGGTACCATCCCGTCATTTGCCTGGAGGAGAAGTGGGAAACCACGGAAATCCACTTCCAGGATAGCCGAGGTAGGAATCGAACGCGCCTCTTAACATTTTTGCCTCACGAGGCTGAGTGAACACCGTTCCAGCCCTCAGACCAGTATTAAATTTATTGGCAGAGCTGGGAATCGAACCCGGACTTCCGTGGTGATAGCCAAGTGGCCAAGAATGAGTCGGACATATAATATTGGCCAACCTGCCAATAAAATAAACGGTCATCCAATTCTTCGCTTCCGTTACCGTCCTCCTGATCTTCGGATCTTGTTTCAACTTTGTCTTCAGTATCAGAGTCACAAATTCCTTTGAAATTACTGAATCGTGAACTAGCTGTTCGTTATCTTTCAGCAGAAGGTGACACGCTTCATCTGCATCCTTAGGTTTTCGTAAGGAGCAATCTCCTTACTGATATCAACTAAGGCTACATACTAAGCCAAATAATCGGTATAACTGCACACCTGCCACTCACTGACAAAATGTAACATCATTGGGAGCGCTGGTACTATTAATCTTACGCTGACAAAATGTTACACGTGTTATACACACATCAAAAAAAGTTTTGCATCACCTCGGTTCCAAGAGTTCCGGAACCGTTAAATACAAAGGGAATAGAGATCAACACAAACAACATTTCAGCTCGTTTTATTGCTCATGAGACCCACACATTGCATGTTGTACCATCATACAGCTAGACTTTCAGCATTTGTGGTCCAGATTGCAGTACACACCACTACCTCTAATACCCAGTAGCACGTCCTCTTGCATTGATGCATGCCTGTATTCGCCGTGGCATACTATCCACAAGTTCATCAAGACACTGTTGGTCCAAATTGTCCCACTCCTCAACGACAATTCGGCGTAAATCTCTGAGTGGTTGGTGGGTCAAGACGTCCATAAACAGCCCTTTTCAACATATCCCAGGCATGTTCGATAGGGTTCATGTCTGGCGAACATGCTGGCCACTGTAGTCGAGCGATGTCGTTATCTTGAAGGAACGCATTCACAAGATGTGCACGATGAGGTCGAGAATTGTCGTCCATGAAGACAAATGCCTCTCCAATATTCTGCCGATATGGTTGCACTATGGGTCGGAGGATGTCATTCAGGTATCGTAAAGCCGTTTCGGAGCCTTCCATGACCACCAGTGGCGTACGTCGGCCCCACATAATGCCACCCCAAAACATCAGGGAACCACCACCTTGCTGCACTCGCTGGACAGTGTGTCTAAGACGTTCAGCCTGACCAGGGTGCCTCCAAACACGTCTCCGACGATTGTCTGGTTGAAGGCATATGCGACACTCATCGGTGAAGAGAACGTGATGCCAATTCCGTGGGGTCCATTCAGCATGTTGTTGGGCCCATCTGTACCGCGCTGCATGGTGTCGGGGTTGCAAAGCTGGACCTCGCCATGGACGTCGGGAGTGAAGTTGCGCATCATGCAGCCTATTGCGCACAGTTTGAGTTGAAACACGACGTCCTGTGGCTGAACGAAACGCATTATTCAACATGGTGGCATTGCTGTCAGGGTTCCTCCGAGCGGCAATCCGTAAGTAGCGGTCATCCACTACAGTAGTAGCCCTTGGGCGGCCTGAGCGAGGCCTGTCATCGACAGTTCCTGTATCTCTGTACCTCCTCCATGTCCGAACAACATCGCTTTGGTTCACTCTGAGACGCCTGGAAACTTCCCTTGTTGAGAGCCCTTCTTGACACAAAGTAACAATGCGGACGCGATCGAACTGCGGTATTGACCTTCTAGGCATGGTAGAACTACAGACAACATGAGCAGCGTACCTTCGTCCTGGTGGAATGACTGGAACTGATCGGCTGTCGTACCCCCTCCGTCTAATAGGCCCTGCTCATGCATGGTTGTTTACATCTTTGAGCAGTTTTAGTGACATCTATGAACAGTCAAAGGGACTGTATCTTGGATACAATATACACAGTCAACGTCTATATGCCGGAGATCTGGGAACCGAGGTGATGCAAAACTTTTTTTGATGTGTGTAGTTATTTTTAGGCACGCTATTTCACAACTCCAGAAAAATGCTTACTAAGGTTTGGTGTAAGATGTCACGAGACGATAAGATCATAACATGAACTGTTGACTTGATATTAAAATTAATATAACGAACCATGGAGCTGTCAGACCAATGCGTGACTAACGGTGGGTTTTAAACAATAGTTCTACACGGGGACAGAGAATATTAATACTAACTTTTTGACAGTATTATTCATAAGTCTAAACACACAATTTGTTGTAATTAGCGTAACCGCAGCCTTCGTAAAGAGGTTTACGTAGCCCAGCGCGTATCCCACTATTGAACAGCTCACTGTGTAGCG
The DNA here is from genome assembly GCA_946902985.2 of Meconema thalassinum. Lineage (NCBI taxonomy): Eukaryota > Metazoa > Arthropoda > Insecta > Orthoptera > Tettigoniidae > Meconema > Meconema thalassinum. The sequence goes on from OX336389.2 coordinate 549,940,988, forward strand.
TTGGGGATCAGCGCCGCTAGCGCTAGCCGAGCGGGGCGCGGTTGAACTCGGTGAGTGATAACACTATTTATTTCTATTCGTCATGGTTTAACTATGGCTAGCGCTGAAAAGAAAAGAAAAGGAGTGGAAGTGCGACTTCTTTCAAGAAAGAGTGGGAACAATTGTTTTTCTCTGCAATTGAAACTAACTAAATCACGACATCGCGCTCTGATGTCTGACGTTAACCTGTGAAACAGCCTCCGGTTGATTGACTCACAATCAATCGTACCGAACATTGAGCATATTGTAGATATGAAAACAAATTTAAAACAAGGAAAATATGTGACCAAAATTGCATTGTCGTTAATGGATCCCCTGATACCTTATCAATTTTTCTGATTTGTTTTAATTCTGACCCCCTCGTGGTGCAGCGGCTAGCATTCTTGGCTGCTGCCCCTGAGGTCAGAGTTCAAATGTCGGCTCTGCAAGAAATTTAATTCTGATCTGAGGACTGGAAAAAGCCTCCGTGGCTTAGGCGGCAGCACGCCGGCCTCTCACCACTGGGTCCGTGGTTCAAATCCCGGTCACTCCATGTGAGATCTGTGCTGGACAAAACGGAGGCAGACAGGTTTTTCTCCGGGTTCTCCGGTTTTCCCTGTCAAAATTTCATTCCAGCAACACTCTCCACTATCATTTCATTTCATCTGTCATTCAGTTAATCATTGCCCCAGAGGAGTGCGTCAGGCCTCGGCAGCCGGCACAGTCCATATCCTCGCCGCTAGATGGGGGCTTCATTCATTCCATTCCTGACCCGGTCGGAGACTGGAAGCAGGCTGTGGATTTTCATTTTCTGAGGACTGGAACTAAGTGCACAGCCTCATCGGGCAAAACTAGGAAGAGGTGGCTTCGATTCCCAATTTTACTCCAGGCAAATGCCGGGATGGCTCCTAAATGCCGGGATGGCTCCTAAATTAAGGCAACGGCCGCCTCCTTCCCAATCCTAATCTGGATTACAAATACACACACTAATACAGCCACCACAATTACACAGTTTGTCAGACAAATTCTATACACACACCCAATGACCACAATGTCTCAAAGCCCGTAAATCAATCAAGAAAAAAATTAATGCTAGGCACGTAATCTTAAAGTGCCGGCACGCGGAGAAAATGCAGATGTTTCGGACAACCAACTAATTGGAATAACAGTTTGTTTATATTGCAGTGCCTACCAAAATTTTAAAACCACTAGCTTATTTTCAACAACAGCTTCCAGAGCTTATATGTTTGATTCAAATTCTGCCAAATATTCTATGAAAATACTCGGATCTAATAGACATCTTACCTGTACCAAGAACATTCAGTTTTTGAGTTTCAATTTTTTAATACAAGTGGAGATTTTCAACCACAAATTAATTTGTGGACACTAAACCAATGGGGTTACCTTATTAATTATTTTTATAAGTATTGTAGAATATATACATACAAACGTTTTGGTAAATGAAAAAAAAATCCCAAAAATGTTCTTGCCATTTGTTAGTGATTTTTGTATACCGGGCTTCTCAGAATAGACTAGGGAAACTGATTCCAGGTACTCGGAGTGTTGACCTTGGAACTGTCTCTTTATCTGTTGACAAAATGCTGTGCTGTGCCTGGTGAAAGTTTGGGTCCGCTAAGTCAACCCTCACGGAAGCTATTAACCAGTCAACGCTCATCAGTCTTAGCTTCAATTCATTGCCTTTTACAAAAAGTACAAACATCACTACCAAATGGCAAGAACATTTTTTGTTTTTTTTTTTTCATTTACCAAAACGTTAGTATGCACTCTACAATACTTATAAAAATTATCAATACGGTAACCCCATTGGTTTAGTGTCCACAAATTAATTTGTGGTTAAAAATTGCGATTTTCTTCGATACTCCACTTGTATTTAAAAAATGAAACTCAAAAACTGGAAGCAATATTACAATGTACTTGTTACAGGTAAAATACTTGGCAAAATTTGAATCAAAAATATAAGACCACAAAGTTTTTGTTGAAAATAAGCTAGTGGTCTTTAACTTTGGTAGGCACTGTACGTGCGGTACGCCAGAGATCTCAACTTGACTCGATCAGACGCGCCGGCACTCAGGGCAGGTACCGGTAGCCCAGTCAAGAGAGGCAGACACGAGCCTGCCGGCGTGCGGCACAGCATAGCTGGCACGCTGAGCTTGCGAAGACATTGTCGTCCCTGACTTAGAATATCCAATCTCATCCTTCTTATTGACTCAGCTGGTTCTTTATTCCTTCCATAACCCCCTAGATATTAATAGTTCCCCGTCGAATACCAGTTCGATTGCGTATTTGTTTCTAAGAGTACCTGATATGTCAAAACGGGAGTGGGCCTCTCTCACTCCCATAGGTCCGAGGGTTTCTCAAAACTTAAGAACTCTATTGTAATGTATGTAATTCGGCCACCATATATTCGCTAACTTTAGTTATCATGCGCTCAGAATATGTAGGCTACATAAAGTCGCAAAGAAACTAGTCACTGTCAGTAAAATGTTCTTGCGTAACGTCGTCTCGGGGATACTTGTACTGTCGTTCATAGTGTAGTATCAAAATATTTATGTATGTGCATGCTTGGGTTTTGAGGCTCATTTATGCGATAAACGGAACTAATCTCCATATCGCAAATCCTTCATACTCTTACCTTCCAACTGTTGTAAATGACGAAATTCGAAGATATGTCGCACTTGGCGAGTTGGCTTTTCTTCAGCCAGTCATCTTACGCAATTACTTACTTGCCTGACTTGAGACAGAAGGAAACAAAACAAAGCATAAACGAAGCAAAAAACCAGCTTAGTATTATTTTTTTAAATACGTGACGTCAGAGAGGAAGTGACTCTGTCTGTTCTGCCCATTAGCACGAACATTGTGCAGACAGGAGAACAATGGCATGCCAGCGGCAGGTGCCACACTCCTAGACATTCTGCACACGATGTACATACGGTGTGTACACCCTACTTATTAGGTCTACTAGTAGGTCACCTATCACTCGCTCTCCGTTCAGTCCTGGGACACCTTGTGATGTAGGTGTCTAGGATGGACTTCTATCGGGCTTTCTATTTAAAAAAATTGAAAGCAGACGCGATTTACACGGTTCAGATGTGTGTGTGTCTGTCTGTCCGTCCATTGTCCCCCCGCCGCAATCCACTTTAAACACGACGAAACCGAATTTAACAAAATTTGGTACAGAGGTACCACTAGCAAAGGGCACCTCAGTGTCAAGTTATATCGCCGCCATCTCAACGAAAACAAAAGATTAAATCAAATTACGACTAAACCGTTGGATCTCTGAAAAAATAAAGAAAAACAAAACATAACTGTGGGAAGAGTCCGGTGCCCAGACTTCAGGTCATCAGCCAAATAATTTTAAGATGGCGGTCGTGGGAATTACGCAAGCATTATAATCCATAACTTGAATGAATCAATGTTCACAAGGCATTCGGATAGTTTGATATGAAGACTGCTACCAACGTGATGAGTATACGAGAATGCATATTGCGCGTAGTGGCCATCCTGAAATTATAAAATATAGCCTATAAATTAATAACTCTCGACTCTTATATGTGGCATTGTATGGCCAGGGAAAAAGAACACTCTCTCCTTACATCCATTATAATCCATAACTTGAATGAATCAATGTTCACAAGGCATTCGGATAGTTTTATATGAAGACTGCTACCAACGTGATGAGTATACGAGAATGCATATTGTGCGTAGTGGCCATCCTGAAATTATAAAATATAGCATATAAATTAATAACTCTAGACTCTTATATGTGGCATTGTATGGCCAGGGAAAAAGAACACTCTTTCCTTACATCCAAGATGCCGGCTGCGCAAAATATTAGGACATTAAAATCGACAACTCAGAATGATAATGTATAATGAAGACTTATCTTGCCGAGAGGTATATAAGAGCTCTTTATTGAGTTGGGCATATTTTCACACTGAATTTAGCGAACAGTGGCCATCTTGAAATTTCGAAGGAAAAAGACATTCGGTACCCTAGATCTATAATAACGAACTTTAGTGATAAAAATAGCAACTTACTTCATCACACTAAATATAGCGTGCAGCGGCAATCCTGACATTGTATAATTTAAAAAGAAATACTTCCTATTATTTAGCACTGCCTATTATTTAGCACTGCAATAACGAAAATCAGCGATCAGATACAAACGTACATGGAGTATCGTATGCTCAAAGCAAACTAACACAGACTTAAGTTGTTAATATGGCTGCTGGGCGTAAATTTATAACGTAATTGTGAATCATTATGACTGTAATTGTGAAATTAAAATGAAACTTCGTATGAATGAAGTAGGCCTACAATATAAGGGAAGTTTCTGAAAAAAGTCACAAGTTTAACACACTGAATCCCACGCGAGGTGGCCATCTTGAAAATATAGAATATGATAATGAATAACTAAATTTATTTGTACGATACAACAAAATTTAGCAGTAGACTATATAAAACCTTATAAGTGGCTTCTTTAGATAAGTCAAAAGAATAGTGAATTTAGACGTTGACAGTGGTGACTGGGTGTTTTCTTAAGATCTGAATATTTTTAAGTCTCGTTATAATAGCACAATTAACGCGAAACGTAGTGAGACAGGAGTACAATACAAAATATCTACAATTATGCATACATACATATACATAATGGCTGCATATACCATATACTCCATTATACATACATATAGCTGAATATAGCGCGAGGCGGCCATCTTGAAATTGTAAGATATACAAAAAATAATTCAATTTTAAAGATACGATATCTTCAGTTAATATCAAGGTAGAACCGTATAATGGCTTTGTATGCAAAAGATAACAGAACATCCCGCCATATATATTCCAGTTCGTGACTGAGCATAATATTGGAATTAAAAATCAATAACGAGATTCAATTGCGTATGAAACTTTAGAGGGGGAGAATCAGATTAGTGAAAAGATCAATGCTCTGCATGTCGCACGCAGCCGCCAGCTTGCGAATATCATACAATAATATCGACAATGCATTATATATTACTATCATGAAACACAGAAAATATACAGGCTGTAAAAAAAGTCCTGCACCAAACTTAAATCCCGCATGCGAGTGGGGACAGGGAGTAATTTGAGATAGGGAACCCATGTGCGGAACTCAACCGTTACGCCCCTATGAGGGATTTTAATTATGAGTACATTTGGCAACGTCGCGTGCTACCCACGGCAGAGGACCGATTACCTCTCACAAGTCAATCTAGCTATTGGCCCACCTCGTGGTTCAGTGCCAAGCCGTTAGAATCTCACACTGAGGTGACCGGGTTCGAATCCCCCTTCCGATAATGCAGATTTTTTCTTCGAGTCGTTTGTATTTGCATCAATTAATTAGTACATAGGGCTAGATTAGATCCTTTTTGTTTCTAATTTAGTTTTAAAAGGAGCTACATTATACGCCGCAATTTTGCGTTTTAAAAGAAAAACAAATTGGTTCTGTTCGTTGCCGATTTATTTCTTCGCGGTAGGATTTTGTTTGGACACAAATGATCTCTTTGTTTTTGTCGTAATTGCTGTATGTTTCGCAATGATATGTTTAAAATCGCAATTTGAGGTAAAGGCCATAGGCGGTTACTTTACAAGCAAAAGATTGCGAGTTTAAAAAAATGTACAGTGAAGATACAGAGAGAGGTTCAGCGATCGTTGGAACTGAGGACATTTAATTAAGATTCTTAAAACGTTCATGAAACATCTACCTGAAAACATCATGCTTACGGTAATTAAGTTGATCCATCATCAAATTACTCGGAGAGAAAAAAAAATCAAGTTGGATTGGAAGAAGGATTCGAACCCCCAGCGTGGAGTCACCTACACCTGAGGGTCGAGCGCTTGACTACTGAGCCACGAAGTGGGAATGTAGCTAGGTAGACTTGTGAGCGATAATCGGTCCTCTGCCGTGGATAGCACGCGACGTTGCCAGATGTACTCATAATTAAAATCGCTCATAGGGGCGTTACGGTTGCGTTGCGGACATGCGTTCCCTATCTCAAATTACTCCCTGCCCCCATCCCCATGCGGAGTTTAAGTTTGGTGCAGGACTTTTTTACAGCCTGTATAGTCTCACACAATAGGCTTTCTCTGTAAAAGGCTCAAAATAAACGATTCCATACTCTTCAAGATGGTGGAGGGGCGTATTTTTCTAGTGATCCTAGAAATTCCTCTCGGTACGAAAGAGGAATCCAGCGAAACTTGGTAAACAGGAAGTCATATATAGGGTACAACCATAGCCACCTATAACCAGGCCGCGGCCAGACCGAATTGCAACACCGTCTCGCCGGCTTGATACGTCTTACGACCGAGTGCCTGTCTCTTAATATTCTAATTTGATATAGAATTATTGGAAAGAAGTTCACCAATATGTATGGATGCGTGTAGATGACAAAAGCAGACTGTAGTGAAAGTTATTTAACAATTAATCTATTAGAAGAACGTGTCAAGAAACAAATGAATACCTCGTACGAGTGTTAAGTTTAAGTTTCTTACTTTCATTTGAAGTGTTTAGTGGGTCTGTCATCATTTTCGAGTAATTGCTGAGAAGAATGTTTGATGCGATTGAAATTATTGCCACAGATACACGTATCTTCAACGACGTGACGTATAACTGTCAGAAGACACTTCTCGTGCAATAAATGCTATCTATTTTTACTCACTTATTAGTACGTCCATATCAATGATTTATGTGTATCTGTTTACTTACACTGCTTGAATGCCAACGTAGACATGAGAAAAGTAGCTATCTTGGGGCATGATTGATCGAAATTATTAAATATTGACTAGGATTGTCAGCAGTGGCGTAACTAGTGTTTGATTCTGGAAGAAGATGAGCTGTTTTAAAATATCATTGAGGGATAAGGAATCGGACATACTGAAAGCAAGTATATGATCCTGAAATTTCAAAATCTCCTACTTACCCTTTTTAAATGTTTTATTTCATAATATTTGATACGTTGTATTTGCACTTAGGAATGTTCAAATGATCGAAAATTAACAATTTTGTTGGTATTAAATTATAATTTCGGTTTTCTTCCCGTAATCATCTGGCCCTGTCTATTTCCCGACTTTGTATAAAACTAAACTAAAGTTAAACACAATACTACCGGTATTCACTTTCCAAAATGACTCAGACACTTGGATACTAACATAAGGCAACTGACAAGTGGTGTATTTTTGGCAAGGGATGAGGAAAAATACTGCTCACCCATCTCGCTGCTTCCTCTCTGGCTAACTGAACAGCTGACTATTTTCCTCAAACTGTAGGTGTAAATGAAAATAAATGCTTTCAAATTTGTAACTTACATCTTCCAATCATTAGTCATCAATCCGAAGATTAGTTTTATTCAAAATTAAAAACTTCTACAAATTTAATATTTTTTATTGTTTGGCTCCGAGGGAGGAATGGATCCCCCTGATTACCTCCCATAGTTACGCCACTGTCAGACCCCACTAATATCAACGTACGATTGTTATTACAGGGTTAGGTTACAATAAACACATTTAAATTTTACCAAGTGTCCGAAGTTTACAAATCATAATGCAAGAAGCTTTGGAACAATGCACAAGAGCAACAAAGTCTAATAAGGTTGATATTTAATACTATAGAACAGTGGTTCCCAACCTTTTGTGGCCATCTCCCCTTTCCGGAGGTTGACTAACACCTATCGCCCCCTTTTCATTTTCATTGTATGCCTATTTTTAATTTGAAGTAAAGTGTAAATAATAAAGCAGTTTTATTATTTTAAACAATTTTATTACCATATATAATAACAACCGAAGCAGCTAAATCCGGTCACGCTTAAATAAAATAGATTAAGAATTAAAATGTACATTTTTTTACAGATTTTTAAGAACAAAAAGGTGAAATAATTAACTATGATCATTGACATACAGGAGTACATGTTTTCATTTTTAAATTGGAATCTGGAAAAATTAAGAAAGTTGACAGTTAAAATTAAAAAAAAATAGATGAATGTTTGAAAACTTTGTTTTTGTTTTATTTTACCTTTTCAACGGCTGCCTTGTGCTTGGTGGATTTCAGTAAAAGCTTTATGTTAAAGTTCAGGCGCAAGTATCCTTTGACGGAAATGTGCAACTTATTTCTTTGTTTTCTGGACAACAGAACTAAATCCTTTCTCAACTAAATATGTTGACGCGAACTAGATGAGAAGTGGTTCAGTTTTTCCCCACAGTTGTGGATAAGTGTCCATAAGCTTCACCTAGGCAAACTCGTAACTGCCAACGGGAGGCACTCCTGTCACATTTCCAGTGTTCTTCCTGGCAACTTCTTGTAGGTACTGAGCCCGCCTGAACTCATTGCTCGGTGATATTTCTGCTAATGTCTATGAATATGCCATGCTTTGTCACTGAACGCGCCCGGATGCAGCGCGTGGCATGTCGTCTTGACTCTGGAGTACCCATTATTACACATGTTGCTTATAAAAAGTCTCAGAACATTCCACGTCGTAATTCTGCATGATATAAACATTGTTATGTTTCCAAATTCATTTTTTCGGTAAAGGTAATTTACGCCGCAGATAGACGGGAGGAAGTTAGACTGTCAACGACTCGAGTGACCGTCTGGACTGCAAGCGCGACCATGCTCGAAAAACTCAAGCTAGCAGCCGTCCATGCTAGAAGTGCTGGAACTGTCCGTCGTTTAGGCGAGGAAATTCAAAGTCCACCCGCAGGGTGAAGAAGTATTATTTAAACCGACAATCGTCGAGTATATTGTGCAGTTTATTTTAGCACCGTTGTGTGCTGTGCAACGAAGTGAAATTAGTATTACCGTCCGTGTGAGACGAAATTTACATACCCGTCCGTGAGACGATGACCATTGCAATCCACCCACGAGGTGCAGAAAATCGTCAAACATCAAGTGTAAGTTACTGTCAGAATTCTTACAGTGAATGCTTAATAGACTGTATTACCAATTTACTACCAATTTACAAGTGTACAAGTGAAAAGTGTGGAAATTATATTACATTTCCGTGGATATTTTTTGACCACAAGTAACACCACATTTCAACACGTGGGCCACATTAAAACCTAAGTCCACGAAGGATAAGAAATATTGTAACGCTATTAGTAATCTGCTATCACCATGTGCGAACAGGCAGAATACAATCACAACCATCAACGACACACTCAGTGAAGTGATTTTTTTTGTACAGGAGACTCATGATATTTAACGTTTTCTAGTGCTATAGAATCTGTGATTTTTAACACCACATGTGTTACTTAGAAGCTGTGAAGCAGACAGTGAGAGCCATTTTTGATTACCAAGTCTGCAACAAAGAGTGTAAAGCCAGTGAGCAATATTTTTCTACTGTGCTAGCTAGACCAATTAAACTCTCTGAAAACACGTGTGAAATCTAACATGATGAGCAATCACAACGTCAACCACGTGTACGACATCATTATTCATGTGCTATCCATTAGTGTAATGGAGTAGACCCCATCGACGTGAGAGAGATATCCAAAGAAGAGGAAACTTCGTCATGGCAGGAGAACCAACCAACAACTTTGAGGAACATGGAACCAGGGAGCCCATCAACCCACCAGCTAACAGCAGGGAGATCTTGTACGTGAATCAAACTGGTAGACGGAGGAGAAGACTGGAGCGGAGGGGACTCGAATCCAGGATTCTCATTTGGGATACCATTGCAACCGTCCAGAAAAAACACCTCCTTTATCATGGAATTAACATGAGGTGAATCGTATGTGAGTGTACAACTTCTCTTCTTTCTACGGGTTTAGCTGTGGTAAATTAGAATGTAGAAATTAACCGAACCCGTGATAACCAGCTTAAGCAGGATTTTTCTAGCTAGACTTTGATATATTTTTTCTTTACAGTGAGAGTTAAGTCACCGATTGGTGCATTCTGGATGTGTCAGCAGGATGTAACGTTCTGATATTTTTGTTAGACATGACCACAGATCACTTGGATTTGTTTTGGTCGACCCTTCATGTGGGTCAACCAATCTTTGGTTATTTTATTGTTACCCCCTTCCACAACACTTCCACGACGCCACTGTTTTTCTGATGAGTGGGCGTATCAGTTAATGACCGACTGTAGTCATTGCCCTTATGAGAAAGTTATGTTAATTGTTTATGAGAGCTCTGAAGCCACATCTGTTCAAGTAAGAACAATGGGATTATATTAAATATGCTATGCAAGAGCATTGAACCCCGATACCTTCCGTATCATTTCCGACGTCTTAGCAGTTTGTAAGATTGTCATAATGTTTATCTTTAATTTGTGTCAAGCTAAGTACACGCAAAGTTTTTGTATTGGAAGAATGTACATAATAGTCGAGTGACATTTCTCTGTCAACTCCAAAGCACTCCACGAGAAGTGGAACATCTTCATGAAACTGTTGTTTGGAAGTTTCAAACGTAAAATATCATTGTACTCCGTATTTTTATGTGGTACACATGTCGCAAGTGTTTTACAGTTATTTATGATATTTGAGCCAGCGTAATTCACAATGACTGTATTTGTGTGAATTATTGCCTGCAGAATGTAGTCAGTTACCAGACGCGACTGTGAAGCCGTGTGTTTTGCTAACACCAGTCAGAACGGGTTTATTTACCCATGGTACACTACGCTCTCTTTGCGAGACGACTTTATACTATTTTGACAGATGCGCACGCATCAATTGTTTTACCGTTTGGAGAATGCAGCCATTCTCTAGGTCAAGGCCAGGAACTTTGTTGAGAGATCAGATGTTTTGCTGACGTCATGAGACGTGCATGTAACTTATGTGTTATCGCTATTGGAAAGCGAACTTCATTTTAGCACTATTGGAGAGTGTATGATTTTGTAGGAAGCCTATGTTGTCTATTATTTAGTGGTGATTGACACCCTGTTTGGGGCTTTTGATGTATTATAGTAGAGTGCACGAGATGCACTGTCGTACAGAGCTAAATCTGCAACCATTTTTACCAGGATTAGCCTGAGGACTGTTACAGGAGAGCTGTGCCCCCCGGCAGTATTTTTGCAACAGAGTCTTGCTAACTCGTGTTATTGTGCCGGCTGTTGAGCCGAGGTTTTGTGAGTGATGATCTTTCAGTAGACTTCACGTTATTTCAGCCTAGGTGTCCATAGAATCACCAGCAAATCGACAAATCTAGGACAAACATAAACCGTGCTCCTAATAATAACTATTTAATTATTATAAATAAATGCTAAATAACCATGACTGTGAATTTATTCTTGATCCTCAACATTGTGCTCTCTGGACGATTCTATTTGGATGTTTTTCATTTCCAACGGGAAATGACTTTTTGACTTTATACACTATGTTGAGACGACGGATCTGTGTACGAACCATTAGTTCTCAACTGGTGGCGCACGATGCTCTTGCGACCTAAGTCTCGATTTTAATCACGCCGTTGCCACCGTAACTACATGATTAGATGACCCTTGAATACAAACGGTAATCTAGCGTGTAGGCAGGCTTAATAAGAAACTTTGTGAGTGCTGTGTTCATTTATTTATTTGAAGTGTTATATTGTATGATAACCTGTTGTACCCTTAGCTTGTAAGGAGTGTATTTAATGTTTAATTTGTGACTGGTCATCATACAGCTTTTGTTGTAAATGTTTGTTTATTACGGTAGTCATTCGCCGTAAATTTTTGTTGTAACGTTAGGACTTAGCTAGCTTCATTAAATAATTAAATGTAAATTTGGGAGTGGTACCATCATAAATTCTTTTGCTTGATTGTTGTTAATTTAACTTCTCATTTTCTATAGTTACCCATTTCATCTGTGTAGGGTATACTTTTCGTGCCCCTACCCTAGCTTTGCTGTGTTGTTTTCTTGTATTATAGATCTTTCGCGAGGGTTTTAAACTTCAATCAGTGTAGGATTCTTAACCCTTTATTTTCTTTTTTATTAGCTTGTGGGACTAGCCCGAAACAAACCCTCCGAACTGTTATTTTTTAAATAAATTTTACCCGAGTTTACATAAGTCTCGATGTTATTATTTTGTAGTTTGTGTTTCTGCGGTGTACTTGGGTTATTCTTGACATTTACCTTGTCTGCCCAGATCGCCCCGTGACCTTGCGTCTCGTGCGCACTGACCTATATGAAGTACATCCAATCCTCTTCGGCATATGTGTTCGGACGATGAGTTGTCCGGGAAGTCATTGCGGTTAGTGGCAACCCTCACAGCTCGTCTGACGGGCTCGGTACAGTACTATTTTAATTTTTCCCCCTTTGAATACTCATCGCCCCCCAATTGCCCCAATTATTTATTGACCCCCTGTTAACCCAAATCGCCCACTTGGGGGCGATCGCCCCCAGGTTGGGAACCACTGCTATAAAATAACGACGTTGAGTTGGGAGCTGCACTTACGGTTGTCAGATGATTAGCCTTCCCTCTCGGGTCTACTTTAAACACTATTGTAAAGCATGCGAGTGTTATAAGAATGCAATTTAGTACGGAGTCGCACGTTCAGCACCATTCATCACCATGCTTGAGTGCGGCATTGTCGCTCTTCTTACAGGTGGCTATGGTACAACTCTTTAACTTTTTTCAAAAGAACATTCAATTATACTGATTGATAAGTACAAAGTTATATCTACACCCGCACATTTAAGATAATGTAGGCTAAATGCTTTTTTTTTTTACTGAACATCTTTAACTTAAGTTTTAATAGTTCGCACGGCTGGCACCTTGATTGTGTTCAGACAAGGGATGTATGCTTTCAGCGGGGTTACGCAGTACCTGAAGTGTAGCAAAACTACTTTCAAATGCGCATTGTACCAATGTGTTGAATTATCAATTCATACGGTCGACACGCTTTTGTCCAATTAGATTGGGTGGGGTAACTATTGAACCCTTGCGAAGAAGCATATGAGACTCGATTTCGGGGGGTGTAACGGTCCATTTCGTAAAGTTGTTGTATTGAGCGCTTCTTAAAATGCAGGGTAACATATAACAAAATATCATGCAGGAAAAAGTGAATACCAGGATTAAAACATATGAATTTAATTAACAGATCAACAAAATTTACAATATTTACAAAAAAAAAAACAACAAGACTTCCCAAATGACACCCACTTGAATTAATAAAAAGTGCCAAACGAGGCTTGATCTCAGGAAAGATCGTAAACCTCTGGACCAAATGTCCCAAATTACTGCAATGACATGTGCGTGTACGGCTCTTCTACATGCGGCACGATGTGTACAATTAATGCGAGATCCGTTACCATCCAGTAAACCTTCAGGGGACGAATCTGCATTGTCTCAGAGCTAGACAGACACTAGGAACACAATCTAAACACTAATTAACTATCAGATACTCCCTACACTGAATGAAACAAATAATTTTCTCATGAAATTGGAATAAAAGAATTGTCGTAGCAAACAACACTAACGCCTAGAAATTAGGACTTATTATATCAACACAAGTAAATCAACACGTGACCAACAACAAGAAAATACACACATGGCCGCTTGCCATTTTTATATGAAATACAAATACACCCGACGGGGTAAAGACAAACAAAATAAATATGAAATATAAGGAAATAAAATGAGTTACAGAAATCACTAGGCTCAAGCCAACATTTACATCATAACAAATATTTCTTTTCATACGATATGCGGTATTCGTGATGGACATTGCGAACTCCCAAATTATTATGATCCAACGATCATTAAAGGAACAGGTTTGCTACAGATAGCTTAAAGGGGTCAGTCGGTCGTAGCTGGACTGCCTACATAATGAATCACCAGACATAGACAGGCGCAAAGTGGAATCTGCAACATCTGTCAACCCACGTGTCAAATACCTCGGCCTGCCGTAGCAATGGCTTGGGTCTCGAAGAAGCGTGCTCCCAATAGCACATAATACGTGTGTCAAAAAAAAATCTCAGCATTTCCCATGGAAATCCAGGAATCAGCACAGGACCAGGTAAGGTAGCCTCCAAGAGCGCTCCCCCTGTTCATAAAATACAATCAATATTGAGGGCAGTAGACACGAAGAACCAATACACACACATTGACACGATACACACACCAGAATCACACGTATGGGTTTGACAGAAACCTGAAATAAGACATAAATATTTCCACCGGCTTGCGCTCCCAATCTAGTCCGTGACAAAGATCCTGAAAAGGGATATAAAAAAAACTCAAAATATAGAACTAAGGTGTTCTACAGTGACATCTTAACGTGTTGCGCTCGGCAACCCTAGTATGAATAAAAACCTGTTCGTAAATCATCTAATCAAATTTACCCCCTTCTCCTAATTTAAATGATTATTAATTAAAGTACCATTTATCATCCAAGACTAACTTCGCATTCGCATTAATAAAATAATCCAATGCACGCGCCATGCATATTAATAATGACTCATAAGAAAAAAATACACAATCAAACAAATGTTGTCATGTGCACGTACATTTAAATAGATAAGAGAGCCGGTAGACAAAATCTAAATACACAAGAAAACTATGAACAAAAAATTATTTACAACGTTCCCGCGTCTAATCTAGCTACATATTGAATAAATCAATGGTGTGTACATCACCGAACAGCTTGCAGAAAATCAACCTCCATCCCAGAGCATTTCCCACAGGAAAATTACTCCATCATCGTCGACATTCTGGTAGAGGCGTTGCACATCATCCCACCAATCCACCTTGTAGTAGACATCTTGGTATGGCTTCTTAAAAAGAAAGGTTCAAATTAATATTCTATCCTGCTAGAATCGCTATGAGGTACTGGCTTTCACTCAAAGAGTCCTGGGCGATTACTCCATGAAGAACTGGCCCTATCTAAGCATTTGCTTGGTTCACACGCACATATAAATCACAAAAATTACACAAAATATTACAGTTTAGCCTGCCACGCAGCTGTCATTTAAAGGTCTCTCAAATTAGTTATGCCGATTAGCGCTTATCTCAACTCGAGATCTCTACTCCACTTGGCGTAAACTCAGCTCCTTAGAGCTTAATTAAAATGTGTCCTCAAACTGGCGTGAACTAAGCCCCTCAGCGCTTGTTCAAATTGTCTCGAGCTACTCTCCAACGATCAATTTATTGGAAACTGGCGGAATGGAGTAGGGTAGGGGCAATTTAGAAAAATAATCTGCTGTTTTTAACTCACAGACTTGGTACTAGTATCAAACTTCTTCTTTTTATCTGAACGTCTCAATGCACTCATGCGGAATCATATCGGATCAGCGGTTCTTCATACACGTGGTTTCCCGTATTTTTTATGGCACGCTCATTTCCGCGTGGGTCAGGCTTCCTCTCTTCTGATTCGACGATTCAATCGAGTATCGGTTGGAAATTTAGCTCTGGCCCGCCCATAATGACGCCAAATTGTATGCGCTTTCACCCTGACTTTGGCCTTGAACTCGACTTACCAGCTCGTCCACAGGAATAGCTACCAACGCCACTTCTGTCGCAAGCGATTGCAACACACAGCTTGCCTTCCGTATCCCACTTCAACATGCACGGCCTGGATATGAATAATAATAATAATTATAATAATAATAATAATCATCATGAAAACTTAATGATCGGCAAATCAATAAGGGTTCACTATATATGTATTATATGAACACTTTCCTGAAATAAATACATAAATGTATTAATATTATTCACTGATACTGGAGAATTTTAGGATTACGCGTTTCGACACTCACGGTCATGAACAGATCCTGATCAGTAGGGGTGACGTTTAAAATTATTCAAAAATATCTTATGCTCTACTTATCATATGTTAGTATATATGATTTGCAGTGAATCTCGTTATTTGAAAAGGTTACCCTTCAACAAATGATCCATGTGTAAAATAAACAGTACTAGCGAGACTACAGCTTTTTCTCACGTTGGTAACAACTTTCAACCAAGAACTCTTACTGCAGCTTGATCGTCAACATTCACAGTCAAATTTTCATTGCCAATAGCTCAAATCCGTAATTCCTCTGGATGCTGTTCCCTTGGGACCCTATTGTACGCCTTCTTTAAATCTACAAAACACACACACAATTGTATATTCCTCTTGGCATTTCTTAATAAATTAGCGCATACTAAATAATTATCTCTGCCCCCGTTGTAATCTAAAGCCACACTGGTTTTCATCCATTTTATTCTTGGCCAATGATCGAACTTTATTTCTACAATACCCGAGTACACTTTTCTCGGCACACTTATCAAGGAAATGCTACTATAATTCTTGTTATAATTTGTTACCTTGCTTATAAATTGGTACATTTAATGCTTTGTCCAATCAGACAATACTTTCCTAAATCCCAAGTCAATTCAATTATCCTATGCAACCTTTTTATTCCCAATTTCTTCCCCAGGGACTCACATCTAGTGCGGCGTGGGTTGGCGACCACGGGACCCCTGCTGAGTCCGGTATTGCTTCCACTTACTTGTGCCGGGCTCCTTTCCGTCTTTTTCTGTCGACCTCCCTTGGTCAACTCTTGTTCTCTTCCGACCCCGACGGTATTAGGTTATTCGAGGCGAGGCCTAGGGAGTCTTTCACTTTCCCGCCTTAATTGGTCTTTGTCTCATCTTTCCTGATACCCTCCTTCTGTGAGGGGTCAGCCTTTTTTTTCTTTTCCTTTTACCTCCTGCCTTGTGCTCTAGGCCCTTATGGAGGCAGGGTGTATGTAGCCCCACCACTTCTGGTGCACCGTAGATAATGCTACACCCTCAGGGGCTCACGGCTGGTGAGTTCGGGAGTTGGCGACCCCGAGGGATTCCTGAGCTGGGTCCGGTTTGGCCTTTAGTCCCTTACCTTTGGGGCGGACCCTCTCCTCTCCTCTTTTCCTTATATTTCCTTTTCTCTTTAGGATTCCCGCACTGTTTTTGTTACTTGGTTCACCGTGTATCTAAATTCCCTTTTAGCGATTTTTAAGGCATTTTTAATCTACGTTGCCTTTTGTAAGTTTTTTCGATCTAAATTACATCTCGCGATTGTTTTCAACCTCAATTGCATTTTGTAAAGATTGACGATCTAATTTTTTTTAGTAAGTCTTTCAATGTAGGAGCAGGACATTTTAGTGAGATTATTGAATTTCAAGTGCATTTTGTATTTTCAACCTAAACCGCATTTCGCAAGAATTTTGAATCTAAATTGCATTTTGTTTGGCGGGCATTTTGCAAATATTTTGATTCTCAATTTCATTTTGTGGATGTTTTGAATCTAAATTACATTTTGTCACGTATTTTCAATCTAAATTGCATTTTGTAAGTATTGTCAATCCACATGAGTCGTTTGAATGTACCGTACATTTTGTAAGCATTTTCAATTTCAATTGCATTTTGTAGGTATTTTGAATTTCAATTGCACTTTGTGAATAATTTGGATTGGAACTGGGATAGGGCCTATTTCAATCTGAATTGCATTGTGTATTTTCAATTTCAATTGCATTTTGTAAGTATTTTGAAGCTCAATTGCATTTTGTACGTATTTTCGATCTCATTTGCTTTTTGTAAGTATTTTGAATTTCAGTTGCATTTTGTAAGTATTTCGACGCTACATTGCATTTTGTACGCATTTTGAATCTAGCCTACGTTTTGTGGGTCCTTTTCAATCTAGTCCTTTTGTGAATCTTTTCGTTCTAAATTTCCTTTTGTAATACCATATTGTGAGTTGTTTCCATCTGAGTTTCTCTTTGTACGTATTTTCCGTCTCAGATAATTTTCGATCTGGTTTCCATTTCATTCTCATTTTCGGTATCACCCAGATCATTAGGGGCCGATAACCTAGATGTTAGGCCCCTTAAAACAACAATTATCATGTTCCCACTTTCCTTCTATACGTAACAGTTTCTGTCCGATTTTAATCTACCCATGCCGCTTTGCGACACTAGTTTTATTTACAACTCTCTACTTCCTCGACCGTGATTGTGTTCCCGTTCTCATTCTCCTTCTGCATGATCTAAAAATCTGCCACTTTTGCCAGTCGTCTCGATTTTCTTTAGCACGTTTTCCTACTATTCGTGCAGTCTTCCCACTGCATACTCGGCATCTACAATGTGTTTCCCTGAATTATCAAAAACAGTACTTTTTCTCTTTTTCTTCCATAATTAAGATTCTTTATAACATTCCAAAAATGCTTTCCTGTCGCTTGTTCTAACGTTCATATTTTATCTCTAAATTCCTCCCGCGATTTCCTTTTGGACTCTTATTATTTGTTTGGTTCTGTCCGTTTCCATTACATATGACTTAATTGGCCGGATTCCGTGTTTGGAGCCATTTTTCGTAAGCGTGCTTTTTACTTTTACAAGCTGACATTAGTAGCCTGTCGTTTCACCAGGATGTGCGTTTTCTCCAGTCTTTACATTATGTTGTCTCAAGACATGAAGTTGCTACTTTTATTACTGCATCACTGTATCCTGGCCTCTCAGTTTCAATGTCCTGCAATTCTTTGTTACTTACTCTTTGGAATTTCTCACCAATCATTTCAATGTACTTCTGCATAAGTTTCTTATTCTGGAGATTTTTAATCCTAATCTTCTGCAAACAGACCTCACTTTCAGCACTTCAGGTCGAGCTATGCTCAACTCACCGCAGATCTGTTTCTGGTCTATTACATTAAAACATCCCCTGAATGTCCAGCATTTCCTTATCAATAGGGAACGGATTTCTATGTAAATACATATCTGTTTAGGAGCTAAACTTATTTATATATTTTTTAGGGGGCGTGGTGGCTCAGCGGTCTAGCTGCATGCCTCTCACCAAGGCGGTCCGGGTTCGATTCCCGGTCAATGCATGTGAGATTTTCGAAGTGAAATGCCATGTCCTGTGGTTCGGATTCCACGTAAAAAGGAGGTCCCGTGGCTCATGATCTCGAGATTAACGGTCACGTTAAACTACAAGCTTCCTTTTTTATTTATATTTTGTACTATCTTAACGAATCCTGGCATGTGGAGTTGAAGAGTGGAGGAGTTGAAGAGTGGAGTATTTATTTTTCATATTTGGAAGTTTAGCAACCGACAGTAGTGGCTATGCTGGCTAAAGCGCAGCATTAGGTCATGGGGCCAAGCTCTCTGCTGACTCGGTAGACGCGTGGGTTCGAGCCCCACCGTCGGCCGTCCTTGAAATGGTTTTCCGTGGTTTCCCATTTTCAACACCAGGCAAATGCTGGGACGGTACCTTCTGACAGGCCACGGCCGCTTCCTTCCACATCCTTGCCCAGTTTCATTCACCATCATTCATTTCATCTCTCATTAACTCCTCTCATGAGGTTGGCGTCAGGAAGGGCATCCGGCCGTAAAAACCATCGCCACAAAGACTTCCATCGCATCTCATCCCCGACCCCGTTGGAAAACGGGAATAATAAGGGGTAGACATACATTTGGAAGTTTAGCACATATGTTCCATATTCTTAGTCATTAAGATCAATATAGTCCATACTTCGGCTTGAAAGTATTGAATTCTAGTAAATTAGCAGTCCTGTCAATAATCAAGATAAAAGTTAACGATCTATATTTAAAAATTCAAATCGTTGTACAGGTAAAGTTGCAGTTGTGGCAAAAATTATTCCTGAATATGAAGCAATGGGAGAGGTTGTTGCAGTTTTGTGTGAAGAATTAAGTGTCAAGTTAATGTTGGATTTAACCCCAGCGGACATTGTGAAGTTCAAAAATGCCCCCATTACCTCGTCTGATGTTGAACTCGCTGTCATTCAATATAAATCTGTCATTGGAGACAGTAGGAGAACATTCACTTTGCAGTACTTAAAATGACATTTTGTAATCCATTGCTTTAGTATCGGAGAGTAAAAGATTGAGTATTCTTCAAAGATCATATTGATATTACAAAGAGAAATACAACATTATATTTCAAGTAGATCTGCTTTGTTTAGCTTCTTAGAATTTGGATATCAAAATAGTTTTGTTGTAATTTTAAGTCCATATTTGATTCCATACTTGAATACAAAAAACTAACCTTCATTAATTATTAGTACATATCAATTCGTTCACCGATTATCAGTTACTTAAATTGAAAGTCAAGAAGAATAGTCTTACTGACATGGTTACAATACCCTACCATATTTTTCTGTGAATCTCCTTATGCTTCGAGAATCATTTCGCAACAGGTGCCCCATGCTAGCACAGTAGTCCATTTAGCAACAGATGCCCCATGCTAGTACAGAGATCCAGTAGACACTTCCCCATTTGAGTTCTTCTCTATCCTCACCCCACTTACCCATTACCTTCTTATACCCTCCAGTCCTATTTCCTATCCTGGCATTGAAGTCTTCCGTGGAGCATACACTGAAACAACCGTGACCCGTGTTCCTGAGATTTCCAAATCTATCCACGTTAATAGTTGATTTACAATATATAGGCTACCTTGCCGAAAGTTAAGTTCTGAGGTTCTCTTGACATTTGGCCGTACATCCCACTGCGCCTTGCTTCGTTTTACACCTTACAGGTACACCTCAGAATCCTCGACGCCCTACTGCTCTCTATCTCCCATTATCTGAACTTAACGAATCCCTAGAATATCTAATCCCATCCTACTTGCTGAGTCGCCTAGATATTTCTTTCATTTTTTATTTCTTTCTTTCCTCGTTCCGTAACCCCTCTCAATATTACTAGCACCCCATCGAATATCAGTTCGATTGTCTGTTAGTTTCCGAGGAGACCCTGATCAGTCAGATGGGAGTGATACTCTGTCACTACCATAGGTCCTAGGCTTGCTCAAGACATTGTTAGCTGGTTTAGAAAGTACAAGTGAAGTAGGTTGCTAGTCTTGCTTACACTGGGCCCCTCGAGTTTCAATTCGGGGAACAAGCAAGCGAGTTGGGTAGTCCTAGCCACCTGAGCACAAGGAGGGCCACGATCCACAGTATGTCCACAGTATTCCATAGTAACTGGTATCCCGACTGTAAGGACCACTTACTAGGCCACTCGGCCCTTGGTCACAAACTTGGTCGTGATTGCACCTTGAAGAATGCATTAAATGAAAATTAATATTTGAATGATTCCACGAAAATATCATACCAAGGCGTAAAGTGCTAAATTGAAATTTCATTTGTTTTGGTCTATGTATTATGTTTTTATATAGTTTCAAGTTTATTATAGAAGGAAGCATCGGAATGAAATTGTGTGTTTCACCTACATGCACAGTTAAGTGAGGTAACGTAACTTACTATCTTTAAATAAAACTCATTATGCTGGTCTGACTGTCAATGTTAGCTTCACCACTAGTGTCTACACTATGTTTATTTATTCATTCATATTTGCGTTTGTCATTATTTGAGAGAACCGCATTTATTTTTTTGTTATTTGGAATAGCCCTATTGAATTGCTGCGCTTTCAGAATATTTCCTGGAGTTAACACAATTTATAAAAATCGCAACGCTGTTGTAAAAAAAATTAGTTTATTGTGGTACCGGTATCAATTCTTTCCATCCAAAATTAATTTCCGCTTACATATACGTCCATTTTCGGAGACAGTTTTACTGTCCAGAGTAATAGGAGAATGTACTGAAGGACTGCTTCATTAACCCCTTTATCAAACATTGCTTTGCAGATATGTACGATATTTTGTGAATCGTGACCTGGAACCCATAATATTTCAATCCGAAATAACTCAAGGCGGAGTAAATTTTAACCGTAATCGCCGTAATTTAAAATTTTCATTTACTGTAAAATAGCATCCCTCGTAACATTGGCCGAGAGTCGAGCCTAAATGGTCGAAATCACGGAGTATTCAAGTTCATTGTCATAAAGCTAATAAGGCACATGTGACTTCAGAACTTAATCAGCATGTATGAAACTATATATATCCGTCCGACGCGTCGGGAGTTGCACATACAATATAAACTAGACATTCGCGGCAGCATTTCTGACTCAAACTCCTTGACTACCACCAAGAACGCGCTGGTTCGAAAAATAAATGTTGCCGGTGGCATGCATCGTGGACGATAATTAATTGGAGTGTAATATGGTTCAATGTTTCATCGCTCAACTTGTTTCCTGCAGAACGCCAGGTTTATGTATTGCGGATGCCTGAAGAGGCATATGATCAAGGCTGCAACCTTTAAGCCACAATACATAACGGTGTAGCCGCAATCTCATGGTATTTCGTAGGTCTTATTGGTGCTTAAAAGAAGAATTATTGCCAGTGTGGATAACCCGTGTTACATTTAGTCCCTATGACAATGCACCAAATTACACTGCTGCTCCATCTCTTCAGGCGTGTTTTGACTAATATGGAGATTAGCTTCAGTACCTCCCTGGATCATTCAGTCCCCCGATCTGACCAATTATTAAGTCTGGTCATTGTTGGAGAAGGAAATCTCGTGCAGTTTTCCACATCCATCATCGCTGATGCAACAGACTGCTTCCCTGTACGACAAAATTTGTACTAAAAACTCGCTTAACAGTAGACTACAACATTCAACTGCAATCAGCAGTTTGTCTCTCCATTCCGCGCTGAGTAACAGCTCTACTGCATTCAAAATGTGGTTCAAACTATATTAATCAGGAGTATCCATTATTTTGACCACTGCCTCTGAACAGTAATAAACGCATAGTGGCGGTACTAAATAATACGCATTCTAGCTTACAAAGATATCAATGCTTTTCATTACTGAACTGAATGCAAAGTACAAACAATCAATAGGAACGTCTCAACGTCATTCCGTATGAATGATAATAAGGCTGCTGGTTTGTTGTCACGCACACTAGTTCTTCCTAAACGAGCAGGACGAATTGGCATACCCGATTAAGGGAACTGAAAGTGTGGTAAAGTGTTTAGCTGGCGGAAGGAAGAGAGCATTTAAGATATAGGGTGCTTTATCAGGTATTAGTCTGAATACCCAGGCTGTTCTATAGAGGACATGTTACTGATCAAACTTAAATAGGAATGTTTTCATCTGCACAATGCCATGGGAATATTAACCTGAAACAAATTGTTTTGCTGTTTATATGACTGGTGTGGGTGAGGGATTGGCATCGGTCGTGACGATTTCGCAAGTCTCCAAGAAGACTGCCACCAGTCAAAAGTAACTGATTTTGAGTTGTGCCATTCATTGGATACTCTGTTGCAAAAAGAAATAACCACAACTCCTCACTTACTTACTTCAAAAGTGGAATTAGAACGAAATTTTCAAACGGTGCTTAGCAGTGAATTTCTGCTTCCAAATCGCTGTATGTTGTAAAATGGTAGTATGTTTTAAGTTAACATTAGATAGTTGTCTACAAGCATTGTTGAGAATAGTTGGCTTTGCAGTATTTAATTTACATTTTATTGCAAGACTTGCTGATCTTTTAAGGCTTCTCTTAGTTCCACAGTGCCTCGCAACTTGTGCGACGTGGGATGGCAACCACGGGACCTCAGCACCGCCCGGCACGGTTTCCACTTGTGCCGGGCTCCTCTCTTTCCTCTCGCTGGTTGCGTGGCTCAGCGGTAACGTTCTTGCCTGCTGTTCCCAAGGTTGTAGGATAGAATCCTGGTGCAGCCAGCTGGTATTTGAGGGTGCGCAAATGCGACGGAGCCGTGTCAGTACATATACTGGCACGTTCAAGGTCCCCTTCGGGGCAAATTTCCGGCACCACGGCGTCTCTAAAAGCCGCAGTTGTTTAAAGGGACGTGAAACCAATAAAATCATATCTTTCCTCTTTCCTGTCGACCTGACTGACTGCGTGTCACAGTAATATCATTCTCGCCTGCTGTTTCCAAGGCTGCAGGATCGAATCCTGGGGCAGTCGACATTTGGGCATGCGCAAATGCGAGGGAGCCTTGTCAGTCGATTTACTGGCATGTTAAAGATCTTCTTCGGGGCAAAATTCCGGCACCCTATAAAAGCCGCAGTAGTTACAAGGGACGTAAGACCATTATAATAATAATAATAATTATTATTATTATTATCATTATTATTAGATACAGTATTTCATTCCACCTCCCTATATCTACTCTAGTTCTCTTCCAGCCCCGACGGGCTTAGGGTATCCGAGGCAAAGGGAGTCAATTATCTTCCCGCCGTATTGCTCCAGTACACGCGCTGCGGCTTTTCGTCCGCAGATACGATTTGTGCTAAATTTCAGTGAATAGTTGCTTGTTGGGCATCCCCCTGCCACCTTTTCTAGTTCCGGCCTCTAGCATTCGGCTTATTGCAATACTCACCTTTCAGTTCGCTATCTGTTGTCTCTGTGGACTGTTGAGTTATATCGCGCGGTGCGTGTAGTGCTGTGCTATACCGTGGCGAGCTGTGTGTGATAAGTAGGGCTCGGATTTTTAGGTGCTAAAAATCGGGAAAATATTTATTTTTTATGTATTTAAAATACCTGAAATATGTGTCAAAAGAGTGAAAATATGTAATTAATCTTTTACCTCATCCATGTGAATATAAACAATATGCAGTACTCACGAATGCAATTTATGCTATGTCTCACTGACTGATGAAGCATTACAATACACAACGAGATACATCTTCAGGTTGTCCATCACAAATGACCAACGATTATCGCAAAACACTTCTTCTGAAATCGCAAAATTGCGGCAATATGTTTCTTGTCCTTAAGGTGTTGTATAACTTAAGATCGCTGTTCAGCCTTGATTGCTTTCCCACATGGTTGGCAGAACAGAACGCCCCCATCAGAAGTAAAATTATCCTTAAATTCTGCAACAGACGATAACTTGTTGTTGTTTTTACTTTAGGCACACTTCACAGTGCCGGAAATGAACTGCATGTGAGTGACACTGGTTCCATGCAGCTGGGGGGGGGGAGTCTAGCACGTGGTGCATTATGGCTAGGGACAAGGAAATCACCGGCTTCCACAGTGAGTGGCACGGGGCGACAAGTTAAGAATAACACAGCTGCAAGCTGACATACGCTCTGCATGAATATTAGATAGCTCACAGGTTCTTCCCCGTTGGAGTAACTCAGAACAAAAATGCAATAAACTGAAAGATCTAGCATACTGATTTTGAAAAATGTAAATGTCTTTTTATGTGCAAATAAGTAAAAAGCAGGAATTTATGTATTTGAGGTGCCTAGAATCAAAACCCGCCAAATCCATTCCTTCACTTTTTCGGCAAAGTGGCAAAAACTGTCACAAACGAACCCAAAAAGAAATACTTTTTTCACTAAAAAATGAATTAATTATTTTTAAAACCAGTGACGAAGTACGAAGCTGATCCCCGATATAGTTAAAAATGCATGTAGAAAAATATAAAGCAATAATTCGGATTTGTCGGGGTTTGTTACTAAGATTTGGATTTGGCAGGTTTTGATACCAAAGAGCCCTAATACATTTGAAGTTGCGAAGAGATTGTAGAAACTGCGTAAGCTTTATTCAGAAATTAACATTTGAATGAAAGTTAACTAAATATAGGTTATAAAATAAAATAAATCGTATAATTTTTGTTGTTATTGTTGTTTTAAGGGGCGGTTTTTGTGTTTTATTAGAATAAACAGAAAAAACCGACAGTAGTGGCTACGCTGGCTAAAGCGCAGCATTAGGTCATGGGGCCAAGCTCTCTGCTGACTCGGTAGACGCGTGGGTTCGAGCCCCACCGTCGGCCGTCCTTGAAATGGTTTTTCGTGGTTTCCCATTTTCAACACGAGGCAAATGCTGGGACGGTCCCTTCTGACAGGCCACGGCCGCTTCCTTCCACATCCTTGCCCAGTTTCATTAACCATCATTCATTTCATCTCTCATTAACTCCTCTCATGAGGTTGGCGTCAGGAAGGACATCCGGCCGTAAAAACCATCGCCACAAAAACTTCCATCGCATCTCATCCCCGACCCCGTTGGAAAACGGGAAACGGGAAAACGGGGTAGACATACAAATAGAATAAACAGAAAAAGAATAAAACTCATATTACCGATTCAAGATTTGATTGCCGCTGAGTGTGGCTGTGCCAGCGTTTATGTTTAGTGTAGCATGAGCTCTGCGGGGCGAAGCGGAGGACACAGCGATGACAGAGTGCAATCTGCACATAGGTCACGCTGCATTGCGTCAGATAAGCGTCACAGGAGCTCATGTCGCCATGGACAGTTAAATGATGACTGGGGGTACTGGAGCTGAGTCATATCCTACACGCGCAACTGTACCTGTCAACGAAGCAAGCTGACGTGTGGCACTATTACATAAAGAGTTGTTTCCATCTCCACCGCCGGCAATCAATTCCTGAAAGGGTAATAATACTGTACAGTAAATAACCCCTGGCACAACAGCCCGTGAAGGGCCTAAAACCCAGCCATTTGGCCTGCAGACATTGGGGTGCCGCCTGACCAGCGCATCGGGTCCCCTCGGCCGTTAATCTTGGTTTTCGTGATCGTGGCGCTGCCTCACTGTCAGTTACTCAATTGTCCTCAAGAGGCTGAGTGCACCCCGTTCCAGCCCTCACGCCAGTTTCCAAAATCCCTGACGGAGCCGGGAATCGAACCCGGGGCCTCCGGGTGAGAGGCAGGCGCGCTACCCCAACACCACGGGGCCGGCAATACTGTAGCCTACAGTACTGAACAACAATAATAATAATAAGGAAAAGCGTCAAATTAAATTAATATTCAATTACTGTGGTCCAGGCCTTTAGAGACAAAACTATCGTCATTCAACTATTAAATCACATTCTTTACTGGAATTTATAGCTACACAATTTATGTTTCTACCTCATCCTCAATAGAAGTTTCTCAACCATCATCATTCTCTTCGTGTTCGCCACGACTTTGCAGATTGCAACAAAATTGCAGCTCTACATTTTCCCTCCATCTTGCTCCAAAATGCTTCGAAAGCAGTCTCGAAACATCTTTCACTTCTTGTGCCTGAAGGATAATCCCGCTGTTCATGGCTTCGGGCTCTACGTGAGTCATATGAAAATCAGGTTTCGTGACACGTTTGTGTTCGCAAATGTCAGTTCTGTGGAAAACATCACCCAGACCAAAATGTTATTGTTCATTCTTGTTCTTTGTCAAAATTATCCAAAACAAATTATTATAAGAAAGTACAACAACATAAACCATTCTAATCACGTCAGGCAGAGGTACATTCTCTGACTAATGTACGTAGGTAAAGAGTACACACTTCGCAAAGCATCATGGAAGGTAAGATGGCGGAACTGGGTGCTCCTATTGGCTGATGTGGATGTGGCGGGTTTTGTGACCAAAAATGGCGAAACTGTCGTTGGACTTGGCGGATATTGCAACTAAGCCTCAACTTTGACTTCGTTTTACAGTAGGATGTAGCGGGTTTTGTAACAAAATAATAGTTATAATTAGAGGTGTTAGTTTTTGTTAATTCGCGATAAAACGAAAAGTCATATTTAGAGGTTAGGAGGTTTTATTTTCACGTATTTACATGTTTCGTGCCGCCCAGGAGTGAAATTAAATCGCGAAATAACGCGAATTTTGTGAATAACACCACAAATACCGCAATCTGCGAAATAAAAACAAATTTTCATATTTTTTCCCCACACCAATCCGAACATTTTTGTCCACAAGCCGATAATCGAATTTGGTTGGTGTTCAATTCGAGAGAATAATCGATTGTATAGTTTCGCGAGGGGTAATACTACGATATACGTCATATTACGATATACTGTCGATATTCTCGTTACTCGTTGGATTTTAGCGCTGTGGTAAACAGCTGTTATATCGCGGCGTGAATAGTTTGCCCGACTACCTCCAAAAGGTTATGTGATAGTTGTTCATAATTTAAACTACGTTTGCCTCCTGTTACATCGGTAGCGAGTGTAAATTATAGTAGAGAATTCTATATAATTTAATAAAAAGTGCGCAAATTGTGCGTTATCATCGAAGCTAGTGTGTTATTTGCGTGAATCAGTTGGCGACCACGTGTTCGTCGTATTAGTTCCGAACTTAGCAGTACAGGAAGATGAGACGCGACGTAATTTAAATATTATGACACGAATTCAGAAATAAATTTTGCGTGTGGTTACGAATTTATACTGGCGTGTGACTACAGTCAACCGTGTGATAACAGTGTTTGTTACTGGGCATCGCTCAGTTGAGTTTAAAAATGCCGAAGGTAGCTGTTTCTGCCACAGACAGACTTAAAGAATATAAGAATGAAGGATTTATAATTTCTTGTGGCATTCTTATGTGCAAATATTGTGATTGTCGGTTAGATTATCGCAGGAAAGATGCATTAGACAAACATTGCAAATCGGAGAAGCATTCAAAACGCCGAGAAAATTCGCGTCTTGAAGTTAGTGTTCCTAGAGTGACCACCTTGAAAGAAACATTATCAAATGCTAGTCGTGTGAAGGATATGAAAGAAGAGTTTATTTTGGACACTACTATTGCGTTTGTGAAAGCTAATATACCAGTAGAGAAACTAGACAATCCTGCTATTCGTACTTGGTTTAATAAGTACGTTCGCGGAAGTGGAGATTTACCATCAGCAAATCAGATTCGTCAGAAATACATCCCCATGATTGGCGAAAGAAGGAGGGAAGAAATTAGGGAAGATATAAAAAACAAAGACGTGTTTCTGCTATGTGACGAAACAACTGACAAGAATGGTAGGTGTGTTTTCAACATTCTTTTTCGTCCATCAGTACCATCAACTGAAATGAACACCCATCTGGCTGCCTCTGTTGTTCTAGATTCTGCCAATAGCGTAAATTGCTCCAATGCGATATTAGACACCTTGAATTCCTATGAAATTGAACGGGAGTGTGTAGTGGCAGTAGTTACGGACTCAGCACGCAACATGTCAAAATGTGTAACTACTCTTCAAGGATTGATTGAAGAATTAAGTCATGTCCAGTGCTGGGCTCATAAAGTCAATCTTATCGGCTACGTATTTGAAAACGAGCTGGACGAATTGAACATGTCTATAGTAAAGACAAAGAATGCCTTTTTAAATACGCGAAAAAGAAAAAGCAATTACGTTGCATTTCTAAGGGAGAAATATGAAAACACAGAAAAAGAGAATGAAATTCTAGCTTTCCCAATGCCTGTATGTACAAGATGGCATTCATGGTTTAAGGCTGCAATGTATATGGCCACGCATGTGGATGATCTGGTAGAATTTTTCAAAACATTGGAAGAGTCAAATTCTGGGGTCAAATTTTTCCAACAAGCATCGACTTCAACAATACAATTTATACAATTACAAGCATTGTATGTTTCTGTTGTTGGTGCCTCTCTTATGGACTTGCTTAATTTCTTGGAGGGATCTAAGTACCCAACAATTCACTTACTGGCTGGGAAGCTAGATGACCTTGAGGTAAAGCTCAAGCTATTAGGCGATGGTGGAATGTTCAATCATACGATCCTCCAGAACTTGGAACAGCTTCCTCAAAAGATGCAGATGAAGGTTAAGTCCAAGCTTACGTGTGTTGCCCAGTCAGCTCTAGTGAAAGTCAGGACTTTAAGGACCACGGATCCAGCCAGGAAGACTGTAGAAGCCATCGGGTCATTGTTTGATCCTCGGCATGCACCTAAGAACGTATCTCCCACAGAACTGTTCCAATTTAAGAAGAATGCCCCATTTCTTACGAAGATGGAGTCTCAACAGTTTTTAGAGGCTCACAGCATTTACCTGACTGCAATCAAGAACCAACTGCGTCATGAAGATAATGTGAATGTTCCAGAGATCCTCATGGGATTAAGGCCTGCTCACCGAGACTATGCAACAGCTGCATTAAAGTGTGTGTGGTATCCTTGTTCAAATGTGGATTCTGAAAGGTCATTTTCGAAATACAGTCTCATAGTAAGTGATAGGAGGCGAAAATTGACAGCTGCAAATGCTGAGACTTTAACCATGATCTACTTCCAGTGATTTCACCGCAGTATTTGGATAAAACTGAAAAAGGTATTCACTGAAATGTGTTTCGAGATGGTGAATGTAAAATAAAAATGTGACTTCCATATAAGTATTATCTCATTCTTCCATAGCCATGTTTAACGTTTTACCCTGCTGCTTTTTTTTACTTTGTTTTATTAATTGTTTATATTTTTAAATGTACTTATTGTACAAACCTTATCGCTTTCCAAATTTTAACATGTCATCCCCCGAAAAAATAATATAAACACAAAACACCACCTTTTGAATTTTAAATCAACAAATCTTCAAAAAAATAACAACACTTTCTAATACCTCTAGTTATAATGAATTCAGCGCAGCAAAAGCTATATGAAACAATG
This sequence comes from Meconema thalassinum, assembly GCA_946902985.2. Lineage (NCBI taxonomy): Eukaryota > Metazoa > Arthropoda > Insecta > Orthoptera > Tettigoniidae > Meconema > Meconema thalassinum. Next base: position 549,971,161 of record OX336389.2, read on the forward strand.
CTTATCTCAATTTTCATAAAATATGGATTTGGCGGGTTTTGATTCTAGGCGCCTCATTTATAGAAAAATACTTAAAATATGTATTAAGATAAAAAAAATATATTTATTTACCTAAAAATCCGAGCCCTAGTGATGAGTTTTCAGTGACTCGCTCCAATTTACGTATCGCAGTACTGTCATCGCAGCAGGAGATGGCAGTTGATGAACACGCTGGGACGGGGTGGGGCCTTGCAGTACGCATGCGCGGTCCACCTATTCCAATCTCAAATATATCGGCTACCCGCATGCCAATGGTTATTATTGTAGCAGACGAGACGCAGCCAGTGAAAGGGGAATGTGCTGAGTGAGTGAAGCAATTAGTGACAATCTGAATGTTTTTAGAATGCGCGATACGTAGTGAGCGGGAATACCTCTGCAGTTCAAACCCAACTGCCAACTCCTGACGCGATATCAGTGCTATGAAATGAATCCAGAAGGAGTAAAAAAGATACAATTACTTGCTTGATAGTGTTGGAAAGGAAGAAAGAATGTAATTTTATTGAGGGAGCCATGTGCTGCTACGAAGAGACTTGTTCCCGAAGACAACGAATATGGGATTGAATTGTCATCTTCTGAAGAGGACACAGAAGAGAGTGATCACGACTCGGATACTGAAGTTTCGGCTAATAGTGAAGAAGACGCTGGAACCGAGGGTAGTGTCCCCTCTTCCTCCTCAGTGTACAGCTTTACTGTGCGTATCTACTTTTAGATTTCTGAGCGAGGCACGCCATGATGCGTGATGGGCTCTATTTCGGCAACGCTGTACAGCTTTTCCGGGAGCGGGTAGGTGGTGAACGATGTGTTATTTCCGCCTACAAATACAAACAGATATAAAATAAGTGAGTTAATTTACGTATTTCACAGTCATACAGCATAACTTTTTGATGTATAAGGATTACATCGCAACTAAGAACGACATTTTCCAACCACCCCGAGCCGAGAAAATGTTACCTTACAAAAATGATAACTTTTTTCTTGGACACGCAACATTTTGAAATTAATAAACCAGTTATACAACATTCCAATGTATATTGTGTTAAAATTTGGATTCGATCTGATGACGGGTTTTTGAGATAATAATTCTTAAATGTGACGCATGGTTGAAACACGCTTAAAAACGTGCACATTTTGTGCTCCAACTGCGACAAAAAATATTAAAATATAAATTAAAAATTCCAAACCTACATGAGCTAACGTGCAATAGAACGACGAAAATGATGATGTTATTGGATTTTATGTAGGTCTATTGGTTACTTCACAAACAACCTTCAAACTCGAGTGCACATAATACTTTGGTCGACAGTAGTTATATATTTATGTTAGTGATTTTTTTTTTGTCTATTTCCAGGTGAGTGCTGATCCTGCATTTCTTGGGATCGAAGGATGTTGCCTCATTACTGTGAGTTACACATTACATTAGCCTTGTCTGGGGAATGGGTGCTTGATGTATTCCTGTGGAAACATAAATGTTCACATGCCTTGTGGTGTTCGGGTACCTTTGATTGTTGGTAAACGTTGGCATCGTGACATATCCCTGTGTCCGTCATAAACGTTGCTGAATTCAGATTATATAAGGTTGCAGTATCGCAAGTTTCGTTATAGAACAGTGTTCGTGCGCAAGCGTTCTGCTGGATTGAAACGTCAGACATTGGCGTCCCCGACATATTTTAGGAATTTGTAAATTAAAGGGGTGATCGAACTGCTATGCTATGAATTTTGGGAGGAAGTCACCCAGCCGCAATTAATGGAAGAAAAATCAGTTTGGGTTTTTTCCTCGCCTAGATTCAGTACAGACGCCATCTTTGCCCTTGGAAATACAGATGGAAATATACAGGAAGTACAAACAGATATTCATATTGTTTGCATTTTTCATTGACCTGGAGAAGGTCTGTGATATAGTGTCACGGAATCTTGTGTGGTGGGAGATTGACAAGAAAAATATCCATCATCCGCCCACGAGTATTATTAAAGATGTGTAAGGTGGATGTCACAGGACAATGAGAAGTTCGTGTATGACATTGGAAAAAAATCGCTGTAGCGTTGAATTACATCAGGAGTCAGCCCTACGCCCTTACGTTTGTAGTGCCATGGATGATCTTTCGAGATATGTTTGGTAGAAGCTCTCGGGCAGAAGCTCTTTGTGGATGGTGTAGTTCTTTTAACAGACTGCACAGGAATATTCCAATATCCTGGCAGGTTGTGTTCAAAAGAAAAAAGTAATCTGCTTACGAACTGTATTTAGAGTACTTACAAACCGGACACTGCTGTAAACGTTCTTATTTCAGCCCGCATTTTGACTCAGCCTTAACAGTTAGCAATTAATCTACCTTTCTGCTTCAGTTTAATTCTGAAACTAATTTAATCGGTAACCTGAGAACTACGTCTACTACACATGAGTGTTAAACAACTGTTTGATTACTCACTCACTCGCAACGGCACTGGTTTAGGCAACTGTCCTATGTTAGCAGTATTGGACTAGACAAGAATTCCAGATAACACGGCGGGCTGTTGATAGGCCCTATTCTTTCCTCCTGCCACTTCACCTCATCCCGCAAGTACATGGAGCTTAGACCCTAGCAGTACTTTGTTCCATGGGATCAAACTTGCCACATAAAAAAATCTTGGATGTAATTTCCAGTTTTTAACTCGTGGAAATTCCTTTCCTTATGAGGCAATGTTACGTAGGGTTTGCAGCCTCGTTTGGTTGCATCAATTTCAGCCTTTGCTCCACATGAAAGAAACAACAATTTGACACCTTGGACTTACGGGCGGTACCTCATGGAAAGCGTTAAAAGCCCAAAGTAAACGAAAACTGCACATAAGCTTTTAAGCGGCCCCCACACCTTCAGTTTATCGGAACGAAAAACTGTCCGAATAACCGAGCGAGAAACTGAACTGAAGGTGTGTGGGCTAGCTAAATATTTTCCATTAGTTTTTGTGCCAGTTCTGGTGAATTTCGTTGTGAATGCGGTTGCTGTGTGTTGTGTAGTCTGCAGTGATTGAAGAAATGAGCCTGTACAGGGTGGTAGGAGGTTGCTATATGCTGGCTGCTTCGGCTTTAATTTTGTCCGAAAAAGAGAAGAAAGAACGGAAAGAATGGACTAAGCAGTGGTATCTGGAGAGAAATGCTCATGGATCATGCGATGCTTTACCGTTAAAAGAATTGTCGGTATCTGAATTGAAGGATTACTTTAATGGACGAGACAACGTTTAACGTCTTGCTAATTAAAGTGTTACCGTTGATATTTAAAAAAAAGACACGGTTCTGAGACAGACAATATCACCGAAATGGAGACTTATATTTTTGGCGGCCGGCCGAAGTTTCGAGTGCCTAAACTTCTCCATGAGAATTTCACCCCAAGCAATTGGAAAAATTGTAATGGAAACTTGCGAAGCCATAATAAAGGGACTGAAAGATTATATTGAGGTAAGTTAATGTTTATTTATGAATTATATACTTAGTTATAATAATAATGTCAAGTAGTAATGATATTGAATATTATTAGTTAGTAACTAGTATTTATAATATCAGTATAGAAGGTAATGGAGAATAGTTTTATGTAAATAACTTACAGCCTTTATATCTGGTAGTTGTTGTCACGGGCATTCTTGAGTTGTGGTGGAATCATTATCTTCATATATAAAAGTTTGTAATACATTTCTAGCATTTTGATACGGGGCGTCAGAACCTCTATTTTTACGTGGAATCTGAACAACAGGGCGTGATATTTCACTTCGAAAATCGCCCATGCATTGAGCAGGAATCGAACCCGTTCTGCCTTGGTTAGAGGCCAGCAGCTTAATAACCGCACCATCACGCCCTCTAAGTATATCTTCTGACGGCTCTGGGTGGTCAGGTTTCAGTGGTAGGGGGAACAGTGAAAGCAGTCACTCCTTGTCCACCGTGCTGTCGAAATCTTACTTAAAGACTATTGCATGTGCAGATTTTAACTCTGCGTACTTCGTGAGGGGTGTATCGTCCAGCGCTTCAGCTCCCCACCACTCGCACGGTACGTGACCTTGAGGCTCACAACATACCGCCCAAGCTCTAAAAGGGTTATCAATTGTGAAACTTGAGGATGGCGACTATGCAAAACGTTCAAGCATTATGATCCGTAATTCACACTAGGCGAATTTGTCCGATAACATGTGTTTCCGTGGTCCCATTAGTTGTGTGTGCGTCTTAAATTGAGGCGAGGATTAGGAAGGAGGTGGCCGTAAGTCGGCAGCAATTCCTGTATTTTTCTGGAGTAGAAGTGGAAAATCAACTTATGATACTCGGATTTGCCTCATGAGGCTGAGTGTACCCGTTCTAGAAGGACCATGAGTGACATTCAAGAATGCTAGCCACCATACCATACCGTCGAACGAGTGAATGATATTTATCATGAAGACCCACCTGAGTAATTTTTTGCCGACTGCTAGCACTACTATAATTTCTATCGCCTTATCAATGAGAAATAAATGATTATTTCAATACAATGTTCGTAATAACTGTTCCTTTCTTCGAAATTGTCTGTACGTATACTGGCGTATCAGCTGACGAAAACACAGTGGGTAAGAAGTTGAAATAATATAGGATCTTTGTGGCAGTGCTTTTTGTTACTTACAACATATAGTGCAGTGAGAACTTGGGAATAGACATGGAAACGTTCGTCTGATTTTAATTTCTTAGGGCCGGTTCTACCTTATTTTGGTGCACTTGCTGGTAGCCGCAAGGGGGATAAACTAACTGCCAGCATAAAAGCCATGGCATGGCATGCTACCACGTCGATGTGGGCGGCAGGCAGTTACCAGGTACAGTAGTAGACAACGAAATGCTGAAGATGGAGGCATGATCTTGTGAAGCGAAGCGGAGTGGCGGGGCCAATGGCGTGGTCTCTATTTCCGATTGCAATTAAGATGGTTCATTATATTTCAAATGTGTAGCCTATGGAATGAACCCTCAACAGAAAACACCAGTTCTCTCTTTTTATCGAATTGAGATAGTCATATTATTGCCATAACGAAGATATTTGTCGGAACTCTGTGGTGGATGCCCCATATCACAGTATTATAAAATTTACGAACTATGTTTATAAGCAATCATTTTGTTCAGTGTTCAGTAACGTAGTGTTCACAGCATACGGAGTAAATGGCAAGATTGGTCACGTTGTTAGTCGATTGCTTCTGGCAGATTATTTCAGGTTCGAATCCCCTTGAAGGAAAGTACTTTATCAGAGTTTCCGTTCTGATCTTTTGATGCCTCTGCATCATTTCCCAAATTTGTTCGTTCAAATTGTTCATGGTGAATATTTTTGGTAGGAATGAGAAATATATAATATAACTTAATAAGACTATGTAATTCCAAATCATTTGTGCTTTTTGCATAGGGAACGGAACGCTTCAGATTCACATCTTGTTAATTTTTTTGGCTGCAGTAATGGGGTTATGGAAGTTCCACTTTCTTCCACCGGGTGGTAAGTTACCCAGCGCCTCAGTGATGGAATGGCTGACTATCTCCTGATAGCAGCCAACTACTCGTAAATAAACTAGGGTATAGTCTTAATCGCAGCACAGCTATTACAGATTTCGTACGAAATCACCAAAGGCATATGCTCGGCGACGTTTTTAGCCTATTTTCAATTTTGAAAAAATAGGCTTATGAGATCACCTTTTGTCCGTGTGTGTGTGCGCGCGTGTGTGTGTGTGTGTGTGTGGGGGTGTGTGTGTGATTCGTGTGTGTGTCCCCCCCTAATAAAATCTAAACGGCAGGAGCGATTTCAATGAAACTCGGAAAGTTCATAGCACTATTCCCGGCGACCTCGACCGTGCCCTTCAAATTTTGTTACGACTCACCAATCCAACATGGCGGCTGTGCGAAATATTTCACCAGCATTCAATATCTCCGAAACTATTACCGATATTACCCTGACATTTTCTATGGTGATAGAGGGAACTACTATAAGTTCACTTATGTGACTTTTGAAAACCTGGTAACTACAAAACCAACATGGCGGTCAAGCGAATTTGCGACTTTTAAATAGACGTTTCTCGCGATTTGACCAACCAAACGCATTGAAACTTGGTACAGTATATGTTTATATATATTGTAATGCACCGACATCTAACTTCGTTCAATTGTTTACATAATCACAAGATGGCGGATGTGCGAAATATTTCACCGGCATTCTATATCTCTGAAACTATTAGCGGTATCTACCTAAAATTTTGTACGGAGATAAAGGGCACTACTGGAAGTCCATCTATAAGATTTTCAAAAACCGGTTAACTACAAAACGAACATGGCGGCCAAGCGAATTTGAACATTTTAAATAGACCTCTCTCGCGATTTAATATTCCAAGCGCACTGAAACCTGGTACAGGAAATATTTATACACATTGTAATCCACTGGTATCTAATTTAGTTCAATTGTTTACATAACCTCAAGATGGCGGCAGTGCGAATTTTAAAATTAAGTTTTTATTTCTTGTGATGTAGTCATGCGATCGAAGTGAAAGTTTGAATAATGAACCTACGCAATAATTTTCCTTTAATGCTACATGACTCTATGGCCTATACATTTAACAATCCAACATGGCGACCATCCGAAATATTTAGACGATACTGAATATCTACGAATCTATTTTAGCAATCAAACTGCATTTTTTAATGTTTATAGGGGCTATGAACTTAAGTTCACCTATAGGACTTTAAATAACCTGGTGATCACAAATCCAACATGGCGGTGACGCGAATTATAAATATTCACATGGATGTTTCTCGCAATTTAACCATCCGCGTGCAGTGAAACTTCGTACAGTAAATCTTTATCCGAATGTTAATCCACTGGCATCTAATTTATTTCAATTGTTTCCATAACCTCAAGATGGCAGCTGTGAAAAAAATTTAAATCTCCTTGTTTTTTCTTGTGTCCTAATTATGCGATTGAAGTTTGAATACTACACGTTCACAATAATCTGCATGTAACAGTACATAACTCTAGGACCTACATATATAAAATCCAACATGGCGACCATCCGAAATATTTAGTCGGTTCTCAATATCTACGAATCTATTACAGCAATCAAACTGAAATTGTGTATGTTGATAGTGGCAGTTAACATAAGTAGGATATATGAAAATAGGCTGTATAGTTCTTCACGGAACTGTTTACATTACAAACCTGAAGCTCTGGCCTGTTTACCATCTCTTGATGAACGCAGTGCATTTGCATTTGTCTATTGGCACAGGTTTTAAAATGTGGCTTTCCACCGATGCCTCAGCCTCATTCGTGGCTGTGATTATATGAAAGTTACTGAGGTATGGGTGGTGCTGAGTAATGGCCTCAACGCACAGCTAGTGCCTGTGTGTACTGTGAAAGGACTCAGGGTCGGTGCTATTGTTCCGACTCGGGGAATGGAATGGCAAACTACCTCACTCCTCATCTTGCCTAGTATGCCTCACTATAGTGCTGCCTATGACAGTACTTTTTTAGGATCCAACCAGCCTCTGGTCTGACTACTTAACAGCCAACAGACCTGAAGCTTATACATATTATGAAGCTATGTTACATATGTATCCCAATGCAGTTTAATGGCGATATAGCGGTTTGCATGCTCGACCTTCGTTTTAATTAACAATTTTAGGCGGTTCGAATCCCACCGATACTCATTATTTTTGCCTGTCGATTTTTGTTTCATTTTTATTCTAGGTTTTTCATTACATCCAATTTAATCATAATATACAGACTTATGTATGCGTTTTAGCCTATTTTCATCATATGGAAAGGATAAGCTTATGAGATAATCTTTTGTTCGTGTCCGTGTGTCCATAATAAAATGTAAACGGCTGGAGCAATTTTAATGAAACTCGATAAGGATTTGTACTATTTCGTCTGACCCCGACCGTGCGATTCAAATTTAAATGTTTCATCAATCCAACATGGTGGCCGCGCGATATATTTCACCGGCATTCTACGTCTCCAATCCTATTGTCACCCTAAAAATTTTGTATGGTGGTAGAGAATACTTAGTTCACATATGTGACTTTAAAAACATGTTAAGTACAAAAGTAACATGGCGACCAAGATAAGATAAGCCCGTAGAACCCTGATGCGAAAGGGCCTCCTACCGGAGTGGTAGGGGGTGGCTCAAGTAGTCTCCCAAGAGGAGCCAGTTCTTAAATACATATTGACACACATTAATAAAAATAAATTAACACACACCCTTACTACGGTATTTACATTGTTACACTATTACACTGATCTGAATTTCCTTCCATATCTTCTATCCCTGGCATTTCTGGTTCACGTAAAACCTGCCTCGAACCTAAATTCGTCCGACCATCTGCGACGGGGGCGTCCTCTGCTTCTCTTGCCAGCTCTTGGATCCCACATAGTCGTGGAGTAGGCCCATCTATCCTGGTTCATTCTGGTTGTGTGTCCACCTCAGCGCCATTTCAGCTGCCGAGCTCTTGTTGCTGTGTCTTCCAACCCACTTTCAGATCCGTGTTACTGATTCTGTTGCTTAGCTTAACGCCTAGGATTCTCCTTTCTATTTTCCGTTGACAGATATGGAGCAGTCTTGTCTGACATTTACTAAATAACCAAGTTTGGCATCCATAGATTAACACTGGGATGACACAGCTTTGAAGTACATCGAATCTTAATTTAGGGCTCAATGATTTGTCCATAAGGATGAAGCTTAGGCTCCAGAATTTTCCCCACGTCAATCCAATCCTCCTTTTGATTTCTCGGTCGCTTGTTTGTGTCATACTTATTGCTTGGCCTAAATATATAGACTCTCTGCGACCAAGCGAATTTAGATGATTTAAATTGAATTTTCTCGAGATTTAATCAACCAAGCGCAGTAAAACTTGGTACGATAACTGTGTATACAAGATTTAATCTACTGCCGTCTGATTCAATAATTTTTTTGTCATAATAGCAAGATGGCGGTTGTACGAAATTTTAAAATGAAGTTTTTATTTTCTGTTTCCTTAATCATGCGATCGAAGTGAACGTTAGCCGTGGTGGTTACGGCATGACTGATGGCAGTCGCTCACATCCGGGAGGCGAGGAGGTTCGAATCCCCCCGCCGGCAACCTTGAAGATGGTCTTCTGTGGTTTCCCATCTTCCTTCCAGGCAAATGCCGGGGTTGGTCCCTAACTGTAGGCCACAGCCGCTACCTTCCAACTCCTCGTCCTTACATTCCAACTTCCCTCCTTCCCTCCCCAACGGTACTTGTAGCTCACCCATTGGGTGTCCGTCTCGAAGCAGCTACAAAACTGGCGAGCCGAACATGTCCTCGGACACTCCCGACACTAAAAGCCATACGCTAAAAAAAAAAAGTAGGTAATAATCATCTCATGGTTTATACTGTACCTCTAAGGCCTACATAGAGGACAGTCTGATAAAACAGGGTAGTCTGATAAAACGGGGTACCATAGTTTTCTCGTCTGGTATGTGATGTCATCCGGTGAACATAATAACCTCTTTCTCACTTGAAGGCCTCCATTTTTAAAGCAGTTGCAATATGTAGGGTGCACGGGTGCGTTCTCAAAGGGGTAAAATCTATTTTTACAGTGTTGTCATAATATCCGCTTGCAAATTGTGTGCTTATACTGTATATCCAAGATCCTATTCTGAAGACTGTAAGGCAAGGATGATATAAATTAAACATTGTTTGCACTACATAATTGTAGGTGTTTCAAAATGAATGACACGTTAAGTGCTGTAGAATTCCACTTTTTCCTAACATGGAGTCTTTGGATAAAACAGGGTACTACTAAGTTGGATAGAACAGGGTAGTACCCCGTTTTATCAGACCCACCATTGGAGAAAAGTGATATCCTGTCTTCGGGATCTCTATCTGAGCCATCAAACGGAAAATCATCTGTTCTAACCACATCATGGTCTTACCAGTCAGATAGACCTGTTCCATCCACATCAGGGTCTTCTGTCAGTTAGGCCTAATCATTTGACTTCAGCTTTCCAAGTCGTTCCGAAAGACATAAAGGCAATGCCGGGAGCTGAAAGAAAGGAATAGCCAATAGACGAAGAAGAATGACAGCTATTCTGACAAGTTCCCCATGCAAGGAAGAATTAACTTCATCTATGAAACAGGGGAAGACTCCCGAAAGGAAACGTCAAATGGAGCACAATCTCCCAGATTTAGGCTAGGCCTTCTGACGTCACAAATGTCGTAAAGCAGAAATTGAAGAAAGTTAGAAAAGTACAGGAGGATAACACCTCGTCAGAAGAGGAGGGAGAAAATAATAACTCAGCTTGCATTAATTGTAAGGAACTGTTCACTAATTCGAAGTCTAAAGAAGGCTGGGTCAAGTGTTATAAGTGTGGTGAATGGGCTCATGAACAATGTGCCGGCATTGATGATGAAGATGATGAACCGTATAAATGTGATTTTTGTACATGAAGGAATTTAAATGTTTGTAAATGTATTTCTATTTTGTAATGCTCAGTAAAATATACTACCCTGTTTTGTCCAACTCGTCTGATAAAACGGGGTAATGGACAAACATTTATATAAATAAACAATTTACGGTTAGGCTTTTTTAAAATAATTTTTTCATTACCATTTGTAAGTAGATAGGCTATATACAACTAGTAATTAAAAAATTAACACATTAGTACTAAATGTTTATGAGATATGCCACTTAGTTTATTAAGTACCCTGTTGTGACCGACAAACAATCAAACATGGCGATCATCCGAAATATTTAGACGGTTCTCAATATCTACGAATCTATTGCAACAATCAAACTGAAATTTTCCATGTTGGTAGAGGCTATTAACATAAGTTTACTTATGGGCTTTCTAGTAACCTGATGAACACAAATCCAACATGGCAGCGGCGCGAAATTTAAATATGTATATAGACTTTTCTCGAGATTTACTTATCCGAGAGTAGTGACACTTAGCACGGTAGATTTTCATACAATGTTTAACATATTGGCGTCTATTTTCATTCAACTTCTATGAAAACTTCAAAATGGCGGCTGAGCAAACTTATAAAAATCAACCTTATGTGTCCTAAACTAGAAATGCAAATGTAGGTTGGTACAATGAGTCATGATCATAATAGTCAACTGCTGGCATATAACTATATAGCATATATCAAACAATCCAACATGGCCTCCATACGATACATTTCCCCGGTTCCGAAATTATTCAAGCAATTAAACTGGCATTTTGTATGGTGTTAGAGGACGGTCAAATTGGGACATACGGGACGTTCCCTGGTCATAAACAACTCTCATTATGGTGGCAAAGTGATTTTCAAATATTGCAAGTAACTTTTCTGGCGATCTTATCACTCGGGTGCAATGAAACTCGGCAAAGTGAATATTTATTCAGAACTTAGTATAGAGACGTCTAATGATGCTGAATTGTTTTCAAATATTGAAGTTGCGTCAGTTCGAAATGTGAAAATCATTCTTGAACTGTTTCGTATCATATTCAGGCGAATGTGATTTGTATGCTGGGCTATGTTAACAATCCTTATCTAATGGCACTAAAATATGTAGCTTACGTTTCTTAAATCGTAGAAGCCGTGCATTTCACTTTTGTAAATGTTACTTCCTGGTTACAGAAAGATGCAATCTCGCAGGAGGAGTCTTGAACACCGATATTGAAAGCTGTGTATTATATTCTAGCACATAACTTCTCATTGTAATGGTGTTTCCCCCAGGGGCTCACATCTAGTGGTGCGTGGGTTGGCGACCACGGGACCCCAGCTGAGTCCGGCATTGCTTCCACTTACTTGTGCCGGGCTCCTCTCAGTGGTCTTTCCTGTCGACCTCCATTGGTCAACTCTTGTTATTTTCCGACCCCGACGGTATTAGGGCATCCGAGGCCTCGGGAGTCTCACTTTCCCGCCTTAATTGGCCCTTGTCTCATCTTTCCTGATCCCTCCTTCTTCGAGGGCTCAGACCTCTTGTTTTCTTTTCATTCTGCTTCTTTTTCTCTTGATGATTCCCGCACTGTTTTTTGTTAATTGGCTCCCCGTCTATCTAAATTTCATTTAGCGATTTTTTTGCATCTACACTCTATTTTGGAGGTGTTTTCAGTCTACGTCGCATTTTGTAAGTCTTCGATTTACAGTAAATTGCATTTTGGGAGTGTTTTCAACCTCAATTGCATTTTGTAAGGATTGACAATCTAAATTGCTTTTTAGTAAGTCTTTCAATATAGGGGATGGGACTTTTGTGAGAGATTTCGAATTTCACTTGCATTTTGTATTTTCAACCTAAACCGCATTGCATTTTGTTATGGTGGGCATTTTGCAAGTACCATTTTGATTCTCAATTGTATTTTGTTGGCATTTTGAAACTAAATTGCATTTTGTAAGTATTGCCCATCCAATTAAGTAGTTTGGATCTACCGTGCATTTTGTAAGCATTTTCAATTTCATTTACATTTTGTAAGTATTTTGAATTTCACTTGCATTTTGTAAGTAAAGTATTTCGACTCTGTATTGTATTTTGTACGTATTTTGAACCTAACCTGCATTTTGTGCGTATTTTAGTTCTAAATTCCCTTTTGTTAGTATTACCGCTCTCCATTTTGTGAGTAGTGTCAATCTGAGTTCTTTTTTGTAAGTATTTTCCTTCACACTTAATTTTCGTTTTGGTTTCCACTTCATTGTCATTTTCGCTATCACCGAGACCATTAGGGGCCGATAACCTAGATGTTAGGCCTCTTAAAACATCATCATCATCCTCATCCTGTAATAGTGTTGGTGAAGACATATGAGTGAAAAAAAGCTATCAGGTATATCGCATAGCAAATCCTTGCAATAGGCGGGAGAATTTTAATGGAAAGCACAAGTGGGATATATGATACAGGCTATTTAGTTCTTTACGGAACTACTTATTATACTAGAAATCATTCGTGTCGGGGCTACCAAATTTTTGGTTCAGTACAGGGGAGTGGTATTTGAGTTACGGACTTGGAAATTGGCACCCAAACCCCTTGAAGTTAGGCTAATTGTCCCGACACTTTAGTAAAAATATATTTCAACAGATGGCAGCACAAGCGAAGCTGAATTTATTTATTTATTTTTGTATCGAAGGAGAGCTCTGATCTGCGATATGAAAACTGCTATGTATTCTGGCTAGTAGCAGAATTGATATTCATTGCTTACTTTTTAATTTCAAAAACAGAAAAGTTACTGTTTGTTTTTCAAATATCTGATTGAAATGCGAAAGAAAACGGGTAATACGAAAGTTGAGTTTTACTCACTGATTTAAAGGCCGCATCGAAAACCTAAATAGGTTGAATAGATTTGTCGTGATCACTTTGGAAAGTTTGTGAATAAAAGTGTTACTGTATTTGCAACAAGGCGCGGCAGTAGGTCATGGAGAGAGGGTTGGGGGAGGGGAGGGGAGCGGAGCGGAGGTCGAGTGATTTGAGAGAGCGACAACCTTGCCATACGGTATATAATTCCCGATTCTGAATTATTGTCAAGGTCTGAATATTTCTGAGTGATCCTTTGATATTTTACCAGTACCTAGTTAAGACTTATTGTTTTTAGTTCATCGATGTCATTTATTAGGCTACTTTTTGTTTAATTTATTTTACCTGCAACAGTATTATTTTTAATGCCCGATAGGTGTTCTATTTTCGGCACTTTATTTTTGGACAGTATTTCTGGTAGAATAGATACATGTACATATAGGTAGGCTACGACTGGTGGAGAGCATTACGGTCATCAAGTAACAGTTATTTTTTCATTTTTGTTGAAAAATGGAGCCACCACCAAAACCGAATCAAGGGCGTTCCACTAAATCGAAGGGGAGATTGCGACTAAGTACCAAGAAAAGGACGTTAGGCCCTAAAAAAGAGAGAAGCACCTCTACACACCCATAAGTTTTTTTTCCTAGTTTATATTTGAAATTATATACTTCTTTACGCTTACATTAGAGAATCGGTGATGCACTGAACAGTTATGATTTCAATTATATTTTACCTGTACAAGTTGGATGACTAAACATCACCCCGCAATCTGCAGGCTACATGGCTGAACAGCGCAGCGGTTGCTTGGTCGGCCTAGGCCCTTCATGGGCTGTCGCGCCACGGGTGTAGTTAGTTTTTTAATTCTAATACATAAGTGTTGGAGTACATAATTGGGTAGATTATTGGCTGAGGAATAACCTACCCACCAAGGGAAGATGATAAAGAAGAGGAGGTGAGTTTCGGACTGGAGAGAAAGGATAGAGAAATAGGATGAGAGTCCCACAAAAGTTATAAATTTAACTCTAAATGCACTTAGAGGCGGTTGCCACTGCAAATTCGCTTTCTGATACCTAAAGTGGGTAAGGACCTGGTCGAAGCTGACGGGAACCGCAGCTAGGACTTGGGCGGTTTGCCAGAGAAAGGCTTTAGTGTATTTCCTCCCAAGCATGCATAAGACTACTATGGGGAAGGGTGATATTCTGGCAAGACAAATAGTAACAGATTTATTCTGTATTAACGATGGCATGAACTGAGGAAGAGTTAGGAAAGCCAGGATCTTGCCTAACCGTTGTATTTGCGAAATGATAAATCCAAAAACAAATATTTAATTTATTTAACAATTCAAAAGAAGTTGATAACTTTAACAAATATATTCTCAATTTGGTTAACAATTTTGGGGTCACAGACCTCAGAAAGCATTAAACGTTTGCGCCAGGCAATTAACAATTTATGAGGTTTCGAACCTTATATATTTTCTAAAATCTTTGTAAGAAAAAAAAAAACAAATGAAGTAATTAAAATTTAACAATAAATAGAGTACAAGGTGTGTACTTGAAACTCCTGAGAGAATATTCTAGAAAGAGTGACAACTTCGAAAATAACAATAAGAAAAACATGAAGAATAAGATAGAAGTTCCTACAACTTCTTATATTTAAGCTGAATTACTGTTGGTTATTATACAAATAAGGGCAGGTCACTTACTGTGAAACCTGAAGAGAGAATCAAAAGGAAGGTTCTCGACCTCCTATGTTTAAGTAGGAATCACGAGCCAAATGGGGCAGTTTCCATTTCGTGAGACCTAGAAATAACTCACTCAAGAGTTGAATGAATTGCTTTCCTTGATTATAAGGTGGAAACAATGTAAGTTTGAACCGTGTATAAAACACGTAGTTATGCAGAAATTAATTAATGATAAACAAGCAAGATGGAAGGGCACTTCGTTAGAGTGACACCTTATTGGAAATGAACCAGAGTTACAATTTTATTAATATGGTTTGTTAGTAGAAGTTTTAGGAAAGATCAATTGGGATTGAGGATAAATGTTCATGGCCTTATTTAAAGTAAACGGACGATCGCGACGCGGTAGAAAAGTTTGACAAGCACTAGTTTTCACTATAGTCTGTTAAATAGATGAAAAGTTCACTGTAGAAACACGAAAGTTTATGGGAAAGAAAGTTATTGCAATGATGAAAATAACTGGTTGCACTAGGTAGGCGAGAGTCTATTTCTTGAGAAGGTTGTGAGTTACAATTAAATGCGCCATAGAACATTCCAACGGTGGAAGAAAATTCGCTATTGAGCTTTAATTCAGAAGTGAGATTCTTCAATTTTAATGGTATTCTCACAAGTGAGTGAAAAATACATGACGGCAGGACTTGTAGATAAAGTACAGGATCTGGAAGGTTCCAGAACGATCTTAATAGAAGAATGAGGCCAAAGTTAATCCCGCGGAGGAACTAGCTTGGAAATTTATAGACAGCGGGTATTAGATAATATCCCACGTGGTGAGAAGATTTCTCATTAATTAGCTTAAGAAAAGCTACTTTCTATTAAGGTTGGCTTAGACAGACAAAAGCTCAACATGGCAAATCCCGCGAAGAATGATTTTTGCCGCAAATAAGTAATCTCACGCTGTCTATAAAATATCGTTAAAAGCATGTAGGAGTTAAAACCGATGAAAATTAAGTTAAAACTTGAAGTAGGTACTTATCTTTGTTGCATGGCGAAGGTGAAGTTCCCTTTCACAGATACTTAATGTGCCAACATGGCGTATAACGTAGAGAGTACCTCTTGGTTTGAGGAGACTGGCTCTAGTTGAGCCCTGACTGATCGAGTCAACTGCCGATTTACAAGTGAGACCTGTTCAGCGAAGCGCGGAGGGTCCAAGGAAGGGAAAAGAGTGGGGGTAGGAAACAAAAGGAATACATATCAGAATAGACAACTTATCAAAAATAAATGTTCTTCTTGATGAATGGTCTTCAAAGAGTTAATAGCAGGCGATACTAGCACAGCATGGTGAGTGAAAAAGTAGACGAAGTTCTCTTGCTCATGGAGATAATAGCTGGCGATGGCAACGAGATCTGGTGGCCAGATGGAAAAGGAAGTCCTCTTGCACCAGGAAGAATTGAGGAGCTTCAGAGATTCGCTGCTAGATGACGCTAGGTGGGTCATGGAAGATATATATCTAGAACAGACTCACAATGACATAAGAGGCATGACCATCACAGAGAAAATAGATCACTGTTGGTGTTTGATAAAGAGGAAGGAATGAACAAGCAAAGAGCATTAAACTTTATATTCTCTCGTACCGTGTATTCCAAGAATACACCAATAATCAATCACGAACTAATCAGTGTCAACTTTTTTCAGAGAAGCAAGTTCGACTTGAAATGAAAACAATGCGTTGTGTGGAAAAATAAAGGAGTATCGGTTGTTAAAATGGAAAATTGGTTTCCGGAAATACTGGATTGGATTGGGATCCATAAAGACTGCAAACAGTACTTTTGAACTACCAGCGGGCAAGGTGAAGACTAACTGCTAACTGCAACCAAACTTATGCAGCCCCTAATTGCAAAAAAGTTCACAGCTAGTTTCAAACACCACCAGCAATGCTGCCGAAAATCATGTGTCTCTTGTTGCAAAATTCACGGGAGGTAAGCAGATGAGCAGATCATACTGGCACTATAAAACAATGAAATCAGTTTAGAAAAATTATTGCCACAATAGTGAAGGACACTGCACTCTGCAGAAAGACAAGAAGAGCAGCTTTCCGAAAAAGTTTATTTCCGTCGCGAGAAGGGAAAAGAATGTCCCAACAACAGTCTAATGAAATGAAACTTACTGTCTCACGTGATTATGGAAACCGATCAATGCAGTTGGATTTCGATGAGTTACTGTTGAGAGAGTTTAGAGACGAGAAGATCAAGCAAACTAACGTTTAGTGAAGGCCATATACAAAAACTGGAAAAGGAAACAAGGGGCCAAAGGGAAAATAAAAAGTGGCACACAGCTAGAAATGTAAGACTTACCGGCATCCAATGTTGGATATGTATGCAAGAGGAAACCTACTTCGAAATGGGCTCCAGTAGCAAAAAACATTCTGTACGCCGAATTTCATTCAAAAGCAATGCAGTATGACTGTGATAATGAGCGAATTGCAAAACTAAATTTAGAGGAGAAATCGGTAGAAAAGTCGAATGTGGTCTTTTCGTACATAAAACGTATGGGTTTTTATGTGCCTCCCCCGACGGATTAATATGAGATGACGCTATAGTCGAAGTCAATTGCCCTTAATCTGCACGGAATATGACCATACTGGAAGCCTGCAAAAAGCTAGAAGGATTTTGTTGGGCAGAAAGTAGGCGAAGAAAAAAAGCCTAGAGAATGTCAAGTACAGCGCCATTCAGAAGAGAACAGATTGATAACACTCTAAAACTCACGTGATTTTTATTCCCAGAACCAG
The DNA here is from genome assembly GCA_946902985.2 of Meconema thalassinum. Classification (NCBI taxonomy): domain Eukaryota; kingdom Metazoa; phylum Arthropoda; class Insecta; order Orthoptera; family Tettigoniidae; genus Meconema; species Meconema thalassinum. The sequence goes on from OX336389.2 coordinate 549,988,902, forward strand.
GGCCAATTGGAAATAACATAGCGGGAAATATGTTATTTTGTGGTATGGACTCTTAAGACATTCACATAGAAACACTAAAGAGGGACGAAAAGCTCTGGAGACAAGACATGCTTATGTAACTGACATTCTGCTGCGAGAAAATCTTGTTGCATGAGATCACTGATCCCAGGATGACCATATCAATGGATATAAGAGAACCTGAGGTGAAGTAAAATACTGATTAATGTGTGTAAATCATGAAACGTTATCGTTGATATGGAAAAAATTGAAGCATTGATTTCAAGAACGGGAAATAATCAGGTAGAATATTTTTTTTTTATAGTGCGCAGTACTAGTGCCTGTGCTAACAATAGGCAGATGAGAATATCTTAGGAACTTTAAGTCTATTATGTACATAATAATTTTGCTCTTGGTATGCATTTTCATAATTTGTTAATTGTAATAAAATGTCCTACATAAATGTACTTTTATTATTACCTCCATGAAAAATATAGTAATTTATAGTGATTGGCCTCACGGAGTAGTTTCAGATCTCACGAAAAAAAAAGGGAATTAGAGTCAAAAGAACGAAAGAACCATACGAATCACTAAAATAAATGTATGTTTGTATGCATGCAGATCTATGTGCGTGCGCATTTGGCCTCTCATAAATCTATAATAGCTGGTTGGCTCCATTGATTAGAATTGTTCACGGTTTGTGGTCTTGTTTGTTATGTCTAGAAGACGATACCTAGAGTTGGACGTCCGCATCGGATGGAATTTAGAATAAATATTCCAATAAACCTGAACACGAACATATCTTGTCCATCTTTTTTTTCTCTAAAATATCAAGAACGTGATAACTACAAACCAGTCATATCTTTCTATTATGCCCTACAACGTATTACTAATGTCGGAACAATATGTCTATTGTTCGGGAGTTTATCCTCAAATTACTCTTAAACAGTTACCTAGAAGGGAATCCAGCGCTGTCAGCATCTAACCTGAGTGTGCTATCACCGGCTTTTCCACAATCCCTCCAGGTAAATGTCGAGATAGTACCGTACCGGTACGTGAAGTTTCAGGGCACCTGCCCCATCCCTGACTCGAATACAGTGACACACATGATCAACTACACGGGACTGATAATTATAATAATAATAATAATAATCATAATAATAATAACGTTATTGGTTTTACATCCCTTTTAACTACTGTGGCTTTTAGAGACGCCGAGGTGCCGGAATTTTGCCCCGAAGGGGATCTTTAACGTGCCAGTAAATCTAATGACACGGCTCCCTCGCATTCGCGCACCCTCAAATGCCAACTGGCTTCACCAGGATTCAGTCCTGCAACCTTGGGCACAGCAAGCGAGAAAGTTACCTCTGAGCCACGCTGCCAGCCGGAGGGACTGACGACAACGATGTCCAAAGCCCCTAGAATGTATTATCAACAAGAATGTTCGTGGAAGTAAGAAACGAATCTGTACAAACACATTGTGTCAACGTTACATATTGTGACACTACTACAGTATAATTTTATTGCTCAGATATTGTTCCACGACTCGGCACTTGTACAGTACATGTAACTTGGCGAACTATAATATTTATGACAAGATGAAGACAACTCCTGTCGTCAAATTGTTCCCTTCTCCCTCCGCCCTTTCAGCATGTTCATAATTTTCCTTGCGCAAGAGATCTTGTGAAGCCGCGCGCCTACCACCCTTTTCAGAACAATTCCCAAACTAATGCTGTCGATTCCATTCACCCGATTTTAATTCTAAAAAATGCATTGGAATCGGGAAATAAATCTCCGTTTTCGTATTACCAGTTTTTTTTCATTTTTAGGCAGATATAAAAACGGTTCCTTTTTGTTTTTCACATTTTGGAAAATCCATTGAATTTATATAAATTCAATTGCAGTCTAGTATACATAGTGGTTTTCAGATCGCAAATACGAGCTTTCGTTAAAGAGAAAACTGAAAAAAGAAATTCTCACTTTGGTGCTGCTACGTGGTGTCAGAATTACAAACTAAAAAACGGGACATTTAGCCTTTAATCATCCGCCTACTGCGCTTTGGCTATCAAATGACATTCTCTTACGAAGTTCTGTATATTAAAATAATTGGAAGTACATTCAATCTTTTACTAAAATTGGGAATATCTTGAGGAGTAAAATTTTTACGATGCCGTTTGTTGGCTTGAGCTTCACCATACCTAATTCTGTTATCCGTGTATTCAAATAATTGCGAAGGTTATTTTTCTGGCAAAGGTGTGTGCCGCTCGTAACTGAGGGAAAGAAAGAGTTGATTGTTCTGTAACACGCATGCGCCGAGGAGTTGGATGGCCTGCCCCGTTGGCATTTTGTTTCAGCATTCTTTCTTAAAGTGTGTGTGTGCTCTGATTTATTTGACCGAGGTGGAGGCGAATCTCAATTACAGACGTTACAAAAATAAATGGCGACTGTAACTGTATGTTCAGGTCATTAGCTTAAAGGCATGCGAACAGTCAAGTGTGGTATGGAAAGAAGCGCTGTAGTATTGTTTAAATAAATGTTGTAGAGCAGCACAGGCCTTGTAGTAGTAGTAGTAGTAGTAGTAGTAGTAGTAGTAACAAAAATGATAATAAGAATAAGCTTCGTAGGTTTCCACGAGATATGCACTGGCATAGCTTAATAATCACTTACTGTTACTGTGCATATGGCAGAAATATTTTTTTAAGGATTCAGCGGACAATTATTACTAATTTCATAGATTCATTTGAACACACACCCAATTAAGGACAATATCCACGCATGGTTACCATCTCTATGAACACTGCAAGAAAAAACAAAATTTGCTGGAATTGCATTATCATGCTCAGCTGGAGTAATAGAGAATATGCATGTGAAAATATTGGTAAGCCAAGATTTAAATTTCGCGCCGCTGCCATGTTGGATTTTTGTTCATCGGGTTATTAGAAAGCCCATAAGTAAACTTATGTTAATAGCCTCTACCAACATAGCAAATTTCAGTTTGATTGTTGCAATAGTTTCCTAGATATTGAGAACCGTCTAAATATTTCGGATGATCGCCACGTTTGATTGTTCTGTATGTAGGCCTTAGAGGTACAGTATAAACCATGAGATGATTATTACCTAGATTTAATATTGATACGTTCACTTCGATCGCATGATTAGGAAATAAAAAAAACTTCATTTTAAGATTTCGTACAGATGCCATCTTGCTATTATGACAAAAATGTAATTGAATCAGACGGCAGTAGATTAAATCTTGTATAAACAGTTATCGTACTGTACCCGTAAATTCGGGAAGATGCCTGTTGGAAATCCATAGCAATAGCTGGATTGTTTATTTCTAAATGAGCTCCGGCAAAAGTCCATCAGAAATTCCTCCAACAAGGTCTTCGGGAATCTACACAGTATTGATCAATGGTATCTTGAATATACAACAAAATATACTGGCTCAGAAGCACCTACCTTTAGTTTCTCGGGGTGTCTGCAGGAACTTGGCTCCAACCTGAAAACGGCTTCACGATACCACTGTTTCTATTGTATTTAAAATAAATCACTCGAAGACAACAACGAAAAATGAACTGAGTAAATTTATTATAACAATGGTAAACTAAATCTAATATAAACAATAAATAAAACAATTAATAAATTAATTACACACATTCATACGCACTCCTCTACTACAATAAATACGCTATTGAATTTACTATGCTGTCAGTTAAATAACAACAAATTTTGACTGGCCTGAGCCTACTAGAAATATTTAATGCTTTTAAGACAAATACTTGCGTGCCAAACATTCCTGAAGAGCTATAAAAAGCCGGCACGCTTCTCGTAACACACCTGGCTACGCGCTCTTATTCAGAAAATGACACACATTCTCGACCAGTCGTGAGGCTGCTTTGCTTAAGAAGGCGGTGGACTGCTAGCATCCGTCCACACTATACAGGGTGTATCTTAATTATACCGACAAAAGATCAGGGACGCTCTGCGTGTTATGCAAAAGACGATGCCGCAATCGGATTGGCGGAGAAAATGAGGTTACTTTGTTACTTCCGGGCGCGCGATTCAAATCTACAAACTCGCCGTATTTGCTGAGCCAGGCAGCAAGCCGCTGGCCACTGCTGTGCTTCAGGCAAGGGAAGGGAGTGTGATAGGAGACAGAGATATGCTGGCGGGCATGCGGCAAGCCGAGGCGATCGAGGAAAGTTGCCCATGCCCGCCAGCATATCTGTCACCTTCTATCACACTCCCTTCCATTGCTTGAAGCACAGCGGTGGCCAGCGGCTTGCTCTCTTGCTCAGCAAATACGGCAAGTTCGTAGATTTGAATCGCGCGTCCGGAAATAACAAATTAACCTCATTTTCTCGGAGGGAAAAATTTTCTTCGCCAATCAGATTGCGGCATCGTCTTTTACATAACACGCAGATTGTCCCTGATTTTTTTTTGTCGGTATAATTAAGATACACCCTGTATAATAGACTGGCCTTGAAATATTTAACGGGAATACACATCCCAACACATTTACTGGGACCGCGCTGTGTAGCGTACAGTCGCCGTGTTTAAAATTTACATTCTCTCTTTATAAAACTCTATATATCTCAAGCACTTTTCAAACAATCACTTTCAGATTTTAACACTAGCATCCATGCACTCCCTCTCGACATTCATGACTGCCCTGAGTTGTTTAATCATACTTAACAACTTTAAAAACCCTCATTCTAAAAACATTCATTCAGAAATACACTATAATTCAAAAAACATCGAACAAATAAGTATTACAAAATTACTTCCCTAACTAAATAATTGCGAAAATATTTACAAAAACTGAATCGTTATGTTTAACGTTATAAAGTAGAGTCGTTGCTCTCTTTCAACAATTATACTTCTCTTTCTTCTATATACAATGTGATCTTCACATATTCTTTCTTTAACATTTATCAATGTTCTTATACTGCACACACTTTGTCGTAATAAGTTTTATAGACAATATCAGTCAAATGCCTTTAACCAACAAAGGTCAATTGCACGTAAATACTCAACTCCGTGTTAATAAAAATTAATAAAGGTATTAGTGAACACATGTAGACAATTACTTTCACAAATTATTTTCCGCTTATCAACGCTCTTGTCATCACTGCTAAAATCGTAGATTTACATGTATGGGAGTTCTCAACACAATGACTCCTTTTCTATTAATGCCATGTTCTTTCCAAAAGAACTATAATTCAATAACTTCCCTCCAATGCGGTAAAATCTTCGCATGAGTACACCCATCTCTCCACATCACCTCATATATCCACAATATATGGTATTAAAATCACATCCACTATGTTGGACAATTCTTAACACAATCATTGTTACCAACATCTCTTCTGTGGGAATTGCATTTAAATTACTGGCATTATCTTCAGCATTGTAGCACTCAAATCGCTGGCATATTGAACTCTTCCTTCAGTTCTTAAAAGAAATTTCCTTTAATTAAAGAACGACCTTAGACAAGTCGTATATGACCTCCATAAGTTAACTTCACAAAAAGATACTTAATTGTCCACCGTATTGTCACATATACAATTAATAAAAATATTGTTTCGTCCACCTTTCTGATCTAGCTTTAAATTACACGCTTATGCAATGTCAGGTCCACAATACGACGTGACACCACATATAGTGTATAAATAAACACATATCTTATTTATCATGTCCGTTATACTTAAATGTTGACTAGGGTAAACCAGCTTCGAATCCCTGTCGTAAGATAAAAATTATCTTCTATAAAGTTATATTTCCTAATACAATTAAATAATTAAAGCTCTTAGCTTTCACAAATAAAGTAAGGATTGTCAATTCCGCAATGTGTCTCCATTCGATACACCGAATGTCTATGAGTATGATTTCTAGCATATCCTGACGAATGTTTCTTGTCAGAGCGACGTAAAGTTTATAGTAATTATGATGATATAACCATATCATTCGTGGTTTCTTCTGTTCTTGATGATTTCTTTACAATTAGGTGCCCAAATTAAATTACTTTAACAAGAATTAATTGACATCCACGACTAAATGTCTACAGCCTTAACTAAAAAAAATTTCAAAACGTCGAAAGTTAAAATGACTGATATTAAATAAGGAATACTGATTCCTTAAACAAATTAATATGTCAGTTGAGAAACTGATCCGTAGAATAAATATAAAAATTATGAAGACGATCATCTCTAATGATCTTGCCGAATAAAATCTTGTTACACACATGAAGAATAAATATGTATCGAAACATGGAATACATAAAATTTGGAGTAAAACGTTTGCTTAGAATGTCACTAAATAGCTCTCAATATAAAAGTAAATAACACTGCTACCTTATCAGACGATATCTAGAAGATCAATTTAAGTATTTTGGGAAAATACTTAGATGTTCCTCAATCGAAGATACTGAGTTGGATCTCAGTTCGTTTCCTCGGACCAGCGATCTACGATAAGGAAAGACGTTTCCTCTCCGGTAATCACCAACCTCAGTCTGGCATCCAACGACATCCTTCTGGCATAATTCTTTTGGGTTGCCGGGACTTTCCCTGGGCATCTTGACAAATCTTCTTATGTTATATCTTCTTTCTCCGTCATAGATATAGTTTAGTGTCATCGTTGAGTAATTATCGTAGAAATATTCATATAGATGGTTAATTAAATATTTCTAGAGGTTGTAGTTGTTATATATTCGTGTAATGACGTGAATGCAGAAGATGTAAGAGTACATAACGTCTACATTCTGAAGTATTCTGGTTAACGAAGCTCCATGTTGCATCTAAATCTCTGCTTCATATATGTCCCTCGCGCATAACGTTCTTATCTTATTATCGTAACATCTTGATAAATATCGAACAACACGTCCTGATGAATATTAGCAGTCACAGTGAAAATGTTTATATACTGCTCCAATGTGTAAGTAAAGGCACTATTACTCACTTGGTTTGTGTTCACTGCTGTCTCGTTTCAACTAAAATGTTAATTAGCTTCTGCGTCCGACACCTTTCTATGTCACTTTTAAAAAGTTTATAACTTCGAAACTATACAAACTGCGACGCTTAAATTTCCACAGATACTAGAATACAATTTGTACTGTATTATTATACAATTGGCCGAAGTCTATTCTCAATTATATGTGACTTAATGCAATATCAAAAACTTGCAAACTTCGCCTAGTTTCAAAGCTCGGGATCTCCTATATCTTCCTGGCGATCGCGCTGTCTCCGCGAGTGGTCAGACTACCGTACTCCGATAAACCTTCGGGATCTCGGTTAACCCGGTGAGCACATCTACACTCCTCGAAGTCTGTAGGATAAAGAACCTCGATGCTTGGGTCTCCCTCTCCCAAGTCGTAATTTTGGCGGCCATTTCTGAATCCCTCCAGAAATTTAGCGCGCACTTTAACAATGCTTATTACTGCTTAATTAGACCTTTCTGCTCCTTTTAAAGTCTCTGTAATATTTTCCTTTAATATTCTTCTCATTACCAATGAATAAAATATCCTTCTTGGGGCCTAAAGTCATAAAATCTCCATATAAAATAGTTGAAGGTATTCCCGTTCTCAATAAGAGCTCTCCTCATTGGCTGGGTGCTTATGTCTAATGACAATTATAACAATAATTATACTATTCCTTAGCAAATTCACTGTTGCTAGGTCGATTTCAACCTTCTAGAAGCCTCTATTGCGCAACATATCACGTGATCGGAATGTCCCTGCCTTGCGCCTCGCTAACACGACTGGTTTGCGTCAAGTTCCAGCATTTTATTGCCATGTTAAACTGTATCATGGGCTTGGAAAATATTCTCATTTAAGTCCTAAATAATTCATTTTTCGGGGGCAGTACCAAGTTTTACTTCGCTTGGTTGATTAAATCTCGTGAAAATGCCATTTAAATGTTTTAAATTCGCTTGGTCGCCATGTTACTTTTGAACTAACTTAAGTCGAAATCGTCAGTGTGTATAGTTAGATTATTGGACGAGTTCAACAGTATATTATGAATGGCTGTGGTGAGTACAACGTTTACTGTTTGTTTTGATACAAGCGACTGCCGCGCTGCCAACGTAACTGGTGACGCTATCTCTTGCAGCAGCTTGTAGGCACTGCGGAGAACATTCCCTGGCGCCCTGTACAACCTGCGTTTTATATCCCCGATTGTCTTCCATTTGAGGAAGATAGAGTTCATCGGATTTTCTAGTATAATGCAACCGTGTGCTAGAAACACAATATGCCACGCAGTGCGATAGTTGTGTGAAATAAGCAATTCTCAACTCGTGTAGTAAATCGACGTGTCTTTTTGACCCACCAAAGTAGCCGAGCGGAGCAAGGCACACTCGACGACAGAGGTCTGAATCCCGGCGTTTAACGGCCGTTTAACCCATACTTTTCAATCTTTACATTGAACAAGCAATGAAGGAAATTAGAGAAAAATTTTAAAGTGGGAGTGAAGATTCAAGGAGAAATAATTTCAACTCTGAGATTTGCTGATGACATCGTCATCTTGGCCGACAAGCCTGAGGATTTTGAATGAGTTTTTGAATGGTATGGACTCCGTCTTACGGAAAGAATTCATGATGACAATTAATAAATTTAAAACAAAAATACTGGAATGCAGCCGAAATAAATCAGAAACCTCTATGGAGATCAAATTGACAGGTGAAAAGCTGAAGGAAGTAGGAGACTTCTGTTACTTAGGAAGCAGAATAACCAGTAATGGACGAAGCAAAGAGGATATAAAAAGTAGGTTGGCTCAAGCAAAGAAAGCATTTCTACAAAAAAGGAATCTGCTGCCATCGAATATAGATTTAGGTATTAGGAAGTCATTTTTTAAAGCCTTTGTCTGGAGCGTGGCGCTCTATGGATGTGAAACTTTGACTATTTGTGCAGCAGAAAAGAGGAGAATTGAAGCATTTGAAATGTGGTGTTACAGGAGAATGATGATCAGATGGGTAAATAGGGTTACAAACAAAGAGGTATTAAGACGAGTGGGAGAGGAGAGATGTTTCTGGCGACTGCTAATGAAGAGAAGAGATAGGTTGGTAGGACACATAGTAAGACACCCAGGAATAGCAAGCTTAGTTATGGAAGGAAGGGTCGAGGACAAGAACTGTAGGGGTAGACCAAGGTTAGAATATGTTGAACAGATTGCCTCGGATGTAGGGTGTGGTAGCTATGTAGAGATGAAACGATTAGCTCAGGACAGGGAGACATGGAAAGCTGCATCAAACCAGTCAAAATACTGAAGACTCAAACAACAACAACAACAACAACAACGGCGACCATCCTTCATATTGTTCCACACTCTCCTGGGAAATCATGAATTTATTAGAATATTATTTCAAGTACTAGGGCTCCTAAGCAAATGATTATAGTTGCAGTCTCTGCAAAAATAGAGTAAAACGCAGGTTAACAGTCTTATTCTACTCAAACCCAAGTACATGGCACTGATTACCACGAAGACCTAATATTCTGTAAGCATGTATGTTTAAATCTAGTTCCGCATTACCAACATTTTAGTTCTTGGTAGAGTCCCCAAGCAATTTCTTTCTGGATTGTTTCAGTAACTGCAAGATTCATGGTAGAGCAAGGTTCTTTCCTGGTAAATTTACTTACCCATTCCCTTCAATTTTCTATTACCTTCTGTAGGCCTAAGTCTCTTGAATTCTAGAGTCTCTTGAGTACAAATGGTCCTGATGAACTGTCAATCTTACATTGCATATCCAGACCTAACATGGCTTTTTTTTCCACTGGAAGGATTATCACAGTCTTCATAATTATGAAATTCGCGCATTATTCAATATTGCATTTGGGCTATTCCTCTTCAATCTGTGTTTATTGAAGGTAAATTTTTTTGTCGCCCTCCAAAAATCAGACCTTCGGATAGAGGAAATTTACACACTTAGAGCAAAACAATCTTTAAGTACTTAATTTTTATGCTATTTTCATTCATGAAAAAAAAAAAATGCTCATGAGGGGGCGCGTGCGCGTGCGCGTGCGCGTGTGTGTGTGTTTTTCGATTTCAATAAAAAAAAATCGGCAAAGGGCATACTACTACCTCATCTGAACTCCGCCGAGCGTTTCAAATTTTTGTAAGTTTCACTAATCCAACATGGCTGCCGCGTGAATATTTTCCTGGCATTCTATATCTCCGCAACGTTAACATATATCGCCCTGATATTTTGTACGATAATTAAGGGAACAAGCCTGTAAATTTACGTGACCGTTAATCGAGCGATCATGAGCCACGGGACCTCTTTTTTACGTGGAATCCGAATCACAGAACATGGCATTTCACTTAGAAATCTCACATGCATTGACCGGAAATCGAACCACGTCCACCTTGGTGAGACACGTTAATAATGGGTACTACTCGAAATTCGCCTATGTGACTTTCAAGAACCTGTAAATTGCAAAACCAACATGGCGGCCAAGCAAAGTTAAAATATGTAAATAGAATTTTCTCGCGATTTAATCATCCAAGTGCAGTGAAACGTGGTGCGGTAAATGTTTATACGAATTCAATCTCCTGGCATCTAATGTAATTCAATTGTTTTAGTAATCTCTATATGGCGGCTGTGCGAAATTTTAAAATTGAGATTTTATTTCTTGTGTCTTGATCATGAGACGGTTCTAAATATCTACGAATCTATTACAGCAATCAAACTGAAATTTTGTATGTTGATCGAGGCAATTAGCACGAGTTCATCTGTGGTACTTTCAATAGCCTGGTGATCCTAAAACCAACATGACGGCGATGCGAACTTGAAATATTTAACTTAAATAGATTTTTCTCATGACATTTCATCCGAGCTTTTTGAAACTTGGCACGGTGTATCTTCATACAAGCCTTAATATACTGACGTCTAATTTAATGGGATTTTATGGCCGCTGTGCATTGTTTTCTAAATTTAGTTTTCATTATATCTCGTGTCCTAATCAAGCAATAGAAATGTAGGGTGGTATAAAAAACTGTCGTTAGAATATTTATCTGCTGGCATGTAATTCTATAGCCTATATATGAAACAATCAAACATGGTGTCTATGCGATATATTTCACTGGTTCAAGAGATCTCCGAGACTATTTTGAAGCAATCAAACTGAAGTTTTGTATGTGGGTAGATGACTATTAACTAAGTATATAGTCTATATATGACTTTCCAAATCGTGAAAAACACAAAAGCAACATGGCGGCCAAGTGATTTTCAAATATTTCAAATGATTTTACTAGCGATCTAATCACCCGAGAGCAGTGATGTTAAAAACAGCGAATCATTATTCAGAGCTTTGTATAGACGCATCCCATGGTCAATTGGTTTCAAAAATTCAATATATCAGTTCGAAATTTAAAGAACTTTTTTTTTTAAATCTCACGTACCCTATTCAAGCGATTGAAGAGAGGATTTGTATGTTAGGTTATTATACTAATCCTAAATTAATGGCATTAAATTATGTAGCTTACTTTTCGTAAATCATTAAAGTCGTGCTTTTGATTTTTCTTAAATTGAAATCCAGTGATGCGTTCCAGAACAATGCCATCTCGCGGGAAAGTCTTATTCACCGATACTGAAAGTTATACATAGTATATTCTAGCGTATTCTTTCTCAATGCAATGGTGTTTGTGTAGACTTAGGTCGTGTATCAAAAGCTATTTAGTATACATCACATGGAAAATCCTTTTAATAGCCGGGAGAGTTTTTAATGGAAAAGACCAGTAGGATATATGATAATAGGCTATTTAGTTCTTCAGGGAACTACTTTTTTTTTTCGGAATTTAGAAATGTCCGTTGCCGGTGTCATACGGATGGAGGTGTATCACCATTGAATGTGATTCCCTCGTACCTTATTCATGATGTAACTGTTTAAATTGTTTTGATTCTTATAGCTTTTCTGTAAAAACGTTTTGATGGGTTTGCTTTCCACCCTGGTCGACCTGCAATGCCTGTCGGTCGCGCCTGGCTGCCTTATTGATTCCATCTCGCGTGGCCCACCAACCAGCAGCGGCGACACATTGCACACTCCCTCATGATGAGATTGCATAGTTACACGACTGAGACGGTGAGAAGTAGGATCAGCTTCCTCCTCCTGCGGAAGAAATTTGCATTACTGATGATGCGTCGCGGTCTGCCCAGTTGTTTGTTCTAGCGTATGCAAATGAACCACGTTGCTCAGAAATAGTTACATAATACTGGTACTGTTGCCAGCCCATTACTCAAAATATACTAACTTGATTTCGGCAAATTGATTTGAAAGTCGTGAAATATGGAACAACCTAACCGCATTTGTATTTAGCGCCAAATGTGCATTCCTTACACTAAGTTTCATTGCTTTGGGATGATTCACCAGGAAAGACAATTCAGATTTTGAAATTCGCGTGGCCGCTGCGAGCTTTTGTAGTTTCGCTTTTTTTATACACTTTTATGGAAGCTATGTATATGAATTTACCTCATAATATATAATTTCGGGTTAATTTTTGTAATAGTTTACGAAATGCCGAATAGCGATGAAATATATCGCGTGGTCGCCATGTTAGATTTGCGACTTCACGATTAGGCTCGTACAGAGTAATATTGAGTCCCTATCGCCTCTAGGAGTCATTGGAACATTCCGTGTAAAATTATACGAATTTATTTCTAGGAATTGACCTGATCACCATCTATAATTATTGACACTAAAGGTACCGTAATAATTATGTGCCAGTCGATTATGATAATCACCTTAATTGGACACAAACAAAAGAAAACAATTTTAAAATTTCGCCATCGAGAATTTTGTTAACAATTTATAGCATTCGTCGATATATTTAGCTTTAAATAAATATTCCTTATGCCAAATTCCACTGCATGTGGATTATTAGAGCGTCAGGAAACTCAATCCAGTTTTTGAAATTCGCGCGTCCTTGGTGTTAATTCCCTGCTGATCATTTTGCTAGAACTCGCGTAATTAAATGAATTTATTTCAAAGTTCTATTATTATACAAAATTTCAGTTCCATTGTTTTGTTAGTTTTCGAGATAGGATACAGTATTATGTGATTTAATATTTCGCGCCACCTCAGTTTTGATATAACTCTCCTCGAAATACAGAAGACACGATCGGGGTCGTAAAGAGTAATATTTGGTCCCTACCTGATCTCATAGAAATCGCTTCTACCAATCAAAATAATGTTAGACATACACAAGAGGACAAATCTGGCTCATTAACAGATATTTTATGCGGTGAAAATAGACTAAGTAAAGTTGAAAGTTGTTGAAAAATTGTTTGCAATCATAATGATCTTCGATGCGTAATTCGGACTTTTAGTGTCAGACACTACAATTTACTAGTTAAGAACGAGACTCCTGTACGCAAAGAAATGATACTCGTACATCTTGAGAAAAGTAATGGCAAATTATCTCACTCCTCACCTTGCTTACTACGCCTCATTATAGTGCTGTCTGAGTTTATGGGTATCTACCACATAACCTAGACGCCAGGATGCCGGAATTCGCTTCGAAGAGAATCTACTGCCAGAAAATCGAATGGCATACATCCCTCACACTTGCGCACCCTCAAATTTAAGACTGCGCCAGGATTCGATTCTGCAAGCTTGGGAACAGCATGCGAGGACGTTATCGCTGCGCCACGCAGAGAGTTCTACTCGTTAAATGACCCCCGGCCTAGATCATACAGTATATCACGGTGAGAAGTGACAAAAGTTCAAGTTTAATGTCATCATAGTTAAATATCAACTTGAACATCATAGTTAAATATCAACTTGAACATTATCGTGTTAGAAGCAGATTATCAGTGTTGTCTTAGTGAACTAAGTTTCAATGGCTTTCCAGTCGGTCAACACTATAGTATTGTACCCAGTTGTAATAGGTGTTATTTCCTAAACCTGAAATAAAATATTGTTTTAAGGAGATGTCAAGATCAAGTTTTTAGTATGCGCCTTGTTATTGACAAAAGCTCCGAGAGGAATAGACAGTTGTTTGTGTTATATAGATCTATAGAAGGCATACGATCGTGTACCAAGGGAGAAGATGCTGAGCATCCTGTGGGACTATGGTATAGACAGATAAGGCTGCTACAGGCTATCAAAAGTATTTTTGTTGATAATCAGACTGCAGTAAGAGTTAATGTTAGGATGAGTTCTTGGCTCAAGGTTGTTAGAGGAATGAGGCAAGGCTGTAGCCTGTCACTACTACTGTTTATTTTATACATGGACCATTTGTTGAAGGGCATACATTGGCTGGGTGGGATTCATTTAAGTGGAACATGAATGTAGGGAGTATGGTATGAAAATCAGCATTTCAAAGACAGATGTTATGTGAGTAGGGAAGAAACGCAAGAAAATAGAATGCCAGGTAGGAGGAAATGAATTGGAGCAAGTGGAACACTTCTAAGTCCTTGGGCTGTGTATTCTCTCAAGATGGCAGTGTGGGGAAACATATAGTCTTTTTTTTTTTTTTTAGCGTATGGCCGTGAGTTCTCAGATGCGATCTACAGTATTCTGTAAGAAAGGAGTTAGTGTAGCGAAACTCTCCCTACATCGCTCAGTATTTAGACCGACCTTGCTGTATGTGAGACCTGGGTAGATTCAGGATATATGATACATAAGCTAGAGGTAACTGATAAGAGCGTAGCATGAATGATTTCTAGGACAAATAGATGGGAGGGTACTCGTAATGAAGAGATAGAAGCTAAGTTAGATTGAACACGCTACATGAAGCTGTTCGTATGAGCCGATTCAGATAGTGGGGCCATGAGAAGAGATTGATGAGTTCGGTTGTATAGGGTAAGAGAAGCAGAGGTCGACTTAGCAAGCGTTGGTTATATTTAGTGTTGAACGATTTCAAAGTGAGAGGTGTAGAATCAGAGGAGTGTGCAGTGCTAACTGCTAATGGGGGATCATGTAGACTACTTGTTCGCAAACCGAGGTTTGAAGACGCTGTAAGGCAAAAGTCTCAAATGAATGAATGAATTAATTTTAAGGGGCGGAACAGCGAGGTTATCTGCCTCCTGAAAAAAATACATGAGATTAATAAATTCGCTTGAATTAGGCCTACTAGGTTCGATCTTCATGCGATCATCAGGCCCCTTTCACTCAGGCTATTAATCTACGTCTACGAGTATGTGGGTTAAGATACACTGAAGAAAATGGAAATTGCAACACCATGAAGGCATTGGTCGTTTGTGTTGATTTTCAAGATATGGAACGATGCCATGTAGGTATGTAAACGATCAAAGTTTCAGACCCATTGGATTGTTGCTACTGGTTTCCCCACGTGATTGGTCGCGGAGGAATCAACTCCAGTATACGGACTCTGGTGTAGCGTAGTTGACTTGCAGTCTGTGCAGTGAAGTGTTCCCCGTCAAACATGCCTCGACGACAGAGAAGAGCACGCTATCAACAACTGTCGCCGTTTGAGAGGGCTTTGATAATTGGACTGTATGAGGCTGGATTATCGCTAAAGACTGACGCTGCACGTGTTGGCCGACAGGCATCTACGGTACAACGTGTATTGCAGCAGTGGTCAAATGAAGGTACCCACACTCGTAGACCTGGCACAGGCCCAGCGCGACAGACAACTGTGAGAGAGGATCGCCGCATCATTCGGATGGCCTGGATGGAACCCCATGCTACAGCAGCGCAAATTCGAGCATCTGTGGCACCCCACGTTACACAACAAACAGTTGGTAATCGCCTGCGTGCAGCTGGCTTACGATCCCGTGTCCCTGCAGAAGGTGTTCCATTGACCCCACAACAGCGACGTGTAAGGCTGGCCTGGTGTCGAGAACGATCGACGTGGGTCGACGAATGGCATAGGGTCGTCTTTAGTGATAAATCGCGCTTCTGTCTTGCCCTCAGTGATCGCCGGAATCGTGTGCGCCGACTTACCGGGCAGAGGGGCCGCCCAGACCTTATTGTCGAGAGGCACACAGGGCCAACACCAAGCATTATGGTCTGGGGAGCTATTGACTTTAATGTTAAATCACAATTAGTGCTTGTTGAGGGCACTAGGACTGCTCGACAGTACGTTGATAGGGTACTCAATCCAGTGGTTGTCCCTATGATGGCGAACATTGCTAATGGGATGTTTCAGCAGGACAATGCCCGGGTTCACACTGCATGCATCTCCAGAGAAGCTCTCTATGACATCACAACCTTAGAATGGCGCGCCAGATCCCCGGGACCTCAGTCCTATTGAGTATGTGTGGGACATGATGGATCGACAACTGGCCAACCGTCCTCAGCCACCCACAACTCGGGAACAACTGACCCGTGCAGTGCAGCAAGCATGGGCCACAATTCCTCAGGAAGCGATCCAGGGCCTTATTGACTCCATGCCTCGCCGAATTCGTCAATGTATTGCAGCTCGTGGTGGGCACATCCTGTATTGATTGTTGTCCAAACTTGCGGTCAGAGGGACCTGAATGTGTAATCATCGAATCACAACCGAACACTCGTCCTGCATGTTCAATTGCAGCAATGTTGCACCACTCCTTCTGGGTGTTGCAATTTCCATTTTCTTCAGTGTATTTACAATACATACAGTTTCCAGTACAGACCCTGAATATTGACACAATACGAGAACGGATACCACATCGCTCAAATAACCAGATACGTCCTTTTAACCTGTTCCATGTTACAAGCTCCAGCCGACCATTTACTAACCATTACAAATTATCACACTAAACCAGCAAACTTGAAGGTCAATAAACACTAACAATATAATAAAAAATCACATAACAGTAGCAAATGCTGAGAAGTTGCGCAAGTTTAATAAACTTCCGTAACTATAATTGTATATATTGTAATTATCTTCACCCATATACTCGTAGACATAGATTTAATAGCCTGAGTGGGATCTAATGATGAATGCTTGACGATCAAAAAAGTAATCAAATTAAATTAAGTTATCACATGTATTTTCTTTCAGGTTTAGGGAATACTACACATTACAATGGGGTATAATCATGTTAACCGACTGAAAAGAGATTAACATGTCGTTGAACCTTTACATTAAAATTCGGATTTCCTGTTTCCTAAAGCTATTACTCCCACAAAACTGATACCGGGAAAAATAGCGAGGGCAAGGAAAGGGGAGTGGTAAGTGTGGACTGGGTAATAAGAGAGAAGAATACTAGATCATCCTCTCATTTACTGACTTTCTGCTTAACAGAATTATTTACATCAATGGAATACAGTAGGGTCCTCCGGAAGGATCTACCCAAAATACAGTACGGCTAGAAATCCCCTAGGTTTTGGCATGCATATATATATATATATATATATATATAACATAAAATAAATCCACCCAAATCTCAAAGGGGCGAATATTCCAAACTATACAGTGAATACGTCTACTGCAATAGAACACGATTACGTTTTGTTCATTAGTTACCCCTTTACCATGAATGTCAGTGCACAAATCGAGAGGGAGGCAATCATATCCACGACAATAAAATGTATATACAATATTGAGCTCGCATCCTAAAATATCTCAAAGCAACATTATTGAAAGAATTCCGTAGGGAATGTAACAGAAGCAATTAATTAGTACAAACACTATTTTCTTATACAAAACACATATAACGCCCTAACATGCCGTCCCATGTATTTGTCTCGGGCCAAAAGCGTTGGTGTGGACAGGCACCAGTAGACTCGATAATGTATATTTCTAACGCGTCATAGAATTGGCAATTTTCTGGACCACAGTTCTCCCAGTATATACATAATGTCACCAATCTGTAGAACACTTCAACTACAACACTTTTTAGTATCTTAGAAATTTAATTACGATTTTATACAATCGTGTTACATAAGGAGAGGACAATTTAGCAGTGGAATAGTCAAATAATGGGTACTCAAATGCAATTTACGAAGTGACCTATTTCATCCAGAGCGGGATTAGTTTCACAAGACTATATCTAATTTCCTGAGGGAGCTTGATCGCTTGAAAATCGAGTACTTCCGTGAAGAACTAAATAGCCTATAATCATACCGGGTCATCCTTTTATTTCCCGCATGTACGCGCCGCTAGGCCGGTGCAGGTGGCCTTGGCAGATGCGGCCGCTAGGCCGGTCAAGGTGGCCTTGGCGTTCTCCCCGCAATGAACACGTGCGCTGCGATCGGCAATGTTGCAATAAGCTGTCAGGATCTCCGGCGTATTCAAGCTTGTGAAGTGCTAGTTGATTTGACATAACATACAGTGCAGTCTTGGGGCAATTTTACAGTTTATGTGTTGCCTTAAAGATAATGCAACGGCGCACACAGCTAATCACTCCTTGGCAGTAATACGGGAAGTTTTCAATGACCGTATAGTTAATTATCCCGCCAGATCACCCGATTTAAGTCCATGTGATTATCACCTCTGGGGAATGCTGAAAGGAAAGGTATATGCAAACAATCCTCACACAAGTAAGGAGTTAAAAGAAAATATTCGCCAAGTTATAACGAACGTCACCCAGGAAGAAATTCGCCGTGTGTCTAGAAACTTGTTTACGAGGTGCCAGGCATGATTGCGAGCTGACGGACAACACTTTGAACATTTCTTGTAAAACCAGGTAAGTTTGTAGATAATTATTTTCACTAGAAATTGCTATTAAATGACTGTTGACGCGAAGTAGTGGGGAGTAGTCGCGCACTTTTTACCGGCCAGCGAGCGGGTGTCAGCGCGAGAGCTTGCCGCGCCGTGATCGGTATCGGATGCGAGACTTAAATTGATGACCCTGTACTTAATATGTTAGTTGCCTCTATCAACACACCAAAGTTCAGTTTGATTGCTGTAATAGATTCCTAGATATTGAAAACCGTCTAAATATTTCGGATGGTCGCCATGCTTGATTTTTATATATGTAAGCCATCCCCTGGCACTACCAAGCGACCGCTGCCCAGCCACTTGGCCTGCAGATATTGGGGTGACGCGTGGTCAGTGCAACGGGTCCTTTCTGCCATCAATCTTGGTTTTCGTGACCGGGGCGCTGCCTCATTGTCAGAAAGCTACGGTACTCAATTGTCCTCATGAGACTTGAGTGCATCCCGTTCCAGCCCTGACGTCAGTTTCTAAAATCCCTGACTGAGCCGGGAATCGAACCCGGGGCCTCCGGGTGAGAGGCAGGCACCCTACCCCAACACCACGGAGCCGGCTCATGTAGGCCGTAATTACGTATGCAGATGATGCGTCGGTGTATTATTCAAACTTCAATCGCATGATTAGAACACAAGAAATAAAAATTTCGCACAGCCGCTATCTTGATATTATTTAAACTATTGAACTAAATTAGATGTCAGTGCATTACGATGTGTATAAACATTTGCAGTACCAAATTTCACCTCGCTCAGATGGTTAAATCGCGAGAGAGGTCTATTGAATTTAACTTCGCTTGGCCGCCATGTTAGTTTTGTACTTGACAGGTGTTTGAAAGCCACATTGGTGAACTTCTAGTAGTGCCTTTTATCTCCGTTCAAAATTTCAGGGTGATATCAGTAATAGTTTCGGAGATGTAGAATGACGGTGAAATATTTCGCACAGCCGCCATGTGGGATTGTTAAGACGTAATAAAATGTAAATGGCACGGTCGGGGTGGGACGAAATAGTACTATGGCCTTATCAATATTCATTGGAATCGCTCCAGCCGTTTAGATTTTATTACGGGAACAAGCACGCACGCACACACACACACACACACACACACACACGAACAAAAGGTGATCCCATGATCTGTTTTTTTTTTTTTTTCGTAAATGAAGATGGCTAATTAAACCAGAATCCAAATCCGTCCTCACATTAGTGAAAAAACACGCTCTACTTTTAAGATCGTAATAAAATAAGGGTGAAATTGGCCATTTCCTGGACCACAAGTCTCACAGTAGACACATTTTAACTGGAAGGGCAGTTATGCTCCCCGCACAACATACCTTAAAATAGTGAGAAAACTGCCCAGACGAGGTTAGGCATGCAATCCACGATGCATAGAATATGCCAGCGGAAAATGAATGTCCATCTCCAGGAAGCAAAATAAAGAACCTAATCCGTAGAACAAAAGCAAAGTATCACTTTTGAAACATGAAGGATACCAGAAAGCATAAAGGATTTCATTACAGGATTATTATAGAGAACTAGCACGGAAAGCGTATATCTAGCTATGATGTCGAAATCCGCTAAATGGATGACCAATATAAGAGTGGCCTGAAAATCAGGACAGTCATGCTGGCAACACTCCACAGAACTCTCGAAGAATCATTTGAGCGAATGTAACTTACATATCGTAGGAGTAAAACAAGACCGTAAGCGGAGAAGCCACAGCGCCCATCGTGACCGTTAACGAACAGGCAGCGGCCACCAGGCCTGATCACCTGCAAGCAGCTAAGTAAACAGACTGAAAGTTCTGAAAGTAAGAAGGGAACGAGAGGAATTTACAGTATGTCAACTGAAGTCTCTACAAGCAAACGGGCACTAAACGACCTATCTATGCAGGTTGTGAGAGTTATAAGCAAGAGGAGAAATGCCAAAACTCTCTTAAATACACACACACACATAATTATATTGAACCCTTAATATTAGGTCATATTAATGATTCCTTAAGTTTATTCTATTCTACATGGAAATGCTTCTGATGGTCGAGCATGGCGACCAGACAGTATGTCGAAACTTCAGTTAAGCCTGGCGACATTTGGGACAGGAAAGGAATGTTATATTTCTATAGAACAGAGGCAACAATTATTTATGATTTGGCCTGCGAAAGGGTGCAGCTCCGTTAGAAGAAGGGTGAACGGCCTATGTGCGCGTCTCCGTACTTCTGAGTCATGGCTGAGCCATGTCTTCGTCTAGCGAGTGAAAGACAAGGAAGGAATATGAAATATAAATGAAGGAGATATGATTTGGCCACTCCTAGGGGCGTGTCTAAGCTCCAGGAACCACTAGTTCAGTGTTCAGAAGAACCAGTGAAATGATGATGCTATTTTTCGTGGGGAAGTGGCGTTACCAAGAGTGATCTGGCGATTACGCGGAAATCATGTTGCTATCAAATCCTACGATCGATCTTTGATCGGACCAACATCATTGTAACCTCCAGAATTATACGACCTCAGAGAGTGGAATTTCATATCAGTGGACCTATTATAACGGAAACTAGCTTCAGATCTACTCCCACTCCTTCGACATTTGCCAATTTTGTATAAATACTGTTCTGAGTGCTGATGATACTACTCTTTTTCGAAGTGCCAGGCGACACTGACGTTATTCCATTGTTAGGTGTCAAGGGACACGGTTGATTTTCTATTTTCGAAGTGACAGGCGACACATTGTAATTTAATATTTTTGAGTGTCGATATGGCACATTTAATTACTGTAATTTTGAGAAACAGTTTGAAAATGTATTTTGTTGTGTGCGTACAACTGTTTGTTTAACCATCGAATCAGTGAATTATAGGTAGTTACTACACTACAGATTAGGGCAGTCTTCGTTGTAATATTTGTTTAGGACAGTTTCGGCGAATTCAGTAACCGAAGAAAGCAAATTAGCTAGGAGTTAATACGTGTGATAATAAACATTTTACTTTCATACAGCAAGATGAACACCTCGGCATTTGAAGGAAGACTGGAATCCAGGATCATCCAGATGACTACGACGTGCTAAGCATAGCATAGGGGACGATGGCAGGGGATGTTATCTGACAACCTGGTTGGCGAAGGGATGAGTATTAAAAATTATTTATATAATTTTTGTCAAACGGATTATGGTTTTAATGGGAATATATTTTATGTAAATATTTGTTTTATGTTTGGTAACGGTAGTCTTGTTTGTTTGTTTGTTTGTTTGTTGCTGACACACGATTTTAGTGCATGGCGCATTGTGACATATTTTGTAGTTATTTTTCTTTGTGATTTTTATTGTTCGTTAAAGTTCACGCGGCATCGCTTGCTCCCGGAGCACGTTGTTGGCGTAGCGCTATTGATCAGTATGGCTCGAAAATTAACGTTGGACAAAAATTGAATCTGAATTAAATTAGCAAAAATGCAGTATTGAGGGGGGTGGGGGTGGGGTCTTGATATGATAGATGATTTATAATCGTTCAGGATGTTGATTTATAATTCGCCACATTGCGAAAATTTGTACATGAGAAGCCGTCCGCTTACTCATATTGTTTTCCTGCTTTTTATTAATGAGAGCGTGTATTGAACACGAAGTTAGGGAATCTCTGATCTAGTGTCGGCATGTGGAGTTCGTGTGTCCAGTCGGTCAAAGCGATGATGTGTCATTATGAATTTATGGGTTTACTGGCGGAGGATTAGTGTATGATGTACACCCCTCGACTTGCCGCGACTCAGGTTTCCACAATCACTATCATACGGGACGGTTGTGTGAAATGTATGGTGAATCTTGCAATTCCAGGAGAATTGGTGAGATATTGTGTCTGTGATAAATGTGCGCGTTTCCAGGTCTGCAGAATTATAACAGGACCCGAGTAACTAGGGGTTATCTGTCCTTGTTGTGACACCTGCTTGGACTGAGACTGAAATAGATAAGGAGAGAGAGGGTGTTCCACGGTCGTGCGCAGGTCAGAGGCAGCTGTGAGGCTCATTAAGGCTGCGACGTTGGTCCGTCATTATTATAATGTTTATCTTTTCTGTTAAAAGAACCTGAATGTTATAAATTAATTGAAATAGTAAATGGGAGTTATTCACGTCTTAGTCGTTATTTTTCGGAGCTTGATCACACCGTGCATTGTATTCATGTTGTATATTAGCCTGTTTGGGCATTTGAGTTAGTTTGTTTATGGTAGGAGTACGGCGAACCCGTGTCGGCCATGTTTCTTGTTTTGATGTGTCATGTGTGGTCATTAGCCTTGGGAGCCATTGGTGCCTGTCACGGCGGCTCGTTTGATTTTGTCATATGCCTTCTCGCATATTTGTGTGATTTCCACGGAAGTCTTGTAAATTAATATTTTGTAAGGTTAGCGTGTGTCAGGTTAATTATTAAGTGTATAGCCATTTTTATTTGTGTTCCCATGGGCCATAATTGCAGTTTGCAGAACGGTAATTCGCGACCTAACCGATTGATTCGTTTGGAAGCGAAATGCCGGCAAACAATACTCATTTTCTTGAATAAATAATTACAGGCCGGACGTTTGTTTTAGACGAGTGAAAAATCTTAATGGAAGCCTGGAGGCGAGTTACTACAGTACCTGTGTTGTTATCAGCTGCCCCAAGCGTTCCGATGATTGACAGCGCTGTTTCACACTACTAGTCAAGTACAGTCATTGGCAAATATAATGACGTTTTGTTCGCAACTACGTAACGTGTACTTCCGTGTCACACAATACTTCGACGTGGACTGTACTGTCTGCTCAAGTCTGGAATTCCATTAAATCAGATCGGTGGTGACAAGTGTGAAGCGATAGGCTGAGAGAGAGTGAGTGTGTGTAGGCTCACCCACAGGCTTCAAGGTCAAGGGCAATCGTCTAAAACAAACTTCCGGCCTGTACCGCACACACATATATATTTAATCAGATAGTGGAATGGTATCTCCACATAATTTTATGTCTTAAAATTATGGTTATTCTGGGGTAAGCTCAGGGTGGATTTGTTTTTCTTGTTTTTGATTTACGTTTACGACGATTCAGTTATTAAATATTGGTTATTTTACTCCTGTGTTTTTCACTTCTTTTCTAATTTTAAGTTAACTTTATTATCCTTGATATTATGGAAGCGAGATATTTTGATTATTCTCAACAATGAAGAAGCATGGACTGAACGCGACCCCGAAGACAGAATCTTGCTAAAGGCTTCTTTCAAGGGTACAATATATACATACATACATACATACATACATACATACATATACAGAGTCTGTCCTGAAAGTAGTCGGACTGGATTTTCCCGCGTAGACGGACAGACTGCCCGTGGCTTCTCCGCCTGGGGTTGGAGGAGAGGGGGGGGGGGGTGGGGGTAAGGAAGGCCGGTAGCCAGTCACAGAGTTGGTTCTCAGCTGTACTGGAGTGTAAATAGCTAGTCTCTGTACCCTCTGCAAGTGCACTCGTCACGCTGCGTCATGGTTCGTCTGTTGAAACAGTGCGCTATGCCATCAAATTTTGTGTTATGCTCGGCAAAACCGGTAAAGAGACTCACGATATGATCAAGACGGTTTACGGTGTTAACACCATGTGCAGATTTGAGTGATTTTGACTGACACTAGCTGGTTCGGGAGGGGAGGGAGGTAGTTGAAGACGACGCACGTTCAGGACGACCTTCGAGCACCAAAACGGATGAAAAGTGGCAAGTGTGAAGAATTTCTTGCACAATGACCGCAGAGTAAGGTTTTTACGTGGAGATCCTTAAACGGTTGAGAAGACGCATCTTCCGTGTCAGCCCAGCGATCGCTAACTTCTGGCGGCTCCATCACGACAATCTGGCGGCTCCATCACGACAATGCGCCGCGCCACACAGCCTTCCACGTGCTGGCGTACCTGGCCCAACGCAACATCGACACCCTGCCTCAGCCACTCTACAGTCCCGACATTGCCCCAGCAGACTTCTTCCTCATCCCTCACCTCAAAACCACCCTAAAAGGACATCGTCACGGCTTCGTGAAAGCGTTGCAACAGACCGTGACGAGGGAGCTCGACAGTATTCCTGTTGCCGCCTTACTTTGAAGAATATTTAGCTATGTTTCAGTTCTGTCAATATATATATATATATTAAATTGACAGTCTCCCTACTTTCAGGACACACCCTGTAGTCATATATATATATATATATATATATATATATATATATATATATATATCTAAGCAACTTTATTGAAAGAATTCCTTAGGGAATATGACCGAAGCAACGCCCTAACATGCCGTGAACTTCTAGTAGTGCCTCTTATCACCATACAAAATTTGTGTGATATCAGTAATAGTTTCGAGATCTAACACGTCCCGCCAGGCGAGACCCGCTTATCTCGCCGCTGCGGAGAGAATTTGTGGACACGCTGTATAAATTGATGTTTGCAGAAACAGTGCTGAGACATTTCCATGCAAAACGCTGCGTCTGACAACAGGCGCTATGTGTGTGAACTTTGATAGCGTGAGCGTGGTTTAAAGACCAAAAATTATTACCGTGTTGACTCGTGCAATTGTTCCTTTCGCGAATTTCCCCCACTCCCTGTTCCTATCCAGTTTTACTCAAAATTTTAATATCCTCGAGTGATATCGCAGTTTCCAATTGTAATGGATGAATTAGGGTAGAAACTGATATAAATCCGCAGTTTTGATTCATAAAATTATTGTAGGAAATGTTTTTGATTTAATATACTATTATTCTAATAGTTTATCAGAAGCCTCGTGCTGTAGGGAAGTGCACCTGACTAACCCAAAAGGTCCCGGGTTCGATTATCTTCATCTGAAATTGGATGCACTCAGCCTCATGCGGACAATTGAATTTGTCTGATCGGAGAGGCAGCGAAAGTGTTCAAGAAACGCTAGATTAGTGGTCGAGGGACCACGTCGTTCTGTTTAAGCGAGTGCAGGCCATCTGGGTGTGCAATGGTCGCTTGGTGGATGAAATCCTTCAATGAGCTGTAGAGCCACGGGGTAAGTATAGAAAGTAATTAACTCACATGGTATGATAATTGGTTCGATAAGCGCGTGGCAGATCTGAAAGTATTTTTGTCATGTCACAAAGATGATCGACTGATGGTATGACAGTGATTTTCAACAGATTTATCGGGGCTTCTGCAGACGCCTAACCAGTGGCGTAACTAGTGGGGGGATCCATCCCCCCAGAGCTGAATAATAAGCGTAGAAATTTGTTAAATTTCTAGTTTTAGTAAAACCAATCGTAGGATTGATGACAAATTATTGAATTATACAAGTTTAAACATAATTTTCAACCATTTTTTCACCCTTATAAAAGTTTTAGCGTTAGCCTATCTTAACACTACTGATTAAGCAAAATAGTTACCTGTTCAGTTAGCCAGGGTGTGGGGGTGGCAGTGAGATGGGTGTGGCACTATCTTTCCTCATACCTTTCCATAACGGCACCATTTGTCAGTTGCCATTCCTTTGGTATCAGTCTTACTGCGCTATCATTTTGGAAAGTGGACAATATTGTGTTGAATTGTATTGCTGTTTTAAGTTAAACGTAAGTTTGGAACTGTAGTTTATTACCTATACAAGGTAAGGGAAATAGATAGGGCCAGATATTTCGCGAAGAAAACTGCAACTGCAACTATAACTTAATATCAACAAAATTCATAAATTTTGCCTTCAATTTTCATTATGTCCGAAACTTTCCCCCCCGCCCAATGTAATTTTGAATCCCTCTCCAGAAGCAAACCCTAGTTACGCCACTGCGTCTAACCACTTGTAATTCTATAGTTGGTAGTCTTCGAGAAGAAAAGGGTTCCGCAGCATTTACATGATTTTTATTTTGGTGTGATCAAGTTAATCGGACAGTCTTGGATTTATAATACGGTACCCGAGCAATTGCTCCCAGTACCTTGTTCTGCTTAGAATTCGGTACTGAAATGAAACAAAAATAAACATTAAACAGAGAAAGAAACTATCAACCAGTACGCAAATACGAACAAAAAGAAGTTTAGAAACAATTTGTTGGCTTTTTTGCCTTTTTTGTTCCCATGCGACCAGCTCCGATTTAATTTATTTTTACTTTTGTTTCGTGACTAGGTATGACAAGGAATGATTTGTAAGGTATACAGTATATTGTATCAATAGAAATTTAATGGACCTACAATTGAAGACAACACACACATCCATACCCGTGGCCGGATTCGAACCGGTAGCCGAGCTAAAGTTCAATTTCTGGAAAGTTCAGGAAGTAGTATCTACAGTAAACTCAAGACAACAAACTAGTAACTAAATTAACATTCTAAAGAGTCAAAATTCACGACTCCAGCGCGTGCCTTCTATGACCACAGGAGGAATGAGCTGCACTGTGACTCACACTGCCTTTTCAACCCCTGTCGCGTATACTTTGTGCGTGGTTAGCCCACCTTTTCATGAGAGGTGCCAATTGCAAGAGGGTATTTTCTAATATTTTAGCTCTGAGTTTTGAGACGTGACCTCGCCAAGAAGAGAGTTCGCGAAGAATATTAAACATTATTTACAGAGGTAAGTCAGTCATTTTTTTTAGGGTCCGCATGCGAAACTAAAGACCATGATCCCCCAGGGGCTCACATCTAGTGGGACGTGGGTTGGCGAACACGGGACCCCAGCTGAGTCCGGCATTGCTTCCACTTACTTGTGCCGGGCTCCCTTGGTCAACTCTTGTTCTTTTCCGACCCCGACGGTATTAGGGTATCCGAGGCCTAGGGAGTCTTACACTTTCCCTCCTTAATTGGCCCTTGTCTCATCTTTCCTAATCCTTCCTTCTTCGAGGGGTCAGACCTCTTGTTTTCTTTTCATTATATTTCCTTTCCTCTTTAAGATTCCCGCACTGTTTTTGTTAATTGGCTCCCCGTGTATCTAAATTCCATTTAGCGATTTTTTTGCGTCTACACTCCATTTTGTAGGTGTTTTCAATCTACGTTGCATTTTGTAAGCCTTTTCGATCTAAATTGCATTTTGCGAGTGTTTTCAACCTCAATTGCATTTTGTAAGGATTGGCAATCTAAATTGCTTTTTAGTAAGTCTTTCAATATAGGGGATGGGACTTTTGTGAGTATTTTTGAATTTCAATTGCATTTTGTATTTTCAACCTAAACCGCTTTTTGCAAGTATTTTCAATCTAAATTGCATTTTGTATGGTGGGCATTTTGCAAGTACCATTTTGATTCTCAATTGCATTTTGTGGGTATTTTGAATCTAAATTACATTTTGTCAGTATTTTCAATGTAAATTGCATTTTGTAAGTATTGTCCATCCAATTGAGTAGTTTGAATCTACCGTGCATTTTGTAAGCATTTTCAATTTCAATTGCATTTTTTAAGTATTTTGAATTTCAATTGCACTTTATGAGTATTTGGAATCTGAAATGCGCGTTTTTAAATTTAATTGCAATGTGTATTTTCAAATTCAATTACATTTTGTAAGTATTTTGAACCTCAATTGCATTTTGTACGTATTGTTACGGCTGTGAGTTCGTTTCATCGCTCGCCGCATGAGTCACAACTGCCCCAGGGCTGGGCTGCTCTGCCTCAGTGTATTGCGTGCGCCTTATGCAACAGGACTACTAGGACAAAGGGATGATCCAGAATATTCGTGACTCAGCCAGTGAAGGAAGCTTCGAGAAGCCGTGAACCCTGGATGGGTCTAGAAGTATTTGAGTCACCGGCCTGCTATATAAGAGTGACCCCTCAACCAGTGTTATATTTTTACGAGCTAGTGCGAGCGTTTATCCTGAGCGACAGAAGTGTGGTGACTTGCGAAACCCCTAGTGAAGCTGATTCTCTTGACAGCGAGGAAGTGAGAAGCCTACAGAGGAACTTTGTCTTGAACGAGTGTGTTTTTCCAGTGCGACAGAAGTGATTGTGGTGCATTGTGAAACAGTGTGTAGTACGGTGACAGGCTGAGTGCAGATATTTCCAGCCAACGCACGGGGCCACCTCATTACGAGGGATTAACTTCTGCGGCTTACTGACAAGTGAAAGGGGAAGTGCTCTCGCCGTGAAGAAACTGGAGTAAGGTAATAATTGCTTGTATTTGCTGATGAGTAGTGTATATTTCTGACCTGAAAGCAATAAAGCTAATTTCTCTTTAAAGCAGTAATTGGTGTTGTGCTTTCTACCCACCGTAATCCAGTTAACGGAATTGCCACTAGGGGGTGGCACGTAACAGTATTTTCAATCTCATTCGCATTTTGTAATTATTTTGAATTTCACTTGCATTTTGTAAGTAAAGTATTTCGACTCTACATTGCATTTTGCACGTATTTTGAACCTAACCTACATTTTGTGCGTATTTTTCAATCTATTTCTTTTGTGAGTATTTTCGTTCTAGATTCCCTTTTGTAAGTATTACCGCTCTCCATTTTGTGAGTAATTTCAATCTGAGTTCAGTTTTGTAAGTATTTTCCGTTTTGTAAGTATTTTCCTTCTCACTTAATTTTCGTTCTGGTTTCCACTTCATTGTCAATTTCGCTATCACCAAGACCATTAGGGGCCGATAACCTAGATGTTAGGCCCCTTAAAACAACAATTATCATCTAAAGACCTTGATAAAATCTCGCGTGTCTGTCTGTGCATTTCAGCTGTGTTGTTTCAATTAAAGGTGGGGCGATCACCTAGATGGTAGGCCCCTCTAGATTGCAAGCATCAATATATGTAAAGTGTTTACATATCTCATTTGTTTCGAATCGGTGGGCACTTAATTACTATAACTACCAGAATTTAGGCACGTGATGGTAACGATAACCTTGCTTGTTTCAGGTCTACACAGAAGAATTTGAATTAAAAAAGGGTTTGAATTGATCACTAGGGTACCTCAGTTTCCCATGTAAATGCAACACTCTACAGCCACAGAAATAAAGCCCACTGAGTCCAAAAAGAACCAACACATCGAAACAATATTAATTTAGATGAAGAGGTACTACACATGACCAATGGCAGTACGTATCTTCTCGAGAAAACAGCTATGGATAAAGAATTAGTATTTCCAAGCGAAAAGGAAAGAGAGTGTTTGAAAGTGCATAGGGCATTTCTAATGAATGGTACAGTACTTTCAAAAGTTCCAGCAGCCAATTTTCATCACTAGGGCCCGGATTCGAGCATATTTGCATATTTTTCCCCTGAATAGTACACATTGAAAGAAGCTTTTCGGTGGTATTTTCACCTCTCCGGACCAACAGAATTGAAATTTATCGAGCATATAAATGCATAAAACCGCGGTTTTCAGAATAGAAGCATATAAATGCATATTCCTGTGGTTTTCGTCTAAATAGTTCGTTTTTCTTCGAATTCTCCCCCGAATTCGGGCCCTGACAATCCTTAAGGTTCGAAAACAGAAATAATTATTGAAAAACCTATCTGGTGCGAATAATAGAACCGCAGGCTTTTAACATTTTGTGAGGTCGTTCTCGTCATTGAAACTTTTATTGACTGATTTAAGAAAATCATTCAAAACTGAAAACATAGAACATTTCTTGTTGTTCAGACCAATGCAGATCTACTTCATTGACTCGCCTAATTCTGTACATTTTGTAAATGAACTTTTAAACTGTATGTTTTATAAGAGCACTTCTCTTATATATACTTGTAAAACTTGAATGCGAGTATATTGCAGTGTATCATACATACAATTAGAAAATAAAGCTCGTACCTTAAAGGTACTGTATGTTATTGGTTTTTTCGTTTCACTTTCCTTTCTATAGTTTTTAACGGTGTTTTTCGAGCATATTCTGGATATTTAACCGCATATAATGGGGGTTTCGAGCATATCTATCGAGCATATAATGGGTTTACAATGTTTTTTTTGAGTATATAATGGGTTTTTCGAGCATATCTATCGAGCATAAAACACATGGTTTTCGAGCATATCTGGAGATTTTATCGAGCATATCGATCCGAGCCCTATTCATCACTATATACACTTATCCCCCCCATGGTTTTTGCTTACTCACTCTACGTACAGTGGCTCTATTAAGGCAGTGAAAATTGAGTTTAGGCACCGCCCACCTACCATATTCCGGTTAGGTTTCAATTACCTGTTACCTAAGAGGAAACACCAGTGAGGAAACAAATAAAACACCTGTGATATTTGCCCTTCTCCTTAATGAAACAACATAAACGTACACTTGATTACTTATCATAAAATATGATATCTCAGAATGGAACCCAAATTAATTCAACATAGAATTTTGAGGCGGCCACTATCAACGCAATAGAAGTGTTTCATTCAGTCGAAATGCAAGGATGCTAATTTCATTTTTGTCAAAGTCTCTGGCGAAAGGTTAAGGAAGTTGGCCTCACTGAAGCCTATAAAACTAACCAGGAAGTCCGGTAAACTATTACAATGTGTGCAGCACTTGCCTTCCTTCCGCCTGAAGACAGTATATAGTAAAACCACCGAAGGTCGAACGTTGACGTTGTCTTTTGACTATTTTGTAAATCATTGGCTACTGAATCCACAAAGAGCCCCTGGAAATATGGAACTGCTACAACAGAGGCTCAGAACAAACAATTCTGTAGAAGGGTAGAATCACCAAATCAACTATGTTCTGGGAAGACCTCGCCCTGGAATAAAAGAACCCCCAGGGGCTCACTTCTAGTGGGCGTGGGTTGGCGACCACGGGGCCCCAGCTGAGTCCGGCATTGCTTCCACTTACTTGTGCCGGGCTCCTCTCCGTCTTCTTTCCTGTCGACCTCACTTGGTCAACTCTTGTTCTCTTCCGACCCCGACGGTATTAGGGTATCCGAGGCCTAGGGAGTCTTTCACTTTCCCGCCTTGTTTGGCCCTTCTCTCATCTTTCTTGATACCCTCCTTCTGTGAGAGGTCAGCCTTCTTTTTCTTTTCCTTTTACCTCCTGCCTTGTGCTCAAGGCCCTTAAGGAGGCCGGGTGTATGTAGCCCCACCCCTTCTGGTGCACCCTAGATAATGCTACACCCTCAGGGGCTCACGGCTGGTGAGTTCGGGAGTTGGCGACCCCGAGGGATTCCTGAGCTGGGTCCGTTTTCCCCTTTTGTCCCTTACCTTTGGGGCGGGCCCTCTCCTCTCTCCCCTCCCCTCTCCTCTCTCCCCTCCCCTCTCCTCTCTCCCCTCTCCTCTCCTCTCCTCTCCTCTTTTCATTATATTTCATTTCTCTTTAAGATTCCCGCACTGTTTTTGTTACTTGGTTCACCGTGTATCTAAATTCCCTTTTAGCGATTTTTTTAAAGGTATTTTTAATCTACGTTGCATTTTGTACGTTTTTTCGATCTAAATTACATCTCGCGATTGTTTTCAACTTCAATTGCATTTTGTAAAGATTGACAATCTAAATTGCTGTTTGGTAAGTCTTTCAATGCAGGTAGCCGGGCCTTTTTATGAGAATTTTGAATTTCAATTGCATTTTGTGAGTATTTTCAACCAAAACCGCATTTCGCACGAATTTTGAATCTAAATTGCATTTTGTTTGGTGGGCATTTTGCACATATTTTGATTCTTAATTGCATTTTGTGGGTATTTTGAAACTAAATTACATTTTGTCAAGTATTTTCAATCTAAATTGCATTTTGTAAGTATTGTCAATCCACAGGAGTCGTTTGAATCTACCGTACATTTTGTAAGCATTTTCAACTTCAAT
This sequence comes from Meconema thalassinum, assembly GCA_946902985.2. Taxonomy (NCBI): domain Eukaryota; kingdom Metazoa; phylum Arthropoda; class Insecta; order Orthoptera; family Tettigoniidae; genus Meconema; species Meconema thalassinum. Next base: position 550,021,127 of record OX336389.2, read on the forward strand.
TGCATTTTGTAAGTATTTTGAATTTCAATTGCACTTTGTGAATAATTTGGATTGGTACTGGGATATTTCAATCTGAATTGCATCGTGTATTTTCAATTTCAATTGCCTTTTGTAAGTATTTTGAACCTCAATTGCATTTTGTACGTAATTTCGATCTCATTTGCATTTTGTAAGTATTTTGAATTTCAATTGCATTTTGTAGGTATTTCGACGCTACATTGCATTTTGTACGTATTTTGAACCTAGCCTTCATTTTGTGGGTATTTTTCAATCTATTCCTTTTGTGAATCTTTTCGTTCTAAATTCCCTTCTGTAAGAACATTTTGTGAGTTGTTTCAATCTGAGTTCCTTTTTGTAAGTATTTTCCGTCTCACTTAATTTTCGTTCTGGTTTCCGTTTCATCATCACTTTCGCTATCACCCAGATCATTAGGGGCCGATAACCTAGATGTTAGGCCCCTTAAAACAATCATCATCATCATCATCATCATCGTCATCATGGAATAAAAGACTTTAAAAAAGGACTCAAACAAGAAGCTCAGAAATCAGATAAGAAGATTGTGAGGATAGAGTTGAGCCTAGGGGGTTTAAAAAGAAGAAACCATAGTACCAACTAGATACTAGGATCGAACGATACTCAACAAAATTGAGGAAACTAGGGATAGCCTAGGTGCATCACCGAGTCGCTTCCTTTATCCTTGAGGTGGGTTAAACAAAAAAATATTTTCTTAAGTTAATCATGGCCAAATTATTAGAATAAACTTTCATTCCCCAATTTATCTGATTTTCAATCTTCATTAAGTAGCCTATTTACCCCATATTTTGTAGGTTTTCTTTATAGTTATAGGTGGTTGTGAAGTTTGAATTTCCTGTAGCTATTTAACGTTTTGTGCAATTCTTGTCAGCCAAAACGTCCTTTATCATTGTTTTGAAACCAAGATACTCCTACATACTCTCAAATTCTTGTTAATCAGATGATACTCATATTCTACTGTGTAGTAATAACAAAATTAAACTTTGTAGTAATAACAAAACACATTTAATATTTCACTAAATAATAACATGCAACAGTGTCCCTTCAGTATCTAAGCAGAACAATGTACTGGATGCAAATTGCACGGGTGTTGGCTAAACAAAGTCAGAATGTCCAGCCATAAATAAGTTCACCCCTATCACCAGTCTCCCGAACGTCATTTATTTGTTACCCTTAGAATGCAAACCTGTCAACAACGGGTACTAAGAAATAGTGCTCAATAAAGTCTGTTAAAATATCCGCTAGATGCTTATTATTCGCAGTTGAAAACTTCTTAACTCTGTTAAATTTACCGAATATTCCACAGAGTTGGCTATACTGGTGTGTGATATGGGCTTCAAGCACCCTTGGCTGCACTCTTAGGATCATTCTTAAAAGTAAAACGAGGAGGAGGTGGGTGACGCGTGTGACCCAGGTAAACAGAAGAGTAATAAGAAGCGCCACGCGCATAGGCGAGAAATTGCTTGAGCGCGTGTCGTCAGCGCGGAGCAACGGCTCACGGTAGCAGCATTTTGCATGCCCTGAAAGAATGAATCGCATTATAAACTTACTTGATTTCGATCAGTGCACACCAGAATGTTTTTACAATTTATTTACTAAACAAACCAGCTTTTTATCAAATATTTCAACTTATTTTCTCTAAACCACAGAGGGTGCGGTCACTTTAAACACCTGTTAGTAAATCACTGTCTACGCTCATCCTAGTTGTGATTTTTCCCCCCGTGGTTTGTGCTTACTCACTCGACGTACAGTGGCTCTATTCAGACAGTGACAATTGAGTAAAACCACCGCCCACCTATCATGGTTTCAACTACCAGCAACCTAAGAGGAGGAGCTAGTTAGTTTCATATTTGATTTAAAAAAAAAAACTTACAATCTCTGCATCACGTCGTATCATTGGGGGACTGAACTGTCTGCAAATATGTGTCCTAATGGGAGTAATGTAAACATGCACTCGAAGCTCACGAGAGTTAGTTTTTCAGCATGTTAAAAAACACTGAGAATTATAACCCCAAAACAAATTATTTAAGGACATATGACTCGCTGTTCCTCCCCTTAAAACAATAATATATAACGAAATACTTGTCTATTTCTTTTGGTAATATATGCTCTATTTGAGGGGAATTCTTGATTTAGTAAGGGTTCAATGCTACAAACGACAGGTTAATCAACACGATCGCTATTTCATCAAGTTGCACTGGGTGACCTACAATCAATTTTCAGTGCCGAAAAACAAGTCTATATTGCAGTATACTTGGGAAAACGCCGGTTCATCAAAATTATAATTTGATAAGGTCATCACCAGTGTAGCGTTTGACGTAGAACTCTACCATGCATAGGTGTTGCCGAAGGTAGTAGCGGTACTTACTAAATTGTGCATGGATATACTGTACATTTCTCTGTGCTTGACCGCTCACGTCTGCACTTAGAAGACTAACCGTTTTGAACTCGTATCAGGTCAAGTTCTTGGTATTGTATCTCTGGGAGGCCTGGTGGTGCAGTGGTCAAGCTGCTTTTCTCTGTCCAATGCTGACTGGGTTCGATTTCTCGCCAATGAATTTGACATTTTCGAAGTGAAATAGCACGTCCTCTGGTTCGGATTCCACGTAAAAATGGAGGTCCCGTGACTCATGATCGCGAGATTAACGGCCAGGTAAAATTTCTAGCTTCCTTTTAATTGTATCTCTTTGTAGGCTATCAATCTTGCCTCGATAGTTAAAATGTATTGTGGTCCTTAATATACCGTATTTACTCGCGTATTTGCCCCAGTTCTTGATCAAAATTTTGGTGACAAGGAATGTGAGGAGGGGAAATTAAGGTAGTATTTATGCCAATGGGTGGCTTTGCAGTGCCCTCCGGTATATAAAACGTAAGATTGGAATGTATTTAACGCCCTGGAGCTAATTGTTATGCAATGACTACATAATTCAATAATAAAATGAAAAAATAAAGGTTCGCAGTTAACAGTTGATATAAACCACTTTCTTCACTTTTACTGGGTACGTTTTGATAAAGTTACGGCCAAATATGATAGGCCTACATAATTATGATTTATCAGATTAAGTTTCATTTTTTGATAAAATAACAGAAAAGCGTAGTGGCGAGGATGAACGCACACAGCACTGCAATTTCCAGCAAAGTATGGTGTAGATGACCTCTATGTTCACCTCCATCGTCGGCATCCGGTCAAATCTGCTGTGCCTGACACTGTAGCATTTGGACTGCTGTGGGCTATAGCCGCTCAAAGAATAATCGCACTCTTGGAACTGTTTAGGCTCTGTCCCAACGGCAGGTTTACCCGAGAACCTCGACAGCGGTGTTAAGTTTGTAAGTATATATTACGAGGTTACTCTTATTCATTTAATTCATTCTTTTCTTTCTTTCTTTCTTTCTTTCTTTCTTTTCGATTCCCGGTCAATGCATGTGAGATTTTCGAAGTGAAATGCCATGTCCTGTGGTTCGGATTCCACGTAAAAAGGAGGTCCCGTGGCTCATAATCACAAGATTCACGGTCACGTAAAACTACAATCTTCCTTCCTTTTCCTTTCATTCTTTCTTTCTTTCTCTGGTCTAGAGCAGGGTTTCTCAAAGTTTTTCTGTCACGCCCCCCTTCTGAAACACGAAATATCTAGCGTCTCCCCACTCCCTCCTCCCCACTCCCCACTCTTATTCTTCTTTCCTTCCTTAGCATTTCTCATAGAGTACTTCGCGCAAAGAAAACTGATCACAAGATCTACAGTATGTGCTTCTGTCTAATTGCTGCAACTGCCAGTTACAATAATAATAATAATAATAATAATTATAATACACTGGTCAAAACAATTAAGGGATCAGTTGAGATATCTAGGTTCCGACGTATTGTCTTCGGAAGAATGACCTAAAATGGATCGACGTCTTTCTGTCGGTTCTACGGAGTGGAAACAACAACAATACGGCAACCCAGATAGTGGTAATAACAGAATGTTGCTGCAGAGGGGGTTGGTGTGGACGTGTGTTTACTCTACCAAACGAATGGCACAAGCAGTTGGGTTCAGATAGTGTAGTGAGCATGTTGTGCAATGCAACAACAACAGCGTGACTTACCCGAAAGTATGGCATGGAGAGCCATAGGAAGGTTGGAAGAGGGACAGACACAGAGGGAGGTGGCTGCAGCTATTCAAGTGTCCCAAAGTGTAATTTCCAGGACCTAGACGCGATTTCAGACAACAGGAACCGTTAAAAGAAGACCAGGCCAAGGTCGTCCACAAGTAACATCAGCAAGAGATGACCGTTATCTCCGGTTAACAGCCCGCTGAGACAGGTGGCTGAATGCAACTCATCTGCAACGCACCCTCCAGGCGGTAACAGGACGTGCAATATCAACACAAACAGTCCGAAATCGCCTCCGGGAAAGTGGCCTTTACGCACGGAGGCTATGGTGTGAGTCCCTTTAAAACCACGCCACCGTTTAGCCTGCAGAAACTGGGCGGAAGAACATCAGGATTGGCGTCATAACGAATGGCGACGGGTTCTGTTCACAGATGAGTCAAGATTCTGTGTTCAGCCGGAAAGTCGTCGTTCCCTCATCTGGAGAGAACGTGGAACTCGGAACAATCCCGCTTATGTGCCGGAAACAGCACCATATCACGGTGGTGGACGAATGGTGCGGGCAAGAGTCAGCATTGGCGGACGTACGGGCCTCAGAATGTCGCTTTGACTGCTCAGAGGTATCGAGACGAGATCCTTCGACGGTTTGTTGTGCCCTACGCTGGTGCCGTAGGCGATTGGTTCATTCTGGTTGACGATAAGGCACGTCCCTACAGAGCTGCACAGGTGGACAACATGCTTGACGACGAGGGCATTGAACGAATGGAGTGGCCAGCTTTTTCACCGAACGTAAACCCGATTGAGGATGTCTGGGATGCACTTGGCAGATGCATTGCAGCCAGGCCAGCACCTCCCACAACGGTTGCCGAGCTGGATATTGCACTCATGGAAGAATGGCCAAATATCCCTCAAGAGCGGATTGATAACCTCATACTGTCCATGCCACGCAGGTGTGCTTCTGTCCTGGCCCTCCGATGTGATCACACACCATATTAGAGGGCAACGAGAATGACTTTTTCACTATTATGGTAGCCCCATGGTGCCTCGCTCGAAGTAAACGTTATGTAAACCTCCAGTAAAGAGTTTAGACAGTACAATATCGTAGTGTAGCACACAGAAATTACAATTGTAACCGAACTTTGAATAAAAGACGTTACCATATGTATCTTGTGTATGATATATCACCTGATCCCCTAATTGTTTTGACCAGTGTATAAAACACAATTTACTATTCCTAGAGCACATTATAAAGTTCAACAACTTTTTGTAAGTACAAGAAAATCATGCATTGGTATTACTCCAAGGTATTGAAAGTTAACTATTTCCCCTGGCTTATATATAAAAATAAAAAAACTGCTGCTTGTGCAGTTATTTGAATTCACCAATTAGCTGTGGCACCTGTGTGAAAGCCAATATACCATCTCGTGACTTAAACTTCTCAGAATTCCTGCTGGCAGGGTTTACTGGTATGTTTTTGTGAAAGTAAAAAGTAAGAGTTTGTTACTCTTGAATGTCCGTGGGTGCTTCCTGCTTGTTCATGAATATGAGGATAGCAATATCTGTTACAGAATATGAAATAGAAATATTTCAATCAGAGGCAGCGTGTCGCCCCCCCCCCAATCCCCCCCCCCCCACACACACACACACACACACCACATTGAGGACCTCTGGTCTACATAATTGAAAAACTGTGTAGTTTTCAATAGTGCGCTCATTCTTTGTCCGAGCCTTCAATCTTAGACACAGGGCAATCGTGTCAAAAGTGCTGACAGCAGTCACAGTCACAGTTTCAATGTAACATTTTCTGTATGGATATTGTGCCCTGTCATTGTGTCACGGTTTGCAATTTTGTTTCTAACCTGGTGCACTAGACCCCATATCGTTGGATGGAAAACTCGACAGGCACTCACAAGCAGGTACCGTGGATCAGATCACATCTTAAGACAGGGGATCATCAAATTAGTAGTCGCTCCAAATGATTGTTGTGAAAATAAATGCAGATGGGGGAGGGTGCCTTAATAGAAGAGATGCTGGAAGCAAAGGCGGCAAAGGTAGAACTGCGCTGTAAGTGAGGTAGTTCTCAGTCGTCGATAGCCAACAAGCACCCTTGGGCTAGTCTTAACGTGATGACATCAGCGCTTTGTTACGTCATGAGGTAGTACTCACATCACCAGGCTAACACAAATAAACATGAGTTTAAAGTCACAGTGAGAAGGCGTTGCGCTCCTTTAAATACTGTACCGGTATATCACTCGTTATCAGTGGCGGATCGGCCCTATTGCAGAATGTAGTGCCAACATTATACCATTAACTTACATCGAGAGAGACTCTTTTCTTCAAAATTTCGGTTCAGAATTTGGGGAGCTGCTCCGTGATTCGAAACGAGGTACTGCCTGGCTTTTTGTATGGGGTGTATGGAAGAAACTGGAGAAGCCTATACGCTGAATAGCTATCAACGCTGAGATTAGATCCTCGGATCTCCAAACATGCAGCTTCCCTATTGCAGTAGTGGGCACACATAACATGCTTGTTCGTGCTGCTGGGAGTAAATCTAAACTTTTTTTTGGCATTTGGAACATACAGGATTTTGCACAATCTATTAATTTAGGCTAAATACTACCACTCCAGTTATGACTAAACTAGAAACAAGTAGGCCTATAGTCCAGTACCCAGTCTCAATGTTCCGCCCATTAAAGCAACAATCGCAGTCACTTAGCACAACCATTTGTTCTTCAAATATAATTGTTGAACTTCCTACGCCTTGACACACGTCATGCCAATTGATATTCAAATTAAGCATTCGCCATCCTAGCTCTTCAACTTCGATCCTACTATTACACAATAGAGTTTATGAAGGCGCACAAACTTTGATCGTGATTAATTGATCAGAAGATTGAGACGCTAGGGTGTGTTCAACCCGAATTATTTTTAGCTAACTTATCAAACATAATTTGGAGAAACTAATTGACACTAGAACTATCTGTAAACAAACCCTTGTAGCTAGCATCACACGCTGATAGGTAGCTGACTAGCTAATTTCTCTTCCTGTGTCATTTTGGTTGTGGCACTACTGGTTGGTTTTTCTGAAGTACTCGCTTCAATCAGAATGTTGCCACTTTGGCTTTTGTGCATGGACCAATCACATAATTCCTGCCTAATCTTTCCCACATTTGACACAGCAAGAGTCACAACCACAGAAATTACGCTGAAGCTACAAAGATTGTGCTACATAGGACAGTTTAATCTGGCGCCTTATTTGAAATTCATGCATAACTCAAATGAGACGTTCGATCGGTAGTGCCACCACATCGGTGGCGCTGCCTCCGGAGACGCCACTGCCCAGCATTTAACCTCCCACGAGGGAAGCTGTTGGACGACAATAGTCACAAAACTTTACGCAAACCAGTAATTGATGACACACCACTTCACTGCTTATTACATTTTGCAAGTGCTTGAAACTCACATGAATTCCTTCCTATTGTGACACGTTTAATAGGTCACGATTGTGTTTAGTGATAGCTCATCGCTAACTTGCTGACTGGCGTGACTGTAGACCCCGTTTGAATCGCTATGTCGGATATTTTATTATTAGTTACAAAAGTCGCACATGTGTGTGTCGTATGATTATTTTTATTTACTTGTATTCCAACGGCATTGTTTCGTCTGCCAGCATAAACAAATACCACACCACTCTCCCCTGCCAAATATCAATTGTAGAAACATTCGCATGATGCTGGGCATCCTTGGCTCGTCCAGTCATGCACAAGTCGTGGGAACACTATTACCTTGACAATGCTTGTCAGGTTGCAACGGCAAAATAATAATTATACCAGTGATAACTACCATCCTCAACATGAGAAGTAATACCAATTCAGAGTGCTAAGGACAGTGTAGTGTGTAAACAGCCACCGGTACAATTTACGCCACATTTTATCGTCGGTCAGTCCCGGTTGCACAGTCGTACAGAGCATAGTCGGCGAGCCTCAGGCATGCGCAATTGATCAGTTGCTTTACGCACAACAGACAACTCAATGTCATTCAACATTCCCCCAGGGGCTATCATCTAGTGGGACGTGGGTTGTCAACCACGGGATCCCAGCTGAGTCCGGCATTGCTTCCACGTACTTGTGCCGGGCTCCTCTCCGTCTTCTTTCCTGTCGACTTCACTTGGTCAACTCTTGTTCAGGGGCAGATGACCTCGTAGTTCCGCCCCTTAAAACAACAATAACTAACTAACTAACTAACTAACAACTCTTGTTCTTTTCCGACCCCGACGGTATTATGGTATCCGAAGCCTAGGGAGTCTTTCACTTTCTCGCCTTAATTGGCCCTTGTCTCATCTTTCCTGATCCCTCCTCCTTCAAGGGGTCAGACCGCTTGTTTTCTTTTCATTATACTTCCTCTTCTCTTTCAGATTCCCGCACTGTTTTTGTTAATTGGCTCCCCGTGTAAATTTCATTTAGCGTTGTTTTTTTTTTGCATCTACACTCCCATTTTGTAGGTGTTTTCAATCTGCGTTGCATTTTGTAGGTGTTTTCAATCTGTGTTGCATTTTGTAGGTGTTTACAATCTACGTTGCATTTTGTAGGTGTATTCAATCTACGTTGCATTTTGTAGGTGTTTACAATCTACGTTGAATTTTGCGAGTGTTTTCAACCTCAATTGCATTTGGTAAGGATTGACAATCTAAATTGATTTTTAGTTAGTCTTTCAATGTAGGGGATGGGACTTTTGGTGTGTGTTTTGAATTTCAATCGCATTTTGTATTTTCAACCTAACCCGCTTTTTGCAAGTATTTTCAATCTAAATTGCATTTTGTATGGTGCGCATTTTGCAAGTATTTTGATTCTCAATTGCATTTTATGGGTATTTTGAATCTAAATTGTATTTTGTAAGTCTTGTCCATCCAATTGAGTAATTTGAATCTACCGTACATTTTGTAAGCATTTTCAATTTCAATTGCATTTTGTAAGTATTTTGAATATAAATTGCACTTGGTGATTATTTGGAATCTGAAATGCGAGTTTTCCAATATAAATTGCATTGTGTATTTTCAATTTCAATTACATTTTGTACGTATTTTGAACCTAATCTACATTTTGTGCGTATTTTTCAATCGATCCCTTTTGTGAGTATTTTCGTTTTAAATTCCCTTTTGTAAGTATTACCGCTCTCCATTTTGTGAGTAGTTTTAATCTGAGTTCATTTATGTAAGTATTTTCCTTATAACTTAATTTTCGTTCTGGTGTCCACTTCATTGTCATTTTCGCTATCACCCAGACCATTAGGGGCCGATAACCTAATTGTTATGCCTCTTAAAACAACAATCATCATCATCATCATCATCATTCATACATGCCTGAGGCTCGCCGTCTATCCTCTGTGCGTCTGTGCAACCGGGACTGACCGGCCAAAAAATGTGGTGTAAACTGTACACGCCCTCTAGTATTCTAGTAAAAGGGCACGACGCAACCCGCACAATTAGTTCTATCCCACACTCCCTTGTACAGCGATGCGGTACAGGAAACTAGATTCGCGAATGCGCCGAATAGGTGTTTCATCATCTGTCCTGATTGTCATTTAACCGGACTGGCTGCGTGGCTGAAGTAACGTTCTCTCCTGCAGTGGCCAAGGTTGCAGGATCAAATCCTGGTGCAGTGTCAGTTGTCATTTGAGGGTGCGCAAATGTGAGGGAGCTGTGTCAGTAGATTTACTACCACGTTAAAGATTCCCTTCTGGGCAAACTTCCGGCACCTCGGCGTCTCAAAAACCTCAGTAGATAAGTGACGTGAAACCAATAACATATTTAACCCATCTCTAAAATTTTCTATGTACGTTAAAATAATCACAAAGCAACTGAGTTTCTGCATAAAAGAAAGAATCAGATGTGCAACGGGTGAAGACTCGCAAAACCGGGTAAAGAGGTTTCACAATCAATTAAAGGTTTTTTACGGAAATAAGGTATTTTGATGTACTGTAAATGCTACTTCGTAAGTTAGGAATTAAGTCACACTACGGATCATCTACTGGAACACTGAACCAAGATTGTCATGCGTATTGTCTGTAACAAATACTTTGGCGATGAGGGCTGTAAACTAGTTTTTTAGATTATGGGCTATTGATAGGAAGTCGTACATTCCTTGTTTCTCCAGCATTTCCAGATACAGTAGAACTCAAATTATCCGAATCAATTGGGACCGGACTCCATTCGGATAATCAAAAATTAGGATAATTGGATTTACATACATGGTATACATCCGTACCTATCTATTTTCAAGAAAATGAGCTTATATTCGGTACTGTATGCATTTTTAATTATGTAATTAAACGAAAAGGCAACATTTCACATGTTATATAGCGTACGTACTTCAATGTGCTGGACAATAGTAGTAACTTAAATGAAAGTCATTGTTGCTGAACATCTCGGTCAAAGTAAGCTCTTCCTCCCAATCATGTTCGCTCTGCACCTACACTAGCTTCGTGGAAGGAAGGAAAATAGCGCGCGTAGACAGAATCATTATTTTGCGAATCTCAGTACGTTTGTCTTTTTTTTTTTCATGCAGTTACGTAAAAGATAATCCATTGTGGGGGAACACAAATATCTAAAGAGAGTTATTAAACACAGAACTCAATGTCGAAAAATGAGAATATTTTTGCATAAAATGTTATTTGACGTTACTTGGTTCTCACAATTCCAAAAATATTCTCAAGCATATGAGAGTAAACTATGAAAAGACTGAAGTGTATGCCCAGGGAACAATATTTTTTACAGAGTACTTAATAAGTAAACCCTGATCACGAAAATTGAGTTGATAGAATCACATTTTATTAAACCCTAATTCGGTGATCACCCTGATGATTCATTGGCCCTTGTGTGGTGATATTAAATTTTACCCCTCACCCGTATTACAGCTAACGGACAGCAGCAGCTATGCTCGTTAATGCTCAGCGCTAGTCCAAGCTACCTGTGAGCTCTGTAGACGTGGGTTTATACCCCACAGTCAGTCGTCCTACAAATGGCTTTCCGGGACCCCAGCTGAGTCCGGCATTGCTTCCACTTACTTGTGCCGGGCTCCTCTCTGTCTTCTTTCCTGTTGACCTCCCTTGGTCAACTCTTGTTCTTTTCCTACCCCGGCGGTATTAGGGTATCCGAGGCCTAGGGAGTCTCTTCCTTTCCCGCCTTAATTGGCCCTTGTCTCATCTTTCCTGATCCCTTCCTTCTGGGAGGGGTCAACCTTCTTTTTCTTTTCCTGTTATCTCCTGCCTTCTGCTCAAGGCCCTCAAGGAGGTGGGGTGTACGTAGCCCCACCACTTCTGGTGCACCCTAGAAAGTGCTACACCCTCAGGGGCTCACGGCTGGTGAGTTCGGGAGTTGGCGACCCCGAGGGATTCCTGAGCTGGGTCCGGATTCCCCCTTTTGTCCCTTACCTGTGGGACGGACCCTCTCCTCTTTAACTTTCCTGTTGTTGTTGGTCTTCTTTTTTTTTTTTTTCATTATATTTCCTTTTCCCTTTAAGATACCCGCACTGTTATTTTTGCATCGCCACTCCATTTTGTGGGTGTTTTCGATCTCCGTTGCATTTTGTAAGTCTTTTCGATCTACGTTGCATTGTGAGTGGTTTTTCAACCTCGATTGCATTTTGTAAGGATTGCCAATCTAAATTGCTTTTTAGTAAGTCTTTCAATATCGGGGGGGGGGGGGTCCTTTTGTGAGTATTTTGAATTTCAGTTGCATTTGGATTTCAACCTACACCGCTTTTTTGCAAGTAGTTAAGTCTCAATTGCATTTTTGTGCATATTTTCAATCTCATTTGCATTTTGTAAGTATTTGATTTCACTTGCATTTTGTAAGTATTTCGACTGCACGTTGCATATGGTACGTATTTTGAACTTCACCTACATTTTGTGCGTATTTTTCGATCTATTCCATTTGTATTTTCGTTCGAAATTCCCTATGTACGTATTACCGCTCTCCATTTTGTGAGTAGTTTCAATCTGAGTTCCTTTTTGTAAGTATTTTCCTGCTCACTTACTTTTCGTTCTGGTTTCCACTTCATTGACATTTTCGCTATCACACAGACTATTTGGGGCCGATAACCTGGATGTTAGGCCCTTTAAAACAACAATTATCATCATCAAATGGCTTTCCGTGGTTTCCCATTTTAAATGACGGGCGGTACTTCTTTCTAAGAGACTACTGTCACTTCCTTTAATCTCCTTGTCCAGTTTCATTGATCTTCATTGTCTTAATCTCTCATGAGTATGGCATCAAGAAGGACATCCGGCCGTAAGCGCCATATAGCCTTACATTAAATTGCATCTCATCCACGACTCTGTGGAAAACGGCTTATAGCTCGTGTAGCGTACATCCTTGTGTAGTTTCTTTCGGAAAACAATAAAAACCGGCATTTGTTTGAGTGAATGAAGTACGGCACCATTGTAAGGGGACGAGTTCACTCATTGCCTAACGGCACGATCTCCGCCCCCGCCCCCATAATGCTGCTCTGCCTACCCGGTTACCCTCCTGATTATTTAGGAATAAAAGAGATCTAACTTAATTGTTGCGAAATTTGAGTATACTACAGGGCGCAATGAAATGTTCTCCTCAGTGGCTACGTGCAGCTGCGAGAGGTTGCGTCTTCAGTTTAGTTGGCAGTACAGTGTCCTTGATAGGGTGAAGGCCACATGTGTGGGCTGTGGGCTGTCGAAATCGTCAGTGTGTATAGTTAGATTATTGGAAGAGTTCAACAGTATGTTTTGAATGGCTGTGGTAAGTATAATATCTACTGTTTGTTTTGTTTCAACACAAGCGACAGCCGTGTTGCTAACGTAACTGGTGACGTAATCTCTCGCAGCAGCTTGTAGGCACTGCGGAGAACATTCCCTGGCACCCTGTATAATCTCACATACAATGCATTGCCTCCTTCCCTGACCCATCCTGAAAAGAGACATACATGGCCATTGGCTGCATTAATAAAATTATGATGTATTGCCTCCACCATTCAAATGCGTATTGAATAATTTCACATTTAAGAGACCAAAATCCACCTGCAACAAGTCCGTATATTTAGATATTCGAATCCCAGTGCTGAAAACTGCTACCTAAGATTGTTTTTCCCGGGGTTTTCCGCACTCCCTCTACGTTAATGACAGAAAAGTAACGTATTTCAAGTCCCGGGGCACCACACCCTAATAATTAGTTCCACACAACATTAGTCGCCACGGAAACACAGGTTATTAGATATATCCAATACCCACCCAAGTACACGGGGCTGATAACCGATATGTCCTGAGCCCCTCAAACGAATTATCATAATCATGATGAGGTAGGTGGTACAAGTTCTGAGCTGTCAGTTACTGTTTTCAAATCTAGTCGTTCACCTCACTTTCATGCATCTATTCTGATAGGAAACAGTTGTGCGACGAGAATTAACGTACGACCTCGTGCAAGCAATTACGTTGAGTATATTAAGCAAATCGCTTCGCGTCACCGCTGGTGTATATAGGCCATGCGTGAGTCCCGATGCGGCGTGATGTGGTCCACGTGGCGTGTGACCGTGCCTTTCCAGCTCGGGGCGAGGTCAACTCGAGCGCTGGACCGACGGCGGTCCTGCTGCACTTGAAGAACGGCAAATTTACAATGACCCTCGCTTTAGATTCTATAAATGGCACGTGATTGCTGACAATGCATTACGTTGTAGGCAGTCTTTTGCTAGTGAACTGTATTCTTGCCTACTGTTAAAACCGTGTAAAAGTAAGATAGAGATAAATCAGGGGCTTTGCTTAATCCCCATCTAATAACTTTAGAACGCCTGCAAATCATTTCACAAGAAATTGGTATGCATTAAGTCCTACTGAGGGGCAACTGATATTTTCTCGTATCTTCAAGTCCACCATCGCTGCCAACTGCAAACAAGATTCCATATTGAAAATTTATAATAGACTCTGTAGCTCCGAAACCATTCGCAGTCAAGATACGGAATTTACATACATACAAAACTCTACGATGAGCACTGTTTGATATTTCACGTCAGTCATTTTAAATATCACGCGCATGGGTTATATTGTATTATGTGAAATATTAAAATCAATAATTCACCATCTACTGTAATAAACTTGCAATTTCGAAAGTAGACAAGAATGGAATATCGTGTGCTGAAGGTACACGTCCATTGACTTGATATTTTGAAGCTTCAAATCTATCAGTAAAGATGTGTGATAGCCCTTAAGCTTAGTAAAAGAGAAGTCTGTAAGTGACCTCGCTTGCACAAAAATGGAATATTACACAGAACTGCCATCTTGAATACATTTAAAAAAAAAGGAGTCCAACATAAAATGCACTTGTTACAAATAATACGCACAGATGTCATTCTTAACCTACTGTACTAAGTTTCAACAAACTAAATACTAAACTCAGATGGGAATTGTGTGTTCGACATGTTATAACTGCTGTAGAGCATTTGCCCATTTGCCTTTTTTGTTCCTTTGTTTAGAATAGTAGGCTTCACATTTGTAAATATGTTTCATGCTTACTGGAGTAAAATATACTGATTTCATAACTCCTACAATTGCCTATTTTCATAATGTGTGCCTATTCGTAGCTTTAGGGCCTATTATGGTTTTTCGTTATAATGAGAACTTTTAAAAGATTTTCGTCCATCGTGATTTCATTATTTTTGTTTTTGGTGGTTATTTATTAATGTGACTTCACCTTTGTATTAAACGTAATATTTCGTGTTCTGAGCCATTGAACCTTCATTAACGTCTTTCAGGAAGTTACTAATACCGCCATTCTTTCAAACAATGAAAAACAAAAATAGCGCCTTTCCTTTCCAACAATGCAAATTGAAACTGATGGTCTGAAGTCCATTTTTATTCATTGATCATATCAGCTGGTTTCTTACTGCTGGAGTGCCGTGTGCAGTGTAAAAATCTGTCATGCCGAAATCAGCAAGTTCTTTAAGTTCGCTACACAGACAGTTGATAATGATCCGGCGTTCACAACAGACGGCAAAATAACCCTATGTCAATACTGTTGTCAACAGGTAACTTATTTTTTTAAATACGTATTTGAATGTTTTTCTGACGACAAAATCTAGCTCTTTAGTTCGTAAATATTTTACTTTGTCATTTCTGTCAGTCCTCGTTGGATAGGTTGTTTTGAGAAGGTATTACGTATATTACAATGAAGTTCTTCAGAATTCAGGAAAATTGAATGTATGCTGCAGTTTGTTTTTCAAATATAGGCTGTTGATTTTTGTGTTAAGGGGATAGCATTGTATTATATTTGCATTTTTTTTTGTTGCATTTGCTCCACGTCAATAGAATAAGGTTTGTAATTTACACACTATTTAGAATTTAGATAATAGTGGGATTTAATAACGTTAATCTATGGGAATGTCTATTTGATATTTTTATGCCGATCTGAAATGTTGTGCCTGCTTCAATACTTATCATTTAGTGCCTATTTTGAACTTTTAACTGCCTATTTGCCTGTCTATTTTAAGATCATTGGCACCTATTGCGCCGAGCTCCAGTTATAACTAACCTATGTACATAATTTATGAAGTCTTAACACACTTTTACTATTTTCATTCACTCGTTCATAAACAATTGCTTCAGTTGGCCTACGAATTATGGAGGAAATCTTTGCATCCACTTTTGAAAGTTGTAGGGGTGGTGCAAATTCCACATTCTAGTGCCCGACATAAGAAAAGAGGTATTGAAAGCAGATGAATTGTATATAGATCCAGATAGTCTCATCATGAAAGGAAGAAAGAAAACTAAAATTACATGTGCATTTTAATTGAGTCTGTGGATAAGTGTAGATATGTGCAGATTTTTATTTTGTTTTATACAGAAAGTTGAAGTATGAAAACGAGATATGTGAGGAAAATTTAGAGGAAACAAGATGCTCAAACATATAATAGCCTACTTTCCGTTAAATGTATAGGTCTAGTGATGCCATTGTCCTTATCAGGGAGTATAATTTAATGTTCTCGTGATGAACGTTAAGAATTGTACCCTACATAAGATTCCGCACCCAGAGGAATTGATTGGAACATTAGGAATGTACTTCCGTCCACCATCTTGAATGTATACAATAGTTTATCTTGCACCTTCTGCAAAGAAAGCCTTTTATATGATACTACAGTCTTGATTATTAAAAAAACAATCAAGATGCATAGATTGAGAACGACCCAAGGTAGGAAGTTAGTTGAGCGAACTATACATGCATATCTCATCTAAAGAGATCTGTGAAAAATCATCAGCTAAACAGAAGTAGTAATTAGGAAAGCCTTGATAAGAGCAAAACAAGGGAAATAAATAATTGCCAAGTTCACGAGGCGCATTCTCAAGTTGCTGCCATAAGTGAAGATGAAAGGAAAAAAAAAGAGTGAGAATAATAATTAGCTTCAACAATAATCGAGAGTATACTATAAAGCTGCATTAATTTAAAAAAAACTGTATAATACAAACAGGGGCGGCAGTGGCTAAACAGTTTGGAGATATGCCACGTATGCTAATTGAGTTACAATATAGATGCACCAGTTGCTGCTACATAGTTGGTCTCAGACCAAGATTAGACTCAAATATAGTATTTATAGAAAATTGCAATTTTTGCGAAGTTAGATTAGATAAGTAAACATATCTCGAGTAAACGTGCCCCACAGACACACTGAAACTTGACTAGAGTTAAGAAAAATCGGGGTTGATCCTAGCAACTTTAGCACAGCAGTTATTGCCGGAAATTTTGAAATACTGGTACCATACAAGAGGGCCTTTATGCCGAGAGAATATGAGATTGCGCCAGGCGGCAAGATAATATAATGAGCACTTTAGCCTAGACATCGTAAGCATACAATAAGCCCTGGCCTAGACAGCACAAGAGAATATGAAATTGTACTTGTAAAGTTACAATAAATTAAAAGAGTTTTAGCTTCGAGAAAGTCCCCAACTTATTGTCAGTTGGACATAGGGGCGTGTTTTAAGATACCACTGATTTTATACAGAAATGACAAATAGTGATACATTAAAAATTCGGAGGTCATCCTTGGATTGAACCTCAGAATTACAAAAAAAACCACTTTCTTTACACTTAATTTAAATTCGTTAGTGGTGTGGGGTGAAATGGAGGAGGGAAAGAGATCAGGGTTTTTTCACTGTCTGTACATGCATGGATTTACGCGAAACACTGTAACCGATCTTACAGCAAACCAGATAGTTTTCAGGCACGATGCACTTTTGAGTTGGTGAATATAGTTTCTCACTGATAAAATGTCACTGTTCAACAGGGTGAGTTATTTCCGGGTTGAGAATCTGCGTAGTTTCCGAACTATTTCAATCTTGAACATTGATATAATTGCGTGAAGTTGAGAATCTAGGGCATGAGCAGAGTTGACCCATTAGACGGAGTTAGGTGAATTTCACAATATGTCAATCACAGGCTTTGACTCTTGACGATTTTACTGGAAGAACTTTGGAGATGAATTTGCCTAGATTGAATGGAGTAACGAGTTAACCCCGCGACGAGCCCAATTACTGGCATTTGACAGAGTAAAATAAAAGACTCCCACGATGTGTTAAGTTTTTGAATTTGACAAAGTAGAGATGAGAATGCGAATCCGTCGTTGCGCCTGACCAGTTGCTATAATTTCAGATTTAGCAGGAGTAACCACAATGGCGAAATTTTATGCTTGACATCACGAAAAATGATACTTTGCTATCACGAAATGAGACCTTGCCAGCAAGTTAAACTTTAGTAGATCAGAATACTTGCATGTATTAAAAGAGCCTCATAGCTAAGTTAAAATAGTATAGAACTTATCTTGTCATGATGACTGGCTGGCGGCGGTGTAGTGCTTGTCACTACATGACCGTCATAAAATGTCGCCGTTGCTACTGACCCTCGGAGAGTGATCTGTTAGGTTTGCTATTTGCACTGAGAAGAATGATAAGCTCGCAGAGCTCCCGAGTGGAGAGCGAGCGGGGAGGGGTAGGGTAGGGGAATGGAGGTGACGTAACACATACCAACAGGTACACATGGAAAATAATTAAAGTACACAAATGTATTTCTTGAAGCAAAGTCCAAAGAACGTAGGAGCGTGTAAATTGCCATCTGTAGGGAACCAGTTGAATTAATAAGCATTCTTCTGTAGCTAGTGACAGCGTGTTCCCACGCTGTCCGCAGGGGACGAGAGAGTTCGGGGGGGGGGGGGGGGGGAGGAGGAGTCTCGTTCCCTGTAACATACTAAGACAAGGAATAAACTAGGGCACAAGAGGAGAGCATAGACGCACAGAAATCTCTGTTGGTGGTTTTCGCGGAATGAAGAGGATAAAGAAAGGCGAAAAAATTAAAGAAAACCTACTGTGGGTACGAACTACTTATTATGTATATTCTAGGAATATGCTAACTGCTGTGATAGGGTGGGAAATACTGGTTCATTATTGCTACCTGTGAGTGCCTGTGCATGACAGTGTTGACGCTGTAAGTTGCGTACAGTGTCACGATGTGGACACCTCGAAGCAGTAAAACGTTAACTAGCGCCTCACATGCTCCGTAAAATTTCCACCAGCACGGAATAACTCTTCCACTAAAATCACATGCTTTCCCACTAGACTCGGCTTACACAAGAACTTGACTAGAACACAACTTGCAGCGTCAACACTGTCACGCACAAGCACTCACCCAACCACTCCAGTTAAAAGGTCAACACGGAACAAGCGTTGCAGTGGGACTGAGTATATAGCGACATTAATGTACTGTCAACCTAACACAAGGCGAGACCCGCGTAGCTCGCCGCTGCGGAGAGAATTTGTGGACACTGTGTTTATTTGTATCTACTACTACATCCTGCTGTAACCCATTGAATATTAGCGTGTTGCCCAGTTATTGCAAACGGTAGACTTGAGATATTTTTTAACAGGGCGTAATTTTGTAATTCCTTTCAAACATAAGAAAATAATTAAAGCTTAACCCTCTGTTCACCTAGCGTATCAAACTCTTGCAAATTCCTTACAGTGCAAAATGGCTTTGCCACATCTCGGTTCTATACTTGCTGTGATTACATCGAAAATAGGAATGCAGTTTTCCAAGCTTTACTCGCCTTTTGCTATATTCTGGTTACAGCCATGTATGTGGTAAGATTCTACCCTTCCAAATTGGACCAAGTCATAGCACTGTGTTAAATCCTAAATAACACTCAGATTTTTTGCTAAAAATATATTGGCATCTCGCTGTAGCTTCCATTGCATGGCATACGCTCGCAAACATTACTGTACGTATTGTCTTTCTCTTCAGATCATGGATTATTATTTTTTATTTTTAACACTGCTGTCTCTGAGACCGATCCAGATCCTGACCTGATACTCCGAAATATGTAAAGACAGGGTTCGGGGTCAGGTCAGGAACGGCTTGGAATTGAAACCGCCTGTGAGAGAGATTAAGACTGGTGACTCATGAAATTTGGTCATGGACAATAGAAATTGTCCTCATATCTGAATGTTACCAGCAGCAAGGACGTAAACATGGTGTGCTAACGGGTGCTCCTGCACCTAGTTAAGTCCCTTTTGCATGGCCTATTTTATTTTTATTAACAATTAACTATTAGTTTGCGTGCGCTCATTCTTCGAATGATTGCGCATGTTTTCAATTTCCCTGTTCACTTTCACAACATCTTCAAGATGTCTTTAATAGGCCTACACTGTTTTTTTTTTTTCTCCAAGAGGCACGAAATGAGACTTAAACTGCAGAGCATCAGTCGATCGTTGGGAGGTAAAATACATTGCCGGGTGAGTCGCTGAATGCGTTGCGCCATTAACATACTGGAGGCAATCTGGTTCGTAACACACATGATTTGCTTAGTGGCATGGTGAGGGGACCAATGCACGTCGTCGGATTTTCATTAGGAGACTACGTGGTACAACATGTTCCCTATCTAGCTGGAGTAATACAATTTTAGACCAGAAATATTAGACTACCCTTCTACTTCCTAATATTGTTTATAACTGTATTTTGTGCAAGATATTTTTAAAAGTGAAACTCTAGAAGGTATGCATAGTCGCTGAGGGAATAAGCGCACTCGTGGCAAAAGCATAATTTTTCTAATTCTTTTTTTCTTGATTGCAGGATCGGAATCGTGGCGCAGTCAGTTGACATTTGAGGGTGCGCAAATGTGAGGGAGCCGTGTCAATAGATTTACTAGCACGTTAAAAATCCCCTTCGGGACAAAATTTCGGCACCACGGCGCGGCGTCTCCTAAAGCTACATTACTTAAAGCTATTATTATTATTATTATTATTATTCCTTGAGCATAGAGCCAAAACTACAAGCCACGAGCAGAATAACCTTGTAATAAAATATCCTTCGTGTATTCTTCGACAGTGCTGTAAAGGTTCACGTGTAAACCTGCTGTTTGTATTAGGCCAAAACAGTTACCAAGTGTGTTTGCATACTTTATTTGAGCGATTGTACACTAGCGGGCACAGATAGTGAGTGGGCTGAAAGATCCAAGTTAGACTGTACAGTGTACAGTGACCAGCATTGTCCTACGCAACCATGACGTTGTTGTTGTTCCTAGGTCCATACTCAGGAGCAATGAAACATTCATCATATATTGGCCATCATACTGGAGTATCTAAATGTGTGGGATGATACTGGATTACAAAAATGCATACGAAGCAAATACAGTAGATACCACAGTTTCGTGTAAACGACTTAAAATAGGTGCGGGGTGGAAGGTAGCTGGCAGGTTGATGGGTGAGTGTGTTACGCATGTCTGTCGTGAATCGTCGTAGCCCAGTCAGTACAGACTTAAGTTCATAGTGGGAAAACTGGCTGCGTGTTGCAGTGGTAACATTCTCGCCTGCTGTGCCGAAGGCGGGGGGGGGGTTGAATCCCGATGCAGTCAATCGGCATTTGAGAATGCGTAATAACAAGGGATCCTTGCCATTAAATGTACTTGCTCGTTAAAGATCCCTTTCGGGAAATTCTGTCACCCTGGTGTCTTACAAAGCCGTAGTAGTTCAAAGGGACGTAGAACCCTTTACATTATTATAACATCACAGTGGCAAGGAGGCTGGTTAGAATCCGCTTGGGATGTTTTTTTTTTTTTTTCAATCCGCTGGCAGCAACAGCGGGCTATCTAATCAGCACCCACCACGCATTTTACACAACGGTAATTCTACCGGTAACTATAGGCTGTAGCACACGAAGGACCTCACATCCGTGAGCGGGTAGTTCCTCGTTGAACAAGAAAATCTGACCGCAACAGAGGCTGGTAAGCGCTATGGCATCCCGAAGAATCGGGAGACTTCAGCCAACATGGAGACTTGGGTGGGTTCGTGATGATGGGTTTCGGACCGGGAACACGCCGATCGCTTGATAGCAGATACGCATTCGATCCAATTAAACAACGCCGTGCCGATAAGGGTGAGTGTGTTATGCATGCCTGAAAGAGGCAGGGTTAAAAGTCAGGTGATAGACGAAGGTACCAAATCTCGCTGATGAGCAGAGGATGCATCGCCTTGAGTTTGTAGAGGATAACTGGGACTGACGGTCGAACGTCATATTGTCCGATGAGAGCAAGTTTTCCTCTGTGAACGATGAGCCGGTACGCGTGTTACGCCCTTCAGGCACTGAACGAAGCAGAGCTTCGGCGCTGTGGCCATGAATCTGTTTGGGTGTAGGGGTTGGATGAGCTCTTGCGGGATAGAAATGTTGCACAGAATAGAGCTATGTTCACATGAACACGCTCTAACCGCCGGGCAGTATGTGCACATTTAAATACTATGGACCCTTCCGTACAGGTGTTTTAATATCGCTGGTTGTGTACGATTTCAGCAGAACCTGTCTCCAATCCACACGTCCAGATTAGTCCATTGCGCAAGGAAATGTCACGTCGAGCTTTTCAATTGGCCTCCCTCGAGAACGTGTGGGCCGAGACAGAGTGATGATGGAGACGTTATATTATTATTATTATTATTTAACTTATTAAGTTATTGCTGTTTTAAGGGGCGGAACAGCGAGGCCATCTGCTCCGATGGAGATCTTGCACGACCACGCGCCAAATACGAACGACGCTTCCTGTGTGGCCTGGGACGAGGTGGAAAGTGGCAACAACACATATGCTTCTATCTTTTCCAATGCCACGGACCTGGAAGAGGTCGTTCATAACGGCGGTGCGCGGTTCTCTGACAGTGAGGACCACTTAATGGTCCTTTCCTTGGGCCAAGAATAAGCCCACTCTGTCAATAATTGCACGAAAAAAGGAAGTTACGTGACTCACCATAAATGTAGGAATAAAAATACAACATTAAAATATTTCAGAGACTCAAAACTTTTGACACCAGAGGAAAGCGGCTGTACTAACAGCTACTGCCTTGGCTGACAGAGCCTGCACGTTCGGAGGCACTTCAGAAAACTTGGATGTGACCACTCGACGGATATATTATAGATATTTATATAAAAGTAACCACCTATGACCTGTGTCCGTACAGTATTAGTTCAATGAAATAGAACGTAACTCGACAACGGTATGTTGCATGACCAATGGTAGCGGGCAACCGTACCTTCCAGGGGACCCTCATTTATACGTCGGCGACTGTACTTTTGTCGTGTGCGCTAGTCAGACGTCAACACGCGCTGCAGAGGCACACTATACTACTACAGGATTTTCCTAGCACGTATGTACAAGGAAGATCAGTGAATTAAGGTACACGGGGCTAAATGATCATGATGTCCAAGCCCCTTAAATCAAAAAACTCATTTCTCAAACGGCAAAATTTGCTACAAAAAACATTTTCATCTCGAGGTTGGACATTTTTCGAAAAATAACTTACGGGGCATCAGACGAATGACCACAAAACCAGTTAAGCAATAACATTCCTGTCAAAATTCCTGTCTAAGTGGTGCGTACTCATTCGAGTATTCTAAAAATGACCTAAAGTTTCCTTCGCAGCTACCAACAAACAGTTTTCATGTAATAATATGCCAATAGATATTTTTATTATCAATGCTTGGTTGAGCTGTGATTGATTAGTCCACATTCTACGCTTTAAATTTCTTCAAAATGAATTGTAACCGAACTTTGATAAGGGACTTCTCATGTTAATGTGTTAAATTATTTCAATATAATTGAGTGAAAATCGGAACTCATCTCTGCATAAGGCCAGTCATCGAACGACCAGAGCTAATTGTTACGAATCTAAGAATAGATTTCAACGTTCTGTTTTCACTGACCAGTAGAGAAATCTATTTCTCCTGGATGAACCGTTGCTGACCTCTAATTTCGGATTGTAATCTTAAAATATAGCTACCTTAAGCGTGCTGACATGTACATGTAGGTCTAGTGTTGTGAATAATTCCAAAACTTCATTGGCTGGGAGTTAAACCTTCATATCTTGGGGCCATGAGTTAGATGCCGGTGTGATATTTAACAGTGAAAAACTAGTTAAATAAAATTCGTGTGTAAATTATTTCGTTGAAATTACGTAGTTTTACAGTGGAGAAGCCTTTAATATACTTCTAAGGAGTGCCGTGAAAAAAAAAAAAAAAAAAAAAAAAAACATCCTTGAGAGAGATGAACTAAACTAAACGCCTTTTAAATTATCAACCACACTGAGTTAAAATACAGACATGGCAACAGTTTCAAACTTGGAACTTTGTATCTAAACATTGTAGTCATTTTAGTAAATGAATTTGGTTTATGGTTGGTCGGTGTTTTTTTATTTTATGTATTTAAGGTAGCAATAGAGCGTTTGTAGGATGCTAGAGCGTGCCCCGTAATAAAACACAGCTGCCACCGTTCCTCATACTTCCCCATAACACGTCTCCACTGGAAGACATGTGTTCGAAGGTAGATGTGAGGCCGTATATAAAATGTAATTACTAAAACACTAAAAAATTTGTACCGTAATATTTAGTTGATCCTAGTGGTATATTTTGTCATATTTCTAGTGACCTGTTCAAGGGCACATGAATAAGATATGTTGATCTTTTGTAATTAATTTTTGTATCATCCAACGTTAATAATAATAATTACACGAAAATTGAGGCAGATGTCCTCTGTTTTGTCCACTCGTAAGAAGATTGTCCAAATATATTTAACTCATCTTTCTGTGATAATCACCGGTGTTCATTTGTCATATGCACATCTACAATTTATTAAGTGGCAAATGATTGTGATAAAAGGTTTTCATATTTCTACCAGCTTTTGATTCAATAACGAATGATTAACAGAAATAGATTCACAAAAATATAACTTTAGAAATACGCACACATGCCCCGCATAATTCCTGGATGCAACATTAAATAATAATGTACTACCATATTAATTCATCGAACTAGTCCACTTGATCAACAATTTGCTGCGATAGGATCAGTAGACACTAAATAAGAGACGTGGATTTTGCGGCATAAGACTAGTACTATGTACACTATCCCACCTATAATTTTCAAAACTAACATATATATATTTATGTACTCGTAGTTTTACATTTCACCTGCTGGTATATCTTAAAGGTTAAAATATTTCTGCATTACAGTATATGTTAGAACAGGATGGAGTAAAATGTGTTTTTTTCACAAATGTCTTGTTTTATTCATGGCTATGATTATATGGGAGCTACTGAGATATGAGTGGTGCTGAGTATGCCTTCGGGGCACAGCTAGTGTCTTGGGTACTGTGAATGGTCGGTTTAGGGTCAGTGCTGCACTGGTTCAGTGAGGAAAGCAAAGACTATCTACCTCATGTCTCACCTTGTCTGGTACGCCTCATTATAGTGCTGCATTGTTTTTTTTTGTTGTTTGCTACAACATAATGTTTGTTGGTACATTTTGAGGATCCGAGCAGCTATTTGGGCATTCACTATACTGTACTAGGTTTCGCAGAGATCGGATCATTTCTTGAGAAAAGGAATTAGTCCGTGGGGAAAGCCTTAGATCAGAATAGTGGTTCACTGCCAGATTTAGATGTACATACCTGTAGGTTTACGTACGTTTCACACACATTGAATCATTCCTTGACGAATTACGAAAATTCACATGTTAGAAATTGGCATGGCTCCCATCTATGATGTATTACATTTACAGTATATGCCATACATTTATGTACCAGTAGGCACATATTATAGTAGTGATTCATTACAAAGCTTCACTACGATCGCTTTATTAGGATACAAAAATTGGCGCATTAAAAATTCACGCAGTCGTTATGTTGAATTTTTCAGCACAATTTAACTATATTAGCCGCCAGTATATTGCGCTCTAAATAATGATCTACTATTCCCTTTTTCAATGAACTCGCACGATTAAGTCACCAAAGAGGCCCTTTTTAACTTCGTGTAGTCGCCATGTTGGTTTTATTTATCATATTTTTTAAGGTCTGTGATCTTACTTCATGAGTCTTCTATCATACAATACTGCAATAGGTTTGGAGATATGAGTACGGTTTGAATATTTCCCGCGTCCGCCCTGTTGCATTGTTTACTTACTGAAATTTCAAGTCAGTGTTAGACGGGTTAGTAAGAAATCTTACAAAGTTTGACTGCTCTTGCCAATCAAAATTTATTAGGGAGACACACTCAACCACTCGGACAAAAGCTGAACTCTTATACCTATGTTGAAAAGGGAGCTTGTTAAAATTTCACATTGCAACGTCTGGTGTTCATGAAATGTTATTTTTTAAACCATGCGTTATCAGAAGCTTTCGTTGGCAACTTGGTATTCAGATTCTGAAAAGTCTACGTACAAAGAGCTGAAGAACTTTTTCCCAATCTTACCTAATTGGTATAAATCATTCTTTCTGTGGGACTCGCTTCCAATGAGCAGGCCTTAAAGAAAAGACTTGGTACATGCTAGAAATGGGAATGGAATGAAGCCCTCATCTAGCGGCGAGGATATGAACTGTGCCGGCTGCCGAAGCCTGCCGCACTCCCCTGGGGGCAATGATTAAATGAATGACAGATTGAATGAAATGACAGTGCAGAGTGTTGCTGGAATGCAATTGTGACAGGGAAAACCGGAGTATACGGAGAAAAACCTGTCTGCCTCTGCTTTGTCCAGCACAAATCTCACATGGAGTGACCGGGACTTGAACCACGGACCCAGCGGTGAGAGGCCGGCGTGCTGCCGCCTAAGCCACAGAGGCGTTAGAAATAACTTATATCATTTTTCAAGAGTCTAAACTTGGTACATGTTATTTATCTTCAAAGTCCGTGCTAGACACAATACGTTCTTTTTGGAATGATTTAGTATTGTAAGATATCGCCCGTGCGTCTCGCCAGGTTTTCTTTATGCGGCAGTATTGGCTATTTTTCCTTCTTTACGGCTTGAGAGAGAAAATGGCAGAGAAATGAAACGGCGTAAATATCCTTATGCTTCGACTGACTCCTAACAGTTAATCTATTTTCAGTAACTGGAGTATTAATAGACTGAAATTGCTGGCGATCTCTATAAGATGAGGCTCCTGACGTCTAGAAGTGTGACGTAACTGAAGATTATTCATGTAGCTGTCGGGTTCTTTCTGAAATAGGTGTAAATAATATACTGTTCCAGACCTCCACAGGTGGTGATACTGTGCTGGAATTATCAGTGAATTAGTCTGAAATATATATTTACAGGAACTCTTCTTATTAATTCAAGTCTCCACGTGGACTCGCGCTGGGTGTCAAAATCCGTGTCCTGATGCTTCCGCCAAGCTGTTCCACCAGCTGAACGTGTTCCCTTTTCAGCCGTGGCTGTAACTTACATATGGTTGTGTGTTTAACATATGCACTGGAGGATAAAAACTGCTTATGAAAATAGGCTCGCTTGATCTTGCTATCAAAAGCCTGTTTGATAAGCTTATCAAAAGGTACCAAATCCAAAATATGAGAAATTGATATGAAGAAAAACACGTTGGTAGGAAGCGCCCTAATGTGAAAGAAAAAGATAATGGTTAAAACTGCCCAAAGCCATATTAAACAGTCTGTTGAGAAAGAATCTTGTCCAATGTCAATAAGTACCGAGCCCTACAGCGTGACCAAAGAAAAGAACGAGGTCCAATGTTTGGTTGACAAATTGACTACCTAAATTTAATAACATAAAAACAGAATGAAATAATCAGTTATTTTTAGAGCTAAAATGAATGTTCAATTAAAATTTCACACCATGAGCCTTATGTTTCTCTCCGTGAAATTTTACAGTTGTATTTGGTACGGTTTGCAATTCAGCTTCTCATTTATATTTCCGATATGGGTCTCATTGTTCGTACTCAAGACTCTTCCACTTTCCTGCTGATAAAATGGGAGTGTTCTGAACAGTGTGGAATAATTTAAAATTGTTACTGAACTGCATAACATACAGGGTTATGCAGCTAAGATGTTACACGGCAATAACGTCTAAACCTTGAAAGATGTCGGTATTCTGTTTTCACTTTTGTGAATGGTGCTAAGGGCCTCATAAACTAAGTTATACTATTTTTTCCTTTTATTGTGAATAGCTGAGATATTGGTATAAACTTTCGTTTTTTTTTTTTTTTTTTTTTTTTTTTGTGGAACTATACTAATTTTTGCATACAGGGTAACAGATTTCACTGATACAAATTCAACGGTGTTATTATTTCCCAAATCGGACAAGTATTTTTTGAGAAATCAAGGATATGAAATTTCTGCTAGGCCACGCCTCCTTTTGGTGACGCGATGTGCTAATGGCTAGTAGACCTACGTTCCGGCTGATTGTGAATCACGGTTTGTTGGTGCCCTTACATAGTCTATAGTTCAGTACAGCTGGAATGGTTTTGTTTCAAAAACCGTGCTATGGTTGGCTTTTTGTAAATCGTTATAAAACCACAAGAAAAGCTTAACTCTAAATTTCGGAATAATTTGTAGTATCATGTTATCCGAAAACTCAAAAACAAATTGAAAAAAGTTTTTCTCTGAATCTACGTGTTTTAAAGAAGAGTTTTTAAACAAAAATGTAGAGGACATTGTCACCTACAATTTGTCTCATTGAGGTCATGTCATACGTTTTGAAATGCAGAAGCTAGATAGTTCCCAAGTTTCCCAAAAAGTGTTTTTTCACTTTTTGCCCTAGAAAAAATGTTTTTTTTTTCTTCACAAAACAGTGAATCAGAAATTTGTTCCTCTAAAAATTGTCTGAAACATTTATTTAAACGTTCGTTTCCTCCGACTTACCGTTCCAAAGTTATAGCGCAGCAAATGAAATGCTGTGTAGTCAAGGCTACTATTGTTACTGCGGAGAGACCGGTGGGCATAGTTAAGACCGGGACCGGTGTCGGACAATTTTCACACTTCGGTGCATGAACGCTCTCGGCTACGTAACTCGAATAAATAAATTAAACCAACTGTTTAAATACTTTTTCAACTTGGATTATTCTGTACGTACTGTATTTGCAAAACATTACGCTTTCCCATTTCGTGTTATCCACTGGTGCATTTAAAGCTCCCGAAGTGTGTTACGCATCGTGAATTATTTATTCTACATGTTATAGCAAATCAAAAGCAATGTACGCCACCATCTGTTGCTTTGTCCCATTATACCAAAACTGGTAGTGACGTAAGAAGTTATTGGAAAACAAATGAAACTTCAGTTTCCTATTCTTTTATCACTTATTTACATTTCCCAAAGAACCAAACTCCGATAACAACGACTAAGATTCTGATTTCAGGATATTCATTTTGTTTTAAAGAAAATTACGCCTGCGAACGAGGATAGGCTAGGTAAAGGCACCAACAAGACGTGTTTCACATTCAGCCGGAACGTACTAGCCATTAGCACATAGCGCCACCAAAAGGAGGCGTGGCCTAGCACAATTTCCATAACCTCGATTTCTCAAAAAGTACTTGTCCGATTTGGGAAATAATAACACCGTTGAATTTGTCTCAGTAAAATCTGTTAACCTGTATGCAACAATTAGTATAGTTCCATTAAAAAAACTAAGTTGATACCATTATCTCACAATAAAAGGAAAAAATAGTATAAGGTAGTTTATGAGTCCCTTAGCACCATTCACAAAATAAGCACATCACTGAACTTGTCACTTGATTCTTAGTTGTTCCAGACGGTGAAAATAGTCTAGTTCCATTTAAGAAACCAAAGTTGCTGCCGGTTTCTCTGTAAATACGTATGTGCTGGGAGCAAAATGGACCATAGTGTATGAGCCCCTTACTACGATTTAAGAATTTGAAAACAGAATGACGATATCTTGAACGGTTCCGTAGATACTTGGGGTGGCCCTCTTAGCTGAATCGCCCTGTATATATAAAAAATGAATGTTTGTTCGTCCATTATGTGTACATTACCATTCATCCGATTGCGATCAAATGTTGGCGAGTTGTTGTGCACACTCCCGGGATGGTTATAGGCATAGTAAATCCAATGTACAATATATAGCGCGCGAGTAGCTTCAACAGAATGGCACGCGATTCGTTTCAACGAAGTCCCACATGCGTTCATATACCACTTAACCGATTGAGATGGAACTTTGGTGAGTAGTTGTGTACACTCCTGCAAAGGTTTATGAAATAGTAATTCCATTTCGCAGTACGTGGCGCACGAGTAGATTCAACAAATGAGTGACAGCGTGCGATTTTTTCAACAAAGTTATGAACCTTACATACGATTGCAATTCAGCTTTGGTGAGTTGTTGTTTGCACTCCTGCAAAGATTTATGACTTCGTAAATCCATGTTACAACAGGTGGCATACGAGTGGATTCAACAAATGGGCGAAGGCGGGCGAATCGTTCAAGCAAAGAACCTTATGCTTTCATATACCACTTATCCGATTACGATGAAACTTTGGTGAGTTGTTGAGCACGCTCCCAGGAATATTTCTGTGATAGTAAGGAAATCTATTTTACAATAGTTAACAGGCATTTAGCGGAAAAAGAAAAAATATATTGTGTATCCAAAAGCACAACAAACAGTTACAACACAACGCCAACACTTTTCTTAGGTTGGCGTTGCAACGCATGCCGGGTACAGCTAGTTTATATATATCTTTTTTGAATTTCTACGGATTGTGTGTGCGCAATTTACGAGTTTGACTGTTTTAGGACCAATGCGCGCAAAAAATAAAATGTCTGTTCGCACTCTCAAGCTCTAAGCGTAGCCGTGGAAATCAATAAAATCAATATCTCTCTCTGTTTTCTTTCCCCCATATATATATTTAGAACAAGCGTGAACATACCGTACTTTTCAGAGCAATATAGTCCATTAATATGGCATTAAAAGAAAAAGGAATATATAATGTCCCTTCTAATCACTTCAGCAATTATGTTAATAATTACATTATTTAATTGATTTATTTGATCCCAAATGCACAATTGTCATGGGAAAATTGCAGTTGTTTTGTGCTATACAGAAGTGGTTTATTTAACATGTATTTCGGAATCATGGTCGTGGTGGTGGTTGTTTTGTTTCTCTTGAAACGGGCTATGCCTCCTTCATTAAAAGTGATAACATTCTTTGTTATTTAGTTTCGAAGAACGTAATTGTTCAAAGAATAACTTGTTCACTCTTCTCAGGTTCAATGTCACAAAACGCTATCACATTTCTACCCTTGATCAATCTTAATAGCATTTATTTTGCCAATGGTTGTTAATTTATGCAATTGATAAGCAGGTAATAACACAATTACTGCGCCCGAATCTCGCATAGTCATCACCCATATCCGCTAAGATGGAAAAGGATTGTAGGGACGTCGATACCCAGCCAGATAAATCAACAATTCCCTACTAGGCGAATAACTAGCAAACCCTCGACGCATACCGGCCATTCAACAACACTACTAATTAGTTACACATTTATTAACAGAAAAGCGCACGAATGTGCATAACATAGATTTACACTAGTAAAACAAACATGTTACTAAAGAGTTAATTGATGTGAAAAACATCATGATCCAGTAATCAATCAGGAAAGTGTGCATTAAAGTATTCATTCATGACCAGTCATTATATTGTGAATTGAATGTTGTTTGTGAAATAGAGCAACACTATATGATGTTTTGTTCAGTTTAAATGTTAGTCCTTGCCATAATCACAGAGTGATTTCTGGTTATTTTTACATCGTGTGATGTGATATGTGTCACATAACGAGCACACGCAGTGGGGCGTGGTAGGACATGTTTTTACATATTTTATGGTGGTACCCATGCACTGCTAACTTTATCACCACATGTCTTAGTTTCTGATTGGCGCTGGTCCAGTTCCGGTTGATCATGGCATCTGTGCTGTAAAATTCTAGCGGAATGTCTTCTCTCCTCTCTCTGCTAGGTGCGCTTCAGCATTCTTTGTTGATGGAAGCTGTAATTTTGCCCTTATTTCTTCGACGAAGAAGGGTTCCCGTGCTAATTCATATGTTAGGCGGAGCGCGTGTATTTGGAGATGCCCATTAAGGTTTTAGGAATTGGGCTTTAACTCTTTCGATGGTGGCCAGATCTCTCTTCGTTAGTCGGTCCCATATCAAGTGGATCCCATACGTGAGAATTGGTAGGATCTTTGCGTCAAACAGATGCATAGCTGTTTTAAGGATAGCTGCTGTAGATTGATAATGTCGTACATGGCTTTCAAGCAAGCCACTGCTTTGTCTTGGATGTGTAGTCTGAATGTACCGGTAGTCTGTGAAGTGATCCCAAGGTATTTAACTGCATTTACTATTTCCACCTTGTCGTCTTCATATTGCAAGTTGTCATTTGCTGCTACACGCCCACCTTTCCGAAAAACCATATGTTGGGTTTTTGTCCAGTTTATTTTCAGACTTATTTCCTGCCCATTCTACCAGTGCTGAGAAGGTGTGTTAGAGTTCTTCCTTATTTGGTGATTCTAGGACCATGTCGTCCGCATATATGTAGATCACTGCGTCCTTTGATTTCTCTCGGATTGCTGTTGTTACATCGGCTGTGGCAATATTGAACAGTATGGGACTGAGGGGGTCACCTTGCAACACTCCATTAGTTCGGGTGATTTCCTTTGTTTTGCATACAGCGTCATCTATGGTGATCTGGTTGTATGCCAGGATATTGTTTACTAAGATTGTTAAAAGGTTGTGATTTCCTATGATATTTTGAAGTTTCGAAGTGAGCTTTCTTCTGTCAATTAGGTCGAAGGCCTTCGTATAGTCTACAAAGACTGCATAAAACTGTCCCTTTTGGAGTCGTTTTGCTTCCTCTATGTCATTTAACAGATTTTGAATTGCGTGCAAGGTTCCTCTTCCTCGTCTAAAGCCGAATTGTTCCTCCGGTATCTTGGAGTCGACTTCGTATACTATCCTGTTGGTTAGAATTCTTGTCAGTAACTTGAAGGTGTTGCTTTCCAGTGCAATTCCTCTGTACGAGTTGGGGTCGTTGGTTTCACCTTTTCCTTTATAGAGAGTTTTAATGGCCGATTTTCTCCATTCTTCGGGGATATTTCCCGTTTCTAGGCATTTGGTAAACAGCTTGGACCATAGTTCTGATAGGTATTGTGCCGATTCCTTTAGATGTTCGTTGAAAAACCCGTCTGGTCCTGCGGCCTTGTTACATTTCGTAGCCTTGATTATGTCCAATACCTCTGTTTTAGTGATGGGGAGTATTTCTTCGTGTTGATCTCTACATTCAATTTCATATGCCGCTTGTTGACCTGTACCGTTAAGGATGATAGTGAAGTGAGATTCCCATATTCCTATTTCTACGTTGCTAGATCTTGACTATCTTCTTGGTCTGATGGTTATGTATGGATCATTCATTGCTTCTTTGGCGATCCTCTCACCTTCTTTTTCTATGTAATGAAAGCGTTTACGTTTTAGGAGATTCTTGTAATATCTCCGTGTTTCCCCATATACTCTAAGGTCCTCTGATGTTGACGTGATCCTAGCTATATGTAGCGCCTTTAGTGTAGTTTGCCGTTCTGCATAACATTCCTTATCAAACCACGTTTGACCTTTCCTTGTAATCTGTTTGTGGGTTATACTTGCTCCTAGTATCTTGTTACTTGTTGTTAGGGCTGAATTTAGGTAGTTTTCCTTCATTGTCTTTTCTGCTTCAGGTACTTTTCCTAGTTGTCGCTGTAGTGCTGCCATGTTAAGGTGTCTGGATATGATGGTCTTGACGCAATTCGGAACAACTTTCTTTGGAGTTTCGAGTAAGAATTTGGTCTGTATTGGAATGTGTTTTCTTAGTGGGGTTACTGGTGAAGTCCTTCGACTCTTTTGTTCTAAAATTTCAAGATCGTTTCCTTTGTGGAACACCATCAATTGTGCTACTGCCATTATGGGCAAAGTAAGTTTTGAGTCTTGGGTCATTTACTATTTTGAAATTTTCTTCTGTAAGGAATGTAAGGACAGTTTTACATGTCGTATCAGGTTTGTCTAGTCTACAGTTCATATCTCCTGATAGTATTATGATTTTTTTCTGGGTTTGCAACTTTCCGTATCAGTGTCGGGGCGTACATAAGTTCCTAATATCGTGAAGTTGTTTGCTTTCGCGATTATGAGGTTTTCTTCTATATGTAAGGTCTTTAAGGGTCCTATCCATGGTAGAGGATAGATACACCTCCTGATGGCCTTCCTTCTGTAGGTTTTCTTGCTAGAGAGTGGATGGAGTAAAAACCTATATCAATAGCTGTCGTTAGGAATGTCTCTGTGAAGATTAGTATGTCAGATGTTTCAAATGTGTTTCCTGGGGTTAGTTTCAGTAGTCCTTTAAACCCTTCTACATTCCACAGGAGCATATTAATGCAGTTATTCGAGAGATGCGCCTTCGCTTCTTCTGCGGAGGCGAAATCGAAATCGACGCACAATTACTCTACTTGGCCAAAATTCGGGGTTGGATGTTATTTCTAGACAGTCAAAAAGGGATGCCAACTTTGTTCGCTTTGGAGTCTCCTCTTATGGCGGCCTCTTCGAAGCTGACGTCCCCTCGGATTCCTCTCTTTCTTAGGTAGTTTATTACCGTCTCCGAGGTCGTTTCTTTCTTCAGCTTCCCAATAAATAGCCATGCCGTTTTCCATTCCGCTTGTAGATCGTCGTTCTCTGTTCCAGTGCCGATTACTGTGTTAGATGGTGATCGGTATTGCTGACTATTTCGTGGTTGATTCTGTTGCTGATATCTTTTTTCTGTATTGTCTGGTCTTCTCGTTTCTCCTTGTGTTGTAGTGTCACGGTTGATAATTTTGTTGGGTAATCCCGGCCATTCTATGCTTGATAGTGATCTGGTTTCGTATCGATAGTTGCGTTTATTTGTTGACTCTGCTGTGGTGGTTTGATGGTTGGGGGGTGCAGCGGCGTTGCTGTTGTTGGTTTTTCGGTAGTTTCTTGAATTTTTGAGTAGCACGAGACTTGTTGTTTTGCTAGTATATCTGCTTGTTGCAGTTGTCTCGAGAATTAAGGCAATTTTTTTCATGAGGTTATCAGATAGTTCTTCAAGTTTTTCTTGGATGGTATCATACGGTATGATTTTTTGTTTTCCAATGCTAACTCTTTTACTTCGTTGTTTATTCCTTGGTTGCTCGTCTCCATTGGGGCCATTCCATTCGATTTCCGACGTAGACTGCAGGTTTCGCACATCTGATTATCCCCCTGTTGAGAAAATCTAGTATTGCACAGTTTTTCCGCTGAAGTAGGCCTTGGATATGCTGCCACAGATGATCTTTCTCTATGACCGCCAGGTGCCATTAGGTGCTGATGTTTGATTCCGTGGTGTGCAGATTGACCACCAGATGTCACTAGCTGTTCCACCAACTGACAGTCTTCCTCCTGTATGATATCTCTTTGCACACTCATAACCTCCTTTGTTGCATTCATGACATTTTCCATTTCGCCGTTTGTAACTTCCACTGAAATTTTCATTTCTGTGATATATGACCTGATGTCAGTTACCGCTTTGAGCAAATCTTCTTTGTTCACCTTATTTAAGTATCCACCGCTACTCACAGTATTTTCAATAAATTTGAGAGCTCCTTCTAAGCGTGCTTCTAACTCGGTCGCCATCTTGAAGTTTATGCGAATTGTGAGAATGTCTTGTTGCGATCGCAACAGGTGCTGTGGATTTGTCGCCTATGGAGCAATATCATGCGGGTCTAATTTGTACTGTGTGTAGCGCTAACAAATAAATATCCATAACATGATTGTAGGACTAGAATCTCGGATCTAGGGCGTGAACGGTGAAGTTGAGACTAAGTGAGTTCTAGTAACTAACTGGCAGTATTATCGCACGTCGATTGCGAAATGAAAAGATGATCAGTTTCTATAAAAAAAAAGTGCAGGCAAACAAAAACTATTGCCTGGATTTATTTAGCTAATATTTACAAACATGTTAAAAATCCCTAACATCAATAAAATCAATTAAAATTGAAAATAAAAATATTTAGAATTGGTAGATAGTCCTTCTATCTTTCAAATACACTTTCACTAACATTTACGTTGCATGAACGTCAAAATTCTAAAATAATTATTAGTTATATTTAATAGTCATAATGTGACTCGATCACTTACAGCAGTCTGATCTGATATCAGCTGTTGTTCAATGAAAATAAAATTACAATACATTGCCCTACAATATACACTTATCGATTACAAACGTGAATGTGGAACAAATAAAATATTTACTATTAGAATAATAAAATATTTACACAGATAAATTTACCATGTCCAGCACGGTTTTTCAAAATATGTACAAGATCGAACGTGATCTGTCATTCTCAATGCGCTTCTGATAATTAAAAACAGTTCTTATTTAACACTTGTTCACAAATAGTATCATTCTAGTATATTTCAGTTTCTGTCATCTTAAGTTGAACTATAGTAACAAACGGTGAAGTTAATTACAGTTCATAGTTGTCATAGCAATGAATAAAAATTACAATAAAGTTAAAGAGCGAGACGGAACTACTCGGTTACTCATAATAGACTTCGTGGATTTTATAATAACGCTGTCTGACTTGCACAACACAAATATAACCTTGTCAGTTACTTTCCCAACACACTGTAGTAATACTTTGCTCCAACGGCAACACACGCATGTGTATCGATGGAAGCATTCCCTTCCATAAAACAGTTTATTTTGAAAGGTGAGTATCTTAAATCGTTCTTTCAAAAATACTAAAAACGGAATATCTAATCCAAATACAAGTAAAATTACGTCTGAAGGACACACGGTGACGTATATTTAAAATTACAGTGAAATCTCTGAATATACAATATAATAACATGAGTTAAGAATAAAAAATCTACTTAAAAAGCTTGGTCACCCTTGAAATACTATCAAATACTACAACAAACTACATAGATATTGGAACAGTCGACCCTCTACCTTTCCGATGAGCTGCTGTCGAGAATACCTCGTCAGATATACGTGATGTTCCTTCCCTGGTTAGACACGAGCCGGTCGGCTGTCAGGAACGAGTCACTGGTGCGAACGTGTCGGCCAGCTGTTCTGCTCCCTCTCTCTGCCCGAACTGCAAACACCTGGATTCCCCCTTGGCTGCTATCTGTTCTTCTGTCTTCGCGACTGTTAGTCTGGAATCTCGTAACCCGGAACAATCGAACCCCTTCTCCTTCTTGATCGTCGTGTAGCATTTCATCGTAATAGTAGGGTTGAACGTCTCTGGTTCACATCTCTCCAAGTTGGTAGTGGACATTTGATTTGTAGAATTGACGGTGAATTCAGTATACTGCATGTTCGATGTGCAGTAATGGTGCCATCGACCCATGGTCTCCAGAATCACTCTGAATATCCCACTCCATAGTGTAGATTAGACTCCTTCCATAATTTAGTAGATCATCGTAATCTTCTTAGTAAGAGTTGAATACAAACATCCCCTCTGACTCGAGAATGTCATCGTGGTAAATGTTTAAAGAATAAGCTTCTAAGTGAAAGCTGTTGTAGCTCGGTAATGCAGTGCTACTTGTTCTGTCGAAATGTGAAGCTTTGTAGAAATGAAGTCTTCTTTCAATGCGTCGTATTATAAAGTTGCTGCTTTCAATAGCTAGATAATGCTTTTACTCGTTCATCGGTATCTCCTTCTCTTCCTCGGCAACTACGCTGTCTCCACACGGTCCAGTTTGATCTCCTGACCGCGCTTCCAGTTAACGTGCCATCTCCGCTCGTGGCAGTCTGAGGTCACATTCTAGCCTCGCGTCGAGTCCTATTATACTGAATTTCGCTAATATCTCCTCTCCTGTTCATTAATATATCATTCTGTTTTGACAAATAAATTTCGTTTCCTCTTCTGGGTCTGTAGAAATGCTAATCTCGCTTTATACAAGCAAATTTAATATAATAGCGATTCCCACAAACATTATGTGATCCACTCTGATTGGCTGTTGGGTTATCAAAAAGCCTCAATGTTCTAGCCTCTTATCAGTGGGTCGTGTGCATAATTTGTTATTGTCACCTCGGCCAACCAAAACCGGTCTTTGGCTTGCTAACTTGAAGCCTTGGTAATATTCCAGCATCGAATGATCAGACTCTCCCTTGGCTAAATTATCATTCACTGAATTATTCCCAAATTTACATCCAAATATTCCAAAATTTTCCAAAAAGTTGTCAAAATGCTTTTATTCACTTTCTGAAACATGTGTGTGAATAAAATAAATTTCCATTTCCAAATTCCAATTCTTAGATCGATAAATTCACAAGTCGCTTCGATCCTCGGCTCCGTCAATGGCTGAAGCTGGGCTGAATTCGAGTGCACTACGTTGATACTTTTGGACTGGTAAGTACTAATGTGCGTTCGTAGAATGTGTACTTCTGCTGATGATGTTCAAAGGAGCATATTTTAAGACATATTAAAAAGATTGTTCCTCCTGAAATTTGTACTTTCCACAGTAAGTGATATAAGCTTTTTATATCGAATGGAAAGTTCTCTGTATGGATGATTTCAACCGAAAATCATACAGAGAAGCTTTCAAATCGCCATAAACTGTAGGCTATGTACGAGTATCTGGGGTAGTCTAGCTGAAATAAGCTCTCCGTGTAGATAACTTTTACGGGTATCTTAACGGATCAGGAGCTGTATACACTGATGAAAATGGAAATTGCAACACCATGAAGGCATTGGTCGTTTGTGTTGAGTTTCAAGATATGGAACGATGCCATCCATGTAGGTATGTAAACGAACAAAGTTTCAGACCCATTGGATTGTTGCTACAGGTCTCCCCACGTGATTGGTCGCGGAGGAATCAACTCCAGTATACGGACTCTGGTGTAGCGTAGTTGACTTGCAGTCTGTGCAGTGAAGTGTTCCCCGTCAAACATGCCTCGACGACAGAGAAGAGCACGCTATCAACAACTGGCGCCGTTTGAGAGGGCTCGGATAATTAACCTGTGTGAGGCTGGATTATCGCTAAGGACTATCGCTGCACTTGTTGGCCCAGCGCGACAGACAACTGTGAGAGAGTATCGCCGCATCATTCGGATGGCCCGGATGGAACCCCATGCAACAGCAGCGCAAATTCGAGCAGTTGTGGCACTCCACGTTACACAACAAACAGTTGGTAATCGCCTGCGTGCAGCTGGCTTACGATCCCGTGTCCCTGCAGAAGGTGTTCCATTGACCCCACAACAGCGACGTGTAAGGCTGGCCTGGTGTCGAGAAGGATCGACGTGGGTCGACGAATGGCATAGGGTCGTCTTTAGTGATGAATCGCGCTTTTGTCTTGCCCGCAGTGATCGCCGGAATCGTGTGCACCGACGAACCGGGGAGAGGGGCCACCCAGACCTTATTGTCGAGAGGCACACAGGGCCAACACAAAGCATTATGGTCTGGGGAGCTATTGGCTTTAATGTGAAGTCGCAAGTAGTGCTTATTGAGGGCACTGACTGCTCGACAGTACGTTGATAGGGTACTCCATCCAGTGGTTATCCCTATGATGGCGAACATTGCTAATGGGATGTTTCAGCAGGACAATGCCCGGGTTCACACTGCACGCATCTCCAGAGAAGCTCTCCACGACATCACAACCGTAGAATGGCCCGCCAGATCCCCGGACCTCAGTCCTATTGAGCATGTGTGGGACATGATGGGTCGACAACTGGCCAACCGTCCTCAGCCACCCACAACTCTGGGGCAACTGACCCGTGCAGTGCAGCAAGCATGGGCCACAATTCCTCAGGAAGCCATCCAGGGCCTTATTGATCCATGCCTCGCCGAATTCATCATGTATTGCAGGTCGAGGTGGGCACATCTTGTATTGATTGTTGTCCAAACTTGCGGTCAGAGGGACCTGAAAGTGTAATCCTCGAATCACAACCGAACACTCGTCCTGAATGTTCAATTGCAGCAATGTAGCACCACACCTTCTGGGTGTTGCAATTTCCATTTTCTTCTGTGTACTTTGCCTGTTTGCTCCAGAATGTGAGAAAAACTAATGCACCAGGTACCAACCACATTCCAGAACTGACGAAATATAAATGATTTGTATGCATATTTCGAACTACCGTAGGGACACGCCTCTTACCCAGAGCATACCGAGAATAATGGTGGCTATCGGAAAATAATAGAAATAAGCATGTGCTTGAACTACAAAGGCAAAAAGAAGTAAAATTTTAAATTTAACATAAAATCCGCTATTAATCCTAAAGCTCATAGCCTCTTTAGGTGGAAAACACGTAGTAGTCTGAAACAAGCCATGTCTTTCTATTGAAAACTATTCTACGCTACTGTCCTAAACATTTTTCTCTCCGATTCCTAATAATTATTACGCGATTGTTTCTACAAACTTGGTCGTATTTAAATGAAACCACAAATTGATTTACTAAATCTGATATTCCGTGATCGTAAAAAGGATGCAATATTTTGTTAGTCGAGTAACTAATCACTGTATTTTTACTCTCCGTTTATTATCATCGTATAATAATAATATCAATAAACAATTGAAATACTTAAAAATTACTAAGTCCCTCTGGCCCAACGTTGGGCGATCAATAAAACAAATCTCTTCTTCTAACTGATCGTCGGTCAACCAACAAGCCACACACCGTTGGGCGATCAATGTAACTAAATTCTTTCTAATAATAATCTTCGGGATCGAGATGATGTTAAGCACACGAAGAAATAAGAATAAATTCTACTCCAAAACATACCTCTGCTCCTTTCTTGTCTTCTTGCGTTTTCTTAAAACATCTGTTTCTATATCAGCATACATCTAGACATCAGATAACCATACATCCAAAACACTTCATCTTATTCCTTTTTTCATCCTAACCTTTCTATACATTCATTATTTTCCATACCTACTATAACCCACTCCCAATAAAACTAGCCATTCCATCTTTCTTCATCCCAATCATTTATATTTATTAATTTTCTATTCCATATAAGCCTTCCATTTTTCCAACAAGCAGACTAATACATAATTCTCCACAAATCTTCTACATTTCTTTCCATCTTAACAAACAGATAACCTCTTTCATTATTCTTTTCCATAGTAACACTGAATAAGACCAGCAGATACTAAGAGGAAGGAAGGAAGGAAGGAAGGGCGGGAGGGAGGGAGGGAGGGAGGGAATTCCTTTCAATTTCGGTTGCATTTTGTGAGAATTTTGAATCTGGTATGGCATTTTCAATCTCAACTGAATTTTGTAAGTATTTCCACTCTATTTTTTGTGAGTAGATTCAATCTTGAGTTCCATTTTGTAAGTATTTTCAGTCTAACTTAATTTTCGTTATGATTTCATTTTCGTTGACACCCAGACCATTAGGGGACGATGACCTAACTGTTGGCCCCTTAAAACAACAATTATCATCATCATCATCATAATCATCATCATCATCATCATCATGTACTCTAATGATATCGGGCACTTCGGTCTGCTGCTCCTCTCTTCGTCGATGCTCTGCGCATGCGTCATTCACCCTCAGCTGATGCTCTTTCCCTCGTAGGACCACGGGTGTGGATTCTTATGGTGATTGTTTGTCACCTGTTGTACCATCTGTTTGTGCAATAAAATGACTAAACTTACTTCCGGAACTTCCTCGGAACCTCGATATAGCAATGTTGCTAACATGATTCTACGCGTGCTGATAGGTTGACTGTTTAACTGCATCTTACTTCCATAACATTTAATGGATAGCTTAACAAAATTTATATACAGGGTCATCGAAAAATAATGCCAACATTAAAAAAAACTATAGCACCGAAACCCTTTATGTTAAACGTGTATGTCTTTCACTGAACGCCAGCTCGTTAAAGTAAGTTTTGTTTTGGAGGGGACGTGACCTTGCTTTGCGCACACTAGATGCGCAGTAGCCAAGGTCGGCTGGGGGCGCGCGCGCCAATGACTGCACCGCCCGACAAACTGCACCTGATTACAAAGCTGTCATTCGATGGTTTAATCAGTTTAAGGAAACAGGGACTGTAGAGAAAAAGTCTAGGCCAGGCCGACCACCAACATCAGCATTGAACGCACGTTTTTCCCAATGACTGGATTGGTACGTGCAATCATTTCAGGAGTAAATGTCAAGATTGCAGCAGAAATTCGCTCCCGCAGGTGCTCCAAGTCCCGAATACTTTCTTCATACACAATGTTTTTAATGTACCCCCAGAAAAAAAATCCTAAGGGGTGAGGTCAGGACTTCATTGGCGCGCGCGCCCCCGGCCGACCTTGGCTACTGCGCATCTAGTGTGCGCATAGCAAGGTCACGTCACCTCCAAAACAAAACTTACTTTAACCAGCTGGCGTTCAGTGAACATAAAGGGTTTCGGTGCTATCATTTTTTTAAAATGCTGGCATTATTTTTCGATGACCCTGTACATTGTGTGTACTTTGAAGGGGATGTATTTGTGCGCATTTTCATAGACAGCAGACCTACTAACTACCTCTCTGAGCATTTGAGCCTTACTCTCTCAGTATCTGAGTCCATGGAAGGAAACTTGTTTCAAACAAACTGTAATGCTGTATTAGGCTATAATATTTCAGGTATGTTACGGACGAATTATAAATTATTACAAATTATGACCAACTTAATTTCGTCATTATTCTAGATAGGCCTACCTAGTAGGGGAGAGTTTTGTACCTTGGAACAGTTTTTACATTTATTTTTTTATTATTATTTTGTGTTTGAATTTCGTTAATCCTACATATTATACCTCATTATTATAGGTATTTCCACTCATTTTAATGCAGTTTGATTTGTGTTCCGTGTCAGTTTTTTTTTTTTGGAAACATTTTGTTGAACTCTGCAACATGTTCCAAGGTACAACACTGCCATGTACTTTGGAACAAGTTTAACAATTATGACAGAATTGCTGAATATGACAAAAATATTATATTCTTTGCAATGAATGTCATGGTTATTCATCTGTACATGTATACAGAATATTAAACATGTTGTGTCACTGGACACATAATTATTCTCTCATTACAGTCTCTAAGTAATGACTAGGGCCCGGATTCATATGCACTAAAAACTACAAAAATATGCATGCATATATGCACTAAAAATGTTGAAAATATGCCTGAAAATATGCACTAAAAATAAAACAAAATACACTAACCAAACGCATTATTTAATATTAACTCAGCTTTACATTGATACACATGTTTCATTCCTTGCAAAATGTTGCATGGCAGTAGGTTATCAATAGTTTTTCAATGTTTTCAGGGGTCAATGACTTTCTGTTGTCGGACAGAATTAATTTATATGCTGAAAATGATCGTTCTACGTCGACCGTTGTAACTGGGCAATACTTGTACACTGACTGGTACTGACTGCTCTGAACATTCTTCTGGTAAAGACTTCCTGATTCCACTTATGTAGTTGCTTATGGATTGAATCTTCTTCAGTCCTGGGTTTGAGTCCAACACCGAACTGAGTTTCCTTTTCACTTTTTCTCCAGTTTTACTAGGGACACCATTTAATGAACTAATGGGTGTTTTGAATTAACTGCAGGGATTCGTGGAGGGGTGCACCGCGAGTTTCTAGGCCCTTAATCGCCCTCGTAAGTGACGAATAATGCACACGGATGAAACTGATATCTTGATATCCAGTTTCAGATTCAAGTGCGCACTTTGCTTCACGAACACACTCATCGTCAGTATCGTAAATACGTGTAACTGCATCTTTCACTTGATTAAAGTACTCCTGGTAGAACGATATTGCGGATAACCAAGTTCCCCATCTTGTGAGAACAGGTTCCGGCGGAAGAGAAACTTGAGGCAAGCGAGGTTTGTACAACTGTACACTAGCCGGTTCCTTGAGGAACAGTTTCTTCCCTCTTGAAATTACTTTGTTGACGGATGGAAAGAGCGTACGTATCTCTTAAGCAATACGATGCAATCCATGGGCCAAACATGTGACATGGATGAGATTTGGAAAAAATACTCAAAGAGACTGACCAGCTTTCAACGTATACGAAGCTGCATCTGTGACTAAAAGGCGCACTTTGTAACAATCACTTTCCGATTCACTAGGTCACAGAAGTCGCAGGGAATCGTTAACAAATCTTGCAACTGTAGCGTGGTTGGTTTTTTCTAGCATTTTGCACGAAAGTAAATGAGATTTGCCGGGTTCTTCTGGACATAATTTACCCACTATGAAGTTCGAAATGTATCGACCACACGAATCTGTTGTTTCATCTACCGATATCCATATACTGTTCCCTCCTACGTCAGACCGTATCGAATCCACGACAGAAGCATGCAGTGAAAGTAAATAGTTCTTCCTAAGGGTAGATTCATCTGGTATCCTTTGATTAGAAGTTGTTTTCGAATGCTGCTCAAGTTGAATTTTTTATCGCATTTTACACTCTTCTCGCACACTTGACAGTACACTACATCACCGTCACTTGTATAGTCACTATTGCCTGATATCCACTGTTTTATTAAAAATGACCTAGAGCTCTTATCTTTAGGCATTTTTACAGAAAGTACTAAGGACTGAAGGAAATAGCTGTTGTGAAAGGGTCATTATCCATCTACCTGCTTGTTCTGTATTGCGACATAGAAAGCACATTCCTGACCAGGGAAGGCTTATCGTGTTGCCAAGGGATGTACAACATATGGAGTTCATTAGATTTTTCATTTCGTTCAGAAATCTTGGATTACAGTAGTCGATCACACACACAAGAGAAAAATATATCTATATATGCTCTAACGTTCAAAATATGCACTAACGTTCTAAATATGCATTTGCATATGCGCATATGCATTTTTTAAAAATCCGGGCCCTAGTAATGACTTAACAATTTGATGCGAATGACTATTAACATGACAATAAAAAGAATCAGATTAAACTAATTCTGTTATCAGTTTTCCTTCATAATATAGCAACATCGCAATCAAACACAGATTTGTTTCAGTGAACGTTGTTT
Source organism: Meconema thalassinum (assembly GCA_946902985.2). Classification (NCBI taxonomy): domain Eukaryota; kingdom Metazoa; phylum Arthropoda; class Insecta; order Orthoptera; family Tettigoniidae; genus Meconema; species Meconema thalassinum. Next base: position 550,065,538 of record OX336389.2, read on the forward strand.
CTGGAAGTTATGAAGTCTATTTCAAAGTGCATCTGTTTCTTGTGTCACTGGGTGACACCAGATACATTTGGTTGAGGCAATTTCATTATGATGTCTTCCTTGGGAACATCATATAGTGTATTCTTAGGTAGAACAAAAAGTAACCTGTGCATAAGTTCGGCCATTTACATACTAATCTAGTGTAAAAATTGAAGGAATCTCTTTTACCTGTGAGAACTACTTATATACCGATATGAAATCGTTTTAAAAATACTTTCAAGTACCAAAATGCTTTATACTTCAATAACTTGGAACTGAAGCCACAATGGATGCCACCAAACAGTGCTGCCTGGGGTGGCAAAGTAATGAACTCAACCCAGCTATTCGAAAGAATGTTTACTAAGATCAAAGATAATGAGACTGTTCCAAGGTACAACACTCTCCCCTATATATAATCAGGGGCGTGTATACAATTTTTTCGGGGGTAGGGCTGACTATCCTAGAAAATGGTGAGAATTCTCAGGGGATTGTCACCGCTAAATACCCAGAAATATCAACCAATATCTTGAACATATGACTTTGTGTAATTATTTTAGATAAGTGTTAATTGTAAAATTCTTAGTTTATATAGCCTACAATTAGTGGCAATACAAAAAACGTTGTAAAATACAACACACAAATAAAATTGTGTACATAATGAATTTTCTATTACGGCCTATGGAGTATGAAAGGCAAATATCTAAATATTTGTCAATTTACTAAGCAGAAAGGTAAACTTTTTTTTTTTTTACAATTTGTTATTTATTTCTCAAAAGTACCGTACTGTGGAATTCTCAGTTTTGCCTCACAAGGCTGAGTGAGGCAAAAAAAAAAAAAAACCTTAGACCTGAATTAAAATGTCATGGCAGAGCCAGGAATCGAATTCGAGCCTCCGGGGCGGCAGCCAAGAATGCCAGCCACTACACCATGAGGTATTCTAATTTCAATCGTAATATTGTTTATAATTAGCCAGTAAGTTACGATTAGGGTAAAACCAAATTTACAATTATTTTTTGGTTTTACCAAAGCAACACATTAATTTTTATTGGATTTTTTTGGGGGGAGGGGCTGGAGTCCCCACAGCTCCCCCCTTATATACGCCCTTGATAGATATATATATATTATATATATCATTGGTATGGATCTTAAATTTTAAGGAAAGTATGCTCTTTAGATAGTAACGGAGCTACTTGTTTTTCATGAAATTGCTCGTACTCATTCAGACGCAACCCATGTTCATGTGTATAACCGTGCATTAAAATTATAACTCATGCAGACCATGAATGATCATAGCATTATAATATTTACTTCTGGGATAATGAGTAAAAATGCGTGTGGCCGAGAGGGCTACGTTTAGTCTTAATATGTCCTAGCGAGTGAGGTAATGTTATCGTTCCAATCGTCCTCACAACAACGGGACCATAACAGAGAAGTTACACCTATCCTAAACAGTTTCATGCCGTAAGTTCCACATAGTTTACGCGTTAAATTCCTTAGTCATAAATGCGGTTGCACTGTGTATATATATTTTATACGCTTTTAACATGGCTGGGGAATTAGTGCAAGTATCACGAAAGCGAAAGGCACGATAGAATTCCCGATCTCGGGGAGGGTCTGCCTCATCGTTCCACAGTGGACCTACTTATTTGTCTTATCAATTGCAATTGCAACGGAATAATTGTATGTACTATCCCCGCATTCACCACCACAAACATGGGACAGAATCCATTCGCTTCACTGTCGGAAAAGTGGGCCAATACACCGCCTAGATTAATTTTTTGACTCATAAAGCATCCGTGGGTGTGTCATTTAGTTCAATGTATTAAGTCATGAGGTCATCGGGTCAGAACTCAAAACCTCCACCTCAGGAAGAACTGCGTATGGCCTGGTCCATGGTGAGCTTAATGAACTTCACTTAACTCGCCATGTCTGCGACCCATACCCACTGAACAGTTTTAACAGTAAACTCAAGCCCATGCTGTCTTGCCTATGGCACATACATTTGGGATAGCGATCTTGAAACTGCATTTGAACGATGGAAAAAGGAAGGAAGGAAGGAAGCAAGGAAGCTTGTAGTTTAACGTGACCGTCAATCTTGAGATCATGAGCCACGGGACCTCCTTTTTACGTGGAATCCGAACCACAGGACATGGCATTTCACTTCGAAAATCTCACATGCATTGACCGGGAATCGAACCCGGACCGCCTTGGTGAGAGGCATACAGCTAGACCGCTGAGCCACCACGCCCCTAAACGATGGAAAAATTTATGGATCTACTTTGCATGTATAGCAAATTTAGCATATGTTTTCATCATACATTCCTTTCCTCAATTGCAATTGCAACGTAATAATAGTATGAACTATCCCCGAATTCACCACCACAAACATGGCTGAGTGTAAGAGAGGGCCACGAGCCCCATCTTCGCCACTGCAAAAGACATGAATGTATGTCTACCCCTTATTATTCCCGTTTTCCAACGGGGTCGGGGATGAGATGCGATGGAAGTATTTGTGGCGATGGTTTTTACGGCCGGATGCCCTTCCTGACGCCAACCTCATGAGAGGAGTTAATGAGAGATGAAATGAATGATGGTGAATGAAACTGGGCAAGGATGTGGAAGGAAGCGGCCGTGGCCTGTCAGAAGGTACCGTCCCAGCATTTGCCTGGTGTTGAAAATGGGAAACCATGGAAAACCATTTCAAGGACGGCCGACGGTGGGGCTCGAACCCACGCGTCTACCGAGTCAGCAGAGAGCTTGGCCCCATGACCTAATGCTGCGCTTTAGCCAGCGTAGCCACTACTGTCGGTGCAAAAGACATGAATAAATAAATATATAAATATACATTATTTCCTAATTTTTCAGCACGTTAAATGTTTTCGAGCGTGTCGTTCCTGTGAATAGATTAAAAGTGATGCTGAGCAGCAACATATCATGGTCTGAATTGCTCCCAAACAGAGAAATTCCTGAAAACGCTCTAAAATTGTTCGGACACTGTATTTGATGTGGTATAAAATGTGCTGCACTGGTCTGGTATGAGCGAGCATTAGTTCCAGATGATTGTTTCTGTACTCCTACCAATGTTCCGAATGTTAAGTTATCTGTCTGCGCGTATGGGTAACATACAGGCTATAAATATTGAACTGGAAACATTTCCCTCTCCTTCGAGAATGGGAGACAGGAAACGTGTCGGTAAAAGCAGGTTAGGAGGCTGCGCGGACCAGAAATACTAGCCAAGCAGCGGGTCTATTTTAAGTCCACTTCTCTCTTCATCTGAGTGTGGCAAGTTCATATCCCGGACCCGCCCACGCGCAAGGTGTGTACTATAAGCTCAGTTCTGCATTTCTCAGAACTGAAAAGTCGACACTGTTGTAGACATTGGCTGTGGAACGAAACTACCCCGCAGCGTTAACGTGAAGCGTTACTCAGTTCTCACGACTGCAGTGGGGAGCCTTAAGTGCAGAGATCTGGGGTTCTTTCATGTTCCGGGGCTCTTGACCCAGCCCTAAATCCTAATAATTGAAGTTGAGAGACAACAGCCCACAAAACCACAGGAGATTTGTACCACCAGTGATGGAATCTCGGTGAAAAATTCCTGTACATACCACTTTAACTCCATTTCGAGATAGGTACTTAGGGTAATTTTTAAGCCCTCGGAACCTGGGATGAGGTGAGCTCCTATGTGGTTTTTAGTTTTAAAGCCCGGACATCTGCAACCACTGTGTAAGCGTGCCACCGTCCTGTCAGATTTTAGTTTACAAACAATGCACTGATAAAATATCTGTATCGAACGAATGTGTACGTGAACTTAACTCACTATTTTAGATTTTATTTGTGTCACGCAGATATTATGTGCTGATCATGGTGGTCTACCACCACCACCACCACCACCACCATGCAGCACTTAGTAGCCCAAGCACTGTCCATTTCACCGGATACTGCAGTACGTTTAGTACTGAGCGCAGAGCCTGAACACCAGGTGCACTAGAGCCAACATTTTGTCATTTTCATGTGGTCCGCCGTGCTCATGACGTCTTTTGTGCATTGTGAGGACAAGAATAGCATAGTGGGAGTGTGACACATGAACACACCGAAGACGTATAAAACAAGATATTTGGACGTACATGAACCCGATCTGCAACAAGGATACATTCGCATAGTCTTTGGGTGACGCAACAGGTGCAGCGAGATATAATAATCCTAACAAGTAGTTCCGTGAAGAACTCAATAGCCTATTTTCATATATCCTAATGGTCTTACTTAGGACTCGAGAAATGAAAACGAGATTTTAAAAAATTGCACCTTCTGCAATTAAGTTCTTGAAAAATTCCATTAAATTAGACGTCAGTATCTCAACGCTTGTATGAACATTTACCTACCAAGTTTCACTGCGATCGGATGATTAAATCGCGAGTAAATTTAATTTCGATGTTTGAATTTTGCTTGACCGCCACGTTTGTTTTGTGATAACCAGGTTATCAAAAGTCCCATAGATGAAAGTAAGCTAATAGCGTCTGTCAACATACAAAATTTCACTTTGATTGCTGTAATTCATTCGTAGATATTGAGCCGTCTAAATATTTGGGATGGTCGCCATGTTGGATCGATATATATATATATGTAGGTCACAGAGTAATGTACCATTAGATAAGGATTATAGCGTAGGTTCATTATTTAAACTTTCATTTTGATCGCATGATTAGGACACAAGAAATAAAAAATAAATTTTAAAATTTCGCACAGCCGCAATCTTGAGGTTATGTAAACAATTGAAGCCATGAATTCCAAAACAGCACAAGTCCACATTTTGACGCTATATGAGTTATGGGTATCACTGGAATCGTCTCGTCGTAAGCTACCACTTGGTAATCAGAACAGCACAAAATATTTGCTTTTTGAACCTGTATTTCAAGTAATGATAATCAAAACATCACAAGAGCATGAACAAATGCTGTTCTGACTCTAAACTCAAATACTTTAAATGAGCGCGCCTGACTTCCAGAACAGCACAAGTCCTTATCTCCTCTCGCTCTCACTAGGCAGAGCTGCTTTCGCATCAGCTGTTACGTTGTGTTCCCGCGTGAACTGTGGAGTGTTAATACTGAAAATATTATTGGTTTTTGTGTAGTGTTTTGTGAAAAAGAGTTGGAAAATGGATGACGATGGTTCAGATGGTATACCAGTTCCTAAACGGAAATGTGGTCCCCAAAACTGGAAGAAAAACATTCTAAAAAAGAAGAGATTGTCTGGACAGGAAACAGGAAAGGATTGCAAGTAAGTAAAGAGCATGGTTTCAAAACCACAGTAGCAACTGGCGTAATATATTAAAACATATACATTTCCTAATATTTGCTTTATTTGTTCTAGATGTAGAAGACAACGCATGTCGGACCTCTCACAGGCTGCCAAGGACAATATAATAACACAGTTTAATAACATGGAGTCTAAAAATGCACAAGACAGGTATCTGGTTGGACTAGTAAGTGTAACCCAGCCAGGAAGAAAACGGTATCGGCTTCATGAAGCTACAAAGCCTCATTCAGCTGTTTTTTACTACAGAGTGAGTGATTTCAATATATTTTAATATAGCATATAGCCTACTCAAAGGTTAATAATCAGATATTACCTACAAATGATCATTATCTATATATTCCCCTTTCGGTATTTTAGCAATGTTTTCAAGTAGTAATAAATCTCTCTTCTCTTTAGGTGAAAATAGGCGATTTCCAGAAGATAATGTGCAAGCAAGCCTTCATTTCATTACACGGGATCACTGCATCACGTTTAAGACGGATCACATCCCTGGTGTGTGAAGGAGTACTTTCTCCTGTTGACGAACGTGGAGGACGTCGTGAAACTTGGTGCAAATCTGAAAGTTGCAAAGACCAAATGAAGACACACATTATGTCGTATCCCTTCCGGGTGGCACATTACGGCAAGAGTGGCAAGAAAACTAGGTACTTGGCTTCAGACCTGAATGTTAAAACAATGTGGAAGATGTATCTACAGAAATATGAACCTGAGGCATATATGTGTTTTGATACAAAAGAATTCAAGCCTCTAATAAATTATGAATATTTTTTCCGCTACTATAAAGAGACTTTTAACTATCCTTTCGGACGTCCAAGGACAGACATCTGTGCACAGTGCGAACAGTTAAAACTCAAAATACAGTGTGAAAATATTGCTGCAGTGAGGGATGGTTTAAAGACACAGCTTGAATTACATAAACGTAAAGCTAAAAGTTTTTACACTGAAATGAAACAATGTGAATTCTTAGTCAAAGAGGGAGGAGAGGAATATGGCAAGTCAGAATGTGTGGTGTTTGATTACATGCAGAATATTCCCTTCCCATTCATGCCTATAACTGAGATGTTCTATGCAAGGAAGCTTTGGTTATATGTTATAGGATTCCATCGTATGTCGGACAATCAAGCTTTCATGTTTCCGTACACAGAACTTACAGGAAGAAAAACGCCAAATGAAACTGTTTCTTTTTTGGATCATTTCATCAAACATCACGTTGGCCCGAGTGTGAGGAACCTGTACATTTTCACAGATGCATGTACAGCTCAAAACCGAAACAACACTGTTGTCAAATATCTACATCACTTAGTGAAATGTGGACGTTTTGAATACATAAGACACGTTTATCCGACAAAAGGCCACTCCTATCTGCCCTGCGACAGAGATTTTGCTCGCATAGAGTTGAAGAAGAGGAAGCAGGACACTGTGTACACTCCTCAACAATGGATCAACATAATGGAGAAGAGTGCAAGTAATATACACATTGTTCACGTCAATCAATCCATGATTAAGGATTACAAAACCTTCTTTGCAAAAGTGAAAGAACCTGTGCCTCTATCTAAACATGAAGGAAAGTGGAAAGTCACATCATACAAGATCATTCAGTATCGCATCAATGATGTGACTGCTAGCACATCAGCTAGTGGACTAGTGACACAGACATTTCAATTTAAAGAAAAGCGTGTTTTTGATTTGACAGCTTTAAAGAATGCCTACAACAGTGAAATTAGTTTGAAACCTGCGAAAGCAAGAGACATTTCGAAATATATACTATCCATTGATGTACAGCATCAGCCATACTTTGAGCGTCTACTTGCTTATGGAAACTCAGACAGTGACATTGCTGCCTCAGAAAGTGAAGCCTGGGATTCAGACTGAAAATTTTTAGGGTCATCTATTCACTGATATCTTTGTGAATACGATTTCACCAAAAATTTAAGTTTTGACATGTATTTGAGTGCAATTAAACAAACGTTAATAAAAGTAATATTAAAAAGAATTCCAATGATTTCCAAAACAGCACAAAAACACCATTTTCATATTTTTTTAAACTCTGAAACTGTTCATAGTTTTAATGTAATATTTTGCAAGACTCAAAAGCCTTGTAATATGTATGTATAGAAAAAAAATCGAAGTAATAGCTTCAGTATGTTTAAAGATACACAAAAAAAAAATCGTTTATCTCAAAACTTTGCTAAGTGGACTTGTGCTGTTTTGGAATTCATGGCTTCAATTGAACAAAAGTACATGCCAGTGCATTAAAATTTGTATTTACATTTGCCATACCAAGTTTCACTGTGCTCGGATGGTTAAATCGCGAGGAAAGTCTATTTAAATCCTTCTTTGGGTGACGCAACAGGTGCAGCAGTTGCTTGGCCGCCATGTTCGTTTTGTACTTAACACGATTATGAAAGTCGCATACATGAACTTCTAGTAGTACTCTTCTCACCGTTCAAAATTTCAGGGTGACATCTGTTAATGTTGTGGAGATATAGAATGCCAATGAAATATTTCGCGCGGCCGCCATTTTGGATTTGTAAAACTTATTTAAATTCAAAGGGCACGCTCATGGTCGGACAAGGTGGTGGTGGTGGTAGTAGTTCGCACTTACCGAGTTTCATTGAAATAGCTTAGGCCAGGCTGTTCCAGCCGAGCAACTCGCCAGTGAGCAGCTGAGTACTCGCCGCCTTGTGTGAGTAAACCTGCAATATCAAATACAGCTCTGCAGTAAGGGCTGCCGTTACTAAGCGTTGGATACATCAAGACTGGCAGGAAGTGCATGGACTTGTACTATGACCTTCGCCCAGTGACGTATTGGCTATCACCCCCAGCCCCTCTCCAACCGTGCTCCGAGCATTACTGCCGAGTACTCGCGTGTACGCATACTCAAACTTGTGGATTTGGAACAGCCTGGCTTAGGCCATTTATATTTTACTAGCAACCCGACCCGGCTTCGCCCGAGAACAGTGTTATGAATCCATTACGTGATAAGTGCTCTTTTTTCCATTGGCAATGAACAACGACCAATATCCGTTTTACGTCTCGGCATGATGGGTTAAAATCACTGACTGGACTATTAATTATATTATCATGGAGATGCATGTGCAACAAATTCTTGTCAGACGTAATTTAAGAACGGCGAGGTGCATGAAACGCAAATCCCTCTTCCGTCCAATCTTAGCCTGACTGTGAATTTTGCGGAACGAAAAGTTCTCAGGTGAAATGAAGAAAAGCAGAGTTGCACTTCCAGGGAAACTCCAAACACAACCACTCTTATCTAAAGTTTTTTTTTTTTTACACAACACGACTCGACATTTTGCTGCTGGCTGTATCTGGGGCAATAAGCTCGTCCGCTAGCTAAGTCGTAACTGGGGTGATAGACTCGCCCTTAGCTAGCTCGTCAACTTTCGCCTCAGTAACTGAATGGAGATGGTTGGAAGAAATGAAAACGTAAAAACACTTATAATAGGCGATGTATTGAAGAAAGAGATATGCTCTCCCGGGCTTTTTGTAGAACTTTCCATGCTGAAAAATTCTTACACTCATAGTATTTAGATATTTTTAACGATTTGCCCAGCGTAAGCTTACAAAGCGCTCGGACGCCAGGTTTTTTCCCTCTTTTCCACTGAAATCGTTAACTGCTCGGCTTCCTTTGATCATAAATAATTTTCTACAGAAATCATCCTCAGGTTATCCTTTACAGAAGTGTGAAAACCGCATCAAAATCCGTCTAGTGGTTCTCGAGTTTACCCGTAATATCCAAGAATCGGGGACTTCGTTTTATACTAAGTAGAGATTAGGGGAACGCACACACGCCGACAGAAGGTGATCTCATAAGCCTATATTTGTCATCAATGAAAATGGGCTAACTATGGAGTCAAGCATATTTGTAAATCATGCATATGACAGCAGCAGGGGTCGGTATCGAATCCCGAGAGTTAAAATTCACTTTTTAAATTTGTTAACGTAATGTCACAAGCCAGCCGAGGTAGCTACAAACGTTAACGTGCATGGCCAGACTACTCCGAACTCCAAAGACCACACACAGCCACTCAAGGCTTCAAAGAGAAGTGAAATATTGTGGTACGTTTCGAATAAGCGAGAGGAACTACGTCAAAATTGTTTAATCACTTGTCAATTTTGGGTATGCCTAAGTATACATGATCTAATGTTGCTATCAATGAATCCATTTAATTTTTGAGAATTGATCTACAATGTACTCGGGAACAGTATGAGACGTAGTGTATTGGTGCCCAATAACATGTTATTGCTTAACATAAAGAGTCTAATAATAATATAATGAAAAGAGAAGAAGGCGCAGAGAAACCCTGCCGGGACAGGCTCGCCGCGCGCGCCTGAACTGCCGAGTTCCAGCATTTACAGGACTAACAGGGTGAGGCTGGAACGAGAGGCACTAACAAGAGCACTTGCCTGGCTCGCAGGGTACCACACCACACCATACCATACACTGGTGGTAGGCGGATGATGCCTGGAACTGGGGGTGATAGATTCCGACGACTCCAGCGCTGGAATCGACTCGCATGCGAGGAACCGGTTCCACAATACGTTACTCGCTCACAGCACCATCAGGGTTCAAGGTATTTAGGTGCAGATGACCTCGTAGTTCCGCCCCTTAAAACAATAACTAGGGTTCAAGGTGCCGCAGATTCCGAAAGGAGGTAGTTTCGTGACTTTAGGGCCCTTCTCCATTCCATACCAGAAAGCACTTCGCTGTAATTACAATCGATTAATTTATTAATACACCTAACGCACCTGGCCGGTAGACTCCTACCTTGGTTGGTCAAGTTAGTATGGTACCCAGAGGGTCCACGCAAGAGGTACGACTGCAAATGTTTACATAATCTTACGTGCTTCTCTTTAATTGCACAACCATTGTACAGGCCGGACGTTTTAGACGAGTGAAAAATCTTAATGGAAGCCTGGAGGCGAGTTACTACAGTACCTGAGTTATCAGCTGCCCCAAGCAGTCCGATGATTGACAAAGCTGTTTCACACTACTGATGAAGTACAGTCATTGGCAAATATAATGACGTTCTGTTCGTAACTACGTAACGTGTACTTCCGCGTCACATAATACTTCGACGCGGACTGTACAGGCCGGACGTTTGTTTTAGACGATTGCCCTTGACCTTGAAGCCTGCGGGTGAGCCTACACACACTCACTCTCTCACCCTATCGCTTCACACTTGTCACCACGGATCTGATGTAATGGAATTCCAGACTTGAGCAGACAGTACAGTCCACGTCGAAGTATTGTGTGACGCGAAGTACACATTACGTAGTTACGAACAGATCGTCATTCTGTACTTCAGGAGTGGTGTGAAACAGCTTTGTCAATCACCCGACCGCTTGGGGCAGCTGATAGCAACACAGGTATCGTAGTAACTCGCCTCCAGGCTTGCATTACGATTTTTCACTCGTCTAAAACAAACGTCCGGCCTGTACTCTCAGCTCAAGTCTGGAATTCCATTACATCAGATCGATGGTGACAAGTGTGAAGCGACAGGGTGAGAGAGTGACTGTGTGCAGGCTCACTCGCAGGCTTCAAGGACAAGGGCAATCGTCTAAAACAAACGCCCGGCCTTGTTTTTTAATAATACAGGCATCTGTTGTATTATAGCAATGCCTGAGTGTGTCACGTGGTAAGTGGGGAGTATATGCTGAAAGTGATTATTAGGGGACGGATTTTTGTGTGTTAAAAATCTAGAATTTTATGTATTAAAAAAATTGGAAATATTTAATTTAAAAAAAAAAAATATTTTGTTTCAATATTAAAAAATATATATTTATTGTAAAAAGTCACTCGCCATCACGTTGAGACACTGGAGGGTTGATAAAACTCTGTTGCAGTGAACAATGAAAACTTTCTCAAAGTTTTCCATCACAACCGATGCTGGTTGTCTCGGGAACAATGCACGTTACCAGGAGAAGGACCGTTCAACATCACAGGAAGATAGTCTTGCATATTTCATCCAAGGAATGTCACCGACATGCAAATTTTCAACTTCACCAATGTCTACTTGCCCTTGCAAAACTTTAGCAATTTTACACATAGTATGAAATCCAATCATTTTTTGCGAACACACTTTTAAATTTCTGTTTAATAGCTTCTACTTTGGGACCTTTGCGCGCATTTTTTTCTCAATGTCATGCACCTCATTAATTGTCTGTCAACAAGTTGTTTGATGATTCTAATTTTTTATAGAGTGACACAAAAAACTCAAATTTGCAGATATATAAGATAATTTATTTTGTAATTTACTTTCCTTAGGTAAGTTCTGAAGAATTTCAATTGAGGCAGCGTCATCCTTATTACGTCATCTATCACTGATTTAATATTTTCAAGATTGTCTGCATAATACACTAATGCTTGTAACCATGTCCCCCAACGAGTAACTATGGGTCTAGGCGGAAGTGCAAGATCTGGATTTTTAGCTTTGAATGTATTGAACCCCTGCAAAGAAGCTTATGAGACTCAGTTTTGGGGGGTGTGACAGTCCATATCGTAAGTTGTTAAAGCGCTTCATTAACATGTAGGGTAACATATAACAAAATAACATGCAGGAAAAAGTGAAGCCAGGGTTAAAACAAATGAATTTAATAACAAATCACCTAATTATACAAAAGAATTAACAAAAACAAACTCCCAAAAGACTCCCACTGAATAAAATAAAATATGCCAAAACTAGGCCAAATCTCTGGAGAGATTAATACACGGACCAAGTGTCCCTAAGAAAATCAACAAAAGTGACCATGTATGCGCGTGTGCTGTTCTGCATGCTTCACGATGTGTACAATCGAATGCATGATTCGTCATCATCCAGAATAAACATTCAGACAACGAATCCACATTGCTTAGAGCTAGACAGACGCGGGGAACAACTATACAACACTTAAAACTAAACCGACACTTCCTATACTTAAAATATACAACACAATAATTTCCGCGTGAAATTGGATTCAAGATTGCCGTAGCAAAAACATTACTGCCTAAAAACTTAGGACTTCTCACACAAATCAACACAAGTAAGTTAACACGTGACCAATAAAAGAAATACACATATGACCGCCGTCAAATTTACAAGTACACTACCACTACACCACACAGGTGTGACATACAAAATTACATGAATTGAGTCATAAACAAAATCAATAGGCTCAAAGCCAACATTTACATTATTAACACAAATATTCTATCCATACAACATGCAATAATCCGTCACACACATGGCGAACTCCCCAATTAATTATGGTTCAAAAATAACCATCACAATGAACAGGTTTGCTACTTGAAAGCTTAAAGGGGCCAGTCGGAACAACAGGACTGCCTATCAAAAAAATAAGTCACCAGGCGAGACGGGCGATTTGTGGAAATCTGCATATCTGTCAACCCACGTGTCACGATGACCTCGACCTCCAAAGGCACGGGATCGAATCTCGAAGAAGCGTGCCCCAAAGCACAATAATACGTGTGTGTGTGTGTGTGTGTGTGTGTGTGTGTGTGTGTGTCAGAACAAAAATATCCCGGCATTTCCACTAGGAAATCCAAGAATCAGCAATATGGACAAGGAACAGCGGTCTCCCTAGAGCACCCTGCCTTTCCATCAAAATACAACAACAAAAATATGAGGGCGGTTGGACCTCTACCCCTCTTCACGTAGAATCAACACACACACACCTGACACAATAACACACACAGGATCACACGTATGGGTTTGGCAGACCCTGAAATAAAAAGACATAAATATTTTCCACTTGCTGGCGCCACCGATCTACGCCGTGACTAATTAACCTGAAAAGGACTCAAAAAATCTATCAAATTAGAACTAAGGTGTCCTACAATTACATCTTAAATCGTTGCGCTTGGCAACCCTAATATGAATAATAACCTGTTCAGCAAACATCTTACAGTAATTACCTCCCTTTCCTATCAAAATATGAACTTTAATAAAGCACCACTTATCGAATGTAACGGGTTTCGCATTTGCATGGATAAACATCACGTACACGCGCCGTGCACATTAAATATGACTCCAAAGAAAAATAAATACACAACAAACACTTTCGCCACGCGCCAACGTTCATTTAAAACAATTAGTGCCGGTACAAGAAAAACACTCTACAACAAGAACAGAAAAATGAACTATTTACAAAAGTTCCCCCGCCAATCTAACTACATAATTGAATAATCAATTGTTGTACATCACCGTCTCAGCTTGCAGAACATTATGACATCCATCTCAGCCCATTTTCCCTATGGAAAAGTTAGCACTCCATAGTCGTCTTCGTTGAAGCGTCGGACATCATCCCAACTCCTGACCACACGTTGGACATCTTGATGTAGTCTCCTTGGAAGAAAAGTTCGATGTTATTATAATTTGACCTGGCTATAATCGCTTGTGGGTTACTAAATTCGCCCACAAATAGTCCTATGCGATTAATTACGAAGACTTTCCCTAAATATCGCTCACACACGCGCAATACACACATGAAAAATACACTGAAAAATTTACAGGAAATACACACTTCGAGTCCATCGCCACTGGCTCGACAAAACAAGTTTTAAAGCCTGACTGACTCACAGTCGCTATCACGCTCGGTAATCTCTACACTGCTCTGCCTGACCTTCGCTCGGGTGAGCGATAATTAGAACGTTTACAAGTCTTGCCCCTAAGAGCTGAAATTAGTTGTCTTTAAGATAATATTACATGTTTCAAATCACCACGCACGCAGGCGTGAATTTAGCTCACAAAGCTCACAAAGTATTATGCTTCAAAATAATTAAGAGCGTTAAAAATTGCTACGCAAACTAGCGTGAATTTAGCTCATCAGAGCTCACAAATAAAATAACTTCGAATATATCAGAGCGTTAAAATCACGATGCCAGCGGGCGTGAAGTTAGCCCCTCAGAGCTCCAAACAGAAAGACATCGAACAGCTTCTCGTCGAACAATTTATTCGAAACTGACAGGGTACGGAAGAGTGGGGCGGATTTAGAAAAAATTTCCAGAGTTTTCATCTCACGCAGATGGGACTAGTGTCAATCTTCATCAAATAATTCAAACGTCTCATCGCACTCGTGCGGAGATAATTCCGATCGGCGGTTCTTTAGATAATCAATTCCGCGCGCTTTTTACCACTGACGCCATCCATCGCGTGATATTGGCGTGGTCTCTCCTGATTGGGTGATTCAATCGTAGGTCGGTTGTAAGTAACTCGTGACCATCCCTTTATGATTCCAATTCTGGTGCAAGTTGTTACACAATTTGGCCTTGAACTCAGCTTACCAGGCCGTTCTTCAAGTATAGCTACAAGCTCAACCTCTGTGGCAATCATTGCGACACGCTACCTTGCCTTTATCCTTGTCAACTTCCACAAGTACTGCCTGGGCTGCAGTAATAATAATAATAAATTATGAATACTTATTTATCGTAGATCAATAAGGGTTCAGTATCTATTCTCGTTGGAGCTTTTACAAACACTTTGCCGTTTGAAAATAATTAGTCCACTTCAGGATACAATGCACGTACCTGTTCACATACTCCGTGTGAACCGTGTACTATACAAGTTACATATAGCATGTTTGGGAAACTTGCAGACAGACCTTTTGCTGCCTTCTTCATATACGGAGCAGCATCCGTAAGTAAGAGTAAAACATAATCAAATTTCACCCCATTCGGCCATAACTGCAGAGAGTCATTGAATAAGCGAGCCATCGTAACATGATTTGATGCTGATACTTCTCTACATGCTAACAGGAAGCACCGCTTGGAAAAAATTTCATCATTTTCTAGCATACCTACCACTACATTTTCCACTTTCCTGCCACTAGTCAGGTGATTCGCCTATGCTTACCCATATTTTTTTTGTAATTTTCACAATCTTCTGATTTTTTCCCTTGAATTTGTTCGTAACACACAGGGACATACAATTTTCTTCAAGTTGATTCTGCTGGTGTTTCTAAATTAGTGTATTTTGTAAGAAATGTTCTAAGCTCTGGACTTTTCAATTTATGTAAAGGAATATCTGACAAAAGAAAAGCTTTCCTTAAATCTGCATAATATTCGGAACTTCTTCAAACTGGGGTATGACAAGAGGAAGCAGTTTCGACTAAAAGAACTTGTCTATTAGAGGTTGCACATGAAGCGGCAAGTTTATGTTTACTATATCTTAAATGCTGTAAGACTTGAGATCACTGATCCGCATTTACAGATTTCCCACATTTTTTACAGAAAAGAGCCTTTCCATTACTTGTAAAAATTTCAGTAAATTCAGCAACATATTGCTGCAAACGAGAATGGATACTAGCCTTTATTTTCGGCATTATCAGTTTTCATCAATCACTAATTCACTTCACTTAAATAGCGGTACTGAAAAATGGTCTGATTTAATCAATACGAACTGACTCACTGCCTAACCCACATCACAAGACACATAGTGATGGACAGAAAAACGCCCAACTGTTTGGAGAAAACAGTTGTCCGATGAAAAACGAACGAACTGTTTTTTAAAGTTACACCAAACAGTTTTCCTTCAGTCTATTACGATTGGTTGGAACGAATCCACTGTTTGTCTTAAACTGTTTGCTAATGACGTAGTGACTCACTGGCACTGCTGTAACCTTGAATGAAACCTACCGGAACCTACAGTAACTCTGCTCTCTGGTCCGCCGGAGCTATTCGGCTGAGGTCGTCATCGTTCGACAGTATACCACTCCCATCCCCTCTCTGTCAAATCAACTGTTTGTCCCGTATTAGCCAGCCAGGATACAACAGCTGTTGGGAAAAGCAGTTCTTAGCCAAACAGTTCTTCAACGTTTTTTCTTATTGCTGTTTGCGAGCTGTTGGCGGATGATTCATCGGTGTTCTTAAATCTCCCCAAAGCTCTCGCAGAGCAGCATGGGCGCCCACCCGCAGTGGTTCGGGGGTTGGGGAGAGGTAGGGGGTGGGGGCAAGGTGTGCCCCCCCCTCTGGATTCCCGAGAATATTTAGATTCATTTTCACACCAGTTTATTACATAAATTGAAGGAAGGAAGATTGTAGTTTAACGTGATCGTGAATCTTGTGATTATGAGCCACGGGACCTCCTTTTTACGTGGAATCCGAACCACAGGACATGGCATTTCACTTCGAAAATCTCACATGCATTGACCGGGAACCGAACCCAGTCCACCTTGGTGAGAGGCCAACAGCTTGACCGCTGCGCCACCAGCCCCTATTACATAAACTGAAGTTACTGATAGTTAACTGATTTTAACTGATAATTCCACAATTTTATTTAAGTTAGAGTAATTTGGAATTATTTGAAAATATCTCCAGTTATTTAGAAAATCGGCGAACTGGATTAACATTTAACATTACCATTTTAATGAACTGCTTGAATTTTATTTTTGTCGATACATGGTGATACCACTAAAGAAATGAACATAATGACGATGACTCACAAAGAAAAGCGAACTTCAATGGACAAGAACTCTGAACTAAAAGAAAACAACTATTCCTCCCGTTCGTGCCATAAAGATAATGTACCCAACGGTTTCAGAGCAGCCAAATAACGAATATCACGAAGCAAGTAAGAAATGAAACTAAAATTGCGGAGGGCGATATGTCCCATTATCACCTAGTGACAGCTAGGTAATTAGATGAAAAATATGACGACCCCCCCCCCCCTGGAAAAAGCGAAAATAAAAAGAGATAGAAAACAAAGACGAAATTTTAAACGCAATTAGGCTTGTTGCCTGTCAGTGTCTAATAATAATAATAATAATAATGTTATTTTTACGTCCCTTTTAATTACTCTGGCTTTTAGAGACGCCGGGGTGCCGGAATTTTGCCCCAAAGGGGATCTTTAACGTGCCAGTAAATCTGACAAGGCTCCCTCGCATTTGTGCACCCTCAAGCGCCAGGATTCAATCCTGCAACCTTGGACGTAGCAAGCGAGAACGTTACCGCTGAGCCACGCAGCCAGCCTCAGTGTCTACTGTCTAGATATCACGCAACGAATCAAATTACTGTACAGTGAAAGGTGGAGAAATATCTTTCCTATCTCACAGCTCCCTTGTGCGTGTGACTCATTCGTCTATCACCGAGTCCCGTTATGAAGTGTGAACGAATGACTGCTGTCTTCAAACTGTTTGCGAAAACATTTACTTCGTTGGCAAATCCGCTTCTGCTGTACTGATTTGTGAACGAATTTTGTAACCTGTTGTTTTCAAACTGTTCGGGAAAACTGTTGTTTTTAACAAACGAACAGTTCGTTGGCCACCACTAAAAGACACACTGACAAGAATATGCAAGGCCAGTGTATTGCGTCAGCCATTCGTCAGAAATAAGGCATTCCCCTTCGAGCTAGCACGTGGATTGAAGGTCACCTCTCCCAAAGACCAACAAAAAAAAAAAAAATGTGTTTTTAGGCAAGGAGTGTATTCCCTGACGGCTTATATCTCCGCGATTGCGTTCCGCTGACCTGCTTCCGGAGGGAAGTCTATAAATAGCCACTACACATTCGGTAACATGACGTTTGCATCATTTCATAATATAGAATCACTTTAAAATTTATTCAGTAACAATGCCGACTAATGTGCTTAATATGGAATTTCTAAAAGTATGTATTTACATTTAAAAAATCTGAAAATATGTATTTTATGTGAAATAAGAATACGTTTTTACGCATCGGGAAGCACACTAAGAATAACACGTTTCGAAAATTGTGCTAAAACTAACGCCAAAAAAATATAGAATTACATAAAAATCCGCTCCCATAGTGATTATTAATGTTGCACTTGGTAAGATAGTGTATTCATAACACCGGAGTATTGTTTGTAGAATCGAATAATTACATCATGATTATACAATGGTTCTCTTCGATAAGCCACTCGCGCAAATAAAGCACATGCACGTGATTAGTCAGCCTCGCCCGACTGTAGGGTGACCAACTCTAAATTTTCAAATGGTGGACAGACTCTTAATAAAAGGAGGGCTTTTCATAAAAATGTTTTAAAAATGGAGGACAAATGGAATTTTAATATTTACATGCAAAATTTAGTATTACGTACCTTACATTTGTTATGTTGAGGAAGATGTTGAAGTTGTAGCTATTTTATGCTGATACTTATCGACAGCACCCTCTTTCGACAGCAAAGATGAATTATTTTCTTGTAATAAATAATTGTAAAACTCTCCACATCACATGTTTTTAAAATTGTACTTCACTAGTATAATACCCTTAACCGACTCTGTCAGCAAACTGTTTCTTTCACCTGACCACTGTGTATTAATCAGGGAAAACACGCTTTCAACGGTTGTATTGCAACCTGGAATAGCGAAATAAAACTGACAAATTTTATGCAGCTCACTAAATGTTTCAATGTCAGGGCTATATTCGAAAAATTCACACCACTGCTTATCTAATGTTGTATGTTTATCAATTTCGGAAATCCTTGTGTAATTCTCAACATTGCAAAATTGGTCAAAAAGTTTAGAATCGTCTATCTCCACACTTTTAGATTGCAAATACTCGAGACAAGGAATATCATCTTCAAACTTAAGGCTGTGCGGTCAAAAATTAAAATTTTATTTTTATTCTTAATCTCTAATGTAGGTCTTTGTGAGACATTATATGCGTTTTGCAGAAAATAACGACGGCTCGTTTGCTGAGGACATGGCTTCAAAGTGGCTATTTTGAGCGTTAAAGGTACGATCACCACGACGAAACTAATAATCGGAAGACACCGAAATGTCTCTACAACAACCCCTGTAGTAGTACCTGCAATAGGAACAAATTCATATTTCGAAATTCAAATTTTGTATTAACCTCTTCAGATTTGAATACCATTTTTAGTGAGAAAAAAATTGTTATATTAACTTCAAAGTTATATTAATTTGAAGTGGAACTTATTCTGAGCAGTAGAAAAATTTGATAAAGAAAATTGGTTCAGCGATATACCCGTGGTGCATGTACCTTTCAGACTCTAAAAAACGCTGGCTGAATCAATCACACACACACATACACACACACGCGCGCGCATACACACACACACACACAGCGACAAAACAAGGTCTTGGGCAAGAGCGCGCTCGGGCACCTACCTTCCCCTCTCCTTCAACACCTTTGCTACCTCAGCTTCCGCCCCCCCCCCCCCCCCGCCCCTTCCCTGACTCATCCTGCCAGGCTACACGACCACAGTCTAGAGGAAATCGCAGAAGTGTTATTATCTTAAACATTACTCCTTACAGAAAGTTAAAAATTATTTATAAGTTACTTTATACAATTCTGTAAGTTATATTAGCAGAATGAAACATGTTTATGATCAATAGAACTTTATGCGAGTTGTAATCTTCAAAATATATCAAAATAATATGTGTATATATATATACTAATATAGTAAAGCTGAAGAGTTTGTGAGTTTGTGTGTTTAAACGCGCTAATCTCTGGAACTACCTGTCGGATTCGAAAAATTCTTTCTTTGTATGATAGCCAGATTCAAGAGGAATAGTTTAGGCTATGTTAAAATGCGGACAGACCACTCCGTTCCCTGCATTTAGGCCCTTTGACACAAATCTACACCGTTTCATCGATCTGCACCAAAGTGTGTATACTTACCCTTTGGAACCCGGCGAGTAACACTGTTTACATGAAATTCCGGACAGACCACTCCATTCCCTGCATTTATGCCCTTTGGCAGAAATCTACACCGTTTCACCAAGCTGAACCAAAATTTGTATACTTACCCTTTGGAAACCTACGAGTAACACCGTCTGCTTGAAATTTCGGACAGACCACTCCATTTCCTGCATTTAGGCCCTTTATCACAAATCCACACCGTTCCTCCTAATTGCACCAAATTATAGATACACTTTGAAACCCTGCTGGTAACACTGTCCATTTGATATTTTGGACAACGCTCTACATTCCCTACATTTAGAATAACAAACAAACTTAACTTGAAAACCATGTATTAAGGCCCTAGAATCATTCATGTCCGTGTAGTGTAAATGTAAGAGTATTTTAATAAGTCTATTGTTGACTGGCAATTGGGGCTGCATCACGTCGCCCCTACCAGTGTTCTGGTGCAGAATTGCGAAAATAGTTGAATATTGCGCTGCTTATAAATTGCAGTCACGGGGAACAATTAGTGCAAAAAGACTTCTTTTGCCCCTTAAAACAGTTATCATCATGAACATATTATGCATCTGTATAAGTGCAATGGTGTTTGTGCAATACATTGAGGTTAACAGCTGCAATAAGCGTTGGTCCTTTCAAATTTACCGTAATTTATTCCGAAACTTATCGTTGGGCGCTATGTGTCCATAAATGATATGATTGCTACCTCAGGAGCTCGGGACAGCCGAAGTTTTCCAAAGTGTTCTGATCCTTTTCCTACGGCGCTATGCGACAAAAGACGACACTATCGGTCTCTTCATTTCTAACAGACAATGAGATATAGGCCCTAGGCAGTGTCTTTTATTTCGCTTATTCTTCTTTCTAATCATTTTTAGAAATTTGCAAATTACATGTGTCAGTGCTGTAGTTAGTAAATACCGTTTCCTTATTCATTATTATCATTATCATTAGGGGAAAATGATCTAAATGTTACGCCCATTATACTGTACTGCTTATCACCCTCACTACATCAAACACCACCAACTCTACCTCAAAAAGTTTTTTTTTTCTTTCGGATAGTTAAGGTATCATATTATGCCAGTTCTGTAGTAGAATTCACTATCATCCATAACACTAATAAATCCACCGGGCGAAGCCGGGCACTACTACTAGTTTATATATATATATTACAATTTGCCTTACGTCCCACCGACACAGATACTGTAGGTCTTATGGCGACGATTGGATAGGAAAGACTAGGAGTGGGAAGGAAGCGGCTGTGGCCTTAATTAAGGTACAGCGCCCATTTGCCTGGTATGAAAATGAGAAACCAGGGAAAACCATCTCCAGGGCTACCGACAGGGGGGGTACGGACCCACTATTTTCGGAATGAAAGCTCACAGCTGCACACGGCCAGCTCTCTCCGTCAATCATATCATACTATATCATAATATAATCCTTTTTATTGGGCTGGACGGAGGGAAAGTGCCAAGTCCACAAATTGGTAATACGCAGGGCCGTCGCGACAGGTGCGGTCACGCCAGGCCCCGCACTTCAGGCCATTTTTTTTTTCATAAATGAAAATAAATAAATAAATAAATAAATAAATAAATAAATAAAGATAGTGTGTTTGATTCAGTCCAGCCCAAATTAAAATTTGTCCTCCGCTATGTTGATATGATAGCAGAAACTCCAAGGATCGTCGAATCGTTCATCGAGTTTTTGGAGGTACACGACACTACGGGAAAGGGGTTAGCTGAGGTTTTAGGAGTATTGGAGGATAATGATCTTGATATCATGGACTGTTGGGGACAAGGGAATGACAAGGGTGCTAATATGAAGGCCAAGTACAAGGGAGTGCAGATGCGAGTAAAAAATACTAATATAAGAGCAATGTTCATGGCATGTGTTGCACATAATCTTAACTTACTTTTGGGTGACATGGTTAATGCAATAATAACGCTGTGACATTTTTTGGTATAGTTCAGCGCCTGTACACTTTGTTTGTAGCTTCCACGGAAAGGTGGGACATTTTGTGCGAACCATGTCCTGACCTCCTCACACTAAGATCTTTAGCTAGCACGAGATGGGAATGTTGAATTGGCAGTGCCAAGCCCATCAGGTACCAGTTAGGCAAAGTAAACGAAGCTCTAGAAAAATTGGCAGAAACTACCAAAGATCCTGTTACCCGGTCAGAGGCCCAATCTTTGTTGCTTCATACAAGTTCGTATGAATTTGTTTTAAGCCTCGTTATCTGGTACGATATTTAATTTTCTGTAAACTCAACAAGTAAAACTCTCCAATCTGAGAAGACTTCGTTAGATACGACTTGAACCGAACTTCAGGGCCTAAAGTCATTTTTTCAAAATTATCGCAACACTGGCTTTGAAAGTGCAATGTCCACCGGTAGAGAAATAATGGAAAATTTGGGCTATCCAAATAAATTTTCTATTCGCCGTCAAGGCAATCGCAAAAGGTTCCTTGATGAAATAAAACAGCAAAATGATCAACAGGTGGAAAAAACTGAAGAGGAACTTTAAAAAGAAGCTGAAAATAAATTTCGGCTTATTACTTTTTGTCTGTCGTAGATACTGCACTGAGCTGCGTAGAAAATAGATTTAACGAAGTTTTTTTTTTCTCGGAATACTTTGGATTTCTCTTCGATCCTTCCAAGCCTTCCAAATTGGAGGAAAGGCAATTGAAAGACCATTGTCAAACACACTCTAATTTTCTAAGAGACGGGGAGCTTGAAGATTTGGATGCAGAGGATCTTTTTCTAGAGCAACAATTATTTAGGTACGCTGTTCCGTAATCTGTAAAAAGTGCTTGCGGTGCACTAGAGTACTTAGCCCCGATAAACGAGTCCTATCCTAATATAACGACGGCATATCGAATTATGCTTACAATTCCTATAACGGTTGCGTCGGGAGAAAGGAGTTTTTCCATTTTGAAACTAATCAAAACAAGTAGTTCCCTGAAGAACTAAAGCCTCTTTTCATATATCCTACATGTTAATTTCCACTATCAACATACAAAATTTCAGTTTGATTGCTGTAATAGATTCGTAGATATTGAGAACCGACTAAATATTTCGGATGGTCGCCATGTTGGATTTTTATATATGTAGGTCATAGTTATGTACTGTTCCATGAAGATTATTGTGCACCTGTAACATTCAAACTTCAATCGCATGATTAGGATACAAGAAGTAAAAACGAGATTTTAAAATTTCACACAGCTGCCATCTTGTGTTTATGGAAACATTTGTATAAGGATTTAATGTACCAAGTTTCACTGCACTCGGATGGTTATATTGTGAGAAATGTCCATGTGAATATTTTTACTTCGCGTCATCGCCATGTTGGATTTGTGATCGCCAGGTTATTGAAAGTCCTATAGGTGAACTTATGTTCATAGCCCATATGAACATTAAAAAAATCAGTTTGAGTGCTGTAATAGAATCGTAGATATTGAGAACCGTCTAAATATTTCGGATGGTCACCATGTTGGATTGTTATATGTATAGGCCATAGAGTCATGTACCATTAAAGGAAAATTATTGCGTAGGTTCATTATTAAAACTTTCACTTCGATCGCATGAATACGACACAAGAAATAAAAACTTAATTTTAAAATTAGCACAGCCGCCATCTTGAGGTTATGTCAACAATTGAACTGAATTAAGTACCAGTACATTACAATGTGTATAAACATTTGCTGTGCCAAGTTTCATTGCGTTTGGATCATTAAATCGCAAGAAAAGTCTATTTAAAACTTTCAAATCCGCGTGGCCACCATGTTCGTTTTGTAATTAACAGATTTTTGAAAGTCTCATAAATGAACTTCCAGTAGTACAAAACTTCAGGGTGATAACGGTAATAGTTTCAGAGATATAGAATGCCGGTGAAATACTTCGCACAGCCGCCATCTTGAGATTATGTAAACAATTGAACGAAGTTAGATGTCAGTGCATTACAATGTGTATAAACATATACTGTACCAAGTTTCATTGCGTTTGGTTGGTTAAATCGTGAGAAACGTCTATTTAAAAGTCGCGATTTCACTTGGCCGCCATGTTGGTTTTGTAGTTGCCAGGTTTACAAAAGTCATATAGGTGAACTTCTTGTAGTTCCCTTTATCACTGTACAAAATTCCAGGGTATTCTCGGTAATAGTTTCGGAGATTAGTTTCGGAGATATTGTATCATCATTCTCTACGGCTTATCCCAATTAATTGGGGTCGCCGGAGCCAACCCGGCTCATTATGGTTTTGGCCGGGGATTTAAGACCGGATGCCCTTCCTGACGCCACGTGATTTTTCAGGTGAAAATTCCACCCCGCTGTCACCGGGATTCGAACCCCGGCCGTCCGGGTGAAAGACGAGCAGCTAAGCCACTACGCCATCACGCTCCCCCTTCCAGAGATATTGAATGCTGATGAAATAATTCGCACACCCGCCATGTTGGATTGGTGAGACGTACTTAAATTTGAAGGGCACCGTCGTGGTCGTCTGGAATAGTGCTATGAACTTACCGAGTTTCATTGAAATCGCTCCAGCCGTTAAGATTATATTAGGGACACACACACACATGAATCACACACACACGCACACACAGACAGACACACGGACAAAATGTGATCTCATAAGCCTATTTTTCCATAAATGAAAATAGGCTAAAAAGCTATTTGCGATCAACGATGGCGCAGGAGCATCTGAACGGTTTGGCTACTCTGTCAATTGAATGTGAAACGGCCAAAAAATTAGAAATGAACGATTTAATGAGCACTTTTGCCCTAGCAAAGGCCCGCAAAGCGCCTTTTACATAAATAAAAAGCTCTAAATACTAAACATAAAACAGATTTTTTTAAATAAAAAATTAAAGCCTGCCATGTAAACCATGTTATTTCTCGAACAAAGGGGCCGTTCAGCTGATATGCATCGGTCGAAGTAGACTTATAGCACGTTTAGTAGTTTAGTTTAGGAAAAACTGTATAGCTGAAGAAATGTTGAAACATGTAAACGTGATTGCGTATTATTATTAATGATGTGCGTTTGGGTAAGAAATTACATCAAGGACATGCTTCGTTTTCCATAATATATTATTTATGCCAAAAAAATCACCTGTGTTAGCTCATTATATCAGGTGCTTCCTGTATCCAATTTTATGCTTAGGCCTATCCTATTTGTTGTGGTTTGTTTAGAAACTAGAAATGTAATAAAATGAGTTTTAACTAGCCTAAAATTTTAATTTCTTTTAAAACATCACTCTCCGTACAACACATCCACTTACAGTCTAACGCTATCAGTGAGAGAGAGAAGACATTGAGTGACGAGGAGAGGTAGGGGCGGAAGTAGGTGGTAAGTGAAGGGTAGACAGATCACTAACACAAATGCAGCGGCTGTCAAACGGTGATAGTCCTGCCATCTCTTGCCTTGCGATTGACGGCGGTGGGGATCGCACAGCCTTAATGTCTTTCATACTATGAATCTTCATCCATTGGAAACGTTTAATTTCTTCCATTATACGGTTACACCACTTTAACAGGTATCGAATGCACGTTTCATAAATATCATGTTCTACAAATGCAATTCGAAGCCATCTTCAGTGAGGGATTTCAGAGACTTTTTGACTTTAAGAGGTAGACATTTATTTTCCATCCTATCATTCAATGTGGCCAGAGCTGAACCTAATATATCACAAACTTCTGCTATAGAGAGCGTTTCTTTTTCTATGTATGGAAGTTTGTTGTAAAAAATATGCATATTGGAATGAACAAACCACATGTAAAGCTCAGAAAACTCGTTTTCACAAAAGGACCTAATTATAGCAGGAACAGAATTTGAAGGCTGTACATCAGCTCCTTGTTGCAAACAATTATGCAGTACATGTGCTGGGCATCCAACCCCGATTATATGTTCATTTAATTTACTTTTATGTGCTGAAAATACGTTTTTTCCTTCTCTACGATTAACCCCTCCAAAATTTACATTTGCATTGTCTCAACTAAAAGAAACGCATTTTGCAGAAATATTATGCTTCTTAAAAGTCTGGGAACATAATTGGACATAGTCTCTGATGTTTCATTAGGACAGGTTTTAGTTCTAAGACTTTTTAGTTTGAATACAATTTTCTTTATAGTCGAAATATTGTAAAACAATAGGAAAAAGTTTCAAAACCCCATGGTTGCTAGCATCAGTACCTACTCCGAACAAAGGAAGACCATTATTCTATGTTTTAGTGATAATGTCAATGGAATGAGGGGCATTTACGTAATTTATGCTAGCTTCAGTTTTGGTTCTAGCGCATGATATTTTGTTAGCAATCTCAGAATCTGCAAACAGCACTTTATCCAACTTGGATATGCAGTCCACAGATATATACGACTGATGGTGAGAAACAGTGTGATAAGCCAATGTTGCCTCTGTTGCCAAAACTTTCCTGTCTAGTGGTAATGTTTAATCGGGAAAAAATGAATCAATATTACTGCTAAAAGAACTGCTTCTAATTGTTTTTCTAATGTTTTCACTAGCAATATGTCTCGATCACCTGCACCTTTATTTCCAACAGTTACATAACAGTCACAAATATAACATTTCGTCTCACTTTCGTTACGTCCCTCTCTAAAACACGGGTACTTTGTTTCAATTTCTCCGAGAACTTACATTTCCTCTTTTGTGCCTCGCCACTTTTGAGTGATGACATACTGTTATTATTCAAACAAACACTCCACTCACTCAGAAGGTCCGAATCCAACTAGCACAAAAACAAAACTACGTAATACCGCTGCCAGCATTACTTGACTGGTGAATCCCCGCCGAAAATTCCCCGGCCCCGACCGATCACGTCCATATCACGTCAGGCGGTGTCACCACTTTGGTGACAGGCCTCTCAGACAGCTCTAACTTAAGATAAGGTTTATTATTAAGTGAGTAAATGACGTAGTCTGACAGGGGTATACAGAATATAGACTGAGAAAGAGGAAGTGCAACAAAAATAGCTTTGCAGCAGAGAAAACAATAGGAAACTGAATGACTAAGAATACAATATGCATAAAGCCGGACATTTAATAGCAAATAATATATGCCTGCCGGACAGAGGACAAGTATGAAGAAAGGAGGACATGTCAGGCAAATGCCGGACGGTTGGTCACCCTACCCGACTGGCGTTGTTGTTGTTTAATTTAGGTACTTTGCGATATCGTGTACTTGGGTGTGTGTTCAATCTGTCTGATAACCTGTGTCATTGTGATGGCTATACTAGTGTGTGCAATTGTGTAGGATTTTGGATAGGAGGCGGCTGTGGCCTTAAGTTATGTACCATAATGTACATAGTTTCTATGAGATGATAAGTTACCCTCTCCTGGCTGAGTAAAATAAGACGAAGCAATCTGACAGCTGTCAGTGGGCCACGTCTCCTCTGCAAACTTAAATATTATTTCTAATAACTAGATCGAATCGTTTTGTGACATGAGAGTACAAATGGTATACTAATGTTGCGAAAGTTGCGGGAAAAAAAAAGAACCGTATAGTGTACCTTTAAACTACTGTAGTCTACTCTAATAGTGTGATCTGTATGCAGATCTATCATCGTCAATCTCCACTTGATTCTACTGTTCGCAGCAACATTCGTTGATTCGTACTATGTGCACCTTATGCATTATCGTGCATATTGTTTGCTGTCTTAAGACAGCCTTAGACACGTTATTGTTTAGTACAATATTACTTAAGTCGGCATGTACTTTAGTTAAGGGGTATTCCAATGTGTTATTCCGTGAAACTTTTTGATATTACTACGTGTATGTATACTGTTACCTCAGTATATGCATGCGCATGTATTTATGTTGTTAAAGTTTACGTTCAGACCCTGCGCCTATATCGTTATATGCACGGAATAAGGACGTGTACCGGATAATACAATCATGCCGTACAATAGTAGTGCGTAGTCTAGTCATCCCGTCCATCCCGTCTGAGCTGCGGGGTAAACGCAGTTCACTATCATACTGATAGATAGCGTTACGCGTGCGTATGGCACCGGTTCCAGAACCCGGAGCATCGACTCTCAGGGTCCAGGAATCAGTTCTTTCCGTCGCTGGCCCATCTGTACTATACACAGGTCGCTCGCACTCGCAGCTTTAGTCAAAACCACCTTAAGTTACTAAAAAACAATATGGCCGCCACATCGGTGTTACCAACTAACATCATTCAACACCAAAAAGTCATCAAGCACTTCCATGTATCAAGTAACCCAAAGGAAACCAAATGATTGAGACCTCTTTGCCTACGTACATTTTACATTAACTTGTGAGGCAGTACTTGCTCGAGTAAGGAACAACTTGGTCATTAGTCCCCGGTGGCCAAACTCATAAACAGTATTACAGTTGTGATGTTAACTTTGGGTTTCTTCATTGCCTTTTATACCACCTTATGAAATGAAAAAAAATCAGAATTAATAATACTTACTCAACGCTTTTTCCAGTTTTTCTGAGCTATAGATGAACTAGTGCTTTTCTTTTCTTCTCACATTTTTAAAAATATAATTGGTTCAAAGGCGATGGTTTTATATTTTTAGGATGAATGTTCAGGAAAGGATTCAGGAATAGGAAAGAAATAAAATGGTTCATAATTGCAGATTTGTATTAATATTTATTATATCTTGATTTTTGGAAAGTGCTCATTTGTTGCGTACACAGAACTTCGTGGAGACAGGATCGAGACAAGCTGCACATAACTTAATAAAATATAATAAAAGGCTTTTTCAATGCTTAGGCCCAAATCCCCTCCAAGTAGTCTTGGATTTTACGAACAATACTGAAAAAGAGAAAAAAAGAATTATTAATATACATCCCATTAAATGAGTGGAGATCATGATTAACCTCCCAAAGACATCAGGTGGTGTTAAATGGAGGATTCTGTCTCTTGAGAGCTTTGCCGATATTACAGACCAGTGCAACTATTGCCGACAGTCGAAACGATGAATGGTATGACAATATACAGCATCAGCAGCTTTTTGAAATACTGTTCCTCTTACTCGTACTTTAACTGGCTTGAAGCTGGTAACTTGCCTCTTCATTAAGCAACATTCTATTTAGAAAGATAAAAGCAATACAGAGAGTGTGTGGGGGGGGGAGTAAAAAGGCCCAAGTATAAAGTCAAATTTAATTTATGAACATAATATCAAAGTGAGTCTCAATTGATCTAACTATAGGCTATATTTTCTTTTTCTTTATGGGGGGGGGGCACCCGTAGCCTGCTCCTCCCCCTGACTGTCAACCCAAGCTACACCGTGGGTAGGTTTTTGCTAAGAATTAACCTTACCCACAAGGGAAGATGGAGAGAGAAGTAAAGGGAAGTGTGTTTCGGACAGAGGGAAAAGTGTGGATAATAGGACGAAAGTCCAACATCAAATACAAACAATTTTTAAAGAAGAATGCCACCGCAAAGCCCGTGAAATCACCAAAGTGAGTGGGGACCTGAATACAGCTAACAGGAAACGCAGCTAGAGCTTGGGCTATTTGCGGGCGAGAAGAGGTGGTACCTTCCTTTCCAAGCCAAGATTCGGCTACTATGGGGAAGGGTGGTGGTCTGGCAAAGAAAGAAATGATGAGTTTCCTATGTATCTTTTCAAAGGAGTTTGTTTTAAACAAATATTTTGAAGAATACAAATAGTTTGAATTGGCCGTGATGTTTTAATTCTTGAAATTGTAGAATTTCTAAAAAGTGACCGAATGTTTCCAAGAAGGATAGGGATAAAGCAATTATACCCTTGGGAATAATTTTGGTAAGAGCACCAATAGTTGCATTTAGGAATGACAAAGCTTTTACCCAGCAAAGCGCCGACTAAAAGTTTAGACAATGAGAAAAACTTAAATTTGGAAAACCAACCATAAGTTGTAGAGAAAATCTCAACAAGCAGGAAGCTGGCAGAGCGAGCTATGCTTGCCTTACTAGCTAGTTAGAATTGGCTATCAAAGCTAAGAGAGGCTTTAATAAGTTTGTGACTAAGAGTTCTTGCTCAAATGCAACAAAAAAGTGGAACCGTTATTAATTTTATTTGCGAGGTTTTTAAATTTAAGCCCATAGTAAGAGTAGGGGAAGACAGGATCTTGCCTAATCGTTATTTCATAGAAAATGATCAAGCAAAAATATAAATTTGGATTTATTTAACAAAGCAAAAAGTGTAATCATTTTTTCATTTTCATATGTAATTTGATTTTATAAACCATTGGGGTCGCAGACCTCCTAAAATCATTTAAAGCTTGCACGAGGCAATTGACGTTTGTTTGTTTGTTTGTTTGTTAGGAACCTTTTATAAGCACTAAAATCTTCGTGAGATTTTGAAATGGTGCTAAGATTAATAAATAGAAAATTTAAAGATAATTAACGTAATTAAAGTTAAATAATAAACCAAGTACAAGAAGTGTACTTTAAGGATTTCTAGATGGGTATCTTAGAAATATGAACAAATAACAACTTCGAAAGTAACAACAACAACAACAACAACAACAACAAAAAAAACAGGGAGAAATGAAATAGAAGTTTCTATAACTTCTTATATTGATACAGAATTACTTTTAGAGTTTATACAAATAGGGCAGGTCACTTATTGTGAAACCTGAAGAGAAAAATTAAAAGGAAGTTTCTAGAACTTATATATTTAAGTTAAACAGGATCACGAGGAAAAAATGGGGCCAGTTACCCTTTCGTGAAACCTGGATTAAAGAGATTAATGAAAGGTTTGGTAGACAATAACCAATTCTTGTGCTAGCAAGAAAAGAAATAGATTAATAGGCAGTTTCTAACTGCTGATATTTATACAGAGTGAATAAGTAGTAAGTGGAGAAAGTTGGGAGGGCGCCTATGGTTTGGCGAGGCCTCGTTGCAAAATACATAAATTTAAAGATTAACCTAATTTGTTAGTAAAGAGGGATTGAGGAAGAGGAAATAAGAACTTTGTAGAGAAAGTTCTTGGCCTATTTTATTTATTTCGGACGAGCGCGACGCGGATGAGAAATCGAACGAACACTGTTTCACTATAGTCTATTGACGTGGTTGAAAAGTTCACTATTGTAACACAGAAAGTTTATAGCAAGGAAAATTATTGCAATGGTGAAAAATAACTAGTTGCACTAGATTTGCGAGAGTCTATTGCGTTGAAAATTTGTAGGTTATAGTTGAGTACAGGAGAAAAATTCCAACGGAGGAAGAAAAATTAGGTGTTGATTGGCTGTTCATAAGGAAAATTCCTTGGTTAGAAAAAGTATTCCCATATGTGAGTGGAAGAAGGTTTAACTTATAGATGAATTGTTTGGCATGGAAAATTCCAGAACAATCATAACTGTTGATATTGACAGAAAAAGTCCAGCGGTGGAACGAGCTAAATTTTCTACAGACAGTGGGTAATTTAACGATGTCCCACGTTGTGAGAAATTATCTCAGTTAATATGCATAAGAAATGCTGCTTCATTTTAAGATTAGCTTAGATAGACAAAGCCCAACATCGGAAATCCCGCGAAGATGGTTATTGCCCCCACATTTAGCAATTTGACACTGTCTGTAAATGATGGTTAAAAAGCATGTAGCTATTTAAAAGCAATTAAAATGAGTTGAAGAACGTTGAAGTAGTACTTACCTCATTTCTGATGAACGGCGATTCTACTAGTTGACCGTTAGTTACGATCTGGACATGGCGTCCAATTTAAAAGTTTGTCTCTCGAGGAGAGGAGACGAGCTCTAGGTAAGCTCCGACTGGAAGTCTTGACGACTGTAGCACAAGTGAGGCCAGCTCAACGAAGTGCGGAGAGACCAGGGAAGGGAAAAGAGTGGGGGTAGGAGACAAAGGAATATACATAAGAATAACCAACATTGTAAAAATTAATTCTCTTGATGAAATGGTCTTCAAAGAGTTGATAGCAGGCGTCACTAGCGAAGCCTGGTGGATGAGAAAGTAGACTAAGTCCTCTTGATCACAGAGATGATAGCGGGCGATGGCGACGAGATCTGGTGGCCAGATTGGTAAGGAAGTCCTCTTGTACATGGAAAAATTGAGGAACTTCAGAGATTCGCTGCTAGATGACGCTAGGTGGGTCATGGAAGATATACACACATCAAAAAAAGTTTTGCATCACCTCGGTTCCCAGATCTCCGGCATATAGACGTTGACTGTGTATATTGTATCCAAGATACAGTCCCTTTGACTGTTCATAGATGTCACTAAAACTGCTCAAAGATGTAAACAACCATGCATGAGCAGGGCCTATTAGACGGAGGGGGTACGACAGCCGATCAGTTCCAGTCATTCCACCAGGACGAAGGTACGCTGCTCATGTTGTCTGTAGTTCTACCATGCCTAGAAGGTCAATACCGCAGTTCGATCGCGTCCGCATTGTTACTTTGTGTCAAGAAGGGCTCTCAACAAGGGAAGTTTCCAGGCGTCTCAGAGTGAACCAAAGCGATGTTGTTCGGACATGGAGGAGGTACAGAGATACAGGAACTGTCGATGACAGGCCTCGCTCAGGCCGCCCAAGGGCTACTACTGTAGTGGATGACCGCTACTTACGGATTGCCGCTCGGAGGAACCCTGACAGCAATGCCACCATGTTGAATAATGCGTTTCGTTCAGCCACAGGACGTCGTGTTTCAACTCAAACTGTGCGCAATAGGCTGCATGATGCGCAACTTCACTCCCGACGTCCATGGCGAGGTCCAGCTTTGCAACCCCGACACCATGCAGCGCGGTACAGATGGGCCCAACAACATGCTGAATGGACCCCACGGAATTGGCATCACGTTCTCTTCACCGATGAGTGTCGCATATGCCTTCAACCAGACAATCGTCGGAGACGTGTTTGGAGGCACCCTGGTCAGGCTGAACGTCTTAGACACACTGTCCAGCGAGTGCAGCAAGGTGGTGGTTCCCTGATGTTTTGGGGTGGCATTATGTGGGGCCGACGTACGCCACTGGTGGTCATGGAAGGCTCCGAAACGGCTTTACGATACCTGAATGACATCCTCCGACCCATAGTGCAACCATATCGGCAGAATATTGGAGAGGCATTTGTCTTCATGGACGACAATTCTCGACCTCATCGTGCACATCTTGTGAATGCGTTCCTTCAAGATAACGACATCGCTCGACTACAGTGGCCAGCATGTTCGCCAGACATGAACCCTATCGAACATGCCTGGGATATGTTGAAAAGGGCTGTTTATGGACGTCTTGACCCACCAACCACTCTGAGAGATTTACGCCGAATTGTCGTTGAGGAGTGGGACAATTTGGACCAACAGTGTCTTGATGAACTTGTGGATAGTATGCCACGGCGAATACAGGCATGCATCAATGCAAGAGGACGTGCTACTGGGTATTAGAGGTAGTGGTGTGTACTGCAATCTGGACCACAAATGCTGAAAGTCTAGCTGTATGATGGTACAACATGCAATGTGTGGGTCTCATGAGCAATAAAACGAGCTGAAATGTTGTTTGTGTTGATCTCTATTCCCTTTGTATTTAACGGTTCCGGAACTCTTGGAACCGAGGTGATGCAAAACTTTTTTTGATGTGTGTATATCTAGAACGGACTCACAGGTAGTATAAGCAAAGTATACCAACAAAGAGAAACCAGATCACTGTTGGTGTTTGCGAAAAAAAAAAAGGAAGTAATGAAATAAAGCAAAGAGAAGCAAAAGCTTACTCTGTCTTACCGTGTATTCCAAAGAATACACCACACCGCCTCCGATATGCTGTTATAATAGTCTTAGATAGTAGAAGGAAACAGTCATGGGATTGGAAGGATTTGCCCTTTTGAGGCTTAGTGCCTGTCCCCACGCACTGCATGTTGAAAGGCATATGGATATATGGTAGGACGAAGGGCCAGGTAAAAGTCCTGAAGGAAGAAATGGAATGTGCCTACAGGTGACACCTGGTAGATTTGGAGAGAGCACATGCAAGTATGTGGTCCAGGATAGATATGTGTTATGTTAGTGTTGCTGTGTCGTGCTCATTTGAAAGTTTCATATCGAAAGCCAGAATGAATATATTGGGGGTTTATTCTACGCTGGGACTAGCAAGGACCTGCAACTGGGCGTCAACACTGTCAAGTCTCTGAATCCCGAGAGGGACTGGCCACAAATGCTAAGAGCACAGGCTTTTCTTCTTTCGGCTTGGGCATGGTGGCGTGGCGGTCAAACTGTTGGACTCTCACCAAGGTTCGATTCCCGGTCAATGCATGTGAGATTTGCGAAGTGAAATGCCATGTCCTGTGGTTCGCATTCCACGTAAAAAGGAGGTCCCGTGGCTCATAATCACAAGATTCACGGTCACGTAAAACTATAATCTTCCTTTCTTTTCTTCTTTCGACGATATGCCATAACTACTTCCACACTCGGCCTGCAAGACTTAAACTGAAAATTAATAGTATGTTAGAACTAAGAGAACTCTTATTTCTAGTTCTTAAAATATAACTAATTAGCATCCTACATTACCAGACGATTATGAGAAATAAGCTTACGAGTGAGAGACGTGTGGCATACCATTCTTCCCTTTTGGTACACTAGATATGCAGAAGTGGACACCAACTAGCTGCCTGGAGTTTAAATGCAGTCACTCAGTAAAATTCCTTTTGGATGGAAAAGGAGAAATATAAAGAACTTACTGCGGCGAGTATAAGATACACATGGTAACGCAGGACATATCAGAAATATAAATTTGACTTAATCATCACTACTGTTAAAAGAAGATAGTCTTTGACCAACAGGAGAGTAACTTGTACAAAGGCTTTAGGCAGGCAACACTGGAAAATACGACGTACAGTACATATGGCTTTTATACTGAACTTCACTTACATTGTAGGCAGGAAGTTTGTGGCCACTGCTTGAAAGCGTAGAAAGTAGAAGATTGGGGTGCAACGTAACACTTTCCCGGGGGAGCATTATACTCCACCCCATCCTAGCTGACACACATCAAGTAGCAATAACCACATGCCTAAGTCCAACATCACAATGGAACAGCTAACTCCTCTTCATCGTCTTCGGCTGTATCAGTTTATTCCTCCGATGCAATGCCTCCATGGTGAATGACGAGTCCATCTACCTCAGGAATGTTTCTCACCTCTTTGTCGAAATACTCTATTATTCTCTTTTCTGTATGCCCTATCCCATTCCTCCATATCTCATCCGTCACCTATTGCAGAATATTTACACATAAATTTTGTGAAATTCTAGATACATTTGTGTTATGCTACCATCCAACCCCTCTCCATGTCCTTACAAGTGCTTCCTAGGCACAGTTTCACCAGTTCCGCTTATCGAACTGACTCCCCTGCCTTCAAACAGTTTTTTCTGGTAGGGTGTCGTAATAGCTCGATAATAGAGAAGCCGTATTCATGACGGAATTACAGGTCCCATCTCGACCTTGTCAGATTTCATCGGCTGTGTGCTTGGCTGTTACTGGCGGTTCGACCCTTCGCGTATTTTTTCACACCAATACGCTTCATGTTCCCGCTTCCCTATATAGTGACGCTTCGCTAATTCTCATTAACTAGATTGTGCAGAGATTGGATATTACTCTGTAGATAGGCCTATATTTACTTGCCCCGATGATTTCTTTATACAGATACATATACGAGGAGTCGAAGTGAAATTCTTAGATCTTAAGCGTACGTTACGTTTCTACGAATTACACAGGTCTACAAATTAAAACTTGTTGAGAGCTGTTTTACATCTGAAGGGTGATTTTTAATATTTCAGTACCGCTGATTTAAGAAATGACTTCAGTTTTTCCCCAACACATAAGGTGTTTTGACAAATCAAGATTGAAATATGCACATGTTTTCTTCCAAAAATGAGTAATCATGATTTGTGTATGAGTTAAAAGAATGATTTTGTGAGTTTTGTAATTACCAAATTTATTATATCCGTTAACGCCTCTCACCGCTGGGTCCGTGGTTCAAATCCCGGTCACTCCATGTGAGATCTGTGCTGGACAAAACGGAGGCAGACAGGTTTTTCTCCGGGAACTCCGGCTTTCCCTGTCAAAATGTCAATCCAGCAACTCTCTCCACTATCATTTCATTTCATCTGTCATTCATTTAATCATTGCCCCAGAGGAGTGCGTCGGGCCTCCTCGGCAGCCGGCACAGTTCATATCCTCGCCGCTAGATTTATTCCATCCTGACCCGGTCGGAGACTGGAAGCAAGCTGTGGATTTTTCATTTTTTCCGTTAACATTATAAACAGCACGTCAGTAAACTCTTCTTCGATTCGTACCGAATGTTTCTCTTGGATTTTTCCGTAGAATTCCTACATAGCATACAGAAGTTATCTTAAATCACTGACTTGTTCCATCGTCCTTGGTGTCTTCTCTCCATTCCTTGAATATCCCGGTGGAACCTCTCCCCTTGTTCCTCACTGACTGCCTCCATGTTGTCAGGAAATACGTTCAAATGTGAGAACAGCAAGTGTAGTTTAAGACTATTGATTAGGGATCGAGCATTTGGGCACTGAAAACGTTTAAAATATGCATGCAATTATGCTCTAAAATGTACAAAATATGCATTAAAATTGAAAAATATGCACTTAACAATAAGCCAACGTTATTCACTCTTTCCCTCATTTGCCGTAATTTGTGCAGTCGTTTTTGTATGTTGTTAAAGTTTAAATTTATTTCCATATTTAAATTCCTTGGAGCATACTTGGCAATGACTACAATGTCATCTGTTGGATAATCACTATTACCCGACACCCACTGATATAATAAATACTATCTGCTGCTCGTCTCTTTAGGCATTTTGAGCAAAGAATATGCAGACTAAGGATAAAGTAACACAAACTCCACACAGAACTAACCCCGGGTGGTTGGCTGCCGGAATGGTGGAAGGAATGTCCACCCCATTCCCTTCTTGAAATAGACACGCTTTAATTACTGTTATGTCGTTATCTGTTGCTCAGAAAGTTTCTTACAAGGGATGTCCAACACGCAGGCAAAACTAATTTTGTTCAAGATGTTTTAAAACATACTTAATATTAAATGTATATGCATTTGTATATGCTGTTATTCTCAGAATATGCAGTAAATCCAATAAACCCACACAATATGTAATTGCATATGCGCATATTCATAAAAAAACGGTCCCTACTCATGATGCACCCCAATGTTTTTAACTTCTGTAGCCTGTTGTTCAAAATTTTGACATAATCAGTATGTCTATTGCTTCCTAGAAAATTGTCCATAACTTCATAACACGTTTGAAATGCCATTTTTGACCAAAAATTCAATTTTCGTTTTTCATTGAAAATGGAAGCCGTATTTGTCTGCTTCAAATTAGCATATATTTCATGTCAATATTCCTCCTATAAGTAGTTAAAAACAATTTAATGTGGGCTCGTGTGCACATGTCTAGCGGACATGGTTCCACAGCATCATACTTGCATCTAGATATCCCGGAATATCAACTAAGGTATGAAAATCATGAAAAAGACATATATTAGATAAGTGCAAGTGTAGGATCCAGGTTCATCACACCCGAAGGATTACAGTTTTTAATATGTCTTAAGTTAGTATATTTGGCCCTATCACAAATGTGCCTTTTCCGTTATTCTCAGAATTAAAATCGTATACATTTGATGCCTTTCAAATTAACAAAATCAATATAAAAAATTGACATAAGAAAATTGTTGATACATCAAATTGAAGCTAATGGATATGGGAATGCTATGAACTAGGAATTTTTGGATACTTTGAAAACTTAAGCCACCTTGTGAATGTTAAGCAATGATAAAATTGCATATCTTTTTTTGAAAAATGAAAAAAAAAAACAACACTCTGTTGCAGATAACTGCACTATTCTAGTTCAGAACATTGTATGCGTTAAATAGAAGAACTCAGTAAAATAAATTTGATGATTGAATCGTCTTAATATTTAGTCATTTTAGGGCATTTTGGAATTGATTTTTTGTGCGGGTTTGAAGCCATTTTTCAGTGTTACCTTAGTAAACAAGAGTTTAGTGCTTTTCAGTCGGTCAACACGAATTTACCAAAAAGAGCTTGGTTATGCCCTAATCCTGAAATAAATTACATGAGATTAATAAATTCACTGGGATGACCAGTTTCGATAGTCAAGCGATTATCATCAGATCCATTACATTTAGGCTATAAAATCTATGTTTGAAAATACAGGTGAAAATATTTACAATATTTACAATTATTTAGTTGCAGTATTGGTAATACAACTGTCGGTGTATGCTAAATGTAGTATATATGATGTTAGGTGAAATGCTAAATGGTGATAGAAATCCGGAGTTTGTATATTTGGAGTGACTATATGGTTGTAAAAATTCATCTATGGTTAAACTGTAATATTACAGGCTACTACTTATCTGGTTGTCTTCCTCGCTGGAGCAGTTTCGTGTTCACTCTTACTCCAGGTGTGGTCTACTGAAATGGGTTGTTATCTCAATGACACTGGTTTTTCTCTTTCTCCCCCTGTTCCTATGTGCTGTGAGAAGTCAGTGCAATGTGTTTTGTGGGATGTTGCCAAATCTAGATAAGATATATGTTATTGAATGAGGTGGGTCTAGAAGTATTAAAGACCGTGACACATTCCTCGCCACGCGTGGACTAATAGCCATTCAAACCATGGGCTGCCCGGTCTTTGAAGACGTCCCAGCACCTTTAATATTGCCGCGAATACCGGCCTTGGTTTATTGCAGAAAAAATACATCGAACACCTGATCCAGATAACATTTATCTATTAAAACCCCCTAATCCCCCCCCCCCCTTTTATCTAGCTTGGCTGTATCGCTAAGTAGTGTCTTGTTTCCGATAGGGTGTGTTTTTAGTAGAATGAAGAGGGATGAGCCCTCCATTAAAGTGTGTTCATTTAGATTGTTGGGATTATTTCGTTTGGCTAGGTGTATCTCGATTGCTTCCTTTATGTCAAGAGCTCTGCCTTTCGATTCGTGATGAATTATTTTTAGGTCAGTCTCGATTCTTCGTAAAGCTGTGCCCCGCGTTACACACGTTTGCATACGGCTGAATGTGTTCCGTATCTTATCGCATTCCTATGTTCATTATAACGTATCTACTCGTCTTCCACTCTGTCCGATGTAATTGGCTTGACAACCAGTGTCTTGGCACGTTATAGAATATACCCCTGACTTTGAATACGGGTCATGTTTATTTAGATTACTATATTGTAGGTGCCTACCGGTTGTGATTTTCGTTGTGAATGCTATTTTTATGCCTTGCTTGAATACGCTGCTGGGGAATACCGTACCACGCGGTTTGTAGGCACGTCCACAAAGCATCAACAGTGGCGGCAGTTCGACATGAACGAACACGTTGCCGACCGACCGACTATATCCCAGACATGTTCGATGGGCGACATGTCAGGGGAACGGGCAGGCCAGGGAAGCAGAGCTATCCGTTGTTCTGCGAAGAAGGCTTACACATTCCTCGCCACATGTGGGCGGGCATTGTCCTGCTGAAATATGGCATGTGGAACGGCCTGCAAGAGGGGCAGTGCCGCGGGCTTTAAAACTTCCCTGATGTATCGGTCACTGTTCAGATTGCCCGCAAGACATACGAGGAGCGATCACCTGTTATAGGCAATTGCGCCACAAACCATTACACCTGGTGTTGTCCGCTATGCCGCTCAACAATACAGTCTGCCGATTGCGTTCTCCACGCAGGCATCACTGTAGGACAGATTAAAGCGGGACTGATCCGAAAACACTACATTTCGCCACTCAGCCTGCCAGTGTAGGCGTGCACGTGCCCATTGTAGTCGGAGGCGTCGGTGGTTCCCAGTTAATGGAAGACGACGCAGTGGCATGCGTGTTACCAGTCCAGCCCTCAAAAGACGGCGCCGCACCGTCGACGCAGACATGTCCACCCCATTTGCAGTGCTCCAACGTCGAGCTAACACAGTGGACGACGCTGTTCTCTCCGATACGGCCATGCGGAGAAGATGGCGGTCGTCTCGCGCTGTGGTCACATTGCGTCGTCCTGTACCCTGTCATCGCTGTGTACGGCCTTAATGTTGACACTGCGTGCCCTGTACGAGCCGCAATGTCCCGGAACGACAGACCCCCCCTCCCCGGAGCCCAAGCATTCTGCCCCGTTCAACCGCCCTCACATGCTGATAGTGCACCTTGTGATGTCGGCGAGGCATCGTTGCACTTGTTTACACGTTTCCAGTTGGTATGACGGTCCCACGCCGACAGAACTGTGCGGAACACTGACCTGTCCGGTCCCACGACAGAGGGCACTGGTGGGCCAATGTGCACGCCATCTCTCTGCGATTTCAATCACTTAGTATGGTAGCGCAGGCCTACACGACCCCTGTTCTGGTAGTGTCTCCGACCATTTCTTATGGGTATCGCACTTTCTACAAACAGTAGTGTAGTTCGTTGAGAAGATTAATTTCAATAGATAGTATTATTGTAATTGTGTAATGGGTCATGCTCACAAGCAAGATAGTCAAATAAATAAAAATGGAGGTTATTAATTTTGAAATTTTTGTGATACGACTATATGTTCTTCGATTTTAGAATTAGGTTTACGACGTGTCCATTACGAATGAAAAAAAAAAAAGTCTCAAAATCTAAAACGGCAAAATCGTTGACCTGTGTTAGACTTTTAAGTCTTAAATCAGTGAATACTTTCTTGTAAAACTAGCAGTAGTGCCCTGCTTCGCCCGGTGGATTCATTTGTTTTATAGATGATAATGAATACTAATACTGAACTGGCACATGAGACTTAAACTAATAGAAAATATATATATAACATTTTGTGGTGGTGGTGGTAGTGGGGGTGATAAGTAGTTCAGTATAATCGACGTGATATTCCGGTCATTTTCCCGTAATTATAATGATAATAATGAATAGGGAACAGCTATTTACTGACTACAGTACTGCCACATTTAATTTGAAAGCGAAATGAAAAATATGATAAGAAAGAGGAGTACGTGAAATAAGACACTGCCTAGGGCCTATATCTCATTTGCTGTTAGAAAAGTCGTCTTGTCGCATAACGCCGTAGGAAATTATGCAGAGCACTTTGGAAAACTTCGGCTGTCCCGAGCTCCTGAGGTAGCAATAGTATCATTTATATCGCTACATAGCGCTCAAGGTTAAGGATCGGAATAAATGAACGTAAATTTGAAAGCACCAACGCTTATTGCAGCTGATAACCTCGATGTGCTGCACCAACACCATCGCACTTATACAGAGGCATAATATTTTCATGAAAACTGTTTTAAGGGGCCTAAGAAATCTTCTTGCACTCCCCGTGACTGCAATTTATAAGCAGCGCAAGATGTAACCGTTTTCGTAATTCTGCTCC
Organism: Meconema thalassinum; assembly: GCA_946902985.2. NCBI lineage: Eukaryota > Metazoa > Arthropoda > Insecta > Orthoptera > Tettigoniidae > Meconema > Meconema thalassinum. Next base: position 550,106,824 of record OX336389.2, read on the forward strand.
AGAACACTGGTAGGGGTGACGTGATGTAGCCTTCATTGCCAGCCAACAATAGACTTATTAAAATATTCTTACAGTTCCACTAACTACTACGGACATGAGTAGGGCCTTAAAACGTGGTTTTCAAGTTCCTTTTGTCTGTTATTCTAAATATAGCGAATGGTGAGGGTTGTCCAAAATATCAAGTGGGCAGTGTTACCAACAGAGTTTCAAAGGGTAAGTATGTAAAATTCGGTGGAATTAGGTGAAACGGTGTACAGTAGATTTGTGTTAAAGGGCCTAAATGCAGGGAATGGAGTGGTCTGTCCGAAATTTCATGTAGGCTAGACAGTGTTAATGTCGGGTTCCGAAGGGTAAGTATGTAAAATTTGGTAGAGATGGGTGAATCGGTGTAGATTTGTATAATTGACGACACAGACATTGAGCTCTATATATATAGATAATGCAGAGTACAATAATTGTAAGTCTCATCGCCACTTGATGTCACCTCAATGTTGACTCGTACACGTGAAGTGATTGAAAATCACACAGATTATCAGTCAAGTGACTATAATGACCACTACGTTTCTAGTCCCTAATTGAAGCAATTCCCCAGATGTTTTGTCTAATTTTACTACCCATTATTTTTCTATTTCTCGTAGCGTAAGCTTTCTGTGCTGTTTTAGTCAATATCCTTCATATTACCAGGTCTAAGCATCATTTAATTTCGATTACAGCACTGAGCAATGTTTGGAAAGAAAGCACTTGGCATGGTTCACCAAAGTGAGCATGACTGATATACATAATTGCCCTCCAACGGCAGATAGCAAGAAATCGGAAGGCCCTGGTCACTCCCGATGACGAACACTCGGCATCGTATACCTCCCTATCACACACCTGATTTCGATGTGTCTTAAAAATCATTTATCTCTCTTGTCGGGGAAAAAACTTTGGTAATCTCCCTTCCTCTGATATCTCACACTTGATTACTAAGCATTAAATGCCACTTTATCACAACCGTCTGCTATAGCTTAGGGTTATTCAGCTATAACAATGTTTCAGTTTATTTTTAGCCTACTTTTCACATTTTGCAAAAATGAGGAAAAAGTAGACTTAGAGATCGGGCAAATGTCTGTCTGTCTGGCTGTGTGTGTCCCCAGCCCTAGCAACTCCTTAGCGGCTGCAGCAATCGAAACAAAATTTGGTAGCAGTAAAGACCTATACCTGAATATCTCAACTCCATATTTGAAAATGTCAGTGCTACTACTGCTGAAAATCGCAATTGAAATTTGAGCTCCATGTTGGATATCTTGAAAGGTATGAATGGGAGCTATTTCAAAATTGGCACACGTATAGATATTAATATTGCAGTTACATTTCCAGGAGGCCATACATGACAGTGTTGCCAAAATAATTTTAAGCTTTCTGATAGGTCCACTTTTTAAATGCATATAACTTCTACACTATCAATTGGATTTCAACCAAATTTTGTATGTAATATGTGTTCATAAACAGATATGACTGAGCGTATTCTTAAGAGCCACCAGGGCTGCCAACTGTTGATAAATGCTCTCAATCTTTTTTAAAATCCAAATAGCCATATATCAGAAAGTATGCAAGCCGACAGCTTAAAACTATGCACACGTATAGTACCTGACATTCTAAATTAATTTGGAGTAACTAATATAGGCCTACGCCAGTGCTGCCAACACGATTTTAAGCCTGCTGATGGGTCCAATTTTAAAATGCATGTAACTTCTATACTAAATGGATTTCATTCAAAATTGACACAACAATAGATCATATTATTTCAGATTATTTCTGACCAATACATGTATGTCATTGTTGCCAACATGATTTCACGCGCTGTTAGTTCCAATGTTTAACTGCATGTAACGTCCATGCTATCCATTGGACTTCAACCAAATTTTGTATTCTGTACATGAAGGGATGGACCTAAGATTGTATTCAGTCACCAGGGCTGCCAACTGTAGTTCTCTATTAGGCTACATTATGCCAGGTACACAGTATTTCGAACCAATTAGAAGTTTCGATATTACCAACTTAATTTCGTCATTATTCTAGATAGATCCATATAGATTAATCATTGGCATGAATCTTAAATTTTAAGAAAAGTAGGCTCTATTGTTCGTCACGGAACTTCTTGTTATTTCATGCCTTGTGACATTTTATTTTGGTATTATTTATTTCAAACAGAATTAACAAATTTTAAACACCCTATTTTCAATAAGGGACAGGTACATCATCAGAAGGAAAATTCTGCATCAAATGACAACTACTATTAAGAATCTCGCTAACTAAAATTGTCCTCGACGATAGTAAATTGTTATTCATACATTCATCAAAATTGAAATCGCAACACCACAAAGGACTCCGTAGTTTTGTGTTGATTTTCCACGATATGGAAAAGCACCATGTAGGTATGTGAATTCCTAACATGTTTAGGACCATTGAATTTTTTTTACAGGTCTCCCGCGTGATTGGTCGCGGAGGAACAAACTTAATACTATGTTCTTACTGAGTTTCATTGAAATCGCTCCAGCCGTTTAGAATTTGTTAGGGATACACACACACTAGGCATGATGCAAGTTATCAGACAAATTCTAGAAACACCCGAAGTACATGGGGCTGACATGACCACGATGCCCTCCAAAAGAAACAGAGTTAGCAGCAGGAGACTTTTTTTGGTGTAAACAATTATATTGCTCATACGGAATTATTATATATATAATATTTTACATGCCGTGGTACGGGGTAAGTTGGAAGTTTATATATCCCATGACGCGTTGATAGGAACAGTGGTATAACTCGATGCGGAATGACAGTCCAAGTCTACCTATAATAAGGAGCATTCGTCGCTCTGGGGGGGGGGGGGGGGGGGGGGCTAATCCTACGAATATCTACGCTCACAACGGAGCGCGCACATTGTGATATTAGGCAGATATAAGATGCCACACAAACGTTATTCGTGCAAGTGACCATCTCCCGGTGTAGCAAACGGCATTCTTATCTCCCGAACGGATGGTCGTAGCGCCACAGGGCTTGGACAGTCAGCTTCAACATTTTTAGCTCTGTAACATAGGGTCATGAAAATAAGTGAAGAATTAATTATTTTCGTGCGCGGAGAGAAATAACGATTTCGTACGGCACAGCGAGCCTAGAGTGGAGTTATCTAGGCAACGCCGCGCTATGCTATTGGCTGGCGCGGGTGAGCGAGCGAATCTGGCTCCACCCTCATGTTCACAGTTGTTCTGGGTCTGGTATAACAATGTTTGTCACCTTGGTGGCTTTACATCTCAATGAAGAATTGACCAATACAGACAACCTAAAAGAAAATAAAATGGCTGGTTGCCTAGTTGACACATTTTCAAAATACCTTCACAATTCGTACAAAGAATATTCAATCTCCAATCATTGAATATATTATTTCAATATTAAGTATGCTTACAAACATCAACTCATTTCACCTTTTAAATATTACATCTGTCACTTAATGGACAGTTATAAATCCTAGGTTAACAAACAAAGATGTAAAGTACCGAAATAGAAAACTCATACTTTGTTGGTACCCATCGAGAAAACATTTCTCTGTTTCTTGGGCTTTCATTTCGCCAACTTTCCACAGTTCGTTACGAGTTCGGTATAGTTGACCATTCATCTGCAGTGCTCTTATAAATTTTAGTTGCTCTAGATGTTGTATTCACTGATTTTTTTAAAGTTCTACCCACATACACTGGCGGAAAACAAAATCGCAACACCATGAAAAAGAAAGGAAGGAAGCTTGTAGTTTAACGTGACCGTTGATCGCGAGATCATGAGCCACGGGACCTCCTTTTTACGTGGAATCCGAACCACAGGACATGGCATTCCGCAACACCATGAAATGAGGAATGTTGAGTACGGAAATTTCGGCAATATATTTGGCGAGGTAACACATGTAATTGCTTAAAGGTACAAGACGACAGGTTAATGTCCGCGCGAGGAAAGCCATCGCAAATGTCCCATGCTGGCCCAATAATTACCTGTATAATCGCCAGACTGTTGAATGCAGGCATGCTAACGTGCATGCATTGTGTCTTACAGGTACCGAATGTCAGCTTGTGGGATGGTATTCCATGCCTGTTGCACTTGGTCGGTCAATACAGGGACGGTTAAAGCCGGTTGTGGACGACGCTGGAGTTGATGTCCCATACGAGTTCGATTGCGGACAGATCGGGCATCGAGCAGGCCAAGGCAGCATGTCGACACTTCGTAGAGCACGTTGGGTTTCAACAGCGGCAGGCGTGCGTTATCCTGTTGGATAACAACCCCGGGAATACTGTTCATGAATGGCAGCACGACAGGTCGAATCACCGGGCGGAAGTACACATCTGCCGTCAAGGTGCGTGGGATAACCACGAGAAGTGCTCCTGCTGTCATAGGAAATTGCTCCTCAGACCAGAACGCCCGGTGTACGTCCAGTGTGGCGACGCTGCAGAGAGGTGGAATACCAGCGCTCACCTGGCCTCCTCCTCACCAACACACGGCCATCACTGGCAACAAGGCAGAATCGGCTTTTATCGGAAAACACAACGGACCTCCCACTCCATCCTCCAATGAGCTCTCGCTTGAACCCACTGAAGTCGCAGACGGCGGTGGTTTGGGGTAAGTGAAATGCACGCCGCAGGGCGTCTGGCTCGGAGCTGTCTTTCAAGTAACCGATTTCGAACAGTTCCTTGCGTCGCTGTGGTGCCAACTGCCGCTCGAATTGTTGCTGCAGACGCCGTCCGTTGCGCTAAAGCCATAGACTGAATATGGCTGTCCTCCCTCTCGGTGGTTTAGGGGCAGATGACCTCGTAGTTCCGCCCCTTAAAACAACAATAACTAACCTCTCGGTGGTGACACTGGAATGTCCCGAGCCCGGTCCTGCTTGCGACCGTACCTTCTCGTGACGACTGCCCCCCAGGGGCTCACATCTAGTGGGACGTGGGTCGGCGACCAAGGGACCTCAGCTGAGTCCGGCATTGTTTCCACTTACTTTTGCCGGGCTCCGCTCCTCCGTCTTCTTTTTTGTCGGCCTCTCTTGGTCTACTCTTGTTCTTTTCCTACCTCTACGGTATTGGGGTATCCGATGCCTAGGAAGTCTCTTCCTTTCCCACCTTAAGTGGCACTTCTCTCAATTATCCTGATCCTGCACGCCCCTTAAAACAACATTTATCATAATAATCTTTTTTTTTTTCATGTTTCCTTCTCTCTTTGATTCCCGAACTGTTTTTTGCGAATTGGCTCCCCGTGTATCTAAATTCCATTTTGTGAATATTTTGAATCTACACTACATTTTGTAGGCATTTCCAATCTAAGTTGCACACTGTAAGTATTTTCTATCTAAATTGCATTTTGCGAGTATTTTCAACCTAAATTGCATTTTGTAAGGATTGACAGTCTAAATTGCTTTTTAGTAAGTTTTTGAATGTAGGGGCGGCTTTTTTGTGAGTATTTTGAATCCAAATTGCATTTTGTACGTATTGTCGATCCAAATTGCATATAAGTATTTTAAATCTAAATTGCATTTTGTGAGTATTTTGAATCTAAATTGCACTTGGTAATTTCTTTGACTCTAACCTGCATTTTGTTCGTATTTTCATTCTGAATTATTTCTGTGAGTATTTTTCCACTCTAATCTCTTTTTGTGTGTATTTTCAATCTTTTGTCAGTATTTTCAATTTCCGTTGGTTTCCGTTATGGTTTCAATCTGTCATTTTCGCTATCACCCAGACCATTAGGGACCGATAACCTAGATGTTTGGCCCCTTAAAACATTTATCGTGACGACTGCTGCCAGCACGCATGCACAGTGGAGACATTCCTACAAAGTCGTTCTGCAATAGAGCGGTAATGAAATCTACCTACACGTAGTCCTATTACACGGCCTCGTTGACACGCAGTGAGCTGTTGATAAGGGACTCTTTCGTCGTCGTAAAGGCATTATTGACCCACTCACAGTAACTCCGTCCAATCTCTCAGGTAACTAATGCTCTCGCACAGTCTAGCCCATATTTGAAGCTAACCTGATGTGCAAAGTCATGGGGCCACTACTAGCGCCACGCTAATGCGATTTGCGGGAAGTTTGGATCAACGTCATCTTTCAGATGTATGAAGACTCCTACCAACGTACGTTAATCGAGCACAACCCCTTCTTGGTGTTGGGATATTTTTTCGCCAGTGTATTTTAAAGGCAGTTCTAGCATAACAAGCTGCGATCCTCAAGGCCTTTAATTTGATATCCTTGATTTGTTAAACGTTTACAGTACAGTGACGTATTCTCAAATCATTCGACAATAGGCTTCAAGTTTTCTTTCATGGTGTGGTGGTTGGAGTATCTGGGCAGGTACAAAAATTCCAGTAGGGGAGCTGAAATTTGGAGGTATGGAGAAGTGTTGTGGGAGGAGCAAAATTCAAAATTTGGTAAATAGGATGGACTCAAATGAAAATCCACAGTCTCGCTAGGGGCGAGGATTTGAAATGTGCCGGCTGCCGAAGCCTGTCGCACTCCCTGGGGCAACGATTAAATGTATGACAGATGAAATGACAGTGGAGAGTGTTGCTGGAATGAAATTTGTGAGAGGGTAAACCGGAGTACCCGGAGAAAAACCTGTCTGCCTCCGCTTGGTTCAGCACAAATCTCACATGGAGTGACCGGGATTTGAACCACGGACCCAGCGGTGAGAAGCCGGCATGCTGCCTCCTAAGCCACGGAGGCTCTCGTGTACTCAAATATATTTACAATATATAGCACAAATCATACAAATACAATAGGAAACAATTTCTTAAAGAGAATACGCTTAACGAGTAAGTAGCCACCTGGGGCTACAATAATTGAAGTTACCAATAGGGGAAGAGTGCACTCGTACAAAGCTAGGTGTATTTACATTATAAAAAACACAGTGGCTAAATCACGCCACGTTAATAACAATGTTTGCATTAAGATGAATATCAGACGATTGAGATGTTTGTTAATAAAAGGCAGGAGTTTTCCTTGGCTAGTACACAAGCCGAACCACATAAATACAAGAATTTGTTAAAGAGTGCGTGGAAGAAGTCCACCCTGGCAAGTACACAATTTTGACCATAAATAGGTGAATGTAATAAAAACGAGTAGTTCCGTGAAGAACTAAAGCCTATTTTCATATATCTAATAATAGTAATAATAATGTTATTGGTTTTACGTCCCTTTTAACTACACTGGCTTTTAGAGACGCCGGGGTGCCGGAATTTTGCCCCGAAGGGGATCTTTAACGTGCCAGTAAATCTACTGACACGGCTCCCTCACATTTGCGCACCCTCAAATGCCAGCTGACTGCGCCAGGATACGAACCTGCAACCTTGGGCCCAGCAAGCGAGAACGTTACCCCTGAGCCACGCAGCCAGCCAATTTTCATATATCCTACTTAAGGTTAATTGCCTCTATAAATTTCAGTATGATTGCTGTAATAGATAAGTCTAGATTGACAACCGTCTAATATTTAGGATGGTCGCCATGTTGGATTTTATACATGTAGGTCTTTGAGTTATGTACCATTACATGAAGATTGTATTCAAACTTCAATCGCATGATTAGGACGCAAGAAGTAAAACCGAGATTTTAAAATTTCGCACAGCTGCAATCTTTTGGCTATCAAAACAATTGAAATAAATTAGATGTCAGTGGATTAACATTTGTAGAAGCATTTACCGTACCAAGTTTCACTGCACTCGGATAGTTAAATCGCTAGAAACGTCTATTTAAATATTTATACTTCGCGTCGCCGCCAAGCTGGATTTGTGCACACCAGGTTGTTGAAAGTCCTATAGGTGAACTTATGTTCATAGCCTCTATGAACAAAAAAAATCAGTTTGATTGCTGTAAAAGATTCGTTTGCTGTAAAAGATTCGAGGATATTGAGAACCGTCTAAATAATTCGGATGGTCGCCATGTTGAATTGTTATATACAGGGTCATCGAAAAAGGTGGCCTTAATTTGGATTTGTAATAGCTCGGGCTGTAATAAAGATAATTTAATTATTTATTACACCAAAAGGTAGAGAAAATCTTTTTTTTTTTACCTATTACGTAGGTTTCGATGTGAGGAGCCTGTGACACGAATCACCGATGCGATAGCAACTGTGACTCCTGTCATGATTCGGCGGACCTGGACGGAGGTGAACTATCGCTCGGATGTGTGTTGTGCCATTAGCGCTACGGAACCTTAACTTAACACTTCATGAATAAGCAAAATAGTCAGCTGTTCAGTTAGCCAGAGAGGAAGCAGTGGGGTGGGTGAGCAGTACTTTTCCTCATCCATTGCCAAGAATACACCACTTGTCAGTTGCATTCATGTTAGTATGAGTGTCATTTTGGAAAGTAAATACCTGTAGTATTGTGTTAAACTTCAGTAGGAAACGTTAGTTTACCGGTATCAATATTTATACATTGTCAGGAAATAGAAAAGGCCAGATGATTACGGGAAGAAAACCAGACATAATAATTTAATACCAACAAAACTGTTAATGTTCGATCATTTCTACATTGATAAGTGCAAATACAACGTATCAAATAAGTTACTAATTAAATAAAACATTAAAATATTGTAGGTAGGAGGTTTTGAAACTTCAGCTTTCGTTATGTTAAGAGTCCTTACGCATTAATTTAATTTTGACCCAGCTCATCCCCATTCAGAATTACACTAGTTACGCCACTGCTGACAATCATCGTCAATATATAATCATTTCGATCGATCATGACTTACGATAACTACTTTTCTCATGCCTACGTTGCCCTTTAAGCAGTGTAAGTAAAACAGATACACATAAATCATTGATATGGGCGTACTAATTAGTCAGTAAAAATAGATAGCGATTTATCGCACGAGGAAGTGTCTTTTGACAGAGTTATGCGTCATGTCGTTGAAGATATTGCTCGGTTCCAAGCTCTGTGAACTTGCGGGATGAAGGGCAAAGGCATGGTAGGAGCAGGCGAGAATTGAGAAGCCTGTCGACAGCCCGCCGTGTTACCTGACATTCTCGTCTATTTCAATACTGCTAACATAGGTATTTTCTGAAACCAGTGTGGCATTGGGAATGAGTGACTGAGTCACCGACTAATGTATTTGCTTCTGTTCACTCGTCACCACCACTACTAATAGTCTGCGATGCACATTCCTCTTAGGTCCACGCAGCTTAGACTCGAGCAGTACGTGTATCTGTGGCAATAATAGCAATCGCATCAAACATTCTTCTCAGCAATTACTCTAAAATGATGACAGACCTATTGAATACTCACAATGAAATTAAGAAACGTAAACTGTTAACACTTGTACGAGGTATTGGTTTCTTTATTGTATTTGATTAAATTTTAAACAACTTGCATGTAAATCTCCTTTTGTCACCCCCCAATCCATACAGTACATATTAGTGAACTTCTTTCCAATAATAATAATAATAATATAATAATAATAATAAATACAGCCCTTTAATCCCCTAAGGGCAATGGCCTCCTGCCTAGGCAGGGATTTTGCTCCATTACACTCATTAGGTGAGCAGTCCTAAAGAGTAGTGAGGCACCTATTGGCTAGTTAGTCTCTGTTCTTGAATTGTTCTTATAGCTATTGATATATCTATTCCTAACCTAGTTACAGTATTGTCTATGTTCTGTATTCTTGTTCTTATATCTAATATTTGTAAAATTGTTAATGTTTCTAGCACGTTCACTTTATTTTAGTAGAGTTTTAACTGTCCTCAATACATTATCGCTATTGTAGCCTATTTAAGGGTTCACTATGTTGCACTGAGTTGCTCCTTTCCTTTCCTCGCTTATGTTATGTTTTGAAAAGGATCCTCTCTAGGGTCTTCCACTCTTGTCTGTCTCTTGCTCTTCTTGTCCATTGTGGTCCGGCAAATTTCTTGAATGTGTCAGCCCAGCGTGTCCTGTCTTCCTACGTTTCTCCTGCCGGTTCTGGGGTCCCACATCGTTAGTCTGTGCGTCCACCTTCTATGCTCCATCCTCGCTACTTGGCCTCCCCATTTCCATTTTAGTCTGTCCGCTGTGTTGATGACGTCTTTAATACTGGTTCTTCTGCGTATCTCCTCGTTCCGTATTCTGTCTTTCAGCGTGATATTGAGGATTTTTCGTTCCATCCTGCGTTGGACTATATGGAGCGTTTTTCTCTGCTGCGAAGTTAGTGACCATGTTTGACATCCATACAGCATTACTGGGATTACACATTTCTCTAGAACTTGTGTTTTCAGACTTAGTTTCTGAGATTTATCTCCTAAAATGAATTTCAAGGACCAGAATTTCTTCCATGCTTGCCCAATTCTTCTTTTAATTTCTTTCTCCGTATTGTTATGGAATGAAATGTTTTGACCTAGGTATGTATAGTCCTGGACATACTCTGTTTCACCGACAATGTTTACTGGTTTTTCTGTCGCATTGGTCATCAGTTTCGTTTTACTCGGGTTCATGGTTAGGCCAGCTTCTTTGCTGACCTTGTTTAATTCTGTTACCATTGGTTCTAAGTCTGATGCAGATTTTGCCATGAGTATGATGTCGTCTGCAAACCGTAGATGTGTCAGGTTTTGTCCATCTATGTTGATGCCGTGTCTTGTTTTCCATTTCAATTTCCGGAATTGGTTTTCTAGCAGACAAGTGAATAGTTTTGGTGAGAGGGGGTCTCCTTGTTTCATTCCTCTCTCTAGCTCGAAGTGTTTTCCCTCCATTTCTGTCCGTATTTTTGCCTGGCTACTCTCGTAAATTTTTTCTAGAAGCCTGATATACCTTTTCTGTATGTTTTGGTTCTCTAGGGCCTCTAGAACATATGTGTGTTCCACGGAGTCAAAGGCTTTGTTATAGTCTATAAATGCAATATAGGCTTTAAGGTTGAATTCTTGCAGTTTTTCGATGAGTTGGTTTACTGTTTGGAGGTGGTCCACCGTGCTGAATCCTGATCTGAAACCTGCTTGTTCTATAGGTTGGTTAGAATATTAACCCTTAAGTACTCGCGTGAAAGATAGGTACACAGACACTCGCGTCGGGTCATTTTGACCCACTATTGCAAAGCGAAATTTAGAAGCGTATTCATAGTATAATATGAAGGATGTGAGGAGATAGCACACTTAACTGATACTGTATTACTTTGTAATTTACTTAAATAGATGTATTATAACATCGCGTGTTATTATAAACACACAGCGAAATAAAAATTGCACATTACGTGCATGAAACGACAGTTCAATGTCCACCATACACATCATTTACAAATAACTGATATAACTCCAAAACAAAATATAAAAATACCAAACATGAATTTACATTTTAAAAACGTCTGTTGCATTTGGGCAATAAATGAATCACTTTGTCAATGACGCCACGACCAGTTCAGGTCCGGCGTATCGTTTTAAGTCGGTGACGAATAGTTTTGATCTTTCTCTGCTATGCTGTTTGAGATGTTGCTTTTTTTCTCGCCATGGCACCCGTGGAATGAAGAAACAAAAGTCTTTGTTCACGGTTTTATTTCTATGGTAGAGTTTCACAAGCTGACATGTTCGACGTTGTCTAACCGAAGGAATTTTGGTCATAGCCACTTGCTGATAGTGCTCGTAGTTATGGCAGGGTTGCAATTCACTTTACACAGGGTCTTGACTCCATGATGTCGGCACATGTTGCCAAATTTCCTCGACTGCATTTGCGGCCACACAATAAACAAATGCTTTTGGTAATGCATTTAATTCCTCTTTTAGGAAACTATCTTAATTTTCTTTTTGCACTCAAAAGATTTTCCAATCGCCTGCTCGGTAGCATATTTCTTACATTCCAACATTGAAGACAATGGCATGATGCTATGTGGACTATTTATCCCTTACTTGTGATAATTCCACTGCTGGCAGGAACAAGTACTATCTTGTTCATGACGTCACGACTTGCATTTCTCGTTAGCCAATCAAACAGGAACTCGGCTTGATTCTTTTTCATTAAGTCATTTATCTTGAAAAAGCATATGCAGTGAAGGACAGCCCAAATCCATGACATCCACACATTCACGCGTGGGGGCGGGGGTAGAAACGGTCGAAGCCATTCACGTTTTTAATTTCCTTTGACAAATACAATATTAGCCATTTATTAATGAGCGTTTAATATCATGGCTAGGTATTTATAGGGAATGGTTCCCTCGTTCCATTGTAATCCTAAATGGGTTTGTATCCAATGGCTCTATCTTTGGTCTTTAACAGACTGAAACTCGAACCGAATCAGTGGTTTAAATACAAAATGAGTTCATTTAGGTGACCAATGTGTCGTACAATCAATAAAGGCCACCTCTTTAAAATATAAACTTGTTCTCGTTGCCTTAAAGCCTTGGGTATCTACCACCAGTGTACGTGACATGTTTACTCTTGCCTGGACTAAGGGCTACTGACTACTCGGGTTAAGAAATCTCATTTACTCTAATCACATTCTAGTAAAAATCATGCCTATTATAAACTGTGCCCACTTTTGCATCCATATTTGCTCCCACTTTGGCACCCATATTTGCTCCCACTTTTGCTCCCACTCTAAACTGGACCCCCTACTAACTACTCACTAATGAGGTTTAGAAATAATAACATACATTTTATTATACCATTTTATTCATATACAAATCATAACAAGGTTACATTTTTTGACATTCTGGGATAGGGACGGTACCAATTCATACAACATAGTATTTTATGTGTATATCAATTCCATGACTCCTATGATGTCTCAAGACGGGGAGTTTCCACATTCATACCGTCTTCACCTTGTTCTGTACTGTCAACTGGAGCACCGTTAATGCCATAAGGTCCACATGTATCATAATATTCTCCTTCATTCATAGGCACTATAGATGGAAACTTTGGATTCCATGGTATATCACCCACACCTATTCCACGGAGGTAGGGCCAGGCAAGAGACCATCGCCGATGTTCTTGTAAGGGTTCACCCCCACTTCCCACCGGTCTATGGTAATTGAACAGAAAACACATTTCGCCCCATCTCTTGCTTATAAATAATAAAACCAGCAGCTGCCAATCCTCGAGGGTTAATGAAGGGCCCAGGCCATGTAGCAAATGTCTTGAAACGATGTTCCTCAGATTTTAAATTCATTGGTGTGACACCTCTTGTCGCCTTGAGACAATCCATGACTAAGCTGCCTGACTTATGATTGCCTTTTATTTAGATACAAGTGGCTTGATTAGATAACGGATAATAGTTAACTTGTTCTTCGTGAATAATTAGACAATAGGCCGTGGTGTTGAACGGGACATTGTCATGAGTTTCAAAATCCAGTCTAATGTCAATATTCGATGTCTTTATAGACTCTTCTAAGTAGGAACAGTCAAATACCACCAGTGGCGTCCTTGCTTTAAACTCTTCGGGTGACAATATGGGACAATCTTCTTCTTAATAATAAGATGACCTAAATTTGACAAGCTGTTGAGTGGACACTGTACTTTGTGATATCGGAGGTGAGCTGAGGTTAGGTTAGGTGAAGTTAGGTTAGGTCAGGTTAGATGAAGATATGTTAGGTTAGGTGAGCTGAGGTTAAGTTAGGTTAAGTTAGGTGAAGTTAGGTTGGATGAAGTCGGGTGAGCTAGCTCTGTCTCACTCCTAGTCAATCATTGACCTTAAAGTGCTCTAGCTTCCTTGACATTTTTGAGTTTTGTTGTTGCTTGCTTACAAACAAAGGGCGGCAATACTTCTCCAAGACGATGAAAATAAGCGAAAATAATCATAAAGCGACCAAGTTAATAAGCTGACACATACGCCAACATCAGAAATCGACCAAGGAAATAGCCGCTAAATACACGACCTAATATAGGCCGCTAAACACACGACATAATATAGACCTCTATATAAGCCGACATTAAAATGAGCTGCCAAATGAACAGCTAAATAAGATAACTTAAAAGCCTATGCTAAATCACTCAATCACCAGAACAGTTATAACCTTTGTAGTATGCAAATGAGACAAGTCAGTTGCTACTATGAAGCTTGTTATAACGAACAAAGGATAACAACGTGCACTCTAAAAGAGCTACTGTTATAACTATAAGCGACATAATGTAAATGGAATAATATTCTGGCGATGTTCAAAGAGAGGTAAAAAAAATGTCGAGGTAATCTAAAAAGTAAAAATGGTGAGATTTTAATTGTGGTGCTGCGAACGAAACACCGTTGCTGTTGAGAATAAATTATCAAAATGCTAAAAAGCGAGTCCGAGAAGATGATATTTCTGCTCAAGATGGTGCATTGTTTGTTAAAAAGCATTTATCTCCCCGATAAGTCATGTTAGGACAGTCGTCAACGTTTGAGAAACCCCCAACACTATCCAAGGCAACACAGACTATGCAAAGAGTGGTAAAGAGGACCAAAAAGGACTAGAGAGTAATGATGGTGATGGTGGTGGTGGTGATGGTGATTGAGGCTTCCCCTGTTTTTGAGAACATCAGTGATTTGACATAGTTATGAAAAGATGTACAACATGCGTTGTGTGAGAGAGTTGTATTCTGTGTGTAAATATTGCAAAAGTATTTAAATTAAATTAATAAAATTATTACATGTGTATCGTCTGTTTATCTTTATTGCTATCGCTATCTTTCCGCTTCTAGAAAAATAAAGATAACGTTAAGTGGTTCATCTGTTAGCCCTAGTCACAATCCTGGTTGGGGTTATAGGGGTTTGTAGTAGAAAATAAATGTGTGTTATCCGGTGCTGAGCCAAAGCCTTTTGGAAAGTGTGTTGGTTGCACACTCTGAACTAAACCTGTACGGGGGGTTTGTTCGCTAGAATCACACCAATGCACTCTACCCGAGGTTTTGTGTACTGAGTACCCTAATAATACAGTGCTGGCAACCAATGTTCAGGTAATAGTTATGCCGGGTAAGGGATTCGAATCCGTGCTTCCTATATATAGGAAATTTGAACGTAAGTCAAACGCCTTAGACCACTCGGTCAACCCGACAATTAATAACTCACACTATACAATTAAAAATAGCATTATAGAGACATATTAAGTGCTGTATTAGAGCAAGTAAAAGAGTGTTGAAAATCCCCTCAGAAAAAGAAAATAAGTAGAGGGGTAAACATGCTAATATAGTGAGTTTTCAGTAGTCTGTCTACCGTCGAGTTGTATGTAAGTAGTAAGTATGCAAAATAAATAAAAGACCTCATAAAACAGCAATATTCCAATACTGTAAGGATGAGAAGAGAACAACCGTTAACAAAAAATAGGTTGATAGAAAAAATAATAGTAGAGAGCTTAGCTCGTGAAAATCAAATGGTCGGTAAATAAATATTGGATACATAATAAGATATAAATCGTAAAGTTAATCACTAGCTTCGGTGTAATTAAAAATAGGTTAAAGATGTGGCAGTGGCTTTAAGTTAGGAACCATCCCACCATTTGTCTAGAGTAGAAATGAAAAGCCAACGAATATCATTTTTAAGACAAACAAAGCAGAATTCTGTCTCTAGAAAATAAATAAATAAATAAATAACACTGCTTGCAGAGTCGAGAATCAATGCCTTAGCCTGTACCGTTATACTTTAGTCAAAGCCATAACACGCTAAGTATCTGATTCTACAAACTTGCATTTCCGCTTTTACAGTAGCAGCTGGTAGCTGCAGTCCCCTTGCAACATAACATTCGCTTGCCAGCGTATTAAATAAACTGTGGTAAACTCAATTATTAACCCCGTGTAGTTAAATGTATAGGAAACGTTTAAAAACTTTATCATTAGCCCCGTGTACTTCAGTGTGCACGTTGACGAAATAAAATACTATGCTCTACAAAATATAAGGTTAGATGTAAATAAATAAACTGCACCGCTCACACGTCCCTACATAGATGTGCGTCATAAATAAATATTAAATAATTAGCGGTATCCATCCTGAATCCAGTCAATAAAAATATTTCCATTTCCCGCTTAGATGAAAATATCTGCCGGGCTAGCTACCTCTCTAAATACCTAATAATAATAATAATAGAAGCCTCCGTGGCTTAGGCGGCAGCACGCCGGCCTCTCACCGCTGGGTCCGTGGTTCAAATCCCGGTCACTCCATGTGAGATCTGTGCTGGACAGAACGGAGGCAGACAGGTTTTTCTCCGGGTACTCCGGTTTTCCCTGTCAAAATTTCATTCCAGCAACACTCTCCACTATCATTTCATTTCATCTGTCATTCATTTAATCATTGCCCCAGAGGAGTGCGTCAGGCCTCGGCAGCCGGCACAGTTCATATCCTCGCCGCTAGATGGGGGCTTCATTCATTCCATTCCTGACCCGGTCGGAGACTGGAAGCAGGCTGTGGATTTTCATTTCAATAATAATAATAATCATAATAATACAGTTCTGTTTGTAGAAAGTGCAGGGGGGCGTGGTGGCTCAGAGGTCTAGCTGTATGCCTCTCACCAAGGCGGTCCGGGTTCGATTCCCGGTCAATGCATGTGAGATTTTCGAAGTGAAATGCCATGTCCTGTGGTTCGGATTCCACGTTAAAAGGAGGTCCCGTGGCTCATAATCACAAGATTCGCGGTCACGTAAAACTACAATCTTCCTTCCTTCCTTCCTTCCTTCCTTCCTTCCGTAGAAAGTGCAACACCCAGAAAAAATGGTCGGAGACCCTTCCAGAACAGGGGTCGTGTAGGCCTGCAGTACCATACTGTACCCGTTCGTCCTGGGGATGCGATGACCCATCTGCTATTACATCGCATTCCTGGAGTTCCAGGACAGAGCGGAGTTAAATGAACCTCTAGTCAAATAAGGAATGTGTCGGAAATTTAGCTGAGTTATCGAAAAAGCAGTGGGTAACACGAGACAAAAGTATCTCCAGGGTCGTTACGGGCTTAAATTTAATAGAAATAATGCAAATATAAATGGGCGCCATCAACTGAATTCCTAGCAAACCACATCCTTTCCGGTTAAGCCTTACTCAGGACATGGAAAGAAAAAGGAAAATCACACCATCATCAGATCACAACTAAGATAAAAACAAATTTATTTCACTTAGATAGTCAGACAGACATTTTAAATATTCATCCTACCTGAGAGTATGGTCGAATGCCAACGTTAAATTGTCATTGTCCAAAAATCGAACCATCTCTTTTCTAATCAAAAATATTTCATCCACATAAAACAAGAAAAATCTCTAAATTTCTCTTGGGTTCTCAGGATCACTGTAGCACTATGTCTTTCGTCACTGACATTTGTGATACCTGAGACCTAATTTCTCTTTAATTTAACATCATAAATGTGGATTTGAAAAAATTATTAATCTGTCTAAACATACACATATAATCACATATTTTAAACATCACGTAATTTATGGCTTGCATGGCATAATTCAAATGTTGAATGCGTTAGAAAAATGCTCCTAAACATCGAATAATTAATTTACACTATTTACATTATCATTAATAATTACTTGTTTGTGAATTACAGAAAATCCACTGATCATTGGTTGTAATAATCATCAAAGTTAAACATTTCTCGCATTAATTCTCATCTCAAAATTCTACATATTCCTGTCAGAATCATTAACTCATCACCATTAAATCATTTAAATGAAAATTATTATCATCACTTCATTAAATCATCTTAAATCATCAATACAAATTGTTTAATTCCTCAACTCAAGTTGCAATTCCTTTAATTCATCCCTCAATTAAATTTATTTTATTCCATATAAATTCATTAATCATCAGCTTCTTTAATTGATTATCACCTTCTAATTCAGTTATTCATCATCTATCCAATCATCTATTCATTTATTTAAATCAGTTTATTTATCCAATCTTTAATTCATCCATTTATTTAATTCATTGATTTATTCCAAAATTTAATTTATTAATATATTTAAATTTTATTCTTTTGGTTATTTAGATTTTCATTATTTCATCTAGTCATTCTGATTTTTATTTCATTAGGTCAGATCATTAATATGCTTAAATTTCAGATTATTATTTCATTAATTATTATTCTCAGAAAATCTTGTATTATCAACTTTATTTATTTGTTTAATTTCCTAACAAATTGTTTAATATGGGTTATAGAACGTTGTCTTACAGTTTTATCACTTCCAAGTTATATTTCGTATTTAATTATCATGCCAAAAAATATTATTGCCTTCACGACATCACGTTGGATCTGACTATCCACAACGACATTATATATCTTCACTTCTTCAAATATCACATTTGAATACCACAATTATTCCACAAAACTCCATAAATATTCAGCATATACAGCCTGAATCTCAACAATTACGCTAGACTGGGTTCGACAACCTCATGTCTGCCTCAAAATACATTAGCAACATTGCAACTATCACTTGGCAACTTCCACAAAATGCCTATCACAAACTTCACTTAACCATGTTGCATGATCTACAAAAAATATATAACTGGCTTCAAATTATCGACGCACACTGTCTCCAATAACTGTAATTACTCTGATCACATCTAGACAACTTCTTAAACAATTGGAAAAAATATTACCTTAGTAATTCAAGATCTGCTTTCAAATAGCATAAATTCTCTTACAATTCTCATAATTCACATCACAGAAAAACACCAATGTGCTATAATCTCTCATATTAAAATCTGCAATACTGATCTGCCTTAAAATAAGTCTGACCATTAATGATTCATCTTACAAGATTCAATTACTTTAAATCCTTCTCAAAGGTATCAAACACAATTATAAAAATCATCAAAAGCATCAGCTGTATCAGCTGTTAAACTGAAGGTACTCTCAAAAGAGTATAGCAACAAAATATTGGATTGGCAAACAAGAATTACAAATGTAACCCTGCTAACATTTATCTGTACTTTATTTAACAAAATTTCGACTGATATGTGACTAGTAGTTCCTTGTTTGATTCACTTACAATCTCATGTACACTCGGATGATAAAAATGAGTCCCTCAATGGCAAGTAAGATGAGTAACCACCGTACAATCGTATAAATACGAAAGACCTTGCCCCGTCGACTAACATGATAGTGCCCTGAACGATGGGTAAGATGAGTAACCACCATACAATCGTATAAATACGAAAGACCCCATCTCGAAGACTGAATGAGTGAATGTACCAGATAGGAATCAACAAGTCTCTAGTTGTCATATAAAAGCGATATTCATTCACTAAAGTGAATAACATCGTAATATCTCCAAACAATCCAATGGCAAAAATCCCTACTGATGAATAATACACACTCGCTAGTATGCAATGAACTGACGAAGTAATATTGATAATCAATTGCAGATCACGAGTTCGAAATACTCGTTACACAAAAAAAACTATTCATGAAAACTATCCTTGCTGGAAAAATGTCTAAAAGACCAAACATCTGCTTAATAAAGCCAACCAATGGTGAGAATTTCGTATAATGATGCCTGCCATATCATATGGCCACGCCATATTCTAGCAAATTCGAATCATATAAAGTCAAAGCCATGTCTAAATAATCGTATCACTCCTATTAGAAAAATATACATGTGTGCCCAGTATTCATGAAAATAATCGTATCAGGAAGTTATAACTCTTACAGTACCTTCTCATAATCAGCTGTTATTAAATTTCAAAGATCGTCGATTTTCCTTATGTAATGAATTTCTCGAAAGATCGGCGTGAATATCATTCCATCTACGCAATGACGATTGCCTTCAAAATCCCAAGTGAATCAGCTGGTGGACCTCCTTCTCGTCAGGAATCGAATCCATCGCTCTGTGGTGCCATCGCGTCTCTGTCTGCGTTTACTCCGACATGATGAACTTCTGGTTATCCATAGCGGATACTGTCCAAATTCTCACGAAAAAGTTCATAGAAACAGCGGACCCCCTATTCCTCTTCTACGTTACGCCACAGTTCCATACAATGTTCGGTTTGAGTGTTGAAAGTTCAATCTCCAATAACTGCTAAGTCTCACTTTCATAAAAATAAAATTTTATATGAGAGTGTCTAAGTTTATGAAACACCCTGTAGCTGTGTTCATACTCGGTAATTCATAACACTTCATAAGAAAGAATTGCATTAATGCACGAGCTAATGTTCAGAAGTGCATATGCTTACAACATTATATTTGCCTACAATCGTTAATGTTATTAGGAACGCGCTATGAAATGCATAGTCGTAATGTCATTGAAAAACTATGTTCAGTTGAAGTTCACAGTTGCAGTATCTCGTAACTATCTGCTTGTACAATTTGGTTACAGAATAAATGTTCCAATTCGATGTTATAATGAAGTTCAGCTTCTGTCATAATGCTTGCGTATAAGATTGGTAATAACCCGCTCGCCCCTACTGCTATGCTCTAGAACAATCTCCACATAAAGCTGGCCTCGCCATGTCGCTCTACTATGCTGTTCTGCGTTTCCAAACTGCAGCTTGAAATAAGTTCTCCAACTCGTTTTACCGTACTGTTCTAAAACACCGGCCTTCTATGCTTGCTCGGCCTGGACAGCTGGTTCTATAACCGGTCTCCACGCTACCTACTGCGGATGTCCGCCCGGCTCAATGACCTACCTTTCGTTCGCTGCTTGGTGAAGTTAAACTTGTCGCTTTCACTTTCCGTGACAAAAGCTGTTCGCTGCGCAACCTTTACCATGCGCTCGGCATATGTCCTACTCGCTCCCTGAATTCGACTGCGTTGCTCCTTGTAGTGGACTCCTCTGCTTAGAGAGCTTACCTGCTTGGCTCACTGAGCTCGACTGACTGTCTCTGGACTGCCTTGACCCTTACCTGCCTGGTGCAGTCACGTGACGTTCTCCCCACCTCTGTGCTCTTGCGTCACAAATATAATCTCGAACCCCCATCATCTCGGCTATTAAGTTATAAAATAACTTAAGGGTTATCTGACTTCCTTAAAATTATTACCACATATAATGCATGTTATATCTCCTCTTTTGAGATGTTTAAATACCATGTTCCATATAGATCTTAATAAAGCTTCATATTTCCATCCATAATTCCATCTGCCTACAGCTGTCAGTGCCTTCTTAATCCTAGACCTCCTACGTCATCCTGACATTCCTCTTGACTCGATCTGAGCGCTATCTTTTCTTAACTCTTCCCAAAATCTCAACTACGGCTCAATGTCTGCTGGCGTAGCCGATAGCCTCAACTAGGTATCGGGTACAATACTAAGTCATTGAAATCGCCGAGAGATGGCGTGCACATTGGCCCACCAGTGCCCTCTGTCGTGGGAACGGACTGGTCAGTGTTCCGCACAGCTCTGTCGGCGTGGGGCCGTCATACCAAGTGGAACCGTGTAAGCATGTGCACAGGGTGGACTATCAGCATGTGAGTACGGTTGAACGGGGCAGAATGCTTGGGCTCCGGTTGGCGCGTCTGTCGTTCCGGGACTTTGCGGCTCGTACACGCTGCGTCAACAGTAAGGCGTATGTGGATCCAGTGGAGAGAGGAGGGCTGTTCACAGCAACGACAGGGTATAGGACGACGCAATGTGACCACAGCGCGAGACGACCGCCATCTTCTCCGCATGGCCGTATCGGATAGAACAGCGTCGTTCTCTGTGTTAGCTCGACGTTGGAGCACTGCAACGGGGGTGGACATGTCTGCGTCGACGGTCCTTGCGCCGTCTTTTGAGGGCTGGCCTGGCAGCACGCATGCCACTGCGTTGGCCTCCATTGACTGCGAACCACCAACGCCTCCGACTACAATGGGCACGTGCACGCAGACACTGGCAGGCTGAGTGGCGAAATGTAGTGTTTTCGGATGACTCCCGCTTCTACCTGTCCTACAGTGATGCCGCCGTGGAGAACGCAATCAGGCAGACTGTATTGTTGAGCGGCATAGCGGACCAACACCGGGTGTAATGATTTGGGGCGCAATTGAATATAACAGGCGATCGCGTCTCGTACGTTTTGCGGGCAATCTGAACAGTGACCGCTACATCAGGGAAGTTTTACAGGCCGCGGCACTTGCCCTCTGGCAGGCCGTACCACAGGCCATATTTAAGCAGGACAATGCCCGCCCACATGTGGCGAGGAATGTGCAAGCCTTCTTCGCAGAACGACGGATACCTCTGCTTCCTTGGCCTGTCAGTTCGCCTGACATGACGCCCATCGAACATGCCTGGGATATGGTCGGTCGGCAACTTGTTCGTTCAGGTCCACCTGCTGCCACTATTGATGCTTTGTGGACGCGCCTACAAACCGCGTGGGATGGTATTCCCCAGCAGCGTATTCAAGCGCTGTATGATTCGATGCCACAACGTCTAACGGCTCTGAGTGCAGCGTGTGGTGGCGCGACGCCGTACTGAAGATCGACCGTCAGCGTGCATGTACCGGACTGTCCTTCCAATCAGTAATGTATTGTCATGTCCCTAATCTGTGGTATAAAGTGCAATGTGGTCATATCTCTTGTTCTTGGGTGTTTCACTTTCTACAAACAGTAGTGTAAATATTCCATTTATCCACGTTATACGGTTAATTACTATCTCGCAATCTCGGGACAGTTTCCCACGGTCTCTAAACAGGACTATTCTTGTTTCAGCGACCTCGTGACCTTGATCAATTCCCGCGTGTTTCTATCTATATAGTCGTGCTTCATAAATACATATTAATTAATTAGCGGTTGGCAACGTTATCTCTCTCGCTGCCTCAAAACTGAATGAATCTTGTATAAACTGCGTCTTAATCTTGAACAATCCCCATGTGTCGCTACCTATATAGCCGTGCGTCGTAAATAAATATTAAATAATCATCGGTTGGTTATTCACCCATTACGAATATTACCTCTCCTTCCTGCCTAAATAAAATATCTCTGCCTCGCAACCAATCAATAATTAACTAATGATTATCCGTTATGCCCTTTTGGGCCAAATCTAAGAAGATAACTAATGCATGGTAAAAAGGGGCTCATCGGGAGTAATTCGAGCTATGACATGCCTTTCTAAAATTACGGGTTCCAAAGATATTTGGGGTTTAAAAAAATCAATAACCTTTCAGTTTTGTTTTTTTGGGTAAATTAGTAGACCATGGGAAAGGGGGGCTTCATCTCGAGTCATTTGACACCTCATACAAGTCTCAAGCGTTATTGGTTCGCGCGATATCAGGTTGCCTACCGCCAGGGGCCCACCCACCTCTAGTCAAAATCATAACAGGCCAATAATCTGCTAGTTTTGGGTTATTCGGGTAAATAAGCGGTCCATAGGAAAAGGGGTTATCACCTCCAGTTAATCGGCACCACATACAAGTCTCTAGCATTATTATCGCGGGAAATATACCCAAATTTTAAAAATGCTGACGGTGTAGGTTAGAATTCCCCCTCGCTCACTACTTTAGCGACATGGTTATCAGATTGGATGCTTTTTAAGGGAACGAAGTAAGCTGGTAAGTGGTTTTTTCTTTTATGCTGAGTTCATTATGTATGAGCGTAACTTCTCAATTTCCGGAGAATTGCGGTTTGTATTTACATTTGACACATTACTACTTGAAACTAGAGCCTCTCAAGGCTAAATGTTCCGACACTTTGGTAAGAATATATTTCAACAGATGGCAGCACAAGCGAAACTGAATTTATTTATTTATTTTTGTATCGAAGGGGAGCTCTGATCTGCGATATGAAAACTGCAATGTACTCTGTATAGTAGCAGAATTAATATTAATTCATTGCTTATTTTTTAATTTCAAAAACAGAAAAGTTGCTGTTTGTTTTTCAAATATCTGATTAAAATTCGAAAGAAAACGGGTAATACGAAAGTTGAGTTTTACTCACTGATTCCAAAGCCGCATCGAAAACCTAAATCGGTTGAATAGATTTGTCGGGATCCCCATGGGAAGTTTGTGAATAAACGTGTTACTGTATTTGCAACAAGGCGCGGCAGTAGAACGATGTCATGGAGAGCGGGTTGGGTGAGGACTGTGGGGAGGGGAGGGCAGCGGAGTTCGAGTGATTTGAGAAAGCGACAACCTTGCCAGACGGTATAGAATTCCCGAGCATCTAGTCCTTTTGCGATTGAATGTGCTGTTAGTTCTGAATTATTGCCAAGGTCTGAATATTTCTAACTGATCCTTTGATATTTTCCCAGTTCTTAGTTACGACTTCTTGATTTTAGTTCATCGATATCATTAATTAGGCTACTTTTTGATTAATTTATTTTACCTGCAACAGTATTATTTTTTAATGCCCGTTAGGTGTTCTATTTTCGGCACTTTATTTTTGGACAGTATTTCTGGTAGAATAGATACATGTACATATAGGTAGGCTACGACTGGTGGAGAGCATTACGGTCATCACGTGGAGTTATTTTTTCGTTTTTTGTTGATAAAATGTTGCCACCACCAAAACCGATTCAAGGGCGTCCCAGGGGAGATTGCGACTAAGTACCAAGAAAGGGAAGTCAGGCCCTAAAAAAGAGAAAAACACCTTTACACACCCCTAAGTTTTTTTCCTAGTTTATATTTGAAATTATATATTTATTTACGCTTGCATTAGAGAATCGGTGATGCACTGAACAGTTATGATTTCACTTCCTGTACATGTTGGATGACTAAACGTCACCCCGCAATCTGCAGGCTACATGGCTGAACAGCGCAGTGGTTGCTTGGTAGGCCTAGGCCCTTCCTGGGCTGTCGCGTCACGGGTGTAGTTTGTTTTTAGCCTACTTTCCACATTTTGCAAAAATGAGGAAAAAGTAGACTTATGAGATCGATCCGGGAAAATGTCTGTCTGTGTGTCCCCCCCCCCCCCCTATCAACTCCTAAACGGCTGCAGCAATCGAAACCAAATTAAGTATGAGTAAAGATGTATACCGGAATATCTCACGTCCATATTTGAAAATGTCAGTGCTACCAACTGCTGAAAAAACACACTAGAAATTTGAGCTCAATGTTGGATATCTTGGAAGGTATGCATGGGAGCTTTTCCAAAATTGGCACATATGTAGACAATACTATTTCAGTTTAATTTCCTGGAGGCCATACATGACAGTGTTGCCAAAATAATTTTAAGCCTTCTGATAGGTCCACTTTTTAAATGCATATAACTTCTACACTATTAATTGGATTTCAACCAAATTTTGTATGTAATATGTGTTCATAAACAGATATGACTGAGCGTGTTCTTAAGGGCCACCAGGGCTGCCAACTGTTAATAATTGCTCTCTATATTTTTTTTTTATCCAAATACCAATATATCAAAAAGTATGCAAGCCGACAGCTTTAAACTATGAACACGTGTAGTACCTGACATTTTAGATTAATTTGGAGTAAATTATGTACGTCACTTCTACCAACATGATTCTTAGCCAGCTGATAGGACCAATTTTTAAATACATGTAACTTCTATACTATCAGTTGGATTGCAACCAAATTTCGTATGTGCTATGTGTAACATACCAGATGTGACTACAAGTATTCTTAAGTGCAATAAGGGCTGCCAACTGTTAATAAATGCTGTCTATATATTTTTTATCCTAATATCAATATATCAGAAATAATGCAAGCCAACAGCTCTATACTTTGCACACGTATAGCACCTGACATTCTAGATTATTTTGGAGTAATTAATATAAGTCAGTGCTGCCAACATGATTCTATGCCTGCTGATAGGTCCAGTTTTAAAATACATGTAACTTCTATACTAATAAATGGATTTCATCCAAAATTGGCACAACAAGATATCATAGTATTTCAGATTATTTCTGATCAGCACACGCATGACATTGTTGCCAACATGCTTTTACGCGTGCTGATAGATCCAATATAACGTCCATTGGACTTCAACCTAATTTATTATTCTGTACCTTAAGAGATGGAACTAAGAATCTATTCAGTCACCAGGGCTGCCATCTGTAGTGCTCTATTAGGCTACATTATACCAGGTATATTTCGAACTAAATAGACATTTCGATATTACCATCTGAATTTTGTGATTATTGTAGATAGGTTCATACACTGTAGATTAATCATTGGCATGAAAAGTAGGCTCTTTAGTTCGTCACGGAACTTCTTGTTTACTTCTAATACATAAGTGTAGAAGTACATAATCAATCACGAACTATTCAGTGTCAACTTTTTTCAGAGAGGCAAGTTCGACTTCAAATGAAAACAATGCGTTGTGTGGAAAAATAAGGGCGTAGCGATTGTGAAAATGGAAAATTGGTTTCCGGAAATACTGGATTGGATTGGGATCCATAAAGACTGCAAACAGTACTTATGAACTACCAGCGGGCAAGGTGAAGACAAACAGCTAATTGCAACCAAACTTATGCGTTATTGCTTGCAGCCCCTAATTGCAGAATGTTCCCAGCTAGTATCAAACACCACCAGCAATGCTGCCGAAAATTATGTCCCTTGTTGCCAAATTCACAGGAGGTAAGCAGATCAATCGAGGATAACGAGGTCCCTTCACTCATAGAACCAAAGCAGCCGGGCTGGTCTTTCAGTTTGGGCCATCCTGGCACTATAAAACAATGAAATCAATTTAGAAAAAAAATTGTCACAATAGTGAAGGTCACTACACTCTGCAGAAAGAGAAGATCAGATTTCCGAAAAAGTTTATTTCCGTCGCGAGAAGGGAAAAGAATGTCCCAACAACAGTCTAATGAAATGAAACTTACTGTCTCGCGTGATTATGGAAACCAGTCAATGCAGTTGGATTTCGATGAGATTCTGTTGAGAGAGTTTAGTGATGAGAAGATCAAGCAACTAACGCTTAGTGAAGGCCATATACAAAAACTGTAAAAGGAATCAAGGGGCCAAAGGGAAAGTGAAAAGTGGCACACAGCTAGAAAGAACAGACTTACGGCATCCAATGTTGGATATGTATGCAAGAGGAAACCTACTTCGAAATGGGCTCCAGTGGCAAAAAACATTCTGTACGGCGAATTTCACTCAAAAGCAATGCAGTATGAAAGTGATAATGAGCGAATTGCAAAACGAAATTTAGAGGAGAAATCGGTAGAAAAGTCGAAGAATGTGGTCTTTCCGTTCATAAAACTTACTGGGTTTTTAAGTGCCTCCCCAGACGGATTATTAGGAGATGACGCTATAGTCGAAGTCAATTGCCCTTATCCTGCACGGAATATGACCATACTGGAAGCCGGCAAAAAGCTAGAAGGATTTTGTTTGGCAGAAAAAAAGGCGAAAAAAAAAGCCGAGAGAATGTCGAGAACAGTGTCATTCCGGAGAGAACAGATTGATAACTCTCTTAACATTCGCATTATTTTTATTTCCAGGGCCAGTTGGAAATAACATAGCGGGAAATGTTATTTTGTGGTATGGACGTCTAAGGACGTCCACATAGAAACAATAAAGAGGGACGAAAAGTTCTTTAGACAAAAAATGTTTATGTAACTGACATTCTGCTACGAGAAAATCTTGTTGCATGAGATCATTGATCCCAGGATGACCAGATCAATGGATATAAGAGAACCTGAGGTGAAGTAAAATACTGATTAGTGTGTGTAAATCATGAAACGTTATCTTTGATATGGAAAAAATTGAAGCATTGATTTCAAGAACAGGGAATAATTAGGTATAATATTTTTTGTTTGTTTATAGTACGCAGTACTGCCTATGCTAACAATGGGCAGATGAGAATATCTTAGGTACTTCAATTCTTTACATGTATCCTACATAATAATTTTCCCCTTGGTATGCATTTTCATGATTCGTTTATTGTAATAAAATGTCCTACATAAATGAACTTTTATTATTACTTCCATGAAAATTGAAGTAAGTTATAGTGATTGGCCTCACGGAGTCGTTTCAGATCTCACGAAAAAAAAAATTAGAGTCAAAAGAACCAAAGACCCATACGAATCACCAAAATAAATGTATGTATGTAGGTCTATGTGCGTCCGCATTTGGCCTCGTACAAATCGATAATGGCTCCATTGATTAGAATTGTTCACGGTTTGTGGTCTTGTTTGTTATGTCTAGAAGACGATACCTAGAGTTCGACGTTCGCATCGGATAGAATTTAGAATAGATATTCCCAATAAACTTGAACACGAACATATCTTTTACATCTTTTTTCTAAAATATCAAGAATGTGCTAACTACAAACCAGTCATATCTTTCTATACAGTAATTTCACATCGAGTGAAACCAGTCGCTGCTCTGTGCGCCAAGAATTATGCCCTACAAAGTATTACTATTGTCGGAACAATGTCTTTTTTTCGGGAGTTTATCCTCAAATAACTCTAAAACAGTTACCTAGAAGGGAATCCAGCGCTGTCAGCATCTATCCTGAGTGTGTTTTCGCCGGCTTTTCCACAATCCCTCCAGGTAAATGCCGAGATAGTACCGTACCGGTACGTGAAGTTTCAGGGCACCTGCCCCATCCCTGACTCTAATACAGTTACACACATAATCAACTACACGGGAATGATGATGATGATGATAATAATAATAATAATAATAATAATAATAATAATAGCGTTATTGATTTTACGTCCCTTGTAACTACTGTGACTTTTAGAGACGCCGGGGTGCCGGAATTTTGCTCCGAAGGGGATCTTTAACGTGCCAGTAAATCTAATGACACGGCTCCCTCGCATTCGCGCACCCTCAAATGCCAACTGGCTGCACCAGCAATCAATCCTGCAATCTTGGGAACAGCAAGCGAGAACGTTACCGCTGAGCCACGCAGCCAGCCAAAGGGACTGATGACCAAGATGTCCCAAGCCCCTAGAATGTATTATCAACAAGAATGTTTGTGGAAGCAAGAAACGAATCTGTACAAACACATTGTGTCAACGTTACATATTGTGACACTACTACAGTATAATTTTATTGCTCAGATATTGTTCCACGACTAGGCACCTGTACATGTAACTTGCTGAACTATAATATATATGACGAGAGGAAGACAACTTTACTCCTTCCTGTCGTCAAATTGTTCCCTTCTCCCTCCGTCCTGTCAGTGTTAATCATTTTCCTTGCGCAAGAGATCTTGTGATCTACCCTTTTCAACACAATTCCCAAACTAATGCTGTCAATTCCATTCACCCGATTTTAATTCTGAAAAATGCATTGGAATCAGGAAATAAATCTCCGTTTTCGTATTACTGTTAGTAACTTTTTTGTTTTTAACATTTTGGAAAAATGCATAGAATTAATATCAATTCAATTGCAGGTAGTATACATAGTGGTTTTCAGATCGCAAATACGAGCTTTCGTTCAAGAGAAAACTAAAAAAAGAAATTGCCTCACTTTGGTGCTGCTACGTGGTGTCAGAATTACAAACTAAAAAATGGGACATTTGCCCGTAAGAATATTGTCTGATGGGAAATATCTGAAAGCATATTAAGAGTTCTGCATAGAAAATGCCTTGGATTAACTTAATTCAATTTTTGACACGTTTCACTATGTGGACTAGTGCATTTCTGTAAGTACAAGGGAGAAACTAATCCGGTATGATGGAAATAACTAGCTACAAATGTTCCATGCTATTAGATGGTATTGTACACCATAAATATATTTGTAACGGCAAACGTTTATTACTTTGCAAATTTTTAAAGAAGGCTCTCCAGTCAGTCAACACACATTGTGCTGAAAGTGAGTTATTTTGCGATAAATATGTTATGTGATATTTCTTCCAGGTTATGATACATAAGTACGGTACTTGTTTCCTGCCTAGTGTTATTGTTGACCGACTGGAAAGCTTTCTTTAATAGAAATTGGCGACACGGAAGAATGGCTTCTAATAGTTCAATTTTCAAATTGGATAAAATATATCTGCAAGTTGTGGTTCATTATGTACATAACAATGCAAAGCACGCGTATTTACTAGGCATGGAGAATTTCCGTCTGCTATTTATGTGCAAAAGGGAAATCAGCTGACTAGTTGAATCTTGATACCTTAAGTTTTTGTGTGTGTGTGTGCGTGTGCGTGCGTGCGTGCGCGTGTGCGTGTGCGTGTTTTTTGTTGTTCAATGAAACGTTTTGTCTACGTTTTGAATAAATTTCTTAAACTCGTAACTATAAAATGCGCGTAGTTATCGGTCAAATGATTTTTAATACAAGGATACTAGGTGCTGGACACCGACCAAATTTTGTATCGTTGACTACACCAATGCGCACTAGAAGGAATGTATCTACATAGATTCTAATTTCTGGGCTTTCCAGTTTCAATTAATTCGGTACGTTTCAATAAATTCCTCTTTGAACATGTATGTCTTATATTTGTAATATTATACAGTGTTCCTCCTATAACGCAGTTCTTCTGGAGGACTCTTCACACTCGAAGTACAACCACTTTTACAAATGCCATCATCCAGTTATTCCTAAGTATGCTAAACTAAGGTTCTGACCATAGCCTCAAGTGCACACTGGTGTAGCTAGCAAGATCAGAAACCAGTAGCTAATGACTTTTTACACAAGAAAGCTAACTGGTACCTATTGTTTTTAGTTGAGGGGTCAAGTGTATCATCCTAACTTCTCAACCGAGTCTCATAACCCAAACAACATACCGAACCCAAAACACACGTGGTAGTGTAGTGAATAGGGCGCTACGATCACATGTTGTCGAGCTTCTTAGCCTACGACTTACGTGTTGTAATATTGTGTTGCCAAAGCGTGCGTTAGTGTTAAGTTTTAATTAACGTTTTTTTTTTACCTACATGCATTCTGAGAGGAACGGGTGGTAAAAGTATGTCGTTGAAATGTCAGTCTGTCCTGAACAAATACTTCACCTGCAGTAGAAGTGGGAGGGGGGACGAAAAACCACTTCCAGTATAGCTCAGGTACGAATCGAACCCATCTATTCTCAGTTCTGCCTCACGACGCTGAGTGAACTCCAGTCCAGCCCTTTATTTAATTTCCCCCCAGGTGCTCACCTCTAGTGGGACGTGGGTTGGCGACCACGGGGCCCCAGCTGAGTCCGGCATTGCTTCCACTTACTTGTGCCGGGCTCATCTCCGTCTTCTTTCCTGTCGACCTCACTTGGTCAACTTTTGTTCTCTTCCGACCCCGACAGTATTAGGGTATCCGAAGCCTAGGGAGTCTCTTACTTTCCCGCCTTAATTGGCCCTTGTCTCATCTTTTCTGATACCCTCCTTCTGCGAGGGGTCAGCCTTCTTTTTCTTTTCCTGTTATCTCCTGCCTTCTGCTCAAGGCGCTCATGGAGGCAGGGTGTATGCAGCCCCACCACTTCTGGTGCTCCCTGGATATTGCTACACCCTCAGGGGCTCACGGCTGGTGTGTTAGGAGTTGGCGACCCCGAGGGATCCCTGCGCTGGGTCCGGTTTTCTCCCTTTTATCCATTACCTCTGGGGCGGACCCTCCCCTCTTTCACTTTCCTATCTGCCTTCCATGGCATTTCTTTTCCTCATGTCCTTTATTTGCCTTATTCTCCTTGTGTTTTCCATTTCTTCTTCTAGTATATAAGTTAGTAGTTAGTTTTAGTTATTGTTTACATTTCATTTTCATCTTCACGATCACCCAAACCATTAGGGGCCAATAACCTAGATGTTATGCCCCTTAAAACAACAATTATCATCTCCTTTATTTAATTTAATTATTTAATTAATTATGTGAAAACCAGGTAAGCAGAGTTGCTTATGCTGATGACCTAGTTGTGATGACGGACTCCGTCGAACGCTTGCAAGCCAACATGTTTGAACTTAGAACAGAAATGTAGGGTGTATGGTATGAAAATCAGCATTTCAAAGACTAAAGAACAAACGCAAGAAAACAGAATGCCAGGAAGGAAGGAAGGAAGGAAGGAAGAACTAAATTGGAGCAGGTGGAACATCTTAAGTACTTGGCTGTGTGTTCTCTCAGGATGGCAGTATGGAGAAGGAAATAGTCGAGATGTGGAAAAGCCAACGCAGTGAGTTCTCAGTTGCAATCTACAGCATTCTGCAAGAAAGAAGTTAGTGGAAATGAAAATCCACAGCCTGCTTCCAGTCTCCGACCGGGTCAGGAATGGAATGAATGAAGCCCCCCATCTAGCGGCGAGGATATGAACTGTGCCGGCTGCCGCGGCCTGACGCACTCCTCTGGGACAATGATTAAATGAATGACAGATGAAATGAAATGAAAGTGGAGTGTGTTGCTGGAATGAAATTTTAACAGGGAAAACCGAAGTACCCGGAGAAAAACCTGTCTGCCTCCGTTTTGTCCAGCACAGATCTCACATGGAGTGACCGGGATTTGAACCACGGACCCAGCGGTGAGAGGCCGGCGTGCTGCCGCCTAAGCCACGGAGGCAAAAGAAGTTAGTACTGCGACGAAATTCTCCCTACATCGCTCAGTATTTAGACTGACCTTGCTGCACGGAAGTGAGAGCTGGGTAGTTTCAGAATATCTGGTACATAAGCTGGAGGTAACTGATATGCAGGTAGCACTATTGATAGCTGGGACAAATAGATGAGAGCAATAGCAGGGAGGTACTCTCAATAATGAGATAAAGGCTAAGTTCGAAATGAACACGCTAGAAGCTGTTTGTATGAACCGACTTGGATGGTGGGGTCATGGGAAGAGAATGGAGAGAAGAGATCACCTAAGGGGTTAACGAGTTTTGCTGTAGAGGGAAAGAGAAGCGAGAGGCGATGATTAGATTGTATTGAACGATTTCAAAGTAAGAGGTGTAGAAGCAGAGGAGGCCGCAGTGCTAACTCCTAATGACGGACATCGAAGCGAATTGTTCGCGTACAGAGGCTTGTAGACTAGAAAAGTCACTGAAAGGCAAAAGACAGTCAAATGAAAATTTATGTAGTGTATTATAACATAATAGTGTGTACAGTAGAGTTGAAAGTTAGCCATATGATAATTTTCTTCGATATTGAGTGTAATGCTCAAATGTTCGCATACTATTACTAGGCAGTCGGTATCCTTGAAGTCTCTTTAAATGTGCGTAGTTCTATCTATTAAGGCATGGAATTCACGTGCCAATTTTCGTATAAATATTTGATTTGATATTGCAGTTACATATAGTTCACCATTGAACTTAAAAGCGTGGTTGGTAACACAAATGCCCGCCTCGTTGCGTAAGCACTCTTGACTGTAACCGCGGAGACGCAGGTTCCATTCCCAACCATTTAATTCTGGTCTGAGGGCTGAAACACTTAACCTAGTGAGGCAGAACTGAGGAGAGGTGGGTTCTATTCCTACTTTAACCACCCTGGAAGTGGTTTTCCGAGGTTTCCCACTTCTACTCGAGGCAAATACTGGGATGGTACCTAACGTAAGGCCACGGCCGCTTTCTACCCGAATTCTACCTCAATTACAAATTCACATATTTGTACAGACATCGCAGTAACACAGGTTATCAGACAAATTCTATACACACCCAAGTACACGGGGCTACATGACCATGATGTCTCCAAGACCCTAAAAGTATCAACAACAGTAACACAGGTACTATCACCTTACGTTAAATGTCAGACATTTTCACCTTATAATGTGTCAAGTTTGAAATTGTTTCATGCATAGATTGTCAAATATTGAAGCGTAGGGTTCATATGTCCAGAGCTCGCAGTTGGCTGTAGTGGTCACTCTGATATTTATAGTTATCTGTTAAGGCACACATGGCACACAAAAATTGGTTGAAATAGTGTTAAGGTTACGTGCAGTTTATCATTGAGCCTATGAGCATGCGTCGAATTATGTTGGCAACACTTTAGAAATATTTGACATGTTTGTTACTGTAGGCTATGCAGGTTTGTTTCAAAAACAGTCATTGTGTTAAACATGTTTATGTTTAATAGAATAGGCCAGTCAAACTTATAATTGAACTATGCGTATCTCCAGCATGACCTTTTTCAATGTTCGGGATTAAATTCTTAAATATCGCGGGGGGTCACGTCAAATTACGGAAGAGTAGAAGGATGAACTACAGAAGTGACGATGTTAGTCCCACAGAACGAGAAAGAAGCCACGATAACTAAGATAGTTGACAAGGCAGTGGGATTAACTATTTACAATTCAGAATAAGCCAGATCATGTGTGCTGGCCTGGAGTCATTGGGAGTTCCTGGTTTAAGTCTCGTTCATGACAAGCATCTGGGCGGGAATTTTGTGCTGGGAGGCGTTGAGAGATATGGTAATCCATGTGGTAATTCCCAGTGGTGCCAAACTGTAACACGAGTGCTACATTCCACAATCACGTTAACGACGTATAATATGCGGCCAAAAGTCTCTGAACGTGCAGTTTGACGCCAGTGTATTTAAGCAACCACAATGCGTCAGTATCAGATACTTGTTTTCTGTCAGAACGAGTTAACGGAGAAATGGTGTATGATTGTTGGAGCCCAAAAGTTGGGGAATTCCGTCCGACATTTACTGTTACGGTTGTTATAGCGAAGCAGAGACGTCAGGGAAGCACTGAAGCCAATCGTCGCTATGGTAGGCCTAAGATATAACATACGTACTGCCGTACTCAAAATCAGGGTTCGCAACCTCTTCTTTTACTCACGGCACACCCCACACGGGTCTAGACTCAACACGGCACACCAAAATGTCTGGTCCCTCAAAATCATATTACGAAATGTTACATCGTTATTATTATTTTATTATTATTATTATTATTATTATTATTATTATTAAAGGAAGCAAGGTTTCTCCGAAACGTATGGTTCTAATTTAATTTCACACGGCATTAGCCCAAAAAACATGAATTATTTATATAACTTATTAACTTTAAACTTCAATTTACTGTAGAAAATACACATTTCTAATACGAAATTTAAAGTATATAACTCGAATCACACCTCCAATGTGATACTTGAGCCTGCTCAGCTGCACACAGACGGCTGATTCGTGGCGGAATCGTTGACAAAGCAAGCCTCATTTCTCGTCAATGGATTTAAGTCTCTTCTCTCTCTCTCTCTTTCTTTGAAGTTTTGATTTGAGTCAAGTACGAGAAGCCCAGTTCACACAAATATGTAGTTGAAAATGGTAACACATCAACTGCCATCTTGGAGATCCTGAATATTCACTGCTTATTGACAACCAAAATGTGTCCAAAGGCATTTCTAAAAATTTTAATTTCAATGTTCTGTCTATATTGAAATCTGCCAGTTCCTCTCGTAAGGCTATATTCAGGAGATGTTTCAAATCTAATGGATCACGAACCAATTCAAAATCTTCAACACAGTCTCCAAACTATTTTTGAAATTCTGCTGCAGGAGTGTTAGATGTTCTTTAAGTCCATCAACGCATTATTATCGTCAGCAAGGGACCATTTATATGGGAACATCTCACACGATCAATTTTCAATTGTATGTATCCACAAATTTAACTTATTAATACGTCGTTGAATCTTATCAACACTAGGCAGAATATTTTCGAATCTGCCTTGATTTTTCCGTTTAGTTCATTCAAGTGTACGAAAATATCGGAACGATATGCCAACTTCGATACCCATTCATCATTTGCAAATAAATGCGCATACTCATGTCCCTCAATAGTCAAAAATGAAAGTACTGTACCACCTCTTTAAGTTCAAATATTTGCGGTAATACCTTACCTCGAGATAACCATCGTACTTCTGTATGGAGCAGAAGTATAGGTAGTATGCTCTGATCCCATTTCTTGACACTAAACAGTAACAAGCCTCATATTTAGGGCGCGTGATTTGATGAAGTTCACGACTTTTACCACCTCGCCAATCACAATTTTCAGAGGAGATGGCAAAGACTTCGCAACAATGGCTTCGTGTTGAATGAGACAATGGTCAGTTTGCAAGTTAGGATTTACTTCGCGTACTTGACCCACGAATCTTTTCACTCGGCCTGTCATAGAAACGGCTCCGTCTGTAGAATCACTAATGCAATCCTCCCATGTTAATTCATTACGGACCACATATTCATTAGTCGTACGAAATATTTCTTCACCAGTAGCTCGCTCGGGTAGCTCTTTGCAAAAAAGAAAATAAGTTGCAATTACATTCCCATCAACATTAGTTATGTAGGAAAGAAGTTGAGCGTGATTGCCAATTCGGTAGACTAGTCGATCTGAAGTGAGAACATTCGTCTGCTCTTTTTCTCCTTCATAATGTCTTCGATGTCAAGTGGACCCTGAGCCAACGCGGGAAATACGCTAGGAAAGAAGAATATCTTCGATGTCATCGGACATACCACTAATTCGGCGGCTGATTGCGTCAGCAGAGAGAGGATTTTTTGAAATTTCAGTAGCAGCTTCTAAACCCAGGACTATTTTTACAATTTCCTTTCACGCGGACTTTAACAAGGTTTCTGCTGTTGTGTGTGGTTTCTTGGCCTTTACGATAAGTTTGGCAACCTTATAAATAGCTTCCTGTACCTTCTGCAAAAAACGTGCCGACGTAGTCATGAGCGTCACTTGTTTTTTTTATATTTTCTTTCAACGACCGACGAAAATAATTCACATCCTTACTTAACATGGAAGAATATTTTGTTGACAATTGTCGTTTAAATTTACTGGGAACCATAGCAGCTTTACTGAGTTTTTCACCACGCACAACACACTCGGTAATTCGGCATGTTTGGTCACCACACTAAGCATCACTATATTGCCTGTGAACTACTTTGTGTCTTGTTTTCGGGCACGATGGTTTCACTACTTGTACCGAGGACGGACTACTACGCTCAAGGAACTTACCCATATCGAAAATGGAAAGAATAAATAGTTCAATAACACTGCAGTGATCGATAGTAGGATTGGTATAGCATAGCAGTCACAATATTCACACCACTGCAGAGCATAGCTTTGATAGAACTGCACTGAAATAATGTAATATTAGAACAAGGCAATACAATAATAAAAGAGAGAGGCATATTTGGTAATCCCTGCAAGTTTAGTTAAAACCACGTACAGGCAGCCGAACGCAAAAGATGCGGCGTTACAAAGAACGCTCTTGTTATAGAGTGTAGAACGTAAAGTCTATTATTGTATGATTAGTGCGGGCCGCTAAAAGACTTCCTGAAAGCCTTAGGGGCTTTCTCTGCGGCGACCACACAACATGCCTCCTGCAACCCATCAAACCGGCCCAATATTACATGCGAGAATATAAATACCCTAACTCCTAAGAAAACCACTGTATAAAAATATCAAGTAAATTACACTTACTTTCTACGAAAACATAAATTATCAACATGTATTAAATAATAACAAGCACAGTTTTACATAAAATCGACAGTTCATTTATTACAATAACTAGCGGACCCGTGCGAGATCTCGCATGTCATAAACCACACTTTCCCCAATAGGTTTTTAATGAGAGACTTAAGGAGAAAGGTTATGTTTTTATTTCAAACAAATGATTATAGAACACTATTTACATTTCAGGATAAAGGGAAGACCTCAGAATGTTAATATGACATGAAACAGGCGTCACAGCGGCCTGTGGACAGCAATTATGGAGCGTATTTTCCTTCAGCAACGGTGTTTGCAAATCGCACACTTCGTACAATTTTTTAAGTCATCTTTTAAAGAAATTATGGATATGTATGAAATTATAGTGCAATAAGTCACTCCTAATGTCGATTCTCTTTCATTTGAATGCTCATTTGTCACGATCGGTTTCTTGTGAGCGCCGCAGGAGGGATTCATACTACTGAAATAATATATATGATAGGTAAAATTCGCGGCACACCTTGGACCTTGTTATGGCACGCTGGTTGCGGAACACTGCTCTTAAGCGTGCTGTACTAACCAAACGTCAAGCGTCCTGATCTAAAATTGCAGAAGACATTTGTTGCAGGTCAGGTACAAAACTGTTAGAGACCAATCCGTCGAAAGGCGATACAGTTCTATTTTCATGTTCGTGCTGCTGACCATAAGCCACATATCAGGCTAACGAATGCGCGTCATTTAGTGGTACGTACAACGCTTTCATTGGTCTGCGGAACAGTGGTTAATGAGTCACCGTGTAAGATGTGACGCGGATTGGCGGGTGTGGACCTGGCTGGTTCCTTGCAAACGGTATATATCAGTTTTTTTTTCACAGACAGTGAAATTCTGTGAAGGTGGTTTTTCTGTGTGGTTTTTTTTCTGCAGGTGTCGACTTGGACCATCAGTTTTAGTCGATGACAAAGTAAATGCAGGTGTTATTGAAAACATTTTGGACAATAGCATGGTTCCCACACTGTTGAAACAATTTGGAATCTCAGACCTTTTCCGAGTCAGCATGATAATGTTCCCGTCCACAAAACAGGGATCATTCCATCGACATCAGGCGGATTTACTAAACTGGCCTGCTCTAAGCCCTGACCTGAATCCCATTGAGTGACTTGGGGATGAACTAGAACGTCGGATGCGTGCCAGATCAATTCGGCCAGCAATCAAACTATTTATCATACTTCAGAATCAATGGGAACAATTTCTGCCGTTAGTGTGTCAAAATTTAGTGGAAAGCCTTCCCCGAAGATTAAACGCTGTAATCGTAGAACAAGCAATTGCAGTAGTTGCTTGGCGGTGCCTTGGAACGAATAGCATTGGTTGTTCAGACACGTGTTACCACATTGTGCATGATAGGGTCTAAAAACGAAAGTGTCAATGTGCCTTTAACCATTGGAGATACTAATTTATCAGAACTTGGTATCAAACTACACTAAAATTTGCCATGATTTTTCTGTTACTATAATGTCGTCTACTATCCCTAAAAATGCAACATAACCTGACATCTTTAGTAAACTTAGTTCTGGGGTGCTGAAAATTGGTGAATGCCAGGTTTGCAACATGCTGGTGGATAATTCCTATCTTGCATCCAACGTTCTTACGAGATTGCCATTATTACAACGGAATTATCAACAATCCATGAAGTCAAGAAAATCAAAATGAGTTCAACGTATATTTTCTATATTTCACCCCATTGTATAGGAATAGAATTCGAACATCTAATCAAATATGCTAGTATTAAGACCGTCTTCCACAATGATTTCCTTATTATCAGTATCATCGTTCAGTGCTTTTTCCGAAAATCTGCATATTTGAAACTCAAAAACTTACAAACTTTTGTAACTACTATTTTTAGTCGGCCGATTTTAGTGATGATGCGACGAAACCTTTTGCCTACTAAAGCAAATAATTACGCGAGTGCAGGCTTATGTGGTATTAGTCTTAATTTTCTTCAGGATTATTACAATTATCTCGAGAGCAGCGCACTCTGCGAGCATATTTGTTGAGCCTGTCGTACTGCTAGTTACACTGTGTATGCTCAGCAAGTACATTTGAAATGGTGAACTGAATATGGTGGCAGGAAACTCGTTAAGGTCAGCGATAATACATTTTTTTGTTAAGCTTACAGCACAAACCAATCAACGACGAGTACTAAAAGCTAGTTTGATTCAAAATTGGAAGCTGCAATTTTTTTTTAATTTACTGCCGTAATGTTTGGTAAACAATGTGTCGCCTAAACATCTCGTAATTTCTAACTTTTCAATAAAACACCCCCTTTTAATTACAGTGCGATTGCTCATAGTTATTTTTTTTCAAAGTTTACAAACCATTTAACCACCCCTACATCGCTGTGTTGAACTATTAACTTTAATCTATCAGCACCAAGAACGTTCTATATCGTAGCACGAGCAAGAAGAACGCGCAACAAACCGACATTTTCAACTTAAATTTCAGGAGGGTATTGTTGTTCGTGCAACTCAAAAGTTCGCACATCGAATGCCACATCACGGAAAGTAACCCCTACTTAAATTCACCTTCGACAAAAAGTAGACAGAGAACAGTCAATAAATTACTTTACGCATTCTATGCTTATCCATGCCTGTACAGTAGTATATTTTCCCTCTTGGCTGGCCTGTTCAATCCTTGGACCTTCTCAGTCATGTTAATATCTCTGTTACCAGAATGCCCGTATTTTGTTTTTAGAAGGGTATAATTAACAGTTCTGCTGCTCTTTTTTCATTTACGACGTTAAAATGTCAATATTGAAGATTTAGAAGCCATTTTCAATGTTGCCTTTCTAATCTATTAACAGAAAGGTTCTTCAGTCCGTCAACATGAAGGCTGGTGGGTAGATTATTAGCTTGGGAATAACCTAACCCCCAAGGGAAGATGATAAAGAAAAGGAAGTGGGTTTCGGACTGGAGAAAAAGGATGGAGAAATAGGACGAGAGTCCTACAGAAGTTATAAGTTTAACTTTAAATATACTCAGCTGCCACTGCAAATCCGCTCTCCGATACCTAAAGTGGGTAGGGACCTGGGCCAAGCTAACGGGAAACGCAGCTGGAACTTGGGTTGTTTGCAAGAAAGTTACTTTAGTGTATTCCCTCTCAAGCATAGATATGCCTATTATGGGGAAGGGTGGTGGTCTGGCAAGACAAAGAATAACAGATTTATTGTGTATCTGTTCAAAGTAGTTTGTTTCTAAACAGGTAATTTGAAGAGTGCAAGTAATTTGAATCAGCTTTGATATTTTGGTTTTTGAAATTGTAGAATTCCTAAAGAGCGACCAAACGCTTCCAAGAAGGATAGGGATAAAGCAATTATACCTTTGGGAATAATTTTGGTAAGTGTACCAATAGTTGCATTTAGAAATGGCTAAGCTTTTACCCAGCAAGGCGCCGACTAAAAGTTTAGACAATGAGAAACTTATATTTTGAAAAACCAACCATAAGTGTTAGAGAGAATCTCAACAAGCAGGAAGCTGGCGTAGCGAGCTATGCTTGCCTTACTGGCCAGTTAGAATTAGCTATTAAAGCTAAGAGAGACTTTACTAAGTTACCAACTAAGAGTTCTTGCTCAAATGCAACAAGTGGTGAAAACCCTATCAATAGATTTATTTTCATTAAATAGGAAGAATCAAGGAAGACAGGATCTTGCCTAACCGTTATGTTAGAGAAATGATAAAGCGAAAAACAAATCTTTAATTTATTTAACAATG
This sequence comes from Meconema thalassinum, assembly GCA_946902985.2. Lineage (NCBI taxonomy): Eukaryota > Metazoa > Arthropoda > Insecta > Orthoptera > Tettigoniidae > Meconema > Meconema thalassinum. The sequence goes on from OX336389.2 coordinate 550,147,642, forward strand.
TAAAAAGAAGTAGTTTATGTAACAAATATATAATTTTGATTTTCATAAACAATTGGGGTCGCAGACCTCCGAAAACATCTAAAGCTTGCGCCAGGCAATTTATAATTCTTTTGGTTATACACCTTTTATATGCTTTAAAATCTTCGTAAGATTTTGAAATGGCTAAGATGAATAAAGGAAAAATTCAAAGGTAATTGACGTAATTTAGACAATAAATAAAGTACAAGGTGTGTACTTGAAGGATTTCTGGATAAGTATCTTAGAAAAAATAACAACTTCGAAAGTAACAACAACAAAATGAGGAAGAAATGAAATAGAAGTTTCTATAACTTCTTGTATTGGTACAGAAATACGCTTAATGATTATACATAGGAGATTATACAAATAGGGCAGGTCACTTATTGTGAAACCTGAAGAGGAAAATCGAAAGGAAGTTTCTAGCACTCCTATGTTTAAGTAGGGATCACGAGAAAAATGGGGCAAGTTTCCCTTTCGTGAAACCTAGAGATAACTCACTTTGGAGTAGAAAGAATTGGATTCCCTCATTAGAAGGTAGAAACAATATAATTTGAGGCGTGTACTAGACACGAAGTTTTACAGACATTAATTCGTTGTACGTGGAACAAGTAAGGGAGGGCACTTATTGAGAGTGACACCTCATTGAAAAAAGACCTAAAGTAACAATTTTAATATTTTGGTTTGTTAGTAAAGGGTTTGGGAAAGATCAAATGGGATTGTGGAAAAGTGTTCATGGCCGTATTTACTGTACACGGACGAGCGCGACGCGGATGAAAGGTTCAACAAGCACTGTTTTCACTATAGTCAGTTGATATAGTTGAAAAGTTCAATGTAGTAGCACAAAAAGTTGATGGCAAAGAAATTTATTGCAATGGTGGAAAATAACTAGTTACACTAGATTTGCGAGAATCTATTGCTTGAGAAAGTTGTAGGTTATAGTTGAATGCACCAGAAAAATCCCAACGGAGGAAGAAAAATTAGATATTGATTAGCAGTTCATAAGGAAGATTCCTTAATTTGAAAAGTATTCCCATACGTGAGTGGAAAGTACATGACAGTATAACGGGTAGATTGAGTGCAGGTTCTGGAAGGTTCCAGAGCAATGATGACTTGTTTAAATTAGGTAGAGAATCCCTCGGCGGAAAACTAGATTATATAGACAGTGGGTATTTTAGAAATATCCCTCGATGTGAGGTAGCATCTCAGAAAATCTTTCATTTTGAAAGCCAGACCTGATAGTTTAAGTTTGATCAAGAAGATCTCTAGAAAATAGTTATTTTCACATAGCAACTTTCACTGTCTATAAAATCCAAGTAAAAGCATTGAGGCTTTTAAAAGCGATGAGAATGAGGTTAAAACATGAAGTCGGTACTTATCTTTGCTTCATGACGAAGGCGATGTTGCTGTCGACGGTTGGTTCTAAAATTCTAACATGGCGTAGAATTTAAAATTTGCCTCTTGAGTTGAGGAGGCGAGCTTTAGTTAAGCTCTAACTGACTGTGTTGACTTCCGACGTACAAGTGAGGGCTGCTAGACGCAGCGAAAGCACACTAGCCTAGACGGCATGTCCAACAAGAAATTGAGTGCACTTAGAGGGTGAGCGGTTGCTCACAGCACGGAGGCAAGTCGAGACGAAGTGTAGAAGTGAAGTGACCGAGCGGGCTGGCTGCGCGCGCGGAGAAGCGAGCAGTAGGAGGAGGGAAGAAGAGGGGGAAGCGGGCGAGTAAGGGGAGGAACAAAGAGGTTATACATAAACATGAAAAAACTTTACAGAAACAAAATTCTTCTTGGAGCGGTGTCTTCATGGAGTAGTTGGTTGGTGAAGAACACGACGCCCTGCGGATTAATATAGAAGTCTTCATGGTTTGAAGCAATGGAAGTTCGGAAGGCAGCGATGGGACGCTGTCAGGCTGGTTCAGCGGAATATGCGTTTCTGTAAAAAAAAACTGACAGAAAAAATGAACAAATGCACGGGGCAAACAGGAGGCAACAGTTCGATGTTGGTGCGTGCGGGAAAGAAATTTAAATAAATGGACTGATATAAAGTAATGAAGAACAGCAAAAGCTAATTCTCTCTTTCCGTGTATTTCCAAAAATACACCAGCTGCTAGGAGCATTGATATACGCTGTAAAGAATACAGGAAGCCTTCCGCAGTTTTCGAACATACATGTGACACCGTACACAACTTCACAAATGTAGAAATTGACTTAAATGTGTGTGCTACGATACAAATGTTAGGGAACTTGATATTAAAATGTCATACAGATACACTTAGCTAAGGTACAGTATATAGCCCAGCTAATCTAAACGAATATAAATCTCTATAGAGCTTACCCCCTTTTCACACTATTAGGTAATACTCTAATCAACAAACAGAAAGAAACATAATGAACGAACCCAGGCTATGAACATTAAGAGGGGAAAGCAATGATAGAGGGGAAAATGTCAGTTGGCAGGTGCGTTGTATCACATTCTCAACAAATCCATACCTAAGTTACTCGGTATTTATAGAGTCCCAAATCACGTTCAGTAGCAGGGTGCCCGTAGATAGACTTCAGTTTAGGGCGTGGCGAACGATAGAGATTGGTCTATTTTAGTTAAAGGATCTAGAACCATTGGCATTCACCACGTTAAGATAAGGTTCTTAGCCTCCGTATATTAACACACAAGACATGAAGGTTCGCATGAAGCAGCTATAGAAAACGGTTCAGATTTATGAATACGATATAGTTCATGGATTAGTGAAATTGGGCGCCAACTTACCTTAACATGTAGGCCGAACTGGGCTCACTTTCTTCAGTCCTGTGGGAGGTGTGGAGTGATGCGAACGCATGAACAGGATTAGACAGGAACGAGTGAAGTTAACGCTACCATAACTTTCAATTATATTGCAAGACTAGAAGAAGGGGCAGTGTGTGTGCGTTTTTAACATCATTAATCTTACCATATTATAAAATATTAATTAAATAGTAAACGCTAAAGGGAAACTGACATTAACAAAAGATCTGTGACAGCAATCGCATCCCACGCTTGCCAATTTATAAGTTTCTGAATTCAAAGGTCAGCTCACTCTTAACACATATACTGTAATAACAGAATAACGCATCATTTACAGAAGTGCTGTAGACAGAGCTAAAATAACTTCTTTTAAAACGTTTGACCCGTTAAAAGTTCCATTAACTTATTATGTAACTAATAATAATAATAATTCTTATTATTATTATACAAGAGTGCTAAATATCCGCCGAACTTAAAATTAAGCCTAAGTGAACAGGATCTGTTGACGCTCGCCTGACGAACGAAACATGGCATTCAATAATGTTAACCCTCCCCATTTATGAGGCGTGTGTTAATAAGTGTATAAATCTCTCTTTCCTTTCTTTTTCTTTCTGTTTTGTTTTCTCCACATAAGAAAAGCCAATGCAGTGAGTTTTCAGCTGCGATCTACAGTATTCTGCAAGAAAGAAGTTAGTCTTGTGACAGAACTCTCCCTGCATCGCTCTGTATTTAGACCGACCTTGTTGTATGGGTATGGGTAGATTAAGGATATATGATACATAAGCTAGAGGTCTTAACTGACATGGTGTAGAATGACTTGATTGCTGGAACAAATACACTGGCGGGAAACATTATCGCAACACCAAGAAGGGGTTGTGCTAGATCAACGAACGTTGGTAGGCGTGTTGATACTTCTGAATGATGACGTTGATTCAAATTTCCCGTAAATCGCATTAGCGTGGCGATAGTAGTGGCCCCATGACGTTGCTCATCAGGTTTGCTTTTAAATACGGGCTGTTTTGCGAGAGAGCGTTAGCTACCTGTGAGATTTGACGGAGTGACTGTGAGTGGGTCAAGAATTCCTTTACGACGACGCAGAGGCCAGTATCAACAGCTCACTGAGTTTCCACGAGGTCGTGTAATAGGGCTACGTGAAGGTGGATTTTCCTTCCGCGCTATTGCAGAACAACTTGGCAGGAATGTTTCCACTGTGCATGCGTACTAGCAGCAGTGGTCACGAGAAGGTACTGTCGCAAGATGGCCGGGCCCCGGACGTCCCTGTGCCGAGAGAGAGAGAACCGCCATATTTGGCGTATGGCTTTGGCGCATTGGACGGCGTCTGCAGCAGCAATTCGAGTGGCACCACAGTGACGCAACGAACTGTTCGAAATCTGTTACTTGAAGGACAGCTCCAAACCAGTCGCCCTGCGGCATGCATTCCGCTTCCCCAAACCACCGCAGTCCGCGACTTCAGTTGTCAAGCGAGAGCTCATTGTAGGATGCAGTGGAGGTCCGTTGTGTTTTCCGATGAAAGCCGATTCTGCCTTGGTGCCAGTGTTGGCCGTGTGTTGGTTAGGAGGAGGCCAGGTGAGCGCCTGCCTTCTACCTGTCTGTGGCGTCGACACACTGGACCTCCACTGGTCGTTCTGGTCTGGGGAGCAATTTCCTATGACAGCAGGAGCACTATCGAGGTTATCCCACATACCCTGACTGCAGATGTGGACGTCCGTCTGGTGATTCGACCTTATGTGCTGCCTTTCATGAACAGCATTCCCGGGGGGCGTTTTCCAATAGGATAACGCATACCCCCATGTCACTGTTGTAGCCCAACCTGCTCGACAGTGTGTCTGCTCGATTCACCGATCTGTCCCCAATCAACCGCGTATGGGACTCATTGGACGACAACTCCAGCGTCATCCACAACTGGCATTAACCGTTCCTGTATTGATCGACCAAGTGCAACAGAAAAGGAACTCCATCCCACAAGCTGACATCCGGCCCCTGGACGACACAAAGCATGCACGCACGTTTATATGCCTGCATTCAACAGTCGGGCGATTATACCTCTTATTATTGGACCAGCATGGCACATCAGCGATGGCCTTTCTCGTTCGGACATCTTGTACCTTTTATCAATTACATATGTTAACCTCGCCAAATAATGATATTGCCGAAATTTCCGTACTCTACATTCCATATTTCATGGTGTTGGGATATTTTTTTCCGCCGGTGTCGATGGGAGCAATGGTAGGAAGGTGCTCGTATTGAAGAGATAAGGGCTAAGTTAGAAATGAACACGCTAGATGAAGCTGTTCGTATAAGCCGGCTCAGATGGTGGGGTCATATGAAGAGAAATGGTGAGGAGTGAATAACTGAAGGGTTAACAGTTCTGCTGTAGAGTTTAAGAGAAGAAGAGGCAGACCTCGGAGGCGATAGTTACATTGTGTTGAACGATTTGAAAGTTAGAGGTGTATAAGTAGAGGAGGCTGCAGTTCTAACCGCTAATTAGGGATCAAGGAGGTGACTTGTTCGCAAACAGAAGCTTGCAGACTACACTGGACGCTTAATGGAGAAAGTAGCCTAATTATTCACCGTCCTATCTAAATGCGCACAATTCGTGTTGACAGATTAGAAAGCATTTCTGTTAAGAGGTAATCAGCTGCGTATTCCCAGCGCATACGTGAAATATATTGAAGCTGATACGAGTTTCTGATTAAAGCCAGTAAGTGGATGAAAGCGGCTGTAATTTTAGCACACTGCACTGTTCATTACGGCATATGGCTGATGTCATGAGATAAGAAGAGAACCATTTCATTGACGGTGAGCGGATGGAGTTGTCTTATTTCGCCATTGATTCTGTTACACAACGCACAGCTTGCAGGTGGTCGGAAATAACGTTAACCGGGTATATCAGCGTTCGATATCTCGCGCTGGTGTCATTTTATCTGCTCCTTCCCCCAGGGGCTCACATCTTGTGGGACGTGGGTTGGTGACCACGGGACCCCAGCTGAGTACGGCATTGCTTCCACTTACTTGTGCCGGGCTCCTCTCCTCCTCCTTTTCTGTCGACCTCCCTTGGTCAACTCTTGTTCTTTTCCGACCCCGACGGTATTAGGGTATCAGAGGCGTAGGGAGTCCTTCACTTTCCCGCCTTAATTGGCCCTTGTCTCTTCTTTCCTGATCCCTCCTCCTTCGAAGGGTCAGACCTCTTGTTTTCGTTTCATTATATTTCCTTTTCTCTTTAAGATTCCCGCACTGTTTTTGTTAATTGGCTCCCCGTGTATCTAAATTCCAAGTTTTTTTTCGTCTACCCTCCATTTTGTAGGTGTTTTCAATCTCCGTTGCATTTTGTAAGTCTTTTCGATCTAAATTGCATTTTGTGAGTGTTTTCAACCTCCATTGCATTTTGTAAGGATTGCCAATGTAAATTGCTTTCTAGGGAGTCCTTATATATAGGGTCTGGGACTTTTGTGAGTATTTTGAATCTCTATTGCATTTTGTATTTTCAACCTAAACCGCTTTGCGCAAGTACTTTCAATCTAAATTGCATTTTGTAGGGTGCGCATTTTGCAAGTATTTTGATTCTCAATTACATTTGTGGGTATTTTGAATCTAAATTACATTTTGTAAGTATTTTCAATCTAAATTGCATTTTGTAAGTATTGCCCATCCAATTGAGTTGTTTGAATCTACCATACATTTTGTAAGGATTTTCAGTTTCAATTGCATTTTGTAAGTATTTTGAATTTCACCTGCATTTTGTAAGTTTTTCGACTGTACATTGCATTTTGCACCTATTTTGAACTTAACCTACATTTTGTGCGTATTTTTCAATCTATTTCTTTTGTGAGTATTATCGCTCTCCATTTTGTGAGTAGTTTCAATCTGAGTTCCCTTTTGTAAGTATTTTCCTTCTCACTTATTTTTCGTTCTGGTTCTGGTTTCCACTTCATTGACATTTTCGCTATCACCCAGACCGTTAGGGGCCGATAACCTATATGTTACGCCCCTTAAAACAACAATTATCATCATCCTATCAGCTCCTGAAGTTGGTCAATCAGGTCGCTTCATGGGCGAATCCAAAACGGTTTTGCGATGCGATGTTCCCAACTCTGCATGTGGCTCAAGATTGGCTTGATAACACTAATCGATTAATTAAAACTTTGACAGGGGTGGATTTAAATACACCTCTGGGCTGACAAGATCGTGGCATGAGAGAGAGAGAGAGAGAGAGGGGGGGGGGGGGGTAGGTTTGGACCGTATATATGGCTGAGGCAAAAGAACTCTCTCTCTCTCTCTCTCTCTCTCTCTCTCTTTCTCCATACATTCAAGATTGGCATTGTAACTTCAGTCGGCCAACCCAGTAATTATAATTACTGGTATAAGTGAAAAATGTTTTACTAGTCAAGCGAGCATCATCAGATCCTGATCAGCCTCAGGGATGTGCAATTGATACGAGAGTTGCTTTCAGCGCATTTGGCAACTCACGTATCAATTGCACATGCCTCAGGCTCGCAGACTATCCCCTGTACAACTGGGGCTAACCGTTCAAAATCTGTGGCGCAAACTCGACGTTTTAAGTATCTGTATAACCCGTCCTATGATTCATTGCCGTTCTGAAGTGCGCTGTCAACTGTTTTCATCTAATAGCGCATCAGGGCTAGTGTGCAGCTCGAGGGGTGGCTCGGGCACTCCGGATCAAGCATTGCTGAGATTAGGAGATTGCGTGCTGTTCAGCTACTGGTGCTAATAATTTTAAATACTATTTCTTCTGTAATAATATTTTACTCTTCAGTTAAGTGTATGATAGCCTTAAAACTATTCGCATAACACAGATTTAGAATACCCAACCCAACAAACACAAAGCTCCTACGGCGACATCAGTACAGACTCTACAGATATCTTCGGGAAAATAGATTGCGTCACGCCGCTGACAACTCGTAGTTAGGGATTTGTCAGACGGGTAATATAATAAATAGTACCATTCCTAGCCCCAATTAAAATTAGATTACATGCGCCACCACACACTTCAGTAAGAATTTAAAACCAAATTCACGCACACATTCAAACACAAAGAACACGGAGCTAATGACAAACGTCCCGAATTCCTAAATGAAAGTTTCTTGTACAGCAATAGCCCGCGATTTTAAAAAACTTACGAAGTTTATATCATAAAAATAGAAAGATATGATTACACTAATGCCTGTGGCTGGAACTTAGTAGTTAATAGACAATTCTTCAGTTCTCACGCAGTGTTAACGAGTATTATATAATTATTATTGTATAATCGTCCGTATCATACAATTCTAATCCATCTTTTCGACCAAGAGCGAAGATATAATGAATGTGGGGGAAGTGGACGACTTGGCACAGGGTACGAACTGGCTGAGTTAGACAAGATAGTGAGACTTTTATATAAACTGGAAATACTGCAGTACTAATGTTTTTTCTTTCATTTTTGAGTGATCTAGCTGTGGTACCTAGTGGACCAGCATCAGTAAGACCAATTTTCTCTCAGTACCGCTGGAACGCGGGAAGAGTTTCAATTTGTGTTCGAACCTGTGTTCTACGGACTTCTCCGTATGGAAGCGCTGTTTCAGTGACGGTCGATTTTGTGTCCTGAAGCGCACATTATATATCTCAGTAATGATGGCTCTGTTAGAGCAGTGGTCTGGCTAGTGTCAATTATCGTGGAACTTTAGCTATTTATTCCACTCGTGTTTAGACTTTTTGCTTTGAACTGTTGATCAAGCTAGGTCAATATATGTGTCAGCGGACGAACTTCTTAGTCAGTGATCTATAAAGACTGTGCACAGATCATTTCAGATGCTGAGGTAACACTGAATGGCGTATCACTCCTTGATAACATTTTCTAGAGAGCAACTTGAGCTAAAATACCTGTAGCAATGGTCTGGAAAAAATCGTGAGATGATGTGGCAATAGATGTTTACTCTTCCACTGTCTGTAACCCACCCGCCGTCCCAAGTTTGAACCTGACATGGATGAATTTCCAGGTGTGTTGCCATTACGCGCGTGAATTACCGTTAAAAACAGTACGGCCAACCCCCGCGCTTACGGTACTACACGGTTTTTGTCAACGGTGCCCCGCTAATTTCGCGCTGCCGAGGCCGCACCTCGACCCGAAAATTCTAACTGTCGTTTTGTCCAATTCAATGGTTTTTGACAATGGTTACAGCCTAACGCGTCCAGATCAATGGTTTTTGGTCAACCGTGCCCCGCTAGCACGTTACGTGTCTCGTGTAGTGTATTTTGTATCTGACATGTTGGCAACTAGTGACGTCAATGTGTGCGCCTCGTTGTGATCACCTTGGTGGCAGTTGAACATACTAAATACGCTGTTGAACATGGCTGCCGTTGTTAAATGAGCAATAAATAACACATATTCACGTGATTTAGCACATACAGGGTCTTTATATTTGCTTGGCAAGGACATTCTCGCTCACGCGCTCCGCCAGTGACGGCTCGGTTGCCGGCTGCCGCGTGGGCGTATGTTCGGCAGAATACGGTGCTTAAAATCAGTATCATGCATTTTTGCTCACTATGTTTACAGTAGATACTGAAAATGTTCCCCATCCGCTGCCAACCCTAATCGGCATCTTCTTATGAAGTTTCTGGTTAATCCGGTTAATTTAGCTTCAGTAAGGAAATAACGACCTTAACGTCTATTTTATTGTTCACTGAACCTGTACGTTTGAATCGCAAATTAGCCAGTTGTTTTATTGTCCGATTTATAGGAATGGGTCTCCCTGGAAATTTCACTCGAAACTTTTTTTCTTGTTCTAGCGCACGATTTCCTTAAGATGTACATATAGTGCAGATATACACGTTCAAGTAACGAGTATTTCACATAAGGCATTACAGCACTAGGCACAATCACAATAAAAACTGGCTAAGAGATTCAAACGTACAGGATCAGGAAATGATAAAAATAGACGTAAAGGTAGTTATTTCATTAGTGAAGCAAAATTAACCGGAATTACCGGAAACTTCATAAGTAGATGCACATTATGTTTGGCAGCTGATGGGGAACATTTTCAGCATCTACTGTAAGCATGGTGAGTAAAAATGCATTATACTGATTGTAAGCACCAACTCTGCCGTACATACGCGCACGCGGCGACCGGCAACTGAGGCGTCACTGGCGGAGTGCGTGAGCGAGGAAGTCCTAGCCAAGCAAATATAAAGACCCAGTATATCCCGTGAAGTCGGTGCAGAAGTGACAGAGGTCAGTAATTACATTGATAATGTGCCCCCAGGAGATGAAATTATGTATACAAATCATATAGGCTATTGTCGAAATGAAAGCGAAAAAGAAAAGTATGATACGTCTTTCGGAATTAATGATAGTGATGAATTGTAAACTTTCGTGTCTTTGAGCGTGGAGACTGTGGCTAGGTCACCCGTGTCAACTGGTGGCGATTATGACACTGTCGCTTTAAGGGTGATACAGAGGCTGTGTTCAAGGTCATCCACCTGGTGGGTACAAATTTCGACAAACTTGCGTGGCAGATTGTGTTGCGGATTTTAAGTCAAATAACATGTGAGGCAGACTGTGGGTTTGGCAAAGTGTTTCCTGTGGTGAATGTAAACGTTGTGCCCTCGGAAACTATCAGATCATCAATTAACAGTAATCAATTATCAGTCAAGTCATCGACCAGCAACCAGCAAGATGAAAGGGTAAGGTGTGAAACCCAATGTGTATATTTGAGTAGGGAAATTAAATTTTCTATTAATGATTATAGCATCAGAATGCATTCTTCATCTTAACTGTAGTTCAAATCGTCTATACTCGTGATTACCTTCTTTCGACGTTTCCAGGAGGTGGGTAAGGCCTACAAATCTGTCCTGGAACACAAGATGTCTCAGCATGGTTTATGTTCGTTTTTATTTTATTTTTATTTTTTAAGATTCATCTGTTTTGATTGATAAAAGTGAATTCAGTCGAGTCAATATTTTATTTAAAGATTCATTTTGTAAGACTTGCCAATTACAAATTGCTTCACAACGTACGGCTATCTTGTGTGTAAGTAGAAATGCACAGCAGAATCACAGTTTGTACAGGTCACAGCAATACACATTCCATAGTTTACGTTAACTATTTTCCCTGCTCAATTTCTGGCCATACATGCCAACTCCGTAATGCTGTCCTTCTGACAAAAAACACACACAAAATACACATTGGCATGGCAATTCTCAAGTTTTTGATTTGCATTCTTTCAAGTTATTTGCCTCTATTCAAAAGTTCAATTTTTGGTTCAATTGCTTCTTCCCTGTCATCTTACAATTGTGATCACTGACATTATACAGACTTCCCATAATGTGTTATAAGTTATAGTTTATTGTCAAGTGTTGGTGGTTCTCACGTTAACTCTTCGTCTATCTTTGCAGGGTGACCGAAAGGAAGGCTGGTCCAGGGGTCCACGGAGCTTATTCCTTAGGAGATGTGACAACGGATTCGGCTTTACTCTCAGGCACTTCATTGTCTATCCTCCCGAGTCATATACTGTAAGTAAATGTAACATCCCTAACTTAAAATAACGTCTTCGTTAATTACTTTGACCTATACTTGCACAGGAGCAGCGCTTGTCCTCTTGCAAGCATCAAATGGATTGAGCTGAAAAAAAAAAGTGTTCTTGCTTCGGACTGCGCGATGTTGATGAGTCTACAAGACTGTAATCATTAAGAGAGGATTTATATGAACAATTAGTTAAAATACGAATAATATAAAATATAATACAACGTAAAAGCAACGAAAACTATGTATAAAATGTTTCTTCAACACTTAGCAATGTCAATATTTCGACACATACACCTCGGTATAGTGAATGAGAACTTAAAATAACGAGGGAAGTTACCGTAATAGACCTACTAGACAACGCTCATATTATGAATTTCATTGTGAGGTTTGAAGCCAATTTTCAGTGTTGCCTAAGTAATCAAAAGTTTGATGCTTTTCAGTCGGTCAACACGAATGTACCCAAATAGAGATGGGTTATGCCCTAATCCTGAAATAAATTACATGAGATTAATAAATACACTAGGATGACCAGTTTCGATCGTCAAGCGATCATCAGATCCATTACACTTAGGCTATAACATCTATGTTTCAGAATACAGGTGAAAAATATATACAATGTGTACAATTATTTAGTTGCAGTGTTGGTAATGCAACTGTCGGTGTATGCTGAATGTAGTATATATAATGTTAGGTGAAATTCTAAAATGGTGATAAAAAATCCGGAATTTGTCTGTTTGGGGTGATTATATGGTTACACAATATCAACTATGATTATACTGTATTAATACAGGCTGATACTTATCCGGTTGTCTCCCTAACTGGAACTTCAAGCAGTTTCGTGTTCACTCTGGCACCAGTTATGGTCGACTAACCCGGGTATTAACAGGGCGGAACTGGTTTTTCCCTTTCTCCCCCTTTTGTTCCTACGTTCTTTCTGAGGTCAGTGCCATGTTTATTTGTGTGACGTTGCCAAATCTAGATAAGAATGCATGTTATTGAATACAGGAAGATCTACAACTACACTGGTCAAAACAATTAGGGGATCAAGTGAGATATCATACACAATATACATATGGTAACGTATTTTATTCAGAGTTCGATTACAATTGTAACTTGTGTGTGCTACAGTACGATATTGTGCTGTCTCAACTCTTTACTGGAGGTTTACATGGCGTTTACTTAGAGCGAGGCACCATGGGGCTACCATAATAGTGAAAATGTCATTCTCGTTGCTCTCTAATATGCTGTGTGATCACCTCGGACGGCCAGGACAGTTGCACACCTGCATAGCATGGACATTGAGGTTATCAATCAGCTCTTGAGGGATATTTGGCCATTCTTCCACGAGTGCAATATCCAGCACGGCAACCATTGTGGGAGATGCTGTTGTGGCTGCAATGCGTCTGCCAAGTCCATCCCAGACATGCTCAATCGGAGTTAAGTCCGGTGAACAAGCTGGCCACTCCATTCGTTCAATGCTATCGTCGTCAAGCATGCTGTCCACCAGTGCAACTCTGTGGGGACGTGCGTTACCGTCCACCAGAATGAACCCATCGCCTATGGCACCAGCGTAGGGCACAACAAACGGTCGAAGGATCTCGTCTCGATACCTCTGAGTAGTCAAAGCGTCATTCTGAACGACATAGAGGTCCGTACGTCCGCCAATACTGACTCCTACCCACACCATTCGTCCACCACCATGATATGGTGCGGTTTCCTGCACATAAGCGGGATTGTTTCGAGTTCCACGTTCTCTCCAGATGAGGGAAGGACGATTGTCCTGCTGAACACAAAATCCTGACTCATCTGAGAACAGAACCCGGCGCCATTCGTTACGACGCCAATCCTGATGTACCTCCGCCCAGTTTCTGCGAGCTAAACGGTGGTGTGGTTTTAATGGGGCACACACCATATGCCTCCGTGCGTAGAGGCCACTTTCCCGACAGCGATTTCGGACTGTTTGTGTTGATATTGCGCGTCCTGTTACCGCCTGGAGGGTACGTTGCAGCTGAGTTGCATTCAGCCTCCTGTCTCAACGGGCTATTAACCGGAGATAACGGTCATCTCTTGCTGATGTTACCCGTGAACGACCTTGGTCTGGCCTTCTTTTACCGGTCCTGTTGTCTGAAACCGCGTCCAGGTCCTGGAAATTACACTTTGGGACACTCCAATAGCTGCAATTACCTCCCTCTGTGTCTGTCCCGCTTCCAACTTTCCTATGGCACTCCATGCCATACCTTTGGGTAAGTCACGTTGTTGTTGCATTGCACTACCTGCTCACTACACCATCTGAACCCAACTGCTTGTGTCATTCGTGTGGTAGAGTAAACACACGTGCACACCAACCCCCTCTGCAGCAACTTTCTGTTATTACCACTATCTCGGTTGCCGTAATATTGTTGTCTCCACTCCGTAGAACCGACAGAAAGACAGTCGATCCATTTTAGGTCATTCTGCCGATGACAATACGTCAGAACCTAGATATCTCAACTGATCCCCTAATTCTTTTGACCAGCGTATTAAAGACCGTGGAACTATCTTCGCCACGCGTGGACTAAAAAGCCATTCAACTAAGCGGTACACGGTCTATTGAAGACGACCGGGAGGCACCTGCAAAATAGTAATCTAAGTAAACAAGAACCGTATTTAAAGTCAGGGGTATATTCTATTACATGCCAAGACACTGGTTGTCAAGCTAATTACATTGGACAGAGCGGAAGACGAGTAGATACACGTTATAATGAAGATAGGAATACGATAAGATACGGAACACATGCAGCCGTATGCGAACATGTGTGACACGGGGCACAGCTTTACTAAAATCGAGACTGACCTAAAAATAATTAATCACGAATCGAAAGGCAGAGCTCTCGACATAAAGGAAGCAATCGAGATTCATCTAGCCAAACAAAACAATCCCAACAATCTAAATGAACACACGTTTATGGAGGGTTCACCCCTTTTCACTCTACTAAAAAACACACCCTGTCGAAAACAAGACACAACTTAGCGATACAGCCATGCTAGATAAAAAAGCGGGGAAAATAGTGGTGGTTATAGGTAAATGTTATTTGGATCAGGTGTACTACGTACTTGTCTCTGCAATAAACCTAGGCCGGTATGCGCGGCAGTATTAAAGGTGCCGGGACGTCTTCAATAGACCGTGTACCGCTTAGTTGAATGACTTTTTAGTCCACGAGTGGCGAAGATAGTTCCACGGTCTTTAATATTTGTAAATCTTCCTGTATTCAATAACATACATTCTTATCTAGATTTGGCAACGTCACACAAATAAACATGGCACTGACCTCAGAAAGAACGTAGGAACAAAAGGGGGAGAAAGGGAAAAACCAGTCCCGCCCAGTTAACACCCGGGTTAGTCGACCATAACTGGTGCCAGAGTGAACACGAAACTGCTTGAAGTTCCAGTTATGGAGACAACCGGATAAGTATCAGCCTGTATTATTACAGTATAACCATAGTTGATTTTGTAGAACCATATAATCACTCCAAACAGACAAATTCCGGATTTTATCACCATTTTAGAAGTTCACTTAACATTAGATATACTACATTTAGAATACACCGACAGTTGCATTACCAACACTGCAACTAAATAATTGTACATATTGTATATATTTTTCACCTGTATTCTCAAACATAGGCTATAACATCTTAAGTGTAATGGATCTGATGATCTCTTGACGATCGAAACTGGTCATCCTAGTGTATTTATTAATCTCATATAATTTATTTCAGGATTAGGGCATAACCCAGCTCTATTTGGGTACATTCGTGTTGACCGTCTGAAAAGCACCAAACTTGTGTTATGAATTTCAAGAAAGGGTCTGCTGAGATGATGTAAAGTCGCTGAAAGAAAATATGAGTCCACTCTTGGTATAACTGTTTTGGCCAAATATCTAAGCATTATACGTAGTGCAGAATGTTTCACATAATCTGTTTCGTCCTAGAATCCGCAAACTATTGATGGCGGTCAAGACATTCTAGAGGATGGTTACATGTTAGATAGTGCTGATACTGGATTATTACACGGCACATAACTCAAAATATTGACCGAGTTACGGAACCAAATTGTTTTCTAAGGAGCATAGTAGCCTATTCATTTAACGCAAAACACACACATTTGGCAAACTAATTACACCACAATTTGAATAACATCTATATTTCGAATGCGGTAGTTCAGATGAATTCGGAGGGGGTGGGGGGTGGATACCGCCCTGATCGGCCATCCTGTCCTAACAAAGGCAACCACATCATCGAAAGTAACACCTTACACGATGCAGCATTTCTGGAATGATCGAACGGCAGATTTATTGACTACCAAGTACCTCGTCCACGTGTGTCAGGTTCAAGTGGCGTGAACAAAATATTACCCACGATCGTCTTAAGTAAAAATCTCGTAAACGTTTGATTGAATAGCTGTAAGAGCGTTCTCAGCACAGGTATCATATAGTGGTAGCCCGTTCGTGAACACGCACACAAATAAATGGTCTCGCTCAAAAGCAATAAGACGTGCTACATGATGATTACCTGACTCTAGAATATCCACCCATAAAGTAATGTAATGCCACGAAATTACTTTTCGCCCTTAACCAGGAATGATTCAGTTTCGTTCAGGACCTTGGGAATTCGTTCATTGAACTAGGATATGTGTGAAATTTATCTGATAATATATGCTTATGAGGTATCCTTTGTAAGGTTTGTACTAATGTTTGGGGCAAGAATTGGGAAGGTGGTGGCTGTGGCCTTAATACAATCCTGGTATTATCCTTGGGGAAACCAAGGAAAAGCACTTCTTCGAAGGCTAAAGGGAGAATCGACCACATCTCTTCCTAGTCATCCTCAAGAGAACGTATCCCGTTCCAGCCTTCAGACCAAAATGAAGTTTCTTGTAATATCCCAGGAACTTCGGGACATGAGTCTCAACATGCGTTTCGAGGCCACAGGAAGTGGCTTCCTTAATGGTTTCGAAAACGGACTCTGTCTAGCAATACTGACATCAATTCCGAAGGTTGAATCTATACCTCTCTGACCTATTCCAACTCTTCAAATCCATCATCTACCTATCTCATCACTTATTGGATACACCATAATATTGTAAGCCTACATTGTTCTATGGTTATACTACGGACAAGGCTAATCCCCCCGTGCTCGTCAGAACAGACTACTTTGTTCAGTGTTCGCTGCTCCGTCCCAACTACACGAGCATGTTGGATCGCAATTACTACTTGATGGCACAAGCGCACGCAACGAGTTTCGCATGCGGGCGAGTCCATGTGCTGCAGCGTGATTGACATAGGAGGAAAGTTCACTTCGCCCGTCGGCTTCTACTGTAACTGTTCCTAAGTTCACAGAGTGAATACGATCCTGTATTCAGTACGATGCCAGTTTACATGAGCCGTTTCAGTTCGTATTGACATAAATTTCAGTACGGTGTATTAATGTATGGTGGCCAACCTGCAGTTTTGTTGGCTAATTCGTATTAAACAGCAAAACATTAAAGACGCCTAATTGCAACCCGACCTTTTTCTAATTAGTTTTTGTAAACTGGAAAAATGGATGTGCGGAATATTTTGATGTTCTTTGTTTTAACCAGTTTATGATCGGTTTAATAATAATAATAATAATAATAATAATATGTAATTGGTCTTACGTCCCTTTTAACTACTGCGGTTATTAAGACTCTGTTGTGCCGGAATGTTGCCCCGAACGGGATCTGTAGCGTTCCAGTAAATCTGACACTACTCTCTCGCATTTAGGTGCCAGTACGGTTCCCTTAAATGTCGACTGACTGGAGCAGGATATGACCCTCTAAGCTTGGGCAGAGCACGCAAGAACGTTACTGCTGCGCCACGCTGCCAGTCTTATGTTCAGTTTTTTTAAAACTAGTCGACAAATGGGAAAAGTAGGGATTACGCGGCAAAGGGAGACATTGTTCTTCACTTATTTTTGTTGACAACATTACGTATGGCTAGACCTGGCACTATATAGCTCAGCAACTTGAAGTGAGACTCTGCGTGAGCGCTAGCTCCGTCAGCCAAAGTGACGGAAAGGACAGCGAGCTTGTAGTTCACATTTTTCCCGGGATTTCAGTTGGAGTTACTGAGCTCTAGACAAAACATACAAAAATACTCAAACGCTAAAAGCACGTGCAAACAAACTACGCTTATCAACCACGACAGGAAAACAGACATAAACGAAGAATCCTATGGGCAGAATGTAAACATGCAATTCGAGAGTCAAACACCAGCAATTAAGTCCGGTGACAGATGAGTAGATTAATTCAAAAATGTAACTCAAAGAGTGTAAACAATCGCTTTCAATACAATAAGAGTTGTTTCTGAACGCATGTTTGGATACTCGTACGATCCCAAATAGCTTTATAGGCTATATTTGACGATACGATCTCACAATTGTACCGTATCAACATTGAAACTCAATACGATCTGGGTCCCGTTTGCATGACTATTCAATATGTAGACTACGCTAAACGTATTCAGAACTCAGTTCGCCATGTAATCGTACCTACTGTGTATTGAGCTTACCTTTAGTGCGTCTCCCAGAAGCAAATCAACAATGACACCCACCACTACCTTCCTTCTCCTTTCCCCCTTCCTTTCCCCCATTCTTTCATGGGTTCGCTCAGGTTTGCGGGGGCGTGGTGGCTCAGCGGTCTAGCTGTATGCCTCTCACCA
Source organism: Meconema thalassinum (assembly GCA_946902985.2). Lineage (NCBI taxonomy): Eukaryota > Metazoa > Arthropoda > Insecta > Orthoptera > Tettigoniidae > Meconema > Meconema thalassinum. The sequence continues at coordinate 550,165,694 of OX336389.2, forward strand.
AGGCGGTCCGGGTTCGATTCCCGGTCAGTGCATGTGAGATTTTCGATGTGAAATGCCATGTCCTGTGGTTCGGATTCCACGTAAAAAGGAGGTCCCGTGGCTCATAATCACAAGATTCACGGTCACGTAAAACTACAATTTTCCTTTTCAGGTTTGCGCCATCAGGTATTAATTGTAGTCTACATTTGATTACATTATAGGCTCGGCTGGCTATGCATACATGGTTTTACCTGCAAACCTTGCTTACAATTACTTGTGCCCTATTCACTGGATAGGAACGAAGCATCCACGTAGACGCCGCCGTTAGAATGCCTCTCTTTTCACTACAGCAGTCAACAGTCAGTGTCTGGCCTCCAATTCGGCCTGTTGTGGCCATTATTAGTAGTTATCCCACGCGTCTTCCTCATCATACAAGAATTATTACAACACCAAGCACTTCTCGCGAACGGGAGCCCGAAGTGGGATATTTCCCTAGTATTTTTTTGGATAAGTAGTCGTATTAAGCACCAGCTAGTTCGATAACTAACCAAAGTATGCCGTAGAAACGTACAGAATCGAAGCCAAAAGTGCCATGTTAAAAGCGACATGCTAGAAAATCATTATTCGTGAAAACATGGCGTGCGTAATATCACGTTGACTATTCTACTTCGGCTAAGGCCAAGCTTTCGACTTTGTAGCACGTCAGAGACGCTCGGCTTGTTTTTTTTTCCACTGGCGACATTTCTCACTGGCCAAGCTAGAGCGACTGTCGCAGACTTCTATGGCCTCCTATTTTAAATGTCTCTGCGTGACTAGTGTCATAGTAGGGTGTTCGAAGAGGCCGTGATCGAATGCAAGGTATTATTTGCCTCGCAACTATCCTTTTATGTAGTGGGGACGGCTACGTCATAGCATGAGGGGGGGGGGGGGGAACAGGGCAGAAACATGCAGATTTTTTTACGTTAACACACTGAAAAGAAAACCTGTGCAATTATTTTTTTTGTTGCTTGAAACGGCCTTCTCTACAAGCTGCTGGTGTCCATAAATCAGCTAAGGAAACATGTGCTATGATTTGGTATCTCCTTTTCTGCTCTAAATAAAATAAAAAAGCAATACCCTCCTCCTCCTCCCCCTCCCTCAAGAATAAATGAACACGTTAAACAGAGAGTCCTTGCTTTATTTGAAAAAAAAAAAAAATGTAACGTGAGATCTTGTTGCTTTATATGGTGCTTCGTTGGTTCCTCAGTTTACGGACTGTGACAACGTGGTCATGTAGTCCCCGCGCGCTAACAAGCTATTACAAATGGTCGCCCAACTAAGGGGAAGATCCGATGGAATATTGCACAATGGTCGGGATCCTAAATATCAACTAGCAGTAGTATTGTGGCTATTAATAATAAAGCCAATAGTCCATTTTCTTGAGCAGTAGATTCGAGAGAAGCAAAATGTGCACGTAGGTCCGAGAAATCAGTCGGAGGCTTCATAGATAACGACAGATTTGAAGAAACGGATCGTCCAACTTTCTTTAACAATTCTGGTGGAGTAATATGCGTTTACTGCGTAGAAAGACAAAATAATAGTGCTCTTAAACACAGTTCTTCTAAAAGGGATAAAGACAAAAATAATACAAAGGTAAATGATTAAATCTGTGATCAGAGGAAGATTAAATTTCACACGAAGTGCGTATCTATTGGGATTAATAACAAAAATGGGTATTTAAAAAATCGGGCGGAGCGTTTCTGAAGATAGGATGAGAAAAACCATGAAAAGTTACAAATGACCGCGCACATATTTAGAACAATATATCTCATTTGCAGGGAAAGGAGTCATTCGTACCCTTACTGAAATAGCTGCAAGGTTTGAACGGACTTTATGTAGAAGTTTTCACACGTGTGAAAGTATTGCACAGTACACTACTGTTTGTAGAAAGTGAAACACCAAAAACAAGAGATGTGAACATATTGCACTTTATACCACAGATTAGGGACTTGACAATACATTACTGATTAGAAGGGCAGTCCGGTACATGCACGTTGATGGTCGATCTTCAGTACGGCGTCGCGCCACCACGAGCCGCACTCAGAGCCGCTAGACGTCGTGGCATGGAATCTACAGCGCTTGAATACGCTGCTGGGGAATACCGTCCCATGCGGTTTGTAGACGCGTCCACAAAGCATCAACAGTGGCGGCAGGTGGACGTGAACGAACAAGTTGCCGGCTTACCATATCCCAGACATGTTCGATGGGCGACATGTCAGGCGAACGGGCAGGCCAGGGAAGCAGAGGTAGCCGTCGTTCTGCGAAGAAGGCTTGCACATTCCTCGCCACATGCGGGCGGGCATTGTTCTGCTTAAATATGGCCTGTGGAACGGCCTGCAAGAGGGGCAGTGCCGCGGGATGTGAAACTTCCCTGATGTAGCGGTCACTGTTCAGATTGCCCGGAAAACGTACGAGGCGCGATCGCCTGTTATAGGCAATTGCGCCCCAAACCATTACTCCTGGTGTTGTCCGCTATGCCGCTCAACAATACAGTCTGCCAGATTGAGTTTTCCACGGCGGCGTCGAACGGGTATGCGGCCATCACTGTAGGACAGGTTGAAGCGGGACTCGTCCGTAAACACTACATTTCGCCACTCAGCCTGCCTGTGTCGGCGTGCACGTGCCCATTGTAGTCGGAGGAGTCGGTGGTTCCCAGTCAATGCAAACCGACGCAGTGGCATGCGTGCTACCAGTCCAGACCTCAAAAGATGGCGCCGCACTGTCGACGCAGACATGTCCATCCCCGTTGCAGTGCTCCAACCCCGAGCCAACACAGAGGACGGCGCTGTTCTCTCCGAAACGGCCATGCGGAGAAGGTGGCGGTCGTCTCGCGCTGTGGTCACATTTCGTCGACCCGTACTCTGTCGTCGCTGTGTACGGCCCTCCTCTCTCCACTGGATCCACATGCGCCTTACTGTTGACGCAGCGTGTACGAGCCGCAATGCCCCGGAACGACAGACGCGCCAACCGGAGCCCAAGCATTCTGCCCCGTTTAACCGCACTCGCATGCTGATAATCCATCCTGTGATGTCGGCGAGGCATCGTTGCACTTGCTTACACGTTCCCACTTGGTATGACGGCCCCACGCGACAGAGCTGTGCGGAACACTGACCTGTCTGGTTCCACGACAGAGGGCACTGGTGGGCCAATGTGCACGCCATCTCTCTGCGATTTCAATCACTTAGCATGGTACCGCAGGCCTACACGACCGCTGTTCTGGGGGTATCTCCGACCATTTCTTCTGGGTGTTTCACTTTCTACAAACAGTAGTGTATAATGTATTAATCAACAATTAGCTGTCATTCTATCTCCTCAGCGCATCATTAACTCCCATTGAATATTTAGCATTTTGGTTGACGAAAGTAGGCTACTAATTCAGCAACTTATTCATCTATGTCCGTCTCATCTCGATTAAGACACCATGCAAATTCACAAATTGTAGCATAGTCATTAACGAGAGATGCATTTTGCTTTCTACGTAATCTCATTTCAGAGGAGATATTAGCTATTCAGGTAGTAGGGATTTCTTCGGATGGAGCAGCAAATTTACGAGATATATTTATACAGGGGCAGCATCATAAATTGAAAATAAATAAAATTCAGCGTTTTACCTGTATAAGCTGCAACTTGTAGTACACGATATAATAGTTACCGTATCTGTTCTACTTCATTTTAAATCCTTCATGGACACATTCGGCTATATTCCTCGGCTATATTCCCACTTTTTCGCAAACCCCAAAAACATGAACACTAGTTCATCATTCATCTTCATCCATTCCATCTCTCATCCCGACGCGCAGGTCGACCACGGGCGTCGAATAGAAAGACCTGCACTCGGCCTCTCAGGAGGCCACACGACAAAAAAAAAAGTTCATAGAATTTTGTTCTGGAGCTGGTTCTAGGTATTTTTGTACATTTTGTAAACAAAACATCTATCTAGAGTCTAAAATATAAAACGCGATAGGTTTCTTTCAAAATAAAAGCGTATGTTGATGCACTTGCAGTAATGAAAGATTTGTCAGGTGCCCGCTCAAGTTGCACATTCTCGAACAAAACATTCCGGGAGCACACCATTTTTAAACCTACGGTGAATGTTTAAGTGTTATTCATAACTTTCAAGCGACAACTTCTTCAGTGGACAATATGAACGCATGTTTTTCCAGTGCGAATTTACTTTTTTGAGACTAAAGTTTTGAATGAAGTATGGTGGTCACATGGAGAAAACCAACTGATCTTCGTTGATAAAAAATCGAACCCTTGTGCAATACATCAAAAGTTACGAGTAGAACGTCGGTAATTGTGAAAACTTTGAAAGATCTTCGTCAGTTCAAAGAAATTAAGACTTCTTTATCGGCGATTCATTGAAAGAACTTTGGAAAATGATAAGTCGTACCAGTGTCTTCTGCAGAGTGCGAAAGGGATTTCAGAGTTATGAGTAATATTGTAACCAAACTACGGAACAAACTGCAAAAAAGTACAATTTTTTTTTTTTTTAATCATCAGCAATGAACCCTGCCTGCAAGACTTCCTGCCGAGCTGTTCGCAGTATTATAAGGGCCGGACATAATGCTGCATCAGATGTTCCTTACAGGAAAGGGACAATGGAAATTTCGCAACAGAGTAAACTCCTTGTGTAAATTTAGTGAGTGTTCCGTTACAAAGTGCAAATTTTCTTATCTCAATAATATTAATAATAATAATGATACCCAGTTGCCTGCCAAGAACAGTGATAAATCTCCGAAGGATATTGTAGTGTTGTGGTGGTATAATTCGCTACATGATCCGCTACTGAGATATGTGTGTGGTTTATTTTATATCTGTAGTATATTTTGATTTTTACGCCAGCTCGGTGTAACACTCAATTTCCTCTCCTCGTCAAAAGTTTAATTCTAACTCTGCACGTTGGTCTCGCAGCATTGAGGTCATGGGGAGTCGATGCTGTTGCTGGCCTTAGGGCAGCTTTTCCTTTAGAGTTTCAACCTACTGTATTTCTGTTCGTTCTCTTGCCGTGTGACTCACCACTTTCGTTTTTTTATGCATAACCCGGTGTAGTAGCCAAGTAATGGAAGCAATGGGTACCGTGTACTGCATTTTGTCCATGTCTGTAACTGAACAATTTGTTGTTGCTAGGAAAATTTCATGTTGCAAAATCAACGGAGTGTAATATGTTTTCCGGTTTTGTACAGTAAAAGAGCTCTCCTTGTGTTCATTCCTTACGTAGACTATTAATGATGCGAAATGTCTGTTAACGTTGTCTCAGTATACTCGCTGTCTCTAAGTGTAGCATGCTTTCCCATAGTTTTCTACAAATTGTTTGTAAATGATTGGAGATCGTGACATAGAATGTTTTTTGCAAATGGGAGATTGTATTTTGTATTTAACTGTGTGCACGTCATATAATTTTGACTTAGTTCTTTCACAGAGATTTTACACCGTAGTAGGCACGCAGCTTTTTTTGGTTTGTTTCCTAGCATCTTGTTTTGATATTACTGACAAACTGTTCCAATGAAAGACGTTCCAAATCACTATTAAAAGATTTCCGTTTCCATAATTCATGCAAAACGAAGTTTGTGTAATTTAGGCTATAAACTCCCTCCCCTTTCAGTGATTAGTTCACGTAGACTGGGGTGAGGTTGTGAATGACATCTTTTTCTTCATTTGCTTTGTCTATTTACTTACAATTTTCCATATTTTCCATGCTGAAAACTAGGCTTGAATTTGAGATGCAACCGCTTCTACTATGAAATATCGCGTTAACAACACGTGAAATATGTATATATATTTATAAAATAATTACTGGTTAAATAATTATTAATTTATGTATACACACATCAAAAAAAGTTTTGCATCACCTCGGTTCCCAGATCTCCGGCATATAGACGTTGACTGTGTATATTGTATCCAAGATACAGTCCCTTTGACTGTTCATAGATGTCACTAAAACTGCTCAAAGATGTAAACAACCATGCATGAGCAGGGCCTATTAGACGGAGGGGGTACGACAGCCGATCAGTTCCAGTCATTCCACCAGGACGAAGGTACGCTGCTCATGTTGTCTGTAGTTCTACCATGCCTAGAAGGTCAATACCGCAGTTCGATCGCGTCCGCATTGTTACTTTGTGTCAAGAAGGGCTCTCAACAAGGGAAGTTTCCAGGCGTCTCAGAGTGAACCAAAGCGATGTTGTTCGGACATGGAGGAGGTACAGAGATACAGGAACTGTCGATGACAGGCCTCGCTCAGGCCGCCCAAGGGCTACTACTGTAGTGGATGACCGCTACTTACGGATTGCCGCTCGGAGGAACCCTGACAGCAATGCCACCATGTTGAATAATGCGTTTCGTTCAGCCACAGGACGTCGTGTTTCAACTCAAACTGTGCGCAATAGGCTGCATGATGCGCAACTTCACTCCCGACGTCCATGGCGAGGTCCAGCTTTGCAACCCCGACACCATGCAGCGCGGTACAGATGGGCCCAACAACATGCTGAATGGACCCCACGGAATTGGTATCACGTTCTCTTCACCGATGAGTGTCGCATATGCCTTCAACCAGACAATCGTCGGAGACGTGTTTGGAGGCACCCTGGTCAGGCTGAACGTCTTAGACAGACTGTCCAGCGAGTGCAGCAAGGTGGTGGTTCCCTGATGTTTTGGGGTGGCATTATGTGGGGCCGACGTACGCCACTGGTGGTCATGGAAGGCTCCGAAACGGCTTTACGATACCTGAATGACATCCTCCGACCCATAGTGCAACCATATCGGCAGAATATTGGAGAGGCATTTGTCTTCATGGACGACAATTCTCGACCTCATCGTGCACATCTTGTGAATGCGTTCCTTCAAGATAACGACATCGCTCGACTACAGTGGCCAGCAGGTTCGCCAGACATGAACCCTATCGAACATGCCTGGGATATGTTGAAAAGGGCTGTTTATGGACGTATTGACCCACCAACCACTCTGAGAGATTTACGCCGAATTGTCGTTGAGGAGTGGGACAATTTGGACCAACAGTGTCTTGATGAACTTGTGGATAGTATGCCACGGCGAATACAGGCATGCATCAATGCAAGAGGACGTGCTACTGGGTATTAGAGGTAGTGGTGTGTACTGCAATCTGGACCACAAATGCTGAAAGTCTAGCTGTATGATGGTACAACATGCAATGTGTGGGTCTCATGAGCAATAAAACGAGCTGAAATGTTGTTTGTGTTGATCTCTATTCCCTTTGTATTTAACGGTTCCGGAACTCTTGGAACCGAGGTGATGCAAAACTTTTTTTGATGTGTGTATTATAATTGTAAAGATGAAGTAGAGTTGGTTAATGTTACACAAATCGTAGCATTCATCCACGGAAGGTATGTTATTGACGTTAGAAATGTGTAACTCGCACACTTGTGGGCAAGCTGTTTGTTTTGGGTCTCTGCTGTTGCGAAGTTTTACTATTCTTTTAGAAGGCAGGCAGTTGCATTCGGGTTAGTCCGCCTCGTAGCGTAGTGGCCAGCATTCTTGGCCAACCCCCTATTTCTTATAGGGTGAATACCTGAAGCTGAACCGCAATCCGAAAATAAAGAAGATAACTGACGATTCATTGTCAATGAAAATCAAAGGGAGAGTCATGGACTGGAAGTTCGATAGCTTCGGTGCCATTTTGAATCGTGGACGTTCTATAGTAGCTGATTTTAATTCTGTACGAGATACTAGCGCCAATTTCTTTGGATTTCTTTATAAGTTTGCGTTGGCAACGCATTTCGTTTAGATTACAGAGACTGTGACAGGGCGTTTGTTGGTCGCAATTGAAATATATTATACCCACGTGAATGTAGAGTAATGCATTAACCATTTATTAGAGTTCATTTGTGAAATAGTCGGTAATAATTCAACGCGCACTTTTCAAATCCCCGAGATAAGTTTTATAGCATAGTTTTATTACCTATGTTAAGCATATTTACAACAACTGTTTTGAACTTATGTTTACAAAGATAGTATTATAGCTGGTAGAAATTTTGTCTATGGTCTTCAAGCAAATTACGGAAACAAAATTGCTTTTTTGGATATAACGAATCACATTGACCGTGACAAACCTGTGGGAATCAAGAGGGCATTAAAATGTACGTGTGTGCACATTGTCTGGAAAGTTTGCTCTTGAGAAAATTACTTCCATGGTGATAAACCGTTATTTCCTGCAGTTTCAATCGTTTCTGCTAATTTATTACAGGATAATAAGAAATTTTATAATTCGTGAGTACTTATAATACAGTACACAAACAGTTTTTAAAGCGTGTTTCAGGTATTTTACTTGACTTAAAAAGCAAGCAGTACAAGCGTTCGAAACATGAAGAAGCTTCAGACACGTTCCCACTTCGAAGTTTCGAATCAGGTGCTTCGACTTATATCTGTAGTTGTAAAACACTTCGAGCTATGTAACATGCGATGTGTGATGTACGTGCTATTTACAAATAAATACAGTATATTGTACTAGTATGTGTGATCCTATGTCATCCTCGACCCATAGCTAGTTATCATGCTTATCTTGTTCTTAATCACTTACCATGAAAGTTGTTAATAAAGAGTCGATCATGTTTACTGACAACATTTTAATAGCATAGGACACTCGGGGTATCACTGCATTTTCTTATCTCTTTTTCTCACTCTGTGACAGGTATACAGAAACGTCGATGAAGAAGTACCCTCTTTTATGTTCGCACAGTAATAATGTACCTTTCTCCGTTCAGCAACGATTTGGTCTTGCCCATATTCCTCGATCCTGAGTAACCATAAGTAAATCAGTCTCATCATTGTATCACTGGATGACCTCTCGATGACTGATTTTCTGACAACATTGTCTATTATGTGAAGGCGCTGTCAGCAACATTCAGCCTGTGTGGTCTAACTGATTGATAGCGTCGAATGAGAACTGTCCTTGCGTATTGCGTAGTTCTTGTATGCTAAACACTGAGCACTTAAAATAATGATGATGATGATGATTGTTGTTTTAAGGGGCCTAACATCACTTAAAGTAAACTCACGGCTCAGAGACAAAGGCCGAAACAGCTTTTGATAGGCTAACCTTTGTGTCACGGCTTGATTTTGTGGTGTTATTAAGGGGAATGTCCAACTGCGCTAATGGCGTTAAACCCAAAGAATCCAGTCAGTTCTCACTAATGGGTTTGGGAAGAGAGTGGAGGTAGGCTACCTCTCCTGAAATGTATTAAGCGATTAAATGGCTGACGGCTACATAATCCTGATTTCCTAGAGTATGCCTCGTGGTGAAGTGGTTAAAATTGTTAGTACAACTTCGGAGGCCCGGATTGGATTACTGGCTCGGCTAAGAAATGTAATTCTGCTTCGATGTACTTGAACAATATAGTTGACTAGCGGACCCGTGCGAGAAATCTCGCATGTTCATAAACCACACTTTCCCCAATAGGTTTATAATGAGAGACTTAAGGAGAAAGGTTGTTTCTTATGTTTCTATTTCAACCAAATGATTATAGAACACTATTTACATTTCAGTTAGAATTCAAAGTTCTACGTTCCCCAACTTAAGAAGGTAATCACTGAAAATTGGATCATCATAACACTGACCGGTTATTCGATATTTATGAAATTATACGATTTGAGTACCGGTAGTTATTCCTTTGATTTACTGTTTCTGAAATCCATGAAAAGTGATCAAGGCAAGACCTCAGAATGTTAAAATGACACGAAACAGGTGTCACAGCGGCCAAAATGTGAAGTGGACAGCAATTATGGAGCGTATTTTCGTACAGCAACAGTGTATGCAAATCGCACACTTCGTACGTTTTTTTGAAATTCATTTTTTAAAGAAATTATGGATATTTATGAAATTAGAGTACAATTTGTCACTGATAATGTCTATTCTCTTTCATTTGAATGCTCATTTATCACGATCGGTCGCTTGTGAGCGCCGCAGGAGGGATCTACACTACTGAAATAATATATATGATATGCAAGTCACCCAAGTGGCTCTTGTTGTTATCGAACCTGCTGTGCTAAATAAATGATTTTTGTATTCATTTGTCTACACTAGCATTTTTTCTCTAGAAAACTCATTGGCTCCCCAGACAAACAAATAGTATAAAGAAGTAAAATACTCAATTCCCAGTTAAAGAGAGCTAACACTGGTATATGTGGTAAATAATTAGAGAAAGGAGAATAGTCGTAATGGTGTACACCTTTTCCTGTTATAATCTGTAGTCTATTGTACACTCCTGGCCAAAATAAACCGTAACACTTACGAAAATGTAAGTTGTCGAAAAGTGTTTATTGCGTTTATTATAACGGTTTTCTTTTAAGTCTCGGAAAAGAAGTAATGTTTTGTTCATTTGGGAACAAGAATATGAAAATGTGTGTGTACCCCTTGTTATTCCAGTTTTTCAGTGGGGTTGGGGATGAGATGCGATGAAAGTCTTCCTTGTGGATGGTTTTACGGCCAGATGCCCTTATTCACGCCAACCTCATGAGAGGAGTTCATGAGAGATGAAATGAATGAAGATCAACGAAACTAGGCAAGGATGTGGAAGGAAGCGGCCGTGGACTCCCTAGATGCAATGTAGAGTCGAAAAACTTACAAAATGGAATTGAAATTCAAAATACTGTACTTACAAAATGCAAATGAGATGGAAAATACGTACAAAATGCCTACATTTTGTGCGTATTTTTCAATCTATTCCTTTTGTGAGTATTTTCGTTCTAAATTCCCTTTTGTAATTATTACCGCTCTCCATTTTGTGAGTACTTTCAATCTGAGTTCCTTTTCGTTAGTATTTTCCGTCTCACTTAATTTTTGTTCTGGTTTCCATTTCATTGTCATTTTCGCTATCACCCAGACCATTAGGAGCTGATAACCTAGATGTTAGGCCCCTTAAAACAACAATTATCATCCATCATTTCCTTGACATGATTCTCAATCTCCCTTATTTTATACAAACACTGTATGTAAGCTTTCCATCTCTCAACCTTTTCTTCACTGTTAGAGGGTTTCCATCAGAGTCCGTAAGGACATTCTCGCTCACACGCTCCGTCAGTGACGGCTCAGTTGCCGGCTGCCGGGCGCGCGTATGCACGGCAGAATACCGTGCTTAAAATCGGTATCATGCATTTTTACTCACCATGTTTACAGTAGATGCTGAAAATGTTCCTCATCCGCTGCCAAACATAATCTGCATCTCCTTATGATGTTTCCAATTACTCCGGTTAATTTAGCTTCAGTAAGGAAATAGACCTAACGACCTTTACGTCTATTTTTATTGTTTACTGAACCTGTACGTTTGAATCTCTTAACCAGTTGTCTTATTGTCCAATTTATAGGAATGGGTCTTCCTGGACATTTCACTCGAAACTTTTGTCTTGTTCTAGCGCACGATTTCCTCCACTTTATGTACGTATTGTGCAGATATACACGTTCAAGTAACGAATATTTCACATCAGGCATTACCGAACTATACACAATCACATTAAAACATATGTCTTAAGAGATTCAAATGTACAGATTCAGTAAACAATAAAAGTAGAAGTAAAGGTCGTTATTTCCTTACTGAAGCTAAATTAACCGGAGTAACCAGAAACTTCATAAAGAGATGCCGATTATGTTTGGCAGCGGATGGGGATCATTTTCAGCATCTACTGTAAACATAGTGAGTAAAAATGCATGATACTGATTTTAAGCACGGTATTCTGCCACACATAGCCTATGCGCGCCCGGCAGTCGGGAACTGAGCCGTCACTGTCGGAGCGGGGTGAGCGAGAATGTACTTGCCAAGCAAATATTAAGACCCTGTATTACAGCCCTTAAGTCTTCCTTTCACCATACATACTCTTAATCAATCCTTCAATAAGTCGTATCTACCTTTCCTAATTTCAGACATTTTCTATACTTGCATATTTCTCTTTCAACCATACTTCTTTTGCTTCCTTGCACTTCTTGTTAACCTCATTTCTCAGGCAGTCTGTATTCTGCTTTTCCCCTTTCATCTCTTTCATTCTTGTGCTTCCGCCTTGCGTCCATTAATTCTAGATATCCTGCGTGATCCACGGTTTTCTACCTATTCTTTCCTTCTTTTGTTTTCTTCTGCGTATTTTGTTATTGCATTGTTGAAGAGGCAAATTCCTCTGCAATTGTAGCTTGTTCAGGGTTTTCATTAGTCCTTCCTTTATACTCGTCTTGAATTTGTTTTCACATCCTTCTCTTCCAGAGGGGCAGATGACCCCGTGGTTCCGCCCCTTAAAACAATTCACTAACTTCTCTTCACGTCTGTCTATTGCCCATCTTTTTGGCTTCTGATTTTTCTTCAATTTCTTCAACTTAAGTCTGCATTTCATAACCAGATTGTGGTCAGAGTTTGTCAGCACCGGGATATGTATTGCAATCCAAAAATGGTTTCGAAATCTCTGCTTGGCCGTAATGAAGTCTTATTTGGTAACGCCCTGTATCTCTTCGTCTCATCCATGTGTATATTCTTCTATTGTGGTTTTTGAATAAGGTGTTAGCTATGAGCCACTCATTCTCGGTGCAGAATTCCATCAGCCTGCTTCCTCGTTCATTCATTTCACCTAATCCGAATTCTCCTGCTATTTTCCCTTCTCTTCCTTCTCCTACCATAGCGTTCCAATCTCCCATTACTATAACATTTTCATCACCCTTGACATACCTCAGAACTTTGTCTATTTCTTCGTAGTTTTAATATGAACTTAAAGAAAGCTTAAATGTTTTAAAATAAAACAAATATGAACATTGGTTCCATAATATTGCCACAAAATGTGGTTCAGTCAGTGGTGCTACCGGTGAGGTGAAAAATTTCACATTAACAAAAATAATAATTAAATAAATAAATCTAGGTTTGACATAGGAAATAATTAGGAGAATTCTTAATTTTGTTCAGTTCTACCACTGGTAGAGGTACATTTTTGACACCCCGCAACCGTGCTGAGCGTTTCGCCTTGCTCCCAAAAACCGTACAATGGCAGACATTAAGAATCACTCTGTATCTTCGTAACAAGTTGTTGTAAAGGTATGAACCTTTTTGCTTTCAGAGTTAAAGTACATGCCATAAAATGTATATCTTCATTTTTGTGCTAATACAGTTACTTTGCTTTGATTGAATGAAAGTACGAAGGGAGTTAAGCAATCTGTGAGTAAAAGTAAAGTCTTAACCCTGCAATTTTACGCCTCATTTCATAGCAGTATACACGTAAGCATTTTAAATCCCATGATGTCCCTTTTAAATTGTTCAGGGTGATTCTCTATGTAGTTTACAACTTCAATAATGTGTAATTATTTATTGGAACCACTTACAGACTTTGTTTATATGTCATTACATAGCAAAACACTTCAAGTTTTCTTGACAAATCCATTACGGCTCAATGTGTGCACCATTTGTCATCCTGGACACATCCCAAAGGAAGTGGATTTCCTGCCACGTATGAACCAGCATTTCCGGGGTAACAGAGGCGATGGCTGTTGTGATGCGATGTCTCCGTTCATCAAGATTTGCAGGTAGGGGAGGGATGTACTATACACCCTATCTTTCACAAAGCCCCACAGAAAGAAGTCCAGTGGTGTGTAATCTGGGGACTGTGGCGGCCAACTAATTGTTTCTCTCGAAACAGCGTAGAAAACGTTCACTTTAGGGCTGTCACGTGGTGCCCATGTGGTTTTTGTATGCCCCAAATACGACAATTGTGTTGACTCGGCCAGAAAGGTGCAACGTTGATTAATCGCTGAAGACCACATTGTTCAAGAATGACTCATCACGGCTGATGCGATCCATCATTTCAACACAGAATTCATGTCGGGTATGTTTATCCGCTTCACTTAGTGCTCGAATCAAGGGCAATCGGTATGCTTTCATGGCCAAATGTCGACGCAACACCCGCCAAACAGTGGTCTGAGGGATACCAGTTTCGATTTTTCCGGACTGCGGACGAACCTCTCCTTAACTGTTTCCACCACATCGCCAGTCACAGGTGCGCGGTCTGGCGCCTTTGTGTGTAGCAACGAACAAAGACGTCTGGTGCCATTTGTACACTGTTGGTCTGCTGGGTGGGTCTTTGCCAAATTCTGTATGAAACCTCCGCTGTGCACTCGTTGCTAACTTGGTTTCTTCAAACCAGAACACGCACTTCGCTCTTTCCGCTCCAGTGAAAGACGCCATTTCCAACAAGTGACAGGTGGCGCGCCTGGCGGACAACTGTGCAACTACAAACTACGTGAGTCAAAACTTGAAGTGTTTTGCTATGTAATGACATATAAACCAAGTGTGTAAGTGGTTCCAATAAATAATTACACATTATTGAAGTTGTAAACTACATAGAGATTCACCCTGTATAATCACAACATAAAAACTTAAGATGTGTATTGTATGTCAGTCTGAAAAGTGACTGTGAAACGCACACACAAAGATCGACGTTTAGATTTTAAGTGCAAAGCTGAGGAATTTCAAGAAAATTCCAAAACTTGCTAATGAGATAGGATTGAAGTAAGTCTGAGATAACGAGAGTAGATTATTATTAGCTTTTGATAAATCCCTTAAAGGGCAAAGGCCTCCTGCTAGCAGGGTAGCTCTGAAATATTTCGTCACGTGAGCTAGGCGGATAAACATTTGACCTTCATAGTAACTTAAATCTAGTAGGAAATAATTAGGAGAATTATTAATTCTGTTCGGTTCTGCCATTAAGAGGTACGTATTGACACCCACTCCGCAACTTGCTCCTATGCATCTTCCTCACTAATAATCTGATTGTTTGAAAACACTATTTGCACTGGTAGAACTTGGACCTAGTTCATACTACCTTGGAAGATTTAACGATGCTGACGATGACCCTAAGAATGTTTCGACGACTGTCCTCCACAAATTTCGTTGATCTGCAACTCTCATCCATCGTCTCCCGATCGTCGATTGCAACTCGTCTGACCATCTGGACTTCGAACGGCCGGGGTTTCTTCTTCCATCTTTGGGCTCCCACATTTGTAGTTGAGTACAATAGGCCCACCTCGCGTTATACATTCTCAGTGCATGGCCTGCCCATGTCCACTACTGTAGCGCTCTAGCCCTGTCATCCTGATTTCCTAGTTGCTAAATGTGTTCCTTAAAGTAATGTTTAGGAGTTTCCTCTCCATATTCCTCTCGCACACTTTAAACTTCGAGACTTGCTACTTAGTTAACGACCACACTTATGCTCTGCTAAGGAGAACGGGAACAACTTAAGTCATCACTCGCAATTTGGTCTTACGGCAATGCTCTCTGGTATTACAATATGTAGGACAGGCTCCAGAATTTTTGCCATGCTGACTATATCAGCCTGTTGATTTCCTTGTTCATGTTGCGATGAAACAATAGTGACTTGCCTAGATAGACTACGTCTGACACACATTCTACTTATTTTCCTTTCACCACGAGTGTCTTTGCCTCATGATTTGTCATAACTTCTGTCCTGCTGGAATTAAGGCTGACCTGCTGGAATTAAGGCTGAAGCTCACTTCGTTGCTTTTCTCGTGGAGATCGTCTAGCATTTCTTCCAGTCTTTAACTCGACTTGCAAACAGGATCGCCCCATCGGGTAATGTAAGCCTCTTTCTATTGTTAGTATTTCCATATTTGTGGCCCAATTGTAACTTCCAAAATATTTCCTCTAAAACACTCAACAGTTCAGGTGATAATGGGTCATCTTGTCTTACGCCTCGCTGTAGATAGAACTTTTCACCTTCATTATCCATTCTGAGATATGCTCAGCTCAGAACCCGCAAGCACTTCGTGGGGATCTCTTGGTTGTGTAGTGCTCTCACGACGCTTGGCTGGTCCACAGAGTCGAAGGCTTCTGCATAATTTACAAATGCTATGTACAAATTGAGGTTATAATCTTCGACCTTCTCTGCGTCATGGTTTATAGGTGATTCTGTTTTCTGTGGACTGATTTTGATCCAGCGTTCTCGTAATTCGACGAAGCATAACTTTTGAGAGTAGCTTGTATAGGTTGGACATCACTGACCGGTCTGGAATTGTCTAGGTTATCTCGGTTACCCTTCTTGTTTAATAGGATGGTGTTTGCTGTCCACTGCTCTCGGATTTCGTCCCTAGAAAGAATCATATTGAACAAATTTCAAATCTTAAGATCACAGCCCTCACGTCGCTCTGAAGAATGGACAATATTTTGTCTGTTTCGGCAACAACTTTCAGTGCACCTGGTACAATGTTAGCACAGCTCAACCAAGGAGTAACAAGGAGAGTCCCTAACGGCCAAGGAGTGAATCTACAAGGTACTCCTGGACTATAAAGTGCTCAAAACATTGCGTTAGGCTCCTAAGAATAGCATGCGATGGTGTAACATATGTTCTAAAAAGTGGTGACATTTCGCGTGTGGATTGAAATGCCGACGTGTGTAGCATATGGTTGCTCCAACAGAACTCCCAACTGCCAAAATGGAATTTCATTTGACGAGCAAGTGAACTATATTAGCTATTTATTGTGTTAAGTTTTCAACCTTAAAGTAGCCACCTTCCTGTTCTAGGCTAGTATCATTCGTTAAATGTTAAAGAGATTGATATGGCATCATTTGCATATTTTAGCTTGTTAATTTCAAACATCAGCCTAGGCCTTGTTTATTTTGTTACCCAAACTGAACTGGCCTATTTTTTAAATCGTGCAATAATCGTTCACATACCTTAATATTACAAATACCTGTGGCTGATTGCCATATTGTCCCTGGTCCTTCAAATAAAACAATCATTCTGTCCATACACTGAGGTTTTGAATATATAATCACGCAAATCTTGTTGCTTTTCTTAAGACATGGTCATCAGTCCCGTGTACTTTGTGTAGCATATAGGTTCTATCTGAAAAGGTGAGTTAGGCCTATTATGATATATTTAGTCCCCTAGGACTCCAAGATAGATTGGTCTACAATTTGCCTCGAGTTGAAAAATCACATTTTTTTAATATTAAATCTGAATCGATATCCTACTGTCGGCGTATTATCCTCGTGAAAAGTGGCTTCGCCCGCTCAGATATGGAGAAGAGTTATTCTAGTGGTACCAGTAAGTAAATGTCTATGGGATGGTATTTTAAACTACAGTATTTATTTTAAACCTATGCTTTATTCTCGTGTAACAAATGTCGGGTGAGGACAGATATGAGAATACTTGTTAGTTTCAGGTTAACGGTCGCCAAAACTGAATCACGTCACACAGAAATTGCTTTTATCGATTTATGTGACGTTCATGCATCATATTGTAGATGCTTTCTATAGTAGGAAGGATGCCACGTAAGATGAAAGGTTTTACGGTAGCTTACATGATTTTCGAGTGCAACGAAAAGTGTTCCGACTGCCGCTTGCCAGCAGAGAACAGCAAATATTCCTTGATTTCCATTGACATACACCTTACAACAGGCCTGTCGAGCCATGCCACTGGTGGCTGTGGTGCCACGGCTTGCCACGAGACTAGCTTCGTAGCACACTAAGCCCCGCTCTTTCCCGCTCCACTGCCACTCCCGCTAATTTCTCCTCTCACTACCTTCTCTTGCTAGAGAGGATTGGACGGACTCCCCCCCCCCCTTCACCACTACACTCCTCTAATCAGGCTGCGCTGTAATGGAATAGGTCATAAGCCAAGTGTCAAGCAAGGCAAGTGGGAGATTCTGATTTCCTCTTCTTAAATAGAACGGTACATCAGTTGTAGAAAAGTTGCGAATGGCAAGATGTTAAACATCTGAAGTGGATGGCGGAAGCAACCCTTCCCGGGAATTTAATAACTTAGTAGTACCCGCGCCAGCGGACGGCAATTGAATGTGTCTGATGTCACACTTCAAAAAAAAAAAAAGGCAGTATGATTTAAAGGATTTCTTATAGCTACGAATGTCCCGTTCAACGCCATTCACAACGTTTCCCGTCCTTCCGCCAGCTCGCTACCTCCACTACCGTACCATCTTCGCTTGCAGTCATGATTCGACCCCGCCTTCCTCCGCACCACCGATTCACTAAGGAAAGGCCGTGGCACTAGCTTGGCAGACGACTGCCACTGTGGTATTTTCCCTGGACAGGCCTGCCTTACAATCTCGTACTATACCTGCTCAACATTCTTTTACTGGTTATAGTTAAATGCGAAATTCTACGGTTGGCTACGTTTAACGCTGGAGCAGAGCTATTATGTGGGCGTGGTCAGTGCATCAACTCTCCCCATACTGTAGCGCTTACAAGGAGTCTCCTTATTACTCCTTGCCCCCATGGGCACACAACTTACCGGACGTGGGTTGGCGACCACGGGACCCCAGCTGAGTCCGGCATTGCTTCCACTTTTGCCGGGTTCCTCTCCCGTCTTCTTTCCTGTCGACCTCTCTTGGTCAACTCTTGTTCTCTTCCGACCCCGACGGTATTAGGGTATCCGAGGCCTAGGGAGTCTCTTCCTTTCCCGCATTAATTGACCCTTCTCTCATATTTCCTGAACCCTCATTCTTCAAGGGATTCTTTTCTTTATATTTCATTTTCTCTTGAAGATTCCCGCACTGTGTTTGTAAATTGTCTCCCTGTGTATCAAAATTACCTTTAGTGAATTTTTTCAATCTAAATTTCATTTTGTACGTTTTTTCAATCTGAATTTCATTTTGTAAGTTTTTTCAATCGAAATTGAATTTTGCGTGTATTTTCAACCTCGATTGCATTTTGTAAGGATTGACAACTCGATTGCATTTTGTAAGTCTTTTGGTGTGGCGGCTGTCATATTGTGAGTATTTTGAATCTAAACTACATTTTGTAAGTATTTTCAACCTAACCTACATTTTGCAAGTATTTTCAATCTGAATTGCATTTAGTATGTTGGGCATTTTGTAAGTATATTGAATCTCAATTCCATTTGGTGAGTATATTGAATCTCAATTCAATTTGGTGAGTATATTGAATCTCAATTCCATTTGGTGAGTATTTTGAATCTCAATTGCATTTTGTAAGCATTGTCAATCCAAATTGCATTTTGCTAGTATTTTGAATCTGGTGGTTGATTGGTTGGTTCCTCAGTTTGGGGGCTGCGACAACGCGGTCATGTAGCGCCGTGTCTGTCTGATACCGGTGTTAATTGTGATGACTGTGTTAGTGTGTTATCTGTTTTAAATTCAAGTAAGGACTGCAGACATTGATTTTTTTCAAGTAGGCCCTACTACTTTTGCTGCCAAACGCCACAGTCAACGACTACTAGTTCAGAACTTGGTTACCAGATGCCACCGCAGTCGGCTACTGGCGACGAACGTCGGAACCTAAGAGCGTTTGTCAAATGTTTAACCAATAATTTAGCTTCACACGGGTGTAATTTGTGGAAGGTTCTTTAACATGCCATAAATCTATGACATGGGACCGCCGGCTTTACTTCCTCTGCGAAGGAAGGCATACTGAGGGATTTTTAACGCTCTTAAAATCCGACGACTTCGGCCGGGTTTGAACCCGCGATCTTGGGCATAGAAGCTCAGCATTCTATGCCCAACTACGCCACCGAAGCCGCCAAATATTTTAAATCTAAGTTGCACATTGTCAATTTCTTTGACTCTGACCTGCATTTTGTAAGTATTCTCAATCTAAATTACTTTTGTGAGCACTTTCCATCTAAATTCCATTCTGTCAGTGTTTTCCACTCTAAATTACATTTTGTGTGCCTTTTCAATCCTTTGTCAGTATTTTAAATCTCCGTTATTTTTCGTTGTAGTTTCAGTCTCATTGTCATTTTCGCTATCACTCAGACCCTTTAAAAACAATCATCATCATTAGGGCCCGGATGTTGATGACATGTCATCTTTTTACTGAGCTGTCTAAAACAATACTGAAGTACATAGAAACACCGGACTGGCCACCCCGTCTTCAAATATGTCATTTTTATTTTGCATCTCTTAGCATTTTTTTGGCTCTTTTTCCATTTTAAGAGCATTTTTTAAGTTCAGTAGATTTTTTTGGTCTTATTTTTTAGAAATCGGCTTTTTGAGGTATTTTTTCCCCCAATTTAGTCCGTCATGTCACAGCTTTATATGAGGGAGTTACGTCTCTCAGAAATAAGTAGAAGCTAGTAGCTGATACAAGATAATTTGAAATATTGATTCCATTCCCTTAATCAAGCGAGTCGAAACTAGTCTTAGCAACAATCGTGACGAAATTGCTGCGGGTATTGCATCAAAACTGAAAAAATTGCCAGACAAAAACACCGGGTATAAAACATTATACAAAATCTGACATTATTTCTGGTGAAAACTACTGCACGGATGGGGTTGAGGAGGATTTAGCAGCAAACGACCTTCCTCACTTCAAGTACATTCCGATCACATCAGTTGATGTTGAACGAAGCTTTTCCAGATATAAAAACTTGTTGACTGATAATCGCAGTTCATTTACATTTGACAACATCTGAATGTCATTCATAGTGCAGTGCAACTCAGACTAATGTGAATATAAACCTTTTGTTAAGTGCTGGAAATCGATTTTGATTAACTTTTCAGTTTGAGCAAGATGTCATTTTTGTAATATTGGTGAGTTTATTATTATAAGATCATTTTCTCAATTTTATAGTGCATTTTTTAAATTTTTAGGACATTTATTGCTGTCATTTTTGAAAATTTTAAGTGCATTTTTAAACTTTTTTATGGCATCAACATCCGGGCCCTAATAATCATCATCATCTGGATCTTCTATTGTATTTACCTTCACGGCCAGTTTGGAATGGGGGACAGTGCAATAAGCCTCTGGCAAGTTCCCCTGTTTGGATATTCCTGGTCGACATCCGTGGAGAGACCTCGTTAGCGCAGTATGGTATCACCCTTATTAAGCACTTCAGACACTATTAGTCCCTGCCCCTATCACTGCCGCATCACAGGAAGTGTGAGCACATAGGCTAGAAAAATGACAGGTCTGCAGTTCTCAGTACCTGCACGTACGAATATAAAATACTTCACATGTTTTAGTGCGCAAGCTGGCGAGGACAGCAATGAGAATACACATTTTTTCATACCTACTGTAAAAGCAGTGCGTCTGTTGACCACCTTCACTTAGGTACACGATGCTCGCGGCTTATTCATTCCAGAGTTAAAGATTTCGAAGGATTCCTAAGCTCAGTCTCTTTTTCACTATTTACAGTGAATTTGTGGTGGATCTCTGCCCCGAAGTTCCAAAAAGTTTCGTGTTTTTTCTGTTGGACACATGCGTGCAGTCTTAAAATACGACGGCCGTTTTCAGTTACCCTACTTCCAATAATATCATTACAAGCGTTATCGAGAGTAGGCCTAACCTCTATCTGCTATTCCAGAACACTCTGCTAAATTTCATTGAATGTGACCTACCTATTGTTTCCGCAGATTGCCGTGTCTGCTACATCAGGATAATATGAACACATGCTTTCACTGCGATTGCGGGCGCAACATTTGTGAGCTGCTTGGCCCAGGTCAAGGGACACGTTAAGGTCCTGGGTTCGATACCAGACATGGTCAATAAATTTAAATCTTGTCTGACTGTTGGAACAGGGTGCTCTCAGCCTCTTAAGGAGAACTCGGGAGAGGTGGGTTGTAATCCCAAATGTTCTATCCTCAAAATAGTTCGTCTCTGTGGAATTCGATTCCATCTCCAGGCAAACGGTGAGATGTTACAAGGCAGCCTTGGCCGCCCATCTTCGCCCCGACATGGAGTACAAACTGTAGTACAGATACAACAATAATATATTAACAGACAAATTTGACCCTCAGTTACGTACCCCGGGCTCATGAACATACGATGCACCACTTGATTCAATTAAATTTAGGCCTAGGTGTAATAGGCTATCGGTTTCTTACGACAAATTATGTGAGAAGCAGCAATAAGTGAAAACTGCTCTGTCTCCAGAAATTTAGGGCATTTCGAGCATTATAAACAAGGTTGCTCTGTTCCAGGATATGACTCCGTTAATGTTCAACAGTAGTACCTTACGTCCTGCTGAGAGCAATCGCTCACCAAGTCGGGAAACATCTGTTACATAGTGGCATTGAAGCTCTGAGTTTTATATAGATTGTGATTCATAGTCTAGTTAAAAGTAGGTCTAGCTACAGCTAGTCATCGTACAGTGTTCTTCCACGCTAATGCTCTCCAGTACAAGTGGTGTTCGTTTGCTGGCATGTTTAATACTTCTACCTCTTCTAAGTACCATGGCTTATACCAAGACTCGGCGGACCGCTCAGCAAAAGTTTCATTAGATTTTGTAGGATAACTTTTTTTTTACATTGTATGCCTGTGCATATTTTTATGCGTGAGCTGGAGGTTTCTCGAAAGCGCAAGGAATTGAGGAGTACGAACAAATTATTGGAGATTAGTGAGAATAGAAAAGGGTGCATATTAAACAGGAAGTCGGCATGATTAACGGTCACGTAAAACTAAAAGCCTCTTCCTTTTTAAACAGGAAATCGCTTGATCCTGAGAGGGGTAACTTCCCTCAGATATAAACATAATTCATATACTGCTTTGAGTGCTTTCACTTTGTAACTTGCAATAATGCACTTCATGTATTGGATTCGGCAGTTTTTAGTGCGATATCTGTTGTGGACGCCGTACTGCGCTTGCTCCGGCGAGAGCGCTTGCAATCGAGATAAAGAGAAAAGGAATAGCTTCGTGTGGCGAATGGACCCCACTGTCATTATGTCGCCAGCGTTGAGGTTAGGTTTCACGAACAGCACAAACTGTTCAACGACGAGTACGAAAACGTAGTTGTAATTAGATGGCATACACACCAGTCGTCGGGTTGAGAGATTCAGTAGGCTAAGAGCTTGCTTCCAAATCCCAATGACGAGGGGAAGTTATTAAAAGCCCGGTTTCATCAAGAGGTCGCTTAAGCCCTCCTTGGCGAAGGGTGGATTACGATCAATCAGCGATCCTCACATTCAGACGCTTTTAGGCTGAGGCCTAGCTTGCGACTTTGTAGCGTGTCCGAGTCGCTCGGTTTGGAATTTTCCCACTAGCGACATTTCTCACTGGCCAAGCTAGAGCGACTGTCGCTGACTTCCACGGCCTCCTATTTTAAATGTCACTGCGGGACTAGTCATAGTGGGGTATTCGAGGAGGCCATGGTCGAATGCAAGGTATTCTTTGCCTCGCAACTATCCTTTTATGTACTGGGGACGGCTATGTCATAGCATGAGGGAGTGGGGCAGGCCAGAAACCTGAGTCTTGTTTTTTTTTGAAGTTTACACACTGTAAAAATACCTGTGTAATGTTCTATTATTTTGTTTGAAATCGCCTTCTCTACAAGCTCCTAGTGTTCATAAATGAACTAAAGAAACATGTGCTATGATTTGCTATCTCCTTTTCTGCTCTTAATAAAATTAAACAGCAATATCCCCTTCCCCCCAAGAATTAACTGAACACGCAAAACAGAGAGTCTTTGCTTTATTTGAGAAAGTATAACGTGAGATCTTGTTGCATTATATGGGGACTGTGGTTCAAATTAATCAATACATTTTTATAAATAACAAGCTGTACCCGGCATGCGTTTGCCAATCAAAAAAAGTGTTGGGATTGTATTTTTTTTCTTGAAGTGCTTTTGGATACACAATATTTTCTTCAATTTCCGTTAACTTTCTCTAAGCTATCTTAAAATGGATTTACTAATTTATAAGCATTTGTGGGAGCGTGCACAACTCACCAATGTTTCATCGCAATCGGATGAATGGTATATGAACGCATACGGGATTTTATTTATACGATTCGCGCGCCGTCATTCATTTCTTGAATCTACCCGTGCGCTACTTATTGTACATTGGGTTTACTCAATCAAAAACCTTCCCTGCAGTGTGCACAAAAACTCACCCAAGTTTCATCGCTACCGGACGAATGGTATATGAACGCGTACTTTGTAGAAACGATTCGCGTGCCGTCGCTCATTTGTTGAATCTACTCGTGCGCTGCCTATTGTAAAATTGATTTACTAAGCCAGATACCTTCTTTGGAGTGTACCCAACATCTCACCCAAGTTTCATCTCAATCAGATGAATGGTATATGAACGCATAGGAGACATACACACCCACATACTATCTCGTAACATTGATTTATATATATATAGATAAATAACATTATTTTCTACTCTTGTTGGGGAGGTGTCCGGGAACGGACACCAAGAGCCTGGTGATGAGCCTATCATGTGTTCGTAGGCGGAACCCCCGCACAAGACACGGCATAAACCTAGATAACTTGCTGAGTTTTAATATTAGGCCCTACTATTGTTCCTACCATTGACACAATTTCATAATAGTGACACACTCTTAATATAATACCAATATTTATAATGATGTAATGTATACACTGCAAGTACAAACGTCGTTTTGTCCAATGGCTAAAACTTCAAATAATTATCTAAAATCGTTTGACGTAAGTGATATTTGTAAGCCGGAACATGGCCTACTGCTTAAACTTGGTACTTAATTTCCGATTTATCAGGTGTGTTCAAAAAGTAACGAGCCGGAGGTTGGAATGCGCAAACCGGTGACTACATCGGCTAATCGTGGCGTGTGTAACAAGGTGTGGTTCCGACCAGAGCGTGGAAGGTCACAGCCTGTCGCTAGAGGGCACGCGTGCACGTCACGTGACTATACAAAGCGAGCAGCAGCATGCATCAATCTTCCAACGCTGCCAGTCTCATTGCAAACAGTGACATGGGAGGCGTCAACCGAAGAGCAAAGAGGTGTTGTTCGGTTTCTGACAGCGGAAGGAGTAGGGGGAACGGATATTCATCGCCGAATGTTACAAGTGTACGGCGAACACTGCATGTCCCTTGCAAAGGTCAAGGCGTGGCACAGGCGCTTCAGGGAAGGACGGGTGTCGTTAGCCGATGATGCCCGGTCTGGGGCAACCCCCTGCACAACCGATGACAACGTCCAGTTGGTTGATGCACTCATTACCCAGGACCGCCGAGTGACAGTGGACGCCATAGCCGCCGTGGTCGCTCCACGACAATGCACGACCTCATACGGCCAACAGTCGCGGCACTCCTGCAGAAATTCAAATGGGAGGTTTTCGGCCACCCTCCATACAGTCCATACCTCTCTCCCTGTGATTATGCCATGTTTGGTCCCCTGTAAAGGGCTCTGAACGGCCAACGATTCACATCGGACGCCGACGTTCAAATGTACGTGCGGAACTGGTTCACATCGCAGCCCATGGAATTTTATGAGACAGCCATTCACCGCCTCGTGCCACAGTGGGACAAGTGCCTCAACAGCCAGGGCCAATACTTCTAACATACAGGTACTGGTTTCTGTAATTATGCCTCCGGCTCGTTACTTTTTGAACGCACCTTAGATTTAACCAGTAAGTAATAATAATAATAATAAATGTTCTCTGAAAGAGAAGCATTTGCTTTTATGACCACTTGGTCCGAATGAATCGGGAAAGATTGACAAAATAAATATTCGACTATGCTGACAAAATTCCCGAATTGCAAATTAGTTGCTTCATCGAAGTGAAAATGGATTGAACAGAAATGAACATTACTAAATAAGACATTCTAGACAGGTTTTCGTTTAGGAAAGAGATTAGAAAATTCGGAAATTCTAGGAAAAACAATATAGTGATCAACTGTTTAAGGCAGATTAAAGAAGGAAAGAACACAGAAAATGGATGAAGAATTAGCCTAGTGGAAATAAACTAAAATCATGAAAGGAGATACAATCATGAGAATTTTATTTGTGGCCATAGATGACCGAAATCGGAGGAAGAAGAAATATATTTACCGTGCGAATTTTTAGGGCCTATACATGAGTTTTGTAATTTTATTTAGATACCAGTACTGGTTTGCAATGTGAATCTTCCGAGATTTATTTTGTTTGTGATGTTGGTCTGTGTTATTTGTTTATAGATGTTATCTTCGAGCATACAGTAAGATAATCTTAATTCTAATTAGACGGTATGCTTCTACTGGCAAACTTGGGGACCAATATCAGGTTCGGGAGCGATGAGCTGATGAAGGCAAAACAAGGCTGTCTTCCATAAGAAGAGCATTACGAAGTGACTTTAAGGGGATATGGAACACCCTTTGCTGATAATGTTCAATCATGCTTCAAAATGGTATTTTTTTTCTCAAAACCTATTAGAGATATAGGCCTAAACTTGAAAATGACACTGCATGCACCTACATATTATCTTGGCTTGGTACTGAAATAACAGCGTGTGAGCTATATGAAGTAAGTTTTGATTTTTGAATTATTATTTTGAAGTTACACATTTTTTTTTTTTTTTTGCTCTTCATACTCAAATAAATTACCTAATATCAGACCTACAGCAATTATAGTCCTTTCAGCATGCACACAACAACATTGAAAAGGAGCCCTGTAAGTTTGAATTCTCTGCATCTCACACAACCTTAGAAAATGTTCCTTATGTATTAGTAAAAAGACTTAATTTTCGGGAAATGCCTTTATAGTCACTGCGCTAGTGCATGCCTGCTCCATAGCTTGGATTATCGATGTCCTCTTCCATTTCGTCTTCTGGCCTTCTCGTACTAGCTCTCCTGACTTGCCTGGGCTTCTGATGGACAGTTTTGACAACTATTTCGGCATATCCGAGTCTTTCGAAGTCGAGTCGCAGCATGACGTCCCGAATATGAGAGCCAATACTCAGCCCCAGTCTTTGTAGTACTCGACTTTTTGTGACGTTTCCCTGGTTAAATGATGCCACACCGTCATATACACCAAAATGAAGGGCCCTTATTAGCACAAACAGTTTTTGTCAGGAGAGGGATAAATTTAAATAGAGGAGGGAAATATATTGTTGTGGAATTTCTCCGTGGAAGCATTGTCATGGATTCGATTGTTGAGTAATTTGTTTGCCTTGTTTATGATTGACGTGACTACAAGGTATTCCTGGCATATACAGTATATAAAGACTACAGCGTTTATCAGTCTAAATGTCAAATAACCTGTCTTGCGAGAGCATGGAGCCTATGAATCATCTTACAAAAACATTAATTAAAAATACTTCCAAGAGGAGAATTATCATGACTTATACACCATTAGATAGGGGAATGATCACAGATACAGAATTCAACATATAAAAAATGAATTTTCATGTGATATTTCGTTCCGTGTCCCCTTAAACCACAATTGAAGCGTGCTCCTTGCAATTAATTGATTATAACTGTAGTTGAAGTAAGTGATAAATGAAATACCTCCGGGATATTTCCTTTTGTATGAAAAATGTAAAGGATCATTGTTCGGTGCGATATTTTGATGTTGGCTCATGAATATTCCAACCGTAATTGCAGAAATATATATAAATCAAAGGAAATTAGAAGTCTGTAATAAGCGTAAATATTTAAAGTAGATTTTTCCTGCGTAATATTAATCTGACTAGGGTAAGTGTTTGACATTTTCAGTTTTGATAGCCATTAACTTACCAAATGTTTACTTTTGTAATGTCTGTATTAATCTGGTTACATGTGTGGGCACAGAGTGGGATGCCGCAATGGGTATTTCCCCTTCCCCTGACCATCTTGTCATTTCTTGCAACTTTTTGGACTAAATGTTATGTTGTTAAAATGCTAGAGTTGTTACGTCCCTTTTTAATTTCTGCGGCGTTAGAACCGCCAGGGTGCCGGAAGTTTGCCCTGAAAAGTCTATAACGTGCCAGTAAATCTCATGACACTGGTATATCGCATTTCTTGTAATACCTGTACTTTTCTGGTTACATGAGTATAGGTGGTGGGAGAATATGCCAACTGACTGCACTGGGATTCGTGCCCGCAACCTTGGACTCAGCAGGCGCGAATAATCTAACCACTGTACCATGCAGCCAGCCCCAAAATAGCGTATCTACATTAAAAGTATATCGTAGTATGTAACTTAGCTACCCCTAAATAAGGAAGCTGTTTATTCTTTTCAGCCCTGACAATAATCAACTTTTGGATAATAAATCGATTAAATGACTGATTTTCGACCTTTCTGTAAAAGAACCTAAAACTGAATTTGAAAGATCGTCTTTGCAGTGAAATCGAATTTGCAGTGAAAGCAGACAATTCGGTAAAGAAGCAACGTTTATCTTTAACACGTACATAACGCACATTGTGTATGTGAACGACCGATATTAGGTTAGTGCTGAACTACTACGCATCCCGTCTACGATTTGCGGTTTGTGCTGCGTTGTATAGATAGTGCATCCTTAAATGTGGTCCTGCCTGGCTGGTTGTTATCCCGTGTAAATCCAGAAACGCGGCAATTTTTCATGCAACTGGATTGGGCAAATTAAACCATTCCCACTAATTACCGTCAAAGGCAATTTGAAAGCCACAACCCTCAATGCCGCTGATAACTCAATGATCTGCCCCACTACCATCGCACTTACAAAGAGGCCTTTATTTTGTTAAGTTGTGGTCTATAGTTATACATGATGCTGATCATAGTTTTAAGGTGCCTAATAAGTCATTTTACATTACTCTCCTAGACTACAATTTGTAAGCAGCGGAAGAGATAACTATTCTCTCGGTATTCCTTCACTCTGTTCATTTTAGATTTTGCGTTTACAAAAATGTGCTTATAAAATATTAAAATTACACAGAAAAACGCCTCGTACGTCAGTAACTATTACGCGTACACTGACAGCTCGGGGAAAATCGCAATGGTATATTAATATAGCTGATATGTATTCTGGTCCCATCCTTTGCTGGCAACGCCCTCTCGTACTTATTGTATGCTCGTAGGCTGTTGCAATGGTTTTCCATGATTCATGAACAGTTGTATTTTCGGCATGACGACCATAATATACATTACTAGTGATATAAAGAACTAGGGGACCTGTGCGAGAAATCTTGCTAGTGCATAAACCACCCGTCTGGCTGTACTGTTATGCGGGTTTCTTATTTATTTGTTTAAACATACTTTTTTAAACACATTGTCGATATTTATGAAATCAGTGCAATTCGTCACTGCTGCGAGTAATTATTTCTTTTGAATTCACAATTTGTTACATGTGACCACCCCCTGGGTACAGACCACTCACCCGGCTTAACTGTTATGCAGGCACGACGCAACGCAGTTCTAGCAGGGGATATCGTCTTATTGTTTAAACGCACTTTTTAAACATATAAATCTATATCCGTTGCCTTTTCAAGAAATGCAAGTTTTTTTTTCCTGTACTGCGAGACGATTTGGAAGATTTTTGCACAAATCGCACCTTCTAACTCCCTCTGGTTTAAGAGCTTCAGTTTTAGTGAAACATATACCTTAGCGTTTACGAGCAGTAGTAGCTGTACTATACGCCTGGAAAATCATTGTACTATGAGCCTTCTCTACAAAACGTAACTCCGCATGCGCCGTGTGAAAGCCGAAGCTCTGACCAGCCGCCTGTCGAGCAAGGCGCTAGCTGCAGCGTAGCGCCCAACTAGTTCAACAGAATTTTTGGTTATCTTTTTATATATTTTTTGTCCCATTTTGTTTTTATTGCACTTTTTAACGTTTTTAATAATCATTACTTTAATCAATTTCAGAGTTGTTGCTGGAAATGCTGTCGATTTTCTAAACACACATTGCACCAACGTAGGAAGTTTTGGTACACTCGCCGTAATTCATCCTCACTGATATATCGTATCTCAGCAGTTATTTCGTTATCAAGATCCTCAGAATACGCGGATTGCTTCCGTATATATTGTGTTTGAGATTCACCCTCAAGTAAAGTCACATTGCACTGAAACGTACGAACACATTTACTGTAGGATTTCCTCTTGTGAAGATAAGTTTCCACTAGCACAATTCGATGTTTAGTTCCGTAATGTACCCGCATTCCTGGAATGATCCGCCAAAATCCGCAGATGGAAAAAGGATCGTAGCATCTTGAAGTCCCGGCTAGAAAACCTGCACAGACCTACTGGCGAATACAATCCGGATAAAGGACAGAGGAATCAACTGAATGTGCTATAGTAACTGCAAAACACAGGGTTCTAATTACTACTCGTGAATACGAGAATCAAAAATCTCGGGCGTAAGGACAATGATCTGGTCATTGGTGGCAGGTTATTACTGACTACTAACACTACCCAAGGGAAGATGATGAGAGAAAAAAGGAAGTGGGTTTAGGAGCGGAAACAATTTCTAGGTAGAAAGGACGAGAATCCAACACAAAGCCTAAAACCCAAGAGAAGTAAGTATTTAGAGAAAGGTTCCACTGCACAAAGCCCGTGAGATACCTAAAATGTATAGGGACCTGACCACGACTAACGGGAATTGCAGCGGGAGCCGGGGTAGCCAGCGAGCAAGCTGTAAGCGCTCTTTCCCTCCCAAGCTGAGATTTGGGTATTATGGGGAAGGGTGATACTCTGGCAAGACAAAGTAAGCCAAAAGTAAAGGATTTACTAACTTTCCCTTCGGATGGGTTAGATTTTATTTCGCAATCGAAAATGCTGGAAAGATTTGAATATGCAGTAATATTTTTATTTCTGGGCACTGCTGGATCTCTGTCAAAACAATCGAATGCTTCCTGAGTGGAAGATATAAAGCAACTTTAGTGCTTTTAGCAATATTTTTACTATTTTCCGTGAAAATCCTATCAGAATACCAATTGTTGCACTGAAGGTAGGTTAAGCTTTTACCCTGCAGGATGCCGACTAAAAGTTTAGAACAGAGGACAACCTCAGACCCAACTTAAACAAAACTGAGATTTTGAAAGCAAAACATAAGTCAGAGAGAAAATCTCTACAAATAGGTAGCTGGCGGAGCAAGCTGTATTTGTCTTAATGATTTGCTAGAATTAGCTGTGACAGCTAAAATAAACTTTGAAATGTTGTTAATTGAAATTTTGTTTCCAATGCAAGAAGTGGTAAAGGTTTTATTGACGCAGAAATTACTTTTTTTTTTTCGTGAATAGAACTTAAGATTAGGGGAAGAATCAGGGAAGAGAAGGTCCTGCCTAACAGTAATTCTAGCGAGAGAGATAAAACAAAAATAATGAATAATTTATTTAACAATAAATATAAATTTTAGATAAGTTACAAATTGTTAGATTTAGAATCTTATTTTTGGAGTTACGAACTTTTTCTTTGGTTAGATCTACAAATATTTACAGGTCTCAGACCTAATTAAGGGAAAATTCACAATGAACAATGTTAAAGTAGTTACAAGTTTCAAACTTGTTACAAGCACTAAATCTGTACAAAGGTTTTAAAATGTGCTTAAAATTGGGAAATTTAAAGCTTTTAAGAACAATAAATTGCACAGTAATTATAACTTTTATCAATTAGGTAGGATACAAGCACTATTGAACTGCTATAAACAAATAGATTAAATTCTTGTTCGTAGCAGGAGGAGAAAGTAAAATTACAAGCGGAAGTTACCGCTATTATTAAACAGAGATTACTAGATGCGAAATACAAAAATGTACAGGTCGTATTAACGAAGCCTGGATTATACAAATTAGATAATCATTTTATAATTAGAAAAGCAGAACTCCCTAGTTTTAGAAGGGAAGAACAATACCTATTAAAATGTGGGCTAGCCACATAGGTTTAAGCAGAATGACTGTATGAGAAGTAGAACAAATTTGGGAGGGCGCTTAATGATTAGCGAGGCCTCTTTGTGTTTTAACTAAATTAAGATATTAACCTATATTTTGCTAGTAGAAGGTATTTGGGAAAAAGGAATTGGGAGTTTAAAGTTCTGGCCAGTTTTATTGCTCTCAATCAAACGCGGCGCGGTTGAAATTAGCACACACAATTCGAAGCACTGATAGTTTGTTGATAAATTGAAGAATTTCACTATTGTAGTGTAGGTACGTCCGCAGAAAAGGAGATTATTGCAGTTTGTGTAAAACACTTAGTTGAAATTGAACTTGAATAAGTTTATTGCGTTTGAAAGTTTATGGTTTGCAGTTATTAGTTTTGTTTATCTTGAAGTTCCAGCAATTTGACGGTATTGAGCATAGTTTATTGCGGTTTGAAGCATCTGTTGGATGGAAAACTTCTAGAACTGTAATGACGGTTGAATAGGGCGATAGAGTTCCCACGGTGGAAGAAGCTAAGTTTATAGAAAGGGGTTAATTTGACTTAAATCCCTCGTTGTGAGACGGTATTCCCATTTATTTCGTACAAGAAGTACTGGATTTCATGTTATAAAACCAGCTTAGATAGCTAAAGCCTGACAAAGAAAATCACACGAAGACGGTTATTGCACAATAGTGAGCAATTCCCCACACTGTCTATACATTTGTATTAAAAGCGTTCAGCATATTAAAACAGTTAAAACAAGTTTAAAATCATTGAAGATTTGTACTTGGCTTTTTCAGGGCTGAAGAAGTAGATGATCCTGGCGACCGTTAGGTTTAAAACATACACATGGCGTCTATTTTAAAACTGTCTCATGAAGACAGGAGACTGGCCCTTGGGAGGGCTCCGAACTGTTCACTTGACGACTGGACTAGGAGTGAGAGAGCAATTCCTCACACGACAGAGGTAGGTAGGCACGGGGAAGGGAGAGGGGAACAAAAGAGTGTATAACAGAATGTGCAACATGAGAAAAATGATATTCTTGTTCAGAAAATAGAAATCTTCATGGAGCGGTGTCTTCAATGAGATGTTAGCTGGCGACAAGGGCGACGCCTGGAGGATAGGTGAGGAAGTCCTCTTGAGCTCAGAGAAATTGAAGAACTTCGGCAGTTAGCTGCAAGATGCCACTAGGTTATCCATAGAAGATACATATCTAGAAAAATGAAAATCCACAGCCTGCTTCCAGTCTCCGACCGGGTCAGGAATGGAATGAATGAAGCCCCCATCTAGCGGCGAGGATATGAACTGTGCCGGCTGCCGAGGCCTGACGCACTCCTCTGGGGAAATGATTAAATGAATGACAGATGAAAGGAAATGATAGTGGAGAGTGTTGCTGGAATGAAATTTTTGACAGGGAAAACCGGAGTACCCGGAGAAAAACTTGTCTGCCTCCGTTTTGTCCAGCACAGATCTCACATGGGGTGACAGGGATTTGAACCACGGACCCAGCGGTGAGAGGCCAGCGTGCTATACATATCTAGAACAGACTCAAAGACACAATAATTTTCTGCACGAAAGAAAGAAGAAATACAAAGGGATCGCTGTTGGTGTCTGCGAAGAAGGGAAGAAAATAAATAAACGGAACTAATCAAAGAATAAGGAATAAGGAATACACCAATTGGAAATACCTCCATCCTATAGCACATTCCTCTACCAATCTACAAAAGATAATGCCAAATTTCTATAAAATATCAGAGAAACTTAAAACACGTGCCTGTCTATTTATTCAAGACACGAACTACGCGTTATAAAATTCAAATATCAACTCAATGTTCAGTAAATGTCCTCACATTATATAATATTAATTAACAGTTCCCTTCGGAAACAATCTTCAAATAAAAGTTGCTTATACAAGGTCAAACGAATTTAAAAAAGTTAAATTCTGGCAAACAACTGCTGTGCCCTAACTAACGGGAGTTAACGACAAAAATTTAAAATTTAATGTCGTTAAATTAACCCTCAAAATAAAAGAATTTACCCATGACGTAGGCCTCCGCCATTACAATAACTATTTATTAATCTGTACAATAATAACTCCGTCTCCTATTATCGTAGAAATCTTCCTTCGAAGCGATTAAATGTTTTTGCTTAAAATCACAATAAATAACCTACAAATAATATTACGTAAAATTCCTATACCTATAAATCACGTTCTATTTACAACACAAATCTTTACGACTTAATTCGCCTAACAGTATCTCACACTGATATTATTCAAATAGCAAAAATGCTAGCCTCAAAATTCAAAATATTTACACAACTCCTCATAAATCTTATTTCTGCATATCTTCTGTAGAATCTCCATTTCGCTATGCTTTATCTGGTTGCAGTGACAATTCGGGATGCTATAATCCGTACAACTAAGTCAAGACATAGTTTATTCACATCTACTTGTCCATCAACTTAATAAAATAATTAATAAAAATAACTTTACTTCTCGTCGAATAATTACCATTACGTCTTTATCTACTCCGAACCATTTAAATAGATAACAGTTTACTCCAGCTTCACAGAGATCGGCTGTTCCTGTAATTTCTGTCAGATACAGTTTTACAAAGATCAGCTGTTTCTACTGTTTCAAGGATTCAATTGTATTGGCTATCGATATCTCTCATAATCCTTCAACAACAATATTACTTACATTCCTGCTAACAATTCTTTCTTCAGAAACCATAAGCATTTCGCAAATCTGTCCTTACAGATATCTCTTCATAAATACTGGAACAATGTCATCATGCCCATTGCTATACTTTCAATAAAATCATCCGTCAACACGGGAATACTTTAAAATATCTCTCACAAATATATTCGCGGTTCGTTTCTTAATAATACAACCATTGTATTCTTTAAACACATAACATAGTATTGCGAAAATCCTCACTCTGCAGGTAATACAAGTTTCATAAAAAATATTGTCATAAAATATTGGTTCCTTCGATGTCCTATAACTGGTAATATAATAAATTAATATTCTCAATATAGCTCTTACTTTCTTTCAACATAAACATTATTAATGTAAGCTTCTATCAGCTGCTATACTCCACCCGAGTATTTATTTCAACTTCACATTCTCTCAAAATTACGACTTTAATGCAGTTCACTCTGCTTATTTAACCAATATTACAATGTTCCATTTCACTTATTCGTCGTCAATAAAATACATTCTTTCTCGTTATGTGAACACCTATTCACAACCAGATCTAAGAATAAGTTATCCACAATATAACTATATTCATATCTCGAAATTGATCGTTAAAAGATCGCAGTTCCTAAACATTCTAGTCTGATAACTTAACTCTCATTTGGAATTCAATTTCCAATGAAAATCAATCTATCGTTACAAACAATAAAATCTACGAAAATCTCCCAACTAAATTCGAAATCGCAATAGAAAATGATCTAAACTTCAAATAGCAAATATAAATCGTCAAATCACATCCTAAAAATCTCAAACTTCGATGAAAATCGATAATAAAAATCTTACATGACATTACGAAGAAAAATAAGGGTTTAAAATCTAGAAAATCCTAAAAATGGCAAAAATATGGCATTATTAGAAAAATGGTCGAATATTCTCAAATGTATCTACATTACTACAATATGGGATACTAGGTTGGTCTTGAATCTACCTTGAGATGCGGTATAGATGTCTAGAAGTAGTTTTCCCTCGCTGGACTGCATAAACAGGGTATTCTTGGGATACCTGTTCATGGCTGCGGTACTGCTCGACTTTGATCGCCTTATGAAGTCGTCAATCTCCTAGGAATGGGAATATGACTCCATACATCGTGTTTTTATCAGCGTCCATTATGCTGGGCTTCTTCTTTATGGGTTGGATCCGCCCCAACTCTCTTGAATCGAAGTGGGTCCACCCTACTTCGCTCGTACTGGAAATCTTCTCTCTTCTTTACTGCCGCGTAGTTAAACATTTGTAGACTTATCCATATTTCGTAATAGTATTACAATGACCTATGTAGATTTATAATGCAGGCTAGGGGC
Organism: Meconema thalassinum; assembly: GCA_946902985.2. Classification (NCBI taxonomy): domain Eukaryota; kingdom Metazoa; phylum Arthropoda; class Insecta; order Orthoptera; family Tettigoniidae; genus Meconema; species Meconema thalassinum. The sequence goes on from OX336389.2 coordinate 550,201,236, forward strand.
CGATAACCTAGATGTTAGGCTCCTTAAAACAACAATTATCATAATTGCTACCACCTAGGCTCAGGAATGGATGGTGGGCCAACTTACCTTATTTCAGAGGTCCGCAGCGCTATCTGCAAGAACACCGCCAGAAGACATGCCCCAACAGAAGAACACCTAAAGGGGTGGAAGAAGGTGGAGAAGGGGAAACGCACAGGCTCGTCTACAGACACGGTCTGATAACCGACAGGACTGCCACCAACGAAAAGATGCCACAACAGTTGCTCAATATTTAAAAGAATATTTAATGTTAAAAATTTAAAAGAACACCTCCACCAGAAAACAGAACATGCATCAGCCAGCATTAAATTACAAAAAAAAAAAAAAAAAAAACCTCAGCTAGGATTCTCACTGTAGAATTAAAAAAATTAACGGTCGATATCAATTAACAATTACCTGAGGTAAGAGAAAGAAAGCTACAAACCAAAAAAACACTAAATAATCACCTGACATACTCCCAACTGAACCATGAGGGCCTTGGAGAATCAAAAAAAGTAAATAGTGCAAAATTTTACCATAAACAAGGTACCGAAAGAATAACGTAGGAGTACAAAAAGAAAACTCCAAAAAAGGAAAACCAAAGGATAATTTAAAAACAAAATAAGTTAACCAACACCACCATGACCCAAGAACGTGCACTTCAAAACACGCCAGAAACAAAAACCCATAATGCCCTTCTGTCAACAAGTTACCATGGCGACCAAGAACAGTTGAAGGTACAACAGTACGTATTTATGTGAAACGCCTAATTTTACATTAAAAAAATCCTCCAGTGAGAAAACAGTAAGATATAAACAAACTCTAGACATTACGAGTCAAAATGTTTTAAAAGGCAACGGATCAAAAATAAAAACCGATCGACTAATGATCAAATTAGGCCTACTTTTCCATAGATTAGTCTGGTCAGTGTTAGAATGTAATAAAAAGAAAAAAAATGCTTTAGCCAGGCGCCAAATAATAAAATAAGAAGAAAAACAGAAGTGTTCCCCGGACTTATATTGTTCAACAAAGTTTTACATTTTTAAAGGTGACGTATCAAGGCCAAAGTCAACCTTCAGAACAAAAAAAAACTTTCAGTACACAATGCAAAATATGGAGCTCCAATAATTTAAAATAAATGAAATGCCAAAACATATCTTTAGGGGAGACACTATTTTTTTTTACTAAGATATCATTAAAGGATTTATATCACCAAAAATAACATAAAATAGCAGATGGCTGCCAGTCGCTGTCGAAGAGATGCTCACCAAACATCGCCTTTCCATATTAAGGCCCAAGAAAACATTTTCACGATTATCACAGATGATAGTTGCACAGATAATTCTTCTTGTATTATCAAATACTGGGATATATTCCCAAGTTAGCGGGGACGAGGGCAAAGCCCTCCCCCCCCTTGGCGAGATTCACAATAGGCGTAGTTCTTCTCCCAGCAATTAGTCACAACTCATTATTCACAAATGGATGACAAAAAGCGAAGAAGGCTACCCAGCATGCACCAGGTTTATTTAAATTGGACCAATCCCAATTCGCCACACACACTACGACAATGTGAAAACCAAATAATATTCACACGACACCATTAAAATGTTTTGGCGGCATGATGTATATATAGTTCTTTGTTTAATGACGTATAATACTACATTTTTAAATATGTCTTGATTAGGATGAGGTCAGAAGACACCACTCACACACTCTAGCGGTCGAAGATACAACTCCGGCTAGAGACGTCGATAGATGTTGCCACCTCTAGTTCATTAGCGGAACCAAGCCATCAGGCGGGCGCTTTAAATGGCAGGGAACACAAGCATATAGGGGTGATGCATTTTAAAAACGTTGGTACGGGCTTTGCACGTAACAATAATCATTATAATGCAGGAGAGAAAAGATGTTCATTTCCCCCGCGTCGTTCATTCTTACGTCATTTCAGATCTACTCGGTGCCATCGTAGATTATGTCATCTCTAAAATTTTAGTGACTCATCTCACTCCCTGTAGTCACGATGATATATGTCCCTCTCAACTTCTGTTCGTTAATCATAGTGATGAATGTAGGTATAAATTTCAATCACCCTCAATCGACGTTTTATACTTGTTCACGTGCCTCCTTCAATATATCGTAATTACACTTTCAATAATACGTGCATAATAATTCCGCAATAGTGTTTGCCGTAGTTCTGGATGCTTTAATATAAAGTTCTTGTAGTCAATATTCTTCTGCGATGTACTTGCGGTATGATACAATTATACTGCGAATTGTTGCGTCGCTTTGGAACACGTCTTTTCCCGATGAAATCTTCAGTAGAAAGAACCTTGAATAAAGTGGCTTCCTCCCCACTAAAAAAAAAAAAAAAGATAGCGTCCTCTCTATAAAAAAAAACCTTGAAATTGCGCGTTTATTCCATATACTCATTACTTCGTGATTATGCATCCAATTACCTTCAAATATGTCTTAATAATTTTATATAGCATTTGACAACTTTTGTGGTGGTGTAAATTGTTTAAATAACTCGCGTAATGACAAATGCTAATTATCATAATTATTGTATCATGGCGAAGCCTCCGTGGCTTAGGCGGCAGCACGCCGGCCTCTCACCGCTGGGTCCGTGGTTCAAATCCCGGTCACTCCATGTGAGATCTGTGCTGGACAAAACGGAGGCAGACAGGTTTTTCTCCGGGTACTCCGGTTTTCCCTGTCTAAATTTCATTCCAGCAACACTCTCCACTATCATTTCATTTCATCTGTCATTCATTTAATCATTGCCCCAGAGGAGTGCGTCAGGCCTCGGCAGCCGGCACAGTTCATATCCTCGCCGCTAGATGGGGGCTTCATTCATTCCATTCCTGACCCGGTCGGAGACTGGAAGCAGGCTGTGGATTTTCATTTTCATTGTATCATGGCATTCCATTGGCTCGCTCTGGTCACGTGACTGATATTGTGTCGTGCTACCTGGTGCGTGGATCATTCCTTTGTCGCGTGCTGCCTCCTCCCCTCGGGCAAGTTCGGCTTCCCGACATTAAGATCAAGACCGGTTCTCCGCTCCTCTGCCTGGATTAAATGCCTTGAATATTCTCATTGGCTACGCTGAGTTGCTTGCGAACTCGTAACAAACAGATTATTGTCACAAATCCAGCCTCGATATTTTATAACATGGGCTTCATTTCAAAACTTTCAAATGATGAAACCTTACGCACAGTAAATTAGAGTACAGTATCTAACCTTGTTTACGGGATACGAGATAGCAAACAGCACTTCACCACACGTCGTAATTATCTCAACTAAAGTATCTTGCCAGGTCCGTATATAATAAATGCAATGACAGCATTCGGGGCTTCCCGACCCGCTCTTGCGTAATTGGCGAATGCTAGTCAACTGGTGGTAACTAATCACACTTCACCCGTCACACGGCCCGGCGTGACTCCGTGCTATAAGCTACTGTAGTAGCTTGTTGAAATCTAGACAGAAGAACTTCTCTCTTGCACGTTGGTTGAAATAGCCTACAGCGTGGTGTATTATACGTTATACTATGTTAAATGTTTTCCTAATTTCCTATCATTACGGTACTTCCTGTACCTGTTCATGACTGCAAAGTAGCATGCCGCACATTGGTTGAGTGGTCTCCTTTGTAACCGGGGTTCGAATCTTCTGAAAGTACTGATTTTTTTTACTTCGGTTTTATTATATTTGTTGTATAATTACTCAGACGTTACAGTACTAAGCTCATACAGTTTGTATTTTATAATAGGAATTAAATATATGCGTATAACACACAAAGTTATATCGCAAGCTTTCACAATCCCGCCTGCGAGGGGCACACATCTAGTGGGACGTGGGTTGGCGACCAAGGGACCCCAGCTGAGTCCGGCATTGCTTCCACTTGTGCCGGGCTCCTCTCTGTTAACTTACCTGTCGGCCTCCCTTGGTCATATCTTCTCTTCCGACCCCGACGGTATTACGGTATCCGAGGCCTAGGGAGTCTCTTCCTTACCCGCCTCAATTGACTCTCTCATCTTTCAGGATCTCTCATTCTTAGTGTGGTCCGCCTTCTTTTTCTTTCACATTTTGTACGTCTTTTCAGTTCTTTTCAATCTAAATTCCGTTTTGTGAGTATTTTTCAATCTAAATTGAATTTTGCACGTACTCTCTTTCTAAGTTGCATTTTGTGAGTATTTTGAATTTAAATTGCATTTTTAAGTCCTTTTTCAATCTAAATTTACCTTTTGTGAGTATTTTCAATCTAAATTTACCTTTTGTGAGTATTTTCAATCTCTCTTGCATTTTGTATGTATTTTCAATCTACATTGCATTTTGTAAGTATTTTGAATCTAACTTGCATTTTGTAAGTATTTTGAATCTAAACTCCATTTCGAGCGTCTTTTCCATCCAAATTCCATTTTGTCAGTCTTTCTCCTTTAACTTGCCTTTTGTGCGTGCTTTCAGTCTAAGTTACATTTAGTACGTGTTTTCAGTCTACCCTGGTTTTCGTTATGGTTTCCATTTCATTGTCATTTTCGCCATCACCCCGACCATTAGGGTCCGATAACCTCGATGTTAGGCCCCTTAAAACAATTATCATCCACAATAAAGAGGCTAGCTCATTGGTTAAGGATTCCCACACCCATCCCTTGCCCAATTTTCAGGTTAACGACCAAAAATACCTTACTAGTAATAGAAAGAATATGATTTGGTTTACATACCAGAAGTAGGCCTACTCTCTACTGTTGTCCAAGGACGGCGGAGGAATTAGCTCTGGCTGCGTGTTCAAAGATGGATGGATGGATGGATGGATGGATGGATGGATGGACGTTTTCCTTTCTTTTTCATTCATTGCAAAGCGCACACGATATGTGCTTACAAGGGAATGGCATGACCGTAATGTGGAGTTGTGGGATGCGATATGGCGCATTAGGTGGAGGGTCATGCCCATTTCCGATAACCGCTGTCCATCTACCCTACCCGATACCAGAGATGCCCGAATTGCATAGTCAAATATGCAGAACATGAAATGTACTACTTTCGTACGGACACGTGAATGTTGGGTAGTGGAGTAACTTGGTCACTTGACAAAGTCGCTTCACAATGGGAGAACAGAAATGAGACGAGCAAATACTCGAAGAAAAGAAATGGGGAGTAGAATGAAGAGATAAGACGAAATAGCAAGGTTGAGAGAGCAGAGGGGATTACAACCAGAAATCCTGAGATCGTAAAGTTAACAAATTTGAATGTATTAATTCTAAAGAGGCGTGAATTAAATTGATATGTTAGCATATAGGTCAGTAAAAAACGACACAAAAAATCGATAAATTCGCAAGACACGATGTATCTCTGATTTTTTAGTATGTTGTTTGGACCCATTAGGGCTATGTATGCCCACGTTTGCAACTCTCATAAATCTGTGGGAAACGTTTTACACACGAAAAACCGCGAAAGTTTTGGACTTTGGAACCCTACGAGTAACACTGTTTACATGAAATTTCAGACAGCCCACTCCATTCCCTGCATTTAGGCCCTTTGGCACAATCTACAACGTTTCACCGATCTGAATCACATTTTGTACACTTACCCTTTGGAACCCTGTCCACTTTAAATTTCGGACAGACCACTCCATTTCCTGCACTTAGGACCTCTATCACATATCCACACCGTTCCTCCTAATTGCACCAAATTATACATACACTTTGAAACCCTGCTGGTAACACTGTCCACTTGATATTTTGGACAACGCTCTCCATTCCCTACATTTAGAATAGCAAACAAACTTAACTTGAAAACCATGTATTAAGGCCCTAGAATCATTCATGTCCGTAGTAGTGTAAATGTACGAGTATTTTAATAAGTCTATTGTTGACTGGCAATTAGGGCTGCATCACGTCGCCCCTACCAGTGTTCTGGTGCAGAATTGCGAAAATAGTTGAATCTTGCGCTGCTTATAAATTGCAGTCAAGGGGAGTAATTAGTGCAGAAAGACTCATTTTGCCCCTTAAAAGAGTTATCATCATGAACATATTATGCATCTGTATAAGTGCAATGGTGTTGGTGCAATACATTGAGGTTATCAGCTGCAATAAGCGTTGGTGCTTTCAAATTTACCGTAATTTATTCCAAAAATTATCGTTGAGCGCTATGTGGCCATAAATGATACTATTACTACCTCAGGAGCTCGGGACAGCCGAAGTTTTCCAAAGTGTTCTGATTCTTTTCCTACGGCGCTATGCGACAAAAGACGACACTATTGGTCTCTACATCTCTAACAAACAATGAGATATAGGCCCTAGGCAGTGTCTTTTATTTCGCTTATCACTCTTTCTAATCATTTTTAGAAATGTGTTTGTAAATTACATGTTTCAGTGCTGTAGTTAGTAAATAGCCGTTTCCCTATTCATTATTATCATTATTATCATTAGGGGAAAATGATCTAAATGTTACGTCCATTATACTGTACTGCTTATCACCCTCACTACATCCACCGCCTCCACCACCACCACCTCCACCACCTCCACCACCTCCACCACAAAAAGTGTATTTTTTTCTTTCGGGTAGCTTAAGTATCATATGCCAGTTCTGTAAAAGTATTCATTATCATCCATAAAACAAATAAATCCACCGGGCGAAGCTGGGCACTGCTACTAGTTTATATATATATTACAATTTTCCTTACGAGGGAAGGAAGCGGCTGTGACCTTAATTAAGGTACAGCGCCCATTTGCCTGGTGTGAAAATGAGAAACCAGGGAAAACCATCTCCAGGGCTACCGACGGGGGGGGGGGGGGGGGGGTACGGACCCACTATTTTCGGAATGAAAGCTCACAGCTGCACAATCCTAACCGCACGACCAGCTCTCTCCGTCAATCATATCTTACTATATCATAATATAATCCTTTTTATTGGGCTGGACGGAGGGAGAGTGCCAAGTCCACAAATTGGTAATACGCAGGGCCGTCGCGACAGGTGCGGTCACGCCAGGCCCCGCACTTCAGGCCATTTTTTTCATAAATGAAAATAAATAAATAAATAAATAAATAAAGATAGTGTGTTTGATTCAGTCCAGCCCAAATTAAAATTTGTCCTCCGCTATGTTGATATGATAGCAGAAACTCCAAGGATCGTCGAATCGTTCATCGAGTTTTTGGAGGTACACGACACTACGGGAATGGGGTTAGCTGAGGTTTTAGAAGGAGTATTGGAGGATAATGATCTTGATATCATGGACTGTTGGGGACAAGGGTATGACAAGGGTGCTAATATGAAGGCTAAGTATAAGGGAGTGCAGATGCTAGTAAAAATACTAATAAACGAACAATGTTCATGGCATGTGTTGCACATAATCTTAACTTACTTTTGGGTGACATGGTTAATGCAATAAGAACGCTATGGCATTTTTTGGTATAGTTCAGCGCCTGAACACTTTGTTTGTAGCTTCCACGGAAAGGTGGGACATTTTGTGCGAACTATGTCCTGGCCTACTCACACTAAAATCTTTAGCTAGCACGAGATGGGAATGTTGAATTGGCAGTGCCAAGCCCATCAGGTACCAGTTAGGCGAAGTAAACGAAGCTCTAGAAGAATTGGCAGAAACTACCAAAGATCCTGTTACCCGGTCAGAGGCCCAATCTTTGTTGCTTCATACAAGTTCGTATGAATTTGTTTTAAGCCTCGTTATCTGGTACGATATTTAATTTTCTGTAAACTCAACAAGTAAAACTCTCCAATCTGAGAAGACTTCGTTAGATACGGCTTTAACCGAACTTCAGGGCCTAAAGTCATTGTTTCAAAATTATCGCAACACTGGCTTTGACAGTGCAATGTCCACCGGTAGAGAAATAATGGAAAATTTGGGCTATGCAAATAAATTTTCTATTCGCCGTCAAGGCAATCGCAAAAGGTTCCTTGATGAAATAATAATAATAATAATAATAATAATAATAATAATAATAATAATAATAATAATAATAATAATAATATCGTATGGCCTCGGGTGCCTGGTGCAAGCTTTGTTAATTGACACCCAGAGGGCAGCTTGCATGTCGAATTTCGTCGTTCCTTTGAACGCTATGGAAGTCAAGGAGGTTAGATATCTAAATTCCTTGACACTACAGCGCTTTCAAGTAGAGAATGGAGGAACTTTGTGTTGGCGGAAAATCCCGAGATTAATTTTGCCATTGAACTCGGCCTACTGAATTCAAATGGGTTCGTTAACATGCCAACAACGTATGACATGAGTATCGTGATTTTTGTCTTGATGAAATAAAACAGCAAAATGATCAGCAAGTGGAAAAACTGAAGAGGAACTTTAAAAAGAAGCTGAAAATAAATTTCGGGTAAATTACTTTTTGTCTGTCGTAGATACTGCACTGAGCTGCGTAAAAAATAGATTTAACGAAGTTAATTTTTTTTGGAATACTTTGGATTTCTCTTCGATCCTTCCAAGCTTTCCAATTTGGAGGAAAGTCAATTGAAATACCATTGTCAAACACTCTCTAATTTTCTAAAAGACGGGGAGCTTGAAGATTTGGATGCAGAGGATCTTTTTCTGGAGCAACAATTATTTAGGTACGCTGTTCCGCAATCTGTAAAAAGTGCTTGCGGTGCACTAGAGTACTTAGCCCCGATAAGGGAGTCCTATCCTAATTTAACGACGGCATATCGAATTATGCTTACAATTCCTATAACGGTTGCGTCGGGGGAAAGGAGTTTTTCCATTTTGAAACTAATCAAAACAAGTAGTTCCCTGAAGAACTAAAGCCTATTTTCATATATCCTACTTATGTTAATTGCCACTATCAACATACAAAATTTCAGTTTGATGGCTTTAATAGATTCGTAGATATTGAAAACCGACTTAATATTTCGGATGGTCGCCATGTTGGATTTTTATGTATGTAGGTCATAGAGTTATGTACTGTTACATGAAGATTATTGTGTACGTGTAGCATTCAAACATCAATCGCATGATTAGGACACAAGAAGTAAAAACGAGATTTTAAAATTTCACACAGCTGCCATCTTGTGGTTATGGAAACATTTGTATAAGGATTTACTGTACCAAGTTTCACTGCACTCGGATGGTTATATTGTGAGAAATGTCCATGTGGATATTTTTACTTCGCGTCACTGCCATGTTGGATTTGTGATCGCCAGGTTATTGAAGGTCCTTTAGGTGAACTTATACCGACAGCAGTGGCTATGCTCGCTAAAAGCGCAGCGCTAGGTCATGGGGCCAAGCTCTCTGCAGACTCGGTAGACGCGTGGGTTCGAGCCCCACCGTCGGCCGTCCTTGAAATGGTTTCCCGTGGTTTCCCATTTTCAACTCCAGGCAAATGCTGGGACGGTACCTTCTGACAGGCCACGGCCGATTCCTTCTACATCCTTGCCCAGTTTCATTCATCTTCATCCACTCCATCTCTCATCCCGATACGCAGGTCGCCCACGGGCGTCGACTAGAAAGACCTGCACTCGGCCTCTCAGGAGGTCACACGAAAAGAAAAAAAAGGTGAACTTATGTTCATAGCCCCTATGAACATTAAAAAAATCAGTTTGATTTTTATAATAGATACGTAGATATTGAGAATCGTCTAAGTATTTCGGAAGGTCGCCATGTTGGATTGTTGTATGTATAGGCCATAGAGTCATGTACCATTAAAGGAAAATTATTGCGTAGGTTCATTATTCCAACTTTCACTTCGATGGCATGATTACGACATAAGAAATAAAAACTTAATTTTAAAATTAGCACAGCCGCCATCTTGAGGTTATGTAAACAATTGAACTGAATTAAATACCAGTAAATTACAATGTGTATAAACATTTGCTGTGCCAAGTTTCATTGCGTTTGGATCATTACATTGCGAGAAAAGTCTATTTAAAACTTTCAACTTCGCGTGGCCGCCATGTTCGTTTTGTAGTTAACCGATTTTTGAAAGTCTCATAAATGAACTTCCAGTAGTGCTCTTTATCTCCGTACAAAATTTTAGGGTGATAACAGTAATAGTTTCAGAGATATAGAATGCCGGTGAAATATTTCGCACAGCCGCCATATTGCGATTATGTAAAAAATTGAACGAAGTTAGAGTTCAGTGCATTACAATGTGTATAAACATATACTGTACCAAGTTTCATTGCGTTTGGTTGGTTAAATCGCGAGAAACGTCTATTTAAAAGTGGCAATTTCGCTTGGCCGCCATGTTGGTTTTGTAGTTACCAGGTTTACAAAAGTCATATAGGTGAACTTCTAGTAGTTCCCTTTATCACTGTACAAAATTCCAGGGTATTCTCGGTAATAGTTTCGGAGATATTGATTGCTGATGAAATATTTCGCACAGCCGCCATGTTGGATTGGTGAGACGTAAAAAAATTTGAAGGGCACGGTCGGGGTCATCCAGAATAGTGCTATGAACTTATCTAGTTGCATTGAAATCGCTCCAGCCGTTATGATTATATTAGGGGGACACACAGACACGAATCACGCACACATGCACACACTGACAGACACACGGACATAGGGTGATCTCATAAGCCCATTTTTCCATAAATGAAAATAGGCTAAGAAACTATTTGCGATCAATGATGGCGCAGGTGCGTCTGAACGGTTTGGCTACTCTGTCAATTGAATGTGAAACGGCCCAAAAATTAGAAATGAACGATTTAATGAGCACTTTTACCCCAGGAAAGGCCCGCAAAGCGCCTTTTACATAAATAAAAGCTCTAAATACTAAACATAAAACAGATTTTTTTAAATAAAAAATAAAAGCCTGCCTTGTAAACCATGTTATTTCTCGAACAAAGGGGCCGTTCAGCTGATATTTATCGGTGGAAGTAGACTTATAGCACTTTTAGTAGTTTAGTTTATGAATAACTGTATAGCCGAAGAAATGTTGAAATATGTAAACGTGATTGCGTATTATTAATGATGTGCGTTTGGGTAAGAAATTACATCAAGCACATGCTTCGTTTTCCATAATATATTATTTATGCCAAAAAAAATCACCTGCGTTAGCTCATTATATCAGGTTTCCATTGATATAGCTTGTTGCTTTTATCTGATCAGGTGCTTCCTGTATCCAATTTTATGCTTAGGCCTATCCTATTTGTTGAGGTTTGTTTAGAAGCTAGAAATGTAATAAAATGAGTTTTAACTAGCCTAAAAATGTAATTTCTTTTAAAACATCACTCTCCGTACAACACATCCACATCCACTTACAGTCTAACGCTATCAGTGTGAGAGAGAGAGAGAGAGAGAGAGAGAGAGAGAGGACATTTAGTGACGAGGAGAGGTAGGGGAGGAAGTAGGTGGTAAGTGACGGGTAGACGGATCACGAACACAAATGCAGCGGCTGTCCAACGGTGATAGTGCTGCCATCTCTTGCCATGCGATTGACGGCGGTGGTGATCGCACAGCCTTAAGCTGGAGTCTGGCTACTGTGCCTAGTACAATCAACGAAGAGCAGTTACATTGGTCACTTCGCTCGTCATTTTCGTTAAATTATCGGACCAGTACACCAATATATATGTTTACGCTATCAACAATCAGATTGTTGCTTTTATTTCAATTTCTGTGTCGCCATATACTGTATCTGCAAACGAATTATGCGTACGGTAACGAAAATCTATAAAAAAAAAACCCACAAATAAACGGCGCATATTTCTGTTGACCAAAATTTTATTTTAATCTCTATAAATAAAGTAAGCTTTCTGTCTGAACATGTTGAATTTCCAGCCGAAAAAAAACTCCGCATTTATCCTGGATAACCAAATAAACCCTCATTTTAATTTTTGTCTGTTACGTGTTTACTTCATTACTATTTGAATGAATACCACGAAAATTCGTATTAAACTAGAAGGTATCTCTCAAATAAAACTAGGCTACAAATGATAGTCCTAAAGGTTGAGGGGATAAGAGCAAGCCCTTCTTTCGCTGAGGTAGTATAGGCCGGACGTTTGTTTTAGACGATTGCCCTTGACCTTGAAGCCTGTGGGTGAGCCTACACTCACTCACTCTCTCACCCTATCGCTTTACACTTGTCACCACCGACCTGATGTAATGGAATTCCAGACTTGAGCAGACAGTACAGTCCACTTCGAAGTATTGTGTGACGCAGAAGTACACGTTACGTAGTTACGAACAGAACGTCATTATATTTGCCAATTACTGTACTTCAGTAGTAGTGTGAAAAAGCTTTGTCAATCATCGGACCGCTTGGGGCAGCTGATAACAACACAGGTACTGTAGTAACTCGCCTCCAGGCTTCCATTAAGAATTTTCACTCGTCTAAAACTAACGTCCGGCCTGTACGATAAAATATGTGCAGTGTCGGATGACTTGGCAAGCTTGATGAGGCAACTGAACACTTATCGTTCCTCAATCCACACTACACCTACGATGACGCACGCGAGACGGCAATATATCATTCACTTCTTATAGCTTGGGCGGTATGTGGTGGAGCTAGAGCGTTGGAGGATACATCCATCACGTAAGAGTACGGACGGTATGTGGGTGTGGCTTCCAGGCCGCGGTACAGTATGAATGGCGAGGTGACGGAGCGCTGTATTAGAAACCCCTCCCTCCTTGCCTTGCCTGCGCCGAGATCTAGTGGATCTAGACGATAGCATGCACAGATTTTAAGCAACCTGTAAAGCACTGCGGACGGAGACTGACTGCGACCACGGTTCCCTCATCACTTATGGTCAGAGCAGGCAGAACTCGCTCGCTCTCTGTCTCTCTCTCTCTCTCTCTCTCTCTGATTTTTTGTTCTTTTTTTTTAAGCTTTGTAAGGACATGGTACATCTTGTTTGACCCCGACCGTGCCCTTCAAATTTTAATAAGTCTCACCAATAAACGTGACGGCTGTGCAAAATATTTCAGCAGCTTTCTTTAACTCCGAAACTATTACTGATATCATCATCGAATTTTGTACGATGATAGAGAATATTAAAGTTACCATGTTTTTAAGCATCACATTCTGAAGGAAAGTACATACCAACATGGCGGCCCAGCGAAGTTAAAATATTTAAATGGCATTTTCTCGAGATTTAATCAACCGAGCGCAGTGAAACACGGTAGGATAAATGCTTATCAAGATTTAATCTACTGGCATCTGATTCAATTATATTTCTCAGATAACTTAAGGATGGCGTCTGTGCGAAATTTTAAAATTACTATTTTTATTTTTTGTTTCCTAATCATACGAATGAAGTGAATAATAAACCTATGTAATATTCTTCCTCTAATGGTTCATAACTCTATGGCATACATATAGAACAATCCAACATCGTGATCATCCGAAATATTTCGACGGTTCTCTATAACTCCGAATCTATTAGAGCAATCAAACTGAAATGTTGTTTGTTGATAGAGGCTATTAACATAAGTTCACCTAAGGGCTTTTTAATATCCCGATGAACACAAATCCAACATGACGGCGATGCGAAATTTAAATATATAGTTGTTTCTCGGAAAATCCTTGTATTAGGCAGGAGCATTTTAATGGAAAAGTACAGTGGGATAGGCCTATATGAAAGTATGCTATTTAGTTCTTCACGAAACGACCTGTTTTTCGTTCGTTCTCTTGCCGTGCGAAGCGCTACTTTCACTTTCTTATGCTTTACCAGCTTCTGGTTTAGTAGTCCATGAGAACTGTAAACTAAAATTTTCCTTGCCTAAAACTCGGCATTTTGTTGTTGCTAGGGAAAGTAAAAGTTGTAAAATGCAGAAAGAATTATATAATATTTCGTTGTGTGAAATGTTTATAAAGATTTAACCTATTGGCATCTAGCTCTGCGTGTGGTAATTAATTATTCATTAAGGCATTAATGATGCGAAATATCAGCTAACGTTGTGCTGAAGTACGACACTCGTTTTCTCTAAATGTTGAATATCTTAAAGTTATTTCCTGCAAATTATGTTTGAAAATTAGCTTAAGAATATTAGAAAGAAAGTGCTTCCCTGCACTGGAGAATGAATTTAACTATATGCACGTTTATTTATTAATAGGTACTGTTACAGTTAAGCAAGACCTGGTGGTAACAAGATATTTACATACTGTGTATCTCAATTTCTCTCCATAATGTCTCTGTGTTCCCTGAATGCAACATTTATTTTCTTCTTGTAAACTTTTAAACTGTTAGGAAAAGGTTCTAGGACTTCTTCAGGTAACTCACTCCATGTTTGAATACCCTTGTTTATAAAATAATACTTAGCTAAATTGGCTTTTTGAATTTTGGGCCTAATTTTATATTCGTGATCTCTCCTATCCATATAATCTTGTTCATGCATTCTGTTATGCAATTCATTCCAGGCCGGCTCCCCCGTGTATGCTTTGTACATCTCCTGGAGTCTTCTTTTTTGTCTTCTGCTGTGTAGGGATTCCCAACCCAATGACTTCAACATGTCAGAGAGACTGTCCGTTTGGGAGAATTTACCAAGTACGAATCTTGCAGCTTTCCTTTGCACCATCTCCAATTTGTTCGTTAGAGTTGATTGGTAGGGCTCCCACACACTCGTGGCGTTTTCCAAAATTGTTCTCACAAGACATTTGTAAGCCAATTCTTTGGCCTGAATAGCCTACTGCTACCCTTCATGTTTCTCATAACGAAGTATAACTACTTTCGCGCCTTATTAGCAACGCTCTCAACTTGCTCACCCCAGTGTAACCTTTTATTTATGGCAATCCCGAGATAGCTGCATGATCCACTCGTGGAATAATTTTGTTTCCTAATTTATAATCAAATATCGTACCTTTTCTACTGTTAGCAAGAGACAGGCATTTACTTTTTCTGCACTTATCCTCATGTTATTTCGGATAACTCAGCTTTCTATACGTTCCAAGTCTTGTCGGAGGAGCGCAGTGTCAACTTGATTTTTGACTTTTCTATATATTACCCATTCGTCAGCGAATAGTCTGCCGTTTTAACATATTCTGCCAGGTCGTTTATACATAGAAGGAACAACAATGGCCCAACCATACTTCCTTGTGGAATTCCAGAGGTGACTTTCGTCTCTTTCGAAAATACTCCCCCAACTTTGACTGTTTGGGTTCTGGTTTGAAGAGAGTCCCGGAATACCACTCTTCTATCAAGACCCAAATTTTCAAGCTTATGAAACAGGAGGTCATGTGGAGCCTTAGCTTAGTCAATGATTACACTGTCCACTTGGCCTCCTGTGTCGATGAATTCTGCTATATCTTGGCAAACCCCGCGATTCACATGAATATCCTTTCCTGAATCCGTGTTGTCCATCATACAACTAGTTATTATTCTCCCGAAATTTCCTTATATAATCAGCAATTATTTGTTCCATTTGTTTACAAACTACTGCTAACTATACCACTCATTGAGCGCTTTTTGTGGGTTTCCTGTGTCAAAATTTCCTTCTGAGTCCCTCAGAGACAAAATGTCATCTGTTCTTTTTCCGCCTCCTAAGATAATTTAAAATAATTCGTATTTGCCCGTTTTAGTATAGTCTTCATATAAGAATCGTGTGCTTCATGTTTTTCTGTGTTGAATTCCTTGATAATTAGTTGGTATTGTCTGTTATAGTTCATATTTGATTTTAGTCTGTTGTGTATTTTTCTAGCTTTTCTCTTAAGTATTCCAACACGTGAATTGTAGTATTCCGGATCCTGGTTTCCTTTCACTCTATACAGGGTCATCGAAAAAGGTGGCCTTAATTTTGATTTGTAATAGCTCAGGCTGTAATTATTTTTACACCAAAAGATAGAGAAAATCATAAAGTTTTGTTTGCCTATTTAATAGGTTTCGATGTGAGCTCCACCTGTGGCACGAATCACCGATGCGATAGCAACTGTGACTCCTGACATGAATCGGTGGACCTGGACGGAGGTGGACTATCGCTTGGATATGTGTCGTGCCACAGGCGGAGCTCTCATCAAACTTATAAATATGTAAACAAAACTTTATGATTTTCTCTATCTTTTGGTGTAAAAATAATTAAATTATCTTAATTACATATCAAAATTAAGGCCACCTTTCTCGATGACCCTGTATTTTGGAACGTATAGCGATTGGCCCGTATTAATATTTTTGAAATTTAACCACACAACTTCAAAGCTAGCGCCAGTTGATGCCCATTCAGGAAAATTTACTTTTAAGTAATTTTGAAAACCTTAAGTGTCCGCCTTATTGTATTTCCAAATAAACATTTATTTAATATCTTGGCCGCGTTCCAGTTCCAAATGGAATAACATTTCGACAGCCTGATGGTCACTCATTCCCGGAATATTTTCAACACAGATCAGATTGTCTACAGGAGTGGTCTTCAACCTTATTTTAATGAAGGGTATTTTTTTTTGTTCTGGAAGGGTTTGAGGGCCGCATTAATCTTATTATATATCTTTATATATTTTCTTTCAACTTGGAAGAAAAGAAAAAACATTTTTTTAAATAAGTTTTTATTTAGTTTCAAAATTACAGTGAAATCGATATTAAAATATGTTACAAAACTAAATTAAAAATATCAAAATGGTAATTTTCGTTAGTTCAATGAGAAATCTAACACTGTATCTCTTTCACTAATCTGTCAACATGGCTTTTATGTTGGATGAAGCAATTCGAAGAGAGTTCTCTAAGTGAGTGTCAGAAACAAAATTCCTCAATTTTGACTTCACATTCTTCATTTCGGAAAATAGCTGCTCACATATGTAAGTGCTGCCAAAAAGGGATGCTGTCGACAGAGCATGAGATCTGATCGCTGGAAATTTTTGGAAATTTATCTTTTTCAACAAACATAAAAGTCCAAAATTTTAAAATGTATCCTGTACATCGCTATTACACTGAAACTCTTAAGTTCCATTTGTATGTATCCGGTATAGTCTTCACATTCACGACAAATGGAGCACAAAATAGCTTCATCATTCTTTTATTTAACTTGAAATCTTCAAACCTGTTACTGAAATCAGATCGTAGAACAGAGAGTGCTTCACTGTATTTTCCTTTGTTTTGAACTTCACATTGCGACAGTGTTGGAAAGTATGTCAAGTCGCCCTTCAGTAGTTGGCTCTCCCACAAAGTTTTTTCTCAAATGCCTCAACTTGATCAAAAAAGGTTATGAATCATGATGTTCTTACTAGAGCCGGGAAAAAAGCTTCTGAGTTCCGATCGTAGTTCCGATCGGTCTCGTTAGACGAGAATGAAGAACGGAAATGCTGGTTCCGGAACTGATATTACCGGTAACGTGGGCTCGAAACGATAATTCTTGGCATTCTCGCTTGGGCAATATGGCGCTGCCTGAAGACACTGAGGCTTGCTGTGTAAGGATTGAATGGAAATTGTTCAATCCGTTGACTGGAGTCTGCGAATTGGAAGAATCCACCCAACCTCAACGGTGTCATATTAGTATACTAGATTAAGCATATCAACTTAATAACACTGAAGGAGATTTTGATGGTCAGTGCATCGCGTCTTATGATATCCCTCAGTATTATTTGGTCATTAAATTTCAGCAAAAGAAAATTCTATTTGATGTGTACATATTAAGATCGTTTCGTGGAATGCCATATTCAAGCACTACGTAACTTTCACGGAATGGAACCTGAAAATTCATACACTCGCTTTATTACTAGTGCCCCGGTGATGCTACTGTGTTCTGTAGTATCATTTTTGTAGTGAGATACAAACTATAAAACATGACGAAAACAAATTTGAAAATACTTCCCGTACCATGTATCGAACTCCAATCATTGCATTCAAGAGTCCAACGCGTTATCAATTCAGCCACGGAGACACTCATATTAGAGGAGAAAATATCACAAAGATACAGAGTGAGAACTTTTGCATTGGATACTTGACTCTATCTAAAACTCTATTACCGGTTCGAATACTATTCTCTAGTCGTCGGCCATAAGACAAACTAATGTTCACATTCATGAATAAGAGTGATCTTTTTTATTTTGTTATGATGGCTTTGAAATATGCTTGAGTCACCGCCATTTCAATCGCATCCCTAGGCACGTGCTCACTCGTAGGATCATTGGTAGTGATATCAACATTACTTTGTGATCGAACGAGACTGTGGAGTATCGGGCAATGTGACATTCCCGCGGTAATGAGCAGTCCTCAGTGAACTGCCGTCGCACTCTCGTCACTCAAACTGTCATATCTCTGGCATTTATAGACGAATCAGTGAGGTGTTTGCACTGGCATGATTAATATACCATGCCACAAACTGATCGCTTTCAAGCACGAAATCAGATGATAAATGATGTATTTTGCCTAACGTTTCTGAATTCCTATATTTCAATTTCATCGTTTAAAGGGGCTGGGTAAAACAGCCACAGTGACAACACAAGCTATTTATGTGTTATAATCAATCGTGATCGTGGACACGATAGGAAATAATAATAATAATAATAATAATAATAATAATAATACACCTTTAATTCGTGAAAACCTTCCCTCCTGTAATGGACCATCCTATTTCGCCGTTTGAATATGGCCAAGAACTTAGGCTAATCTATTCATATTTTTCTGGAGTAGATCACGATTTCGTTCATCAGACGCTCATTCGATCATAACTGCTTTCTAATAACTTCAGACTTCCATATGCTATCATAATTATCTTAGTGAGAGAAGTCATGGTAAAATATAACGTACCCAATACAATATGGTCTTCCTCGTCGTAAGTGGATCACTTCATACAATTTTAAATTTGACGAGGAATGGTTTTCATTCCGGACTTACAGAGGGCTTTGATTTCACACGTGCAGTGGCCGGAGAGTCTGCTTTTCCTTTAAATAGATACTGCCGATAACGCCGAGAAAAAGGAGTTCCGGTATTATCGAGACTTGAGGTTCCCACTCAGTACCGGCATGACGAATAGAATACATCGTGTTATCACTGAAAGAGTTCAAGCGCGCCCCGCTGTTGGCTAGCGCTAGCGGCGCAGACCCCCAACGCTACACGGTCAGCCGCAGTCAGCGGTTCAAATATGGGTAAAGCCCTGCGCGGATGCGGATATCTGCGGACCGCAAATGTTTTCGCCACGCGGATATAGTTTGCATTGCTGTGCGGATAGCGGATACGCTGCGGATAATGTTTCGAGTAAATTTGCGGAAAGTCTTTAGAATACAAAGTTACATTAATATTACATATTTGATATGCCAATCTACAGCTTCATGCTTAAAAGAGGAATACTCCTGTATTGCGTACGAAATATTCAGGCACGTTTTGAACTTAAACACGAGAAGATCATTTTACTCATATGCTTTCAACTACATTTTATTAAGTACCGTATGTTTGTAGTAGATGGTCTTGACATATCATCATCAACAATTCTCACTGCCATTATTACTATACGTACGAGTTTATAATGCTGTCAATAAGCTTGTTAGTTCATCGTGGTGACATCATTAACATTCCTCACGTCAGCTACTTCGCCATCTAAGCGATCCTGGAAGATCGGGATCCAGGTTTATCTGTAGATTTATTTCCAACTAGTCACCGAAGCACGTTGGCTGTGATATTGTAACATCAACTATGCGAACATGGTTGGGTCCAGAAGCAGAAGGATGATGACTGACTTGGAATTTCCGTCCAAATGTCAATCCCTTTCTCCAAGCGTAAAGAGAAGTTCACGTAGTGAATGTTACCGCGACCGTGAGTATGAACATCATTGCACCAACATGGATAAACTATCTATTAAAATAAAACAAGGTGAATATTCAATAGCGCGTGAAACAAAGCTCAAGTCAACGATATGGCAGACATTTGGTTACGTTTTCAATGGAAACGAAAAGGTGAACGATATAGTGATGTTTTACCTGTAAGAAAGTGTATTCATACTCAAGACACAAATCGGGTACATCAAACTTACTGAGGCACACGTGCGAAAGTAGCCAAACAAGTATAGCCAATTTTTTGTCTAAAGCGGAGGTCAAGGAACCAGAAGTGTCATCCAACTAGAAGTCCCTTGGAATGCCAACTTGAAGTTCCTTGCAATGAAGCAAATTGTCAGGAACGACTTTCTCCTCAAATGTCTAAATGTGTTGGTTTAACACTGTATGCTTGATGTGATAAATGAAACCTATTATTGAAATATCAGCGGATTTGGATAAAAGTCATGCGGATGTGGGGCGGAAGCGAATAAAAGTCACGCGGATGCGGATAACAGGCGTGCGGATGCGGGGCGGATGCGGATAACGTTTTGTTTATCCGCGCAGGGCTCTAAATATGGGATATGCGCTGGGCTACGTAAACCTCTTTACGAAGGCTGCGGTTACGCTGATTACAACAAATTGTTTGTTTAGACTTATGAATAATACTGTTACGGCTGTGAGTTTGTGTCATCGCTCGCCGCATGAGTCAAAACTGCCCCAGGGCTGGACTGCTCTCCCTCGGTGTATTGCATGCGCGTTACGCAACGGACTGCGAAGTGAAAGGGATAGTCCAGAACATTCGTGACTGGACCAGCGCTGGAAACCTCGAGAAGCCGTGGACTCTGGATGGATCTAGAAGAATTTATTGAGTCACCGGCCGGCTATATAAGAGTGACCCGTGAAGCAGTTGTGTGGTTGTGTTTTACGAGCTAGTGTGAGCGTTTATTCTGAGCGACAGAAGTGTGGTGACTTGCGAAACCCCTAGTGTAGCGGCGAAGTGAGGAACATACAGGGGACTGCCGTGTTCTGAGTAAGTGTGCTTTCACTGAGTGTCAGATATTGTGGTGTCGAAATCCAGTGACATTGTTTCTCCCAGCTGGTGAACAGCGCGCAGCAAGTGCTCGTAAGTACTGTAGTAGGCGCACATTAGAAAGAAGTTGCATGTAGTTCTGTCAAGGCCACTAGGCTCATTAGCGGCAGGATTAACTTCTGTGGTTTGTTGACAAGTGAAAGGGGCCAAGAGCGCATAAGGAAGAGACTTGAGGAAACTGGAGAAGGCTCCTAATTGCTTGTATTTGCTGATTAGTGTAATTTTCTGGCCACAATAAAGTTAATTATTTCTTTAAGCAGTAATTGGTGTTGTGCTTTGTACCCCCACCGTAATCCAGTCAACAAAAGTGCCACTAGGGGGTGGCACGTAACAATACTGTGAAAGAGTTATTATTAATATTCTCAGTCCCCATGTAGAACTATCTTTTAAAACCTTCCGTTAGTCGCACATTGGTCTGAAAGTTCCGTGGTTCGTTTTAGTTATAATATGAAGCCAACAGTTAGAGTTATAATCTTATCGTCTCGGGACATCCTACACCATACCTTAGTACGCATTTTCCTAGAGTTGTGAAATGGCGAGTCTAAAAGTAACTCTACACGAGTAAGATAACGAATCACTAGTTCATGCTTCAGTAATTTCAAAGGAATTTGTGACTGATACTGAAGACAAAGTTGAAACAAGATCCGAAGACTCGGATACTGACTATGATATTGATCAGGACGACGGTAACGGATGCGAAGAATTGGATGGCCGTTTATTTTATTGGCAGATTGGCCATTATTATTATATGTCCGTCTCATTCTTGGCTATCAACGCGGAGGCCCGGGTCGATTCCCAGCTCTGCCAATAAATGTAATTCTGGTCTGAGGGCTGGAACGGTGTTCACTCAGCCTCGTGAAGCAAAACTGATAAGAGACGTGTTCGATTCCTACCTCAGCTATCCTGGAAGTGGTTTTCCGTGGGTTCCCACTTCTACTCCAGGCAAATACCGGGATGGTACTGTCCCCGTAAATCCGGATAGTAGGCTGTCAGATATCCGCCCCCTCAATCGGATTGCCAATAATCAAACGCACCGGCACAGCTACATCAATGAAAATGGCACTGACAGATACTACCGAGATTAGAGCACAGCAGTTAACAAGAAAATTATTGTGGAACACACCAAAATATACGGGGGTTCATACTTACCTTTACTTTCCTCTTCAAATTAATCTCGGGAATGGGTTGCCAACTGGATCACTTAAAGTATGCCCACACAATAACCTCCACCATGATATTTAAAACGAACCAAGACGAAGACAAGAAACTTTAAACTGTACAATAATTTATTTCACATAAAGGGAATGACTTTAACAAAAACTCAACAAAATACACGTGGCTGGCAATCAGAAGCCATTGTCAATATAATCATGTCCTCCTGTAGGACTGGTAGACGTTACATACAAAATTTTATCTTTCACTTGCTTATAAAGAACGTAATAATAGTAATACACTTGGAATGGATGAGGGAATTGGGACAAGACACGTAGCAATTGTTTTCCTCTTTCATAATCATCACACTTTATTTATAACTGCAGGCCTGTTGTGTAATTGACCTTGGCCTCTAACATACAGTTGTCAGGCCAGCTGCGATCCACCCTACCTTATGTCGCAAGCCCACATCGTCAAACGGACCCACCTGTGCGGCTAGTGCTAGCATATGCTCGTAACTTCAGAGCTTAGCTCCTTTTCAAACGCTTTAAATGTCCTCAACTCAACTCAAATGTTATCACGCAAATCTTTTAAATGCTTCAATCAAATGTTACTGGATTACTCTAATAATCCCAAAACTTGTTTAATGGTATAATCCACTTGTATAATTAGCGTTCTTTAGAGTATATAAACAAAACTCTTAATGTTTATAACAAATGCTCATTAATTGTTTATAACAATTACAAATTGTTTATAATATTGTCAAATGACAATTGAAAAATCTATACACGCCTCTATTAATTCCTTTCATTTCCAATTATTATTAAAGATAATTACACAATTTATTTACAATATTTATATTTATTTATTTTAGAAATACATTAAACCACACGTTTATCCGGTTGATAATTACTCAAATCAGGTTAACATAATCGACCAATGAAGGTTAGTTATATTTAAGTGTTATAAATCCAGGTTTAATAAGTTTTAATAATTATTATTATTATTAGTGACGGTAACCTCCATTCAAAATCGTTATCTCAAATTATTTAACACTCTTGTTAATTTTAACAGTAATTTCACATGATTAATTTTCAAAGGACCTGGACAATAAACTCAGCGGAAAAATACTTCGCTCCAAATGCACAAATTGCATAAAATAGGCCCAGAATTCATCATATATTTCAATATATATGGCATAAAAATCTTCCATAATCCATACACAAAACCTCCACTTGTAATCTCATCAACATCATTAATATTACTGTGGGAATCTCCTTCAATTATTCAAGGGCATTATTCATCAGCGACTTTTACATGTCCACTGAACTAACGATTATACATCCATAGTTCCACTTCAAAAATTCTTATATTCATAAATTGTTTCAAAACTGTTATTTATTTAACCTTCGTGGGTTTCATTCATGAATCGATATGAAGTAAAAATTTGCCAATCACAAAAATAAATTTAATAGCAAATACGATTATACACGCCTCTCTGGTCTATCAAAATTGAGATTAATATCTCTTAAGTATCGTAGTATAAAAATACTATCTTCAAACAAAGTTCATCTAAACTGCAAAATAGTCGAATAGAATACAATTAGACTGTGGAATGCAAACATTATTGTTCCAATCTAGTATTGAGAAAAATTCCTATCAAATGTTCATTACTATAGTGTATTCAATAAATCAAAATCAACGTTCATATTTCATAAAATTGTCTGTAATGCAATGGTAATGACGATAACTGACGATAAATGTCTATGTTGCAATCATGTTCATAACGACTAGTATTTCCAAGATCGTCGATACAGAAATAGATTTTAACGCTCTAAAATCTTTTAATTATTCTTCTTTCTTGAGGATGACAGAAAATTGGTCAAAGTAATTTACTGAATAGAATTACTTTAATAAAATGACACGCTGTCTGAATTCAAATCTGCCATAGAAAATCATTAACTTTACAGTCAAATCGTGACTCCAAAAATATCCAAATTACTGAAAGAAAATTAATTATCAGTCTCAATTGATCCAAAATTATTTAAATCTGCCAATGACATAATAATGTCTTAATAAATCGTAGAAAAAGGCATAAATCATCGAAGTGTACTGAGTACAGAATTATCAAGCAAGAAAATGGGGCAAAAATATATGGGACAAAAATATGGGAAAAATGGTTGCTCAGATATCGCTAAATGGCTCAAATAAAACAAGAAACGTTCACGACTACCTTATCTGTTGATTGAAGTTCCAGAGGAAAATCTTCCAAAGAAGACTGGTGATGGTTCCATTTCACCAAAAAGATGTGCTCCGTCCTCGAACCTGGAATCAGCGCCCTCGGAGAATCGAACTGCTTCCTCCTCCGGAAATTGCACTGCTCCGTGTATACGATAGACATCCTTCTGGCAAAACTCTTCTGTGTGAGCCGGGTCCACCCTGGCCTCTCTTGATAGTTCCTGAAGTTCTGGTAGTAATTCGCCATGAAGTTTATTGCAGTTATTTCCGTAGAAATATTCATAGTTGTGGAGTATGAATATGTTTCCACTGCCATTTGAAATAATTCAGCGTTGGACTACGATGCATGAGTGTAGTTGGATGTTCACTACATGCTCGCTTTTGTAGAAAGACGATTAGCGAAGTTCCATGCTGTTAATTCACTCCATCGATATATGTCCCAATTGCATTAAAGTCTTTAGTCTTCCATCTCCACTTCCGTTATAATAGTTGAAAGAACTGCGATATTATATTGTTCCATGTTAGAATGCAGCGTTATATTATCAAAAGCAATATGTAGTAGCACGGTTGCAATGCCAGTGTCAGCCGTAGCGTAGAGTGTGATATTTAAAAGTGCTTCTCAGGTGGCGAGAAAATCACTTTTGTCTGCCGTCTTAAAATGCCAATATCTTTCGAATTAGAATCTTGAAAATGTTCAACCTTTCTACACACTTTGATATAGTACTGCACAATCGAATTAGCTTAAAAGCATTAGTCAACTCTTGATATATTGTCTTGTAGACTTGAAAATGAGTGCGTTTCAACTTCGCCTAGTTTCCAAACACCGTAAAATGGAACTGCGGCACGCTCGAAGCTCGTTCGATGCGGTTGGCTTTACCACACGCTAAAGACGACTTGTTTCACTTTATCACTCGAAAACGACTATAACATTAGCAATATATATGCGGTATGAGAACTGATATATGAGCTATGAGAGCTCCTCTCTGCTGTGCAAGACCTTTTATCAACTTCTTAAGGGGCGTATCCATCCCTTCCATAGCTCGTTTCTCCGTCATCGCTAGAATTTCTAACTTTGGCAATACTTGACGGATTTTCAAATTTCAAAAACTCAAAAATAATTTCTTCAAAATTCCAAATCAATGCCATAACTGAAAAATAGATTTCCACAATTCTGCATTCCAAAAGTAATTAAATATGATAGTTTCAGTAATCTCCGTCTCCCTCCTAACTATCGTTCATTGGTTTGAGCCTTTCCTCCAATAGCGTAACTTCTTCCTCGGCACAATTCCATGTTTCCCTGCGACTGCGTCGTAAATCTCAGATCTTTCTCGAACAAAATCGTGACGTCACCAAGAATCTCAGCTCAAGCAGCCTACTTGCATAAAGCCTGCGTCATCCGTGCTTACGTCATGAATATCTACGTCACAACTATGACAGCCATAACTTTCTTCATATTTTCCAATACAGCCATCGTGGTCTCAATATAATTCAATTACGGGGGCAGTACCTAACTGAAGGCCACGGCCGCTTCCTACCCAAATCCTACCTCAATTCCGAATACACACACTACTACAGACATCACAATGACACAGGTTATCAGACAAATTCTACACACACCCAAGCACATGGGGATACGTGACCACAATGTCGCAAAGTCCCTAAAGAATCAACAACTATTATTATTTTAGGCCTATTATATATTTTTTCGTTTTTAGTAAGGATGGCACGAAGTAGAAAAGTAACCATGGAAGGCTGCCTTCATTCCGTATCCTACTGGGTGCTTTCGTGATTTTACCTTAGTAAATAGATATTTCGGTGAATTTTGAAAAATGTGAGGTACTATTCCTGGTTTTAATTTCCACTTCACGCGAGGAAGTTCCAAGTTCTCACTGTTCACTACGAGACAGTCCGCCTTTAAAATAATTAAATCTTCCGAAAAACGCACGTCACAGATTCTACTTTTGATCGACAATTGCTTATCTTTTGGCGGAATAACTCTCGCCCATTTCGCAAACAGATTTGTTTCTTTTGGTGGAGTGAAAAAATGTCTACCATCAGATTTTCTTTCGTAACCCGATTTACATCCAGGAACGAAACAGTACGACATTTTCCCGAAACAGCAGAAAATGTATTTGTTTGCACACACAAAGCACTGCACAGACATTTGTAAACTATTACAAAGAAACAAATTTCCTCGCATAATATGACTTCTCGCGCACACTGTATTACGGTACTAACCTCGTGGGCTACTTGTCACACGTGCTAATGGTTCGGCGCGACTTCTGCGCCGCACACTGGCTGGACCATGAACTACAATGCTTAAGGAGCGGACTGATGACGATTTCTATTCGTCATGGTACCGGTATTACCGAGACTTAAGATTCTATTTCAGCGGAGAGACCTGGCCTTGAGTGCGCTTGGTGGGGGACGATACTGGCCATTCGGCAACTTAGATACTGATCGGAACTAGAGCAAATTTGCCCGGCTCTAGTTCTTACCTTGCAGTCGAATATTCAAATCGTGAGATTTATTGAAATATCCGTAAGGTATCCAAAATCAGCCATCCAATTGGGATCGTTGAACTGGTGAACTGTCTTTCCTTTACTTACCATGAATGTACAGATTTTTTCTTTCAGATAAAAATCCATTTAAAAAAAAACTTTCACCGACTGAGCCAGCGAACCTCTGTGTAATATACTACATCACCATACTCTGCATCCATCTGACTAAGGAAAGTCTGAAATTCCCTATGGTTCAATCCATGTGATCTGATGAGTCACGATTTTAGTCACGTCTTTGATCACATCCTTTAAACAGACACTTTTTTGCACACAAACGTTATTGGTGGATAATGCAATGGTATTGCTTGAATTGTCCATTTTCGCACGGGTCCTTCCTGATCAGAGCCACAGCATCTTCATGTTGACCCGTCATTGCTGGGGCACCATCAGTAACAACACCGGACAGATGGTTCAGCTTTAGTCCGAGTCGATTTAAAGTTGAAGTCAACGACTTGTAATTATCACTTCCTTTAGTTGTGCCTTTCATTGGAAATAGTGGCCATTGCTTCGGTAATGGAAAAGTGTTGGTCGATTCATCTGATAAAAATAGCTAACTGAGCTGTGTCTGTAATATCAGTGCTCTCATCAAGCGCCACTGAATAAAAGGCAAACTTTGAAGCACGGTCTTTTAGTGTATTTTCAATATCCTGAGCTAATTCTTCGATTCTCCTGGCCACAGTAACTCCAGATAAGCTAACCTTTAAAACAAATGCTTTTGTTTCGTGCCTAGAATTTCAGCTGCCGATTCCTGGCTCTGCTTTACAAACTCACTATCCGTAAATGGCTTTGATTTCTTAGCAATTTTTTCTGAATTGATGTAGCTAACTTCAACACTTAATTCACTTTCAGTGTTTGCTAAGTAAACGAGGATTGTTGATTTTCTGCGTTTTTCTTCAAATCTCATACCTTATCTATTCGAAATTGTCCTTGGATTGAGTCCATCTTAGAGGCGTGTTTGTTGTCATAATGCCGCTTTAAATGGTTTTCTTTCATAACGGAGACAGATTAAATTAAACAAACCGGTTAATTTTTTATTTACGAAACAGTACATGTCAGTCAACTTTTCTTGGAACACTCGGTACTCGTTGGCAATTTTCCGTTTGTTACTATCATAGCCATTATTCACAAAACTTAAACAAGCGTTCACTCACTAGGAGAGAGCAGTTTATACTGATTAGTGCACCGTGGAAAGCAGTCTCACAAAGTTGACTGGCCTTGAGTCAGAGGGTTGCCACACTTGCTTCGCAGCTCACAAAATTCCCTACTGCGGCCTACGAAGTATTAAAAATCAACAAAATGATGCAATCTTCTGAACTCTTTGTTCTTTTTATCATCTGTACATCAACAGAACACTGTTGTGGCTATCGAAATATCATCAAATATGAATTATTGAAACTAAATAGTTTCGCGGGCCGCTGAAATATACGCGGCGGGCCGCGAATTGAAGAACGCTTGTTGACAGGCTTAATGAGGAAATCATCTAGTACATTTCTACCCCTGGTGGGTCTTTCCACTGCTTGTAAAAGTCCGCACTCCTGTATCAATGAGTTCGCTATTTGTTGTCCCCTCCCTAGCATTTTATCACCTGACCAATCCACAATTTAAAGATTTAAATCCCCTGCTAAGATAAGATCTTTGTCTGGCCCAAGCTCTGAAAAAATGCTAATTAGCTTGCAAAGGTTGTCTGTGTTTTAGTTTGGAGCACTGTAGACACCAATTAGTCTTAGTATCGTACTGTCAGTGGTTCTATCCCGAGCGCTTCGTTTTCTTCATCTATCCAATCTAATTGCGATGTAAAGTCTCTTTTAATCAATTAAAAATACCTCCCACTCTCCTTAATCTATTTCTCCTGTACACAGTGAAGCCAGCCTGGAAGAATTCATTATTTCCTAGTTCATCTGACAGCAAGGATTCCGTTCCGATGACTACATCGGGCTTGTATAATCCAATCAAAGTCGAAAATTGTATATTTTTGTTCACAATACTTTGACAATTGACCTGAAGAAATCTTAGAACCGTACCTGTCGGAGAAGGTACTTTGAGATCTGCTGTCGCCTCCAGGCTGCGGTATTGGGGTGCTTCACCTCTCGCCCGTCCCGATAGTTTTCCTGTTGTCCGAAATGCTGCACCACATTACACAGGAGAGTTCCCGTCGTCCGTGAACCACGTCTGTTCAAGTGGACACCATCACTTCCCAAATCATTCCAATCGATCCAGCAATTTGGATCGAAATATCAGAGACCCAACCGATTGCAGATCCAGTCAATGTTTTAATTTACAGAGTCCGTGTACTCTATTTGCGTGTACTTTCTCCTTAAAATTCCAGCTATCACAACTTTTGGTTTTTTAAACATACCTAAGTCCCATATTTCCCCCATTATGTTATCCGCGGATCTTGAGCTCCTTAAATTGTTTGTTCCTACATTTAGCGCTACCACTCTTCCTTCCCCTTTCTTCATCCCTGTCTTCTATCTGGTGAGCCATTTGCTCTATCCTTCTTCCCGGGTAGCATTCAATGCTGCTCCTTGCTTCCTGCACTCTTCTGCACTGAAGCGGATCATTGAGTCCCCTAATGTACGTACTGCTGGAGGTTTGCTTTCAATTCTTCGTTGAGGCTTTTTTTTTTACCCTGTCCCCCTTCGTCACTGTGGCCCAGCTTCCTTTCGAATTGTCTTCTTCTCTAAGAATGTCTTGTAGGACTTGGTTTTCGTCTTCCATTTCATTTATGATTCATTTCGCCTGTTCGATCTTTCTGTAACTGTACAATCATCTCTTCCTTGCGTTACATTTCCTCGCTTGAAACTACCACCTCGTCACAGTCTTTACACGTCCAGGCATCTATTACTTAAACTTCAACGTTCATACCTACACACTTAAAATGGAACCATTATTCACATGTAATACACTCAATTACATTTCTCAGATTTCTGGCACACACTTTGCACTCAACAATTTGTTTCCTGCCGTTACTTTCCTTGCGCGTTATTGTTAACTCGGTCTTGGCTAATGTAAACGGGAGAGCGCAGGTAGACACGTCCGTCTCCGCTGAAGGCTGTACTATAATCTATTATAACTATTATAAAACAGTCCAAAATGGAATCGAGACTGCGACTCTGAAATATTCGTCAGGGCTGTGGGTCATATAACTCTGTCTGTTTTTTTTTATCCCTGCTATTCGTGGAACTGATACTATCTACTTTTTGAAAAATATCTTTGGCTTCTTCAGAAAGGGTTCTGAAGGCGTTTGTAGCATCAGCTCGCAGACTTTAAATTCTTCTCTTGTGTAATCTGCTAGGGTCATTGCCTCCCTTAAGCAGAGAGTCGTGTTCTGGAGAGTATTACTCAATATTCTGCCGAGACCAAATAGCCTACTTTAGCTGTCACTAAGAAGGAAATAATAAATTCACACTGTAGAATTCGACACATCTTGGTGTATCTGCTGAATCTTTTGGCCATCCTGATACTGCTGTCAGTGCTTCTATCAATGGCTCAATAAGTTGTAAGAAATCAGTGACTGCATCAAATCTTTCAATCCATCGAGTGACAGTCTTTTTAAAGTTTTTGAACTAGGAGAAGCATCGCATCTTTCAACACACTCCAGAAACACTGTTTTTCTTTTTGGATAGACGAAAAATTTATGAGCTGCCCCTATAATTCATCAGTTCCTATCAGCCTGTATTTCACAAGATGTACTGTAGATACAGCCAAATTGAAAGAGTGAGCTGAGCAGTGAACATACAGCGCAGTAGGGTGTTTTTCTCTGACTACAGCTTGTGTCCCTTTAAATCTTCCTGACATGGCAGCAGCTCCATCATAGCCTTGTCCCCTTAAATGTTTGAGTTTCTACACCGAATTTGGACAAATTATATACAATTAAGGAGGCTAAACCTCTCACACTTAAATCAGTAACTGGTATGAATTGCAGAAAGTCCTCTCTGAGGGTGGGAAGCGATTCATCCAAGTCAACATACCGAACACAAAGAGAAGCTTGCTCTTTGCCACTGATATCTGCTGTTTCATCAAGCAATACAGAGTAAAATTAGGCTTTGTTCACTTTTGTATCCATTTTGTTTAGAAGTACTGTGCCACATGATTCAATCTCATTTTGTATTGTTGGACTAGTAAACTTATCTCTTTCCCCAGGACCTCCTAAAGCTTCTCTTAATTAAGTGTACCTTAATATAGCACGAAAGTTTCCATCATTGTAATCTGGCTCTTGTGCACAGTTGAGCTTCCCATAATCGTTACTGCCTCATAAAGCAAGTTCTTGCCTTCCACGCAACATAATAGTTTCAATTATAGGCATTAACTTCTTTCTGTTCTCAGCCACTTGTTCGAGTTTCCCAGAATCCAGCTGGCTTTCAACAGCTTTTTCAGGATTTCCTCTCACAGACAAAAGCCAATCTGCATCTTGAACACAGTTTTGATGATACTGATGAGAGGAATGTTGATTTAAAAAAATCCACTGCTTTCTTACTTGCTAAATTTCTTTTTACATAAAGCTCCAAGAGGCTGGCTAAATTTCTTTTTACATAAAGCTCCAAGAGGCTGTGAGTTTATTCCATCTCCTGACTTAGAAAAAGCCACACGGTATTTACAGTAAGCCCCATCGTCGACAGCAGAATAAGCTAACCACTTCCACCTCGACAGCCACTTACGCTGAAATCTGTGATTTCGCCCCTTTTCTTGAAAAACTCTTGAAACTGGGAACGTGTAACTTACATGTGGCACCCAAAGATCATTTATAATTTGCAATCTTTAGTCATCAATTATGTCAATTTTGTACACAATACAAGGTACATAATTTGCAGGCGAGGTTGAAGAGCTACTTATGGAGCTACGAATGTTCTGGGAGTTAGTTAGATCGACCTTAGGCTCATAATTAGAGTTAGGACTGGATGGTAGCACTAGCACATTCACAACTGAAGTTTCAATTTCCTGGTGTTGATTTTCGTTGTCGTGTTGTGATGCTTTACTACTGAAAACAAATGATGCAATTGAAGTTTGCGACGGTCTTTTATTGGCCACAGACTTCATTGGAGAATGTAGAGGTTATAAATACTGAAAAAATCTCAACACAATATGAACCTTTACTTGCCCGAACACAACGAACGTTTAAACAAAACCTCAACTTGTACAATCGATATTCATACATCGATATCAATATTATCGCTTTAGATTACATAACATTTCGGTGTTGCCAATATAAAAAAGGAAATTGTGATCGATGATAAAGTGAACTTATTCAATGCCTACTAACTTATGTTTCGCTATTTCTGGTGTAGGAAAAAAAACGGTCCACTTGATTCCAGAATGAGGCGAGTGTACGTGAACAGCTCGCCTCAAATTTATCACTGCCTGGTAGTTTAGAGAAAACTCTGATTAATGGTAGAAGGGACTCGTCAATTCAACTAATATCCGCTAAATACACGGTGTTCTTGTTGTGTTCTGACAGTACTGAAAAATTTCATAATATTTTGGTATAGCTCTCAAATAAAAACTGTTACTTGCTAGTAGTAGGCCTAGTGGGGCTTTGGGGGGTTCGGACCCCCCTGTCCCCCCGTATCTGCGCCCCTGGTTTATACCCAAACATCTTGAACGGATATAAAAAAGTAGTCCCCCAGGCGCTCACATCTAGTGGGACGTGGGTTGGTGACCACGGGACCCCAGCTGAGTCCGGTATTGCTTCCACTTACTTGTGCCGGGCTCCTCTCTGTCTTCTTTCCTGTCGACCTCCCTTGATCAACTCTTGTTCTTTTCCGACCCCGACGGTATTAGGGTATCCGAGGCCTAGGGAGTCTTTCACTTTCCTGCCTTAATTGGCCCTTGTCTCATCTTTCCTGATCCCTCCTTCTTCGAGGGCTCAGATCTCATGTTTTCTTTTCATTATATATCCTTTTCTCTTGAAGTTTCCCGCACTGTTTTTGTTAATTGGCTCCCCGTGTATCTAAATTTCCTTTAGCGATTTTTTTCTTTTGTTCCTCTACACTCCATTTTGTAGGTATTTTCCATCTACGTTGCATTTTGCAGGTTTTTTTCGATCTAAATTGCATTTTGCGAGTGTTTTCAACCTCAATTGCATTTTGTAAGGATTGACAATCTAAATTGCTTTTTAGTAAGTCTTTCAATATAGGGGGCGGAACTTTTGCGAGTATCTTGAATTTCAATTGCCTTTTGTATTTTCAACCTAAACTGCTTTTTGCAAGTATTTTCAATCTAAATTGCATTTTGTAGGGTGCGCATTTGGAAGTATTTTGATTCTCAATTGCATTTTGTGGGTATTTTGAATCTAAATTACATTTTGTATTTTCAATGTAAATTGCATTTTGTAAGTATTGTCCATCCAATTGAGTAGTTTGAATCTACCATACATTTTGTAAGCCTTTTCAATTGCAATTGCATTTTGTAAGTATATTGAATTTCAATTGCACATTGTGAGTATTTTGAATCTGAACCGGCCTTTTTCAATGTAAATTGCATTGTGTATTTTCAATTTCACTTGCATTTTGTAAGTATTTTGAACCTCTATTGCATTTTGTACGTATTTTCACTCTCATTTGCATTGTGTAAGTATTTTGAATTTCACTTGCATTTTGTACGTATTTTGAACTTAACCTTCATTTTGTGCGTATTTTGAACTTAACCTACATTTTGTGCGTATTTTTCAATCTATTCCTTTTGTGAGTATTTTCGTTCTAAATTCCCTTTTGTAAGTATTACCGCTCTCCATTTTGTGAGTAGTTTCAATCTGAGTTCCTTTTTGTAAGTATTTTCCTTCTCATTTAATTTTCGTTCTGATTTCCACTTCATTGACATTTTCGCTATAACCCAGACCATTAGGGGCCGATAACCTAGATGTTAGGCCCCTTAAAACAACAATTATCGTTATAAAGAAGTAGACACTATAGGGAAGTAGGCTACTCCCTTGTGATAAGACTTAAAATCTCCCAGAGAAGTAAGGTGGCCTTTTTCACCCCTCTACTGTATTTGTTATTGAGCAACTGAATTTAATTGTAGTTATAATATTTGATGAATTATGTATCACCAAATGGCAGGTGGGTGGTGATAGTTGTGTTAAGGGACAGACAATCTTGAGTCATTTACCCCTAAGAGGGGTGTAGGCAGACTTACAAGGGGACCCTACGGCAATGGTTTTTTTGTTGTTGTAATTTTCCCCGCTTCGGGTACGTAAAGTTCAGACCTCGAACAATAATTTCCCAAAGCCATTCGATGCCATATTCATAAATTCTCGAGAAAATCGACTTCCAAGTTTTCCAAGCGCTTCATATCCAGTCAAGATGTTACAGAGTTCAAGCGGGACGCGTGGCTCACCCGGAAACGTTCGGGCCCAGTAATCGCCGGGACGCTAGTTCCGAGTCTCACTTCGGGTGCTATTTATTTTCTTCTTTCAATTCATATACTACTAATGTGATAGAAATATAAATATAATCAAGTCTGTAGTAATTCACAGATATATAATTATTAATTTCTAATGAAAAATCGCACGTCTTATTTCCAATTATCTCCTATTTGAACTTGCGAATGAGCGACAAAAATAATATTCAGCAATAATATTTACACCTTATAGATTACTATAAATAGAAGAATAAATGTAAGCAATGGAATGAGTAAAATTGAATGTAATGAAATATTTGAATATGGCGGTTTCTTCGAAATCTGTCATTATTCCGAAAAACAGTTCTGCGTGTATCGTTTGCCTTTGTCAGGTTTTTCTACCTGCGAAGTGGGCACAGCTGCTCTAGCACAAAAGATTTGTGGGTATTCCAGGAAGGGTGGAAGGGATACATACCACGTCATTCGCAAGGGATGGCTGTTCGAAGTAGCATTTGGCCGTTGGTTTACAGAGAAGCAGATACTAGTTTCTTGGCGTGGTGGGTGATTTTTTTCTAGCATACGATAAAGAAGATCATAACGTCGGGCGTGGAGGACGACAATCCGCCTGGTCCTTCGACGGCTGGAGATGATATTGAAGATTCCCTGTGCAGCGAAGATTCGAAATTACGCTTGGTGGATGCCCTCGCATATTAAGAGCAGATCGTCACACAAAATAATCTTGTCGCACCAACAGTATCGGAGGTAATTACTGAAGAGGGAATGTTACTCGCAGAAGACATGTTCCAGTAGAAACCATCCGCGAAAAAAAGTTTGTAACGGAAGAGGAACTTATTTTGTTTGATGTACTGGACGAAGAAAACGCTTGAGAGAAAAGTTATTAGTATAGTTCGAGCGCATCCGACATGGAGCCTGAAAGTTCTGCCAAAAAAAAAAAAAAAAAAACGGATTTAGCAGCTTGAAACGTATGGAGGAGTAGCCGAAATGGGGAAAACACGTAATAAGTGGAGGAACCATAGCAGACAAATATGCGACTATCGATTCGTGGACTAACGATCGCTTTGTGGAAGCTCGACGCAACAACCAACAAGTTACAACGTGGAAATAGAAAATTATAATTACATATCTGTGAATTACTACAGACTGGTGATTTTTATATTCAAATCACATTAGTAGTATATGAATTGAAAGAGAGAAAAATACAGCACACGAAGCGAGACTCGAACTAGCGTCCCGGCGATTACTGGAAATGAAGCGCTCGGAAAACTTCGAAGTCTATTTTCTCGATAATTTATGAATATGGCATCGAACGGCGTTGGGAAACTATTGTTCGAGGTCTGAACTTAACGTACCCGAAGCGGCAAAAATTACAAAACTCCGATTGCCGTAGGGTCCCCTTGTTAGTTCTGTTGGTCAAGTAATGCATTTTAATCATTTTGGAAGAGTGCAGCAGTGGTGGCTTGCGCCCTTAAATAAGGGTGTGCTACAATTGAAAACAAATAAAATACAACATTGTGTATGCGTAGTCTACGTACTGAACCCATGTACTGTTGGTTCAAGCGCCGAATCCATCATTTATTGGTAAAAGAAGGGAGGAAAAGTACAGTCCTTAGAATGACTTAGAAAGATTTTATGTAGAGGACTGGTATAATGTTGTGCAAGAATGAGAGTCCAGGTGGCCCCAGGAAATGATATCATGCATGACGCATCGATAGGGAGCCGATCATGGCTATAAGAATTAAAATCTTTCCGCTGGGAGTAAGCGAGAAGAGGTTTCGGAAATTTATCTTACACAGCAATAAAATGGCATCCTCGCAGTTGTGCAAGAAGGGGAATAATTAGATTTAAGCCATTTGCGAGAATATAATTAACAAAAGAAATACATAATTGTGAATCATTTTGGAATAGAGATTTTTGTGTGGGAAAAGATGTTATAATAATTGCACAGGAAAGAAGTGCAAACGCAGCATGACGTAGTTAAAAGTTCCCCGAGACCAGAGGTGGTAGGGATTAAAATCAACTGCAACACCCACGTATCGGAAGAGCAAAATTTATTTAATATCTCAGAATTGTACGATCGATTTTCACGTGCAAAGAAGTCAGTTTACGTTTAGAAAACGAGCTTTCCAGAGATATAAGTTTCAAAAGTATGCGACTATTGCTTCAAAAGTTAGTTATGAAAAAGACGAGGATTTTATCCTTTTGTCGCCGATTTGTATAAAAGTCCTGGCAGAGCCAGGCTAATCATTCAGTCTTGAACGACCGCTGAGGCGGGTCGTACTGTTTCACCAACGTTCAGTCTACCATAGGTGCCTGAGGGCACGGGGCTGCTTCGCAGATCATCAGATACAGTTATTCCGTGAGCGCCGAGACGCTGCACGATGAAGCTTCACTGTATAAGAAGTATCAATTAGTATCGCCGTGTGAAGACTTAGTAAAATCCTAAGTACAGGATTTAGTTCAGCAAGCGTCAGTATTAATAGTGAAAGTTCCGTATTACAGTCAAAGTTAGGCTGCGAACTTAAAGAACAGGCGATAGGTCTTCAAATAACAGTTCAGTTAAACGACAGAAAGTATCGTAACGTTTTGAAGTACCAACGATAGTGAAACAAACATTTATAACAAAGTTAAGGAACCCGATCAGGGTCGGACGAAATAAGTAACGCCTAGTGTACCGAAAAGATAGGAACTAGAGCGCAGTACAATAAGAAGTGAGAATATAATCCAAAACGTTGTCTACAGGAGACAAGCGAACAGTAATAAGCAATAAGCTACGAAGTGAAGGAATAGCAGTAAATGCTAGGGAATCATAGGTCACCGATAAAGTATTCGAGAGGCCGTAAACAGGACAGACTTTATCTAGATAAACTAAATAGTGTCTAGAGAGAAACGACTTCGAGCTAGTAAAAAT
The DNA here is from genome assembly GCA_946902985.2 of Meconema thalassinum. Lineage (NCBI taxonomy): Eukaryota > Metazoa > Arthropoda > Insecta > Orthoptera > Tettigoniidae > Meconema > Meconema thalassinum. The sequence goes on from OX336389.2 coordinate 550,238,181, forward strand.
AGAAGCCGATAGTCAGAAAACCGGATCTGAAGAATTACCGTTCCAAGGAGGGGGAGATTGATCGAGACTTTCACCATCTTGCTAGATTAGGGAGCTGACGTCTAAGAGTGTCATCCTTGGAAACGGGGAAGAAAGAAATCACGAGTGTAAGGCAAAAATCAAAGCCTCAGTGATTAAAAGCAGTGTAATGTAAATATAGTAAAATCTGTTTTAGTGTAATAATTTTTAGTGAATTTATTTGTGTATGATAAAAGAATACAAAATTGTATTCAATATGTTACCAGTGTTTAAAGTAAATAATGTGTATGTGTATCAAGAAGTGTCATTGTATGAAATGGAATTAGTGAAGATGGCTGAAACACATTGAGTGGGCAAAAATGAAACATCGCTGGAGAATTCGGTCGGAGTCCGTAATATCATGTGAGTAACCATTTCATTATGTTATGTGTTGGGAAGATTTGCGTACAATCCACCTGAGAACGAAAGAATAGGGATGTTTTTGAATAACAAATAACATAATAATAGCGCGATCTGAACGATTAAAATTGGGAAAGTAAAAATAATTATATGAAATAAATAAATCCCTTGGGGGAAATGTATGAAATAAAATATCAGTGTATTTGATAAATGATTTAAATATGTGAAAGCAAGCGTAATAATAACAATTATATAAATGAATAAAGATTATGATGAATTATAGAAAAGCAGTAGCTTATGAGCTCTTTTAAAAGAATCAATACATCTTGTGAACACATGTTCTTAAGGTAAAGCGATTATTGTCACGGGAGAGGCTTAATATAAAATTAAGATGTACAATCAAATGTTGATTTTGAATTATCAGTTCATTGAAGGCAACTTGGCAGTAAAGTAATAGCGCAATGTAGCGCATTGAAGTAATTTGTCACGCTAGGAAAGCGTTGAACCTAAATATACTCGGTAACACTAATTATGAGGGGCAGTTGGTCGTGGTAATTGAGCTATGGTAAGTCCTCTAAATAGTGATGTGATCACGAGGCCATGTGTGTATTGTATTATAAAAGGGTGCGAAATATTTATTGTATTAGGAGCGCAGGTTCAAGGTTAAAAAGGCCGCCCTAAGTCGCGAATGTTTTAAGTCCTCCAGTATGGGATATGGTTCCCGAGGCAGTTGAAAGAATCGAACCGAGATTCGTCTATGTTTAAGCCCCTAAATATTTGTTGTTGTATTGAATTATTCTTATCCGCCAATGAGGACACTTCATAATTAATAAATGCCGAGTTTAAGATGATAGGTTTGTGGAACCTCAATATTGTTGTTATCGTAATTTGTATGAAAGCCTTGCTTGTTCAAAGAACTGCATTTAAGAAACAGCTGTATAAAGCTAAGGGTAGCTCGTCTCTAGTGAGTGAGACATTGAAGTTCCTGCTCTCGTGACAATAAATCACGCTAAGTGGGCCAGGCCAGACCCTTACTATTGATGTGTTGTGGTAGGTCTGAAGAGCCGTCTGTTTGAAGTTATAATACACAGAGGGTTTAGAGTTTGTTTTAACGACCCGCTCTTCGAACCGAGGATCTTTTAGATGAAAATTACCGCTTGCAAGTTCAGATCGTTGCTTTCTTATGAGATAATGGTCTTTTAAGACAAATAATGAGAAATCCCTAATGTTATAATTATGATGTAGTGATTCACGAGTTTAGTGAAGACAATTAGATTCCGGGAGTGATCTTAAATTTTGACGTGTTCAAGTAGTCTTCTGTAACTCGGGAGTACGCAAATGTTTCCCAATCACGGTAGTGAATTGTTGACTTGACAGAGATGGTAACCGAAGAACATTGTGAAAGCCCAAATATTTAAGTAAAAGAGTAACAGTACTTTAATAAGAATTATATATATATATTTTTGATTATAAGATACTCATATAATAGGAAGTGATGTGTTGAAAAGAATAACACAGTGTATACAAAAAGTATCGAGCTATTTGGAGCTCTTGATTTTATGGAATTTTAGAAGGACACTATATGGAAGTGAAAAGAAATATAAGTTTGTTGGTTTAGGAAAAAACATTTATTATGATATAATCTTTGTTTTATTTATGTATTCCTTGTTCACTTCGAACAAGTAGAATTATGGGTCAGTATTTTATTTGTTTAATTTATTGTAGCGCCATTTATTTGAGTAATTAAATGTTTTATAGTAGGAGTTGATTTTGTTTATTATTTTGGAAGTGTATCCTCTATTTAATCCAAAGTGTGTAAGTCACAGAGTGGGAGAACATACCATAACCCCGAAAATCCCGATTTGAGCATTGCTGGCATACTGTGATTTGCATATTTCATGCTGAAAGGGCACAGTACTCAATGGCATAAAGTGAAACACTTACATAGGGTCCTGTTGCTGGCCATCCTCGTCACCTCACTACATGTCCTTTCCATTCCTAGACACTCCTCCTCAACTGTCCACTTCCAGGCCCTATGCTCCAAGAGGAGCAGTAGGAACTAAGTCTGTGTTGTTAATTCTTAGTGTCACCAACATACCACCAACGTTCTTTACAATGAATGAAGGCCTACTTTATTATAAATTCATTGCTTGACTGAAACCTAATCTTATCTGTATTAGTAAGGTTGGACAGAAAGAGAGATCTTACCTGGCTAAATTAACCAAGCGGTTTAGCTTATTAATCGTAATTTGTCATATTCCTGGATAATAATCATAGGATAACTTCAACTAAACGTTATAAATTTTATATACATTTCCTTTACAAGAATTAACACTCTGAACGAATTAAACAGCTGTTATATATAAATTAACTTTAAACGTAACCTATCAATAATGGCTTTACCCGATTATATGTCTTCACATTCCATTCTTAAGAACATTTACGGTACACACCCTCGCTTCTTGCCGAAATACCTATCAATACATGAAGTTTCAAAATGTTGTCGTCGTAACCAAACTTTGGAAGCACACTAATCTTCCATACAATAAAATACTGCATAAAACTGCTTTTTAAATATGGAATAAATCTTCAGACTACACACAAAAAAACTTGTGTATACATACTTGATCATACAATAATAAAACAGACTTCCGATAACCATTTACTGTAAGTTCCACAGCTTCCTTGTTTAAATATTGATAATTTAAATAACCTTGCAGTTCTGTGTAACATAAAAATATCCAGTTCCAAACGGAGTACTGCGCTATAGTACAAATATTCTCTCCTCATTCTTTTCAATCATGAATTGTTGAATAACAATAAATTACACGACGAATGTCGGGATAAAAACATCGTCAGGCTTCAATATAGCATGGTCACCTAAATTGAATAGACAAGCTTCTAGCTAGCTATCGTGACTACATCGTGTCACTAATAATGATGAAGTTCGCAACTATGTGACTTATAGATCCACATACTCGATCCGTGAATAACATATCATCCTGCCAATAAACCTGATAAATTCACAAAGACCTAAAGCCTTGACTTCTATCCAACCTCGCAAACAATTCTAGAAATCATCCTGAAAAATACTAATATGTCTAAACCACTGATCTCTATACATGGATCGCTGTTGGCTGCTCTCCGCTGCACGAGAAATTGCGCCAGGTTGAACGCGTGGTCCGCCATGTTGGCGTACCCATTCTCCAGCTCTCCTTATGGGGAAGCAATGATAATCTAGTCAATTTGAAATCGTAATTAATGGTGCTTTGGAACAAATACAATTATAGAGATATGTTCACTCATAGCATAAGGGCGTTGGGATCACTGACACGTCATTCAGAGGTCAGTAAATCTCCGCAATAGCAATAAAAAGTAATGTATCTTAGCGGCTGACAAATATCAACTTAGGTGCTGAGTACACGCAATTAGCGATAGGTAACAGAGTAACGAGTGAAAAACAATTTCTGGAAACATTCTTGTAAATTGTGTATATATATGCCACGAAATTATGCATTCTTCAAATGATGTACCTATACAGGCCTAGATTCGACATATCGTAATCGGTGCTTGGTAATGCTTGGCAACGACAGTAACAACTCCATAAACCCATCCCCTCACTTCTCTCCCTCTCACCAACACTTCCCCAAAGTAATCCCAGCACTCTACATCAAATACTACAGCATTTAATCACGCTAACAGCACAATAAACTTAATAATAACGGGAAGTAGATCAAAGCCAAAAATGCACTTTAAGCCAAACCAATTTCACTCCTCAGCTCCACATAAAACTTAACACAACTAAAAACCTACTCAAAATATACTCTCCCCACCATTTTACAGCTATTAAGCGACCTATTCGCTCCCTGAACCGAAAAACCCTGAAATGGGATCAAATTTAAAAACGCAATGGCCTAGCCCGATCTCGTCTGCTTCAGCACCACCGCATATGTATACTTAACTTCACAATAACTTCCAAATTACGGCTAAGTGACTTATTTGCCTGAGAAGTAAAGGTATTACCGGCTTGCCTGAGATGATGGGTCACCAAACCGGTACTTAAAACTAAGATTTTACGCTTTAAATAACCAAATTCAGCCCATTTTACAACTACAAGAGACACAAAATATTTACTGCCAGTATAAATACATGTATAACACCAAACTACCATTAACCAATCACAGAGCCGGATTCGCAATATTGCACCATGCGCTCGCTGCCATCTTGCTATACCTGTCGTCGTCTATTCGGCTTACTGCTGCCTTAGCTACCAGCCATCCATGTATAGAGATCAGTGGTCTAAACATACTCAATATGCTGTATTCTTCTCCAAATAGGTTGGCATTTGCAAATATTGCAAGAAAATACATCGGAGATGCCATAAATATGTTGCTTCCATGAATACGAATAAATCTCCAACGGGAATAAATCGCAAAAATACGCAAAAATCGCACCAACCAAATAACGAATTTACTCCAAAATGACTCGCTTGAAAATACAAAACAAAACTAATAAATATGGTAAACACTGATATCTCTACATATTTCAAACTGCTGAAATATTGAAAAATCTTCCTCTACCTTCTCTGCAAAGATGACAATGGCTCGTCATACCCTGATGTATATGGAACTCGTTTCTTCGGCCCCAGCGTTGATGTTACCATCTCAGCTTTCGCCTGGTCCTGGGTGTTGAAACAGCCATGGGTTGGACGTCGCAGTCTCCAACCTCCGCCTGTGGACTGCCTGAACTTGATCCGACGTCGCGTACTTCTTAACTGCATATGTCTTCGAGTCATGCACCGTCATGGTTCTTCAATGAAGACTTCTGGAAGATCTCTCGTTCAATTCCAATTTTGGATGAATTATGGAATTTTTTAAGTCACTCCTTTCATTCTTGACATGTTCAATTATCCAGTTTCCCAAATCATGGTAGTCTACTGACTTATCTCCACGTTCTCAAAAAGTGTTTTTGATCTCCCCTTTAACTCGAATTTCTGAAGTTCCACTTTTCAAAAATGATAAAACTTGGAAGAAATTTTGTAGAATATTGTAGATTATAGAATTGTCTGACAAACGTTGTATCTTAGATATTTGTAGCTGATTGTTGTAAGATTTGGCGAAGTATAACAACTTTTAATACTTAGGAAGACTTTTGGAATATATTTCCAGTAATAATGTTCTCGTAGATAATGTTTCTGGATGTTGTAGAATATTTGATATAATTGCTTCTCGTATAAATGTGTCGCTGAGTGACTTTTAATTTCACAGACGAAATATTCAATACTAGCGGAATAATTCACAGAATTATTCAAGTAATGTTCAAAGTAGACTATAACTTTCGAAGAATTGTTACAACATTGTTCAAATCACAATAGCTTTCCTCGGCTCGCAATCGCGGTCAACTGTATACTTCTCGCGCACTCCAATTCGGCGAGCTCAAAAACGCGTCTGTCGCTCAAGACATTTCAAATAGGAGTAAAACTCTCCACCTCCCACTGGTGGCGTCTTTTACAAATTTGGTGTCCGAAATCTCGCTCGTATCTTCTAAATGATCATTTCAGCCAAATGAGGACCTCTCTGCTTAAATTCCAAAACCTAGAAGAATGTAAGTTAGTATACTTTACTTATAATGTCTTTACTTCTCAAGGGTAATTACATCTGTATAGAAGTAATTAATCCATTCGGGAATCCGATTGTTCATTTGGGTCACATAACTTTCCATTCCAAAGCTGCCCCGAGCTGTCTCGTGTCGAGTCGTGCTAATTCGTTCTGACTCCTGCCGTTTGACCGGGAGCTGGCCACGCTTCAACCCCTTCCATGTCTCCCTCGCGCGTGTGGACTGGTCTTGGCTCTCTGTCGCTCCATAAAAACTGGTTTGGCCAGGCAGAGTAGCGCATAGACGCAACGGTACCTGGTCCCCTAGCGCCGCTGGCCTGCTCGCTTCGCTCGCAGTCAGCGGCTTCAAAACCGATTAGCACCAGCTAAGCGAGTATTCACCCTAGCTGACAAGACTTCAAACGTTTTGACGTGGCGCAAGAGCCACCTCTCGCTTGCTATTTTAATAAAAATCATAAAGACAATAAATGCTTCTCTCTCGTAATAAATTGTACCATCAATCATCGTATCTTTAAAAGTTCGATTCTGGACGTGCAAAAGTTTCTAAAAATGGTGCGATCTTCTCCAAATTTGACATATATCCATCAACATGTCCAGTGATGCCAAAACTGACTTCACAAAAGCAAATATTGGGGTCAACATCATAGCCCAATAATTTTTAAAATTACCTTACTCCATGGGCGGATGACTTAATTATTCCTTACCCACTCTTCAGTACCGTGAGAACCGTTGTTTGGATTTAAACATAATTATGCAGACCAGCCTTTGATATTATTTCTTGTGGAATATGATATTTCTTTCCCCTCCTCCTCCAAATGGCCAGTCAATGATCAAGCTGTGTACCATGCAGGTATGCATCAATTACTCCGTGTGATGTATTCTACTAATGTAGCCTATAATAAGATGTTGGAGAGGGTAAATCTAATGCAAGCAATACAGCCGATTACTGTTAGAAGAAACGGTTTTATGCTGCAAACTAAGCGGAATATGTGGTATGTGTATAGGTTTGGATTGCAACCAGAATATCCTGTTCAATTTGGCAATGGTAAATTGCGTACTGCTCGGGTCCATATACTTGCGGGGTGAGGTGAAATAGCAGGAGGGAAGAGAAGGGCCTGTCGACAGTCCGTGTTATCTGGAATTCCTTTCTAGTCCAATACTGCTATAGAGCCGTTGCCTAAACCAGTGGTGTTGCGAATGGATAAGTGAGTGAGTAATCAATTTGGGTCCATGACAACTCGTCACGAGCCACTTGTCCCACGACAATTGGCCCCTGCTAATTGGTCCCAAAGGATAATTCGTCATTGTATAGACTTGTACCGGGTAATATTTGTCAGGTCATAATTGGTCATTCGAAAAAAAAAGCGAGACAACAATTACAACTTTGACATTGTTTACAAGGATGTTTGTCACACTTACGTTAACACCAGGTAGGCTTACACGTCAACTTGTGTTAACAATTTCCAGCTATATTGTTTCCAATTCTAAGTATTCAAGGACCTCATTGTCATCACGGTACTGTGGGTATCTTTCGTAGATGCGCCGCTTCTTTTTCGGTGAATGCTCGCTCTCAAGTTTCGTGACTTCACGAGACACGACGTGCATTTCTCTTCGTAGGACGTCAAGGGCGCGAAAAAGGGTTGGATGGTTTTGGCCCATACACACAGCTTCAAGCGCTTAGCACTTCCCTGAACAGAAATATTACATACGTCCAAATTAGTGCCTTGATTTACTTGAGTGCCTTGAATCATTTCAACTTACCCGAATCGGCAGCATGGCTGTGTTCGGTTGACTTGTCTACTTGGTTGGAGTGTTTATGAAGTACAACTCTCCCGGAGCATTCTTTTCTATTTTGACATCGCCATGTAACTCGAGTCAAACTCTCTGCGTGCTTAGTGAAAAGAAAACCTTTGTATATAAGCTTTTGCTTGCCGCGCTCAGAGAGAACGAACCTGGGCACTTCGGCCATTTTGCCGTTCTGGCGTCTTCAAGGGGCGTGCCGTTGTTAGGAGACACAACAATGAGCTGGACGAATTGTTTGAATGACCAATCGTCGCGGGACGAAAATAATTGTAATGACCAATCGTCGCGGGACAAAATGATCGGGACGAATTGTCGTGATCCCATCAATTTCACCTGTTGGCGACGAGTAACGATATACGTCCTTGCTGTGGCCCTCCAGAAAATATGCCCACCAATCACCAATGTGCCGGTCTGATATTGGTTTGCATGAGCAAGTCCAACATTAACAGCTTACGATATTGACAATTCAATACTAAAAGATTTATTGGTTTTAAATGTAAAAGTAGCGCAACAGGCCAATGTATTTGGGTCTATCAGTAATCACGGACTGGAATTTCCCTGCACCGCACCTTACTTACCTCGACATCCACGATCCACATCCCTCTCATGTACTCAGAGCTTGGTCTCTTCCAGTAAGCCATAAAGTACCAAACCACATGGTTCATCGTTATGGTACTCGAACTCACAGAATTTTCCTACATCAACTCTTCTGGTCAATTTCATACCAAGTAAGCTACTAGCACCACTGTCCAGTGAAAATGAAAAATACGACATACACCCCTCCGGCAGTATATTTTTAGGATTGCATATGAAGATGTAGGGTGGCTATGCTTTTTGTTCTAAATATCTGCAATCTCATATTTTAATGCTGTTATCTGTACCCTCATTCTGGGTGCAATTGTTAGCCTACTTTTCTCATTTTGCAAAAATTTCTCATTTTGCAAAAATGAGGAGAAAGACTTCTGAAATCGATCCGGGAAAGTGTGTGTGTGTGTGTGTGTGTGTGTGTGTGTGTGTCCTCCCTATCAACTCCTAAACGGCTGCAGCTATCAAAACCAAATTTGATTAGAGTAAAGATCTATACCTGAATATCTCAGGGCCATATTTGAAATTGACGTCAGTGCTACCAACCGCTGAAAAATCGCAATTGAAATTTGAGCTCTATGTTGAATATCTCAGAAGTCATGCATGCGAGCTATTCCAAAATTGGCACACATATAGATAATAACATTGCAGATTAATGTTCAGTAGTCCATACATGCCAGTGTTGCCAACATGATTCTAAACCTGCCGATAGGTCCAATTTCTAAATGCACGGAACTTCTATACTATCGATTGGATTTCAACGAAATGTTGTATCTACTATGTGTACTATGTGTATTCTAAAGAGCCACCAGGGCTGCCAACTGTTAATAAATGCTCTCTCTCTATGTTTTAACACTAATATCAACATATCAGAAGTATGCAAGCCAACATCTCTAAACTTTGCACACGTATAGTACCTGACATTCTACCTTAGTTTGGTGTAACTTATATACATCAGTGCTGCCAACACGATCCTAAGCCTGCTGATAGGTCCAGTTTTTAAGTGCATATAACTTGTATACTAACAAATGAATTTCAATCAAGTTTCGTATGTGCTTTGTGTACCATAACAGTTATGACCATGCGTATTCATAAGAACCAGCAGGGCTGCCAACTGTTAACAAATGCTATCTCTATTGGTTTAATCCTAATATCAATTTATCAGAAAGTATGCAAGCCATCAGCTCTAAACTTTGACGTATCGTACCTGACATTCTTGATTAATTTGGAGTAACTAATATACCTCAGTCAAGCCTCCGTGGCTTAGGCGGCAGCACGCCGGCCTCTCACCGCTGGGTCCGTGGTTCAAATCCCGGTCACTCCATGTGAGATCTGTGCTGGACAGAACGGAGGCAGACAGGATTTTCTCCGGGTACTCCGGTTTTCCCTGTCAAAATTTCATTCCAGCAACACTCTCCACTATCATTTCTCATTTCATCTGCCATTCATTTAATCATTGCCCCAGAGGAGTGCGCACAGTTCATATCCTCGCCGCTAGATGGGGGCTTCATTCATTCCATTCCTGGCCCGGTCGGAGACTGGAAGCAGGCTGTGGATTTTAATTTTCAATATACCTCAGTGCTGCCAACACGATTCTGAGCTTTCTGATAGTTTCAATTTTAAATACATGTAACTTCCATACTAACAAATGGATTTTTTTCCAAAATGGCACATAATAGGTCGTAATATTTCAGATTAATTCTGAGCATCACATACATAACATTGTTCCCAACATGATTTTATGCGCACTGATAAATCCAATATCAAACAGCATGTGACGTCCACACTATACATTCTACGTCAGCCAAATTTTATATGTTCATTCTATACCTTAAGAGATTGCACGAAGAATATATTCAGTCACCATAGCTGCCAACTTGACCTGAGTTATATTAGGCTACACTATTTCAGGTGTATTTCAAACTGCAGTACGTAGAAATGTTAGTAATACCAACTTGATTTCGTCATTATTCTAATAGATTGGCATGAATCTTAAATTTTAACAAAAGTAGGCTCTTTAGTTCGTCACGGAACTACTTGTTTAGGAGATCAGCAGGTTGTAGTGATTGACTGTTCAAAGAATCACATAAGATACCGTATCTTCCCAGAAATTAGGATGGTTCAAAGAGTGAGGGATAATCCCCTCTTCCCTCCTTCCATTTGTACCATGCCTTCATTCAGTGGTGGAGATAGTATTTTAATATTATCATCTTACTTTAATGTTACATTAAAAATGAGTACATTATTATTACTATTGGATATTCCTGCTGCATTATGCAAATCATAACTTTAGGTAGTGAAATTTATTAAATTCTCGACACTGTCCTATATTAGCTGCATAGCAATGTCTCCAATTTGTGGAAGCAGATTTTATCCCATCAAGCTTTTACGAAGTACCTTGCAGACAATGCGAGACTACCTTCAATTTTTGTACTTGCAGATTTTATGAAATGGGGTTGTAACATGTGTTGGAGAAATTTATGTAAGTTACAATGTAATTGTAGGCTGTGATTGCAACCTGTTATTAGACCTTCCTACTTTGGACAGTCTTATAGCCCTTTCCAACGTTTAGACTGAATTGAGTCTACTGTATGCTCAATAACAGACTATACAATGCATTCAGAAATGGGTACTAATAAGCATTTCCATGGAAGCTTTTTTTATCTATAATTTCTTTAATATTGCAGGGCTATTGTTCTAGGCCTAACCTGTCACTGAAGAAAAGAATGATCTTTTCAACAGCCTTTATTCATTGTAAAGAACATAAGTGGTATGTTGGTGACACTAACTGTTAACAACTTGACTTAGTTCCTGTTGCTCCTCTTGGAGCATAGAGCTTCCGTGAAACACTTTCATCGGGTCCTGTGCCTGGCCATCGTCTTCACCTCACTCCATGTCCTTCCCATTCCTAGACACTCCTCCTCAACTGTCCTCTTCCAGGTCTTCCTTGGACGACCACGTTTTCGGGCCCCTTGTGGATTCTAATCCAGGGCTGTCTTTTTGATGGCTCCAGTAGGTTTCCTCGAAGTGTGGCCAAATCCAACGCCACTTTTTCTCTCTTATCTGTAGTTCAATTTGCTGCTGGTTCGTTTCCTCCCTTAGATCATTTAATACAGTACAACGTTCGGCCATCTTCGATATGTCTCGTGCAACGATTCATGATAACTTGTATTTGTTTTGTCTTCTTTTGAATAACCTTCAAAGTTTCACAGCCATAAAGGAGAATGGATTTAACATTTGTGATAAACAATCGTAACTTGGTCCTCGTAGAGATGTTCTTGTTCCTCCAAAGGCACCGTTTGCTTTCCTGATACAATGTCTTCTTCCGCTCCTCCAGATGCTGTAACAATGCTCCCAAGATAGAGGAAGGAATCGGCTTGATCAATATCTTTGCCATGTAGAAAGTGTATCATCCCTCTTTGATTTGACCCTCATCTGCTTGGTCTTATTTTTATTTATTTTAAGCCCAGCAGCCTCTGCATCTCTTCAGTCATTAACCAGACAAATGAAAATTAAGCGGTCTCGAGTTGAAACTCATTAGTTGATTGATGCGTTGGATTAAGGTACTTCCTGTAACTGTTAACCTTAAAACCTACAGTAAAACTGTTGCATTTGGATAAAAAATAATCATGGTATTTGTTTTTTCCTTGTCTAATGTTACCAATATGCTTCCTGCATGCACCGATAGCAGAAAGTGGTAGGCTTACTGGCCAGTACGCAATTCATTCATATTCAGTTGCATTTATTATATTAAATTTTACCATAGTAACTAGGAAGTTACGTACATATTAATTTACACTGCTGTGCAAAACCTAAGGACGAACTGTCGCATGTTGTGTCACAGCCAGTAACAAAGCTCATTGAACCTCAAACCATACATGGGAAGACCTGCTATAGTATGGAATGGAAGCAGTGGCGGCTGGTGGTTTGAAAATCATGGGTGTGCACTGTTTTAAAAGATTGTCTAAATTTGATATAAATGCAAGCATACCTAACCATACAAAATAACAGCTTCATTACGATGTCACGATTTTAACTTATTGCTTATGAACAAAATATTAAATATATTTAAGCGAAATGTTTTACTGCGAAAACTGGTCAACGCAAAATTTTACTTTAACATTATTGTATTTACAGTTCAAGAAATTAATTTTAAACAATTATATCTGATATAGAAATGTACAAAATGTATAATTTACCATGCCAATCCTTCCTATTACAGACATGAATCCTATGCTGGGTCGACAGTCGGATTTTTTTGATATTTATTCTGACGAGTCGCTCACATTATATTCTCGAAGTTCACTAGTGGCACCTTGAGTCTATTTACAAGAAAATTTGTGAAATGCACAGATTCATTATTAAGTAGCCTATATGGCTTGAATAAAGTATAACAACAATGAATACACAATTTTAAAACCTTAAATTACGTTTGAATCACTTTTCTGCGAATAAAGTTCATTCTTCTCTCCTTCTTCTGGGCAAATTTACCGATAACTTTGTCATTGAAATTTGGAATTGACCTCACAAGTTGTTTTTTAATCGACAACATTGCTAATGCTGTCAGTCTATCTTGTGACATTGTGCTTCGGAGAAATGTTTTTATTCTTTTTAGTGTAGAAAAACACCTCTCTGCTTCACTTGTGGTCATAGGTGGTAGTCAAGACTTCGAGAACTTTGAGCGTTTCACTGAATATTTTCCCCAAATTATTCTCAATAATGAATTTAATCAAATCAGTTGCACAGGTGACATTCCGGAAGTCCTCACGCATGCACATAACTTCTAATTCTGTTCTCAATATGGATCTGTCAACAAAAGGATAGGCTTGGCAAGCTTGGAAAAGACTTTCTTCGGGAAATTTCTTATCGAACGACTTGACATTTTCCGAAGAAAAAAGATTTCAAGCCATAAGATGACCCGTGACGGAGAAACGTTCTTTAGCTGCAATTTTTCTTGAAGTTAAGTCTTCGTTTTGCTGAAGAGGGTTCTTCTGAAATGTTATCCACTGTATCCCGAACACTTTCCACTACAGATTCAAATGAATGTATTGCTTTTCTCACTGTAACAGTGTCTATTGACCTCTTTTGGAGCTGTTGATATAAAATACCCAAATGTGGCATTATGTGGTGAAAAACTTCAAGCCAGAATAAGAACATCGGCTGCTCTATTTTCAAACGTAAACCTCTTACCTGTGTGATGGTGTTCATTTGTTTACTTGAATTTTCAATTTTCTCAAAGCATTCCATCAAAGATTCTCTATGTTTATACACAGTTTGTACCGTTCGAGATTTGAAATTCCATCTAACATTTGAACCTGAAGGAATTCTTCTTCCAACCACTTCATCTAACACATTAACTTTTTGAGATGAGTTAGAAAAGAACTGAGGAATTTCATTGAGATCTGCAAAAAATATACGCACTTGTGTATTTTGGCTACTAGCTTGAGCCATTATTAGATTAAGTTTTTGGGCGTAGCAATGTATGTAATAAGCGTACGGATATTCTCTGATTCTTGGGAGAAACTGTTCCACAATGAAAAATAGTATTATAATGACCTCATTATGATACAGTTTTCTGACATATTATAATATTTACATTTCGACATCGTCGAACACAAAGTTTATTTTTCTGTATTGAGTCGAAGTTAAATTCATAATATTATTTCATAACTCACTACTGCACACTCGTGTATAATTCATATTGAAGCTTGAGAATATTTCTGCCAAGGCCAAATAGTGCCTAGGATACCTTCTCCAGCTCGAATGTACACATCTTTTAGAAAATTAATTTTAATTATTTCATACAGTTTCACCCTTATTCTGGAATGTATGAGAGTACAGCTCTTGGTGGTGACACTCGGGTTGCACAGCTTATAACTGGGGGAAAAACCTGCTGAGTAGGGTCGATATTATTCTTATTTTTCAGTGGTTTGTCCTTTGTATTCTTTTCAATCTGCCTCTGCAGGACCATAGTTATTTCTTTTAACTTGACTACCCTGTTCTTCATGTTCAATGGTATTTCATTACTCTGTTCATGGGGGATGTATATTGATTTACCGTACTGTCTCCATTTCTTTGACTCTACCTTCAGAAAATAAACTTTGTAGCACCCATTATTTGTGCATTGTGGAGAAATATTTTTAATGAAATTCTGATATGATTTTCCTAATCTCTTGTGTGGCTTTCTGTAGGATACTATTTTTGAAATAACTTACAATAAGATAGGCCTGCCATAAGAAATTCCATAGATTAAAGTTTCGAGTTAGGGTACAGAATATAACAAACACCAAAGTGGTTGTCCAATCATTGAAGTTTCTTAGGAACAGCAAATTATTTTGTCGCGTATCCTGTCTTAGTGCTGAGCAGGAGAAATATTGATTCGACAACAATATAGTAGTCGCCATGTCAGTCAGATTAAAGGAAATCCGAATTAAGTGGCTGTCAACAGTCTTATTATTCAGGTATAAAATAATGGAAACAAAACACTATTTTGTTGACGGCCTTCTGTTCACCACCCAAGTATAATTGGCTGCAAGATCCAAACATAACATGAATTCTATTTTGCTATTTAGCTCTTTTGTGCCACACCAGCCTATGTGTAACAATAATTAGTGTATTAAAACTCAGCAATTCTTCTAGGTTTGTGCCGTGTCTTGTGTGGGGTTTCGCCTAGGACACCAAGCTAGGCTCATCGGCGGGCTCTTGGTGTCCCCGCCCGGACCCCCACAGGAGTGACGAACTGCGCGCCACCTCCCTTTATATAAGGTGCAACTGCACCACTTGACTACGAGAACTAAAAGTTCAAGCAGCCTTAACCTCCCTATGAAGGCTTCCAAAAAGATGGTATATTGGCTTTCACGGCCGGTGAATTAAAACTCAGCAATTCTTCTAGGTTTGTGCCGTGTCTTGTGTGGGGTTTCGCCTAGGACACCAAGCTAGGCTCATCGGCGGGCTCTTGGTGTCCCCGCCCGGACCCCCACAGGAGTGACGAACTGCGCGCCACCTCCCTTTATATAAGGTGCAACTGCACCACTTGACTACGAGAACTAAAAGTTCAAGCAGCCTTAACCTCCCTATGAAGGCTTCCAAAAAGATGGTATATTGGCTTTCACGGCCGGTGAATTAAAACTCAGCAATTCTTCTAGGTTTGTGCCGTGTCTTGTGCCGGGCGGGGACACCAAGAGCCCGCCGATGAGCCTAGCTTGGTGTCCTAGGCGAAACCCCACACAAGACACGGCACAAACCTAGAAGAATTGCTGAGTTTTAATTCACCGGCCGTGAAAGCCAATATACCATCTTTTTGGAAGCCTTCATAGGGAGGTTAAGGCTGCTTGAACTTTTAGTTCTCGTAGTCAAGTGGTGCAGTTGCACCTTATATAAAGGGAGGTGGCGCGCAGTTCGTCACTCCTGTGGGGGTCCGGGCGGGGACACCAAGAGCCCGCCGATGAGCCTAGCTTGGTGTCCTAGGCGAAACCCCACACAAGACACGGCACAAACCTAGAAGAATTGCTGAGTTTTAATTCACCGGCCGTGAAAGCCAATATACCATCTTTTTATAATTAGTGTGCTTCTATTTATCCTGCTTGATGCTTAGGAGCAAGGAACAATGTGGTCGTCAGCCTGGTTTGCTTATTGTGCGAGAGCTCGGATATTTTCATTTCAGTTTTTAATTCTACCTATTTCGGGCTAGAATTTGAAAAGTGTCCCATTAAGAATGAGGTGGGCCTATCTGGAAAATTTTCTCGAAGAAGGAAAATCTACATTCAGGATGGCTACTAAAAGTTACATCCAATCACAGAAATGTGGGTCCTGAGTCCTACTGTGGTGGGCTATGGTCATAGTGAGCAAGGTTTTCAGCAATATATTAAGACTGCAGCCGTAATCTAAAATGGTCTCAATTCAATCGACACAATATTGTAGGCTTCTCTAACCTGTTAGTGAGTACACAGGTTAGGCATTGTTACCGTGATATGATTTTTTTAACGAGGTATTCTGGTAAACACACCAACTGTTCGCTCATGCATTGATAGTCATACTTTTTAAATTCATTTGCTAATCATTGTCACTTAGGGGTAACTTTCTTTCCAGTAGGATCGATCATTTGACGGAACGTTAGTTCACAATATCATCATCATCTTCTTCTTCTTCATATATCCCTTTTGCCTCTAGGCGTCGGGTCCACAATATCCAGAAATGTTATATTTTCATGTTTCCACTAAATTTAAGTTAAATACCGTAGGCCACATCTGTATTACTTCGGCAGTAAGACGTAATGTGCATCTCGTACGCAATATTTTACAAGTGTATTGGACAACTGTTACATTAATGTGGTAATTACTAAATTTTAGTTTCATTGCCGAAATACTTTCGAAGATACTGAGAACCGGTCGCCATGTTAGTTTGTTTCATGCTATAGAATTGTATGCCAGCAGATGAATATTATATTCGGGGCTCATTCTACATTTCTTTCGCTTGTTTAGAACACGAGAAATCGTGATTTTAAAACAGTATGTACAGTCGCCACTTCTAGGTTCTCATAAAATTGAAGTAAATATAGACGCCAATATATTAAGCCTTGTATGAAGATTTAGAGTGTTAAGTTTCACTGCGCTCGGTTGATAAAATGTCGATAACATTTCATTTCAATATTTTAACTTCGCGTGCCCGCAATACTTGTTTTGTACTTCACAGGTTAATAAGCGTCATATAGCTGAACTTGCCTTAGTATTCTCTATTAACATACAAAATTTCAGGGTGGTATCTGTAATAGTTTCGGAGATATGGAATGTCGGTGAAATATTTCGTGCAGCCGCCATGTTGGATTGGTAAAACTTATTAAAAATTGAATGGCACTGTCAAGGTAGTAGTTTGTCCTTGTCGAGTTTCATTGAAATCGCTCAAGTTGTTGTAAGATTTTATTAGGGGTACACACACGGACACAATGTGGTCTCATACGCCTATTGGTTTTTCATATGATGAAAATAAGCTAAATGCAAACTAAATCTAAAGTGAATTCAACAGCTTTCTTTGAGTTTGAAAACGGTCGAACAGATCAATATAAAAGTCGCATCTTCTTTAGGGTGGCAACCATAGGGTAAGGCATTCAGATCTTTTTGCTCGGGAACTGTTCAGTTTGTTGCTGGGATTTGTAAGTTTTAATTCGTTAGGACTGCCCTAGAGTAAATGTCGCAATGACACAGGACGTTAGGAATTAGACTATTCTTGCGCAACACAGGGTATTATGAATTATTTATGCGCAATGAAGTGCACAGCTCTGTTGACGATCAGCAAAGACTGTCAATCGGGAGCATAAGTCTGTAATTCCTTAATATGTAACCTATCATTAATGACAAAATAATTGTGAAAGGTAGCACCTGATCCCCTTTGGTAGCAAAAGATCTCTCTGTATTTCCCTCTCGTATGTGCCAGTCACAAAATGACGCTTAGCCATCTCTCTTCTGGGTAAGTTTCACTCACCTATTAGCCTGTAGGTCTAAGTCATGTTTGGCTAAATTTGCTTGTATTTGCATATCTTCATAATACAAGAACAGTTCGAAATTTAAAGATAGCTGTTGTCACTCAACGTGTTGTCCGGTGAGCCAGTGTTTCTACATTAAGTTGAGGAGAAACTCAGTGATGATCCGATTTCTGCCCAACATTTATTTCACTAAAATATAATTTAGCTTACTTATTACAGATAATGTTTGTACAAAATTTTTTTAACACCCCGTAAAACCAGTCTTTTCAGAGTGAAGTTCTGCACAGCGTTTTTGGGAAGGTAGGCCTATTTAAGTTTTCAATAGTGGAAGAAGTAGGCATACTGTACTTGGAAAAAGTAATTGGGTTCTATTTCATTTTCGAAGAAGGTAAACTGTGAAGTAATTCCAAAACGTCCCTGATGCAGTGGCAAAGCTGGAGGGGGAATCTTTGAGCCTTAGAATACCAGTTTCATTCTCAAGGACTATGCACATTTAAATTATCTTATTTTTCATTGGCATAGGAAAATTAAATCTCTGTAGCCACGGTGGGATTTCCGCCAGCTTCTCAGCACGGGACTGAGCAGCAAGTGAGTCTCCTTTGAGACAGGCTCAAGTCTCTGTTCGTAGAGAAGGCAATTGCGCATGCGCCAAGTTGAAGGTCAATAGCTGAAAGCGTCAGCAGAGAGTCTAGACTCCAAGCAGTGCATTCATGAGGCGGACGGTATTTCAGCGCGTGCATGTTCGTTTGTGAGGTTTAAAACATGGCTCAGTGTAGTGATTTAATAGTGTATTTAAAATCAAGACTATTTTCTTCGTTGTCCTATTAAGAGAAATGTGCAGTGAAAAAAAAAAAAAAAAAGAGAAGACCAAAACCTCACCTAAATATTGTCCAGAGTGATAAATATCAGTCACGTAAATTCCAGTCTCAGTGGTATGAGCAGTATGAATGGTTAACAGCAAGTGAAACGATGGGCACGATGCATTGTTATGTTTGTATTCTGTTTAGTGGCGATAGTAAAAGATTGGAGTGATTTTGGGATTGCGTGTATTAAAACGTTCCATCGTAGAGCACGAAAGCATCACATTTTTAAGAAACATTGGAACGATATCATCTGGGACAACTCAGAATAGAGCATGCTCTATCAGAGCGAAAAGCACGACGACTGGAGTTTATCTACAAAATACTAAGGTATGAGCTTTAGTGTACCCAGTTGCATGAATGTAGCTTCGCCACTGCGGGCGTGATGAGTGTCAATGTGTACAATATGGCATTGGTCGTTCTTACTTCTTCCTCTTCCACCAGCTTTCCTTTTCTTAAGATGCATACATACACGTTGATGGCAGTATTGGGGAATCGTTATCATCAATAAGCACACTAGAAAAGGCTGCTAACGCAGTTGGAGGTAAACTTCTGGCTTTTATCGTAGTTAATTGTGAACCTTTTAATATTCACGTGTCCTAAAACAAACCTTATTAATTTCATGAACAACAATATTGCAGCAAAATTCGTGGGTAATTTCGCCAATTCAGAATGATAACTTTTTCAGTGCTGCCTAGCTAATCCTTAGTTTCGATTACTCCACCAACACATTGAGTGCAATTATGAGGTGTATAGCAGGGTAAACTTCGGCCCCGTGGTGTGGACGTAGTGCATCTGCCTCTCGCCCGGATGCCCTGAGTTCCATTCCTGGCTCCGTCAGGAATTACTGTAAAAATTGACGCGAGGGCTGGAACGGGGTGCATACTCAGCCTCGTGAGGACAATTGAGTAACTGTCGATCAGTGGGGCAGCGTCCCGGTCATGATAGCCAAAATTAACTCCTTAGGGGACATATAGGCTGATTTCGCGCCACCCCGCAATATGTGGGCCAAATGGCTGCGCAGCGGTCGATTTGTAGGCCAAGACCCTTAATGAGCTGTATTGCCACGGAGCGAGGGGGAGTAATTGCAGGACAAACACATAAGCCGCACAATAACGATGAGAAAAACAGTCAAAATAGTTGGGTTAGCTTGAAACCAAGTCACTGGGAAATCCCTTAAAGCTCATAGTATCGATTACATGACAGTTCCCCACACTGACACTTCCACACACTGCCCAAAATACTGACACTTCCACACAGTCCCTGGACGCGGCTACCTGTTTAATGACTCAGAAATATTCCCGACTGACTGTTCCACACACATCCCCCCACCCCTAATGCTATAGGCTTCAGTGATCATCCTTACAGTCGCACCTGTGACAATGCACCTTAACATAATACTCATTTGGAGTGAAGAAAAGCGCTCGGTCCATGTACTTCATTACATACCACGGTCTCGAAAATATAATTGTGATGTAGTGTAATTTCCATCAAAATAAAATAAATGCAGAGTCTGATTTCCATCACACTTTATCCAGGCTGTCGACTGGCAAAATAATAACAAAACCGATCAGTTCGGTGTTATCATTTTGGCGTGTTTAAAATCAGCTTTCTAGGCTTCGTCAGTTGTTTTGTATTTTTTATTTATTTTTGTTTGTTTTTGTTTTGTTTTTTGTTTTTGTCATATTTGTTCAACAATAATATTAACCTACTCCATTTTCTGTGAATAGGCAACTGCCTTCAGAAAACTTTTCATATTTTTGTCATTTTCGAACTTTTTCTGAATGTCCAGTTTGACATATTTTTGTCTTTTTTTCCCCTTCCATGTTGAGCTCGGCCTTTACAAATGCGCAGTTTGTCTTCTCAGCTTCCGTCTTGAACACTTTGACAACCTCTTTTAATTTGGGGTGATGTCTCCCGACAAGATTGTTGAGTCGGTTATTCCAGCCCTCAACAGCATTCGTTGTCCTGTTTCGTGCTTGGTGGCAGTTCCACATCTCGATTGGAATGTCTTGGTTATCTAGCCAGTTGTCAACGAAGTAGACAACTTGATCTTTTCCTTAGTAGCCTAGGGGGAGAGGGGAGATGTGTGTGGAAATGTCAGTCGAGATTATTTCTGAGTCATTAAACAGGTAGCCACGTCCAAGGGCTGTGTGGAAGTGTCAGTATTTTTGGCAGTGTGTGGAAGTGTCAGTGTGGGGAACTGTCCGGACACCATAGTATCGCCCCGAAAATTCCCGGTGGCGACATACGGGCCGCACAAAAGTTTTCTTGAGATGACAGACGTAATGACCTAAAATCCATGGCATTATTATTATTATTATTATTATTATTATTATTATTATTATTATTATTATTTATTATCATTAAGTTCATTAATCGAAATGAGACAAACACGGCAAAGACGCTCCTTCCCCCTCACTCTCACCTTCCTATAGCGCGAGTCTCTAATCTCTGGCCACATAGTTCGAGATAAGAGAGATGGTGTTGTCGTTTCATTTGAGGGGCGTGGACATCGTGGCCATGTGGCCCCGTGTATTTGGGTGTGTGTATAATTTCTCCGATAACCTGTGTTCATTGCGGTGTATGTTGTAATGTGCATTTGGAAATAAGGTGAGGATTGGAAAGGAGGTGGCCGTGGCCTTAGAGACCATCCCGGCATTTACATTCAGAATAAGTGGAAAACCACGAAAAACCATTTCCAGGATGGCTGAGGTGGGGAATAGAACCCTCCTCTTCTGAGTTTTGCTTGACGAAGCTCAGTGGGTCCCATTCCCTCTCGACACCATGGTTAACATCAGCTCAAGGAACTACTTGCTAATAAATGATTTGGCTGCTAGGAATAAGTCTTCGCAATGGATTGTAATGGGTATTGTCGGTTAAGTGATAATTGTAGCTTCTCCCCAACTTGGCTCTAACGCCCTCATTCTGGGCCCGACTATTCGTTTCGAAAACAATGATCTTGAGCAGTATATTGCAGTTAAAACCAAGAAAAGAACAGTAAACGAAATGTGTGAATATTACACCATAATGTTCTCTCACGTACATGGAACTCAGAAGTTTGATGTTCACGGCCTTCTATTTGCAACTAGAGAAGCAGTCGCAGATGCTGTTCTCAATTTCTTAAAAATGTTCAAAATCTATGAACATGAATTGATGGACATCTCAGAAAACATCTCTATTGTTCCAAAATCATTAATAACTATATACGCGGGAATTATAAATCACAACTGGTCAAACATTTGCAACTTGTGGTTACGAACTGTAAGATACGTAAATTCAATTTTAGTATTCTATTTATATTTGTTTTGTCATAACTGATTGGTAAGCTGTCCATTATTGCATCCCTTGAATAGGACAGCTTCGAAGTGGAAGTCTTATTAATAATAGGCTATGTTTATTGTTGTCCAACTAAACTGGTATTTGTTGATAAAGGATATGCCAACTAACATTAATTTATTGCCGTAGATTTCTCTAAGTGCTTTATTCTTCACTTAACTTCGAGTTAGTGTAATATACTAGATTATTAATGATTTAGAGGGCAACGCTGTCGTTCATTATTGGCCTACTTTCGATTTTTGTAAAGCATGAAAATAGACTTACGAGATCTACACAGGGCGAAAATGTCTGCGTGTGTGTTTGTGTGTGTGTGTGTGTGTGTATGCATGTCTGTCTCTCCTCCTCCTCCTCCTCCTCCTCCTCCTCCTCCTCCTCCTCCTCCCCCCCCCCCCCCCTCTTTCCTAACATTTCAAGCAAGACGAAGCTGAATTGGACCAAATTTGGTGCAGATGTAGGAAATCGGTGTCATGTTCTATATCGCCGCCATCTAAACCAAAACAAAAAGGCGTCCACCCAAATGTTCAAAGCTAAAAACAAATTACGACTAAACTAATAAATAATAATCATCGCATCTCTACCAAATTTTAGGAAAACATACCTTGGTGTGCGAAGCGTCTTGTGCCCAAATAACAAGGTCATCAGCGGCCAGATGCGGCCGTTCCTATCATGCAAGCCGTATAATCCATAACCTTTGATGCAATGAATCAATGTTCACAGTACTTCGCATTCAGATAGATATATCTGAAGACAATCAATTACCAACGTGATGAGAATATGAAAGTGCATATTGCGCGCAGACGCCATCTTGAAATTATAAAATATAAAAATAACTTTCAACACTTACGACCTACTGTAACGAAAATTATTTACGGGGTAGGATCGTAGGCTGTATGTGGCATTGTATAGCCAAGGCAAAATAACACTCTCCATACATCGAAGATGGCGGCTGCGTAAAATATTAGAACATTAAAATGGACAACTCGGAATGAAATTGGGTAATTAACGCGAATCCTGCGAAGAGGCGAGTATCATATAAGAGCTCACAATTGCGTTGATCAAAAGGTTCAGTTGCCACACTGAATTTAGCGCACAGCAGCCATCGTTAAACTTCAAAATAAAGTAATACTTTTTTTTTGGTAGCCTAGATCTATAATTAAATTTAGTAACAAATAGAATCGTGTAAGTCACTTTGTATACCCGAAGAAAAAGAACAGTACCGCCATAGATTCAAGATGGCGGCTAGGCGTACTGTTAAAGTATACAAATTGATTTTTGCTTGTTCATTTATGGGGCTTGGACATCGTGGTACTTGGGTGTGCGCTCGTGTATAGAATTTGCATGATAATCTGTGTCATTGTGGTGTCTTGTAGTTGTGTGTGTGTAATTCAGGTGAGGATTGGGAAGGAAGGGGTCGTGGCATTTAGTTAAGAACCATCCCGGCTTTTTCCTGGAGTGGAAGTGGGAAACCACGAAAATCGAACCCACATAATCTTAGTTTTGCCTCACGAGGCTGAGTGTACTGCGTTCCAGCGCTCGGATCAGAATTAAATACCGTTGCACAGCCGGGGCTCGAACCCGGACCTCCGAGGTGACAGCCAAGAATGCTAGCCACTGCACCATGAAGTGGACTACACATTAGTGACTCCAAGTTCTTATTGCACAATTAAGGCGGTAATTAGTAGAAGATGATGATGATGATAATTGTTGTTTTAAGGGGCCTAACATCTAGGTTATCGGCCCCTGATTAGTAGAAGAGGAGTATTATATAAGAGGCATCAATAGCGTTAGTGATAAATTTATAACACAGAATATAGCGGGCAGCGGCCGTCCTGAAATATAATTTAAACGTAAGTAACTTCCTACAATTTAGAACGAAAATTAGTGATAAAATTTAAACCTTCATGACGTATCATGTGCTCTAAGCAAAATAAGACATATATATTTTAAATGGTGACTGGGCGTAATATTAAAACGTAATTGTGAATCATTCGGAATGTGATTGCGCAATTAATTTTGTAATAGGGGAGAAACAGGTAATAGATACATCGCTTGCATTAGTCATACGACTTATCACTCTGCAAATAGCACGCAGCTGCCAACTTGAATATATCATATTAATATAGTCAATGCATTTTTTTATTACAGTTAATATCACGAAACGCTGCAAATATATAGTCTAACATAGAAGGCTTTCTCTGTAGAAGACGCAAGATAAAATTTTCCATACATTCAAGATGGCGGATGGACGTACTTTTCTAATGTTCTAATCAATTCCTCTGGGTACAATAATGAGTAATTACAACTAAACTTAGTAAACGGAGAGTCTTTCTATATAGGATACAACTCTTAACGTTCATCACAAGAACATTCAGTTATACTCCTTGATAAGGATACCAAGTTTTTCTGAAGTTGCAGTGTAAAACTTTACACTAGTTATGTAAGTAGTAGATCTAAGTAATTTAATTATAATTATTTCGAAATATTTTAACAGTATTTCATTTTCAGTGGCGATAGTGATGGCGATGGTGCCGGTACCTCCTTAGGCATGGATTAAGTGTGCCCGACCACATAATGTTCGACAGCACTCCTATTAGATAATGGGAATACTAGTTACAGCGCGTCGTGACCTGCAACTGCATTACCTTCGACGATTCAGCTCATGAGGCTACATCTTATATCAAGCACCTACTCACTTCACCTTTCAAGCTAAGTGCACCCCGTTTGAGTCCTCACGTCAGGTTTAAAATCTCTGGCGGAACCGGTTATCGATCCCCGGGTCTCTTAGGCAGAGACAGGCCGCTGCCCGTACACCACGGAGTCGGCCGGGTATACTACCAGGGTTCATGAAATTGGGATCGGGGGAGAAACTCGTGGACATGTACTGCATACAAGTGGCGAAGCGAGGGGGGGGGGGGGGGGTTATGAGGGTTAGACACCCCCCCCCCCCATTTGAAAAATCGGCATGGTTGTGATTTGTGTCTGTTTTACCACCGCGCGGGGTACTTGGTGATATACAGTTGTCGTCTTTCGGCCCGGCTCCACATTCGAGGCTAGCTAGACACGCGAAGCTTGGCTGGGCAGTGCAATAAACAGATCAAATAATAAAAGCCATATTTCAGTGTTGATAAGTAACCTATATGATCGCTTTTAAGTCTGTCAACACGAGTGTAGGCGGGAGTGCCTGAAATAAAAATACATTAATTGTTTATACTCTTAATAAAACACTTCTCGCATAAAGAGAGGGAGGGGGGGGGGGGGGTGTATGGGAAACGTCTTAAGTGTATAAATAAGTATTGCATTATGAATAACACAATTACACACGGTAATTTAAGGTTACTCCTCGCCCTATCTACACTGACCGGCACCAAAAACGCAACACACAATGGTAATCATCATCATCATCATTTCCCCTTATCCAGCTCCTGCCGGGTCGGGGTATTTATGGCACTTCTCCACTTTCCTCTTTCCTTCCACCATTCTTCTTCCACGATCTTGTCCCAGTCCAGATTTATTTTTCTTACGCTGTTCTTCACTGAACCAATCCACCTTGTTCTAGGTCTTCCTCTTGCTCTCTTACCCTTGCACTTTGCCTCCAGCATCTGTCTTGGTATTCTATTTTCCTCCATCCTCTATATGTCCAAACCACCTTAGTTTATTCTTCTCAATTCTCTCATTTAGTTTTCCCATCCCAACTTCCTTCCTAACATCTTCATTCCTCACTTCTGTCTTTCCTTGTCTTTCCTATCATACTTCTTAGGAATTTCATTTCACTGGCTTGGATTCTACTCTCTTGCCTGCTTGTCAGGGTCCAAGTCTCAGCTGCATAAGTTAATATGGGAACATAGTACACTTTATACATTACCTCCTTGCTTTTCCTTGGTACTTCCTTATCCCAAACAAGTTTTCTTACACTTAGATGGAATGCATTGCTCTGCTGTACCCTCCTGCCAATCTCCATGTCCAACCTACCAGTTTGCATCAATTCACTTCCTAGGTATTTGAACGTATCCACGATTTCCAAACTCTGACTTCCAATTTTCACAGTGCCCTTTCCTTCTTTCCCTCTTGTCATCACCATGGTCTTGCTTTTCTCTATACTGATTTTCAGGCCGTACTTCTGAATATTTTCGTTCAGTGCATCTAGTTGTTTTTGCACTTCTTCGGTGTTCCTTCCCCAGACCACAATATCATCTGCAAATAACAGTAACTTCATTTCTTTATGTCCATATGCTTTCTTTGTTTCCTTTACAATTTCATCCATCACCATTATGAACAAGAGAGGTGACAGCACACTCCCCTGTCTTAGTCCAGTCTTGTTCCTAAACCAATCTGTAGAGACACGATTTTATGGTGAATAAAAAACACATTAGCGGTGTAAAAACTAAGGGCAAAGCGGGATAAAAGCGGTGAATAAATGCCATTGCTTACGGTGTAGAAAAACGGTTTACTAGACTATATACATACTTTTGCCTTATGTTGCAATGAAGGAAACAACAAACACACTAAGTATGGCTTGGTTTACAGTATTCATTTGCTGTTGAAGTAGTAACTCAGTAATGTTTCTAAGTTATCACTTGACAGGTTGGTACGCTTGTCAGACAAAATATCATTGTAGGCAGAAAGGGCCCTTTCACTGTCAACATTTGAAATGGAAATGTACAGAGATTGAAGACATTTTACAGCTATAGGATATTCCTTTAACATTCCCTTCTATACATCTTCAACTACATTACCGTCACTACATGAAAAAGATTTACAGGTGATTTGCAGTTGAATGTAGAACTTCAAAAAGTCATGAGAATTCACTCCAGCAAAAAGGGGGATTTTCTCTATCTTGTTGAAGAGAGATGACTCTATGTTCACAGTTCTTAGCAGGGGCAGATGAAACAGTGAGGAGAGTGAATTAAAAACTCATGAGCAGAGTCTTTTGCCAGCATATCTGAGAGTTTTGTGTGACATGCATTGGCAAGGGCTACGAACCTTTTTTCAGCACTTTTCTTTCTATCGCTTGATAGTTCTGAATGTGTCTGGTTTCATCACTAGTTTTTCGATAACCGTGTAGTCAGAAATGAGATCATTTACCATTGGAACAACTTTATGTGCCAAAGCATAATTAGAACCCTCGAAGCAAGTTATCTTTTCAAAAGTTGAGGCACAGTGTTCTTTCACAAAAATTGCCTCACACAAAATTGATTTTACTTCACTTTCACTTAATTTTTGAAAGTATTTAACACTTTCAGCATCACTCTCCACTGTTTTAAAATACTGAACCAAGTACATGGCATAGTCTGCCAAGTAGGAAACTGACGTATTCCACCTTGTGATAACTGGTGTGGGAAATAACTTTATATCCTTTTCTCCTGCACCATACTTCTGCTGCAAGAACCTAATATACCTATGCTTCCGTTTTCTTGTATTAAGAAAAGCTTGCTTTGTTTTGGTAACACACTGATTCACACGATGAAGTTCCTTCGGCCAGATTCCTGCTACTAAATCAAGCTTGTGTGCCCAACACTCAATGTGAAGAAGGTTGTCCGATATCAAATCTTGTAAAGTTTGCACACACTTTTTCATATATCGTGCACCATGTGTTGAAATACCTATGATATTTTATATTCAAGTTTATGTCTCTTAATAACCTCCACTATGGCTTGAGAACATTCCTGCGAGTTAACATTCTGAAGCATTAGGACACCACCTACTAGCACTTCAGGAGTCTCGCTACTACCTTTGGGAAGAGTTCTAAATAGCAAAATGAACACGGCTCGACCCATCCTATCTGTGGTTTCATCACAGTGTAGAATAACATGCTGATTATTTAATTTCTCACTACTTGATTCTTTTTTTCTTGATGTAATAGGGGCAAATATTTCTTTCGTAACCAGTCAGCTGAGGGAAAATTTCCACTTCCTAAAACAGTGTAATGAAAAAAATCTATTAGCAAGCAAATCATTTTAATTTAAAATATTAATAAATCAGACTTATTTGTTGTTTATGATATGAACTTAAAAGTATTTAAAAGTAAACTAAGTCATTACTACACTTTCTAGTATCCCACATCACGTTTCCATGGTGGCTGCAAAACTTTCAGCTGTAAATGTCACGGCGGGTTGGTGGATTCTCGGCCATCGTAAAAGAATTACCTTCCCTCCCTGATAAAATTCGTTGCATAAAACTACGCCTTTCCACCTATTATTATTTTTATCGCTACGAAAAGTGGGGCTGCGGGATACTGGTAAGTGTAGTGGCATCCGAAAAAAAAATAACTCGCCTGGTATATGTTTGTTAATCCAATCCTTCATTGTTGGATGATCTAGCTTTTCTAAAGGAATGTTGGCACTCAAAAAGGCCTCCACTGTTGACATTACAAATTCGTCGGAGTCATTTCTCACTTTTTTGGCATTCCCGACCGCCTCTTGAACTTTTGGTACCTCCTTCAGACAAAATCAATTTCTTCTTTTTGTGATTTTCACTTAAGTTGTGTTTCACACATGAATCGCGACGCTTCCAATCTAGTCAAATGTTGCAGAATTTGCACATAACTATCTTCTGCCGCGCATCGAAAACATGTCAGCCCTATCAAAACATGTCGTTATTTTCGGCATTGCGAATTCACATTAGAAATAGAAATTTCAACTACAAATCATAGCGCACCCATGTGGTCAGCAATGCGCGGCCCAACTCTCTCACTTGTCTCCCAGTACGACAGGATAGCCAATATTGAAACTGTGTAGTAATTTCCTGCTACGTGATGTTAGGATATGCTTAGGCTTTAAACACCTAAAAATACATTTGAATTGGGCAATGCTAACAAGGTGAAAACCACTGAAGGCTCGCGATATCGCACCAAATCGTATAAAGACGTAATAAACAAGCAGATTTCGTGATATGTCGCAAATACGGACGTACATCGCAAAGAAGGTGGAATTTCGCGTTTAGTCGTGAGGACAAATTCAGTGCTTTATGATCAAACAATATTAAACACACATTTAAAACACCTTTGATGCACATATAAACACATTTCGCATTTTCGCGATAAACCATAAAATCGTCTCTCTACCAATCTGTCTTTCCAACTGGGGTCAGTACCCTGCTAACACAGTTGTTGTACATTGCTTGCACCATTTCTAACATTTCTCTTCCCAGTCTCTTCTTAATCATGGTTTCCCATACCTTCTCTCTGGGGACACTATCATATGCCTTTTCTAGATCTATGAAAGTCATGATCAAATCCTCTCCATATTCCCAGTCCTTTTCCATCACCTGCCTCAAGCTAAAGATTGGGTCCACTGTGGATCTTCCACTCCTGAAGCCATACTGTTCCTCTTGCAACTCTCCTTCCACCTTTCTTCTAATTCTTCTAATATCCTTTCCAGTATTTTTACTATCTGTGATATGAGGGCGATCCCTTCTTGTCCCCCTTCTTAAACACTGGTATTATTAGCCCTTTCTCCCAGTCTTCTGGTACACATTTCCGTTTCCACACACACTTTAGCAGTCGATACAACCATTGCATACCAACAGGTCCAGCAGCCTTTATCATTTCTACACTGATTTCATCCACCCCTGTTGCTTTTCCCATCTTCATTTTCTGTACTGCTAATTCCACCTCCAGCATGGTTATATCATCTTCTGTTCTAGAGTCGTCAGGTTGTGTCACTTCCATCTCACCAGTACAATTGCTCACATTCAATAGCTTATCGAAATACTCCTTCCATCGTCCCTTTATCTCTTCTGGGTGTGTTAACAACCCTCCATCTTCCTTTTTCACTAGCTTTGTAGTAACTCTTTCTTTCCTCTTACTTCTTAGAAGTCCATACAGCATCCTTTTACTGCCACTTACATCTGTTTCCATTCTTCTTGTAAATTCTTCCCAACTTTTCTTCTTTTCTTCTCCTACCACTTTCTTACACCTCCGTTTGCTGTCGTGATACTTCTTTTGCTTTCTTCTGTTTGATCTCGGTTCCATTCTTTCCATGCAGACTTCTTTTCTTTCACTGCTTTCTTCACTTCCTCATTCCACCACGGTGTCTCCTTCTCTTTCACTCTTGTTGACGTCCTACCACAAGCACTCTCTGCTGCGCCAACAAATGCCTTTTTAAAGTGGGACCATTCCTCTTCTATGTTTTCCACTTCAGTAACTGGGATTTGTTGCTTCAATCTCTCCTGGAAATCTTCCTGTACAGTTTTGTCTTTCAATTTCCATATTTTTATTTTGCTTTCTCTGATCTCCTTTAGATTTTTCAGTTTTCCCCATCTAAATTTTGCCACCACAGCTGTATGGTCCCCATCAAATGCTTCTCCTGGTAAAGCTGTCACATCTATCAGCTTTCTGCGATTAGTCCTTTCCACCAGAAAGTAGTCAATTACTGATTTTGTTCTTCTATCGTCCCAACCATATCTCGTAATTTTCCTGCTGTTTTTCTTCAGAAACCATGAATTACCCACTATCAGTCCATTCTTTTCACAAAAGTTTACAAGTTCCTCTCCTTCCCGGTTCTTTTTCCCATATCCATATGGTCCAATGACTTCTTCCTTTCCTTGTCTCTCGTTTCCGACTTGTGCATTCATATCTCCCATGATCACCACTTCTACATCTGAAATTACTCTTTATACATCCTCCAGGAATACTTCAATATCTTCTTCTCTGTTTCCAGTCTGAGGTGCATACACTTGTATGAAGTCCATCACGTCATTTATCAACTTCATTCTAATTTTCATTATTCTGTCACTCACACACTCGACCACTTCAACATACTCCTCCAGTTATTTCGAGGTTATCAGTGATGTGTGATGATGTGTAATTATTGTGTAATTATCTATTCAATCAAAGTGAAGCACTTAAACCTGTTTTTTTAGATGGGGGTATGATATTGGCGTTGTTTTGCGAGCAAACAATGAGGTGTCGATTGTTGATTGCACCAGCCTCAATTGTTTTTTCCCGCGCAATCTGGAAAACACATCACTGAATGTGAGCCAATTATGTGTTACCGCTCTTATAGCGCTTATTGTTGTACTTTGAATTGTTCCCTTCTCAATCACATGTGTTTGTAGGATCTTTCTGTGATTGTCGTAATTAGCTTTCTGGAGCAAACATGCCATTAAGCCCTGAACAAGCTGCAGAAGCTGTTGCTTCGGCGAAGAAGGTCGCAGCATGCATCACGTTGCAGAAGTGTTGAGGACTACACCTTCCACGACTTCCAGAACCGTACGAAGGTACAGGGGAACTGGAGGCTTTGCAAGGAGACCAGGAACAGGTCCGAGAAGAGCAAAATCGGAGAGAGATGACCGCTTCTTACAACTTCAAGTTCTCCACGACTGTCACATCACCGCCATTGAAGCACGAAATTGACTCCACCAAGTTCAAGGGGTCGATGTTAGTGAGAGAACCGTCCGAAGAAGATTGGAAGAAGCCAATCATCAATCCAGAAGACCAGTTACTGGCCCAGAACCTACCAGAGAATATCCCGCAACTCGACTACGTTTCGCAAGGAAACGTCATGGCTGGACAGTACAACAGTGGGAACAAGTGTTGTACACCGATGAGTCGCGATTTGGCGTCCGATCACCTGACAGAAGAGAGAGGGTCTGGGGAAGGCCAGGG
Source organism: Meconema thalassinum (assembly GCA_946902985.2). Classification (NCBI taxonomy): domain Eukaryota; kingdom Metazoa; phylum Arthropoda; class Insecta; order Orthoptera; family Tettigoniidae; genus Meconema; species Meconema thalassinum. Next base: position 550,269,882 of record OX336389.2, read on the forward strand.
GAAAGGTATTCCCCTTGCACATTCTCATCCAGGACGCCTTTTCAGGATGGTTCTGTGATGGTGTGGGCAGGAATCAGCATGGCTGCAAGGATGGATTTGGTCATCGTGAAGAAGAGAGCTTTACCGCACATCGGTATGTGGAGGAAATCCTTCTGGAGCATGTTGTGCCTTTCGCTCCATTTATTGGTGACGATTTCACACTAATGCAAGACAATGCACGCCCACATGTGCGAGTTCTTGGATGAAGCAGGGATTCATGCTATGGCTTGGCCTGCTCGAAGCCCTGATTTGAATCCTATTGAGCACGTTTGGGACTGGGTGGGGAGAGGAGCCCGTCAGCGCTATCCAGAGACCATACAGGACCCTACAGGACCTGCGGAATACCCCCCTGGAAGAATGGGAGATGATTCCTCAACAGCATTAATCAGGAGCATCCCTGAAAGGTTGAATGCCATCATTGGTGCAAGAGGTGGCAATATGCCCTTTTGAAGCTGCGAACAGAGGTCTCCGAGATCATCTCCGAGGTCTGTGAAGTAACGTGTGAGGTGTATAAAATCAAAGCAGAAGTGCATTACCTTTAGGAGCTTCCTCAAAATTTCCCGTGCTTATGGCGCTCTTTCCTTGAAGTGTGTATCTCTGGCTTAATTTGTTAAATGTGTTTATTATTGTCATTTTCTCCATTGTTAGACACCTACATGGGACCGTACTAAAATATTTCATCATCATATAGTAGATTAGTGTCATAAGAGTGTCATAAATTTAAAATAAATTTCAGTTTTTGTAAGAAATTGAAGTGTTGCGTGTTTCGTGCCGGTCAGTGTAATTGTGTGTATTCGTGTTGACCGACTGAGAAGTCATTCTATTAATGTAGACTGTTCAAATAACAAGACGACACCTGCCTTTCGAAAGGACCCTATAAGGTAAGATTTGAGCTATGGATTTTAAGCTAGTATTATAAAGCGTTTCAAACAAACAGCGGAACTAGTTCTTTAACTGGTTATAAATCAATAATAATGTTATTGGTTTTACATCTATTTTGACTACAGCGGCTTTTAGAGAGGGCGAAATGTTGCCCAGAAGGGAATCTTTAACGTGCCAGTAAATCTACAGACACGGCTCCCTTGCATTTGCGCACCCTCAAATGCCAGCTGACTGCGCCAGGATTAGATCCTGCAACCTTGGACACAGCAGGCGAGAACGTTACCGCTGAGCCACGCAGCCATTCGATTATAAATCAGAAGCATGTCTCGGTAGGATATCTATGCATGGCTTCGGTGGAGCATGTTGAACTGCTACGCCCAAGATCACCGGTTAAAACCCGGCCAAAGTCGTTGGATTTTTAAGAGCTTTAAAATCCTTCAGTGCGCCTTCCTTCGCAGGGGAAGTGAAGCCGGCGGGACCATGTCATAGATTTATGGCTTGTAAAAGAACCTACCACTACAATGGTAGTGTAAAGCCAACATTTGTAGGCTATTTGGTTAGGAACGCTCTGTCAAGTTCCAAAGTTCACCGCTGGGTGTCGGTGACAGTGGCGTCTGGTAGCCAAATTTGGAACTAATTGGAATTGGGGACCCTACAGGCGTTCAATTGAAATGCCCTGCTTTGACCCGTGGCTGCAATTCAAATATAAATAATGTCAATGCATGTACAAATTAAGTAATAAGTAAACGTAAATGATGTCATCTCAAACACATGCCGATATTTTATTTTTCAGGTGTAGAAAATGGCTTTGAAATAGAGAGCTGATTTAATGAATAAAAATGTAGACTATTTTAAGCAATAATATGAACTTATTCTCGAATCATTTTGAAGTAAGCCAATTTATGTCGTCTGGATAGTTCTCTTATGAAATACCTGGTCTCCCACATGACTGCTGTGAATGTACGGTACACAATTGTTACTGCTGAAATTATTTGTAAAATTGACATAGTATTATATTGTCAAATTCAGGAATGAAAGGTTTCAAAATCACAGAAAAATACGAAGTACTTACAATTGAGCCATTAAGACCTTAAGATGTTTTTAACTTTTCGTTTCACATATCACACTGGTATTTTTCTAATTAATTATAATGTTACTCAATGTTACGGAAGAACTAGCTTTTGATATGGTTCAGAATTTGATATACTGTAGCATAGCTATTTACAATTATACCCATACTAGTAACCCGACCCTGCTTCGCCCGGTATCTTTAGCGGTTTACCCAGCGTAAGCTTGAAAGGCGTACGGACGACAGGTCCCAGACGGAATTCAGAAAAACCGAGGTGAACAGCGAAACTCCAAATATATATACTCTTCTTGTAACTGTTTCGTTGGCTATGTGGTTTAATTTCCCCTCGTTGAGATGACAAATGTAATGTTTACTCCTGACTATGATAAGTTGTATTAATGGGCGCCAAGACCTCAACGCTAAGTTGAAATCTAAATTTATATTTAACAACACCTAGCTCGGGCAGAACACCTTTAAGAATCTTTACACTCAGACCGTGGCATGATTTTATCATTAACCCAACTAACAATTATATCAGGAGAAGGAATTTGGTCTATATCTAATGCTACCTACTGAAAGCAAAGATTGCATAGTATAAGAAATGAATTTATTATATAAAAAACAAGTAGTGGCAATGTTAATAATAATAATAATAATAATTTAAAATGGAGCGTAACGATTTGAATTTTACCACTAGAAAATTACGTGAAAACGGAGTCGGATGAATTACTGAATTTACTATTATTCCCAGCCTCCGTGGCTTAGGCGGCAGCACGCCGACCTCTCACCGCTGGGTCCGTGGTTCAAATCCCGGTCACTCCATGTGAGATCTGTGCTGGACAAAACGGAGGCAGACAGGTTTTTCTCCGGGTACTCCGGTTTTCCCTGTCAAAATTTCATTCCAGCAACACTCTCCACTTTCATTTCATTTCATTTCATCTGTCATTCATTTAATCATTGCCCCAGAGGAGTGCGTCAGGCCTCGGCAGCCGGCATAGTCCATATCCTCGCCGCTAGATGGGGGCTTCATTCATTCCATTCTTGACGCGGTCGGAGACTGGAAGCAGGCTGTGGATTTTTATTTTTCACTATTATTCCCAAGCTAAAAGTTACTCAAATTCTGATTATGAAACAATGAAACGAGAGAGATTACGTAGTTCTGCGTCATTCGCGCTTACCATTGGAAATTGCAGTAGCATTTCCCTCGTACATGATGAATCACGAGAGCTTCCATCAGCCTTCTGGACGTCGCCATCTTCTTCGTCACTAGCGGAGATCGTTGTTAAAAAATGTTAAAGTTAAGTGCTTGATAGTGGCGGATCCAAAATCCGTTAGCCACCTACGCTGACTCCCTGTTCACAAGAGCTCGCGTATTTCTCAGGATTAATGTGTCAGTTGAGAATAGCAGTACTGAAAAGTTCGCCATCAAACACAAATACGAAGTCCGTATACTATGCCAAAACAATGTTCAAGTTACGGTCCGATCACAACGGAACCATCCAAAAGAGCGTCCACCTCGGACAAGTTTTACAATGTTAATAGCCCTTTCTTCACGGCGCGCGAACACCATATTGACTCCCCGTTATCCCCACCAAAGTTCACTCCTCAGCTACTCGCCTCGCCTGTAGACCAATCACCGTGCGTCACGTCTCCCTTTCTTGTCTTGAGACCGGCACGCGGAACCCCCGCCACAAACTCCATCGCACTCGGTAAATTTACTAGGGATGGGTTGCGAACGGAGTCGCGAAGAGTCGAGACTGCTGCCGCTGGAACCGATACTCTCGACTCCAGTCTCGACTCCACTGATGCACTAACGCCATCTAACATCTGTTTTTGGAACTGCTTGAACATGTATGCCACACAGCGCCAGCAGCAACGTTGTTCGCCATCGCTGCGGCATGTTTACAATACAGCTGACAAAATCTTGCTGCTAGCTTGCCAGTTATACTTTTTTTGGTAGTCTATTGAAATGCATGGCAAGCTATTATAACCTGCAAAACGATTCAACATAATGATTGTATGAATAGTCGTTCTTTGTTATGATCTACAGTATGAGAATATGCTGCATTGTGATGGGATATTTATTTTGCCGGCAGGATCGTTATATGGAATGACGAATACCAATTACGAAGTTCTTGGCACTGTGTGTGTATTTTTACTTCCAATATAGGGTGTTTCATTTACGTGTCTCAAATAACAAATGTTGGGTGTTAAATTAATGTAAGATTTGGCCTATGTTATGGTTTGTTAATTGCTTTGTTTAAGATGTGCGCACAGGCCTCTCATATTGTGACGGTCTTGTTATCCATCCACGTTCGTCCCTTGATACCTTGTGTTACGATGAATACAGTAGGATTATTAGCCAGCAAACATGGAGGATTGTTTCGGGTTATCATCGGTAATGTTGTAGGTGTAATTGTTATTGTGTTTATTATGATGATTATTATTTATAACAATAATACTAATACAACCTGCCTAAAGTGCAATATTACAACAATTTGGTACAATGATTGTAAATAATAATAATAATAATGAGAGATTCGGAAAAAAGCGACCGCGTGCCCCCCGCAATACTCATCAGGTGAGCTTGGAGTCGCGAGGCTTAATACGAAGCGACCCCGCAATACTCATCAGGTGAGTTGGAGTCGCGAGTCTTCATGCGAAGCGGCCCCGCAATACTCATCAGGTGAGTTGGAGTCGCGAGTCTTCATGCGAAGCGGCCCCGCAATACTCATCAGGTGAGTTGGAGTCGCGAGTCTTCATGCGAAGCGTCCCCGCAATACTCATCAGATGAGCTTGGAGTCGCGAGTGATCATGCGAAGCGACCCCGCAATACTCATCAGGTGAGCTTGTAGTCGCGAGTGTTCATGCGAAGCGGCCCTGCAATACTCATCAGATGAGCTCGGAGTCGCGAGTGTTCATGCGAAGCGACCCCGCAATACTAATCAGATGAGCTTGGAGTCGCGAGTGTTCATGCGAAGCGACCCCGCAATACTCATCAGGTGAGTTGGAGTCGCGAGTCTTCATGCGAAGCGTCCCCGCAATACTCATCAGATGAGCTTGGAGTCGCGAGTGTTCATGTGAAGTGGCCCCGCAATACTCATCAGGTGAGTTGGAGTCGCGAGTCTTCATGTGAAGTGGCCCCGCAATACTCATCAGGCGAGTTGGAGTCGCGAGTCTTCATGCGAAGCGGCCCCGCAATACTCATCAGGTGAGTTGGAGTCGCGAGTCTTCATGCGAAGCGTCCCCGCAATACTCATCAGATGAGCTTGGAGTCGCGAGTGTTCATGCGAAGCGGCCCCGCGTTACTCAACAGGTGAGCTTGGAGTCGCGAGTGTTCATGCGAAGCGGCCCCGCAATACTCATCAGGTGAGCTTGGAGTCGCGAGTGTTCATGCGAAGAGGCCCCGCAATACTCAACAGGTGAGCTTGGAGTCGCGAGTGTTCATGCGAAGCGGCCCCGCAATACTCATCAGGTGAGCTCGGAGTCGCGAGTGTTCATGCGAAGCGGCCCCGCAATACTCATCAGGTGAGCTCGGAGTCGCGAGTCTTCATGCGAAGCGGCCCTGCTATACTCATCAGGTGAGTTGGAGTCGCGAGTGTTCATGCGAAGCGACCCCGCAATACTCATCAGGGGAGCTTGGAGTCGCGAGTCTTCTCCAGCCCTCCTGCTATAGTCTACTTAATGGCCAGGGAATTCCTGTCTTGAAATACTACTACAATACAGAGACAGGGGTACATTCACGAAATAGAGAGGCAAATTAATGGATTTGCCAAGGGTCGAAAATGTCGGCAGCATTTATATAAGGAGTGCGACATACCACCAAATACAGGAAATATGTAGCCTACTTACGAATAAATTCGCCATAAAATGTATTTATTTATAAAAACGGCAAATATATGTAAATAAATAGAAAATAATTAGTAAAATTAAATATATATAAACACACAACTATCCGGGCCTTACTCATCAGGTTAGCTTGGAATCGCGAGGCTTTATGCGAAGGGACCGTGTGGCCCCGCAATACCCATCACGTGAGCTTGGAGTCGCAAGGCTTCATGCGAAGCGGCCCCGCAATACGCATCAGATTAACGTGGAGTCGCGAGGCTTCATGCGAACCGAGACCGGTGTTCGGAGTCGATCGAGTCGACACTCTCGATTCCAGGCTTTAGTCTCGCCCATCCCTAAAATTTACCGTTCCAGTCCAATTCGCCTTTTCTTGAAATAGCCAGTTGTAAATGTCCCTCGATTTCGTCATCGCTTCACGACAAGCTTATTCCTGTATCCGAAATTTCCGATGACTCAACTCTCTCACAATAAACCCTAACTGACTAAAATCCGTAAACCTCCGCGATCATATAATTTACCGTGATAATGTTGTTCGTAATAAATAGCTTGATAGTGTTTTCTATAAAATCGAAAACCTATATGTATAGTTATAATCTTTAAAGTAAAAGCTCCAAAAAAAGACATTATTAATAATAAGTTTGAATGAAAATTATCTTGGCTGAACAAGTTGCCGCGTAAACAAACATTAAATGGCTTCCATCTGAACTATTTCAGTTGCATAAAATACCCTCGAAAAACAAGTTACATTCTCTGAAGTCTTAACTCGACACGACTTGAAAGTTTATTCTGGCCGAAGCTGGGGTGAAAGACTCGCTCGCTACCTCGTAAACTCGCTCCGAAGCTAGTAATTTACATTTCCACTCAATGGCGATTGTTGGAAGACATGAAAACGTAAAATCACTAACGGTGGACGATGTATTAAAGATAAGAGATATGCTGTCGCTGACCTTTTTGTAGAAGGTTTCATGCTGACCAATTCTTACTCTCATAGTAGGCCTATATAGATATTTCTATCGGTTCATCCGGCGTAAGCTTAAATGGCGCAGGGACGGCAGGTTTTTCTTCGACTCGAAATCGTTACTGCTCGGCTTCCTGTGGTCAAAAGGAATGTTTTTCTACAGAAATCTTCCTCGAGAAATCCTTAAGAGAATGGTGAAAACCGCATCAAAATCCAGCCAGTCGTTCTCGAGATTACCCCGTTACATCCAAGAATCGGAGACAGTTTTATATTACAGTATGTCGAGATGCCCGCGACTATCATTGAAACAAATACATCATTTTATAACAAGTATCGGCTATTAAATCTACGTAAGACTCATTAAATACGCCATACAACTGTTCCTAGGGATACTTGTCGACGACTGAACTAATAAAAACAGAGCATTTTTTTATGTTCCTATGAATTAAGTGTACAGTATTATCAACATTGTGATGCAACATGACTTGTGTTTACAATGGAAATAATCCCTCAGGTGAGTTAAAATCCATAAAACCCCTACAAAAGTGAAATCATCAGTTCCGCGAATAAAGCGCTCAAGGTAGTTGCCAGCTTGCAGGCCACCGCGAGCGCTAGTGTCCTCCATCTACCAAGAGGATGCAATTTCGTAACGCATCAAGCTTCGTGACGGTGTATACAACTGGTATAATAAAACTCTTCCCCCGCGAGGCTAGTGCCAAATAATTTTGAATCCCACCTAGCTGGACAATATTAGCTTTTATTCTTTTCTTAGCGGGAGAGAACTTATATGTAAATTAATCCAGTTTTAATTTAAAATAACGCGTTTTAATAAGGACTTAGAAAATTATATGGGTACATTAACACCATTTGTGGGATCGTTATTAACTTCTTGAGCATGAGATTGCCGTCAGCAGAGTTGCTACAGTGTGTCCAACAATTCCCCGAATTACGGTTGTCTCCCAGTTATGAATGAGTGAAATTTTTCGCATGTGTAGTGTAAGCAACTAAACCTCTTTCCGGCTGCATGTAGCATTTGTAAGGTAAGAAGGACTTAGTAGGTGACAAAAATCTTCGGAAATGATATTTTAGGCGTTCAGGACGAATTGCAATATAAAGCACAGGATCTTGTTGAAAAAAACTGAATAAACATAAAAATGAGTAGCCTATTGTATAACTCATAAATCAACACGATACATCGAGAAAGGATATGCCCATTTTTGCTGAGACTTCTGTACATGTCTAGAGATACGCAATCTTCATGTTGGTAGCACAGATAGATTAGAGTTTATTTTGTTCCTGTCAGGGGAACAGGAATGTTCTAGATTTACCATTTCAGTCGAAAATTAACTTCATTTTTTATAGAATTGTTATTTTTTGTTGTTGTCTTTCGTGCATATTCGAAAACTTCTGGACCAAAATACATCAAACTTTTCTTGTGTAACAATATGTCATTGAGAAATGGAAATACTTGTAGACTTATTGTTAATACAGTCATTCATTTGAGGGGCTTGAGACATATTGGTCACTAGCCCCGTATAGTTGGTTGTGTGTTGCAGTTGTCTGGCAACCTGCATTTCTGTGATGACTGTAGTAATGTGTGTAAATGTATCAAGGACAGGGATGGGGTAGACGCTGCAGGACTTGAAGTAACACACTATTCCGGCAATTTCCTGTAGGGTATGTGGAAAAACCCGGGGGAAATCACAGTTAGGGTAACAGCTGTCAGCACCGGGATTCGAACCTACGACATCCATACTTAGTGCAGTTGCCCTCGCGACCATGGTGCACGTTTAACGAGCGCGGCTATGCCGCGGGACGAAATGCTTGTGGAATTTGGCTTCGAGTAACTATAACCCCTCCCCCATTGGTCGATCCTGGCTACGCTACTGCTGTATACAGCACTTATACCCTACTTCACTCTTGTTCGTCCCCTATGTAGGCTACTTGACGAATATTGGGTTTCGTAAGTTCAGCAATGATGACTCAGTGTATATGATGAATAATCCATATAGAAACTGTGTGCCGAGAATGCCAGACTCGATATTGCATAATGGAAGGACAACGTTGCGGCGTCGTGGTTTAGCGGCTAGCATTCTTGACTATCGCCCCCGAAGGTCCGGGTTCTATTCCTGACACTGCCAAGAAATTTGATTTTGGTCTGAAGTGTACTCAGCCTCGTGAGCCAAAACTGAGCCTAGGTGGGATCGATTACCACCTCATCCATCCTGAAAATGGTTTACTGTGGTTTTTCACTTCTATTAAAGCAAATCCCTAGATGGTTCCCTCACCTGAAATACAAATACATAAGACTACTAGAGACACTACAGTTACGCAGGTTATCAGACAAATTCTTTAAAAAAGCACACCCAAGTATACGGCGCTAAACGACCACGATGTCCAAGCCCCTCAAATCAAACAGCAGCATCTTGATGAAAGTATAATTGGTAGGATGGCATCCTAACAGTACATTTTTGGCTCGGTGGACTGTAGATCATTGCAGATTCGATAAGGAAAATGGATATTCTGCTCAATCTATTTTCATCTCCAGAAGAAATAGCAAATATAAATGTGTTGGATAGGAGAACATACAGCTCCTAGCGGTTTGATCTGAATGCTGCAGTTACTAACTTAGAAATAAGACACACTCTACAAATATGAGGAGACTATTCAGGAAGATAAGACATAGTTTTCAAGGGCGTTAGAGCTCGACCAATAACGACCAGGAATAGGTGGAAAAAGAAACTCATCCAATTTATTGTCCACTTACCCCTGCCAACCACACAAATACAGACCCGCAGTACAAAATCAAGGAGGTTTATTTTATCCGCTGAATGAACATGCGATAAAGCTAATCAAAATTGTATGGAGCTGACCATCAATACAAAGGGAAAGGACGGAGCACCATGGGCACACGCGTATTATCTAAACTGCAATGGCGATTAGTTCGTTTTCGGCAGAGTAGGACGAGCAAATTGACGCGACGAAATATCATATGTCGTTGTACTCTACAGTGACGTTCAAACATTTTTGGTATGGACTGGCATGTCTTCCGACATGCAGTCTGCAAGCCTCCCTTGAAATGGTTGCGCCTAAACCATAATATCTAAATTGTAAGTTTGTTGTTAACAACAACAACAACAACAACACACTGCACTTAATTTCGCACTTAATTCGCATCCTTATCATGGTTGTGCCTCGTGGCGTGGCCGTGCGCTTTATGTCGCTCACAACGACCACGATGCACATTGGGACGGATCGCTGAAAATGGGGACATACCTAACCCTTTGTCATGGTAGACAAAAATTGGTATACAGTAATTAGGTTTTGACATCGCTGATCAGTGATCACGAATTTGATATTGAAATAGAAAATTCGAAATGGCGGACCCAATATGGCAGACCAAATTCTTAAATATAGGGTTAATTGGACACAAATCGGTATTATTAGGTTTTAGATCTTACTGATTACGAATTTGACCTCAAAATGTAAACGTTCAAAATGGCAGACCCAATATGACGGACATTAGAAAAATTATGGAATTTCAGCGGGAAAATATACTTTGTTTCAAGAGCTGTATAGGATTCCCAAGATATGTACTTAATTGTAAATGCCTATTTACTTGTAAAATGGTACGGTATATTAACAATTGGTTTCGTTAATCAATATTTACACTGAGAAATATAAAAAATAATCTTAAAAGATAATGCAAATTGCGAGATAAGTAACGTATCGGGCTAAATTTCGAATTCACCGATAAACTATTATAAATTTAATTCACAAATACATATTTTTTTAAATCCAACTACTAGGCACTACCAGTAGCATAGCCAGAATCGACCAATGGGGGGAGGGAGTTGTAGTTACTCGAAACCAAATTCTAAAAGTATTTCGTTGCGCGGCTGCGCCGCGCTCGTCAAACGTGCACCATGGCCGCGAGGGCACCTGCAGTAAGTACGAATATCGTAGGTTTGAATCCCGGTGCTGACAGCGGTTCTCCTGAGTGTGGTTGTTCCCCGGGTTTTTCTACACTCCCTGCAGGAAATTGCCGAGATAGTGTCTTACTTAAAGTCCTGGACCGTCTACCCCATCCCTGTCCCTGATAAATTTACACACACTGCAGTCATCACAGTAATAGCCTACAGGTTGCCAGACAACTGAAACACACACCCAACTATACGGAATGATGACCAGCCCCTCAAATGACTTATTAACAACTACTCTACACGTATTTCCATTTCTCAATGAGATATTATTACACAAGAAAAGTTTCGTGTATTTTGGTCCAGAAGTTTTCGAATAGTACAATATGCACAAAAGACAACAACAAATGAAACCAGTTCTTTAAAAAAGGAAGTTAATTTTTGACCGGAATGGTAAATCTAGAACATTCCTGTTCCCCTGACAGGAACAAAATAAACTCGTATCTATCTGTGCTACCAACATGAAGATTGCGTATCTCTAAACAAGAGAAGACATTTACAGAAGTCTCAGCAAATGGGGGCATGTCCTCTCACGATTTATCATGTTGATTTATGAGTTATACATTAGGCTACTCAGTTTTATGTTTATACAATATTTTCAATAAGATCCTGTGCTTTATATTGCAATTAGTCCTGAACGTCTAAAATATCATTTTCGAAGATTTTTGTCACCTAAGTCCTTTTTACCTTACAAATGCTACATGCAGCCGGAAAAAGGTTTATTTGCTTACACTACACATGCGACAAATTTCACTCATTCGTAACTGGGAGATAACCGTAATTCGGGGAATTGTTGTACATACTGTTGCAACTCGGCTGACGGCGATCTCATGCTTAAGAAGTTAATAACGATCCCACAAATAGTGTTAATGTACCCATAGAATTTTCGAAGTCCTTATTAAAACGCGTTATTTTGATCGACTGAAAAGCGATCATACAGGTTTCTTAGCTTACTTAGCAACATTGAAATATGGCTTTTAATATTTGATTTGTTTATTGCACTGCACATCTCCTCTTGTAAAACACATAACGGCTACGCAATGCTAACATACAGTAAATCCAGCAACAATAACATTCACCAATACAGCGCAGTCGGGACATAATTGCTGGCTGCGTGATAGCATTATTGTCGCACGGCGCGCGGCGGTAGGAAAATACGAACCAAACTTTGCGGCTGTGTAGATGGACTCTGTTTATACTCTAGTCTATACGTTGTCATGAAGACGTGTCGAGCCGGGCCGAAAGAAAACAGTACATCACCAAGTAGGCCGGCACGGTGGTGAAACAGACACAAATCACAACCATGCCGATTTTCCAATGGAGGGGGTTCTAACCCCCAGAACCCCCCTGGCCACGCCACTGAGCATTGCTCCGGTAATGAGCTACACTTTTAGCTATGACTGCAATATTTCGCTATTTATGTATTTTGTAGAAATAATACAGATATAAAAAATGAAGAATTCGGTCCAGATTCATGTGACTTGAGTATTTATTGTTATATACAGCATAATAAAGGACAGGACGCGAAGAAACAGGATGAATATAACGTTCTCTTTCGAAGGGTCTGACGCATAACACACAAGTTATATTTTTCGCTGAAACTTTATAATCCTTCAAATTGTGTCCGTCATATTGAGTCTGCCATTATGAACTTGCGAATTTTGTGGTCTAATTCGTAATCACGAGGTCATAAACCGAATTATAGCAATTCTTGCCTACATTGACTAAGATTAACTTCTGTCCAAGTTTTCGGCAATCCGACCCACTGTGCGCTTGCGGGTTGGAGCAAGACCGTAGATCGGAGGTTCGAATCCCGGCGCTGACAGCGGCTATCCTGAGTGTGGCTTTCCCCTGGACATTTCAACATATCCTCCAGGAAAATGCTGGAATAGTACCTAATTTTAAGTCCCGGGGTATCTATTCTATTCCCGACCCTAATAATTACACTACTAGTCACCACAGAAACAAAGGTTATCAGACAAATTAAACTCACACTCAAGTACACGGGGATGATAACAACGAAACCCAAGCCCCTCAAAATTGTCATGATGGTGAGCAAACTTGGTTCGAACCCTGCTACAATTTCATTTATACATTTCCATAATATAAATGTCCTATCAACTTCACAGGATATATTAGTCTTTGTGCTACTTACGATGGTTCTGATCAATTTTTATCCCCCTGTGACATCAAGGGTGATACAAAGATAGCAGTATATTGATCCAGTGCAGTTCCACAATCCTGGGTAATGCCTAAACAAAATTGTGGAGAAAGGAGATGCAGTGCATTTGACTACTCGCAGTTACTACTTGGGGGCGTAATAGAGCGGTCTTAACTGCCCGCCTCGATTCCTGGCCAATGCATCTGTTATTTTCAAGATGAACGATCACGTCCAGTTCGGATTCCACATAAAATTGAGGCCCTCGTGGCTTATGATTGCACGTAAAACTACAAGCCCTGTACGTGTGGTGTGCACTCTCCTTTACGGAGGTAATTGCGATTTACAATCTTCCTCTTCCAGGTTGAAGATTTTCTAGTTTCTTCGTATCAATTGTGTAACGACACATTCTTGGAGTTGTTCTTCTGTAAATGCAGCATAGTATATTGTGTGCAGAAAGTTGTTTAGCCTGTCAGTCAGGATGTTGTTCTGCTTATTTTATGGGCTGAGACATCTTGCTCATATAGCCCCGTGTTTTTGGGTGTGTAGAATTTGTGTGATAACCTGTGCTATTATGATGACTGTACTAGTGTATTTGTAAATTCGGGATAGGATTGGGAAGGAGGCGGCCGTGGCCTTAAGTTAGGAACCATCCCAGCATTTGCCTGGAGTAGAAGTTGGGGAAACTACGGAAAACCATTTCCAGGCTGGCCAAGGTGGGAATCGAACCCTCTTCTCAGTTCTGCCTCACGAGGCTGAGTGTGCCCCGTACCACCCCACACAAGAATTAAAACTTCTTATTACGTATGAAGAGAGAGCCTCCGTGGCTTAGGCGGCAGCACGCCGGCCTCTCACCGCTGGGTCCGTGGTTCAAATCCCGGTCACTCCATGTGAGATCTGTGCTGGACAAAACGGAGGCAGACAGGTTTTTCTCCGTGTACTCCGGTTTTCCCTGTCAACATTTCATTCCAGCAACACTCTCCACTATCATTTCATTTCATCTGTCATTCATTTAATCATTGCCCCAGAGGAGTGCGTCAGGTCTCAGCAGCCGGCACAGTTCATATCCTCGCCGCTAGATGGGGGCTTCATTCATTCCATTCCTGACCCGGTCGGAGACTGGAAGCAGGCTGTGGATTTTCATTTCATGACGTATTATGAAGAGACAGGTGATCTCCTAGTGAGAAATAAGATTGATATAATTTAATCCTCTAACGGTATTCAAGATGTACCGGTACGATTTTCATGTGAGTGCGTAAGAAACTTGGTGCTGTTACCATTAATGTGTAGTCTCATTAGTCGCATTTGCTCCTTTGTCAAAACTTATTGATCACCTCGTGGAGTAGGGGCTAGCATTCTTGGCTGTCGTCCCGGGGGCCCGGGTTCGATCTCCAGCTCTAACAAGAAATGTAATTCTGGTCTGAGGGCTGAAACTGGGTACACTCAAACTCGTGAGGCAAAACTGAGAAGAGATGGGTTCGATTCCTACCTCAGCCATCCTGGAAGTGGATTTCCGTGGTTCCCCAATTCTACTCCAGGTGAATGCCGGGATGGTTCCTAACTTCAGGCCACGGCCGCCTCCTTCCCAATCCTTTCCTGAATTACAAATTCACACACTAATACAATCATCACAATAACACAAGTTATCAGACAAATATTCCACACTCATCAAAGTCTAAATGACCACAATGTCCAAGCCCCTCAAATCCATCATCATCAGTACTCACGTAGAAACTTCGTAGTTTCAGGGATTGTAGTTCAAAGAGCAACCGTAGGTGTAGTCTACTTCTGATACAAAACCTTTAAAATCTTCCTCCCATGGTAATTCTATGGTCGGGTCATAGTTTCCAACCTGCTCGCCAGTCAACTGTGGGTGCTCGCATAATGGTTAGTAATTCCAGACATTCGATACCCTTACAGTCTAATGATATGTTCTATCTCTCGGTAAAAGTGATTAACTACTCCTGGAGGAACTTCGGCCATAACGTTTTTATTCCTTCGGCATTCAAAAAGTGTTTTTCATGTACGCATTAACTCTAAATCCAGGTATTCAGAAAGAACCAAGGCCCAAATTCCACGCTGCACATTATCGAAAAGAGCAAAATATTAAAGGAATTTAAAATATCACATTCATAATATTATTCACCCGGCAACACGTTCCCGTCTTGTGCCACCATATTGCATAGTTGTTGGCGTGGCGGATTGGAGGTTGACCAGGGGAGATGGTTCTTACTGCGATGTAATCAATTTTTAAGAATACACATGAAATTGATTGATTACATTTTATGGCTAATTTCGATACGACGGGATGCGGCAAAGAACAGGACTTTCCGAGATTCATTGTGTTGGACGTGATTATTAGTATACGTACTCTGCCCACGTTATATCTCTGCCGGTGAGCTACGTCATTACTTCCAGGAATGGTATACCGACTGTACTAGCCTCACCAAATATATTTCTCAAATTGGCACACAAACAAGCACTAATGAGTGGGCTGAGTGAATTATGCTAAGTCGTCCGTCAGATCTCCCGAGCCTAGGGTGACCAACCGTCCGGCATTTGCCTGACATGTCCTCCTTTTTTCATACTTGTCCTCTGTCCGGCAGGCATATATTATTTTCTATTAAATGTCCGGCTTTATGCATATTGTATCCTTAGTCATTCAGTTTCCTATTGTTTTCTCTGCTGCAAAGCTATTTTTGTTGCACTTCCTCTTTCTCAGTCTATATTCTGTATACCCCTGTCAGACTACGTCATTTACTCACTTAATAATAAATCTTATCTCAAGTTAGAGCTGTCTGAGGGGCCTGTCACCAAAGTGGTGACACCGCCTGACGTGATATGGACGTGATCGGTCGGGGCCGGGGAATTTTCGGCGGGGATTCACCAGTCAAGTAATGCTGGCAGCGGTATTACGTAGTTTTGTTTTTGTGCTAGTTGGATTCGGACCTTCTGAGTGAGTGGAGTGTTAGTTTGAATAATAACAGTATATCATCACTCAAAAGTGGCGAGGCACAAAAGAGGAAATGTAAGTTCTCGGAGAAATTGAAACAAAGTACCCGTGTTTTAGAGAGGGACGTAACGAAAGTGAGACGAAATGTTATATTTGTGACTGTTATGTAACTGTTGGAAAAAAGGTGCAGGTGATCTCGAGACATATTGCTAGTGAAAACATTGGAAAAACAATTAGAAGCAGTTATTCTAGCAGTAATATTGATTCATTTTTTCCCGATTAAACATTCCCCACTAGACAGGAAAGTTTTGGCAACAGAGGCAACATTGGCTTATCACACTGTTTCTCACCCTCAGTCGTATATATCTGTGGACTGCATATCCAAGTTGGATAAAGTGCTGTTTGCAGATTCTGAGATTGCTAACAAAATATCATGCGCTAGAACCAAAACTGAAGCTAGCATAAATTACGTAAATGCCCCTCATTCCATTGACATTATCACTAAAACATTGAATAATGGTCTTCCTTTGTACGGAGTAGGTACTGATGCTAGCAACCATGGGGTTTTGAAACTTTTTCCTATTGTTTTACAATATTTCGACTATAAAGAAAATGGTATTCAAACTAAAAAGTCTTAGAACTAAAACCTGTCCTAATGAAACATCAGAGACTATGTCCAATTATGTTCCCAGACTTTTAAGAAGCATAATATTTCTGCAAAATGCGTTTCTTTTAGTTGAGACAATGCAAATGTAAATTTTGGAGGGGTTAATCGTAGAGAAGGAAAAAACGTATTTTCAGCACATAAAAGTAAATTAAATGAACATATAATCGGGGTTGGATGCCCAGCACATGTACTGCATAATTGTTTGCAACAAGGAGCTGATGTACAGCCAGTTGATGAAGAGAGTATAATTTTAAAAGTCCTCAATTATTTCCATATATATGCGAGTTTTTAAAAATAAATTATGAGCAGCTTTCGTGTCACAGCAAACCATTGTGGTTAAGCTTGTTTCCTGCAGTAGAAAGAACGCTAAAACTGTTTGCAGCTCTAAAGTCGTACTTTCTTTCTCAGCCTTCAAATTCTGTTCCTGCTATAATTAGGTCCTTTTGTGAAAACTAGTTTTCTGAGCTTTACCTGTGGTTTGTTCATTCCAATATGCATATTTTTTACAACAAACTTCCATACATAGAAAGAGAAACGCTCTCTATAGCAGAAGTTTGTGATATATTAGGTTCAGCTCTGGCCACATTGAATGATAGGATGGAAAATAAATTCATACCTCTTCAAGTCAAAAAGTCTCTGAAATCCCTCACTGAAGATGGCTTCGAATTGCATTTGCAGAACATGATGTTGTTATTTATGAAACGTGCATTCGATACCTGTTAAAGTGGTGTAACCGTATGATGGAAGAAATTAAATGTTTCCAATGGATGAAGCTTCATAGTATGAAAGACATTAAGGCAGTGCGATCACCACCGCCGTCAATCGCAAGGCAAGAGATGGCAGCACTATCACCATTTGACAGCCGCTGCAGTTGTGTTAGTGATCTGTCTACCCTTCACTTACCACCTACTTCCGCCCCTACCTCTCCTCGTCATTCAATGTCTTCTCTCTCTCACTGATAGCGTTAGACTGTAAGTGGATGTGTTGTACGGAGAGTGATGTTTTAAAAGAAATTAAAATTTTAGGCTAGTTAAAACTCATTTTATTACATTTCTAGTTTCTAAACAAACCTCAACAAATAGGATAGGCCTAAGCATAAAATTGGATACAGGAAGCACCTGATATAATGAGCTAACACAGGTGATTTTTTTGGCATAAATAATATATTATGGAAAACGAAGCATGTGCTTGATGTAATTTCTTACCCAAACGCACATCATTAATAATAATACGCAATCACGTTTACATGTTTCACATTTCTTCAGCTATACAGTTTTTCCTAAACTAAACTACTAAACGTGCTATAAGTCTACTTCCACCGATGTATATCAGCTGAACGGCCCCTTTGCTCGAGAAATAACATGGTTTACATGGCAGGCTTTAATTTTTTATTTTAAAAAATCTGTTTTATGTTTAGTATTTAGAGCTTTTTATTTATGTAAAAGGCGCTTTGCGGGCCTTTGCTAGGGCAAACGTGCTCATTAAATCGTTCATTTCTAATTTTTTGGCCGTTTCACATTCAATTGACAGAGTAGCCAAACCGTTCAGATGCTCCTGCGCCATCGTTGATCGCAAATAGCTTTTTAGCCTATTTTCATTTATGGAAAAATAGGCTTATCTGATCACATTTTGTCCGTGTGTCTGTCTGTGTGTGTGTGATTCATGTGTGTGTGTCCCCCTAATATAATCTTAACGGCTGGAGCGATTTCAATGAAACTCGGTAAGTTCATAGCACTATTCCGGACGACCCCGACGGTGCCCTTCAAATTTTGGTACGTCTCACCAATCCAACATGGCGGCTGTGCGAAATATTTCATCAGCATTCAATATCTTCGAAACTATTACCGAGAATACCCTGGAATTTTGTACAGTGATAAAGGGAACTACTAGAAGTTCACCTATATGACTTTTGTAAACCTGGTAACTACAAAACCAACATGGCGGCCAAGCGAAACCGCGACTTTTAAATAGACGTTTCTCACGATTTAACCAACCAAATGCAATTAAACTTGGTACAGTATATGTTTATACACATTGTAATGCACGGACATCTAACTTCGTTCAATTGTTTACATAATCTCAAGATGGCGGCTGTGCGAAGTATTTCACCGGCATTCTATATATCTGAAACTATTACCGTTATCACCCTGAAATTTTGTACTACTGGAAGTTCATTTATGAGACTTTCAAAAATCGGTTAACTACAAAACGAACATGGTGGCCACGCGCATTTGAAAGTTTTAAATAGACTTTTCTTGCGATTTAATGATCCAAACGCAATGAAACTTGGCACAGCAAATGTTTATACATATTGTAATGTACTGGTATTTAATTCAGTTCAATTGTTGACATAACCTCAAGATGGCGGCTGTGCTAATTTTAAAATTAAGTTTTTATTTCTTGTGTCGTAATCATGCGATCGAAGTGAAAGTTTGAATAATGAACCTACGCAATAATTTTCCTTTAATGGTACATGTCTCTATGGCCTATACATATAACAATCCAACATGGTGACCATCCGAAATATTTAGACGGTTCTCAATATCTACGATTCTATTACAGCAATCACACTGATTTTTTTAATGTTCATATGGGCTATGAACATACGTTCACCTATAGGACTTCCAATAACCTGGCGATCACAAATCCAACATGGCGGTGACGCGAAGTAAAAATATTCACATGGACATTTCTCACAATATAACCATCCGAGTGCAGTGAAACTTGGTACATTAAATCCTTATACAAATGTTTCCATAAACACAAGATGGCAGCTGTGTGAAATTTTAAAATCTCGTTTTTACTTCTTGTATCCTAATCATGCGATTGAAGTTTGAATGTTACAGGTTCACAATAATCTTCATGTAACAGTACATAACTCTATGACCTACATATATAAAAATCCAACATGGCGACCATCCGAAATATTTAGTCGGTTCTCAATATCTACGAATCTATTACAGCAATCAAACTGAAATTTTGTATGTTGATAGTGGCAATTAACATGTAGGATATATGAAAAGAGGCTTTAGTTCTTCAGGGAACTACTTGTTTTGATTAGTTTCAAAATGGAAAAACTCCTTTCTCCCGACGCACCCGTTATAGGAATTGTAAGCATAATTCGATATGCCGTCGTTAAATTAGGATAGGACTCTTTTATCGGGGCTAAGTACTCTAGTGCTCCGCAAGCACTTTTTACAGATTACGGAACAGCGTACCTAAATAATGGTTGCTCTAGAAAAAGATCCTCTGCATCCAAATCTTCAAGCTCCCCGTCTCTTAGAAAATTAGAGTGTGTTTGACAATGGTCTTTCAATTGCCTTTCCTCCAATTTGGAAGGCTTGGAAGGATCGAAGAGAAATCCGAAGTATTCCGAGAAAAAAAAAACTTCGTTAAATCTATTTTCTACGCAGCTCAGTGCAGTATCTATGACAGACAAAAAGTAATTAGCCGAAATTTATTTTCAGCTTCTTTTTAAAGTTCCTCTTCAGTTTTTTCCACCTGTTGATCATTTTGCTGTTTTATTTCATCAAGGAACCTTTTGCGATTGCCTTGACGGCGAATAGAAAATTTATTTGCGTATCCCAAATTTTCCATTATTTCTCTAACGGTGGACATTGCACTGTCAAAGCCAGTGTTGCGATAATTTTGAAAAAATGACTTTAGGCCCTGAAGTTCGGTTAAAGCCGTATCTAACGAAGTCTTCTCAGATTGGAGAGTTTTACTTGTTGAGTTCACAGAAAATTAAATATCGTACCAGATAACGAGGCTTAAAACAAATTCATACGAACTTGTATGAAGCAACAAAGATTGGGCCTCTGACCGGGTAACAGGATCTTTGGTAGTTTCTGCCAATTTTTCTAGAGCTTCGTTTACTTTGCCTAACTGGTACCTGATGGGCTTGGCACTGCCAATTCAACATTCCCATCTCGTGCTAGCTAAAGATCTTAGTGTGAGGAGGCCAGGACATAGTTCGCACAAAATGTCCCACCTTTCCGTGGAAGCTACAAACAAAGTGTACAGGCGCTGAACTATACCAAAAAATGCCACAGCGTTCTTATTGCATTAACCATGTCACCCAAAAGTAAGTTAAGATATGTGAAGATTATGTGCAACACATGCCATGAACATTGCTCTTATATTAGTATTTTTTACTCGCATCTGCACTCCCTTGTACTTGGCCTTCATATTAGCACCCTTGTCATTCCCTTGTCCCCAACAGTCCATGATATCAAGATCGTTATCCTCCAATACTCCTTCTAAAACCTCAGCTAACCCCTTTCCCGTAGTGTCGTGTACCTCCAAAAACTCGATGAACGATTCGACGATCCTTGGAGTTTCTGCTGTCATATCAACATAGCGGAGGACAAATTTTAATTTGGGCTGGACTGAATCAAACACACTATCTTTATTTATTTATTTATTTATTTATTTATTTATTTTCATTTATTAAAAAAGAAAAATGGCCTGAAGTGCGGGGCCTGGCGCGACCGCACCTGTCGCGACGGCCCTGCGTATTACCAATTTGTGGACTTGGCACTCTCCCTCCGTCCAGCCCAATAAAAAGGATTATATTATGATATAGTATGATATGATTGACGGAGAGAGCTGGCCGTGCGGTTAGGATTGTGCAGCTGTGAGCTTTCATTCCGAAAATAGTGGGTCCGTACCCCCCCTGTCGGTAGCCCTGGAGATGGTTTTCCCTGGTTTCTCATTTTCACACCAGGCAAATGGGCGCTGTACCTTAATTAAGGCCACAGCCGCTTCCTTCCCACTCCTAGTCTTTCCTATCCCATCGTCGCCATAAGACCTACAGTATCTGTGTCGGTGGGACGTAAGGCAAATTGTAATATATATATATATATAAACTAGTAGTAGTGCCCGGCTTCGCCCGGTGGATTTATTAGTTTTATGGATGTTAATGAATTCAACTACAGAACTGGCATAATATGATACTTAAACTACCCGAAATAAAAAAAATAACTTTTTGAGGTAGAGTTGGTGGTGGTGGATGTAGTGAGAGTGATAAGCAGTACAGTATAATGGGCGTAACATTTAGATCATTTTCCCCTAATGATAATAATGATGATAATGAACAAGGAAACGGTATTTACTAACTACAGCACTGAAACATGTAATTTACAAACACATTTCTCAAAATGATTAGAAAGAGTGATAAGCGAAATAAAAGACACTGCCTAGGGCCTATATCTCATTGTTTGTTAGAGATGTAGAGACCAATAGTGTCGTCTTTTGTCGCATAGCGCCGTAGGAAAAGAATCAGAACACTTTGGAAAACTTCGGCTGTCCCGAGCTCCTGAGGTAGTAATAGTATCATTTATGGCCACATAGCGCTCAACGATAATTTTTGGAATAAATTACGGTAAATTTGAAAGCACCAACGCTTATTGCAGCTGATAACCTCAATGTATTGCACCAACACCATTGCACTTATACAGATGCATAATATGTTCATGATGATAACTCTTTTAAGGGGCAAAATGAGTCTTTCTGCACTAATTACTCCCCTTGACTGCAATTTATAAGCAGCGCAAGATTCAACTATTTTCGCAATTCTGCACCAGAACACTGGTAGGGGCGACGTGATGCAGCCCTAATTGCCAGTCAACAATAGACTTATTAAAATACTCGTACATTTACACTACTACGGACATGAATGATTCTAGGGCCTTAATACATGGTTTTCAAGTTAAGTTTGTTTGCTATTCTAAATGTAGGGAATGGAGAGCGTTGTCCAAAATATCAAATGGACAGTGTTACCAGCAGGGTTTCAAAGTGTATCTATAATTTGGTGCAATTAGGAGGAACGGTGTGGATTTGTGATAAAGGGCCTAAATGCAGGAAATGGAGTGGTCTGTCCGAAATTTCAAGCAGACGGTGTTACTCGTAGGTTTCCAAAGGGTAAGTATACAAATTTTGGTTCAGCTTGGTGAAACGGTGTGGATTTCTGTCGAAGGGCATAAATGCAGGGAATGGAGCGGTCTGTCCGCATTTTAACATAGCCTAAACTATTCCTCTTGAATCTGGCTATCATACAAAGAAAGAATTTTTCGAATCCGACTGGTAGTTCCAGAGATTAGCGCATTTAAACACACAAACTCACAAACTCTTCAGCTTTATTATATTAGTGTGTATATATATATATATATATATATATATATATATTATTTTGATATATTTTGAAGATTACAACTCGCATAAAGTTCTATTGATCATAAACATGTTTCATTCTGCTAATATAACTTACAGAATTGTATAAAGTAACTTATAAATAATTTTTAACATTCTGTAAGGAGTAATGGGTGAGATAATAACACTTCTGCGATTTCCTCTAGACTGTGGTCGTGTAGCCTGGCAGGATGAGTCAGGGAAGGGGCGGGGGCGGGGGGCGGAAGCTGTGATAGCAAAGGTGTTGAAGGAGAGGGGAAGGTAGGTGCCCGAGCGCGCTCTTGCCCAAGACCTTGTCTTGTCGCTGTGTGTGTGTGTGTGTGTGTGTGTGTGTGTGTGTGTGTGTGTGTGACTGATTCAGCCAGCGTTTTTTAGAGTCTGAAAGGTACATGCACCACGGGTATATCGCTGAACCAATTTTCTTTATCAAACTTTTCTACTGCTCAGAATAAGTTCCACTTCAAATTAATATAACTTGGAAGTTAATATAACAATTTTTTTCTCACTAAAAATGGTATTCAAATCTGAAGAGGTTAATACAAAATTTGAATTTCGAAATATGAATTGTTCCTATTGCAGGTACTACTACAGGGGTTGTTGTAGAGACATTTCGGTGTCCTCCGATTATTAGTTTCGTCAAAATAGCCACTTTGAAGCCATGTCCTCAGCAAACGAGCCGTCGTTATTTTCTGCAAAACGCATATAATGTCTCACAAAGACCTACATTAGAGATTAAGAATAAAAATAAAATTTTAATTTTTGACCGCACAGCCTTAAGTTTGAAGATGATCTTCCTTGTCTCGAGTATTTGCAATCTAAAAGTGTGGAGATGACGATTCTAAACTTTTTGACCAATTTTGCAATGTTGAGAATTACACTAGGATTTCCGAAATTGATAAACATACAACATTAGATAAGCAGTGGTGTGAATTTTTCAAATATAGCCCTGACATTGAAACATTTAGTGAGCTGCATACAATTTGTCAGTTTTATTTCGCTATTCCAGGTTGCAATACAACCGTTGAAAGCGTGTTTTCCCTGATTAATACACAGTGGTCAGGTGAAAGAAACAGTTTGCTGACAGAGTCGGTTAAGGGTATTATACTAGTGAAGTACAATTATTAAAACATGTGATGTGGAGAGTTTTACAATCATTTATTACAAGAAAATAATTCATCTTTGCTGTCGAAAGTGGGTGCAGTCGATAAGTATCAGCATAAAATAGCTACAACTTCAACATCTTCCTCAACATAACAAATGTAAGGTACGTAATACTAAATTTTGCATGTAAATATTAAAATTCCATTTGTCCTCCATTTTTAAAACATTTTTATGAAAAGCCCTCCTTTTATTAAGAGTCGGTCCTCCATTTGAAAATTTAGAGTTGGTCACCCTACCCGAGCCCCAAACTGTAAGATAATGTCTTATGAATAGGGATAGAGAAATTGACAAGTCGTTGACACTTCATATTCTTAGAAATACAACGGTCGTCAGAGGCAGATACACAATGCGTGGACTGTCTAAAGAAACACAGCTCAGATTTGTAATAAACATTGTATAATCTCTCCTTTTTACACTATAAAAAATATAATAATGAAATCCTTGTTGAAGATGTGTTCATTAGTTATGGTAGTCTATCTCCAATTGATTCTATAAACTCATCACATATATTATAAGATGAAAATGAATAGTTATATCACATTCGTCACAATAACGAGAATGACCGAGCTTATTTGAAATGTTTGATACTCTATCACTGTAAAGTTTATAGGCATGTAGGCCTAGTCATGTGTGTGTACCCAGGCTGGTAATTCCAGCACAGTCATCACAGCACGTTTCAATAAACGAGCCATGATATCAAGATGCAAGACGAGCTGAATACAAATCCATGATGTAAATTATGAAATGATAACAGCTGTTAGCAGATAAGCAGCAGACTACGGAGTAGCGGAGTAGCATTACTCCGAAGGTTTATCCGGCACAAATAGCACTGAGTAAATATGGCCTACTTGCCCTCCACATTTATTTCATTTGCAGCTCTGCCTAGCGATTGAGAAAAAACACAATATGGCATTTGTCGGACATGTTGTGCCGGGGGTGCGCTGCTCCAAACTTCACACAACGATTGAAAAACAGACCCCCAGTGGAAACTAGCGATTCTGTGGTGCTTACCGCAGCGGATGGAGCTTGAACTTCCGCCTTATTTTCGTCTCCATGCCCAAGCCCCTCCACACCGTGGTGATCAGTACAAGACAACAGTCTATACGACCGGTGTTATGGTATCAATCACCACACCAAGTGCTCGGCGACACGGGTCGCGCCGGTATGCACCTACTGTAGAGGAGTTGATCTGTCTTCAGATCCATGGCAAGAGCAAAGTGGAAGGAGACTTCGTTGCCATGGACGACCACAGAGGCGCAGGCTAGGCCCCACCCTTTTCCACATTCGGAGATTGTACCAGGGACCTCATGCAGACCAGGTTGTGGCGCAGGTCATAGGATTGTTAGCGTTGCTGCTTGGTAGCTTACGAGGCCCGCGCTGACTGATACCGGAAAACTACCACAGTGAGATGACGAACTTTGATCTGGAGTTTGATGCCTTCTTTCATACTAACAAACCAGTCCATCCACCCACATCCTTACATGTGGTCATCTACTAATACGCTAGGTTTTACCTATAGGCAATCTTGTTTCTCTGCCAATGGGGTTTATCCCTTAATCGACCTTAACCGAATTACATAGACAATGCTATCCAACCTATATAACGTCTGGCAGCATACGAAATACTGGGATTTGAAAGGATGTTGCCCTTTTGTGGCTTAATACTTGCTATTCTCTACCGGGTTCCATAAGTGGATGAGGCAAGCGCTGAAATTAGTCTTGGTTGTAGATGTTGGCGACTTTTGCGCTTGAACAGGATACCTACTTTAGCTCGATATATATATATATTGGTTTCCACTCGTGACATCACTAAAATTGGGATAACTTTTCTACACAAGATGCCTGCTATTGTTTATCCAGATGAACGCCGGTTACCTTTGGCATTACCCGAAAGTCTAAATCATATAATTTAACTGATAATGATGAAAAGAAATGCTGTTCAGATGGGTGAAGAATCATTTTAAATTTGCTTCGTTTAAATTCCTAAGACAATTGATACTCTCATTGTGCTTTTTTTATAACCTTCGTGTTAATATTATCATTAGTCTCTTCAAAAAATCCCTGTAGTTATTACTTGGACCTTCAATCCTAAAGTTCGGGGTGTTTTTTTAAGGGCGTAGGTTATGGAAGAAAAAAAGCTATGCCCTCCTGTAGAAAGAAATTTCGTTTCGTGTATTATCACTTTATAGGTAGCCGTTGAGTTTCTAACACAGAAGCAGTTTTACTTAACATAGATATTCATAGAGTTCTCCGCAAAAGTTAACTAGCGTGATGTGCGCCCTTGAAAAAGTCATTTCAGATGTGCTTAATTAGCGGCTAGCGCAAAACTATCATGCTAATACATAAATCTGAAAGTTGGTCTCTGTGTGATTGTTTCACGCAAAACCTACTAGAGCGATTGGGCTGAAATTTTACAGTCGACTATTCCACAACCCATTCAGATTTTGAGGAAGTCAATCATTTTGGAATAGTGGTCTTTTATAGGCAGTTTTTTTTACTGAACTCTAGTCTTATTTACTAAAAACTAAAACAACAAGTGCACGTTTTATCCTAACAAAGATTAAAGCCCGCGAAGTACTAATAAAATTACATTTTGTACATGAAAGGTCATCTGCATTTTCTTCGTAACTCTGGTTTTCTTGGAAATTTTGATTTTCCTTACTAGTCACGGCAAGCGCTGCATGCAACCTGAAATCTTGGGTGTTTGGCGTTGATATAATTACCGAGAGTTTTGAAGCCATTTTTTAGTTTTGCCATATTGACGAAGATATTTCCACTTTTCAATCGGCTAACACAATGATAATCCAATTATTGGGGCATGCGAAAAGCAACCTGAAAAAAATACTTGTGATTAAATCGCTGCCAGCTGGATCGCATCCATCCTGGCTGCTTTAAACTGCCTGCCCATTCAACACTCGAGAGGCGTACAGCATATAGACCCTACAGGGTTATTCACCTACGATGTTACACGGCAATAACTTCTAAACCGTAAAGATATCGGTATTCTGTTTTCATTTTTGTGAAAGGTGCTAAGGGGCTCATAAACTAACTTATACTATTTTTTCCTTTTATTTTGAATAACTGAGATATTGGTATCAACTTTGGTTTTTTAATGGAACTATACTATTTTTGCATACAGGGTAACAGATTTCACTGAGACAAGTTTAACGGTGTTATTATTTCCCAAATCGGGCAAGTACTTTTTGAGAAATCGATGATATGAAAATTGTGCCCGGCCACGCCTTCTTTTGGTGACGCGATGTGCGAATGGCGGCTGAGTTTGAGTCACGACTTACTGGTGCCCTTACCTAGGCTAGCCTCGTACACAGGCATAATCTGCTTCAAAACAGAATGAATATCCTGAAATCAGAATCGTAGTCGTTATTATCGGAGTTTGGTTCTTTGGGAAGTGTAAATAAGTGATAAAAAATAGAAAAATGAAGTTTAATTTGTTGTCTAATCATTTCATACGTCGCTAGCTGTTTGGTATAATGGGAGAAAGGAACAAATTCAATGGCACCCTCTCCGGTGAGGGAGGGACTATCTTCTCTTTTAAATTATAAAGCAAGGACATCACTCCCCCGTGTTATTCAACTGAAGGGTTCGGGCTGGCTCTCCAGTAAAGTCTATGAAGTTTTTCAATTCGAAGCATCAACATTGGTTTGAAAGATTAACTAGTTCAAAGGAAGATCAATTTTGTGGTTTCAAGTAAGCTATTAGTTATTAGTATGAACGAGCGAAGGCACTAAACTTTTCCCGGGATTCAATATGTAACCTACCCTGACTGTTCTCTCAAATGTGAAATGAATATATCTATTATTACTTTAATTACTAGTAATTATTAGCATCTACGGTGTGGTAAAATCATCAATACTTTGGAATAACAAATACTATAATATTTGTATCTGATTTCCCAGCATAGTCCCAACGCTCCCCTTTCCCTCCTCTCTGAACATTGTCTAGGTCAGGCTGTTCCAGCCGAGCAACTCGCCCGTGCGCAGCGGAGTACTCGCCGCCTTACGCGAGTAAACCTGCAACATGCAATACAGCTCTACTGTGGGGGGCTGCCGTCACTTCGCGGTGGATACATCAAGACTGGCTGGAAGTGCATGGACTAGTACTATGACCGTCGTCCAGTGACGCATTGGCTATCACCCCCAGTTCCTTTTCAACCGTGCTCCGAGCATTACTGCTGAGTACTCGCGTGTACTCATACTCAAACTCGTGGATTTGGAACAGCCTGGTCTAGGTTGTATTTGCTTTTGAATTGCCATGACTTTTTTCAGTTATTACTACATTTTGCTTAACACACTTCGTGAGGTTTAACCTCACCAGTCCCCCCAGGGGCTCACATCTAGTGGGGCGTGGGTTGGCGACCACGGGACCCCAGCTGCGTCCGGCATTGCTTCCACTTACTTGTGCCGGGCTCCTCTCCGTCTTCTTTCCTGTCGACCTCCCTTGGTCAACTCTTGTTCTCTTCCGACCCCGACGGTATTAGGTTATCCGAGGCCTAGGGAGTCTTTCACTTTCCCGCCTTAATTGGCCCTTGTCTCATCTTTCCTGATACCCTCCTTCTGTGAGGGGTCAGCCTTCTTTTTCTTTTCCTTTTACCTCCTGCCTTGTGCTCAAGGCCCTTAAGGAGGCAGGGTGTATGTAGCCCCACCACTTCTGGTGCACCCTAGATAATGCTACACCCTCAGAGGCTCACGGCTGGTGAGTTCGGGAGTTGGCGACCCCGAGGGATTCCTGAGCTGGGTCCGTTTTCCACTTATGTCCTTTACCTTTGGGGCGGACCCTCTCCTCTCCTCTTTTCCTTATATTTCCTTTTCTCTTTAAGATTCCCGCACTGTTTTTGTTACTTGGTTCACCGTGTATTTAAATTCCCTTTTAGCGATTTTTAAGGCAATT
Organism: Meconema thalassinum; assembly: GCA_946902985.2. Taxonomy (NCBI): domain Eukaryota; kingdom Metazoa; phylum Arthropoda; class Insecta; order Orthoptera; family Tettigoniidae; genus Meconema; species Meconema thalassinum. The sequence continues at coordinate 550,298,694 of OX336389.2, forward strand.
TTGATCTACGTTGCATTTTGTAAGTTTTTTCGATCTAAATTACATCTCGCGATTGTTTTCAACCTCAATTGCATTTTGTAAAGATTGACTTAGTAAGTCTTTCAATGCAGGTAGACGGGCCTTTTAGTGAGTATTTTGAATTTCAATTGCATTTTGTAAGTTTTTTCAACCAAAACCGCATTTCGCACGCATTTTGAATCTAAATTGCATTTTGTTTGGTGGGCATTTTGCACATATTTTGATTCTCAATTGCATTTTGCGGGTATTTTGAATCTAAATTACATTTTGTCAAGTATTTTCATTCTAAATTGCATTTTGTAAGTATTGTCAATCCCCATGAGTCGTTTGAATCTACCGTACATTTTGTAAGCATTTTCAATTTCAATTGCATTATGTAAGTCTTTTGAATTCATTGCACTTTGTGAATAATTTGGATTGGAACTGGGATATTTCAATCTGAATTGCATCGTGTATTTTCAATTTCAATTGCATTTTATAAGTATTTTGAACCTCAATTGCATTTTGTACGTAATTTCGATCTCATTTGCATTTTGTAAGTATTTTGAATTTCAGTTGCATTTTGTAAGTATTTCGACGCTACATTGCATTTTGTACGTATTTTGAATCTAGCCTACGTTTTGTGGGTCTTTTTCAATCTATTCTTTTTGTGAATCTTTTAGTTCTAAATTCCCTTTGGTAAGACCATATTGTGAATTGTTTCCATCTGAGTTTCTCTTTGTACGTATTTTCCGTCTCACATAATTTTCGTTCTGGTTTCCATTTCATTCTCATTTTCGCTATCGCCCAGATCATTAGGGGCCGATAACCTAGATGTTAGGCCCCTTAAAACGACAATTATCATCATCATCATCATCATCATTATCATCATCATTATCATCATCATCATCATCATAACCTCACCAGTGGATAACAGGAAACGGGAAAGGAAGATATTATTAAAAAATGGAGTAGCCTCTGCAAAGTGGGAGATGACCTCGCTGTTCCGTCCTTTAAAACGACAATAACTAACAAGCCTCTGCAGACCTTAAAATAAGATGTATTGTTGTCCTCATTACGATATTACGATGATGATGATAATTGTTGTTTTAAGGGGCCAAACATCTAGGTTATCAGCCTGGGTGATAGCGAAAATGACAATGAAATGAAAACCATAACGAAAATGTGGTATCATAAGATAAAATTATTAACTTATAGACTACGTTCAGAGTCAGCAAATAGTACCTTTTCAACTTTTCGCGAAATGGTTCAATTTTATTGATTCTTGCTAACTAAATAGATCTCAAAACACTGCTAAGCCCGCAATGCCATGCACAAACGGTCGCTTACCTCCAAAAACAGAAATCACGGCAAAAACTTGTTAAGTGTGGCAACTATTACTACACTAGTGTCCAAACATTAAGTTACGAATAACCAGGGCAACAGGAAAGAGACCGTAAATCGTACGACAATGCACTTACCAATCTTACGTGTTCGCTCTGTATAGGAAAGGAGTATTCCCTGCTTTGACTAGCGGCGTAACCGCAAGGTAAAAACAGCCAGTGCCTGCGCCCAATATTCCCTCAGTCGTGTTTGCCCTGTCATAGTGTGCGTAGTGTAGCCTCGTGGTGAACGTGACAACATGATGGCACAACGACGCCATTTGGACCCCATATTGCCGGGTAGAATACTCGGCCGCCTGGAAGCAGGCCAGACACAGACCGAAGTCGCCGCATCCTTGAATGTGCCACAAAGTGTCCATTTCCTGGCTTTGGAGAAGACTTCGAGACACAGGAGATGTTAGTCGTAGGCCAGTACCAGGTCGACCAAAAGTACCCACCCCTCAGCAGGACCGATATCTGGCCTTAACCGCCCGACGAAATCGGAGTGCTTCTGCAAGACAATTGTCGGCGGAGCTTGCAGTCGTCTCAGGGATTGCCGTTTCCCGGCAAATTGTATACCGGAGGCTCAGAACAGCAGGGCTGTTTGCCAGACGTCCAGCGGTGTGTCCCGCTCACTCAAGCACACTGTGGAGCCGTCAACGTCGAAACTGGACCATGCATGAATGGAGGCATGTGCTCTTCACAGATGAACCCGGCTGCTGTTTGTAGAACGATTCCCGTCGCACATTGATCTGGAGAGAACCCGGTAGGCGATACAACCACAGGAACATCGTGGAACGGGACCAGTATTATGGTGGTGGTGGCGTCATCATGTTGAATGGCCGTCCTGTACCATTACCCTCAAGCGTTAGTTGCAGTACTGTGATATGCAGGATTTGTTTTGTAACACAACACAACACAGCACATGGCTGGCGAGTTCGCGGCGTGACAGCTGACGGCGATCCCGTTAGGCAGGCCCGAGCCGAGCCGAGGATTCTCCGAAGTTGCAGACGCGAGCTGGACATTCAGAACTTGCGCTCCGCGCAGATCCAAATTATCCAAATTATTGATTGAAAGGTCTCCCACAAGTCCAACCCCTCCTCCACGTGGTGGGAGACGGGCAACGGCATGAAGTAGGGGATTGCCTGTAGGGGTGAAGTACAGTGGGGACTTTGTGTGCCCCGGGACCGCTGCGGTAGCTGTGAAGGCTCTTTGGGAACCCTGAAAAGTGACGGCTGACGGGGCTCTGGTGAAGCTACGATAGGCCTAGCAAGCCAGTAGTGGATATCATATTTGCTTTCAAAACAGGAACAGGCCTCGGAAAGGACGGATGCAAACGACGACGACCCGGATATGCTAATGGACTAAGAGTTGGGACATTAAACATACAGACACTGACAGGAAAGGTGGAGGAGATTGTGGATGTGATGGAGAGAAGAAAACTGGATGTACTGGGCTTGGCAGAAACAAGATGGAAAGGAGAAGGTCGCAGAGAACTGAGGAAAGGGTACCGGTTATACTGGAGTAGGAACAGTGAAGGAAGGAGCAGCGGAGTAGGAGTAGTTGTGAGAGATGGAATGAAGGAAGAGGTAAATGGAATAAGTGACAGGATCATGAAGATCAGAGCAACTGTAAAGGGAAGAAGCCTGGAGATAGCCCAGGTATATGCCCCTCAAGTTGGATGTACAGCTCAAGAGAAGGAATACTTTGAGGAGGAGCTACAACAGCAGTTGAATGGTCAGAGTATCATTGTCATGGGAGATTTGAATGCACATGTAGGAAGTGAAAGGCAAGGATATGAAAATGTATTGGGAGCAGTAGGATGGGGTAGCAGGAATGAAGAAGGGAGAAAGTTGCTGGATTTTTGCAAGAGAAACGGTTTAGTGGTAGGCAACTCCTGGTTCCGGAAGAAAGAAAGCCACAAGGTAACGTGGTACAGCAGTGATTTAACAAAGAAATCTTTGGTAGATTACATGCTGTACGACTGGGAAATGAAGAGAAGTGTCCGAGATATAAAGGTAATACCATCAGAGGCCTTAGATAGCGACCACAGAATACTTGTAATGAACCTGGGAGTTGTTAAGGATAGCAGGAGGACAGAGTACCAGGAAAGGAGAATCAAAGTATGGAAACTCAAGGAAAAGGAAATCAAGGAAGAATTCCAGAAGATAATAAGGGAAAGGATGCCAACTGACAATCCTAAAACAGAGGAAGAGGAATGGAAGCAATTCAAAAACACAATGGTGGAAGCTGCAGTGGCAGTATGTGGAAGAACAAGCAACAGAAAGCGGTGTAAAGAGACACCATGGTGGAATGAGAGAGTAAAAGAAGCTGTGGGAAGGAAGAACAAGGCTTTCAGAGTGTGGTTCCAGGAAAGAACTGATCTGGCAAGGGAAGATTATAAGATAAAGAAGAAAGAAGCAAACAAGATTGTCGCAGAGGAGAGGAAGAAGTGGATGGTAAAGTGGACAGAGATGATGGAGGAAGACAGCAGAGGAAATAAGAAAGTACTTTATGGGATGGTCAAAAGTAAGAGAAGAGGTCTGCGAGAGGATGTGGTAATGATGGACAAAAACGGAAATGAGGTACACAACAAAGAGACACTCAAGACAGTGTGGAAAGAGTACTTTGAGGATTTGCTGAATCCAAATGGTCATAGGGAGGAAGACAATGTATTGGAAGATGGAGAAGACAACCCAGGAATGGAAAAGGACCTGACTTGGAGAGAACTGGAGATGGCTATAGACAAGATGAAAGGAGGAAGAGCACCGGGTGTGGATGAAGTGAGTGTTGAAATGGTGAAGGCAGCAGGGGAGGTTGGGAAACAGTGGCTGTACCGTGTGATGAGGGTGATATGGAAGGAGAAAAAGACCCCAGAAGATTGGAAGAAAGGATTAATTGTCCCAATATTTAACAAAGGAAGCAGAAAGGAGTGCAGAAATTATAGGGGAGTTACACTCATACCTCACTGTGCCAAGATATATGAAAATATATTAGAAAGTAGAATACGAGCCAAAGTGGAGAGAAAATTGAGAGAGGAGCAGTATGGATTCAGACCTGGGAGATCAACAGTGGATCTCATATTTTCAGTGAGACAGCTCCAGGAACACCACTACGAATTTGGAGAGGATCTGTTGATGGCCTTCCTGGACATCAAATAGGCCTATGATAGTGTGTGTAGGGAGAAGGTTTGGCAAGCAATGGAAAACATGGGAGTGGAAAAAGGGACTGTAGGCAGAGTGAAGGAAATGTATTGTGGAACTGTGAGTTGTGTGAAAGTTGGAGGGGAAAGAACAGACTGGTTCAGACAAATGAGTGGCCTGAAACAGGGTAGTGCGCTGTCACCCCTTCTCTTTATTGTGGTTATGGACGAGGTAATGACACGGATAGCAGGAAAGATAGGAGAAGATAAGATGAAATCAATGGGGTTTGCAGATGATCTCATGGTCTGGGGAAACAAGGAGGAGGAAATTCAGGAGCAACTGAAGGCTTGGGAAGAAACAGTGGGAGAGTACGGATGGAAGTTCAACATCGGTAAATGTGAGATCCTGTTAACAACCAGGAAAAAGGACAGACCAATGAGTGGGATAACACTTGGAGGTGGACAGCTGGAGAAGTCTCAAGTACTTGGGAAGTATAGTGGAGGAAAATGGAAGGAATGACAAAGAGATTACGGAACGTGGCAGACAGGCAGAAGCATTTCTGAGAAGCATTAGGAGCTTAGTGTGGAATAAAGATGTTAACAAATTCACAAAGAAATTTGATACAATGGTCCGGCTAGCTCAAAACAGTTGCCAGCGTTTCGCCCCAGTGTACCAATGGGCTCTTCAGTTGGTTATGGTACACCTCACCAAGACGCGTGGCTAGTACATACTGTGAAGGCCGCTGAATAAAGATGTCCCACAAAAAAGCAAGGAAGTGTTATACAGAACCTAATATATCCCGATACTGACCTATGCTTCAGAAACGTGGTCAATGAAGAAAAGAGACATAAGCAGAATACAGGCAGGTGAAATGAAGTTCCTGCGAAGTAGGATCGGATTAACAAGAAGATACAGGGTGAGGAATGAAAAGGTCAGGGAAATGGTGAAAGAGGAGCCCTTGCAAGGTAGGATTGAGACATCAAGACTGAGGTGGTATGGACACATAAAGAGAATGGATGAGAAGAAGATTCCCAAGAGCATACATGAGATGCAGATGCAGAAGAAACGACCAAGGGGAAGACCAAGAGATATATGGCTGAAAGGAGTGGAGGAATGTGTCAAGAAGAGAGGCGAGGACTGGACCAGAGTGACAGCGGAGAGGTGGTGGGAAGAAAGGACTAAGTGGCGAGGCTTATGTTCCAAACAGACCCAGCCTGGGGCTGGAAACTGTGCAAGATGATAATGATGATGATGGATGATTGATTGAAAGATTACTTCATCTATAATAACGAGGAAGAGAAGTTTATTTATGATTTTCATCATTTTACCCACGATGTATTGACATTGTACAGGCTTTTGAAGAGCTGATTTCATTGGCAAGACTTCATGATATATGACAGCTATTTTGACTATGCGCCAACGTTTTGATTTATCGATCAACGCACCGCGAGAGTGGAGGATGATCACCCTCGTGAATCGGTGGGCAGGTCGAGCAAGACAGATTCTTATATATCTCTGCCTAGAGCAGAACGACCTACTAGCGCGATTATTTAACACGTATCGCGAAATTCGAGGCCTACTTGAAACGTGTGCGAGGCCATCGTTAGGAAGTTAGTTGTGTGTCGAAAAACTCTAACCTAGGCATTTCAGTAATGAGTGATATTTTCACGCTGAATATGTGTCATGTAACGTGCAAGCTTAATCGTGTCATACTTATATTAAGGCAAGCTCTATGCAACGAGCAACATTAACTTTGGCAAGTGTACTGTGATACCTGCAGTAGAATTTTTACTTCAGAATAGTGCTGCTTCCTGACATGATGATATTAAAATGCAATTATCGCTTCGGGCAAATACTACTATTCTGTGACGAGATTCTTATTCGGAACAATATGGACAGTACGTGGAGTGCAGTAACAACCGGTGTTGTTCGTGTGGCTGTCTGGAACCCGTGCGTTGGTGACTGGCGATCCGGGGTTCGATTCCATCGACATTCCAGTATAACCCAGGGCATTTCTGCGTATAAGGAAGACTTGATATGGGAGGCATATCGTTGCTTTAGATTCCATCATCGTCTGGCGAGAAGGTACACTCATCAGTAGTACTAATGCATGAATATTATAATGTTTTAGTAACTGTCATATTTTATTTTAATTTTTCTTAGTATAGTCGATGGGTAGGACTTAAGACTTGACGTCTTACTCATGGCTGGTCCTATTCTCGACTGGATTTTGATTCTTTTTAAAAGAATGCATCCATTTTGCAGTGTGTTTTTACACCATTAATGGTAACTTATGGTAACTTATATGGGAACATTTTTGTCGTAGTGAAGAGAATCGACATAGGGGAAGATTTAATTTTATATCTTCACTATTTAAGATAGTGATTTTGAATTCTCATTTTGGTATATTTTTGCCACGCTTATTCGCATTCGCATTTATTGACGGTTCTATTTTATAGAGATCGTTCTTATTGTTGTTTGGAGAGTTGTTAAGGTTCTTTTGAACATTTTTTCTACGTCGTGTTAGATAGTTACGACTATTTTGAGCTCACACTTGGCCTGATAGGATTCTTTTTAGTTTTGCTAAGAGATGTTTCCAGTTTTGGTGTACTGTGGAAACAGTAGGGTTTTCTAATCGACGATGTAGGTGCTTATCGTTACGATCACCCTCGTCGATGGTATAGGGACCCTATAGTATTTTCCATAGTCCACTCGAGCAGGAATATTTATTTTTATGCTTGAAAAATCTTGATCCTATTGAATTTATTGTTTTGACACACGTATGTCATGTTAATTTTGAGCTGTTAGAAATACATTTCTTATGGTATTTTTTCAGACTTATCGATGCGAATTATTGTCTATTAAAGACATTCTGAAGCTGAAGGAAGTTGGAGACTTTTGTTACTTAGGAAGCAGAATAACCAGTGATGGACGAAGCAAAGAGGATATAAAAAGTAGGTTGGCTCAGGCAAGGAAAGCCTTCCTACAAAAAAGGAATCTGTTGACATCGAATATAGATTTAGGTATTAGGAAGTAATTTTTGAAAGCCTTTGTCTGGAGCGTGGCGCTCTATGGAAGTGAAACTTGGACTATTGGTGCAGCAGAAAAGAGGAGAATTGAAGCATTTGAAATGTGGTGTTACAGGAGAATGATGAAGATCAGATGGGTAGATAGGGTTACAAACGAAGAGGTATTAAGGCGACTGGGAGAGGAGAGATGTTTCTGGCGACTGCTAATGAAGAGAAGAGATAGGTTGGTAGGACACATACTAAGACACCCAGGAATAGCAAGCTTAGTTATGGAAGGAAGGGTCGAGGACAAGAACTGTAGGGGTAGACCAAGGTTAGAATATGTTAAACAGATTGCCTCGGATGTAGGGTGTGGTAGCTATGTAGAGATGAAACGATTAGCTCAGGACAGGGAGGCATGGAGATCTGCATCAAACCAGTCAAAAGACTGAAGACTCAAACACAACGAGCAGCATTTACAATCTTTTCTTCATCGAGAATCTCAGATAATCGAATGTGGAGGCATGTCCTTTAACAGACGTGTGATTGTAATAAACTATTGTAAAAGCATTAACAATAATTCCAATAATTATTTGGAGACATAAGAGATAACATTCTTAGATACTCTATATGAAGTATAACGATCCTGTATAATTCTAGAAACGCAAATATAAAGTAAACTGTAATTATTGAAGTATATTTATTATTGATAAAATCATTCGTATCACCAGAGAGGGTGACTTATGATTATAAGTGTATAAAAGCAATTTTGAAACTATTAATACTCAGTGGAGTAGATTTATCATGTGGGTAAGACCATGTTCTGGCACCGTTGAATTATAATAATTGATTAATGTTTGAAATAATTATGATGAAATCCATTGCTGAATGGAAGGTGAATAAAAAGTCAGGTGTGACTTACAGCGATCATAGATTTACAGATATCGAACTAGATTGCGATAATGTATTATCAGGAAACGTGCACTTCTAGACACAAGCACGTGTAATTTAAGTAATTATCTTTATTATCCGAGTTATGGATTTAATTGCAATGCTACATAATAATCCCTTTGATGAATTCTAAGATTGATGTTGAATGAATTTTGATTTTTGCTTGTTCTCACAAGACATTATTGGGTCCAAGGGACACCAAACATTCATGATATAACTACCACTAAACCACAATTGAATTAAACAAATTACTCATGGAGGGTGTACAATCTTCGTCTTTTGCCATAACACTCTGAGAGGTGTTGAAACCAATTGTATATATGTGTATAAATTCTTTTTCAGGGTCATTATTAATATGTATATCAGGGGAAATTACCCACTGAAACGAGACAATTCTGATATTCGAGCTAATAGAAGCTTGTTTGGATATATACTTCCTTTTTATGGGATTTTACAGCCCATTCTTGTGTGGTGGATTTAATCCTTATTTTGTGTGATTTATTCTTGACCATGTCAAACTTATTAATGTTCATCAGATTTTTATTCTGAGGGCATAGCACTTCGTTATGCCGTTTTCGTGAATAAATTATTTTCAATTCCTTTTAATTCGACGATTGTGATGATTTATAGAAGTGAGTGGATGTCACACTATGAAAGCCATTGCTGGGTATTTCTAGGTGTTTCTACGCCTGAGATTACACTCTTGTGTAGATCTCGTGTTCTTTGAGCTGTTGCTTTTTAGCGTTTAGCCATGGATTTTTCTTAACGTTGCCTGGTTAGGTTTCCCTGAGCCCTATTATCCCCATCTCTTGTTGGTGGTATCTGGGAGTTTTCAGCCGGGATTTTCCAGATTCTACGATCCAGTGATCTTCGTGGGATTTCAACAAGCTGATGGTAGGTAATTTCGGGTACAGTACGGACCTGCACATCTTCATGGGTGGTCCGAGGAACACTGTGAACGTTCGGAGATACGGGGATGAGGTACTGAGACCACACGTTCGACTCTTCAGAGGTGCGGTTGGTCCAGACTTTCTCTTAATGGATGGTAATGCCCGACCGCACCGCGCTGCTCAGGTGGATGAATTTGTGACTGGGGAAGATATCATCGCATGGACTGGCCAGCGAGGTCTGTGGATGGGAATCCTATACCTAAGTAGAACATGCCTGGGATGCATTGGGGAGCCAAATTGCATCCCGTCAGCCTCCACCAAGGACCCTCCAAGACCTTCGCATTGCCCATTCGGAGGAATGGGATAGACTGCCACAAGAGCTCTTAGACCATCTGATAGAAAGCTTGCCACGTCGCTGCGAAGCATGTGTGGCCGTTAGGGGTAACCATACACCCTATTAACAGCCTATTTTGTTGTGGAAGACATTGCCAAGTTTTTTTAGTTGTTGTTGTTGTTGTTGTCAAAAGTGTACCTTAGCTATCAGAACCTTTCTGCCACTGTTTTCTTGGACAAGATGTGTGACATATGGTGTGTGATTCAGCTTTCATTTGTTAAGCAATCCGTTTGACACCCTATCAGGCGGTATGGCCTTGTTTTGTTATAATGCTTAGCTTTTGGACTCTAGTCCATTAAGCACCCGAAGAAATAACTATTGCTATAAAAGTCCTTCTTTTATAAAAGAACCTCAAATTAAAAAAGTTCATCTTGATCTTTATGACTTAAGAGTGGTCACACTGTAATGGTTTTGAGAGAGAACTGAATCTTGCCCCACTAGTTGGGCGTTATTTGTAATGTGTTAGAGAACTTAATGTCCCTCGTTGAGGCAGCCATTTGTAATGGTTTAGAGTTAAATTATAGAATAATGTTAATAAAAGCGCTCCTCTGTTGGGCGTTAAAATGTCAAGGGTTATTTTAAACTGAATAATGTTAATATGCAAAGCTAATTATTTTAAATAGTCGCCCACTTTTGGGTGATCAAAATGAAACATTTAATTGTGTATTAATCTAATAGTGTATCTGTATTGTTGTCAGCTTCACTAAAAAAAAGTACATAATGTGTAGTATTATATGTAGCCAAGGGCGCCAGACCATTTATATATCATGATCAAAATAATATATTAAACAGAGGTAGAGCATCGAAATTCCTATCTCCAGCCGTAGTGAAACTTACGTAATCTAACCTTACGATAATTAGTTCAGGAGTATGGTGTTGCCTTATAGTAATTTCTAGCTACTAAAGGAAACCAGTCAAACATTTGAATTTAAAAATGAATTTAATATATACAAACAACAAGTGCAAAAAGAATACTAAAGATAATAATAATAATAATAATAATAATAATAAATTAAATTAAAGAATCTACTGAATTTACTTGTATTATGGGTCTTGATTGGAAATTGGAGTATACTGAGTTAATTGAATAAAATATAGATTGAATTTAATAAGCATGAGAGCCTTCTGATTTGACTGGAGTAAAACTGTTTAAATCGCTCACCGCATTGAAGATCATTGTAGTTGGATTGTTGCGTAGAGAGTTCCTGATGGCCCTGATCTCCCTCAAAGTAATGAATTTATATGTGGATGACGGAATAAATTCCAAAAATCATCCCTGTGACAATAGCCTCGTACACAACCAAGTCACAGTTTGATGAGACAGAATGTCTTATCAAATTCACATACTTAAATAGTTAACTGTATTATTTAGCACTGCGTTACAGACTCCATCTCGCTACAAGTTCCACTCTTCTGCTCCACACAGCGCCATTCCCTCTCCTCCAGCAATTCAATAATAATAATAATCCATTTGGGCGGCCGTCATATATATATAACGTTCCCAGGTTAGGCACGCGTCTATCCCCTCTTCTGAAGTCGCTAGGCAATATTAGCCCGTCTTTCACATATCAATAATGACAATACTTCTTTGTAGCATTTCTCGGGAGGTCCAGTCCACCTTTTGTATAAAATTGCAAAGGACTCATTCATCGGCCCAGCATTGTTAGTGGCAAGTCTTCATAGAATCCCTTCTTAGTATGATTTGTATACTGGTAGAATACTTGATGTGAAAGACATAAGTGTCTATTTATGTCATTTCCAAGAAGCCGTGGATAGGCCGGCCTTCCGTGAACACCATCTTCTTCTCTTGTTCGTATTTTCTTCAGGAATAATATTCAGTCAAGCGTCTAACTTATTTCAAATATAATGTGTATCGCTCCAAGTCCTTTCAATTGCCATACTATTCTACATTACCGCATAATAATAGATATAAACATATTATTTAACATAATAACTAATAAAAGGTAAAATGTAAACTTAAAAAATATTGGTAATAATAATAATAATAATAATAATAATAATAATAATAAAATATATAAAATTATTTCATTCTGGTCACAAATTGGGACCATCACAACACATGGTGTTTTTTCCCTTCTTTCTTTTTACCTTAATGCAGTGGTTGTCATAGCCATTGGCAGACATTCCACAATTCATATGTCTCCATAAATCTCAACACATTATTAGTAGACAAAACCTGGTTTTGTATGTTGTAGTTCTAGCCTTTTCTGCATGTCATTTCTGCATGTTAGTTTACATAGATTTGAGGCTTACTGTTTAAGTGTAGCACAGCAATAGTAGCTACACCTTCATAGATTGTTCGTGGAGGGAGAACTGGGAGATCGTTATTTCTCATTCATGCAACCTTGTAGATATTAAAATAAATACAGCAGTTCTATTTTCGGGTGGTTAATGCTATAGTATTTCAGTCCGTGTTAATAGAATTACTGGCATGTTAAGGATCGACTTGGGGGCTAAATGACGGCACCCCAGCGTCTCTAAAATCCCCAGTAGTTAACACGGACGTAAACCCAATAACATTATTATTATTATCAGTAATAGTTGCCGTGCTTTTGTTTTTGGAGGGCAAGGACAGTTTGTGGGTAGCATTCTGCGTTTCGTAGAGTTTTCTAGATTTTTTTTTTTTGTCTCTCATATTTTGATGTGACGATATTCGCATGATGAGCGAAGCATGTCATCCTCATTAGCTCTTCTGTTATCCATAACACATATAGGCCTATATCTATTTTAATCACATATAAGTTTTTTCAGGTTATTTCTTCGCTTGTCCCAGTAATTGGGATTACATTGTGTTGACCGACTGAAGAGTTGCAAAACCAATTGGATATTGGGTGAACAAATTAGTCCTTACATGAATATAGGGCCACCAATTGTACTTAAAATTGAATTTTATACCAGAAATGTCATACCAGTATGCATTTTCTTCGTTATCTAGTTTACAATAAATTTGCAAATGTTTTAAATGCTAAACTCCAACATAATGAGTAAACGGTCAATCCTATCATGAAATGGTAGTCCAACATAGGTAATTAAAAATAAATTTGCTACAAGAAAAAAAGTCATGTTCATTTTTATAGAGTGACAGTTCGCATGGAAGCCTGCCATTAAGCAAAACTCCCCATACATAGTCATTTTTTAATCTCTAAATAGTAGCAGTTGGCAAGCAGATCTGCCAATATAAAACTCCTTATGATCTATTTATGCTAATCTCCTCGCGGTGTTTTCGCATCACGCCAAGACCCATGACATTTTATTGAATGTATAGGCATTTCAAACAAATTGTTTTTTCAAGCAGATTGTGAAGTCCCTTTGAACTGCTATGGCTCGAGAGACGCCGGGGTGCCGGTATTTCGCCCTAGGAGGGGATTTCGAACGTTTTAGAAAACAGACTTCTTCTCTGATGTAATCAAAAAGTGCCAACTGACTGCATCCGAATTCGATCCCATAACCTGGGGCGCAGTGCAGAGACAGTTTGGCCGGGCCATACTCGTCCGGAAGATAATGCTTGTTTTGTTAAAGAAATGAACTAGTGTTAAATAATAAGAGATCGTAAGCGTAATTAGAGGAGTTGCTTGTAGTAAGAGCAGGTAAAATGTACAAGGTTTCCAAATGACAAAAGTGCAGGAACTGCGCAGTCTTATCCTTTATACTAATATCGGTATAATGCAATTTTGCCACACATTCCACAACCTGTATTCAATTCCTTAATTCGTTTTTATTTGTGGAACTTTCAGTGAGGGAGATAATCTCCTTAATCCCTTCCCCTTGGGTAGGCGCCTGGATGTGATGATACATTCTACAGAAAATGTACAATTCATATGAAAAAAACCTCGTAAGAATTAACGGATGAGTTAGCAACTGTTGTTAAATGTAAATAAAGCTCTGCCCTACTGGTACATACAATGTTCTATTTTTTTAATGCAAATTTTATGCTTTCGTTTCTTTATATAGTGACATTCATTTTCTTTTCCAGGTGTTGCAAGGAGACCATCGGTTGGGATTACACCATGGGCATCAAGACACTGCTTTGGATGAGCCCATGGACACAATATTTGTTAAGAATGTCCGTGAAAATAGTCCAGCATATGAAGCAGGTTTAGCCACTGGTACGTAAAATGTATATCAAAATCTGTCCTTGGTTGTCGTTATTGCAGTTCGCTTTTTAAAGAATTACCAATATTACATAGGCCCTACACTTGAGTTTAAGAATTTTGCTCCATTCACATGAATTTCCTTGTGTAAAATGCTAGTAAAGCACAATGATACGTGATTTACACGGGCTTATGAGCCAGTGTTCCTGCAGAACATTGACGTGGGTCGACAAGTGGCATAGTGGCGTCTTTTGAGTGATACGCACTTTTGTCTTGCTCGCAATGATCACCGCGAATGTATGCTACAACGTACCGTGCCGCCCAAACCTTATTGTCCAGAGGGACAACAGGTCAACACCGGGCAACATGGTCTGGGGAGCTATTGGCTTTAATGTGAAATCACAATTGGCGATTGTTGACGGCAATATGCTTGCTCGCCAGTATGTTGACCTGGTACTCATCCAGTGGGTGTCCCTACGATCGCGAACCACTGCCTTACGAATGGGCTGCCATATCCCCGGACCTGGGCCCAATTGAGCCTGTGGGGGACATGATGGGTCGGCAACTGGCCAACTTGCCTCAGCCACCCACAACTCTGGAACTATTGACCCGTGCAGTGCAGCAAGTATGGACCATGATTCCTCATAAAGTAATCCTTATTACTCCATGCCTCAAACAATTTAGCACTCATGGTGGACACATTCTGTATTGATTTTTGTCCACATTTTAGGTCAGAAGTTAGAAACTGAAAGTGTTATTAACTTATTACACACATCAAAGAAAGTTTTGCATATTGTCATAGTGCACAGTGGGGATGAAAGTGAGGACTGGCTTATTTATTAAGCAGTATCCACGCCTGCTCCACACAGTTGAGATCTGGAGCATAGGCAAGACATTCCATTCTGTGAATACCATTCTCCGGAAGAAAGGCACATTGAAAGGCATGGTACAGACGGGCGTTATCGTCCACGAAAGTGAAATTTGGGCCGAAATTGTCAGCATAGCCTTTCACTACAGGTGCCAGGATGGTATCCCTGTAACTTATGCCTGTCATACGCCCTGGGATGCACACAAGGGGTTCAGCTACCATACATGGTGCCATCCCAATACATTGCACCACCTCCTGCCTGTTGGTATCGGTCTCGGATGTATTGGTCGTACATAGGTTCACCGGGTCGTCTCCACACTCGCACAGATCTATCCTCATTGACACAGGCGAGTGTACACGCACGCAAGAACGACGAATGGGTTTGAGACCACTATGACTCTCGGCCAACAATATGCAAAACTTTTTTTGATGTGTCTATATCACATCCACCCCCCCCCCACCCCCCCCACCCCCCCACCCCCCATCCTGCATGTTCCATTGCAGCAATACAGCACGACTCCTTCATGGTGTTGCAATTTCCATGTTTGCGAGTGAATTATAGGAACCGTGCATGTTACTTGGCTAAAAATCAACTTCTGTGGCTCATTACAGAAAGGAAGGAGGAGTCGTGCATAATTAACTGATAGTTACATATTCTAGTTTTTTATTGTAGTGGCCATGATTATTTTAAGGATCATATCATCAAAGTGTGGTGGTATACAGTGTTTTTAGTGAGTAGTGTAGTGTCACAAGGTGATGCAACACAAGGAAGTATAGTGTTATACAGTGTTATTACCAGGGAACAGATTTATATGTAAATACATATCTCTTTGTGAAGCTGAACTTAATTATATTTTGTATTATCTTTACAAATCATGGTGTGTGGAGTTGAAAAATGGAGTATTTATTTTCCATATTTTTCCATATTTTGGAGTTTAGCACATAATGTTCCATATTCTTCGTCATTAAGGTCAATACAGTCCATATTTCGGCAAAAAAGTATTAAATTATATTAAATTAGCAGTCCCGTCAATAAAGGAGAACCATTTAATATTTTAACCGGGGTGCAACTCATCATCACGCCTGTCCACGCCTGAGTTGATAAAGTAAGGTGATCAACGGCGTGGTGAAAGAGATTAGTGAACCCGGAAGAGGTGAGATCAGCTGAGTATCAGAATCGCACATAACATCGACTATGTCTGTCCCACGATTTCGTTACTCAGGAAATCCCATTCATCGACGATATGCCAGTAGTTTCCGGATTATTTCGTAATTCGGGCATTCCCCTTGATGGCGCAATACCTCTATCTACCGTAGTTCCTGCCAGTGATTCACAGTTTGAATTAGCAGCGAGACGGATCGTAGTGTTCATGTATGTATCGCTATGTCTAAAAGTGCAGTGTTTTCAGTTGCCTATTCACATTCATTGAAGACATTAACATTGTTACAAGATGCCTAAAGTAGCACAGTCAACCAGTTTAAAATTAAAAAGTTATGTAACAGAATTTTAAGAAGATGGTTTATCAACTGACAGTAAGGTATTATTTTGTAATTTGTGCCAATGTTCATTGGCATCTGCTCAAATGTTCCTGGTGCAGCAACACATTTCAACCAGTAAACATCAGACTAACAAACTACGACATTCCAAGCTGAGACAGTTGTTTCTGACACAACCATCAACTTCGAGTGTAACGTCAGAGTTCAACACCGATCTCTTGCTGACATACCTCTTTTAAAACTGAATAATCAGTACTTCAGGGAATTCCTCGAGAAATATACTAACCGAACTATCCCGGTTGAGTCAACGTTCAGAAAAACCTATGTTTCAGCCATATACGATGAAACTGTTCAGAAGATAAGACAAGAAATTAGACGGTCCGATTTGGGTTTTCATTGACGAGACGACAAAGAAGGTAGGCTAATTGGCAACGTAATCATTGGTTTGTTAAGTGAAGATTATTGTAAACGGATTCTTTTACACTGTGATGTTCTAGAAAAGTGCTGTAACAAAACTATAGCAAAACTGTTCAATGAAGCTATGGTTATCCTCGGGCCACAGGGCGTTCAGTATGATAAAGTGTTTTATTTTCATTTTTTATAGCGATGCCGCACTTTATATGATGAAAGCCGGAGAAGCATTGTGTATTGTATATCCTAAGATGACTCATTTATCTTGTGTAGCAGATACCTTTCATCGTGTGGCAGAAGTGGTAAGAGGCAGTTACCCCAAAGTAGATCTATAGATTTCCTCAGTGTAAAAAGTTTTTCTCAAAGCCCACAAAAGTGTTAATCTTTTGAAAGAAATGTACCCAGAAATTCCATTGCCACCTAAGTCAGTTCTAACTAGGTGGGGTACGTGGCTGCAAGCAGTTGAATATACAATGCTGAATATATAGACTCCATTAAGAATGTCCTGCATGCTCAATTGAAGCAGTGCAAACAATTGTTTGCAACACAAGTGAGAGGAATGACTTGATTTACATTCAGCATAATTTTTCATGCATCACAAAGCACTCAAGTCTCCAAAACTCGCATCTCTCACTTTCTGAAAATTTCGAAATTGTGAATAGAACTGTGGAACAGCTAAATCATGGTACAGGTAAAGTTGCAGATGTAGCAAAAATGAAGATGGACACTGTACTTTCAAAGAACCCTGGATATGAAAGAATGGGAAAGGTTGCTGCAATTGTGTGTGGAGATTTAAGTGCAAGTGAACTTTGGATTTAACCCCAGCAGACGTTGTAAAGTTTAAATATGCCCCCATTACCTCTTCTGATGTTGAACGAAGTTTCAGTCAATATAAATCGGTACTTAGAGACTATAGGAGAAGATTCACTTTCCAACACTTGAGATGATTTTGTGATCCATTGTTTTGGTAACAGAGATTAAAATATTGCGTGTTCTTCAAAGATCATATTAAAATAAGAAGTATAGCATTATGGTTCATGTAGATCTACTTTCTATAGCTTCTTTGAACTTTGATATCAAATAGAAATGATAGTTTCTTGTAATTTTAAGTCCATATATAATTCCATATTTCAATAAAAATAACTAAATACTGACCCCGTGGCACTACAGTCCATGAAGGACCTTGGCCAGCTCCACCACAGTCTTCCAGCGTTTCCTATCCCGTGCACGCCTCCTCCAAGCTCTGACACGTAGCATCCTGAGATCCTCCCCGACATCGTCCAGCCAGCGCTTTTTCGGTCGCCCGCGTCCTCTCTTTCCAGTGGGTTGCCCATGGAAGACCTGATACACCATCCTTGACTCCAGCATTCGCGCGACATGTCCGATCCACCGAATCCGGGAACTCTTGACCTCTGCGACGATAGTGGGGTCCCTCATACAGATCGTAGATCTCCTTGTTGGTGCGGAGGTGCCACACTCCACAATCTCACACAGGCCCATAGATCTTACGGAGTACCTTCCTCTCTCACCTGTTCAACAAATCCTCATTCCTCCTAGTCAACACCCATGTCTCACACCTTTAGGTGACAACAGGTCGGATGACTCTTAAAAGATAGTTTTCTTACAACTGCGTGATAACGTTCTTGATCGCAGCAGATGGGAGAGACCGAAGTAGCTTCGGTGCCCGGAGCGCAGTCTCTCATTGATTTCCTCGAGACAAGTCGGATCCCTCTGTGATAGTCGATCCAAGGTATTTTAAAGTGCTGGTCTTAGCGAAAGTCTTATTATCAATAACAAGCTCCTGAGGTATCTCACCCTGTCTTACGGTGGTAATATACTTCTTCGTGCTATTCACCCTCAGCCCAGCTCCTGAAGCCATCTGGTCTAATTCAACAAATGCCCTCTTCACATCTCCTGATGTCCTTCCCAGCAAAGCAACATCATCCGCATATGCAAGACACTGGATTGGTCTATTAAACAGTGTTCCTGCCGCTTCACTCTGATATCCAACGAAACTGCACATTGTACTCTTATCACTTACAGTGATATTTCGAATAAGCCTCTCCAATACTAGGTTAAACAACACACAGGAGGGGGGGGGGGGGAGGAGGAGGAGGAGGTGGTGTCACCTTGCCCTAAGCCTTGGTTGACATTGAACTCGCGTGAATATTCTTGCTGCACTTTTACTTTACACTTAGTGTTCGTGTCATCTGTACTAGCCTGATGATCTTCTTAGGTACTCCAAGATGGTCCAATGTTTCATACAGAAAACTCCTCTTAATGCTATCGTATGCTTTTTGAAAGTCGATATACAACTGATGGACTGGTATGTTAAATTCATAGCATTTCTCCAGCATGTATCGGATGGTAAATATGTGGTCCGTGGTTGAGCGATTCCTTCTGAAACCACACTGGTAGTCCCCATGACATACATTGCTCTGCAAACTCTTGTAGCCTCGCTGCAATGATACTCGTTAGCACCTTGTAACCCATGTTGAGGAGTGAGATACCTCGGTAGTTGTCACATCTCAGCTTCGACTTTCGAGCCCTTCTTGTGCACAGGAAATACGATGGCTATCCCCCACTCATCAGGCATCTTTTCTTCCCAAATTTTCTTAATCACAGTTTAGAGCTGTCCATGAAGATAGCTGCCACCTTTCTTCAACAGCTCTGCTGTGATCAAGTCTTCGCCCGGCGCCTTGTTGTTCTTTAAACGCTTGATGGCTTCGCTTACTTCAGCCCTGGAGGCGCCTCGACTAATGGGTCGGGGCCGCCCTAGGTAGATGTCCTCATCCTGCCCACCCTCACTCTCACTGAGTTCGTTCAGGACATGCTCGAAGTATACAGCCCATCTCTCCAGGATACGTCTTCCTTCCGTCACCAGATTGCCTTCTGAGTACACGCACATGGTAGTCCGCGCTTGGAAGCCTTCCTTCTCTCTTGATGCACGAATACATTCCTCTCACATCTTTCTTCTCAGCACATTTCTCGATGATTTCGATCTTCTTCTTTTACCACTGGCGCTTCTTCTTCCGGCAGGTCTTCTTTGCTTCTCGGCGTGCTTCAATGAAATCTTGTTCTGCTCCTGGTTTCCCTCTGCAATGCCTTTTGTCTTGCTTTATTCCGAACTGCCAGAGCTTCTTTGCATTCTTCATCAAACCATCCTTCATTCCTTTCAAATTTCTTGAACTCCATGGTTTGCTCTGCGGCCAATAATATAGACGTCTTGACCGTTTGCCAGTCTTCAGGATTTCCTTCCTCCATCAATTCTTTGACAGTATTTTCATATTCTTCAACTTTCTCCCCACTCAGTTTGTCCATATCAGACTTCTTCTGCTTACTCCCTTTGACATTCTTTAGTTGGCTAATTCTTTGTCTGTACTTCACACGCACCATAAAATGGTCCGAGTCGACGTCTGCCCCTCTACATGTACGTACATCCAGGATGTCTGTTGCATGCCTCGTGTCTATAAGGACGTGATCAATCTGATACCGTGTGATGTCGTCCGCTGAGCACCGGGTAGCTTTATGTATGTTCTTGTGGGAGAAAAAATGTGCTGCTAACTGCCAATCCGTTGCCACATGCGAAGTCCACTAGCCTCATTCCATTATCATTGCTCTCATCGTGTAAGCTTTCTCTTCCGATAGTGGGTTGTAAGTACGCTTCCTTCCCCACCTTGGCATTTAAATCACCCAGGATCACTTTGATGTCATGTGTCGGTGCCTCCTCATATAGCTTTTCGTAGAAGTCCTCTTTATCTTCCTCAGAGGAATCTTCCGTAGGGGCATGGGCACATATAAAGGTGATATTAAAGAACTTGCCCTTCAATCGTAGTGAGCACATGTGCTCATTCTTTGGTGTAAATTTTGTCACTACCCCTATCCATTCCTTCCTCACAGCAAAACCAGTTCCACTTATACTCTTCATGCCACCACTGTAAAATAGAGTATATTTCCCTCTTGGTTATACTTCCAGCCTCCTTCCATCGTACTTCTTGAAGTGCTATGAGAGAGAGAGGTTATATCTCTAAAGATCGTCAGTTAGATTTGCAAAGGCTCCGATCCGGCGCAGGCTTAGGACGTTCCAGGTTCCAATCCAAAAATCATTTCCATGTCCAGGCAAATGTCGTATTCCTTTAATATCCGGCCGGTTTTTCTTCTGTTGTGTAGTTTTCGTAGCAAGTTAATTTTCTGTGGTAGGATAGCTAGCCCTACGCATAACCGTCTGGGGGGCTGCCCCTCACAGCTTTCAGGATAGCTGCCCATTAATGTCAGGGTGGGTCCCTTAGCCTTCTAAAGATCCCTCTTCTACCAACAAGGCAGTGGGTTCCGACCGTTTTACCTCGTCTGCAGGTTGCCCCTTCCGCCACCTTCACCGTACCGGACCACTGATCCTCTGCCTTAGGTACCGTTGGGGACTTTTTCCTCCTCCTTTCTCATCCGAGCTTGGAACCGGCAATGGCGGAGTTCCTTGAATTATTAGTACATATAAATCCGTTCCCTGGTTATTACTGAGTAGTGTTGTCACCATGTGGTGCAACACAAAGTGTGGTGTTATACAGTGTGAGTAGTGCGGTGTCACAATGTGATGCAACACCAGGAAGTGTAGTGGTATACAGTGTTTTTAGTGAGTGGGACACCCTCTCTCGAGGCATTATAAATATGGAGGGCCCACCTCAGGGTATGAGTGAAGACCTCAACGGCACCTGCGGTGGCGAAGGAGTCCTTCGGTACAGCAAAGTTGGCGGAAGAGGCAACCCAGTGCTCGGGGTTAATAGAGTAAAAGATATTCGTCCATATTATGGACACTCGTAGCGTCTGTACTCCAGAGGAGCGGCTACAAAAGGCGTCGGTTCTCCATGTTAGGAGCGGCCTAGTTCATAGCTGGCAGTAGGTCATAAAATGTTTTTGGGAGTGGTGACCTCATCTTAATAATAGCCTAAAATGATAGCAAATATGGTTCAGCCTCAGAAAATGCTAGGGCGTCCCCTGCAGGCGATGCGCAGTTCTTCAGATGCTGGGGGAGCTGTGAGAAATGGGCAACCAGCATCACAATACATCGGAATAGGGACAGTCAGCATCTTAACCCTGATGGACAAGACTTAAGGAGCTAGTGGACTTCATGATGGAGAAGGATGTCGGTCTCAGTGAAATAAAATGGAAAGGAAAAGGGGAAAGAGAACTAAAAGAAGGATACAGGCTGTTTTACAGTGGAGGACAGGAGGCAAGAAATGGGGTAGAGATGATTATAAGAAAGTATGTCCTAGAGTATGTGGCGGAGGTGAAGAAGATAAGTGACATGATGATCATAGGAAGGATTCAGTTCCAGACAGGGACAAAAGATCTGTTTCAAGTATATCCTCCACAAACAGTGAATAAAGAAGAGAACTTAGAAGAAGTGGAAAAATATATAGAGGATAAGGAAATAATGGTAATGGGAGATTTGAATGCACAAGTGGGAAGAGACAGACAGCGAATAGTGGAGATTTTGGGACCATATGGTTACGGCAGTAAGAATCCAGAAGGGGATTTCTTAATGGACTTCTGTCAGCGGAACCAATTAATATTATAGGGAATACGTGGTTCAGAAAGAAAAATAGTCGGAAGAAAACGAGGTATGGATGGGGAGATAGAAGAACGAAAACTCTGATAGACTAAGTATTGTAACGTGTTTTTCGAGGGGATTTTACGCCACTGGCATGTCAGTAGGAAGCCATTCTATATTTATTTACGCGACAAATTGTTCAGCCAAGAGAAGTTTTCATGTAACTTATTATTATTATTATTATTATTATTATTATTATTATTATTATTAAGGTATTTCTTTGGAGCAATTTTTATAAAATTATAAGTAATCAGATAGGTTTTCTATGTTATAGAAAACACTATCAAGTAAATTATTACGAACAACATTATCGTCAGAAAATTATATGATTACGGAATTTTACGGAGTTTTGTCAGTTAGGGTATTATGAGAGAGATGAGTCACGGGGAATTCGGCTACAGGGTTAATCTTGTCGAGAAGCATGACGCAAGCTGGGTTGCTGCTTCAAGAAAAGGCGAAATGGCCTGGACCGGTAATCGACATCATCGCCGCGCCGAGTGTAATGACCCGGAGGTGGGGAAGTATCGCGTGGTGGCTCAGCCAATCAGTGGAGAGCGGGCGAGGAGAAGACGGCTCCAGAGAGGGGATGTGACGAGTGCATATATGGTTTGCGCGCCGTGGAGGCAAGGCGACTATCTTTGTAAAACTTAACCAGTGTGGTTGTACGTGTGGTTGGTTCCGATATTTGGACCATTAGTTATCATATCTACAAGTATCTCATCAACTAACGAAGAAGATGACGACGTCCAGGAGGCTTTGGGAAGCTCTCTTCAACATCCAGTACGAGGGAAATGCTACGGCAATTTCCAGTGGTAAGCGCGAATGACTCAGAACTACGTAATCTCTCGTCTCTTTGTTTTATATTCAGTATTTCAGCAACTTCATAGCTTGGGAATAAGAGTAAAATCAGTAATTTATCCGAATCCGTTTTCACGTAATTTTCTAGCGGTAATATTCAAATCGCAACGCTCCAATTTAAATTTTAAACTTATTATTATTATTATTATTATTATTAATTTTGCAATACTTGTTTTATATAATAAATTCATTTCTTTTAACCATGCAATCTTTGCTTTCAGTAGGTAGCATTAGATATAGACCAATTCCTTCTCCTGATACAATTGTTTGTTGGGTTAATGATCAAATCATACCACGATCTGAGTGAAAAGATTCTTGAAGGTGTTCTACCAGAGCTAGGTGTTGTTAAATATAAATTTAGATTTCAACATAGCGTTGAGGTCTTGGCGCCCATTAAAACAACATATCTTAGTCAGAGTAAATATTTCAAAGTGCAAGACAGGGCCAGTAGAAGCATTACATTTGTCACGCAAAAGTGAGGGCTAAGGAAGACCGTTACACTTGTCATTCCCAACGTAAAGAAACCGTTTCACTTGTACGCTCAACGTGGAGCAAAGGAAACCGTTTCACTTGTCATTCCAACGTGGAGAACCGTTACAATTGTACGCTCAACGTGGAGCAAAGAAAACAGTTTCAGTATTAGTAGAAAAAGGACATCAGAAAGGGCTAATGGATGTCACAGCCATGCCAGAGGAAGCCTTTGGAGGAGACCATAGGGCAGTGGTAGCAAAACTAAAAGTAGGAAAGGTCATTAGATTACAAGAAAAAAAAAAGGAGATAAAGATTAAGGTCTGGAGTCTACAGGAAAAGGAGGTTGCAGTAGAGTTTCAGAAAGAATTGCAAGAACAGATACCAAGGACGGATATTACCCATGTGGAACAAGAATGGGAAAAGTTCAAGAGTGCATTTGTAAAACGTGCAGAGAAAACATGTGGTAGAACATCAGGAAAGGTACAGGAAAAGGCGACAGAATGGTGGAATGATAGAGTGAAAGAAAATGTAAGAGAGAAGAAGAAAACATTGTGGGATATGAAGCCATTTTTCAGTGTTGCCTAAGTAAACAAAAGTACCAAAACATCGAAAGCATCACATGGAAATCTTTTTGATTGAAATGGAATGGATCCTTCGAATAGATGTAACCTGCTATATTTGGCCTTCACGGAACTACTTATGAACTGCCATTGGTCTTAAACACTCCAGTGTCTGTTCAAGCAGGTTATCAAATTTTAACAGCGTAGCTCACACTCTTGTATTGATTACTACCATTTCTCAGGTGGTTGGCAATGGAGTCGTGAATGGTGTATGTATCCTAATAGGGCTCTCTCTCTCTCCAGCTGATGTGTACAGTTTATGCTGATGCATGGATCCCAGTGCCCCGAAGAAGTCATCTCGTATTTGGTCTTCACTGTGCTGTTATGCAGATATATTGGTCTTGATGTGACATTTTCACCCCAGTCGCTCACATTTGTGGCTGGACACTACAGTTCGGTTAACACCTACGATGAGGGATACTCCTGCTTGTGTGTGTCCACCCTGAATCAAGGCGAGAATTCTGGCTCGGTCAAATTGGAAAATGCGCATTGCACATGAAACTTACTCGCTAACATTTGTACTGCACTGTACACACTACCACCAATCTTCACTTGAGATTGCATGGATACCCCAAGGCTTAGCATGGTGACATATGCTGTACAAGCATTTGTATTAAGGGTGTATATACTGTACAGTGTCCTCCAACACTTGCATACAGCCGACGTGCCTACTCCCACAATATTCCAAACTATGTGCTCAGCTGAATTCAGGGTGTTTCATTGCAGCAAATGCGATCCATACTGTGGCTGTTATTTGAATATAACTTTCCCAAAACTTCTAAGTAGTTCAATTAGTATTCTGTAGTAAATTTCCACTGATAGACAATCAGTAGACAGAGGAAGGGACGAAGAAAATAACTGGCTGTGTGGCACAGTGGTAACTGTCTCGCCTGCTGTACCAAAGGTTGCAGGATCGAATCCTGGCGCAGCCAGTTTGCATTTGAAGGTGCACAAATGTGATGTTATTAATAATGTTATTGGTTTTACGTCCCTTTTAACTACACTGGCTTTTAGAGACGCCGGGGTGCCGGAATTTTGCCCCGAAGGGGATCTTTAACGTGCCAGTAAATCTACTGACACGGCTCCCTCGCATTTGCGCACCCTCAAATGCCAGCTGATTGCGCCAGGTTTCGAACCTGCAACTTTGGGCTCAGCAAGCGAGAACGTTACCCCTGAGCCACGCAGCCAGACCGCACAAATGTGAGGGAGCGGTATGTTCAAGATCCCCTTCAAGGTATAAATCTGGTACCATGGCATCTCTAAAAGCCGCAATAGTTATTAAAAGGGATTTAAAACCAGTAACATTATTATTATTATTATTATTATTATTATTATTAAGGAAAATGACAGGCAGCAGATGGAAATGGGGAATGAAACAGGAATATAAAAATAAAAATACCACACACACAAAGGATAGGGGGCAATGTTTTAAGTGACAGAAGAACTGGTTGCTGCCTACCTTCCTGATAACATAGTGTTCAAAACAAGCTTGTTTGCCGTGCCCAAGGTTAGAGAGTTTGATCCTGGCACATTCAATAGGTATTTGAGGCATTATTTACTGGATTATCCTTAATCCCCAAATGACTCAAATTCAATTTATAATTATATTTGTAGGAGTAATTTAAACATTTACCATTCTTCCGGGTGCTTAAATGAGAGAGTCTTAGGTCACTAGTTTAGCTGAAATGTTAAAGCTCCCTCTCCGGGCAAAATTCTGGTACCCTGTTGTCTCCAAAGCCACAGTAGTAAAAAGAGATGTTAAACTGTGTTGTGGTGGAGGTGTCTGCAATTTTTCCTCAAACCCCTTTATAAGGCTTGTTGTTTAAGTTAAGTATTCTGCATCTGTGGAGCATTATTTTGTAAAATTCTTCTAACATCAGTTTGATATACTAGCCCTCGGAC
Organism: Meconema thalassinum; assembly: GCA_946902985.2. Lineage (NCBI taxonomy): Eukaryota > Metazoa > Arthropoda > Insecta > Orthoptera > Tettigoniidae > Meconema > Meconema thalassinum. The sequence continues at coordinate 550,324,803 of OX336389.2, forward strand.
ACAATTAAATGAGTATCATACTTGACGGTCACGTAAACTACAAGCTTGCTTCCTTCCTTTCTTCATGTTGCAGGTGATCGCATCATCAGTGTTAATGGCCAGACGATAACTGGACACACGTATGCTCAAGTGGTGCAATTGATTCAGCAGAGTGGTAGTTTCTTGCACCTTTTGGTTGTCCCAAAGGAGGATGATATTCTTCAGTTGGTAAGAACATTCATTATTTTTATAATGGGGTTTGAAGCCATTTTTCAGTGTTGCCTTAGTAAACAAAAGTTTGGTGCTTTTCAGTCGGTCAACACTAATGTACCCAAAATAGTTGGGTTATACCCTAATTCTGAACAAAATTACAAGAGATTAATAAATACACTAGGATGACCAGTTTCGACCATCAAGCAATCATCATCAGATCCAATACACTTACGCTACAAATCTATGTCTGAAAATACAGATGAAAATATATTTACAATATGTACACTTATTTACTTGCTGTATTGGTAATGCAACTTGTCGGTATTTGTTAGTTGTAGTCTATATGATGTTTTAGTGAGATGCTGAAATTTGTGATAGAACTATGGAATTTGCCTGTTTTTGGAATGACTATGTGGTTGTTGTGAATGGTCAATTATGATTGTAAAGTAGTATACAGGCTACCTACCTGGTTAGGAGACTTGTGCAGTTCGGCAGCGTGCTGTTCACTCGGTGACTAGTAACTCGCGACTGAACTGGTTTGGTATCTCCCAGAGCTGCTTCCCCCCTCCCGCAATCCTAAGTGCTGTGTGTGTCAAGTGCAAGTATACTTGGTGGTTTGCCAAGACTAGACATATGGTGTATGTTACTGTGTGCAGGAAGGTCATAAACTATTAAAGTCCATGGAACATTCCTCGCCACGCGTAGACTAGTAGCCATTCATACTAAGCGCACCCGGTCTCTTGAGAAAGTCCCGGCACCTTTAATACTGCCGTGAGTAATGGCCAAGGTTTATTGATGAAAAAAAGTACATCGTACATCCTGTTCCAGATAACATTTTCCTATTAAAATCCCACTTTTTCCCCCTTTTTTAAATCTAGCTGTATCTCTATGTTGTGTCATGTTTCCGACAAGGTGTGTTTTTTAGTAGGAGTGAAGAGGGGTGAGCTCTCCATGAAAGTGTGTTCGTTTAGATTATTGGGGTTGTTTCTTTTAGCTAGGTGTATCTCAATTGCTTCCTTTATGTCGAGAGCTCTGCCTTTCGGTTCGTGATGAATTATTTTTAAGTCTGTTTCAATGTTAGTAAAACTGTGTCCCGCGTCGCACATATGTTCGCATACGGCTGAGTGTGTCCCGTATGTTATCGCATTTCTATGTTCATGGTAGCGTGTATCTAGTCTTCTACCACTGTCCGATGTAATTAGCTTGGCAACCAGTATCTTGGCACGTAATAGAATATACCCCTGACTTAGTTTATGTAGATTACTGTACTATTTTGCAGGTGGCTACCAGTTGTGTTATTCGTTGTGAATGCTATTTTTATGCCTTGCGTTTTGAATATATTAGTGATTATATATGTGTTCGCATTCACATCGTTGAAGTGCCCACATTTTTTTCTCACTAATGTCCGCTTTTTGGAATCTTTTATCTTTAATTTTATGTTTGGCTACAATTTGGTCTATTTTGCTTGGCCGGAAATTGTTTTCCTTTGCTGTTTGTTTAATGGTACTTATTTCCTTATTATAATTGTCTTTTGACATGGGTATGTTTAAAAGCCCTGTGCACCATTGAATTGAACCCCGCTAATTTATGCGTACTGGGGTGATTAGACTGATTGTCGATTGCATGCGAGGTTTGTGTGGCTTTCCGGAATATGGAATATGAAAGCTCGTTGTCTTTACGTTCAATAGTTATGTCGAGATAATTTATTTTTCAATCTGTTTCGGATACCTTAGTGAATTTGATTGAGTGGTGTAGGCTATTAATGGATTGGAGAATTATTTCTTCGCTTGTTAATTCACTGTCGTAGATGCAAATTACATCATCTACGTATCTTTTCCATATTACTATTCCCTTAGTTGAAGTCTTTTCTAAGAACGAATTTTCTAGTGCATTGATGAAGATGTTGGCGATTAACCCGCTTAGTGGTGGCCTTCTGTTTGTGTGTACATTTCATTGTCGAATTGAAACACGTTTTGGCTGAGAACGACCCTCAGTAATCTCACAACCACTTCAGTTTCTTTCTTGCCGAATCGTTGGATTTTAAATTGTCTTCGATAGTACTGATTGCTTCAATAATTGGAATATTGGTGTACATGTTAGTTATATCGAAGGATACTAGCCGCAAGCTAGGTTTCATTTGTAGCATGTTCAATGCTGTTACTAATTCAGTTGTGTTCTTTATAGAATTGTTTTTGTCGTTGGAAAGACGGTGTTGTAAGATTTTAGTAACACTTAGCTGATTTTATAATTAGGTGCATTCCTACAGTTGACTATTGGTCTCATTGGGCACTCTTTTTTGTGTATTTTAGGTTGTCCCCTCAATTATGGTATTTTCAGGTTCATGTTTATTAATTTTGATTTTTCGGCTTTGGTCAATTTTTTTGTTAAAGCACTTTTTTTAAATTTGTTGTTGGGGTCTTTTGCTATTTCCTTCATTTCGTTGATCAGGAATTCAACTGGTTTTTTTTCATTGTTCAGATTTACTGTGGTGTTCCCCTTATCTGCTTTTGTTCTTTTATTTTTTGTTTCAATGACTTTATTTCTTTGAGTTGTTCATTTGCTTCAAATGTTATTGCCTTCGCCCTCTCGTTTGAGGAAAAACCGACAAGTTGCATTACCAATACAGCAACTAAATAAGTGTACATATTGTAAATATTTTCACCTGTATTTTCAGACATAGATTTGTAGCCTAAATGTAGTGGATCTGATGATGATCGCTTGAAGTCGAAACTGGTCGTCCAAGTGTATTTATTAATCTCATGTAATTTGTTTCAGGATTAGGGTATACCCTAACTCTCTTGGGTACATTCGTGTTAACCAACTGAAAACTTTTGTTTTTTTTATTCATTATTTTCTAGTTGAATTGTAATTTAGATTATGCTGCATGAAGTTTCGGTTGTTTATATTTATATATTTATGTATTTGTACGTGCCTTACTTCGGAAGATGCGATAGAGAATAAAGTCATCAATATCTCCACAACATGAACAGATTTAAGATTCACCTATCAAGATTTAGAGGAGAGAACATGAGACTAACTAGGGTCGCCTACTGGGTAAAATGGTATAGGTCGTGTTAATAAATTTGATGTTTCACGTTAGGGAATATATTACATTATGTATATTTATTTCTTTATTTATAAAATAATTAAACAAAAATTCCACTGATCTTAATTGAATGAAGATCACCTCGTGGTTTGTCAGCTAACGTTCTTGGCTGTTGCCTCGAGGTCCGGGTACAATTCTCGACTCTGCCAATAAATTTGAATTCTGGTGTGAGGGCTCAAACGTGGTACATTTAGCCTTGTGAGGCAAAACATAGTAGAGGAGGGTTTGATTCCCACCTCTGCCGTCCTGGAAGTGATTCTCCATGGTTTCCCACTAATACTCTAATCAAATGGCCTGGATGGTCCCTTCCTTCAGGCCATGACACCTCCTTCTCAATCCTATCCCCAATTTACAAAAACATACACTAGTTCAGCTATCACAATAACATAGGTTCAGGGGCGGATCTAGAGGAGGGCGAGGGGGGCGACCGCCAAGGGCCCCGCGGTCCGGCGGGCCCCGCGCCATGGATTTTTTAAATTTAATTAATTAATTATACTTTTCAAACTAATTTATTTCAAACTAATTTATAATTCATATTCCTTTTTTCAGTGCAGCTATGACCTCCCGTGATCGTTTAGCAAGTTTAGATTTCAGTGAAATGATAGAAGACTTCAGCCGGGAAAAATGTCACAAAGTAATATTTTAATATTTCATAGTTTACATAAACTTCTTCAAGGGGACTTAAAGGTTTCTTTCATATTGTTAAAGAAATGTACTATAGTGTATTCAAAATATTGTAACTATTCTTTATTTTATTATTATTAGCAAACTATTTTCCATTTGATTTGATAATTTTTTTATTTCCTATTGTCGTGGGCCCCACCTTATCATATCGCCCAGGGCCCCGCAAGGCCTGGATCCACCACTGCATAGGTTATCACACAAATTCCACACATATACATAGGGCTATATGACTATGATGTCTCAGCCCATAAATAAAATAGCAGCAGCAACATCATAAATGAATAATACTTGCTGAAAATAAAACGTTCTGTGGGGGTCCTCTGCTAAATCAGAACAATGGGGTAATGTAAAAATGAAATGTACCGTAAATCTCTGCATACTGACATATTATTAATGATGGCAAAAATAAAGATTTGGCACCTCTTTTTAACTTTACAGGTAGTTCCAAATTTAATTATACAAGTACTTGAAGTTCCCTTGGAAAAATAAATTGTTAACAATTAGTAAATCAATCGTTGACTATATCGTCAACTTGTAAGTGAATCACGCCAAGTCGGAGAACAGGCTCGTGAGGGAATGAACTGTGGATATAGATATTCGACTTCCTGGGAACGTTTTCTCTGATTTAGTGTTTCACCTGTTACGAAAATACATCAAAATTTTCCTTGACTAAGGCATAACTGTCCAATATTCCATATACAGTCTATATCAATGGCTTCTAAAATCATACTATTTCTGTACACACGCATTCGCTTACTATAAACATTAAGGCATTGTTCTACATGGTTTTGTGTCAAACATATCAGAATTCATCTAGCACCTGTTTAACTTCTTCAGATATTACATTAAATGAGTCAAACATAACTGCAAGAATTAAACATCACCTGAGGTTACAGTAGTACTTAACATTCAGCTTTCCTTCAAAATTGGCTCATATTTACATGTCGGGAGCATGAATAACTTGTGACAAAAATCCATACCAATTCGTACTGTACCCTTATATCTGGATGATCCACCAAAATCCAAGGATGGAAAAAAAATGGATTGTAGCATCGAAGTCGTGGCTAAAAACAACACAGTGCTACTTGGCGAAAACCCTCAGAATAAGGAACAGGATTTTATCAAACTGAATGTGCTATAGTAACTAACTACAGAACAGTAGGATTCTCTATCTACTCAGGAAAGGCGAGAATCTATGAAAATCTCGGGGGTAAGGATGCGGATAAGGTCCCTCTGGAAATTCCACCCTACAGCACATTCCACTACCATTTAACTACAAAGACAATGCCAAATTTCTATAAAAGATCAGGGAATTGTAAAAACGTGCCTGTCATATTTATTGACATTAACAAATACAAGTTTCCTAACACTAGCATTGATTATATGCATTAATAACGTTCAATTAAATCATATGACGAAATGTCATTACTACTGTTACATTCAATACAAGTTTGTTTCTTCTAGAAACCGATAAACTTATTCTTAAACGCTTTCATAAGCTCAAATAAAATAATGAAATAAATCGCAGCAAACAACTGCTATGCCCTAGGTAACGGGAGTTTTATAACAAGATATAATGTTATAAAGTTTAAAAAATATATCCCCAAATGAAATGAATCTACCCCTGGCGTAGATCTCAGTCATTACAAAAACTATTCGTTACTCTATACAATTTCTCCAGTCTCCTATCACTTAAATCCTTCTCATAGAAGCGATAAAAATTCTCTAGTCATATTTAAACTACAAATTAAACATTTTAATACGTGTAAATATAACTATAAACCTTTCTTTAAATTCTAAATATTATTCATATACAACACAAATATTAACGCTGTAATTCAGCAACTACTCAATTTAAAAATAGAATATATACAACGGGCCAACTGCCTTCTTCACAGACAATCTAGACATAAATTGTCTTCCTATTTCTTCACTACATTTCAACGGACTTTAGAAAATTATCATTCACCATACTATGTCTTATTCGTGAAACTGTTACAATTCGGGATTCAGTAATCCATACAATTAAGTAAAGACATAGTTCATAGACCTCCTACAACTGGTCTGTCATCAAAATAAAAATACTTAATAAAAATATGATCTTCCATTTCGTAGAATAATTACCGTAAATTCAATATTTGATTAAGAACCATTTAAATAGAACTCAGTTTACTCTGTTTCAACAAAGATCCGTTGATCCTATAATTATTTTCAGATTCATCTTCATCTAGGATCCGCTGTCCTAATGCTTTCAAGGAGTTTCAACTCTATGAGACTATTGCAATAACTTCAAATATTAATAAACATCAACAATACTGCTTCTTCATAAACCATCCTATTTTATTATCAAAATATGCGCAAGTCTGTCACTACAAACATTCCTTCAACAATTGACCAATGGCTTCACAATGCTCATTGTCATACAACAAATACCCCCGTCTGCTACGGGAATAAATAAATCTCTCTCTGAGATGCTTCGCAGTTTCTTCCAAATAACATATTATTCTGAACTTAACTTCTTGTTAACAAATTCTTTTCGTAGTTTCAACATCCTTAGTAAAAATATGTAATAAAAATACTGGTTCTATCGATGAATTAATTTAACAGGTAATACAATAAAATACTAGTTTTCTAATAACAATATTATTTCTTTTTTATCACTCATATTTCCTTAAAGCTTCCTATTAGCTGTCACATTTCTATCTTTAAATCTTTATTCAATCTTATTACTTCAAAAATACGCTGTAATTCGTATTTACTAACTTCATATTAAGTTACATTCTTTTACAAATTCTTTCTTTAATATTTCTCATAAACTTTTATACTTTATATTTGTTAGTCACCAAATATTTATAACCAAATCTGTCTAATAAGTTATCAGATCGTGACTTTACATGGATCTCTACATAAGATCTTTAAGAATCGCATTCTCTAAAATATACTTCTGTATAATATTCTTGGAACAAATGTCCATTATTTTCATCGTTGTCAAAAAACGATATCTTACAATTCAAAAACTGACAACATTTGATCTAAACAAATTTAAACTTGATCATACAAATATTCTGAACAAAACTGTAAAATCTTCTCATTTAAATTTCGAAAGTCGCAAAATTCCAAAAATTTAAATCAAAATTCTAAAAAGTCAAAATTGACGAAAATCGTGAATAAACATCCGCATGACGTAGTTATAAAAATACGACATCGAAAACTATAACAATATTATTCTAAACGTAGAAAAATGGCATTAATAAACGGTTGTCGTAGAAACTTTTGAGAATATCCAATACTCTACAAGATGGGATATATCGTTGGTCCTTGGGCTATCTTGTGTTGCGTTATAGATGACTAGGAGTGTGCTTTCTTCGCTATCCTTCAGAAACGGATTGTTTCTAATAGTGTGAGACTGCATGATGTCGTGTGGGCTTCTACGGTCTCCTACAGAAGTCCCCATGCGGTCAGGAACGGGATTCGAACTCAATCATCTTCGTGTGGCCGTCCTTTCTGCTGGTGAATCTTCTTGTGTGAGATGGGATATCCTTTCTCGCTTGATGGCACTGGGATCAACCCTAGCCGCCCTCGTTCGTGAATTCTTCCGTCTTCTTTCGCCAAAGTTCTGATATATATATTCGTCATTTTAGTTGGTGAAATGACTTGTAGATGTAGAATATTTTACATGGGAGAGATGAGATGTTAATCCCCCACGAGATTGATGTTATGTCATTTCGAATACTCTCGTTGTCGTCATAGTTCTGTTCCCATAATATCTTAGTTGGTCATTATTTCTCCTGTAGATTCAGTCGAATATTCCTCCCTCAACTTCAGTAATTTCAACATGGTTAAAAATGTAGATTCATTTCAATAAACTTTTAAATATCGTTGTATGTCGACTTGATATATGTTTGCACAAACTAAGTGCCTTTGTTTGCTAATATTCTTCTTCAGAAATATCGTAATCTCTATCAGTTTGTTATATTGTTGAGAGTTTCGTTGAGACGTCCTTCTCCCATGAAGTTGTAAGTATTAAGAGCCTCGATTCTTCTCTCTCATCCCCCTCGTCAATGCTCAATAAGCGTCCTTTTCAGAGCATGGATCTGATTGGTTGCTTATTATCGATGATAGTAATAATCCTTAATTAAACAAATAATTAGCCGCAATGTTAATAAATAGTTCTTATTTATTATTTAATATCTTCCATGATATTACGATATGTTCAAATCATGCTGGTAATTAGCTATGCTCATTACATTGCTTGCTCTTATGTAAGTAAGGTCGCTTCTCATTGGCCGTGCAACACGCGTATTGCTCGAGTCTTCCCTTACCATGCCCGAGACACACTAACAGCGAGTGCGGGGATCGGCTCACCTCGGGAGTCCTCGATTATCTCCGCGCACCATAGTTCCTTCCTAATAAGAACTGTGCATTCTAGTCCCCAGTCTCCCACGTCACTGCTAATTTTCTCATTGGCCGGCTCGGTTAACTGGCTAACTCGTCGAGGTAAAAACCTGTTCTGTGGCCAGTTTCCAGAGTCACTATATTTTATCATGGGACAGTTTAGAAAACTTAGAAGAGATGAATATTTCCAAGCTCATATCCATATAAGTACCCTTAATCTGTCCCAAATAACATAAACCTTCTGCATTCCTTCACAGTAAAACATTGCTAAGTCCAGGCTGTGTCATCCATAATAAGCACACCTGACTGCCAAATAATACTCTCAATGTCAACCTCCATCTGGGCCAATAATATGAAGGCCATACTGAAAGTCGTGAGCAACATTTTTCCTTTAATCAAAATCCTTTAAGTTAATGTAGAATAACCATGCAAATCAGCGCAATCTTCAAACTTCCCGGAACACGTGCTGGTAATCTGACGTCCTTAGCTTTTATCACATGACCACAGTAAGGAGTTACAAAATGAATTAACGCGCTGGGATAGAATTCCTTGTTAAATAAGGAACCCCTCCTGCTGAAATTCACCAGAGACTTCAGCGTGCTTATGGTGATGTGCTAGCAGTGTTTGACATGGGTGATACATTTTAAAGATCGAAACACTAGCATTCAAGATCAGCCGTGTAGTGGGCGCCTGGAACTGCCTCCAATGTGTGCAACATGGCACACGTTGATGACAATTAAAAAAGACAGACTTGTCACTGTCAGGAAAATTGCAGCAAGACTTGCAATAAGACGCAGTGAAGTGCAGTGCAGTGCAGTGCAGTGCAGAAGTTGGGCTATTGAAAAGTGTATTCCGCTTTGTCCAACGGTTCCTCAGCAAAGAGCACAAAGTTCAAAGACAAATCATCACACAGAACCTTCTTCAGAGACATGGAAAAAGAGATGATTTTTTGATAGTATTGTTACGGGGGATGAGAACTGGTTCCACAATTATGAACCAGAAACTAAATGACAAAGCATGGATTGGCACCATTTGGATTCGCCGACGAAAAGAAAACAAAAGAAAAGCAAAGACGGTGAGTGCAGTCTGCTGGGATGCTGCAGAGGGTGTCATTCTGACTGAATTTCTTGAACCTGGGCAAACCATAAATGCTGCCAGTTACAGTGAATCTCTTTACATGCTTCATCGTGCATTGCGCGACTGATAAACGTCCTGGGAAGAACATTATCCTGCAACACAATAACGCCCTCCCCCTCCCCCTCCCCCTCCCTCCCTCCCTCCCTCCCTCAGTGCTCATTTCACCAGCAAGAACATTAAAAAATTTGGGTGGGAAGTTATGCCACACTGTCAAGACTACCATATTTTTGGTTTTGTGAAGGAGCAGATGAGAGGCTAGTGCTGCGAGACAAACGAGGACGTGAAGAGAGTAGTGAGCCAGTGCCTTCGGTGTGCCGGAACGGACTTCTGCACGTTAAGAGATTTTCAAACTTCCACAACGGTGGGAAAAATATGTCCAAAGGAATGGAGACTATGTTGAAAAATAAACAAAAGTTCTTCTCCTTCGAAATTATGTATTATGTATTCAGTGTATCACAATTAATAAAAATATTTCTCTAAAATAAGACATTGCTTATGCCTTTCAGTATGTCCCTCGTACTATCCTCTCATATGTCTCTAACACTAATACTCTTACGGTGAACCTCTTAAATGCTTGGTCGGTTTGAAAAATTGCTTCCACCAATATCTTACAAGGAATATATAAATTAATTGACAGACCTCAATTGAAGAAAAAATCAAATGTTTTCAGATGTCAAAGCTAATCTTGCCCCTCTTACTGAACATGTGAGAGATTCAAGAATACTTCCCTATACAACACTTCCAGCATGCTAACATGCATAAGAAAATATTACTCCTCTACCAATATTTGTTATAGATAATCTTCAACACACGTTACAATTGCAACTAGAGTAGAAAATATAGACCAACATCCTATAAATCCAACTGACATCATCAATGAATGTATGAACATAAATTGACGACACAGACTACTGTTCAAACTGATATTACGTTTCTTCTACCTTATCTTGTCTTCACGAGTTGATTGAAATATTCAGACATCCTACTGACCTGAACAACCCAACTCCTCCAAAATTTCTCCAAAGATGCTCCATGTCGATACAAATAATCGTCCAGTGTCTCTCGTCTCGGGGAATCGTTGCCCTGGGTATCTTAGTATACCAGCCTGTCATACTTCATTAATGCTATGAATATAAATTCCATATTATGAACAGCACTGTCCCCCATTTCACTCGCTATGATCGAACCTGCGCACTTCTTCTCGTCCTAATATGAGTGTAATTCACTTGTCGTCCATCACTCAATGGATAACTGACCACAGACGGGAAATCCTGACCATATACTATAATGTCGTATTATACAGTGTTTTAATCTTGTAGCACATAGCATGTCCCATATTACTGAAATATAATTTTACATTGTGTACTGCATTACAGTGTCGTTACAATAATCGCAAAGCTTCTCGCTCATTGATTGATTCCACAATTCAAACTTTGCATTAATATTGACAGCTAAACCATCCAAGCCACTGAACATCAACAACGTAGTCCTGTCAACTGTAGTACGAGGGCGTTTTTTTGAACGTCCGATTGGCTATATAAAAATAACTGATTGACGGACCAAACTGATTTTATTACTAAATGTTTGCTTGTTTTGTACTCTTATTTCAACATAATCGCCAAAACGATTGAAAAATTTATCGTATCGTTACACCAGCTTTCCAATGCCCTCTGCAAAGAATTTAGACACCACTGAGGTGGGTACGTCTGGACAGTCTCCTGAAGTTTTTACTTTTTAGCTAGGCGTTACCGCAAAACCATACCTTCAATTCTCGAAAAAGAAGAAAATCATTCAGTGCTGATTTGGACTATACAGTGGATGGTCGATAACTTCCCACTTCAATTCCTTGAGAAAGTCTATCATTATGTTGGCACAGTGCGGTCATGAATGGTTTTCACCTTTTTTGAGAATTGAAGGTATGGTTGGGTGGCAAGGCCTCGCCACAAAGGAAAAACTTCAGGAAACTGTCAAGACGTACCCACCTCGGTGGCGACATTCTTTGCAGAGGGCATTGGAAAGCTGGTGTAACGATAGGACAAATGTTTCAATCGTTTTGGCGATTATATTGAAACATAAGTACAAAACAAGCAAACATTTAGTAATGGAATAATTTTGGTCTGTCAATATGTTATTAGTATTGAGGCCATCAGTCATTGAAAAACCAAAAACAGCCCTCGTACTTCACTCGTAAATTAATCAGCTCCCCCACTGGTATTGTAATTGTTCTGTAGCATGTCTATAAAAATGCTCACTTAAGCTTGGGTGGCATATCTGGAAGATTAGATAAAGCAGAACAACCCATGAAATCACGGGCTTATATAACCCATTGGTTCAGGCCTTTTTGACCTATGTCTTCTGAACCAGATGGTGTAGAAGAAAAAAATTAAACTCGACCAGTAATGAAAATAATGGGCTTACTTCAAATAATTGGAACCATATCATGATTTATGCTGTCATCAAGTAAGGTCAATGACTTGCATGGTGTGGGAAATTTTTCAGTAATTGAAGTTCATGGGGATTAATTGGTGTTATAGTTCGAACCAATTGTTAAGTTGTCTTGGGGAATTTATTTTTAGATGGCTGTTTGATTAAGGCCTGTTTTATTCATGTTCAGTTCTCTGTTAAGGACGATCCCTGTGAAGCTTGAAAGTGTGATTGCCGTGTGCCCTTTAGTGCCGGCATCTGTGTGAAATCGCTCTCGCAGACAAAGGAAATTAATGCCTAGTTCTGTTGGGGATTAATCTCGTCTTGCTGGGTTGTGTTAGATACATAAAAGCTCAACAGGCTTGTTACTAACATATTGAGTTTATAATTTCATATTTATATTGTATCACAATGTTAATGTGTGCCATGTCTTCTTAAGGAAGTGTGTGTAATTTTTGCCACACATACCAATTTATACTTTTCAATAGATAAACACTCTTTTGCCTGATTGGATTAGGCAGGGTAACTATATATGTGTGTGTATATATATATAAGGTGCATTCAAAAAGTAACGAGCCGGAGGCTGGAATGCGCAAACCGGTGAAGACCTCGGCTAATCGTGGCGTGTGCAACGAGGTGTGGTTCCGACCAGAGCATGGAAGGTCACAGCCCGTCGCTAGAGGGCACACGTGCACGCACGTGACGATACAAAGCGAGCAGCAGCATGCATCAATCGTCCAACGCTGCCAGTCGCATTGCAAACAGTGACAAGGAGGCGTCAAAAGAAGAGCAAAGAGATGTTGTTCGGTTTCTGACAGCGGAAGGAGTAGGGGGAACGGACATTCATCGCCGAATGTCACGAGTGTACGGCGAACACTGCATGTCCCTTGCAAGGGTCAAGGCGTGGCACAAGCGCTTCAGGGAGGACGGGTGTCGTTAGCCGATGATCCCCGGTCTGGGGCACCACCCTGCATTACCGATGACAACGTCCAGTTGGTTGATGCACTCATTACCCAGGATCGACGAGTGACGGTGAACGCCATAGCCGCCGTGGTCGGATTGAGCATCGGATGTGTGCACACCATCATGAAGGAACTACTGCACTTGCGCAAAGTGTGTGCCCAATGGGTGTCCCACCGTCTTCAACCACACCAGGAAGCATGTCGAATGGCCCACTGTCTTGGTCATCTGCACCGCTATGCGAGGGCACGAGTGGTGGCTGGAGAAGAGTCATGGTGTCATCACTTCGAACCTGAATCCAAACGACTAAGCCTCCAGTGTCACCACCACCCAAATAAAGGCAAGGCCATCCACAAAAGTGCAGGAAAGGTAATGCTGACGTTCTTCTTTGACCAAGATGGCCCACTTCTGATACACTTCATGCCGCACAGGACAACAGTGAATTCCCAGCGTTACTCGCAAACCTTGCCCACCCTTCGCCAAGCGATCAAAACAAAACTACCAGGCAATCTCACCCGTTGGGTCATTCTGCTCCACGACAATGCAAGACCCCATACGGCCAACACAGTCGCGGCACTCCTGAAGAAATTCAAATGGGAGGTTCTCGGCCACCCTCCATACAGTCCAGACCTCTCTCCCTGTGATTATGCCATGTTTGGTCCCCTGAAAAGGGCTCTGCGAGGCCAACGATTCACCTCGGACGCCGACGTCCAGCTGTACATGCGGAACTGGTTCACATCGCAGCACAGGGAATTTTATGAGACAGCCATTCACCGCCTCGTGTCACAGTGGGAATAGTCCCTCAACAGCCAGGGCCAATACTTCTAACATACAGGTACTGGTTTCTGTAATTATGCCTCCGGCTCGTTACTTTTTGAATACACCTTTTATATATATACTATACACTGACCGGCACGAAAAACTCAACACACAATAAATGATGTGTAATCATTGTGTAATTATCTATTTAATCAAAGTGAAGAACTTGAACCTCATTTTTTAGACGGGGTATGTTATTGTCATTGCTCTGCGAGCAAATAATGAAGTGTCGATTGTTGATTGCACTAGCCTCAATTGTTTTTTCCCGCGCAACCTGGAAAACACATCACTAGATGTGAGCCAATAATGTGTTCCCGCTCTTATAGCGCTTATTGTTGGACTCAATATTGTTCCCTTTTCAATCACACGTATTTGTAGGACTTTTCTGTGATTATAGTTATCAGCTTTCTGGAGCAAACATGCCATTAAGCCCTGAACAAGCTGCAAAAGCTGTTGCTTTGGTGGAAGATGGTCGCAGCATGCATTATGTTGCAGAAGTGTTGAGGACTACACCTTCCACGATTTCCAGAACCATACGAAGGTACAGGGAAACTGGAGGCTTTGCGAGGAGACCAGGAACAGGCCCGAGAAGAGCAACATGGGAGAGAGATGACCGCTTCTTACAACTTCAAGTTCTCCGCGACTGTCACACCACTGCCATTGAAGCACGAAATAGACTTCACCAAGTTCGAGAGGTCGATTTTAGTTAGAGAACCGTCCGAAGAAGATTTGAAGAAGCCAATCTTCAATCCAGAAGACCAGCTACAGGCCCAGAACTCACCAGAGAACATCGCACAGCTCGACTACGTTTTGCATGGGAACATCATGGCTGGACAGTACAACTATGGGAACAAGTGTTCACCAATGAGTCGCGATTTGGCCTCCGATCACCTGACGGAAGAGAGAGGGTCTGGAGAAGACCAGGGGAGAGGTATTCCCCTTGCACATTCTCATCCAGGATGCCTTTTCAGGGTGGTTCTGTGATCGTGTGGGCAGGAATCACTACGGCTGCAAGGACGGATTTAGTCTTCATGGTGCATAGGAGCCTACCGCACATCGGTATGTGGAGGAAATCCTTCTGGAGCATGTTGTGCCTTTCGCTCCTTTTATTGGTGATGATTTCACACTAATGCAAGACAATGCACGCCCACAAGTGGCGAGAGTTGTTGGAGAGTTCTTGGGTGAAGCATGGATTCATGTTATGGCTTGACCTGCTCGAAGCCCTGATTTGAATCCTATTGAGCACGCTTGGGATCGGCTGGGGGAGAAGAGCCCGTCAGCGCTATCCAGAGACCCTACAGGACCTATGGAATGCCCTCCTGGAAGAATGGGAGATGATTCCTCAACAGGACATTACAGCATTAATCAGGAGCATGCCTGAAAGTTGAATGCCGTTATTGGTGCAAGAGGTGGCAATACACGTTTTTTATGATGCGAACAGAGGTCTCCGAGGTCTGTGAAGTAAACTATGAAGCGTATAAAATCAAAACAGAAGTACATTACCTTTATGAGCTTAATCAAAATTTCCTGATCTTAAGGCGTTCTTTCCTTGAAGTGTGCATTTCTGGCTTGATTCATTAAATTTGTTTATATTTTTTTTTCATTGTTAGACACCTTTATGGAACCGTACTACAATTTTTCATAATCATATAGTAGATAAGTGTCATAAAAGTTTCATAAATTTAAAATATATTTCAGTTCTTGTAAGAAATTGAAGTGTTGCATTTTTCGGGCTGGTCAGAGTATATATATAATCACACACTTACCTGAAAAAAAAATTGCATGTGTTCATAATATTGACTGATAAAAGGGTGATTTTAGGATTAATGATTGATAATATTTTTACATGCACTTTCTTTCAGAAAAGTGTGTTAAATATATAGTCGACCCACCTAATCTAATAGGTCAAAAACATGTTGACTGACTGAAAAGTATAAATTGATTGTTAGTACAGCAGCACTGAAAAAATGGCACAAAACTTCACAGTTTCCACTCATCAATCAGCTGAGAGCTTGAACCTGAAAGGTTTAAACATGAACGCATACAATAAATACTTAATTTCTAACCTTGGAACTGTAGCAGCAGACATAACTGACCAGATGTCTGCATAATACAGCATGGATTTAACCATGTTCTTAATCTTGTATCCGTATTGACTCACAATATGTAGATACAGTAGCTTATTTTATGTCGGCCAAGTCAATACAAAATATTTAAAAAAAAACACAGTCTATATAAGGACTATGCATATCAAGTGTATCTGCTCTTCATCAGCTGACTTAATGCACAAGCCCTTTTATCCACACTACAAAATGGGGGCCAATAACCTCGATGTTAGGCCCCTTAAAACTATTATTATTAATAATAATAATAATAAGCTTACAGAATCACTTGGAATAGGTATAACAAAAAATCAATATCTCGGAAAGCAAAACTTAGACATTATAATACAGTAATCAAACCGGAGGCGTTATATGCATCAGAAACCTTGATCATTGGTGGCAAATCTTTAACCAAAGAGATTGAAAAACAAGAAAGGAAAATTTTACGAAAAATTTTTGGCCCAGTTTTTATAGAGGGAATCTGGAGGAAAAAGTCATCCCAGGAAATATATCGCCAATGTGAAAAAATGTCTCATACTTTTCGGAAAAGACGATTGAAATTTTACGGGCACATTATCAGAATGAACAATGGCAGATTGACTAAAAGAATTCTCAACTTGGCCCTCTCACTAAAAACCAAGAACAGCTGGCTACGTGAAATTGAAACAGATATCCAGGAAATCAACATTTCAGACAATATTATACAGGACAGATGCAAATTCAGAACCCTAATCGACAATCACCAATTTGAAGACAAACCCAACACCAGGGCCACCATAACTTGGACAGAAGACCGAAGAAAGGCGCTCAGCGAGAGGATGAAGAGATTTTGGAAGGAAAAGAAGGCCAACACATCAGCTAAACAGGTTCAACCGTGCTCCTGAGTCGGGCATAACGATGCAAGAATAAGAATAATAATAATACATAATGAAAAGAACTTAAGAAAAACAAACTGCACACTGTTATATCATGCATTAAAAATTAATGTAACACAGAATACTGACATCTAAAAACACCATGTGGTTTTTTGTTTTGCTTGTCTTTATTAGAGGTTTTAAAGCGGCAATGAAATGTAACGCTCGTTTAAATGTAACTCAACTGATTTATTTAACACTAAATACATGAACTGCTTAAATGCGTTGTGCCGTGAACAGATCATAAAACGAACTGTTTAACAGTTAGTTGAGGGCGCTAGTTGCGCCTATCGATCAGGATGGAGGTCGATACCGGCGGGTGCCGAATCTCACCAACACTTCCCCTCGACCAACAGCTGGAGTCATCCGGTCTCATGTGGTCTCAAGCCAAGGCTTTGAGCACATTTCTCGTGCTTAGGCCTTGACAATCCTTTTGTCAATATGTCGGCAGGCATCTCATCCGGTGGAGTGTACTCCACCGAAACCACCTTTTTGGCCACGGCATCTCGGACGAAATGGTGCCTGATGTCGATGTGCTTCGTCCGTGAATGAAACATAGGATTCGACGTCAGCTTCTGCGCACCTACATTGTCGTTCTTCACTGGGACAACATCTATCGGTTTTCCGAAGTCTTTCAGGAGTTTCCGCATGTGTAGAGCTTCCTTGGTTGCTTCTGTCAAGGCCATGTATTCGGCCTCCGTCGACGACAGGGCCACAGTAGGCTGCTTCCTGGACTCCCAACTCACTGCAGCGCCGCCTAGTGTGAACGCGTATCCGGTGTACGATTTTCGATCAACCAGGCAGTTTCCCCAGTCAGCGTCCACGTACATCACCGCTGGATTTGGAGTACATGAGGCAGAGATCACGTGTGTTAGCGAGGTATCGCAAGACACGTTTTGCAGCCTTCCAGTGCTGCTGTCCATGACAGTCGTTTAACTGAGAGAGAGAACTGACTGCATGGGATATGTCCGGCCTCGTTCCCACTGACAGGTACATTAGAGCTCCTATCAACTGTCGGTAGGGGACGCTCTCCGCTTGTACGCAAGGGTTCACGTCTTCCTTCTGCAGCTTCGTACTTGGATCAATGGGAGTGCTGACAGGCCTGCACTCTGCCATTCCGAATCTCTCCAGGACCTCGTCTATGTATCCTTTCTGGCTGAGTTTCATCTGGTTGGCGCTCCTCTCGAACTCCAGCCCCTGACAATACCGCACGTCCCCCAAGTCCTTGATCTCGAACTTGGTATTCAGATAGTCTCTCACCACGTCGATCTTCTTGTCGTCTCGAGCCATGATCATCATGTCGTCGACATACATGATTATATAAATCCTATCTTCGACCGGTCCGATGTGGTACATGCATGGATCTGCATCCGAGCGAGTCGCCTTGAGATTTTTCATCTCTTCCTCGAGACGGTGATATCAAGCGCGTCCTGCCTGTCGCAGTCCGTACAACGCTTTGCTTAGTGAGCACATCATGTCACGATTGGTCAACTTCTCCAGCATCTCATCTGCGGTCTTTCGCACAGTCTCGTCAACCGACTCGTCTTGAACGGTATGGGCAAGAACGTCCTCGAAGTGGTCCGGGGCCTCCATGAAGATTTGCTCCTCGACTTCTCCATTCAAGCACGCCGTCTTGACGTCTAGCTGTCGGATCTTCAGATTATCTTGTACAGCTAACGCCACCGCAGTCCTTGTTGTGCTCAGCCTTGCGACTGGAGCGAACGTGTCGTGAAACTCTATTCCTGGTCTCTGCGTGAAACCCCTCGCTACCACGCGCGCGCCTTCCGCTTGCTGATAGTGCCGTCAGGGTTTAACTTATTCCGGAGAACGAATCTGCTTCCTATCACACGTTGCCCCTTGGGACGGTCGACCAGCTTCCACGTATTGTTCCGAATCAGTGAAACTGCTTCTTCTGACATGGCTTCGATCCACGCAGGTGAGTCCTCTCCGGAGATAGCCTGGGTCACTGGGATTTCAGCGACGTTAGCCGCTTCCCCTGGTCGATCACCGTAGTTCTTGCGGGGTCGCCCAGATTTTCCAGTTCTAATCAAACGAGGCCGTCCGCCTCTTCTCCTAGATAATGCCGCTTGTTGCTCATCGGATTGGATCTCCGGTTCAACAAAGTAATCGTCGGCAGGAAAGCCAATGATGCCATCGGGGAATTCCCATTCAGCAACATCAGGTTGGTTTTCTGGCAGCACTTCGTCTCTCGACACCAGCTCGAACTCCAGTTCATGGATCGGATCCTCTGGTTCAATGCGTACTTTGTCCGGAGAGTCACGCGGGAACAGATCATCGACTGATTTCTTGGGCGCGGTCATCTCCTCACGAAAAACAACTCTCTCGTGACCTCGATCTTCTTCGTTTCAGGAATCCAGATACGGTAAGCCTTCGACTGCTCCGAATATCCAACAAAAATTCCCTCTTTTGAGTGAGGGCTAAACTTCCCCTTGTTTGGGGTCTTGTCCAGGCAGAACACCTTGCTCCCAAAGTCCTTGAAATAGTGTGCAGTCGGAGTTCTGCCGAACCAGCGCTCAAATGGAGTCTTCCCGTTTAGCTTTTTGGTTGGACATCGGTTCCTCAGATAATTTGCGGTGTTGATCGCCTCCGCCCAGAATGTCATCGGTAGGCCAGATTGCAGGAGTAAACATCGTGCTGCCTCTTCAAGAGTCCGATTTTTCCTCTCGGCCACACCATTTTGTTCAGGCGTATATGGTGTTGTGAGACGGCGCTCGATCCCCTCAGATTTCAAGAACTCGTCAAATTCCCTGTTGACATATTCACGTCCATTGTCGGGCTGTACGCACTTTATTTTCAGACCGTGCTGCTTCTCGACGAAAGCCTTGTACTCTCGGAACATTTGCAACGCCTCGCACTTCGTCTCCATAAACCGCACTGCGCCAGAATTTATTGAAGGTCATTACTCAAGAACTGATCTGGAGATGAACCAAGACCCCAGAAAATAAATGAGTGGATGAAAATTTTTATTTATTAAAATTTTGAGAAATATGGGAAAAACTGTATGGAAATGAGTGAAATACTATAGATCTTATGCATTTATAAAAGGCGAGAAAGTAGGAATGATTTAAAGATGAACATGTATTCCATTATATGAATGTGGGAGGTCCATATTACGAGAAACATCACGCCACTTGAAGCGAGAGTTACGTCATGAGAGAGGGGAAGAGACGAAGGTCGAACTGCGGACGGAAGTGAGGAGAGGTGGTTGGAGTTACGTCACACCACGAGAGGAGAGGCAGAGAGACTGGAACTTGAGGAGTGCGGAGAACAGGACGAGAAAGTTCTTTCCAATTTGAGATTTGAACGAGACAAGACCTCGAGCAGAAACGAGTTTTCTTATAATAGTGCTACGGTTCATAAAAGTTGGAAGCAAGGAAGAGTGCAATTCCAGAACTTACAGTAACTTAGGAGCAAGTTATTCCTATAAAGCAGAACGGAACAGTACAACCATATATTGCAGTGCTTATGCAAAGTTGTTCCACATAGCTTGAAACATTTCGACGAGAAGCTATTCAGTATTTCTACGTGTAAAAGCTTATTTGAACATTACATTGAAAATGCAAGTTAAAAGTCAGCAACGGGGAGGTCTTAATTATATTGCCAGAAATATGAATATTACCATGTGCTAAGCTAAAAGCATAGGGAAGTGAAGACTACAAGGATGTCAGTTGAATTCCAGATTCACTAACATGAAAGGCGCAACAAAATATCAACGCAAAGCGCAACATCACCGAGCAAAACTCATACTTTTCTACGAGAGTTTTAACACATCTTGAGATACGAAAACGCTTGCATAAACGACAATATTCCACCATGATGTCTATTCTGAAGAAAACCTATGTCTATTCTGAAGAAACCAGATGTCTATTCTGAAGAGATGGAGATTCGAAGCCGGTCTACTTGCAGTGAACGAGAGACGGAGAGCTGGCGGAGCTGTTCACGGCGAGGTCATTCACCACGAGTCCAGCTGGCTCTGTCACAAACCGGTCTTCATAGCTGTGGGCGATGCTATGGAACACGACAAATTTGGTTTGGGAGGAGAGATGCAGGTATTTTCAACAGTCCAGAAGCCAGCACAAGGTAGTGAAGAAATTGTCTTTTATCATGTAGAATTGTAGTTATGTTCAGTGATTATCCAATTGACCAACCGCATATTTTTCAACAGTATTTTTCAACAGTATTTTTTTAACTGCATTATTTAAAACGTATAATTTTGTCAAAGTAATTAAATTTGTGTAGATCTTGTTATAGTGATTTTTCGTATTTTTCTACGGAGTTATTTGCCTTGTTCTTGAAAATTTCAGTCACTTGGACGAAATTTTGGCATGATAATGCTATTAACACTAAGGTTATATTAAAGTAAAATCGTGTAACATTTTTCATATTTGCGTTAGATTGAATGTAATTAAATCTGTTTTATCGCAGCGATGGAATATAAATGAATTGTTCAGAGGAACTATAAACAAATTGTTTAGAGGAATATGAAGCAAATTATTTAAAAGAATGTAGAGTGAACTATTTAAAAGGAATAGAACGTTGAACGAAGTAAAGAAGGAGTAAGATTGTAATTGAAGTAAAATGAAGTTTATTGGAGCAAATTTAAGTACAGTATATTTAAGAAGTAACGTCACGAAGTGTAAAGAATATTTCGACAACTCATGATGTTGATTCGAGTGTCAGAAATTTATTATGAACGAAAGTATTACGAAAAGCTTATACACATATGTCTAATGAGATTTAGAGCGTTAAAAAGCATAGATGAATTTGTTAAACAAATATATTCATGGAAGGAAGTCAAACTTATATCTTTTGTTAAGAATATGAATATTTACTGATATTTCTTGAAAAGTTGTAATAAAATGTAAAGCTGAATTTAAACACGTGAAAAAGAAAGTTAACAAAGTTAAATCACAGGGTGATCAGAAAGTGAAAGTACAACGATTTATTACAGAAATGGAATTATGAGCACGAGGCGAAGTTATATCAGTATAGAGGAGAAATGTTAAAGTAAAGGAAGTATATGTATTGAAGTGGAAGTTTATAGTTAAATTACCGTGCAAATTAAGGAGAAATAAACGTAAAAGGAGTTACGTAATTTTACGAAGGGAGGCCGAGGAGTCTCTAAGTTTTTCTAGTATTGATTGCAATAATTGTGAAGTTATGTGAGTGTATTGAAGGAAGATTCTGTACAGGGTGTTTAAGAGAGAAAGTAATTGTTGTATAATTATGAAGGAGGAGTGTGGAAACGAAGGTTAATGCCGTGCACGTCCAGTATTCACGTTTATCAGAAGATTGTTAACTCAGTAAAGAATTTCAGAACTTATTTCAGTATTTCATGATAAAGAGATAAAAGTAAAAAGGAACAGTGCTTAGCTTAAATGTTTGTCACTTATGTTCAATTGATTATGACGAGTATTTATTACTTTCAACACGATAGTTGCGGTGTATGTTTGGATTTGATGTTTAAGAAAATTGAGTAGATGAAAGACTTATTGGAGGAAGAAAATTTAATCTTCGACATTATGAAGTGTAAAATTTGAGAGATTCATAAAGAATGTATATATGCACATAGTTCATGAATAATTTTTGATTAGATATGGAACTACGGTTCATAGTTGAAGCGGACCTGTATAAAATAGGGCAATACTTAGTAACACGCCGTTTCACATTTTTTAACGATATTAATGCCACGTGCAAATTTATTTTTGCAGTTATTTTTGTTGAAGTGTCAGGGAGACACAATATTCAGGAAGGAAGCCAGTTTTTTATACTTGTTTTTTTTAGCTTAATAAACGGCTGGCGCTTTTTAGCGACTTAGTCAACTTCTATCTAAACTGATACCGTTTTCATTGTCGTCATCGTCGAAAATAGTACTACGAGGTATAGATACAGGCGCTCACTATAGATTAAACCTTATCACCCCTCGAGATCGGAGTTTCTCGATTTGCTCTAAATGTAAATGATAGTAGAAATTTGTACCTTGTCTAGTAGTACTATTTTCTTTACGAATAATATTTATCCTGTATGTTCCTGAAATTCCCAATTTTACTTAGTAGGCATGGTAAGTTTGTGAGCTGGGTAACTTACATGTCTGCAATCCTTTTTCGAGCTGTGGATATAAGTACTGATGGGTTTCTTCGGGCGCAGTACCTCTGTCCATCTCGAGTAGTCGTCCGTAAATGTGATCATGTACTTGGATCCACCGTTCACATAACACCCACAGGGCCACAGACGTCTGTGTGAACAATATCGAGCTTGCCGGTCACACGATTTCACTCTTTCGGGAAAGGTATTAGTCATTTTGCATTTCGTGCAAATGTCACACGTTAGATCTCCACACCTCCCTTTTAGTTGCACACCTCGAATGGATCCGCTCTTCACTGCCGTATCGAGATCACGAAAGTTGACGTGACCCATCCTTCGATGCCACAGCTGCGCCACATTCTCGTCGCGCTTGTCTTCTGACACTGCGTTTCGACATTTTTCCAGTGGGGTGCCCTGTACATAGTACAGATTGTCCTTGCGCTGTGCAACTAACCTCGTCAGTCCATTCTGGTCAAAAACTTCCGCCTTCTCTTTGCCAAAAACAACCGAGAAACCACGGTCTGTCATCTTCGAGACTGATAAGAGATTAGTGCGGATCTCAGGAACGTGCAAAATCTCATTGAGAGTAACGTTGCAAGTTTTACCGTCTACACTTGTTGCAATTTTTGCAGTTCCTCGGGCCTTTATCTCTGCGGTTGCGCTGCTCGCTAACTTCAGCTTGCCAGTCTCGCCCTTGTCCATCTCTGTAAACACAGTCGCATCACCGCACAGATGAGATGTGCACCCTCTGTCGAGACACCACAGGTTTTCTACGCTGCTCGTCGCGATCTGGCACGTATCAGGTTACTCAACTGATAAGAGTGACGCGTCCGACAGCTGATTTTTGTTGACCTTAACATTGCAGTCCACTGCCTTATGTCCCTTGATTCCGCACTTCGAGCATTTGGACGGAAACGATTTCTCCTTGTCACTCTTACCACCGGAGTAGCCGTGGTTTTTGTTTTGAGGCTTCGACTGTGGTTTCCTTGAAGGACCTTTCTTCTTCACGTACATGGCGCCTTGATTTTCCATCGGTGTTGACTAGCCAACTCTGGCATCGTGTTCTTCGATTATCTTCGTACGTAGATCTCGTGCTTCGGTAGATCGTCCCGGCTCTCGATGGCAATTCTGTAATTTTCAAAACTTTCCGGCAAACTGTACAGCATCATATGGTAAGTTGGTCTGGGTTAATAACTACGTCCATGTCAGCCAACTTGTCGACACAGTCAAAGTAGTTGTTGAGGTGCTCACGGATGTCGCCACCTTCAGTCATCTTTTGCAAGGTTAGACTCTTCAACAACGTGGCCTTGCGAGCCGGCCCCTTCGACTGAAACGTATCCTCAAGTTTCTGCCATATCTCGCTTGATGACCTGCAGTTCTTCACCAACTTGAGCTGGCTTGGTCCAATGGATAGGATTAGGTCTGACATGGCCTTTTCATCCCTAGTCGTCCACTCGGTCACTTGGGCTGCATTGTCATCACCCGGCTCGGGTTTGACGATCTTGCGGTTGACATAACCCCACGCGTCATTCTTTATCAGAATGGCGCGCATTTGCATTTTCCAGGTGTCGTAATTATCGCGCCCTAAGGCCTCGATGCGCACTGCACCGTTTGAATTCATTGTCTCACTTCAATCGTGCCGCGTGTTTAATGTCCGGAACACTCACGATTGTTCACAATGAATTTGCTGTGCCGCGTGTTATTGTTTGAAACACTCACAACCGGCCATACACTTTGCGTCGCGTGCTATTGTCCGGAACACTCGCAAATAGGCCTACGGAATTTTGTGTCACGCGCGTTTGTACACAACTCGCACGTTAAGCACGTTTTCTTGCGTCACGTGTTATAGTCCAAAACACTCCCAATAAGCCAAAATTCGTGTCGCGTGTTATTGTCCAAACACTCGCGATTGGCTTTTTCACTGTTCACTCACGATCAAGCACACAATATTCGAGAAGACGGCGTTTGTTCCTTTTCGCTTTGTCGATGTCCAGAAGTTTCTCGAAGGAGCAAGATGTCTGCCGATTCGACGCGTTCTTCTCTTTGTCTCCGCTTGATCCCGATGTTTCCAGTTTCCAGTTAATTTAAATCTGAGCCAATCGTTCTGGGTCCATAACCTATTAGAGGTTTTAAAGCGGCAATGAAATGTAACGCTCGTTTAAATGTAACTCAACTGATTTATTTAACACAAAATACATGAACTGTTTAAATGTGTTGTGCCGTGAACAGATCATAAAACGAACTGTTTAAAAGTTAGTTGAGGGCGCTAGTTGCGCCTATCGATCAGGATGGAGGTCGATACCGGCGGGTGCCGAATCTCACCAACAGTCTTGTTATTATCAATGATTTCTTCTATTGAACCTTCGCTGAGAACTCCCACTACATTTTCTTCACTAGTTAAAAATTAAAATACATATTTAAAAAAAAGCACAGTGTGTTGTAAATTTTTCTTGATAATGGTAAGAACTCGCTCTACCCTTGTGTGCTTCCACTTGTTGTTACTTGCAATGTGTAAAATTCATTATAAGATAAATGAGCCAAAGAATCAACTAAAGTGCTTGGCATTCGGGTAGTTTTATATAAGGACCTTCTGTTACCAACGTGATCAATGCATGATACTGTATGGTATGCGCAACCGCCATCTTGAAATTATAAAATATAAGAATAAATAACTCTCAACTTACAAGCTACAGTAATAAAAATTAGAGACAAGGTAAGACCATATGTGTGGGGCCTGTATGGCCAATGCAAAAGAACACTCTGTATATACTCGTACATTCAGGATGGTGAATGTGCCAACTATTAGAACATTGGAATCTATATCAGAAAATCATTGCAAAACCAAGCCGAATCTTGGCAAGAGATGAGTACCGTATAAGGGTTCTCACTTGCGTTAGTCAAATGATGATCACACTGCATATAGCACACAGCAGCCATCTTGAAATTTCAAAATAAACCTATAACTTTTAGCATCTTAGAGCTATAATAATGCAATTTAGAAATAATGTAGAACCTGATCGGTCACTTTATATGACCAAAGACAAAGAACGCTCTCTCCATAGATTCAAGAGGGTGGCTAGGCATACTATTAAAATGTACAAATTAGTAACTTGGGATATAATTGCACAATTGAGACAACCTAGTCGGAGAAGAATTTTATTTAAGAGGCCTCGCTAGCGCTACTTGTAAATTTATCACGCAGAACATAGCATGCAGTAGCCATCCTTAAATTACATAATTTAAAAATAGGTAACACTCTCTCTTTTACAGCTACAACAGCAAAAATTACGGATAAGGTAGAACCTAATATGTGGCTTCGTATGCCCAAAGCAAAATAGCAGCGACTCCAAATTTTCAAAACGATGCTTGGTGCACTATTAAAACGTAATAATGGAATATTCAGAATTTAATTGTGCAATTAAAACAAAACTTAGTAAGAAAGAAGGTTCAAATGACATTGCTGAAATAGGCCATAAGAAAAAAAAACTGAATGTAACGAGCAGTGGTCATCTTGAAACTGTAAAATACGATGGTTAATAACAAGTATTTTGAAGCCTCAAAAACGAAAAATAGTAGTAATGTAGAACCTTGTAAGTGGCTTCCTGTGACTAAGTCAAGAGTTCAGCGACCCCATACATTCATGTTGGCCGCTGGGACTATTCTTAAAACTTGAGTATCCTTAGCTCTATGATATACTTGTAATAGCAGAATTAATGGGAAATTTGGTGAGGGAAGAGTTGAAGAGATAGAAGCCATTATTTCAGTGTTGCCTAGTTCAAATAAAGAAAGCTTTCCAATTTGTGTTGACTGACTGGAAAGCTCTCTGCATTATGAGGGAGAAGTACCATTTAAATGACCTTGCTAGCATTACTCGTAAGAATATCACACTGAATATAGGATGCAGCAGCCCTTTTGAAAATATAACCTATTAATATTGGTAATCCACTATTTATTACAGTTACAATGATGAAACTCGGCAAGTATATAGTGTCATATAAGAGGCTTTCTCTGCGTAAGGTACAAAATCAAAGATTCCATAAATTTCAAAATGGTGGATGGATGTACTTTTCTAATGTTAGAATCAATTTCTCTGGATGCATAGTGGAATTACAAAGCGAGCTTAGTTAATGAGTCCAGACATTGCAGGGTACAGCTCTTAACATTCATCTCAAGAATATTTAAAACAGAATGTAGGTTACACCTTGTTTTGTAATTTAATCATACATACCTTTGAGAGTCCAAAATTATGCTTTTGTGTATTTGATGCCCTTTAAACTACAGCACTTAGTAGACACTGGGGTGCTGGAATTTTGCCCTGGATGGGGATCGATCAACATGCCAGGAAGTTAATTGGCACGGGTCGAGCATTTCAGTACACTCAAATGTCAACCGACTATGCCAGTCAGTACCTAAGCTATGTGCACTGCAAATAAGAGCCTTACTGCTGCAGCACGCAGTCAGCCATTATTAATATTATTATTATTGATAACAATAGACAAACAAATAAATACCACATGCCTATGTCTTACTTTCACTCACAAGGGAACTGTCCATAAGGGCATATTGAAACCCACAATGAAATTTCGTAGAGATGATGAGGAAACCATAAATTGGCGATGTACAAAATATTAGCTGCCATTGCGAACTGGAAGGTCCTGAAATCGGCACGGAGATTCCTAATAGGATTACACGCGCTAGCATATAGCTCGGCGTGGACAGCCCTGGTGACCAGCTGAAGCGTGCGCGTAACCTTGAGCGCTCTGTGCTAGGCAGTTAACACATGTTCCTTTGAGAGAGCAGTCACGAATCCGGCTAATGTTCTAGACATTTAGAGTATGCATTACGTTATTTCCGTGAGAAAGATGCTTGATGAAATTTAATTCCTTTTACAGAAACAATTAAAATTAAAACTAAAAAAAACAAAATTTGATGAAAAAAATAAAAATTGAAAATAAATATGCTTCCAAAAATTAAATTAATAATCTTATCAAATTACAATCAAAATTAAATAAGCTTTTACAGTTAAAATAAATATGCTTACAAAATTAGAATTATACATAAGAATTATACAAAAATAAAATAACATATAAAAATTAAAAAGATAACACAAATAAAATTTATAAATTAAAATTAGGATAAAATAATTAAATAAATACAAATAAAATATATTAATAATAGTTCTGCCCTATAAAGGGTTAATACAGTACATGTTATTCAGATAGCTCAATGGTAGTGATGTGATAGTGTATGAGAAATGAGGGAGAAACTATGTTGTTGTTGCTGCTTATTTTAGGTGCTGCGACATCGTGGTCATATCTATCTATCTATATATATAAATCACAAAGTTTGTCTGTCTGTCTGTCTGTTATGTATACAAATCTACACCGTTTCACCGATCTGAACCAAAATTTGTATACTTACCCTTTGGAACCCTGCGGGTAACCCCGTCAACATTAAATTTCGGACAGACCACCCCATGCCCTGCATTTAGGCCCTTTTGCACAAATCTTCACCGTTTCACCGATCTGAACCAAAAGTTGTATATTTAACCTTTGGAACCCTGCGAGTAACACTGTCCACTTGAAATTTCGGACAGACCACACCATTCCCTGCATTTAGGCCCTTTGGTCCAAATCCACACCGTTTCACCGATCTCAACCAAAATTTGTATATTTACCCTTTGGAACCCTGCGAGTACCACTGACCACTTAACATTTCGGACAGACCACCCCATTCCCTGCATTTAGGCCCTTTGGTCCAAATCTACACCGTTTCGCCGATCAGAACCAAAATTCGTATTCTTACCCTTTGGTGCCCTGCGAGTAACACTGTCTGCTTGAAATTGCGGACAGACCACTCCATTCCCTGCATTTAGGCCCTTTGGCCCAAATCTATACCGTTTCACCGATCTCAACCAAAATTTGTATATTTACCCTATGGAACACTGCGACTAACACTGTCTGCTTGAAATTTCGGACAGACCACCCCATGCCCTGCATTTAGGCCCTTTTGCACAAATCTTCACCGTTTCACCGATCTGAACCAAAAGTTGTATATTTAACCTTTGGAACCCTGCGAGTAACACTGTCCACTTGAAATTTCGGACAGACCACCCCATTCCCTGCATTTAGGCCCTTTGGTCCAAATCCACACCGTTTCACCGATCTCAACCAAAATTTGTATATTTACCCTTTGGAACCCTGCGAGTACCACTGACCACTTAAAATTTCGGACAGACCACCCCATTCCCTGCATTTAGGCCCTTTGGTCCAAATCTACACCGTTTCGCCGATCAGAACCAAAATTCGTATTCTTACCCTTTGGTGCCCTGCGAGTAACACTGTCTGCTTGAAATTGCGGACAGACCACTCCATTCCCTGCATTTAGGCCCTTTGGCCCAAATCTATACCGTTTCACCGATCTCAACCAAAATTTGTATATTTACCCTATGGAACACTGCGACTAACACTGTCTGCTTGAAATTTCGGACAGACCACGCCATTCCCTGCATTTAGGCCCTTTTTGCACAAATCTACACAGTTTCACCGATCTGAACAAAAATGTGTATACTTACCCTTTGGAACCCTGCGAGTAACACTGTCTGCTTGAAATTGCGGAGAGGCTACTCCATCCCATGCATTTAGGCCCTTTGGCACAAATCACCACCGTTTCACCGATCTGAACCAAACTTTGTATACTTACCCTTTGGAACCCTGCGAGTAACACTGTCCACTTAAAATTTCGGACAGACCACCCCATTCCCTGCATTTAGGCACTTTGGCACAAATCTACACCGTTTCACCGATCAGAACCAATATTCGTTAACTTACCCTTTGGTACCCAGCGAGTAACACTGTCTGCTTGAAATTGCGGACAGACCACTCCATTCCCTGCATTTAGGCCCTTTGTCCCAAATCTACACCGTTTCACCGATCTCAACCAAAATTTGTATATTTACCCTTTGGAACACTGCGACTAACACTGTCTGCTTGAAATTGCGGCGAGGCCACTCCATCCCTTGCATTTAGGCTGTTTGGCACAAATCTACACCGTTTCACCGATCTGACCCCAATTTTATATACTTACCCGTAGAACCCGACAAGTAACACTGTTCACTTTAAATTTCGGACAGACCACACTATTCCCTGCTTTTTGGCCCTTTGGCAGAAAACTACACCGTTTCACCGATCTCAACCAGATTTTACATAATTACCCTTTGGAACTCGACGAGTAACACTGTCCACTCGAAATTTCGGACAGACCACTCCATTCAACGCATTTAGGCCCTTTGGCACAAATCTACATCGTTCACCGATCGAAAACAAAATGTGTATACTTACCCTTTGGAACCCGATGAGTAACACTGTCCACTTTAAAATTTGGACAGGCCACTCCATTCCCTGCATTTTGGCCCTTGGCACAAAACTACACCGTTTCACCGATCTCAACCAGATTTTACATAATTACCGTTTGGAACTCGACGAGTAACACTGTCCACTCGAAATTTCGGACAGACCACTCCATTTCCCGCATTAAGGCCCTTTGGTACTGTCCCCGTTTACCTGGATAGTAGGCTGTCAGATATCCGCCCCCTCAATCGGATTGCCAATAGTCAATTGCACCGGCACAGCTACATCAATGAAAATGGCACTGACAGATACTATCGAGATAAGAGCACAGAAGTACACAGGAAATCATTGTGGAACACACCAAAATAAACGGGGGTTCATACTTACCGTTACTTACCTCTAATTATCTCGGGGTTTGAGTTGACAACAGGATCACTAAAAGTCTGTTCACACAATAACCTCCACCATGACATTTAAAAATGAGCCAAGACGAAGACGAGGACTTTGAACTGTACAAAAGCTTTATTTCTAATAAAGGGTATGATTTTACTAACACAACAAAATCAACGTGGCTATCAGTAGCCCAAGTCAATCTGACTACGTCCTCAGTAGGACTTGCAAAAATAATCATACAACATGATATAAAACATTCTAGCTCCCTTGAGCTCAAAATAACGTAATATTATTAACACAATTGGATTGGAAAAGGACGTCAGGGTGTGACATATATAAAGCATTTGGTTTCCTTTTAATAAACATGAGAATGGTATTTATAGTCGCAAGGCCGGAGTGTGTACGACCTCACTCTGATAACCAGATGTTGGCCCAGCTGCGAGCTAACCTCGAACCTGTTGCATACTGGTTGAATGGACTCCCTTCTCACCTGCTGTTACGTAACATACAGCTTGCTCTCTGAAGCTTTTAAATGTCTACAAGACAACTCACATTATATTTACGCAAATCTTTCAAGTACTTTGCTCACATCCTATTGGATCATTATATTAATTCCCTAAATTTGTTAACTTCAATCCAAATGTTTAATTAGCTCTTAAATGTTTATAACAAAATCACATAAATTATTTATAACAATTAGAAATTGTTTATAATATTTGTCAAAGACAATAAAAATATTATAAGCACGCCTTTAACATCACTCTCGTTTCACATTATTTTCAAAAATATTTACAGCAATTATTTACAATATTAACATTTAAATTGTTTAAATTATTAATTTAATAAATACATTGACCACATGTCCATTCGGTTGGTAATTTTCATAATCGTGATTAATATAATCGACCAATGAAGGTTAGTTATACATGTTAATGTCACAATCTGGTTTAATAAAGGTTTTAATAATGATTTGTGACGGCAACCTTCATTCAAAATCTTATCTCAAATTCTTTCAAAACTCGTGTTAATTCTAACAGTAAATCACTTGATTAATTTTCAACGAACTATGACAATCTTATTCCAGCGGAAAATCCTTCGCTAACAAGTTAATGCACAAACTGCATTACAAATATGCCCAAAATCATCATATATCAATCTATATGGTATTCAACTTTCACATAACTTACAAAACTTCCACAAATAATTCTTTAACATTTATTCCTGTGGGAACTTCCTTCATATTCAAGGGCATTATACTTCAGCGACTTTCAACACGCGCTGCACTAGCGATTATACATTCATAGTCCCACTTAAAATTTTTTATAATCATTAATTGTTTCAAAACTGTTTTTATTTAACCTTCGTGGATTTCATTCATGAACCGAAATGAAGTCAAAACTTGCCAATCACAAACAAATTTAATAGTGAATACGCTTATATACGCCTGTCTGGTCTATCCAAATTTAAGATTAACATCTTAAAAGAAATTGTAGTATGAAAATACTATCTTCAAATAAAGTGCTACTAAAATGCAAAGTAGTCGAATAGAATCCAATTAGACTGGGGAATGCAAACATCGTTCTATAAATCTCTAATTGAGAAAAACTCCTAACAAAAGTACTTGACTTTAATGCATTCAAAAATTCATTATTAAAGTTACTCTTTCACAAAAGTGTCTATAATGCAATGTTCATTCATAACTGACGATAAATGTCTGTGTTGCAATCAATACAAATAACGACTAGTATTTCCAAGATCGTCGACAACGTAAGAGATTTTAACGCTCTAAAATCATTTAAATGTTCTTCCTTCTTGATGATGACAGAAAATTGTTCAAAGTAATTAAACTGGGGTAGAATTACTTTAATAAAATGACACGCTGTCTGAATTTAAATCTGCCATTAAAAATCATTAACTTACAGTCAAATCGTGACTACAAAAAATATTAATTACTGAAAATCTAAATATCAGTCTCAACTGATTCAAAATCATTAACTATGCCCATGACAAAACAATGTCTTAATAAATCGTCGAAAAATGCAAAACTCATCAAGGTGTACTGAGAATAAGAATCTCAACAAGAAAATAGGGCAAAAATATGAGGATAAAAATATGGGAAATATGGTTGCTCAAACATCATTAGTAAACTCAAATACAATAAACGTTCACGACTACCTTATCTGCCGATTGACGTTCCAGAGGAAAATTCCCCAAAGAAGACTGATGATGGATCCATTTCACCACGTTAAAGCTGAGCTCCATCCTCGAAATAGGAAATAGCACCTTCGGAGAATCGAACTGCTTCCTTCTCCGTGAATCGCTCTGCTCCTCGAAGACGAATAGACATCCTTCCGGCAATAATCTTCTTTGTGAGTCGGGTCCACCCTGACCTCTCTTGAAAAATTCCCTGAAGTTCCAGTAGACAATCGCCATGAAGTTTTGTAGAAATTTCCGAAGAAATTATTCATATTCAGAGTATGAAATTGTTTCTATGGCTGTTCGATGGTATTCAGCCGTTAATTACGAAACATGGGTGTAGATGGTATTCACCGCATGTTCGCTTGTGTGGAATAGCAATTAGCGAAGTTCCATGTCGCTATCTTACTCCGTTGAAGTATGTCCCAATTGCAATAAGCGCCTTAGCCTTCCATCTGCTCTTCGGTTGTAGTGTTAGAAGAACAAACTGCCGTATTCAATTGCTCCATTATACCGTATTGTTCTGTAACCAAGCAATCTGAAGTCTTTCTATTCCACTCGCAGCGTCAGCCGTTGCGTTGATTCTGGCTATACGAAAGTGCTTCTCTTGAGGCGAGATAATCACTTTTCTCAGTCGTATAAAACTGCTAATATCTTTCGAACTAATCGGTCGAAATTGTTCAGCTTTTCTCTATAACTGCATGTAGCACTGCACAATACAATTAGCTTATCGTAAACCGCTAACTGTTCGAAGCTAAACTTGTAGAAGCTTTCCAAGGTCCGTTTCAACTTCACCTAGTTTGACTTGGATCTCGTTAATATAGTGGCCTCGCCACGCGTTATAAAGACGATTCTTTTCACTGCTGTTCACTTCGACGTCTCACTATAATGAATGTATAAGAAAAGAACTTTCACAAATATACTTCGATGCTCTGAGAATGAGATCTCAGAATAATCAGAGAACGAAAAGGGGCTCCTCTCTTCTGCGCAAGCCCTTTTATTAACTTCACGAGGGGCGTTTCCATCCCTTCCAAAGCGTGATACTACGTCATCGCTAGAAGTTCCAACTTCGTTAATACATGACGGATTTTCAAAATTCAAAAACTGAAAATAAATTTCACCAAAATTCCAAATCAATGCTTTTACTGCAAATGGATTTCCACAATTCTGCATTCCAAAAGTAATAACAATACCATAGTTTCAGCAATCTCCGTCTTCCTTTAAACTATCGTTGATTGGTTCATGCTTCTCCTCCAATAGCATAGTTTCTTCCTCAGCAGAATTCCTCGTTTCCTGCGACTGCGTCGTAAATCTTGGAACATTCTCGACTAAATACTGACGTCACTGAGAATCTCAGCTCAAGTAGCTTGCTGGCATAACATTTACGTCATCCGTG
Organism: Meconema thalassinum; assembly: GCA_946902985.2. NCBI lineage: Eukaryota > Metazoa > Arthropoda > Insecta > Orthoptera > Tettigoniidae > Meconema > Meconema thalassinum. The sequence goes on from OX336389.2 coordinate 550,358,975, forward strand.
CTTACGTCATGACTACCCACGTCATAACTATGACAGCCATAACTCTCCTTATAATTTCAAATATAGCCACCGTGGTCTCTACATAATTCAATTACGGGGGCAGTACAAATCTACATCGTTCACCGATCGAAAACAAAGTGTGTATACTTACCCTTTAGAACCCGATGCGTAACACTGTCCACTTGAAATTTCTGACATACCACTCCATTCCCTGCATGTAGCTCAGGAATTCCTCGGGGTTGCCAGCTTCCTAACTCACCAGTCATGAGCCCTTGAGGGTGTACCAGAAGTGGTGGGTCTACACACACCCTGCCTCTTTGAGGGCCTTGAGCAGAAGACAGGAGATATTATGAAAAGGAAAAGAGGCAGACCCCTCGAAGAATGAGGGTATCAGGAAAGATGAGACAAAGCCAATTAAGGCGGGAAATTGAAAGACTCCCTAGCCCTCGGATACCCTAATACAGTCTGGGTCGGAAGAGAACAAGAGTTGACCAAGGGAGGCCGACAGGAAAGAGAACTGAAATGAGCCCGGCACCAGGAAGTAGAAGCGATGCCAGACTCAGCTGGGGTTCCGTGGTCGCCAACCCACGTCCCACAAGTTGTGAGACCCTGGGGGGGGGGGTCAGTTGTGAGAATAGCTTGCTGATTCATCGTGAGGTGACTTGAGAGTACTTTCCGTGTTATCTCCTGCTGTCTATGCTGATGCCAGCACAGGGCCGTTGCGAAACAGTGAGTGATTCCCGGTCAATCTGTATAGGACGGGGAACCCCGAACGTGTGTCATCATATTTCGTCATCATCTGCGATCATCTCAGGTTCGTGCAGCTTGGACCTATATTCTTTGTCTTTGCCCAAGCCAGAAAATAAGGTTGAGACTTTGGAAGACATCGAAGCTAGACACCTGAATTACCTATATCAGTTTTAAAATAACACCATGTTCGTTTAGTAGTCATTTTTTCATTACCTTATTATTATCATCATAAGTGCAAATGACCTAGATGTTACGCGCATCATACCAATAATCACCGCCGCATAAAGTCTTTCTCGACTGTGATTTTTAAAATATTTATTTTTGGTTGGTTGGTTCTTAAGTTTAGGGGCTGCGACAACGCGGTCATGTAGCCCCGTGTACTTTGGGTGTGTGTAGAATCTGTCTGATAACCGGTGTTAATTGTGATGACTGTATTAGTGTGTGTTATCTGTTTTTTTTTAAATTTAAGTACAAACTGCAACTTAGAATTCTTCAAATAGTTCGTACTTTTGCCGCCAAGCGCCACCGTCAACGACTACTAGGCCAAGTTCGGAACTTAGCTACTAGACGCCACTGCAGTCGGCTCTTGGCATCGGACGTAGACATCTATGAGCGTTGTTTACCTATCCAATTTAGCTTCACACAGGTGTAATTAGTGGAAGGTTCAATAACATGCCATAAATCTGACATGGGACCGCCGGCTTTACTTCCCCTCCGAAGAAAGGCATACTGACGGATTTTTAACGCTCTTAAAATATCCGACGGCTTCGGCTGGGTTTGAACCCGCTATCTTGGGCATAGAAGCTCAGCATGCTACCAAATACGCCAGCGAAGCCGCCATATAGTTATTTTTATTACAGTACATTGTGTACATTATACGTTGAAGTGTCAATTCAATACCGGTAGTAGTTTCCCTTATCATCCTCATCATAAGAGCAAATGACCTACAGTAGATGTTACGCCCATTACACCATTAATCACCACACACAATAAGTCTTCCTCGCCTGTGAATTTTGAAAGATGTATTTCTATTACGGTAGTTTGTAAGTTTGACGTGTCAATTCAACAGTAGTTTTTATTATCATCCTTATCAAAAGGGCAAATGACCTAGATATTACTCCCTCATTGTCTTTGGGGGCAAATCACTTAGATTTTAAGTCCATTATATTTCTAAGGAGACCTTAAAACATTATCATCATTCCACCGGGCGAAGCCGGGTACTACTGCTAGTATATATATATATATATATATATATATATATCCCGTACGTATCTGCAAGAAGAAGACGAAAAATATCAAGTCGCAAAGAAATTTGTAGAAGTAGCAACAGAGCGAGTTTTAGACTACACCCCTTCTTCAATATACAACACAGATCAGAGTGGTTTCATGTGCAAAATGAAAGCGAAAAGGACTTTTATCGTTTGTTGGAGAGAAACCTACAGAAACAGTTGCTCAATCAGTTCCTCCACTCACCCATTCGTTCACAATTATGCCTACAATTAGTATGCCCGGTACACTTTTCCCAAAATTATTCACTGTACTACAGGAGGCAACTGGAACTTTCGGTCCGAGAGTTTCCTAAGAAATGTTTCATGCCAATAATATAATTTTAACAGCCACAAAATCAGGAAAAATGGGGAAAAAAGAATTAAAATATTGGTTTAAAGAATCTTTTTTCCCATTTGCGGAAGAAAAGCGTTTACTACTGTTAGATTCCTGGACTACTTATAGTGATAAAAGAATGTCTTGAGGACATTCCTCCAGGCAACCGGATAGAAATTTTCCAGATTCCTCCCGGCACTACAGGGAAAATACAGCCCTTGGATAAGTTTTTCTCCCGGCAATGGAAAGCTTTGTATCGCCGTTTAACAGACATTGTGTCTGCTTGTGAAGACGTTCAGATTGTTGTATTTCAGAGAAACAGCGTACTGAAAATGCAATCCTTCATTTATTTTCAGTTTTCTTCCCCACGGTTCAAGTACATGGTTAAATATTCGTGGTTCGCAAACAATTACTTAACGGGAGAGACCTTCAGAGTTCGAAGTGCCTGCGAAATTTTGTCTTCAAATAAGTAAGGAAAACTGTGAAGAACAATGTGGCCTCAAAGTGCATATTCATTGTGCATGGTGCCAATAATATTTCTGTTTTTATCATGCGATTAACGAACCTCATTTATGTTTCACATTCGTTCCCTAACAATGAAGTGTCCTTGGCGCGTGGTAGCCTGCCAGTTCATTCTCTCTCTCTCTCTCTCTCTCTCTCTCTCTCTCTCTCTCTCCAGCACAACTCCCCTCCGCTGTGCGCCGCACGATTTTGTATCAAGATTTCGATACCTTCCAGTTCGCAATGGCAGCTAATTTTTTGTACATCGCCAATTTATGGTTTCCTCATCATCTGTAGGAAATTTCACTGTGGGTTTCGACAGTTCCCATGTCAGTAACGAGCAATATTTCTTTTTGCTTGTTTAATACAATTTTTATAATCGCTATGTCTTACTAAAGCTCTCGGAAACACATTTCTTTTCCATATATATTTTTATTTTCATAAAACCTCTTACGCTATTTTTAGCCCTATGCCAAGTAATAATCATAATGGTAATAAACTACTGAAGGGAAACTCTGCTTATGGGGTAGATGATCTTGATCTTGATGTTCTGCCTGTTAAAACGATTCTAAGTCGAACATGTCTAGTGTCGCTGGCCACATCAATCGCCAAACCTTAGCAGACAATTACATGAATATAATGACTGAACTTGTGGATATTAACGTTTATGATCAGACAGTGTCATCACCAGACACAATAGGCCATTGATGTAAATAACTGGTTTGTTGAGTCATCCCATACTTACAACATTAACTGTAGCATACCCATTTTGTTAAAGGGAGGGTTTTGGTATATTTAGAACCTCTGAAGCCATACACAATCACTAGTTATTATAATGTAATATAGAAAGCTGCCAAAGTTCAAAATGTCCCTAAACGATGCCATACGCAATTACTAGTTATTATATGTTAAAAAAAAAATTGGAAAAGTTTAAAATGTCCTAAATGAATATCAACAGATAATTAAAATCTCTCTTGCTCACAAGTATATATCAGAACATGCTGCTTGTGACTATTTGACTGTTACTGTAGTTAAACATATGTGCTTCTCATTTTTCAGTATTTTGGAGAAACTGCCCACAATCCCGAGACAAATCAGAGGCCTCTGCGTGTGAAGTCGCCGGAGGTGGCAGAGTGCCGTTACGCTGGTGATAGTATGTTGCAGCAGGGATCACATCGCCATCATCACAGACGTCACAGTTCTTCTCAACAGCGTCCTCTCCAAACATCGACTGAAAACAGCTCTCCATCGCCCCCAGAAGGCCTAGTCATTGGTAGCGAGAACCGTGGCACATCGGCGCACCACAGTGGACTCGACTCGACGTGGTATAGGAGTCGTTACAGTAAAACAGCTCCTGGCCGCCGCAGTAGTGAGGGTCAGGGCCCTGCTCTAACTAGAAGGGATGCAGTGTATGGATATGTTCCTGTTACAAGCTCTGACCTTCAGTCATTGAGAGACAGCCATTACAATACACCAGTTAGCGATCACCAGTTCAGTTCCGATATTAATGTGCGGGTTCCTGGGTCTGTCAGTTCTGTGTTCAAACCACTCCAAATTTTGGATGAACGGAGGCTAGTCTCCAGTGATGTAGCTGTTAATAATGGAAGTGCCTCTTTGTATCCTACAGTTAACTCAGAAAATCGCCGCAGCTTATTGGCTTTGCAGCGACAGCAGTTAGTGGTCACTCCAACTCCCTCTAGTGATAGTATGGCAAGTTCACGATACGGAAGTTCTGAGAATATTCACAGCAGCTCAAATAGTTTGCAGGGTTTGTGTTACCCTGGTACTGCAGGGTGTAGACTAAGCCTTGATGGTGGCAGGCGAGAATCTTCAGTCTCCCTTCCTAGCAGTTCAATTCACGATAATTTCACATCTGATGGAAGTAAAGATAGTCTCGTGTCGTGTGACTCGACCTCAACGTTAACTGGAGGTCAAGATGGTTGTAGTAGTGATGATTCTGTGATAATATCGAGAATCCGTAAAAGTTTTGAACAGAAAGAAGAATTCTTGAAAAGGCCAAATCAGCCAATAGCGTGGAATTTACCAGAAAATGAAAGTAATGACCAACTGCAGCAACTTGTGCCCGATAGTGCATCTTCCCAAGCTATCATTGCAAGGGAGTTTTATGCCCGGCCCCAAAAGTTTCAGCGCCCAGTGTGGCCACCTCAAAGTCCATCAGCTTCTCCTAGCAGGCAACAGTCACCGTCCAGAATCTCGGGTAGTGGAAGAACGAATCATTCCATCGCTGCCAACAGTAGGCCAACCCATCAGAATCTCCGACGTGTCAAGTCTGATATTGATTCCGAGAGAGATTCTGTGGCAACTCGAGGCAGGGAAGCACGATCAGCACCAGTGTTTGAGAGAGCAGCGTCGGAACCATGCGAAGATTTTGGCAAATCTCGGGGTCAGTTCATATGTGGAGGGCCAGTTACAAATGTGCCCCCTCCGGTTGTCAATAAAGGTGCATATAGTCAAACTATCGATAGTGCTGCATCACAGTTCAGGCCGATAATACCAGCAACGGGTTCCAGTACTGGAACTAACCACAGACATGTTAGTGGAAAAACAGCCTTTGTAACCACGCTCTCTAGAATCCATGAAAATATTCCTGCGTCTGATTCGGTAAGCGATTACTTGAGTGTAAACTATTCAACTTCCAAAGTGAATGATGGATATGATGATTTGTACAAGAATGGGGTATCTTCATCCCTGCCCCCATCTCTTCATTCTTCACCCATAGCTGATTCACAGCACTTTTCACGTTCCTTATCTTCACCAACTGATGACAACAACTCTAGTATCAATCGTTATCCACAGCACCCTATGCTGCAGCTTGTGTCCCGCCGTGCTCGTCAATTTGAAACTGGGGTTCTAGACGAGGAAGAGTCTCCCAGTGACCGAACAAGTTTATACCGTAGTGAGCTCTCCAGACTATCTGCCAAGAAGAGTGTGCCAAATGTTGCTGTTCGAAAGAGGGAGTTTGAGTCCAGGGCAGGGAGTTCCAGTGCAATTAGGGAGAGCCGTCGGCCTAATAGAGAAAGTAGATCACTTGAAAGTGCAGGTAAGTGGTTGATACCTTCCAAATTTGCTATCTTAACACTAGATCGGCTCCAGATTTAGCTGTCAAATGCTTCAGTAGTTTTCCATAGTGTACAGATTAAGAGAAAAGTGTCGGTAAGCACATTGTAATCATAATTTTAACCTTATAGAAAGCTAAGAGACTGATCTACATTATTTTGTTATAATTTAAAAAAGGCCAGTCTTCATTTTGAATTTATAATAAAGAAATAATTCATAAAATATGTTTTATTTAAGTATTGACTTTACTGTCCTAGAAAAGCATCTTTCCACTTATGTGTCTCAAAAACATGAGCACATGCGAAGGTCAAAAGTTTTGTAAATTATTCGGGAACCTATTTTAAATTATTTTTGTTCAGTTAAAAAAATCTAAAATCTACTACTTGCATATATCACTAGCATTAGTGGGGATTTCCAAAACTATTGAAACATCCTGTTTGCCGGTATCGCTGTCGCTACATTTTTATGAGATTCCACACAGTAATCTCTGTGCACTGTCCGTTCTGTCACACAAATCTTATAAAATCAAGCGCTCAATTTCAAAATCTACATAGTTGGCTCCCATTTTGCCTCGATGCAACCTCGATTTCAATACAGAAGTACTTCCACTTCTGCAGCCAAATAATAACTCGTAGATCATTTGTTTCTCAAAGGCTTTCAGAACGAAAGATAAACTTATAAACAGAGCACGACTTAAAACTAGTGCCATCTGATGACTAACAATAAAACTATAGTTGAATTTGGAGACTGTCATTCAGAGAGACAAATGCACTTGATCTAACACAGTCTTCCTCAAAGACGATCCGCAGTTCTAGGGCAAATGCTGTCTCTTGCTTTTTTTTAAATTTTAAATTATAAGTCCCTCTTAATGCACAAGAATCAATTTCCGAGGATTATGGAGTAAAATATAGCCTGCTTATCAATGATCCCCCAATTTGAAATTTTACAAAACTCATAGTTCCCAGAAATAGATTCAAATTTCTCCTATTGAAGGTTATAGCCAATGTACAAAGTTTCCTATACCAGCATGGATTTTGATTTGATTTCATCACATCTGCGAGATGCATAGCATTTTCACTCTTACTTCATTTTGTTCTGTACCCGTAGCAGTCTTCTTGAACCATAGAAGCAAACTACTTAGCCATTAATGATCCTTGTCATTCCAGTGAGTGGCAAGTTCCAGTTAATTTACCTTCATTTATCTTTATATTAGGACTGGAATGTCCTTTTACTTAACTGTGGGCTGGCTGCATGACACTGCGGTAAGGTTTTTTCCTGCTGTCCCCAAGGTTACAGGATCAAATCCTGGTGCTCTGTTAGCATTTAAGGGTGCTTAAATGCTTGAGAACCATGTCAGTAGATTTCACTGGTTCACATTAAAGATCCCCTTCAAGGCAAATTCCAGAACCCCAACTTTTCTAAAAGCCACAACATTTAAGTGATATTAAACGTAAAACATCTATCTCTCTCTTATCTATATCTCTTGTCTATATTATCTATCTCTTTTATCTCTTGTCTATTGATAGTCAAAATAAATTACTCAATTGAGGATAGAAGAGTTTTAAATGTACTGTAGAAGAAAGATGACAAAAGTTACTCTCTAGTCCATAAAGAACATTCATTGAGATATGATTTGCACTGTTCAATTATTGTTCAGGAAGTGACCATGACATGCACTCGTGGAAGTGTTCCAGGATTTAGACATCCTGATTCTACTGTAGCAGGCTAGCAATTCAGATTACTACTTCCCAATAACTCTGCTATGCAGCTTATGCTAGTGTATGGAGGTTGAGTAAAAGTTTTCTAGTGTTCTCTAATAGTACATTATGCAACGAGCCTATAATGGCTATAATTAAGACACGAGTATTTTTTATAAAACGAGCGTATGCGAGTTTTATAATTTCCATACGAGTGTCTTAATTACCATTATAGGCGAGTTGCATACGACTGTTTATGTTCGACGATAATTATAACTTTATTATATGTTTTAACATAAATATTCATAAATATCTGTTGAGTCAGCTACTGGAATTTTGTGATCGCAGAGCGAGCGTTGGGTGTTATATCTCTGCCTTTCAAGAGTTTTGAACTACCGACGCATGCGCTCTGTGTGTTTGCAATGCCATATGCAAACCATATGTTTACATCTGCCGTCCCTCAGTAATATTGTCACCGGTGTCAGTTGAAGACAATGCGCTGTGTAGAAATTAGTGTTGGTGATTTTAAGGTACAGTGCTAATTCTTGTCTCATATTCGCCAGTTTATTTACGCGAACATATGGACGGTGGGTATTCCATGTCGGTAATTTATTATAGTTCGATGTTGTGTTTATGTCCGACATGTTGGATTTTGAGCGCATGCGCGAAGTTATCGTTACCTAATTGGTCAATGAACGAGCTCTGATTGGCTGGAGAAACTGTATCATAATGGAAAACAGTGTTATAATGACCATCATTATGATACAGTTATCTGACACATAATAGTGAGGGTCGAACATAAAGAGTGTTTTCTAAGCATGGACGTGTAGTTCTATTAATCAAGTATCCTTTTCAATCTTTATTCTAAGGAGTTCTAGAATATACTCCAATCGGTTTATGAATTTTTCACCTTGCCCTGACACTTTCAGAATGGTTTGGCTGTAACAATCAACCTAACATGTCAATTCAGACCCATTACATATGGAGTTCTTATTGTTTGTGCACATAATTGATGGATCAAAAGTTAAGCTCTCAAAATTTGTGGATTGCAGGCTTCTTCTTCATACATCCGTATGTTCTCTCTGCTTTCTTTGGAGCGAATGTGTGTTTATTGCTCAAGGAGTATAGTCTCTTTAAATTTCTTTATTGAGCTAAACTTTTTATTCATTTTCATACGAGTAATTTGTTGCCTACATTTCATTAAACTATGTGCAATCTCAGTAAGCTTCTTGGATATCTTCTCCTTTTCTGTAGCTTTTTACTTAAATAGAGGAGATGGCCTCTGTTTACTGAATTGTAGGAAGCAATAATAATCATGCATTTCTTTTGGATATTTTACTCATTGCTCATGCATTTATTTTGGCATGGTTCACAATTGAGTTTTCTGATAAGGTACCCTAATACAAAGGATGAGAGAGTTTGAATACACAACAGTTGACAATAAACTGCAAATAATGTAATGAAATCAACAATCTGAAGAGCAGTGTATATTATTGTACAGAGATTGTTTTATTAAAAGTCACGATATTGAATTTCTAAATCACTAATCGTGCATTGTAAATATTCATTCATATCATGTGAATTTTATTCATAAGAAAAGAAATAGGAAATTGCTACATGCTATCAACTGACTGGCAATATTGTGCATAGTGATTCAGGGGAAGACCACACAGCCAAGCAGCAATCTCCCCGCAGTATCAGGCAACCAGACGATCCCAATAGGGGGCCGACAGCTGCACTGTGAGCCGCCCCATCACTTCCAGCAGTACAGTACCGTAGCAGGTACACCTAGGTTTGGGGATCGAGGGGTGGCAGCAAACAGGGCATGTGCACTTATCTAGCTAGGGAACCACTCCTGAAGTGCTTTATTCTACTTTTTTTTAAATCTGTCCCAAGCCTTGCAGAATTTTATCGACAGTATGGTACTCTGCTTTGAATTCTTTTTTCCCATGCTTTATAACATATGTACTTTATAAAGATGTTCCCAGAAGTGAAAGAAAAACTTCATTCTGGCAATGTTTCTAAACCTGAATCGATGATGACTGGATATGTTCTGGGAAACTTCCACCCCTTGTTACCTGCTGCCACAAAGCCTTACTGTGTGAGAATATTGCTTCTGTTTTCACCACTAGGACACTGTGTCTGTCACACACTCTCTTTCTGTCTCTCTCTCATTCTCATTCTCCTTGTAACTGTCTTCCAAGCATGGTGTGTTCCATGTTCTTATCCTAATGCATGTTAATGTGGAGTGTAATTAACACCAACGTTGTTTTCCTTTATTCGGAGACTTCATGTTAACATGTCTTATTGCACAAGTGTTGTAGTTCAGCAAACATATTGAAAGTGTATTCTTTCCCCTAATCATCCTTTACCGTTGGGCATTTTTCCAATGTGACCAGAAATAATCTGCCTCTTATTAATTACCTACATAGAATGTTGCATTATTTACCATTTATCCGCCACGTATTTCTTAAATGTGTGTTCATAAATAGAACTGTTGAGACAGAACATAGTTTACAGCCGATACCAGAGAAATTGCCTGCACTCCATTGAAAATAATAGAGGATGTAACTCTTTATAATGACAAGCAAGGCTTTACTTCCATGACTGGCAAGTTTAGCACAGTACCGGTTCCTGTAGGGCATTAGAATGGAGTATTGCACGTATACGGGTATGACCATTGTGGTCTAGAATTTTCCAGCTGTCAAGCCATAATAGAACAACCCTGGACCTCTACATTTCTAATATGATACAGGATTATATATGGCAGCATTAATTCTCAATATTAAAGAAACATAAAAGTAAGCATTCTGTTAACTTCTCTTCAGTTTTATGTATTTTTAATTTCTGCCCTGAATTATTTTGGTTTCTCCACGGTTAGGGATTATATGAGATGTGTCCTTGTGGCTTATGTTACATTATGCTTGGATGGTCATCCAGAAGTCAACCTTAATGGGGGGGGGGGGTAAAATCATGGAAATTAAGAGAGGATTTGGAAGGAAATAACCATGGCCTATTGGAAGGTGCTGTTGTGGCATTTGCCTGGAGTGTAAAATGGCAAACTGAGGAGAACCATTTTGAGGGTGGCCAATGACTGTTAATGTACGGTATGTTGATTAAATAAAATCTCCTTGCTGAACTGAAGCTGTGATCGTGACTGTCCAGTGTTGAAGCTGGTAAAGCGGGGTAAGGTATGTCATTAATATTAACCCATCAACACGTGTCAACAGTTTTGAACAGACTTATTAACTTTCTGATTAACAATAGTTGTTTTACTTTCTGATTAACAATAGTTTTGTCATCCCTTATTACCTGTTGTCTCAAAGTGTTACTGTTTGAGAATATTGCTTCTGTTTTCACCACTAGGACGCTGTCTGTATTGAATAATTGTAGTAGGAGAATGTTCAGCTGCATGCAATTATTCAGTTCATTTAATCAACCTATTGCAGTCTTCTATTAAATTGCACATATATTTAAATCCTTGCAGGAACTACACATACCACCATGCAATTAAATGTATAATTTCTGCCAACCTAAATGTTCCTTATTTTCTCTGTCAGCTTATGTTACGTAGTTAGGTTTATTGCGTTGTAACTAGTCATGTTAAATCCCATTGCACCTAATGGGATAGTCAGGATGACACTTCGAAGTGAACATGTGGCCGAAGTCCTAATGTATTTTGCCTTGCGACACTGCAGCATACTCAAGTTAATCATGCATAATATGGGTCTGTATTGATTAGAAAAATTTACCTTATTAAAAAATAAAAAAATAAAAGGCAAATGAAAGGTAAGCTCATATGCAAATTCTTGTATATTCCTTTTAGTTCCTACCACTGGAGTGGTCGAAGTGTCAAAACTACGCGGTTTCGAACACAAAAATATCTCTTAAATAAGAAATAATAATAAAGGCTGTATGTCATAATCCGAGAGGCCCTTTGGGAAAATTATTTCTAAATTGTTAGCTAATCTGTAATTTTTATTCTCAAGTTGCTGACACACCTCGGCAAAAGTTTTGTAGATTTTGGGTAAATATATCGGGAGTGTTTCAGCCCCTTCATTGTTCCCTAATTTTAACCTTATTTGAGACCAGGCCTTAAAAACTTCATTGGAATCATGGAGTTTTTTTTGGGGGGGGGCACATAGACTGCCAATGGCCATAAGCAAAACAATTGAAAGGCGCCTAGCAAGCACGTGGAATGCTCAAAATTGCCAACCCTATCAAATGACTTTAGTGTCTATTGTGTTGGTCCCGTTTAGAAACAACTGACAAGTGGCTTATTCGATAATTAGAGAAGCAATTTTTAATGTGGTTGTAGTTCTGTTCCCAATAAAATTGTCATTATTCAAATGAGGTATAATTGCATTTGTGTGTGGAGTTAGTAGAGGGATTATATTTTATTTAATGTTGTTCATATTAAATCAGAATGTGATTCTGAAGAATGCAATAAACATCCCATATTTCCATGCTATGGATAAACATGCTCTTATGAACTCTTCACAGTTCACTGAACCTCAGAAAGCAACTTAAATGCCTTATAATATATTGTCTACAAATATACTTGTAAGGCAATGCAAAATAAGAAACGAGCCCTACTGACTATCTTGATTGAGGAAGTTGGATGGGGAGAGGTATGAACTTTGGAGGTTATGGTAACACAATGTTACGATTAGCAGTAATATTTCGCATTTTATTATTAAACAAATTTGGGAGATTACGAAGAACAATTCTCCTGGGCAAATAAAGCTGCAACTGATCTATCTAAATTAAAAATGTTATCAACATTGTGGAACAAAACTAGTGAACAGATCTCAATTTCTGTAGGCCTCCTATCATTACAAATTCTGTAATTTTTTGTTGTTTAATAAAATCAATAATGATCTATATTTGTGATAACACAAGTCTGAGTTCACTTTCATTGCATAAGTTAGCAAATGTAGTTGGCAAAACTCTCCTGAATTCTTCGGTGACACATGATTTGCTTCCATGTATAGCCAGTTCTTGCATCTAGGTAGCATTGGAATTCTCCACATGCGTGGCATTTGTACCCAAACACTACTTCATCACGGTCTCTTCTAAGAAGTTCATATCTTGGTAGAGAGTGCCTCCTCTATTATACCTAGTCTTACCATAAATACTGTCACAACTTTTGAGGGTGGCTGTACTTTCCCCCCTGTAAGGGCCTCCACATACCTGTGTAGCACCAGCTAGGAGTCCTTCCGAGTGCAGCTGCAGGAGTGGAAAGTTGTGAGTGTTCGTTTTTAAGATGGAATGGGGTGATCATGTAAATCGTGTAGCTGTGGTCGCGTTGCACAAGGTAGGTAAATCCCCAGGTAAGATTTTCAAAACTCTCCATAAACTCAAAATAAGCAACAGGTTCGTGTACCACACTGTCCAGTTTTCCTCGAGACGGTAACTGTGAAAGACCTAGACAGAGGAGGTAAACCACTCAATACGCGGACTCCATAATTGGTGAAAGCAGTGGCGGCTTGAGTGCGAAGAAATCTGGTGCTGAGACAGTCTATGATGGTTTACGAGCTGAAAATTTCCATATTTTTTTTTGTCTCGAACATTGAGCAGTGACCTGGGACTTCGTGCTTACAAACGACGGAAAGGACACCTCCTCACAAATGCGCTGAAGGAACAGAGGCTATTAAAATCAAAATGCTTACTGTCGCACTACGCAGGAAAATCCTTCTTACTAATGAAAAAATTTTCAGTGTGGAGACTTTTATTGCCCAAAATGACAGGGTATATGCCGCATGCTCTACACAAGCTGCTGAAAAGGATCCAGAGGGGGGCATCATCGTTCATTTCTTATGGTGTGGTGGTGTGAGCAACGATGGTACCACGGACCTCCTTTTCTGTGAGAAAGGGGTCAAAACGTCAGCCAAAGTGTATCAGGAGACAGTGTTGGAATCGCTGGTCTGGAAACTCAACAACACCCCCTTAGATGGAGAACGGTGGAGCTTCCAGCAGGATTCGGCCCCAGCACATAAGGCTCCCACATCTTAGGAGTGGCTTGGGGCTAATGTTCCGGACTTTATTTCTACCTCGGATTGGCCTTCTGCAAATCCAGACCTAAATCCCCTGGACTACAAATTGTGGTCCAAGCTTTAGGAGATGGATTCAAGAAGAGACATCCAAATATTGAAAGTTTAAGTGTTCTTTTTTGAAGGCAGCAGCAGATTTTCCAATGGAAGTGCATAATTCAATTGATGAGTGGCCACAAACATTTAAGGACTGTGTTCGTGACAAAGGTCGCCATTTTGAATTATCACATGTGATTTTGATTTGTACATGAGGAGAATATTTGAGGGGGTTGACCTTGCCTTTTGTTCCTACCTTAAATCTATCCAAAGCTTTGCTTCACTATGTAACTAAATGTGCATACCTAGAGCTTTTGGGGTATCAATACTGACTAGAAATAAAATCACAGATTCAGTTCTTGCATCTTTTAATATTTAGTGGTTCTTTTACCATTAGAATTGAAACCATTTCATTTCAAGTGAGCATACATTTAATTTACAGAGCCACCACCATCTGCACAGGATGACCCAAGTAGTGGTCCAATCAAATTACGTGCTCGTTCCAACTCTGCAGAATCGTGGGCTGCTGCTAGGTCAAGAAATGTTCTGGAGTGGCCACCTGCAAGAGCCCAAGATCCAGAGCCACAAAGACATAAGGCAGTTCGCCAGGACTCTTACTTGGCAGCAGTTAGAACACCTGTTAGCTCAGGTAAACAGTAGTATCTAGTAAGGATATGTACACATAGAACTGTAAGGCAACAGTTGATAGCACACTGAAAGAAAGGATATTGTGGTAATTCCAGATTTTATTTCCATATTTCATCAGTGAAGGAGGAAAGCAGAAGTCTGCATCAGTCAGATTTGGTCAGGTTGGACATGCTTCTGTTAGCTGTGGAATTACGGAAGTAGTTATAGCAGGATCTGTTCGGTGTAGTGGGGTGTGTTCAGGTTGTGTGGTGTCGGCTTGAATAGGCCTGAAATGGAACAAAAGAAGCTAAATGAATAATAATTATGTTGGCCTGTTTATTGTATTAGCGGTTGCCCAACATTTGTGTGGTAGTGGTTATGAAAGGTAAGAACTCGCATATGAAGACTCCACGAGAAAAACGGGTTAAGTCACATTCTGTTAATTTTTCAGGAGAGCGAATTTAATCTTCCAACACTAAAGAGAAATACTTAAAACACCCCAATTGAGGGTAAGGAATATAGTTTATTTTTGCCAAATGTATTCCTTATAAAGGAAGTACATGTAAAACAAATAAAAAGCTAGTGAAATTATGAAAAAGTGAGAGGATATGGGACGTTCTTTCAGTCTCGACTAAAAATAAAAACCTCTGTATCTCAGTAACATTCCGCTTTATTTGAAATTAATTTCAACTGATTTGTAGTAACGATGGTTTTCCCTGTCAAAATTTCATTCCAGCAACACTCTCCACTATCATTTCATTTCATCTGTCATTCATTTAACCATTGCCCCAGAGGAGTGCGTCAGGCCTCGGCAGCTGGCACAGTCCATATCCTCGCCGCTAGAAGGGGGGCTTCATTCATTCCATTCCTGACCCAGTGGGTGACTGGAAGCAGGCTGTGGATTTTTTTTGTAGTAACGATTGCTGGCCACCAGAATGCATCATAAACTCATTTTTGGAAAAAATGGACTTGCCCCGTTCTTTCCGTGGGCTCTCATATGTTACATGGCCGACTTCAAAACCCAAGATTCTGGCTCAGCCCCAAGACATTTGAGGGTATGAAAATGTGACCTCTCACCAGTGGCGGCTGGTGGTTTGAAATTATGGGTGTGCACTGTTTTAAAAGATTATCTAAATCCCTCCCTATATAATCCTGCTAAGGTCCCATTCCAGTTTTGTACCGAAAATAAGGTCCCATGGGGTACCTACAGGTTCAGCATAACCCAATGCATAAGCGAAACGCACTCACTTACTCTTTAAATGCCTCACAATTAAATAAATACCTTAAAACCTGTATATTTACAATGAAATAATGATAGAATGCAACACTGTAACCATGGTAACAGAATCTCACAGGTCCATCTATTTCTGTAAGACGCAATGCAATTCCAATTATTACATTACTGTGAAAGTTTCCAGACGGTTATAAGGTTATCACTGGGGCAGATGACCTCGCAGTTCCGTCCTTTAAAACAATAACATAACTAAGGTTATCACCGAACCAAATTAAGCTGTAAAATTCATCAATACATACAGTATAATGCGCTTAAGGGGGTCAAGGGGCACTCTAGAATTTTTTCACGCAGTTCTCACGTGCGAGTGTGGTACGAAAGGTCTTTTTCACCCGACTATAAAGGGTCTCTGAAAACAACATTTAAAGGCCCTTAAATGAACAGTGTCTGTGATATTCCCAGAAAACTAACTTCGCTCTGATATACCTATGAACGAATGACAAACCCCTAACCACTGCACCAGTAGCTGAATTGATAAAGTCTGATTATTCATACCAAGGATAAATCAGTCATAGCATTCATGATTGAGATTTTGCTAAGTGTACTCTTTACAACTAGAATATTCGCGGGCGAAGCCGCGACGGGTAATGCTAGTTTGATATAAATGCATGCTTACCTAACCATACAAAATAGCAGCTCATTACGATGTCACGATTTTAATAACTTATTGCTTATGAACAAAGTATTAAATATTTATAAACGAAATGTTTTACTTTGAAAACTGGTCAACGCAAAATGTTACTTTAACATTATTGTATTTACAGTGGATGTTCAAGAATTGAACTTTAAACAATTAAAACTAATACAGAAATGTACAAAATGTATAATTTACCGTGCCAACCCTTCCTATTACAGACATGAATCCAATGCTGGGTGGACAGTCTGAAATTTTCTGATATTTACTCTGACGAAGTCTCATTATTTTCCCCAAGTTCACTAGTGGCACTTTGACTCTATTTACAAGAAAATTTGTGAAATGCACAGATTAATTATTAAGTAGCCTATAATATGGCTTGAAACAACAATGAATATACAATGTAAAAGCCTAAATTACGTTTGAATCACTTTTCTGTGATTCTTTCTTCTCTCCTTGCGGAAGTCCTCATGCATGTACATAACTTCTAATTCTGTTCTCAGTTTTGATCTGTCAACAAGAGGATAGGCTCGGCAAGCTTGGAAGACAAGGGCGCTACAAGCAGCAGCGAAAAGTCACTTGAATTGCTTGATTTGCTACTTGGTACACTAATTCTCCAACAGATAGTGCGGTAGTTGTTATCGAAGCTCGTGTCTGAGTAATGGTCAAGACTTCGTCTGTCACTTGTCATTAGTTGTGAAGGAGATGGGAAATTAAACTGAGCATGCGCAATTCGTTTTGCCAGGCAAGGATGTGGCTCCGCTGCTGTTATTGTTAACACACTCCCCCCCCCTCTTACCCCACTGCAGCCGTATGGCCTAAAGTCTGACCCAGTCTGGCTACAAAGCTGCAACTGGCGAATGGCGATCACTGGGCGATACCAGAGCCATCATACAGCGAGGAGTAGCAAACACAGTGTACAGGACATTTGTTGACTCGTTATAATATCATAAAATCATGTTATTTACATATTCCTGTTTATAAAACTAAAATGCAAAGCTAGGCTAATATTGCAAGAATGGGTGTGCACTGGCTCCAGGGCGAATACCCAGAAACCGCCACTGCCTCTCAGTGTTAACAGACTTGCATGCACACCTCAAGATTCCTTCCTGGACATCTGGCACCTCGACATTTCTAAAGCCAGAGCAGTTAAAAGGGATGTTAAAACCCATAACATTCTTATTACACATCTTTGCTAAGGTCTGGAAAGGTTTGGCAATGTTTTTTCTGTTGAAATGTTCTGTGGGAAGTATGTTGATGTTGTTGTTGTTGTTGTTGTTGTTTTGTTTGAATTAAGGGAGCTTTCTACCCCCTACCCCATTCTGTGTGAAGTTCAATAGGCCACTTAAAGTTGTGACAGCTCTGCTGTGAACGGGTCGCTTGCACGTTAGGCCAGACCAAGAAATCGGATTATTATATTTCTTTTTTAATAACAACAGACAGCTGTGTTCTAACATCATTATTAACCACTAACAGAATGGGGTGCATTAGGTAATTTATCATAACTCAAACAGCTTGAAGGTTTTTCTTGTAGATAGTATTCTCAATTACTTTTGTAGCTAGCTTCCATATTTCTTCTAATGTACAGATAGACAGTCGTAAATTGTTGTATGGAAAATATCCAAGTCCTGTTCGGGTATCATCGTGCTTGGACGTGGCTGTACAGTTGCAACAAAATTGATGCACTTCCATCTTTGTTCAACGACATGTTCGTGACGAAATGCAACTATCAGTACACAGTGCCACTGTGCAGATATCAGAATAACAGAGAAGAATGATATATGCAATTAATGAAAAACCGCCCAAATGCGTAAATAATTGCGTGAAGTGGTGGACACGTCCCAAGTGACGATGGATGAGAAGCGCTTAACAGAGTAGCTGTGTTAGCGTAGAGGAAAGGTGTGAAGTTCGTAACCCGGAGCACCATGGTTCAAATATTGGTCTCGGCAATTCTTTTTGTTTTGGTGGCCTTTGTTATACCATTGTGGAAACGCACGATACTGGACGCCTTTTAAGTTTTACAATGAAATATTGTAATAAACCGCCAGTTAATTACCACTGGGTCTATGATAGCTGTTCTAGAGGTGTACGAGATGTTGGAAATATCATTACAATATTATGAGCGTTCTGCCGACTGTCAGTTAGCTCCGTGAGCGGAGTGTAATAAAACAAGATTATAATTTCCTGTATTATATGAAACAAAAACCTAACTCATTTCAGTCCTTATAAATCTGTGCAACCCAATCTCGGCTGTAAAATATCACTGCATTCTCTCATTTGTTACAACAAAAATTAATGTGATGATGATGATGATAATAATAATTGTTTTAAGGGGCCTAACATCTAGGTTATCGGCCCCTAAAAAATTAATGTACCCTGTGGCGTAGCTGTGCTTGTTAAATCGTTCATTACGGACCTGAGGGCAGCTGCTGCTAGTCCAGTGATCTCAGGTTCGAATCCCGGCACTGACAGTGGTATTCCTTTGTGTGGATTTTCCCCAGGTTTTTGCACAGTCCCTCCATGCACAGGCTGGAATAGTACCGTACTTAGGGTCCCGGGGCATCTACCTCATCTCTGGTCCCTCATACAGTTGCATACATGAATACAGGTTATCAGACAAAGTTCAACACACACCCCAACTACATGGCACTGATTGCCAAGATGTCCCAAGCCCCTCAAGTGAACTAACAACAATTAATGCAACTGTGGGACACTTAAGAAGGTAATACATAAAATTACCTTTGTCTAGCTATTATAGTCTAAAATGGAACTGCCACACATCCATGGTGAACAAGAAACCACAAAAATTATTAATACATTTTTTTCATAGATAGAGAAATCTAAATGAAATAGTCTTGAGGTCCGTATATAATGCTTTTGTGCACACCATAATTAATTATGTATTAATTGTATGGGGGGGGGGGATTTTTAAATATGCACTTTAAATCTGTTAATGTGATACAACTATATTTTAAAACTTATGTTGTTGCATTAAGGGGGCTTCGAAAATCCTTCTGTGAGAAGTATAATAGGCCATAATTATTCCCAACCAGAGATCTGCATTAATACGAAAATCTTTCTTGGACAAAGACAAGAAAGCTCCACATGTGTTAAATCATCTCCCAGAAACTGACAGGAAAAGAAATAAAACCTGAGAGAGGAATTTGCAAATCTGGATTCTTAAGCTAGAATTATTTGACCGATTGCAGAACTTGTATCTAAAACAGTAACGCACAGCTGAGCGCTCCTCGAAAAATAGGGAGAGCTTGGGAGTGTGTCCACCTGCTTAGCTTGGCGATGAGGTTAAAAGTAGACATGTGTAGCGGCAAGGCTGCGTAGGGCTGACCAACATTGCATACAGTGGGTGTATGGTGGTATGAGCTGGCACTGAATACCATGCAAGCTTTTTAAAACAGTGCTGAGTTATAGCTTCTTGAGGGGTTAATGAAATAATTCAGCCCCGAGAAACCCTGCATTAACAGAAATATTATTAATATGTTTCTGGTTTTTGTTTTAAAGGAGTATCTAGGTTACCTGCTCAGAAATATTATTGGAAATTATGTTTCGGTGGCGGCGGCTTTAAAATGT
Source organism: Meconema thalassinum (assembly GCA_946902985.2). Lineage (NCBI taxonomy): Eukaryota > Metazoa > Arthropoda > Insecta > Orthoptera > Tettigoniidae > Meconema > Meconema thalassinum. Next base: position 550,378,832 of record OX336389.2, read on the forward strand.
TTCAAGAGTATAAATTTTCTTCCGAATTGACTACTGTAGCACATTGGCATTGCTTGTGACGTCAAACTACATGTATTTTGTGTCTTTTAATGGCCTTCTCAGTATGTGCTAGCCACGCATCTTGGTGGGGTGTACCATACCAACTGATGAGCCCAATGGTTCACTGGGGTGAAACGCTGGCAATTTATATTTGAGGTAGCTGGACCATTTTATCATATTATTTGATAATACATCTGCTCAAATGGAAACTAACTTCATATTGCCTTTGGGAATATTCGAAACTAAATCAGTTCATTCCTTACTAAGTCGGTGATTATGCTTGCGGTGATTAAACAGTCCAATTCTAGCGTGGAACAAGCTTAAACATAGAACGCATAGAATTGTTTGAGGAGAACGTGGATGTGCTGCACAGACCTTTTGTGCTTGTCGCTTGGCCTCTTCGTGTCTACGACGTTCACCTTCAAACATTTTGACAGCAGTCGAGATGGTCTGATGCCAAGATGAACGGTCTTCAGCAAGTGTCTCCTAGGCTATTGGATCAAGACCTGCCAACTTCATAGTCTGCTTTAAAAACTGGTCCTTGTGACATCTCTTAGGACCTCCGGAATCTGACTTGGAAGTCTCGTATCGCCCATCCGGCAGACATGTCCAATCCATCTAAACTGACGACCAATGATGAATGATTCTATACTATTCGCATGCACATTCTCAAGAACAGCAAGGTTGGTGATGTGGTCTTCCCACTTGATCCTAAGGATAGATCGAAGTTTTAGTTGGTGGAAACGCTCAAGTTTTTTAAAATCATGTCTGTAAAGCGTCGTAAGTTTCACAGCCATACAGCAATGTTCATATGATAACAGCTTACTACACCTCTTGTTCATGGCCAGTTCATTATTCAAGAAGTCTCGGTGTGATCATCGCCCAAATGTTGCGTGGACTGCGCCAACTCTTTTCCACATTCTGCCCACAATTACCGTGCTCAGATAGGATACTACCTAGGTACGAAAAGTGATCTACCTGCTCCAATGGTGTATTTAGGATGAAGATGTTGAAATGCGGTATGCCTGGAGAAAGTTGTGCCAGGACCTTATTTGACTGTTAATGGTTAGACCAAAACTGTTAATGGTTAGACCAAAACTATCACATGTGCTCGTCTAGCAATTAAGTTGCAACTCACCTGGTGTGAGTGTAGGCGATGCAGAGACATCTGCATACAACATTTTGTAACATGAGTTAACCTCTGTGAGCGAAGCTAGGTTGAAAAGCCCTCCATCAAAAATACTCCTAACCTCTATGTCGAATACATAGAATACGATGTGGTGGACTGTATAAAGAAATATATTTTACATTGTATGTACATGATTAAACACTGAACAAGTACAGTAGATATTACATGCGTGTGATGACACCATGTCCGGTAGCCACTGCTACCTGCTTGCAAGTGAGTCCTGCTTGACGCAGGTAAGAAAACGACACTTCCTCTTAATGGGTCAACAACCCTCCAGCAGGGGGACCAACTGTCATTAGAGTATGTACAGTGCCAGAGTTGCCAACATACTCCCCCCCCTTGAAATAGCAAATATTTCAAACAACAATTAAATACTGTCACTTTGTTCTATTAACTGGAATAAGAGTTGAAATAAACACTATGTACACAAACATTTAAACAATTCACTTCTCTTCACTCAACAATGGGCAAAGTCTTGACACTGCTCTTTTCAAAAGAGCTCCGCTGGGTGTTTTGATGGTAACAACCCTCGTAACTCCGTCGGTTCCTGGATGCACTGCTGCGACACGGCCCAGTTTCCAATGAAGTGGAGGCACGCCTTCTTCCTTCAGAACAACCAGAGTGTCGATTTGTGGGGATTGTCCGGGCGACCGCCATTTAGAACGCTGTTGGAGTTGTCCGAGATATTCCTTGGACCATCGACGCCAAAATTGCTGGAACATAGCCTGCAGCAGTTGCCAGCGCTTCAGTCTATTCAAGGGAGTGTGAGACACATCTTCTTCCACAGGAAGATGAAATGAGCCACCGATCAGGAAGTGGGATGGGGTTAATACTTCCGGATCATTGGGATCAGAGGATAGTGGGCAGAGGGGGCGCGAATTCAAAACTGCCTCTATCTGTACAAGCACTGTAGTCATTTCTTCAAACGACAATGCAGCATTTCCTACTATTCTCTTAAGGTGATACTTAGCTGATTTAACTGCAGCCTCCCACAACCCTCCGAAGTGAGGTGAACCAGGAGGACTAAAATGCCACTGAATCCCCTTCTCAGTAGCAAAGCTTATGAGTGACTGCTTGGTATTCATATCATTAAAGAATTTCTTTAGCTCACGTGATGCACCTACGAAATTAGTTGCGTTGTCAGTGAATATGTGGGTGCAAGTTCCTCGTCTAGCCATGAATCTTTTCAGTGATGCTAAAAAAGCAGCTGTAGACAGATCGCTTACAAGTTCAATATGTACAGCCTTTGTGGCAAAACAAACAAACATAGCTATATATGCCTTAATCCGAGCGCCCTTCCTGGAGGAAGGCCGTAAATATACTGGGCCACAGAAATCTATTCCTGAAGATGCAAATGGTCGACTGGGAACTACTCTCCTTTCAGGTAGCGATGCCATTATCGGTTGATACGGCCGAGACGAGAATTGAAAACACGTCTTACATCGATACACTGCTTTTCGAGCACCGTTCCTCCCACATAGAGGCCAGTATTGCTGTCGCATCATTGTCAATAAAGTCTGAGCTCCAGCATGAAGAAAAGCACAATGAAAATGATCAAATAACATTATTGTAATGCGATGATTGCCAGGTAATAAAATAGGATGTCTTCTGTTGACCGATAGTTTAGTATTTTGCAGACGGCCTCCTACCCGTAACAGACCCTGCTCATCCAAATACGGTGCTAATCCATGTAATTTGCTTCCCTTGGGTAGTGGCAAATTTTGTTTGAGAGCCTTTATGTCTTGTGAAAATTCAGAACCTTGCGCAATTTTACACCATAAATACTTAGCCTGCTCTAGTTCTACCGGATTAAGAGCACCTGTTTGTCTGTCTGTTTTAGTTTTAAGATTTTTGATAAATCTGAGCACGAGAGCTGTTATTCTAATCAGCTTGCTCCAGGAAGAGTATCTGTTAATCAGATTCGATCCAAGGGATTCTGTAGATGACACTAGAACGATTTTAGTTTTCCTAACTTCAGGTAATTCTTGAGAGCTATGCCTCTGCTGTGAAGGCCATTCGTCTTTATTATCTGAAAGCCAAGATGGTCCCGATAACCAAAATGATGAATTTAACAGCTTCTCCGCGGTAACTCCTCTCGAGATCATATCTGCTGGGTTATGATGAGTAGAGACGTGCTGCCAACAATCAATATTTGTCAACTGTTGAATCTGCGACACTCGATTAGCGACGTATGTTTTCCACTGGTGTGGATGGCCCGAAATCCATGCTAATGCTATTGTGGAGTCAGTCCAACAAAAACACTTGTCTTTAGTTACGTTTATGGATCTCATGACTCTTTCGACCAACTGAGCAAGTAATACAGCACTGCATAGTTCTAATCTTGGTAAAGTTACTGTGCCTAATGACGCAACGCGAGACTTGGAACACAATAAGTGAACTGTTATTTTACCATCTCCTGTCTGAGATCTTACATAAACACAAGCGCCGTAAGCAATCTGAGACGCGTCACAAAATCCATGAATTTCATACTCCACAAATTCTACTGCCCTAACATGACGAGGCACTTTGAACTCCTTCAATTTAGCAATATCCTGCATATAACGAATCCATTTAATTTGAAGTTCTATTGTGAGAACGTCGTCCCAATTTAAGTTCATTTGCCACAGTTGCTGGACGAAAATCTTACCCTTAATCAATACTGGGGCCAAAAGCCCTAAGGGGTCAAATATTTTAGCCAGGTCTGATAGAATTATTCTTTTGTTTATCTGTGTCGAACTGAAATCACTTCTCAACTCAAACTGAAAAGTGTCTGTGATGGGTTTCCAAGATAGCCCCAACAACTTAGTCTTCACCCTCATCTACCTTAATAATGTACTTGGGATCTGTTTCGTGGTTAGAAATGCTCGATAGTACATTGGGCTCATTCGAACACCATTTTCTTAAGGTAAAACCCGCACTGGATAAAATATCTGAAACACACTTGTGAGTGGTTCTTAAGCCGTCAGTTGATTCACAACCTGTCATTAAATCGTCAACATAAAAATCCCGCCGTATTACATTCGAAGCTTCAGGAAATTCCTCCTTAGTGTCATTCGCCAATTGAGAGAGGCATCTTGTGGCCAGGAAGGGTGCACATGACGTGCCATATGTGACTGTTTTGAGACGATAATGTTTAAGCTCGTCCTTAGGGGACTCCCTCCACACGATACGCTGAAAGTCAGTATGTGCAGGTTCTATGAGGACCTGTCGATACATTTTTTCTATGTCAGCGGTCAATACATAGCGATGCATGCGAAATCTAGCCAATATTGAAAATAAATCATCTTGAACGATCGGTCCTACTAATAACAAATCATTGAGGGATAATACAGAATCGCCCTTCGAGCTGCCATCAAATACCACGCGAGTGCGCGTTGTCAATGAATTACCCTTAAATACACAATGATGCGGAAGGTAGTACTGTAATGGTTTGTTTATCTCATTACTGGGAATTTCCTCCATATGATCCAGGTCAGTGTACTCTCTCATAAACTGTACGTACTCCGACTTGACTTGGGGCTGCCTTTCAAAACGCTTCTCTAGGCTGTGAAACCGTCTAATTGCCTCATTAACATTGCTACCTAGCTGACTCGGGTCCTCTTTAAGGAGTAGTGGGACTATGAACCTACCCTGTGGATTCCTTCTGTGACAGTCAGTAAATAGCCTCTCACTAATCTCTTGTTCAGAATGTCCTTGGCCAAGCAGTGCTTTCCCCGGCTCATTGAATATCTTACCTGACACAAAGAGGCAGGAAGAACTGTTATCTGCGTGCTTTTCAGACAAACCAACACTACCTGCTGCTACCCAGCCAAGAGCCGTGTTGCGAAACAACGGTAGTTTGTTTGAGAAACTGTCGAGCTGAAATTGTTCTGCGCCGATAAGATCGTAAAAGAATTCTGCTCCAATGAGAATGTCTATGGATGATGACACATTAAATTGAGGATCCGCAAGGTTTTCTAATATAAACTCTGGAATACTCCAATCTGTGATGTTGATATTTTTAGTGGGTAAGCACTGACCAGTAATTGAAGGTATTACGTGAAATGTCATGATTCGTTCAAAGGAACCGAACCGCGAAGAAATCTTTGTTCTTACCACCGACCCCACCTTGATGTTAGTGTTATGCAACCCATGTATCGGAATATTAGTCATTGTCTTTAACAATCGTAATTGATGAGCTAATTCCCTGGTTATGAAGTTGAGTTGCGAGCCGCTGTCTAACACAACCCGAGCATGACGGGTTTTTCCCTCTGAATTGTTGACATTCACTACTGCTGTCGACAACAATACATGAGAGGAAACATCATTGTTGTGATTGTGCAATGAAACAGCATTACTACTATGTTGGTCATTAAGGGGAGACAATGAAGTATTATTGGACACAATACTCTTGTTTGAAGTTTGACTATTATTGTGGTTCGGTGACCCTTGGTCCCTGTGAAGCAAGGTGTTGTGTTTATCCTTGCACAGCTTACAACATGAACGAGTGCACTCGTTAGCGAAGTGATTTCCAGACAGGCAATTAACACAGAGCTTATGCTTCTTGATCTCCCGCCATCTGTCATAAACACCCATAGAAGTGAAGGTTCTGCATCTAAATATGGGATGTTCCTCCGTGCAAAGCGGGCATTTCTGATTTTTCTGTGAAAGGAAACAATTTTTTCCTGGGTTCGTGAATGGCCTCGGTTTGAAACCAGATGCATTCGGTTTAGATGAAACGCCTACCTGCTTCAGCTGTTTTGTGCGATCACAATTCTTAGTTTCGATCGATTCCAATGCATTACATGTTTCGAGTAGAAATTTGTCCAGTGTCTGATATGAAGGTAGATCAAAAGTTGGTAACGAGGTTTCCCATTTTTTTAATGTTTCAGCGTCAAATCTGCTTGTTATTAAATGTATCAAAATGGCATCTAATTGTTCTTCACAAGACAGACCAAGCGCTGATAGCGACTGTATGTGCCTTCTGAAGCCGTCATACAAGTCTCTTAATGCCTTGGAAGATTCTACTTCTATTTTGTTAATCTGAAGGACCGAATTAATGTGGGAGGAAACAATTGCTCGCCGGTTATTGAACCTTTCATTTAACAGGTTCCACGCTATGTCGTAATTCGCTGCAGATATTTCTAGAGACTGTAACACGTCTGCCGCCCTGCCTGATACCACTGATTTTAGGTAATGAAATTTCTGTATTTTTGACAAATTTGCATCTTCATGAATGAGATTCTTAAAGGTATCGGCAAAATTGGGCCATTCTAAATAATCACCTGCGAATGTAGGTAAACTTATTTGAGGCAGTTTAACTGAACGTGTTTGCGAACTGGAAGTTGATTCACCAATAGAATCACTTAGCGAAGTTGCTGACTTGGAAATTGCACTGTTTATGGATCTTATAAGACCAGATGTTTTGAAGTATTGCTCCTCAAAGTCGGAGCGATAAGATTCTTGTTCTGCTTGAAATGATTCATCCTCTTTCAAATCCTCTATTTGTGATTGAACTGTTTCATATTCTTCCCAGATTTTTGATAAGTGAGCCCGTCGATCTTCCAACTGATCTACGTCCTTAGATTGAGAATCTAATTTCTCTACGAAGCCTTGTATGCGAGATAAGCTAGCCTTTAACCTACCCCTTTTGCTACACAGTGATTTTATCTTTTGTTCCATTTTTCACTAGCAATTCCCAATAAACTGCTGAATGATATAAAATCACAATAGACCAAATGCATATACGTAAAAGAATGACAAAACGAAAAGACAAATACCTAACATATTTACATAATACAAAGATGAACTCCTGGTTTTGTTTCAAAGAGTTGCGGGAAAACTGAGTACAAATAACATACAGTTTTACGGGCGAAATCATGTGTGATCACTAGCAATACCAATACATTGCAAGTACAAACGAACAGTTTTGAATGAAGAAAGAAAGGAATGCATATTAGTCACAAGGAATAATTAAGGATGATCGGTGACTTACCAGGATGATGAATTCTGTTGTCCAGTAGTCGCCATGCCGGTAACCACCCACGCCATTTGTGAGAAACCATGCTGTCTTTGGATCACACGAGTTCAATTTTCACTGTTTTTCTTGCCATATAATCATGCCCGGAGAACCAAAACTTATGTCGAATACATAGAATACGATGTGGTGGACTGTATAAAGAAATATATTTTACATTGTATGTACATGATTAAACACTGAACAAGTACAGTAGATATTACATGCGTGTGATGACACCATGTCCGGTAGCCACTGCTACCTGCTTGCAAGTGAGTCCTGCTTGACGCAGGTAAGAAAACGACCCTTCCTCTTAATGGGTCAACAACCCTCCAGCAGGGGGACCAACTGTCATTAGAGTATGTACAGTGCCAGAGTTGCCAACACTCTACACCTGGGTTGTTAGGTGATACATACAGCATTGCAGCAAAATACAATGCAAGTAGCATTGCAGCAAGTACAACAGCCTTGTTTCAGACCATGGGTAATCTAATAGGGAATTCATCGGAGATGTTATTTTGATGACAGCTCTGACCGGTCATGCCATCAAGGTGAGCTTGGATTAGATCTGGGGCGGCCAGTCTTTGCATGCTCGGCGTGCCAGCTATGCTGCGCCAGATGCCGGCAGGCTGGCTTCTGCCTCTCTTGGCTGGACTGCCTGCCCTGACTGCCGGCGCGGTGGACCAAGTCAAGTTAGGATCACCTTCGCACTGGACGTATTGTAAACAAACTGTTCGTCCAATGCATTGGTTGACAGACACATGTATATTGTGTTTCGCGCGTTTCTCCGCGTACTGGTACTGGAAGAATACGTGCTTAGTATTAATACAGTCAGAAATATTGATAAGATATCGTGGGAGTCGTTTAAGACATTGCGATTTCGATCACATTGTTATTTTTTTGTTTTCAATTTGTTTCAATTTGTTTTCATATTTGCAATATACTCAATTAAAACTCAGCAATTCTTCTAGGTTTGTGCCGTGTCTTGTGTGGGGTTTCGCCTAGGACACCAAGCTGGCTCATCGGCGGGCTCTTGGTGTCCCTGCCCGGACCCCCACAGGAGTATCGAACTGCGCAATACCTCCCTTTATATAGAGTACAACTGCACTCCTTGACTGCGAGAACCAAAAGTTCAAGCAGCCTCAACCTCCCTATGAAGGCTTCCAAAAAGATGGTATATTGGCTTTCACGGCCGGTGAATTAAAACTCGGCAATTCTTCTAGGTTTGTGCCGTGTCTTGTGTGGGGTTTCGCCTGGGACACTGTTATTAGCTACATTGCAGTCATGTTGACTTTGGACGAGACTCACTATTTCATGTTTGCTGTTTGCGACAAACCAGCCTGCCTCGCTCAATGTAGGCTACAGTCCCATACCGTAACGAGGGCTGGTCATTATGTTATGGATATCTTTCGGCTAATCCGAACAAATTGAAATCCGAACAGGCTACAGCCCCAATTAGTTCGGATTTGAGGAGTTATACTGTAGTCACTTTTGAGACGTCTTAGTAGGCCACTAGTGCCATCGTAAATAATTGTCACCAAACCTTCATCATACTGAGCTGAACACGAGAGTTTCATCATGCGATTTAGTGATAGCATCTTCTCCCTTTTCTGCAATGTGCCTAGCAGCACAACAGCACTACATCTTGTCTCTGATTGGCTTTCTGCAAGTTTTAAAGGACAGAGCCATCAAGAGCTCAAGTGGATCGTAAACTATTGTTCCGGTTTCTTGATAGTTGTTTAAATTTATTGTATTGTATTATTCTAAATATTGACTGCTATTCTACCCTCTTCTACTACTTTTCCCTTCACGTTTTTCTGTCTTGGTTATTGTTGTTCTTTTTTTTTTTTTTTTTTTTTTTTAAGGCACTCGAGTGGGGGCCTTAACAGGTGGCATAAATATGCTTGTATATTAGTAATTTCTTTGTTAAGTCTGGAGCCTTGGCTGCCTGTTGGGTCATCGAACTTGTGAATGACTGATGATTATTGCATTCACCATCAATAAAACAAACTACAGCTTCAACACTAGTTTACATATTTTCCTGTTATCAGAATCATAAATCAAATAATACCTAGTGATTAGGGTTTTACGTCCCTTCAAATATTGCGGCTTTAGAGGTGTTAGGATGCTGGAATTTTGTCTTGAAGGGGATGTTAGAAGGTCCCTTGCTTTTAACCACCCTCGAATATCAATAGACTGCGTAGAGATGTGATCCTGTTGCCTTGGTCATGGTAGGCGAGCTTTTTACTGCTGTGCCAGGCAGTTGGCCAAAAATCGGAAAGAAATTGTGTACCGTACTGTTTTTTATGGATAACATTTTAGCTTCTTGAACAGAAAAATAAAATACAGGCTACATGCATACATACCGTACGTACATACATACGTGCACACATACATACATTTTCATTTGAGACTCATTTGCCTTTTAGTGTCCAGTCTAGTCTGCAAGCCTCGGTTTGTGAACAAGTTTTCTTCAAGTTCCCCCATTAGGAGTTTTCACTGCAGCCTCCTCCTGCTTCTACACCTATCACTTTGAAAGAGATTCAACACTGAATCTAACCATCGCCTCCTACGTCTACCTCTGCTTCTCTTTCCCTCTATAGCAGAACTCCTTAACCTCTTTGGTAATCTCTCCTCCCCCATTCTCTTCACATGACAACACCATCTGAGACGGCTCATACGAAGAGCTTCATCTAGTGTGTTCATTTCTAACTTAGTTAACTTCATTACGAGTACCTTCCTACCATTGCTCTAATCTACTTGTTCCAGCAATCATTCATGCTACCCTCATATCATATCATATCAGCTTATGTATCACATATCCCGAATCTACCCAGCGCTCGCTTCCAAATAAAAAGGTCTGTCAAAATACTGTGCGATGAGTTTCGTTGTTACGCTAACTTCTTTCTTGCAGAATACTCTCGATCGTAACTGAGAACTCGCTGCATTGGCCTTTCTACACCTAGACTATTTTCTTCCCCATACTACCATCCTGAGAGAATACACAGCCCAAGTCCTTAAAATTTTCCACCTGCTCCAATTTAGTTCCTCCTACCTGGCATTCTATTTCCTTGAGTTCCTTCCTTGTCAATATACCGGTAACCTTCATCTTTGAATTGTTGATCTTCATACCATACTCCCTACATTTCTGTTCAAGTTCTAACATGTTGGTTGCAAGCTTTCAACGGAGTCCGCCATTACAACCAGGTCATCAGCATAGGCTAGACTCCTTACCTAGTTTCTACCTAATTGAATCCCACCCAGCCAATATATGTTCTTCAGCAAATGGTCATTTATAAAACAAACAGTGGTGAGAGGTTACAACCTTGCCCCACTCCTGTAACAACCTTGAACCAAGAACTCATCCTACCCTCAACTCTCACTGCAGCCTGATAATTAACATAATTACTTTTGATTGCCTGTAGCAGCTTTCCCTCGATACCATAATCCTTCAGGATGCTAAGCATCTTCTCCCTGGGGACTCTTATCATATGCCTTCTCTAGATCTACAGGGAGCGGCAAAAAGATCTGACGGTTTTTAAATCACAACAACACAAACATTTTAAATGATACAAACTCTTTTATTACTTATAACAGCAAGGTGTACATGTCAATTAATGGAAAACATGAAAGAACAATAGATTTTAACTTTTAAGATTTGAAGATAACGTCTTTTAAATGGTGCCCATCTTTTGCCATGCATTCTTCCAGTCTTGCACTGAAGCTTTGCATAGTCATTAGGCTTCAACTGCTGGACAATAACCATTTTATACGGATGAAAATGCAAATCGAAACACAATATTCGTCTCGGTGTTCGATCAGACATTTGCAAAGCAGCAGCTTGTTTACGAGCCGGCCGCCGTGGACTGGTTTCCACAGCTTGTCTCACTCGCTCAACATTCTCTGGTGTCCTGGCTGACCTTGGACGGCCTGTCGACGTTTGTTTTAAGGCTGAACCTGTAGCTCTAAAATTACTCACCCATAACAAAATTGTGTTACGAGATGGAACGCGTCCTCTTCGACTCACATTAAAGTGTTGACGGAACTGACGCTGAGTAACGAAGCAAGACTCACCACTTTTAAAAAATGCCTCGACAACAAACGCACGTTGTTCACCTGTCCACAGCTCCATGGCTACTGAAATGGCATCACGTAGGCTCATCATCACGCCAGTCCCCACTACCCCCCACCACTAACTCGCTCAGCCGTACAATGACATAAACAGTCAGATCTTTTTGCCTCTTGGCAAAAGATGGGCATCATTTGAAAGACGTTATCTTCAAATATTAAAAGTTAAAATCTATTGTTCTTTCATGTTTTCCATTAATTGACATATACACCTTGCTGTTATAAGTAATAAAAGAGTTTGTATCATTTAAAATGTTTGTGTTGTGATTTAAAAACCATCAGATCTTTTTGCTGCTCCCTGTACAAAACACACACCCAACTGTCTATTCCTCTCGCATTACTGCTTTTGTCCAGTCAGAGGGGTACCTTCCCCAAAACCCATGCCAATTTGATTATCCTAGGCAACCATTTCAGCCCCACTTTCCAATTACACTTCACCATTTCTGGCCAAATTTCATCTACCTCTGCTGCTTTCTAACATTGTACTTTATTTACCACCCTCTCTACTTCCTCAACCATGATTCTCCTCTTTCTCTTCCTCTACCACTTCCTCCTGTTCATCCTCCCTCCCCCTCTCCCTCCCCTCCCCCTCCCCCTCTATCTCTTCCCCTCCCCCTCCTCTCTCCCCCCTCTCTCCTCCTCTCCCTCCTCCCCTCGTCCCTTCCCTCCTCCATCCGTCCTCCCCTCTCTTTTCTCTCTTCTCTCCTCCCTCCTCTCTTCTCTCCTCCCTCCTCTCTTCCCTCCCCTTCCCTCCTCTCGTCTCCTCAAAATTAACAATTTACTATACATGCAACATATGAAATACCAGATTTCTCTGTTCACTTTCTGGAAATAATCATCAATTTTTCTTTCTGTCTCATTGTATCATTTACTTTCTTTCATAATGGTCCTCGTATTCCCAGGCCCCAAACGGTTGTCGTAGTCAAATGGGGTTTTATCGCCTACTCCAATAGATGCATGGTCCTTTGTCAAGGACTGGTAATCAGATAAAGGGAAGTGAATATGTATTAACAAATAAATGTATTATTATTTTTATTCACATTTTATCAGCTGAAGTCAATCTGCTCAACTGAATCCCACCTTGACAGTTCTACTTTCCAGGAGATTATCATTGAATTATGTAAGAGTCTGATATACCTGACCACTATACAGATATTGATGAAGAGTGGGGGAGGGGTTTTGTGTGTGTGTCTTTTTAATTTTTTATTGCAAGATCTTCTCCCCCCGGACTTTCATTGAGCTGCTAAACCAGTATATCTTTAAGTATATTCCCAAATACTTTGGCTGCTTGCATTAATATTTCATCTTGGAACTGTGGTATATTTTAATATGGAATGACTGTAGACAAATCGGTGAATTGAACAAGTGTGAAACTTGTGCTTTCTGCTACTCTATCCAGGAACAATGGAAAGTTGGCTAGTGGTGTTAAGTGCTAGCATTTGCCATCACTGGTCCAGAGACTTCTTGTAAATAGCAATTTCTTGTATTTATTATTATTTTGCTCTTCCTTTTCTGTTCGTATACATTGTATGCTTGTTTGCCTTGTTTGAACTTTAAATTTTCAGTGTACAAGGGACGTTCTTGATGTGTTGACTTTGTCAATCACTTTTGGCATAAGGGCAACTTCATTAGTGTACATTAAAAAGTGAAATCTATATTGGTTTAAATTTATATTTAATTAAGTTGATTCAATGGTGAAGCGAGTAGGTTTTACCCCGTAGCTTGCGCAGCACTGTTTATATAATGTACGAGTGAAACACTGGCCGTAATGCACAAATTCATGCCTTCGTGATATATTAGTGGGTGCTGGATGTATAAAAATATCAAACAGTGCTTGGCTGATTGAGAGGGGTGCAAGCGAGTTCTTATGATCCCTTGCATTTCCACGATTAGTTCCGGCAATTTGAATTAGGTGTTCTGTATTGGCACATACCCTTTTTCAGCTTAGTAAACATTTCTCCCCTTGCAGGAACAGTCAAGTCTGTCTGCTAATCTGACTTGTCCAATACTTCGTTTAGCTGGATTTTCTCGTTCATATTGTCACCTCTTCAAGCCTTGCCAACTGTTATGTAATAATGCGAGTGCAATCCATCCCCTCAACCCTTCACTTCAGCTGCTAGCTTCTGTGTATAGTGACTTTTTCCTCCCAACTTCACCATTGAACAAATGCTATTATATGAACCCGCGCAACGAATAAGGCACTCTGCGCCACCTCAGTCTGTTTTGAGATTATGATGGAAATGGGTACTTGGTCGCATGTAGCATGAAATGACATGTTGAGCGTACATACAACTGCTTCTTATGGGTAGATATTTGCAACTTAAATTCCACGTGCGTGGAAGAAGGAACCCGGTATTTCAAGATGGCGGGTATCGGGAAGGTGGAGGTCAATCAGTCAGCTAGCAATGTGATAATATTGGTTGCAAGCATAAACGTGACATGCAAGATTGGGAGGATGTGTGGAGAGCAAGATGTTGAAATATGCTGGGGCAGCGTATTATAATCAACAGGGACGTCAAATGCCAGCAAAAACACAACCAAAAGAGGTGAGTGGAAAGAGGACCTCCGTGACGGCTTCACCTACGAGAATGCCTGTATGCCAGAACTTCCTATAAATAGGTGTCAATTTGGTAATGCCATATTTGAATATAACCATATTAATAATGTACAGTAGATAGTAAGATGGTTAATTTAGGAACATGGGACATTGTTTCATCAGCCCCGTGTACTTGCGTAGTGTGGAAATACTCTGATACCGTGCTTTATTTTGTTCAGAGCTAGTGTGTTCACGTAAAATTGGGGCTAGGATTGGGAAGAATGTGATAATGGCATGTTCGGTACCATCCTGACAGTTACTTGGGATTCAACCCGGGCGGTCTGGACGGGGAGCTAATACGCTTATCCGTCTATCACAGCTACTGAAGTGAATAAGTGGCTCGTATTGTCATAGTAAGATTCTACGATAATCTAAATCCTCTTTGCTACAGTGATGGACCTCCCTATAGAACGGAGCATCGCAGAGCGTGTCGAGCAAAGCATTGGCGCTAGCAACAGCGTAGCGCCCAACTTGTTCATCACATTTACACTTTTTAACATATTTAATAATCGTCATTACTTATATGAATTTCAGATTAATTGCTGCAAATGCTGTCCTTCAATTTCTAAACACACGTTGCACTGACTTTTGAAGTTTTGGTACATTATCCCTGGTGATATTTCGAATAAGTACAATTACTTCGTTCTCAAGAGCCTCCAGGGTATGCGGATTGTTTCTGTATACCTATTGCTTCAGGGTCCCCACAAGTAAAAATCGCTTGGAGCTGAAACTTACGAACACATTCACTGGAAGACTTCTTCCTGGGAAGATAAATTTCCACTTAGAAAATTCGATGTTTTGTTCTGTACCTCACCATGTTCAAGGGGTACGAGGTTGGTTACAGTACTTCACAACACATGTTACTTATCACAATCAAGGTATCTTGCCAGCTACGTATGTTATAAATGCTATGACAGCATTCAGGGCTTCCCAACCTTCTGTTGTAATCGGTACATGCTATAAATTTGGAGGCGACTCATTGCGAGCCGTCCGCGGCACAGTCTCTGCGAAGCTCTGTTCCATAGGGAGGGCCCTCACTGTATAAGGATGTACCCGAAAAGTACTCAAGTTTTTAGGGGAAGATACCACAGTACAAGATTGTCCCCGAAAGTCCTCATTTACATAAATTTAATTTAATAACCTTCGTTCTGTGTGAGCGGCACAGATTGCATACTTATGTTAGTATTCTAAGCTGCATCACGAGGTTCCAGGTTCAATCTCCAGAAGGACCTTTAATCCTCATACGAGGGTTGGAAAGCAGAGACGTAGCCAATGAATCCTAGCGCACCTGCATCCATCACCTCCTCGCCCTTCAGGGCACCCTCTATATTGTGAAGGGGGGAAATCTATATTTGAAAAATACTCTCAATACATGTTCTTGTAGTGAATCAAGTCTGTCTGCAGTCCAGAAAGGTTGTGTGTGCGGACATGTGAGTGAGAAGCTCGACGAGTTGTTCATTTCCACATCAATCTTTGTTGTCATTGGGTTTCATCGTTATCGCAACGCATTCTTCATTGCAGGGCAGTTTATAAGGAGGATGTCATTTGAATGTGATAACTCGTTGACAACCTCCTTGCTCGCTATCTGATGCACGAACTGGGAAGGTGGAAGGAAATTAACTTAGTCAATCTTAACCTTTCGTAAATCATATCAGTCGTATATTTGTGCTTCTTCCCACCCAAAAGTGAAGAATCCATATAATATTGTTGCCAAGGGCCTGGAAACGAAAGAGAACCACATTTTAAGTCGTTCCACCTAAAACAAATTGAGCAGCGCCTCTGCATCCTGGACACTTCTCTATTGGAACGAGATAAACTGCAGCTTGTGATAGTAAATGACAAGAGAGATGGGTTCGAAAGCCACTCTCGACCATTGAACGAGAGGCTATCTGTGGCTTCCCACTGCCGGGATGACATCGATTCAGTGGAATAAGGATGCCAGTCACAATAAATACATGCTGAAAGCTAGTGGACTCAAAGACAACAAGAACTGTTACTGGGTTCCTTCTTCCACATAAATGTCACAATATATCTTATCAGTGACCACTTAAGCACCACAATAGTATACTACAATATTCATATGATAGTTGGGGGCCACTTACATAAAATTTGGACGAAATTCCCACAATAGCAAGCCTTCAAACAACAAAAACCTAGTTTAAACAAAACTACAAAAATGGTGCAGATTCGTTGCGCGGGTTCAAATATTGATTTAGGCTGATATGGTTTTCACTGTTAAGATGTTCACCAACTACATTACCCGCATGCCATACTTGAAGGAATCGGTGCAGCACCTCCAAAACCTCCCTTAACTGCTTCTGGGCTAGGAATATTATTTTATTTTTATTTGTATTTTTGTTTTTCTGCTCAGTTTTTGTTTCTGAAAGTTCTTTCTCTTTTGTCCATACCTATTTATGAATGGCATTTTGGTTGTACCTGCACATCAGACCGTCCAAACAAGTTAAAACGTCAGTCTGCGCTTTCTATGGATGAGGAGTTCAACGAGATGGAGGAACCAGCGATTGCAGCTTCGTCTCCTCTTGTAATTGTGCAGAATCCTTCCCCACCCCATCCAGCAGTGCGCCCCACCCAGCTGCCCATCCTGTTCCCGCTTCGCCCTGCCGAGCCGACATGCGAGCCGTGTGCTGAGAATGACAGCGAGCATCACAATGATGGCACGAACACAGGTTGGGGGATTGCTCTCTTCATTGGGTGGCATGATAACTAACATTATTGTAAGAGCAGCACTAACCCAAGTGGAGGAGGGTTGTGATGATGCATTGAGCACTCTATGTGCAATTCAATACCTATAGTCCTCTTCATCCTTGGCTGATCTCAAAATGCTTTAACAACCAGACCTGCATCATATACTATTTTAAAACTAAACATTGAAAACTGCATGGTGAGCTGATTATTATTTCTGTTCACATGTAAGAGTGAATTTAGATGGTAGGCTTTCGTGGCCGTGTCTAGTTTATCATCTAGGCTTACAGGATGGAGCCGCGTCGTGTATCAGTGATTGTTTCCTGATTAAGGCTGCTGCAATGGCAGCCGAAACGGGATGCGGCTCCATCCTGTAAACCTAGATGATAGATGTAAGAGTGAAGTTCCTTATGTAGATTATGGAACTACTATCTGTCAGCAAAAGTCACAGCAGTGTGCCCCACCCAGCTGCCCTACTTTCCATTGCAATTAACTGAAAGAACTTAAGATATACTATAATCAGAGAAAACTACTTATTTCCCTTTGGGATAGGTTCGCTATACTTCTGAATAAAAAAAAAAAAACATTTGATCATATTTCCCAAACTGCGTGATCCTGGTTTGTGCCAAAAGCTTCTATGATTGTGTACTATGTTCTGAACCCTCAGCAATATTAGAAATGCTTAGAAATAAATCATCAATAATTGATTTGATATCCATGGAGATTGAAATCATGCTGGTTGTGGAGTACTACCCTGACCCAGTGGTTGGCTGGAAACGTGGTGGTGGTATCAAAACATCTAGTGTCAAATGTATTGGTGTAGATTTCTCTTCAATGTGCTCCTCCATATCATTGCTTTCCAATGGTGTGCCTCTTTCCATGACTATTTTGCATCTTAAAACTAAGAAGTCTATAAATGGTATGGAGGGTATGCTTCGATTTTTATTCAAATTGGTGTGGGTGAATTTTTGGCTCAAAATCCATAATCTCTTGCACTAAAAAAAATATTAATCTGACTAAGTCAGCCTGAATTGTAATAGGGAGTGTTAAGTTATTGGGATGGTTTGAAATTTTGTTGACTTTGATGTGAGATGACTGAAATTGAAAGTTTGCTTTTAGGATTGATGTTATCAACCTTCTTTTGGTATACTTGCGATGTCACCAAGATATCTTGATTAATCATCGTCGACAGAGTTGGAAATTAGATAAAGCAGTGTTTCTGTACTGACATGATAGTGAATTTCATGTGCATTGAAACATTACTTTTTTCTGGGTAACACCATTGAGGAAAACGAAGAAAGACATCGAAAGTATTATGGGGGCATTCCCATTTGCATGAACAGTTCACATGCATTTCACTGAATTCCGTTGTGATCAATCATATAACAATGAACAATCAAAATTGTGCATTTCTATTGCCGATTATGCTCCAAAAAGGCAAAAACTATTTTAAAATCGGAAGTCATTGCCACAATTTTCTGGCAGTTTGCATGGCATAATATTGACTACCTGAAAACAGTAAAAACAATCTCAGGTCAGTGTTATGCTGTATTCTGAATCCATCTCCCAATGAAAATTCTCTATCTCGGACACATGTCTGAAATTGTCATAGCCGAAATTGTCAAATTGCATTACAAAAGCTTATTTTCCAGATTTGGTCCCTAGTAACTACTAACTCTTTCTAAGCCTGAAGAAATCGCTAGTGGAAAACGATTTGCATTGATTAGAGGGAGCCAAGTTGAACCAAGATGCCTATTTTGCAGGTTTTGAAAAATCACATGGGATAGTTTAAAGTAGTTCATAAAATTTGGGATGTATTGTAATAACTCAAGAGGAGACTGTCTAAAAATAATAATTTATCTGCAGTTAGAGCACATCCCTCTACCTTTAGAAGAAAGAAAAAAATGCAATTTATCAGTAAAAAATGAAAATCAGATTTTTCATTCCATCATTTTGTTTTATTTCATTACATTTTATATAGAAAAGCTAGTGCAAAATAACATACAGTTGTAGCACTCCACCTCCAATTTCTGAAGCCCCCACCACCGTAAAGTTATTTATAATACCTTACTGTATTTGGGAAACCTTCGATAAATAAGTAATGTGGTATTAAAATATGTTTGTACTTGTCTATTACAGTTCCTGTCGGTGCAATCCCTATGTCATTGTCAAACGACGGTCAGTCGATAGCTGTGGTGAGGCGGCAAAAGACTCAACAGCCTCTTGGTGAGTTCCTAATGTGTTTCTAACGACGGCATGTTCTTATGGTGAATATTTCTGCCAATTCCATTGTCCCAATACTGAGTCTTATTGATAATGTCAGCAAAATTCATTTGATTTGCAAGCAATTTTCTTCTGCTCAGGGCACTTGCTCAGCATGTGCCTTGATTCAGTGGCTGCTATTCTCATGCTTCTACTACACTCACTGGCAAAAAAAAAACAACAAAAAAAACCAAAAAAAAACACTTGTATTTTTTAATTATTCTCACAATTTATTGCACTGAAATTATTCTTATGTAAACATTTTGCATAAGTAATTGTTTTTTTTAAATTTGAAAACCACTTCATATACAAAAAATGCTTCAAATAAAAGATCTGTTTAATCTTCTAGAATAAGAAAAAAAAAGTGAAAATGTCTTAAATTTTGAGTAAATTACAGTCATTTAAAAATGCTAATCTGAGTTCCAAAATTTACCATTACAGAATTAATCTATTCCTATGGGTACGGACACAAGAACTGAACACTTAAAAACGGGTATTTCCACCCCTAGAACGAATCACCACGCGTAACCTCTCTGCCATACTTGTGATGATTTGTGAAATGCTTTTCCTGTGGGATGCTTTCCCACTCCTCATGCAGCATCGCCCGAAGTTGCTGGAGAATCTCAGGAGCACGTTGACAAACATTTCTGGCCAACATATCCCAAACATGCTCAATTGGACTGAGGTCAGGGCTCCTAGCTGGCCAGTGCAGTGCATAGATTCTAACCACATGCAGGTATTGCTGGACACATCGGGCAGTGTATGCTTGTGCGTTGTTGTGCATCAGGCGAAATTCATCCCAGACAAATGGAGCAAATGGTACAACATGGTTTTCAAGGACTTCCATGATGTACCGGTCAGCTGTGAGAGTCCCATTCTCAATTAGGTGAAGTTCAGTCCTGGCATCCATACTGACCCCGGTCCAGGCCATGACAGAACCCCCGTCGAATACTGTCCTAGAGGAAAAATTACAGGAAAAAACCTTTCTCCAACCCTCCTCCACACTCTTTCTCTTCCGTCAGGCGATCTGAGACCGACTCTCTTCTCGTCTGTGAAAAGAACGGCTTGCCATTGCTGTTGTAAGTTTTAATTTTAAAAATAAAGTGTTGCATTTTTTTTGCAGGTGAGTGTATATATGAACAGTGTTCTTCAGGTCAGTTGCAGTTTTAAGCTCTAGTATATTCTTATCCTCACAATGTCAATCATGGTATAATCGTGGGGGGCTGACTACTATTTAAAGAAACTAAACCCAAAACTAAAATACAGTATTGTCATTATGAAAGGAGTATTTCCTGGAGATTGTTACCCACATGATCCTGTAATTCTGCCAAGTTTAGGCTGGTAAATAGATTCTATACTGTAGCATAGCATATTCATTTCCAGTTGTTTGTACTACAGTCTATCCTCTCTTGTACCATTAAAGCTTGCATACCCCCTCCTGGAAACTGCTGGGAACTTAATATATTATGAGTGTTCGTAATTACAGATTGTCAGTGTAACCAAGTTATTTGTCTTGATGAAAGCACTAAATAAATAATAATAGTATTTCTCTGGGCTGTTGGGAGCATGGGAAGCATACTAATGGTGTGGAAAACTTCAATATGAGGTATACTGAATAGTATAGATTCACTGTAGTAAGCATGAATGGGACCAAGCACCATGGCCTAATTCTCGGTAGCAGTCGATGCAAGTGTACAAACGTATTCGTTTTTGAGGCTTTCGTGTGTCAAGTATACAGACATATATCATGTGTACCTTAGTGTTACAGTGTTTTCTTGTTCGTATGACTGCATAGAAACTCAAATTTAATCAATATAGGCATGACTGAAATTTACTCCACTGTGAATAAAGAGGACAGTAAATGTAAAATTGTATTTTTGCTATGTACAGTCGATCATACGAAGAATGAACACACTCTGCATAATGGCAGTTTTTCTTACTTACTTTCTTCCTTTATTTCTTGAGCCCAAAATGATCTGGGTAACCTAATAATAAATACTTATAATCCCTGATATCACGAAAGTTATTGAGTGTGCCCTCATTTGTTGTTTGAGTGACTGCACATGGTGCTTGTTGAAGGTTGAATAATGGCTTGCTAGTATTGCACCTGTAAATAAAGTGAATAATTAGAGAACAGATGCATGAAGCTACTGATAATGATGGCCATTTTGAAAAATTGAAGCTTCTAATTTCTGCAAATCAGGCTTGGAATCTTTTAAATGTGTACTTACATTCATTTCACGATTCACATTTTGAACTTCCTTGCATTAGGCTGGTATATATAAGTATGAATGGTATCAGTCTAATTGCTGCCTATACCGTGCAGATTTCTTTTGGAGTGAATTTCTCGGAACAACTACTGTACCTAAAGTGTAAACGTGTGTATCAAGTTTAGTGTCTTGGTATACTTATTGTTTTCTTGATTTGAATCTTTCAGTTGGGCTGAAGAAATATCAGAAGAGTGTAGTTTGTTTTAAGTGTGCAAATATGGGAGTTAGAGGTTATTGTAGTTATATTTAAAGCAATCAATACCAGGGAGGGAATAAATCAAATAATTCTTTACTTGCTGTTTCTTGGTTATATATCATTCCAGTGTTTTAAATGGTTGTCTTCATACAGGATTGAGATGCCTTATCACACCATGTCCTTTGAAAACATGTCAGTCTAAATCTGAAATCTAAACCTCCTTAGGCGCTTTGTTGCGGAGTTATCAGGCTTCAAACATCATGCCCCGTTGTATCTGAATTCATAGGCAAGAAATACGGGTAACAGTCGAGATACTCTGGGTTCCATGAAGGGTGTGAGGAACGGTCACAGGACAGCTGAAGATCACAATTCATTCAGTTGGAGATTCTCACCATGAGGGGACTATAAAATATTGACTGTGTGTGTGTGGCACTATTCGACTACATCTGTTAACGGCCAAGCATATTGCTGTAGGAACTACCATATTCAGTTCATGACTTCGAGTCATACTACGTACGTCACCAAGCTATGTCACTTGTGGTCTCCCCTGCTAGTATATACTGTGAAGTTTAGAACTTAAAAATACAGTGTTCCACATAAAGGGGTTCACAACTTAAAATTTGAGTTGCTTGTATTTTAAAGTCCAGGACGATTGAAGACTCTGAATGTCATCCTTGTATGTTTCTATGTCATATTCAGAAGCTTCGATGAGGAATGCAGAATTGTGATGCCTGGTAGCCCCCTCTCACTCCTGCACTTCCGTCAGCCATGCAGTCTGTTATTGTGCAGAACAGTACAGCTCTCTTTTTGTCATATTTAATTCTTATTCTATACTAGCAATCATGACCGTCAATGACGGGATAATTAGGAATTCCCTATGGTTCTCTCCTATACCCAAGATGCCCACATATGGGCTCTTTGCAGTAATCAAACCAAGAAAAGAAGGGACTGGTGCTCTTAATGTGTTCCTTTTACCTTGTTATCAGAGATTTTTGTATTTTGGAGAGCTTAAGTTCAAAGAAGTTGATATATTCTTCAGCCCAAGTCTTGGTTAATTGACTTTCTCGCCCGCAGGTTCATATCCTGGTGTGGTCAGCTGGCATTTGAGGGTGCGCAAATGCGTGGGAGCTGTGTCGGTAGATTTACTGGCACGTTAGAGATCCCCTTCTGGGAAAAATTCCGGCAGCCCGGAGTCTCTAAACGCCAGAGTAGTTAAAAGGGACTTGATACCAATATTATTATTATTATTATTATTCTTGGTTAATTAGACCAGTGGTGAGATTGCTGTTCCATATAGTTCTAGTTAGTTCTTAATTTCATCAGTTGGGGCAATATTTGGCATACCTACATAGGCGGATGATTATTGCTTCCCAGATAAAAGGTAGGTCAATGTTTGTATCAGATATAGCTTCGGTATAAAAATATATACAGTAGTGTTAGCACTGAATTAAATCCTAGCCTATAGTAGGTCGGTTGGTAAATAATAATAGATTTGGTTAAATGTTGAAGGAAATGAAATATACTGACTTATAGTAAGTAAAATAGTTACTTATGGGAATTTGATAGGTATTCTAGAGATATTTAGCAGTTGTCATTGATACTAAAAATGAATTTGTTGCCTCGACACAGCTCTATTTCATTAGTGTAGTGTGCAGGAATGCGTAGTTTGTGTCTTGGTAGGTAATGAACATGGTGTGTTATTGGTTGATAGTGTGGTCCAGAGATGCTGGAGAGAAGAATGCTAACTGTTGCTCATTTGAAACTACCTCTATACTCTACCATTGTTGGCTGGCAATGCAGGCAATCTCATTAGCCCCTGCCATACATAGGGAATGGTATGACCTGTCCCTCCACTTAAACCAAGTACGAATGAACCCCTGGTCTATGCCCCTACCTGACTGCATACCCGAATAGAAGACTCTTGAAATTAAATTTCCAACACTTTTTATCATATTAAATTTCTTCATAAAACAGTTAGTTATGGAGATAGTCTAAAAACAGAATGAGTCCCTGTAAACCCACTTTTCAAGAATGCATTCTAGTTTAGAATGATGCCCTAATGGTCTGGTATATGAACACAAATCTTCATTAAATGGTATGCAGCACTTTTATGTGATGTGCGTTAATACATACTAGGGTTGGTACTCTTAACTTAATAATTTCAGTTATCGAATGATCGATTAATCGAAACAGAAAAGTTGATAAATTGCTAAAAAATACGATCAATAGATTTT
The DNA here is from genome assembly GCA_946902985.2 of Meconema thalassinum. NCBI lineage: Eukaryota > Metazoa > Arthropoda > Insecta > Orthoptera > Tettigoniidae > Meconema > Meconema thalassinum. Next base: position 550,402,444 of record OX336389.2, read on the forward strand.
TCATTTAATCAATGAATCGGTTGGTCGAATAATTTTGTCAATTAATCGAAATACTTCACTCCTTTCACTACACTCTTACAGAAACAAAAGACATTTCATCATCAGTCTTCACAGTTTCCAGCCCCAGGCCAGGTCTGTTTGGAACATAGGCCTCTCCACTTAGTTCTCTCCTCCCACCACCTCGACGTCGTCACTCTGGTCCAGTTCTCCACTCTCTTTTTGACACACTCCCCCACTCCCTTCAGCCATCTATCCCTTGGTCTTCCCCTTTGTCGTTTCTTCTGCATCTGCATTTCGTGCATCCTATTGGGAATCCTCTTCTCTTCCATCCTCATCAAGTGTTACCATCTCAGTCTTGATGTCTCAGTCCTACCCTGCAAGGGCTCCTCTTCACTATTTCCCTGATCTTGTCATTCCTCACCCTGTCTCTTCTTATTACTCCTATCCTACTTTGTAAGAATTTCATTTCACTTGCCTGTCTCTGCTTATGTGTCTTTTGTTCTTTCTCCACATTTCTGATGCATAGGTTAGTATCGGGACATAGTAGCCTCTGTACAGCACTTATTTGCTTTCTTCTGGGACATCTCTATTCCACACTAAGCGCCTAATGCTTCTGCCTGTCTGCCACATTCAGTTATCTCTTTGTCATTTCTCCCATTTTCCTCCACTACTCTTCCCAAATACTTGAGGCTTTCCACCTGCTTAAGTTTTTCACCTCCAAATGTTATCTCACTCACTGGTCTATCTTTTTCCTTGACGTTAACAGGAACTCACATTTACTGATGTTGAATTTCAGTCCATATTCTCCCACCATTTCTTCCCAGGCCTCCAGTTGCTCCTGATTTTCCTCCTCCTTGTTTTCCCAGACCATAAGATCAAGATCATCTGCAAACATCATTGTTTTCATCTTACATTCTCGAATTTTTTTCTGCTTCTCGCGTCATTATTTCATCCATGACCACAATGAAGAGGTGACAGTCCACTGCCCTGTTTCAGACCACTCATTTGTTTGAAGCACTCTGTTCTTTCCCTTCCCACTTTCAAACAACGCACACTTCCACAGTAAATCTCCTTCACTCTGCTTAGTCTCTTTTTCCACTCCCTTTGTCTCAATTGCTTCCCAAACCATTTTCCTAGACACACTATCATAGGCCTTTTCTATGTCTAGAAAGGCCATTAAAAGATCCTCCCCAAATTCATAGTGGTGTTCTTGAAGGTGTCTCACTGCAAATATAAGATCAACTGTCAATCTGCTAGGTCTAAAGCCATACTGCTCTTCTCTTATTTCTTTTTCCACTCTGGCCTTTATTCTACCAAAACCTTTTCAAATGCTTTGGCACAGTGAGGAATCAGTGCGACTCCTCTGTAATTTCTACTCTCCTTCCTGCTCCCTTTCTTGAATATTGGGACAATTAGTCCTTTCTTCCAGTCTTCTGGGGTCTTTTTCTCCCTCCATATCACCCTCGTCACACGATACAGCCACAGTTTCACAACCTCCCCTGCTGCCTTCACCATTTCAACTCGCACTTCATCCACACCTGGTGCCTTTCCTCCTTTCCTCTTGTCTATAGCCATTTCCATTTCTCTCCATGTCAATCCTTTGTTGCCTTCTACATCGTCCAGTATGTTGTCATCCTTACTATGTCCATTTAGATTGAGCAACTCCTCAAAGTACTCTTTCCATACTGCCATGAGTGGTGTTTTGTTGTGTACCTAGTTTCCATTTTTGTCCAATATTACCGCATCCTCCCTCAGACCCCTTCTTACTTTTTACCATTCTGTATAGTACTTTCTTATTTCCTTTGGCATCTTCTTCCATCATCTCTTCCCGCTTTTCCATCCACTTCTTCCTCTCTAAGACAGTCTTGTTTGCTTCTATCTTCTTTTCCTTATAATCTCCTCTTGCTAGATGAGTTCTTTCCTGGAACCACACTCTGAAAGCCTTGTTCTTCCTTCCCAATGCTTCCTTTACTTTCTCATTCCACCATGGTGTCTCCTTATATCTCTTTCTGTCACTTGTTCTTCCACATACAGATACTGCAGCTTCCACCATTGCACTTTCGAATTTCGTCCATTCCTCTTCCACTGTTTTTGGGCCTCTCTCTTATTATCTTTTGGAATTCTTCCTAGACTTCCTTTTCCTTTAGTTTCCATACTTTGATTCTCTTTTCCTGGTGCTCTGTCCTCTTGCTATCCTTCACTACTCTCAGGTTCATTAGTAGTAGTCGATGGTCACTATTTAAGGTCTCTGGTGGTATTACCTTTACATCTGTGACACTTCTCTTCATTTCCCAGTTGTACAGTCTGCCACTCCAACCCTTACCTGCGACATTTGCCACGAGGTCCAGAGTGGAGTAGTGCCCTCATTCCAGGATTTAAGACACTACGATCAAAATATCGTGGAACACAGCGGAACTTCTGGGTTTAACCTGTGGGGTGGACAGCTGGTGCGACACCAGGGGTCCGGTTAGAAATAGTGTTAGGGCCCGGACGGGCTCCTGCAGTGTGTTTAGGGGTAGTTCGGGACGTTATGTGAATGGGGGCTGTGAGTATGAGTGTTTAGGGGGTGAGTTTGTGTGGGGAGCATCTATAAAGCTTAAGACGCGCTCAGGGGCTAGTTTCCAGTTGTACGAGGTGTCTGGAGAGCTAAGGGGTGAGGTATGATGGAGGGGTTGGTTGGTGAGTAATAACTTGTTGATGTGTGATCACTGTTCAGTACTCGGGGCAGGTGCGCAAGCCAGTAAGCAAGTACAATGAGTAGCAATAATGCTGATCGGTGCTCTTAACATGAGCTATCGAATGAACTGCTTAGCTAATACCTTTGAACAATAAAATACTACAGAATCCTAATGGGATTGTAGAGCGGGCAGGTATTGGCTTATAATGCAATTAAATAAACTAGACTACCAGTGTAGTGGGAATCAATTGGTTTAATTATTACTTCTTGTGAAGCGTTAATAATAATCTTCCACAAAACAGCTTTAGTGCTGATAAGTTCTTTAACAATGTAATTACAATGTGTAAGGGGAAGAGTAAGGGAGGTAAATGTAAAAGGGATGTCTCACAATCACACTCGCCTAGATGGCAGCTGGCACGGCGTCGTCCGGCAAGGGTTTCACCACACACAGATACCGAGGTATGGAAGCATGCCCCATTTGTGTGTGTTTGAACTGCAAGCTGAGCATTACCAGGTGCATTCCAAGTTGGTAGTTGCCGGTCTGGGGTCGTGAGAGTTCATGAAGGGTTACTCGGGGTTATAGGAGTCATGTAAGTTCAAATGATCGTCGATGTGTACCTGTGTATGGAAATTGGGGACTGAAATGTGTGTAGTAGCGTTGGGGCGATAGTGTAAATTATAGGGGTAGGGGGTGTATCTCCTACGGATACAACAATAGACTGCATGCATGGAAATGAAAGAGCAACGGGTAACTTTGACCAAAAATATAATTAAAATAAACCTTACATGTAGGTGCACAAGGAACAAAGTACGTCATGAATAAATTCACATACAGGTACATTAAAATAAACAAAGCCTAGCTCGACTAGAAATGAAAATATACTGGGGGAGGTGGATGAAAACCCCAAAGCTAAGATGCAAAACGACATCCGCACCGAAGGTACAAGCATGGATATGAATACCCGTGACGACACACAAAAAATGTTAATTAAATTCACAAGAAATGTTCCCCGTGAACAACCAAGTTAAACAATTAAAGAAGATACTGTAACAAATACAGTTGCCGAGAATGTGTTACATGTTAAGAGGTTAGAGCCGCTTATTGCGACGGTATAGTCTGATCCGCCAGCCTGGAATGATTACACAAGGGGATGCTGGCTTGTCTAACAAAAGTTACGACCACGAGGTACCCCCACCCTAACTCCGAAGACAAAGGGAGGAATCCAACTCTTTGCCCGGCCCAAAAATGCATACAAAAGAAAATTACATTTCAGATTATGGCATTTTAATGTTACATTCACAATAGTAATTTGAAGGATATGATAGGACATTAAGCCCTTGAAATGAAACGATTACCGTAATCTCTTGGCACAAGAAAAATGTAACACACAGTAAATGACACAATAACCCAAATTAAATGTTTTTATATGGATGTTTTCTTGGAGAATCACGAAAATCGCACACGCAATTCGCGGTATCTTGCCCCATTCCAAAATGTCATCTTCAAAGCTTTATCTTATTTTTTTGGGACTCCGGGGAGAACTCAAGGCTTCTTCCCGGAGCCCGACAACAACATGACTAGACACTGTAGCAGTCCTTGGTAGAATGACGCCCATCGAGTTTCAGTCCAGCACATACGCGCCAAAAACGCGTCACTCAGGCTAGTTAGCCAACCTGACGGGTGCAAAATGACCTGTACAGCCCAGCACACAATGGAGCACAAGGTGTCGTATGTTGGCAGCATTGGTTGGCAATTTTAGTAGGGGTGCAAAAGTTTAAATACACTAGTCCGGTCCCAGATTTGGAAATAAATGTAGTGGGAAATAGTTTCTTGTTGCATCTGCAGACCTGTATGAACATGAGTCCAGGGTTTGCAATTCTCAAGTCCAAGGTTCAACCCCCAGAGTAGCTGGAAAAATGAATTCTTCCTAGGTTCAAATACCAATTGTTCCTTGTGACAATGTAATTGGCACATACAGCATGTAATCCACCAAAGATTTCTTCTTTAGATCACTGCTGTACTACGTTACCTTGTGGTTCTCTTTCTTCTGGAACCAGGAGTTCCCTGCCATTAAAACATTTCTCTTGCAAAGCTCCAACTCTCTCCCTTCCTCATTCCTCATTATTTTTAAATAATGTACCTTCATTATGAAAACTAGGCTATAAGAAAGTAAAACAAAAATTTTCCTGTCCTAAATTTTAAACATTGAACAAGAATTCAAAATCTTTGCTGAAAACACTTTTGCTTTTTTGAAACCCTTCCCAATATGATTTATGTTTGTCCTTCCACTGCCACTGAGTCTTATTTGGTTATTGTTAATGTAAACGAGGAAGGACACTTTGTATATTTAGGCAAAAAGTAACTTTTATAAATTTCTATAAATCATTCCGAAAATAATTGTAATTCAACCTCTCATTTAAACATCTTTACTTATCTCGTGTCTATTAATTAATTGTTTCTCTGGTTAGCAGGTTATTCTATTATTCGGTTAATCAATTGATCAAATTAATTGTACTCTAGGTTCTAAGTCGTGTGCTTGTGCAATTTGTGCTGTATTTGCCTACTGCTTTATTTATCTGTTATAACTTGTGTGGAGTTCATTATCATCTTGAATAGTTTCCAGCCACTGGCCGGGTCTGTTTGGAACATAAGCCTCTCCATCGTCTTCTGTCTTCCCACCATCTCTCCGTCACCACCTTGGTCCAGTCTTCTCCTTTCTTTCGCACACAGTCCTCCACACCCTTCAGTCACTTACTTATCTCTTGGCCTTCCTCTTGGTCCTTTTCCCTCTATTTTCATCTCGTGCATCTTCCTGGGTATCCTCCTCCCATCCATTCGCTTAACATGCCCATACCATTTAAGCCTTGATTCCTCTATCCTATCCTGTAATGCTCCCTCCTTGACTAATTCTCTGATCTTCTCATTTCTTAACCTGTCCACCTTTGTCACTTAAATACTGCTTCTCAAGAATTTCATCTCACTAACCTGTATTCTGCTTCGCTCCCTTCCTTTCATAACCCAGGTCTCTGAGGCATACGTCAGGATTGGAACGTAGTACGTCCTATATATAACCCTTTTGCTGTTTTGAGGGACATCCTAACTCCATACCAGGCACCTAACACTTTTCCTGAATAATTCTGCTTGCCTCCCCCACTCATTTATTTCTCTGTCGTTTCTTCCATTTTCTTGTATCATGCTATACTTGAAACTCTACACTCTCCTCTATTCTTCCCCACCAATTGTTATTCCCGTTGTGTATCTCTCCTTCCTGGTTGTGATCATCCGCTTGCTTTTGCTTATGCTAAACTTCATCCCATATCCATGTACTATTTTTTCCCATACATCCATCTGCTCCTGTACTTCCTCCTCCTTGTTTCCCCAGATCATCGAATCATCTGCAAACACCATTCATTACTTTCATCCTTCTTTCACCAATCACTTCCTCCACTCCGGTTATTATATCCTCCATCACTACAATGAAGAGTAGCGGTGAAAGTGCACTTCCTTGCCTCAAGCCATTCTTCTGTTCCAGCCAATCTGATCTCTCTCCTCCTACTTTCACACAGCTTATACTTCCCTTATCCTCCATATTGTCTGCTTTCCTACTCCTCTCTTCTCCAAAGCCTTCCATACCTTACTTCTACATACATGATCATATGCTTTTTCAGTGTCCAGGAAGGCCATCAGTAGATCTATTCCATATTCATAATGTTTTTTCCTGCAACTGTCCCACAGCAAAAATTAGATCTACTGTGGACCTTCCTGCTCTGAAGCCAAGTTGTTCTTCTCTCATCTTTCCTTCTATTTTTGCCCGGATTCTCTTGGAAAACTTTCTCGAAGATCTTCGCACAATGGCTCATCAATGTCATCCCCCGATAATTCTTGCACTCCTTTCTGCTACCTTTCTTGAAGATTGGGACAATTATCCCCTTCTTCCAGTTGTCCCCTTCTTCCAGTAGTTATTGACTGTAATATTTTTATTGGTACAGTACTAGTTGAGGGTGGGGGGGCTGCCTCGAGATTGGAAACTATGGTTGGAGAGATTCGTGTTGCAAGTAGTGATCTTTTTAAGGGACTTCACTGCTTGGCTATCAGCCTTATTGAAGGATGCTATAACAGGAAAGCTTATACCCTTTGTACTAGTGCAATAGTCTGTGTTCTTTTGTTCATGTAATAAGAAATGAGGCTCTTATGTGACATGAAATTGGTTTGCCACTTCAGTATATGATGAAGTTCAAAGTAATTTGTGCATTTAGTCCACCCAAATACAGTACAATTCTTCTCATTAGAACAATGTATTCTATTAAAAGTTGCCATTGTGACAACATATTGAGAATTATAAGTGGAGAGTCGATCCTTGGAAGTTGAAAATACTCAAACAAGGCTTGCACCAATGAGAGAGATTCTAATTTTCTTCTTGAGAAAAAACCTTTATTCTATCTCCCTCTCTCAGTGGAGGGGAGTGATGGCCCGTTGCTCAAGCTGTTCGCTTCTCACCAAGGCAGATCAGGTGTGTTTCCTGGTTAATGCATGCAAGATATTTCAGATGAAATGATGGTCAGGATTCCATATAAGGGTCATTCCATGTGAAATCATCACAGCTCCCAACCTGGCCGTCTCAGATTTACATGAAATTTGGTAAGAAGTTTAAAGGCATGAAGTTGTACACACATACAAAATTTAACCCCTCAGCGATTTAAGATATTCATACAGCAGGGTTGCAAACATGATTTTAAAAAATGAAAAATTCTTCGTCGCGTGCTCTGCAAAAACCAGTGAAATGAAATTCCTAAGAAGTATGATAGGTAAGACAAGGAAAGACAGAGTGAGGAATGAAGATGTTAGGAAGGAAGTTGGGATGGGAAAACTAAATGAGAGAATTGAGAAGAATAAACTAAGGTGGTTTGGACATGTAAAGAGGATGGAGGAAAATAGAATACCAAGACAGATGCTGGAGGTCAAGTGCAAGGGTAGGAGAGCAAGGAGAAGACCTAGAACAAGGTGGATCGATTCAGTGAAGAACAGCGTGAGAAAAAGAAATCTGGACTGGGACAAGATGGTGGAAGGAAAGAGGAAAGTGGAGAAGTGCCATAAATACCCCGACCCGGCAGGAGCTGGATAAGGGGAAATGATGATGATGATGATGATGATATCTAGAAAAGTGTACCTTTAATTTCATTGGGAAAAATGTATGATAAACAGAGAAATGAGTTCTCTCTTTGGTATAAATTTCATTTTGGGGTGGCTTTGGGAACAAGAGTGAAAAAAAAATGAAATCTTCAGCAGACTTGACAAATGTCTCAAGGGTGCATATTTGTGATATAATCCACTGTTTGAATAAAACATTTTCAATGACATTGTCTTCTATTACATTTTTCAATATTGTCTTTACATTATTAAATCGTGCACAGTCACCACATTGTTGGAACCAACACTGTAGGCTACTTTGGGTGGATTGCACATCTTACTGTGTTTGCCAGTGGTGGTAAGTGGATACATTGATATGGAGGTCTTTTATTAGATTCTTTAATTTACACCCATCCATTAATAATTTTTACGTTTTGATGTAAAGAACAAATACATATCGTGTATGTACCACTTACTCCAACAAGAACACAATGTTGGGGCTGCAGAGAGGCAAATTTTGAAAAAGCAATCTTCACACCAGGATAAGACTGTTTGAAAGGAACATAACATTTCTGCTAAGTTGTTTAAAATTAGCCTCTTTAGTATTGTTCTTTTGTAGCACCATAAAATTAAAGGTACACTTTGTTTTTTAGATACTCAGGGTCACAGGTCACACCTTGTGATCTTGGAATGAAAAATCAATATTTTTAAAATGTAATTACTTTTAATGGAAACTATGTCCTTTTACATTCAAAATTAGGCCAACATGAAGGTTCTACTTCAATTAGAAGTAATGTTATGACTCATTTTTGTAGAGCGTGTGAGGAAGATTTTTACATTTTTTATTATGTTTGTAACCCTGCTGTATGAATATCGTAAATCACTCAGGGGCGAAATTTTTGCATGTGTGTACAAATTCCTGTATTTTAGTTTCTTACCAAATTTCATATAAATCAGAGATGGCTGGGTTGAAAAGTATACTTTTTGTGATGGTTTGGCATGGAATGACCCATAAATAGGAGGTCTTATGACTTGTAATCGCAAGGTTGACAGTAGTGTAAAACTAAAAGCTTCCTTATTTTCTCTTTCAGTAGTTGTACGTTCTACATGTAACCTGCTGCTTCATAGTGGTGTGAAATGTGATTTGTAATGTGCATGATACAAAATGAACAGAGATATAATCTGTTTATATAAAGTGGTAGGCATTGCTTCAGTGGAAATTCATGTTTTTGGTAAACTAGGTTCCTTACAATTGATATTTTTTGATAGAACAAGTCCACTCCATGTAGCTACCAGTATAGAATTAATAAAAGCCTACTGTAATGCCTTGTTTACAGCCCTAGTACTAGTGAAAGAATTTTTATTCAGGTTCTATCCTGTAGTGCTGTAACTACTGTATGTTGCAGCAGAGGAAGAGAGGATAGGTCGTCGAGTATCTTACTTGAAGGCTACTTGGGGTGACCGTATGCATGTGGACAGCGATCTCGATCTAAGCGATGGTGAAGCACAGCACATGCCCCATCACAGGTAAGGAGCTGAAAATTTTTATCCTTCCAATGGGTTCACTTTCTATAGTTTCCTGTTTACGCTAGTCTGTAGTGATAGTGTATTAGTAATTGAAGTAGTTATTCTGCACTACGATGATGGCTGATTGGAAAATTGACTGGCTAATATAATGACAGCACTCTTATGGAATCATAGATATGAGAAACTTGGAAAAGTTATAACCGTCATTATGATTTTAAAATATTCCTAAGTCAGGTTCAGACTAAGGTACAAAGGCGCGGCTCTGGTGTAGTCTAAGATCACGGTCATCTATAAAATATCCAGGAAGTCATCCTTTAATGCACTCTTCATCTAACTCTTTGTAAAGAGTCCTGGTCGTTGAGTGCCTGTGCTGGTGCAAGTGACTAAATGTTCCCTTACAGTGCAGTGATTCTTTCATTTAGATAAATTGATTGTAATTGCAGAGATGAAAATCGGGGGAGTATGTTAAACATTTATGTATTTCTCACGGCTAAGGTGATCATTGGGTTGGAAGCCATTTTTCAGTGTTGCCTTAGTAACCAAAATTAATGCTTTTCAATCGGTAAGCACGATTGTACCCAATTGTTAGGGGTGATTCCCTATACCTGAAAAAATGTACAAACTACAACAACCCCTGGCATTATACAGCCCATGAAGGGCCTAGGCCGACCAAGCGACCGCTGCCCAGCCATTTGGCCTGCAGATATTGGGTTGACGCGTGATCAGCGCATCGGGTCCCCTCGGCCGTTAATCTTGGTTTTCGTGATCGGGGCGCTGCCTCACTATCAGGCAGCTACTCAATTGTCCTCCCGAGGCTGAGTGTACCCTGTTCCAACCCTCACGTCAGTTTTGAAAGCCCTGGCGGAGCCGGGAATCGAACCTGGGGCCTCCGGATGAGAGGAGGTAGGTGCGCTGCCCCAACACCACGGGGCCGGCGAAAAAATGTACACGAGATTAATAAATTTACTCGGATGACCAGTTTCGATCGTCAAGCGATCCTCGTCAGATCCTTTACACATAGGCTGTTAAATCTATGTTAACAAATATGTGGGTGATGGTATTTACAATATGTACATTTACTTAAGAGCATCAGTACAATATGTACATTTACTTAGTAGCAGCAGTTATTATAAACTTGCACAATTTGTCAAGATTTGTTATTGACCTTCAAAGTTTGCTTGTTTAGTGTGATATCTGTGATGATGGTTAGTGAATGGTCAGGTTGGAATTCAATATAAACTTAGCTTATTGTTTTAGCGATGTGGGATCCGTTCTCGTGCAACTGCTACCACTTCCACTGGCTACACTGAAATTGTATTGTAAATACCATCACCCACATACTTGAAGCCATAGATTTAAGGGCCTAAAAGTAAAGGATCTGATGATGATGATTGCTTGACGATCGAAACTGATCATCCAATTGAATATATTAATCACGTGTACATTTTTTCAGTTTTAGCGAAACACCCATTACAATGGGGTACACTCATGTTTACCGACTAAAGGTATTAATTTAGATGCTAAGGAGATCCTAGACAGTTTGTGTTAATGTATAATCTTATTGTCAAACTGAAAGGATCCCAGTAAAGTTAACACACACAAGACGAGAGCAATCCCTGGAGGACATTCTCTTACATGTAATAGTTCTGAAACTTCAACGACACTGTATATGTTGAACCCCCCTGCCCCGGAAATGAGAATAAGGCAAGTGTAGCAAGTTGCCAACATACATTCTCGTAACCTAGAATTATCAAGTCGATTTGTAGAATTACTTTGTTTGCAGTACTTGAATTTTCAATGTTAGCAGTTCCTGTGGGTTCAGTACGTAGAACACAAACATGCCTCAATTATTGAAACTGCAGGGAATTTTATTTGCAAAGATTTCTGACAAGAAACTACACTATTCTTCAAAGTAGAGACCATCAGATTCTATGGTCTTGCGCCATCTTTCAGCGAGGTTTCTTATCCCGCGACTGTACCAGTATCTGGGTTTTGAAGCGAATAATTCGGCGAGACCCACTTCCAGAGCTTCAATGATTTCGAAATTTCTTCCATTCAAGAAATGGGCCATGGATCGAAAAAGAAAGTGCAAGATCAGGTCTGTATACTGAATGTGGTAGCAGTTAGACTCCTCCCAATTCCTGAATTTTTGCCATGGTTGTTCGTGCTATATGAGGTCTCACATTGTCCTACTGCAAGAGAACTCTATTTCAGTTACTAATGCTGGGTATCTCAGTTTCAAAATTTCATGAACTCGTTCCAGTTGTTGAAAATAAACCTCCGTATTGACTGCACGGCCGTTTGGAACAATTTCCCAGTGAATCACTCCTTCAAAATTCCACCAGACACACATCACTTTGGGGCCGAACCGATCCTTTTCAATGATGACTTTGGCAGGTTGATAGGGACTGAACCTTTTTTTTTTAGGCGTCAGCATTGCGGTATTAGACCCGTTTCTCATCACATGTGTCAATTCTCCTGATAAATCTATAAGCTGACGACAGATATCCACTCTAAATTTAGCCTGTTCAGGGGTGAGTGCACGAGGTACAGATCTACAGCTTCTGTTTGATTTTCTAAGTTTCTTAATCTGGCGATGTATGGTATCTTTTGATGCACCAAGTTCTTCTGACAGCCTAAGAGTACTTGGCAGATTTTCTTCCAAAATTCTCAATATCCCATAGTTTAGGTCTTCCAGAACGTGATAAATTTGTAGTGTTTTCTTCAGTGCTAAAACGTTGGAACCATCGTTGTGCCACACGCTCACTAACGAAACCTTCTCTTTCCACTTCACACATTCTTTGAGCTGCGGCACCAGCTTTGTAATCCTGTTTCCAGTAGTGCTTTAGAAGGACCCGAACATCCAACTTAGTAAGTTTCTTTTGTTATTGTGTATCAACAACTGACGACTGATACATACTCGCAATATACACAATTCTAGTCATGGCCTCCTGTAAATAGTATTGGCGAACCAAAGAAAACCAATTCTGTCTTATTAGACACCAAACTTATAAAACAACATAACTTATTCGACATCCTAATAGTTCACATGATGAAAGAAGAGTATTCAGTGGCTGATTGTGTGTCTTAGGTTTTTGCAATATTTGCTTCCATTGTACGAGGTTGCAGGATCGAGTCCCAGCAAAGTCAGTTGGCATTTAGGGGTGTTCGAATGCAAGTGGGCCCAGGCCAGTAGATCTCTTGGCATGTTAAGTATTCCCTTCTAGGGCAAAATTTGGGCACAACAGTATGAAGATGACCCTTCCCTTTTTATTCCTTTTTTGAGGTGGTGGTACTAGACCTTTCCCACTCTTCAAAAGGGAAAGCAATAGTGAGAAAGAGCAATTTACCGGGGTATGGACGCAGACAGCACAGCAGAATGTAAAAAGGAAAATCAAATGTTTCAACTCAAGTCAGTCATCAGGTATTGCAAGAAGATTTAACTCTTTAAGGGATAGTGCTCAATCCCCTAGTGTGGGGAGAAAGTGAAAGGAGGAAGGGTTACATCCGAGCTGTGTAACGTGGAGTCAATTTAAATGTTGGGCCCAGAGTCTGTCTAAAATTAGGAAAAAACTATTGTGCAGTATGGAATTTCTGGGATTAAGGAAGGAAGATGAGGTGCGGGAGAGTCTGTTGATGAGTAACTGTGAAACACTTTTTAATTCTACAAAATATTTCTAAAAAACGCAATGGTTTACTTTTCCACCTTGTCAGTACAAAGTTTTAAGTTAGGGTACAAAACTGTACTTGTTTTAGGCCATATTGATATCTCGGCAGGTTTCATTGGCTAGACATGTTCTTACTTTCAACACACTCTACAGAAGAGTTTTCCTCCATTCCTTCTTTAGTTCTACACAGTTTACATAAACTGCAGCAACTGTTTTCCATCCAAATTCAACCAGTAGTCTGATGCACACAAATTTTACTGGTTTTTAATGAAACTGTGCATTCCACAAAAATAATTCTAAAGGTCTTCTGCATAATAGAGTGCCTTATTTAACATGTGAGCTCTCTATTTTAATAAATTTCCATATGGTTTTTCTTCTATCTGAACAGTATATTAATTATGCCAGAAAATACAATTATTGTGAATATCTTTCGAGTACTATATGCAGATTGTCTGATAACTCATGTGATTGTGGGTGTGAGTTTGTAACTGTATTTGGGTGTAGGACAAGTGGAGGTGCCCACTTGAAATAGGGCACCTTGAGTGTAAAAACCTAGGAGGGGAAACCCCAATCAGAAAAGCTCCTACCAGCACCTAGATTCAAACCCTAGATCTTTATACAATTCTATATATCCATTCCAGCCGTGGATCATGCGTATACCATGTATTTCGAAGAAAGAGTGTGAAGGGATTGGCGCGAGTTCGGAACTGCGTTGAGAGTTTTTAATCGGCTGAATTGATGAATACCCGGGGCTACACTTTGGACATCCGATCTGCATGATTAGCCCATGATTAAAATATTTTATATCGATTGATCTTTAAAGGAACGTCCAGTACATTCAAAAAAGTAAAGTAATTTTTTCACACCAAAGCTATGTCAATTGTACACCTCTGTCACCTATATCCAATAGGTACGAGAAAGAACGCAAACATTCTATACCCCCTCCCCATGGAGTCTGCAAAGAAGGTTCGCGCATGCCATCACATGGAGGAAGTGAGAGGGTGAATGCAATGGGCGGAGTCAGGCATCTGAAGAACAGAGCGAGTAGGATGCTTCGCTCTCGCTACGGTTAAGAGGTCGCACCGTTGAATGTTGTTACGTAAATATCAAATAAATCTCATCAGTTGCCACTGAAGCAAATCTTATATCTTATTTTTGAATCAGAGCTAAACCCACTGCTGTCATATGAACTTGCTTGGAGCATTCTGTGCAGAGATATGGCAGGCTGTAAATATTTACAACTATGTTTCATGGAATTTACCCATAAAACTGATATTTGCAGGGACTGTTGAGAAGATTCTGTCCACATTAATTTGACTGTAATCGCAGAGAGTTGTTTTGTTGTAATAGTCTTCCAAAGTTGAGCTTTACTTGAAACTCACACACAGTATAGAGGTTTCTTTTTCTTGTTCCTTTTGGCGAAGAATCATTCAGTTACCTTGGTCAGAAATATTTCCAAATGGTTAAATATGAAATGTAAAATGGGCTTTAATTCGTCTCTTGTTTCACAGAAGTAGACTACTTATTCAGCTCTGCTGGAAATTTCTGTGCTGGCAATAATTAATAGCACTATTTTTCTTTGTCTTAAATACTTAGTAACATTGTAATTAATATAATAAAGATAAATAGGCTGATACAGCTGGCCATTTACTGAACTACAAAAACAATCATCATAATGAGTAGTGTAAGGAAGGGTACCCAGCCTAATTACTATCCACCACTTAGAAAACTCATCTCACTTACGACCCCAAATGAATGGAACAACAAAGGGTAATAAGACAGAAATAAATAATAATAATTAATTATTATTATTATGTTACGAAACCTCAGATGTGTGACAACTCGACAGCCATGTTTTCTGTATCGGCAACTAATACGAGCATGCTAAAATAAACCAGTGAAATAATGTTTGTCCTTTTGGAGCATTGAATGTAATTCAAGAATAATAGGTTTATAGAATTATAACCTAACGACCTTTCCATATAGAAATGAAGGCAGAGATTACCTAAATGTCATCAAAATCTGAAAATGAAGAGGCACGATTTGGAGTTTTTTTTAAACCCAGTGTATTGAAATGAAGTTCCCCGTCCTCTTGAATTATTTTCGCATCATTCCGTATCTTATATATAGAAGTTTGCCCAACTCCTGTAACCGCAGAGGTCTTCGCAACACACTTCAATACAGTTTTCACACCACGTGTGAAAAGGTTTGGATATACTGTTAAAACATTACTGCACCCTCCTGAGTGCAACAGTGAGCCAAATGTAATGTTTTGAAGCCATTCTTTGTGTTGCCTAAACAAACTGTATTTTGTAGCTCTTCTGTCGGTCAACACAAATATGCCCAATGACTGGGCGGGGTACAATGTAACCTATAAGATATTTAAATAACTTCCCTGGAAAGAATTACATGTATTGATTATCACTACTGTATTATAATGGGACAATTTAGGATTAAGAGTTTCTACCTTCAAGCAGCCATCGTCAGATCCCGGTCACTGTGTTATGGTTTAAATTATGCACTAATTTAATTTAAACTACGATTGTAGCGTGTTCTGGTGTTTATCATATGATTCACAATTTGAATCTATTTATATGGTTGGTTTGTTTTGTCTTAAGGTTTTGTGAATTAGGTGAGTAATGGTATATATGCACATGTCGTCGTCATCATCATCTTGAGCAGTATCCGACCGCTGGTCGGGTCTGCTAGGAACATAAGCCTCTCCATTGTGTCCTGTCCATCCACCATCTCTCGTCTTTAACTGTGTCCCAGCACACTCCTCTTTCCTCCACACTCTTCTTAACTCCTTTTGTCCATCTGTCCCTTGGTCTTCCCCTTGGCCTCCTTCCCTTAATTTCCATTCCAAACATCATCTTCGGTATCCTCTCCTCTCGCATCCTTCGCACATGTCCATACCATTGTAGCCTAGATCGCTCTATTCTATTTTGCAATGGTTCTCCTCTCTTACCATCTCTCTGACTCTCTCATTCGTTATTCTGTCCATTCTTGTTACTCTTACCCTACTCCTCTGGAACTTCATCTCCACTGCTCGTATTTTACTCTTGTCCCTTTCCTTCATCACCCATGTTTCTGAACCATACACAATAACACAATATAATAAATAACATTGACAAACAATAGCATGCACTAGAATTCTATTTGTATATGTTGACTTATCTTAGTAGAGCTATCGCTGCCCTTTAGTAGTCTTGTCAATTGGAAGAGGAAGAATTTGCAAGAACTCAAAATTTATCGCACTGCATCATATTAAGTTTTGCAAGTTTTGGGTATTAATTGTCATAATAGTCAACAAATAGATGGAAAAATTGAGAAAAAAGTAAAATTCATCGCAGTTGCGATTTTCCCGTATCGCTATTGATGATCTGTAATGGTTAGTTGGAGCTTGTAATTTAGAAGTGGATGAAAGAACTAGGGTGGTTATTTGGGCAATGTAATATCCATTCTTGTACAGCTTCTGTCACTGTTTGTTGTCCTTTCAGTTCAGTATGGACAGCAAACAGTAAAAGAAGCTGTATTAGAATTGATATTTCGCCCAAATAACCAGCCAAGTTCTTTAATCCACTTCCAAATTATAAGCTCCAACCAGACTATTTAATAACCTTTACAGATTATCACACTAAAGAAGTAAACTTGAAGATCAATAGCCACTAACAAAAATCATAGGAAACAAACAAATCCTGACAAGTTTCACATATTTACAATAAACTTCTGTAACTAAAAGTGTAGAATGTAGATTGTAAATATCTTCACCCACATACTTGCAGACATAGATTTAAAAGCCTTAGAGCAGCGGTTCCCAAACTTTTTCTTTCCGTGACCCATTTTAGCCCATACGTTTTAGCCGCGACCCCCGTTTTAGCGCAGGTGTCTGTGAGGGGGGGGACAAAGTAGAGGGATAAAATTACTTTGGAATTTAACTTAAGCGACCGGTAGGTTATTCGTTTAAATGTTTATTTATTTACTTTGTTCAGATTTTAAAATTTTAATCTTATCCTGATGTTACTGACCTGTTTGATGTTTACTGAGAAACTTAAATGTAAAATAATATGACACAAAAAATAATATTTGGCGGTTCAATAGTATAATGATATTTAAATAAAAGGTAGTAATTCTTTTTAGACTACCAGGGTATTCTTTTAAAAACGAAAAGTAGTAGTGCCTATAACCTGCTATTAACTTTTATAAATGCTTTTAAATAGTCACAAAGGAACCTAGTAGCTCGACTGTCTTGACTTGACTGTAGTTGTGACGTTAGTGACGTGTGGAGGAAGAAGGACTCGTATGCGCATGCGTCAGCCGCGCTTCAAGCTGCCTGGCTTGTACTGTACGTCTCTTGTGTTTTGTTCGCTCGCGTATTGTTTGATTTTGTTCTAACTATGGATAAGTTTGTTAAGCGTGCAGGGCCTTCGACTTCTCATGATGATCATGAACAGAAGAGGGTAAAGGTGAGAAAGTATAGTGACAGTTATATTAAGTATGGATTTACGGTGTTCGGAAATCGGCCACAGTGTGTTATTTGCAGCGAGTTGTTATCGGCCGAGAGTATGAAACCTTCCAAGATGATTCGCCATTTATAAAGTAAACATCCCAGTTTTAAAGATAAGCCGGCAGATTTTTTTGAACGTAAGTTAACTGCTTTAGATTACCAGAAAAATGCAGTAGTTCAGTTAAGTGGAAATAATATGAGCAAAAGTGCTTTGCTAGCATCGTATCAAGTGGCTTTACGAATAGCAAAGAAAGGTAAACCACACACGATTGCTGAAGAGCTCATTCTACCTGCTGCTCAGGATATGGTTTCAACTATGATCAGCCCAGATGCAGCTAAGAAGCTTTCCACCATTCTTCTGTCGAACAACTCGGTGGGGAGGCGCATTACCGAGATGGCTCAAGACATAAAGGATCAGTTGAAAACAAAGTTGCAGAAAAGTGAGTACTTTTCCATTCAAGTTGACGAGTCTACGGACGTGTTGAGTTTGGCGCAGTTTATGTGCTTTGTTCGTTTTGAGGGTGACGGTAGTGTGGAAGAAGACATTTTATTTTGCAAACCTTTGCCTGACCACGCAACAGGTGAGGAAATGTTTAAAATGTTCATGTCTGCAACCGATTCGCTTCAAATTGACTTTCAAAAGTGTATTTCAATCTGCAGTGATGGTGCCAAAGCAATGACTGGAAAAGACAGCGGTTTCGTGAGACGGATGAAAAATGTCATGCCTAATGCCACTTAGGTTCATTGTTTTCTGCATCGCCAGGCATTAGCTACCAAGGTCATGCCAACTGAGCTAAAAACAGTGTTGAACGAAACTGTTAAGTTGGTTAATTTTGTAAAAAGCCGGCCATTATAGTGTCGACTGTTATCACAGTTATGCGAAGAAATGGTGGCACAGTACAAATGCCTCTTGCTTCACACAGAGGCAAGGTGGCTGTCACGAGGGAAGGTGTTTTCTCGAGTGTTCGCTTTGCGCTCTGAGCTTAAGACATTTTTTCAAGTTGCAAACAAAGACCTTGCCGGTTTTTTGAGTGACAATGAATGGCTGTTAAAACTTGCTTATTTAGCGGACATATTTCATCATCTGAACGATCTCAACGTTTCCTTGCAGGGAAGAGACAAAACCATACTTTTTGCACAAGACAAAGTCAATTCGTTTTTAAAGAAATTAGCCACTTGGTCAACCAGGGTTGAGAAGAATACATTTGAGAACTTTGAACTGACAAATGAGCTTATCACATCCCTTGATCGAAGCGATGAATACTATCCCGACATTGACAACCAGTTCAAACTGGTTACTACTCACTTGCAAGGTCTACAAGAGCAGATCCTTAGCTACATTCCCGATGATCAACACACCGGTTGGAACTGGGTGCTTAACCCCTTCAACGAGCAGGCTGTGAACGAGGCAGACTTAAACCCACTGATTCATGACAAACTCATCGACCTATCCTGTGACATGACTTTGCAACTGTCCTTCAGCACCCAAAATGTTGACAAGTTCTGGCTACAAAGAAGAGCTGAGTATCCAAGCTTAACATCAGTGGCTCTGAGAATCATCATGCCCTTTGCAACATCCTACCTCTGCGAACTCGGATTTTCTACATTGGTCAACATTAAAACCAAGGCAAGAAATCGACTGGACGTAGAAGACGACCTATTGTATGTGTATCTAAAACTTAGCCGAATTTTAAGAAACTTGTTGACAAAAAACAGGCCCATGTTTCTCACTAATGAAGTCTTTTTTACTTAGAAATGTATTAACAATTACATATCAAAATTATTAAATGTTTCTGTTTTGTTTTGACAAAATCTGTAAAATATATTGATATTTTGTAAATGTACAATGTTATTTAATTTATAACTCCCGATGGCCATCTAAGTTTAAATACATAGTTCACCATTATTTGTATACATCTCGTGACCCCTTTCCGAACGGCCCGCGACCCCCTCGGGGGTCGCGACCCCCCAGTTTGGGAACCGCTGCCTTAGAGTATGGGCTAGCAGGCCCTGCAAGCGACGCGCAGTTCTCAGGGGTCTGGGGGAACTGTGAGAAGTGGGCTACCAGACACTACAAACATCGGATTCATAAATGTGATGAGCCTAAATGGCAAGACAGAAGAATTGGTGGATTACATGGAAAAGAAGGAAATAGCAATAATGGGAGTCAGTGAAGCGAAATGGAAGGGAAAAGGTGAGAAAGAAATCGAGAAAGGGAAGGGATATAAAATATATTGGAGTGGAGGAAAGAAGGCAGTGAATGGTGTTGCAATAATATTGAGAGAAGACTTGGTACAGTATGTTGAGAAAGTAGAGCAAACTAGTGACAGAATACTGAAAATTAGATTAGGACTTGAGAGTGGAACAAAGGACTTCCTACAGATTTATGCACCCCAAACAGGGAAGGTAGATGAATGTTTAGAGGAGTTCCTAGAAGCACTGGAAAAGTGTATAGAAGACAAAGAGGTTATAATAATGGGAGATATGAATTCACATGTGGGAACAGAAAGGCAGGGAAAAGAAGAGATAATTGGCCCGTTTAGTTATGGAAATCGGGATGAAGAAGGGGACCTTTTAATAGATTTCTGTAGAAGGAATGGATTAATTGTTGGAAATACATGGTTTAGGAAGAAGAACTCTCAAAAAATAACTAGGTATGGATGGGGAGACAGAAAGACAAAGACAATGATTGATCTTATCCTGGTGGAAAAGGATAAACGAAGACAACTGGTAGATGTGACGGCTATGCCAAGAGGAGATTTTGAAGGAGACCATAAAGTGGTCATAGCCAAACTAAGGCTGGGAAAAATCATAAACCTTTCCGAAAAGAGGGAAAGAAAAATAAAGGTGTGGAAGCTAAAAGAGAGGGGGACAATGGACAAGTTCCAAGAGGATTTAAAAAAGGAAGTTCCCAAAGATGAAGCAAAAAGTGTAGAACAGGAATGGGCATGTTTTAGGAATGGTTTTGTGAAGTGTGCAGTAAACACTTGTGGAAGATTATCAGGGAAGAAAAAGGAAAGGGAGACTCCTTGGTGGAACAACAGGGTAAAGGAAGCTGTTAAAGAAAAACAAATGGCATGGAGGAAGTGGATAGGCTGTAAAAATGCAGAGAAATTGCAAAAATATAGAGAAGCAAAGAAGGCGTGCCAAAAAATTGTACAAGAAGAAAAACGGAAAAGTTGGGAAAGATTCACAGAAACTTTGAAGGAGGATATCCAAGGAAGTAAGAAGGTACTATATGGATTCGTGAAAAACAGTGTAAAAGGTAGGGAAAATACAAAATTTGTAAAAACTGAAGCAGGGCAGATATTGTACCAAAGAGATGATATATTAAATAGATGGGAAGAATACTTTTCAAAGCGACTAAATGTGAAATACATTGAACTGGAAGATGAAAGGGAACAAGAAGAAACAATGGAAGAAGAAGAAGAACAAGAAAAGCAGATAACTATGCTAGAAATAGAGGAAGCCATACAGAAGATGAAGAGTGGTAAAGCAGCAGGAGTGGATGAGGTGACCACGGAAATGATAAAAGCAGCGGGACCAGTAGGGATACAGTGGCTGTATAGATTATTTAGAATAATTTGGAAGAAGAAAGAAATTCCAGAAGAATGGGGAAAGGGTTTAATTATCCCGATTTTTAAGAAAGGCGACAAAAAGGAATGTAATAACTACTGAGGGATCAGTCTTATTGCTCATGTAGCTGAGATCTTTGAGAGAGTATTGGAAGGCAGACTGAGGAGGAAGATAGAAGGAAAGTTGGAAGAAGAACAGTATGGTTTTAGGAAAGACAGATCAACATTTGACCTTATCTTTCCATTAAGGCAGATGATGGAGAAAAGATGGGAATTTGGAAAAGACATGGTGATGACATTTATTGATATTGAGAAAGCATATGACAGTGTGCCTAGACAGGCGGTTTGGGATGTATTAAGAAAAAGAAGAGTTATCAGAGCAGAAGTCCAAATGTTAAAAGCTATGTACAAAAATTGTGTCAGTAGCGTGAAGACCAGTATAGGAGAAACATAATGGTTTAAAGTGGAAACGGGTCTCCGACAGGGAAGTGTATTGTCCCCATTATTATTCATCATAGTCATGGATGAAATCCACAAGAAGGGCAAACAGAGATTGGGACAAGAAGCAACAAAGGCCATGCTGTTTGCAGATGATATAGTTATATGGGGTGAGGATGAAAAGGATGTACAAAAACAACTAGATGTATGGAACCAAGAGATAGAGAAATTTGGGATGAAAGTAAGCACAGAGAAGAGCAAGACAATGGTGATGTCAAGAGGAAGGAAGAAAGGAAGAGGAAAGATAGAATTGAATGGCAAAATTCTAGAAGTCGTTAAAAGTTTCAAGTATTTGGGAAGTGTGATCACAGAAGATGGAAAGATAACTGAGGAAATTGGAAAGAGAATACAACAAGCGAACAGTTTTTACCAGAGTGTAAGCGGTATTGTGTGGAACAGAGATGTCCCAAAGAAATGCAAAAAAGTATTATATTCAACCTACTACAGACCCATACTAACATACGCAGCTGGAGCGTGGACTACTACAAAAAGAGAGGAGAGTAGAATACAAGCCGCAGAGATGAAATTCCTAAGAGGTATAGAGGGCAAGACCAGAAGAGATGGAGTTAGAAATGAAGAGATTAGAGAAAGGACAGGAATATTGAAGCTGCAGGACAGGATAGAAACAACAAAGTTAAAGTGATATGGACATATGATGAGAATGGGAGAGGAGAGAGTACCAAAGAAGACTTTCTGTGAAAAGATGACAGGGAAGAGACCACGAGGTAGGCCCCGGTAGAGATGGGCAGATACAGTGTGGGAGTGTGTTGAAAAGAAGGGAGGAAAACCCGAAGATGTACTAAAATCAGGAGAGGAGTGGTGGAGAGACAGGCAACGATGGAGGTCCTTAATTCACAACCCGACCCAGGAAGCTGGTAACGGGAAATGAAGATGATGATGAGAGTATGGGATCTGATGATGATCGCTTGACGATCGAAACTAGTGATCCAAGTAAATTTATTGATCTCCTGTTTTTTTTCTTTCAGGTAGGGAATAACACCTATTACAATCGGACAAAATTGTGTCGACAGGCTGAAAGGCATTTAAATTTAATTTAGTAAGGCAACACTGAAAAATACCTTCCAACACAATAATGCATAATAGATTACAAAGCAGGACATGAACTCAAAATCTGGGGTATACTGGCCAAGAAACGGGGTGTCACGCAAATTGAGTAGGACAGATCAGTAAGAGAATGGATACACGCTGTAAAGAACAGACATGCAATTAAACCCAGAAAGCACTCTGCAGTAAGCGAACACATGTACTACACCGGACACAGCTCCACTAATATAAAAATCAAGCACTACGAAACAAAGGTAGGGAACTAGAAGTAAAAGAAGCCATTTAGTAATGGTAAATCACCCAGCTAATTTAAACGAACACACATTTATAGAGCGCTCACACCTTCATTGACAAGAACACTCCAGATTAATGCTAAATGAAACCTCACAATAACACAGGGTGTCAGAAAACATTCGTACAAAAGGTATAGTTGGAGTCCCGCTGCAATAACATGACAGTAGGTCAATTATAGATGGCAGAATCTTGTGCCAATCATGTACAATAGCTGCTTGCAATCAGAATATGCAGTCTTCATAAAGAGTGAACTTCTTCTGTCGAAGTTGAATTATTGGTTATGTTATTACATTGTTGTCTGGGTAATGATATGAAGATGGGAGATCCTGAATGATGTCACACAACACCCATAACCACCAGCCAAGGCTGCCAATTTTTAAAGTTATATTATACACGACTGTCCCTGCACGTGGTCTGAAACATGGTGACTTTAAAATTTGAGTTGTGAATACGACCCTGATTCAATCTAACTTAATTAAATCATACTATAAATAATGTTCATAGTGAGAGGGGATGAATGGTTTACATGTTAACTTATTTAAGGTGACAGGCTATAGTGCTCGGGGCTGATAATCATGTCTCTAGTCCCTAAGATTAACTTGATTCCTCCAAATTGTTTTAGTGCACAAATGACCTTAAGTAGTTAACATCCAAAATTAGAGTTTGGTTCTTAGTTATTTTGCCTTACGTGTCAATTTGCAGCAGTATCAGGAAGTGGGCGCCTCCATTATTCCCAGATGACATCCAGCCTCTGAAGCGCATCTTTGAGGACGTGCCTGCTCATCGTCCACCAGTGTGGTGAGAACCTCTTGCTGCCTGATCATTGTGTCTCTATTCTCGTGTGCCAATAGATAACTCTCTTCAATACTAACGATACGATATTAGTACATGTGTGCATGCACATCACCCTCAGAGACAGGGTCAGAGCAACAACTGCAGTTACAACAGTATTACTTTCTATAATTCTTCTTAGCCATTTTCACAAATAATTCTCACCAAACACTGAATAATCATTGACCTATTAGCAGAACACATGAAATTGAAGGACACAGTGTATGGATCGTATGTTGTACACGTCTGTCATCTACATTGCAGCGGTTACGAGGTCTTAGCTCCAGAACATGACGTTCTGGCTGCAACAAGAACATGGCTGTAGTTCCACTGATGTTACGCATGGCCATCAAGATGCCAGTGCACTGCTGGAGCAAGCTTCTGGCACGGGCTTGCCACCGAGGGTGGACTTCGACTGAACTGATATAGTGGAATGTTCATTCAGATTTTCACTGTATGCTTTATCTGAGCATCTGAATTTTCCTGGTTTGCTACTGTGAGTTCTCATTTCCCCATGGTGTCTGACCCGTGTATTAATCTCTTCAGACTTGCTATTGTCATTACAACCTCAGAATGTGTGCTAAAGTGTCGACTTGTACTGTGAAGCATCTAATAAACAAGCATAATTTTGAAATGCTGTGGAAATTAGAAGTTTCTCGACCAAAGTGATGGTAAAGGAACATGACATGGTATAACAAATTGTAATGTAATAGGTATTATGTGTGTATATATGATATGTGTAAATTGTAATGTTGGTTCTACATCTTATGTTATGTTGGCACGTCTTAGAAATAAAGCAGTTGAGTTACAAATGGACAAGAATGAGGAAGTCATTACACTGGCGACGAGTGGATAACTGATTTAGTAAAAAGAACCTTCAGAGTGCAGTGGTTAAAAACGTATGTTAAGTGAAAAGGACAAGTAAATAGTGATTATGTGGAAAGTACAGTTAAATGGAGTCAATTAAATATGATAGACGTTGGTTTCGAAGGATTTGAAACGGACGAGTGCATTGTTGAAAGCTGTGACCAGCTCACGGGAGCACCAGCACTTCAAAATATAATAAAGGAACTTGAGGAGGACATTAAAAATATGGCCCAACCACCGCTTATTGGAAATTTGGACGTTTTCAATCCAAAGGATGAGGAAATTGAAGACTTTTACAGTAGATTCGAGGGCTACTGTTTAATGAATAACCATGCGTTGGGTCCGGACGCACCTGCAACTGAACGAAACGATTCTCCCGCGGATGTATCAAACGCCGTGAGAAAAAAATGGTTTTTTCTTAATAATTTAAATCGCGAAGTACGGGCAACTCTAAATCGTTTGTGCAGACCTGTGGAATCCAGAAATCTTACCCTTGTGGACCTTCTGAAAAGATTAAAGGAACATTTTAATCGTGCCGGTTTGGCGCTCGCTGAGACAGTGCGGTTTCAACGTATGACACAACTGCCATCTCGGACAGTTGCGGAATTTGTGGTTAAACTTAATGACGCAGCTCAGACGTGTGATTTTGGGAACAATTTGGACTCTCATCTACGAGATCAGTTCATGTTTGTTCTCACATCAGACAAAACTAGAGATCGATTATACCAAGAGCCAAATCTTACTTATGATAGAGCGGTGGAGGTGGCTAAACAAATGGAGACGTGGCAAACACAGTCACAACAGGTGGCCACAGAACGGGAAGGATATCAGGTCAATACAATTAAGCATGGGCCTGTATATAGTCAAAATCGCGGAGGTAGCCGTGTCGCCAATAATAGCGGGGCTCGAGGACGGGCCTGGGGACGAGGCACTATCCCAGGACGCGGAGCTTTTGGTCAACAGTTTCAATCTCCGGCGCCAAACAGAGGAACGGAAATCCAGGGAAATTCCGAACGAGTACTCGCAGTGCCTAGAGGTCAACACTTAGGGCGGAGACAACCTAACAAGGCGTCACAAGGATGCTGGAGATGTGGATCGTCAAGGTGTAACCCAGATAATTGCTGGTCCAAAAGTGTAAATTGTTTAGCGTGTGGAAAAATAGGTCATACGGCTCATTATCATAGAGAGCAAATTAAAACAGTTGTCAGTGATGAAGGGCAACAATGAACAAGTGAACAATGGCGGTATGCTCCGTATTGTAGGGAATCGGAAGAAGCTATTGTTAGCGGTGACGGACAACGATGGGAACATACGTGTGATAGGCCTAAACAGGAGCAGGGGCGTGGTGGCTCAGCGGTCAAGCTGTTGGCCTCTCACCAAGGTGGACTGGGTTCGATTCCCGGTCAATGCATGTGAGATTTTCGATGTGAAATGCCATGTCCTGTGGTTCGGATTCCACGTTAAAAGGAGGTCCCGTGGCTCATGATCTCAAGATTAACGGCCACGTTAAACTACAAGCTTCCTTTTTCCTAAAAAAGGAGCAATGTGAGGAAAGTATTCTGGACTATGACGTGAGTAGTGATTATGATCAATTAGTCATAAACAGAGTAAATAATGGGGATGTAATAGAAGAGTCATGTGAGTGGGAACTGTCATTTAATGAGGAGAAAGAAGCAAGGGAAATGTGTAGGCTAGTAGATGAGGACATGTGTGTAGTAGAAGAAGGAATAGGATTTAAACAAAACGACACTGAGGATCGTAATAAAAACAGAAATAATGAGGTAATTCGAGATACTGGGAACTATGTGAATGGAGTGGAGGTAAACCTTGTTACACATATCATATATACACACACAATACCTATTACATCACACAAATATACTAGTGACCTTGAACTTTCATCACCACTAAAATGTTGGTAACAGAGTTATTGTTATTCTGATGTCAAAAAGTGTCCGGGTACACTTGATGCCACTTTCGCATAAGAGACAGTTGGTTTCCATCTATATACTGCAGGCTGGTACAGAAGCCACAAAAGTGAATACGAGCTTTAGTGCTTGCTAACAGCAGGCTGAGGAACATGTAGTCTCGTTCCCCTTCACGTGTCCAGTCTCCCCATTGTTCTGTGCCATCTCCCTACTCAAGGTGAGAGGCATGCCGTTTTGACTGTCGTTCGATCTCCTCTATCACCGACTTAAGCGTGTCTTGCTCGTCCTGGAACTGAGGGTACAAGCTGCTCACCTGTACAGCCCTGATCTATAGTGGTAAAGTGCTGGTCGTCAAGGAAGTGAATTGCATTTGTGAATCTTAGGTAACTTGGATTATCAATTTGTGGAAATTGTTGAGTCTTGCCACTTGTTTCAGATTAACGAAACATAACCATATGTGTTGAAAAAATTAGGAAAGTGGTTCTTTAAATAAGAAACTAAGGTAGTCATTTGTAGAGATAATTAATTTAAAGACATGCAATTGTGAAATGTATTTGCGAGAAGAATGTACTCCTAATAATGTATGCACCATATTTCAATGACTCTCAAAATTTTACATATGTAGCTGTACTAATGTCCATACCAATACTAACTGCTTAGTCACTAGCTGAAGAATGAGTTGTAGATAAAAATTAATTCCAAAATTAGCGTAGTTTCTGTTACTAAGGGCCGTTTTCACCAACGTCAATTATCTCTTAATTCATCATTAAAGGTTATTTAACTTAGCACGAGCATTTCATCAAAGAGGAATGCTCATTAACTTACCACTAACAAGGAATGACGTTAAATGGCCAAATCTGGCAACTCAACTCTCTAAAGCATCTTTAAAGTGGCGGGAAACAGCTGAACTGTGCCTTGCGCATTCCACAATGGCGGTTTGTTTCAGAGTTTCACACATACTTTCATCCATATGACAATGGAATTATGAAAGATCGCACACATTACTAATTTTTAAAAGCAAGAAAGGCGAATACGGAAATTTTTTAAAAAAATTATATCCGAAGTGGGATTCGAATTCCTCCAGCGCTGCATAATAATTTGGGAGTCTGCAACTCAACCGCTTACGCCACGAAGACAACTGGGTAGGCGTGTCCTATTAAGCTATGTATACACACAACTGCCAGTTCTTCTAAATACTTTGTTCATATCATTTTAAGTTTTTGCCACGAATAAGGTCTTCTGTATTTCCCTTTCTTTATAATTATGTTCCAGAAAGTCTCAAGGAAGCATCACAAACAACAATCAGTGCTAGACGCTTCTTGATCTGTGCGCCATGCTCTCCAAGATGAAAACGAGTCTACGCATGCGCGAGATTCGTAAATCTTATTTAAGTAATTTCGAACCCGAATGGCCTCGTGTAATGCATCGGAGATAATCGCGCATTAAATCTCGTATTTAAGTTAAATTGGAATTAACTAAATAATCGTTAGTGAAGAGTTGGTGAAAACGGCCCTAAGCGCTGGATGGTCCTTTAAAGGTGGTCCTAGTTACAGTATATCTACGTAAAACTGTTCTATTTTAAACTTGTGTGATATTAGTGTTTTTCATTAATACACAGCAATATTTTGAATCCTCACATGTACAGGGTCAAAAAATTATGCAAACATGGATTCAGAAATTAATATTTATTGATATATCGGACATGGAGAAAGTATATGATACCCCTGCCCCTTTGTCATATCGTCCATATACACCTGAATGAGTGGTATCATAATCCGCGGGTAGATAGAGGTGGGTCAACAATTTGACCACACACACTGGACTTAAACCCGTTGGACTGTAGGCTGTAGGTGACGTACTCAACTGCTGTGGAGGATGAATTGTGCATGGCTGTGGAAGAATACATAAAACTCCAGGCATTTTAGAATTTGTTTATACCTCACTGTGACGACTAGTAGAAGCCTGCAATATTGCAGAGGGTGGGCATATCAAATACCTTGCATAAAATACTGAACATGGTGTATAATTGTGAACATAATTGCAGCTAGTAATCTATTAAGTGAACCACTTCAATGTCGGATATCTCAATAAATATTGTTAAGTTTTTAGGGTTCGTTAAATAACTGGTCAGGCTTATAATGAACTAATTCTTTATTTACACTTATTATAACTTGACACTAATGAACATTGAAACAAATTAGGCCTACACATGCACATACACACATTGAGTCTCACTTCATACAAACTGCTAGACACTATATATTTACACTGTTCTCTGCAAGAAAGTGTCCCTTACAGTCGATATTTATTTCCACACCACTGTCTACGTTATTTATCTTCACATTTATTTTTACACAGTCACACTCCGCGCTGCACGCAGCTGGATCTGCAACTCGACTCCTCACTAAGAACTGTCGTGATCTCAGACTCAACTCAGACCGCCACGAACTCTATATTTATCTTAACATTAGTTTATCTTCACTCTGTTCGTGAGTTGTCACAGTGTCACAGCTTACACTTACACGTACAGTCTACACAGATCCCCTTCAGCCTGGCACCTGCCGCTTCAATTATCAGAGTCCTCTTGTTGCTTCTTGTGTGCTCTTGCTCGTCCTGTGTCGAACCCAGACCCTTGACCAAGTCTTTCACGAAGTACTGCGACACCACCAAGCAATCACAGTCCCGACTCAATGTTGCGCCCTGACAGTTAGGCTTCCACTCTGTTACAGTAGACGTCCATTAGTAAGTCGCTGCACTGCTACAGACTCGGACAGATTCAGACTCTAAACTCTCACTCGGAACTGCCTGCTCGCCGCACCTCGCAGGTATATATCCAATCCGGCTCCTGGTCTGGCAGATTCTCGATGTCACCACCTCTTACGGCATTGAGTATGTTCTCGTTGGTTCTTAATTCAGTCCATTCGCATATTCTCTGGCCGGCTCGCGATGACTCAAAGGGGCTTTGTTATTGAGACGGCCTTGGGAGGGGGCCGACAGGGGTGCGTGCCTGGGAACTGTCTTGCTCGTTGGTAGACTCTCCGCTCTGCCCCTCCCCCCTGAGAGCCTCCTGTCCGGCCTGCGGCGACACGCAACAATTTTAATTCTCCAGACCCTTGTTTCTTCTCTTTTTCTTCTTCATCTTGTACAGTTTCAGCCCCAGGCTGGGTCTGTTTGGAACATAGGCCTCTCCACTTAGTTCTCTCCTCCCACCACCTCTCCGTCGTCACTCTGGTCCAGTCCTCTCCTCTCTTTTTGATACAGTCCTCCACTCCCTTCAGCCATCTATCCCTTGGTGTTCCCTTTTGTCCTTTCTTCTGCATCTGCATTTCGTGCGCCCTCTTGGGAATCCTCCTCTTCTCTTCCATCCTCTTCAAGTGTCCATACCATTTCAGTCTTGATGTCTCAATCCTACCCTGCAAGGGCTCTTCTTTCACTATTTCCCTGATCTTGTCATTTCTCACCCTGTCTCTTCTTGTAACTCCTATCCTACTTCGTAGGAATTTCGTTCCACTTGCCTGTACTTTGCTTATATGTCTTTTCTTCATGTCCATTCTGACGCATAGGTTAGTATCGGGATATAGTAGCTTCCTTACAGCACTTTTTTGCTTTTTTGTGGGACATCTCTATTCCACACTAAGCTCCTGATACATCTCAGAAATACTTCTGCCTGTCTGCCACTTTGTCATTTCTCCCATTTTCCTCCACTCCTCTTCCCAAATACTTCAGGCTTTCCACCTGCTTCAGCTTTCCACCTCCAAATGTTATCTCACTCACTGGTCTACCTTCTTTCCTTGTCGTTAACAGGAACTCTCATTTAATGATGTTGAATTTCAGTCCATATTCTCCCACAGTTTCTTCCTAGGCCTCCAGTTGCTCCTGAATTTCCTCCTCCTTGTTCCCCCAGACCATTAGATCTGCAAACATCATTGTTTTCATCTTACATTCTCCAATTTTTTCTGCTGCCCGCGTCATTATTTCATCCATGACCACAATGAAGAAAAGAGGTGACAGTGCACTGCCCTGTTTCAGACCACTCATTTGTTTGAAGCACTCTGTTCTTTCCCTTCCCACTTTCACACAACTCACACTTCCACAGTACATCTCCTTCACTCTGCTGCCAGTCTCTCTTTCCACTCCCTTTTTCTCAATTGCTTCCCAAACCATTTTCCTAGACACACTACCATAGGCCTTTTCTATGTCTAGGAAGGCCATTAAATGATCCTCCCCAAATTTATAGTGGCGTTCTTGAAGCTGCCTCACTGCAAATATAAGATAAACTGTCAATCTGCCAGTTCTAAAGCCATACTGCTCTTCTCATATTTCCTTTTCCACTCTGGCCCTTATTCTACCTTCTAATACCTTTTCAAACACTTTGGCACAGTGCGGAATCAGTGTGACTCCTCTGTAATTTCTACACTCCTTCCAGCTCCCTTTCTTGAATATTGGGACAATTAGTCCTTTCTTCCAATCTTGGGGGTCTTTTCTTCCTTCCGTATCACCCTCATCACACGATACAGCCACTGTTTCCCAACCTCCTCCTGCTGCCTTCACCATTTCAACACTCACTTCATCCACACCTGGTGCCTTTCCTCCTTTCATCTTGCCTATAGCTATTTCCATTTCTCTCCATGTCGGATCCTTTTCCGTTCCTTTGTTGCCTTCTACATCTTCCAGTACTATGTCATCCTCGCTATTTTCATTTACATTTAGCAACTCCTCCAAGTACTCTTTCCATACTGTCTTCAGAGTTGTTTTGTTGTGTCCCTTATTTCCATTTTTGTCCAACATTACCACATCGTCCCTCAGACCTCTTCTCTTAACTTTTACCATTGCGTATAGTACTTTTTTATTCCCTCTGGCATCATCTTCCATCATCTCTGCCCACCTTTCCATCCACTTCTTCCTCTTCTCTGAGACAATCTTGTTTGCTTCTTTCTTCTTTTCCTTATAATCTCCTCTTGCTAGATCAGTTTTTTCCTGGAACCACACTCTGAAAGCCTTGTTCTTCCTTCCCACTGCTTCCTTTACTTTCTCATTCCACCATGTCGTCTCCTTATATCTCTTTCTGTCACTTGTTCTTCCACATACGGATACTGCAGCTTCCTCCATTGTACTTTTGAATTGCGTCCATTCCTCTTCCACAGTTTCTGGGTCGTCGGTTGGCATCCTCTCCCTTATTATCTTATGGAATTCTTCCTTTTTCTTTTCCATACTTTGATTCTCTTTTCCTGGTGCTCTGTCCTCTTGCTATCCTTCACTACTCACAGGTTCATCACTAGTAGGCGATGGTCACTATCTAAGGCCTCTGCTGGTGTTACCTTCATATCTGTTACACTTCTCTTCATTTCCCAGTCGTATATCATGTAATCCACCAAAGATTTCTTCTTTAGATCACTGCTGTACCAAGTTACTTTGTGGCTCTCTTTCTTCTGGAACCATGAGTTCCCTACCACTAAACCATTTCTCTTGCAAAGCTCCAGCAACTCTCTCCCCTCATCATTCCTGCTACCCCATTCTTCTGCACCCATTACATTTTCATATCCTTTCCTTTCACTTCTTATATGTGCATTCAAATCTCCCATGACTATAATACTCTGACCATTCAGCTGTTGTTGTTGCTGCTCATCGATTTCTTCCTTCTCTTTCGCTGTACATCCAACTTGAGGGGCATATAGAGCAGACGCAAGAAGAGCTTGCCCGAACTCAACGATGCGCAGAGACCAATATCAATCGGCGTATTTTAATGCTCATTGCGGGACTCCTGTGTGTCCCCCGAAGGCTGATCACCGGGCTCACTGCTCACTCCATTCTTCAACAATGCGGCTCGCTCAGAGACGTGGTCTACAGCTGTAAACCAAGTATAGAGTGTAGGAGGCATCACATGTGTGTGTGTATTATTGCTATTTTATGTATATTAGGTGACTGAAAGTGCGTTTGTTGAATACCTAAAGCCTTGAAAATTGTGTATAATATTCAGTGTACTTAGCAATGCCACCGCTCTAAATTAGGGAGTGCCAAAACTTGACACATTCAAACTAGGGAAGTTATTTATAATGTGTATAAATTCATGATAAACTAAACACATCTCGCTACATATGCGCAATTCAAAATAATGTGGCTGAAGCAACAGGTGTGTCGGAAAGGTCAGTGCGGAGTATAATACAAGGCGCCAAAAGAATTGAAAGTGGTGAGATGAATTCATTTTCAATGCCTGGAAAGAGACGACCAAAGTCTGTCAAGACATGTAAGGACATGTAAGTTAAACTATTTTGATAAATGAGTGGTCAAGCGTACGTTTCATAATTTTCACAATACCAAAGGCGAGAGGCCAACGCTGGAAAAGAACCGTAGGAAACTGTCTGAGGATATAAATTTTAAAGGTGGTGTACGAACATTAAGCAAGATAGTTCGAGGCCTAGGCTTTAGGTGGAGGAAGACGGAAGACATGCGTAGAATACTTGTGGAGAAGCCTGACATAAGGCTCCTACGTATGCAGTACTACAGAG
This sequence comes from Meconema thalassinum, assembly GCA_946902985.2. Taxonomy (NCBI): domain Eukaryota; kingdom Metazoa; phylum Arthropoda; class Insecta; order Orthoptera; family Tettigoniidae; genus Meconema; species Meconema thalassinum. Next base: position 550,435,515 of record OX336389.2, read on the forward strand.
CACAAGGCGGTACTGACAACAGGGTAGGCCTATGGTTTACACTGGTGAGACATATTTGCATAGTTCGCACACTAAGCCCAAGTGCTTGGAGTTACGGTTCTCTTCATGGACTGAAGTCACCTATCTCGAAAGGGCAAAGATTAACCCTCTTAGTGCCAAGCCATTTCCTGAAATACTTGCCAAGTATGCCAAGCCATTTTCAATGGTCATGCAGACTATTTGGAAAAGAGAAAAAAAAAAAAAAAAAAACACCACACATTTCCAACTATAGAAGCATTATTTTTGCTTTGCATTATAACCAACTAGCAACCCGCGGCTTCACCCGGGAACAGTTATGAATGCAAGGTGATAGGCTACTGCTAACCGAGGTCTTATAAGATCTCCTTGTATACGTCATTAGTCGTTTTCCCTCCAGCAGTGAACTCGAAAAGATTTCGGTTTGATGTAACTCACGATAGAGCCACGTAAAGCTGTCTATGAGCAAAATATTCTCCACTGAGATCAACTTCAGTCACGCTATGTGTCTCTGTGCTTTGTTTAAAGTGTAGCCAAAGCAGACACTAACTGGGAATTGTACTCGTTAGAAATGATAAGGCAAATCTGAAGGAATCCTAGGGATTCTGGGTACTAAGATAGTTTCTCCTGTACCACAGCTAGTTACGATAGTTGCTTCAATGAAACAGTTTTTTCAAGTTTTTCACTACCAATCGCATCCCAATGCATAACTTTGATGGGTGTAAATTACGTAGCAATATAATAGGCACTCCCACTTTTAAAATAAGCTTGTGTGGTGGCAAGCCAGAAGGAAGTAAAGAATTTAGGAATTCTGTAGGGTAATGGTCAGCTTCTTCACTATCGACTATTGTGTCTACTGTGTAATATACTTGAGCCTGGGCAGTGAATTTGAGAACACCAAGTCATTAAATTTCACAACTTGTTAGTTTGTCGGCGATGATATTGCTCTTTCTTTAAACCATGAATGAGACTTGTTAGATAGGTCATGGATTTCAGGATAAACACTATCAATAAATTCTTGAATGCTGCTCGCTAAAACACAGAAATCATGATTGAGGCTGCTTGCTAAAACACAGAAATCATGATTGAGGCTGCTTGCTAAAACACAGAAATCGTGATTGAGGGTAATTTTCCCATCAATGAACGGTAAATCTCCATTTTCGGCTCGAAGTAACAAATTAGCAGACTATTATCTTCTGAAGATAAGAGTACTCTCATGTTAGTTTTGAGTGCCAATTTTGTTATATCCGGCCAGATGTAAGATCGTTTTAATGAAGCGTTCACTTCGTCGGCTCGCGTTCCACTGGTAACAACTGGTGAGAGTTGACGCAAATCTCCGGTGAACAAAACTGTGCAGCCACCCATAGGTGTGTTCCAATTCCTTAGATCTCGCAAGGTCCTGTCTACAGCTTCAACGAAAGTTTTGTTCGACATTGTAGCCTTATCCCATACAACTAAAGAACAATTTTGGAAAATACTGGCAGTGTTACTTTCTTTTGAAATAATACATACTCTTCCATCATTACTGCTGACTTTCAAAGGAAGTTTAAATGTTGCGTGTGCTGTTATTCCCCCCGAGTGGCAGCAATTCCAGATGATGCGACGGCAACAACAATATTACCACCAGACCTCACTTTGGCGAGCAACAAATTAATCAAGAAGGTTTTGCCTGTGCCTCCAGGGGCATCAAGAAAAAATATCTTACCTTCCTTCTCAGTGATGCTAGATATAATGGTGGCATAGGCTTGTTTCTGATCGTGGTTCAGACATTGTTCTTCTTGAGCAACGGTTTGAAGGAGCCGAGGACAAAGTCTTCCTTTCTCTTGTGACAATCGAGAAATTATTTGTTGCTCTGTTTCATTGTTACGTGATAAGCGCTTTTTATCGATGTCTATGAACTGTGACCTATATCCGTTTTACATCTCGGCATGGTGGCTTAAAATCACTGACTGGACTATTAATTATAGCGAATTCTTGTCGGACGTAATTTAAGAATGGCGTGGTGCATGAAACACAAATCCGCCTTATCTTAACTTGACTGTGTATTTTGGGGAACGGAAAGTTCACAGGCAAAATGAAGAAAAGCCGAGTAGCACTTCCAGGGAAACTCCAAACACAACCACCCTTCTCTGAAGTCTTAACTCAACACGACTCAACAGTTTGCTGCTGGCTGTATCTGGGGTAATAGGTTCGCCCGCTAGTCAGGCTGTGACAGAGGTGATAGACTCGCCCTTCGCTAGCTCGTAAACTGTCGCCTCAGTATTTGAATGGACATGGTTGGAAGAAATGAAAACTTAAACTCTTGTGGGCGATGTATTGAAGATAGAGATTTGCTCTCCCGTACTTTTTTGTAGAACATTTCATGCTGAACAATTCTTACACTCATAGTATTGAGATATTTTTAACGGTTTGCCCAGCGTAAGCTGCTCGGCTTCCTTTGATCATAAATAAATTATTTTCTACTGAAATTATCCTCGAGATATCCTTTACAGAATGGTGAAAACCACATCAAAATCCATCCAGAGGTTCTCGAGATTACCGGCGACATCGAAGAAACAGGGACTTCATTTTATACTAAGTAGATACCTCATTCATTCATACATTATGTTCATAAAAGTAAATACAGCATCTAAACCTTCTTAATTGAGGTTATTCTGATAATTGTACAATATTTCATTTTTTTAAATAAAAAAATCAGTTTTGAGCCTAAATTAAGGACACCTAAGATTCATATTCGAAGAAACACTAAGTTTCTAGCTGTAGAAAGTTCTTGGATACATCTTTAGGCAGAAAACTTCACCAAGAAGAAAACTGCACCATAATTTTGGCGGGAACACACGTGATTGGGGGAGCGCAAAGGAAGGGCTTGAATTCAAACTCTAACCTATCGCGTAACGGACTTCAAAGGAAAAAAGTAATCCCCGCATAGGCAAGCTTGACATCTCACCTTTCCAACAGTATGAAATAATCATGGACATATGCCTACAGAAATCTACAAATCTATACTAATATAATAAAGCTGAAGAGTTTGTGTGTTTTTGTGTTTAAACACGCTAATCTCTGGAACTACCAGTCGGATTTGAAAATTTTTTTTTTATATGATTGCCAGATTCAAGAGGAATAGTTTAGGCTATGTTAAATTTCGGACAGACCGCTCCATTCCCTGCATTTAGGCCCTTTGGCACAAATCGACACTGTTTCACCGATCAGAACCAAAATTTGTATACATACCCTTTGGAACCCTGCGAGTATCACTGTTTGCATGAAATTTATGACAGACCGGTCCATTCCCTGCATTTAAGCCCTTTGGCACAAATCTACACCGTTTCACCGATCTGAACCAAAATTTGTATACACACCCTCTGAAACACTGCGGGTAACGCTGTGCACTTTAAATTTCGGACAGACCAATTAATTCCCTGCATTTAGGCCCTTTGACACATATCTACACCGTTTCACTGATCTGAACCAAAATGTGTAGACTTACCCTTTGGAACCCTGCGAGTAACACTGTCAGCATGAAATTTCGGACAGACCACTCCCATTTCCTGCATTTAGGTCCTTTATCACAAATCTACACCGTTCCTCCTAATTGCACCAAATTATACATACACTTTGAAACTCTGCTGGTAACACTGTCCACTTGATATTTTGGACAATGCTCTCCATTCCCTACATTTAGAATAACAAAAAAACTGAACTTGAAAACCATGTATTAAGGCCCTAGATTCATTCATGTCCGTAGTAGTGTAACTGTAAGAGTATTTTAATACTGTAAGTCTATTGTTGACTGGCAATTCAGGCTGCATCACGTCGCCCCTACCAGTGTTCACGTTCAGAATTATGAAAATAGTTAAATCTTGCGCTGCTTATAAATTGGCAGTCGTGGGGAGTAATTAGTGCAAAAAGATTTCTTTTGCCCCTTAAAACAGTTGTCATAATGAACATATTATGCAACTGTATAAGTGCAATGGTGTTGGTGTAATACATCGAGTTTATCAGCTGCAATAAGTGTTGGTGCTTTAAAATTTACCGTAATTTCATCCGAAACTTATTGTTGAGCCCTATGTGGCCATAAATTATACTATTGCTACCTCAGGAGCTCGGGACAGTCGAAGTTTTCGAAAGTGTTCTGATTAATTTCCTAGGGCGCTATGCGACAAAAGACAACACTGTTGGTCTCTACATTTCTAACAGACAATGAGATATATGCCCTAGGCAGTGTCTTTTATTTAACTTCTCTTTCTAATCATTTTTAGAAATTTGTTTGTAAATTACGTGTGTCAGTGCTGTAGTTAGTAAATAGCCGTTTCCCTATTCATTATTATCATTATCATTAGGGGACAATGATCCAAATGTTACGTCCATTATACTGTAGTGCTTATCACCACCACCACCACCACCACCACCACCACCACCACCACAAAAAGTTATATTTAATTATTTTTTTCTGGTAGTTTAAGTATCATGTGCCAGTTCTGTAGTAGTATTAATTATCGTCCATAAGACAAATAAATCCACCTGGCGAAGCCGGGCACTACTGCTAGTATAAGATAAACAGCGCGCCTATAGAATCAGTTTTGGCACTTTTGGCGCGAGCAGCGAGAGCCAATCTGATCGGTGCGTGGCACTGAGAGGGGTTAATAGTGGTACATGCTGGTTCAGATGCTTGCTACCTATGAACACACGATCTTGCATCGACCACCGTACCACCCTGACTTGAATCCTATCGAAATGATTTGGGCTCATGTTAAAAATTATGTAGCTGAAAAAGAATGTTACTTTTAAACTTGATGCAAGAACATTGCTTATGGAAATAATTGCATCACCTGGAGCAGAAGAATGGTAGAGTCGGTGTAGGTACGTAATAAACATTGAGAAGAAGTACATTGACAGCGATCACATAATGGATGAAGTATCAGACCACATAATCATTAATCTGGGGGATGATAGTGACAGTGACAGAGAGTGTGTTAGTGATGCCAGCACCAATAGCACAGATGACAGTGAAGGAGATATTTTTAGGCTATTACTGTGTAAGACATTACATACACGTGCTGAGATCTCACTTGAACCCCAGTCATAGTTCAGCCTGCCAAGCCTGGCTGACTATCCGTTCAGAACTGCTGCTAGCGAGCTACTGTCGCGAAGTGGGAGGGGCGTTGTATGCCACTACCGAGCTCACCCGAACATGGCCGAAGATATGCGCAGCATTCTGCGGCAAGCTCTTCTTTCATCTGCTATACTTGCGCTATCTCCAGGCTTCTTTCCTTTATTGTTACTCTGATCATCATCCTGTCACTTATTCCCTATACCTCTTCCTTCATACCATCTCTCACAACTACTCCTACTCCACTTATCCTTCCTTCACTGTTCTCATCCAGTACAACCGGTAACCTTTCCTCAGTTCTCTACGACCTTCTCCTTTCCATCTTGTTTCCGCCAAACCCCAGTTTTCTTCTCTCCATCACATCTACAGTCTCCTCCACCTTTCCTGTCAATGTCTCTATATTTATGGCCCCTATTCATAGTCCATTAACACAGCCGGGTTGTCGTCTTTTGAATCCGTACTTTCCGAGGCATGTTCCTGTTTTGAAAGCAATGGGTATTATCCACAACTGGCTTGCTAGGCCTATCGTAGCTTTACCAGAGCCCCGTCAGCCATCACTTTTCAGGGTTCCCATAGGGCCTTCACCCCTACAGGCAATCCCCTACTTCATGCCATTGCCCGTCTCCCACCACGTGGAGGAGGGGTTGGACTTGTAGGGGATTCTTGTTTACATTCTTTTTAAATTGACCCTTTACACAAGTGGAATCCTAAACTGAAATATTGCCAAGTATTAATGAAACTACTCGTGTATATACAAAAGCCACCCATTAAGATTGTGTTTTAGTTTGGTACCCCCTTCCAACATGGTAAATTAGGGGGTAATGAAATGCTCACTTCTGGCATGCCAGAACTAGTAGGAGTAAATTGCATGGAGGTGTTTTTGGTAGGAGAAATCTCAAAGTATCAGACTAGGAAACTTATCTAGTTCTTTTGCCCCTATCCTACCAGTTGTATTTTTTAAATGTACAGAATAAAATTCTTAAATTTTGAACTGGCGTTGGTGATCATTTTTGGCAGGACGAATTCTGACAGATTGAATACAACAGTCCGAGGGAGGAAAAATGCATATTGGAGGGCTGGCAGTGCTGACCAAGGTGGTCCCATATAGTTAATGGCATGCATCATAGGCTAATTTCCATCGGGAAATGAATCGTGTTAATTGTAGATATGTTTACCACTGTGGCTGGTTAGATGATTAAATTTCAATTAGGTAACAGTTGTAACGTTAATTAGTGTACTCCTCCTGTACTTTTCCTAATTTTCTGTCTACATCTGCAATAATCTCTTTAGCCTTTTCTTCCATCACCCCCCTGATCTCACCTCTAATCAGTTCGAATTTGTCACTCATTTCCCTACTGTTTTGTTCTAATTTTGCATTATTCTGTTCTAATTTTGCATTTAAGGCATCACTACTAACTTTGTTCTGATACATAAACTCGAGAAGTAAAGTTTTTAATTCTGGTTGGCCGCATACACTCCCTGTTTCAGTATCGGGATTTACCTCCGCTACCCCGGTACTACCATCACTCGACATACTGCTCGTATCATCACTCTCCCGTTGATGACCACTACGTAACCTCACCTGTCTTTCTTTCTCATCCCCCATAATGATATACACTGATACAGACAAATAACCCCCAAAATACAGGCACAGAAATATATACCCTTCTCCTTCCACAAATGTTATTAGGTTTTCATCCCCACGTTGGGCGCCAATTGTAACGTTAATTAGCGTCCCATGTTGGTAGCGACAATTGTAGCAGTTTTGCTAGCCCACACGTTGAGCGACAAGTGTAGCAGTTTGTCTGCCCCTAACTGTTGGGTGATAAACGTAACTGTTTTCCTTTGCCTAAGCTATGTTGTTTTAATGGGCGCCAAGACCTCAACGCAATGTTGAAATCTAAATTTGTATTTTACAACGTCTAGCTCTGGTAGAACACCTTCAAGAATCTATTCACTCAGATCGTGGTATGATTTGATCATTAACCCAACAAACAATTGTATCAGGAGAAGGAATTGGTCTATATTTAATGCTACCTACTGAAAGCAAAGATTGCATTGTAAAAGAAATGAATTTATTATATAAAACAAGTATAACAAAATTAATAATAATAAGTTTATAATTTAAATTGGAGCGTTGCGATTTTAATATTACCGATAGAAAATTACGTGAAAACGGAGTCTGATAAATTATTGATTTTACTCTTATTCCCAAGCTATGAAGTTACTGAAATATGGAATATAAAACAAAGAGAAATGAGAGATTGCGTATTTCTGCGTCATTCGCGCTTACCACTGGAAATTGCCAAAGCATTTCCCTCGTACTGGATGATGCTGTGTGCTTCCCACAGTCTCCTGGACGTCGTCATCTCCGTCGATATTTGATGATATACTTGTAGATTTGGTGACTTTATGGTCCTAACCTCGGAGCCATACCCTCGTACAACCAAACTGGTTAAGTTTTAAACAGATAGTTCTCCACTCCACGGAACATTGGAGCGACATACACTTGCACCCGAACTAGTCAAGTCTTTCACAGAATGTCCCCCACTCCACGGAACATCGGAGCGACTCCCGCGTGCAACGATACTCGGCAAGTTCTACACAGATTGTCCTCGTTCCACGTCGCGCCGAACGATATATGCACACGTCGGCTCCCCACCTCGGTACAGACTTCCTGCTTACGTGGTCTCCACTGATTGGCTGCCCCCTACGCGCTAGTTCCCCTTCTCTGGCTCATTACACACGGCGCGCGGATGATGAAGTCGATTTCCGTTTCAACTATCCGCCTTTTCTTGACGCTGCGACCCAAGTGGTTTCAATGCTCGAATATAATCTAATCTGACCTGTCAATTAAAAAGGTTTTCCTATGGTGTAAGTATTGTATTAGTTCATCACACTGCTTTGCCCATTCAAGATTCCGCTTACTTACCGACTACTATGCGCTGATGACTCGATGAGCCATTACATTCTGACCATCCCACCCCGGGAACGTCAATTGCACGGAACACTGAGAATTACATGCTAGATGCTGGCAGCATGTTATATGTAGGGAATTTCTACAGGCTCATTGTAATGGCGAGCCGTACGGCTTCTTGGCTACTGGGGCGCCACTGTTCTCAACATGTATTGAAAATGGTGCAACACTGGGCAAACAATGACATGTCATCAAGCCGTGTGTCAATAGTGGCTCATTGATGCCAGAGACCAGCTGATGCTGACGTGCATTGTCTGGGGGAAGCACTATACAGTTTGAGAAATTACACACTGGTGAAACAGTGGTAACCACGGACTACGTTTTACAGCACACATTTCAGCGAACACTGCCGTGCCTGGGACTCGAGAGTCAACAACCCAGTTGTATTCCAATTTTGACTGCGTTTCACCAAAATTGGCACTGCCAAACGTGGGCACTCAAATGACATTGGATCATGGTAGATAGGAAAAGCATCATTGGATCCAATGAATTCAAATTCCTGGTTCATCACATGGGCAGCCAAGCACATGTACACTGATTACCATCAGTGGCTATGGATAGACACAAGAATAGGAGGCTCTTATCTTTTGAAGCAAGTCCTGTACTATGACATACCAAGCCCATCTCGATGAGCCTGCACGAGCTTTCAATATTATCTGAAGAGTGCGAACGTTATAGTGCAATACTAAGAGTGTGAATTTATTTTGTGAAGAAGCATAGTGATGTTAGTCATAATTGTGTAACTGTAGCAGTGAACAAAACTCTGGAAAATTTGAATGAAAGTTGCTTCCAACAATAACAAACAAAACTACACATTTTATTTGAACATAATTAAACACATTCTTAAACTCTTACTTTAAACATCAATGAGTTATGCAAGGTAGCCTACTGATAACACGCTACTTCAGTAAATACCGGTATATTATGTAACTAGTAAACAAAGCTATACTACTTGTATATTATATGAATTATTGTCGAGTCAGGACATGCAGTATGTAGCAGTGAAGGCTTCCAAGCGCAACTCGCACCATGGGGAAACAACCCGCAGAACTGATCAGTTGACGAGGCGTGCGACGAGACAAAGCTCATTTTCAGTCCCTTGGTGTCAGAAGAAAAAATTGGGGGCCCTAAAGAGCCGTAAAGGGTTCCCGAAAACTCCATTTTAAGGCTCTAAAACCAACAGTTTCTGAGATATTCCCAGAAAACTAATTTAATTGAATAAACTAATGAAGGAATGCAAGCCAGTAACCATGACAACAGTTTCTCAAGAGGTGACATCCAACTTCCCATCTATTTCTGCAAGAAGTAATGCCACTCCATTTATTAAATTTCTGTGATACTTTGCAAATGGCTATAAAGATATCACGGAACCAACTAAAACTGTAAAATTCGTCAATGCGCTTAAGGGACTCAAAGGGTACCCTAGTTTTTTTTTTCACATGACTTACACGTGTGATATGTCGTACAGAAGGTCTATTACATCTCCAAAGAGCAACATTATTTTCAAAAATTCCTGAATTGAAATACCGTAGTATTTTAGCGGCTTTTAGGAATTTGGGCCATTGGAGGCTAAAATACCTGAATTTTCATGCACCACAAGCCTTTATAATTCATTAAAGGAGTCTTCCTGTGGATGGGGACTTGACAAAACGGTGAGGGTCAGTTTTTATGTGACATGTATTGCGTTTTGTCTACGAGGTTTTCAATTTTATTTTCACGTTAGGAAGTACACATTAAGTGAATTTAATTTGAGCACATTTTAACTAATCATTTTTCTTTGTCTACAAATGGGTTCCAAACCCCTAACCATTGCAACAGTAGCTAAATTGATAACGTCTGGTTATTAATACCGAAGACCGTTCGAAGAATGGGTACTTCTACTAGTATGTATATACGGTAATTGTAAAATGATTATTGGTTAAATAAGTGTTAATAGATAGGCTATTATAATTATAATGATTAAATAAATATTAAAGAAGAAACTACTCGTTGTTAGTAAATATTAGGCCTACCCACGGCCGACTGAATGCGAGCTGCGCTCTATACAGGCCTTGACAATCCCAGTTTGAGCCCATGCATAACGTGTAATTAGAAAATTTCTACTTGTGCCGATAGAGCGCACTCCCATCCTATTCTAGGCATGATTAATAAACAGCTGTACAGTACGTTTATTAAATGAGTAATCTCGAGAACCACTGGACGGATTTTGATGCGGCTTTCACCATTCTGTAAAGGTAATCTTGAGGAAGGTTTCTGTGGAAAATAATTTATATATGATCAAAGGGAGCCAAGCAGTAACAATTTCAGTGAAAAGGTCGAAAAAAGAGCCTGGTGTCCGTACGCTTTTTAAGCTTACGCTGGGCAAACCGTTAAAAATATCAATATACTATGAGTGTAAGAATTGTTCAGCGTGAGAAATTCTACAAAAATGTCCGTGAGTGCATATCTCTATCTTTGATATATCGCCCACTATAAGTGTTTTTAGTTTGGACGGAAGGGGTATTTGTGTCTCACGCACCTCAGCATTCTTAAATTACGCCTGACAATAATTCCTTGCACATTCATAACTGTTCCCGGGCGAAGCCGGGGTGGGTTGCTAGTGACACTATATAATTATTGTCATTATAATTTCCGCAATATCAAAATTAAAATTACATCACAAAATAAAATAGCGTGCTAATAAATCTAAGAGAAATTAGACATACCTTGCACCTTCTTCGGGTACAAGGACACAATTCCAGCACCGTCTCATCAAAAGGAAAGAGGATGAAAATTATAGCCGGGAATAAGTAGCCGCCAATCGAGTGTTGTGTTTTGTGCCAAGAGGTCTTTCGACAAATTATCAGATACTGTGTGCCTTCTTTTTCACGAAGCAGCTGTCAGGACGGGACTTACATGAACTCCTGCTGGACGTTATTCTCGAGGTTGAACAATGCGGTTTCATAATTATAAGAATTGTCTCTGATAATCACAAAATTAACACTACAATGATGAGGCATTTAGGGGGAGGAAGTTGGCAACCAATGGTCAATCACCCATACGACGAGTCTAGGAAGTTATTCCTTAGTTTTGATCAGTGTCACATTCTAAAAAAGAACATTAGAACGCAATTTCTGTAACGAGAGATGACTGATGGTACTGGAATAATTTCAGGGAAATGAAAATGAAAATCCACAGCCTGCTTCCAGTCTCCGACCGGGTCAGGAATGGAATGAATGAAGCCCCCATCTAGCGGCGAGGATATGAACAATGCCGGCTGCCGAGGCCTGACGCACTCCTCTGGGGGCAATGATTAAATGAATGACAGATGGAATGAAATGATAGTGGAGAGTGTTGCTGGAATGAAATTTTGACAGGGAAAACCGGAGTACCCGGAGAAAAACCTGTCTGCCTCCGTTTTGTCCAGCACAGATCTCGCATGGATTGGCCGGGATTTGAACCACGGACCCAGCGGTGAGAGGCCGGCGTGCTGCCGCCTAAGCCACGGAGGCTCACAATTTCAGGGAAATACTTGCCATTAATACACAAAATGCAAAAGGATGAGATGGTCAAACCTGTAAGACACCTAACTAAAAAACACATCAAACCCACTAAATTTGAAAAAACGAATGTTCGGCGTGCCAAGGAAGTGTTCTCGTCAGACGTTATTGGTGCCATTAGTACACTGAAAGAAAATGTAGGCATGCACACGGAAGCGTACACATTCATGGATGCAGAAGCAACCATAATTTTTATGAAACAAGTTAATAAATGGTTCGCTATGCATGTCATATGAATCACATATCATATTCAGTCTAGAAATCCAGATAAAAGGCATTTGTTCTCATTAAATGACAGTCGCCTAAACTGGCTAGAGGAATATTTTCTTTCTTACCTTGAAATTTTGAAAGCCGCAAGTAACGCTGCTAGATAGGACTTCCTGACTTCTGAGATTTACGAAGCTATGCAATTAATCACGGATTCAACTGTCCAGTGCATAAGGTATCTCCTAAAAAATGGGTAGAGGGAAATCGCCAAATATGGGGAGTTTTTTTTATAGGGCTCACATTAGTCATAAGAAGGAACGGAATAATTTTGGTTTTATCACCAATGTAAACCTCAGGCGATATACTATGTATATTACAAATACGGGCACGTTTGATGTTGTAATACCCTCTGATATTATTGTTAACTTTAAAAGTGCACTTTCCCCATATTAGGCGACCGGGTTTCGTAATATGGGGAGGTGAGAAACCTCACGGTTTTTATTTATAATAGGTACCCTGAATAATATACCCTACCAATTAAAGCATTAATTCTGACAATGTAATGAAATCATGAACATAAATAGTACAAAAATGAACATTTTAAGTTAATAACAGTCCTAGTTTCCTGTTGACGAACTTCCAAACTGCTCAGCGGGAAAATGCATAAAAAATGATCGAATTCAACTGTACGAGATGCAAGGTATGTCTAATTTCTCTTAGATTTATTAGCACGCTATTTTATTCTGTGATATAATTTGCATTTTGATATTGCGGGAATTATAATGATAATATATAGTGTCCCTAGCAACCCGCCCCGGCTTCGCCCGGGAACTGTTATAAATGTGCAAGGAATTCCTGTCAGACGTAATTTAAGAATGGCGAGGTGCATGAGACACAAATCCGCCTCCTGTCCAAACTAAAAACTCTTATAGTGGGCGATATATCAAAGATAGAGATATGCACTCGCGGACTTTTTTGTAGAATTTCTCACGCTGAACAATTGTTACACTCATAGTATATTGATATTTTAAACGGTTTGTCCAGTGTAAGCTTAAAAAGCGCACGGACGTCAAGTTCTTTTTTCGACCCATTTAGTTAAATATGAAATAGTTACTGCTTGGCTCCCTTTGATCATAAATAAATTATTTTCTACGGAAATCTTCCTCGATATTACCATTACAGAATGGTGAAAGCCACATCAAAATCCATCCAGTGGTTCTCGAGATTACCCGTGACATCCAAGAATCGGGGACTTAGTTTTACACCAGGTAGAGATTAGTCTTTGTCGTGCAATGCTTGGTCAACAGCGCTGTGTGAGCAGTTGAGTAACTAACAAGATTTCATGTAAAAGGTCTCATTGTCTAGGCCGGTTGTGGAGAGCGCAGCTCGCATTCAGTCGGCCGTGGCCTACCGGTACGGCCAATAGCCTATAACTCGTAGCTTCCGTCACAATATAGCATTTAAACTGGTCACGTTAATGAATAATATACAGTACTAATATAACAACCGGATAGCAAATTATAATAATATTCTCGCACATAACATATTTAATTTGCACCAACTTAATATAATTGTAGTCTAAGATATGTTAGACCACTGCCATTTGAAATGTGCAAATCGCACACTTTAAGGGCAAGCTGTTTGTTATGGTCGTCTCTGATGCAAAGTTTTACTAATTACTCTTTTAGGAGACGCTTGTCTTTGGAATATTCATGAAAGGCCAACCCTGTAGTTCTTATTTCGTAAGTTGAACGCCTAAAAACAAAACCACAATCGGAAATAAGGAAGATAATCACGAACGAACTATTCACTGATAATGAAAATCAAATGGAGATTCGCGGACCGGAAGTTGGCTATGCATAAGCTTCGGTGCCATTTTAACTCGTGGAAGCTCTATACGGTTACGGTACCATACAATTCAGTCACTTCCTGTAAACATTTATTATGTGACACTCCTATTCTCTACTCTCTCAACCCTCCTCAGTAAAACAGTCATTTATATCAGCTCTCCTCAGGAAAACAGTATTTTATTTGTGTTCATAGCATCTCATCCCATCTGTGAGAGAGTTCACTCGCACGCGCGTGCTTTGCTCACGCTACGGATTGGGCCTAAATCTCGCCATCCCCCGTGGACTGCGGAAGTATCTCCAAAAATGCATTTACACTTACGCCAGAAATTCTTGATTCGTGCTTTAAGATTAATTTTTCAGCCATTCGGTATGCGAACTCTAGTCTGAGACTTCTAAAATATACGGGAATTTGGTGGATTTTTGTAGGGGAAATACGGGAAATATACGGGAATTTAAAAACATAAGAACATAAGAATAAGTGTTGATTTCAACTTTCATTTACTTAGTGATTATGTACTGCTGGCAACGCTGCTTGAAGCTGGACGGGGTTGCTCCTCTGACAGAGCGAGGCAGATTGTTCCACAGTATTGCAGTAGCAACAACAAAGGTTATGAAAAGTAAAATTGTCTTGTCACAGTGTTGTGAACTACCTGCCGTGTACATACACCATCATGCACATATGCTGAAAGAATGATTTCTTAAGTTTGGCTGCTAAAGAAAGGTGTGGAAGTGCTTGACATTTAGTCCAAGGTTTGAAAGATATTCATTTTAACTTGGGAAGTAGGCTACAGCTCAACTTAAACATTCGTGTCATCACCCATCCCCTGCTAGCAGAGTTTGACACATTTAACTCTTTAACACCCCTGCCGTCCCCTGCACCCCTCCAGTATTGCCCTAAAGGTGTGCAATGCGCATGTATCTACTCCACGGTTTGAAATGCAGCATAGTTGAAGTACTGCGCTACACAGCTTAGCTAGCAGTCCTAACTTAGTGGAAATAAATTAAGATCTTCCATGTGCTCGATTTTTGAATGTGTTTAGGTTGTTATCACAAGAGAAAAATTGACAAAAATTACTTTCTGCTGCACTGCTGGGGTAGATGGGATTGAATGAACTCTACTGCCTTGACTAATTTTCCAGCATTTTTTGTACTGTTGGCAAGTACGGTACTTCTGTGCTTTTTGTCATAAATAATTAGCAAAAGTGTTCACTAACAGTCCTGATTATTATATTGATGGGAGAAGAAACAACACAGACATCCTAATTTGATCACAACTGGAAGCAGTAATGTATATTCAACAATGTGAATTTTACTGGTACACAAAAACCAAACGATGTATACTCAGAGAAATTTTTGAATGCATACTCATACTTTTTCATTTGGGTGAACAGGGAGGTAGATGTGAGGCCGATAGAGAAAGCAAATTTCATTTTGTGTGTGTGGCTAGAATTGACATTACATTCAGGAATCATCCTGGCATTTGCCAGAAGTAGAAGTGGGGAAATCTATGGAAAATATATGCCACCTCTTCTCTGTTTAGCCTCATGAGGCTGAGTGTACTGTTCCAATCCTTGCAGGAGTATTTCTTGGCTGAGCCGAGAATGGAATCCGGAATAGTAGCCATTACACCATGAGGTGCTGTGTCATATAGCATACTGTATGATGTGAAAGTGATTAATTTGGGGGGGGGGGGGGGGGGGAGATTAAAAAACTTAGTAAAAACGAAAGTTAGAATGGGAAGAATAGAGAAGAGAGACTTCCTGGTACAGCAGGATGTCCCTAAAAGAGAAACATTCCGACTAACCCATCATCAGTGATGGAGTGTACACAAAATAGTAGGCTCTACCTGGGGTAGTGTTCTGTTGGGTGATGGATGTGGGGTGGGGGAAGTAAGAGGAGAAAGGGTTGTATCAGAGGTGTGGAAGCTATCCAATGTTGAGCCCAAGGTCAGTTCTAGAATTAAGAATAACCTAGTTTGCAATCTCCTTGGAAGTCTCGGAGAGTAGAATTGGAAGCTGAGGGGGGTTGTTAATGACTTTTGATTGTGAAACTCCCATGAAAGGTGGCAGGAGTGGTAATGGGAAATAATTTGTTATACTGTTTGCAAGTACAGTACTTCTGTGATTTTTCATTTGGGTTAACAGGCAGGTAGATATGAGGCAGATACAGAAAGTAGATTATATTTTTAGAGCAGCAGTTACGGTGAATTTGAATGGAGGGGATAATCCCTGTCGAGGTGAGGTGAAGGTGACAGACTTCAACATTACAATAAAATTACACTACTGACACTCGCTTGCTTAAACAAATACAACCTCCTATGGTGGATACCACAATTTCTATGCTTTAGCTGTATACACTGGAGCAAGCAAGTGGGAGAAGGGGTTCACGTTGCTAGTGGTATTTCTAGATTTCCTTGAGGTTGGGCTGTCATTTATTTCAATATATATAAATAAATAATTTTTTGCATCCTGCATTGTATCTATTGTCCACGTGCCCCTGTAAGTTGCTCTTCCTCTAGTTTCCCCTATCTAGCTTGAAGTTGATTATGAATGTTTTATCTTCCAGTGGTTCAAACTATGCTGCCCTTGACCTGCCAATTAAGCTGAATGGAAAGGAGAACCTTATTGTCATAAGAGAAGGAAGCTTACACTGCAAAGTGACTCATGTAGATGGCAAGGTAAGATTATAATGCTGTAACATAGTAGACTATTACATGACTTGGCAGGCTTACTTCAGAATCAGCTTGTATGTTGTGATTAGAAAGTTTTATTTTTTGTAGCATGTGGTTTGATAAAAGTTCTGCTGAGAAGGGTCACAAATTATCTGCAGATACTCCATATCAGTCGGAGAATAGCTACTTTCCAGAGGGAAACTGATATAGGTAACACTGTCTTGTATATAGGCCTAACTTGAGGGTTTGCATCGATAAACAATGTTTATACAGTATTTTTGAAAAAAATATTTTTGAACTTTCAGGATGAATGCATCAATGCGATAGTGAATACAAGTGGCTCTAAAATGGACTTCAGTTATGGTACTTGTTAATTTACTTTGTTATTTTGGGTAGATATTTTACTGAATTTCCAAGGTATGGTTCACCTTCTGGTTGTATCTGCATTGTCAAATCGCATGCCTTCATCAAAACTAATTTTACCGTGGGGTAATTAAAACCTGGATATCAATGCCTGAACAAGTAAAAAGCCAATGACAAAATTTCAGCTGTTGGACTAAGCACGCATTCACTTTGTTTCATGGTCGTTAACCAACATTCGTACTCCAGATATTTAATCAATATAAGAGTAAACAGTTCACAGGTTCTCCACTGGTTGATCTTCAAGAGGATAACCAGTTGTATGGGCCTGGTCATGGTGAACCCATCGGCTATCCGTAGGATAAGAGTCGGATCTTTCCCCCCTCTCACAGGTCATCTTTCGATGCTGTGGTTCCTCTGCAACATCTTATAATAATGATGATGATGATGATGATAAACATAATGTTGTAGGTTTTATATCCCTTTTAACAACATTGGCTTTTAGAGACGCAGGGGTGCTGGAATTTTGCCCCAAAGGGGATCTTTAACGTGCCAGTAAATCTAGACATAGCTCCCTCGTACTTGCGCACCCTCGAATGCCAACTGGTTGCACCAGGATTCTATCCTGCAACCTTGGGCACAGTAGGCGAGAAAGTTACCGCTGAGCCACGCAGCCAGCCGCTCTTCCACGTCTGCCTGAGACGAATGTAGTCTGGAAAGACATCATCTCCTATTCTAACTCGGTCAATCTTCATTTTGCGATGCCGGACTTAGTGATGGTTTCAGAGTTCGAGAAGATACTCTTTCTTCCACCTCTCAGGAAGTTGTTTTTGACCAGTGGGCAACATTTGTTGGCTATTCAGGAAATGGCTTGGTGTAAGTGTTCTCAGAACCATCCTAAATAATTGGTTGAGAGGTGAGGGCAGCTTCTGTTTTTTCTAGTATGGTCGTCTCTCTTTATCAGCCTGCAACCTTCCTAACACTTTTCTCAGGCATTGTTTGGTTATTCCAACCATTGTTTTCCGTGAGCCTCCCCACCAAACCACCCATTTAGTGATGGTCTTCCAGGAAATCTGAAGTTGAGTGAAGTGCAGACTCATACGTGGGCTAAAGAACAGTTGGGTGAGAATGGAAGTTCCTTATTCGCTGTCAGGAGCATCTTTGCATTGTCAAAATAGATAGTGTGTGGTACTCCTCTCCCACCAGACTATTGTCTAAACACTACGGAAAAGTTTCAACGCCCAAATATAATAAAATATCTTTCCTAGATATACTTCGCAGTTCCTTCTTCACATTATATAGTATTCTCCAAATACATTCTTTCTCGTTATTTAATTCTTATTGCAGCTCCAACTCATTTAATAAAGATATTGGTTCTTTCGATAACTTATCTTAACAGGTAATATAATAAAATACTATTCCTTTGATAACAATTACATTCATTTCCTAAATAACATTTTTAATGTTGGCTACACTCAGCTACTGTACTTCTCAAGTATTCCTTAAATCATTGACTGTTTTACTATTCTTTCGTAGCTTGTATTCTACTCATATTACAATATTATTTCCATTCTTTCTCTATTCCAATTTTTATACAGTTCCATGTTTTAAAATTTGTGAATAGTGTAAATAAATATTTACAACCAGATCTGTCGAATACGTTATTAAACTATAACTTCGTTCAGATCCTCAAAATAGAACATCAACGATCCCATTACTTAATTTATACCTCGGGATAATATCCTTGGGACATATTTTCCTTTAAACTTCCATCATTACAAAAATGATCAAATCCATTCTAAAATACTGTCACTCTATACGATAAAATGAGAGCTAAACGATGAAATGCGAGCTGAACGATAAAATCTCCATCAAGTAAATTCGAAATCGCATTGATTTCTAAATTCCAAATAGCAATTCTAAATAGTCGCAAAAATCTTTATAATCCAAAAATCGATAAAAATCGAAAATGTAACTTCTACCTAACATAACTATGCAAATATCAAATCGAAAAGTATGAAAATAACAAGTCGAAGGTTTAGAAAAATGGCATTCAAATATTAAGTTGTCAGATATTCTCAAAAGTTTCTACAATTCTACAAAATGGGATACTTCGTTGGTCTATTGACCACCTGGTGCTGCGTAGATCTGTCTAGAAGTGGATTTCCCTCGTTGTTCATCAGAAACGGATTGTTTCTGAGAAATCGCCCCCTCAAGATTTTGTGTGGGAACCTGCTCGATCTCCTTCGGAAGTCTCCAAACTGCCAGGAACGGGATTCGAACTCCTAACATCATCGTGTAGTCGTCCTTTGAGCTTCGCTATCTTCTTAATGAGTTGGGAAAACCCTTTCTCTCATGATTGCGCTGGGATCACCCTAGCCACACTCGTCCAGGAAAGTCTTCTTTCTTCTTCGCCGCAGTTCAGATAGATGTGTATCCATCATTGTAGTCGATGACATGACCTTTTGTAGCTTGTAGAATTAATTCACGCAGGAGAGACTAGATGTTTATCTCCCCCCATGGCATTAATATTATGTCATTCCGAATATTCTCGCCATCATCGTAGCTCTGTTCCCTGTAGCATTTTAGTAACTCATCTCCATCACTGTAGATTCAATAATGTCTACCCCTCTCAACTTCTGTAGATTTGACATGGTGATAAATACGTAGAGTAATTCAATCGCCTTACTCGTTGCTTCACTGTTTTCCGTACTTATTCGTTGTAGTTGTATAATAATTGTAGATATGTATGTTATTCTCGTCGTTAATACTGCTTGTAATGATGATTTCTTCTTCGCTGATCTCAATCTCTATAATGTTAGCTTCACTTGTCGAGTAATAGAGTAATTAGTGAATATGTCCTGTCTCGACGAAGTCGTGAATAATAAGAGCCAAGATCCAAGTCGCTTGTCCCCCACTCTGACAATAAAGTAGCGTCCCCTTATTAAAAAAATGATTATATGGTGCATTAATAGCGAATATATTATTATTCCATAATTAAGCATGCAATCAGCTGTAAATATTAATAAATACTTCTTATTTATTGATTAACAACTTCTCTGATATTTATAAATGTTAATACCTTGCTGGTAATTAGATATGCCAATTTGCGCTAATTGCTTTCTTCTTAGTAACGGCTCCTCCTATTGGCTGTCATCGCCGCGCGTCTGGCTCGTATCCCCTCCTACTTGCTTGCATCCAGAATTCCTTCGAACGTGTCCCCGATGTAAGTCATGCGCGAGATCGGAAGTCCTCGGATGGTTTCGTGCTGTCGGACAAAGCCTAGCTCCTCCCGAGCTTGTTTGCTTTGCACGTGTGAGCTTGGAATTACTTGATTGGCCGTGCTAGGCTAACTGATTAACTGTGCGAGTTGTAGTACCCTGTTTCTGGCTTGCTTCCAGACTGTTTTATTTAGCGTTGGTTAACTTACAAAACTTTTAGACTATATAATATTTCCAACCATAAATACGCGTACAGTACGGGGTACACTCAGCCTCGTGAGGCTAAACTGGGAAGATGTGGGTTAGATTCCTACCTCAGTCATCCTGGAAGTAGTTTCTCATTTATATCCAGGCAAAATACGGGGATGGTTCCTAACTTAAAGCCACAGCCGCCTCCTTCCCAATCCACATGAGAATACAAATACACACACTCTAATACAGACACCACAGTAACCCAGATTTTCACACAAGTACACGGGGCTAAAGCACGAAGATGTCATAGCCCCTCAAATAAAACGACGATGATGTTATTTCAAATCACTTAATCTACACCCCAGGTAGATTCTTTGTAAGGTAATAGAAATACAGAAAACAATTTATTGGGATCAGTTTTTGTTTATTGGAGACCACCTTGAGAAAATGAAAATCCACAGCCTGCTTCCAGTCTCCGACCGGGTCAGGAATGGAATGAATGAAGCCCCCATCTAGCGGCGAGGATATGAACTGTGCCGGCTGCCGAGGCCTGACGCACTCCTCTGGGGCAATGATTAAATGAATGACAGATGAAATGAAATGATAGTGGAGAGTGTTGCTGGAATGAAATTTTGACAGGGAAAACCGGAGTACCCGGAGAAAAACCTGTCTGCCCCCGTTTTGTCCAGCACAGATCTCACATGGAGTGACCGGGATTTGAACCACGGATCCAGCGGTGAGAGGCCGGCGTGCTGCCGCCTAAGCCACGGAGGCTTTATTGGAGACCACCTTGCGGTGTACTAACTAGCACACTTGATGTCCAATTTTGGCTGTCACCGCGGAGGCCCGGGTACGATTCTCAAGAAATGTAATTCTGGTCTGAGGGCTGGAACAGTGTACATTCGGCCTCGTGATGCAAAACTGGGTAGATGAGGGTTGGATTCCTACCTCAGCCATCCTGGAAGTGGATTTTCTGTGGATTCGCACTTCTACTCCAGGCAAAAGCCGGGATGGTACCTAACGTAAGACCATGGCCCCTTCCTACCCAAATCCTACCTCAATTACAAATACACATAGTACAGACATCACAGTGTCGCAGGTTATCAGACAAATTCCACACACACCCAAATACACGGGGCTACATGACCACGATGTTGCAAAGCCCCTAAAACCATAATCAACAACAATTCTTGCTTTCATCCGTGAGGTCCGGATTGGATTCACGGCTCAATCAAGACATTTAGTTCTGGTCTCAGGGTTAGAACTGGGTACACTATGCCTCGTGAGGTAAAACTGTGAAGAGGTAAGTTTTATTCGACTCAATTACAAAAAAAAAAAACCTTAATTGCCGATACCTCAATAACACAGGTTATCAGATTTTGTGTTTTCGCGTACTACTGTATTCGAAAGCTTCTTTCAAAGGCCATATACCCTGAAAATAATATTTCTTGCCTGGCTGTGTAAAACTGTTCGGCTGCCACTCGGCTTGCTAAGGAACATTGTTAGCCTATGAATACAAAACTTCAGCTCACAGCACTTCTTAAAGCTTCTCCCCTGTACACTGAATTGATACAGCAATGCCGTCGCTCTTTGTTATCTTCCCCAGCGAACCTAAATATTTCAACGCCTAAATCATTCTCTCTCTAATTATCCCTTCAGATCAAGGCCAGATGTTATCTTCCGAACGGCTGGTCGTAGCGCCACAGGGTTTGGACAGTCAGCTTCAGACTTTATCTCTGTAACATAGGGTAATCAAAATAATTGAAGAATTAATTATTTTCGTGTGCGGAGAGAAATAACTATTTCATGCGGCGCAGCGAGCCCAGCGAGTTAACTAGGCAATTCAGTTAACTCAGTACTTCATTATCGTTAGGCAACAACATTCACGCTCATGATATACAATAGTACAGGTAAACAGGTTGCAGGTTATGTGCTAGATCAGGGTGTCGCCTGCTCTGGAAAACTTGAAATACAGGGAATTAACTAGGCAACGCCGCGCTATGCTATTGGCTGGCGCGAGTGAATCTAGCTCCTCCCTCATGTTCACAGTTGTTTTGGGTCTGGTATAGATGGTGATGAGAGGCAAGATTCAAGTGTAGTAAATAATGGAAAGATATTCTCTAAATCTGCAAGTAATGTTTGTGTTGGCATCGTAGGTGCTATAGTTTGGAAGGAATGTCGTGACGCTTCAAGGTCAAGTTGCAGCGTTAAGGCTGTGCGGTCAAAAATTAAAATTTTGTTTTTATTTTTATTTTTATTCTTAATCTCTAATGTAGGTCTTTGTGAGACATTATATGCGTTTTGCAGAAAATAACGACTGCTCGTTTGCTGAGGACATGGCTTGAAAGTGGCTATTTTGAGCGTTCAAGGTACGATCACCACGACGAAACTAATAATCGGAAGACACCGAAATTTCTCTACAACAACCCCTGTAGTAGTACCTGCAATAGGAACAATTCATATTTCGAAATTCAAATTTTGTATTAACCTCTTCAGATTTGAATACCATTTTTAGTGAGAAAAAATTGTTATATTAACTTCAAAGTTATATTAATTTGAAGTGGATCTTATTCTGAGCAGTAGAAAAGTTTGATAAAGAAAATTGGTTCAGCGATATACCCGTGGTGCATGCACCTTTCAGACTCTAAAAAACGCTGGCTGAATCAGTGACACACACACACACACATGCCCGCACACACACAGCGGTACGACAAGGTCTTGGGCAAGAGCGCGCTCGGGCACCTGCCTTCCTCTCTCCTTCAACACCTTTGCTATCACAGCTTCCGCCCCCCTCCCTCCCTGACTCATCCTGCCAGGCTACATGACCACAGTCTAGAGGAAATCGTAGAAGTGTTATTATCTCACACATTACTCCATACAGAATGTTAAAAATTATTTATCAGTTACTTTATAAAATTCTGTAAGTTATATTAGCAGAATAAAACATGTTTATGATCAATAGAACTTTATGTGAGTTGTAATCTTCAAAATTACGGGGCTACATGACCGCGTTGTCGCATCCCCTAAACTTAAGAACCAACCAACCAATCTTCAAAATATATCAAAATAATATATATATACTAATATAATAAAGCTGAAGAGTTTGTGTGTTTGTTTGTGTGTTTAAACGCGCTAATCTCTGGAACTACCAGTCGGATTCGAAAAGTTCCTTTTTTATATGATAGCCAGATTCAAGAGGAATAGTTTAGGCTATGTTAAATTGCGGACAGACCACTCCGTTCCCTGCATTTAGGCCTTTTGGCACAAATCTACACCATTTCACCGATCAGAACCAAAATGTGTATACATACCCTTTGGAACCCTGCGAGTAACACTGTCAGCATGAAATTTATGACAGACCGGTCCATTCCCTGCATTTATGCCCTTTGGCACAAATCTACACCGTTTCACCGATCTGAACCAAAATTTGATTACTCTTTGGAACCCTGCGAGTAACATAGTCTACATGAAATTTCGGACAGACCATCCATTCCCTGCATTTAGACCCTTCGGCACAAATCTACAACGTTTCACCGATCTGAACCAACATTTGTATACACACCCTTTGGAACTCTGCGAGTAACACTGTTTACATGAAATTCCGGACAGACCACTCCATTCCCTGCATTTATGCCCTTCGGCACAAATCTACACCGTTTCACCAAGCTGAACCAAAATGTGTATACCTACCCTTTGGAACCCTACGAGGAACACTGTCTGCATGAAATTTTGGACAGACCATTCCCTGCATTTAGGCCCTTTGGCACAAATCTACACCGTTTCACCGATCTGGACCAAAATTTGTATACTTACCCTTTGGAACCCTGCGAGTAACACTGTCTGCATGAAATTTCAGACAGACCACTCCATTCCCTGCATTTAGGCCATTTGCCACAAATCTAAACCGTTTCACCGATCTGAACCAAATTTCACATACTTAGTCTACACTTTGGAACCCGACGAGTAACACAGTCTGCTTGAAATTTTGGACAGACCATTCCCTGCATTAGGTCCATTGGCATAAATCTACACCGTTTCACCGATCTGAATCACATTTTGTACACTTACCCTTTGGAACCCTGCGGGTGACACTGTCCACTTAAAATTTCGGACAGACCACTCCATTTCCTGCACTTAGGCCCTTTATCACATATCTACACCGTTCCTCCTAATTGCACAAAATTATACACACACTTTGAAACCCTGCTGGTAACACTGTCCACTTGATATTTTGGACAACACTCTCCATTCCCTACATTTAGAATAACAAACAAACTTAACTTGAAAACCATGTATTAAGGCCCTAGAATCATTCATGTCCGTAGTAGTGTAAATGTAAGAGTATTTTAATAAGTCTATTGTTGACTGGCAATTCGGGCTGCATCACATCGCCCCTACCAGTGTTCTGGTGCAGAATTGCGAAAATAGTTGAATCTTGCGCTGCTTATAAATTGCAGTCACGGGGAGTAATTAGTGCAAAAAGACTTCTTTTGCCCCTTAAAACAGTTATCTTCATGAACATATTATGCATCTGTATAAGTGCAATGGTGTTGGTGCAATACATTGAGGTTATCAGCTGCAATAAACGTTGGTGCTTTCAAATTTACCGTAATTTATTCCGAAAATTATCGTTGAGCGCTATGTGGCCATAAATGATACTATTTCTACCTCAGGAGCTCGGGACAGCCGAAGTTTTCCAAAGTGTTCTGATTCTTTTCCTACGGCGCTATGCGACAAAAGGCGACACTATTGGTCTCTACTTCTCTAACAGACAATGAGATATAGGCCCTAGGCAGTGTCTTTTATTTCGCTTATTCCTCTTTCTATTCATTTTTAGAAATGTGTTTGTAAATTACATGTGTCAGTGCTGTAGTTAGTAAATAGCAGTTTCCCTATTCATTATTAACATTATTATCATTAGGGGAAAATGATCTAAATGTTACGTCCATTTTACTGTACTGCTTATCACCCTCACTACATCCACCAACACCAACACCACCACCTCCACCACAAAAAGTTGTATTTTTTTTCTTTCGGGTAGCTTAAGTATCATATGCCAGTTCTGTAGTAGTAATCATTATCATCCATAAAACAAATAAATCCACCGAGCGAAGCCGGGCACTACTACTAGTTTATATATATATATATAGGCTGTGGCCTTAATTAAGGTACAGCGCCCATTTGCCTGGTGTGAAAATGAGAAAGCAGGGAAAACCATACCCAGGGCTACAGACAGGTGGGGGTTCGGACCCACTATTTCCGGAATGAAAGCTCACAGCTCCACAACCCTAAACGCACGGCCAGCTCTCTCCATCAATCATATCATACTATATCATAATATAATTTTTTTATTGGGCTGGACGGAGGGAGAGTGCCTAGTCCTCAAATTGGTAATGCGCAGGGCCGTCGCGAGACGTGCGGTCTCGCCAGGCCCTGCGCTCAGAAAGGCCCCACGCTTCAGGCCATTTTTTTTCATAAATGTAAATAAATAAATAAAGATAGTGTGTTTGATTCAATCCAGCCCAAATTAAAATTTGTCCTCAACTATGTTGATATGATAGCAGAAACTCCAAGGATCGTCGAATCGTTCATCGAGTTTTTGGAGGTACACGACACTACGGGAATGGGGTTAGCTGAGGTTTTAGAAGGAGTATTGGAGGATAATGATCTTGATATCATGGACCGTTGAGGACAAGGGTATGACAAGGGTGATAATATGAAGGCTAAGTATAAGGGAGTGCAGATGCGAGTAAAAAATACTAATAAACGAACAATGTTCATGGCATGTGTTGCACATAATCTTAACTTACTTTTGGGTGACATGTTTAATGCAATAAGAACGCTATGGCATTTTTTGTTATAGTTCAGCGCCTGAACACTGTTTGTAGCCTCCACGGAAAGGTGGGACATTTTGTGGGAACTATGTCCTGGCCTCCTCACACTAAAATCTTTAGCTAGCACGAGATGGGAATCTTGAATTGGCAGTGACAAGCCCATCAGGTACCAGTTAGGCAAAGTAAACGAAGCTCTAGAAGAATTGGCAGAAACTACCAAAGATCCTGTTACCCGGTCAGAGGCCCAATCTTTGTTGCTTCATAAAAGTTCGTATGAATTGGTTTTAAGCCTCGTTATCTAGTACGATATTTAATTTTCTGTAAACTCAACAAGTAAAGCTCTCCAATCTGAGAAGACTTCGTTAGATACGGCTTTAACCGAACTTCACGGCCTAAAGTCATTTTTTCAAAATTATCGCAACACTGGCTTTGACAGTGCAATGTCCACCGGTAGAGAAATAATGGAAAATTTGGGCTATGCAAATAAATTTTCTATTCGCCGTCAAGGCAATCGCAAAAGGTTCCTTGATGAAATAAAACAGCAAGTGGAAAAAACTGAAGAGGAACTTTAAAAAGAAGCTGAAAATAAATTTCGGGTAAATTACTTTTTGTCTGTCGTAGATACTGCACTGAGCTGCGTAGAAAATAGGTTTAACGAAGTTAATTTTTTTTTTCCGGTATACTTTGGATTTCTCTTCGATCCTTCCAAGCTTTCCAATTTGGAGGAAAGTCAATTGTAAGACCATTGTCAAACACTCTCTAATTTTCTAAAAGACGGGGAGCTTGGAGATTTGGATGCAGAGGATCTTTTTCTGGAGCAACAATTATTTAGGTACGCTGTTCCGTAATCTGTAAAAAGTGCTTGCGGTGCACTAGAGTACTTAGCCCCGATAAAGGAATCCTATCCTAATTTAACGACGGCATATCGAATTATGCTTACAATTCCTATAACGGTTGCGTCGGGGGAAAGGAGTTTTTCCATTTTGAAACTAATCAAAACAAGTAGTTCCCTGAAGAACTAAAGCCTATTTTCATATATCCTACTTATGTTAATTGCCACTATCAACATACAAAATTTCAGTTTGATTGCTGTAATAGATTCGTAGATATTGAGAACCAACTAAATATTTCTGATAGTCGCCATGTTGGATTTTTATATATGTAGGTCATAGAGTTATGTACTGTTATATGAAGATTATTGTGTACGTGTAGCATTCAAACATCAATCGCATGATTAGGACACAAGAAGTAAAAACGAGATTTTAAAATTTCACACAGCTGCCATCTTGTGGTTATGGAAACATTTGTATAAGGATTTATTGTACCAAGTTTCACTGCACTCGGATGGTTATATTGTGAGAAATGTCCATGTGAATATTTTTACTTCGCGTCACCGCCATGTTGGATTTGTGATCGCCAGGTTATTGAAAGTCCTTTAGGTGAACTTATGGTCATAGCCCCTATGAACATTAAAAAATCAGTTTGATTGCTATAATAGATTCGTAGATATTGAGAATCGTCTAAATATTTCGGAAGGTCGCCATGTTGGATTGTTATATGTATAGGCTATAGAGTCATGTACCATTAAAGGAAAATTATTGCGTAGGTTCATTATTCGAACTTTCACTTCGATCGCATGATTACGACATAAGAAATAAAAACTTAATTTTAAAATTAGCACAGCCGCCATCTTGAGGTTATGTAAACAATTGAACTGAATTAAATACCAGTAAATTACAATGTGTATAAACATTTGCTGTGACAAGTTTCATTGCGTTTGGATCATTACTTCGCGAGAAAAGTCTATTTAAAACTTTCAACTTCGCGTGGTCGCCATGTTCGTTTTGTAGTTAACCGATTTTTGAAAGTCTCATAAATGAACTTCCAGTAGTGCTCTTTATCTCCGTACAAAATTTTAGGGTGATAACGGTAATAGTTCCAGAGATATAGAATGCCGGTGAAATATTTCGCACAGCCGCCATATTGCGATTATGTAAACAATTGAACGAAGTTAGATGTCAGTGCATTACAATGTGTATAAACATATACTGTACCAGGTCTCATTGCGTTTGGTTGGTTAAATCGCGAGAAACATCTATTTAAAAGTGGCAATTTCGCTTGGCCGCCATGTTGGTTTTGTAGTTACCAGGTTTACAAAAGTCATATAGGTGAACTTCTAGTAGTTCCCTTTATCACCGTACAAAATTCCAGGGTATTCTCTGTAATAGTTTCGGAGATATTGATTGCTGATGAAATATTTCGCACAGCCGCCATGTTGGATTGGTGAGATGTAAAAAATTTGAAGGGCACGGTCGGGGTCGTCCAGAATAGTGCTATGAACTTGCCGAGTTTCATTGAAATCGCTCCAGCCGTTAAGATTATATTAGGGGGACACACACACAGGAATCACACACACACGCACACACAGACACGAATCACACACACATGCACACACAGACACACACGGACAAAAGGTGATCTCATAAGCCTATTTTTTCCATAAATGAAAATAGGCTAAAAACTATTTGCGATCCACGATGGCGCTGGAGCGTCTGAACGGTTTGGCTACTCTGTCAATTGAATGTGAAACGGCCAAAAAATTAGAAATGAACGATTTAATGAGCACTTTTACCCTAGCAAAGGCCCGCAAAGCGCCTTTTACATAAATGAAAAGCTCTAAACACTAAACATAAAACAGATTTTTTAAATAAAAAATAAAAGCCTGCCTTGTAAACCATGTTATTTCTTGAACAAAGGGGCCGTTCAGCTAATATTTATTGGTGGAAGTAAACTTATAGCACTTTTAGTAGTTTAGTTTATGAAAAACTGTATAGCCGAAGAAATGTTGAAATATGTAAACGTGATCGCGTATTATTATTAATGATGTGCGTTTGGGTAAGAAATTACATCAAGCACATGCTTCGTTTTCCATAATATATTATTTATGCCAAAAAAAATCACCTGTGTTAGCTCATTATATCAGGTTTCCATTGATATAGCTTGTTGCTTTTATCTGATCAGGTGCTTCCTGTATCCAATTTTATGCTTAGGCCTATCCTATTTGTTGAGGTTTGTTTAGGAACTAGAAATGTAATAAAATGAGTTTTAACTAGCCTAAAATTGTAATTTCTTTTAAAACATCACTCTCCGTATAACACATCCACATCCACTTACAGTCTAACGCTATCAGTGAGAGAGAGAGAGAGAGAGAAGACATTGAGTGACGAGGAGAGGTAGGGGAGGAAGTAGGTGGTAAGTGACGGGTAGACAGATCACGAACACAAATGCAGCGGCTGTCCAACGGAGATAGTGCTGCCATCTCTTGTCATGCGATTGACGGCGGTGGTGATCGCACAGCCTTAAGTGGTGGGGGCTGCGAGCAGGGAGCAGGTAGCTGGTAGGTTATAGCGGTTTCGAATGAACTAAAGAGTAAGTGCACCAGTTGAGCACTTCAGTTACACCAAGGATTTGACCACTTGAAATGAAAATATAATTTTGAAACTTCGCAAATTTATAGAACTGGAATCTGGGATGCAAAATATGAAAAACAATGCTATATTTAATAATTAATGAACATGTAATGATGCTTTAAAAGTTGATCCTATTCATTAAATAAACTAAATGGCTTGAAAAAGTTAGTATGCGGTAAATTTTCTTATTTATGGGCCAAATAAATTGTGTAAGCGTAAAGGTTTGAGGCAATGAGTTGAATTTTAATGTTAGAAAAAGTTCTTTGTGAGACGAATAGATTTCTGTCTGCGGGGTGTTAACAGAAAAGAAAATTAGCAGTCAGTGCACAACTGGTCACTGCTTGTTTTCGCCGTCCGGTGTAATCAGTCATTCATCGGACATGTATAAAATACTGTATCTTAAATGATATCTTCATACTTATTGCAACAATATAACGGCAAAGAATATATAAAGAATAGAACTTGATAGATATTATTTTAATATAAAGCAGTGACATATAAATTTGAAATAAATTCTGTTACAACACTTTGGACATACTTATTGCAGATGTTTAGAATTATTGATAGGAAAAAGTTAGACAATTGCAAGCCCATATGTTAAACAAGAAGCCGTATATTATTGTACGTACTATTTCGATTACTTACTGTTTACAAAGACTCCACACCGCTCATCTCCCCGTCAGAATCTGTGCCATTATCATCGCCTTCACTTGCACTGCTGCTGCTGTCATCCCCTACAGTAATCACTATCCTCTCCGTCAGTTCGTCAATTACCGGTTCCGTAGATAATCATCTTCAACTTTCTGGACGCGATGACAACATGGCTGCCAATCCTCTGCAGTGATCATTTGAACTTTTTCTTTTGCCAACTTGATACAATCGTCTGTTTTGAAGGTAGTATTATGCAAAGCTACGTAGTCTTTAATAGTTGCTCAAATCATCTCAATGGGATTAGGATCAGGATCAGGATTATACGGTGGAAGTCTCAGCGTACTATGACCATGTTCTGACAGAAGGGCGTCTATTTTATACATTTTAGTGTCGCCTTTCTTCATTTTAATGAGCCCATGCAGGTCCGGTTTCAGCATATTTTCACCAAACGGCACATTATTTTCTGTAAGCCAGGAAATCGTGTCACATTTTTTAGCTGATGAAGTTGGTGCTGGGTTTAGCTGTTTATTGTGGTAGGACTCATTGTCAACAACCAAGACACATTTCCTTTAACCACTTTTCATAGTTTTCATAATTCACTGCATTATGGTAATCGCCACTCTTCTGCCCAGATTTAAATATTAACAGTGCATTATGGACAAAACCTTGTTCGCCTCCAGGGATATTGGAGCATGCACACCAGCATTTGAATTATCAGACCAAGAGTGTGGTTTTGTGTGTGAGGAGTGTATATATGTTTCATCCATATACATTATAGGTAGATTGTCACTCCGGTACTGTTTGATTGATCTCAAATAGGCTAGTCTCTTTTTCCTAATGTCAGATTTTTCTATCAAAATTTTCCTGTTCTCACACTATTTCTTCCACCTAAAACCTTAAAGTTTTCATTACTTGACTAAGGACCCATTTCAAACCTTTAAAGTCAATTTTCTCCTTTAAAACTGGCAATAAAGCTCGTAACGTTGGACGTTTACGATGTGTTACATGGAATTCATTAATAGTTCTTCAAATTACGCATTTGTCAAAGTCGTCTATTTCCGTTTTAACTTTTTTCTTAGGGTGGTTTTTACACGGCGTTGAAAAAGATTGCTCCACCTCCAAATTAGTTTGGTTTTCTTTTAAAATCCTCTGAACACTTCTGCGTAATATTCCGGTTGCTTCAGCAACTCGTTTTTGTACTTCATTCAATAAAATTACTTCTGCTTCTTGTTTTATAAAGTCATATATATTGCAAATAAGCTCTCTTGCCTGGCTGTGAATGATCTTCCCACCAATCTTTCTTGCTGCCATGTTTCTGACTAAAGAATAGATATACGGTACCGGTATTACAAAAATATTCCACGATAACACAATTCTAAAAAGTATTATACATCATGACAAATAGTTAAAACCACATTCAAAATAGTTGCACTTGCGAGTATACAGCACACACACTTCCGAAGTTAACAGCGTGACGAACGTAAAGCCACTGGGACTGCTTCTCCCCCCATCCTTAATACGTGGCTGGAAACTTGTGTGGCCTCCCCCTGCTGCTCGACCTTGAAGCGTCACGACATTCCTTCTGAACTCTAGTATTGTCTTGTAAATTTGCATGCTTAGTTCAACTTATTGCTAACAGATATTGCTGGCATCGTGCTTCTGCTAATTTTGGAATTATGACCATGAAAATAATCTGAAATAACTATTTTATTTATGCACTGGTACCAACTGAGGTCCAATGTTAATCTGACAAAATATGATTCCATTCACCTTAGTTACTATGATAGAGTATTCATGATGCCTGGAGTGGCTGGTTACAAATTCATTTTCACCCTTCCCTTGCCATAAGGATATGCAAAGGATGGAAGTTGTCATCTTCTATTACAGTCAGATCATGAATGGTAACAGTCGCTCCCAGGTATCAGCACCAAATTGTCAGGTATAAATCGCTACGCAGAAAGCATGAGTTCTCAGTACTTCATTATCGTTAGGCAACAACATTCACGCTCATGATATACAATAGTACAAGTAAACAGGTTGCAGGTTATGTGCTAGATCAGGGTGTCGCCTGTTCTGGAAAACTTGAAATACAGGGAATTATCATGAAATTGTTAAATTCTGGAGAATTAAGGGAATAGTCACTAAATTCTCATGATACTCATGGTTTTTGTTTTGTTTTTGTTTTACAAGGTCCATCCTCGATTAATTGCAAATTGTGCATTTAAATGTTGACAAGGAAATGTATATTTAGGTGATAGCTGAGATGTCTTGCAGACGTTTAATTAATCCCCTCTCAATTCTTAATAGATTGAGCACATGCTTACACATGTATGTGTATAATATACATGTGCACAAAGGCTGCAGGATCAAATCCTGGCACAATCAGTTGGCTTTGAGGGTGCACAAATGCAAGGGAGCCATGTCAGTAGATTTACTGGCACGTTAAAGATCCCCTTCAGGGTAAAATTCAGACACCCTGGCGTCTCTAAAACCCGCAGTAGTTAAAAGTGACGTAAAACCAATAACATTATTATTATATATGTGCAACTGTATAATTTTGTGAGCTAAGTTATTGAAGGGTTACTTTTAGTACATGAAAGTTTTACATACAGTATATTGTGAGTTTTTGTTTTGAACTTTTCTCCTCTTATGACAATTCATATTTCCTGGATGTTAAATTTAGAAATTTGCAAAAGTGCACTCCTGATAATTCGCGGTAATTAATGCACAAACCTCCGTGAACTATCGTAAACCACAAATTATCTGCAAATGTTTTTGTTAAGCCTAGTAAAAACAAAACTATTTATTAAAATATTGAAATGTATTTTATGAACTAGCAAAAAAAAAAAAATAATAATAATTTAACAAGATCACGTAAAACTACAATCTTCCTTCTTCCTTTTCCAAGGGAATTATATCACTTTATGTTTCTTAGATAATCATTCTATTTTCATAAATTTTTATAAATTTGGATCGTACATTTCTCAAGGAAGCAATATCCTAGAATGAAAATTCTCTGTATAAGAGAGAAAGTGTGTCTATAGACATGCTAACTTAGCTTGGCTGCGGTAATCTCTCAGGATTTCCATTGCATCACTGCCACTCTCTGTATCGTCTGGACCTCTAGTTTTCCTCATCAACAGTAAAATCCATACAGTATCCCTGTCGCTTTCATGCCTGAAACCGTCATCATCTTCATCAATGTTTAACCACTCAATTATGTCACTTTCTTCTGCATCTTGGCATTCATCCAAATTTTGCAGTAATGATGTCATTGTAGCGAGACTACCTTGCCAGTTCGAAATATAGTCTTCAATGAAGCAGGCGAACACTCTCTACGATACACTGTCCATGCATCTACCCTTCACATCTCTCAGGCCAGTGACCTTGGGATGTGGCTGTTGGGAAAGGGAGGGTAGGTTCTGAGCGAAGTGCATTCCTCTTGCAAGGTCTCTGCTTCGAAGATTAAGAAAATCTGTACTAAACAGCTCGTGGCAACATGCTCATATGTATCCAAGTTTGCAGCATTCTGGTAGCTGTGTGCAGGTAGGCCTAGTGTTAAATTTCAGAGAAATGGAGTCCAGTCTCCTCAAATCTCAATGCTTTGTCTCCACACACAATATCTCATTGAAATTCTTTTAAATGACTCAAGATTATTTTACGTAGCATGATCATGATTAGGTGTTCTAAGAATTACTATGGTACTTTAAAAGAAATAATTTGAGACCCGCAAATTAGCTGCAACGCAAATTATCCACCCATGAATTATTGCGAGTACACTGTATAGAAGTTGGTATTTTTTTGTGTTATTCTTTGGCAACTTTAACTTTCTACCAGCTCTTGTTAAAGCACTTTGTATAAACTTCCTAGTTCATATATATATATCGCACCCCCGCAAGAAGACTGCCACAAGTCAAAAACAACCATTTTTCAGGAGAAGCTCTCAAAGGTTTGAATCAATGGGAAAAATAATAAATAATATTTTAGGATAATGAAACTTGTAAACAATGGTCCTCTGACATTCAGCTTTATAACGGCACAATTCGTTATGAACATATTATAATAGAAGTGCATTAATTTTAAGTAATACAGTGAAAATGGGACTTACGGCAGTTTTCTATTACGTGTTCGTGGGAATACCGACACTTATGGCCAAAGTATTAATCAATAATTTGACTGAATTTGTATTTTAACAAACTTTCCACAGCTCTATACCATACTCTTGTACATAGAATGAAATGAAAATCCACAGCCTGCTTCCAGTCTCCGACCGGGTCAGGAATGGAATGAATGAAGCCCCCATCTAGCGGCGAGGATATGAACTGTGCCGGCTGCCGAGGCCTGACGCACTCCTCTGGGGCAATGATTAAATGAATGACAGATGAAATGAAATGATAGTGGAGAGTGTTGCTGGAATGAAATTTCGACAGGGAAAACCGGAGTACCCGGAGAAAAACCTGTCTGCCTCCGTTTTGTCCAGCACAGATCTCACATGGAGTGACCGGGATTTGAACCACGGATCCAGCGGTGAGAGACCGGTGTGCTGCCGCCTAAGCCACGGAGGCTACTCTTGTACATAGAATAATGTTTACAAATATATTTTACTGGATTAGTCACAGCTGCAATGCTAACATTATTTTAATAACGTTGATTCTTTCTTTCTTAATCCGTTTACTCTCCAGGGTTGGTTTTCCCTCTAACTCAGCGAGGGATTCCACTTCTAGCGTCTCAAGGGCAGTGATAGACAAGGAAGAGGGAAGGAATCGGCCGTGGCCTTAAGTTAGGTACCATTCCCGGCATTTGCCTGGAGAAGTGGAAAACCTCTGAAAACCACTTCGAGGTTGGCTGAGGTGGGAATTGAATCACCCTGTACTGTTGACCTCCCGAGGCTGAGTGGACCCTGTTCCAGCCCTTTATATCAGGAATATAAGAAAACAAGGATGGTTCATTTTCATCTATGAAAAAAAAATAGGTTAAGCAGTTTAATACAATAAAGAAGTAAGAATATAATTACAAAACTTACTAATGCGACAGACTATAACATAGGCAGTCATTATAACATACAGTTTATGAATGTGTCATACCTTACTTGATACCTCAGTAATAATACCTACATCCAGCGAAACACAATAGGCGCTTTGTTCCAACTAGAAAGTAATAACATTGAATGATACACAAAGAAAAATCACATAAACAAAATACCGAGATGTACAGGAACCTTAATTTTCAGGTTTGATAGGCTACTTATTATACTTCAGGCATCTCTTGTTAAAAGATCTCTGTAATACTGTTGGTGCACAAATGGAATGAGATTGGCATCGCATAAAGATACTAAGTCTCTCTTCTTGGCTTCAGATATGCCAAGAGGTTTGCTATAAGCCTTCTTCAACCTTAACAATCCTATCGGAGGACGTCCTCTTTGACGATGCCATACATCTATCTGCTTGAAATCTTCCCCAAAGTTTGTCTTGTACTCCAGAATGAAAGGTGTATCCTTTCTTGCTCGTATCACTTTAATATCATTCCAGATAACTTTTTCACCACTCACATTTGTAGTAAAATTATTTCCAATTTCACCTGCTAGCTGTTTCATATCATAAAAAGTATCTGTTGCCATTTCTTTCACAACATAAGGGTGGCCAGATTTCTTAGCGGTTTGGATCACAGCGCTGGGACATAAATTGGGGCAGATATCAATGCCCTTTTCTTATTTTTCTCTATGACACTGTGCATGGAATCGCCTTCATTCGGTCCATGTCCTACTGTAAAAATC
This sequence comes from Meconema thalassinum, assembly GCA_946902985.2. Classification (NCBI taxonomy): domain Eukaryota; kingdom Metazoa; phylum Arthropoda; class Insecta; order Orthoptera; family Tettigoniidae; genus Meconema; species Meconema thalassinum. The sequence goes on from OX336389.2 coordinate 550,471,385, forward strand.
TTATGTGTGATGGAAGGAATACTTAATGTTTCATCCAACACCGCATAGATGTACAGTGATGTTATGTACTTGTTTTTATTCTGACCACAGCAGTTATCAGAATAAAATATAACATCTTTTCCCCTGCAATTGACATTCAGAAATTCTAGAACCGAGGATCCTATTTCATTTGATCCTCTTCCACCTATAGTCTCATCCCATACGAAGCAAAAACCCTTAGCAGTGCCCAGGTCAAATACAGTGAAGTTACATACTGACAGTTTCCTTTTATAATAAAACAAAGAAACGTTTCCTTCAGGAGTGTTCAAAACAGCCTGCAAATCATAACATGCATTTACACACTTTCCTTTGACAGCAGCTGATTTGTCTTTCTCTTTCTCCTCCCTGCACTTTATTTTGCTTGCAATATGTTCTTCATGTCTCTCTTTAAGTAGTACCTTGGCATCACTAGTAGCAAGTTTAAATGATTCACACTCAGAACACTGGTCCTTTTTTGGCATGTAGAATCCAACGTTATACTCTTCGTTGAAAATTTTGGAGTACACAGTAATGTTGCCACACGAAATGTCCTTTTCCTTGCATTCTTCACTGTACAGCCTGTGCATAGCTGCGACTGATAATCCCCCATCAATATATTCACGGTTCGTTTGGGCCCGTAAGTAGTGGGATTCTATCCGTGGAAATGATTCGATATGACAACGTACGCTCTCCCTAATGTTGGAATCCAATTGCTTGTGTTGACCATGCTTACCTCTTGAAACCCGTAGTAACACCATTACTAGCTGTCTTGCTGATAGCTGACCGAACTAAACGATCACCAATGTCCAGGGTGGACATAAACATTACCTTGCAAACTCTTATGCGTGGATTTCTTACAGTAAAATAGTATGCCATATTTAGTCCCCTTGAACTGTTGTGAACTTTATATCTGTATGTAGGATTAATATCATGAGAATGGTTGGCGATATATTGTCTCTGACGTGTGATATCGCCTAATTGCCAGAAGTCTTTTAGTATCACTTCCCTTTCTGCATCATTAACTTTCATTTTACATATTAGCCGGCATTTATCACTACACGGTGGCTTGAGCGATCTTGCAGACACAAGTTTACCTGAGCCACTTACGAATTCTTCTCCACTATTTCTCTTCTTCTTAGCAGCGTTCTTCTTCCACTTATTTTCTTGCCACATCAGTTTCCTCGTTTTCCTCTCTGTAAAGATTAATTTAAAGGTTTGATTTAAAATCACTGACATAATAACATCTGCAATAATATCACTGTGAAGTTCCTCAAATTATTTTTCTACACTTACCATCATCATTATTTTGGTGAAGACGTTTCAGTGGAGTTAGAAGAATTTGGTTCACCTTTCGTATTCCATGTTTTATCTGTACCAGAAATATTATGATTTTCTTCTTCTGCTACGTCCATAATATGAATGATATTATCGTCATCAAATCTAGCATTAATTTTCTCATCTTCAGGAAAAGTCCCATTCTGAATTTCTTTATTGATAACCTGCAAGGAAGCCCCTTGGTACATTTAATCTCTAGTCTGTATATTTACCAGAGTACCAGTAGGCCTACTATATACGATTTCACCTTAAAAATCCATTAGCATAACAAATACATCACCATAAATAGGAGATACTGGCATATTATAAAATTCCAATAGTCATATTTCCGTTATAGTGCACATTTTTTCCTCGAAACTTTGATACATGCAAATTATCAAGCGTATAGGCCTACACTAACCTAGTCCTACTCAGGCATGCATTTAAATTCCTTGAAAATGGTAGCCTACTGGTTAAGAAGAATCCTTTACAACATGTCACCCTTAAATAAGACAATATTTGATATCATAAATCTAATTTACTTCGTTCTGCAACATAAAAACAACAGTCGACATACGATATCCCAGCATAACCTATAACATAATGCTACGTACATGAACGGCAGATTAATTCGGTATTTCATAAGTTTCTACGATTCCCTCACTATTGTCTTCAATATCAACGCGGTTAAGTGCCATTGACATAATTAATGCGGCTCTAGAACTCAAATTTCATGTAGTAAATGTTTCCATTTCATCACAACAGTCAATCTTGGCAACTCGGCACTACAGACAACATCAGCATCAACTCAAAATGGCGGTCATTTCCCATCCAACTGCATGGAGAAAAACTGCCGTATTTCGAGTTACGGCAGTTTTTCATATCACGTTCCCAAAAGAAAACTGCCATAACTGACATGTGGCAGTCTTCTAGTATTTGAGTTGCAACTTTCTTGCAGGTAGAAAACAGAAACATAGGTCATAGCAACGATAAAAGTACGCTTTGTCTTATGGCACTTTTCCAGGTCATAGACTAAACATAAACCATTCATATGTACACAATAACACAAAATCGAACTTTTTTGACTTGTGGCAGTCTTCTTGCGGGGGTGCGATATACAGGGTCATTATGTGAGTGTGCGCGCCAGTAAACACCGCAAGCTAAGTCGGCTGTGACTAGCGCAGATTGCGGCCGCGCGCACTCGGTTCAGTCGGTGCGCACTTTCACACTTTTACCAAACATGTTCAATAATGTGTACTTACAGTGCTCATAGGCAATGCTGAAAATGTCCTCCCTCTCTTGTAACACACACCTGATATCTTCTGATGAAAGAATGTCTGTCAACTCTTTTATTATTTACGGAGCCTGTTTCCTCGAATCGTTCAGCGAGCCTCCTAATTATACTGGCATAAGGCACAGGTCTTCCTGGAAACTTGATTCGAAATTTTCGTCTAGTTTCAGAACAAGATTTTCTGCTTTTCATATACGAATTATGGATATACACGTTCGCGCAATGTGAATTGGTGTCTAGGCATGACCAACAATCACAGTAATCACAATACTCGCTACACGTGCAACACTAACGTCTAAGCTTTGCAAATATACGCCCATACGAATGACAACCACGTGAGAACTAACGATATGAGTCAGCGGAGCGCGCCGGCTGAATCGGGTGCACGCGGCCGCGTTCTGTGCTAGGCACAGCCGGCTTAGCTTGCCGTGTTTACTGGCTTGCGCGCGCACACACATAATGACCCTGTATATCCCCATTACAGATCATTAGGTACCTTGCTCATGACATTTTAGTCACTTTATTATGGCCACTAATGTTCCTCAGGGAATTTTATGATCTACCCTGGAAAAATCGGGGAATTCTCAGGGACTTTTGTTGGTTCGATCTGGCAGACACCCTGTAAATGTCAGGGCAATATCTGACCACAATCCTCACCATTATTTGAATAGATATTTAAGACATTATTAAATTCATATAAATGTTGATGGTCCTCCCAGTCAATACACCAAATTCATATAATTGGTTTATTTCATATCAATCTATAACGTCATAATACAATGAAACCTGAAAGTACCCTCTCTTGGCAGCTCCCCCAGAAAAGTAAATGGACTCTGTTACACACAACAAAATTTCTCAATTCGAAAGTTAATGTATTTTTAGCTTACTTTCGATTTTTACAAAAATTGAAGGTAGACTTCCGAGATCAACACAGGGCCAAAACACAGGGCCAAAAATTGTGTGTGTGTGTGCGCGTGCATGTGCGCGTGTCAACACAGTGAAACGGAATTGAACGAAATTTGGTACAGAGCTAAGGGCACCTTAGTGACATGTTTTATATCACCACCATCTTGACGGAAACTTAATGGCGGCCACCGAAATGTTCAAAGCTTAAATCAAATTACGACTAACCTAATCATCTGATATAACAGCTTAGGCTTTCACGGCCGGCGTTCATTATTAAGTACAAGTTTTTCGGGCTTGTAGGCCGTGGTCCAGACAGGATATCTCCCGACGTTTCACCGGAAACTGCGTCTGGCATTATCAAGGGTTCCGCTTCTTTCCTTGGTCAGCAGTGGAATGAGGAAGATCTCTACCAAATTTTGCAACAACATACCTTTATGTTGGAAGCGTCTTTTGACCAAACTACAAGGTCATCAGCCCAATAGTTTCAAGATGGTGGTTGTATGAATCATGCAAGTATTATAGCCTAACAGTAACTTACAATTATACACGGCCTGGCCTTACCAAATATGCTCATCATACATAGGGAGGTTTAAACTGTCCTCAAGGAGGTGACCGGTAGGATATTAGCATTTTAAAATAGAATATGTAACCGCAGTAGTGACTAACAGTTCAGGCTGACCGTGCCATATCGTGCTTATCCATGCCATCCCGTTGAGTCAATGCTCGTAAATCCATATATCTCGGTAACGTCGTAAGTTTATATCCTTTTAGGAATGTACTGAACAAAATAATACATAGTTAGTATCAAATGGTTTACAAAAACAGCAGAAAACACGAATGAAATCGTTCATTGCAAGACAAAATATTCTAGGCAATTATACTACCTGTTATTAACACAATGTTAGCATTGAGCGTTTTTAAGCGTAATGGTAGTGTCTCTGACTCGTAGCTTTGAGGTTCCTTGTTCAAATCCCAACAGGTTCAAATTTTTTTTACTTCGTATTTTTTTGTATTTATTGATCCATAACTACTCACACGTTATAATGTTAAGCATATATAGTGTGTATTTGCAATCAAAAATATTATAATTATATTTATAACACCACATATTTCAACACTCAATTACAGCGATTAAAATTCTGTGTCCTTGATCCACGGTAGAGTCCGTGTTAGTTGTTGTTTTTGTTGTTGATTCTTTAGGGGATTTGCGGCATCATGGTCTTGGGGGTGTGTGTAGAAGTTGTCTGATAACCTGTGTCACTGTGATGTCTGTAGGCTTACTAGTGTGTTTACTTTTATATGAAGGCAGATTTGGGTCGGAAGCTGTTGTTGTTGTTTCATTTGAGATGCATGGACATCATGGTCATTTAGCCCCATGTACTTGGGTGAGTTGAATTTTGTGTGATAACCTCTGTTATTGTGATGGCTGTATTAGTATGTGTGTGTATATATAATTCAGGTGAAGATTCGATCAATCCTCGTATAATATCCGTATAGCATGTTGTATTTCAACAAGCTACTACAACCAACATTCAATTATACTCATTGAAAAGGACAAAAGAGTTATAACTATACCCGTGCAATTAGGAAAAAGTAGGCTATATGTTATTTTCCGAACATCTTGTTAAATATTATTTCTCTTTCATGTGATGCTTTTTCTTGAAGTGTAAATTGAAATATCAGTCCTTAAAATTCCTTATGTTTTTTGTAATTTGTTGTACAGCGTGCCAGTGACAGGTCATGGAAACTTGTCTGGGCAGTACTGCGAGGTCCCATCTTGATGCTCAATAAAGCCCGTCATGATGTTCATCAATCGATACAGGTAGGAAAGAGTTCAGATCAGACAAACAATTGCTTGTATGGCCACATGATTTTTTTTGCAAGAGTCTATAGACATCACATTTTCAATTTTTGAACGAATGTTTAAATATAGTGTGCATAGGAAGTTTTTCCAAAAATGAACTCTGCTTAGAAGTGATTAATATAAGGCAATTTATTTTATTGCTGTTCAGTTTTGAATCTAGATTTTCAAATATTTTCAGGACTAGAGTAGTTCATCATATAGGCCTGATCAATCAGTTTTGGTGATGGAAAGTTTTTCTGGTATTGCAGCTGTATTAAAGAACGTTTCATTAAGAATATCCTTTTAAGAGCAGTGAAATAGGCTACTCTTGACTTTGCATGTTTAGTATTAATACCATACTCGGAGGGAGGGGGATATATTCCCCCTGCCCTGAAGTGTCAGGTTTGTTACCCATCCTCTTATGTGTGGCCCTGAAATCTGTTACTACATACGGCAGAGTTGCTTACACCCTTCCTCCTCCTCAAATTTTCTGGATATGCCCCTGGTACTCTTGTAGTATAAATTATGTTTCTCACCTGCACACACTCCTGTTCTATTGGTGATGGGTCAAGGGAAATTTCTAAGGTAGGCCAGGGGAAAAAATGAATACGTCAAAAACACATCCTTTCAGAAGAGACAAATAAGGGTTTCCTTAAGAACACTACACTTGGAAGAAAAGTCTCCAGTCTCTCATTGCTGTTTGTTACAAAGGCACCAGCCAAGTAACAAATAGCCTGTATGATCTCCTTATGCTACAATTGCAGAGGGCTTCCTACCATGTCCTGATACACTGAAAGTGCAATTTCTTTCCAATTCTTCCTGTAGCATTATGAATAGTACTTGCAGAATTGTTGGCATATTGATCCAGCATGCATCCGACATTCCACAGATGTTCGACCGAGGTCAGGTCAGGGCTTTGAGTAGGTCAGTCCAGTAAATCCATCTGATATGCTCTTCAAACGACAATGAAATAGTCTTGCTTTATAGATTGGAGCATTATCATGCTGATACAGAAAACGTCTGATCCCAAACTGTTTTTAGTGTGGGAAATTATGCTATTGTTAGAAAAAAAATATCTTGAACACCTGCATTAGTTTCACCATTGACCAAAACTAGTAATGGCCCGAGCCTACATCAGGATTAACAGCCCCAAGCCATTACCGCACCTCGACTGTTGGCACAGCACGTTAAGTTAAATACTGTTCGCCAAGCATCTGCCAGGTTCACACACACACACACACACACCAGTGTGTCACATCATGTTCAAAAACTAATCATTCCATAAAACCTTCTTCCACTGTTCACAAATCAATGCTGGCATTGTTTGCACTATTCTAAGTAATGTGTCTCATTCCTTATTGTGATCTATGGGCAACAGCTCAACCATGAAAACACAGGACTATCACCACTTGATTGGTCGTTCTGTCACTGATACTTGACTTGCAGCAGAAGTCGGCAATAGTACACGAAGACTCCTGATTATTGGTTCGTATACTACGCTTTAGAGTTCGGTGGTCCTTATCAGTTGATTTCTTAGGTTTACCAGAACGACAATTGGGTTCATTGCTTTCCTGAATTTTCCATTTCACGTTAGCATTGCTGCCAGTGAATCTTATCACATGAAAGTTCTGCGAAAAATGCCTTGATGTTCTGGCCCCTATATTCGTACCCTGTTCGAACTAGCTCAGTTCTCTCCTTTGACTCATTCTGACAAAGTGCATTGATGATGACACATTGTGCCTGTACTTATATACCCTCAGATACATAGCCGGACTCTACACAGTACAAGTTCAGTTTAGTGTCCAGAGACGTTCGACCACATAGTGTACATTGAATACTTTAGATTGTTCAAGTTTTTAACACTACATCTACATTTATATCAAATAAAATTTCACAGACACCTAATTGAGTTTTAAAGAAAGTAAATAACAAAGAGTTATTTGTCTATACCAGAACTTGTTTTTTGACTTGTTCCCTTCTTCCCCTGTCATGCCAGATGTGTTAACCGGAGTCTTTTGCCATTCCTGAAATTCCCTGGAAACTTGCTGCTTTTTTATTATTCTAGTTTAGCATAATTGGTTTTCATCAGTCTCTGTGTGTTGTAAGTGATGACTATGTACTTAACTAGCATTTTATCTTGTTTTATTGTACATCAGGACTTGAATTTGTTCTGGGATACACTAATCGCTAGGGCTCGGATTTTTAGGTGCTAAAAATCGGGAAAATATTTATTTTTTATGTTTTTAAAATACCTGAAATATGTGACACAAAATAAAAATTATTATAATTTAGTTTATTAATGTGAATATAAACAATTTTCAGTACTCACGAATACAATTTATTCTATGTCTAACTGACTGCTGAAGAATTACAATTCACAGCGAGATACATCTTCAGGTTGTCCATCACAAATGGCCGACGATTATCGTGAAACACTTATTCTGAAGGCATGAAACTGTGGCAATATGTTTCTTGCCCTTGATCCCCCAGGGGCTCACATCTAATGGGGCGTGGGTTGGCAACCACGGGGCCCCAGCTGAGTCCGGCATTGCTTCCACTTACTTGTGCCGGGCTCCTCTCCGTCTTCTTTCCTGTCGGCCTCACTTGGTCAACTCTCGTTCTCTTCCGACCCCGACGGTATTAGGGTATCCGAGGCCTAGGGAGTCTCTTCCTTTCCTGCCTTAATTGGCCATTTTCTCATCTTTTCTGATACCCTCCTTCTGCGAGGGGTCAGCCTTCTTTTTCTTTTCCTTTTACCTCCTGTCTTGTGCTCAAGGCCCTTAAGGAGGCAGGGTGTATGTAGCCCCACTACTTCTGGTGCACCCTAGATATTGCTACAGCCTCAGGGGCTCACGGCTGGTGAGTTCGGGAGTTGGCGACCCCGAGGGATTCCTGAGCTGGGTCCGGTTTTCCCCCTTTATCCATTACCTGTGGGGCGGACCCTCTCCTCTTTCACTTTCCTATCTGCCTTTTATGGCTCTCCTTCCTTCCAAGTCCCTCAATCTGCATTCTTCGAGGGTTGAGGGCATTTCTTTTCCTCCTGTCCTTTATTTTCCTTATTCTCCTTTTGTTTGCCTTTTTGACCTCTTAGTTCCGCCCCTTAAAATAACAATAAAAAAAATGTTTTCCTTTTCTACTTCCAGTATGTAAGTTAGTAGTAGGTGTTAGTTTTAGTTATAGTTTGCATTTCATTATCTTCACGATCACCCAAACCATTAGGGGCCGATAACCTCGATGTTAGGCCCCATAAAACAACAATTATCATCATCATCATTTCTTGCCCTTGAGGTGTTGTGTAACTTGAGATCGCTGTTCAGCCTTGATTGCTTTCCCACATGGTTGTCAGAACAGAACGCCCAAATCAGAAGTAAAAATATCTTTAAATTCTGCAACATACTGCTGCAGACGATAACTTGTAGTTGTTTTTACCTCAGGCATCGTAGAACTGCCTTTCACTTCTCAGAGCCAGAAATGAACTGCATGTGAGTGACACTGGTTCGAGGTAGCTGGGGGAGGGAGGTCTGTGGTGCAATATGGCTATGGACAAGGAAATCCCCGGCTTCCACAGTGAGTGGCACGGGGCGACAAGTTAAGAATAACACATTTGCATGCTGACATATGCTCTGCATGAAGATTAGATAGCTTACAGGTTCTTCCCTGTTGAAGTAACACAGAACAAAAATGCAATAAACTGAAAGATCTAGCATACTGATTTTATAAAGTGTAAATATTATGTCTTTCTATGTGCTTATAAGTAAAAAGCAGGAATTTATGTGTTTATAGAAAAATGCTTAAAATATGTATTTACGTAAAAAATATTTATTTACCTAAAAATCCGAGCCCTACTAATCGCCTTTAGCATTAAGGTTGAATGAAGAACAACATTTTATACTTAGTTCTTTTCTTTAATCAATGTTTTGCAACAGTTCTAAGTGTTCTATTACCCACTGAATCTGATATCATATTTGCAATGTTCATCTAATACCCACACACAAGACAAGAGGCTGAAATTCACCAGAATATAAAAAAGAGTGCTATTGGAAAGTGCATCTCATTATCTTCATGGGACTAAGCTGTACCAATATATTAGAGCTGGTAATAAGCGATGTTCGATTAATCGAATACTTCGAAATTAATCGGAAACTATTGCATTGGAATCTCGTTAGCACGTTCTCGGTTACGACATTTTCCCGTTTAGCACGATGATTTTCTCAAGTCCCAGTCCCAATTCTACAAAATACATGTTGATATATCCCCTTAATACGTTCTCTATTTCCGCTTACGACGATCAAATGTCCGTTGTACTATTTGTAAGCGAACCGGATTTTATTCTTATTTCATTATAAAATTCGGCTTCTGGAAAACACGACGCGATATTGCCTCATATTCTCTGATATTGACATTGTAGATGATTTTATTGTGTTTGACGGAGTAGAAGTGGCTATAGCTATGACGCAACACAGGTGACGTGTCTCTCTCCCGCTGCCCTTCACCCCCTTCCCTTTGTTTATTTCTCACGTAGGCGCATTATTGTCTTCGTGTTCCGCACTATTGTCTTCTAGTTCTTAGTGTTCACGTCCAGTTATGACCTATTTTATTGCGTGTTTCATAATGGATAAGAAGAAAGTACGGCAGATAACTAATGATGAGAAGATGAAATACATTCGAGACGTGGACTGCAATCCTCACATGTTGCGTGTGGATATAGCGCGAAAGTGGAACATTCCTCCGTCTACACTGAACACGATTCTCGGCAAAAGGAAGGAAATCGAACGTGCATTTGAAGAAGGGGTGAGCGGCAAAAGGAAATGTGTGCGAGAGTGACTGTTTCCTGAACTATAAAGAGCTTTATTGAAGTGGTTCAAGCAAGCCCATGCTTCAAACACGTGCGTGCGCGGTCGCAGGTAACAGAGCCATCACTGGCGGAGCGAGAATGTCCTTGCTAAACAAAAATAAAGACCCTGTATTATACTGTAGTGTAGAGGTACAGTAATTCATTTTTATGTTATGTATTCCGTGTAAGTTACTGATCACCTATGTTTATGTCGTGACTGTAGTAGTGCATACAATCACTTACTAAGGTCGGCGATTTAATGTCCATATATACGCCGCATTCTTTCTTATACGTTGTATATGCAGTATGGCGTTTTACGGTAGTACGTTTTCCCGCATATGACGTCCAAATTTTTCAGTCCCTTGAGAGACGTACTAACGAGATTCCACTGTAATCTATTTACCTTGCAAACTATTAATTGAATAGTAGACACGAGATAAGAAAATTAGTTTTGAAAATGGTTTAAATGAGAGTTCAACACTTACGTTGAGTTACGCTTATTTTCGGAATGATGTATAGAAATCTATAAAAGTTACATTTAGCGTAAAGATACGTGTCCTTCCTTGCTTGTTAACAATAACCAAATAAGAGTCAGTGACAGTGATAGGACAAACATCAATCAAATTGGGATGGGTTTCAGAAAAAGAAAACTTAAGAGTTTTCAGCAAAGATTTTGAATCTTGTTCAATTATTATCGGGAAGGCTGTGTACAATTTAGGATAGGAACATTTTTGTTTTATTTAGCTTTAGCCTAGCTTTTGCAAAGAACTGTCAGTTGCAACTCGTCAGTAGGTCAACTTCAATTGGCCCAATAACTGGTCTGGATACAATGTATATTTCTAGTCTCACCATAAATACTGTTACAAAGTTTCCAATAAATTTACACTAAATGGTTTGATATATTTTAATATCCTAATGATATTAGTTTAATGGATGTGTAACAAATCAATCACTTGTAATTATTCAAAATGGCCACCTTTGGCACGAACACAGTCCTGAAGTCTTTGTGGCCACTCATCAATTGAATTACGCACCACTTCCATCGGAAAATCTGCTGCTGCCTTCCAAAGAGAAAACTTTCAATATTTGGCCTTCTGCAAGTCCGGACCTAAACCCCCTGGACTACAAATTGTGGTCCAAGTTTCAGGAGATGGCTTGCAAGACACATCCAATAAGAATAAGTGAATTAATTTACGTATTTCACAGTTGTACAGCTTAACCATTGGATATATTAAGTTTACAATGTGACGAAGAATGCAATTTTCCAACCACCCCGAGCCGAGAAAAAGTTACCTTTACAAAAAAGACTTTTTTTCTTCAAAACGTAACATTCTTAAATTTATTAATAAACAATTCATAAAAGGTTTAAATGTGTATTGTGTAAAAATTTGGATTCAATCAGATGTTGGGTGTATGAAAAATTAATTCTTAAAGTTAACGCATGGTTCAAACTCGTTTAAAAATGCACACTTTGCGTTCCAACTGCAATTTAAAATAAAATAAAAACTCTAATGAAAAATTCCAATCATTCATGGCCTAACGTGAAATAGAACGAGGAAATTGATGTTGAATTTTCTGGAGGTCTGTTGTTTATTTCATAAACAACCTTCAAACTCAAGTGTACATAATATTTTGGTCGACAGTAAGCAAGCAAACTTGGAGGTCAGTCACCACTATCAGTATCGCAACAATAAATCACATACCTTGACTAGTTTTGCTAGTTTAATTACTACTGCAACTAAATAAGTGTACAGGCTGAGCACAAATGATTAGAGCGGTTTTGTCAATCATTTCTGTTGGAAATATCTGTTCCCAAAGGAAACAGGATGTAAAATTGTCCGATTGAGCTATTTACATTACAAATTCACAAAGGAATTTGATAAAATGGTCCGGCTAGCTAAAGAGCCCATTGGTATACTGGGGCAAAACGCTGGCAACTGTTTTGAGCTAGCTGGACCATTTTATCAAATTTCTTAGTGAATTTACTAATTACAATAATTTCTAGCCATATTATTAGAGCTAAGGTGATGTTGTAAGGCAAGTATCCGCTAGTATCAACAGTTCAAAACCACGGGATGTCTGTGCAAGGAAATATCAACAGGGCGGCCTAGTGTGCCTGAAGAAACGGTTGAACGTGTACGAAGCAGTTTTGTACGTAGCCCGCAAAAGTCAACTCGTCGAGCAAGCAGGGAAATGAACATGCCACCTTCAACCATTAGGAAAGTCGCAAGGAAAAGATTGCGGATGCGTTCTTACAGTTTGCATTTGCTCAAAGCATTGTCGCCGGCTGACGAAGTGAACCGTTTTGTGTTTCGTACAAGTTTTCAGGAGCATATGCAAGATGATTAATTTTGTTACAAACTTTTCTTCAGTGATGAGACAGCATTTTTTTCTGAGTGGTAAGGTTAACAGGCACAATGTATGAATTTGGGGGACTGAAAATCCCCATACCTGTGTGCAGCATGTTCGTGACTCTTCCAAGCTCAATGTTTTTTGTGCGATCTCGAAATTTAAAGTTTATGGTCCCTTCTTCTTTGCTGAAAAATCCATTACAGGGCACATCTACCTGGATATGCTGGATAATTGTCTCATGCCACAGTTGGAGACCGATAGCATGAACTTCATCTACCATCAGGATGATGCTCCACCTAATTTCCATGGTGATATTCGTGACTTTCTGAACAGCAGACTTGCAGAGAGATGAATCGGACGTATCGGGAATGAAGATCACGCCCTCCTGTCATGGCCTCCATGCTCTCCAGACCTCACCCTTTGCAACTTCTTCGTATGGGGTTATGTGAAAGACTCAGTTTTTACGCCACCATTACCGACTGATCTAACAGAACTGCGGGCCCACATCATCAACGCCTTTGGTCAAATTGACAGCGACATGCTACGTCGGGTGTGGGACATACTTGACTATAGAGTTGATGCGTGTAGAGTCACTCATGAGACACTTGTAGGCGCATAAAAAAATCTTGGTGAGTTTTTTTGTGTCTATAAAATGTTGTAATGTTAGCCTACAACAAATGATAAACAAACAAGGAATTTTTTGAGACCGCTTCAATCATTTGTGTATATGTTGTAAATATCGGAACCCATAATTGTAGACAGAGATTTAATAGCCTAAGTGTAAGAGATCTGATGATGATCGCTTGACGATTGAAATTGGTCATCCAAGTGTATTTATTAATATCATGTAGTGGTTTTGATTTTCAGGTTTAGGGAACCACCCATTTCAATTGGGTACAATCATGTTGTCCAACTGTAAAACATCAAATTTTGATTCCTAAGGCAAGACTCAACAAGTAGATCCGTGAAGAACTAAATAGCCTATTCTCATATATCCTACTGGTCTTGACTTTTGCGGGCTACGTACAAAACTGCTTCGTACACGTTCAAAAATTGCACAGCCGCTATTTTTAAGTTCTCATAAAATTCCATTAAATTAGACGTCAGTATATAAGGCTTGTATGAAGATATGCCGTGCCAAATTTCACAGGGCTTGGATGAAAAGTCTCGGGAAAAATCCATTTAAATATTTAAATTTTGGATCGACGCCATGTTGGTTTTGTGCTCACCAGGATATTGAATGATCCATGTTAATAGCCTCTATCAACAACAAAATTTGTTTGATTGCTGTAATAGGTTCGTAGATATTGAGAACCGTCTAAATATTTCAGATGGTTGCCATGTTGATTATTACATGTGTAGGCCATAGAGTTATGTACCATTATATGGAGATTACTGCGTAGGTTCATTATTCAAACGTTCACTTCGATCGCATGATTAGGACAAAGAATAAAAACTAAATTTTAAAATTTTGCACAGCCACCATCTTGAAGTTCTGCAAACAATTGAACTAAATTAGATGTCAGTTCATTGCAGTGTGTATAAACATTTGCTGTACCAAGTTTCACTGCCCTCGGGTGGTTAAATCGAGAGAAAAGCCTATTTAAATGTCTCAACTTTGCTTGGCCGCCATGTATGTTTTGTACTTAACAAATTTATGAAAGTCACATAGATGAACTTTATCACCGTACAGGATTTCAGGGATATCTGTTACTGTTGCGGAGATATAGAATGCCAGTGAAATATTTTGCGTGGCCGCCATGTTGGATTGGTGAAACTTATTAAAATTGAAAGGCTCGGTCGAGGTCGGACAAGGTAGTAGTATGCACTTACCAAGTTTCATTGAAATCGCTTCAACTGTGTAGATTTTATTAGGAGGGACGCAGACACACACACGGACTAAAGGTGATCTCGTAAGCCTACTTTTTTCATCAATGAAAATAGGCTAAAAATGGCTTCCAACACTGTAATCCTTGGAGTGAAGTTGAATGGGTAAAGCGGGCATTGAGCAGTGGCTAGCATTCTTGGCTATCACCCCAGAGCCCCGGGTTCGATTCCTGGCTCTGCCAAGAAATTAAATTTTGTTCTGGTCCTCAGCCTCGTGAGGGAAAACTGATAAGAGGCGGGTTTGATTCCTACCTCGACCATCCTGGAAGTGTTTTTTTTTTGTGGTTTCCCACTTCTACTCCAGGCAATGCCAGGCAATACCTATTTTAAGGCCACGGTTGGTTCCTATCCAAATCCTACCTCGATTACAAATACACACACGGGTATAGACATCGCAGTGACACATGTTATCAGAAAAGTCTGAATCACACCCATGTACACATGTACATGGCTACATGACCACGATGTTGCAAAGCCCTTAAAAGAATCAACACCACTACCGGTCTTGGGACTGCCCAGGCTAACCATGTCGAGTGATTGCATTAAGAAACCAAGTTGTCATAGTTTGTTGCTTCTTTGAGAGCGTAGTGAAAAGTGCAAGATACCTTGTGTAGTCGACAAAATAATTACATAAATCTAGTAATCGAAATTTGTGGTAGTTACTTTTATCTGATTACCGGTAAGGCAATTGATTCCAGTTCCATGGTAACCTTATTTCATGATCCTTAGCTACAGTGATTGATTTTTGTGTTTCGATTAATCGATACCCGAAATTAATCGATTAAGAGTACCAACCCTACAATATATGTAGAACAAGGAGCGATGATATATACGAATCACTAGGAACAAAATTGATCTATCCCACTTACCTTAAAATTGTTGTAAATGTGTGTTCCTATGATTCAAATGGCAAGTTATTGGGGGCAGAAGTACTCTAGTCTACATACTACTGGACATCAATTGCAAACTTGGAAATGACTTGAGACTTATGCTCTCCCTCTATCCTACAATTGCAACAACTAATTCCATGCTAGCACAGATATACAGAAAACATTGTTCATTCCTGTCTGTTTTAATATCCTTTCCCCTAACTTTTTCTATCTTACAATGGAACGGATTGCGGTGTAAAATTCTAATCGGGTTGAAATTTAGTACACAATATTCCTACAAAGTTGTACAATGATGTAGTGAAAACCGCATGAGCCCCTTTCACTTTTGAATGCCGAAAATCTGCCGGGCGATGGCATGAGCGAAGTGGTGGGAAGAGGTAAAGCTGTCTGTGAATCCTAGCAGCACCCGATGACTCGTGACCACCAGTGCGTTGCATTCCCCACCTTCCAACTTCTCCTCATCCCCTCATCCCGTCACTCCCTTATCAGTTCGCATCCACTGTTGCAAGGATTAAAAAGAGTAAGAGAGGGAAAAAATGAAAGGTCTTTTTTTTTTTAATTTCCAGAATGGCCAAGCGCAAAACATCATATTATGTTGCATTTTATACTCTAATCGAGAGGCTAGAAGAGTGAGGGGGAAAGTTTAAGGTGGGGAATGCAACGCAGCCTGGCAGGTCACTGCCTGGTTGCTGCGAGCCATTGCGTGCTGCTAGGATTCAAGGTCAGTTTTACCTCTTCCCACCTCCTCGCTCATGCAGATCATCACTACTAGGTAACTCCTTAGTTGATAACCCCTTGACATGGGAAATACACTCTAACAATCCTGACCTTAGTTCCTACACTGGTCAAAACAATTAAGGGATCAGGTTTTTTTTTCGTGTGGCCTCCTCAGAGGCCAAGTGCAGGTCTTTCTATTAGACGCCCGTGGGCGACCTGCGCGTCGAGATGAGAGATGGAATGGATGAAGATGAATGAAACTGGGTAAGGATGTGGAAGGAAGCGGCCGTGGCCTAGCAGAAGGTACCGTCCCAGCATATCCCTGGTGTTGAAAATGGGAAACCACGGAAAACCATTTCAAGGAGAGCAGACGGTGGGGCTCGAACCCACGCGTCGACTGAGTCAGCAGAGAGCTTGGCCCCATGACCTAACGCTGCGCTTTAGCCCGCGTAGCCACTGCTGTCGGTAGGGATCAGTTGAGATATCTAGGTTCTGACGTATTGTCATCGGCAGAATGACCTCAAATGGTTTGATGTCTTTCTGTCGGTTGTATGGAGTGGAGACAACAACATTACGGCAACCGAGATAGTAAAATCGCCTTTGAGAAAGAGGCCTCTACGCATGGAGGCCTGTGTGTGTGTGTGTGTGTGTGTGTGTGTGTGTGTGTGTGTGTGTGTGTGTGTGTGTGTGTGTGTGTGTGTGTGTGTGTGTGTGTGTGTGTGTGTGTGTGTGTGTGTGTGTGTGTGTGTGTGTGTGTGTGTGTGTGTGTGTGTGTGTGTGTGTGTGTGTGTGTGTGTGTGTGTGTGTGTGTGTGTGTGTGTGTGTGTGTGTGTGTGTGTGTGTGTGTGTGTGTGTGTGTGTGTGTGTGTGTGTGTGTGTGTGTGTGTGTGTGTGTGTGTGTGTGTGTGTGTGTGTGTGTGTGTGTGTGTGTGTGTGTGTGTGTGTGTGTGTGTGTGTGTGTGTGTGTGTGTGTGTGTGTGTGTGTGTGTGTGTGTGTGTGTGTGTGTGTGTGTGTGTGTGTGTGTGTGTGTGTGTGTGTGTGTGTGTGTGTGTGTGTGTGTGTGTGTGTGTGTGTGTGTGTGTGTGTGTGTGTGTGTGTGTGTGTGTGTGTGTGTGTGTGTGTGTGTGTGTGTGTGTGTGTGTGTGTGTGTGTGTGTGTGTGTGTGTGTGTGTGTGTGTGTGTGTGTGTGTGTGTGTGTGTGTGTGTGTGTGTGAGATTAAAACCACGCCACGGTTTAGCCCACAGAAACTGGGCGGAGGAACATCTGGAGAGTACATGGAACTTCGAACAATCCCGCTTATGTGCAGGAAACATCACTATACCATGGTGGTGGACGATCCGTGAAGAACTAAATAGCCTATTCTCATATATCCTACTGGTCGTTCAGTATGGCGCTTTGACTGCTCAGAGGTATCGAGACGAGATCCTTCGACCGTTTGCTGTGCCCTACGCTGGTGCCATAGGTGATGGGTTCATTCTGGTGGACAATAACGCACTGTAACGTGTTTTTCGAGGGGTTTTTATGCAAGGCCTGCGGATTTGCATTTCGGACATTCGACCCGATTGCGAGGAAATGTAGGAAAATTATAAAATGTTATTCTAGGCAATGCTGACACCATCACATGGTTATGAAAGCCGGACGTCCTCGGAAATGGAAAATATCTTACTGCTGCAAATACATGATTCAACTTATTGAAGTTGTTGTTTGAGATTATAACCCCTCTTGCTGGCCCCTTGCTGCTGCGCGACCGTCTCATCAAAGGCAGGTCGTGCTGCGAGGACTCCTACTTGTTATGTGACGACCGGGGATTGCGGAGAGGAAAAGCGGGGCAAAGTGACAGGAAGGCTGTCAGTACCGAATGCACGGGGTGGGCAATACTGTGTTTGTCCCATAATTTACGCGTGTACTAGCGGACATACCTCCAATTTTACTATAAAAGTCGTGATATAAAAAGGGATAGCGAGTGGGTAACATCTATTACTACATGACCTCCAAAATTATTATTCATTATTACAAAGGGTATTTTGACTATTTTCAGTAGTGTAGAAAATTGTATCGCCTTGTTCCGGGCTCCTATAGAGCTTAAATTTTCTTTCGATCTTTCATTTGCCATAGGACGCGCCACCGGCGTATGGTTATGCATTGCCAGCTTCTGGTTTAGTAGTCAGGTAATGGAAGTAATGGGAACTGTGTACTACAAATTACCTTGCTTGTAACTAAGCAAATTATTGTTGTTAAGAGAACGTAAAATGCACCAAGAATGATGATCTTCAGCTGTGTGCAGTGAGAAAGTTCTGCATGTGTTCATTCCTTATGTATTAATGATGCGAAATATCCGCTAACGTTGTGCCACATACAACACTCGTAGTCTCTAAATGTTGCACATTTTCCCGTAAATTACATCAGTTTATGTTTGAATTGCTTATAAGATCGTAACAAAGAAAGTGTTTCTCCAATTGGATGATAGTATTTAACTGTATGCACGTCGTATAATCTTGGCGAGGTGGTTTTTTTTTTTCACGGAGCAACTTTACACCGTAGTAGGCACGCAGCTTTTTGTATTTAGTTTTCTGGCATCTTGTTTTTAAATTATTGACTAACATGTTTCCAAATGCAGACGATCCATACCTCCATTAGGATTCGGGTCCCATAATTCATGCAAAATGAGGTTCGTTCGTTTGTGAAATTGAGGTCATAACCCCCCTACCCTTTCAGTGATTACCGTATGGTACTTTACGTAGACTAGGGTGAAGATGTAAATGAGCATTTAAAAAAAAATTGTCGCCAGTTGTTTGGTTTATTAACTTACGGTAATATTTTCCATAGGTACTGAAAACTGGGCACGGTTGGATTTTAAGGTGGAACCGCATGTGCTATCAAATGTCGCTTTCTTCCAATACCTGGAATATGTATAGAATTATAAAATGATTAAATAAGGGTTAATAGATAGGCTATTATAAATATAATGATTAAATAAATATTAAAGAAGAACGATGCGTTGTTTGTAAATATTAGGCCTACCGGTACGGCGAATAGCCTATAACTCGTAGCATCCGTCACAATTTAGCATTTAAACGGGTCACGTTAATGAATATAACAACCGGATTATAATAATAATAATATTCTCACATATAACATATTTAATTTGCACCAACTTAATTATTGTAGTCTATAAGATATGTTAAACCACTGCCGTTTGAAATGTGCAAATCGCACACTTGGTAGGCAAGCTGTTTGTTATGGTCGTCTCTGATGCGAAGTTTTACTAATTACTCTTCTAGGAGACACTTGTCATTGGAATATTCATGAAAGGTCAACCCTCTAGTTCTTATTTCATAAGTTGAAAGCCTAAAAACAAACCCACCATCCGAAATAAAGATAATCACGAACGATTCACTGCCAATGAAAATCAAATGGAGATTCGCGGACCGGAAGTTCGCTATGCATAAGCTTCGGTGCCATTTTAACTCGTGGAAGCTCTATACGGTCGTATACGGTTACAGTACCATACAATTCAGTCACTTCCTGTAAATATTTATTTTGCGACACTCCTATTCTCTACTCTCTCAACCCTCCCCTGTAAAACAGTCGTTTATATCAGCTCTTCTCAGGTAAACGGTATTTTATTTGCGTTCATAGCATCTCATCCCATCTGCGAGAGAGTTCACTCGCGCCCGCGCGCGCTTTGCTCACGCTACGGATTAGGCCTAAATCTCGCCATCACCAAGTGCGGAAGTGTCTCCAAAAATACAGTTACACTTACGCCAGAAAATCTTAATTCGCGCTTTATGATTCATTTTTCAGCCATTCGGTATGCGAACTCTAGTCTTAGAGGGTTCTATAATATACGGGAATTTGGTGGATTTTCGTACGGGAAATACGGGAATTATACGGGAATTTGAAGAAAGGTCATCGCTCGACACCCTGCTTTTACAATGCAATCTTTGCTTTCAGTAGGTAGCATTAGATATAGACCAATTCCTTCTCCTGATACAATTGTTTGTTGGGTTAATGATCAAATCATACCACGATCTGAGTGAATAGAGTCTTGAAGGTGTTCTGCCAGAGCTAGACGTTGTTAAATACAAATTTAGATTTCAACATTGCATTGAGGTCTTGGCGCCCATTAAAACAACATAGCTTAGGCAAAGGGTGGGCTAGCAAAACTGCTACAGCACGTCCCCACACAGCTGCACTGGATTCTAGACTGCAGCATATCTGGGGTTCAATAAATTTGGGTTCAGTACCAATCGGTGACCCATGCATTGTATCCTCCCCTTGTTAACAAAAACTACCTTTCGCTTCTATGCCTGGACTCCCAATGCCATGAGTGATTCCTGACAGGGAAAGTAAATGTTTGCAATAAAAACCGTTCGTTTGTAACTGTATTTATGACAAGACTAGATACATTACATCACAATACAGATAAAAAAGAAAATATCATTCCCTACTCAGTTTGGAAACGATTTATGCAGTAAACCAAAAATTTAATTTAATATTTCTGTTCAATGAACAGACAACACTAATTTATTTATGAACTGTAGATGTATCACATTTATTTATTTGTTAGTTTTGATTCTATCATAATCATCCGACACTATCAGTGTCCTGGGGCATGATGGTACAGAGGTCAAGCTGCTTGCCTCTCTCCAAGAGTTCGATTTCCAGTCAACGCAGATTTGAGGTTACCGTAACTTATCACATCTTGTGGTTCATGACCACAAGATTAACAATCAATTAAAACTTCATGCTCTGTTTCCTTTTCTCCTATTGCACTTTGTTATTTTGGAGGGCTTTCATTATCACATTAAGATAGCAGTTCGACAGAACTCTCGGGCTCTGTTAGATGGCACTATTGTATTAAATTTAAGTGTCAATATCAGCATATCATTGCCTCAATTGAACTGTGCTTACAAGGACTAAACTGACCAAATACAAAATCAACAAATGGAAAAGAATATGATGGTTGCTTACATGAATAATTCCGGCTGTCTCGGGGCTCCAATACCAAATAGACCAAACCTCTTAGAGTGTGTGTGTGTGTGTGTGTGTGTGTGTGTAATTCTCATAGAACATGTGAAATCCCTTCACATACTGGATTCTCCGACCCAAGGGCGACTTTACTCTCTCTCTCTCTCTCTCTCTCTCTCTCTCTCCTCGCCATGTCTGTAATCACCATAAATAAATGGCACCAGGCTTGAATCGGCCTGCCAATCACAAAATACAATAGCAACACAAAGCCAAAACAACATGGGTCACCTGACCCACGACAACAAACCGCAGACATGTCTTGTCGTGAAGTACACACTGTCACACACATGCACCTATGACTTCAAACAATATGGTCTCAATACGCGTAGAACTTTGGCCACCCCTAAATAAGCCCACAAATTCGTCAATCGCAACAAAAACCAGACTTGCCGTGCTCAAGACTTGAACTGGCGATTTCAAAAGGTTGCTCAGCAATAACACATAGCTTGGGTTATAAACAAAACTTCAGTGGGATCATCACTGGGAAAACAAGGACCGATAGCTGCAGTGTCCTCACAGCCTTACTGGTCATATCACAATTGATTGGTCCCTTCTAATTGACTTTACCCTATGGGCCATGCTTCAAAACTGAAATCTAAATCACCTGCATCACCTAGCATGCCATATCTCCAAATCCTGACTTAATATTTCCACGTCTAATACATGCTAAATCCTTGAAATGCTGAATTACTTTACTCAATTAAACCACACAGGCTACTCGCCTACGTGACTTAAGTCAATGTGATATTAAACAAAAATAAACTCTACCTATTTACAATATTTCCATCCCATGCTTACAACCAGGGGCCTGTTCCACGAATGAACTTTGCAACTTTTCACTTCTTGAAAAGTGCAAAGTCTTTCTGTTCCACCATGATCTATGTATTACTTTTCAATTTCTTTGCAAAGTGAAAAGTCTTTTCGTAGGAATGATCCGATCAAGTTTATTCCATGAACTAACTGTTTAATACTCCATGATTTAATGCTTTATTTTTTGTGGTGAACTTGAAGATATAATTGTAGTACCAATCGTTTTAAAGTTTTTATCATGGGAAAGAAAGATAATTTCAAGAAGCTGGCTGTGCTAGAAATTGTCAAGGAGAAACGGGACATTCTTTTTGGCAACTTTAAAAGTAACCTAACTCACAATGACAAGCGTGGACTGAAGTCCTTAAGAAAGCTCAGTCTTTTCAGTTAGCTGGAGCCGAAAAATCTTGGAGGTATGCGTGGGACAATCTTTTTGGATTATGGAAATGCCGTGCTCTGGTAAGTAGATATTTACGTTTCCATTAAATTATTTAATTGAGAATATATCGGTATCACTTAAATCAATTTACATTACCTCACATGTCGATACAGCATGTTACATGAAATTGTGATGTAGTAGTGATTGAATAATATATTTAATGATTTCAACTACGGTACATATCATGTCTCGAGCATTACATTCTTGCTTTTAGGCAAAGAGAGATAATGGCAAGAAGACCGGGACTGAAGGAGGGAAGGATAAGCAGTTGGATGAGGTGGATGTTGCTATCTTTGACATCCTGCAGAAAGAGTCGGCCGTTCTAGACGGCTTAAATCTTCCAGAAAGCTACATGGAAGAACAAATGACAATAGTGCCAATACCGACTCCTGCTGCTGAACTACCTAGAGGCGAAAACCTCGAAAACACACCGAGGAGAAAGAAAAGAAAGCTGTCAAATTCTCCACGTCCTTCCACTGACGAGACAACAATACTGAGACAAGAACTTCTCCGTGTGGAAATATACCACAGAAAATTACAAACCCTGAAGTTGGAAAAAGAATTAGGCTTACCACCATCAGAATTTACGAGTGGCATTGTAGCTTCTGCTTCTCAAGAGATGCTACATAGTTCAGAAGATTCCTTATTGCTTACCGATTCATTTATTTCAACGTAAATTACCTAGTAACACATTTATTGTACATAGGTCACTAGTGATATAGCCTAATAAATACAAATATATGTTATTAATGTAGAAACAGATATTATTGTTCAGTTCAGTTAGCGAAATATCTCAATAACGAATTGAGTTTAGCAACTGCATCTAGATTGGGTGCCTCCTCATTTCCAAGATTGGGGTCTTCATTTTCATCCATTAAGGTAAGTAAGTCTCCTTCATTTTCTCTTCCAACCTTACGTGCAATATTATGCAACGAAATACATGCCAAAACTACCTTTCCCGCTTTTTTTGGACTTAATCTTAAGTGGTTTAAGCAAGGGAAACGTTCCTTCAAAATTCCGATAGTGTTCTCAACAATACGCCGTGTCGATTTATGTGCCCGGTTAAATCGTTGTTCAACAACATCGTCCATAGGTACTGTCACCTAATATAACTGCTCCTGGGAATGGTCTCCAACCTGAGTCAAACAGTCTACAGACGGCAGTGTTTCTTAGGACCCTAGAATCGTGCACGCTACCCGGCCAGCTAGCATTAACACTGTGGGAGGTCAAGTCTGCACCACTAATCACCATAATATTGAGAGAATGATTCCCATGTCTATCAACATAAACCTCTTTGTGCTCAGTAGGGGCATCAATATTAACGAGAGTACCGTCAACACATCCACACACAGAAGGAAAGCCACCCTTCTTTAGAAATTCCGTCGCTATATTATGTGAATTTTCAGGCCAACGTACTATGTTAGGAAATATTACACTTACTATTAGCATCTACGACTTAAGTAACAGTTCTGCAAATGGTTGATTTTGATGTCCCATGCATTGCTGCTATACCGTGCAGCTGGGCACCATTTCCTAACCAATGTAAGCATATAAGAATTTGTTCCTTTTCGGAAAGAGATCGACTTCTTTTTGTTACAGGTTTCAATAAATGGCCATTATTTCAAGAATATAGTCAGCTTGTATTGTGGTAACACGAAAACACTCGCGAAATTCCGTCGAAGTGAGGTTATGAAAATTCATCCTGTCTTTGTATGTCCTCTTGTTGGATTCTTCATCACTAACCTCACTTGATGATAACAAAAGCTCTCGTCGTAACAGTATTATAACACTAAACCCAATTCTGTGCTGAGAAACTAGTTCAGAGACTGTTCATTAAGAGCTGAAAAGAGAATAGTCTCTTTGCAAAGATTTCTGAAAACTTTTCACTTTATTCCTGTGCACTTCGCATTTCTGCACCAATGGAGGAACACAACAGGAAAAGTTTTCACTTTTCACTTTGCAAGACAAATCTGAAAAGTGATGGTGGAACAAAATCTGAACTGAAAAGTTCAAAGTGAAAAGTTGCAAAGTTCATTCGTGGAACAGGCCCCAGCCCATAATAATGAAAGTTGGTACTTAACAGATAGCAGGTTGCCGGTGGACTTGTCATTGCATGGATCAGCTGGGATCTATCCCATCTTGGGTGAAGTTAGCAATTCATGACCTCTGACATAACAGGTCCATGTCCATGCTTCATAGATCGGCATGCCATCTACATGCTTAAAATTAACACAATAGTAAGGTTTATACATTCACAAGAATACTTTGATACCATATAATATAATATGTATATTATACGCTGACCTATAGCTCTTTGGATATCAGGCACTGAGCTTGCCGATTCCACACGCATAAATTTTAATATAAGTAAAAATGAGTGAAGCAGAACACCAATATGGATCTTCCAGCATTTGCTTTTGCAGATGATATAGTTATCTGGGGAAATAGTGAGCTGGAATTCCAGGAAAGGCTGAACGTCTGGAATGATCATTTGAAAAAATATGGACTGAAAGTAAGTGCTACAAAAACTGCTGCAATGTCTGTTAACAGACGGAGAAGTAAAGATAATATAATGCTGGAGGGTGTACAATTGGAAACAGTAAACCAGTATCAGTACCTTGGATGCTTAATATCAAGTGACAACAGAATACAGCTTGAAGTAAATAACTGTATTCAGAAATCAAGTCAATTCTATCAGCAAGCTCGATATCTACTCTGGAATAAGCAAGTGCCACCAAGATCAAAACAAACTCTGTTTCGAACATACTTTGTCCCTATATTGACTTATGGGTTGGAAACATGCACAACTACCAAAAAAAATGACTTCAGGCTTCAGAAATGAAGTTTCTAAGAAGCATGCTTCAAAAAACTAGGAAAGACAAAGTAAGAAATGAGAAGATAAGAGAACAAGCTGGAATAAATCAGTCCCTGAAGGAGACCATAACTAGGGCACGTTTGCGATGGTTTGGTCACGTCAAACGTATGACGGAAGGAAGAATTTCAAAACAATGGTTACATACTGAGATTACTGGAAAGAGACCTGTTGGAAGACCTAGGAGGAGATGGCTGGACCAAGTGAAGGAAGATATCACATCCAAGGGAATCAACTGGGATGAAGTCTTGAAGGAGCAGTGGTACAGGAATCGACCAAAAAGGAGAGCGCTCGTAAACCACACCCGGGAAACGGGAGTGGAAACTTGATGATGATGATGATGATGATTCTGGTACTGTTCCACATACGAGTTTTTAGTTCGCTGATGCTCAATATGACTTAGGTTTATATTGCAGGTTTATTTGATCTTCACACCCATATTGATTTGCCTTGGCAAATACGCCACTGTTCATGTTCATGTTCATGTGCATGTGTGAATACAATTGCGTGAATCACAGTCTACTGTGGTGCGAATCTTCGCAGTCATGGAGTGTACGGCTTAACACTAGTGTCTTGTAAAATGGCCTGCTCTATGCAGCACAACTTTAAAAATGTACTTTGCCGGTCTCCGGCGGCCAATTTATGAAAATCCTTTACCCACTCATGCCAGCTTACAACTTAGCAATTCTCACGTGTATAATAACTTTGCGTTTCTCGCGTTTAAATACCTGCATCTGACAGACGTGGGCTATGCCTCTGTCACTTCGAAAACAGACTAGACTAATTAAATTTCACTTGTTGTAATAACTTTGTGTTTTTCGTTGAAATATCTGTAGCTGACAGACATGGACTATGCCTCAGTCGCTTCATTCGTCGAAGGCGATGGAAATTGATACAAAATTTGCTGCCTTCTCCAGTAATTGCTGTTCCATATCGACGGCCATATCATCTATTCTGTGAGCCACAATTTGAGAAGAAAGAGAGATTTTTTCAAATTTCTCAACTAACTCCGTAGAACAAATACATGCCGCCGCATCCATTAGGCACTTCTTGATTAAATTCCCTTCTGCGTAATGGGAAAACCTTGGTGCAGAAGGGAATTTAATCAAGAAGTGCCTAATGAACACAGCGGGATGTATTTGTCCTACGGAGCTAGTTGAGAAATTTGAAGAAAAAAAAAACGACATTGCGGACACAGCACAGCTCGTCATTTTCATTCGAGGGGTGGATGACGATCTTCTGATCATCTAGGATTTCCTAGACTTGGTAGCTCTAGAGGACACCACTACCAGTTTCTATATATTCCAAGTGGTGGAGGGTGTTTTTGAGTCCATGGGATTTAAATGTCAGCGGTTGACGAGTGTAACGACGGATGGAGCTCCTGCTCTACGGGGTCTACGCACGGGGTTCCTCAGCTATGTAAAGTTAAAAATGGCCGAGAGCGGTAGTACCCTAATGGCGGCGATCCATTGCTTCATACTGTACACCAGAAGGCAATCTGTGCAAAAGTCGCCAAGCTTAAAGACGTCATGGGAACAGTTGTGCGAATGGTAAATTATCGAACATTTGTAGCTTGCTAGTGAAATGAGTCCACCAACCTCACTCTCGTCTTATCTCCTGTCAGACAAAAATATGGCAAGTCACAATTTTAGTGTTCTTCAGATACCGTAATTAAATCATTTGTTTATACCCGTTTGAAAACAAGCATTTTAAAATTAAAACAATAAAACTTACAGAAATGTGCTGCTTGAAATTTTCTTTCAATTCTTCTAACTTCGATTGGCGACTGGCGTCTGTCAAACCACTGAAATCATCCCTGAAATCATCAGCACTGTAGTGCCGTTCCAAATTGTGTTTTTTTAAACACATTAAATCTCGGTAGCACACTAAACATTTGGCATGCCTTTTATAAGCTGTACAGTAAAATGAAATTTCCTATTCTGCTTTAAAGGCTGCTGCTTCACCACTCCTTTTATTTGTATGATGTTCAGTCATGAGTCATGACCACTGCAAAACTGATTTACTTACACGCTGTCAACAAAGCGCATTGGACTAGACTAGTGACTGGTGGATCTGCTGCCCACTTCGGCGTGGCAAGCAGACCGCGCTCTCAGCCAGCGAAGCTCCTCCCACCACTATCTTCTCCAAAGCGCTCGGAGCACTGGCTTAGAGCGCGGCCCTGGTATAGAACCACCACTTTTCTCCAAGTATAGTACCAACAGTCCTAGAGATCAGAGTTCAGATTCATCTCGTAGCATATTTTTCATAGGTTTTATTCATGCTAATTTTGATCCCAGTTGATCGTTGGGTTTTACCATTAATTGCTTAGCTTAGCTTGTTTAAACTTCGAATTTCTTGTTCAGTACAGTTCAAACGACAGCCAATGGAATTCTATTCTTCATTGCCGACAACGCTCTGGTCGAAGTGAACTTCATATTTAAATAAAACCTCTGGACTAATATTCCTTTCATTCAACCATGTTTATGGCTTGCTTATTTCTTCCGACTTCTTCTTCTTTCTCTTTACATCATTCCCACTCCTATGTGGGGTCGATGTTTCTGACAGCTCTCCTCCATTTAGCCCGGTCATGCACATCCTCTTCTGACAACTGTTTTTCTCTGAGGTCCTCCTGTACACAATCCATCCATCTTCGTTTAGGTCTGCCTCGCATTCTCACTCCCTGTATTTGCATGTCTAGCATCTTCCTCCCCACGTAGGATTCCTCCCTTCTTCTCACATGCCCGTACCATTGAAGTCGCTTTTCTTGTATCTTCTTAGATATTTCCACAACCTTCAATGTTCCTCTTATTTTGACATTTTCCACTCTATCACGCTTAGTCACTCCACTCATCCACCTGAGCATTTTCATTTCCGTGACGTCAAGCCTGTGTGTGTGCGTTTTGCGTGCAGGCCATGTTTCAGAGCCATACAGCAATGCAGGTCTTACGACAGTTTTATATATTTTCCCCTTAACCTTAGGCTTGATCCTGCGGTCACAGAGCACTCCTGACATTTTCCTCCAGTTCATCCATCCTACCTGAATCCTGTGTGACACTTCCAGATCCAGATTTCCATCTCCGGTCACCACCGAACCCAGGTATTTGAACTCATCCACTCAATTTAACGTTTCCCCTTGCATTCTGATCTCACAGTCTTGGTCTGTATTGAACCTCATATACTCTGTCTTCTTCCTGCTAATCCTGAGTCCTCTGTCTTCCAAGGCTGCCCTCCACTGTTCCAGTTTTTCTTCTATGACATCTACACAACACAATATCGTCCGCAAACATCATGCACCAGGGGGCTTGGTCTCGTAATCCACAAGACATTTCGTCCAGAATTAGGTCAAACAGATATGGACTTAAAGCCGAACCTTGGTGTAAACCTACTCGAACCGGAATCCAATCTGTAAGTCCAACGCTGCTTCTAACCTGTGTTCTTGCGTCTTTGTACATTTCCTGAACCAACTGCACGTACTTCTCTGGGACTCCCTTCGCTCGTAAACATCTCCAGACTTCTCCTCGGGGCACCCGGTCATATGCTTTCTCTAGGTCCATGAATCAGACTATAAATTGGATTTAACTGCAGGAAGGAAGTGTCCCTTCTCTCTCGTTCAAAGATGATTAAATTCCCTCTGGTGCTAGTGCTTTACCACGGCTTCTGTGAAGTCCCCACCCCACGCCTCTGGTCAATTGGTCTCTCCTTTTGAATTAGCTACGGGCAGTGGAGGAAGTTTTGCCCTGAATTTCTCCGTAAGGGAGATGGCATCAAGCATAAAGCTTGGTACAAAATAACTACACTGAGTGTGGCTATTAAACTGAAGTGAGGAGCAGGATATTGGGCTAGCAAATGCATCACCAAAATCAAAAATTAGGTTAACAAGTTTATTACTATTGAAACAGATATTAAAATGTG
The DNA here is from genome assembly GCA_946902985.2 of Meconema thalassinum. Classification (NCBI taxonomy): domain Eukaryota; kingdom Metazoa; phylum Arthropoda; class Insecta; order Orthoptera; family Tettigoniidae; genus Meconema; species Meconema thalassinum. The sequence goes on from OX336389.2 coordinate 550,500,500, forward strand.
ATATGTAAACAAAGAGGAAGGGTCTAGAATAGAAGCCCTTACAAGCAATTACAGTAACTGACCTCGAAGCAACAAGAAATTGTCAAACCATGAAAATTGCAAACTCTAAGATTGCTAGTAAAAGTTCATTTAAAAGTTTCTGCAGGTTAAAAACAAGAAAAATCACTCAACTTATCTTTTGTTGAATATGCGGTGCGGCTTTAAAAGCGAATGATAAAATCTTCTTAAAAGGAGCACCTCCCAGTGATGTAAGTAGAATCTCTGAAGAGTAAGCATTGGGTTAATGCTCGGACGAGATGGGGCGGCCGTGGCTCCATAGACATCGGTAGAGTTGCTGTAAGGAAGCAGTAGCTTCATTAAAGCTGATAGTGGCGTTAGAATGAAGCAGTGAAGAACTCTTCTCAATTGATACTGCTGGTGTGAGTGACACCTTCAAAGTAGAACTCCAAGTGCAGTAGAAAATGAATAATTCTTGATGCAGAAGAGAGAGGCTGACACCCCAAGTGTCTTCCTGATTTGTAAAGATCCCATCTTTATAGGGGTCTGGAGTTATGTTGATTCTCCGTGCAGTTGTGCGGAGAGAATAATGTGGCATGATCTGCGAGAATAATGTGGCGTGATCTGCGGAGAGAATAATCCGAAGAGAGCAGCTGTCGCCTCCTTAAATAGTAACCAAGAAATTTCCAGAACTTTGAGACCTCGTAATAGAATGGAGGCTAGGGATAGGTTGCTAGAGGAGCCACTGTGACATAGCTGGCTCGACACAGGCAGACTGCAGTGGATATGATGCACTCCAGTATGATATTTGTGCCGGAAAATGTCAGACTGTATTATCCATTCAAGATTTGATTGCCGCTGAGCGTGGTTGCGCCAGAGTTTTTGTTGTAGCATGAGCCCCGCAGGGCGAAGCGGTGGACACAGCGATGACGAGTGCAGTCTGCACATAAATCGAGCAGCATTGCGTCAGATAAGCGTCACAGGAGCTCATGTCACCATGGATAGTTAAACGATGACGAGTCAACTGGAGCTACTCGCACAACTGTGCCTTTCAACGAAGCAGGCTGACGTGTGACACAAGTAAACAAAGGATAGTTCTCATCTTGACCGCCAGCAATCAATTCTTGAAAGGTTAATAGCACTCGAAGGTAATGTCTTGCTATACGATTCTATACATTTGTACACGATTTATTTGATTATAATAAGCAAATAGTAATGTAATTAACGCTTTTCGGAGGTTTTACCGGAGCAAAATAAATTGGTCAATACAATGGGCCGTCACAAAGAGAGAGAGAGAAACCGTTGTCACGAAAGTGACCAGGCAGCTGCGTTGGTCCATCGTTCACTGCAATCTTTCTTAGCTTAAATGTACTTCTTCAAAATTCGTACATGACCAATAAATTTATGTTTGGCCTTACATTCAAATACAAAATGTTGTGATCGTGGGTATCTCAATTTTGTCACACAGATGTCCTGGGTTAAATGCCTCTCTCAATTTATTGTTATTTTTAATATTATTATTACTTTGCAAAACTTTTATGGTCTCTTGCATAATCATGTGTAATGCGCGACTATGTAGCCGATACCTTGTCGGTTACAGTACTGTATGTAAGTATGTATATCCATCACATGAAAAGGACTGATGGTAAGTTGATGAAACTTAGTGTTTATATTTAGGAAAAAGGTTAATGAATCGTAGACTATAAATTATTGCAGCATGTACCGAGAGTTTATAGGAAGCCTTAAACATTAAATCTTGAATATCTCTGTTGATATTAGACTTCTGGAAATGTTGCACACCATCAGTAGTAGATCAATAAATTTTGAATCTTTTGTCTCTTGCTGTTTTAACCATTTATAGGGCAGAATATTGAAGATATTTTATTTGAAATATTTAAAATTTAATTTTAATTATTTTAGCCTAATATTAAATATTATTGTTCAACCTTGGAAAATGCTAGTTCTTCAGATGCTGAGGGAGCTGTGAGAAATGGGCGACCAGCATCACAATATATCTGAATAGGGACAGTCAACATCTTAACCCTGACGGACAAGACTGAGGAGCTAGTGGACTTCATGATGGAGAAGGATATAGCCATCCTCGGTCTCAGTGAAACGAAATGGAAAGGAAAAGGGGAAAGAAAACTAAAGGAAGGATACAGGCTGTTTTACAGTGGAGGACAGGAGGCAAGAAATGGAGTAGGAATGATTATAAGAAAGGATGTCCTAGAGTATGTGGAGGAGGTGAAGAAGATAAGTGACAGGATGATCATATGCAAATCACATGCAAAGCCGCCAAGTCCACATTAACAAAATGTTCAGAAATTGAGAAAAACGTGCCTCTGCTATACTATTTGTACTTATCGTGTGTGTATTGGACAAGTGATATGTAAGGGGTTCGGGAATAATATGAGCAAAGAAAAATAAATGTATACCTATTATTTTCGCTGTAAATGTGTATTTTATTTTGGACTTGGAGGGTTTTGGTTGCAACAGGATAGTAATCATCAATTCAAAATTCTGTCATATAGATGAATATAGATGAATGAGAAGCTAAGTCTCTGGAATCAAGTGTTTTGCATTAACAATGAAATATTTCAATAATAAAAACCGTTTTTACAAATGTAAATTCTAGAATAATGGTTAATTGAATTAGTTATGCTTCACCAAATAGATCTTGACAATCGAAAATCATTCGCATTGTTTTAAACTCTCAGATCAGGCACACATTCACTCCCATTCCCTTCACAGGCAGGCTCATCTTCCAGTAATTCAGGAAGATTTTCATTGGAAGTATCAATGAGTTCCTTGTAGAATTTGAGGCTCTCCATTTCTTGCCATTCCATTCCAAAGTGCTTTTTCAGTAGGTTGTCTATGTCTGCGAGTTTTTCCTTTTTCACTTGGACACCATTTGGAAGAATATTAAGAGTAGTGTTCCCTAATCTCTTTCCCTTCTTGAGAATACTTTTAGGCATACATAGATCAGTGCGGTAATATGCTTCACCCTGAACTGTAACTCCACTGCTTGTTTTTCTGAGTATTATTCTCTTGATTTGAGAGATCTTGAAATGCCATGCAGACGGTGGTTTCTGAAATTCTTTGCTGAAATGTTCAAAGTCATAGACATGGAAGTCATTGTTGATAAAATAAACATTTCCAAACTGTGAATAAATTTGATGATACTCTTGAGGATGTACACACATCAAAAAAAGTTTTGCATCACCTCGGTTCCAAGAGTTCCGGAACCGTTAAATACAAAGGGAATAGAGATCAACACAAACAACATTTCAGCTCGTTTTATTGCTCATGAGACCCACACATTGCATGTTGTACCATCATACAGCTAGACTTTCAGCATTTGTGGTCCAGATTGCAGTACACACCACTACCTCTAATACCCAGTAGCACGTCCTCTTGCATTGATGCATGCCTGTATTCGCCGTGGCATACTATCCACAAGTTCATCAAGACACTGTTGGTCCAAATTGTCCCACTCCTCAACGACAATTCGGCGTAAATCTCTCAGAGTGGTTGGTGGGTCAAGACGTCCATAAACAGCCCTTTTCAACATATCCCAGGCATGTTCGATAGGGTTCATGTCTGGCGAACATGCTGGCCACTGTAGTCGAGCGATGTCGTTATCTTGAAGGAACGCATTCACAAGATGTGCACGATGAGGTCGAGAATTGTCGTCCATGAAGACAAATGCCTCTCCAATATTCTGCCGATATGGTTGCACTATGGGTCGGAGGATGTCATTCAGGTATCGTAAAGCCGTTTCGGAGCCTTCCATGACCACCAGTGGCGTACGTCGGCCCCACATAATGCCACCCCAAAACATCAGGGAACCACCACCTTGCTGCACTCGCTGGACAGTGTGTCTAAGACGTTCAGCCTGACCAGGGTGCCTCCAAACACGTCTCCGACGATTGTCTGGTTGAAGGCATATGCGACACTCATCGGTGAAGAGAACGTGATGCCAATTCCGTGGGGTCCATTCAGCATGTTGTTGGGCCCATCTGTACCGCGCTGCATGGTGTCGGGGTTGCAAAGCTGGACCTCGCCATGGACGTCGGGAGTGAAGTTGCGCATCATGCAGCCTATTGCGCACAGTTTGAGTTGAAACACGACGTCCTGTGGCTGAACGAAACGCATTATTCAACATGGTGGCATTGCTGTCAGGGTTCCTCCGAGCGGCAATCCGTAAGTAGCGGTCATCCACTACAGTAGTAGCCCTTGGGCGGCCTGAGCGAGGCCTGTCATCGACAGTTCCTGTATCTCTGTACCTCCTCCATGTCCGAACAACATCGCTTTGGTTCACTCTGAGACGCCTGGAAACTTCCCTTGTTGAGAGCCCTTCTTGACACAAAGTAACAATGCGGACGCGATCGAACTGCGGTATTGACCTTCTAGGCATGGTAGAACTACAGACAACATGAGCAGCGTACCTTCGTCCTGGTGGAATGACTGGAACTGATCGGCTGTTGTACCCCCTCCGTCTAATAGGCCCTGCTCATGCATGGTTGTTTACATCTTTGAGCAGTTTTAGTGACATCTATGAACAGTCAAAGGGACTGTATCTTGGATACAATATACACAGTCAAAGTCTATATGCCGGAGATCTGGGAACCGAGGTGATGCAAAACTTTTTTTGATGTGTGTATTATGGTGGGGTTTTTCCTGACAACTTTCTCTATGTGACCAAATACACGATCTGCTGGTAGAAATGAGTGTCCGGTCACTGGGTAAACAATTCCAAGGCTCTCAATACCAGAGGGAGCAGATTCAAACAACCATTTTGAACACATTGACACCATCACAGTGTTTTTATTCTGCTCTCCACATCCGTCTGCTAGTAATCGAATGCGTCTGATGTTTGTTAAATCAGTGCTGGACTATCTATGAAACACTGCAGAGGAAATTTCATTTGCACCCTTGTTCCTGTCACACTCTGACCATGTGTACATAAACACAGTTTCTTTGTTTAGCTTTGAATGAGAAAAACCCTCTACTATTGTAAAATTATAAACATACAGCTGTCTACTGTAGTAGCAGGACTGGTCAGGAACTTTTGGCACTGGCAGGTTTTTTGACAGTCGAATGACAAAACTTTCGGTTCTGGTTTATTTTCTTTGAGTGCATCATAAAATGCTGAGGCCCTTAGGCGATGCACTCTGAGTTCTATCATCAAATTTGTCTTTACAACATCATCTTTTTCATGCTTTATTCTCTCCTTCAAACTCAAACATACTGGACAAGCGTCAGTCACAGGTGCTCCAAATCCAATATTATAATTTTCATTGAAATATCGTCTAAAAAAACTCTGTTACTCTTAATTCAGGAAGTACGTTCCTATTGTAAAATTCTCCACAGCTTTTTAATGTTGAGCTCACTTGGGAGTTAGTGACAAGCACTAGTTTTAGGCCTACAGTAATGACTCTCAATCACTGTTAGTGTTTCAATAAACATCTTAACACTTGCTCTTCTTGGTTCATTTTTCTTCGACACGTGGTCCCCGCCTCTTTTGTCTTGTAATAACCTACCAGACGTTTGGTAGTTTTTAGCCACTGATTGCACACTATCCTTATTAATGCAGGAGAATACCTAGGAAAGTCTGTCTACACACAGGAATTAACAATCCATTCTTGGCTCGCACTTTGTATGTAATTGTTGTTGATTTAGACTGTCGTGAGCTGTCACGTTTTCTAGAGCGTTTGGGCGTTGTTGGCACAATGTGTTTCAGTATGAAACTATCCTGAATCTTTTTTTCAGGTATAGAAAAGAACTATTCATGGAAATGTTTGGTGTCGTCCATAGTCAGGCGTTGAAATGCTTGATGTGGCTTCCCAGCATGATTGCAAGTTGGATAAACCGGCAATGACTTTGCAGAATATCTGTAACAGTAATAAACATTGTTGTCAGAATGGTACTTTCATTTTATAGACTTGCCACAAAATAGTACTATCGTAGAGTATGAAATTTCATTCTGAACAACTAAACATACATACCTTATCCTCTTTTCTTTCTCACGTTTCTGGTTGCTAGGACATGCTTTTTGCTTCCGACCTCTGCCTGGATCACATGGAATTATTTTAACAGAACAATCTTCCATGTTGTTAATAGATTTCTTGACAATTTTAACAAATGTATGTGATCTTACGACCTGATAAACATCTGTGAAACGAAACCTATGCAGAATAAAGACATGAACTATGTCACGTGACACGGATGAGCAGTTTCATTGGCTCCTGTGGACTTGGCGGGTCTTGCATGGTATGACCCGATGGACTTGGCAGGTATTGCTTGCAACTCCAAATTTCGACAGGCATTTATAACATGAAATGGCGGGTTTTGCTCATGAGTAATACAATATAACCAAAGAATTCTTAATTGCGCACATAATGGCGTATACAGCTTAAAAATGTCAGAAAGTGGACTTGGCGGCTTTTGCATGTGAGATCTGTTTCGAGTATATGCTCCACAAACGGGGAATAAAGGAGAGAACTTAGAAGAATTCTTAGACGATGTGGAAAAATATATAGATAGATAGATAGCTTTATTTTGTTTGGCAAGATTAGGGCCATTGGGCCCTCTCTTCCATCTAACCAGATTTTACAATTAATACATTATTACATTATTTGCAGAACTTAACAATGGTACTTAAATCTAACAGGAATAAATTTCAGATCCGATCACAATACATATAATGGCTGGTAAGCATGGTGTAGGAAAAATTATTGTAATTAGTTAATTATTGCTAAGAAAATAATAGGGAAATACAAACACTAATAAAACAGAACCTAATGATGATGTGGATGATGATAAGCATCATGGAGGAGTTATTACTATAGCCTAATATTGATTTTGCAATGCGCATTTAAAAGGATGTAAGAAAACATTTAGGCATCTAAACAGAAAATAAATAAAATGTAAATTAGAAACAGGAATATACCGTAACTCAGCATAAGGATTCAAATATTTGACGTGTTGAGTTCAGCTTTCATTTCTTTTGTGATATGTACAGCTGGCATTACTGCCTGAAGCTAGACGGGGTTACTCCTCAGACAGAGCGCGGCAGGTTGTTCCACAGTCGTGCAGTAGAAACTACGAAGGAGTTGGTGTAGCATACCGTGCGGTGTATAGGTATGAGCATGAGTGAATCATTTTTTGACCGTGTACCAAGACTATGTTCGTGTGAGAGGCAGTGAAACTGAGAATGCAGGTAAGCTGGAGAGGAACTTAAGAGTATTTGTCGGAAAAGACATAAAGAATGAAGATCGCGGCGTTGATTTAGTCGTAACCAGCTGAGTTGTTCGTACGCAGGGGTGACGTGGTCGTAATACCGTAAGTTGCATATGTAGCGTACACAGGCATTTTGTGCTAGTTGGAGTTTGTTTTTAAGAGTAGCAGACAGGTCATTTTATACCACATCACAATAGTCAAAATGAGGCAGTACTAGGGAGGAAACACGTCGTTCTTTTAACACGCGAGATAAAATATTCCCAAATCGTCTCAATGAATTCAGTGCGGAAAATACTTTTCTAGAGACATTGTGGACTTGCTGCATCCAAGAGAGATGTTCATCAATAATCACGCCCAGATCTTTGACTGATTCTCGGAATTCTATTGGGGAGTCGCGCAAGCGTAAGTTTGGTAGGGTGGGATTATTTTTTATTTCACGGAGAATTTTTGGGTGGGAGATTATGATAGCTTGAGTTTTTCGTCTCATTGAGTCGTCGTCCATGTGAATTGGACCAATTACAAATTTCAGTTAAGTCCTCATTGAAAGCTTTGATTGCTTGCGATAGTCTTTCTGGTGCAGCATGCAGATAGAGTTGTACATCGTCAGCGTATAAGTGATATTTGCATTTAGTTATGATGAAGTGATATCATTTATTTAGATCGAGAAGAGAAGGGGTCCTAGAACTGATCCCTGAGGGACTCCTGTCACCACGGAGCGCCAAGACTAAATTTGATTTGAGTTACTTTTAACGCGCTGTTGGCGCCCGTGTAGATATGAGTCCACCCATTGGAGGATAAGGAAATGATGGTAATGGGAGATTTGAATGCACAAGTGGGAAGAGACAGACAAGGAAGAGAGGAGATTTTGGGACCATATGGTTATGGTTGTAAGAATCCAGAAGGGGATTTCTTAATGGTTTTGTCAGCGGAACCATTACCGACAGCAGTGGCTACGCTGGCTAAAGCACAGTGTTAGGTCATGGGGCCAAGCTCTCCGCTGACTCGGTAGACGCGTGGGTTCGAGCCCCACCGTCGGCCGTCCTTGAAATGGTTTTCCGTGGTTTCCCATTTTCAACACCAGGAAAATGCTGGGACGGTACCTTCTGACAGGCCACGGCCGCTTTCTTCCACATCCTTGCCCAGTTTCCTTCATCTTCATCCATTCCATCACTCATCCTGACACGCAGGTTGCCTACGGGCATCGACTAGAAAGACCAGCACTCGGCCTCTCAGGAGACCACACGACCAAAAAAAAAAAAAAAAAGCGGAACCATTAATTATAGGGAATACGTGGTTCAGAAAGAAAAATAGTCAGAAGATAACGAGGTATGGATGGGGAAATAGAAGAACAAAAAATCTGATATACTATGTATTAGTCGAAAAAGGACATCGGAGCTAATGGATGTCACAGCCATGCCAGAGGAAGCCCTTGGAGGAGACCATAGTGCAGTGGTAGCAAAACTAAAAGTAGTAAAGGTCATGAGATTACCAGATAAAAGGGAAAGAAAGATTAAGGTCTGGAGACTAAAGGAAAAGGAGGTTGCAGAAGAGTTTAAGAAAGAATTGCAAGAACAGATACCAAGAATGGATATTACCCATGTGGAACAAGAATGGGAAAAGTTTAAGAGTGCATTTTTAAACAGTGCAGAGAAAACGTGTGGTATAACATCAGGAATGGTACAGGAAAAGGCGACAAAATGCGGAATGATAGAATGGAAGAAAAGGTAAGAGAGAAGAAGAAAACTTGGAAGGAATGGAAAACAAAAAAGACTGAAGAAAGTAGAGCAAAATGTATAGAGGCAAACTGAGATTGCAAGAAAGTAATAGCAGAGGAAAGGAAGAAAAACTGGGAAGAATTCACCCAGGAAATAAGGGAGGATTTAAATTGTGGAAAAAATAATTGGAATTATAATGAAAAACAAAACCAGAAGAGATAACGGACAGATGGATAGAATATTTCAGCAAGCTGTTGAAGGCGAGACGTCAGGCATGCGGAGAAGTTACGCAAACAGTCAAAACGGTGGAGGAAAAAATAGAAGAAGAACCAGACATTACTATGGCAGAAGTGGAATGGGCAGTTAGGAAGATGAAGATGGGGAAAGCTGTGGGAATCGACGAAGTGGCAATAGAAATGATCAAGGCGGCAGGACCAGTGGGACTGCAGTGGACATACAGACTTCTCAGGAGTGTGTGAAGAGAGAAGAAAGTTCCTGGAGACTGAAAAAAGGGAATGATATTGCCAATATTCAAGAAAGGAGACAGGGAGGTGTGTGGTAACTACAGAGGAATCGCCATCATCTCGCATGTTGCCAAAGTAATGGAAAGAATCCTAGAAAGAAGAATTAGAATAAAGGTAGAAAGCCAAATAGAGGAGGAGCAGTTTGGATTTAGAGGGGAGCATGTCAACAGTGGAACCAATTTTCATTCTGAGACAGAACATTGAAAAGAGTTGAGAAAATGGGAAGGATATGGTAATTACTTTTATTGATCTAGAAAAGGCCTATGATAGCATCCCTAGAAGAAAAGTTTGTGAAAGCTTAATAAATAGGGGGATAGGCAAGGAACTGAGAGACATGATAAATGGAATGTGCATGGAGTGCTACAGTAGTGTGAAGACTAGTCGGATCATTGGAATGGTTTAAAATTGACAGTGGACTAAAGCAAGGAAGTGTTGTCACCCTTATTATTCTTAATGGTGATGGATGACATCATGAAGGCAGCAATGAAAGACTATAGTAGGGCAAATATGAAGGTAATGTTGTTTGCAGACGATGTTGTGATCTGGGACGAGGATGAGATGGAGGTACAAGTACAGTTAGACGTAATAAATGAAAAGATTGAGCAATGGGCATTGAAGATAAATGTGGAGAAGAGTAAAACAGTGGTGATGAGTAGAGGTAAGAAAGAAGGAAAGGAGGAATCAAATTCGGAGTTAAGGAATTGGAAGTGGTGAAACAATTCAAATACTTGGGAAGTGAACTGACTGAAAATGGAAGACTAGATTTGGAAATTAGCAGAAGAATACAACTCGGGCGTGCTTTCTACCAACAAGTACGGGGACTAGTATGGAACAAGGATATACCAATTAAGGCTAAAGAAGTTATGTACAAAGCATATCATGTTCCTATAATGACACATGCAGCAGAAACTTGGACAATGACTAAGAGGGATGACAGCAGAGTACAGGCAGCTGAGATGCGATTTCTGAGAAGTATGGTCCAGAAAATGAGGAGAGACGGAGTGAGAAATGAAGATATACAGAAAGAACTGGGAGTACAGAAACTAAATGACAAACTGGAGCAAAACAGATTGAGATCGTTTGGACTTGTCGAACGGATGAATGAAGTAAGGCTACCAAGAAGAGCACTGGAACGACGGATGACAGGAAAGAGAGGACGAGGAAGACCAAGAATGCGTTGGACGGACTCGGTGAAGTACAGCATTAGAAAACGGAACCTGTATTAGAACACTGTGTCGGAAGATGACGGAACAAAGTGGAGAGGAACCATATTTGCCCCACTCAGTGTTAGCTGGAAAAGGGGAAATGAAAATGATGATGATGATGATGATAGTTTTTTGATTTTTGTTTTACTTAACATTTTGATGTTCATATTTGTTTTTATAATTTTAATTTTCATAGTATTTTTGTAATTTAAAATTAAGATTATAAAATCATTATAATTTAAAATTGTATAAGCTTATTTATTTTAAATTTTTACAGCGATATTTATTTTAATTTTGATTTTTACTATCATATTTTCAAAAATTTTAAATTTATTGTTTTATTTAAAGATATTTTTTTTCCAATCACCTTAGGTCAAGGAGGTAAAGAAATAATACATTATTTGGTTTTCAGAAATATTAACACTTCCACAAGAAAATATTACTGAAAGATTCAACAATCAGCATCTTTGACAATATAAATTGTCCTTATACATGGGTAGGTTTTTTAGTTTTGGCACCTTAGTTATAACTGGATTAATAACTCACTTAGATGGTTCCAAGTTTCACAGGCCCTCGATGTAGTCCCCACCGTTGCGTACAACTTGTTCCCAGCGATGCGGAAGTCGTTGGATCCCGTTGGCACTGCCCAATCTATTGATGGTGCGAAGAGAGCGCTCGGCAGCCTGCTTAACGTCTTCAATGGTACAGAAGCGCTCCCCGCGCATTGTCATCTTCATCTTCGGGATGAGATCATAGTCGCAGGGACTGATGGGGGGTGATAGAGGACCTCCCGACCCCAGCGATCCAACAGTGCCGACACAACGCCTGCTGTGTGTGCTCTAGCATTGTCATGCAGAACGATGGGCGGTGTAACCATGTGGTGGCGCCGTTTCCTTCTCAGAGCTCCTCGGAGATGGTCTTGCAGAAACGAACAATAGTACGCCGCGTTAACGGTTTGCCCTCGGGGAACAGTATGGTGAATGATCACACCATCCCAATCATAGGCAAGAATCAACATTACCTTCACATTGGTGGGGGTTGGTCGAACTGTTTGTTTCCGTGGTGCCGCCACTCGTTCGATTGGCGTTTTAACTGTGGCTCATAAGATCTGGCCCACGTCTCGTCAATGGTTATGATACGCCGTAAGAAGGCCTCTCCTTCGCGCTCATAACACTGCAAGTGCATACGACAAGCATCATATTGCAGCCATTTGTGCATGTCGGTTAAGTCATGCGCAACCCATTTGGACGCAATCTTCCTCATTTTCAGGATGTGGAGGACAGTTGAATGCGCCAGTCCGTTATCTTGCTCTAATTGACGAATCATTACATTCTGATCCACCTCTACTAACGCAGACACCATCTGTACATTGTCATCACTTACTGGTGGGTGACCAGATCGAGGCATGTGCTCCACACGGTCGCGCCCATCTCAAAAGGCTGCAACCCATCTTGCTACCGTTCTGAACGATAACGCGGCTGCGACCCCTAGCACACTGAATTTTTATCCACGTTCTCTGCTCCTGCTTGGAAAACATTGCGACTGTCTTTTGCGAGCGCTGGTCTCACACTAATCTAACAGGCGCGACTGCGCACGAGCGGTGGTGAGGACGGGCGAGGTCATGTGCTCTGAGGGAGGGGATGCAGGGCAGCAAAAGTCGGTAAAAGTGGCAGCGCCCAACATTGTTGCAACTTGGCACTGAAGCATTGGTGCCAAAACTAAAAAACCAACCCATGCAGTAGGTGGTAAATATAGACACCACTAACCTATAAAGAGTTAATGTATGAAGCATGTATTAAGTAGCATTTTGATATATAAAAAATCTAATGTAATTTCTTTCACAATTTTATTCTTACATGTAAGCTGGTATCTTAAGCTAATTCTCAACATAATTTTGTCTCAGATTAAGGCACTTACCAGTTTTTGAAATCTGCTTCCGAATTCCGTGCTCGTAGAAATCTGCCACCTGTTGTGCCAGCCACTGCGTCATGGTCATTTTTAGGTTGTCAAAATCTTTGTGGTGCTGACCTCCCAGGTGCATTTTTAAATGCAGGAACAAGTGGTAGGCGCTAGGTCAGGGCTATGCGGAGGATGTTCAAATTGTTCCCAACGAAATTATGTGATGGGGTCTGGGGTTCGATTAGCCATGTGACTGCGGGCATTGTCACCAAGCAAAAGAATTCCCTTTGTGAGCTTGCCCCGCAGTTTGTTTTGCATTGCACAATGGAGTTTACATAACATCTCGCAATAAGTGTCGGCCCTGTGCAAAAAATCCACAACCAACCACAGTGCATGTGATTTTTTGAGCCGATGTTCTCTTGATCTTCACTTTCTTGGGTGATGTCGAGTGGCTCAATTCCATGGATTGCTGTTTGGATTGTGGAGTGAACATAAGCCACCCAAGTTTCATCATTGACAATTAAATTTAGGAGCTTGTCGCCTTCATTATTCTACCGCTCGAGGAAAGTCCAAGCATTATCTACGGGCTTAGTTTTGTGCACATTCGTCAGTATCTTCGGTACCCAGCTTGAGCACAAGTTCTGATAAATTTATGTGGCCTGCCACAATTTCATAGAGAACACTCCATGAAATTTGAGGAAACTCATCACTTAATGTTGAAATTTCAAAGTGTTAGCTTTCTTGAAACTTTGCATCAACTTTCTGCCCCAAGTCTTTGGTCATTACAGAAGATGCCTACTAAGCACTTCATCGTGGACATTTCGTACGGCCTTCTTTAAATACCCTGAACCATTTTCTTACCCTTCATTCACTTGTAGTGTGTTCTCCATACACTTTCACATTTTTTTGTATTTAGAATCCAAATCACAGCGCGTACTTCACACTCGGCGATACCTTTAGTTGTCGGAGGCATTTTCAATACGCACAAACAAATGTCAATATGGCCATAATGGCGTACGTGGTTAGCTGACAGATGTACGTATTGCACCTGTTTCCCCAATGAGAAGCGATGACTCTGTTAAAACACCGCAATTCACTAAGGAAGGAGCAATCTAACATATAACAAAGTAATTTATTTGCATGTGAAATTTTGTCAGGAATGAAACAAAAAAACTCAGATGGCAAGAGAGAAAGTGTCTTGGGCATTATCGGGATTGGTGGGTGGCACCAGGCAAAAATTCTAAAAAACACACAAATCAGGACTATGTCGACTCAGGATATACAGGGTCATCCGTTAGGGATGTCAGAAAAGTAAAACGCTATACACAAGAAACTATGCACATTTATTGCTTGTTAACGGTACATAGGTGTTAAGGAGAGTCTGGAGTTTGTGTCACAGCACATTAGCACTCAACATGTCCACCATCGCGCACGCGGTACAAATGATACCTCCTATCCATGTTGTGCCATGTGGCACGCAGCATTTATATAGTGATTTGCTGAAAGGCCGCTGTAATCTCCCTCCGTAGGTCAGCCAGATTCTCTGGTATTTGTGCATACACTGTCGACTTGACGTAGCCCTATACAAAGAAATCTGGAGGAGTTAGGTCAGGGCTATTAGGAGGCCAGGGGATAGGTCCATCACGGCCGCACCAGCGATCGTTGAATATGAGTTTTAATTGTTCCCTCACCATGATAGCCCATTGAGGTGGAGCACCATCCTGTTGATAATCATGTCCAGTATCCCATCTTGCTGTAATTGAGGGACCACATACTGCTCGATCATGTCAAGATAATTGACGGCACGAACTGTCTCCTCCGCAAAAATGAATGGTCCATAGATTTTCTCACCACACATTCACTTTAGGGCTGGCTCTTTCGAGTTCGTATGAGACATGTGGATTTTCTGTTCCCCAAATGATGCAGTTATGCGTGTTGACTCGGCCACTTACATGGAATGTGGCTTCGTCCGTGAACATCCATCGTTTTAATCATTGATCGTCACCTACCTGCCGCTCACACATCGTCGTAACAAAACTGAGTCGAGCTGCGTAATTCAGCTGTGTCAATGCTTGCAGGTGCTGCAACGTTATGGACGCATGTGAAGATAAAGCCTAACAATCCTGTGACATGTTGTGTATGGTGTATTCTGCTCTGTTGATAAGCGGCTGAGTGACTTTCGTAGACTCTGCGTCATGGCTAGTCGAATATCTTCCTCCTTGTTGCTATCACGCCGCCTTCCACCGTGTGAGGCATCTGCAATCCATTTTCCAAAAACTTGTACCATTTAACAATCTACCGATGTGATGGGACATCCCTAACGTTGTACTGACATCTGAAAGCTCGCTGGGTCTTCACTCCACTCGAAAATTTGGCATACCATACGACACACTGAGCGCGTTGTTGTGGTGTAACGACCATCTTCACTCAATTCGGTAACAACGCTGAGCACTGAGCGTGCGCTAACGTGTACCGCTCTGTACCCGACATCTGACGATTGCACTATGGACTACACTGCTGCGTTTTCTCGCGGAAGTCATTGTTGCACAGAGAATCATTGTTAACTCCCATCATAGTCACGTACATTACAGAAAATTGCATAGATATATATGCATTTGCATAATAGCTATAACGTTATACTTTTCTGACATCCCAAACGGATGACCCTGTACATCTACAAATACAAATCCAAGATCTAGGTTAAAATCAAACTTTTATTTCCACAGGGTAATAACATACAAAAGCTAGTAGTTCCGTGAAGAACTAGATAGCCGATTTTCATACACCCTATTGCTCTTGTCAAAAATTCTCCCGCCTATGAAAAGGATCGCCATGTTGGATTGTTCTATATGTAGGCCATAGTTATGTACTGTGCCCGTCCGCCCACCTGGGATGGACAGGCGACCACATGCGAGGCAACATGAGCACAGTGTCAGCACGAGATTTATCTCAGGCCGTCCTGGGCTGGGCTATGTAATTACTGCACACTGCACCCATGCTCCCCGTAAAGGATAAGGAAAGACTTCACAACACAACAGAAAGTGAGAACACATATTAAGATAAAAACCAATTCACCAAAAATTTATTTCACCAAACATTGCCTGATGGCAATAACAAGAATAATAATAATAACTTCCCTGCTTTGATTATGCCTCCCTGGTCTAGAAAAATCATAAGTCTCCTCTTAAGAGTTCATTGGTTTGACTATGGTTGATCAAAACACACATTATTATTTTAACCTATACAGGCGAGATTGCATATTCTTAAATTATCACTCACGACACGAAAAAGAAATACCTAAATCTAACCTAATTGGTTTCAGTTCATAATATTGTCCTGTATTATTTCACATATTTACATTTATCATTTACAACAATCTTGAGGTTGTTTCACACCCGCATTTCACTATCTTGTTATAACGAAATTATGGTGGCATTGTAACACATAATTCAGAATGGCACTTACTAGCGCGGCATATAAAATTTCATTAGTTTGACACTTAACATTTATCAGAGCATCTACGAGGGCTATTCCAAAACTAAGGTCCGTTTTTTTAATTTAAGCCCGTAGTTAGTGCGCACGCCGCAACAAGCGTGCGCGCTACCTCCCGGCATCCTTTGTCAACAAGCAGGCGTCCTTTGCAGCTGTGTAGCTAACCTGTACGCTGAACTGTGCATCTTTACAATGTTAAAGATTATTGATTCGCTCGCCGCGTGTGAGGTACGATCTGTGATACGTTTTTTGAGTGCAAGAAACAAGTCGGCTGCAGACATTCATCGTCAGCTTTGTGAGGTGTATGGTGATAATGCAATGACGGATGGTAAAGTGCGAAGATGGGTACGAGAGTTCAAAAGTGGCCGTGAAAATGTTCATGACGAAGAACGCTCAGGTCTGTGATCACAGATGACTTAGTGACTGCATTTGACACGAAAATTCACTAGGACCGAAGATTCAAGATAACCACTCTATCAATGGATTTTCCTCAAGAGTGAATTCTTGGTTGTCAGAGCAGGAGGCAAACTTTTATGCAGAGGGATTTGAGAACTTAGTTTTATGGTATGACAAGTGCCTAAATCACGAGTCAACTATGTAGAAAGATAGATGAAGGTATGTAAAACCTAAAAATAAATGTGGTTTAAAAAAATGTTCGGTTAATTTTAAAAAAATAAACCGACCTTAGTTTTGGAATAGCCCTCGTATTTATCTCAAAGCAAAAATAGTAATAATAATAATAAGAATAATTGTAGGCTTTATCTAATGTGGCCTCACATATCTAGTTATAATTCTCATAATTATATGATTTAATGGGAGGATATGTAACACTGAACATTAATTAAATACCAGCCGTCACAAAAATCGGCATAAGATTGGACGTGACGTCAGTACATCCATAACAAATCACCGATGTTATATTAGTGTATTTCATGGGAATTCTTAGTAATTGGACTGACATTTAAAGCAATGTTCCCACTGTGGGACAGGATATCACTCCCACATGCATCCCATTTTATTATCAAAGCAAGCAGTATTATGTGGGGGCAGGATATCACTCCTGCATGAATCCCACTCATTCGAGGATCAACACCTCAATCTTCCTGAACTAACTTTAGAAAACACATAAGTGCATTGACACCTAATTATTATTATTAGGCTTTGTTTCAAGAATGTCCAATATTATTTGAAGATCGCAAGATCCCCGACTTTACACAATTAAACAATTTGTTTATAATCATAATTCAACATATTTATCAATTATTATCCTCGTGTAATATTACATTCATTGTTGTTTATCAACATTCAGTGTTCTTCCAATATAAATTTGTATAGATTATTATTATTATTATTATTATTATTAGAAAATATTTTCTGGTAAAAATAATGCAAATGCATCTAATGTGTCATAATTCTGCTGCTTTTTATGCAAATGGGGTAGGACATCCCATATTATGTATTATAATTAAGAGTGAAAAATGTTGAGGATCCACCTCACCTAAAAGTCTAAGCGACTAATAGAAACATTCGCCTAGCCTATATGCAACCAATTATATAAGAACGAAGATTAACGATTAGGAAAGTGAATAGATTTAGCGGAAATTATGGAAATTCATGGCCCAAGAATAAGATCTACATAAGTCGGAAGGCTTCTACCTTGAATGTTCTGTGGCGGTGGGTCATCCCTCGGTGCGGATCGAACCATGGCACGACAGACCCGTGATGGCTGCACACTAGGAAAGAGACATATCCCAGCATTCGCCTCGCGCTGCCTTCTCGTCCACAGAAATGTGCCCCTGACAGGCATCGCTCCGGGTCCCCATCCGGCAATCCTGGTATCGCTCGCCTCACATAGTGCCACTCAAGCCGATAGTCATGTTTGAACAGTGGGGTAGTGACGTCACCATCTTAAGGGGTCGTTCCGAACGCCTCCACAAATGCACACTCGGCATTCTGATAGTGTAGCCCACAGTTTTTGGAATATCCAATTATACTGTCACAAATTTGATCGGGTCGATCTTACGGGGATGGATGATGGTAATAATATCCACTTGCTAGAATGTCTCAACTATGCCTGATCTCATTTAACACGAAATTTCCATGATATTACATAAGCTCTCAGGGTCGCTCACTATCACTCTGCATTCTGTCATAACGCTAGTTCGAATTGGACACAGTTAAAGTTTATTCATTGAGCACTGGGTAGAAGTTAACACACAGTCAAATTATCAGTCACTTGCGTGAAACAAGTCCATATTCACATACCTGTAATTCCTGTAGTATTTTCATAACGATGAATTTTCACAATCACCATAATAATAAGTTCATGGAACACAAGGTCACGTTATTTTTCACGCACTGGTGTGAAAATGAGACTGTCTTCTGACACAATATCGGAGTAACATGGAGATGTTATTATGGAGGCCTAGCCTCGTGGAGTAATTGCACAGTATAACCACAGCGTAGCGTAACAGCGTAGCGTAACAGCGTAACGATGAGTGAGCACCACCGACCGACTGATCCCCACAGACAGATAGCCTGGCCTTTTTATTTTTTCGGGGGGGGGGAAGGTTTTCCGCACCCCCCCCCCCCTCTCGCGTGGCACCCGACCTTACTACTGGTGCCTCCGACATGCAGTTCGTCTACATAGTAGAAGAGAGAGCATAGGGGATTGGAAAAGGAGGATTGCCCTTTGAGGCTTAGCGCCTGTCCCATCGCGGTCGCAATCTACCAGGCATCATGGGTATATATTAACATTGGTATATATTAAATATGTACTCATCTGGCCTCCTAAGAGCCGGTTTATATACTGCCACAAGGTCAAATATCGATAGCTGTAGTTGCATTACGTAATGCGATGCCTTCACTTCTATTGGTTCCCACCATAGAAAATGCTAGAAGGTTAAGATAAATTGAAACTTTGTGAATTAAACGGGAGAATTATTCCAAATAGAATTCTGAAGTGCTGATGCCTTACTCTTATCTAAATACAAACAAGTATATTGTGCTCCGACATTCCCTAACGGTACTGAGACCACGCGTCTGTTTCAAACATGGCGAGTCAACAGCTTGTCGCGACCTTGGTGTCGCCTCAGCGCGTTCAATTCAAATCACGCCATCATCCACGCCGGTGTATAAGGGCACAGTACCATTCGATGATCATTGTGTAGGTTCATTAGTCAATCTTTTACCTCGATCACATGATTAGGAAATAAGAAATAAAAACATAATTTAAACATTCCGCACAGCCGCCATCTTGGGGTTCTGAATAAAATTGAATTTGATTATATGCCGTTTCAAGTTTCACTGCGCTCGGATGATTAAATCGCAAGTAAATTCCATTTAAATATTTTAACTTTACTTGGCCGTCATGTTCGTATTGTGCTCGCCAGGTTATTGAAAGTCCAATATGTGAACTTATTATTATTATTATTATTATTATTATTATTTATTTTCCATATATCGTACAAGACGTATGGAAGGCCTAGTGAAAAAGGGCAAGCCCCACATACATATTTCATGCTTCACAGGCACAGCTTACATCTAGATTTGTTTTAACAATATTTACATATTTTACAAAGATATTTGCAGTATTTACATATTTAGAATATTGACATAGTACATTTTCCTGTTCACTCACTCTCTCACGCACGCACTTTCATAACCTCGATCACGCGATACATACATTCATTCCATTCAGATACTCATTCATTCAGCGAGACAATCAATCACTCATACATACGTTTATTTATACAATGTACCTTTTTACGTACGGCTTGAATTTCTGAAGAGGCAAGATCTTGGCATCCCCTGGCAGCGCGTTCCATAACCGCGCAGAGCGGCCGTAGAAACCTGTCAGGTAAGCATTGCTACGTGCAAAGGGCGGAACGAGGGTTACACCTCGTCCTCTCCGAACTGAGCGATATGCCAATGACAGTCGGCAAAAAGGGTCAATATTAATGGAACCTGTAAGGGATTTTTTAAGAAAAATTAGATCAATTTGTTTGGCTGTTGCCTCTATAGATGGAAATTTTGACAAAGGGGAAGGGGAATAACGAGCTATTAGCCTCTCTGCGCGGCTCTTATATTAATAGCCTCTAACAACATTGCTGGAATAGATTCGTAGACATTGAGAACAGTTATTATTTCAGATGGTCTCTATGTTGGATTGTTTTATATATATTAGGGTGGACCACGTGAGTTGAGACTGTCTCTGCTTTCGAAATTCTTTGACCCACGCATGCGCTCTGTTCAGTCAGCAAACCACCCAGCGCGCTCTGTTCACTAACTGAAGTTACTGAATCCCACAGATATTTATGAATATTTATGTTAAAACTTCTAATAAAGTCATAATTATCGTCGAACTTAAACAGTCGTATGCAACTCGCCTATAATGGTAATTAAGATACTTGTCTCTTAATTATTGCCATTATAGGCTCGTTGCATAATGTACTAATATAGAATACTTTCTGGTTAATTTACTTATATTTTTTAAGGGTATGCTACTTGAAAATGTTGTCTTGTACCTGAATCTTGCCCCTGGTTAACTGAAACAATGAAGTGTTCTCATATCTGTACTCGCTCAACATTTGTTACATGAGAATAAAGCATAGGTTTAAATACCATCCTGTGGACAAACTTCTATAACTTGTATTCCGGTAATTCGTGATTCGAATTCGAAAAAAAAAGGCCCTATGTGCTATTATTCGTACAATCCTCTCAGAATAATTCATGAAAATTCGAACATTCATCATCCTGCGTTAAGTCATAAAACCCGTGCCCGATCGCGAACCTGTCATTGAGGACAGCTGGAATCCTGTCAAAGGTGATAGGGCGCCCATCACGAAACATCCCGAAACCTACTCGCCGCTTTTCCCATGACCGTATACTTAAAAGCGTACGGGGAACGAGAAGTCCATCAACCCACTTCAGGATTACATTATTTAGCATCGCGATACTAATTTTTCCTCATGATCCACCGCGAACTCCCAACCACAGCACAAGGACAGCGGGAATCACGGCACCCCACTTACGAACGGTGCCGACCATACAACATGCCTAGAGCCATGATTTTTTCGCACTAATTTTTGAACGATTTCGCGAGAGGGATACTAATTTTCGCATTATTTCGCGAAATAGATATTGCTGTATCGCTTTCATTTTGCTTTAATGAAATTCTAAAATTAATCATTAAAGGTTTCATTATTGTGGTTCTGAATTATTTATATGAATGGTAGATGTGTAAATTACTAGTAAGCAACCAATATTATTTTATTTATATTCCTGATTTTACATTAATTTAATGCTAGTAGTGATTGAATTATTTCAATTTGTTAAATCTTTATCCGCTCTTCTTTCTTTTCATACATAATCTTGAAACAAAATGTCACGCTCGTTATTCAGTACAGATTTCGCTGTAATATCGCGCTTATCGCGATATGATTGAATTTCACTTTAAAATGGCCTTATCGCTTTAATTCGCGAACATAATATCCTTATTTTCTTAGCCAGAAACATATGATTCGTAAAGATATCGCAAAATAGCTTCAAAATATTTTTTGTTCCGTTTTTAATGCGAAAAATTCATGCCTCTAAACATGCCCATAACTGCTCGTGAATTTTAACCATGCCCAACCTTGAACTTGCCTCGGCCATTCTGTTACGGCAGGCAGACAATCTTTGAACGGCCGGGCGCGGCGCGGATTGCATAATATTGCGTTCTCAGTGTCCAAAACGGCCGAGAGCGGCGGCGATTTTGTAACATCGCGTTATATCTCCGCATTCGATGACAACTGGATTCTTGTCAAACTGACATCAAGCGGCGCCGATTGCGTAATAAAGCTATATTTTCCCGCGCCCCACAATAGAAATCTCGTCAGACTAAAAGTGAAACCAATTCTGTAAATTGCGATGTTCCTCCGTGTTCTACCGTAAAGACTACGGGAATCTCGTCTATCGGCGGGGAGCAGCACCGATCGGGTAACATCTCGATATGTCTCCGTACTTGACTGCGAAGACAGAATTCGGTGACGATCACGTAACGTTGCATATAGTTCTTCGTACACTACCGTGGGGACAAAAGAGATCTCGTCAAACGGCCAAGAGCAGAGAAATCTCTTGGTAATCAGAATTTCTTGTACAAGAGACGACATATTAGCTGAAACAACTAATTTGATATTAAATATATATTATTCTTTTCATTTTTATAACACCACAAGTGAATTTTATTTACCGCTGTAAACACAGTTCATAGGTTTTTTTTTTCACCGCGTGATGAGCTTCTATGCTTGCAGATCGCAGACGCGTCTTGAATTAAAAGGTAACAATATAGTAACTAAAAAGTAGCTAATTTTTACTTCATCCTTACATTAGACACCCTGATTAAAAATTCCCCCTTCTATTAAAAGCATTTTCCATTTGATGTACTAAATAGCTTGTAGTACACGGCCTACGTTGTGATAAAGTGTAGAGCAAGAAAATCAAAATCAAAACTCGATATCCATGAGTGTAGTCATTGTAGACAAGAAACATAAAGAATGCATAATAGTCGTGCTATGGTACTAGTGCATGCCCTGTCTTAGATCAAAGCTTTCATCGTTCATCAACACATCCCCAGCACTGGAAGAATTGTGTCCGAATTTACACACGATGCTTCGTAACACTTAGGAATTGTGCATTGCAGCTATCTCCTGAATAAGATGTGTGAAATTTTAAAGAATGAGGTTTTAAAATTCCAACTGATTCATTCCTGAATTTTTGAAAACAATTTAACATCATTAGATGTATCTATACTAAAAAAGCCTCCGTGGCTTAGGCGGCAGCACGCCGGCGTCTCACCGCTGGGTCCGTGGTTCAAATCCCGGTCACTCCATGTGAGATCTGTGCTGGACAAAACGGAGGCAGACAAGTTTTTCTCCGGGTACTCCGGTTTTCCCTGTCAACATTTCATTCCAGCAACACTCTCCACTATCATTTCATTTCATCTGTCATTCATTTAATCATTGCCCCAGAGGAGTGCGTCAGGCCTCGGCAGCCGGCACAGTTCATATCCTCGCCGCTAGATGGGGGCTTCATTCATTCCATTCCTGACCCGGTCGGAGACTGGAAGCAGGCTGTGGATTTTCGTTTCAGATGTATCTATACTGAGCTCAGAATAAAGATTCGCTGCGCCAAGTTTCATTGCACTCTGGTAATTAGATCGGCAGAAAAGTTATTTTAAATAATTGAAAATCATTTTGCCACCATGTTGATTTTGTTTTTCTCAGGATTTGGAAAGTCGCATACATTCTCTTACGTAAGTTCTCTAAAACCATACAAAATGTCAGTTTGATTGCTTAAATACATAGTAATGGAGATATTGAGAACTGTTGAAATGGCATGGACGCCATGTTGGATTGATTTATATAATTATACAGTATGTGCTGTAAAATGATATGCCAGCAGATGAATATTATATTCATGGTTCATTATACAACCTACATTTCTATCGCTTGTTTGGGACACGAGAGATAAAAAAAACGTACCGGTACTTTAATAAAAATTTTGCAGAGCCGCCATTTTTAGGTTCTCATAAAAATTGATTTTAATTAGACGCCAGTAGACTATAGTAAACCTTGTATTAGGATTTACCATACTAAATTTCACTGCGCCAGGATAATAAGATCGAGAAAAATCCATATAAATATTTAAATTTATCGTCGCCGGGATGTTTGTTTTCTGCTCATCAGGTTATTAAACTTCCCATAAGTGAACTTACGTTAATAGTCTCTATCAACCTACAAAATTTTGGTTTGATTGCTGTAATAGATTCGCAGATATTGAGAGCCGTGTGAATATTTTGGATGATCACCATGTTGGATTATTGTAGGCCCTAGAGTCATGTACCATTAAGTGAAGATTATTGCATGGATTCATGATTAGGACAAAAAAAACTCAATTTTAAAATTTTGAACAGCTGCCATCTTGAGGTTATGAAAACAATTGAATTAAATTAAATGCCAGTAGATTAAATCTTCTCTCAGCGTTTAACATACAAAGTTTCACTGCGCTCGGATGATTAAGACGCGAGAAAATGCAACTTCGCTTGGTCGCCATGTTAGTTTTGTACTTAAAAGGTTTTCAAGTGTCACATAATGAACGTACCGTTGTATTCCCTATCACCATACAAAATTACAGGGTAATATCAGGAATAGTTTCGGTGATATAGAATGCCAGTGATATATTTCGCGCGGCCGCCATGTTGGATTAGTGAAAGTTATTAAAATTTGAAAGGCATGTTCGGGGTCGGACAAAGTAGGTACCATGTTTTTACAGAGTTTCATTGAAATCACTCCAGCCGTTTAGATTTTATTAGGGGTACACACACACGCACGGACAAAAACCGATCTCATAAGCGTATTTTTTCACATGATGAAAATCGGTTAATAATAATAATATTAGTCTAATAATTAATAAAACCTTACAGATTGTTGTTTTATACTAACTCAATTTTTAGCCTACACATACCCAAGTGCACGGGGCTTCATGAACACGATGTCGCAAAGCCCCTAAATGAATTAACAATAACAACGATCTTCAGTGTAACAATTAGCTAGTTGTTGTTGTTGTTGTTGTTTTAAGTGGTGCAACAGAGGACATAAGCCCTTGACGAAGACATGACGAAGAGTTAAAAACAAAATTCTCTGAAACTTCTGTCCTACGTTTTCTACAGAAATTGCTAACCTGAAAATATTAAAGTGAGAGTCTAAGCAATTGTAGTATTATATTGGCTTTCACGTCCAGTGAATTAAAACTCAGCAATTTCTCTAGGTTTGTGCCGTGTCTTGTGTGGGGTTTCGCCTAGGACACCAAGCTGGCTTATCAGCGGGCTCTTGGTGTCCCCGCCCGGACCCCCACAGAAGTAGCGAACTGCGCGCTTCCTCACACAAGACACGGCACAAACCTAGAAAAATTGCTGAGTTTTAATTGTGGTATTGTCTGTTAACAGCCTGGAGAGGCTGGATGGATCCTCGAAAAGAATCACCATAGTTTATATGGATAGAAACCTTAAAACACCAAAGAGGCACTACAATAAATCGCACTAGGCAAGATGCAGAGTGAGATAATTTGCCATTGCTATCATCAATGTGCCAGTGCTGCTGCACTAACCCTATGCAAAAGTGACAAAAGTTTTCTGATACATTATCTTTGTTTAAACCTCCTGACTGCACAAATATGTGCACTGAGTCAATTTGAAGGAGTCTCACTGATTCGCGTGTCTTCAACAGAAGTGGCGGTACGGCCGAAGGGTTAACGTTCCTATCACATTTCGTATAGTTATTAACGATACATTTTGTATCAATTGTCCATTGTTCTCTTCTAAAAGATTGGGGCCGATAACCTAGGTTTTAGGCCCCTTAAAACAACTATCATCCTCTCTTTTAAAAGACCAATTTTAGGTCGGATTGAGTGAATTGTTGTGAGATTTTGCGTGCGCCATTGCCTTCCAGGGGAAAGCCTAAACATCGACCCTCCTTCACTATTATACCGTATTAGTTTAAATCATAAATTGAAGGCAGTGGGGTGCAACATGATTTCAAAGTTACCGTTTTACAGATACCGTTCTGTGCATGAATATGGCGTCTCGGGGCATTGGCCCAATTCTTTTGTTTATAGAACCCGTGCTTACTTGGTCTACCCGCAGAATTTCCAGTCATTTTTAACGAACATAGGCTACTATCGTCAGTAATAAACATTCGTTTTAATCGGTAGCCTTTTAACGAGTGTCAGGTGGCACCAGACGAAAATTCCTGGGCTCTCGTGTAGCGTGTATGATGCCGAAAGCGGTACCTCGCTTACAGTTTTTATAAGGTGTAACAAGACCTGTGGCCATTACGAGGATACCGTAACTCAAGTCCTTTGTTGCTGTTGTTATCTGCTAATTAGGCTGGTTTGTTCCGCCTTGGAAGAAAGGATGTTACACTTTCCCTTCATATAACTCTCCCTGTTTAATTTCCTTCTTCGACGCAATAATTCTTGCAAGATTGCTTCCAATTAGGCCTATGTAGATGGTCGTGGTATTTGTAATATACAAATTCACTTACGAGAGTACAGTAGCCTAACAGGTCTACTTGGATGCCAGTTTCAAAATGTAGTCGTTTGAATGAGTTCCACTCGGTTACTAGCCTATATCGTAAGCTGTACTGTTAACTGTCGTCGTCGTCGTCCCCGTCCCCCCACGTTCAATACCGTAAGTTATTCAGTATAGTACTTCCAAGTCCCGGGGCACGTACCTCATCCCTGACCCTAATACAGTTAAGACACTAACTACAGTCATCACAGAAATACAGATAATCAGAAAAGTTCAACACACACCCAACTACACGGGGCTGATGACCAGGATGTCCCAAGCCCCTCAAATGAATTGACTTGAACTGCTGCTCACTGGCTTACTCAGGCTAAGGAGGAGAGGTTTGAAATGTATTTCATGGATTTTGATTAGCCTTCACATGGTTACTCTGGGACACTGAAGAATGACCTTTGAACAGCCGTAGGTGGTTTTGGAGAGTTTTCGGAAAGAAAAAAAAAACCCTAAATTTTAATCTGACTTAAATTGTAGGCCTACTTCGGACTTAGGGAGATCGATCGGCAATGAAAAAAAAACTAGCTAACGCCGTGATTGGGCCCTGAGGATCTTAGCATCCTAGAGCGCTAGTCTCTGGATTATAGGGAGGCCGGTGAACGACACTCAGCCGCATACTTTGGGGTACTAAACTCTCATTTCAAGCCACTGCTCACGAGGCTGAGTGCATCCTATTCCAGCAGCCCTCACCTCAGATATAAAGTTTCAAGTAGTAGAGCCGGGGGTCCTACGTTAGAATCAAACCTCTATACCGCGGGTCTGGCAATCGACTGCGGGCTGTGGTATTTCGAATTTATTATAGGTAAATTGGAAGTTCGGCAGCCGTCTGGTGGCTTGATTTTGGGCAGGCGGTAAAACGTTTGCCTGCGGATTCTGTCTTCATGGGTTTGTGACCGTCGGTTGTATATTGGAAAAAAAAAAAAAAAAACTGTAATTTATCCAAATATATACCGTATTAATCAAACATTCACCATGAAACACCGCCAAGAATTGGTTTTAAATTCATGGCATCATGATCCTGGAGAGCCTATCATAGGAATAAGTACAGTAGTCTGCAGAACAATATTTCATGACCAAGAAGGCTTACGTTTCTCGCAGTCAACCAGCGTCGATCGATGAAATATCGGTGCTAGTAAAATTATTCCAGCAGCGGCAAATGTAATGTATCCAAATATATAGCCTACCGTACTAGTCAAACAGGCGGCGAATATTGCATAAACGTTAGGCGTAGCTCCATCATTTGTTGGAGAGGGGGCAAAACGAACTTCAATAACCGCTGGAAACATGAGCTTTCTCATTCAAATGTGTTGCAGTAACTTATTCCTTTACACCATTCGTAAAATATTTGCCTCAAGAGTTGGTTTCCAAGAGTCAAACGACCAGTTCGGTCTTCGAGCCGCAGACGTTCGTGATTTCAAAAGCGTCTAGGTAATAGATCAAGATGTAACAAATTAACGTCTGAAGTCTCTTGAAATCACCAGACTGAAGTTGCCGGACGGAAATAAAGGGACGAACCCCTCCCAAAGTTAAATTTTGGCTACTAGCTCTATTAGATATTGTCAATGCGTCGCATCGTTATTCTTCCTTATCTAGACCGATACGATTCTTGTTCCCATCCCTTCCTTGCTCATAGAGTCGGAACGATATTTGATTTGATGAATTGAAGTATACAAAGGTTTGGTGCTTTTCAGTCGGTCAACACGAATGTGCCCAAAAAGAGCTGGGTTATGTCCTAATCCTGAAATAAATTGCATGAGTTTAATAAATGAATTGAAGTATGAACCACTAGTTCTTACAGTACATGTAAGTTATTATTGACGAGGCCACTGAATCCTAAGATTATCTATTAGTGCTTTACGTTTCGTGATCTGTTGACTGTACGGGTGTTCAGAATATGGCAGCATGTAATAAAGGTGTTACGGTCTCTTGATCTCCAGATCCATTTAGCGAAGTAATTTTGTAGAATTCTCACGGTCTTTGTACTGAGGAACAAAACAATGCGTTACATCCCATGTGTTTCTGTGCTAACGTTGAATGACCTTGGAGATGGCTCATGGACCTCGTAAGGTCTTATTATAAATTACAATATCTTAAGTGGAATATGAGGTCCCGTACTAGAATCGTATGGCTTATACCATTTAGATGATCTGTTGTTGCTTATTGTAGGAGTTCTGCGACGTCGTGGTCATGTAGCTCCGTGTAAATGGGTGTATGTAGAATTTGTGTGATAAGCTATGCTATTTTGATGGCTGTACGCTATGCTATTTTGATGGCTGTACTAGTGTGTTTGTAAAATGGAGGGATATGATTGGGAAGGAGGCCGCCGTGGCCTTGTTGGGAACCATCCCGCCATTTGCCAGACGTAGAAGTGGGAAACCACGAAAAACCACTTCCAGGATGGCTGAACTGGGAATCGAACCCTCCTCTCCTCAGTCTTGCCTCACGGGGCTAAGTGTACCCCGATCCAGCCCACACACCAGAATTATAGATGATTTACCTCTCCATTTTGGATATTCCGCTTGCACTGTCAACTTGCGGCGAAACTGGAACTCTTCTTAGGCGACCTGTGGCTGAGATTAAATTTTGCCTTTTAACTACCAAATGTATGACGAGAAGTCTTTGATGGGCAGGCATTTTAAGACTCCTTCCAAAATCCTACCTCATTGGTCGGGAATCAAAAGAGGTGGACACTCTACCACTTATCGTCCGAGGAAGCCATAGGATAGGTGACTTACATCCTAACTCAAAACTGATTGAAAAAAGGAAATATTCTAAACATGGACGTAACTTTGTCCTCGATATTGGGGTGGGTTCGATTCCCGGCTATGCCAAGAAATTTAATTCTGGTCTGTGGACTGGAACGGAGTACACTCCGCCTTGTGAGGCAAAACTGAGAAGCTTAAGATTAAGCTGGGTTAAATTCCTTCTTCACTTCTACTCCAAGCAAATGCCGGGATGGTACATAACTTAAGACCGCATCCTACCCAAATCCTACCTCAATTGCAAATACACGCACTAGTACAGACATCATAGTGACACAGGTTATCAGACAAGTTCTACAACACCCAAGTACATGGGACTACATGGCCACGATGTCACACAGCCCCTAAAGAAATGACGACGATAAACGCAGAAGTTGGCAGGAAATGCTACTATCTCAGGACACAAATGTTGACATGGGCCGTTCGAGAAGGGATTATTATTATTATTATTATTATTGTTAATAATAATAATAATAATAATAATACATCGTAGGCATCAAACTCGTGCTCTTGGTTGTGTGAGTCATCTGGTTAACTACATACGTTATTGTGGTGTCTTATTAGTAAGTGTGTCTGGAATTGAGGGTTAGGATTGAGAAGGAAGTAGCAAGGGCCGTAAGTTAGGTACGATCCTAGCATTCGCATAAGTGTGATATAATGCGTTTAGCCTGCGGAGAGGCCCGGTGAATATCTTTCGGGTTGATACCCGTAGTCAACCAACGCATCCTGATGAAATAAAAGATTAAGACCGTCAGTCACCAACATTCCAGTCAAGCAAATCAACTACACGACCCGAACAGGAATGGAACCTGGGACCCTTACGGACCAAAGCCTATCGTGCTCTCTACGTAGCCACGATGTCGAAAATAATAATAATAATAATGATAAATCCTTCTCGAAAGGCCCATGTGACCATTAGTGTTCTCCTGAGTTGGTAGAATTTCCTGCCAATATCTGCATTTATCTTAGTGTCCTCCCCCTCACTAATATTCAAGACGAAGTTACGCCCATGTATCTCTACTAGTCTCCACTGAGCGTTTATGTACTTGGCCACATCGTGGCATAGTGGCTTGCATTCTTGGTTGTTACCGCCTAGGTCCGGGTTCAAATCCCAGCTGGCCAAAAAATCAAATACGTTGCGAGGATTGGAACGGGGTCCACTCAGTTCATGAGGCAGAACTCAGCCATCCCAGTAGTGGTTTTCAGTGGTTTTCCTCTTCTACTCCAGATAAATGCCGGGATATTATCCAAATTAAGGCCACAGATGCCTCGCGCCCATATCCTAGCCCCAATTACAAATACACATATTAGTAAAGTCATCACAATGCCGCAGGTTATCGGACAATTCCCCCCCCCCCACACACACACACCCAAGTACGCAGGGCTTCATGACAAAGATATCTCAAAATCCCTAAATGAATCAACGCCGCCGCTTATATTTCAATATTAATCTTGGATTCATGCCCCGCGGCGTAGCCATGCTCGTTATATCGTGCACCACGGCTGCGAGGGCAGCTGCAGTGAGTCCGGAGATTGGAGGTTCGAATACGGGTGCTGACAGTGCTTACCCTGTGTGGTTTTTCCACGCTTCCTCCAGGCAAATGCTGGGATAGTGCCTTATTTCAAGTCGCGGGGCACCTACCTCATCCCTGTCTTTAATACAGTTGCACACACTATAACATTCTACTACAGTCATCACATAAATACAGGTTATCAGACTAATTCAACACGCACCCAACTACACGAGACTGATGACCAAGATGTCTGAAGTCGCTAACCATAGATTCATTTTGTTGTGGTTCGTTAGTCCTACTCAACGGTGTTATAGCTAGGATTCTTCTTTCACTCAAACGTCATTTGACTGAAGACACTCTTGAACAACACATGGTGGTGGTTTGTATTTAGTGGCTTGGGACATAGTGATGTATTACTTGTCCATATCGTGGTGTTCTCTCCAGAAAAAGTAATGGCATGGCGTTCATAGTTATTCAAAGAAAATATTTAACACACATCTAAGATTTCCTTCATGAGAGCTAGTCCTCAAAATATGGACGAATTTGGCGAGTCTACGTTCCAGCAACACTCTCCATTATCATTTCATTTCATCTGTCATTCATTTGATCATTGCCCCAGAGGAGTGCGTCAGGCCTCGGCAGCCGGCACAGTTCATATCCTCGCCGCTAGATGGGGGCTTCATTCATTCCATTCCTGACCCGGTCGGAGACTGGAAGCAGGCTGTGGATTTTCATTTCATTTGGCGAGTCTACGTAATACTAATTAGCCACCAGCATAGCCGAGTCCTCTATGGGACGCTCCAGACGGACTGTGTAGCTGCGCATTAGGAGTTCGGAATTTCGAATCCTTGCGTTAAGTGGCCATTCTGAGTGTTTCTACAATTTCCGAATTGTACCTTACTTAATTAAAAGTCCTGGACGATTCCTGGCTCTGCCAAGTAATCTGCTTGAACTAGATATAGGCCTACTCACGAAGTGGATAGAGAAGAGATGGGTTCGTTGACCACCTCAGACAACCCTACTCCAGGTAATTGTTGGAATGGCGCTTGATCCTATCTCAATTAAACTTACAAACAACACAGTGATACGGGCTGTCAGTTTTCTCACACGCCCAAGTATACGGGGCTGATGAAAAAGTTACCCATATTCCCTAGATGAAGTAGCGTAGCAATAATCCTCTGACCCTAGGCCTAAGCCTTCGCCTCTGCTTACGAATCTGATTAGGTATTCAGTTAAGAACCTTAACGTTGTTTGGTTGTGTCAGTTAATCGGGAGCGGAAACTATCGTATCAGTCCCTTCCGCTCGCGTAGTGGTGCTGAGGTGAAGCGTAGTCCGTGGGGCGCCACAGATCCTCAGAGTTGGGCAGGCAGCAGTCCAGTGCAGTCACAGCACAGTTCGCTGCTGCGAATCCTCAACTAGTGATCGTGTTGCCGAACGGTGTGAATTGCTTTTGTGTGTTTTGTTGAGCACATTCGGGGGTAAAAGATCTGCGATGGATGTACTAGAGTGTAGTGCCTCAGCGACCGAGTTACTCATTAGATTAGAAACTTTGCGTGAACACTTAAATACCAGCGTTCCTCTATTTGGTGGATGGCGAATCTCATAGTTTCTTGCTGCCCATTATTTTCTCGGACAGTTAAAATATTAATATAATTTAAATACATAAGAGTGCCTGTAAAGATGAGCCGGTATTCTATGGAAGACATTAGCTCTGCAATGTTCGTACCCAACGAGCAATTCTCACATTCATGTATCCCGCTCACACTACGTGGAAACCGTGGTTTATTATCTCGACGTATGCGCAGATGGGGCTCGACTGGATCATGGGTGAGTGTTCTCTTTTACCTCCTGAAAGATTCCTTCCTTGTTCACTGCTTGTCCTAAGAATAGTTAACATATTCTTTTCGTCAGATTAGGGCTACTGAAGTTGGGCTCCAGAGCAATTCTTATGAGCTTTTCAGAAGAGAGATATGTCCCCTGTTAAGCAAGGTAGCTGGTAGTCCCTTATTTCCACATTCTGGTTTTCTATGGAAGGTGCCACAGCTTGGCCAAGTCTAGTTGTATGGAACTGGCAGAAAATCTGTTACAATGAATGATACTGTGTATTTTTACTCATGCTTCTTTCGAGAGAGAGAGAGAGAGAGTGCACACAAGTGTATTGATTTGTCGGTATTATCCAGCCTTCCTGCTTCTTAATGAATATTCAGTGTTGTATGAATGATGACTGTAAAACAAAAAGAAAATCTGACGTCTTCGGTTACCAAATAATGGTGTTGTGAGCCCGTGCACCTGTGTGAATGATGTCTGTAAAAAGAATTTCTGATTGTTTTGTTATTAAATAATTGTTATCAGCCCGAGCACCTGTGTGAATGGTATTTGTCTGATAACCTGTGTTAATGTGATGAATTTAGTAGTGTGTGTTGCAATTCTTTATTTAAAGTTGGGGTAGGTGTCTCGGGACTAAAACACCAGGGGTAAACAAACCACACTCAGGAGGACCGCTGTCATTACCGGATTTAAATCTGATCTTCGAATTGCAGCTCCTCTTCGCAGTCGTAGGAACGATTCCCCAACCTGATAAACATAAGCTCGCAATAAAATTAATTTTGGCAACATTACCTTTGCTTATTACAGTAAATTAATTTGCATGGCGATTTTTTACATTCAGATCCCTCCCTGTCAAAAAGTTGAGATTCGAACTACCAACTTTTAAGTGATCGCCTCCCGCGCCGGTGGTTGTCAGAGTTTGAGAGATATATGCCAGTTGGTGACTAGTTCGTTTAAGAACTCCCTAGAAGTTGGCAATACAGTACCCCGACGGGTATCAAAACCGCTCGGCAGTTTAAACGGACGCTGAATGCACTGTAGCCTATTATTTTGAACTACGCATGAAAAAGTTCCCAACCTGGAAGAAGAGACTCCCGCTCAATGATCAACCTGTTGCTTGTACCAGGACTGGCACGCGAAACGAAATGTATTATCAATTTAAATTAGCGTCGCGAAATGAAATAGTTACGTGGAATAAAATTTCAGTCCTGGCGCGAAATAAAATGTGTTAACGATTTTTAATTTCGCTCCTGGTATGAAATAATATTCCCTAACGGCATATATAAGGTGCGTTCAAAAAGTAACGAGCCGGAGGCATAATTACAGAAACCAGTACCTGTATGTTAGAAGTATTGGCCCTGGCTGTTGAGGCACTTGTCCCACTGTGACACGAGGCGGTGAATGGCTGTCTCCTAAAATTCCCTGGGCTGCGATGTGAACCAGTTCCGCACGTACAGCCGGACGTCGGCGTCCGAGGTGAATCGTTGGCCCCGCAGAGCCCTTTTCAGGGGACCAAACATGGCGTAATCACAGGGAGAGCGGTCTGGACTGTATGGAGGGTGGCCGAGAACCTCCCATTTGAATTTCTGCAGGAGTGCCGCGACTGTGTTGGCCGTATGAGGTCGGGCATTGTCGTGGAGCGACCAAGGCGGTTATGGCGTTCACTGTCACTCGGCGGTCCTGGGTAATAAATGAATCAACCAGCTGGACGTTGTCATCGGTAATGCAGGGGGGTGCCCCAGACCGGGCATCATCGGCTAACCACACCCGTCCTTCCCTGAAGCGCGTGTGCCACCACACCTTGACTATTGCAAGGGACATGCAGTGTTCGCCGTGCACTTGACATTCGGCGATGAATGTCCGTTCCCCTACTCCTTCCGCTGACAGAAACCGAACAACACCTCTTTGCTCTTCGGTTGACTCCTCCATGTCAATGTTTGCAATGCGACTGGCAGCGTTGGACGATTGATGCATGCTGCTACTCGCTTTGTATCGTCACGTGACGTGCACGCGTGCCCTCTAGCGACGGGCTGACATATTCCACGCTCTGGTCGGAACCACACCTCGTTACACACGCCACGATTAGACGATGTCTTCACCGGTTTGCGCATTCCAGCCTCCGGCTCGTTACTTTTTGAACAGACCTTATAGTTCTGTTCTCCGGCGTGAAATTAAAATACACGGAACATTTATTTTCGTTTCTGAAATTGTGAAACTAAATGCATGGCTGTGAACGCGTAGACATGTTAATTTCGCCGTGAATGCGATTTTCGGGTGCGAAATGATATTGATTGTCGACGCGAAACTTCAAAATAACGTAGCGAAAAGCGACGTGAAGCTAAATGCAATGGAGAAACTAAATACGTGCGCTGAGGGTAAGAAGTAAATAGTATGGAATGCCTTCCTTCTCCGATACTTCGAGGGAGCAGGGAGTATTTCCGAGAGCCATGTATTTCATCGGCAGTAGTTACAGAATATCCAGTGGCGTATATAGGGGAGGGATGTTGGGGGAAGTGTAAGGAAAAGGGGGGAAAATAGAGGAAAGAGCTCCCACCCTCGTTGTTCGAGCCAACAGACGGAGAAAAGTGAATTTTTCGGGCATACAACGTGCTATCCAGTCCATAGTAGGGGCCAGGGGTGGATCCAGCCTGGAAGTTGGAGAGGGCAGTAATTCGGGTTGCCTAGCTTAAGGGGCAGTTGCATTTAGACTGCTGTGTGAAGTGAAGGTAAGGGACAGAGTAACAATTGAATGGTAAAATATAGCTTCTATATACATAGCTAGGAACTTCTTCTTCGACCATCGTGACACATTTTTAACCACATTAGAGGTGTTGTCAGTTGTTGTTTTGATGCCGTAACTTGCAGGGACATAAAGAATGTCTGGTTTCAAGCTGGGAGCGGTCGGTCGTTTGTGCAGATGCTCGACACACAGGCATCGCAATACTATCCTGCCCTTCTGACAGTACTGGTTATTCACCTTAAGATAAACTTGTCAAGGCTAGCTCTCCCAATGACACATGTGAGCGTAGAGCGAGTGTTCGCCAGTCTAACAATCATTCTGACTGTTTTAATCTCATTAATCTCGTGTAATTTTGGTTGCAATCGTATTGACCGATTGAAAAAGCATTAATATAAATTATTAAGGCATCACCAAGAAATGGCTTTCAACACGATAATTATCTTGAATGCCTGTCGGCACGGCACAATAGTCTTGTTGTTCGCTATTTAACAGGTGGAGGTACTCGTTGCCCCATTGTACACATGCAGTAGTATTGCGTTGTGAACGTCAGGGAGGGCCGGCCCAAACTAGTACCGAGAATAGTCGAGGAGGCTAACCCCACTCCTAACGTATCGCCAAGCCAAATCTGGCCATTTCCCGCCGTGTTAATTCACTGTGTATTCTGCAATTCGCAGTAGTGATTGACAAAATCCTGTGTTGAGTGGCGTACGTTAACGTGGAGTAACTACTGGGGGTAATCCTGAGGATCAATCCCCCACAACCAAATAATAAACATAGGAAATTTCTTGAAGTTTATAATTTTTATTAAAACCAATCGTCGAATTGATAGCAATTGATTGAATCATGTAAGTATATACTTACTAATTTGAAACCATTTATTTTCTCTCATGTAAATTTTTTAGCGTGAGCCTAACTTAACATTTATTGAATATAGGCTACATATTTCGTATAGCATAAAGGGTACATATAAGTAACGAATAAGGTGAGAAACATAATTGCTAGTATATACAAAATGTACATAAGCTCTGACAGGGAAAAGATACAAGCATTACAATTGGATGTCCAAGGAGTTGAACCAATTCACTGCATCATGCCTCCAATACTGCTATCTACCATGTCGGGTTCTTAGTCGATTTAGAGAAGTCCAAGTTTTCCGGGATAAGTTGAGTTTGATCCAGAATTAGATCATATTTGTCTGAATTCGAGGAAACCCAATTGTTGCGCCATGCTTGATAGACATTAAATTGCTCTTGAACCAATTCCTCACCTAGTAACCAGGAGGTTTCCTAGATGTTAATCTGAGATGTGGTTGAAAAATGTCCTGATGAATTGGTAATGAGGGATCTTTACAGTATTTTGTCGGTGGTTCCCAGTCAAAGGAAGCCGACGCAATGGCATGCGTGCTAAGAGCCCAGCCCTTAATAGACGGCGCCGCACCGTCGACGCAGACATATCCCCCCCTCCTCCTCCTCCCCCCCCCTCCTCCTCCTCCCCCCCCCCCCCCGTTGCAGTGCTCCAACGTCGAGCCAACACCGAGGACGACGCTGTTCTGTCCGATACGGCCATGCGGGGAAGATGACGGTCGTCTCGCGATGTGGTCACATTGCGTCGTCCTGTACTTTGTCGTCGCTGTATACGGCCCTCCTCTCTCTACTGGATCCACATACGCCTTATTGTTGACGCAGCGTGCCCTGTATGAGCCGCAATGTCCAGGAACGACAGACCCCCCCCCCCTCCCGGAGCCCAAGCATTCTGCCCCGTTCAACCGCACTCACTTGCTGATAGTCCACCCTGTGATGTCGGCGAGGCATCGTTGCACATGCTTACACGTTTCCACTTGGTATGACGGCCCCACGCCGACAGAGCTGTGCGGAATACTGACCTGTCAGTCCCACGACAGAGGGCACTGGTGGGCCAATGTGTACGCCATCTTTCTGCGATTTCAATCACTTAGTATGGTACTGCAGGCCTACACGACCCCTGTTCTGGGAATATGTCCGACCATTTTTTCTGGGTGTTCCAGTTTTTACAAACAGTAGTGTAGATGACCCGACAGACGTTGTTCTGTCAAAATAAATGACAATGTATTTAACTCCAATTCAGTCTCTACGGCACGAAAGAATCAGAATAATGCGTTGTTCTGTCAAAATAAATGACAATGTATTTAACTCCAATTCAGTCTCTACGGCACGAAAGAATCAGAATAATGCAAATCACTACATCATCAACATGAAATGAGTTAATTCTCTACTGCTACCAAATGTTACTAAGAAACTGTGTGTACCCAGAAATTACCCTGACTGACTGTTGCGTAGATGGAAACTGTTTGATAGGTCTTCAAATCCCTTACTGAGCCATAATTATCCGCCGTCACAAATCGAGTAATTTGATAAGTTGATGCCGTGAAGATACTGTGCCAAAACATAATCTTCTTTCCTCGGGACAAATAACTATCATAGATAACACTGATTCCAAACAACACTATGAAGATAACATTCCGTCAAAAATACTGCTCTTTTCACTGGTGTAAGAGTGTTCCTCACATGATCACAATTATTCTTAGGTGTGGCTTTTTTCTTTCTCGTGTGGCCTCCTGAGAGGCCGAATGCAGGTCTTTCTAGTCGACGCCCGTGGGCGACCTGCGCGGCAGGATGAGATATGGAATGGATGAAGATGAATGAGACTGGGAAAGGATGTGGAAGGAATTGGCCGTGGCCTGTAAGAAGGTACCGTCCCAGCATTTGCCTGGTGTTGAAAATGGGAAACCACGGAAAACCATTTCAAGGACGGCCGACGGTGAGGCTCGAACCTACGCGTCTACCGAGTCAGGAGAGTGTGAGGCCCCATGACCTAACGCTGCGCTTTAGCCTGCATAGCCACTGCTGTCGGTTTAGGTGTGGCTAATTTACTGCCACATACTGAAATACTTCTTGCACACGTAATAACACTGACCAGTTCCAAAGAAAACTCTTCTGTTGAATGATATTTTCATTGTAATGCTTTATGTTAGACGATATTTTTTTTTTGTTTGATTACCTGGCGCGTAAACAAACAAAGTTGACGGTTTTCCAACACGGGAACGGGCAACATACAATTGGCCTTGTGAGAAAGATGGGTTTTCAAGATTAATGCCGCAAATCTCAATGGCTGCCCCTGGGATTTATTTATGGTCGTAGCGAAAGCAACCCGCACTGGAAACTGCAGCCGTTAAAATTCAAATGGTATGTCAGTGGGAATCATTGGGATACGTGGTATCAAAACGTCTCCTCCTTTGTACTTCCCTTTAGAATGGTTGCTTCGATCACGTAGTTCATTAATTTTTTCACCGCTAGCCGTGTGCCGTTACAAAGATGCGGTTAGTTGATATTTCGCAACATAATGACCACCGATCCAACCTTTAACTTAATTGAAGATTGTGAGGCGGTAATCCTGTGAAATCCAGCGAGTTCAAAAATTCGGGTGGATAGTTGACATCATCTTGGTTGGTGGCGGAATCAACTGATTTTGTGTGTCCTCAAATCACCGGCAATTTCATTTCCACTTTTTAAATTTAATTAATTTACATCCATGTTTTTTGGCAGCCAAAATAGTTCGTTCGCTCAACCAAATATGATCTCTGTAATTTTGAGCAACGTTTGGGAACACCTTTTGAATGAGTTCGTTTTTTTTTTAAATCAGTAAACTGAAAAAAAAATTGTCAGGAAATGTAATGCAGCCAATCAAAACGTCTGAAGGGAATTTACCATTTCCAGCGGCAATGAGTTGTTCCGAAAATATTTCTCCAGATGGATCATTTTGCACTCGACACATACATTCTTGCTTAAATTTAGTATCTTGATCTGTTTCCACAAAATGGAGGACTTTAAACATGCATTGAGTTCATCAGCTGGCGTTGACTGTGGAATCACTGGCAATGTTTGACGAAAATCTCCTGCTAGCAAAACCGTCGCACCATCAAATCGGTTTTGATGGTTCCGCAGATCTTGCATGTGCCATCGTGCATTCATCCCACACTCAATTAACATTGCTGCAAAACCTTTGCCATTGCAGAGTTCATCGAATTGTTGCGGGTCGGAGTTTCATTGCTTTACATATTCAACGGCAATTTTAGCGCTGAATGGGCTGTACGACCGCCTTCTAACAATGTAGCTGCAATGCCTGGTGAAGCAATTGTGAGTGCCACACTTAGACTGCCTAAGGTGGTACTTGTTGACAAACTCTGTTACTGCAGTAACAATAGCAACGCATTGTTGGACACTAATGGGATTTTTTAAGTTTTCCTGGCAAATTTTCCAATTTTTCTGTTCATAAAAACCTTCTTCAGACTTTAACGAATATTTGAAAAAGAAATTAGCCCAATTTGTTCAGCTGTTCTTGAGTTTTGCGCTTAGCAACACATTTAGCGATTATTTTTTATTATAGATTACTGTACTCCCTCATATCCATGGAATGCTAAGTCAGAGATTACTAAATGGAAAATACATCACTTAGAGCTTCATACTTTTTTTAAAATGCACCTATCTCTCTCTATTCAAACCCAATGGCTTGAGCCTTTCATATAAAGCAGTTTTTTTTTTTCGTGTGGCCTCCTGAGAGGCCGAGTGCAGGTCTTTCTAGTTGACGCCCGTGGGCGACCTAGGCGCCGTAATGAGGATGAAGTGATGATGACGTCACATACACCCAGTCCCCAAGCCACGGGAATTAACCCCAGGAGATTAAAATCCCTGATGGCCCGGCCGGGTATCGAACCCGGGATCCTTCGGGCCAAAGCCTAGCACGCTAACCAATTAGCTATGGAGCCGGACATGAAGCAGTTACTAGTGGTAATACAGTTAATATATAACAGCAATCTTATCAGTAATTCAGCATAAGCTTGATTGCGGACTATGCAGAATGTGGCTAGCTAGCACTTCGCTGCTGAAGCAGCCTTGTCGCTGCGTCACGCGCCGTACAGGCACTCTCTACTCATTGTCATCTCTATTCTCTACTACTGTATTCTCTGTACTCGTTGGCCGCCGGCCCCGAGTAGCCTACGAGGTGCAGTCGACCACGATGATGATGATGATGATGATGATACCATAGCACAGCGTTCGCTGACACTGAAGACCAAGACTAGGATTTATATGAATTTGCATATTTCTTTATTACACAGACATATTTTTTAAAGTTATCTCCATCGTTTATGTTGCCCTCTATTCAAAATGTATTCGTAAAATAAATATTTTTCCATATTTAGTGACTTTAATGTAATATTTGTATATAGTTTATTGGTGTAGTCACGTCCTAGTTCGTGAACCATGGGCAACGGCCGAGTGGCCTAGTAAGTGATCGTGACTGTCGGGATACCAGTTACTATAGAATAGGTGCGGCCATCTTGGACATAGTCTGAGTCGTGGCCCTCCTTGTGCTCAGGCGGCTAGGACTACCCAACTTACTTATTTGTTCCCCTTGATGAAACTCGGGGGCCCTGTGTAAGTCAGGGTAGCAATCTGCTTTACTTGTGCCCACTAAGTCTGCTAAAAATGTCATGAGCAAGCCTCGGACCTATGGGAGTGTTTAGTAAGTCCCACTCCCATCTGACAGATCACGGACTCCTTGGAAACGAACAGGCAATCGGACTGGTATTCGATGGGGTGTAATTAATATTAACGGTGGTTATGAAAGGAAGAAAGTAGAGTTAGCTGAGTCAGCAAGTAGGATGGGATTCGATATTCTTGGGATTAGTGAAGTTCAGAAAAATGGAGAGAGAGAGAGAGGGAGGAGGAGGAGGAGGAAGTAGGAGATTACAAGGTGTACATGTCGAGTAGAAAAAGAACGAGGCAGGGCTGTATTTCAAGAAAACCTCGGAGCGTAACTTAGTTTCTGTGGGGTATGTAAATTAACGATCAATGTGGATAGATTGGAAATGTCAGGAAATTGGGTCGGAATGATTTCAGTGTACGCTCCATCAGAAGGGGCGGATCCAGACGACGTAAACAGATTTTATGAGGCACTGGGTGGTGATGTAGTGAGAGTTAACAATAAGGTTAGTGTAGTACTGATGGGGGATTTCAATGCTAGGATTGAAAATAGAAATGGGTAAGTGGGGTGAGGATATGGAAACGAACACCAATGGGAAATGTTTATGGGACTTCTGTGCTAGCATGGTGTTGTCTGTTACGAACTCATTCTCGAAGCATAAGGAGATAACAGATACACATGGGAGGGTAGACCAACCAGGTGAATAATTGACTGCCATTACTGACTTTGAATTTAGGAAATTGATCAGGAACTTCAAAGTTTTCAGTTTTTTTAAATATTAAAAAGACCACACACACACTGATCTGTTGTGAATCGTGCAATGTTAGACCTAGTGTAGAAAGTGAGGGCTGTTAGCAGACGGATTAGGGTTGAAAATCTCCAGGATAATGAACTTACGCAGAAATACATGTAAAGGATTGATGAGAAATTACGAAGAGTAGATGGTAAATAATTCGCAGGACATAGAAGCAGAGTGGACAGGATACAGGGATGCAGTAATGGAAGTAGCAAAGGAATGTCTTAGGACAACAGTGTGTAGAGATACGAGAAAGCGCACATCCTTGAGGAATGACATAATGAAGTCTGCTTTAGGCTGGCTGCGTGGCCCACTGCTACCGTTCTCGCCTGCTGTGCTCAGGGTTGCAGGATCGAAACCTGGCGCAGTCAGTTGGAATTTGAGGATGCGCAAATGTGAAGGTGCCGTGTCAGTAGATTTACTGGCGCGTTAAATATTCCCTACGAGGCAAAATTCCGGCACCCCGGCGTCTCTAAAAGCCACAGAAGTCAAAAGGGACGTAAAACCAATAACATTATTATATTGAAGTCTGCTTGTAAAAGTTAAAGGAAGGCTTACAAAAACTGGATGCAAACAAGGAGTCCGGGAGACGGGGAGCTATATGTAGTGGAAAGGAACAAAACCAAACAAATAATAGTAGTCCCAAAGAAAATCATTGGAGGAATTTGGAGAAAAATTAGAAACGTTAGGCCAAGCGGCAGGAAAACCTTCCTGGGGTATTATAAAGAATCTTAGAAATGGAGCGAAAAGAGAAATGAGCAGTGTTCTGGATAGTTCAGGAAAACTGATTGTAGACTACAGTAGATACCAAGGAAGCATTGGGAAGATAGCAAGAATACTTCGAAAATTTGTTAATGGAGACTTATCTGGCAATGTGGCAAATTTTGAGATTATGCAGGAGAATGAGGACGGGAACAGGATCACGGTTGACGAAGTAGAGAGTAGTAAATGAACTACAGTGCATAAACCGGCAGGAGTAGGTGATATTTGGCCAGAAATTGTAAAATATAGCGGGAAAGCAGGGCCGAAATGGTTGTATAGGGTAATAGAATTGCCATAGGATTTAGGGAAAAAAAAACTCTCACTGGACAAAAGCAGTAATCTCACCAATTTATAAGCAAGGTAACAGGAACGATTGCAACCATTATAGAGGCATTTCTTTGATAAGAGTCCCGGGCGAAGTGTGCTCAGGGATCGTAGAAAGGAGAGTTCTATAATTGGTTCAGAATAAGATGGCTGAAAACCATGTGACTTCAGTATGCTAAGAGAAGAATAGTTATGTTCGTTTTTTGTAGATCTAAAGAAGGCGTACGATACTCCGATAGCGTAGCCACGGAGAAGATGGCTGAGCATCGTGTTCTCTGTGCAATAACCCCTGCAACAAATACCACATATCATGCAGCAAACGGACAAAGAGCATAGTTGAATACAGTTAAGATTAGTCTACCCAGGCGCGGATTCAAGGGGGGGGAGTCACGGGGGTCATGAAACCCTCCCCCAAACGGAGACCATTTTTTTTTTTTTTTTGCAAACTCGCATTTTTTTTGCAAACTCGAAAAACGAAAAAACAATGACCAGACAAATAAAACTTAACGAATTTTAACTGAAAAAAGTTTTTTTCATTTTATTCAATACCGTACTGAAAATATCTTTATTGCAATTATTATGTTCTGTTACAACTGTACATATTTACAACTTCATACGTGTTATATAAAAACGATTATTTATGCAACAAAATCAACTCGTCTATTTTGTTTAGCAAACATTGTGATTACCGAATCGATCTTTATAATGATGTCACGATGAATGTGCAGCAACGCACGGATATGAATTTGGGGCTTTTTTCGCACCAATGAAAAAAATGCCGATGTCCAAACTGCAAGCATGGTTGGCAATTTAAGCTGTGACTTTCTCCCTTTGTCGGTACCAACTCGACTTGTCGAAACTGTAACGTACCTTGATACTTTTCTCGAAGCTCGATGTAAAAGTCGCAAAACACGCCGATGCAATTTGTACGAATATTTTTGGTGCGCTAAACGCATCAAATTTCTATCCATGTAGCTTGCAAAAAAAAATTGGTTTGGTTTTGTACGTTTATTTTGTAATTGCGTTTTTAGTGATACCATTTTTCTTAACAATTTCGATTATCTGACCCCCCCCCAAGCCAAACTCTAGATCCGCGCCTGAGTCTACCTGTAATAATCATTTGTAAGCACACATTGTAACCGTCCATTATGGTCATTTGGCTGAGAGTTGATGGTAGGGTGAGTTCTTGGTTCAAGGTAGTTAC
Source organism: Meconema thalassinum (assembly GCA_946902985.2). Lineage (NCBI taxonomy): Eukaryota > Metazoa > Arthropoda > Insecta > Orthoptera > Tettigoniidae > Meconema > Meconema thalassinum. The sequence goes on from OX336389.2 coordinate 550,544,144, forward strand.
AGGAGTTACCTCTCTCCACTACTTTTTCTTTTTATGTGGACCATTTGATGGACATAAACTGGCTGGGTGGGATTCCAATAGGTGGAAACCAGGTAAATAGTCTGGCCTATGCTGATAACCGGGTTCTAATGGCAGACTCTGTCGAAAGCTTACATGCCAACATGTTTGAACTTGAACAGAGATGTAGGGAGTATGGTATGAATATCAGCATGTCAAAGACGAATCTTATGTCGGTAGGGAAGAGACACAAGAAAATAGAATGTTAGGTAAGAGGAACTAAATTGAAGCAGCTGGAATATTCTAAATACTGACGGTATATTATCTCAGGATGGTAATATTGTGGGAGGGGAGAGGAGAAGTAGGGTTGAGGTGTATAAAAGCCAATGCAGTGAGTTCTCAGTTGCGATCTACAGTATTCTGTAATAGAGAAGTCAGTGCAACCACGAGATTCTCTGTACATCGCTCAAAATTTAGACCGATCTTGCGTTATGGAAGTGAGAGCTGGCAGGGTATCTGCTACATAAGCTAGAGGTAACTGATATTAGGGTAGCACGAATGATTGCTGGGGTAAATAGAGGGGAGCAATGGCAGGATGGTACTCGTAATAGAGAGGCCATTCGTGTTCGTAATTACTTAAATACGCTTTACGGCCCTCGCGCGTTCATTGACTCTTGTTTCACTCTGGAGAAATATGGGCGACAGAACAAGAATCGTGTAGCACTGACCGTTGTTTGCAATGCTCCCTTGAGATTTTCTGTAACATAATATAACAGGAGGGAAATACAGAAGACCTTATTCATTGCAAAAGCTTGAAATGATATAAACAAAGTATTTAGGAGAACTGGCAGTTTTATGTGTTTACATAACTACCTCGCGCATCATTGTTTACATAAAAGAACATTGTTTATATACGGTAACTAAATAGAACACTCTCTCCCCGTTGACCTCGTAGCGTAAGTAGTGGCGTTGCAGACAAAAGTTCATTATGCAGAGCTGGACGGAGTACGAATTCCACTTTGGTTATGACTTTTTAAATATCCGTATTCTTCTTTCTTGGTACTGTATTAGTAATATGTATGATCTTTTATAATTTAATTGTCATTAACATATGGTATATGCATATGGATGAAAGTTCGTGTGAAACTCGGAAGCAAACCAATTCTTACGACATTGCAATATGCGCGGGGTAGAGTTCACATTAACGATGCTTTACAGAGTTGAGTGGTCAAATTTGGCCATTGAACGTAATTGCTTTTTAGTGGTAAGTTAACGAGTGTTTGTTTGATGAAATGCTCGTGCAAAGTTAACTAACCTTTAATGATGAATTAAGAGATAATTGACGTTCGTGAAAACGCCACTAATAATAACAAGGAAATTAAATTATGCTTCCTAAACCAATCCGTGACTACCTCATGGTGTAATAGCTAGCGTCATCAATGGTAGCTTACCCTTGAGATCTCGGGTGCGATTCCCAGCTATGCCAAGAATGTCGTGGTCTGGTCTGGTCTGGTACGAGGTCTCGTACGAGGTCTCCCAGCCCAGTGATATGAAATGGATACTTGCTTGATACTGTGGCATAGCAAAAAGTGGTAAGAAACTGGCCACCTTACTGCATGAACATTCTTGCTGTGAACGCCTGTTTTGTGATGCATTTTCAAAGCCAAGGACTGGCACAGTGGCATGCTTAGTCTAGTACGATTAATCCCCCGAGGAATAATCAGCCCACGGAATAGCCCATGCCGAAAAGACACCTCTTATCACTCCCGCTTCGTTTTGCCTGGGACAGTAAGTTACTAAACTTCATCACCCTTTGCAACCTACCTACCTTCTCTCTGCGATGAATTGCGATCTTGTCAAGAAAAACTATTAATAGAATAATAATAATAATATCTTCACATGCATAATGAAACCAAACTGAACGAACGTAACTTTGATGATGATGATGATGATCATCATGATACGCACGCATGGGACAAGAGTTGTAAACCTATTTCCGCGTCATAAGTAAAATCCAATAGTTCAGAGCACTGTCTATAATATTAACAACAAGATGATGTAGGAGCTTACGAACGTTCCGCACATCGCACCTATTGTTATGGTTCTGTCCCAAATGAGGGTGAAAGCTATCTTGTTCCTCTGTATGGTCATGTAGGTTGTACGTTCTGGCATTTATTGCTTGTGACTGCTGTACTTGGTAGACTCGCAATATTTCCTTCCAGTGAAATCATTGGGCTCTGTTAAGTTTTGAAGACTGGCATCGTGAGAGGGATTTGCCCGGTGCAACTGCGCCTGTGTCCATGAGGGTAGGGTACCTGGATGATTGAGGTCACTGTAGGGGTATGAATTGGAATAATAAATAGTAGTGTTGTTGAGCTTTATGGTGCATTTACAGTTAATATATGAAGGGTGCCAAGGAAGAACCAACATAGTCACAAAAGTGACATTATAATAGGCTATATGTATTTTTTTTAAGGAGTATGCATTTGCTTACTATTTTAGGCCAGTCATTGGGCAAATTCATGTTACAATTAACAATAACGCTGAAAGAGCTAAAAAAAATTGCAAACGCTGTCTGTACCTTGCACAGGCTAGTAATAATTGAGGTCCAAACGTCTTCGTTTTATTTTCCTGTTTTCATCAACTTATAAAACGAAAAGTTTGAAACTTTTCATTTCATCCCACTGTTACCTACTTAATTATGGTACTTAATTAATTGTTGGACTGCGTTATTTTCCCGGAAGTTTGTGGTAAGAAATCTTTGTTTCCAAATGAAACTAGAGTACGTATAAGTTGTAAACAAAAATATGTGTTTTTCCGATACAATTCTTAACACAGTCGGACTGTACTCAATAAACTAAATGTAAATGACGAAACCATCATCTGTTGAAACCTATGAGGGGTATGTGCCGCTTTTTACTCTGGTTAGGTTTTCCTTCGACTGGGGAAGAGAAGTTTCCTGATCATGTCGAAACCTGTCCTGATCTGATAAAACAAGCTGCAAGGATCTTAAAACAGCCCTGCCGATGTAATAGGCCCCGTAAAGCGCACTCCAGGATTTCCGACGCAGAGCTTCTTCAGCTGGCAATAAAATAGTGCCAAACCAACATTAGAATATTAGCAATAGATGCCAAACTTTGTTAACTGTAAACTGCTTGAAAATAAACCCGGGCTCTTTAAATCAAAGAATGTAACAATAGTTGTGTTGATACAAACATGTCTGACCACCTCGTGGTGTAGTGGCTAACATTTTAGACTGTCAGTCCTGAGGTCCGGGTTAGATTTCCAGCTCTGCCAAGAATATTCTGACTTGGGGCTGGAAAGGGGTACACCGAGCCTCGTGAGACAAAACTGAGAAGAGGAGAGTTCGATTGTTACCTCGATCATTCTAGAAGTGGATTTCCGTGGTTTCCAACTTCTACTCCAGACAAATGCCGGGATGGTTCTTAACGTAAGATCACGGTCGCCTCCTTTCCAATCATTGCCTCAAATACTACTACAGATATCACAAGAACACAATTATCAGACAAATTCTATGCAAACCGAAGTACAATAAGCTGTCAGGGGCCGATAACCTAGATGTTAGGCTCCTTAAAATAACAATTATCATCATCATCCTATCGTCCTATTACCTTACCAACTGGTATCGCAAAAATTGTGGAAAAGAACATGTATAGGAGACTGATAATATTTTTTTTTCTATAAAACTTATCAAACTCACAACATGGATTTAGAACGGAAAAATCTACACAGACAGCAATTTATGAATGTATTAATAGTATACTGAAATTAATTGACAATAAGGAACATGTAACTGGCCTATTCTTGGATTTATCGAAAGCATTTGATGTTGTTGACCATAAAATCCTCCTTACAAAACTAAATCAATATGGTATTAGAGGTCTAGCTAATAAATGGATAGAGTCTTACTTAACAAGGCGTAAACAAATAGTAAGCATGAGACACAAGGATGATGGAACCAAATTACTTTATGAAACATTGTCCAATGAGGGAATTATTAAATTTGGAGTACCCCAGGGATCGGTTTTGGGCCCACTACTCTTCCTTCTATATATCATTGATATGACACAGAACGTTCATTCACATAAGGAAATTTTGTTTGCGGACGATACAACACTCGTAATAAAAGGTGAAACTAAACAGGTCTTACAGCAGTCTGCTGACTCCGTTACAGGAGAGTTAACCAAATGGTCACAAGATAATCTCCTCATAATAAACTATAAAAAACAGTGTGTCTAAATTTCCACACCATACAGAATAGGAATCCTGCGAAGCCCAATATAACATTAAATGATCATCAAATAGAAAATAAATCAGAAACAAAGTTTTTAGGACTATGGATAAAACATGACTTGAAATGGAAAAAACATATACAATATCTGAATACTAAACTGAACTCGATGTGCTTTGCGTTACGTATTTTGAAAACCTGCACTAGCATGCACACATTAAGAAATTCTTATTTTGCTTATTTCCATTCATACTTATGATATGGGGTCATATTTTGGGGTATGTCGCCCGATGTACTAAGCACGTTTAGGATACAAAAGAGGGCGATTAGAATTATGGCAAATGTAAACACTAGAGAATCATGTAGACCTCTGTTTAAAGATTTAAACATTCTCCCTCTGCCCTGTATATATATCTTTGTAAGTATTATGTTTTGTAAAAAGAATTTAATGAATGAGGATGTTTTTCTTAAAACAAACAATGATGTTCATAGGCATAACACAAGACAAAATCAAAACATTCATATTTCACACACACACACACACACAAGCATATTTCAAAAAGGAACTTATCACACGGGAGTTAAATTATACAATAAACTACCCCAGTATATAAAATATAAAACTTGCCCCAAAAATAAAAACCTTTGACAGAATGTTGAAAGCTTATCTGCAGTGCCATTGTTTTTACTCTGTAGTTGAATATCTTAGTGTATAGAAACGATGAAATCTATAATTATATTTTACTTTTCTATTTTAATTGTAATACCTAGCTGTAAGTTGTTGTATTTATAGAATTAAGTTTTCATATTATGATAATAAAATAAGGTGTAAATAGTTGTCCAATAAGATTGTATCTCTTAAGATCTGTTATTATAATAAGTTATGAATAGTTATAGTATTAGTATTACTGTATATACCTATTAGTACTTTTATTTTATAGTTGTAAATTCTGACGTGTCCTATATCAAAAATGTATTGTATACATGTATTTGATCAAATGGAATTAATAAAACTATCTATCTATCTATCATTACAATAGGCTGATATACCACGATGTCAAAGCCCCTAAAATGAAGCAACTAACATACAGTGGGAGACATAAGTATTCATACAGACGGATATCGACACGAAATTACTAGTCTTATGTACACATCGTTCAGATCAAAAAACCATAATGGAGATGCTTCATCACGTAACATCGTAACGAACACAACGTGAATAAATGGAAAAACTTTGTAAATAATAGCGAATTACTTCATTAGTCTGGATTATCCCAGTGACATCAGTATTCATACAGCTGGTTTGTCTTTCAAATATACAAGCAGGGGATACTTCCCTCTCCCTACTCAGTGCCCAGCAGTTGTTGACTAGAAGTCGATGAGTGTGCACAGCTCCGGTAGAATATGGTGGTATTGTTATCGAAATGGGGCGCAAGACCAAGGAAACTACTGTTGCTGAGAAGGAGATCATGGTACGGCTTCATAATCAAAATAAAGTCATATTCTGAAATCGCAATTGTAGTATGTAAAGGCCGTGCTACTGTCCAAAGTGTCATACAGCGATTTAAAATAAACAGAATCCTTGTAAACAGCAAAAGATCACACCGACCATACAAACTGACGATTCGAGAACGGAGGATGGTAGTGAAAACGGTCATGAAAAATCCGAAGATAAGTGCGACAGAAATAAAAGCCCATGTGGAAGAATATTATGATACACAAGTCACAAGTAGAACCATCAGAAGAATCCTTCATCGCGCGGAGTATAAAGCTAGGGTCCCCAGGAAGAAACCCTACGTTAGTAAGAAAAATCAAGTAGCCAGATTGGAGTTTGCCAATGAGTGCGTAGGAAAAGATAATGGATTTTGGGACAGAGTTTTATTTAGTGACGAAAGTAAATTTAATATTTTTCATAATGATGGACGAGTGTAGGTCTGGAGAAAGCCTAATAATACTGAGCTGGACATCAACAATCTGCAGGCTACTGTGAAACATGTAGGAGGTGGAGTAATGGTATGGGGGCTGCATGGCAGCTTCAGGGGTAGGAGAACTAGTTTTCATTGACGGAGCTACCTGAATATACTGAAGCAAAATTTGCAGAAGAGTGCCAGCACACTGGGGACAATTTTTATTTGCAGCAAGATAATGATCCCATACTGCGGAATTTGTCCGTCTCTGGCTGCTCTATCATACACTACACACCCTGAAAACCCCAGCTCTGTCGGTCCTCAATCCAATCGAGCGTTTGTGGAACGAACTGGGGAAGAGAGTAAGGAAACAAGACATTACCAGCAACCAAAGGTTAAAGGAATTGTTGTTACAAGAATGGAATGCAATTGGTACAGAGATAACAAGGAAATTGGTATATTCCATGCCAAAGCGGCTTATAAAAGTCATCCATAATGAAGGACTGCATACCAAACATTAAAACGATTTTGTGTCGGTGTTACAATGTTCTTGTATGAACACTTATGTCCTACGTAAAAATATTTCAATGGGTTGTATTGTTTTGTTGTGCAAGGATCCATTTTGTGATGATTTTCTGTATGTATATGTTTCAGTCGAGATGTTAATAAACAGATGGTAATTACTTAATTACGTTCTCTTGTATAATTAATTCTGAGAAACAGTTGTTTCCATATCAACCCATCTGTATGAATACTTACGTCCCCCCACTGTAAGTACCAAACTATGTTAACGCTGCTTGAAGAGCTCTCTTTACAACTGATCCTGCTGGTTGCATTATCAGCTAAAGATTCACAGCGCCAGGACTCCTTGCGTGTATTTAACGGGCTCCATTACAGCAATTGAAGAACCTTTCACTTCGTAGAATAGGGACAGATGACCTAGATGTTTCACTTCTTAAAACAACTATCACCATCACCCAGTTCATAGGGGCAGCTCGTAGTTCGTATATGGGTTTATGTTTATAATATGTATATCTCAGAAGTGCCAACTATTACGGATTTCACTTCACGATTACGGCATTACGGTCCGTGGGGAAACGGTTACGGAAGAATTACATTATTACCAAAGAAAAGCATTCCACGAAGGAAAGAAAAGGTGGTGTCAATCCCTTCGAGCATTACTTCCTACAGTAGTTTCATTGTTCACAATTATAGACTCGCCTTCGCCGAAACATCGCGGTAGCCTACCTACTCCTGTCATTTACTTGCGCTCGCCAAAGCCTCACCGGGTGGCACTTACTACCGCTATGTACTCGTGCTAGCCAAAGCATGGCGGTTCGATACCTACTTCCGCTATTTACTTTCGCTCGTCAAAGCATCGCGGTATGACACCTATTCTCACTATTTATTCGCGCTCGCCAAAACCTCGCCCTTAAGCCCGGTTTTGAAAATGAATGAAAATCCACAGCCTGCTTCCAGTCTCCGACCGGGTCAGGAATGGAATGAATGAAGCCCCCATCTAGCGGCGAGGATATGAACTGTGCCGGCTGCCGAGGCCTGATGCACTCCTCTGGGGCAATGATTAAATGAATGACAGATGAAATGAAATGATAGTGGAGAGTGTTGCTGGAATGATAAAGCCTGGTTTTAAATGTTCCTATTTTAGCACTTGTGTACGTTTTTTCGAATTTTAAATGTCATTTGAAGGCTAAATTTTTATAATTTCTTTATTGTTTTGATTGGGTTTCAGTTATTTTTTAATCTGTTTTAAATTCTTAACAGTGACTTGTCTAGGCTACATGCAGCCTTTTCTTCGTTTTTCAGGGTCAAATCTGTGTCCTGTTCAACTCGTAGAGCATACATCTCGCGTAAAAAACAACTCATCTCTAACGTGTTCTCCGGTTGTTCTTGTTGATTCTTATAAGGATTTTGCGACATCGTGGTCATGTAACTCCATATCTTTTTGTGTATGTAATTTATCTGATAACCTGTGTTACTGTGATAGCTATAATATGTGTGTATTTGCAATGGGGGCTACGATTGAATAGGTGGCAGCCGTGGCCTTAAGTTAGGCATTTGCCTGGAGTAGAAGACTAGGTCTGCCGCTGTCACGAAAATATGGAAGTCTCCACTTCGCACTTCTGCATGGGCCTCCATGGTCTACAGACCATAGAAGGTAGTTCTTTAGTGGTTATAAAATTCATGTGTTATGCACTAGATTTTTGTATTAAACGTTCATGGTTGTTCCAGACATTCCCCCCCCCCCCCTTCTCTGTCTGTGAGGTAGTCAGCCCAGAGGCTGGTTGTATCCTCAAAAAGTACCGCCATAGGCAGCACTATAATGAGGCGTACTAGGGAAGATGAGGAGTGAGGTAGTTTGTCATTGCTTTCCTCACCGAGTTAGAACAATAGCACTGACCCTATGAGTATAACCTTTCACAGAACATACAGGCACTAGTTGTGCCCTGAGACCATTACTCAGCCCCACCCATACCTCGGTAGCTTCCATACAATCACAGCCATGAATAACACTGAGACATCGGTGGTAAGCCACATTTTACTCTAGCCTGTGCCAACAAGCAAATGCAAAGAGATGGTAAACATGCAGAAAAAGAATTAGTTGACATATTCACTTCGAAAGACTTGACTGACTCAGGTCATACCTGTCGTGTCCATCCCCCCCAGGGGCTCACATCTAGTGGGACGTGGGTTGGCGACCACGGGACCCCAGCTGAGTCCGGCATTGCTTCCACTTGCTTGTGCCTGGCTCCTCTGTCTTCTTTCCTGTCGACCTCCCTTGCTCAACTCTTGTTCTTTTCCGACCTCGACGGTATTAGGGTATCCGAGGCCTAGGGAGTCTTTCACTTTCCCGCCTTAATTGGCCCTTGTCTCATCTTTCCTGATCCCTACTTCGAGGTCAGACCTCTTGTTTTCTCTTTAAGATTCCCGAACTGTATTTTGTTAATTGGCTCCCCGTCTATCTAATTTCCATTTAGCGCTTTTTTTTTTCATCTACACCCCATTTTGTAGGTGTTTTCAGTCTACGTTGCATTTTGTAAGTCTTTTCGATCTACAGTAAATTGCATTTTGCGAGTGTTTTCAACCTCAATTGCATTTTGTAAGGATTGACAATCTAAATTGATTCTTAGCAAGTCTTTCAATATAGGGGATGGGACTTTTGTGAGTATTTTGAATTTCAATTGCATTTTCAACCTAAACAGTTTTTTTCAAGTATTTTCAATCTAAATTGCAATTCGTATGGTGGGCATTTTGCAAGTATTTTGATTCCCAATTGCATTTTGTGTGTATTTTGAATCTAAATTGCATTTTGTAAAGTATTTTCAACTAAATTGCATTTTGTAAGTATTCTCCATCCAATTGAGTAGTTTGAATCTACCGTGCATTTAAGCATTTTGAATTTCAATTGCATTTTGTAAGTATTTTGAATTTCAATTGCATTTTGTACGTATTTTCAATCTCATTTGCATTTTGTAAGTATTTTGAATTTATCTTGCATTTTGTAAATATAGTATTTCGACTTTACATTGCATTTTGTACGTATTTTGAATCTATCCCACATTTTGTGCGATTTTTTCAATCTATTCCTTTTGTGAGTATTTTCGTTCTAAATTCCCTTCTGTAAGTATTACCGCTCTCCATTTTGTGAGTAGTTTCAATCTGAGTTCCTTTTTGTAAGTATTTTCCTTCTCACTTAATTTTCGTTCTGGTTTCCACTTCATTGTCATTTTCGGTATCACCCAGACCATTAACGGCCGATAACCTAGATGTTAGGCCCCTTAAAACAACAATTATCTTTATCTTCATCTGGTCGTGTCCAAGCTTGCGGGATCGAATTCCGACGCAGTCAGTTGGCATTTGAGTGCTTATATTCGGGAGGCCCGTGTCGGTAGATTTACAGGCACGTTCCAAATCCCTTTCAGGGCTAATTCCAGCACACCGGTGTCTCTAGAGCCGCAGTAGTTAAAGGGACGTAAAACTATTCTTATTATTGTTTTTTCTTCCTCGAGATATGCAGTGCCACGGTCCTTTTGCCAGCGGAAACACGGCGAATACCGGCATACCAGCAGTATTCGACTCCTGCTTTTGATTTTCATTGTTACCGTGGAGAAAGTTCCTTGCTACTTCGAGCAACCATCTTATTAATGAGAACGTGGAACGTTGGCAGTGGCACGCCATTGCGGAAAGGAACGTGCCCGGATGTTGTGCAATCTTGATTCTGAAGCGTCCTCGCTGCGTAGTCGATGTTGTTTTGTTGCTTACATTTACGATGCGATGTCTTTCCAATTTCAGACTTACTAGGCTACAATTATATTCTTACTCAAAACAGGCGAATGTTTCAATTGACTGTTTCGGAAAGTAAATTTAGGCTTAACATGAGATTACCAAATTGTGTTGAAGGATGCATAGAACATCCTTTGGTCCTTTCGGAAGCCTACAATTATGCTAAATGGCAATGGGAAGGTTAAAAAAAAAGGAAGGAAGATTGCAGTTTTACGTGACCGTGAATCTTGTGATTATGAGCCACGGGACCTCCTTTTTACGTGGAATCCGAACCACAGGACATGGCATTTCACTTCGAAAATCTCACATGCATTGACCGGGAATCGAACCCGGACCGCCTTGGTGAGAGACATACAGCTAGACCGCTGAGCCACCACGCCCCTAATGGGAAGGTTAACTCGACACAACGTTTAAATAATCTTTTTTAAAGAAGTTTAAAAACAAAGAAAAACAATACCGCAGAGCCGTGGAGAACGGCAACGGGCCTTGAGACTGGAGTCTCCCGTGCCCACGTTCTGTAATATTACCAGTGGCGTGCGCATGATTTCTTTCGGGGGAAGTGGGGCGTCATTCATAGTTGTGTATTTCGATTATTCTTAAAAACAATAATTAAATAATCATTAATACGGTTCGAATTATATTTTCAAGCGATACAAACAAAATTGGAAATACTATTGAAAATATGCAAAAATAATTTAATAAAATGGAAAACCTTATCAATATATCTGTTCATTATGGGACAGTTTCTCCCGCCAATCAGAGCTCAAGAAACAGTTGTTTGACCAATTAGGTAAGGATAGCATCGCACCTTAGCTGAGTTCCAAGGCTTTCTAATTTAAATTTCACTGCGTGGCCTAATGTCATAGTGGGGTAATCGAGGAGGCCATGGTCAAATACAAGGTATTCTCTGCGTCTCATGCGCTCTGTTCAATACATAAAACTGGCGAAATCTCGACAAATGTTTATAAATATTTATGTTCGAACATAAAATAGTTATAATAATTATCGTCGAACATAAACAGCCATATGCAACTCGCCTATAATGGTAATTAAGACACTCGTATGGAAATTATAAAACTCGCATACGCTCGTTTTATAAACATACTAGTGTCTTAATTATTGCCATTATATGCTCGTTGCATAATGTACTATAATAAAATCCATGGCAGTTAATACAAGTATTTCTGTGAAGAACTAAATAGCCTCTTTTCATATGTTCTAACACTATTTTCCATTCAAAAACTCTCCAGTCCTATTAAATGGATTTTGTATGTGATGGACTAAATAGCTTCTGGTGGGCTACATGACCTTGGTTTACATTGTGATGAAGTATACAGCAACAATTTTAAACTCCTATCTCGATACCAAAACGTTGTAGCCATTTTAGACTCGAAGCATATTATTAGTAGTGCTTACCCTGTCTTAAATCGTAGCTTTCCTCGTTACTCTTGTTAATGCTCATAAACACACTTCCAGCACTGGAAAATGTGTGCAATGTTACATGATGAGCCTTATATGCAATACATGAATAAAATAACAAGGAATTGTGTACGGTACCAGACTATTAGTTCATGGTTCTGGTATATCAACTTATCAAGAGGACCGGTTTAGAAGAACATACACAACAAAATCCTTAAAGATTTGCTGGAGCTTATTGGCCGTGATAGCTACTGTCGACCAAAATATTATGTGCACTCGAGTTTGAAGGTTGTTTGTGAAGTAACGAATAGACCTGCATACTATCCAATAACATCATTTTCGTCGTTCTATTTTATGTTAGTTCATGTAGGTTTGGATTTTTTAATTTTATTTTTTATTTTTTATCGCAGTTGGAACACACAAAGCGCCCGTTTTTGAGCGTGTTTCAACCATGCGTCACATTTAAGAATTACCTCTCAAACCCGTCATCAGATCGAATCCAAATTTTAACACAATATACACACATCAAAAAAAGTTTTGCATCACCTCGGTTCCAAGAGTTCCGGAACCGTTAAATACAAAGGGAATAGAGATCAACACAAACAACATTTCAGCTTGTTTTATTGCTCATGAGACCCACACATTGCATGTTGTACCATCATACAGCTAGACTTTCAGCATTTGTGGTCCAGATTGCAGTACACACCACTACCTCTAATACCCAGTAGCACGTCCTCTTGCATTGATGCATGCCTGTATTCGCCGTGGCATACTATCCACAAGTTCATCAAGACACTGTTGGTCCAAATTGTCCCACTCCTCAACGACAATTCGGCGTAAATCTCTCAGAGTGGTTGGTGGGTCAAGACGTCCATAAACAGCCCTTTTCAACATATCCCAGGCATGTTCGATAGGGTTCATGTCTGGCGAACATGCTGGCCACTGTAGTCGAGCGATGTCGTTATCTTGAAGGAACGCATTCACAAGATGTGCACGATGAGGTCGAGAATTGTCGTCCATGAAGACAAATGCCTCTCCAATATTCTGCCGATATGGTTGCACTATGGGTCGGAGGATGTCATTCAGGTATCGTAAAGCCGTTTCGGAGCCTTCCATGACCACCAGTGGCGTACGTCGGCCCCACATAATGCCACCCCAAAACATCAGGGAACCACCACCTTGCTGCACTCGCTGGACAGTGTGTCTAAGACGTTCAGCCTGACCAGGGTGCCTCCAAACACGTCTCCGACGATTGTCTGGTTGAAGGCATATGCGACACTCATCGGTGAAGAGAACGTGATGCCAATTCCGTGGGGTCCATTCAGCATGTTGTTGGGCCCATCTGTACCGCGCTGCATGGTGTCGGGGTTGCAAAGCTGGACCTCGCCATGGACGTCGGGAGTGAAGTTGCGCATCATGCAGCCTATTGCGCACAGTTTGAGTTGAAACACGACGTCCTGTGGCTGAACGAAACGCATTATTCAACATGGTGGCATTGCTGTCAGGGTTCCTCCGAGCGGCAATCCGTAAGTAGCGGTCATCCACTACAGTAGTAGCCCTTGGGCGGCCTGAGCGAGGCCTGTCATCGACAGTTCCTGTATCTCTGTACCTCCTCCATGTCCGAACAACATCGCTTTGGTTCACTCTGAGACGCCTGGAAACTTCCCTTGTTGAGAGCCCTTCTTGACACAAAGTAACAATGCGGACGCGATCGAACTGCGGTATTGACCTTCTAGGCATGGTAGAACTACAGACAACATGAGCAGCGTACCTTCGTCCTGGTGGAATGACTGGAACTGATCGGCTGTCGTACCCCCTCCGTCTAATAGGCCCTGCTCATGCATGGTTGTTTACATCTTTGAGCAGTTTTAGTGACATCTATGAACAGTCAAAGGGACTGTATCTTGGATACAATATACACAGTCAACGTCTATATGCCGGAGATCTGGGAACCGAGGTGATGCAAAACTTTTTTTGATGTGTGTACATTGGAATGTTATATAACTGGTTTATTAATTTCAAAAGCCTCCGTGGCTTAGGCGGCAGCATGCCAGCCTCTCACCGCTGGGTCCGTGGTTCAAATCCCGGTCACTCCATGTGAGATCTGTGCTGGACAAAACGGAGGCAGACAGGTTTTTCTCCGGGTACTCCGTTTTTCCCTGTCACAATTTCATTCCAGCAACACTCTCCACTATCATTTCATCTGTCATTCATTTAATCATTGCCCCAGAGGAGTGCGACAGGCTTCGGCAACCAGCACACTTCATATCCTTCCCGCTAGATGGGGGGGGGCTTCATTCATTCCATTCCTGACCCGGTCGGTGACTGGAAGCAGGCTGTGGATTTTCATTAATTTCAAAATTTTGTGTGTCCAAGAAACAAGTTGTTATCATTTGTGTAAGGTAACTTTTTCTCGACTCGGGGTCGTTGGAAAATGTAGTTCTTAGTCGCGTTGTAATCCTTATACATGAAATAGTTATGCTGTATGACTGTGAAATACATAAATTAATTCAATACAGCTTTCCCCGGAGCGGCTAGCTGGTAAACCATATCTTATTTCCCCGTACAAATACAAACCGATATAAAATGATTGAATTAATTGACGTATTTCACAGTCGTGCAGCATAACGTTTCGATGTATAAGGATTACAACTGGACCAAGAACTACACTTTTCAATGACCCCGAGCCGAGAAAAAGTTGGACACACAATATTAAATATTAATATTTATACAATGTCCGGGCATATAAAGAGCTAGATGATTTTGCAAAGGAAACTAGACTTTATAATTTAATATTAACGAAATTGTTAATTTTCAAGCATTTGTACATATGTCTCTTATTAGGCCTTATGATTAGCTTTTCGGCATATATATTGAAAAGTGTTCGTGACATACAGCAACCCTGTCTCACACCTCTTCCAATACCCACAGCTCCAGAGTCATCCACAACCAGCATTAACCGTCCCTGTATTGACCGACCAAGTGCAACAGGCATGGAACTCCATCCCACAAGCTGACATCCGGCACCTGTACGACACCATGCATGCACTTTTGCATGCCTGTATTCAACAGTCTGGCGATTATACCGGTTATTAATGGACCAGCTTGGCACATTTGTGATGGATTTTCTCATGTGGTCGTTAACCTGTTGTCTAGTACCTTTAATCAATTAAATATGGTTTTTTTTTCAGCCAGTGTATTTAAAATTTTGTAAAAGAATCATCGGTCATAATTTCAGTACAGTCTGTTCTGTTTCCATTGAATCCAAGCAGCAAATGATCTCTCGACCTGACTTGCGGCATAATGGTGAATTAACCACCGGTGACAGAACTGTTGCTATGTGATGGAAAATAAAAATTCTACACCTAATTTGTTGTTGCATAAGAAAAGTAAAACCTTATCATACTTTTATAAAACTAAACTACAGATGGTTTTATTAAGGAGCATTATTCAACATTTGGGGGAGGAGGAGGATGATTGGTTCCCACAAAGTTCCTGACAGGAAGTAACACATAAATAGGTGACACAAAAGATTGCTGGGATTAACAGATAGGAGTAATGGTAGGAGTATACTTCTTAGTTAAGATTCAGCATGTTGGATGAGGGTGCTTGTATATTTCTGCTTAGAATGTCAGGGCCATTTGATACAAATGACGTAGAGAAAAAGTAAAATCCTGGGTTACAAAGTGGGAGGTGTAAGGGTGGAAATAGCGAAGGTTCTTTGTTCACTCCCAATGGTTGGCTTACAAGCTAAACAGAATGCTGAAGGGCACAAAGTTTAAAAAAGTTAATGTGTGTCGATACCGTATATAAATGTTCATACATGGAATACTCATCAATTGAACAATGAAGGTAATCAATTCCAGGATATTGCTAGTTCCTAAGCATTTATTTCACTTATCATATTTTGTGGCATAATCTACATTGTTCTTGGCAGTGTGCTACAAAGGTGAGTAAGGAATGCACTCTGTAACACAGTTTATGTTAGGCTGCATGTGAAACTCTGGACAGACACTTTAATATCCCAGAATTCACCAAGTTACAGGGATGGTATAACATCAAATTTATCATACTTTACTTATTTAGTCAGTGATGCTGTGTCAAAAGTCACGACTTCTTGTGTGCATGTGCAAGTGAAAACTTTTATACTAGCATCAGAAGAGAACCTGAGCTGCATTCTCTAGGTTGCTTCATAACATACAGAATAGTGAGTTAGCAAATTTTCTTCAGACTTCATTCATGTAAAATCTGTCAAATTGCAGAATTGTTTAAGTAGGGGAAAACGGTTCTTCCCCTTATATCTGCAAGTAGATAAGGCAACATGTAATACTGTTATTTGCAGGAAATGCTATACAAAGCATCCTGAGAGTTTGCTACCAGATCAGTTGTAAAGACACTGTAGAATGGTTAATTTTGTTACTTAGGTTCGAGGGTAGACTAACAACTGGTTTTATTACATACAATGTTTAGGGGCTACATGACCACAAATGCCCTTAAATGAATCGACAGCATACAATGGCACATATTGCCTACAGCAAGTAAATCCACACCTGCGTATTGCGATATTATCTCATGGTTTCTAACTGCATCGGGAGGCTACCATGGATGGTTTTGTCCAATGCTCTTACAGTGTTCAAATGTGACAGCTTCAAATCCGTAGATTTACAGACAGGGCTCCGTTCCAGCACCCGAGTATGTAGAACAGGTTAAATTTAGAGATACGGTATGGTTGCTTCCATAGGCCATGAGCATATACACTGCTCACAAAAAAGAAACATATCAAACTTTTGGTCGTCTGTAATACTTAGTGGGCCTTCATCTTGCAGGCGTAGATTATACTGACCCTAAACATGTTTCTTTATTTGTACAGAAACCAAAAATGAACAAATAATACCCACATGGTTATGCTCGATTGTCCCAGACAGACACAGTGGTCCAAAACCAAAAGTCACGGCACTTGAATGCTACTGAAACTTACACTGAAATATTTTCAGTACTCTTGTGTTCCCACCTCTGGTTCGTAGCACAGCAGCACACTGGCATGGCATGCTTCTGATTAGCCTCTGGACGGCATCCTGGGGCATGGCTCCTCACTCTTCTAATAATGCTGCTGTCAGCTCCTGGAGTGTTGCGGTTGCTTTGGGCAATTCTGGATACGCCTACCAGGTTGATCCCACAGATGCTAGATACAATTGAGGTGGGGGCTACTTGCGGGCCAGTCCATTACTTGAAATCCAGTAGCTGCAAGGAAGTCCATGGTGGCCCTAGCAGAATATGCAGTGGCTCCATCATGCAGTAATGTGAAATTTTGCCCGATGTTGTCTGCGATGGGTAGTACATGATTCTCCAGAACTTCCTCAATGTAGCACACAGCTGTCAATCGCCCCTGAATAACTACAAGGTCACTATTGGCTCCCCAAACCATCACTGATCCGCCAGTCTAAACGACTGTTTCCAGCATGTTGCATGGCAAATTTCGTTCACCTTGACGTCGCCAGGCTCGTCTGACAGAGAAAGATGGAATCTGGATTTATCGGCAAAGAATACTGGCGTCCAGTGTCGGAGCTGCCAGTTGACATGCTGTTGTGCAAACTGCAGACGGCATCTTTGGTGATGAGGGATCAATCGGGGCACTTTAAGCGGTCTCCGGGAATTGAGCTGACCTTCCCTTAGTCTATTGCGGACAGTCTGTGTACTGAGGCCAGTCCAATGTGCATTAATTAGCTCACCTTGTAGGTTCCAGGCTGTACTGCGGCGATTTCGGAGGGCCTGTAAACTAAAAAATCGGTCCTCAGCTGGCGTTGTTTTCAGTTTTCTCCCTGAACCATATCAGCGTTTGACAGTGTGTAACTCTTGATATCACTGCCACCACCTGCAGATGATTGGTTGAGACATTTTGAGCCGCTCTGCCACATAACGCTGATTGCATCCTTCCTGCAAGAGGGTTACTGCACGCATGATTTGTTCTGATGGTAAATGCCTTCCCATGTCTTGTGCTCAAACCTGCCTGTGCTGCTTACCAATACGACAGCTCACACATCACTGACAGACCATGCCGTACGTCACAAACCACTGCTGTTTTGGGTGCGGTCACAACTATAACTGCTATGACTGGAGGGTTATATCCTTGACTTCAATATTCCACCATATTAATGTCATCGAGTGATAAAACAAACACTCCTGCAGAGTACCATGGATGTGAAACAGCATGTGTGTACGCTAGTTAATACCAAAGTGGTGATACTTTTTATTTTATTTTAATTTGAGCAGTGCAGAAGTTTATATGTGAACCATGTGTAATTTGTGAACAATGCAATGAGGCCACAACTGATCATTTACCTTGTAAACCCAGCTTATGCCAGAATTTATTGGGATCTGCCTTATAAACCACTAGTAGAAACAATTATTTTATTTTTATATGCAGCAGTCCAAGCTGGGTTGGCTAGCGGAAAGTGTGCACACGCCTGGCCAGTGGCCCCTCTCCAACAAAATGCTCACCCCTTATTTTACTCCTAGAACATCTTGATTATACCAAGTTTCACTGGAATCTGTTCATTGTATCACAAGTTAACCTCTTCATTTTTGGGACATTCTCATGGCCACCAGGGTGATTCTTTTATACCAAGATAAAAATGTGTGTGCACTAATATTAAGGTATTAATATTGTTTCACAATCGGAGGAGCATGATGCGACAATGGCTTAGCTATTAACCCGGTAGGCTAAGGCTTGAATCGTGGTAACTGCGGAATGGAATTTCTACTCGAAAAATAAGGTGCATCAGAGAGAACATCCAGTTTCAATCCCTGGCCAAAACCAAAATGAGGATAATTAACCAAAATGAGTGTAGTTAGCTCCAGCAGCAACCCCAAATAAATAAGTTAGGCTGAAAAGATACTTCTTCATGACATCAAGTTTTGCTTTCTACTTTAGATTCCGCCATGGTCCGTATTGACAAGAGATTATAAAGATAATAGAGATTGTACTATATTGGTTTATAATCACGTTTTGCTGCAATGGTATTACGAGAAATGGGAAACTATACCTTCAGAAAATAGTAGCCTACTTCTTGAATATGTTCAATACATTGTTAGAAAAAAGACATGTTATGAATTGATGCGGCTGCTATGAAGGTGTTATGAAAATAAACAAGGTACGGGCAGACTCCATCTGAGTAGTAATAACTCCTTACCATGTTCGATAGAAATTGTTCCAATCATCTTAGATTCAATTCCTGACTCGACATGGAGGATTTTAATTCTGCTAAAAGAGTTGGAAAGGGGAACACTCAGATCAGAGAGGACAACTGTGCAGAGAAGTGGGTTTGAATTCCACTCTTGGCCATCCCAGATGTGGTTTCTTTGGTTACTCGGATGGCACCTTACGTATGGTCATGGATGTTATTTAAAAAAAAAAAGCAAGCTTGTAGTTTAACGTGACCGTTACTCGAAATCATAAGCCACGGGACCTCCTTTTTACGTGGAATCCGAACCACAGGACATGGCATTTCACTTCGAAAATCTCACATGCATTTTAAGTGTTGGCACCAGCTATACTAGTACAATCCATACAATAAAGCAGGTTATCAGATTACAGAAACATGAAAGTACATAAGTTTTCATGACCATGATATCCCACACCCCAGTATTAAAATAACATACAGTACTTATTTATTTTGGTCCTTGACAAGGTTGATCATTAATGTTCTTCAAATAAGGTTTGTGGCAAGGGAACATGATTGAGATACCGTATCTTGTGTGGACCTATTACACACACAGACGATGACTACGATGATTACGATGACTACAATGACGACGATGATGATTTGGTGGGGATACCCACTTTGTCTCTCTCTGTGTTCCATTACATGATAATATGAAATGTTGCTACGAAGATGAACGAAAGCAGCAAGACCATGAACTCGGCAGATTGAGCAGAAATGGATGTAGGGAACACAAGTTGCACAATTTATTGTGCTTGGTTTCATAAGCGGTTGAAACCTGCATCAATTTGTTTAAAACAAGTACAGGTTAAATAACTAATAGAGGGACTCGGGAAGCTGCATAGTAATAGCTCATCTCTACTGTACTGTTTTGAGAGTTTCAAAACTTGCTATATTGGCTCCATAAGTCATTACGTTTGAACTGGCACTAGTGAGCATGTTTAAATTAGAAAAATATATCTTGGTCATATGAATGTTACTAAATTTTAATTCCAATGATAAGTTTTATCTGCCAACATAGATTAGTATAAAGATTTTTTCCATCCCTCTTTTCACTATGCACATGTACTGCTCGATGGATGGGAACTGGAACCTTATGCACTCACACAAAATTTACAACAGGCTTTAGTTAGCTGCAATGTTCAAGCCAGACTTAAAGAAATTCAAGTAAAGTAATCCAAAAAGTTCTACAGTAAAGGAACCAATCGCTATATTTTTACATTTGAGATGTACACACAAGTGAACCAAAACTTGAATTCATTGTCGCGTAGCATTGACATATGTCTTATTTACTTAAACAGAACTGAACTACGGCGAGCATTGGGCTGGAAATCCGAAGGTCCAGGTTCAAGTTCTGGTTGCATCACACATTTTAACTCTGTTATGGCTTGTACTTCTGTACATGACACAACCTAATAGCTGAAAAAACTGCATTTTATATTCAAACAGTCGTGAGAAATGCATATTATATAGGATATTGCAAAAGATAGAATTTGCTGTTGCGAATGCAAAAATATCTCAAATGACCAAGGACATTGAAAATGTGTTCACCCACAAGAAGATGGACACTGATTGAATCAAAATCAATGGGATTTGCTGTTCTTGCAGTTTAATTGGAGAGGAGCTGACTATTTGACCAAAAGATGGAATTTAGTAGTTAGTAAGAAAATGTAATTTAGGCTGTTGAGAGCAAACTGTGAAGAAGACAATTGGACAAATGAAACCTGTCCCAAGTTGATTTCCTCTATAGGGGTGCCTATGAGCATCTGAATCTATTCATCATCTCTTACCAAAGGAGGCTTCTCCTTTAAAGAGAAAAATATAATAGATGGTATAGAAAATTATATATAGTGATATTGAAATGAGCCACCTGTGCCTGGAGATTTACAGACAGGTTAAAAATCCCCTTGTAGGACAAAATTCCACCACCTCTGCATGTCCAGAACTACAGTAGTTTAGGGAATAGGGAGTCAAATTGGATTGTTTCAGTCTTCATCTGGTGATGGTGGTGGTGGTTAATTAATTTTAGGTGCTTGGGACATCTTGATAATCTTGTTGGTCTATCTGATTTCGGATATGTAATTTGTCTTGTTACAGACACCTATCAGTATACAGAGTGAGGGAGAACAGCAGATTGATATGCGATCAAGCCAAATAGAAATTGCTGATGATTACACAAAACGCAAGCATGTTTTGCGTGTGAACACTTCTACAGGTTCAGAAGTACTACTTCAGACCGAGGATGCTGAAGATATGAATAATTGGCTCCTGAGCTTGAATGAACACTCTCAACAATCTGAGGTAAGTGTGAACGTATCCAGAATGAATTCCCTACATACGGTATTTCAAATGTTGCTTATGAATGACTACTTGGTAGAATTGGATGGCGTTATGCATTAAACAGCTATCCACCAAAAGCTGGAATAGAGAAAAACGTGATTGAAAGTTTTGACATTTAAACAATCACAAATTCCCTCCTGTTAGCCCAGTTTGATTTTTAAAAGCAAGCGAACCCTTATTTATATGCATTGTTGATAGTTATTGCGAGTTATTGCATTTAAATTACAAAAATACAGCAAACAGTTGAGTTATTAGCAATTGTCACTTAGCTGCTTTATGTTATCTGTGAGTTTAGTTACACATAAAACTCCTAAGCGCCATTTTTGGTGGATAGCTTGTTACGTGATTCTGTCGAACACAATAGTTATGTGTAAAACGACTAAGCACCCTTTTTTGTCTTTTAGCCCTTGATGCAGTTTTATTTTAATGCCAGTTTCTGGACAATTGACGCATAGAATGAGTACTCGTGTGACCTTAATTGCAATTTCATTCTCAATAGTCTAATAGAAATGAGATACATTTGAATACCACAATTAAACTTAAAGTAATGATTATACTAAGTTAACTAATGCTTTAAACATTGGTGTTACATTCCACTTTATGATGTGAATGTTTTTCACACAATAGAAAGTTGACACAGTCTTAGGTTTCATCTTGTATCGAGAAATAGAGTTCACTACCAAAACCCTCGATGTCATCAAAACTGTTTCCATCTGAAAGAAGGCCTTCGTAGAAAACCTTGGCATCGGATGGTATCTCATGCATGAGACACTTTTGAGATCCTGTAATTTTGGCTCCGATATAGCTTTTTCGTTTGACCATATAGCATTAAGGCAAAAACTGAGGTAATTCTGGTCACATTGGCGTGCGTTATTTCTCCTCTTCAAATTGATTGCTTGGCCGTCTATGTCATCGAAAGTAAGTTTCAAAGTCAACAGCCATGGGTTTTCCTTACTTATTTCAATTTCCTGTGTTCTTAGCCAGCTTACTCCTTTGCCATTGGTTTCAATCTTCCTATTTATTATTTGTTTCTCAATGGATGCCGTGCCCACAAAATCTTCTTTTCATTTCTTTCACGATCAGCTTGTTCTTTTTTCGGCAAGTTCTCATTACTTTCTTGTTATCTTTTGGTGTATATAATCTTCAATATCTCCAAAATCATCATCATTGGGCAAATAGCTGTGCCCGGAAACCAGAAATCTCATTGTCCCTTTCTTGGCTTATCAGTCGACTGAGAGTTTTGGTCATTGTATTCTGCATTATCATTGATTCGCTTCTGCAGTACGTTAGCAATTCCATTATATTCAACTCCTGATAACACAGTTGAATGGGGGTCAAATTCATTGTTATTAGTTGGCTGGGAGTTGGAAGTATCAGCTACAGAGTTGATAGGTTCTACACTTGGACCTGCCTCATAAGACAACAGCTGAGCTGCAGTATTATTTTCCGATATACAGTACAGCACATCATAACAACTACTGCCACTAACGGTTTGAAGAGGGGTTAGATCAGCCGAACCAGCTTCTTGTTTAGAGGTAACTGAGCTTGATTCACTGGAGTGGTACAGCACGGTGCTAGTGTCATTACCTTGTATTCAAAATGAAAATCCACAGCCTGCTTCCAGTCTCCGACCGGGTCAGGAATGGAATGAATGAAGCCCCCATCTAGCGGCGAGGATATGGACTGTGCCGGCTGCCGAGGCCTGACGCACTCCTCTGGGGCAATGATTAAATGAATGACAGATGAAATGAAATGATAGCGGAGAGTGTTGCTGGAATGAAATTTTGACAGGGGAAACCGGAGTACCCGGAGAAAAACCTGTCTGCCTCCGTTTTGTCCAGCACAGATCTCACATGGAATGACCGGGATTTGAACCACGGACCCAGCGGTGAGAGGCCGGCATGCTGCCGCCTAAGCCACGGAGGAATATTACCTTGTATTCCCTGTAAGTAAATCAAATAATGCTATGCAATTTACACCTGCCAAATGCATTTAATATAGCAAATAATTGCTAAAGAAATCAATGTTTTTGGACATTGTCTGTAAGGAATATACATTTTGCAACCTACTGCTGTAGTCTATTTGGTAGGGCTTAAGTCGATTCAATGACGTACACATGGTAAATGAATATCAATGATGGCGTTGGATATTGCAAGTAAAATTGAGTTATGTAGTGTTTTACAAATAGGAAGTACTCCTGAATAACTACCTTGCACGCGTGTGAAGTTTCTGAATCATCAGGATTATTCTTTTTCAGCAGCAAAAGAATTTTCTGCGCTCTGATTGTCATAATGCACACACAAACATACACACTCATTGAGTAGGCAGAAAATTCTCCCGCGAGATTAAAGGAGGCAACATAGAACAGAGTATTTGGCGCGTAGCAGATTATAGCGAAACACTAACAATACAGACAAAGTGTGAGAGACAGTGAAATGTCGCTTGGCTGGTTCTTGTAGAACTCAATATAGCGTTTCGAAGAATAGCTTCATAGTTTCGCCTCATAGCCGATTAATGACAAACTCTTAACCTAAGATACAGGAAATGGCGCTTAGACTTTTCTATAAAATTAACAGTTAATATTGAGAAAAATGACATAATAATGTGAAAAGAATGTAGTTCCCGACCACACACACTAGATGGTGCTAATGATTCAATTTCCAAAAATTGGCGCTTAGTCGCATAAGGCATAACGCCGTCCAATTGTCAAGAATCGATAGAAGAAATATACAAAGGATTGAGGTGGGTTAAGACTTCATCAATGGAGGATAAGTCAGTTTTATTTCCCTTACTCTTAAATCGCTCGTAATGCTTCTCTTGCAGTATTCATTCAAATGTCAGTCTGCACTTTGATGTCTTTTATTAAACAGGGTCAGCTGCCACAGGGAAGATGGTAGTATGCCTCTGTATTATCTCATTTCAGTATACAGCGGTTAAAAAGTAGTTTTTTTTTTAAAACTTGAGTAACGGATTGCTCATAATCCTCATATTTCCATGCATAACAATATGAAGCAAAAACATGGTGGAAAATGTGTTTAATAGACATATGTATTAAGTTTATAAAGAGACACCTGTTAATACTAAAATGTTGAATGAAACATGTTTTAAACCTTCCTACTCAAGCAATATTAGACTTTGATAGTAATCCTTCCATAGACTTCTTGCAATAATGGATTTGATTGACAAAAACCAAGCATGTTTTACTACCTAAAAGTACTAGTTGGCACTATATGTTAATCTCACCTCCACCTTCACTTAAATAAGAAGATCAATATTGAGCAAATAATACACATTTATACAGTCGCGGCTCGTGCTGTTGGGGTTGGGGAAGGCTGCAAATGAGCAACAACCTGAAGGTAGTTTGATGTAATTATTTATAGCTAGATAGTAACTGACCAGCTAGCTCAACGAGTAGTGGCAAATGTTGTCTCAATGCATACGATACACATACGTGTCTGCAGGAATTTTGATGGGGAAAATATTTCAGGGTGAGGGGGGGGGAGTCCGGTATATACTACTTGTTGATACATAGATTGTTTCTATTATGCTATTTTAAGAACCGATGGATTTTTAATTTCCTATTGAAACGGATTGACTTGCCTAGTTTTGTAATTCTTAATTTAACCTGCTCCCCATACTAATGAGACCCGATCAGAGGCGGCCTGATTTGCGATTGGACCCTACAATATAACCGCCATTTACCTCCTAAACACTATGTAACCGTTCTGGCCACTCGTCACTGATGATAATAATATCCCACTCTTCTTTCTCTTTACATCATTCCCACATCCTCTTCTGACAACTGTTTTTCTCTGAGGTCCTCCTGTACACAATCCATCCATCTTCGTTGAGGTCTGCCTCACATTCTCACTCCCTGTATTTGCATGTCTAGCATCTTCCTCCCCATGTAGGATTCCTCCCTTCTTCTCACATGCCCGTACCATTGAAGTCTCTTTTCTTGTATCTTCTTAGATATTTCCTCAACCTTCAATGTTCCTCTTATTTTGACATTTTCCACTCTATCACGCTTAATCACTCCACTCATCCACCTGAGCATTTTCATTTCCGTGACGTCAAGCCTGTTTGTGTGCGTTTTGCATTCAGCCCATGTTTCAGAGCCGTACAGCAATGCAGGTCTTACGACAGTTTTATATATTTTCCCCTTAACCACCTGACATTTTCCTCCATTTCATCCATCCTACCTGAATCCTGTGTGACACTTCCACATCCAGATTTCCATCTCCAGTCACCACCGAATCCAGGTATTTGAACTCATCCACTCTATTTAACGTTTCCCCTTGCATTTTGATCTCGCTGTCTTGATCTGTATTGAACCTCATATACTCCATCTTCTTCCTGCTAATCCTGAGTCCTCTGTCTTCCAAGGCTGCCCTCCACTGTTCCAGTTTTTCCTCTATGACATCTTTAGTGGTACTACACAACACAATGTCGTCCGCAAACATCATGCACCAGGGGGCTTGGTCTCTTAATCTACAAGTCATTTTGTCCAGAATTAGGTCAAACAAATATGGACTTAAAGCCGAACCTTGGTCTAAACCTATTTGAACCGGAGTCCAATCTGTAAGTCCAACGCTGCTTCTAACCTGGGTTCCTGCTTCTTTGTACATTTCATGAACCAACTGCACGTACTTCTCTGGGACTCTCTTCGCTCGTAAACATCTCCAGCTCGTAAACATCTCCAGGCTTCTCCCCGGGGCACCCGGTCATATGCTTTCTCTAGGTCCATGAATGCGAAGTGTAATCCCTTCTGTCTTTCACGATACTTTTGCATTACTTGTCTCAGGGCAAACACTGCGTCTGTGGTCCCTTTTCCTGGCATGAAGGCAAATTGTTCCTCACCAATGCTAGTCTCATCCCGGATCCTCTTGTCTATCACTCTTTCCCAGATTTTCATGGTATGGGACATTAACTTAATGCCCCTGTAGTTAGCACAGTCCTGAATATCCCTCTTCTCTTTATATATAGGTACTAAAATATATTCTCTCCATTCTTCAGGTATTGTTTCCTGAGAGTACATTTTTTGCATCAAATCCAGCAACATGTCGATCCCATCTTTCTCCAGATACTTCCACACTTCAACTGGTATTTCATCGGGTCCTGTTGCCCTTCCGTTTTTTATTTTCCTAAGTGCTAATGTTACTTCTTCTCTTCTGATATCCATTGTCAGACCCTGGTGTTGTTCTCCTTCTCCTAAATTTACCCTTGGGTTCTCTTCATTGAGAAGTTTTCCACAGTACTTTCTCCATCTGCACTTGATGACGGAATGGTCCGTTACTAGACCATTTTCATCTTTGATCTGCTTTATTTGGGTGTAGTCCTTCTTGTCTTTATCTCTCGTCTGCGCTATTCTGAAATTTTTTCTTCCACCTTCCGTAGTTTCCAACTCTTCGTACAGCCTTTGACTGTGCTACTACCTTCTTTGCTTCCTTATTACATCTCGTGTTGTTCTCTTTATCCCCTTGTCTACCAGACTTATCCCATAGCTTCTTTGCATCACTTTTGGCTTTCACGATCTTCTGTACCTCCTCATTCCACCACCATGTTTCTTTGTCAGCTAGTGGTTTCTTGCCAGAAGTTCTCCCTAGCATTTCAGTTCCTACCCTCCTTATCAAACTGCTGTTGTGCGCCCACCACTCTTGCACATCATTGCAAAGAACCACTCCATTGAGTACTTCCTCTTTAAACTGGTCCTTCAACGCCTCTTCATTTAATCTCCACCACTTAATTTTTGTCAAGACTGGCACAGGTCTGCCTTTCTTCCTAATCCTCATTTTCCAGTCCATGACTACCATCCTATGCTGTGCTGCCACTGCTTCACCATTAAAAACTTTACAGTTTTGGATTTCCCTTCATTGAGATCTTTTACACCTTAAGAGACAAAACAAGTAAAGAAGTGGGCCTTACAATGAACCCGAAGAAAACTAAGCTGATGACTAATGCGTTAGAAGCCCCAATTAATGTGAACGGAGAAGCACTGGAATATGTTGAAGAATATGTAGCCTATATCTCGGTCAGAACATGTCATTTTCAAGTCGTTCAGGGAAAGAGGTCAAACTAAGAATAGGACAAGCATGGAAGAGCTTTTGGTCCCGAAAGTTTATACTGGCGGACAAGACCAAAAAACTCACTTTAAAGGCTGAAGTTCTGGAAAAATGCGTGATACCGGTGTTACTATATGGTTGCCAAACTTGGGCATTAACATCGAAACAAAGACAAATGATCCAGAGATGTCAACGGAAAATGGAAAGGAAGATACTTCATGTCTCATTGAGAGATAGAATACGGAACGAAGATTTAAGAAGGAGAACCGGCATGAAAGACGCTATGACATCAGCAGACCAGCTCAAATGGAGATGGGGTGGACATGTAGCGAGATTAGATCCTAACCGATGGACGTACAAAATGACGATGTGGGACCCAAGAACAGAAAGACGAAACGTTGGGAGACACAAAATCAGATGGGCAGACTGGTTCGTAAAATGGGGAGGAAAGCAATGGACAAGAACTGCGAAGATGAGGCAGGAGTGGAAAGACCTAGGGAGACTCGCATGCAGTGACCAATAAAACAATGCATCAACTAGAAAGACACCGTTCAGTGGACATACAGCAAAGCGGTACATATCTCTGGTGTGCAATAAAGGCTTCTCACAGAGCGGTGACCTCAAGAAGCACAGCGTTGTTCATACTGGAGTGAAGGAATACACATGTGAGAAGTCATTTGCACGGCGGACAGAGTTAATGGAACATTTTGTCGTTCACTCAAGAAAGAGACCGGATTGTCTGTTTGTTGCGCCCAAAGCAATTCAGCTCGCGCTCTTAATTTGAGGAAACATCGTGTTCACTAGGGAAGAAATAACCTTACTGCATCACCTGTTACAAGGAATTCAAAAGGTTCGACTATCTTGCGAAACACTTGTTAATTCGTTCCGGGACCACATGTGCACAACATAGTGAATGATTTGTGGGATGTTAAAGAACGTGTATAGGTATCTGCATCCAAACTAGATGTTAAAACTCCACCGGTAAGGTTTTGTATTGCATTTTAAAAAGACCTTCTATTTGAAACGGTTCAATATACGTAGATTTTACTGAAGAGTGAAGACTTGGCAGTTTCTGTCATTGTTCAAGTGCTTAGACAGGGTAAGCTTTGTGCTTAGTGGCAATGGGAAGCTCCCAGATATTGGTTGATGGCTATTATGATTTTCGTAATACTAATGGATATTTGAGTCCTTGATATCGCCAGACTCGGAAATGAAGATTGTTGTAGCGAATGTTATACCAGTGTAATATAATTTACTTAATCTTTAATCAGCTGCACATCTATATAGAAGGCCCAATCAGAAAGAATAACCCCGAATGCTCCTCAGGACTTGCTCACCTGATGAGTTAAAACTAAGCAATTCCCTGCAAAGCAGGAGGCCATAGCCCTTACGGGATTTGTAAGGCTATTTATATTATATTATTACACCTTAAGAAGTCAATCTGGCTTTCTCTGGTCCCACTCTTGTAAGTCCTATATTGACCTGTGTTTTTCTCGAACCATGTATTCACAATCGCCAAATCATATGCCATCGCACAATCCCTGATTCTATGTCTTTCATCATTCCTCACTCCTACTCCCCAGCCTCCATGTACTCTTTCGATTGTATCTCGACTCCTTCCGACATGTCCATTTAAGTCACCACTCACTATCAATCTTTCATTCGCTGGTATATCTCCAAGCTCACGATCCATATCTTCCCAGAAGGATATTTTCTCTTCCTCATCGCTACCCACTTGCGGAGCATAAACACACACAATGTTTACCAATTCTCCATCAAGACACAGTTTGTCACTCATTATCCTGTCACTCCTTATCTTAATAATATCCCACTACTCTCATTAAATACCATCAATAAATAAAATATTTGGGGTTCATGGTGGTTAAACACCCTAATGATAATAATAGCAGCAATAAACATTTACACCCAACTACACAAGTGGCCGCTTGAATTAATAAGAACTGATATCTGGTAATAACATACTATATTCTGTTAGAAACACATATAAACACTTTACGAGATCTTCGCCGTATACAGATTTGACTATTGGTTCCCTATCATATTAGCATGGCTACACAAGACATACTTATGGACCCTCGGTGAAACTTGAAGATATGTGGTACTCACTCGTGATGATCTCTGGTAGCTGATGTTTCCTACTTACCCTGGGATTGATTTTCCCAAAGAGTTAGTCCTACTTTTACTCGTTGAATGATTTTGACTATTTCATACGCAGCCCGATTTTAACTACTGATACCTGGTTTGCTTGGCTCACTGTAGCCTGAATTTGATAATCGCATGCATAAGACATTATTACGTGGATTTATGATGTGGAAATGCGGTAACGACTTGTTGGTTCCGACCTCCACTCCGTTGGTTGAAGTTATTGCACTTTCAAGCATAATTCTCTAGTGCTGCAAAATATATATTTCCCACGAACTTGCATACAGGCATCTACCCGAGACACTGTTTATAGCTATTCGAATCTAGTGGACAAGTAGTGTCCACTATAGACTAGCTATAGAATTCAGTAAGAAATTCTACCTGTTGTTGTTGTTTGAGTCTTCAGTCTTTTGACTGGTTTGATGCAGCCCTCCATGCCTCCCTGTCCTGAGCTAATCGTTTCATCTCTACATAGCTACCACACCCTACATCTGAGGCAATCTGTTTAACATATTCTAACCTTGGTCTACCCCTACAGTTCTTGTCCTCGACCCTTCCTTCCATAACTAAGCTTGCTATTCCTGGGTGTCTTGGTATGTGTCCTACCAACCTATCTCTTCTCTTCATTAGCAGTCGCCAGAAACATCTCTCCTCTCCCACTCGTCTTAATATCTCTTTGTTTGTAACCCTATCTACCCATCTGATCTTCATCATTCTCCTGTAACACCACATTTCAAATGCTTCAATTCTCCTCTTTTCTGCTGCACCTATTCAGACTGTACAGTTCCGAGTCCAATGCAATTGCATTATAAGCCCTTATAACAAAAGTTCTCCCTGAGCATTGCTAAGCATATTGCTCCCTAATTAGAAGTTCCACAATGCAAGAAATAACTCAGAGTTCCCAAAAACAGAAGTTGACTTCTCAAAATCAAGAATCGGAACTATCTCCGAAGAGATCACAAAGAAGTGTGCCTCACAGACCGTCAACCATAAGTATAACATCTTCACCCTCATCATGCATCCCATGACTACCGTGACTTCGAATACTCCACTACTTGATTATTAACCAATCACAAATTAATGTACTTTTCAATCGTTGCCTCCCTCGCTACAGCGTTGCCAGCTTGCTTGCTACTTTTCAAGCACTGAACTCCCCATGACTCACCGGGCCAAACCCCAGGTGCTGGGAATAGACTGTTTACTAGGAAGTGTCAACACACTTGAGGTAGCCTTACAAAACTGCTCAATTCCAGCATGCTAGATGATTACTATTGAATATGTTTAAAACCTGACTCGGATCTTGCTATAAACTTATATCTTAAATCTAATTAATTAAAACAATAAATGCAAGACATACGAATAAACACTCCATAAAATCATGACAATTTAGATCATATCATCACAGAAAGAAATATATATGCGATAATTCAGAATCGCATGTCCTGAAATTGAGGATTCGATCCCTTGTCACATTTGTACGGTGACAACTATTGGAAGTGACTGGTCCCGAAGGATACAGGATGTTTGTTTTCCGAATAAGCTAGTTATACTTCAACAAATTTCAAAAAGAAAACTCCTAAGCACTACCAGCTAGAGACTTCATCTGCAACATGATCAGAGTGTGAAACCAAACTTGAGGGATGTAACGGAAACCCACACACATGGCATGGCCGGGTTTCAAACTGAATACTTCCCTTTAGTCTCGGTTGATGGTACTGCTAACCCTGCCACATCATGGTGCTCTCTGGCGAAAGTATTTTAATTATACTTCAAGGGATACAATTTGAGTTGTCAATAACGAATATAACTTATTTGTCTTCTAAGAGTGTTTCTGGTAACTTGTCAGTTAATTGTCCTTCGGAGAGAGAAGGGGGGGGGGGGGGGGGAAGAGAGAGCTTCGAGAGGGCATGTTAAGTCTTCTTGAACCAACTTTTAACATGTTCTACTAAATACAAAAATCCTGTTGGTGTTGGCAAGCCTGGCTTAAGCTCGGGTCACCTGAGCTTTAACAGTTACAATGGAAATGAATGGAGTTTTCTAAACCACTCCTCCCAACCCTGTTACATAGGAAGTAATGAGAAATGTGAGGCGCAGCCTAACAGCACTACTACCCACTGAACATCATATTTTTATCAATAGTTCCAAATATATTTACTGTTGTGGATGAATGGACGGAGTCAAATTTACAAATGTTTCTATTCAATTTAAAGTATAAATACCTTCGTTAAAGAGATATTTATAGAATCTTTCAAGAGAGACTCCGCCTGAGAACCTTTTATCACCAGCCGTGGCTACATTTATACGTACTATATTGTTTTACACTTAATTTTTTCTACCCAAATGAAATACATTACATATCAGTTGATATGTCCACCATTCTCAAAATTATCTCCTTGTACTTGAGGCACTTTTGCCATCGATGTGTCAGTCTCTCCAGACCTTCCTAAGACCATTCTTTCGGAGTACTGCGTACCCATGCCTTGACAGCTGTGTCCAGAGGTTTCTTCATGTTCCCGAACAGGTGATAATCACTTGGTCCCAAGTCGGGAGAGTATGGTGGGTGTGGCAGCACCGTGAATCCCATCAATTGCAGAGGTGATCTCTCGACTAGTGTGGGGGCTGGTATTATGTTGCAGAAGCACACCTTTAGCCCATTTGCCTGGCCGCTTAGTTTGATGGCACGACGTAAGCGCTTAAGGTTTGCCACATATTGCACTGTTAATCGTGGCCCTCAATTCCAGCCAGTCAATGAGGATGATGCCCTTTGTGTCCCAGAACACAGTCGCCATTCTCTTGCCAACCAATAACTGTTCAACATTTCTTTGGTGGTGGACTGCCCCTATGCTTCCATTGCATGGTCGCCGTATTGCGACTGTTGCAGAACTGGACACAGCTGTCAAGGAATGGGTATGCAGTACTCCGAAAGAATGGTTTCCAGAAGGTCGGGAGAGACTGACACAGCGATGGCAAAAGTACATAAAATTAAAAGGAGATTATATACGGAAGGTGGACGTAACAACTGAAGTACCTCAGTTGGGTAGAAAGAAATATAGTGTTAAACAATATAGTACGCCCATCGTATTACCGTATATTTGATACAAGAAATTCCTATAAATAGCTTTTATAAGATCTCGTATACATGTTCAACTATTTTCTTAAATCGTATTGTAAGGACGTTCATTTCTTCTAGACTTGCATATTCTAAATTTGATTTTTTTAGCATTGATTTTTATTTTATTACATAATTTTGCAGAGAAAATGACCATTTTAGTCTATAAGTATTGTTACGGCTGTGAGTTTGTTTCGTCGCCTTGCTGCGTGAGTCACAGTTGCCCTGGACTATGCTCTGCCTCTGTGTATTACCTGCGCCTTACGCAAAGGGATGGTCCAGAATATTCGTGACTCAGCCAGTGATGGAAATCTAGAGAAGCCGTGAATCCTGGACGATTCCAGACGCATTCATCGAGTCACCAGCCTGCTATATAAGTGGCCTCATCAGCGAGGGAGGGACAGTGTTTTTGAGCTTGTGCGTGCTTTTACCTGAGCGACAGTAGTGCGGCAACGTGACGTGCGAAGTTACATAACCCTAGCGAGGCTGATTCTCCAGACAGCGAGGCAGCGTGAATCATTCGGAGGGACTGAGTTTTGAGGAGTGTGTACCTAGGTACTTACCTAGTGCGACAGAGATATTGTGGTGAATTGCGAAACACAGGGGGCTGTTCCCTAGCCAGCGGACAGCGAAGCAGTGTGTAGTGGTGAGTGACTGGCTATCGTAAATAACTGTAGTTTACGTACAAGGCAGAGTTGCAGATATTAATAGCGAGGACAGTAGTGTGAACATAGGCTAAGTTTGGAAGCTATAGTGACTAGTAGTGTCTTATGAAGTGAGGTTCAGTGCTTATTGTGTGGTGTATTTTTTCCTGGCCTGCAATAAAGCTAATATTTTGTTAAATAAACAATTGTGTTGTGCTTTCACCCACGATAATCCAGTTCATGAACTTGCCACTAGGGGTGGCACGTTACAACTGGTGTCAGAAGCCGGATTACGAACTCAAGCACAAAACCTGAAGGTCCTGGTTTCAAAACCCGAGCAGGTCACTTTACCACAGTTAATTTTCCTGTGAGTGCATGCCCTTTACAAGACAAACAACTAAAATGGAAGCGCAATTGGCAGCATTGCTAGAAAAGTTAAGTGGCATGGAAAAGAAGATGGAAGACGGCCAGAAGAGTCTAGCCGAAGACTTAACTGCCAAACTAGAGGACGGCCAAAAGAAGATGGAAGACGGTCAAAATAAGCTAGCGGAGGGCCAGAAGAAGATGGAAGACGGTCAGAATAAGTTAGCACAAGACCTGAAGAAATTAGAACTGGGTCTGCGTGAGGAAGTCATGGCAGTGGAAAAGAAGTTCGACGCTCTACAAAAGGAATTTGATGAGCTGCGCCGACGCCCGCCTACGGGGGTGGATGAGAGAATCAAAGCTCTACAAGAGGAAGTTGCCGAACTGCGCCGACGCCCTCCCACAGTTACACCGGGAATATCAGGAACGGGACAGAGCAGAGTGACGCCCCCAACCTTCGACGGGAAGGTCCCGTGGAGCACCTCCTTACGTCAGTTCGAGGCAGCCTGTTCCATAAACAACTGGAACAGCACGGAAAAGGCTACGGCTCTCATTGTAGCGCTGAGGGGGGACGCCCTTAACATCCTTGAGGCCATCCCGACTGGATCCCAGGACTACGCTTCACTAATCGCCCATGTGGAGTCCCGATATGGAGATGACCATCTACAGCAGGCCTACCAGATGCAGCTCCGGACCGGGGTACAAAAGAACGCGGAAACCCTGCAGGAGTTCGAGATGGACATCGCACGCCTCGTAAGGCTCGCCTATCCAACAGCGCCGGCCGACTTTCTGGAAGAGATTGCACGCAGACCTTCACCGACGGGCTACGAGACTCGGCTACTCAACAGGCGCTGCGACTCGCACGCAATAAGACCCTGGCAGATGCACTGAGCCACGCACTTGAGTTCTAGACGGCAAAACAGGCATCTAGAATGCACGCGCGGGTGCGTCAAGTGGACGTCTACTAACCACCCGAAGCCAACGAGACCAAGCCCCTGGCCGATGAACTGATGGAGGCGCTAGGCCGGTTCTTCAAGAGTCACAGCACCACCAACAACGATGTAGCCGGAAGACACCCGGAGAGGAGGCCTGGAAGAGGACTACTGACCTGCTGGACCTGCTGTAAGAAGGGCCACCTGAGCAAGGACTGCGGTGTTCACCGCCGCCAAGGATTTCCGTCGGAAAAGTCAGTCATAGGGAAACCGCGCGGCCCAGGAAAACTAGTACCAGCCAGCCTTGGGGGGCAAAGGTCGGCTTGTGACAGTCGTCAAGCCCCGGCAGTCCAAGTTCGTGTGACGAAGTTACGGAGGGATAATAGCAGCCTGATGGTCGACGGAGTCGTCAACGGAGTTAGCTGGCCCATGCTGATCGACACGGGAGCGTCGAGGACCATCTTCAATCCCACCGTGATCCCGAGGTGGAGAGTGCAACCCACACAAAGGAACCTCCAACTAATAACCGCGACTGGAGAGACTGCACCGGTACATGGCGAAGCATCACTGGAGTTCGTCATTGGTCGACGGGCGGTGAAGCATCCAGTGCTTGTGGCTGATGTATCAAACGAAGTGATCATCGGACTGGACTTTCTGGACCAGAACGATATCATCTTGGACCTGAGTACCAACACTCTGCACTTCGGAGGTGAGAAACTTGCTTTGCAACCAGCACACGAGGCCATCACCGCACAACGAGTAAGGCTGAGAGGGGACGTCATCGTTCCCGCCAGGACGGAGGTCAGCGCTGCCGTAATTGTCGATGGAACTGCTGAGGGAGTGGCGGCTGTCATCGAGCCAAAATGTGAGGACATCCAGACAAAAGGATTGCTAATTGCCAAGACCCTCATCAACACGACGTCTCGGCCATACGTCCGCCTGTCCAACCTGAACGACTACGACATTACGGTTCACCGGGACAGCAACCTAGGAGTCTGCGAGCCCGTTAACTGGATTGCCTGCATCACAGATACGATGGACGGACACCTGCAGACGGACAACCGAAGAAGACGCGCACTGCCAGAAGATCTACAGAAGCTGTACCAAGGATCCCAGGCCATTTAGACGAGGAACAATCACGCTAACTTCGGGACCTGCTACACGAATTCCAGGATGTCTTCTCCGTGGGGAGCAAAGACTTCGGTAGGACAAGCTTGGTCCTGCACAGATTCGACGTTGGGGGCAGCGCACCGATTAGGGCCCCATTCCGATGTGTCCCGCTCGCCAAGCAAGCTGAAGTCGACCGGATGGTGGAAGAAATGAAGGAGCAGGGGGTGATCGAGCCATCACATAGTCCTTGGAACTCTCCGGTCGTGCTAGTGAAGAAGAAGGACGGCTCCACCAGGTTCTGCGTGGACTACAGGCGGGTGAACGACGTCACGAAGGAGGACACTACCCTCTACCCCGGATCGACGACACGCTAGACACCATATCAGGATCAAGATGGTTCTCCACCTTGGATTTGAAGAGTGGCTACTGGCAGGTGGAGGTCCACCCTAAGGACCGCGAGAAAACTGCGTTCTCTGTGGGCAGCGGGCTCTGGCAGTTCACCGTCATGCCTTTCTGTCTGTGCAACGCCCCTGCGACCTTCGAAAGGCTAATGGAGTCTATTCTGAGGGGACTACACTGGAAGACCTGCCTGGTCTACCTAGACGTCATCGTTCTGGGGAGAAGCTTTGAGGAGCACTACAGCAACCTGAAGGAGATCTTGATGAAGCTACGGGCTGCCCAGCTGAAGTTGAGCCCCAAGAAGTGTCAGCTCTTCCAGAAGCAGGTCCACTACCTTGGGCATATCGTCTCTGAGGAAGGGGTGCGCACCGACCCAGAGAAGACAGCAGCTGTGAGAGAGTGGCCAGTTCCGAAGGACAAGTCCCAACTACGAAGCTTCCTGTTACTCTGCACTTATTACCGTCGCTTCGTGAGAGGATTCGCCGACATCGCCAAACCACTGCATCGACTGACTGAGAAGGACCAACTCTTCACGTGGACAGCAGAATGCCACAGTGCCTTCGAACAACTCGAGCAGGCTCAGTTCACCGCACCTATTCTGGCCTACCCCAGACCTGGAACAAGGTTCATCGTCGATACCGATGCCAGCGACTTTGGTATATGGGGAATCCTGTCGCAAGTAGTGGACGGCGAGGAGAGAGTAGTGGCCTAATTCAGCAAAGCCTTGTCAAAGCCAAAGAGGAACTACTGCGTCACCAGGAAGGAGCTGCTCGCCATCGTGAAGACCATTGAACACTTCCACAAGTACCTGTATAGACAAGAATTTCTCATCCGGACCGACCATGCATCCCTGCGGTGGCTCCTGAACTTCAAGCAGCCTGAGGGTCAACTCGCGCGGTGATTAGAGAGGCTTCAACAGTACAACTTTGAGATCCAGCACAGGAAAGGCCAACTGCATTCTAACGCCGACGCCCTGTCACGAAGACCGTGCCCCAAAGACTGCACCTTCTGTGCCAGGAGGGAGGAGAACACCGGGATACAGTGCCGAAGGACTACCGTGGAACTTCAAGGGAGCTGGAGCCGCGAATCTTTCACGCGGGCACAAGCGGAAGATGATGACCTGGGACTGATAGCCGAATGGAAGAGGGCCTGTGTCCCCAGACTCGAGTGGAACATTGTGAGTGACTGCAGCCCAAAGTTTAAGTCATACTGGGCGCAGTGGGACTCGCTGGTTGTAAGGGATGGCCTCATCTGCCGTACCTGGAAGAGCACCGATGGGAAGACATCTCGGGAACAAGTCGTCGTTCCAATGGTTATGACGGAGCAAGTCCTGAAGGAAGTCCATGGAGGACCATCTGGTGGACACCTAGGGATAAAGAAGACCCTGGGGAAGCTGAGAGAGCGGTTCTACTGGATCGGATGCCGAACAGACGTGGAGAACCACTGCGCGAGGTGCCACGATTGCGCAGCCAGCAAGGGCCCAGGACGAAGGCGACGGGGCCCACTGAAGACCTACAACGTGGGCGGCCCCATGGAGAGAGTGGCCATCGATGTTGCTGGGCCATTCCCGTTGAGCGAGGCGGGGAACCGCTACATATTGGTCGTCAGCGACTACTTCACCAAATGGCCAGAGGCGTATGCGCTCCCTAACCAAGGAGCCGCGACGATCGCAGAGACCCTGGTGAAGGAATTCGTCAGCCGGTACGAAGTAACCCTGGAGCTGCACTCTGACCAAGGGAGGAACTTCAAGTCGCAGGTGTTCCAGAATCTATGCCAGCTGCTGGGAATCCAGAAGACAAGGACGACGACGCTACACCCTCAGTCCGACGGGACGGTAGAGCGATTCAATCGCACCATCGAGAACCATCTCCGAATAGTTGTCAGCGAGCACCAGAGGGATTGGGACAAACATCTTCCACTATTTCTCCTGGCCTACCGCGCCGCCGTGCATGAAGCCACAGGGTCCACACCAGCCCGGGCCATGTTTGGGAGGGAACTCCGTCTACCTGTCGATCTTGCCTTTGGCCGACCTGGGAATTATCCGGTCCCGGTAAGCCAGTATTGTCAAGAACTGGTCGACCAACTGGAGGACGTGCACGCGTCCGCAAGGAGGAGACTGCGGGTCGAGACCGACCGAATGAAAACCCGATACGACCAGCAGACGGATGCCAGCGGATTCCACGAGGACGACCTGGTCTGGCTCTTCAACCCATTACGGAAGAAAGGCCTGTCCCCCAAACTGCAGAAGTCCTGGGAGGGCCCGTACCGAGTTGTGAAACGGATCAACGATGTCGTCTACAGGATCCAACGGAGCCCGAGGGCGAAGATGAAGATCGTGCATCGAGATCGCTTGGCAGCCTACGGAGGGACATAGACGGAGCAATGATTGATCGGGACGATCAGCCTTTTAGGAAGGGGGTGGTGTTACGGCTGTGAGTTCGTTTCGTCGCCTCGCCATGTGAGTCACAGCTGCCCCGGGCTATGCTCTGCCTCTGTGTATTACCTGCGCCTTACGCAACGGGCTGCGAGGACAAAGGAATGGTCCAGAATATTCGTGACCCAGCCAGTGATGGAAATCTCGAGAAGCCGTGAATCCTGGATGATTCTAGATGCATTCATTGAGTCACCAGCCTGCTATATAAGCGGCCTCATCAGCGAGGGAGGGACAGTGTTTTTGAGCTAGTGCGTGCTTTTACCTGAGCGACAGTAGTGCGGCGACGTGACATGCGAAGTTACGCAACCCTAGCGAGGCTGATTCTCCAGACAGCGAGGCAGCGTGAATCATTCGGAGGGACTGAGTTTTGAGGAGTGTGTACCTAGGTACTCACCTAGTGCGACAGAGATATTGTGGTGAATTGCGAAACACAGGGGGCTGTTCCCTAGCCAGCGGACAGCGAAGCAGTGTGTAGTGGTGAGTGACTGGCTATCGTAAATAACTGTAGTTTGCGTACAAGGCAGAGTTGCAAATATTAATAGCGAGGACAGTGGTGTGAACGTAGGCTAAGTGTGGAAGCTATAGTGACTAGTAGTGTCTTATGAGGTGAGGTTCAGTGCTTATTGTGTCGTGTATTTTTTCCTGGCCTGCAATAAAGCTAATATTTCGTTAAATAAACAATTGTGTTATGCTTTCACCCACCGTAATCCAGTTAACGAACTTGCCACTAGGTGTGGCATGTAACAGTATGCTTAACTTAATGCAGCCCATGCTGATGAACCCAATGAAGGGTTGAAAACATGTTTCATTGAACATAATAGTATTAACAGGTGTCTCTTAATAAACTTAATTAATAAATAACAATTACATGAACAATATTACAATACAGGAAATGGGAATGCTATTGGAGGCTGGTGACCTCTTACCTATACACAGATGCCCACGCTCCTTTTGTATGTTTGCTTCGAATATCGAGAAGAAAATTTGTTAAAAATAAGAAATAAGTTGAAATTGTGAACATAGTGTTTTATTTGATTACAGTAACACTTATTATTATTATTATTATTATTATTATTATTATTATTATTATTATTAATTAAATGGGAATTCATTTTGGGGTAAAATTTTATTACTTCTGTATTATTAGTGACAGTTGTTCCTAAATGTAGTTACTTGGCTTGTATTTTTTGTGTGGTAAAACATGTGGTTACTTCATGGGGTATATTCATTCATAAGAGCATAGTCTGTAAAATGAACTGCACTTGGAACAATGTAATGGACAACAGTTTACTTCAAACTAGGTTTCTACAATGCAAGAGATACAGCACGACTTTTGTTAAGCTACTGTCGACCAAAGTATTATGTGTACTCGAGTTTGAAGGTTGTTTGTTAAGTAACCAATAGACCTACATAAAATCCAATGCCATCAACTTTTTCGTCGTTCTATTTTACGTTAGTTCATGTAGGTTTGGATTTTTTAATTTATATTTTAATATTTTTTATCGCAGTTGGAACACAAAAAGTACACGTTTTTAAGAGTGTTTCAACCATGCATCACATTTAAGAATTATTATCTCAAAAGCCCGTCATCAGATCGAATCCAAATTTTAACACAATATACATTGGAATGTTGTATAACTGGTTTATTAATTTCACAATTTTGTGTGTCCAAGAAACAAAGTTGTTATCATTGTTGTAAGGTAACTTTTTCTCGGCTCGGGGTGGTTGGAAAATGTAGTTCTTGGTTGCGTTGTAATCGTTATACATCAAAACGTTATGCTGTATGACTGTGAAATACGTAAATTAATTCACTTATTTTATGTCGGTTGGTATTTGTGCGAGGAAATAACACATGGTTCAACAGCTAGCCGCTCCAGCAAAAGCTGTACAGCGTTGCTGAGATGGAACCCATCACCTCCGAGCGAGACGCGCCGTGATGCGTGTGGGCACCATTTCGGCAACACTGTACAGCTCTTCGCGGAGCGGCTAGCTTGTAACATTTTCATTCGAATATGTACATAAATTTAATTCATGTATGCTTTGCAACTGACCTCCTTAGCCAACTTAGTGTGCTCTATTTGAGCTGTATGTGAGTTAGTTGGTCTAGAAAACTTGAGGATATGTAATCAAACCCTGAAAATATCCTATGATATATGTTCTTTTTGGCTGCACTTTTTTCTCTTTGGCAAATGATTAGCCCACTCAAAGGCAACACAATACCCCATTATTGCTAATGCAGCCAAACATAGACCTTCCTAAACAAGAAAAAACATCAACAGCAAAAACACTCAACACAACATACACATGCTTCCTGTAAATGTTCTGCACAGCTAGGAAAGAAGTCTCACTTAGCTTCAACATAATGCCAGTGCTAGCGGGGAGGATGGCTCCTATGTATATCTGTGTGTGCTGGAATGTGTGTATAAATGCAATGAAGGTATGACGCTTTTCTCACTTTTCTTATATTCAAGTAATGAACCCAAGTACTCCTAGAGAAGGAAATAGTGTTAAGTTGCTATAAGGATTATGGTAGATTGACTCATCAGTGGAAGTTTTTCTTTTAATTATAGGAATTCAATAATAACTGGAAAACTCATTCTTGTTGTAGGAAACTGTTGGAATTGATACCAAAAAACACACATTACTTCAACAGACATCACCTAATTCAAGACTTTCACCTTTACCAGCTCATAAAGGAATAAAAAAGTTTACAGCTCTACGTAATCGATCACCCACCGGACAAGCAGCTATTACAAAAACTAGGAAACAGAGCCAAAGTGGTAAGTAGACATCTTAAATTACAATTCTACCAATGATCCAACTATTAACTGTCGCCACAAAATCTGAGATGTTCCAGGTTGTTACATTGCAAAGGTTAGAATGTTTAGGCACTTGTTAGTAATTGAGGCAATGGGTGCAATAACAACTTAAGTCTAAAAACACTGTTTTGAAACACTGTAAATGTCTGAGTTTTTCATTTATTACTCTCTCGCTCTCTCTCGGAAGGCTTCTATGGGACGAGAAGATCCTGCGCCGATCTCACAAAATGCCTCCACTGAACTCTGTTTTAGGCGAGTTCTTGCCAGTTGGCCACATTCGGATGTCTACAAAGTTTGGAGATTTCATCCGATTTCCAGCTAATAGTAGTCATATTGAGAACA
This sequence comes from Meconema thalassinum, assembly GCA_946902985.2. Taxonomy (NCBI): domain Eukaryota; kingdom Metazoa; phylum Arthropoda; class Insecta; order Orthoptera; family Tettigoniidae; genus Meconema; species Meconema thalassinum. The sequence goes on from OX336389.2 coordinate 550,585,958, forward strand.
TCATTTATCATCCGAGGCATGTGTGAGATTTTCATAACACAAAATTGTTTTCCGCAGTATGGATGTTAACCCTAAGTGCAACCCCCAACCTGGGGTACCAGGGACTCTTCTGTTAGGGTTACCATACCCTAGCCAAGGTTATCTTAACTTTAAGGCGCCAGATACTCCCCCTCGCCCATCCTCATAAGAAGTAGAATTGGCTGGTTGCGTAAATAGGCAAGCCTACCAACTCGAGCATTTCCCAGTATTTACCAAAGACTCCTATTTGGCATTAGTGTCTCCACTGAGACAAAGTACCAGCCATTCACGCTCACCATTTATCCGGGCTTGGGACCGTCACAGATGGAGCTGGATTGCTCTCCCTGAGGCTGGTTTTTAATTTATGGCTATCTTAATTATACATGTAATTTAAAGACAGTCATTAACAATATTTGCATTTCCCAGTTCTTAAATATTTAGATTTAAATGTGAGTTTACTTAAGTTATTGCATAGATTGACTATTGGCACCTTAAATTGCCATTTATGGACAGTAGAATTGTTCAAAATAAGGAAAAATGGCAACCCTGTACTGAATAAGTATACTTTTATATTAACATTATAATATATAAACAGAAAATGTAAAATTTACAAAAAAGAACGGAATCTTTGAACTTATTTAATAATGCACTTTCGAAAGTTTCATTACAATTTTTTACCTTAACATGTGTGTCCAAACAGAGCCATTTTTGATAAACCTTTGAAATTAGTAGATTTAAAGGCAAAACGATATGCAGGTAAGTCTTAGAATGATTACTTTCATGCATGGATACTGGTTATGATTAGCCAATTTCAATCGGAGAATAATGATTAAATATACACTGGCATTGCCTTGTTAAGGTAGACTAAGTTATGTAAAACTGTATTCATATAATAATAATAATATATATATTTTTTTTAAATAATAATAATAATAATAATAAATAATAATAAAACAGGTGATTATGGACGTTCATTCTTGAATAACAATGATTTCCTCAGTCTCGCCGATTTCACTTTGCAGTTCATTTTCTTCCACAACAGTTTCTTTCCCTAATACTGTATATGCTTAGGTGAATCAGCATGCTCCGGTTTTAAAAACTTGAGGGAAGAACATCAGTGTTAACTTCAAAGGAAAACCCGTCTTGTCGAAGCGCCTAAGCTGTTCGCCGGAAGGACGACTTGCTACACAGCTGTATATAATGCTAGCTCCTGCCATCTAGAGTTGCCATAACGAAATAATATTTGACGAGTAGGTTTTATTTATTTATTTCTCATGTCGAAAACATACGAATTTACAGTTGCTATACATATAAGGATAAAATTGTCTATATAGCACATGGCCAATACTGAGCAACATCCAAGGCACTCGGAGTGGCTAGCAGGAGATCTTCCTCTGCACAAGATGAAGGACACAGAGGGCAATGAAGCATGTGTTTTGTGGTTTGTTCTTGTCCACATTTGCAAGACGTGTCACATGTACTGAGGCCCCATCTCCTCAGATTGTCTCGGAATCTTCCAACTCCTGATCGCATCCTGTTCAGGAACTTCCACACCAACCAGCTTTCGTTGTGTCCGGGTGGTAGTTCTTGAGCTACTGGCATCCAACCACAGGGGCGAGGGGTCGTCTCCTTCCATAAATCCAGCCTTGCCTTCTCCGGTGAGACGGTAAGCATCTCCGATGTCCATAGGAAGCTCTTTCGGGACCTGGGCCGTTGTTGAGGAGGATTATATCCATGCAGTGGGTGGGCATTGTTCTCTTCCACTCTCAGCCTCAGCCTCTCCCTGTTGGCAGCCACCTCTCTGCGTACACAGTGGTGCTATTCCAGCCAGGTAGTAGAGCTTATCTGTTTGGGTAGGCTTTAAACAACCTGTTATCAACCTGCAGGTTTCGTTCAGAGCTGTACCTACCTGTCTGGCATGAGATGACCTGTACCAGACCGGGGAAGCAAATTCAGCAGTAGAAATGCACAATGCCATTGCAGAAGTGCGAATAGTCTCTGGATGTGAGCCCCATTATGTCCCCCATTGTGTCCCTACTAGTTTGTGAATTAGGTTGTTTCGTGTGGAGGTTTTCATTTTGTTATTCTTACAGTGGGTTTTGAATGTAAGAGCTCTATCAAAGGTTACTCCCAAGTATTTATGGGTGTGACAATGCTGCATTCGGATACCTGACCATTCTATGCGTAACTCACGATGAGCTTCCCTGTTCCTTAAGTGAAAGCGCATACTTGTGTCTTAGATGGATTTGGTCTGAGTTGGTTCCAACTGTAGTAACTTGATAGATTTCTCAGGGCAGATGTCAGATTTCGTTCCACTGATTCAAAACTTGCGCTCTGCGCAGCAAGGGCTAGGTCGTCTGCATACAAGATGCTTCTAGTGTCTGGGGACAGTGGCTGATCGTTGGTATAGATGTTGAAGAGAATTGGAGCCAGGACGCTTTCCTGAGGTAGGCCATTTTTCTGTACTCTCCAACGACTGCGTTGCCCTAAAAGTCCACAAAAAACCTATGGTTTTCAAGGAGAGTGCTGATAAGTCTAACTAGATGGAAATCCTTGGTCATACTGTACAACTTGGCATCGAGTAACCGATGATCGACAGTGAAGGGTAGATAAAGGACACATTGAGGATTATAAAAGTTCATTCGCGGGAAAAACTACTTAAGTCGACTTAAGTGGTTATTGCACCCACCACCTCAATCGCACAGTGATGGTGGTGGTTTTTATTTAGGGGCTTGGACATAATGGTCATTTCAGCCCCATGTTCTTGGGTGTCTGTAGAATTTCTCTGATTATTGTGGTGTCTGTATTGATGTGTGTATTTGTACTTGAGACAAGGATTGGAATGGAGGTGGGTGGCCTTAAGAGGGAACCATCCCAGCACAAGGCTGAAGTGGAAATGGGGTAACAACTGAAAACAACTTTTAAGATGGCTGAGCTGGTAATAGAACCTGTCTCTTCTCAGTTTTGCCTCATGAGGCTGAGTGTACCCCATTCCAGCGCTCGGACTAGTATTAAATTTCTTGACAGAGCCGGTAATAGGACCCTGACGTCTGGGGCGATGGCGAAGAATGCTAGCTGCTAAACCGCGAGGTGGTCGGATGAAAATACACGTGTTACATCAGGCCTCTCCAGCTAGTGCCAATCGGCCAAGGGTGCCTACTAACAGCTCAGTGCTCGGCCCCGAGCTGTCCTACTACCCAATTACCTAGTGTCTCCAGGGATAATGGGCTTGTTTCATTGGTCTCTGCCTCCCCACAACAATATTGTCGCGCCCCCCGGGGTTCCGGGTGGGATTTCCGTAGGCACGCGACTCTGGCAACCATTTCTAGAAATGACCAACCAGGCGGGTAGAATACCCGGGGTGTGGATTAGGGCCTCGTGTTACAAAGGCATGGGTCTGGTTAATGCAATGAGGTGGTAGACATACACTCATGGGTTAGAAAATATGCAAATGTAAAATATATTGAGATAATAAAGAATTGGGTACAGAACAACATGTGGAAAAGAAAACACTTAACAAACAACAAGGCATAATGACCACTCCTAACAGTAATCTAGGCCCCACCTGGTCTTTGTGAAACCGCGGTCACGCAACGACAAGTTACCATGTTAGGGCAAAAGCAACGTATTTCTTGGTGACAAGAAATACTAGCCCCAGCAACAGGCTGAAGGTGAGAACACGAGCTAAAATATGAATAACTACACGCTAACCAAAAATTGAAATGCCGGGAGGCATTTTGGAGAGATCCATGAGACGAAAGCTCTAGAATAAAATGAAACATGATAAAACAAAAGCGGATGGCAAAAGGACTAAAATATCAAGATAAAATAAAAAGAGACCAAAAGGGCTAACCACTGGCCCAGAGCAGAAGCTCCAAGAGAACGCCTTAACATGACAGTTGCCCACATAGCGAAATTGCTGCCGGCTGCCTAGCAAGAGGCAAGCCGTTGGCAATTGTAGACCACACACACAGACAATGTACCCATTGTCGTCCTATCATAAATTTGCCCTCCAAAAGATAACACCAAACATGTAAAATCCAAACTAGTCAATTATAATCAATTAAATAACAGCACACACTGCTGCTGCCTGCTCCTCCACCAAACGACTGCTCCCGACAGCCCGACTCCGCTCCTTATATACTTTGCCTGAGACAGGCGCGTATAAAGGGCGAAGCCGAGCAGTACGGGCGCAGCCGCCTGGCGAGGAGCGGCGGGCTGAGGGCCCAGTGCTTTATTCGAAAATTAATTACAATGCAGCGGTTACAAGAATAACAACATTTCCCCCCCTACGGGGAGACAAAACAACAATCATGCATACAAGACATATATATATCTATATAAAACCCTTACAATGTCACTTATAAGCACTGTCCAAGCACAACATCACTTCCCTACTATTCTTCCTCCCGAGTATCCGGACCGCAGAGCTCCGCTGCGGCATGTGAACCAAGTCTGGCCAGGGCGAAGTGGTAGTCACCGAGGGAACGCCACGATCGGGTTCTCGGAAGCTGGGTGGTAGTGGTGCTGGACGTGTAGTCTGGAAGACTCGGACGATCGGTCTGCCGGGAAGGCCGTCTCCGAAGTCCTATTTGGTCGCTGCTGCCCCTCGTCCGCCCCCGCGTGATCCGCGTCCTCGGCCGGTGCCCCTGGGGAACCCTCCGCGGGTGACCGCGGGCTGACGGACTGGCTGGTATTGGAAGTTCGGCGGGAGTTCTAGAAGTTCGTCGCCGACGGCACTGTCCATTTGTATGGCGAAGCCCCAACCCTTGGTGAGTGCTGCATAGAGTAAGTTGGCACGGTTGAAGGCGTATTTCTTCTGGCAATTGTCGAGATGGCGCCAATTGGAGAGAAGAAAGATCGTCGTCTGGACGTCGTGATGATCGCGTCCACTGGGGACGTATAGAAGCTGCTGTTGCAAGGCGAGTGCTAGGTTGTAGACTCGTTGATCGGTTGGTGTTGGAAGTCCCTTGGGATAATCTGCAGGAGCCAAGGCCCTCCAGAGTAAGATAGGCTGGGGGGCTGGCGGACGTGGTTCCTCGTCGTCTGTCTCAGGCAAAGTATATAAGGAGCGGAGTCGGGCTGTCGGGAGCAGTCGTTTGGTGGAGGAGCAGGCAGCAGCATCCAGTCAGTGTCCACCCTCTCGCCGCCCGCAGCGGCCCACCATCGTGCATCGGAGCATGCCTCCTAAGACTCAGAAGACACCTACAACTTCTGGGGACAGAGGACTGACGAAGCGACTAGTTAAAAATCAACCCAGCGTCTCAACTCACTTCAAAGAGACTCGAGCAGGGACATCGACACCTAAGAACGTCAACAAAACCAAAACGCAGCACCCTCCGAGAACAAGGACACCGTCGCCCGCTAAGCGACCTCCGCCGTCTACCCCTACACAATCAACAGGGACAGATTCAGTCGACGACACCATTTCAGTAGCATCAGCAGTGATGACGACGCCGGCGGTGCCTCCAGGACTGCTCGAGTTGATGCAGGATATTCGCCAACGGCTAACTTTTTTGGAGGATCGCCACGCTCAAGACGAACCCCCGGACGACGAAGAGGACGAGGAAGACGACGAGGAACCACGTCCGCCAGCCCCCCAGCCTATCTTACTCTGGAGGGCCTTGGCTCCTGCAGATTATCCCAAGGGACTTCCAACACCAACCGATCAACGAGTCTACAACCTAGCACTCGCCTTGCAACAGCAGCTTCTATACGTCCCCAGTGGACGCGATCATCACGACGTCCAGACGACGCTCTTTCTTCTCTCCAATTGGCGCCATCTCGACAATTGCCAGAAGAAATACGCCTTCAACCGTGCCAACTTACTCTATGCAGCACTCACCAAGGGTTGGGGCTTCGCCATACAAATGGACAGTGCCGGCGGCGACGAACTTCTAGAACTCCCGCCGAACTTCCAATACCAGCCAGTCCGTCAGCCCGCGGTCACCCGCGGAGGGTTCCCCAGGGGCACCGGCCGAGGACGCGGATCACGCGGGGGCGGACGAGGGGCAGCAGCGACCAAATAGGACTTCGGAGACGGCCTTCCCGGCAGACCGATCGTCCGAGTCTTCCAGACTACACGTCCAGCACCACTACCACCCAGCTTCCGAGAACCCGATCGTGGCGTTCCCTCGGTGACTACCACTTCGCCCTGGCCAGACTTGGTTCACATGCCGCAGCGGAGCTCTGCGGTCCGGATACTCGGGAGGAAGAATAGTAGGGAAGTGATGTTGTGCTTGGACAGTGCTTATAAGTGACATTGTAAGGGTTTTATATAGATATATATATGTCTTGTATGCATGATTGTTGTTTTGTCTCCCCGTAGGGGGGGAAATGTTGTTATTCTTGTAACCGCTGCATTGTAATTAATTTTCGAATAAAGCATTGGGCCCTCAGCCCGCCGCTCCTCGCCAGGCGGCTGCGCCCGTACTGCTCGGCTTCGCCCTTTATACGCGCCTGTCTCAGGCAAAGTATATAAGGAGCGGAGTCGGGCTGTCGGGAGCAGTCCCGTGGGGGTTTGCCTGTTCCTCTATCGGGCGCGTCCCAGGTGGCGGATAGGGGGGCTCGCCGGACTTGTCCGGAGGGTTTGAGGGAAATAAAATACCTCTCGCGGACCAAAAACAGGCCCCTTGCCAGGGTTATGGTGAAGCTACGTTAGGCCTAGCAAGCCAGTAGTGGATATGAAACTGCTTGTAAAACTGGAACGGGCCTCGGAAAGGACAGATCTAAAGGAAGCAGACCTGGCTATGGAAATGGACTACGAATCGGAACTTTGAATATAACGACATTGACGGGAAGAGTGGAGGAGGTTGTGGATATGATGGAGAGGAGAAAACTGGATGTACTCGGACTGGCAGAGACCAGATGGAGAGGGGAAGGAAGAAAAGAACTGAGAAATGGCTTGCAGCTATACTGGATAGGAAATGAGGAGGGGAAGAGAAATGGAGTGGGAATGGTGGTGAGAGAAGGGCTGAGGGAGGAAGTAAAGAGGGTAAGTGATAGAATAATTAGAGCCAGAATCACTGTGAAAGGTAGAAACCTGGACATTCTGCAAGTCTATGCACCACAGGTGGGATGCACAGAAGGCGAGAAGGACGAGTTTGAAGAGGAGTTGCAGAAGCAGTTAGTGGGGAGAGACCTGATAGTCATGGGAGACCTAAATGCCCATGTCGGAACTGATAGAAGAGGTTTTGAGGAAGTGATTGGTGGTGAAGGATGGGGAAACAGGAATAAGGAAGGAGAGAGATTGTTGGAACTGTGCAAGATAAATGGGCTAATGGTTGGAAACACATGGTACAAGAAGAGAGAGAGCCATAAAATTACTTGGTACAGCAGGGATTTGACTAGGAAATCAGCGGTGGACTATATTCTATGCGGGAAGGAGACAAAGAAGAGTATCACGGATATAAGGGTAATACCCTCAGAAGCCCTGGACAGTGACCACCGTCTGCTGGTCGCCAAGGTGAGAGGACTGAAGGAAAAGAGGAGAACTGAAAACCAAGAAAGAAGAATAAGGACATGGAAGCTGAAGGAGGATGGAAATAAGGAGAAGTTCCAGATATTAGTGAGGAACAAATTACCGAAGGATGATCCGAAAACAGGTGAAGAAGAATGGAATAGGTTCAAGGACGTGTTGGTAGAAGCAGCGGAAGTCGTGTGTGGCAGAACTAGTGGAAAGAAAAGGTGGAAAGAAACACCATGGTGGAACCCCAGAACTAAGGAAGCAGTGAAAAAGAAAAATGAAGCATTCAGGAAATGGTTCCAACAGAGGACAGACAGAACAAGAGAAGAATACCAAGAGCGGAAGAAAGAAGCAGGAGAAGTAGTGAAGGAAGAGAAAAAGAAATGGCTGGAGAAATGGACAGAAATGATGGAGGAGGACTGTGATGGCAGTAAGAAAGTGTTGTATGGAATGATAAAGGCAAAGAGAAGAGATACAGGGGAAAATGTCAGAATGGTGGACAGGAATGGAAAGGAGGTCGAAAATATGGAAGAAGTAAAGGTTATCTGGAGAGAATACTTCAAGGAACTCCTAAATCCAACTAAAACCAGCGTAGTGGACATTGTGGAGGAAGAAACAGACAGTGACCAAGACATTTCAGAGAAGGAATTGACATGGAAAGAAGTGGAGGAAGCATTAAAGAAGATGAAAGGGGGAAAGGCACCGGGAATAGACGAAGTGAGTGTGGAGATGGTGAGAGCAGCAGGGGTGATAGGAACACAGTGGCTCTTTCGAGTAATGAAAGTGATATGGAGGGAGGAGAAAATACCAGAGGACTGGAAAAGAGGGATAATAATACCCATATTTAAAAAGGGAAGTAGGAAGGAATGCAAGAACTACAGGGGAATTACACTCATGTGCCACTGCGCCAAAATATTTGAGAAGGTACTGGAGAGAAGAATTCGGACAGAAGTTGAAGATGGGCTGAGGGAAGAACAGTATGGATTCAGGCCAGGAAGGTCAACAGTTGACCTCATCTTTGCAGTAAGACAGCTACAAGAACACCATTATGAATATGGGAAAGATCTGGTGATGACCTTCTTGGATATTGAGAAAGCATATGATAGTATTAATAGAAACAAGGTATGGGAAGCAATGAGAGCAAAAGCAGTGAACAAGGAGACAGTGGCAAGAGTGAAAGCAATGTACGAGGGAAGCAAAAGCTGTGTAAAGGTGGGAAGAGAGAGAACGGAATGGTTTCAACTGGAGAGTGGTCTGAAACAGGGAAGTGCCCTCTCACCCCTGTTATTTATAGTGGTGATGGATGAAATCATACGAAAAGTGGTAAATAGCATTGGGGAAAGGAAAATGAAGGCAATGTTGTTTGCTGATGACCTTCTGGTATGGGGAGAGGATGAGGAAGAAGTACAAGAGCAATTAGATGAGTGGGAGAAGGTAGTGTTATCATATGGGATGAAGTTCTCAGCACAAAAGAGTGAAGTGGTCATCACAACGAGGAAGAAGAACAGACTGGATATGGGCATAACACTTGGAGGACAGCAGTTGCAGAAAGTAGAATGCTTCAAGTATTTGGGAAGCATAATTGAAGAAAAGGGAGGCAATAGGATGGAAATAAATGAGCGGGGAAGGTGCGCAGATGGATTTTTCAAGAGTGTTAGGGGGATGATATGGAATAAAGATGTACCACAAAAATGTAAAGGAATCATCTACAAAACCTACTTTGTGCCAATTTTGACATATGGTTCAGAAACATGGGTGATGAAGGAAAGGGACAAGAATAAAATACGAGCAGTGGAGATGAAGTTCCAGAGGAGTAGGGTAGGAGTGACAAGAATGGACAGAGTAAGGAATGAGAGAGTCAGGGAGATGGTAAGAGAGGAACCATTGCAAAATAGAATAGAGCGATCTAGGCTACAATGGTATGGACATGTGAGGAGGATGCAAGAGGAGAGGATACCGAAGAAGATGTTTGGAATGGAAATGACGGGAAGGAGGCCAAGGGGAAGACCAAGGGACAGATGGACGAAAGGAGTTAAGAAGAGTGGGGAGGAAAGAGGAGTGTGCTGGGACACAGTAAATGACGAGAGATGGTGGATGGACAGGAAACGATGGAGAGGCTTATGTTCCAAGCAGACCCGACCAGCGGTTGGAAACTGCTCAAGATGTTAATGATGACACACGGCCTATGAATTACTACGATGCCGTTCAATATGAAAGAAACCTGTCTGAAAAGGCAAGCCGCCATGCCCATGTGCCTTGTAGTTCATCTCAGTTCAAAAAAGTTTTAAATGGGCTAAGTAGATTAATCTTGAAATTAGTTGCATTTCTCACATCGACACTGTGAGTTAAGAATCACTTGTAGACTAGAAAAATTCACATAGTTTATACAATGAGATCAGACGCTTTACCTTAGTCTGTGATGTGGCCATAAGGCCTTTAAATGCCCAAGCTCCGAGAGCCCGGTCGCGAATCAACCAGTTTGTTTCATCGTTGTAGGCGAAGTGGGAAGGGACGCGCTTACAGAGCACGCGGGTCGACGGGCGGCAAGTGTGTCGCGCGCGCCTTGCGGAGAATTTTGGAGGTAGGCGCTACCAACATTAGTAGGTCTCCAAAGTCACACATTGGCCTAGCCAGAAGGCAATTTCAGTTGGCAGGCCTTAGTTAAGTTTATCCACAGTACAAGGAGATGATGTGGGAGCACACCATTGGTCCATTTGAAATAGCCGGCCCAATAGCGACCAAGAAGAAGGTCGGGAATTAGTCTTGCCTGGCCGGAACAGTTCACACATAGAGCCGGGACAGTTCATTCGCCGGGAACAGGGGAGGGCGGCGTCAGCGGCGGGACATTCAAATACGCCAAGCAGAGGGACACAAGGCCTCGCAGAAGGGCCGCCGGGGAGCCGCGGGAGGGGAAGAAACGTGTGCCAGACTTTAGGATGGCACAAATATATCTATTGCACCAGGCAGAACCTGAACTCGCTTCCAGCGTAGCAGCTCAGTTAACCTATGACTAGTTGAACTTGAGGGGCATGTTTAATCCATACCAGTATATGTTCAAAATTCTATCTTCAAAACTGAACTCTTCTGATTTTCTAACTGGGATGTCTCCCAACAAATAAAGAGCTCCTGCTGGTAAAAAGAATTGACAAAAGAACTGGTTGGAGAATTTACAGGGGTTATTTCACAAAATTTTCAATAATCAACATTCATTTTGTGAATAGTACCTGTTTTGACAGGTGATACTACTACAGTAAAACCTGTCTTTATCGGAACCTTCAATAAGCAGAATCCTGTCTACAATGTATGAAATCACCGGTCCCGTGATTTAGTGCTTATTATTCCTGTTAATTTACCTGTACGTAGCGGAACCTGTCTTAACACAGAAGGGGAAATAAATGAGTTTATTTAACGGAAAATGATGTGTTAAACAGTATTTGATTTATGGAACAGGAATGTTTTGCGAACTCAATCGACTACCCTTTATGTTCACTTTGCGTGGTTTGGACATCCCTTGAGGAGATTTCTCAAGTCTTGTATGACCTCCACTTGGCAAGGGAATGCCCCACATTCTTGTGAGGATTGAGGTACACAGGTAATGAGGAAGAATGCCAGGTCCAGTGAACAAACCTGAACTGCTTCTCACACAATACTGTAAAATTCTTATTTAATGTGATTGTGACCAATTGTGAAAAGTTGTGCTGCTGTTAAGTCCATAAGTGATGGAAGGAAATAAGCTTGTTGTTTTAGATTGAAACGCTAACATTAAAGTTATTAAAGCTAGCATTAGGAAACATAGCAGAATTTGTCTAGTATTACTGCAAAGAAAAGAAACCGGGGGATGACTCTGCCGATGACAATGAAGATGATAACGATGACTTAGACGACAACGTGTGTGTAGTTAGAATACCATATGGACAAGCCCTTTCAGCGGCGAAAGGAAAAGAATGCAATCTTTTTCATTTGCGGAAAATGACGCAGAGTTGTTTGATATTGTTTGCCGCGCCCGAATCTTAATTGATAGACGTGCCTCCGAGGCAAATTGTGTTCAGCGCACAATCTTGTATTGCTGGAAGAAGTAAATGATTATGTAGCAAATTGTGTTAAAATACTGTAGCAAGTTTAGTCCAGCAAGTGTAGTAGGTGATATTCTGCATGTCCGAGTTTTAATGCTACATCTACGTACTATCTGGGCGGTGCGATTTCCTTTTTTAGAACGAATGTGTTGTGTAAATAATTAGTGTTGTGCTGTTTGTGCTAGTGTTTATCGTGTAATTGGTGTAACCCCTCTAGTTTATCAACAAGAGGTATATACCAAATCACAGTATTGTATTTACACCCGTGAATTTTTTTATGGTCGCCTGTATTAGCCAGTATCCTGTCTATAATAGAACTATTTCTCGGTTCTTTGAAGTTCCGTTCAAGACAGGTTTTACTGTAGTATCTGCCATTACCATGCCGTGGTTTTTCAGAGTCCTGGGATTTCCAACATTTTCAGCTATAGCTGGGTGGGGAAAATTGAAATTTGTCATAGTTCTGCTGTGGAGATTTCATTACTAGCAACTTGAAGAACCAAATTATCAGCTTCTTTGCATTTTCCCATTTATGTGGGGTCTGCCTTCCTGCAATGATTCCTCCACTTCAATCGATCCATAGCGTCCCGAGGGCGGAGCTTAGTGAGCCGCGTGTCGTGTCTCGTCCTATCCAGCCAGGGTGTTTGAGGTCGCCCTCGAGGTTGTCGACCCTCCACGTTCAGTTGAAGGGCAGTCTTTGCAACTGAGGTTTCGCTGCTACGGAGCACATGTCCATACCAACAAAGATGTGATTCGTGCATTTTCTCTGTGATTGGGGCAACCTTGAATTTCTTCCACACAGCATCATTTCTATTATGGTCCAGTCGAGTCAAGCCATTGTACCACCACAACATCTTCATTTCCATCGCATGAAGCGCCTGTTCGTGCTTCGATGTTGTAGGCCAGCATTCAGATACATAAAGGGCCACCTGTCCATTCACTGTGCGATATACTTTAGATTTAAGATGCAATGGAATTTTCTTATCACACAGGACTCAAGTAACTTGGTGCCATTTCATCCATGCGGCAGTGACTCTTGTTTTGACATCAGGAATCGTGCTGCAGTCTGAGGTGATGCATGACCCAAGGTATTTGAATTGGGTCACTTCATTAAGTTGAACCTTGCCCAAGGTCATCGTGCCATCGGTTTGGTCACCGCATTCCAGGTACTCCATTATCTTCAGATTTAATTTCATCCCAAATTCTTCAAGATGCATCTTCCACTCTCGTAATTGCTGTTCTAGGCACCCATGTGTCTCGTTAGCTAACATGACATCATCCGCATATAATAATGTACATGGATGCCTGATTTGGATGTCATTTGTGATGGTTTTCATGCAGAGTATGAAGAGCAAGGGGATTAAGGCTGATCCTTGATGGACACCAACAGTGATTTGGAAGGTATCTGACATTCCTGCTGCGCACCGCACTGAGCTTGTTGTCTTTCAGTGCAAAAGTTTCACCCAGTTTACATAGGCTTCAGGTACACTGTGTAGCCTCAGTGCCAGCCAGATGAGATCATGTGGTACTCTATTGAACGCCTTTTCCAAATCAAGAAAGGCTAAGTGAACTGTCTTCCTTTTCTCATGGTGTCTTCCCATCAATAGACGAAGTGCATGGAGAGCGTCTGTTGTTCTGCTGCTTTTAACAAAGCCACACTGGTTAGATGAAACGGTGATGGATGTTTCGTAATCTCGTATCATGAACACTTTTCAAAAATGTTCATAAGAGGCGGATTGGCCTATAATTAGAGCGTTCTGCTATATCTCCTTTTACTTTCCAAATAGGAATTGTGATACTGGTCATCCAGGCCTCTGGTACTGTATCCTCCATAATACTTTTGTTGAAGTCCTCCAGGCGCTTTCCCCGACTTCATTTTGTTGATGGCAGTGGACACTTCTTCCGTAGTGATAGTGGGAACAGGGCCGTGAATAGCATCAGCTGTCGGTAGAGGCGAATGAAGGAACTTCGTAGTGCATCATCATCATCTTGAGCAGTTTCCAACCGCTGGTCGGGTCTGCTTCCGTAGTGCATATATCCTCAAAATACTCCTTCCAACGACGTAGTATGTCATGTCTCTTTTGTAGGAGGAGCCCATTTCTGTATTTGATATTGATAACATGACCATGATCGTGTGTGGCACGCTCGCGAGTGCGGGCAAGTTTCTAGATTCTATTTGTGCTGCCAGGCTTATTCAGCTCGTCGTAGAAGGCTTTGTAATGTGCTGCTTTTGCAGTTGCTACAGTTCGTTTTGCACTGGACTTGAGAGTCCGGTACCTATTTAAATCCTCCGAGGTGCATGTCTGGTGCCATGTCTTGTAAGCAGCTTTCTTCTCCCTGGTTGCACATCATCATTCCACCACCAGGTCTGCTTGACAATAAGGCGTCAATTTGGTTTGGTGACACATAGGGTGGATGTGGCACATGTCTTGATGAATTCGGACAGTGAGTTCTAGCCATCTTCTACTGAAGACATTGTAGAATTTGAAATTGATGATATCAATTCTTCTTTGATGATAGCTCGATGTTCTAATAGACTCCACCATTTAATACGTTAAATTTTCGTGCTTGGCCTCACAGATACATAATCTATATGGACTGCGGCATCTAGTACAAGTATTCGGTGTTGAGGAGCAACGCTGTCATATGGGATCACTTTTGTATCCTTGATCATTGTGAGGTCTCTTCGTGGTGTCATCCAGTAGTCAATTTGGGATGTATGACTTCCACTATAGTAAATGATCAGGTGTGAATTCAGCTTTCGAAAAAAAGGTGTTTATTATAGACAGATCCCACGCTATAACAAATTCTAGGATTCGAATGCCATCATAGTTACGGCAACCATAACCATGACCTCCATGATTTCGTTCAAATCAATCTCTTGCATGACCAACATGTGCATTTAAATCTCCACCAATGAAAAGAATTTCGCTATCATCAACAGCTTGAATGTGTGCCTCGAGATCATTCCAAAACTTGTCTTTCTCTTCTTCAAGGCAACCAGTCTGAGGGGCATAACATGTCACAACTCGAATTAAACTGGTCCCCTGCCCTCAGGAGCTCACATCTAGTGGGACGTGGGTTGGCGACCACGGGACCCCAGCTGAGTCCGGCATTGCTTCCACTTACTTTTGCCGGGCTCCTTTCCGTCTTCTTTCCTGTTGACCTCCCTTGGTCAACTCTTGTTCTCTTCCGACTCCGACGGTATTAGGTTATCCAAGGCCTAGGGAGTCTTTCACCTTCCCGCCTTAATTGGCCCTTTTCTCATCTTTCCTGATACCCTCCTTCTGTGAGGGGTCAGCCTTCTTTTCCTTTTCCTTTTACCTCCTGCCTTGTGCTCAAGGCCCTTAAGGAGGCAGGGTGTATGTAGCCCCACCACTTCTGGTGCACCCTAGATAATGCTACACCCTCAGGGGCTCACGGCTGGTGAGTTCTGGAGTTGGCGACCCCGAGGGATTCCTGAGCTGGGTCCGTTTTCCCCTTTTGTCCCTCACTTTTTGGGTGGACCCTCTCCTCTCTCCCCTCTCCTCTACTCTCCTCTTTTCCTTATATTTCCTTTTCTCTTTAAGATTCCCGCACTGTTTTTGTTCCTTGGTTTACCGCGTATCTAAATTCCCTTTTAGCAATTTCTTTTAAGGCATTTTTAATCTACGTTGCATTTTATAGGTTTTTTTGATCTAAATTACATCTCGCGATTGTTTTCAACCTCAATTGCATTTTGTAAAGATTAACAATCTAAATTGCTTTTTAGTAAGTCTTTCAATGCAGGTAGATGGGCCTTTTAGTGAGTATTTTGAATTTCAATTGCATTTTGTAAGTATTTTCAACCAAAACCGCATTTTGCACGAATTTTGAATCTAAATTGCATATTGTTTGGTGGGCATTTTGCACATATTTTGATTCTCAATTGCATTTTGTGGGTATTTTGAATCTAAATTACATTGTGTCTAGTATTTTCAATCAAAATTGCATTTTGTAAGTATTGTCAATCCACATGAGTCGTTTGAATCTACCGTACATTTTGTAAGCATTTTCATTCAATTGCATTTTGTAAGTATTTTGAACCTCAATTGCATTTTGTACGTATTTTTGATCTCATTTGCATTTTGTAAGTATTTTGAATTTCAGTTGCATTTTGTACATATTTCGACGCTACATTGCATTTTGTACGTATTTTGAATCTAGCCTACGTTTTGTGGGTCTTTTTCAATCTATTCTTTTTTGAATCTTTTCATTCTAAATTCCCTTTTGTAAGACCATATTGTGAGTTGTTTCCATCTGAGTTTCTCTTTGTACGTATTTTCCGTCTCACATAATTTTCGTTCTGGTTTCCATTTCATTCTCATTTTCGCTATCACCCAGATCATTAGGGGCCGATAACCTAGATGTTAGGCCCCTTAAAACAACAACAATCATCATCATCATCAAACTGGTCCCCAAGGTGATCTGTATTGACATCAGGCGGTCGCTGATGTGTGCTACTTCAGAACCTAATGTACCTATATATTCATCTGAGCTGAGTCTTGCTGCATTACTGCAGAACTTTCCGAGCTGCAGCCACACGTTGAACTCTGTAGCTCATCAAAGCGTCAACTTAAGCTAAAATTGTGCCACACTGGTTGTGTTTCATGGAGTGTAATGTATATGGCTTTGAATGTATCGGCCAGCAGTGTTGACTTGGTTTGTACCAAGGGTTGTGATCCCAGCACAGTTGGTTGACATTAATGGTTGCTTGAACATAAGAAACCAATGTCAGTAGATTTACAGTCATGCATAAGAACCCCTTCAGTGCAGAGTTTTGGTAACAGTAGTTAAGTGTTAGAAGAACATTATCATAAATATGCACTGAAATGTATCTCCTTTGATTTTCAGACCAGCTTCCATCTCCAAAACACAAGACTTGGAAGGGACGAGTTGCTCGTCAGTTTCGACGGATACAACATGGAGCAAGTTCTCCAAATTCACCTACTTCTCATCATGCAGACAACGTCACATTTGGAATACCACTGGAAGACTGTACACCGGTTTGTAATCTGACATGCTCTAGCAGGAGCTAATCCTCCTCTTCAGTTGACTTCACTATTTATACGTACTGTGCCCGTTTTCCTGATATTTGATCGATGGCCCGACTAACCATTGTCAATTACCGAGAAAGAAACACTCCAATAAATGAGGAATCGATTTATGCATGAATCATAGTCTGGAATAAATAACAAAAATCAGCTGGGTACGCTTGAGACCAAAAATACGCTACTGTTTGTAGAAAGTTAAACTCCAAGAACAAGAGATGTGACCACATTGCACTTTATACCACAGATTAGGGACATGACAATACATTACTGATTAGAAGGGCAGTCTGGTACATGCACGTTGACGGTCGATCTTCAGTACGGCGTCGCACCACCACGTGCTGCACTCTGAGCCGCTAGACATCGTGGCATGGAATCGTACAGTGCTTGAATACGCTGCTGGTGAGTACCGTCCCAAGTGGTTTGTAGGTGCGTCCACAAAGCATTAACAGTGGCGTCAGGTGGACCTGAATGAACAAGTTGCCGAACGACCCCAGACATGTTCGATGGGCGCCATGTCAGGCGAACGGGCAGGCCAGGGAAGCAGAGGTATCCGTAGTTCTGCAAAGAAGACTTGCACATTCCTCGCCACATGCGGGCGGGCATTGTCCTGCTGAAATATGGCCTGTGGAACAGCCTGCAAGAGGGGCAGTGCCGCGGGCTGTAAAACTTCCCTGATGTACCGGTCACTGTTCAGATTACCCAAAAGACGTACGAGGTGCGATCACCTGTTATAGGCATTTGCGCCCCAAACCATTACACCTGGTGTTTGTCCGCTATGCCGCTCAACAATACAGTCTGCCTGATTGCAATCTCCACGGCGGCGGCGAACGCATATATGGCCATCACTGTAGGACAGGTTGAAGCGGGACTCGTCCGAAAACTCTACATTTTGCGACTCAGCCTGCCAGTGTCGTCGTGCACGTGACCATTGTAGTCGGAGGCGTCGGTGGTTCCCAGTCAAAGGAAGCCGACGCAATGGCATGCGTGCTAAGAGTCCAGCCCTTAATAGACGGCGCCGCACCGTCGACGCAGATATATCCACCCCCACCCCCTCCCCCCCGTTGCAGTGCTCCAACGTCGAGCCAACACCGAGGACGACGCTATTCTGTCCGATACGGCCATGCGGAGAAGATGGGGGTCGTCTCGCGCTGTGGTCACATTGCGCCATCCTGTATCCTGTCGTCGCTGTGTATGGCCCTCTTCGCTCCACTGGATCCACATACGCCTTACTGTTGACGCAGCGTGCCCTGTACGAGCCGCAATGTCCCGGAACACCAGACCTGCCTCGCGGAGCCCAAGCATTCTGCCCCGTTAAACCGCACTCGCATGCTGATAGTTCACCCTGTGATGTTGGCGAGGCATCGTTGCACTTGCTTACACGTTTCCACTTGGTATGATGGCCCCATGCCGACAGAGCTGTGCGGAACACTGACCTTACCTGTCCAGTCCCACGGCAGAGGGCACTGGTGGGCCAATGTGCACGCCATCTCTCTGCGATTTCAGTCGCTTATTATGGTACCGCAGGCCTACACCACCCCTGTTCTGGGAGTGTCTCAGACCATTTCTTCTGGGTGTTTCACTTTCTACGAACAGTACTGTATCTCAGGGTGTTTAACGGGAATTAGGTTGGTATAAGGCTAGAAAAAAAAAGTTCATAAACTCGTAAAAATCAAAAAAAAAAAAAGATACGAGCCTTACAGTAGTCGCATATGATGTGTAACATCTGACATGTTATCCTACTCGTACACTACACAGCTTGGACATTCTTAAGATGTTAATTTACACTCCATTTTCATACTGGTACTATGATGAATGTATAGATAGAATTGGAGATATGCTACTGTCACATTTGTGGTGCAGCGGTCAAGCTGTTAGTCTCTCAACAAGGTAGACCGGGTTTGATTCCCGGTCAATACATGTGAGATTTTTGAATTGAAATGCCATGTCCTGTGGTTCGCATTCCACGTAAAAGGGAGGTACCGTGGATCGTGATCGTGAGATTATCGGACACGCAAAGCTACAAGCTTCCTTCCTTCCTTTTACATTAATAATTCATAATAACAAAGTGACACACAACGTCGACAGTACTCTCAAATACTGTGAGCACATTCCTCAGTAACTATAACATTCATTAATCTCAAGGCTCTCATACAGTTCGTCGTAAACAATCAAAACATGCCTTCCTACAATCATGAAATGACCTACTGTCGGGGAAATAAGTATAGATACTCGAGTTTAGAGGTCAATAAAACCTTTACCCTTAGTCTTACATAAGAACAACCTACACCAAAATGTTCCTTGTTTAATTTGTCGTTTAACGATATAGAGTAACTATTTGCATTGTATCTCGTTAAATTTTTATAGCAGATTGAACAAAAAAAGTACCGGTTTTTCTTACCAAGTTCACGGAGCGCTCACTTAGAAGGATCATTACGTTAAAAGTATTGATCGGAACGTAACGAAACTCTAATATGTCTTAAAGGAACATATTGTTAACGCGCATATGAAGTTTTAACTTGATCTGACGTTTCTTTAAATAGTTGTTGTGAATTTTGTAAAACAACTTTTTCTCGGGCCTGGGTGGTCATAGCAGTTTGAAATATGGATCGTTATGAGGCTCATAGCAATGCAAGGCTTAACGTGAAACTACATTTTATCTACTTTTGATAATTGCTTTTATATCGATTGATATTTAATCAGGTGGTTATGTGAGAAGAATGTATCGTAGCAAGCGACGGGAACAATGCGCTCAGTTGAGGAAACTCGTGCGACGTTGCCCTGTGAAACATAATACGCGCGCGTTCCAAGCCGTAATGTCTGTGAATTTCTGTTGTTGTTGTTTTGTAATTTGTGTTAGGCCGGTATTACACTACCAAAGGAATTTGTCAAATAAATTTTATCAAATATTTTATAAAACTGAACTATTATCAAAGTTATACAAAGCAATCATCACACCATTACAGTACATCAAATATTTTATCATAGTTCAGCAAAATGGATGAAGGACAGTTCCTTGTTCACTTAACTATATTATGGTAGTTGAAATTCTATGGTGGCAATACCGGTATATAAAAGAAACGGAAATATAAAGCGAATGTCTATGGGTTAAACCATGGGTCGCTCACGTGACAAGGAAGATATTATTTTATACGAGTAAAATCTTTGTGAAGGAGCTGCAGTACGAGGACTTGAAAAATGACATTAATTAAAATAATTAAAAAACCGTTAGTGAAATTGAATTATAATACAAATATTATAATATATATTCACCTCTGTGGAGTAGTGGTCAGCGTGCTTAGCTGCCAGCCCGGAGGTCCGTGGTTCGATTCCAGGCTCTGCCACGAAATTTGAAAAGTGGTATGAGAATTGGAACGGGGTCTACTCAGCCTCGGGTGGTCCAAATGAGTAGAGGAGGGGTTCGATTCCCACCTCGGCCATCCTCGAAGTGGTTTTCGTGGTTTCCCACTTCGTCTCCAGGCAAATGCCGGGATGATACCTAACGTAAGGCCACGGCCGCCTCATTCCCTCTTCCTTGCCTATCCCTCCCAATCTTCCCATCCCTCATAAGGTCCCTGTTCGCTTTGCAGGTGAGGCCGCCTGGGCGAGGTGCTGGTCACACACCCCAGTTGTATCCCCAATCCCGAAGTTTCAAAATGGAGGCGGTAAATGTGGGATCCATCGCTGAGTCCGAGGGAATATCCAACCCTGGAGGGTAATACGATTAAGAAGAAAAAAAAAAAAAAAAAAAATACACTATCATTCACGTCTATTTAACTTAACTATTTAATTCTTCTTTATATCCTGAAATATGCATCCCTTACGTACAGCGCTAATATCCTCTGCTAATTTTACCTACACGTTATGTAGCAGTTTGGCTTAGGCTGGGATGACAAGTGAAACGGTATTTACTTTGCTCCACGTTGAGCGTACAAATGTAATGGTAATTAGTGCCCCATGTTGGTAGCGACAAATGTAATGGTTTCGCTAGCCCACACTGTTGGGAGAGAAATGTAACTGTTTACCTTTGCCTAAGCTATGTTGTTTTAATGGGCGCCAAGACCTCAATGCAATGTTGAAATCTAAATTTGTATTTAACAACGTCTAGCTCTGGCAGAACACATTCAAGACTCTATTCACTCAGATCGTGGTATGATTTGATCATTAACCCAACAAACAATTGTATCAGGAGAAGGAATTGGTCTATATCTAATGCTACCTACTGAAAGCAAAGATTGCATTGTAAAAGAAATGAATTTATTATATAAAACAAGTATAGCAAAATTAATAATAATAAGTTTAACATTTAAATTGGAGCGTTGTGATTTGAATATTACCGATAGAAAATTACGTGAAAACGGAGTCTGATAAATTGATTTTACTCTTATTTCCAAGCTATGAAGTTACTGAATTATGAAATATAAAACAAAGAAAAATGAGAGATTGCGTATTTCTGCGTCATTAGCGCTTACCCCTGGAAATTGCCAATGCATTTCCCTCGTTCTTGATGATGCTGTGTGCTTCCCACAGTCTCCTGGACGTCGTCATCTCCGTCGAAATTTGATGATATCCTGGTAGATTATATAATTCTATGGTCCGTACATCGGACCCAAACTCTCGTAAAACCGCACTGGTTACGTTTTACAAAAGTTCGTCGCTAACTCCACTGAACATCGGAGCGTCACGCACTTGCG
Organism: Meconema thalassinum; assembly: GCA_946902985.2. Taxonomy (NCBI): domain Eukaryota; kingdom Metazoa; phylum Arthropoda; class Insecta; order Orthoptera; family Tettigoniidae; genus Meconema; species Meconema thalassinum. The sequence goes on from OX336389.2 coordinate 550,607,274, forward strand.
ACCGTACACTGCAAGTCCTACACAGATTGTCCCGAACTCCACTGAACATCGGAGCGACACGCACTTGCACCCATACTCCTCAAGTATTTCACAGATAGTCCTCGTCTCACGGCGCGTCGAACGATATATTCACCTGTCGGCTCCCCCACTCTGGAGCAGTCTCCTAGCTTACGCTGTCTCCGCTGATTGGCTGAGCACGCCGCCACTTCCCCTCCTCCGGTTCATTACACTCCGCGGGCGAGAGGGAGAAGTCGTTTTCCGTTTCAACAATTCGCCTCTTCTAGACCTTGCGACCCAGGATTGCGTCATGCTTCTCGACAGGAATCAGCTTGTATTAGAATTCCCAGTGAGTCATGTCTCTCAAATACCCTAACTGACAAAACTCCGTAAAATTCCGTAATCAGATAATTTTCTATGATATCGTCGTTCGTAATAATTTGCTTGTTAGCGTTTTCTAAGACATAGAAAACCTATCTGTATGCTTATAATTTTTATAAAATGCTCCGAAAATATCTTAATAATAATTATAATAAATTAATAATAATAATAAATTAACATGAAAAATTATCTTGGCTGAACAATTTGCCGCGTAAATAAATATAGAATGGCTTCCTACTGACTTATGCCAGTTGCATAAAAAACCCTCGAAAAACACGTTACATATTCGCCTCGGATCATCGGATGATTTACCGTGACGACGGTCCATTATCCGATTATCCCAGACACGTTAAAAAACCCCATCCAAAATACATATTACATAAATGAAATCACCCTAAATTACAGATATATACACTCATATTTTTTCTTCACGCACTTTGCGTCAAAGTTTGTTGTCACTATGGATTGCACTTTGCAACCAGTCCAATGTTTTACATATGGAATAGTGTTCCACGGATATTTCCGCCTCTCAAATTGCTCTATGTTGGAGAAATAGACATAATTAATGTGTGAGCACTATGTATTTATGATGTCATATCACACGCATTGAAGGTGTTCTGATATATTTATATCACCATAGAACTTCCTAATTTCACTGGAGGTCCCCTCCTTATGGTGACATTTAATTCCACTTATCACTGGGCACACGATCACACTATTGTGGCAGCGCCTCGTGACCATAATACTTAATCTCTCTTTAAAGTAGATTAAATTAATATTGACTTCTGAAAAAAAACCACAGTAAATGCGCATTACATATAACACCAAATATTTCTGTGCCGTAATCGCCCTGTCTTGTTAAGTTCCCGTACGCCATATTCTACTTAATACTAGTTCTCAACACAGACCATTTCTCCTCACACAAATAATACCATTGTACAAATTATCTTAAATTACACACTAACAAATCTTACATGGCGAGGCCGTAAACAGAAATCACGTGTGCTGATATGTATGAGTTTCATGAAGGACTGTCTCGCATTCTGATGGCCCATCTTTTATCTCGTGGACGCCTTAAGCTAACAAGCCCTATTCAAGCGCTCCCCCATCTCTTGGAGATAAATGGGAACCCATCAGCGCTGCCAAAAATGGCCTTGGTGCATCAAGACAATTTAGTGCTCAACAGCATCCGACAATCCCGTCATATTTCCCTGTACCTTAAAAACTCTCATTTACTTACATACTACCCCCCTGTGTGACTTCTGATACGCCTGCCTTAAGACCAGATTCCTCCCACGCACCAAATACCACACTTACTCATTTGATAGGCTGGCTCGCCAGCTAAACACACTCACTTTATGACACATATTTTCGTAGACTATGTATATTATACGTCCCGTATAATCTGTTTCCCTCACTATTCTCCAGCACATATGCTGTTTTGCCAATACGTTTGGAAACTATAAATGGGCCCTCGTAGAGATAAAAGAACTTGGACATGACTTTCTCTAGCTTATTTGACTGTTTCGGCACTCTAAGTAAGACTCTGTCTCCCGGCTCGAATAGGTCAAATTTAGTTTCTTTTTGTTGGCGAATTCTCTTTTGTGCTGATTTAGATAAATTCTGTTTCGCCAACTGGACAATGTAATCCATCCCCGGTTGCTTACCCTCATTTAATCCCAACACCCTCGCTAGTTCATTTTGTGGTCTATTTCCGAAGTGAACTTCGTATGGCGTCAATTTCGTGCTCTCATGCTGGACAGAATTCAGCCAAGTCTCGACCTTGGGAAGATGTCCAACCCAGGCCGCATGCTTGTCATGCACTAGAGTTCGAAAAAGACGAGCCACTTCCCTTAATGGACGCTCTGCAGAATTACCCTGAGGGTACCTTACAGAGGAATGAACGTGTGTTATACCAGCTTCCTGCATACTGGTTCTCCATTTCTTTGCAGTAAACTGTGGTCCACTGTCAGATAGTATCCTGAGAGGAATGCCAAACTCAGGTACATACTTATTAATGATCAGACGGCTACACGCTAGTCCCGTGGCTTTCCTTAGCGGATATAGCTTGACATACTTACTAAAAGCGTCAATAACTATAAAAATGTACTCGTAGCCGTACTGTCCTTTAACGATCGGGCCAAATAAATCCACACACAGTAGTTCGCCGGGACTACTGGTGAGAACTGCAGATCTCTCCCCCACTAAATATTTAACTGGATATTTACTCCTTTGACAGGTGTCACACTTAGCTAAAATCCTCCTAACGTCCCTTCCCATTTTACTCCAAATGAAGTCACGACCAATTTCATAGAAGACCTTGGCAGCACCAAAGTGTCCTAATTCCCTATGAATGAACCAAATTAGCTCCTCCCGCAAAGTGGCAGGAACACATATTGCCCACCGATTATTCCTACATTTCCTTGCAAGAAGCCCATCCTGCATCTTGTACGTGAACCGTCCTACATTCACATACTCTTCTTCACCTATTTCCAACCTAGCCAGTGGCTCCTTTAACTTAACGTCATCACGTTGCTCCACTAGCATATTTCTCAGTGTCTGTAACGATGCCCTGTTGCTACTGTCCACACCTGCTAACCCTACCTTCCTATGGTGTCACACCTCTACTCGACACTCTATGACCTAAAAATGTCACTTCTGACTGACAGAATGACGACTTAGACAGCTTCAAAGTGAACCCTGCCTGATCTAACTTCTGAAAAACTATATTTAAATGACGTAGATGCTCCTCAAAACTGCGTGAACTAATTACCATATCATCTATGTAAATGGTTACAAACTCTCCTGTGTCATCCCCTAATGCGATGTTTAAAGCCCTAATTAAAGCTGCTGAACTACTCTTTAACCCATAAGGTGTTCTACAAAATTGATAAAGGTTATATTTATGACTAAAAGCTGTAAATGGTCTATCTTCGTACATAAGTGGCACTTGCCAAAAACTGGAACTCAAATCTACACAAGTGAAATACTTCTTCCCCTCAAATGTTTGCATTAATTCCTCTATTGACATAGATTTCAGCTGATCTGAACTAATTCTACTGTTAACCAAACGAGCGTCTAAACAAATACGAACAGTGCCGTCGGTCTTGGGTACCGTGATCAAAGAATTAACATATGGACTGTTCGAGTGCTCAATAATCCCATCTTCAAGCATCTGATTAATTTGTGCCTCAACTGCACTCTGATAAGCGAAAGGTACAGGATATCTATGTCCTGTGAATACTGACCTATCAATAACGTTCAATGAATGTGTATAGCAATTGGTCATACCAATGCGATCCTCAAAAACTCTCCTATTACACCATAACACATCATAGAGCCGAACACACTGTTCATCCTCTATATTTCCCTGAAATGCAGCCTCACGTAACGAGTCCTCTAGACTTCCGTTCGTAATCACACTGCCCACAAAACATGGAGAACCCCGCTCTACGGCTGGCGATATCTCATTTAAAGTACAAATCACACCTACAATACTACTTCTCTGAATATGGTCATTGAACGCTACTTCTACTTCAGAATCTCCCCATTTAAATTTCAAACTCCCTACATCATAACATAAGTTACCAGACACTCTACTTAGCCACTCTGAACCCAAGATAACACTGAATACTAAATTTGGAATTACAAGGCAAATCTGCTTCTCTACATGATTATTAATTTTAATGTCTACTAAAACTTGCTTAGAAATTACTTTAGACCTCTTCCCAACATCTGTGATAACAAAAGTGCTTTTAATTGGCATCTCCTCAAAATTTACTCCAGTTCCTTTCATTTTATCATAAAATGCACTACTTATGCAACTCTTCATACAACCACTATCAATTAAAACATCTGTGTACGCCTCGGACACGTTAAATTTAACTATGGGGCTCTTACTAACCACTTCCTGAATAATACCTTCATCATTTAGTTCATGTAATAATTCATTTCTTACATTTAGGTCATAGGGTTCCTGTATAATTGTATGGACAGGGCATGCTACAGACTCAGATTCTGACCTTACTTCGCAGCCTGGTTCGCGTTTAAAGAACCGCTACAGCTGGCCGTAGTACTACTAACTACTAAACTGGTCTGGTTGTTCTGGGCTGTGTTGTCATTGTTTGGCTGTATATTACTACCACTAGGCTGTCCTCTTCCTTGACCCCTATTCTGGTTGTAACTATTGTCATTATAATTTCTCCCTTGATTTCCCCTGAAATCATTGTTTCTCCCTTGATTTCCCCTGTAATCATTGTTCCTCCCTTGATTTCCCCTGAAATCATTGTTCCTCCCTTGATACTGATTACCATAGCCATTTCCTCTGTTCTGATTTAGCTGATTATTATTATTTCTATTTTGAGCGTTGGCCCCTTCGCCACCGTTCCCTTGAACTTCTTGATGCCTGGCTTCATTAGGTCTATTATTATTATTACCCTGGTTCCGATTGAAATTGTCCTCATAACCCCCTCTCCCTAGTGCATCAAATGTGCTTAACAAATTTTCTACTTGTGATATAGTCTTTACATTCTGGATACAAGCAGCCTCCTTGATCCTATAGGGAAAGTGCCTAAGTAGCAACCTTACCACATCACTTTCCTCCTTCAAGCCATCCAGATATTTACACACTAATACCTGCCCTAAAAAGTATTCGGTCATGGTGGAGCTTCCTTTAGGGTTATATTTACCACACACTACTCCCTCACGATGCTGTGACTGAATAACCTCATTCCAGAACTTTTCACAGAATTTCATTTTAAAATCATTGATATCAGTAAACTTGTCTCTGTAGACAGCAAACCAATTCCTCGTTTCCCCCACAAACACTTGTTCTAAAATTTCAACTACCTGGCACCACTCAATACTACCATTTTCCAACCTCTCCCCGAATTTATTTTCTATAGTGTTCATGAACTCCATTGGGCACCCCTGTCGATTGCTGAACTTACCCAGTTCTACCTCCCTGTGTGTGCTATTCACAAAAACTGGCCTATTCTGACTATTTTCTTGCCTGATCCTAGCTTTTAATTTTAATTCTAATTCTGCGATTTTCTCCTCAGCCTTCCTCTCAATACTGTTTACTGTTAAGTTAATGTTTCCTTCTGATTCTTCTACTTTATCATATAGCTTTGCTTGTTTCTCCTCAATCTTGCTAATGCTTTCCCTATTACTCTCTCTTAAATCATTTACTTCTGCAACTACTTGTGAGTGGACTTTCTCAATTCTACCCCCCAGCTGTTCCTTAACCTCTTCAGTAGCTACCTGAATTTTGTCAATTTCTCCCCCCAATTGCTTTTTGACCTGCTGTGTTTCCAGTTGCACTAGTTCTTTTAAATTTTCAGCCTGTGTACTGATTCTAATTTCCAACTCCTCCTGTACTTTTCCTAATTTTCTGTCTACATCTGCAATAATCTCTTTAGCCTTTTCTTCCATCACCCCCCTGATCTCACCTCTAATCAGTTCGAATTTGTCACTCATTTCCCTACTGTTTTGTTCTAATTTAGCATTTAAAGTTTCAGTACTCTCTCTATTTTCCTTACTGTTTTGTTCTAATCTGGCGTTTAAAGTTTCATTACTCTCTCTATTTTCCCTACTGTTTTGTTCTAATTTTGCATTATTCTGTTCTAATTTTGCATTATTCTGTTCTAATTTTGCATTTAAAGCTTCTGTACTTTCTTTATTTTCCCTACTGTTTTGTTCTAATTTTGCATTATTCTGTTCTAATTTTGCATTTAAAGCATCACTACTAACTTTGTTCTGATACATGAACTCGAGAAGTAAAGTTTTTAATTCTGGTTGGCCGCCTACACTCCCTGTTTCAGTATCGGGATTTACCTCCGCTACCCCGGTACTACCATCACTCGACATACTGCTCGTATCATCATTCTCCAGTTGATGACCACTACGTAACCTCATCTGTCTTTCTTTCTCATCCCCCATAATGATATACACTGATAAAGACAAATAACCCCCAAAATACAGGCACAGAAATATATACCCTTCTCCTTCCACAAATGTTATTAGGTTTTCATCCCCACGTTGGGCGCCAATTGTAGCAGTTTGGCTTAGGCTGGGATGACAAGTGAAACGGTATTTACTTTGCTCCACATTGAGCGTACAAATGTAATGGTAATTAGTGCCCCATGTTGGTAGCGACAAATGTAATGGTTTCGCTAGCCCACACTGTTGGGAGAGAAATGTAACTGTTTACCTTTGCCTAAGCTATGTTGTTTTAATGGGCGCCAAGACCTCAATGCAATGTTGAAATCTAAATTTGTATTTAACAACGTCTAGCTCTGGCAGAACACATTCAAGACTCTATTCACTCAGATCGTGGTATGATTTGATCATTAACCCAACAAACAATTGTATCAGGAGAAGGAATTGGTCTATATCTAATGCTACCTACTGAAAGCAAAGATTGCATTGTAAAAGAAATGAATTTATTATATAAAACAAGTATAGCAAAATTAATAATAATAAGTTTAACATTTAAATTGGAGCGTTGTGATTTGAATATTACCGATAGAAAATTACGTGAAAACGGAGTCTGATAAATTGATTTTACTCTTATTTCCAAGCTATGAAGTTACTGAATTATGAAATATAAAACAAAGAAAAATGAGAGATTGCGTATTTCTGCGTCATTAGCGCTTACCCCTGGAAATTGCCAATGCATTTCCCTCGTTCTTGATGATGCTGTGTGCTTCCCACAGTCTCCTGGACGTCGTCATCTCCGTCGAAATTTGATGATATCCTGGTAGATTATATAATTCTATGGTCCGTACATCGGACCCAAACTCTCGTAAAACCGCACTGGTTACGTTTTACAAAAGTTCGTCGCTAACTCCACTGAACATCGGAGCGTCACGCACTTGCGACCGTACACTGCAAGTCCTACACAGATTGTCCCGAACTCCACTGAACATCGGAGCGACACGCACTTGCACCCATACTCCTCAAGTATTTCACAGATAGTCCTCGTCTCACGGCGCGTCGAACGATATATTCACCTGTCGGCTCCCCCACTCTGGAGCAGTCTCCTAGCTTACGCTGTCTCCGCTGATTGGCTGAGCACGCCGCCACTTCCCCTCCTCCGGTTCATTACACTCCGCGGGCGAGAGGGAGAAGTCGTTTTCCGTTTCAACAATTCGCCTCTTCTAGACCTTGCGACCCAGGATTGCGTCATGCTTCTCGACAGGAATCAGCTTGTATTAGAATTCCCAGTGAGTCATGTCTCTCAAATACCCTAACTGACAAAACTCCGTAAAATTCCGTAATCAGATAATTTTCTATGATATCGTCGTTCGTAATAATTTGCTTGTTAGCGTTTTCTAAGACATAGAAAACCTATCTGTATGCTTATAATTTTTATAAAATGCTCCGAAAATATCTTAATAATAATTATAATAAATTAATAATAATAATAAATTAACATGAAAAATTATCTTGGCTGAACAATTTGCCGCGTAAATAAATATAGAATGGCTTCCTACTGACTTATGCCAGTTGCATAAAAAACCCTCGAAAAACACGTTACAGTTAGAGAAACGTGTCTTATTTCATTTCCGCAAGAAGTTAAACATTTCCCAACACCTTTTTTATTTTGAGGGCTTTGGACCTCCATTGGCAGGTTTAAAAATGGTGTGTCAGCTGAAAAGCTATTATTATAAGATTAATTATTTGAAGTAATTTACACTTTGAGATGATAAGATTATAAAACTGCTCCCTTATTAACAGTCTGAAAAATCACTGCCTGATGAATCAGATGAACTGTCATTTAAGTTTCTAACAAGTGGCTCAACAACGGGGACGTCTTCTGTTAGCTCAGTAATGTTTCTCTATTTTTTTGGTGTGCTCGATGCATTTTTTCCATAGCCCCACTGTTACGGACCTCAAGGCTTCTTTACAGAGATCTCGCATCACCTCCGTTGATCTTCCTCTCTCCGCCTGGTTACTCATAATCACTTTAGCTATTTTATTTTTCACGTAGACCCAAACCAGCTCTATGGGGTTGAGCTCACAATGAGCAACTGGCAGCCAGACGAGTTCGACGTCAGGACGAACATTCTTGATTATCTGTTCCAGCTTCTTTTTAGGTGCCCTGAAGTGAGGTTTGGCATGAACAATTAGCTCTGCTTTCGTCATACTTTCATGCTTTTGGATTCTGGGAGGAAGAGGAATATCTTTTATTGGAGTGGCACATCTCTTCACCGTGGCTATCGACCTTCCAATACACTTGTATACTTTTTGCTAAACCCTCTTATCATTATTACTTTCTCTCTCGCTTCTAAAAAGAAAACATATTGCACTTATAATCGTGGCAAATTCTCCCCCCCGTTAACTGCAGTTTGGCTGGCATTTTGATCGGTGTGCAAACAATAGGTAATACAGACAGTGATAGTTGCTGCTTGTTGCTAATGACTCAACGAAGAACAAAGGTCAGAGTTTGGTATGCGTAGGAACGAGCGCGCAGCGAGTTCGAAATACGGTAGTCAACTGGCAACATTGCCAGGCTGCTACGGTACTATCGCCGCCCACAATGGTCTGATTAAATATCAATCCATTTAAAATCGATAATCACAAGTAGATAAAATGTAGTTTTACGTTAAGCCTTGCATTGCTATGAGTCTCATAACAAGCCATATTTCATACTGCTATGACCACCCTGGCCCGAGAAAAAGTTGTTTTACAAAATTCACAACAACTATTTTAAGAAACGTCAGATCAGATTAAAACTTCATATACACGTTAACAATAAGTTCCTTTAAGAGGTATTAAAGTTTCGTTACGATCAGATCAATACTTTTAACATAATGCTCTATCTAAGTGAGCGCTCCGTAAACTTGATAGGAAAAACCGGTACTTTTTTTTGTTCAATCTGCTATAAAATTTTAACTAGATACAATGAAAATATTTACTCTATATCGTTAAACGACAAATAAAACAAGGAAAATTTTGGTGTAGGTTGTTCTTATGTAAGACTAAGGGTAAAGGTTTTATTGACCTCTAAACTAGAGTATCTATACTTATTACCCTGACAGTAGTCTCACATATGATGAAAATACAGCTTTTATTCCACTCATATTACAACATTCTGTTATGCATTTAATACACACATGAAAAAAAGTTTTGCATCACCTCGGTTCCAAGAGTTCCGGAACCGTTAAATACAAAGGGAATAGAGATCAACACAAACAACATTTCAGCTCGTTTTATTGCTCATGAGACCCACACATTGCATGTTGTACCATCATACAGCTAGACTTTCAGCATTTGTGGTCCAGATTGCAGTACACACCACTACCTCTAATACCCAGTAGCACGTCCTCTTGCATTGATGCATGCCTGTATTCGCCGTGGCATACTATCCACAAGTTCATCAAGACACTGTTGGTCCAAATTGTCCCACTCCTCAACGACAATTCGGCGTAAATCTCTCAGAGTGGTTGGTGGGTCAAGACGTCCATAAACAGCCCTTTTCAACATATCCCAGGCATGTTCGATAGGGTTCATGTCTGGCGAACATGCTGGCCACTGTAGTCGAGCGATGTCGTTATCTTGAAGGAACGCATTCACAAGATGTGCACGATGAGGTCGAGAATTGTCGTCCATGAAGACAAATGCCTCTCCAATATTCTGCCGATATGGTTGCACTATGGGTCGGAGGATGTCATTCAGGTATCGTAAAGCCGTTTCGGAGCCTTCCATGACCACCAGTGGCGTACGTCGGCCCCACATAATGCCACCCCAAAACATCAGGGAACCACCACCTTGCTGCACTCGCTGGACAGTGTGTCTAAGACGTTCAGCCTGACCAGGGTGCCTCCAAACACGTCTCCGACGATTGTCTGGTTGAAGGCATATGCGACACTCATCGGTGAAGAGAACGTGATGCCAATTCCGTGGGGTCCATTCAGCATGTTGTTGGGCCCATCTGTACCGCGCTGCATGGTGTCGGGGTTGCAAAGCTGGACCTCGCCATGGACGTCGGGAGTGAAGTTGCGCATCATGCAGCCTATTGCGCACAGTTTGAGTTGAAACACGACGTCCTGTGGCTGAACGAAACGCATTATTCAACATGGTGGCATTGCTGTCAGGGTTCCTCCGAGCGGCAATCCGTAAGTAGCGGTCATCCACTACAGTAGTAGCCCTTGGGCGGCCTGAGCGAGGCCTGTCATCGACAGTTCCTGTATCTCTGTACCTCCTCCATGTCCGAACAACATCGCTTTGGTTCACTCTGAGACGCCTGGAAACTTCCCTTGTTGAGAGCCCTTCTTGACACAAAGTAACAATGCGGACGCGATCGAACTGCGGTATTGACCTTCTAGGCATGGTAGAACTACAGACAACATGAGCAGCGTACCTTCGTCCTGGTGGAATGACTGGAACTGATCGGCTGTCGTACCCCCTCCGTCTAATAGGCCCTGCTCATGCATGGTTGTTTACATCTTTGAGCAGTTTTAGTGACATCTATGAACAGTCAAAGGGACTGTATCTTGGATACAATATACACAGTCAACGTCTATATGCCGGAGATCTGGGAACCGAGGTGATGCAAAACTTTTTTTGATGTGTGTATTTGACTACTCACCCACAGCTTGACAATAATGCCGCTTACTTAAATGTCATTTGTCGTCTTTGTCCTACCCCATGTGATATTCAACCTTGAACGTGAAGCTTCATAAACTGCTCAATGACAAATGAAAGTCGGTGAAATATTTGCCACTGTGCTCGTCAAACCAGTGCCTGCTAAATGCACTGCCTACTGTATTGCCATGACATTCTCGCGCTACAGAGCACACACTGCCTTGTTTCCAATACACACATTTTCAATTGTACATCCAGCTGGCAGTCCGTCTTCACTTCCGTCCGATCCACTTCCGTTCGATCCACTTCCGCCGCCAATTTTCAAAATCACTCCCACAAAACTATCCTGCAACCGAGCGGAAAGATGTTGCACATCAATAATATTGGATTGGACAGCACATCTACAAGCATAAGTCTAAGATTTCATAAAATCTTCAATCGTCTGACTCAATACAATGCTTAGCCTACGATCTGTTGAAATCTGAATTTATGTTGTGTGGCGACTTCTACCCTGAAATGCGTTAACTTAAATGCAAAAGAACAAATTATATGATGTCCATTTCAACAGATAGTACTATCTTGTAATCTGGAGATTCAATCAAAGTATAAATTAAAATGAAATATATCAGGCATTAAAAAGAAAAGAAAGGAAAAGAAAGTCCACGTCACCTTTCTAACTCACAAACACACCAACTAAAAACACTTACTAGGTGACCGAACATGCGTTTTTCCATTAATATGTGCACGCAGTGCATCTAATGATACACGGTATACTCCTGAAGAACTCTTATGTACATACTCATTATTCAAAAATCTCCGGCACTTATTCACATTTCAGTATTTACAGTAGCCTACATTAACTATCCTCTTTGTACTTGAGAGTTTAATAGTTGTAATTATATTATTAATTAAGTCTCCTAATCCTGTTCTCTCATCCACATCCACAATTTGTCATTTAAAGTGTATCACAAAGCATTGATCAAATCTGGTCATTGTGTTTACTAATTATTTTTAGCCTACTTTTCACATTTTGCAAAAATGAGTAAAAAGTAGACTTATGAGATCGGGCAAATGTCCGTCTGTCTGTCCTGTCTGTCTGTCTGGCTGTGTCTGGCTGTGTGTGTGTGTGTGTGTGTGTGTGTGTGTGTGTCCCTATCAACTCCCAAACGGCTGCAGCAATCAAAACAAAATTTGGTGGGAGTAAAGATCTATACCTGAATATCTCACGACCATATTTGAAAATGATGTCAGTGCTACCAACTGCTGAAAAATCGCAATTGAAATTTGAGCTCCATGTTGGATATCTTGGAAGGTATACATGGGAGCTATTTCAAAATTGGCACACGTATAGACAATAATATTGCAGTTTAATTTCCAGGAGGCCATACATGGCAGTGTTGCCAAAACTATTATAAGCCTGCTGATATGTCCAAATTGCAAATGCATATAACTTCTACACTATCAATTGGATTTCAACCAAATTTCGTATGTGCTATGTGTACATAAACAGATATGACTGAGCTTATTCTTAAGAGCCACCAGGGCTGCCAACTGTTAATAAATGCTCTCAATTTATTTTATCCAACTACCATTATATCAGAAAGTATGCAAGCCGACAGCTTTAAACTATGCACACGTATAGTACCTGGTATTCTAGATTAATTTGGAGTATCTTATATACGTCAGTGCTACCAACATGATTCTAAGCCTGCTGAGAGGTCCAACTTTAAATACATGTAACTTCTATACTATCATTTGGATTTCAACCAAATTTCGTGTGTGATATGTGTACCATAACAGATATGACTATGCCGATTCTTAAGAGTAACCAGGGCTGCCAACTGTTAATAAATACTGTCTCTATTTTTGTTACCCTAATATCAATATATCAGAAAGTATGCAAGCCAATAGCTCTAAACTTGGCACACGTATAGTACCTGGCATTCTAGATTAATTTGGAGTAACTAATATAGGCCTACACCAGTGCTGCCAACATGATTCTAAGCCTGCTGATAGGTCCAATTTTAAAATACATGTTACTTTTATACTAACAAATGGATTTCATCCAAAATTGGTACAACACTAGATCATAATATTTCAGATTATTTCTCACCAACACATGCATGACATTGTTGCCAACATAATTTTACGCGCGCTGAAAAATCCAAGGTCTAACTGCATGTAACGTGCATGCTATCCATTTGACTTCAACCAAATTTTGTAATCTGTACCTTGAGAGATGCAACTAACAATAGCCTATATTCAGTCACCAGGGCTGCCAACTGTACTGCTCTATTAGGCTTCATTATATAAGGTATATTTCGATATAATTAGGAATTTCGATATTACCAACTTAATTTAGTCATTATTCTAGATAGGTCTACATAGATTGGCAAGAATCTTAAATTACAAGAAAAGTAGGCTCTTTAGTTCGTCACGGAACATCTTGTTCATAATAATTTCAGATTAATTATTTTATCTCTTATCAGAAAATATAGCCACATTGGGTCCGATTTTTATGCTTCACTGCACAGGGTGGAGTAACACCATGCTGAGAGGCAGAATCACATTCTCACTTTCAATATGCAGATGCATGTTACCGAAGAATAGTGTTTGTGTTGTGCCTGTCGTTGTTTGGTTGTTACATCAATTGTGCTATGTTTGACTTAAAGTGTGTATTTGCATTTCACTGGGGGTAGTGAGCAGCATAGAAACACGGAACAGCAAGTGGTGCAACACTTATTTTGAGGTGTATATAATATAACAAGTTGTTAGTAAAATATTTTAATTATGGAGCACAAAAGTGGAACCAAACTACATTGAACAATGAAAATGCAGTACAATGTTAAAAAATCGACTCAATTTCTGCTTGCCTGTTGATTGAAGTTTTTTTTATTGATAGATCCCACCATCATCAAAATATCTCTTGTCTGTAATGCTCACCTCGGACTATAGTTCCATGTACGATAAGTTGGCGCCACCTTCAGTGCTCATAATCCTTCATTGTGTGTTGTTTGCCTTTTGCTATGTGCTAGTATTCGGTTGTTCTTAATTTTCATGACTGTTTACTACATCTTAACGGTCAGTATCAGACATTTCAAACTCCTAATCTTGTTTAAACCAATGGCTCGCATCTTCACAACCAGGAATGCATTTAGTTAAAGTAACCATGTTTTCTGCATCATTTTGTCCTTTCTCTGTTTGGTTTTCCCTCACTTTTCCAAAGTTATGGTTTCAATTTCATCCGAAGCCTGAACTATCCCATAAGCTAAATCTTCTTTCATCAGGGATGAAAGAACTTTACGACAATACTTTCTCTTCAGTGTTTTGAGCATTCCTTGGTTCATGTCTGGAAGTGTCTTTTAACGGGAGAAATTAAATGAGCTTGCAATGCAAGACACCACACACATCTCTCCCCGTAGTTGGGTTCGAACTGGCAGCTGATTGTGAATTCAGTTTCAAGACCAATCCCATACTGTATTATTGACCCATGCTAACTGGCAAAAAGAAGAAAATAATAAGTTAGCAGCTTGGTTGGAACATACATACTCATATATCACATCTCTCTCATCTTTAATGTCATGATGCGCTGACGAACGGTGTGAACCACGAGCCTGTGGTATCTATGCCAGTTCATCCACGAGGAAAGGAAATGATTGCTCATTGTATTATATAATTGTCTTGCTTTGCCTGACAGATTATCGCACTTATGTTAGTAAGGGCTCATTCCATCATAAATACAGTATTATTAGCTCGAAATGTTAGTACGGTAATTACATTCCCAATGATAAGTATTGTGTACAGTTTCTAACAGACCACTTTGAAGAGAAGAGATTAAGGAGGTTCATGGTGTAAAGTGAGGCAGTTGAAGATAACCTTGAGGTTATAAATCTGTCACTGAAGAGAAGAAAAAAGTTTCAGGACAGAGAAGAGCCTTACCCTCAAATCGCTAAGAGATTTTTATATCACACTCTCATTGTGCCAGGAAGAATGAATGAATGAATGAATAAATAACTAACATTGGAATCAACAGTCAGAAATCAATACTAGCACATCCTACCAGTGAGGTTAGACAGTAATAAACTAGAAATAGTTCTGAGGAAGACTCCTGGTTGGCTACACACTTAGTGTAGCGTGCATATGAACTCGCTACATGCTTGGTGTGAAGTGAATTATAGATACCTTTCGACCCCTTACATGCTTCATTGAGACACAAGCATTAACTGATGTAACATATCCATGTTTCTCACCTCATAATATTCTCAGATTAGCAAGTGAGTCAACCAAACCCTTATTACACCTGTCCTTGTCTTGCCAAGAGGAGGATAAGAATAAGAATATTTTATTCACCATTGATCATTTACATGAAATAGGTTTTGTCATTCATGGTAGGTACAGTATTATTGTTAGCATCCTCTATATGAAAATGAAAATCCACAGCCTGCTTCCAGTCTCCGACCGGGTCAGGAATGGAATGAATGAAGCCCCAATCTAGCGGCGAGGATATGAACTGTGCCGGCTGCCGAGGCCTGACGCACTCCTCTGGGGCAATGATTAAATGAATGACAGATGAAATGAAATGATAGTGGAGAGTGTTGCTGGAATGAAATTTTGACAGGGAAAACCGGAGTACCCGGAGAAAAACCTGTCTGCCTCCGTTTTGTCCAGCACAGATCTCACATGGAGTGACCGGGATTTGAACCACGGACCCAGTAGCATCCTCTATATACAGTTATTAAAAATCAATATTAACAATTTTTATATCCAAGAATTCTTTTATGGTGTAAAATGGATTTTCTAACATCCAGTTGTACAGTTTTCTTTTGAACGTACTGAAAGGTGAAGACTGTGCAGAATGTGGTCATCATCATCATCATCATCATCATCATTTCCCCTTTTCCAGTTGACACTGGGTGGGGGCAAATATGGTTCCTTTCCACTTTGTTCTGTCGTTCCACCATTCCTCTTCCGACACAGTGTTCCAATCCAGGTTCCGTTTTCTAATACTATTCTCCACAGAGTCCATCCAATGCATTCTTGGTCTTCCTCGCCCCTCTTACCTGTCATCTGTCGTTCCAGTGCTAGTCTTGGGATATCAATGTTTCCTTTATTTCGAAATTGGTGTATGTTTTCTCTAGTGATAAATTCACTTAAATTGTTTTTGACATACAGTAACAAGATTAAAATATATAGATTTGTAATTGTTAATATTTTAAGTCTATTAAAAAGGGGATGACAGTGCTCCCTAGGATCAGCTTTACACATTACACGAATAATCTTCTTCTGTATCAGCAACATATTATGGACATATGGTGAGTGACCCCATAATAGGAGCTCATAAGAAATGTGGGACTGAAATAGTCCAAAATATGCCATTCTCAGTTAGTCTGTTGTCACTAATTCCCTCAATTTCCACATGATATAAGAAACCCATGATATCTTTTTACAGACATGATTGATGTGCACTTCCCAGTTTAATTTGAAATATATATAAATGCCTAAGAGCTTATCTGACTGAATTTCTATATTATTAGACAATCCTAACAGAAGGTGTTTTCTATCCTCATTGCAAAGTAATTTATTGGATGAAAACCAGATAATGAAACTCCCTTACTGCTTGTATTTGTGGCTTCCTATAACCCTCAGGGGCTCACGGCTGGTGAGTTCGTGAGTTGGCGACCCTGGGGGATTCCTGAGCTGGGTCCGTTTTCCCCTTTGTCCCTTCCCTTTGGGGGACCCTCTCCTCTCTCCCCTCCCCTCTCCTCTCCAATCCTCTCCTCTTTTCCTTATATTTCTTTTTCTCTTTCAGATTCCCACACTGTTTTTGTTACTTGGTTCCCCGTGTATCTAAATTCCCTTTTAGCGATTTTTTTTTTGGTAGGTATTTTTAATCTACGTTGCATTTTGTAAGTATTTTTGATCTAGATTGCAATTTGTGAGTGTTTTTCAATCTCAATTGCATTTTGTAAGGATTGACAATCTAAATGGCTTTTTAGTAAGTCTTTCAATATCCGGGCCGGGGCTTTTGTGAGTTTTTTAAATTTCAATTGCATTTTGTATTTTCAACCTACCCCGCTTTGTTCAAGTAGTTAAGTCTCAATTGCAATTTTGTGGGTATTTTGAATCTCCATTACATTTTGTGCGTATTTTCAATCTCATTTGCATTTTGTATGTATTTTGGACTTAACCTACATTTTGTGCATATTTTTCAATCTATTCCTTTTGTGAGTATTTTCGTTCGGAATTCCCTTATGTACGTATTACCGCTCTCCATTTGGTGAGTAGTTTCAATCTGAGTTCCTTTTTGTAAGTATTTTCCCTGCTACATAAGGCATAGTTGTTGGGGCTCACTGTCTATTTTATCTAAACCATTTTCGTTTCATCCATAGCAGTGAGCTGTTTTTATCTTCATCCTTTCATTTCACGCCATTTCATTTCATCAGGGGCCGATAACCTCGATGTTAGGCCCCTTAAAACAACAATTATCATCATCATCATCATCATCATCATCATTGTGGCTTCCTGTTCACCCCCTCTCTTCATTTTAATACTTGAATAATGTGTACTTAATCTTATTTTAGGGGTGCCTTCTACTTAAATACAAATTTTCATGCCATTCGCGCCTGTAGTTTTGACGCCAATCCAAAACAAACCGATCGACAAATACTAATCATTATACACCTCGTCCGGGAAAAATACGAAGTTTTAGCCGTAAACCCCAAAATGTTGCGACAAAATGCTTGCTTTATAAGAAATTTTCAATGTGGGCACCCAAGGTCTTGTTAATTTATATACAGTATTGAAGTTTCCTCATGTTATGAACCAAATGCAAGTTGTTCCTGAATGCTGAGTTTTTGTTGTACATCATTCCCTCCTGCTAATTTAAATTCCTTGCTTTTTCCATTTCAGTCGTCGTTCTGTATGTTTGTTCCATTACTGGTGGAGCTCTGTGCCACCGTTGTGGACACAAAAGGGCTGGATGTAGTGGGAATATACAGAGTTCCTGGCAATACTGCTGCTGTATCTGCTCTTACAGATCTGTTGAGTAAGGGTTTTGATGAAGTTGCTTTGCAGGTGAGGAAAATTATTTTTTCTAATTACCCTCTTACGTAATTTCCATGGGATGTGTGTAGTCATTCAATAATTAGATGTCAGATATTTATTTCACATGTATTCAGGAATGTAGGTTATCTATTAAAATCTTACTTGAATAACAAGAGGAGAGAGGGTGAAATTCTGGTTCTGTTTGTAGCACCTACTTTCATATTCTCCAAGCGACTGCCTTTTATCATGATTAAGGCAATGACTACTAATACAATGGCATTTCAATGCATTTATTCTTGTTTTAGAGCATAGGGAATTCTTAGTCAAGCACTTCAATCAGTAACTTCAAGGTCTATGGTATACCATATGTTCAATTCATAATGAACTGTGTAAATATATCTATAAGCAGACAATGCCTGGAATATAGTACTTCTTCTTTTTGGTTGTGTTCAGAACTTAGTCTTTTCAATGGTCAACTCCTAGGACACTTCTGTAAATATGAGAGTACGCTGTCGTAAGATGTGCTTGTTAGCTGCAGTTACCTGAAGTACTGGTATCTCTCATACTGGGATGTAGCAAGAATCAAACTAGTATGGATGGGTGCTTAAGTTGTTTCATGGGGTACTATTTAAAAAAAAGTTTCCTCCCTGTACTCTTAGCAATGCATTGAATATTTCAAGAGAAAGGTACAATTTTAATTTCTCGAATCCATAGCTGACTGAGCTAAGCCATGCTCCACAATGGGAGTGGGGGAATAAGAGTGAAGTCAAAATATAAATCATTATTCATGCAAGATGTTCCACCTAGATAACATCTAATCCACTGAATAGGGCCTATAATGATATTCTGTTTGCAGATTCTTAAATACTATTAAGCAGCTAATGAAGCAATGTGCTTGGATTTTACGTGGGATTATTAGCAACGGAGATATCAATACCAACTTAGTTTTTTATTTTATTTTATTTTTATAGAATGACACTATTTTCTGCTTCTAACAGAATAGCACAAATTATGAATCCTGATGTATAATCTATTCAAAAATTTGGGAAACTACTTCTTGAAATATCAATAATATACCTGCCAACTTTTACGGTTTTTCCGTAAAATGTACGGAAAGGCGGTGTATTTTACGGTTTTACGGAATAACGTACCACGATCTTTTCAAAATTTGCGCCAGAACAAGCTTCCGCATGCCGCCGATACATTGCTGTGTGACCAACGCACATCGATACATCGCTCTGAACCAGTGGTGGCTGGTGATGAAAAATTGTGGGTGTGCACGCTTTCAAAAAAACATCTAAATTTGATATAAACAGATGCATATCTAAGCATACAATATAACTGTCTCATCACGTTGTTGTTTGAGTCTTCAGTCCTTTGACTGGTTTGATGCAGCTCTCCATGCCTCCCTGTCCTGAGCTAATCGTTTCATCTCTACATAGCTACCACACCCTACATCCGAGGCAATCTGTTTAACATATTCTAACCTTGGTCTACCCCTACAGTTCTTGTCCTCGACCCTTCCTTCCATAACTAAGCTTGCTATTCCTGGGTGTCTTAGTATGTGTCCTACTAACCTATCTCTTCTCTTCATTAGCAGTCGCCAGAAACATCTCTCCTCTCCCACTCGTCTTAATACCTCTTTGTTTGTAACCCTATCTACCCATCTGATCTTCATCATTCTCCTGTAGCACCACATTTCAAATGCTTCAATTCTCCTCTTTTCTGCTGCACCAATAGTCCAAGTTTCACTTCCATAGAGCGCCACGCTCCAGACAAAGGCTTTCAAAAATGACTTCCTAATACCTAAATCTATATTCGATGTCAGCAGATTCCTTTTTTGTAGAAATGCTTTTCTTGCCTGAGCCAACCTACTTTTTATATCCTCTTTGCTTCGTCCATCACTGGTTATTCTGCTTCCTAAGTAACAGAAATCTCCTACTTCCTTCAGCTTTTCACCTGCCAATTTGATCTCCATAGAGGTTTCTGATTTATTTCGGCTGCATTCCAGTATTTTTGTTTTACATTTATTAATTTTCATCATGAATTCTTTCCGTAAGACGGAGTCCATACCATTCAAAAACTCATTCAAATCCTCAGGCTTGTTGGCCAAGATGACGATGTCATCAGCAAATCTCAGAGTTGAAATTATTTCTCCTTGAATCTTCACTCCCACTTTAAATTTTTCTCTAATTTCCTTCATTGCTTGTTCAATGTAATGATTGAAAAGTATGGGTGATAAGTTGCAGCCTTGCCTTACACCTTTCTGAATACCAGCTTCTCTCTCATGTCCTTCAACTCGAATGACTGCTGTCTGGTTTCTGTATAGATTGTATATCACCCTCCTATCCCTGTACTTTATTCCAATCGATTTCAAAATGTCAAACAATTTAGTCCAATCAACGTTATCAAAAGCCTTTTCTAAGTCTACAAAAGCCATGAACGTTCTCTTATCTTTCCTTATTCTACCTTCCAAAATCAGCCTAAGACTTAGTACAGCTTCCCTTGTTCCTACATTTCTCCTGAAACCAAACTGGTCTTCACCCAACTCCGTTTCTATCTGGCTCTCAATCCTCTTGTAAATTATTCTAGACAGGATCTTTGAAGCATGAGTAATCAAGCTGATTGTACGGTAATCTTCACATCTGTCAGCTCCCACTTTCTTTGGTATAGAGATGATTACATTCTTCTTGAAATCAGGGGGTACCTAACCTGTCTCATAAATCCTACACACCAAGTGAAATAACCTGATCAGACCTTCCTCTCCTATGCAGCGTAGCAACTCAATCGGTATATCATCTATGCCTGGTGCTTTGTTCCTGCTTAAGTCTTCCAAAGCTCTATCTAATTCTGATCTCAATATTAAATCTCCTTTCGCATCCTCATCAATTTCCTCCTCCCTTTCCATTACATGATTCTCAATCTCCTTTCCCTTATACAAACTCTCTATGTAAGCTTTCCATCTCTCAACCTTTTCTTCCCTATCTGTTAGAGGTTTTCCATTTGTGTCCTTAATATTACAGCACTTAGTCTTCTTTTCCCCAAAAATATTCTTAATCCTTCGATAAGCTGTGTCTACTTTTCCTAATTTCAGACAATTTTCTATACCAGCACATTTCTCTTTCAACCATTCTTCTTTCGCTTCCTTGCACTTCTTGTTAACCTCATTTCTCAGACGTCTGTATTCTGCTTTCCCCTTTTCATCTCTTACATTCTTGTGCTTCCGCCTTTCATCCATCAATTCGAGTATATCCTGAGTGATCCACGGTTTTCTACCTATTCTCTGTTTCCTACCAATGTTTTCTTCTGCGGATTTTGTTATTCATTCCTCAAAAGTGCCCATTCGTCTGCAATTGAAGTTTGTTTAGGGTTTTTCATTAGTCCTTCCTTTATACTCTTCTTGAATCTTTCGTTTACATCCTTCTCTTTGTCTGTCTATTGCCCACCTTTTTGGCTTTTGACTTTTCTTCAGTTTCTTCAACTTTAATCTGCATTTCATTACAACCAGATTGTGGTCAGAGTTTGTCAGCACCAGGATTTGTTTTACAATCCAAAATCTGGTTTCGAAACCTCTGCTTGACCATAATGAAGTAGATTTGGTAACGCCCTGTATCTCCTGGTCTCATCCATGTGTATATTCTTCTATTGTGGTTATTGAATAAGGTGTTAGCTATGACCATGTTACTCTATTTTCTCCAAGTTCACTAGTGGCACTTAGTCGGATTTTCGACACCTCAATATTTTGCTGTTCTATGGTCCCTCCTGAATGCACAATGAAGCTGTTGTCGGATTTGTTATTTTCCTAGTACTTGTAATTCCAATTCTGCATTCATGTACACTTTTGGTTGTTCATATTTGTACATTTTAGTTAGATTTCATTAGAAAACTACCTATTGCAAAGGGTACCGTTGTGACTTCCGGAAAAATTTGACATATCCTCGCGTTTCACACCCCCAGATTCCGAAACCACCGTCAGTTCAAGAGTTAATATATAATTTATAACTTATGTAGACTATACATAACATATAACCATTCAAAATCTCGGTCGAGTTCGTTAATTGGCAAAATCGGATGAAGGGGGTGGAAATGGGGGGAAAGTGAAATATCGCTATAACTTTCTTAGTATGTTAAAAATTGAATCCATTCAAAGTTCGTACTATTTTTCAAATAAGGGCCAAACGTTTATTTTCGTAAAGTTTTTGATCGTACCAACCATTGATCAAAGGGGTGTGAAAAATGGAGGTTTGAGAGAAAAGAAATCATACCTCCCTTAATAGGCACAATATCAAAACTGTTTGAAATTAGCACTACCCCTCTAAAATGTAGCTACAGTGTTTGTCTGAAAGAATATTTGATGACCCACTCTTACACCAAGGAATTATAAGAAGATGCTGTATGCTAAACGTGTGGAACTTTCGTAGCTATACTGTACAATAATGGGCAAATTTAGTGAATTCGAATCATTTTTCTTTGCCCGGTGAAATCTACCGGTACTTCCGCTTCCGGCGTGAGGAGAGAAATTTTCTTATTTTAAATATCCTAAGTCGGAAAACCCTGTTTTTGTGCACGTAGCACTACTTTTGTCTTCACACGCCAACATTAAGCATGGAAAACAATACATCCTGTTGGTTAGTTCACAGCCACAAGCCCACTCGTACTAACTTGCTATAATTTCATTCTGGAATAAGCGATTCCTAGCCTTCGCTTTGTATAGGGATGATTGAATTAAATTCAGGTTTGGAATAGGTCTTCGCTTTTCTTATTATATGGCCACCTTTTCTTGCAGAGTAAGTTGGGACGATGTAATAGTTTTAAAATCCAGAACAGTAGCCATAATAATCCCGAACCCCACCTCGGCCGTCCAGAAAATGGTTTTCGTGGTTTTCCATTTTTATCACTAGGCAAATACCGGGACGGTTCCTTTCAGGCCAACGGTCAAAATCCCTTCTTTGAACCTGAATTAGACCCAAGTTTGTGGGCGCCTGTCACTATCCCCAGTTGCATCTGCTAACAAAGTGTGTTTGGCTCCCAGACACCATCCTTCCGATGGTAGAGGAATGATCCTCGCTATGCCTGTGGGGTGAAGCCAAGCTGGGAGGATAAGCGATTAAATACTAAATAATACACACTTTGAAAACACGCTTGTGACAAATACTTGCCTTGGCCAAGATCGCCAAGATATATTATAGGCCGCATCAATCGTCCAAGTACAATCATACTGGACCTTAAAAATCTGTAAATTATTAAGAAATGTTATGAAACTGAATTACTGTTACAACTATAGACTAGCCTATATAATATCCATACAGTTTGCTGTGTGGATGTGGTTTTTAAATGCACAATGAAAATCAAATGAAAGTGGCGCTATTATACAAGCTGCGTAAAGATACAACCTTGCAAACTGTGCATGAAACGCTGCTTGGTACAACAATTCTCCAACAGATAGTGCGGTAGCTACTACACACTAACGGTCATCACTTCTTCGTCTGTCAATCAGATGGAAAATAAAACGGAGCATGCGCAGTTCTTTTCGCCAGGCAATGCTGTGGCTCGGATTCTGTTATAGTAAACACTCATTCCCTCTTGCCCCCCGTTTGCCGTCAAGCCTAAATGCTGGCTACAAACCTGCAACTGGTGAACGGTGATATTTAATGATACCCGAGCCAGCACACAAGCAACGTACAGTGAGGGGCAATGAACGCGGTATAGTGAATATTTGTTGACTCTTTATAATACCGTAAAATCTTATTTCAATTGTTATATACATAAAATTGAAATATGAATGGCAATATTGCAAGAATGGGTGTGCACTGGCTCCAGGGCAAGTACCGAGAAACCGCCACTGCTCTGAACTATATTCATCCGATCGTTGCAGTCATCTACTGGAAATATCAGATGCATCCTGATTTGCCTGAATCCTAGTCGATCGATATCGATTTGTTTGTGTTGAATGAAAGCTCTGGGATAATCGTTGGCTTGTTCTTTAATGTGTTGATTATCGATAACCTTTACCGTTCTGTATAAAAAATAGTTCTTTTCTTCTTCACCACGAATTACAAAGCGTAGGGCGTGTTGTAGTTACGGAATAACATGTGAATTATCAGGATGTCGACTGGTAACGAAAAGTAGCTAATTTTTGTCTGGATATTTGGAGGTAACGAAAATTCACTGAGGCCGGTTTAAATCTTTTAAACTTGCGCCGGTAGGCTCACAGATTGCGATGGAGCAAGTTTCACGCAAGCGGCGCCGATTGCGTAAGCTATATTTCCCCATGCCCGCCCTCAAGGAAATGCATACCGAGGATACCTTGAATGGTATAAGTCGGTTTAACATATATTTTCGGCATCAAAGAGAGTTTTTACTTTTGTGTGAAATATTTTTCTTTGTTATTAGGAAACCTAACAAGTTTATGCACGAAAACTTCGGAAACAAAACCGAAACCTCTCATTTTTGTTATTGGCCTCTAAATTTGGAGACTATCTCAAATAAAGGCCCAGAAATAATGCAAAATAATTTAATGTCTCAATTTTGCGAAATGATACAGTTTCGAAAAAATCACAAAAAGGCTTCGAAATACTTTTATTTTAAAAATCTATCAGTCTCGTAAATTTGCGACATCCAGTATGATTAATTTGAAATACCGTTATAATAATATATTATTAAGTCAATTTTTCCTTCAAACGTTGGTTCCATCAGATACATAATCTAACCGGTTATCTCGGAAACTTGTATAATTCGAATTCGAAAGAAAATGTGCCCTCTTGTATTATTCGTGCGATCCTCTCAAAATAATTTGTAAAATTCGATACCTACTTCGAACATTCATTCTCCAAAAGCACATCCTCAAGACGGCTGGCTGACTACAAGACTTGCTTGCCGGAATCTCGTCAAACGGACCGAGATCGACACCAGGTGTGTAAACTCATTAAGCCCGTGCCCGATCACGAGGACGAGCTGGTGCGGCGCCGATTGCATATTATCGCGTTCTCAGTGTCCAACCGCGAGGACAACGTGAATCTCGTAAAACGGTCGAGAGGGACAGCGATTGCGATACATCGCGATATTTTGCCACATTCTATGACGAGGTCGACTGGATTCTTGTAAAACGGACAGCAAGCGGCGCCGTTTGCGTAATGCAATATTTTCCCGTGCCCGATCTAGAGAGCAATGGAAATATCGTCGAAGGACTAAAAGTGACACAGATTATGTAAATCGCCTTTGGGGTTTTTCTCAGTATTCTATCGTGAAAACTACGGGAATCTCGTCCAACGGCTGAGACCAGCGCCGATTGTGTTTCATCTTGATATTTCTCCGTACTCGACTGCGAAGATAGAATGTGAACACATTTTTAGCCTGATTAAGAAGAAGAGGACACAGTTCAGGTCATTGATGTCCAATGGAACTTGGGAAGCCATTTCCATTTTGAAGGCCAGAAGTTCTGAAGCTGTACAAGCACATATTCTATTTACTTTCTGAAGATAGCAAAGCAAGCCACAACTTAAGCTATTAAATCAGACCCTTATAATGTCATCGGTTACTGTAGTGTTGAACTCATAATTTTTCAAAGTGATGAAAATACATAAATTTTGTCCTGAATGAATCTCTGGAGTCTAATTCTATTTTCAAGACCAGGCGTTCTGGTCCCTGTTATGACATCACCTTTTCTCCAGACTTTTGGCAGGAAGCCACAGCTATGAATTTAAAAGTACAAGTTATTTCCAGTGATTGATGAGTGTATTACCTAGGTATATGTCAAGGAAGTTCTGTTATATCTATGCTCCAAACCAAAGTTCACCACCCCTGCTTCTTATGGGTCATGCTTAGGGTTACCAACCGTCCGTCAGCAGGACATGTCCTGCTTTTCAATAATTTTGGTTATGTCCGGCCAGCATTTCTAATTTATCGACATTGTCCGGCATTTTTCGTTACAAGATTGCTCACTTAGGTTTTAGTCTGAAGACAGCATGTGCTCAGGGCGCTACTTCTGAGGGTTGAAATAACTAATACTAATATTCGATATATTGAACTCGGAAGTCCAGGCATCGATCTACCAATCAACACGCTTCATTTCCACGTTTATGTTGAGAGAAACCGGAAGTGTCGAGAGCTACAGTTTACATGTGCTTGCCATATGATTTGCAGCTATCGTGTTTGGTTATCTGGTTGTCGCCGTAAATTATAGTGCGAGTATGCAGCGAGTGGAGTGAAATATTAATCTCATTGCATCCTATTACGTACCGGTATGTCATCTTTGCAACCTGAAAGGAGTGAATCTAAAAACAGACAGTGTAAATTTTCGGATAAACTAAAACTTAAGTATCCTTGCTTTACTCACGGACGCGGTGAAAGTGAAGCGAAATGTGCAGTGTGTGATAGTTATGTTAATGTCGGATACAAAGGTGTTGGTGACTTGGAAAGACACGTTAACAGTGAAAAACACAACAAAAGATGGTGAGAACTAGGTCAATATCATGTTCAATGTTATCATTTGCCACTCCCAAATATTCACCAGATGATAAAAAAAAGTTCAAGCCGTAGAAGCTACAATGTCATTTCATTCAGTTTTTCCATCACCAGTCGTACAAATCAATGGACTGCACAGCTAAATTGAATAAGAGTATGTTCTTAGGTTCTGAAGTAGCACCGAAACTGACCTGTGCAAGAACTAAAACAGAAACCATAATAAATAATGTTATTGCTCCTCACTCGACAGATATTATAATTGAAACTCTTAACAATAAAGTTCCATTTTTTTGGCCTAGGAACAGATGCAAGCAATCATGGTGCACTAAAGTGGTTTCCAATTGTCATCTAATTCTTTGATTACAAAAATAATGGCAGATAAAAGTTCTTGATTTACAGCATGTCCAAATGAAAGTTCTGAATGTATTTCCTCCTATATTTCAGATACTCTCAAAAAGCATAAAATTACTTCTAGATGCATTGCATTTTCTGGAGACAATGCCAATGTTAATTTTGGAGGCCTTGCATGCAGGGAAGGGAAGAATGTATTCTCTGCTCTCAAAATAGACTTGAATGAAAACATAGTAGGTGTTGGATGTCCTGCTCACATTTTACATAACTGATTGCAACATGGAGCTGATGCTCTTCCTGTTGATATTGAGTCTGTGGTGATGAAAATTTCAACTTCTTTCATATATATGCAGTGCGCAGTCAGGAACTGAAAGACTTTTGTGAATTTGTTGATGTAAATTATCTGCAGCTTTTAAATCATTCTAAGACTAGGTGGTTAACATTGTATCCAGCAGTTGAAAGAATCCTGCAATTGTTCCCAGCTCTGAAATCCTACTTTCTTTCTCAGGGTAGGAAGTCAGTGCCTTCATCAATTAGAAACTTCCTTGAAAATGACTTTTCAGAGCTCTATCTTTTGTTTCTTTCCTCAACCATGCACATTTTTCACTATAAAATTTGGCACTTCAGAAAGAAAATAATTCAGTTTTAGAAGTGCTTGAACTATTAGAATCTGTCCAATCTTCATTGAAAGGCAGACTTGAAGGTCAATTCATTCCCCTTAAAGTCAGACAGAAGTTAAATACATTTTCAGAAGATGGTTTGGATGAAGAATGCAAAGTGTTTATGGAGAATGTATCTTGTTTCTATGAAACCTGCACTGAGTACTTGGATAAGTGGATGCATCCTATAGAGGAATTAAAGTGTTCCAAATCGTTGAAACTTCAAAACATTAAAGACCTCAGCTTTGACGATATTGTACCATGTATTCAGTACTTACAGTCAAAAGGTGTAGAAATAGATGAATCGAAATTATTCGACCAGTTCTGCAGCGTAAGAGCTTATTCTAAAACTTCTGGATAAAGATACAACACTAGACCAACAATGGTCTGTTTTTTTTTAATAGGTGCCAGAACATTGAGGTATTTTCTGAACTTTTGAACATTTGCCAGTTTTTCTTTGCCATACCAGGCAGCAATGCCCCACTGAACGTGTGTATTCATTCATAAATGCTCAATGGACAAAGGAAAGGAATCGTTTTTTGGTAGAATCAGTGAAAGGAGCGTTACTTGTGAAGTTCAATTTCAAAGAGGTGTCGTGTGAAGAATTTTATAAATATGTACTTAGAGAAAATAAATCGCGTCTTCTTTCAAAAGTAGGTTCTGTTGAAAAATACAGCTTCAAGGAAATGAACTGCAGCAAGGACTGATCATTAAGTAAAGTATTTCCTTTTGTAAAAAGTTGTGTGTAATATAATATGTATAATTTTGTTATCGATTGAAATAGTCAGGCATTTTTCTTAAATGTCCTGCTATTTGCTAAGCAATGTCCTGCAATTGGAAATTTTCAGTTGGTAACCCTAGTCATGCTCGACTACAGATAATTGGCGTATGATGTAAGTAGATAAGATTTCATTGAAATATCCTGTTCAAAGCATGAATTACTGTATTTTGTAGCCCAGGTGCAGGAGGATTATTGTTTCAAGTCGGGGTATGTCGAAATTTGTTAGATTTTTCAGCGCGCGAGTTTTACTAAAGGCCGTTTTTGAAAGTTGGCAAGTATGTATTCCTTGCAGTGAAGTTTGTAATCTGAGCACATGCACCTTTAGGCAGACCAAGGAGACATGCTTATTTTGACCCTTCCCGAGCGGATGCTTTTATGGCACTGAGCGGATTTTTTTTTATTTTTATTTTTTTAATTCAAAATGGATAGATTATATTTTTCATGCACTAAATTTAATTAGAACTCCCATATATTTTGCTTACCTGTTTATACTTGAAGTTTGGGTAACATCTGAAGGTTGTAAAGTTAATTAGTTAGTTCATTAATAATTAATAATAATAATTATCATTATTATAATTATTAATAATTGATAATTAAGTGTGGAACAGTTCATACCATCAGCCAAATCCAAAGCAAACCCTATATCTTCATCATTCCATTGCAATTTCCGTGACATTATGCTCAACATCACCAAATAAACACTACAAAAATGCACTCGCTTCACCAACTACGCAATGACGCATGCGTTCATCTGAAGCAACAGCTCTGCCTGCGGGTATTTGTGAAGTCAAAGAGGTCTCTAGGGGTGACATAATTAAATATCAAACATGTGGTGTCATCTCCTAGGTTTAACATGAACTATTTTGACGGAAAACTGCGCCAGATTCAAATGTAGAAAATTTTCGGATATATCAGATTTCCGCTTGCGACTGAAAAGCACGCTCCAGATATATCCGTATTCCGCTCAGGGAGAGTTATGATGGTCCCACATGCACTTGTTAGAAGCATGTCTGATAAATGCAATAATGATGGATCCTTTGGTTTCAAAATGTTTCGTGGTGTCGTTGTTGTTGCTTCATATATGGGGGGGGGGGAAAGATCATGATTAGGATTGCCATCATCAGTGCCTGGATTCAAACCTCAGATCTTTGAACTTCAAGCACACTATTACAGCCATGGAGTGTGCATTAACCCGATGAGTGCTACGCCCGCCTATAGACTGGCTGATGCGGTCGGTCCACCAGTGCTACGCCCGTCTATAGACGGCGCACGAGAACTTTTATTTTCTTCAGTTTCCCTGTTCACTCTCATGAGCCAAATCGATGTCTGGAATGTTTAGCCATCTGTTGTGCATTTTGTGGAACTAATTGAACACGGCTTATAGCTTCACGAAGTGACTAACGGGGCTTTTTGTAGACGTCTGTCCTCTACAGCCGTCGTTCATCCTCGATATAAACAAACATGGCAGAACGACAACAAGCTAGCAATTCTTGTCGCAATGTTATTTCGGATCAAAGAATCCTTCAATTATTAACCACTGCGGAAATTGATGAAGATGATGCTTTTAATGTATCAGTGAGTGATTTTCAAAGTGGAATATTTTTATTTTGGGGCCCTTTACTTTGTATAAAGATTATGAACACGCAAGCACAAAAGGTTAAATTTTCATACCTCTCACAATAATATAGAACATAAACGTAGGATTTTCCATTTGTATTTAGATTTATGTAAAGAAACATTTATACACATTTTAAGCCATTTTTTTTACATATGAATGAAGAAACTCGGCACTGAGGGACCATACAGTCAAATGGAAACTCAGCACTTAAAAGGTTAAGGTGCTTGGTGGGGCTTGAAGTAAATGAAAGATGGGGACTGGATGTTTTAGGAAAGAAAGATATTGGTTACGAAGAAACAAAATTCTGTCCTGAGGGCTGGAATGGAGTACACTCGCTCTCGTGAGACAAAGCAGACAATAGTTGGTTTGATTCCCAAGTCGGCTATCCTAGAAGTGGTTTTCAAAGGTTTCCCACTTACACTTCAGGCAAATCCTGTGACTATTTCTAACTTGAAGAAATGACTATCTCCTTCCCAATCCTAACCCCAATTGCAAATATGCACACACATACAGACTTCATAATACTGTATATGTTATCATACAAATTCTACTGACCCAAGTACAAAGGCTGATTACCACTATGCCCAAGCAACAATAAAGGAACAAAAGTAGTTTTTTTTTGTTGTGTTCTGAAAGTTAATGAACTGATGATCAGTATGTCCCATGCCCTTACATGAAGTAACAAAAATTTGTATCCCACAGGAATCATCCTTACGTATGTTCATACGTGACCATGATTAAAACAAGCATCTAGCCTTGCTTGTCTGGCAGTGCATGCGCTCGGACTCTTAAACCTCTATACAGATTGTTTAAATATTTCAAGAAGTAATTTCCTGTTTTTTTTAATAAACTGCATGTTAAGATTAAAAATAATTTGAACTATTCTGCTAATGGTAGAAAATATTGCTCCAATAAAATAAGAACTAAATTGGTGTCCATATTCAAAACAGATGGTGGTATTTTTCCAAGCTATCCAAGTAGTTTAGTTTAAGACTGCTTTTTGAAATTATAAGTTACATCATTTTATGTAATCATCATCTTGCACAGTTTCCAGCCACTGGCCGGGTCTGTTTGGAACATAAGCCACTCCATCGTCTTCTGTCCTCCCACCATCTCTAAGTCACCATCTTGGTCCAGTCTCCTCCTTTCTTTCACGCGCAGTCCTCTACACCTTTCAGCCACTTATCTCTTGGCCTTCCTCTTGGTCTTTTTCCCTCTATTTTTATCTCGTGTATCTTCCTGGGTATCCTCCTCCCATCCATTCGCTTAACATGCCCATACCATTTAAGCCTTGATTCCTCTATCCTATCCTATCCTGTAATGCTCCCTCCGTGACTAATTCTCTGGTCTTCTCATTTCTTAACCTGTCCACCTTTGTCACTCAAATACTGTTTCTCAAGAATTTCATCTCAAGAGCCTGTATTCTGCCTCGCTCTCTTCCTTTCAAAACCCAGGTCTCTGAGGCGTACGTCAAGGATTGGCACGTAGTACTGTGCCCAATTTACGGAAGCCACCGTAATTATATTTTGCATTTCAGACAAGCGGAACGCCAGCTTGAAGTTTGAACCGAGCGCCGAGACAGTTATTTCACCGTGCGATCAAGAGGATGCGCTAGGAGGGATACCTGTGGCGCCGACGGACGAGCTACTGAAACTTATTGATGATGAAAATAAATCGACGATTTGAGGTCTAGAATCTAGTAGAAATTATTGGCTATGGAATTTTAGGAATGCCAGAAGAAATTTGAGGCAAATCAGACCAGTCGTTGGAGAGTTACGAGTGTTTTTGTAAAAGCACATGTTCTGACAGGAAGTAGGGGAGGAGCAGGAGCTTTGGAAGAGCAGGGCGTGCTCGCCGCTTGGAACAGCCGACACACAAAATTTCAGCCCCGTAGCAGTATATATAGAAGGTTTTCTGAGGCCATGGTATGTTATTCTTTCATCAACCATCGAAGAAGTACCGTCGTAACGTTCGCCAGACCACGTGTTACGCGTTTACAGTCGGTCACTATTATCAGCCGAGGTTGGACTTTCGAACTAAGCCAGCTGCATTTCAGTGCAAAGGTACTTGGAATTATCGCGTCATACCAGTCAGGAGTGGAAACTTAGTCTACGACATTGGGGCCCATTTGTTCTAAACAAATAGAGCTGGAGAATATCCTATCCCAAGTTAGGAAATTAGAAGGTCTATCTACCTAGTAGATGTCCTGTGACAGGTCTTAGTCTACGACAACGGGACAGATTCCGGGGCACGGATCTGTTACAGAGTATATCTGTTCACCCATACAGGTTAACTATGGCAGGCATCTACATTTCCATATACTCCACTGACGGTAAGCGTATGTTCGCAGAAGTCAAGTAGCTATTTTCATCACTGAGTGGTTTCAGACAAGACGCTGCATTTTCGAATATATATGAACTTTGAACATTTTAAATGTTTGTTTAAACCACTAGGAAAGTTTACGATGACATCAGTAGTAATGTCGAACATTGGTAAGAATTATCGCGGAGTGGAACAGTGCGTATTTTTGAACGCGGATATGTGCCGCTAGATACAGCGGGGATAGGGTGACGATGGAAGAACCCGAAGGTTAGCTGAAGGCGAGGCAGATTGTAATGTTTTGCTAGCCCACACGTTGAGCGACAATTGTAACGTTCTCACTTTGCTCCACGTTGAGCGTACAA
Organism: Meconema thalassinum; assembly: GCA_946902985.2. Lineage (NCBI taxonomy): Eukaryota > Metazoa > Arthropoda > Insecta > Orthoptera > Tettigoniidae > Meconema > Meconema thalassinum. Next base: position 550,639,842 of record OX336389.2, read on the forward strand.
GTGTAATGTTAATTAATTCCCCATGTTGGTAGCGACAAGTGTAGCAGTTTGACTGGCCCTAACTGTTGGGTAATAAATGTAACTGTTTACCTTTGCCTAAGCTATGTTGTTTTAATGGGCGCCAAGACCTCAACGCAATGTTGAAATCTAAATTTGTATTTACCAACGTCTAGCTCTGGTAGAACACCTTCAAGAATCTAATTCACTCAGATCGTGGTATGATTTGATCATTAACCCAACAAACAATTGTATCAGGAGAAGGAATTGGTCTATATCTAATGCTACCTACTGAAAGCAAAGATTGCATTGTAAAAGAAATGAATTTATTATAAAAAAAAGTATAGCAAAATTAATAATAATAATAAGTTTAAAATTTAAATTGGAGCGTTGCGATTTTAATATTACCGATAGAAAATTACGTGAAAACGGAGTCTGATAAATTATTGATTTTACTCTTATTCCCAAGCTATGAAGTTACTGAAATATGAAATATAAAACAAAGAGAAATGAGAGATTGCGTATTTCTGCGTCATTCGCGCTTACCACTGGAAATTGCCAAAGCATTTCCCTCGTACTGGATGATGCTGTGTGCTTCCCACAGTCTCCTGGACGTCGTCATCTCGTCGATGTTTGATGATATACTGGTAGATTTGAAGATTTATGGTCCGAACCTCGGAACCAACACGTATAACCACACTGGTTAAGTTGTAAACAGATAGTTCTCCACTCCACGGAACATCGGAGCGACACACACTTGCAACCGAACTAATCAAGTCTTTCACAGATTTTCCTCGTTCCACGGCGCGCTGATCGATATATGCCCCCGCCGCATCCCCACTCCAGTCCCGACTTCTAGCTTACGTGGTCTCCACTGATTGGCTGAGCACGCCGCTATACTCCCTTCCTCTGGCTCATTACACTCGGCGGGAGGGTTCCGTTCCAACTATCCGCCTTTTCTTGACGCTGCAACCCCGCTTGCGTAATACTTCTTGACAAGAATCAGCCCGTATCTGAATTTCCAGTGAGTCATGTCTCTCATAATATCCTAACTGACGAAACTCCGTAAAATTCCGTAATCACATAATTTTCTATGATATTGTCGTTCGTAATACTTTGCTTGATAGCGTTTTCTAAGACATAGAAAACCTATCTGTATGCTTATAATTTTTATAAAATGCTCCGAAAATATCTTAATAATAATTATAATAAATTAATAATAATAATAATAAATTAACATGAAAAATTCTCTTGGCTGAACAATTTGCCGCGTAAATAAATATAGAATGGCTTCCTACTGCCTTATGCCAGTGGCATAAAAACCCCTCGAAAAACACGTTACAAGATGGCCAAGGACAGTTGCCATGCTAGTGGAGTGGGAAGCGTTCCATTAGATTGTGACGTCAACCAAGGACCTGCATCACCATGAACATCAAGAATACGTGAGCCACATTCTTATGTACTTTTCCTAGAGTAGAGTAGTTGAGAAGTCAATTTCTATTTTTTATTCGCTTAGAAATTATCAACACTTTAATTTTTGCTTCGTTCTGACAGCTATGTCTATCAAGACTATAGTCAGAAAAACCAGTGCTAGTAATCATCGAGTGTGCAGTTATGAGAAAATTTATTTCAGTCCAAGTGACATAAATCGTGAAGTTATTTAGTTAATTTGAATATTTTTGTAGTTGAAGGAAACTTGGATCGTTCAAATTATTCAACCTAAAAATTTATACAATATTATAAACTAATTTCATGATTATGAGCGAATCCTAATGATAATAATAATAAAATATTTCTACATTAAACATAAATAAATATAAATAATTATAAATAATTAAATTCAGGGAAGTGATAAATAATTCCTTTATTTAATGATTTATATCATGCAGTAATAATGATAATAATTGATTTGATTTAATATTATAAACAATTGAGGAGTTCAGAGTGTATAGTTCAACAGTAATAATAATAATAACAGTGATAACATGTGTTTCTTTTTATTAGGCATATGCCTGTTAGAAGCACAATAAATCCAAATAAATAATAATAAATAATAATTATTTAAAATGCATATGGAAATAAATATCATACAGTCAGTCGGCAATAAAATGGAGAGTTCAATGACGTATTTGTGGAGTGCACCACGATATTATGAAATGAGTAGAGGAACGGTAGGTGAATAAATAATGAACATGTATAAAATAGGATGTAGAATTGTTAAATGAAGGCAGGAAAAGAATATGACCAGGATAAAATATAACAATATTTCCTTTTGGAAAATATTTTGTTTAAACCTGATCTAGGCACTGTAGAAGACGAATGTGTTTTGTTCAAAGGCAGGAATAGTGCACAATAATAATAGAATGAATCATATGATGATTTTAATGTTAAAAATATATATATTATGCGACTTGAAGGTCGGCATTTGAATAAAAGTGTATGGAGGCTAGAGGCCGTCCATTGGAATATATATTTCCATGTTAGGAAGATGTTGGAGCATTAGCTGCTCAGTTGTGAAAAGAAGGGCTGAGTCGAGTAACCGCCCCATATTTCTGTCCAATTCCAATTCTGTCAAAAATGTTATCTTGCCTAATACCTGAGTCAATTATTCTAATTTCCAATTATGGAGCCTACTGATTATTTAGTTTTGTTATAGCCTAGCCGGATCCTAAAATAAAATAAATAAAGATGTGAGAGTGCATAAAATAAATTCGAATTACGAGTCGAATAGGAGTGATGCCTATTGGTGATAATGAATAATAATAATAATGATTGCTGATATTTCTGAACTTAGATATTGTTTCTAAAAATAATAATTACCGATATTTTTGAATTTGGATACTATAAATAATAATAATAATAATAAATACTGATATTTTTGAAGTTAGTTATTTGTGATAATAATTAGGATTTATGGTAAATGATTGAAAATGAAATGAATGAGTTAATGACATAATGTTAACAACTATTTGATGTTGAGTTACACAATATGGTTATTTATAAAATACCATCTTTGAAAATGAAAAGTTTAAAAATTATTTTTTCTGTAATGTTAAGTTTAATTATGCAAGTTATAAATATGTGAGCAAAGATTTAGACAACAACCTTTCGAGACAAATGTTTTTGAAAATAGTCAACTAGGACATTGATGTCATAATAAGAATATTAATATTCTGACATTATGTAGTCGAATATTGGTATTTTTCCAACCTCATGTTCCTGTAAGGAATAACTTGATTAATTCTAATATAATGAAACACGAAATCACCTGATGTGATATTTTTCCAATGATTATAAAAGTATTCTTTTTCGACTTGAACCAATGAAATGAACAATGATTTTTTGATAGTTTGAAACCATAAGTGATTTCTTTGAAGTGAAAATGAACAGTGTACAGATAGGGGTCTATGAACAATGAACCGCCTCTCGTGTAAATAGCAACAAATTAGAATAGGGAACAGATACCAGATGGGCTATTAATTTCTGGATATCAACGATTTAGATTAGGAATAGTGTTTTTCTGGTGTTGATATTTTTCTGGTGATATTTTGAATGCTTTTGCATAAAAGTTTTAGTGTTTTTAAAATGTAATAAAATGAGATAATTTTAAGAAATTGTGATATTTCCTTTCTCTTCTCCCTTGCTTGCTCATTGCCAAAAATCAGTCATGCCAGCGATTAATTTAGTTTTCCTGGATGGACCCTGAGATTGTAGTTCTTGTGCTAGACTGATTTTGGGAATTGACAAATGTGTTTGTTAGACTTCAGTCTAAACGGACACAGTACGTGCTATATATAACCCTTTTGCTGTTTTGAGGGACATCCTTTCTCCATACCAGGCTCCTAACACTTTTCCTGAATAATTCTGCTTGTCTCCCCCGCTCATTCTTTGATTTTCATGTACTGTATCTGCTTCCCAGATACTTGAAACTCTCTACTTTCCTCAATTCTTCCCCACCAATTGTTATTCCCGTGGTGACTCGCTCCTCCTTCCTGGTTGTGATCATCAACTCGTTTTTGTTTAAGCTAAACTTCATCCCATATCCATGTACTATTTCTTCCCATACATAAACTGCTCCTGTACTTCCTCCTCCTTGTTTACCCAAGTCATCAAATCATCTGCAAACATAATTACATTCATCCATCTTTCACCAATCACTTCCGCCACTCTAGTCATTATATCGTCCATCACTACAATGAAGAGTAATGGTGAAAGTGCACTTCCTTGCCTCAAGCCATTTATGTAACTGGGAGATAAACTTCAGTGATTTTCTTTCTATCTTTCTTTCTTTCTTTCTTTCTTTCTCTCTCTCTCGGAATATTATCAAATTATTGTATAGTAATTAATTTTAAACATATTTCTTGAAAGAACACTTATGCTCCTATGCCAGGATTTATTTAAATTTAAGTACTTCGAACTTGATTATTATGAAGGTTTGTAGAAGGCAGGTTACCTTGTAACTATCGGCCAATGGGAGAGCGCACGGGAATATGTCACAGGCCTGCTGCGTTTGAACCAGTCATTTGTCCATAGTGTATTACACGCTCGGTAAAGAATATTTTTTAAGGGCAGCAGCCAGTTCAGAGTGTCAACTAATGAATTGTTCTGAATAATAAATGATGATGAACGCTACATTACATAACTAATTTATTTATACGCCTCCTTCAACATATAAAAGTGATATATACCAACATACTCACAGCTGACTGTATCACCAACAGGCACGGTGTAGCAGTTCTTAATGCCCCATGTTGGTAGCGACAAAGTGTAACGGTTTGGCTGCCCCTAACTGTTGGGTGATAAATGTAACTGTTTACCTTTGCCTAAGCTATGTTATTTTAATGGGCGCCAAGACCTCAACGCAATGCTGAAATCTAAATTTGTATTTAACAACGTCTAGCTCTGGTAGAACACCTTCAAGAATCTATTCACTCAGATCGTGGTATGATTTGATCATTAACCCAACAAACAATTGTATCAGGAGAAGGAATTGGTCTATATCTAATGCTACCTACTGAAAGCAAAGATTGCATTGTAAAAGAATTGAATTTATTATATAAAACAAGTATAGCAAAATTAATAATAATAATAAGTTTAAAATTTAAATTGGAGCGTTGCGATTTTAATATTACCGATAGAAAATTACGTGAAAACGGAGTCTGATAAATTATTGATTTTACTCTTATTCCCAAGCTATGAAGTTACTGAAATATGAAATATAAAACAAAGAGAAATTAGAGATTGCGTATTTCTGCGTCATTCGCACTTACCACTGGAAATTGCCAAAGCATTTCCCTCGTACTGGATGATGCTGTGTACTTCCCACAGTCTTCTGGACGTCGTCATCTCCGTCGATATTTGATGATATACTTGTAGATTAGGTGACTTTATGGTCCTAACAACGGAGCCATACCCTCGTACAACCAAACTGGTTAAGTTTTAAACAGATAGTTCTCCACTCCACGGAGCATTGGAGCGACACACACTTGCAACCGAACTAGTCAAGTCTTTCACCGATTGTCCTCGCTCCACGGAACATCGGAGCGATATATGCATCCGTCGGCTCCCCACCTCGGTACCGACTTCCAGCTTACGTGGTCTCCACTGATTGGCTGCTCCCCACGCCCTACTTCCCCTTCTCTGGCTCATTACACACGGCGCGCGGATGATGAAGTCGACTTCCGTTCCAACTATCCGCCTTTTCTTGACGCTGCGACCCAAGCTTGCGTAATACTTCCTGACAAGAATCAGCCTGTATTTGAATTTCCAGTGAGTCATGTCTCTCATAATATCCTAACTGACGAAATTCCGTAAAATTCCGTAATCACATAATTTTCTATGATATTGTCGTTCGTAATAATTTGCTTGATAGCGTTTTCTAAGACATAGAAAACCTATCTGTATGCTTATAATTTTTATAAAATGCTCCGAAAATATCTTAATAATAATTATAATAAATTAATAATAATAATAAATTAACATGAAAAATTCTCTTGGCTGAACAATTTGCCGCGTAAATAAATATAGAATGGCTTCCTACTGACTTATGCCAGTGGCATAAAAACCCCTCGAAAAACACGTTACAACGGATCCACCTATTGACATTGCTTCTCTAAGCACTGCGTTATTAATACTATGCTGTCATTGCTGCCTACACGTTCGTCTTCATTTCCGCCACTCTCAGGGCCAGCAAAAGTGTCTCTGATAACAACACCACGAGGTTGGTGACCCCTCGGAATATCGTCACTTTCGCCTCCCACATCAACACTATTTGACAACCCAGATGTTGTCGCATCTCCAACAAGCGAGTATTTTGCTCTTGTATCGTGCAGACTCTGTGAATGAGCTATGTCTGCCACATTTACGGATCTGGTATTAGATCTATGACCATGTGAACTATCGGGCTGTGACGATATGCAAACATTTATTTCATTTGATATGAAAATGTTATGTTTGTTTGAAAACTATAAGAAATAAATAATTTTCTTTACATCTGTGTACTCAGGATTATGTCTTATAGTCTCCCGCAATCAATGAGAAAAAAAATCCCATTTGTCAAAACCTTGCAAGTACTAAAACAGGAGCAGTGGATTACAATATAAGAATGTTGCATGATTGTACTCCACATGCAACGTTTTTGCTCGGAAAGAAAAATATTTTGGTCATAATTTGGTAGATAATACCGGTAATTTTAATTTTGAAATTGAGGGGGGGAGTAGTTAAAACCCCAATTCTTATGTTACCTAAAAAGTATTATTAATCAGTAAATTTGAGAAATAAGGTGTTCTTTTTCTTCAGTTCCTTTAAAATTGGGTCACTAAGCTTGAGAACTTTCATATTTCATGTGTAGTGGTGTAATTTTATGGCAAGAGTTAATTTCTGAAGATGTGCTTTCTATTAAGTTAACTACAGGTACCAGTTTCTTGATAACTGTATTATCTTGAAGGCAGAATCCAGTGTCAATGAACCAGTTACGAATTAATTTAAGCAGGTGAGGTGCGCCTGCGAAAAAGTAGATTTTTTCTTCTGGCACCGGATGCACATAGTGTGTAATTTCAATGGTGATACAGAGTTCTTTTCACAGTGCCATATTCCCCCCCCACCACATTCTGAAACACAAGCAACTACATTGTATTCAATATTATGTAGTGATGTAACCACTTCATTTATAAAGTCTATCGACATTTTCTTGTCGAAACTAATTTACACAGGTTGCTTCCAGGTCTCAAATAAACCTTTTGCCATTGCAAGTTGCATGTATTTGTGTGGGCCCACGACTTCGTCTTCTTTAGCATCATATTAAGTGATGACACTTTCATTTCATCGTTAGAAAGGACGGTGACTTACTCTCGACCATTGTTCTTTTGTCCACTAATTTTCATTACGTCGATTACGTGTTTCAATAAACCGTTTTGTAATTAAACATTGCCTGCCCAGTGCTGCAAAGTTGATAATCCTGGTAATGGATATTTCAGTGTCTCTCTGGTATGCTTAAATATCTTTAAATTAGAGTAAATGCCCTCGCTATTTCCTCGTTTGTCCATCTTGCCTTAGTTTTCTGTTTTCTAACAATGATGACTTGATTTGGTGTCAATAAATCTTTAAACGTATGTTTAATTTCCTTATCAAAATCACATTCATACTGCTGAATTAAATTCTCTAATTCCACGTTTCTTGATTGTAAACAGTTTGTCCTAGTCTTTAAGTGTTGCATGTTTTCCTTCAGTAGTTTGGTCCCTTCAAGCATAGCGTATAGAAGAGAAAGTGTGCCAACTCCCGAATTTGTCGTATCTTTAGTATGGATAGTTGCAGCGCCCGCCGGTAGACTGTGCAGCGGTTGATTGTTGTTGACCGGAGTCACTTTCTAAGCTTAAACGCTCTCCTCTGTCTACTCGGCAAATAGAGACTGGTGCCTCTCGTAGGCCCGATGATTCGTTGCTGCCAGCGGAAGACAAGTTATGAGGCAACCTGTCTTCTACTAACCTTGAGTTATTACAAGGTATTTGTGGAAACTATTAAATGGTTTCATTGAGAGTTTAATACTGGTCTATTTCTCCTCTGCCTACAGGATAACCGGTGGCATGATGTGAACGTCATATCAAGTCTCTTGAAGCTGTTCTTTAGAAGGCTACCAGATGCTCTGCTAACATCAGACCTGTATTCTAGTTTCATTGAAGCTGATAAGATTGAAGACCCCAATCAACGTATGGCAGCTGTTAAGAAATTGGTAAGTTTTGAGGTGGCCAGATTGATTGCTGTAAGGCAGTCTTGGGCAAAATGCGGCCCTTGAGCTAGCCTAATCCGGGCCGCGACATGGTTTCGAATTATATAACCTACAATTGCACATGGGTCATCTTTTGCTGATCTATGTACCTAGAAGTGAAACACTGTTTTAATCTCAGTGTGTTTATCCGTTTTGTGTAATATCTTTTTGTGCGAAAATCTCCACAACAAAATTTGAATGACTATTTCAGAACCTCAAAGTTATTGAACAAGACTTGGATGTTTTCAGCATGCCATTTAATGTTGACTGTGAAACAGTTAAATCAGAGTTGTTGCTAGAACTGATAGAGTTGAAATGTAACAACAAATTAAAGCAACTATTCCTCAACGTTTCGAAAATTGAGTTCTACAAGGCCCTACCAAAATCAAGCTTCCCAAACTTAAAATCTCATGCACAAAAGATAACTGCCATGTTCGCATCTTACTACATCTGTGAACAGGTGTTTTCTACAATGAAGCTTCGCAAAAATAGCATCAGAAATAGATTGACAGACCACCGTTTAGCTGCGCTACTAAGAATCAGCTCATCCCAGTTTCCACCAGATTATGAAAAAGTTTTAGAACCACAGTCATTTCACTTGTCACATACTCCTTCCTCTTCTAACAAATAATGAAGGTGTATTCTTTTTTCCTAAGTTTTCTACCATTTGTTGCCTAAAAGTTTTGTTCGATTTAAAATTCAGAAATTAAAAGTTTATAATCCATCTATAAACATATGTTGTTCTTTGTTTTGGCCTACCTAGATTATTTTGTATTGCATCTGGCCCTGCCCTAAAAGTGTTTGCCCATGACTGCTGTAAGGTATATATTTCAAAAAGAAAACACACTATTAAAAGCACCAGCAGCATAGCCAAAGGCATTAAGTCACATTTCAGGGCTGAAATGTGGAGTTACTTGTCTGGAGACTGAAAATTCATATCCCTGAACATAGGGCAGTCATTTTGAGTGGTTTTTCCTCCAGATTTTCCCACACTCACTCCCGGCAAGTGCAAAGATGGTACTTTATTTCAAGTCCTGTGGTATCTAACTCTATCCTGGTCCTTGATAATTACAATTATACACAAAAGTACACAGGGCTGACGATCTAATGTCAAGAGACCCTAAATGATGATGATGATGATAATTGATGTTTTAAGGGGCCTAACGTCTAGGTTATCGGCCCCAGACCCTAAATGAAGCTAATATTGTCCGAAGAATTCAGAATCTCAAGGAATCCAGTAAACATACATTTTGCAGGGTGTTTATCTAAGCTTTGTGTATATGATTAAAAATTCCAGGGGAGGGGGAAGGTTGGTCCACAGAGGTGTGTGCAAACTTATTTTTCTAGCTTCAGAAAATTATGGTTGTTTCAAGGAGCAAAATATTGAGGTCATCTGCCCCTTACTACAAGGAAATGTAATGTATTTTTTAGAGCTGTCAATAATGAAACTGGTAGGAGCTGGGGGTCCTAATATCCATTTCTCTAAATATAAAAGCATTGTGCCTCACTCGGCTGGGAATTGCCTGTTACTAATTTCTTGTATGTTATGTCAAAATACTAGACTTCACTTTCTGATGAGTAGATGATGGTAATGATTCTCTAGTTTAGCCTCCTTATGGATTTAAAAATATTTAGTAATGATGCTATATCTGCTTTTCAAGATGCTACCTAATTTTTCAAATTAGTTGGCACATGTTCATTGCTTGTTGGGCCAGTATGAGTCTATTTTTGACCATAGGGCTATGTAGATTGGAGGGTTTGTAACTGATATTTAATCCATTAGTTATAACCTTTATTAATTACTGTATTTATATTACAAGTGTTATTTTATTGTTGTGTATGTTATCGATTTGCCAATTAATGTGTTTGTATTGATTTTAGATCTATTTAATTCATTTATTTTTAATCTGGAGACGGGATACTTTAACCACATCAGCACATCATCAATGTCATATTGTATAAATAGTTTTAACAGTAAGACAATGTAAATTATGAGACATTTGGGCATATTTTATAGCTAAACTGTATACCATAGGAAAGGCCGGACTTTACACGACTCTGACGATGAGGAAACGTTTCTTCACCAAGTTTATTTTGAGACCAAAGCCAGACATAGCGTCGGCAGTGCATGTTGGAAATTGTCCCGAGCATGATAAATTAGGGAATGAGGGGTCTTGTCACTATTTATCTCGAGAGTTGTAAACCTGACTAGGCCTTCAAGAAGTTTTACAATCCAAGGGTTCTTAGAAAGAAAGGACTTACGATGTCTATTGTGATAAAATAGACATGTCAATAGCCCATGATGTGTTAAGTTAGTCATAGGTCAATGAGGAAGAAGGCCTGATGGAAGTGTATTGTGTTAAAAAGGGGAGAGATTTCGTAAAACAACAGAAGACAATGATATATAAACTGGAAGCTGTAACATGAGGGGCATTCGATCACTACGTAGGCACATGCGAAGTTACCAGCACTGCGGTAGCAGTTATCAGTTATCTAGAAAACATGTGGCTCAATCATTAAAGTACTTGCTATACACAGTACATAAAGTACATGATACTCTGTGTTTCTGTCGGCAAATGGAACAAGTTCTGAATGCAGCAACCAGCCAGCCAGCCCTTAATAACATAAGAGGAGTTATGTACACACAGACACCGGGCCATCGGTACGTTATCACTGCAACAGACCTCCGAACCAGGTATTGTCCTTGTCAAAGAGTCCTTGCCTTCAGGAAGAACAGCAATGCAAATCACATTGTAAACAGCTACAAGTCTCTATAGATGTGGATATTATATGAATTAATTAACGATCATGATTTATTCCTTCATGTAACTAGTCAGTATTTTCTTGTGTTTTATTCTTCACGACAGCGTAGCTAATGCAAAGTGTTGCCATGTGTAAGCTTCATTACCCCACACCTGAGAAAAGAGTTATGCTCAATAGGAAAGAGAAGGCAGAGGCTAAATTATTTATTTTTCCACTAAAATAGTGGATGGCTTCCATAGGGATACTAAGTCAGGGTGTCTACCGGTAACGAAAGTAACGAAAAAGTAACGAATTTTACAAACGGGTAACAAAAATTTTCTGAAGGCGGGTTGAATCATTTAAACTCGCGCCGCTAGAGTTTCACGCAAGCGGCGCCGTGCCTATTGCATAGTACTAAGCTATATTATGTCTCCGTGCCCGACCTCCAGGAAATACATACCGAGGATACCTTGAGCGGTATACATCGGTTCAACGTATATTTTCGTCATCAAGAAGTCTTTAAGTTTCGTGTGAAATATTTTTCTGTGTTACTGTATTAGGAAACCTGACTTTTCACGAATACTTCCGAAACTAAAAAGAAATCGCTCATTTCTGTTATTTGGAAACTATGTCAAATTGAAGTCCAGAAATAACGCGAAACAATTTTATGTCGCAATCTTGCGAAATGTTACGGTTTCGAAAAAAATGCGAAAAATCTTCGAAATACATATAACTTATTTAAAAAAAAAGTCAAGTAAATTTGCGACATTTAGTATGGTTAAATCGAAATTCCGTTATAAGTCTATTTTTCCTTCGAACTTTCGTTCCATCGGATATATAATCTAACCGATTATTTCGATAACTTGTTGATAATTCGTGGTTCTCAATCGAAATGAAACTTGCCCTCTTGTCGTATTATTCGTGCAATCCTCTCAGAACAATTCGTAATATTTGATACCGTACCTACTTCGAACGTTCATCCTCCAAAATCGCATCCTCAAGACAGCCGGCTGACCGCACGACTTGCCTGCGGGAATCTCGTCAAACGGACCGAGATCGATGTCAGTTGCGTAAAATCATAAAACCCGTCCCCTATCGTGAACTTGTGACTACGAGGACTGCGGGAATCCTGTCAAAGGTGATTGGGCACCCATCACGAAACCTACTTGCCACTTTTCCCATGACCGTATACTTAAAAGGGTGCGGGGAGCGAGAAGTGCATCAACCCACTTAAAAATGGCAGCCTACGTAGCTTCGAAATACTAAATCCTCCTCGTGATCCACCCTGAACTCATGAACTCCCAACTACAGCATAGGGACAAAGGGAATCACGGCGCCGACTGAACAACATGTTCATAACTACGCGTGAATTTTAACCATGCCCAACCTTGAGCTTGCCTCCGCCATTCTATCAGGACAGATAGACAGGCAGACAATCGTTGAACGGCCGGGTGCGGCGACGATTGCATAATATCTCGAGGACAACGTAAAACGGCCGAGAGCGGCAGCGATATTTCTCCGCATTCAATGACGAGGACAACTGTATTCTTGTCAAACGGACAGCAAGTGGCGCCGATTGCGTAATAATGCTATATTTTCTTGTGCCCGAACTCTAGGACAATGGAAATCTCGTCGAATGACTAAAAGTGACGCTGATTATCTAAATCGCGATTTTTCTCCGTGTTCTATCGTGAAAACTATGGGAAGCTCACCAAACAACTGAGACCAGCGCCGATCGTGTAACATCTCGATATTTCTCCGCATTTGACTGCGAAGACAGATTTCGGTGACGATCGCGTAACATCGCATACATTTCTTCGCGACCTACCGCGGGGACTAAGGAAATCTCGCCAAATGGTCAAGAGCTGAGCAACCTCTTGGTACCGTAATAATAACAACATATTGTGGACAAGACGACATATTAGCTGAAACAACTAATTGGATATTAAATATCTAGTATATATTTATTATTTTTTAAATTGTATAACATCATGTGAATTTCATTTAAAGCGGCTTCGGTGGTGTAGTTGGTAGCATGCTGAACTGCTGTGCCCAATATAGCGGGTTCAAACCCGGCCGAAGTCGTCGGATTTTTTAAAAGCGTAAAAAGTCCTTCAGTATGACTTCCTTCGGAGGGGAAGTAAAGCCGGCGGTCCCATGTCATGGATTTATGGCATGTAAAGGATTCTTCCACAGACAAAACTAGTGTGAAGCTAAATTGATAGGTTATATTTCGTCGGAACGCTCTATCAAAGTTCCAACGTTCACCACTAGGTGTCATTGATATCTGGTAGCAACTTGAAATTGAACGGAACTTGTAGCTCACCCTAAGGGTGTCCGTTGGAAGCAGCTACAGACTCAGACGTGCTGAACATGTCCTCGGACACTCCCGGCACTAAAAGCCATACGATAAATAAAAAACTTCTTTAAAAACAGTTCATTGTTGTTTTTCTTCACCGCGTGATGAGCGCCTATGCTTGTAGACCGCAGACGTAACTTGAATTCAAAGGTAACTAAAATTAACTAAAAGGTACCTAAAAAGTAACAAATTTTTACTTCATCCTTACAGTAGACACCCTGTAAGTGTATGTCATCCATCAGCAGACCAATGTTGTTCTTTTTGTCTCAATTTACCAGACAACTAAACAATTTGAGCGACAGCTCAGAAACACTGAGGTGCTATGTAAGAGAGAAGTGTTCGTTTCAGGTTAGTGTCATTCCATGAGCCAGTGGTGTGTCTCAGATCGGTGAGATTGTGCCTTAGGTTGTGGGAATTGATTCAAACACATGCAGCATTTAGAGTTGCCTAAATTATGCACCCATAATAGGCACTTGACTACCATGTTATAAGATCTCTTCTAGAGCTAAAGCATTGTTATTTTTTTCTCCTTGCAGGTACACAGTTTACCAGATTGGCATTTTGAAACTCTGAAGTATCTCCTGTTCCATTTGAAGAGGGTGGTAGAACACAGTGAAAGAAATAAGATGGAAGCAAGGAACTTGGCAATTGTGTTTGGACCCACGCTTGTAAGGACAGCTGATGGAGATATGGTCACCATGGTGACAGATATGTCACATCAATGTCGAATTGTGGAATCTTTGATCAATCATGTATGTACTGTGCTACTTCCTTTATTTTCTCTAGTTAGGGGAAATGATTTAGACATAGCTCATTGTTTTATGGCAAATGAATGGTTTTGCTGTATAGACTGGTGGTTAACTGAACAATAAATCTCAGCTGCCATTGTAACAAATAATTAAAAACCCTGCATTTTTCATCTCTTTGAAGTAATGCATCTCAAGATTACAGACAGAATATTTTTGTGTTAAATGATCAAAGAAGATGCTGTATTTGCAGAATTTTGAAGAATGTTCTCTGTTGTGTTAGAGTAGTACGCCTGCCTCTCACCCGTGTGATGTTAATATAATGTATTGTATGTCAAATAGATGTATCTAATAGACATAAGTTTGCTAAGGCTGATGATGGTCCCAATAGACCGAAACATGTACCATTTAATTAAGAGGTGTTTTAAATGAATTGTATTGAAAAGTGGAATATATTTACAGTGACAATGGGAGGTTGAAAAGAAACCTCCCCCATATTTAACTTTAAATATGGCCCTCACTCAACTTGCATCTATAACAGTATCTTCTAAAATACATAATATCGCAGTACAACACAGTACTTGAATACTTAGATTCTGTAGATCTGAATAGGATCAAGAACTTGGCAAATTCAAATTTGCTTGCAATTAACCAGAAGTCTGGAAATGTAGTAAAAATTGTTAATGTAACAATATTTATGCTTCAAGATTATATGTTATTAAATGTTTCATTCAGTATGTAAATTTTCTTGAAGAATAGACATCATATAAAATGTTAGTTACATCACAATTTTCATAAGGGGGGGAATAAAAGCATTATAGTATTTTTTTTAAGCGGGAATATAATGTGATACTATCCAGAAATTAAGAAAACATAGTTGCATGAAAAACTTGATTGGCACCAGATACAGCAATGTTTGAGCTATTTCAACACATTTGCCTCCAGGATTGAGACACCTGTCATATCGTGGGAACAACTTTTGTATCCTGTGTCAAAGAAGCCTGTCGCCTGAGAATGGAACCAGCGTATGACATGATTAATATTGTCCTCTCAATAAATGAATTATTATCCTTCTTAAAATCTCAATAAATGAATTATCCTTCTCAAAATCTCAATAAATGAATTATTATTCTTCTCAAAATCTCAATCATGTTATTTATCCTCATGCTCGAGTTACAAAATCGAATACTCAAATAATCCTTCTCAAATGTGGTTTACCCTTTTGTAACACTTACGGATTTTATAGACTCAATGTACTGATAACTGTTTAGACAGAACTAATCATCTTAAGACAAACTGCAATGGCTTCATTCCTATTCAATCATTTCTAAAAATAATTGCTGTATATCAGAATTTCTTATAGATTGTCAGTTTCAAAATCGTAGCACAAATCAAAATGTACTTCACCATAGCACAAATCAATTTGAAGAACATTTTACTCAATCTTTCATCATAGAATCCTTATTTTGTCATAGAATATGTTGGCAAGGACAGTCCTTCGATAGCTACATCTCAATTATACCTTCAATATCTATCCCTATTATATCAATCAATAATTCGTGCTCATATTCATCCAAAAATACATTCGCTATTTGTCTTGACATCCATCTCATATTAAAAATCTGTTAAACAGAAACATCAGAAATCTACAGGGGATATTTCATAACTAATGTTATTGTTTGAGGAAAATTTTATTTTCAAAGTTTTCTGACAAGTAGGAGACCATCAGATTCTATGGTCTTGAGCCATCTTTCAGCGAGGTTTCTTATCCCGTGACGGTACCAGTCTCTGGGTTTTGATGCGAAGAATTTGGTGACACCCACTTCCACAGGTTCAATGTTTTCTAAATTTCTTCCACGCAAGAAATGGGCCATGGATCGAAAAAGACGGTAATCTGAAGGCGCAATATCAGGGCTGTATGCTTGATGTGGTAGCAGTTAGACTCGTCCCAATTCCTGAATTTATGCAATGATTGTTGTGCAATATGAGGTCACGCATTGTCCTGCTGCAAGAGAACTCTATTTCGATCTCCATCTCAAAATTTCATGAACTCATTCCAGTTGTTGAGAATAAAGATCCGTATTGACTGCATGCCCATTTGGGACAAACTCCCAGTGAATCACTCCTTCAAAATTCCACCAGACACACATCACTTTGGGACCGAACCGATCCTTTTTAACAATGACTTTGGCAGGTTGACGGGGATTGAGCCACTGTTTTGAGGCGTCAGCGTCGCGGTAATAGACATATTTCTCAGCACATGTGACAATTCTCCTGATAAATCTATCATCAATGGTTACCGATAAGCTGGCGACAGATATCCACTCAACGTTGAACCTATTCAGGAGTCAATTCACGTGGTACAGAACTACAGCTTCTGTTTGATGTTCCAAGTTTCTTAATCTGGCGATGTTTGGTATCTTTTGATGCATCAAGTTCTTCTGACAGCTTACGAGCACTTCTTTGCAGATTTCCTTCCAAAACTCGGCGTGCATTCTCAATATCCCATAGTTTAGGTCTTCCAGAAAGCGGTAAATATGTAGCGTTTTCTTCTCCAGTGTTGAAACGTTGGAACCATCATTCTGCCACAAGCTCGCTTACACCACCTTCTCCTTCCACTTCACATATTCTTAGAGTCGCGGCGGCAGCTTTGTAATCCTGTTTCCGGAAGTGCTTTAGAAGGACCCTAACCTTCAACTTGGTAAGTTCCATTTGCGATTGTGTATCAGCTACTGATGACTGATTCTCGCAATATACACAATTCTAGTCATGAACTCCTGTAAATAGCATTGGCGAACCAAAGAAAACTAATTCTATCTTATAAAACACCAAACTTAAAAAACAACATTCCTTACGAGACATCCTAATATATTCATTCCATTGACAAATATTATCCTGAACTAAATTACTTATATCACAAATAATAAACCTCCAATAGTGTTAACCGTATTGTCACAAATCAATGTGTACTCATTTAATCTCAATTTGATAGCAAATTTTATAATATTTTTGAATTCGTCAATCACTCTTCATAATTACACTCATAATGCATCTGTTGAACTACCTTTATCATCATTTGAAACTCATCTATCATTACTTTTAATTATGCCTATAATTCATCGCATCTTTATAGAAATACCTTCATCAGAAATAACATCTTTCATCATCACTAATATAAACTTGATTGTAAATAACCCATGACAATTCATGGTCTGTTGCAAAAGAAAAGTCTACTAAATGTTTTAAAAAATGTCGTATGAGTAACTATCTATCGCTGTGTGAATAAATCCATAAACCAAATATCCTAAAAATTCTAATATGCCTAAATTTTACCTTCCTCAAAAGTAATGAAAATTATATCAAGTTTGGCCGTTTGACTAATGAATCAAAAATGTGAAAAAGATGTCAAGCCCTATCTTGTGGTGATCTAGAAACTTCCAGGGTCTCCAGTGAACTCCAACATCCAACGTTTCTACCATGGTCTCCTCTTGGATCTACCTAAATGTCACTGTGATGCTATCTTCTTTTCTTCTATATAGATGGAAAATCCCATGTTGTAGAAATCTTGGCAGAACGTGTTTGTGGTCCCATGTGTAGGCCTCATCGTAATCATCACGCAAATTTTCCGAACCAATTTCACAATCTAAGGTTCCCCTAAATTGATTTAGTTACTAACGACGAAGTGGTTTCACATGCTTTCATATATGCCGTAGCTTGTATTATATTGACCCTTGATGATAAATATCCCCCTAAAAATGTCAAGTATGCCACTGTAACTTTCAAAATGGCTAAATTCGCGTTGCACTTTTTCACCAGACTGGTATTTGCATTCATACTCGCCAGAATATAAATGTGATGTATTTACCATAATCAAATAAAATTGATTAATAAATCTGAAGTTCACATTCTCCGAATTAATATGATCCAAAGTGTTGGTATTATAATTGTGGCTAATTATTACAAATCCTCCTCATATTGTACTGTCACCATTATATAGTGGAGTCCAGCATGTCCTGTGAGACTTCAACACGAAGTTGCTTAATGCTCCGCAGTCAGCAGCTTCGGCATGAATTTCACCGCCACTTCCTTCATGGCCAAATCTTCCGTCACAATGGAATGTGCCAAAAAAGTGCTGATGCCCACCTCTTCCGCAATTTCTCGGATAGTCACACGACGGCCCCGCATCACCAAAGAGTTCAATTTGGCAGTGACCTGGTGATTTCGCTATGTCTCATCACTTGACTAAACGACGTGATCCACTGTGGCATAAAACATTTGTGGTATACTATGCGGTGCATAGAAAACTCTTAAATTCATATTGTCGATGAAAACTTTTCGTAGGCTTGAAACACTATTTTCGATGGGTAACCTTAACAGGATCTCGTACTTTCATTTCTCACTTCAAACTGTGCATTATGACGTAACCAAAGTGATGACTGTGAAGTAAAAATCAAAGCGAAGAAGTGATTGCCTTGACTCTCATCTGCTCTCATTTGGTCGACCTGGGGTAAGACTCGACCCTCTGCTTTGGAAAATAACAATTCCTGGCCATAAAATGTTGCTCAAAATGCACAGACGTCTCATAAAAAATGAATTACAAATTTCTCCATCGGAGATTTCTACAAAAATGCAATGAAATCTCTTCTTCTTCTTCATCTTGCACAGTTTCCAGCCACTGGCCGGGTCTGTTTGGAACACAAGCCTCTCCAACGTCTTCTGTCTTCCCACCATCTCTCAGCCTCCACCCTTGTCCAGTCTTCTCCTCTCTTCTTCACGATTTCTTCCACCCCCTTCAGCCACCTGTCTCTCGGTCTTCCCCTCGGTCTCTTTCCTTCCCACTTCGTCTCATGTACTCTCCTGGGTATCCTCTTCTCCTCCATTCGTTTTACATGTCCATACCATCTAAGTCTAGATTTCTCTATACCATCCTGTAATGGTTCCTCCTTCATTAATTCTCTGGTCCTCTCATTTCTTATTCTGTCCATCTTTGTAGCTCCAATACTGCTTCTCAAGAACCTCATCTCACTGGCCTGTATTTTGCTCTTCTCCCTTCCTTTCATAACCCAGGTCTCCGAGGCATACGTCAGGATAGGGACATAGTACGTCCGATATATGATCTTTTTGCTGTTCTGAGGGACATCCTTGCTCCATAACATGCTTCTCACACTCCTCCGAAATGCTTCTGCCTGCCTCCCCCGCTCATTTATTTCTCTATCGTTTCTTCCATTATCTTGTATCAGGCTTCCCAGATACTTAAAACTCTCCACTTTCTTCAGCTGTTCCCCACCAATTGTTATTCCCGTTGTGGTTCTTTCCTTCTTCCTTGTTGTGATCACCATCTCACTCTTATTTATGCTAAATTTCATCCCATATCCTTGTATTATTCCTTCCCACACGTCCAACTGTTCCTGTACCTCCTCCTCCTTGTTTCCCCAAATCATCAAATCATCTGCAAACACCATTGCTTTCATCTTTCCGTCCCCAATTACTTGTGCCACTCGGGTCATTATGTCATCCATCACCACAATGAAAAGTAACGGTGACAGTGCACTTCCTTGTTTCAGGCCGTTTCTTTGTTCCAACCAGTCAGATCTCTCTCCT
This sequence comes from Meconema thalassinum, assembly GCA_946902985.2. NCBI lineage: Eukaryota > Metazoa > Arthropoda > Insecta > Orthoptera > Tettigoniidae > Meconema > Meconema thalassinum. The sequence continues at coordinate 550,659,550 of OX336389.2, forward strand.
CCCACTTTCACACAGCTCACGCTTCCCTTGTACATCTCCTTTATCCTCTTTATAGTCCATTTCTCTACTCCTCTATCCTCCAGGGACTTCCATACTTTGTTTCTGCATACACTGTCATATGCTTTCTCAATGTCCAGGAAGGCCATCAGTAGATCTGTTCCATACTCATAGTGCTGTTCTTGTAACTGCCTTACAGCAAAAATCAAATCCACTGTGGACCTTCCTGCTCTGAAGCCATGTTGTTCTTCCCTCATCCCTCCTTCTATCCTTGTCCTAATTCTCTTTTCCAAAACTTTCTCGAAGATCTTTGCACAATGACTCATCAGTGTTATTCCCCGATAGTTTCTGCAATCTGTTCTACTACCTTTCTTGAAGATCGGGACAATGATTCCTTTTTTCCAGTCCTCTGGGGTCTTCCTTTCCTTCCATGCTGTCCTCATCACTCGGTACAGCCACTGTATCCCCACCTCTCCTGCTGCTCTCACCATCTCCACACTCAACTCATCCACACCCGGTGCCTTCCCTCCTTTCATCTTGTTCACTGCATCTTCCACTTCTTTCCATGTTAAGTCCTTTTCTGTTTGCAGTTCATCTTCCTCTTCCCCGATTTCTTCCTCCTCACCATCTTTTCCATTTGGGTTCAGAAGTTCTTCAAAATATTCTTTCCACATTTTCTTCAGTTCTTCCCTATTTTCTATCTCTTGTCCCCTTTTGTTCACCATTCTAACATAATCCGTAGGATCCTTCCGCCTCTTTTTTTTTTTTTTTTTTTTTTTTTTCCCATAATTTCATAATTTTCATAATTGTCTATAACATTCCAACCTCATGTTGTAAAATTTCAGGAGTCCAATGGTTCACAGTAATTACATGGCTTTTGTGGAGGGTTGCATATCTTCCTTCCCGTTTTTTGTCACGTTGATGCTCGCCTCACGTTCTCTGCAGATAGGTTCACCCGCTAGCTTGACCTTCACTTTCTTTCCCTTGGCGGTGTGTATTTCGCAAGCATAACATGTGTAGCTGATCCCACGGGCGGCCCTAGGTGTGACCGCACTAGGCACTGTCATATGGGGAGGGCGCAGAAAGTGCAACGATAGATTGTCTGCACAAAAAATGAATCCCAATCATCTTATTACTACTTAATCCTAGCTGCCAAAATTAATGATATATTTCAGTGAGTTGGGGTGTGCGCATATCGAAGTTATAGACATGTAGCGTGAAATTCACACTCAACGTTCTAGAAATGTTAACTAGTTGAAGCCAATATCTATACATCTATAGTTCTGTGTGCCGTCGCGCCTCTTTCACCGACCACTGGCCGTTGTCTTGGCGTTCGATGGCGTGCGGGTGCATGTGGGTTGTAATTTGTGTCTGTGTGGCAAGTTAAGAGTGAAATTGAAACATTATTGTTAAAACGTTACTACTGCTAAAGCAGGCATTCTGTGAGTAGACTAAATATTAGTAACACGATGTTAGAAACATCCTGTTAGACATTTTTGCGTAGATATTAATCATCCCTAACCTGGTCTATGCATTCATCCCTTTAAGCGCACAATATTAATTATATTCTAGGAACATTCTAGTAATATTCAATTATAATATATCACTGGAGTGTTCCTAGGATATTGTATGTCAGATTCAAATATTTTATCATCGCATGTGAGATTTTCGAAGTGGAATGCCATGTCCTGTGGTTCGGATTCCACGTAAAAAGGAGGTCCCATGGCTCAGGATCTCGAGATTAACGGTCACATTAAACTACAAGCTTCCTTTTTTCAAATATTTTAGGAACGTTATATTAATACTAGCATGGTACTCGTTGAAAAATCGTCAAATGAAATATGACCGAATTGCTGTCCTATTTTCACTTCCAGGTAATTACCAAGCTAGTGTAACGTGTTTTTCGAGGGGTTTTCATGCCACTGGCATAAGTCAGTAGAAAGCCATTCTCTATTTATTTACGTGGCAAATTGTTCAGCCAAGATAAATTTTCATGTTAATTTATTATTATTATTATTAATTTATTATAATTATTATTAAGGTATTTTTCGGAGCATTTTATAAAATCATAAGCATACAGATAGGTTTTCTATGTCTTAGAAAACACTATCAAGCAAATTATTACGAACGACAATATCATAGAAAGTTATGTGATTACGGAATTTAACGGAGTTTCGTCAGTTAGGGTATATCGAGAGACGTGACTCACTGGGAATTCAAGTACACGCTTAATCTTGTCGGGAAGTATTACGCAAGCGGGGTTGCAGCGTCAAGAAAAGGCGGATAGTTGGAACGGAACCCTCCCGCCGAGTGTAATGAGCCAGAGGAGGGGAGTATAGCGCGTGGGGTGCAGCCAATCAGTGGAGACCACGTAAGCTAGAAGTCGGGACTAGAGTGGGGATGCGACGTGTGGATATATTGTTCAGCGCGCCGTGGAACGAGGACTATCTGTGTAGAACTTGCCGAGTATGTTTGCACGTGGGAGTCGCTCCGATGTTCCGTGGAGTGGGGAACTATCTGTATAGAACTTAACGAGTACGGTTGTACGCGGGAGTCGCTCTGATGTTCCGTGGAGTGGAGGACTAACTTTTGTAAAACTTAACCAGTGTGGTTGTACGAGTGTTTGGGTCCGATGTACGGACCATAGAATTATCTAATCTACCAGAATCTCATCAAATATCGACGGAGATGGAGACGTCCAGGAGACTGTGGGAAGCTCTCAGCATCATCCAGTACGAGGGAAAGGCTTCGGCCATTTCCTGTGGTAAGTGCGAATGACGCAGAAATACGCAATCTCTCGTTTCTCTTTGTTTTATATTTCATATTTCGGTAACTTCATAGCTTGGGAATAAGAGTAAAATCAATAATTTATCAGACTCAGTTTTCACGTAATTTTCTATCGGTAATATTAAAATCGCAACGCTCCAATTTAAATTTTAAACTTATTATTATTATTAATTTTGCTATACTTGTTTTATATAATAAATTCAATTCTTTTACAATGCAATCTTTGCTTTCAGTAGGTAGCATTAGATATAGACCAATTCCTTCTCCTGATACAATTGTTTGTTGGGTTAATGATCAAATCATACCACGATCTGAGTGAATAGAGTCTTGAAGGAATTCTGCCAGAGCTAGACGTTGTTAAATACAAATTTAGATTTCAACATTGCATTGAGGTCTTGGCACCCATTAAAACAACATAGCTTAGGCAAAGGTAAACCGTTACACTTGTCGCTCAACGTGAGGGTCAAACTGTTACACTTGTCGCTACCAACATGGGGCATTAATAACCATTGCAAATGTCGCTCAACGTGTGGGCTAGCAAATCGTTACACTAGTACCCACTAGAAGGCCATTACCACTAACTCCCCTTTCTAAGCCCTTTTCATTCACCATCATTCATTTCATTTGTCAATACTAAGGCAGGTGTCATAAAGGCATCCGTTGGTAATATTACTGTTTTAAATTCATTTGCTCTTCTTTGTCCCTGACCCAATATAAGAAATGATATCGCCTGCGATATAAGATGCAATTGTTAATTAATAGCTGCATTTGTTGTTCATTTCAAACGAAGTCTGCTTCCACAACAATGATGAGCTAATTATAACGAAGACTACCACCATACTGCAACTATGTGCAGAATTTCAGTTCCCTTGCTTGTTTTGCCTTGATAGCTCTTAATGTTTCTTTAACTTGGCCCCCTGCATTCCCTCTCTCTCTATTTGAAGTTTTTTGGAACACATTACATTTCGAAAAGTAACTGCTGGGTCCTACCTTCGAACCAAACTTCAGCTTCCAAGATCCCTTCATCTCATTTACATTCAAATCCCCTTCCCATCCTCTCCCTCCCCCGCCCCCCTCCGCAACACCCCCTCCTCCCCTCTTAGGAACGTCTTAACAAAATTATGTATTTCAGCATCTCGTGCTAGTACCTACCTAGATACCAAATTTCACGTTCCTAGCTTTAATATTAATATAATATTATTTCAATATTAGAACAATATTCCTGTAATTTTCCAGGAACATTATTCGCTTATAGGGATGACTAGCAGAAGTACCCATTCTTCGAACGGTCATCGTCATTAATAGCCAGATGCTATCAATTGATCTACTGTTGGATAGGTTAGGGGCTTGTCATTCCTTCATCAGTTTACCACAGCGAATTTGAAACGTTTTGCTAGCCCCTAACTGTTGGGTGAGAAATGTAACTGTTTACCTTTGCCTAAGCTATGTTGTTTTAATGGGCGCCAAGACCTCAACCCAATGTTGAAATCTAAATTTGTATTTAACAACGTCTAGCTCTGGCAGAACACCTTCAAGACTCTATTCACTCAGATCGTGGTATGATTTGATCATTAACCCAACAAACAATAATTGTATCAGGAGAAGGAATTGGTCTATATCTAATGCTACCTACTGAAAGCAAAGATTGCATTGTAAAAGAAATGAATTTATTATATAAAACAAGTATAGCAAAATTAATAATAATAATAAGTTTAAAATTTAAATTGGAGCGTTGCGATTTTAATATTACCGATAGAAAATTACGTGAAAACTGAGTCTGATAAATTGATTTTACTCTTATTTCCAAGCTATGAAGTTACTGAAATATGAAATGTAAAACAAAGAGAAATGAGAGATTGCGTATTTCTGCGTCATTAGCGCTTACCACTGGAAATGCCCGAAGCCTATCCCTCGTACTGGATGATGCTGTGAGCTTCCCACAGTCTCCTGGATGTCGTCATCTTCGTCGATGTTTGATGAGATTCTGGTAGATTAGATAATTCTATGGTCCGTACCTCGGACCCAAACACTCGTACAACCGCACTGGTTAAGTTTTACAAAAGTTAGTCCTCCAATCCACGGAACATCGGAGCGATTCCCGCATACAACCGTACTCGTTAAATTCTATACAGATTGTTCTCGTTCCACGCCGCGCCGAACGATATATGCACATGTTGGCTCCCCCACCCTGGTACCGACTTCCAGCTTACGTGGTCTCCACTGATTGGCTGAGCACGCCGCTACTTCCCCTCCTCTGGTTCATTACACACGGCGCGCGAATGAAGAAGTTGATTTCCGTTCCATATATTCGCCTTTTCTTGACGATGCGACCCAGCCTTGCGTAATACTTCCTGACAAGATTAAGCTTGTATTTGAATTCCCCGTGACTCATCTCTCTCAAATACCCTAACTGACAAAACTCCGTAAAATTCCGTAATCAGATAATTTTCTATGATATCGTCGTTCGTAATAATTTGCTTGATAGCGTTTTCTAAGACATAGAAAACCTATCTGTATGCTTATAATTTTTATAAAATGCTCCGAAAATATCTTAATAATAATTATAATAAATTAATAATAATAATAAATTAACATGAAAAATTCTCATGGCTGAACAATTTGCCGCGTAAATAAATATAGAATGGCTTCCTACTGACTTATGCCAGTTGCATAAAAACCCCTTGAAAAACACGTTACAAATTCAGTTTCCTGGGAATGTCACAGACACTGTTAAATTTAGGGCCTTAAAATGTGGCGACGGGAAGTGAAGGGCCTGTCAACAGCCTGTCGTGTTATCTGGAATTCCTGTCTATTCCAATACTGCTAACATAGGGCCGTTGCCTAAGCCAGTGTTGTGTAAGGTGTTGCGAATGAGTGAGTGGGTGACCGACCAATGTATTTAGTTCTGTTACTACGCATGGACTGGGAACCCCCCCACATCTCTCCTCATCGTCCGCGATCCACATTTCTCTCAGGTTCACACAGAGCTGTAACTTATGCTGTACTTGGCCTAAGAGTGGAGTCTTTCACTTACCTTATCGTTCTTCCCGTGTATCCTTCATACAAGTAGTTTGTCAGCCATCAGCTTGTGCTGCCTGTCAGTGTCTACTGTCTACACCAGGGGTTCCCAAACTTTTAGCAACTGCGTACCACTTGAAATTTTTAGAAAGTTTGATGTACCAACAGTCCTATATTTTTTTTAGAAACATATTTTTTATTACAAGAATAAGGATCACTATGAGCAACATTGCGAACATATTTACTGTCGGAAAAGTACCCAATGGCTTGTTTCCCGCGTACCATTAGTGGTACTTGTACCACCGATTGGGAACCCCTGGTCTACAGATTATGCAACGAATCAAGTTAGAATGATAGGTGGTGAAATCTCATTCCTATCTTGCAGCTCCCTTGTGCGTGTGACTCACTCGTCTGTCACAGAGTCCCGTTATGAAGTATGAACGAATGATGGTTGTGGAGGACTGAGAAGATGAACATCTTTGGCTTATTTCATGTATTTCTTCTTTGGTTTATTTCATGTATTTATTCTTCATGTTTGAGGCTCTTTGATATAGTGTAATAAAAGATGGCTGCTAAGCAAGACGTCCGTGTTTCACGATCACTATTTATCCATTATACGAATCCCAACATTGGTGCCGATAACTTTAGATTACGTAGAAATGTGCATTAGATTACGGACAATTGTGTTTTACTTGTGTACAAAGTAAACTGGTGATGCTATCACTACAAACAGCAATCACGTTATGTACAAGCAGCTACGCCACGCCACGTCGGATTACGAGGTAAGAAGATACTGGAACTTCTATACGCGCCACACTAACGTGATATTTCAGCTTTAATATTATCGCAAAAGTGTTACTACTACAACTAAACTGTGCACAAATTGTAATATAATTACTTTACACTACTGTACATAACTGAATTCACGAATGATAGACGAGAAAGTTCTGCCATCTAGCGGTAGATCCTAAACTAAATACCGGTAGCCATCACGTACACTACAAGACGATCTCACGATTATTACACATGCGCTGACGTCAATCGCCTTCACTTGTCGCAGCACGGTACTGTTTATTTATTTCGTCACCCATTCTTCAAGATGCAAGACGAGAGTGTTAAGAGTAAACTAGTGTTTTTGAAAAGAAAGCGGAAGACGGAACGAGCAACTATAACTAAATTCAGTACGATAATAAATAGCGCTACAGGCGGCGACATCTCAGAATATGAATATAATTGCTTTAGACTCCAAGAAGCTTTAAATCATCTTACAGTTCTGGACAATAGTATACAGGAATGCTTGACCGACGCAGAATACGAGGCTGATGTCGAGAAATGTGAAGAATACATCGACATCGCGAAGAGAGCGATTCTAAAAGCATCACACGCCGAGAATAAATCTAAGTCTCTCTCCAGTTTGACAACGTCGGTCGCCGGAATGAGTATGCAACCAAACCCATGATCTCCAGTCCCAACACCCGTCACGCACACAGTGAAGCTCCCTGCCTTAAAATTAGACAAATTCACATGTGACATTGAGAATTGGGCACGTTTTTGGGAGCAATTCCAGTCTTCTGTTGACAACAATCAATCTCTCGCTCACATTGACAAGCATGTCTATCTCCGTGGATATCTGGAGGGTGAGCCGATAAATCTAGTTGATGGAATACCGATAACGGCTGATGCTTATGAAGAAACAAAACGGATATTAATATCTCGCTACGGAAACACTGACCGCATAATTCAGGCCCATCTTGACTATCTCAAAGCCTTACAACCAATTTCAGACGAGCAATGCATTCTATCAAAGTGTAAGAAAACTTGTTTGGGATAAGGAAGTACCAAGGAAAAGCAAGGAGGTAATGTATAAAGTGTACTGTGTTCCCATATTAACTTATGCAGCTGAGACTTGGACCCTGACAAGCAGGCAAGAGAGTAGAATCCAAGCCAGTGAAATGAAATTCCTAAGAAGTATGATAGGAAAGACAAGGAAAGACAGTGAGGAATGAAGATGTTAGGAAGGAAGTTGGGATGGGAAAACTAAATGAGAGCATTGAGAAGAATAAACTAAGGTGGATTGGACATGTAAAGAGGATGGAGGAAATTAGAATACCAAGACAGATGCAGGAGGCGAAGTGCAAGGGTAAGAGAGCAAGAAGAAGACCTAGAACAAGGTGGATTGATTCAGTGAAGAATAGCGTAAGAAAAAGAAATCTGGACTGGGACAAGATCGTGGAAGAAGAATGGTGGAAGGAAAGAGGAAAGTGGAGAAGTGCCATAAATACCCCGACCCGGCAGGAGCTGGATAAGGGGAAATGATGATGATGATGATGATGATGATGACTCCTTTTAATCTAAATGCCATGTACATTGAATGCAATAGACGCGTGAAAGCCTTACGGGCCTTAGGGGAGAATGAAAATCCACAGCCTGCTTCCAGTCTCCGACCGGGTCAGGAATGGAATGAATGAAGCCCCCATCTAGCGGCGAGGATAAGAACTGTGCCGGCTGCCGAGGCCTGACGCACTCCTCTGGGGCAATGAGTAAATGAATGACAGATGAAATGAAATGAAATTAAATGATAGTGGAGAGTGTTGCTGGAATGAAATTTTGACAGGGAAAACCGGAGTACCCGGAGAAAAACCTGTCTGCCTCCGTTTTGTCCAGCACAGATCTCACATGGAGTGACCGGGATTTAAACCACGGACTCAGCGGTGAGAGGCCGGCGTGCTGCCGCCTAAGCCACGGAGGCACCCCTTAGGGGAGAAAGTAGTTAATTACGGGCGGATGTTATGCCCTAAAATTCTCCGAGCATTCCCGAGAGTCACATTACCAAGTTGATGGAGTTCCTGAACGAGGAGGTAGAGGGCGCTGTGATCACACAGAAAATCAGAGGAGATATCACTTCAATCGAATCCTTCTCGGGCACTGCCGCGACACTCCATGTGAACACAAACTCAAAACGGACGGACATGAAAGCAAAGAAAGTGTATTCCGAATTCTGTGTGTTCTGTGAGACTCAAGGCAACTGGGCCCAGAACTGTGTGATGATCCGCAATGTAGCCGAGTGGATTGAAAAGTTAAAAACTGGCAACCGATGCTTCTTGTGCCTCAATAAAGGTCACAGTGTGAAGGCCTGTATGAAGAGTAAGGTATCATGTGCAAAGTGCAAAAAATCTCATCACATTTCCATCTGCACTGGAGAACAGCCCGCATCAATATCTGTGGGTAAGATTGACTTTACTATGCCGCAGTTCACTTATCTTCAAACGGCGAATATTTGGATCACAGGGCCCACCGGACTGAGAAAACGTACACGATGCATATTGGATGCTGACAGTCAATCAAACTTCGTAAGCCGAAGTCTGGTAGATCAGCTTCAACTGAATATCGTGGGATACAAGGATTTGACAGTTACCGGATTTGAGTCAACTCGTCACACATCTTCAGCTCGCAGACTCGTTGACCTCAACATCAGTGGACTATGCACGGAGGCTGCTCTGCGTATTTCTGCATTTGAGAGTGACAACGTTTACTCGCCACATCCGACTGTTCCATTCGACGTCCAGTCCCTGTCACGCTTACGAATATTGAGACTTGCTGATCCCAAAGATGACAACAATGAATTTCCTATAGAACTTCTAATAGGTGGAGACCATTATTGGAAGGTGATACTTGACGACAAGCCAATACGCCTCTCAGACATATTAGTACTGCTTCCTTCTAGATTTGGATGGATTCTGAGTGGAAATAGGTCAGGAATTACAGTCCACAGCGTAAACGTGCACCACATTCATACTGCTAAGGACCCATCTGTCGAGGACGATGATATGCGACGATTTTGGGATCTAGAGTCCCTAGGAATAAGGGAAGATCAGAAAAGGACCCTCACAACGAAAGATGCCACCATTCTTCAAGAATTCCACGATTCGTTTCACTTACAAGACGGGCGGAGAGTAGTATCCCTACCGAAGAAAGATGATCTGGTCTTACCCTCAAACCGTAAGAACGCTCTAGATCGTTTTCACACATTTCAGAGAAAACTTGCTGTTAAAGCTCAGTACAAAGAAATGTACCACGCACAGATGATGGACTACATAAACATGGGACATGTTCAGCTGATCGCTACAGAGAGAAACCACAAATGATGTATACTACCTGCCTCATCACGCCATCAAGAAAGAGAGAAATGGCACAGTCCCTCAATAATGTTCTGGAAACAGGCCCTAATCTGTTACCAGAGATACTGTCCACGTTGATCCGCTTCCGGACTTACCGCAAAGCCATAGTAGGAGATGGAACTCAAGCTTTCCTTCAATTATGCCTGGATACTGAAGACCGAGATTTAACAAGATTCTTCTGGTTCAATGTCGAGAAGGACGAACTTGGAAAATGGCAAGCGAGAGATGATATAGCCGTCTATAGATTCACTCGTCTACCATTCGGCCTTGCAAGCAGTCCCTTTCTTCTGTCTGCAACTCTCCGTGAACTAGCAACGAGATTCAAGGATCAGTTCCCGTCAGCAGCAGCACTTATGGATCAAAGCACTTTCATGGATGACTTTGTTGCGGGAGCTGAAGATGACAACAGAGTTATCACCTTATATTACGAGGTGACAGGTCTACTACGACAGATACGGATGCCGATGGCAAAATGGGCAACAAATTCTGGACCATTGGAAGGCATATGGAGAGCCGAAGGACGTGAAACGAAAAGGGAAACCAGAGTACTAGGTGTACGATGGGACACAGAATCAGATTCACTACTCTTCGACCATACGGACATCACTGACGACCTTTCGCAGGATCCAGGAACCAAACGAAAGCTATTGAAAACGACTGCAAAGTTCTACGACCCTCTTGGATTACTTTCACCGGTGTCCATAGTCGGAAAAGTTCTCTTCCAAGACACCTGGTGTAGGGGCATAGAATGGGACGAAATACTTCCACATAACATTGCATTGCGATGGCAGCTGTGGATAACCAGCCTCACGGATCTGGCAAGTGTGGTCATTCCAAGATGGATTGGTTTATCAGGGACAACATCGGACATGTCCACGTGTTATGCGACGCGTCGAAGCGTGCCTACGGAGCTGCACTGTATGTTCGAACGTCTGCCGACGTAAACACTTGTATACATCTGGTCTGCACTAAGAATAGACTGTCTCCAGTCAAGAAGGTTACACTCCCACGACTGGAACTACTGGCCATCTTAGTGGGTTGCCATCTTCTGAGGTATTTCTGCCAAGCAACAGACTTTAATGTCACCACATCTACTCTGTGGAGTGACTCCATGGTCGCTCTAGGTTGGATTAAAAGCAATGCAAACCGTTGGAAGACATTCATCTCCAACCGAGTGACGAAAATTCAAGGCATCCTGAGTTCAGCTCAGTGCCGGTACTGCCCGAGCCAGGATAATCCAGCCGACCTCTTGTCACGAGGAATATCCTCAAAAGCACTACAGTCTTCTTCACTTTGGTGGCACGGGCCTGTATGGCTAGCCGATCATCCTAGCTCTTGGCTCCACAGCAGTGTGCCTAACACCTCACTTCCAGAGACTCTCAAGACGCATCAGCAAACACTTAATGTTGTGTCGTTACAACGGAACCTCTCATCATTGCTTCCAGATTCAGCAGTTATTGGAAAATACTGCACATCATGGGTTGGATTTTGCGCTTCTTGAACAACATCAGTCAGAGAAAAATTCTGGGAATCTCACTGCACGTGAATTAGAGGCTTCCCGATTGTGCTGGATACGCACAGTCCAACGTGAGTGCTTTTCCGAAGAGTACGACGCTCTGACTAAAGAGAGAAACTTGTCTGGGAAGTCCAGGGTTGCACGCTACAACGCCTTCTTACAGGACGGCCTTATTCGACTGGGAGGGCGCCTCCACCATGCAGACCTATCAATACAGCAGAAACATCCTCTAGTACTTGATGGTGCACACCACTTCACTAAGTTGTTGATCCTCCAGACTCGCATACGGCTACACCACCTTGGAGTACGAATCGTTCTCTCTGTACTACGCGAAGAATTTTGGATCCTCGAGGCACGCCAGGCCGTCAAGGTGGTCATCCACACGTGCTTACCATGTAAGATCGCCAGAAGCCAACAAGTTAACGAGATCGAAGCCCCGTTGCCTCCAGAAAGTGTGCGACATACTACGCCATTTGCAGTTACGGGTGTGGATTTTGCAGGGCCACTACTCGTTAAGGTGGGGAATCTCGTACAGAAATCGTATATTGTGCTTTTCACATGTGCGACTACAAGGGCCCTTCACCTTCAGCTGGCTTTGGTCATGACTACGGAGACGTTTCTGATGGCTCTCAGACGATTTGCGGGACGAAGAGGACTTCCAAACGCCATTTACTCAGACAACGCTAGAACGTTCCAGGCAGCACACAAAGAAATGACACAACTCAGCCAAGTCCTCACTGACCCACGAACGAGCCAGCACTTCGCCCACAACGGAGTCCAGTGGAAATTTATAGCCCCACGGGGGGCTTGTTGGGGAGGCTGGTGGGAGAGAATGGTGGGTACGACGAAAAGATGCCTAAGAAAGATATTGGGAAAGGCTCTGATTAGTGAGGACGCACTCCGAACTCTGTTGGTGGAGGTAGAAGCCGTCATTAACTCCCGACCCATAATCCAAGATGGCTCGGAGACACTGACTCCAAGTCATTTCCTGACTGGTGCACGGCTGACTACCCTGCCCAACGTCTCCGAACCCACGACCCGAATAGACCTGAGAAAGGAGAGGAGACTTAGAGAGAAAATGCAGGAGGACTTCCTCAAGAGATGGAGGAATGGGTATCGTCTTGATCTGAGAAGCTACCACGAAGTACGCCGCCCAAATGGACAGAAGAAGGAGTGCTGAGTAGGAGATATAGTACTACTACAGGACGACCTGCGACCTAGACACATGTGGCAGAAGGCGCGAATAACTGAAAGGCGACCAGGCAGGGACAACAAGGTGTGAACCCTCATCCTTCAGATGGCCAACGGGACCAAGATTAGTCGGCCTGTACAGCTGGTCTTCCCTCTCGAGATAGACCAGGGTGGGGAGGATGTGGAGGACTGAGAAGATGGACATCTTTGGCTTATTTCATGTATTTCTTCTTTGGTTTATTTCATGTATTTATTCTTCATGTTTGAGGCTCTTTGATGTAGTGTAATAAAAGATGGCTGCTAAGTAAGACGTCCCTGTTTCACGATCACTATTTATCCAATATACGAATCCCAACAATGGTAGTGTGAGCTGATAAGGGCCTGTATTCAGTCATTAGTTAAAAATGAAATTAGTTATCTGGGAATATCTCGGAAGCTGTTGATTTTAGGTCCTTAAAAAGTGGTACCCCGAGTTTTGTTTCTCACATTGACGGGCTGAAAATGAGCTTTGTCTCGTCCTTTAACGCCAATTTCAGCATGTATTATAAGGGGGTAGCTCCTCTTTAATGAGAAGTATGGAGAAGATTTACATCAATGATTAGTGTCGTGCCTCTGATGGGTATCTTTACCAAATTTTACGTCGATCCACCCAGCCGTTCTCAAGTTAAAAGCATACAAATTTGTACACCGACATTTTGTTTTATCGCAAACAGTCTGAAAAGCGTTAATAGCACAAGTTTCCGTGGAAATTCAGAAAAAACAGACAAACTTTCATTTTTATATAAGTTATATAGAGATATCAATTTAAAATCTTCAATTTAAATTAGTTAAACAATGCTTGTTATCAGTCTTACAGACAACGCATTTATTCTTAATTTTCTTCCACTATTCATTACTACTTGCTTTGTTTGAGGTATTAATTCCTCAAACAAAGTACCGTATTTACTCGACTATAGGACCCCCTTTTTTCTTCTTAATTTTTAGTTCCGAAATTAAGGAGGGGGAGGACTATAGATGCGAACTTTGCAAAAATCCATTATTTTGGGAAAGCGAGAGTAAAAATAAGCTATTTTATTTTGATGCTACATAGTACGATATATTTAATCAAAATAAATGCTGTTGACATCTTTAATCAGCCCCTTATGAGACTGCCATAACCTCACTTATCCACCACTATTCCCGGCTATCCCCCAATGACTTTCACTACTATCCCTTGCTAAGCAAAAATCTTCGTATCATGGAAATAGAATGGACAATGTATCAGGCATGGGAATGCAAACTTTATTTTTATTTGAATATAGGGAGGGAGAATGCATCAAATGAGTGATGATGCTGAACGATCACATCTCGCAATCGAGTACGTATTATTCACGTGTTTCACATTAACCCTTTGGCTTTCAAGGTAACAATCTATCGGTACCCACGGGTCCTGCGAAAACTGACAAGGTAACGATCCGTCGTAGAAGAGTATAGTTGTATCTCACGTTATACTCCACGGCAACTTCCGGCTATCCGTATTTATCGATAATCTTAGAGTCTGAAACATGTGCTCAGTGGAGTTCCGTGTCTTGTTTACATCGTGGGCGGCGGCAAACTTGTGCTCATTTATCTGTGTTTTCGTACCTGATTATATAGTAAAATTAAGTTATATCGTAGGCAATATATTTAATTAACGTGTTGGTTCATTTTAAATAGTTTTCTTAGGTAATTACGTGCATAGTGATAGTGAAGTGTTAGATATAGTTCAGTCAGATTAGGCCTAGTTATTTGCCGTGTGTGACATTGCGGAAAGACTTCATTTAGCTGAAGATGATATCACTGAATATCTTCATAATTATTCAAGTGATGATGATGTTACTCTGTCCGAATCGGAAAGTGAGGAGGATAATGATGATCCAGTAATATCTTCATAGGTGAGTGCTACATATTATTTATAAGAAATCTGTGTTTTATTCAAAAATTGCTGACATTTTTCAGTGTTACACCATTTTAAAATTTTAATTTATCCTTGGGATCTAATGCACATAGAATCTTGATATTTACTATGCTAGTAAACAATATTATAGCCTTCCTACTGACATGAATAACAAACTTGGGCTGTAAATACCATTTTCTAGAATTACTTCCAAACTTTCAAAATCTGAAACTTGTAATTTTGATTTCACATCTCTTATTTTTTTAAACATTAAACCCTTTTGGTTTAGAGACATGACTTACTTACAGTAATAATAAGTGATATATACTCTATACGTTTACCATCTTTCATGTTCATACCTTTATTGGTGTGCCTTCCATGTAATTTTAAAAGAAGTGTGTGCATATTGTGGTAAATATGGCTGTCAGTTTTGACACATCCATCAGCTGAGAGCTTGAAAGCAAAAGGGTTAATATACCAATAACGTGTCACACAAACGCAGATGGTTCTTGCAACAAATGAAATGTTTAAAATAAAACTGAGAAGGCTGCCGCGAACACCGCTTCGAAGGGCAATACTTTTTTGTATACAAAAGAAAAGGATGCAGGCAAGATATGAAACCATAACTTTCATTGGTGGATTTTAAACTTGGCGCTACTACTAGGCCAATAGTTAGGCATCTTCTATTGGATATTGGGTGAAGCCTATTGTCTACACCAGCTTTTCCCAAACTTTTTTGTGTGTGTACCACTTTAAGAGATAAGAATCTCTTGCATACCACCTAATGGTTGGGAGATAGGGAACTATAACCCCACCACCACCACCACCGCCACCACCACCACTATGTAGCAGACCAAAATATGGATTGAAAGTGGTTTGTTAGAGTTAGACTGCTGGAGTTAACGTTCAAATAATAAAAAGTGTGTCCAGTTGTTTTATTGTTTATTACAATAAGTATTCAATTAAAACATTCAGAAATGACACTGTACAAATAATATTAATAAAATAACTCTTAATAATTAAACATAAAAACCAAAGTTGAACTAACAACTTCAATGTGAAGGGTGAGCTTGAAGATTAGAAGCCAACTTTGGAATGTCTGGTTTAAGATTGCTGAGTCCCAAACGAAGATAGTTTTCCACTGTAAGGAGCCTATTCCGGTATTTATTCTTGAGATAAACAAGTGAAGAAAATGCAGTCTCACGCAAGTACGAAGTAGTGAAAGGCAGTAGGGGCCGATAACCTCGATGTTAGGCCCCTTAAAACAACAATTATCATCATCATCATCATGAAAGGCAGTAAAAATCTGTCTGCTTTGTCAGCTAAGTCTGAATAGTCAGCACGCCTCTCAACCCAAAAGTTCACATGAGCCATTTTTGAAAAAGTTTGCCTTAGTTCTGAATCACAATTCAATTCATAAAACTGCTCCTTATATTGGGCCTTTAAGTCCTCCGGCAACATATCAATGTTTTTATATTTTTTAATTTTATATTTTCATATTTTTTGTAACGTATCTATTTTTAGCCTATTTTCAATTTTGAAAAAATAGGCTTATGAGATCACCTTTTGTCCGTGTGTGTGTGCGTGTGTGTGTGTGTGTGTGTGCGTGTGTGTGTGCTTCGTGTGTGTGTCCCCCCCTAATAAAATCGAAACGGCTGGAGCGATTTCAATGAAACTCGGGAAGTTCATAGCACTATTCCCGGCGACCTCGACCGTGCCCTTCAAATTTTGTTACGTCTCTCCAATCCAACATGGCGGCTGTGCGAAATACTTCACTAGCATTCAATATCTCCGAAACTATTACCGATATCGCCCTGAAATTGTGTACGGTGATAAAGGGTACTACTAGAAGTTCACCTATGAGACTTTCAAAAACCTGGTGACTACAAAACCAACATGGCGGCCAAGCGAAGTTGAGACATTTAAATAGACTTTACTCCCGTTTTAACTATCTAAATGTAATGAAACTTGGTACAGCAAATGTTTATACACATTGTAATGCACTGGAGTCTAATTTAGTTCAATTGTTTACATAACCTCAAAATGGCGGCTGTGCGAAATATATCACTGACATTCTATATCTCCGAAACTATTACAGATATCACCCTGCAATTTTGTACGGTGATAAAGGGTACTGATACAGGTATACCTATGTATATTTCATAAACCTGTAAAGTACGAAACGAACATGGCGACCAAGCGAATTTAAAATATTTTAATAGACTTTTCTCGTGATTTAACTCTCTGAGCGCAGTGAAATATGGTACAGTAATTGATTTTGCAGATTGTAATGCACTGCCATCTAATTTAATTCAATTGCTTACATAACCTCAAGATGGCGGCTGTGCGAAATTTTAAAATTAAGTTTTAATTTCTTGTGTTGTAATCATGCGATCGAAGTGAAAGTTTGAATAATGAACTTAGGCAATAATTGTCCTTGAATGGTACATAACTCTATGGCCTATACACATAACACTCCTAAAAGGTGAGCTCCCGAAATATTTAGACTGTTCTCAATATCTATGAATCTTTTACAGCAACCAAACTGAATTTTTTTATGTTCATAGAGACTATGAACATATGTTCACCTATAGGACTTTCAGGAACCTGGTGAGCACAAATCCAACATGGCGGCGACGCGAAGTATAAATATTTAAATGGACGTTTCTCGCGAATTAACTATCCGAGTGCCGTGAAACGTTGCACGTTAAATGCTTATACAAATGTTGATCCACTGGCATGTAATTTATTTCAATGGTTTGCATTATCACAAGATGGCTGCTGTGCGTAATTTTAAAATCTCGTTTTTACTTCTTGTTGTCTAATCATGCGATTGAAGTTTGAATACCACACGTACACAATAATCTTAATGTAATAGTACAAAAATAAAAATCCAACCTGGCGACCATCTGAAATATTTAGACGGTTCTCAATATCTACGAATCTGTTACAGCAATTAAACTGAAATTTTGTATGTTGATTGTGGCAGTTAACATAAGTAGGATATATGAAAATAGGCTGTATAGTTCTTCACGGAACTACTTGTTTTTTTTATATTTTCCGTAACATCACCTCTTACCACTGCAGCAGTACGATCGTACCACCAGTGGTACGCGCACCACAGTTTGGGAAACGCTGGTCTACACAATTCGATATCCTGCCCAATCGCATACGCGTTATATGTATGTATAATGGTGGTCATATCGTCTGAATAACTAAATAATGTAACAAGAAAAATATTTTCGTCATAAAAGAGGAAGAATTACAGTTGCAATTTAAAAATTTCTTAAGAATTCGTCAATTTCCAAGAATGTTGTATTTTGACTCTCAATAATTAACGGGGTAATATAGGCAAGGGGGGGAGTCTTATAGTAAAGGAAATATGGTAAATAGTATTTAAATGTGGAAGAAAACTAAGAATAATTGAGTGGGTGCTCACAAAAACGGGCTAACCATCATTCAGCTAAATCTGAGAAAATGGAACATTTGCGTTTGGGTAAAAAAAAAAAAAAAAAAGTTTCACTGGCATTCTATATCTCCGAAACTATTACGGATATCACCCTGAAATTTTGTACGGTGATAAAAGGCATTACTAGAAGTTCACCTATGTGGCTTTAAAAACACTGTCAAGTACAAAACGAACATGGCGGCCAAGCGAAGTTGAAACCTTCAAAATAGCATAAACTTCAAAGTCATGTACTTCGTTAAAGAAGCCTCTCTGATGTTAGCCCGTTTCAGAGAAGATAGTTTACACTTTTCTCTATAGATTGCAAATCGTAACTCAATTTCTGAAAAAATGATTGTTAGCCCGTTTTTGCGAGCACCCACTCAATTGTTATATCAATATGGTAAAATAGATGATCTTAAAAGTTATTCAGACAAAACATGTCACTACTTCCAAAAGAAAAACCTATGTGACACACAAAGCTTCAATAGAAAAGAAATAAAGCAAGGCGAAACTGAAAAGTTGCTGGAAAAATATTCGAGAGCTGAGGAGTCTTCTGAATCATCATCAGAGATAGTCCAACACGTGATGGAAGAGATCCTATTTAATAGAAGTTCTTCAGACAAAGGCTATGAAGATGAAGAGCAGCATGCGCAAGAAGATTAGCTATTTCTGGAATGTCATCTGCATATATTACAGAAGAGAGTATACCAGACATACTATCACCACCACCTATACCCAAGAACAAATGGTAGGACATCCTCTTTCATATACGCATTTTCAAAGAGTAATACCAAATGGTGAAACTTATAAAAGAAGATAGCTCGTTTACTCGAAATCTGCAGATAGAGTATGTTTTTTTGTTGTTGCTGTATATTCAACAGTTTTGTTGTTGCTGTATATTCAACAGAAGTTCCCACTCTAATTTGGGAAAAGGAGGATTTCATGACTGGAGACACTTATTAGTGCATCTCAAAACTCGTGAAACCTCTTCAGATCACCAGCACGCTATGCACAGTTGGTTAGAAGTGTCAATTCCATTTAAGAACTTCAGTGGAATTGACAAGTATTTGCAAAAACACGCAGAGGACGAGAAATCACGTGGGTGATCCTCGAACGAATGATGTCTCGGTAATACTTTGTCCTTCATTGGAAGTTCTGGATCTAAAACACTATATATTCCTAACAATGGTAACCTATATATTCCTAACAATGGTAACTTCCTGGGTTTAATGCAACTGGTAAGAAAATTTGACTCTGTGATGATGGAGTACCTCCGCCATATTGTTAATAAGGAGACTAATGACCACTATTTTGCAAAACTTACTGAAAACTAGGATCTGCGTACTTGGAAGTGAAGTTCGAAATGACATTTTGACATGGTAGTCGTCCGAATACTTCTCCATCATATTGGTTTGCACTCCTGATGTCAGTCAAGTTGAACAATTATCTTTAACATTGTGTTTTATTGACAGTAATGAAGATGAAGTTAAAGTGCATGAGTGTTTCGTTGCTTACAAGCCGGTAAGTGACTCTTTGGGAGCTGGACACACAGGCCTCTTTCTTGATGAAATTGTGCAAGAGTTCGATTTGGATATGAATTATTGTCGAGGCCAAGGAAATGATAATGGATCTAATATGGTAGGCAAAAGCGAAGGTGTCCAAAGCAGAATTCTCATCCAATACCCACGAGCATGTTTTAATCCGTTGTAATGTTTCGTGCCGCTGCTACACGTTGTGGGGACAAATGTTTCCCTGACATGAGTGAGGAAGAACCACAAGTCCCACTCGCAGCAATGGAGAGAAATAACTCATTACAGCCAATATAAATAAAATACTCGCCCCTTACCTGCTTATTAATAAGAATAATAACATGCTCGTTTGGGCGCCAGGTCATCAGATGATCTCCATGAACCAAAATAATTAAATAAACTTAAAGTGGAGCACTTGAGATCTCTCTTTCTCGACTCGTGGCGAAGCTGAGCCACCAACCCATTGTTTTTCGTGATCAAGAATAGGGATGCCTTACAGTTAAATCTGTCAACTAGAAAAGAAAGTTCTAGCATTAGATAGAATCAAAATTTATTAATTTAAAAGACCAAAATGCAGCAAAAATGAAGTTACGTTGAATAATAATAATAATAATAATAAGATAAAGCTTGAAATTAATTTAGGTTGGTGAAATATATAAAGTCAAAATTAATTTAAAAAATTTACATTAAGAAAAGAGCTTGAAGTTACTTTGCCATTAATGAAATACAGAGACTGGTTTGGATTCGCTATGTGATCTCACCGTAGTATACTTGTAACTTGTTTTTCGAGGGGATTTTACGCCACTGGCATAAGTCAGTAGGAAGCCATTCTATATTTATTTACGCGGCAAATTGTTCAGCCAAGAGAAGTTTTCATGTTAATTTATTATTATTAACCTATTATTATTATTATTATTATTATGAAGGTATTTCTTTGGAGCATTTTTTATAAAATTATAAGTAATCAGATAGGTTTTCTATGTTATAGAAAACACTATCAAGCAAATTATTACGAACAACATTATCGTAAGGAAATTATATGATTACGGAATTTTACGGAGTTTTGTCAGTTAGGGTATTTTGAGAGAGATGAGTCACGGGGAATTCGGCAACAGGGTTAATCTTGTCGAGAAGCATGACGCAAGCCTGGGTTGCTGCTTCAAGAAAAGGCGAAATGGCCTGGACCGGTAATCGACATCATCGCCGCCCCGAGTGTAATGACCCGGAGGAGGGGAAGATCGCGTGGTGGGTCAGCCAATCAGTGGAGAGCGGGCGAGGAGAAGACGGTTCCAGAGAGGGGATGTGACGAGTGCATATATGGTTTGTGCGCCGTGGAGGAAAGGCGACTATCGTTGTAAAACTTAACCAGTGTGGTTGTACGTGTGTTGGTTCCGATATTCGGACTATAAGTTATCATATCTACAAGTATCTCCTCAACTAACGAAGAAGATGACGACGTCCAGGAGGCTGTGGGAAGCTCTCTTCAACATCCAGTACGAGGGAAATGCTTCGGCAATTTCCAGTGGTAAGCGCGAATGACTCAGAACTACGCAATCTCTCGTCTCTTTGTTTTATATTCAGTATTTCAGTAACTTCATAGCTTGGGAATAAGAGTAAAATCAGTAATTTATCCGAATCCGTTTTCACGTTATTTTCTACCGGTAATATTCATATCGCAACGCTCCAATTTAAATTCAAACTTATTATTATTAATTTATTTTGCAATACATGTTTTATATAATAAATTCATTTCTTTTCAGTAGGTAGCATTAGATAAAGACCAATTCCTTCTCCTGATACAATTGTTTGTTGGGTTAATGATCAAATCATACCACGATCTGAGTGAAAAGATTCTTGAAGGTGTTCTACCAGAGCTAGGTGTTGTTAAATATAAATTTAGATTTCAACATAACGTTGAGGTCTTGGCGCCCATTAAAACAACATATCTTAGTCAGAGTAAATATTTCAAAGTGCAAGACAGAGCAAGTAAGAAACCGTTTCACTTGTACGCTCAACGTTGAGCAAAGTAAAACCGTTACACTTATCATCCCATAGTGAAAAGCCGTTTCAATTGTCGCTACCAACCTGGGGCTGAAAACCTAATAACATTTGTGGAAGGAGAAGGGTACATATTTCTGTGCCTGTATTTTGGGGGGTTTTCATTTATCGGTGTGTATCAGCATTGGTAGTGTTGAGGAAGAGATGAAGTTGCGTAGTGGTCACCAGTTGGATAGTGAAGATACGAGCAGTATGGCTAGTCTTGGAAATGAAAGCAGTACAGGGATGTCGGAGGTAAATCCCGATACTGAGGGGGTTAATCAAAACAGTCAAGCAGGGTTAGAGAGTTTGCTTCTTCAGTTTATGCAACAAAATAAAATAAGTACAGATGCTTTAAACGCTAGACTCGAACAAAATAGTAGGGAAAATAAAGAGAGTAATAGGGAATTGAGCGATAGTTTAAATGCTAAAATTGAACAAAACAGTAGGGAAAATAAAGAGTACTGAAGCTTTAAACGCTAAACTTGAACAAAACAGTAGGGAAAATAAAGAGAGTACTGAAGCTTTAAACGCTAGACTTGAACAAAACAGTAGGGAAAATAGAGAGAGTACTGAAACTTTGAATACTAAACTTGAACAAAATAATGCTAAATTAGAACAAAACAGTAGGGAAATCAGTTTTTTTTTTTTTTTTTTTTTTTTCGTGTGGTCTCCTCAGAGACATAGTGCAGGTCTTTCTATTCGACGCCCGTGGGCGACCTGCGCGTCGGGATGAGAGATGGAATTGATTAAGGTGAATGAAATTGGAGAAGGATGTGGAAGGAAGCGGCCATGGCCTGTCAGAAGGTACCGTCCCAGCATTTGCCTGGTGTTGAAAATGGGAAACCACGGGAAACCATTTCAAGGACGGCCGGCGGTTGGGCTCGAACCCACGCGTCTACCGAGTCAGCAGAGAGCTTGGCCCCATGACCTAACACTGCGCTTTAGCCAGCGTAGCCACTACTGTCGGTAGGGAAATCAGTGATAAATTTGAGCTGATTAGAGGTGAGATCAGAGGGGTGATGGAAGAGAAGGCTAAAGAGATTATTGCAGATGTAGACAGAAAATTAGGAAAAGTACAGGAGGAGTTAGAAATTAGAATCAGTACACAGGCTGAAAATTTAAAAGAACTAGTGCAACTTGAAACACAGCAGGTCAAGAAGCAATTGGGGGGAGAAATTGACAAAATTCAGGTAGCAACTAAAGAGGTTAAAGAACAGCTGGGGGGAAGAATTGATAAAGTACATGCAGAAATAATCACTGAAGTTAATGCTTTAAGGGAGAGGAATAAGGAAAGCATTAATGAGTTTAATGAGAAACAAGCTCAGTTAAGTGGTAAAGTTGAAGCATCGGAAGGGAGCATTAGGTTAACTGTAACTAATATCGAAAGAAAAGCTGAGGAGAAAATTGCTGAATTAGAACAGAAGTTGAAAGCTAGAATTAGGCAGGAAAATAGTCAAGAGTAGGCCAGATTACGTGAATAGCACACACAGGGAAATAGAACTAGGCAAATTCAGTAATCGGCAGTGTTGTCCAATGGAGTTCATGAATACAATAGAAAATAAATTCGGGGAGAGGTTGGAAGATGGTAGTGTTGAGTGGTGCCAGGTAGTTGAAATTTTAGAGCAAGCGTTTCTAGGGGAGACAAGAAACTGGTTTGCTGTCCACAGAGACAATTTCGAGAATATTTCAGATTTTAAAGTTAAATTTTGTGAGAAATTTTGGAATGAGGTCATTCAGTCTCAGCATCGTGAGGGAATTGTGTGTGGGAAATATAACCCGAGAGGCAACTACACTATGACCGAGTACTTTTTAGGACAGGTATTAACGTGCAAATATCTGGATGATTTGAAGGAGGAAAGTGATGTAGACAGGCTATTACTAAGACATTTTCCATATAGAATCAAGGAAGCTGCCTGTATCCAAAATGTTAAATCTATTTCACAAGTGGAGAATTTATTGAGTACATTCGATGCTTTGGGAAGAGGTGGTTACGAGGAGAATTTCGGTAGGAACCAGGGTAACAATAATAACAGGCCTAATGAGATTAGGAATCAGGAAGTTCAAGGGAACAGTGGCAAAGGGGCCAGCATTCAAAATAGGGGGAACCAAAATAATAATAATAATAATAATCAGCAAAACCAGTACAGAGGAAATGGGTATGGTACGAACTACCAAGGTAGAAATAATGATTTCAGGGGAAATCAAGGCCGAAATAATGATTTTAGGGGTAACCAAGGGAGGTATAATAACAATAATAATTATAACCAGAACAGGGGTCAAGGAGGGAATCAGCCCATGGTAATAACGGACAGAGAGATACCGTTAATACAACCCAGAACAACCAGACCAGTGCAGTAGTGAGTAGTACTACACCAAGTGGTAGCCATACTTTAAACACGAACCAGGCTGCGATGTAAGGTCAGAATCTCAGTCTATAACATGCCTTGTCCATACACTTATACAGGAACCCTATGACCTAAATGTAAGAAATGAATTATTACATGAACTAAATGATGAAGGTATTATTCAGGAGGTGGTCAGTAAGAGCCCCATAGTTAAATTTAACGTGTCCGAGGCGTACACAGATGTTTTAATTGATAGTGGTTGTATGAAGAGTTGCATAAGTAGTGCATTTTATGATAAAATGAAAGGAACTGGAGTAAATTTTGAGGAGATGCCAATTAAAAGCACTTTTGTTATCACAGCTGTTGGGAAGAGGTCTAAAAGTAATTTCTAAGCAAGTTTTAGTAGACATTAAAATTAATAATCATGTAGGGAAGCAGATTTGTCTTGTAATTCCAAATTTAGTATTCAGTGTTATCTTGGGTTCAGAGTGGCTAAGTAGAGTGTCTGGTAACTTATGTTATGATATAGGGAGTTTGAAATTTAAATGGGGAGATTCTGAGGTAGAAGTAGCGTTCAATGACCATATTCAGAGAAGTAGTGTTGTAGGTGTAATTTGTACTTTAAATGAGATATCGCCAGCCGTAGAGCGGGGTTCTCCATGTTTTGTGGGCAGTGTGATTACAAACGGTAGTCTAGAGGACTCGTTACGTGATGCTGCATTTCAGGGAAATATAGAGGTGGAACAATGTGTTCGGCTCTATGATGTGTTATTGTGTAATAGGAGAGTTTTTGAGGATCGCATTGGTATGGCCAATTGCTATACACATTCATTGAACGTTATTGATAGGTCAGTATTCACAGGACATAGATATCCTGTACCTTTCACTTATCAGAGTGCAGTTGAGGCACAAATTAACCAGATGCTTGAAGATGGGATTATTGAGCACTCTAACAGTCCATATGTTAATTCTTTCATCACGGTACCCAATTCGACGGCACAGTTCGTATTTGTTTAGACGCTCGTTTGGTTAACAGTAGAATTAGTTCAGATCAGCAGAAATCTATGTCAATAGAGGAATTAATGCAAACATTTGAGGGGAAGAAGTATTTCACTTGTGTAGATTTGAGTTCCAGTTTTTGGCAAGTGCCACTTATGTACGAAGATAGACCATTTACAGCTTTTAGTCATAAATATAACCTTTATCAATTTTGTAGAACACCTTATGGGTTAAAGAGTAGTTCAGCAGCTTTAATTAGGGCTTTAAACATCGCATTAGGGGATGACACAGGAGAGTTTGTAACCATTTACATTGATGATATGGTAATTAGTTCACGCAGTTTTGAGGAGCATCTACGTCATTTAGATATAGTTTTTCAGAAGTTAGATCAGGCAGGGTTCACTTTGAAGCGGTCTAAGTCGTCATTCTGTCAGTCAGAAGTGACATTTTTAGGTCATAGAGTGTCGAGTAGAGGTGTGACACCAGAAGAAAGTAGGTTTAATAAGATACTTAACGCAGAGGTGCCACAGAATGTTAAACAGTTAAAAACATACCTGGGAATTTGCAACTTTTTCAGGAGGTTCGTTCTTAAATACTCAGGGTTGGTAGAACCATTCAGGGAATGGCTTAAAAGTGAGACTTGGTGGAGATGGGAGTCCAAGCATGATCAGGCTTTTAGAGCGCTGAAGGAAGGTTTTGAGAAAGCTGTAGTGCTGAAATATCCTTTAAAAGATAAGGAATATGTGGTTATGACAGATGCTTTACATATAGGCATTGCTGGAGTATTATGTCAGAAAGATGATGATGATGATGATCTGTGCATTGTGTCTTTAGCCTCGCGAGGACTGACAGCAGCAGAGAAAAGATACACGATTACTGAGTTAGAGCTTTTGGGTATTGTTTTCAGTTTAGGGAAATTTAGAATGTATTTAGTAGGGGGGGAAATTTGAGATCCATACAGATCACCATGCATTACTGTATATGAGGACTTGTAAACTCAGTTCTAACAGAGTTAGTAGGTGGATTCTTGCTCTGCAGGAATACGAATTCACAGTAAAATATATTAAGGGTAAAGATAACATTCTTGCAGACATGCTATCAAGGGACACTAATTTATGTAGGGATTATCCTGTGGTTAAAGCAGAGGACGGTATTTTATTATGTGCATGTGTGGACAGTAGCAACAGGGCATCATTACAGACACTGAGAAATATGCTAGTGGAGCAACGTGATGACGTTCATTTAAAGGGAGCCACTTGCAAGGTTGGAAGCAGGTGACGCAGAAACATTTATAGTTTCCAAACGTATTGGCAAAACAGCACATGTGCTGGAGGATAGTAAGGGAAACAGATTATACGGGACGTATAATATACATAGTCTACGAAAGTATGTGTCATAAAGTAAGTGTGTTTAGCTGGCGAGCCAGCCTATCCAATGAGTAAGTGTGGTATTTGGTGCGTGGAAGATCTGGTCTTCCAGGCAGGCATATCAGAAGTCACACAGGGGGGTAGTATGTAAGTAATTGAGAGTTTTTAAGGTACAGGGAAATATGACGGGATTGTCGGATGCTCTTGAGCACTAAAATGTCTCGATACACCAAGGCCAGAATTTGGCAGCGCTGGTGAATTCCCATTTGTCTCCAAGAGATGGGTGAGCGCTTGAACAGATTATTTTTGCTTAAGGCGTCCACGAGACAAAAGATGGGCCATCAGAAGGCGAGACAGTCCTTCATGAAACTCATACATAACAGCACACGTGATTTCTTTTTACGGCCTCGCCATGTAAGATTTGTAAGTGTGTAATTTAAGGTAATTTGTACAATGGTATTATTTGTGTGAGGAGAACTGGTCTGTGTTGAGAACTAGTATTAAGTAGAATATGGTCTACGGGAACTTAAGGCGATTACGGCACAGAAATATTTGGTGTTATACGTAATGCACATTTACTGTTTTTTTTCAGAAGTCAATATTAATTTCGTCTATTATAAAGAGAGATTAAGTATTATGGTCACGATGCGCTGCCACAATAGTGTGATCGTGTGATCAGTGATATTAAGTTTCACCAGAACGAAGCGACTTCCAGTGAAATTAGGAAGTTCTGTGGTGATAAATATATCAGAACACCTTTGATCCGTGTGATGTGACATCTTATATACATAGTGCTCACACATTATTTATGTCTATTTTTCCAACATAGAGAAATTTGAGAGGCGGAAATATCCGTGGAACATTATTCTATATGAAAAACATTGGACTGGTTGCAAAGTGCAATCCATAGTGACAACAAACTTTGACGCAAAGTGCGTAAAGAAAAGTTATGAGTGTATATATATATGTAATTTAGGGTGATTTCATTTATGTAATATGTATTTTGGATGGGGATTATTAACGTGTCTGGGATAATCGGATAATGGACCGTCGTCACGGTAAATCATCCGATGATCCGAGGCGAATATGTAACGTGTTTTTCGAGGGGATTTTATGCCACTGGCATAAGTCAGTAGGAAGCCATTCTATATTTATTTACGCGGCAAATTGTTCAGCCAAGAGAAGTTTTCATGTTAATTTATTATTATTATTATTAAGGTATTTCTTTGGAGCATTTTTTATAAAATTATAAGTAATCAGATAGGTTTTTTATGTTATAGAAAACACTATCAAGCAAATTATTACGAACAACATTATCGTAAGAAAATTATGATTACGGAATTTTACGGAGTTTTGTCAGTTAGGGTATTTTGAGAGAGATGAGTCACGGGGAATTCGGCAACAGGGTTAATCTTGTCGAGAAGCATGACGCAAGCCTGGGTTGCTGCTTCAAGAAAAGGCGAAATGGCCTGGACCGGTAATCGACATCATCGCCGCGCCGAGTGTAATAACCTGGAGGAGGGGAAGATCGCGTGGTGGGTCAGCCAATCAGTGGAGATCGGGCGAGGAGAAGACTGCTCCAGAGAGGGGATGTGACGAGTGCTTATATGGTTTGCGCGCCGTGGAGGCAAGGTGACTATCGTTGTAAAACTTAACCAGTGTGGTTGTACGTGTGTTGGTTCCGATATTCGGACCATAAGTTATCATATCTACAAGTATCTCATCAACTAACGAAGATGACGACGTCCAGGAGGCTGTGGGAAGCTCTCTTCAACATCCAGTACGAGGGAAATGCTTCGGCAATTTCCAGTGGTAAGCGCGAATGACTCAGAACTACGCAATCTCTCGTCTCTTTGTTTTATATTCAGTATTTCAGTAACTTCATAGCTTGGGAATAAGAGTAAAATCAGTAATTTATCCGAATCCGTTTTCACGTAATTTTCTACCGGTAATATTCAAATTGCAACGCTCCAATTTAAATTCAAACTTATTATTATTATTATTATTATTATTAATTTATTTTGCAATACATGTTTTATATAATAAATTCATTTCTTTTAACCATGCGATCTTTGCTTTAGTAGGTAGCATTAGATAAAGACCAATTCCTTCTCCTGATACAATTGTTTGTAGGGTTAATGATCAAATCATACCACGACCTGAGTGAAAAGATTCTTGAAGGTGTTCTACCAGAGCTAGGTGTTGTTAAATATAAATTTAGATTTCAACAAAGCGTAGAGGTCTTGGCGTCCATTAAAACAACATATCTTAGTCAGAGTAAATATTTCAAAGTGCAAGACAGAGCAAGTAAGAAACCGTTTCACTTGTACGCTCAAGGTGGAGCAAAGTAAAACCGTTACACTTATCATCCCAACGTGAAAAGCTGTTTCATACTTGAATGTCGCTGCGTTTTCTTCCATCAGATAAGCGCATGAAATGCCGCTTGACCCTTGTTCCGCTGTTGCGTAGATCGTTATCTTAAATGTGGCAGGGAGTTAACTTGTTCCACTGCCAACTGACTCCAGGGAACGGATATTCTCCAAAATTCACTTTTGTGAAAACGATCAAATACACCAATTACCGGTATATTCACGTCAGATTGATATAAATTTGATGTAATTTTCAATTGTGTATGTAGAAAAATCTACCAGATTATTAATTGGGTAGAAAATCGAGTAAGATCTTCCAGAGTAGTAGTGGTAGACGAATCACTCTGAAGATGTATATATGTGGGTCCAGTTCCCTCACTTCCAACTTCTTCTTCATCCAATCATAAAGGCGTTATGACAACTCGCCTACTATCTGTCCGTAAGATTCGAATCCTGCCTCTTCATACGTTCCATCCTCCACGTGGTATAACGCCATGATCTTGTTTGAATACTTAAGCCGTTGTCTCGATGTTCTAAGAAATTCGTGACGTCAGAGTCGACTGCCCTTGTTCCTTCGTAATACTGTGCTGTCTCATCAGGAAACTTAGTCAACAATTCTGAGAATGTCGTTCTAAACTCAGCGGATTTCCCGTGGTGATACTGTCGCCAGCCCAGACGAAATGTTTCATAATCAAGCGCTCGGTTCACCTAGCTTATAATACAGGCTATGTAATTTACATTTTATATGTTTCTTAAATGACTATAAATAGAGTAATATACTAGAATAATAACAATAATTGCATAGAATAAATTCACAAACTATGACTATGATGATAATAATAATAATAATATAATAATAATGATATTGCTGCTTACATAATTAAATCAATGCGAATTAGAAACAATTTGAACTGTACAATTAAGGGGACGAATTCAGAACATTACACCATGTGGCTGTCATAACTTAAATTTGGTAAGAGCAGATGCCACCAAAATAACTGTTGAATCAGTTTCTTTGTTCGGATTTCTTAAGACTTTTATTCTCTGGATCAACAAAGCGATGGGAAGTAATATACAAAGCAGGTATAAGGACAATCACTGAAATAAGTTTTAGGAACTTGGGAGAGTAGAGTTTCTAGCCTCGCTGCAGTTCGTTATTACTACTCTTCAGTTCGTTATGCCCTTCTGGATCTTTACGAAGAAACACATGACCCTGTTGGAGCATTGGAAGCCTTGTCCCTGATTCAGAACATGGAGCAATTTGAGTTAATAGTTACAATGGTGACTTGGTATGAGATATGCAGTCTGAAACTATAGATTTACTGAACGCTTCACAATTGCTGAAGAACTGCATGAAATTTGTAAAGGAATACTGGTGTTATTCATCTGCTCTGATAACAGCTAGGAAAGTTGCTTCTCAGACTGGGATGGATCCTATTTTTAAGTCTGTCCGATCCCGAAGAAAAAAGAAACAATTATTTGAATGCAAGGCCGTAGATGAGACGCCCATAGATCCTAATGAATTATTTAAAATGTACTTTTATTACTCTATGATCGATGCAATTGAGAATGCGTTGGTCACTGGATTTACATAACTATCCAAATTTAATGATACATGGTCCTTTTTGTACAATATCAAAACAAGTCCTGAAAAATCCAATTTGGAGAATGCCTGTGCAGATTTAGAAATAGGTTTAACCAATGGGGGGGAAATGTGACATGGGCTATTTGGTTGTGAGTGGCTTGAGGAACTTTCACACCTGAATCCATTGTTGAAAGAGCTTGAATCAGCAGAACCAATAAATGTTCTTAAACTAATTAAACAAAATGGTTGGAAGGATGTATTCCCAAATGTGTGGACAGCACTTTGAATTTTGCTAACCGTACCTGTAACTGTCTCTAAAGTAGAAACACGTTTCAGTAAATTAAGACTTATTAATACTTCTTTATGTTCAACCATGTGTCAGGATAGGCTGTAAAATCTGGCAATTTTGCCTATAGAAAATACCGTAGTATCACCCAGGACTTGAATTATTCAGAATTAATTTTAAAAAATTGCAAGCACAAAAGTGAGGAAGGTAATCTAGGCATTTTAGTTCATTATTTTCGTAATGTGTCCTTCTATCAAAGACTATTTGTCAGAATCGAAGATGAGCAGGATCGCAGACTCTTCACGGCCCGCGGCTAGATGAACCGCTGAAAGAAAACTCCTGACAAACGGGATAGAAACAACTCTCCTAAAATTGTACTACGTCAACGACAAGAATTTAAAAAATTAAAAAACAACTCCGATAGAGCTGAGAAACTTAAAGATCTCGGGGGATTACAGGTGAAAAATTGGTGGGCATCAATTGTAGTTCGCGTAGTCCAACTATGATTTGCTAAGATCAATCAGAAATCAAAGATTAAAATAGAAAGTCGAACAAATAAAAAAACTAGTGTTCAGGACTTATTCAGAAGATGATAAACAAAAAAACAAGAATTGTCGCAGTTGATGCCTCTTTCCTCAACAAAATCTATTGTGCCATAGATGTCAAACATTCTAAAAGTCTAGATTTCACAATGCCATGTGCATGGAACACGATAAAATAAAACCTAAACTCATCCTCCCAAACCTTAACATCGGAGATTATTTACTCAAAGATCGAAAATCCCTAACTGAAATTAAGTTCATTTGAATTGATTCAAAAAAAAATTAAAGCAAAGCTAAACATATATATATTGTTAATTTATACAACTGCTAATCTCTGACATCCTCTCCTACAAATTATATACACTTCATATGACACTCGTGTCCTTGTGGATAGTGAACGTAAGTTTCACTTCCATAGATCAACTGGCTTTAGTAAAAGTTTGAAATAACAACTAATTTCCCAACATTATTCCTCTAATATGTCGAAATCCTGGCACATAAAGCCGTCAAATTAAGTCTAGCTCATGTTAATACATTTTCAATCAAGTTCAATAATTAATAAGAATGATATTAATTGTCCACAACAAAATTGCTTCAGTCGCATGTTCCTTCAACAATAATACAAGTCCGGCATAGCACCTGATAATTTAACAACGCAGCTTTCAATTAAATCAACTCGCAACAAAATGCATGGGGAATAACATCTCCTACAAACTGTTACATAACTGATCCTGGCAAGATTCAGTTCTTACATGGCATCTCGTATAGTATTCCGCTAATAATTCCACATCAATAATTTCTTTCAATAATTTCATCCAATATTAACATTCCCATTTCCATTCCCATTTCATTCCAGCAACACTCTCCACTATAATTTCATTTCATCTGTCATTCATTTAATCATTGCCCCAGAGGAGTGCGTCAGGCTTCGGCAGCCGGCACAGTTCCTATCCTCGCCGCTAGATGGGGGCTTCATTCATTCCATTCCTGACCCGGTCGGAGACTGGAAGCAAGCTGTGGATTTTCATTCATTAACATTCCCATCGACACCTTGACAGATTGGACTTTCAATTCATTCTCATAATGCCATATAATAATTGACTGTGTGTTTCCCCTTAATTACGACTGTGCATACAACTTCGAAAGATGTAGAGCTTGTATTTTTACATTTCACCAAAACATTATTATTATTTAGTTTTTAATAACAATCACGACATCAAAATTAATAAACATATTTCACACTCCCTTCTGATCGTTCGTGAATGCACCAATGGGCATTTATAAATTACGTCCATTAATTAAATATGCAATCTCACGTAGCTTTCAAAAAAATGTTACATTATAATATACAACACAATTTAATCATGCTTTCATAGTTTTGCAATGAACTTAACAAAACCTCTATCGGATCTGTCACAAGTCTAAAATGTCCCTGAACCACATTCCAGCAATCAGCTGTTCCCAGACAGCAATGACAAAAATATTCGCGTAAAGATCGATCCTTCCCAGAGATGCAAACGTAGATCAAAAATACAAGGAAAACTAACGCAGCAAAATATAAAAGCTTCTAAAAAAAGTTTCCTATAACATCAAAACCTATAGTCAGAAAAATCTCCTAGCCAAAATTTAGCTAAAACGAAGAAAAAATCAAACGAACTCGAGAACATGAAAGCCAAGAAAATGCTAAAAATCGTTTAATAGCGTACAGTTCCTCAAACCACTACTCCAAATTTAATATGAAAATTCAAATACACTATCCAAATATAAAACATTCAAAATTGGTTCTCAGATTTTTCCAAAATTCTACAGCAAAAACTACGTAATATGAGTCGTCTTCTACCTTGCGATGACCTTTGCTCCCGCTGAAGAAATGGGCGTAGATATAACCGTCCCTGGTAATATACGAACAGCCACTGGAACTCCATATCTCCAACCTCTGCTAAATCGCCTGGTCAGATTTCAAAGTACTTCCTCGTCCGGTCTTGAACTGGGTTCTTCAGGCATTTGAGCTGGGTCCATATATCTCCTCCTACGTAATTTCTTCCTCCTCAAACATACCTGTCCTGACGCTCAGGAAACTTCCTTTTCATACTCATGTTGTAGATTGAGAGCTTCCAGAAGCACAATTGACTTGATTTTCTGTGTGAGACAGCTACAAGAAAAATGTAGAGAACAACAGTCTTTTGTGACTTGGAAAAGGCATTTGATTCAGTTGGGCGGTGCTGAAGCGGTTTGGTTGCCCTCAGCGATTTGTAGATCTAATCAAGGCTCTCCATGATGGCATGACAGGTCAGGTTTGCCATCAGAATAAGATGCCCAATGAATTTCCTATTACCCATGGATTGAAACAAGGATGTGTACTGGCTCCAACGCTTTTCACTCTGTACTTAGCTGCAATGCTTTATGATTCACCCACAAACATTCCAGGTGTGGAGGTCAAGTATCGTTTTGATGGAGGGCTTTTCAACCTAACTCGTCTCCGCTCCTTGAGGAAAACTCAGGTTACTAAGGTTACTAACATGTTGTATGCAGATGATGCTGCATCGCCAACTCTCACACTAGAAGAGCTGCAAGAGTCAGTTAATTGTTACAAAAGTGCATGTGATCGCTTTGGTCATACCATAAATGTCAATAAGACTTAAGTCTTGGCACAACCTTCACCAGGCACACCTCTTCCTCAGTTCAATATCTCCATCTCAAATTTGCCATTAGAACAGGTAGACCACTTCTCGTACCTGGGCAGTACCATTTCTGTGAGCTGTACCTGTGAGCAGGATGTGGATAAGAGAATTTGTGCAGCCCATGCAGCATATGGATGATTAGCGCACCGGGTCTTCATGAATAAAGATCTGTCCATGAGTACAAAGCTTATGGTGTACAAAGCAGTAGTCATTTCTACACTGTTGTATGGCTGTGAAACGTGGACCCTTTACCGACGTGATCTCAGGAAGCTTGAGCTTTTCCACCTACAAAAACTTCGATCAATCCTGAGGATTAAATGGGAAGACCGCATTACCAATATTGCTGTTTTGGAAAAGGCTCAAATCAACAGCATAGAATCATCCATAATAGGTCACCAATTTAGATGGATTGGTCATGTGCATCGGATGAATGATGTGAGATTACCTCGCCAAATGCTATATGGTGAGCTATGCTATGGTACCAGACCTCATGGTGGTCCTAAGAGGCGCTACAAGGACCAATTTAAGCAGACCCTGAAATTGACAGGTCTTGATTCACTAACCTGGGACATGCTGGCTGAAGACCGCTCTACTTGGCGCCTTACTATCTCGGATACTGTAAAGACGTTTGAAAGGGATCGACGCACACATGAAGAGGCCAAGCGTCAAGCTAGGAAACTTCGAACAGCCCAACCACGTCCTCCTCCAGTGACTTGTGTGGTCGCTTGTTCCATGCTAGGATTGGACTCTTTAGTCACCGTAAACGCATCCACAAACTGGATTGAAGGAAGAAGATTTATACTCGGATTTGAGTTAAAGCCGATGATGATGATGATGATGATGTACATTGATATTGCGTAGCTTCGGCATTTCTCCAAAATTTTGTAAAATCAGATGTTGGTCACTCTGGATCTTCCCATGATCTCAATGTAGCATTCCCTTCAATTTTACTCTTCTTTCTCAGCACTCGTGTCCAATTCTAATATGATTTCCCGCACTGTTGCTATGAATTACTTTTTCAGCCGAAGTTTCGTAAATACTTTTATGAACCTCCCTCTTCTGGTTTCTTTGGTTATATTATGTCATATGGCGTGACATCCACTTCATAAGTCCGTAATTCTCGAAGTGTCAAAGCAATATTCTAGTAGGAAATGTTTTACTGAACATCTCTCGTATGACATCAATGTTCAAAAATCTCTCAAATCGTGAAAATATAATAATGCTCCGCATCTGATTTCACGAACTCCACTGTTCGTATGTGTGCTTTAATGCCTCCATGAAAAATCTCAAATCTCATTTGTTCCTGTAGTCGTTTAACATGACATGAACTTTGCTTCATGCTGAAGTCAAAAGCACTCGGTTTCACTATTACAAGTCGCCCGTCTTTACACTGTATTTCAGGTCGAAAACACAGCTCCGATACCGGTCAAGTTAAACACTCCCCGCATACGGTTAGATTACATCACACACCACGACCTCTCCAAACGCGTCAAGAGTTCAATCACAAGTCTCCTCTCACGTGGCCCTGCTGATTGCACCATAAATTCTCCTTGGAAAACTTCAACCCTTCCACAAATGAAAAATAGTCCTCTCAAATCGTCATTTCAATTCCAAATCACCTAAATATGCATAACTTTCTATCAGAACAGATGGTAATGTCTCTATAATAATAAGCCATTTCCTGGAAACTTATTAATTCTTCCATTTCTTCTGTAACAGTATTCATGTCTTAATTCAAGCTTCAGTAAATCGCCGACATGGCCTGCACAGGAGGACACCCCTTCTCTCTCGGCCCTACAGTTGACCTTGGCCGAGCTAGACTTACTTCTCGCCTGCCTGGCACTGTGATGCATGGACACATAAAAATTACGAGTTTCCAAAGACATTTATGATCCGTTATAATTGCGTGCTCATATGCTAGCTTCATGATATGCCAGTCCGTTCCCATCCTAGGTTCGAATCCCGCTTTTATTACAGCCAAATAAAACATGCCTTTAATCTCGACTGAGCCATGCATTGAAATACGGGTTCAATAATTCGTATAAATTTTAAATTAATTCATGATGTAAATTTGGCGTATGCATGGCAGCATAGCAGTTGAACTATTAGATATTAGGCTACCAGATACTACTGTCACTAACACCTAGAGGCGAATATCGGAACTTGGTGGAGCGTTTCTAAGTAGCCAAATGTAACGTATAAAGTTTGCTACACACTACCAATTGCAGTGGTAGGTTCTTTTACAGGCCATAAATCTATGACATTGGCCTGCCGGCTTTACGCTCTTAAAAATCAGACTACTTCAGCTGGATTTGAACCTGCGATCTTGGGCATAGCAGTTCAGCAGTTGAAATAAACCTTTTTCAAAAATTATTGTTTCTCATCCACACCTATCTTTTGGAGGTCTGAGTTATTAATAATGTAAAAAAAAATTGTGTTATCTTGAGTCTCTATGTACAGTTTAGTCTCCTCAGGGGAGGAGGGTGCCACAATGAGTTCTCGCACCACCTGAAAACCTTGTTAGGGCCACCTCTAACTGATTCCATATGTGTATACCTTATCGGGTACATTATGTATATATATTTTCCCACAGTGAGATAAGATGGTTCACTACTAGTTATTCAATAGTTATTTTTAAAAATGTCAGTTTGTTGAACATTATGGTACAGTGCTGAGTTACAGGTGATGCTTTATTTGAATTAATACAGTGTACCACCCACATATAATTTTATAAAAGATATACAATCTTTCTCTTCATTTAATTTTTACTTCAACAGTTACTTTTATAATTTTCTATGTGTTCACCATTATGGCATTGAGTTGCGTTGCAATTCAAATCTTGAATATCTTCTCCTTAAGTGTAACATTTTTGTTTTTGTTTTTGTTCCCTGAAGAAGCCTCCTGTATGTGGGGTATTATATTCTAAGATTGTTGGGTTTATGTCAATATGCTTACAGAATATGCCTTTTTTAATTTGTGTAATAAATGTCCTTTGTGTGAATTGTAGGTTGAATGGTTTTATGCAGATGACGATGATGCTCCAGAAAGTAGTTTTCCAGCCATTTCTGTGCAAGAACCACCAGAAGTTGAGCCTACCAGTACTAATCACAACTTACTACTGAACAACATAAGCAAGGTTCAAGGTATAGTAGTATATTGTTTTCTGGCAGTTCAGGAGAGTTGCAATTGGGAAACCTTTGAAATCATATTCTGGGCATGACGAAGAGAAATAAACAGTCATCACTCCGCTTTCTAAGCATTGTCGTTCAGTGTGTGACGTGGAAGTCGCTCCGAACCACAAGCACATGCGGCATGAAGCCCGCAAGGTTAGTACTGTATTACCCTTTCACGAATTGATTGCCGGCAGTCGAGATGGGAACTATTCTCTGTTTACTTGTGTCACAAGTCACTCTGCTTCGTTGACAGGTACAGTTGTGCGCGTAGGATATGACTCGGCTACAGTAGCTGTCAGTGGTGACATGACACTTATCTGTGCTTCTAAGACAGGTAGCGCACGCAATGCTGCTTGACTTATGTGCAACTTGCACTGTGTCATCACTGTGTCCTTCTCCTTACCCCGCGGGGCTCCTGCTACAATAATCCACAAACGGTGGCGCAGCCAGGCTCAGCGGCAATCAAATGTTACACGGGTAATAATATAAAATTATATGATTTGCTCAAATTTGCTGAAATTATAATTGACAGCATTTTGCCCCAGTGTACCATTGGGCTCGTCAGTTGGTATGGTACACCTCACCAAGACGCGTGGCTAGCACATACTGAGAAGGCCATTACAAGACACAAAATACATGTAGTATTGACGTCACAAGCAATTATAATTTGAGCTAACCGGACCATTTTATCATATTATTTGATATTACATCCGCTCAAATGGAAACTAACATCATATTTCCTTCGGGAAAATTTGAAACCAAATAGTACTGTAATATCCTGTGCGCGAGAAGTGAGGGAAAGTTTCTTTGGAATATTTTACGAATGTCGTACTCCTTCGTTCCTGGATGTAATCTGGTTATGGAAGAAAAGCTCATGGTAGACCTTTTTTCACACCGCCAAAAGAAACAAATCTGTTTGCGAAATGGGCGAGAGTTATTCCGTAGAAAGATAAGCAATGGTTGATCTAAAGTAGAATCTGTGACTTGAATTTTTCGAAAGATTATAAAGGCGGAGTGCTTCGTAGTGAACTGTGAGAACTTGGAACTTCCTCGTGTGAAGTGGAAATTAAAACCAGGACCAGTACCTCACATGTTTCCAAATTTACCGAAATGTCTATCCACTGAGGTAAAATCACGAAAGGTGCCCAGAAGAAAACAATTCAGTTCATGATTGGGAGGAAAGCAGCCGTGGCATTAAGTTTTGAATCTTCCCAGCATTTGCCTGGAGTGGAAGTGGGAAGCGACAGAAAACCACTTCCAGAATGGCTGAGGTAGAAATCGAACCCTCATCTTCTCAGTTTTGCCTCACGAGGCTAAGTGTACCCCGTTCCACCCCTCGCACCAGAATTGATTTTTTTTGGCAGAGCCGGGGATCGAACCCAGGCCTCCGGGGCGACAGGCAAACACGCTAGTTGCTACACCACGAGGTACTTCATTTGAGAAAAGTGTCAGTGTTCTTTGCAATCTGATTTCTGTTTTATGTGCTCAAAGTGACAAGCTCTGTTAAAAAATATTCCTCTATAGCATTCCACTATAGCCTACTGTCGACCAAAGTATTATGTGCACTAGAGTTTGAAGGTTGTTTGTGAAGTGACCAGTAGACCTACATAAAATCCAATAACATAATCATTTTCGTCGTTCTATTTTACGTTAGTTCACGCAGGTTTGGAATTTTTAATTTATATTTTAATATTTTTTATCGCAGTTGTAACACAAAAAGTACCCATTTTTAAGCGTGTTTCAACCATGCGTCACATTTAAGAATTATCTCAAATACCTGTCATCGGATCGAATCCAATTTCTTTGAATTAGAAATTCGTTATCTTTCAGCAGAAAGCGACATACTTCATTTATATCCTTAGGTTTTCGTAAGGCGTAATCTCTTTACTGATATTCACAAAGGCAAAGTACCAAATCACATAATCGCTATAGCAAAAACAGCTGCAACTCGCTGACGACTCACTGACAGAATATTAATTCATTGGGCGTGCTTGCGCTACCAGTCCCACATATGACAGCAGCTGATAAAAGTTACATATGTGTAGTTATTTTGAGGCTCGTCATTTTAAATCTCCATGAAAATGCTTACTAAGGTATAGTGTAAGATGTCCCAAGACGATAAGATCCAAACTTGAACTATTGGCTTGATATTAACCCGTTAAGTGGGGAGCGAATTCTTCCACATGACCACTACGGTGGGGAGAGGTTTTCATATTTTTTTAAATGTTTAAATAATTGGATTTACGCAGCTCGACATGTATCTGTTTAGTATTGCATGTATATTTTGACAAGAAGACACATTAATTTCAATACTGCAACGAATATTTACGAAATAGAATGATTTTTAAGCGAATCATATCTTAGTGCAACAAAGGCATAAGTCTCATATTACTATTTTTTCACTGATGAGCATTGTAATCGTTACTTTCCGAAACTTGTACGTTAGCAATAAGTATTTACGTATCCAATAAGATCGGATTTTTTGGAGTGACCTCCTGAGAGGCCTGGTGCAGGTCTTTCTAGTCGACGCCCGTGGGCAACCTACGCGTCGGGATGGGCAAGGATGTGATAGGAAGAGGCCGTGGCCAGTCAGGAGGTACTGCCCCAGCATTTGCCTGGTGTTGAAAATGGGAAAACCACGGCAAACCATTTCAAGGACGGCCGATGGAGGGGCTCGAACCCACGCATATGTCGAGTCAGGAGATAGCTGGGCCCTACGACCTAACGCTACGCTTTAGCGAGCACAGACACTGCTGTCGATAATAAAAGATAGTTGTAGTCCCACAAGCGCTATAAATATATTTCACACTATAATTACACTATTGATGAATACGATAATGACCTGATAACAATGTACTCACCTAATATGTACTTTCTTCTCGTGTTCTCTACAACCCCGTACGTCCCATTCACCGTGTACAGCAGGATTACCATCATTCGCGATTTCAGTGTCACTGCTGTCACTAGAACTCGAACTCCGTACCGATACACTGTGTCTTGAAACCCCACTAAAATCACTAGTCCCAGGAGTATTTACTAATAACGGAGTTTCTTCGTCACTTTCTGAACTGGACTCACTACAACTATCATCATCGCTATGTTCGAGCATATCACGAATAACACATTCACTCGGAATATCTCTCGAACGTTTAGACATACTGTAGTACAATATAAAACAAAATAAATCTCTAAAACATTCTAAAAACCACAATAGGAACACATCAAAGCTTCTGTATCTGGCGAACTTAGTACCGTGTACGAACAAGACGGGCTACTAAAGACGCACGGCGCTCGAGTTGAGTGTGACGCGGCATTTGAGCGGTTATTGCATTGAGCAAATACGTACCAAATAGCAAGGGGATTCCCTATCATAAAACCATAGTAGCTACGTAGTTCAAAAAATATCGTAGAGATGGCAGCACCTCCCAGAGCCTGTGAGGAAAGTCTCAAGCCTGGCGCGTAATTATAAAGGCAAGAAAAAAATAAAACCCGTCCTGCGTCTGGAGACGCGACACCCATCCAAGTGCAAAGCTGCAATCGCGGATGGAGCCGCGAGCCCCGCTCTACGGGTTAAAACTAAAACAAACCATAGGGTTGTCAGAGCCATGCGCGACTGATGGTTTTAAAAGATACTTCTACATGGGGACTGAGAATATTAATAACTCTTTGACAGTATTATTCATATCAATAAACAATATGTTGCAATCAACGTAACCGCAGCCTTCGTAAAGAGGTTTATGAAGGCTGCGGCGTATCCCATTTTTGAACAGCTGACACTGTAGCATTGGTGTTCTGCACTACTAGCGCCGGCCACGAGCGGGGGCACGCTTGAACTCTGTCAGTGATAAAACTATGCATTCTATTCGTCATGTTCTGGGTATAGATCATATCTGCAATTGCTGATGTTGGCAGGTGGGATACGATGGTTCAGTACTACTTCAATAGTTATTTCTAAAAATTTCCATTTGGTGAACATTATGGTACGGTATAGTGTTGAATTACAGGTGATGGACTTGATTTGAATTAAGTAATACAGTATACCCCTCACCATTTCGGATTGAGCTAATCGGGAATTTGTGATAATTTAGACTGCCATTATATCCCATAATGAAATGGTACTGTACCACTACTGTACCTACTCTGTTGGGTAGATAAGACATGGAACAAGTCACATTTATACAGATTTTATTAGGACCCTGGTGCTTGCTCTCAATAACTTCTTCCTCGCATCAATTGTCATGTTAAAGAATAAATTGTAGAAATCTTAATTTTTAAAGACAATGTAGTGCAATGTGATGTGGAAGGCCTATGAATGGATACATTCTCATACCTGCCAACTTTTACGGTTTATCCGTAAAATTTACGGAAATTGCAGCATTTTACGGTTTTACGGACGAACGGTGTCATTTTACGATTTCGCGGACAAAAATTTGAAACGATAATTTACATTCGATAATACCGCCCACTTCCGTACAATCGATTGTTTGCGTGGGTCGAAGGCAAGTCCACGATAGTCGATAACTCGTTCTTTGATATGATTCGTACTTTTAACCGTGTGATGGCTGTGTCGTCATCGTAATTGAATTTGAAGCCGGGATAACCGTTCTTGCATGTGAATCTTAGGTGTTGACAGGCTCTGCTTCGCATATTCTTTGTTCCGCTCCGTTCGCTCGTTGCGATTTAAACCATATTCTTTGACCACGTTAGTTGTTCATTGTTCGCGAAGTTGGCGTTCCTTGAATGTTTTCGTCTTTTAAGGTTATGGCATATTTTAATGAAGCGTTCGAGTTTTTGGCTATAACTTCGTGCTTCGCAGTTTCCTGTATTCCTTGGACTAATTACATTCGTTCCACGTGTGTGTGTGTTTATTTTTTTCTACCATGTGCATATTCTATCTTCACGAGGTTGGCGTCGTGTTCATTTAATGGTTGGTGTGTTTTGACATGTTTTAATGAAGTGTTGGCTGTCTTAATTGTTTTATGTTATAATTTTATGTGACGTTCAGTGATCCAGGTTCCTTTCGATGTTTTAGTAGATATCGAGAATGAACAAATCCAACAAGAAACAGTACTTCCAGACATTTAAAGAATCATACTCGGTTGATTTTCCGTGCATACTAAAATCAAGAAAGAGATAAAAATTTGCCTTTTGCACGGTATGTGGGTGTGATATTAATATTGCATATGGTGGAAAAAACGATTTAAGTAATCATGTGAAGTGCGGTAAACACATTAGTTATGTTAAATCGAAGAAGATAGCAAGAAAATCAACACCTTTTTTGCTAAGTCTGGAAACGTTTACAGTGACGTAATTAGGGCCGAGTGTCTGTTTACTTCCTTTTTGGTGGAACACAATGTGCCCTTAAGTGCGGCTGATCATGCTGGAGCTTTATTTAAGAAGATGTTTCCCACATCAGAAGTTGCAAAGAAATATAGTTGTGGTCGCACGAAAACGACATGTATTGTAAATAAAATGGCAAAAAATGCATCATCTGAAGTTGTTAAGTGCCTTCAGAACGGACCGGATACAGATAAATTCCTTTTCTTTTCATCAGTGAGAAACTACTTTTATACTGCCTGTGACTACATCATCAACAAGTTTCCACTCAAGGATGACGTGTTAAAGAATGCTCAAGTTGCTAGGTTAGACAAAATTGAAGATTCACACTTATCTTCCATTCGTTTTTTCTTGGAAAAGTTTCCTATCATGTTATGCAAGGAAGAGAATGAAACTACAGATGAGGTGGTGAATGTGCTTCAGAGGCAGTTCACAGCTCTTCAGGTAGATGACTCTTTGGCTGCACATCAAGATGCTGCAAGTGATTCCAGTTGGGCACAAATATCAAGAATTCGTGGAGCCGATGGACTTCTTAAGTATAACCGAATTTTTAGAGTATTGCTCTCTATTCTCACCATACCCCATAGCTATGCAGAATGTGAATGTTTTTTTTTTTTAGCTTTGTGAAGAAAAATAGAACACAGTTCAGGTCATCCATGTCCAATGAATCTCTGGAGTCTATTTCTATTTTGAAGACCAGGAGTTCTGGTCCCTGTTATGACAAAACATTTTCTCAAGACTGTTTGCAGGAAGCTAAAAAGGCCACAACCATGACTTAAAAGTCGAACTAGCATGTGATTTGCAGTGTGTATTATATTATTTCTTGCCTGTGTTACGTTAAACAAGTTTTATTGTTTAAAGCCTTTTTCAATTATCGTATATCAGCTTAATCTATCAAGGAAGTCCTGTTATGTCTGCTCCAAACCGATATTCACCACGCCTGCTGCTGATTAACATGGATTTCTTCTTGATTGTTATGTTCATCTACAAATCATGTAAGTAGATATGATTTCATTGAAGTATCCTGTTTAAAGCATGAATTATTGTATTTTGTAGCCCAGAAGTATTATTATTTTCGTCAAGCCGGGGTATGTCGAAAATCGTTAGATTTTTTTTGTCGCGCGTGAGTTTTACTGATAGCCCTTTTCAAAAGTTGGCAGGTATGCATTCTTACACATGATTGACATTTGTTAATACAAATGAAATGACTCTAAATGAAACGTTGGCATTCTCAATGTTCATATCTTTTACCGTGCAATATCAAATGGTATGACTACAACCCCTTACATCTGATTTTAATTTTCCTACCCTTGTAAGAAATTTATCTCCTAGGGCATATTTCATATCCAGGCTCAAGAGTTCATTGTTCTAATGCAAAGTACCTGGAGTTGACCATTCTTGTTCGAGGCCTGTTAACAATTTGTTGACACTTGATATTCAGCCAGACACAGATTAAATCGTCAAGCACTACGGTATATCAGGTCTTCTCAATAGGCAGACCGCAGACCACATCCAGTCCATGGAAGATATGGTCTCAAAATGCATTTCTAAAACCAGATAAAGAGTCTGACAAGATATGGGGAGTATGTAGTAGTGTTTCAAATTTATTGTGTGACAGTCTTGTGTATTTTACTCCTTAAAGTGTGATATACATAGGTTGTTTATTTAGTTTTGGCAACTATGTTATAAATTGATAAATAACACACCTACACGGTTCCAAGTTTCATAGGCCCTCGATGTAGTCTCCAGCACTGCGTACAACGTGTTCCCAGTGACGCGGAAGCCGTTGGATTCTGTTGGCACTGCCCAATCTATCGATGGTGTGAAGAGAGCGCTCTGCAGCCTGCACAACATCTCCAATTATAGGGTAGCGGTTCCCGCGCAGTGGCTCCTTCATCTTCAGGATGAAATCAAAGTCGCAGGGACTTAAGTCGGGAGAGTAGGGGGGATGATAGAGCACCTCCCAGTTCCAGCGATTCAACAATGCAGACACAACTCCTGCTGTGTGTACACTAGCATTGTCATGCAGAACGATGGGCGGAGTATCGATGTGGTGTCGCCATTTCATTCTCAGAGCTGCTAGGAGATGGTCTTGCAGAATCGAACAATAGTACGCCGCATTAACGGTTTGCCCTCGGGGGAACGGTATGTTTTATGTTCACACCATCCCAATCTTAGGCAAGAATCAACATTACCTTCACATTGGTGGGGGTTTGTTGAACTGTTTGTTTTCGTGGTGATCCTTGGTGCCGCCACTCATTCGATTGGTGTTTCAACTGTGGCTCATAAGATTTGGCCTACGTCTCGTCATTGATTATGATACGCTGTAAGAAGTCCTCTCCTTCGCGCTCATAACGCTGCAAGTGCGTACGAGAAGAGTCATATCGCAGCCATTTCTGCATGTCGGTTAAGTCATGCGGAACCCATTTTGACGCAATTTTCCTTATTTTCAGGCAGTCCTTCAGGATGTGGAGGACAGTCGAATTCGCCAGTCCTGTATCTTGCGCTAATTCACGAAGCGTTACGTTCCGATCCGCCTCCACTAACGCGGACACCATCTGTACATTTTCATCACTTACTGGTGGGTGACCACATCGAGGCATG
This sequence comes from Meconema thalassinum, assembly GCA_946902985.2. Taxonomy (NCBI): domain Eukaryota; kingdom Metazoa; phylum Arthropoda; class Insecta; order Orthoptera; family Tettigoniidae; genus Meconema; species Meconema thalassinum. The sequence goes on from OX336389.2 coordinate 550,704,457, forward strand.
TCCTCCACACGTTCCCGCCCATCTCGAAAGGCTGCAACCCATCTTGCTACCGTTCTGTAAGGTAACACAGATGCACCGCACGCCTCTTGCAATCCTTGGTGGCACTCTCGAGCCGTGCGACCCCTAGCACACTAAATTTTTATCCACGTTTTCTGCTCCTGCTTCAAAAACATTGAGACCGTCTTGCGCAAGCGCTTGCCCAAAACTACTCATCTAACAGGCTCCACTGCATACAAATGGGGGAGGGGACGGACGAGGTCCTGTGCTCTAAGGAAGGGGATACAGGTTAGCTACTTCTGGTATCATTGGTAGAGTCCAACACCGTTGCAACATAAAGCAGCAGCATCGTTGCCAAAACTAAAAAAGCAATCCTTGTACTATTTCAGTGTTTCAAATGGTAGTGCTGAAATATTTTAATCTCTCTGGGATTTGAATCTTAATGCCTGTTCTCTAGACTAGAGCTAAGTTGACCAACACAGTGTCTCAACATTCACTGCGTTTGTTTTACGAGATGAGAGCCTAATTCTACTGAATTTCTACCAACCCTTCATCAGCCTTTCAACATTCGAATGAGTAGAATATTGAAATGGTGATCTGGATTCAACTTTTCAGCACTTCCATTTATAATAATACATTTTATGTGACTGTATTCTTAATAAAATCGAAATGTTCAATGGAATTCTATCCTGTTTTAAGAATTTGTTTAAATTGTTATAATTGTGTGTTCCTTTCATTAGTCATATTATCCATTCTGAAATGAATTTTCAAAGTTGCTGTCTTTTGCTTTCACCAAAATTTTCATTTGTGCATGCTCTGGTGTAAGATTTCTATGTGCTGAATTTGAATGTTTAGGCCCTCTGTTATTTGTAACTTCTGCAATATATTGAGGTGGAGTCTCTTTTTCACCTTCTTCATACTGGAAAGTTCAATTTATTTGAATAGCCTGGTTGCTGGTTGCTACAAATGTTAGAGTTCAATGTGAGGATACCTCCTCATTCTTAAGCTCTGCAAACCATGTATATCTAAAAATTATTTTCCTCATACTTTTTTTTGTTAATTTCTTATTGTAGTCTTCAGTCTTTTGACTGGTACGATACAGCTTTCCATGTTTCCTTGTCCTGAGCTAACAATTTCATCTCCACATAGCTACCACACCTTACATTCGAGGCAATTTGTTTAACATATTCTAACCTTGGTCTACCTCTACAGTTCTTGTTCTCGACCCTTCCTTCCATAACTAAGTTTGCTATTCCTGGGTGTCTTAGTATGTGTCCTACCAACCTATCTCTTTTCTTCATTAGCAGTTGTCAGAAAAATCTCTCCTCTCCCACTTATCTTAATTTTGTTACTCTATCTACCCATGTGATAATCATTCTCTTGTAACACCACATTTCAAATGCTCCTATTCTCCTCTTTTCTGCTGTGCCAACAGTTTCAGTTCCATAATGTGCCATGCTCCAGACAAGCTTTTAAACATTATTTTCTATTACCTAAATCTATATTAGATTTCAACAGATTTATTTTTCTGTTGAAATGCTTTCCTTGCCTGAGCCAAACTTCTTTTTATAACGTCTTTGCCTAGTCTATCGCTGGTTAGTTTGCTTCTTAAGTAGCAGATTGTCTCCTACTTCTTTTAGCTTTTGACCTGCCAATTTGTTGTCAAAATGAGTTGGTGATTTCTTTCGGCTGCATTCGGTTAATCTTTGTTTTACGTTGATAGATTTTCATCATGAATTCTTTCCTCAAGACGGAGTCTATACCATTTAAAAACTCATTCAAATCCTCTGGTGAATCGGCAAGATGACAATGTCATCAGATAATCTGATATGGAATTATTTCTCCTTGAATCTTTACTCCTACTTTAAAATTTGCTCTACATTTCCTTCATTGCTTGTTGAAAAGTTTGGGTGATAAGTTGCAGGTGTAAACCTTTCTGAATACCAGCTTCTCTCTCATGTCCTTCAGTTCAAATAACTGCAGTTTGGTTTCTGTATATACGGTAGATCACCCTCCTATCCCTGTACTTCATTCCAATCCTTTTCAATATGTCGAACAACATACTCCAATCACTGTTATCATAAGCCTTTTCTATGTCCATAAATGCCATGAATGTTATCTTATTTTTTCATATTCTACCTTCCAAGATCAGCCTAAGACTTAGTACAGCTTCCCTTCTTCCTATGTTTCTCCTGAAACGAAATTGGTCTTCACCCAACTCTTATTTCTAACAGTCTTTCCATCCTCGTGAAAATTATTCTAGTCAGGATATTTGAAGCATGAGTGATCAAGCTGATTGTATGGTTATCTTCACATGTCGGCTCCGTCTTTCTTCAGTGTAGGGATAACATTCTTCTTAAAATCGGAGGGCACCTCACCTGTCTCATGAATCCTACATACCAAGTGAAATAACCTGAGCATACCTTAATCACCTATGCAACGTTTCAACTCGGTCTGTGATCAACTATGCCTGGTTCTTTGTTGCTGCTTATGTCTTCTAGGGCTCTATAAAGTTCTGATCTCAATATCAAATCTTCTTTCTCATCCTCATCAATTTCCTCTTCCCTTTTCATTACATGATTCTCAATCTACCCCTATATAAACACTCAATGTAAACTTTCCATCTCTCAACGTTTTCTTCTTTATCTGTTCATTTATGGTTTTAGAATTCTGTCGATTCTCAATAGTAGTTTATGAGCACATTTTAAAGTTTGAAGCTTTTGACAATAGTAGTGCAGAGTTCAATTCTTAAATTGGACATTAGAAGACAGTTTGATCCTCCCTTCATTTGCTTCCATATATGCTCGATATAATTTGGATGCACACTTAATTTTCCAATCATCTGCTGTCAAAACTGTGGCATGCTTGTATTTCTCCCTATTGCTATCTTCTTTCGTATTTGTTGACATGATACTTAGTTGTTCAAAGCTTGCCAAGGGTTTGTGTTCAGGGAATCCTCATGTTTTCTTGTAGTACCTTCTTATTTGGCATGTTTGTTTCTCATCATATGTGGAATGCTCTTATGCGTGCTTTATTTAGTACCACTTTTTCTTGTCTTGCTCGTGAAACTCCAGTCCATATGTCTGTTGCTCAGTACTTCCTCGAATGTTATACGGCATACACTATTGGATTAAGATCATTCATCTGTTAAATGTGAAACTGGTGTATTGGGGGAAGGAGGGAGAGGTACCTGTTTTATGTTAGTGAATTTATTATGCTTGGGATGAATGAAACAGCTGTGAATAGTGGTGACAACATTTCTTGGATAAAGGAAATATTTCTTGTACATTAATTTTGTTGAGAGAAAACTATCAGTGGTATGTGATCTTTCTAGTTTAGCCACCGTGTTATGTGTCTGATCGTATTCTGACATAATTCGTTGGCATTTAAGGTGGGTTAAATTTAAGTGAACATCGTCAGATTTACTGACACAGAGTACTGTACTCCTATCAAGAAAATTCGGATCCCCCATCTCAAAACTTCAGGGGTTACATATTTTGTTCTAAGATCCAAGGTTTAGATCATGGCTTGGACAATGTTCATCCTGAGAATGGTTTTTCTGTGAGTCTTCACTCGTTCCTTGAAAATCTCTTGGTATCTCATTCCAAGTCTTGGGGCACCGACCCTGATCTTAAACCTAATAATTAGTTATACACACTTATACAGTTACCACCACAACAACAAAATATCAAATACTGTACACTCACAAGTACATCCAGCTAGATGACCAAAGATGTCCGTAGCCCCTAATTAAAATAGCTACAACTTGAAAACCCAGCTGTCAGCACTTCCTTGATGCAGAAATGATGCAGAAATAATGTAATAGACTGAAATTCTTGGTGTTGGGCACAACATGGCTTCACCATCAATTGCCAGTGAACTGCACTATATTGGTATGGTAGGTTTATAATAAAATTGCAGTGTTGGAATGAGAAGATTTTTTAGAATTATTTAAAGGAGCCTCTATACTTCAGTTCATTTCTCAAAATAAAGAAAAAAGTCGGTGTGTTTAGATTCAGGTACTCCTTGCTTTCTGATGGTCTGAATAATTAAGGATTTGTTAGTGACCTAGCAAGTAGAAGTCACTGAGCTTCTCGTTTTGGGGGGAGAAAAGAAACTTATCATGTGCACATTAAAATTTTATTAGAAACTTTACTTTCTGTCGAGCTTGAAAATTCGTTCGCACACCAATACTGGAGTCTAAACTAACACGTACTTTAGATGGTAGTTATGGAGTTCACTGTTCAGTTGCAGGAGAGACTAAAGAGGTCATGTATAGCATAGTGTTAATAATTACAATGCATTGCAGTCGAAGGCATGCCACTGTGGGTGAGTGATTATCGTGTCGGACTACCAACCCCAAGCTTGCAGGTTTGCTCCTGGCCGTGGTAAGTGATTTTTGAAAGGCAACAAAAATCACGACACACATGTCATACGTTGTTGGCATGTTAAAGAACCCATTCGAATTCAGTAGGCAGTGTTCATAATGGCAAAATTAATCTCGGGATTTTCCGCCAACACAAAGTTCCTCCTTTTTCTACTAGAATGCTCTATAGTATCAAGGAGCTTAGATATCTAACCACCTTGACTATCAAAGCGTTCCAAAGGAGGTCAAAACTTGACATGCAATCTGCCCTCTGAGCGTCGAATAACAAAGCTTGCACCCAGCATCCAAGGCCATGCGATAAAAAATAAATAAAATTGCAGTCGAACATATCACAAAATGCATTCATTGTGAAACCATGCTTTCCAATTGAACCTCTCTAAGTTGGAAACCACAATTGATGGAACATTTTTTCGCCACCTTCTGTGGTCTCTGTATGCATTGACACTCTGGACCCTAAGGTCCTGGGTTTGATTTCCAGTTCTGCTAAGAAGTTTAATTCTGTTCTGAGGGCTGGGATAGGGTATGCTCAACCTCGTGAGGCAAACTGAGAAGAGGTGGATTCAATTTCCACATGGACCTTCTTAAAAGTGGTTTTCTGCGGTTTTCCACTTCTCCAGACAAATGCCCGGATGGTTCTCGACTTAAGGCCAGTCACCTCCTTCCCAATCCTAGTCTCAATTGCAAATACTCATATCACTACAGATGCCACAATAACACAAGTTATAAAACCGATTCTACGCACATCCAAGTACATGGGGCTGAATGAACACTATGTTGCATACCTCTAAATGAATCTACAACAATATTTTTTTTCTTTTTTGTCCTAATGAATCTATTCATTACAGCATCACTCGTCAAAATATGTTTTGCACCCCTTCGTCACATTATCTTGTGTACAGGTATGTCGATACCTCATCGTTGTTTGTTCTTTGGCACAAATCAGATTGTTCGTTATGACCTGTCCTTATTTTATTTCTTTCATGGCAAATTGGCTCGATTGTGAGACTCCAGTCAAGTGTGGTGTTGCTGTACTCCAAAGCAGCACAATGCAGCGTACAGCATGCCATGACCTGCCATTTCACTGTTGTCTCGTATGTTAATCGTTGTCATCGAGAATAGCTGTCGGTGCGCGAGGCCTCTTCTTTTGTTGGTGCCGCTGCCGCTAACGTGGTGGAGAGTCAATACAAGCACCCTGCTTCATTCTTGTGAATAGTCAATCTGATGTCTTCTAACTTGAGCCTGTATGAGCATGCCTTGTACTGTTTGAAACATACCGTGTAAGGACACAAACTCACCCTGCACCCAGAGAACCTTCAAAGAATAGGACAGGTTTGACCAAGACATTCCCAACGTCTTGTGGACAGAATACCATGAAGGGTCTGGGCATGCTGCTGCATGCGAGGTGGAATTTTACGGTAGTCATTGTCACAAAGGAACAGAGTTTGCTGCTAAAGATATAAAGGCAGTTTTCCTTTTCTTCTGATGCCTGTGCTTTGGTTATTGTTTTGTTTTTCATTCATAATGATCATTATTAAGGAGTCGGTATGGTTTTATGCAATGCTTGGGATGTGGGTCTTATATTAAAGAGACTTGAAAAACTAGGTGGTCGAATCTTATTATGTGTTGTTCTATTTTTTTGCGACTGTTAATTCCTTGCTTTCCTAAATTGGTGTTATATCTTGTTCTGTATCTTTGTTTCTTCTCATGAAATGTGAATGTAGCCACTTTTAGTCTCTGATATATTCACTCGTGTGATGTATGTTTCAACATAGTGGATACACAATTAAACTTCGGGGAAATGTTCACGCCTTATCTGACCCTAGATGTTAATGACTGTAGGTAGTCTTTCTATCAGTAAGCAAACCTTAGTACTGGACAAGAGCAATTCAAAGTACTGGTTATTTTGTGTATTGGTTAAACAGTACCACATGCATGTAACATGTATATTGCATAAATGTACTTGTCTGAATTTTATGGTTTATCTTTTTCTCTTTTACATATGCATGCTGCGTATATTTTTTATATCGCATGTCACATTTATACTTTCTCTTTTCTTTCACCTTTTCCCTACCCTTCTCCCGTTTTTTTTCTCATTTTACATAAAACAGGCTTAAAGACTGAAACTCCAAGCCGGGACATAAATGCCAAAGTACTTGTGTCCTCCATAATTTCAGCAGCTAATCGTAAAATACAGAAGTCCAAGTCGCGGAAGAGTACAATTGGTAGTACATCTGCCGCTGATGAAGCTGAGAGTGGGGAAAGTGCAGAGGAGAAAAAGGTAAGGCAGATATTCTTCATTTCTAAGTAATAATTTATAACATATCTGCTGGGATATTTATTTTTTTGCTTCCCTGTAGAAAGCACTATACTAGAAATATGTGTGTGTGCGTGTGTGCGTGTGTGTCCCAGATCAAAATTTTGTGGAATTGTACATTCATAGTCTTGTTAAGTTAAAATAATAAGGATGTCTACTGAACCTCGTGTGTCTGAAAACAAAACTTGTTTTAATTGTTCTTGTGGAAGCATTTGGACAAGTTTGACTTGCAGATGTATGTATGTATGACATTTGAAATATCTGTAAGGATGTAGTTTTGAAATTAAAATGAAATTTTGAACTTTAATGATTGAATATAGCTGTGAAAAGAAAATAATTATTTCCACTCCAAATAATTTAATTTTCTGATTAACATATCTACTTAATGATTGACCAATAATATTATGACATATATTGATACTACATATCTCCATGCAAGAAAAAAAACGGCAATTGACAGTCCAAAAAGCATAAGAATGTTTTAAAATTGATCGTAGATCAATTCATACTGACTAGACATCGGATTTATATGCTGTATAAATCACTAATATAGGCATGCAACTATGCTACAATAAGGTGAAATATGCACTTATTTTCATGGTATTAAACACGTTAATTAAATTCTGATGCAAGATTTCTTTGTTAGACTCACGCGACCCACCCAGACTAACACACAAAATCATGATCATGAATGAACAACTGAATGAGAAGCAAAAACATCACTCTACTTATCGCTGCAGCTGTTCCACTAGTACAAACAATCCGTGCATAGTTTGAGAGACGTATAATTCTTTCAGGTTCATTGTTAAAACATATATAGCGCATCACCTCAGGAATTTGGGAGCGAGAGTAGGAGTTAAACATTCTGGTAGATACTCATTTTGGGGCAGATGACATCGCTGTTCTTCCTCCTAAAGCAACCCTAACTTACTATTTAAAAGGTTCACATTATAATTAAAAGTACAAAATTTGTTTATAACTACCATGACTTCGTAGCCCAGATTTCGTTTCAGAACAATATTTTGTTTTCAGATGGATGTCTGGTTTCATGGGATACTTTCCAGTTCACGCTTCACTTTCTTCATAACCTCCAGTGAATCACTAAGATACAACCCACGTGTTTCTAGCTGATAGATTGATTCTGGTATGATATGGAATTGTGTCTTTATAAGTGCCAGCTCCCTTTGAATTGTTTCATTGCTGAAAGCCACTTTCACCTCCTGAATAGCACTGGCATCACCGATATAGAATCCTTCAATCGCATGTTTCACTCCATCGAAATGGTGACAATGGAGAAGCGTAGCTTCAATCCAAGTTCCCAGTGCATAAGGATTGGCTCTAGAGGAAGAGGAACGTCTGTTAGGCAATTCCTGTAAGCTTTTGTCCAGAGAGGCACTTTTACAAACACTTTCTTGGTAGTGGATATCAGTTTGTTCACATTTGGAAATAGTGCCCTTATTTCTTCAGCAACCCTGTTTTAAGGCCGTGAGTTGTGCACTTTGAGTGAATCAAATTAGGATGAAACACCTTCAATGTTGCAGTGGCTTTTAACGTGTAGTGGCAGAATCGGTCAGATATAACTGGAACTGATAGTCGTGCCCACCCAAACGCCAGAGCAGGCGTAATGAATCATCGACAAAGCGAGCGATTGTGGAATGATTTGTCCTTTCCAACACTTCACCAGAGATAAGATATGGGATACCCAGTTCATCTCTGCTCAGTTCCCAACAAGCATGTTTGCTACATATCTACCATATGCACCCATAGTCGCATATACAAATCCATAGATCAGACAGTCAAGTAACTCTGTTTAATTTCTTCCCTCACTGAATTGTAATGTTTGTCCAAGTACGCTTTTCTAACTGTAGAATCTTAAGGAATAGTCTGGTTGCAATACTTCTCAAGAAAGCTACAAAAATGAGTGTTGGTTAACCTATTTCATGCAATGTTTGCAGCAATCATTGTGTGACACAATTCATTTTGTCCCGAGGTGAGTAGAAGTTCTTGGGTCAGTAAGGTTTGTTTTGTCTTGCCTCTACTATTTGCCGAGCATGTATATGAGCTGAGGTATTAGAGTGCTGTGTATGCTGGGAACATGTTTGTCACAAATACAACAAATTATTTTACCATTTGTGGTATAATCTGCATTGTCCCCATGCGGTATTTTACAAGGTAACTCCTCCTACTTCTTTGTTTCAGCATTGTCCGTGACTTTGCTTAAAAGTCAAACTTTGGGTTACATCAATACAGTTCACTAACAATGCGGCAATAATCAGCACTGAAATATTTAACTATTAACTTGAGTTCACACGCCTGAGATACACCGTGAACTTAAAGAGCGGGTAGAACTCTGAGCAGTGCACCCAGACAAGTTAGTTTCATTCCTAGGAATAGGGTTCACCGCACTGAGGTTCTTATAGCCCATTGATGCCTATCTGGAATGTTGCTCCATCCAGTCACCAATTAACGCATTACCTACAATGTTGATGGGAATTGACGAACGCTGTATTCTTGTCTTGATTTTTCCTTGAAATCTTACCACAGCTGTATTGTTCAGTCGGAACAAGGCGACCCATTCCAAAAGCGCCCACGGGATCAATTGCTTGACATTTTCTTGAAGACTGCTTGAAAAACATGTTAAAATATGCTTTTTAAGCCGAAAACATGCACAATAAATCGGAATATGCACTAATCTCAAATATATGCGAGTATGCATATATATGCCCTTTTGAACTTAATACTTTCTCCAGTTTCACCTTCAAACACTCTTCCTAGTCAGTTTTGGAGGTCTAAATATCAACAACAAAAATATGCATTTGCATACAAATCCGATGTCTAATACTGATATATCCAAGAATCCTGTAAATATTTGACTTGACAGAAATACACTGCACAACAAAAGCAAGAAGTGAATGATAGAATAAGTTTTAGTATCCATTGGTTTATTCTTTCTCCTGGCATTTCAAGCAGTTATCCCTACTGCAAAAAGAAATGATTTACTGTTTTATCTATCTACTCAAGAAATAAGTACTTGATTATTACCATTGGGCGGCACCATGCCTGAATGCGCTACAGATACAATTTCTCGACTTCCAGACTTGTCTACAGCCATTATACAATTCTGACACTTTGGACTTGAGTCAAATAGGGCAGTGGGTGGAGTGGGATTGCTATTCGACTTACGTTTAACATGGCAGCATAGGGATTAAACACTATTTAAAAAATCAACAGTGAAGATTCTAGCAGGATTTGGTGTCGGCACATAGTCACGTGTCTCCACGAGTGGCTTCAGACGAATACGCCATATTTTGTTTCTCAAACTGTTTGGCCCTCCAGTACTGACTGACTGGCCCATGCTTCAATGATTTTCATGAGGAGCACCACAGTACACACAGTTTGGACCATTACCTGGTGAGGACAATGATGATTTTATCTACTGGCAGAGACTGTGTATAATATTAGCAATGATAAACCGCAGTCAATTGTGAGTTGTGATTAGTTTACTAACACACTTTAAGTAAGAAATGAGTATAACAAATTTCAAAGTTTCCGCCTAATCAACACACATTTATTATTTTAGTTAGCGTCTTCTGGGTACATGTTTCGGAATTTGTGTCAATTCCTTCTTCAGCCCTTCATAATTAATATTAGGAACATCATTACATAGACCAAAATGACCTCGTCCATGTAGAAACATATCACACTAATATTAAAACACTATAAAAACTATTAACAATTTAAAACATGACAAGCTTATAGACAATAAAAACAATAAAACATTCCTGCTGTTATCAGCCACTTAATTATATAATCACTATTATGCACATTCTTGTTAGGTGTGCTATGGTCAAATTGCGCAGTCGTTAATCACTTTTGTGTCAAGAAAACAAAGAGCATATTTAGTTAGTGTCCATGACCCAAATAACTTGCTGTACTGGTGGGTAAATGTTGACGTAAGTGGAAACTTTGGTTCCGGACCTTCTTTGAAAGTGCGCTGACATGTGTTTATAGGTAAGAAATCGTGGAAAACTCATTCGACTACTTGACTTGGAATTTGCACATTAAGTGGATGTGTTATCTTTTGCTGAGAGCTCCACGGACCTGAAATGAAGTCATTCGGTGGTTTTGAAATATGTTGAAACCAAAAAATTTTTAACTTAAGTACTGCCCTAAAAAAATTGGACTTACGTAGGAACGATTTGAAAAGCAAAGCAAAGCCGGCATACTGCGTTCCAATCAGACCAATTGTTAACTTTAAAAATAGTCCCACTTACAAACTTGCAAAATTTGCACAACAGTATCTCAACAGACATTATAAGTTCAAGGCCAACACGTCCTTCAGGAATACCATGCATTTCTGCGAAAAGACAGTAGGCTTAAAACTTAAGGACAGCAGTACTATGCACTCAATAGATATCAAAGACTTGTACACTAATATACCAGTGAGGAAAACCATAGATGTCATACGCAGACAATTGACCAACAACAGCTAACTTTCTAAAGTAGAAATTGAGGAATTAGTTTCAATATTAGATTTGGTGACTAGAGCCTCCGTGGCTTAGGCGGCAGCACGCCGGCCTCTCACCGCTGGGCCCGTGGTTCAAATCCCGGTCACTCCATGTGAGATCTGTGCTGGACAAAACGGGGGCAGACAGGTTTTTCTCCGGGTACTGCGGTTTTCCCTGTCACAATTTCATTCCAGCAACACTCTCCACTATCATTTCATTTCATCTGTCATGCATTTAATCATTGCCCCAGAGGAGTGCGACAGGCTTTGGCAGCCGGCACACTTCATATCCTCGCCGCTAGATGGGGGCTTCATTCATTCCATTCCTGACCCGGTCGGAGACTGGAAGCAGGCTGTGGATTTTCATTTCATTAGATTTGGTGACTAATAATAATGTCTTCACGTTCAATGGTAAAATTTATAAACAGTCCGAAGGTCTCGCAATGGGATCTCCCCTCTCTGGCATACTAGCCAACATTTACCTTGACCATTTAGAATATGAAAAAGTAATTAACCACGTTGATGGAATTGAATTCTGGGGAAGATATGTCGATGACGTCTTCATCATCATTAATGAACAAAGTCAAAATATAGCCAACATCTTAAAGACCTTGAACAACATCGACAAAAACGTCAAGTTCACTGTTCGAGTCCGAAGTCAATAATGAAATTAATTACTTAGATCTAACGGTAACAAGAAAAAGCAATAGACTCCATTATAAAATATACAGGAAACCTTCCCTAATGAGCACAACTATACATCATGACTCCAACCACCCTGGAAGTCATAAAAAGGCAACTTTCACCAGCCTCATAAATAGAGCCCTGAATCTACCGTTGTCCCAAAAGGATTTGCAACAGGAAATAGAGATTATCCATCAAATAGCAAACATCAACGCCTACAGTTTCGGCTATATCAATAACCTTATTCATAAAATAAAAAATAAACTGAAAACTACATTAGTCAAAATTGAACCCGAAAAGAAAAAATTCGCAACCTTCACTTATGTGGTCCGAAGCATTTATACTGTCTCGAACATCTTAAAAAAACACAATTTAAACATTGCCTTCAAAACCAACAATTCTAACTTCAAAAATTTCTTCAATTCAAGCAAAATCAATCACACCAACAAATATTACAAATCGGGTGTATATGAAATCAAATATGACTCTTGTCCAGCCAATTACGTGGGCCAAACCGGTAGGAGCTTTCACACTCGTTATAATGAGCATTTTTCAGCAATAAAACATTAAAAAATTTCGGCTATGGCATCCCACATGGAAGAAAGTAAACACAGTTTCACCAGCTTAGAAAACAATGTTAGTATATTGCATTACGTATCTAAAGGCAGTCTGATGAATATTTTAGAAAACATACACATCAACGTGTTCCAAAGGTCCAATGCACACAAAAACTTGAATGAAATCAATTTTGATACCAATGTATTGTTCGATACATTAGCAGACCACCTCATCTCCAAAAAATTAAAACCTCCATAGACAAAAGTAAGGTCATTGACATCGGTATTCCCGCCCCACCCTGAGCCGCGCCAGTCATTTCTACTCTGCGCAGTTCCACTCCTCCACTTCCCCCACTGCCTATGTGCGTTCCTCAACCTCATCAGGCAGCAGCTGACTCCGCTTACAGCACTAGTGGATTAGTTGCATACATATAAGACTACAAACAGCCAGGCACTTGACCTACTTATATCGCATTGCACCTGCAGTCACGTCTGTAAGTTAATCTAACATAATTTGCTCCACGCAACTTTTCATTATTTCAAAGTCATTTTCTTAATTTTTCTCAAATTTTCGCTTCAGGTGTAGGAGCCGATCACCCAGCACCATATCATGACATAGGCGCTTTGCTTTTCAAATCGTTCCTACGGAAGTCCAATTTTTTTTATGGCAGTACTTAAGTTTAAAATTTTTTTTGTTTCAACGTATTTCAAAACCACCGAATGATTTCATTTTAGGTCCGTGGAGCTCTCAGCACAAGATAACACATCCACTTAATGTGCAAATTCCAAGTCAAGTAGTCGAATGAGTTTTCCACGATTTCTTATCTATAAACACGTGTCAGCGCCAGCGCACTTTCAAAGAAAGTGCCGGAACCAAAGTTTCCACTTACGTCAACATTTACCCACCAGTCCAGCAAGTTATTTGGGTCATGGAAATGAAAATCCACAGCCTGCTTCCAGTCTCCGACCGGGTCAGGAATGGAATGAATGAAGCCCCCATCTAGCGGCGAGGATATGAACTGTGCCGGCTGCCGAGGCCTGACGCACTCCTCTGGGGCAATGACTAAATGAATGACAGATGAAATGAAATGATAGTGGAGAGTGTTGCTGGAATGAAATTTTGACAGGGAAAACCGGAGTACCCGGAGAAAAACCTGTCTGCCTCCGTTCTGTCCAGCACAGATCGCACATGGAGTGACCGGGATTTGAACCACGGACCCAGCGGTGAGAGGCCGGCGTGCTGCCGCCTAAGCCACGGAGGCTTTATTTGGGTCATGGACACTAACTAAATATGCTCTTTGTTTTCTTGACACAAAAGTGATTAGCGACTGCACAATTTGACCATCGCACACCTAACAAGAATGTGCATAATAGTAATTATATAATTAAGTGGCTGATAACAGCAGGAATGTTTTATTGTTTTTATTGTCTATAAGCTTGTCATGTTTTAAATTGTTAATAGTTTTTATAGTGTTTTAATATTAGTGTGATATGTTTCTACATGGACGAGGTCATTTTGGTCTATGTAATGATGTTCCTAATATTAATTATGAAGGGCTGAAGAAGGAATTGACACAAATTCCGAAACATGTACCCAGAAGACGCTAACTAAAATAATAAATGTGTGTTGATTAGACGGAAACTTTGAAATTTGTTATACTCAATTCTAAACGTCAACACGGAACCTGCAATGGATTCTTCTTCGAATAAACTTTAAGTAAGATACATAAAAATTACATTAAATAGTATTTAAAACTCCCTTAGAAATCAGTTCATGAACTTGGTTTCATTATTTATTCTAGGAATTCACAAGAGTTTTATTTGCTCCCCCTATGGATACTTACACTGTACTGTGGTAGGACATTGTTTCATGTGATTTAATTTTAATTTCTTGAATTGCTTTTCATAGCAAAGGAAAATATTTAGCTGGACACTAAAGTTGGACTTAGAAGATATAAGGTGTTTCAAATTTGTCAGGGATATTGAGATGGGATTTAAACATATGTAAAGAAAATATGTCCAAAGTCTTTCCTTTAAATCACAGACTGGATATGATAAGTCGAAGGCACCCGTTGACCTGATCTCTGCTGGTGATGAACCCATTCAGCAATCCCTCTCTTCTGCAGTAGCTTCCTCCATCATAGAAAGTGTAATACTTTCGGGAGACATCGTGAAACATCTACAAGCTAATGAAGATGATGGTGAGAAAACTGAAGTAACTGGTAAGGCATAGCAATTATTACAATATTTCAATACATCTGGATGGTCTCTGGAATGGGTGATTGGTTGGCTTCAGTGTATTGTTGAGTACGTCCATTTGGGGGGAGTTGGACAAATTGAATTACCCATTAATTATTATTATTATTATTATATATGAATTATAGCCGAATGGCCATAGCTGGGTATTTTTGATCGAATGCCCATTGATAGAATTACCCATTAATGGTTTTGTATTGTTCCTCCATTCCTACTATCAAGCATATCATGCCTCTACAGCCAGACTGCCACAAGTCAGAAAACACTTCCAAGATGAGCTTTAAAGATCTCGAAGCATTGAATCAAATGCTAATAATATACTACAAATCCCACTCTTTTCACTGATGTTAGAACTTTTTGCGTATGTAGTATAATGTGCCACCACATTACAAATACAAAGCAGAAATTCACTGTTTATCATATATACAGTACATATATACATTTCCATATGAGACTGGTTTGCCCTTAAGCATCCAGTCTAGTCTGCAAGCTGCTGTTCGCGAATAAATTAACTCCATAATCCCCTATTAGCAGCTAGCACTGAGGCCTTCTCTGCTTTTACACCTCTTACTTTGAAATCCTTCAACACTAAATCTAACCATCGCCTCCTAGGTCTACCTCTGCTTCTCTTACCCTTTACAGCAGAACGCATTAACCTCTTACGTGATTTCTCCTACCACATTCACTTCACATTACCCCACCATCTGAGTCGGCTCATACGAACAGCTTCATCTAGTGTATTCATTTCTAACTTAGCCGTTATCTCTTCATTACCTGCCATTGGTCTCATCTATTTTTTCCAGCTATCATTCAGTTACCTCTGGCTTATCTATCAGATATCCTGAATCCACCCAGCTCTCTCTTCCATACAGCAAGGGCCGTCTAAATACTGAGCATTGTTGGGAGAATTTCATGGCTACACTGGCTTCTTTCTTGCAGAATACTGTAGATTGCAACTGAGAAGTCGCTACATTATCTCTTATACACCTTTCCCTCATACTACCATCCTAAGAGAATATGTAGCCTAAGTATTCAGGATGTTCCACCTGCTTCAATTTAGTTCCTCCTACCTGACATTCTATTTTCTTGTGTTTCTTCCCTAACTACATAACCTTTGCCTTTGAAATGCTGATCTTCATACCATCATAATCATCAGGATATCCTTTCAGCGAGCTGGGTAGGAACGTTGTGAACTATATGCCTCCATTTAGTCCTGTCCTGGTATAGCTTTCCCCTCTAGACTGCATCCCATGTTACTCCTCTTCTCTTCATACCATACTCCCGACATTTCTGTTAAAGTTCTAACATGTTGGCTTGCAAGCTTTCAACAGAGTCCACCATTACAACCAGGTCATCAGCATAGACCAGACTACTTACCTGGTTTCCACCTAATTGAATCCTACCCAGCCAGTTTATGCCCTTCCGCAAATGGTCCTTGTATAAAATAAATAGTAGTGGTGTAAGGTTACAGCATTGCCTCACTCCTGTAACAACTTTGAACCAAGAACTCATCCTACTATAAACTCTCACTGCTGCCAGATTATCAACATAAATACTTTTCATTGCCTGTAGCAACCTACCCTCAATACCGTAATCCCTCCGGATGCTAAGCAACTTCTCCCTGGGTATTCTATTATACGCCTTCTCTAGTTCTACAAACCACAAACACAACTGTCTATTCATCTCGTAGCATTTCTCAATAACTTGGCGCATACTAAAATTTTGATGCAGACTTCCTCGTTGTGGTCTGAAGCCACACTGGGTTTTATCCATCTTATCTTCGGCCAGTGATCGAATTCTCCTTTCTACACTTTGCCCTGGTCATTTGGCAAAGAAATGCCTCTCTAATTATTGCAATCTTTTCTGTTACCTTGCTTATAAATTGGTGCGATTACTGCTTGTGTCCAGTCAGATGGTACCTTTCCTAAAACCCAAGCCATTTTGACTATCTTATGCAACTGTTTCAGCCCTGCTTTCCCACTATAGAGCTTACACTTTTTATAGTTCATTCACTGGCCATATGACATGCCACCGGCGTATGGTTATGCATAACCAGCTTCCGGTTTAGTATTCAGGTAATGGAAGCAATGGGAACTGTGTAGTAAAATTTCCCTTCCATGCAGCTGAGCAAATTTTTGTTGTTAAGAAAAATAAATTGTAAAATGCACCAAAAATTATATGTTCTTCAGCTGTGTACATGGCGAAAGCTCTGCATATGTTTATTCCTTAAGGGAATCAAGAAAGGTACCTGAAGACCTAAAAAATGCCACTATCGTCACTATCTTTAAAAAGGGTGATCGCAGTGTTTGTGGCAACTACCGTGGTATATCACTGCTATCAATTGTGGGGAAGATTCTTGCAAGAATTCTACTTAACCGCCTCAAGGTTATCTCTGAGAGGATCCTCCCAGAGTCACAATGCGGATTTAGAACTTCCAGAAGCACAATTGACTTGATTTTCTGTGTGAGACAGCTACAAGAAAAATGTAGAGAACAACAGAATCCACTCTTCTTAGTCTTTTATGACTTGGAAAAGGCATTTGATTCGGTTCCAAGACCAGCCATGTGGGCAGTGCTGAAGCGGTTTGGTTGCCCTCAGCGTTTTGTAGATCTAATCAAGGCTCTCCATGATGGCATGACAGGTCAGGTTTGCCATCAGAATAAGATGTCCGATGAATTTCCCATTACCCATGGACTGAAACAAGGATGTGTACTGGCTCCAACGCTTTTTGCGCTGTACTTGGCTGCAATGCTTTATGATTCACCCACAAACATCCCAGGTGTGGAGGTCAAGTATCGTTTTGATGGAGGGCTTTTCAACCTAACTCGTCTCCGCTCCTTGAGGAAAACTCAGGTTACTAAGGTTACTAACATGTTGTATGCAGATGATGCTGCGTCACCAACTCTCACACCAGAAGAGCTGCAAGAGTCAGTTAACTGTTACAAAAGTGCATGTGATCGCTTTGGTCTTACCATAAATGTCAATAAGACTAAAGTCTTGGCACAACCTTCACCAGGCACACCTCTTCCTCAGTTCAATATCTCCATCTCAAATTTGCCATTAGAACAGGTAGACCACTTCTCGTACCTGGGCAGTACCATTTCTGTGAGCTGTACCTGTGAGCAGGATGTGGATAAGAGAATTGGCGCAGCCCATGCAGCATATGGACGATTAGCGCACCGGGTCTTCATGAATAAAGATCTGTCCATGACTACAAAGCTTATGGTGTACAAAGCAGTAGTCATTTCTACATTGCTGTATGGCTGTGAAACGTGGACCCTTTACCAACGTGATCTGAGGAAGCTTGAGCGTTTCCACCTACAAAAACTTCGATCAATCCTGAGGATTAAATGGGAAGACCGCATTACCAATATTGCTGTTTTGGAAAAGGCTCAAATCAACAGCATAGAATCATCCATAATAGGTCACCAATTTAGATGGATTGGTCATGTCCATCGGATGGATGATGTGAGATTACCTCGTCAAATGCTATATGGTGAGTTATGCTATGGCACCAGACCTCATGGTGGTCCTAAGAGGCGCTACAAGGACCAATTTAAGCAGACCCTGAAATTGACAGGTCTTGATTCACAAACCTGGGACATGCTGGCTGAAGACTGCTCAACTTGGCGCCGTACCATCTCGGATACTGTAAAGACGTTTGAAAGGGATCGACGCATACATGAAGAGGCCAAGCGTCAAGCTAGGAAACTTCGAGCAGCCCAACCACGTCCTCCTCCAGCAATACTATGTGACTTGCGTGGTCGCTTGTTCCTTGCCAGGATTGGACTCTTTAGTCACCGTAAACACATCCACAAACTGGACTGAAGGAAGAAGATTTATACTCGGATTCGAGTTAAAGCCGATGATGATGATGATGATGATTAATGATGCGACATGTCTGCTAACGTTGTGCCGCGTATAACACTCATCGTGTCTAAATGTTGCACATTTTCCCATCAATTTACTACATATTATGTTTTGAAAATTATTCAAGATCGTGACAAAGAAAGTGTTTCTCCAAATGGAAGATTATATTTAACTTATGCACGTCGTATAATCTTGGCAAGTTTTTTTTTTTTTTTTTTTTTTTTTTTTTTTTTCACAGAGCAACTTTACAACGTAGAAGGCACGCAGCTTTTTGTATTTAGTTTTCTGGCAACTTGTCTTAAATTATTGACTAAAATATTTCAAAAGCACAATCCATACCTCCATTAGAAGGTTTCGGTCTCCATAATTCATGAAAAATTAAGTTTGTTAGTTTGTGTAATTGAGGCCATAAACCCATCTACCCTTTCAGTGATTACCGTACCGTATTGTACTTTACGTAGACTAGCGTGAAGATGTAAATGAGTATATTTTTACTTTGTCGCCAGTTGTTTGGTCTAGTAACTTAAAATTTTACATGTTTTCCAAACTTTTAACTAGACATGGTTGGATTTTTAAAGATGGAATCGCATGTGTTATCAAATATTGCTTTATTGCAATACCTGGGAATGTACCGGTATGTAATTATAAAAAGATTATTGGTTAGATAAGTGTTAATATACCGTATAGGCTATTATAACTAATAAATAAATATTAAAGAAGAAAGGATTAGTTATTGGTAAATGTTACCGGTATGGCGTATAGGCGTATAGCCTAGAACTCTTAGCTTTCGTCTCATTTTAGCATTTAAACGGGTCAAGTTAATGCATAATATACCAATATAACGACCGGATAGCAACTGATTATAATATTCTCACATATCATATTTAATTGGCACCTACTTAATACAATAATAGTCCAAGGTATGTCAGACCACTGCCGTTTGAAATGTGCAAAACGCACACTTTGTAGGCAAGCTTTTTGTTATGGTCCTTTTTATAGCGAAGTTTTACTAATTGCTCTTTCAGGAGACTCTTGTGTTTGGAATTTCAAGAAAGGCCAACCCTCTAGTTATTATTTCATAAGTTATACACCTAAAAACAAAACCACAATCCGAAATAATAATGAAAATAATCACAAACGATTCATTGCCAGTGAAAATCAAATGGAGATTCACGGACCGGAAGTTTGCTATGCATAACCTTCGGTGCCATTTTAACTCATGAAAGCTCGATACTGTACCATTTCTGGCCAAATTTCATCTACCCCTGTTGCATTGTGACATTGTAGTTTATTTACCACCCTCTCTACTTCCTCAACAGTGATCTCGTTCCAGTCCTCCTTCTCCTAGTGGACAATCACAGAAACATGCCACATTGCCAGATAGGTCTCCATTAACATTTAGCAAGTTTTTGTAGTAGTATTGCAGTCTTCCCAGTGCCTCCATGGTATCTACAATGAGTTTCCCTGAATTATCCAGAACACTGCTCAGTTCTGCTTTTTCCTCCAATTCCAAGATTCTTTATAACACCCCAGAAAGTTTTTGCTGCCGCTTCCCTAACGTTTCTAATTTATCTCCGAATTGCTCCAATGGTTTCCTTTTGGACTCTATTAGGTATTGTGTGTTTGGTTATGTTCCTTTCCATACTGTCTGCCGGATTCCTTATTTGGAACCATTTTTTGTAAGCCTTCTTTTTACCTTTACTAGCAGACTTCAGTATGTCATTACACCAGGATGTGCCCTTTTTCTTGTCTTTACATACTGTTGGCCCAAGACATGCCTTGGCTACTTCTAGCACTCAACCATGTATCCTGACCACTCAGTTTCAATGTCCTGCAATTCTTTATCATCTACTCTTTAGAATTTCTCATCAATCATTTCCATGTATTTCTGCCAAAGTTCCTTATCCTGGAGATTATCAACCCTACTCCATCTGCAAATAGCCTCACTTTCTGCACTTTAGGTCTAACTATGCTTAATTCACAGCATATCCGTTTCTGGTCTGTTTCAACAAAAATGTTCTGGAATACCCTGCAATTCCTTATCAATTTCTTAAATTCAAAGTCAGTAATGATAGTCTAGTTATAGTTAGTTATTGTTGTTTAAAGGGCAGAACTGCGAGGTCATCTGCCCCTAATGATAGTCTATTATTGTGGGATTGTACGGGTCACATAAGAACCAAACCCCTATTTTGAGGAATTGGTGGCAAGTCATTTTATTTTATTGTGTCTCGTATCATTTTATTCCTCTGTTCATCCCCATCATCATTAGGTTATAGGTTTTCATTTATTAAGTGCCTATATCTTGTAAATAGCAAGTATTCAGTCAGTGTATTTTATTTCAGTTCTATGTGTTAATTTCTTGTATGTAAGACAGTGATTGTGTCAGCCGGGCCTGGCTGATTTCACAACCTGGTAACTTCCAGCTCTGTTCAGTTTGGTAGACCATTCGATTTGTACATAAGTTTGTATATAGGAGGCAATGTGAATAGAATTATTCGATCTGTTTGTGAGATGAATATTTAGTTGTTTTGGCGCAGAGACTTGTAAAGTTGTACATAATTGAAACTGTTACAGACGAGTGTGTAATTAATTCACACTATGTTTTATATGTGTTAATGTTGATACTAACTGCGAACTGTGAGGTAGGCTCTTGACCTTTTTATCCTTTAAACTGTGTCTAATTCTGCAAGGGCAGAACAGAACAAGAATTCAGTAGTCCCTGTGACAATGTAACATAACTTCAGATAGCCTACAAGGCATATTGGAAATGTGTGAAACTAATACAGTGAAGTATATAGACCAGATTTATCGAGAAAGTCTCCTAAGTCCATTGGGCCAATCAACCAGAACTTCAAACTGAGAGAGTACATCTAACCCAACTTCAATCTTCCGAGTGTCACATGTCATGCCTGAGGAGAGATAGGGAATGTATATATACAGGATGTCGCAAAATTGCGTTGACAAACTGAAACCAGAGGTTCCGGCTCTTATCTGAAGCAACTTGAGATAGGACACTTATGGACGGAAACAAACCGTTAAAAAACTGTGCGACATTAAACTTTTAACTAGGTGAATCGGCAACACCGTGCCGAGAAAATGCGACTTTTTCTAATATTTCCGTTCCGTACCCGCCGCGGAGGAATGCCGCCACTACCCGTCGGGCGAACTATCTCGGTGGTATCGTGCACAGCATGGAGTGTTCCTTGAAGGGAGTCATTTGGCAGCGGTTCGAATCTGAGCCAGTGCAAGTTTTTTCTTATCATAATTTTTCCATTTTTTGCCGTGCACGATACCACTGAAGTAGTTCGCCAGACGGGAATTGGTGGCATTCCTCCACAGCTGGTATGTAACGGAAACATTAGAAGAACTCGAATTTTCTTGACGCAGTATTGTGGATTTGCCTCATTAAAAGTTTAACGTCGCACTGATTTTTAATGGTTCATTTCCAGCCATAAGTGTACTATCTCAAGTTGCTTCAAATAGGGGCCGGAACTTCTGGTTTCAGTTTGTCAACGTAATTTTGCGACACCCTGTATATATATGTTCAACCAGAATCCTTGCCAGAGTAGCTTCAATACATTTATTTTTAAAGTTTGCAATAGTTTGTTTCAATAGATTTGTCCCTGTTATTTAGATGCCTGATAAGACCTGTTATGTTAACCCTATGTGTGTTCAACACACCACCACCCGGACCTATCAAATCTTTATTATTAATTAACAACTGGTCGCCAAGTAGAGCTGGCAAGTTACAATTGATCTGTTCCTCTACACTCCCATGAGTATCTGTGAATCTCCTTATGCTTAAAGACCACAGATAACCCCATGCTACTACAGAAGTCCAATAAACATTTGGCATTGGTTTTCACTTCACTATCCTCACCCCTCTCGCCCATTACCTTCTCATACCTCCTCAGTTATATTTCCTAACCTAGCATTAAAATCCCCCATCAGTACTATACAATCCTTATTGTTAACTCTCACTACCACATCACTAAGTGCCTCATAAGATCTGACTACATGATCCTCATCCGCCCCTTCACATGGGGCGTACACTGAAACAATCCTCACCCGATTTCCTGAAATTTCCAAATCTATCCTCATTAATTGTTCATTTACATACCTCACAAAAACTATCTTATGTTGTAATGTTCTCTTTACATACAGTCCTACTCCCCACTCTGCCCTGCCTTGTTTTACACTTGGCAGGTACACCTTGTAATCTCCTACTTCCTCTTATCCATCCCCCTTTATCTGAACTTCACTAATCCCTAGAATATTCAATCTCGTTCTACTTGCCGACTTAGCTAGCAATACTTTCTTCTTTCCATAACCACCCTCAATATTATTAGCACCCCATCGAATACCAGTTGATTGCCTGTTAGTTTCCAAGAAATCCCTGATCTGTCAGATGGGAGTGGGACTCCATCACTCTCATAGGACTGAGGCTTGTTTGGGACATTTATAGTAGGCTTTGGAAAGTACAATTGAAGCAGGTTGCTGGCCATACTTACACAGGACCCTGTGAGTTTCACCTCGGGGAACAAAGAATGGAGTTGTGTAGTCCTAGCTGCCTGAGCAAAAGGAGGGCCACAACTCTGAATATGTCCAAGATGCCCACTCCTATTCCATAGTAACAGGTATCCCGACTGTCAGGACCACTTAATAGGCCACTCAACTGTTGCCCATGGTTCACAAACTACATCATTAGCTTCAAAATAAAATTTAGTGAAATGGGTCTGGTAATACCCAACTCTACTTGTAAATAGGAGTATGTGGTTTCACAGTAGAAAACTCATTGAAATGGTGCAGTTACCTGTAGTCCATATGGACTTATTGTGTTTTTCTTTTTTTTTCAAGCTACAATGCATTCCCCAGTAAATCTAAATATGTGAATGATGGAAGGGATGTAAAGTAAATGTAATTCCTATTTATGTGCTTCTTTTGCAGAGCATGGTTGTGATCAGCCAAAAAAATCATCTAGCGAGTCTCTTACGAAAACTAGTTGTGAAGATGGTACAATTCGAACTTATGCAGGTCTTTCAGCAACTACACAAGAACGCATCAGACGGTGAGCTTTGACACATATTGAAGTAAGGGCTTTTGAAGCTTTGATACTGGCTTGCATGTTACCTCTCCTCTTTAATGTGGAGTTATTTGTCCCATGAAGAAGAATAACATAGTTTTATGCCTTTTAACTCCTTTGTACACCCTTGGTGTCAAACTGGGAGTTTGGCTCCGAATTCACCACCTGGTTTGAATGAGAAGAAAGATAACTATACATAGTGGAATCAGAGTAGTGGTGGTAGTGTTGTTCTAAGTGGTAAGGAGAGGACGCTTTGGTAATTACTTAAAACCACTAGTTAGAAAGACGGTTGGTGACTGAAGTCTCAGTACTGTGGGTACCAAATCTACTCAAGCCTAGCTGACTCAAGACTGGGCTTTGCATCAGACAGTTGAAAACAGGGAAAACTATTGGAAAAATGTGATTTAAAAAAACAAAAATATATCCAAGAACAATTGAAATTTGAAAATTTGCCTGGATTCCAATTAGCCATGCTAAATATGCATTTGTATGTGAATCCTGACACTGTTAATTTTTCACCAGGGTACAGTACCACAAGGAATGCCTCCTAAGACCCTAAAAGTGCGTCACCAGTCCAGATTAGTATTCTCCACCCTACATTATAGTCATTTTTTCATTTACAGCCTCTTGGGAAAGCATTTATGAATGCAGCAAATTAAATATAAGGACATTCGCTCATACAAGGAATGAGCTCATTCTTTACAACAGCACAGTTGTTGGTTCTGGATCCCAGAGCTAATACTCAAAGTAACCCCATAATATATCCAGTACAAGCCACTTATGAGAGACACATAGGGCGAAAGTCACTTAGTCTCTACTAACCGGATGTCTCACTACAGCGAAATTCATAGAATTTTGTAATCAAGTAGGTGCTATAATGACGTGATGAATGTGATACATGTGAATAATGTAATTACGGTACTGTATACCACATGTCAACTGAAATGAAAGGAAAAGAACTAGAGTATGTACAGGTTTGGTATGTACTGTACTGCATACACTACATAAAATTAAAAAATACATACTGTACTGTACAGCTGCTTTTTACCTTCTCTTTTCCGTTTCCTTCCCGCCAAATGACTGCCCTTCTCTGTACGACTACATTCTTCACGCAAGTGCTTTTCATTTGTTTTCAAACACGAAATCGTATCTTTGGAGACGCCTGTGATTTTTGCAAGTTCTCGAACTGGGGTGTTGGCCGGCTGGGTTTTGATTTTGTCCAAATCAGAATTTTGTTTCACACAGCGACAAACCTTCACATGCCATTTCACTCGCGATGTGACACAGCTGACACTCAAAGTTAAACTGACCATGAAGACAAAGTCAAGTGTTGAGCTCAGGTACAATGCTTAGCTGTTTATATGCTACTGTACATATCTGACTTGGACTTGGTTATAAAGAGTAGAAAACCTCTGTTGTCTTTGTTAACAGACATGCTGTATTACATAAGCATACTGAAACAACTTCGTTTTGGTGCATTTGTTTTTGTTTTTCAGTATTTGTTTCTATTAAACGGCTGTCTTCTTTATCAGGTGTCTCTCGAAAGCGACTTCTCCTGTACTTGTAATACGTGACACCACTGTAAATGCTCTCTTGTAGACACACTGTTGGGTTGACAAGTGTTACAAATAGTTTGCTTAACCTTTGTTTGAGTTACTGTTTAATTACTTGGTGGATCAGGGGAGCCTTGTGGGGTTGGGGTGCATAGAAAAATTGCTAAAATGAGAATAGAAATGGAGGGGAGTGTAGAAACGAGTAAACTGGTTACAAATGCAGACAGTTTTGGAAAGATCTAATAATATTCCAAAGGAAACTTGGGTAGGAACAAAGGTTGGAACTGACACCTTCCATACCGTCATGGGGGATGTTTTTGCTATCTGTTTTCATTTTTAATGCATAGAAGGTTAGATTTTCTTTTTCTCCCATGTCTGGTGTAACTCCTTTGATCTGTGAATTTTTTTTTTTTGTGTTTCTTGTGTGCATGATCAGGTTTGAGCTAGAAACAAAAGCTATGCTACAGCGTGACCAGACGAGGCACAGACACGAACAACTTGAAGCTGATAAACTCCGCATTGAGCATCAGCTGCAGCAGGCGAAGAAAGATTTGGAAACTGAGGATACTCTGGATAAAATTGCAGACAGTATCTCTGGTAAGTATATTGCAACTTTTGCACAGCTGGTGACAATATCTTGTTTACTTGAGCGAGTTCATTAGCATTGTTAGTTGTGAAACAGTCTCGCGTTCATTAGCATGAACTGACAGTTTTTCGAACACCCCATACCTTCACGTAAGCTGCCCTCTGTTTTTGTGAAGCAAAAAGTCAGGAAACAATTATGGATTAAGTTAAGAGTTGAGGACTATAAATGCTAAACTTATATTGTACCTCAGTCAAAAGATGGTTAACCTTTATGATGTAGAACAAAAGAGTAACTGTTCTGAGACTGTATCTGTCTGCCACTCAGCATATCCCTGAACATTACTGCGGGTTAGGCTACACGATGGATATTTGATGCAAAGCCAATCTCCCATCACGTTATGCTGCACCAGAATTTTTCTTCTTTTTCATCATTTGTTTGGACTATTTCAGCACCTAACATAAATGTAATGTGTTTGCTTAGCCCTCACGTTGAGCGGCAAATGTAATGGTTTTTATCGCTCCTCGTTGGTAGCGAACAAATGTAATGTTTTCTACCTGGGCGGACTATTCGCCAGAAAATACTACTGCTAAGTTTGATCTATGTTGGGCGCCAAGCTGGATACACTGTGTTCCAAGCTAAATTTGTATATTTAATATCGACCCCTAGCGTGAGTAGAACATATGAGAAACTCTTAATGACTAGGCCGTGGGATGATTGAATCATCAACCCAGACAACATTTGATTGTGGAGAAGGATGTGGTATTATTACTATTGCTACCTAGTGGAATTAAAGAATCTACTTTGTAATAATTGAATTTAATACACTTAGAAAATATGTCAGCATCTTGAATAAAATTTACACTGTTAACGGAGCATACAACTTTAACCATTGCCACGAACAAAATTACTTAATACGCCGGTCGGGAGAATAACGTGAATTTAACTTATTTCCAAATTAATGCTTAAAGAATTTATATTGGCCCTATCGAAAAACAGAGAGTGTGTATCGTAGATTACTTGTGCTTACCCACGGAAACATTGTCTCCACGTTCTTGAAGTTTCGTAGCGTTGGATGTTCTGCATGGGTGTTGACGGCGTCAGCCCCTTCCTCGTTGATCAAAAGTAATCGTTACAGCTTGTGGTGGAGTCTATTCCATGAGCCACAACGTGTGGCTTGCCTTATCACTGCAAGACGCGTGGAACCCATGATCTGATGTGACCAGCGGAGTTAGCGTGAATAAATTGTCCCACTTGGGACTAACGAACAAAGTACGCCTTACTGTACCAAGCGTAATGTCTTAATCAATGTCTCCTCTCACCCAGCGTCCACTATATGCTTCAATCTTCTCCCACCAGGGTCTAGCTTAACACCGCGGCTTTGCTGCTTCGACCAATCCGCGTGCGTCACGTATCTCGCCATGCCCCCGCTACGTTGCTTCTTCTTCCTTGATTGGCTGGTCACCTTACGTGGCTCTTCCCGCCATGAGACTCCTTCCCCGTTTTTATAATTTCCGTTTCCGGGCAAGACGTAAATCATACACGTATTCTTGCTTTGAAGTGTTCCCTCGGATTTCGTAATTCTCTTGTACTCCAATCTATTCTTGTATTGAAATACCCAGTGAGTCACACACCACTCTCTCTTACCCCTAATGAATAAAATCCCGACTTTACGTGTGAAATGATTTGCCGTGCAATATTATATATTGGAATCGTCCAATATAGATACGGATTTCTACTAGTAGAAATCCTATCTGTAATCTTCCAAATTTAAAAGCTCCGAAAAATGACGTAATGAATATTAATAATAATAATAATAATATGAAATTGAATAAACTGAAATAATATAACTTGGCCGGATTATTGCCGCGTTTAACAAATATGATATAGTCCAACTAACTTGTGTTAGTGGCATAAAACCCCCTAGAAAAACATGTTACAATACCTTCATGTAAGCTGCCCTCTGTTTTTGTGAAGCAAAAAGTCAGGAAACAATTATGGAATAAGTTAGAGTTGAGGACTATAAATGCTAAACTTATATTGTACCTCAGTCAAAAGATGGTTAACCTTTATGATGTAGAAAAAAAGAGTAACTGTTCTGAGACTGTATCTGTCTGCCACTCAGCATATCCCTGAACATTACTGCGGGTTAGGCTACACGATGGATATTTGATGCAAAGCCAATCTCCCATCACGTTATGCTGCACCAGAATTTTTCTTCTTTTTCATCATTTGTTTGGACTATTTCAGCACCTAACATAGCTTCTTTGCTGTATACAAATATATATATATATACAGAGTGATCCACCAGCCCCTTATTATTTAGTTTTATGAAACCCAACTAACATTGCATTTCTCCCGATGGTCGATATTGCTCTGCTCTCTGTGTGGACTGTGTGACAGCAATGTAATTGGGTCATGGGTCTAGCAAAGAAAAACCGACAGTTAACTTTCCCCGGCCAAATATACTACCGTATGACTTACTGCTCCTTGAAATAACACACATACGCGTAATACGATCGAATTAATAGCTTACGCCACGTGATTTGTAATAGTAGAAAGTTCAATCATGGTTTATGGTGTTGATTTAAGACTTTGACATAGACATAAACGTTTGAGGTGGGACGGCCACAGTAACTACTGCACGTTCAGCGCGTGGTGTCTACCATGCATTGGTGGCTGAATCGGTTAAAGCCAGACCGTACGTGGTGGGCGAGAACGAGTAGAATAGTGCTTTGAATCCAGTGGTAGGCATACTTTTTGAACAAAAGTCCACGCTCCATTTTAGTGGGGATGTAACTACATTGCCACATTTATTCCCTTACGATGTATTTTTGTGAAGAGTACGTTGAATTTTGCTGATTTATAAAGAGAATACGATAGAACTGGTAGGTTATGCCACGTGATCTGTAATGGCAGAAAATTAAAAACTGTCATGGATATTAACATAACATATCAAAGTGTCGCTCCGGAGGTCCGGGTTTGATTCCCAGCTCTGCCAAGAAATTTAATACTGGTCTGAGGGCGGAAATTGGGTACACTCAGCCTCGTGAAGCAAATCTGAGAATAGGTGGGTTCGATTCCCACCTCAGCCACCCTGGAAGTGGTTTTCATGGTTTCCCACTTCTACTTCGGCCAAATTCCGGGACGGTATCTAACTTAAGGCCACGGCAGCCTCCTTTCCAATCCTTAATTGCAAATGCACACATTATTACAAGCCCACAATAACTCTGGTTATCAGACAAATTCTACACACACGCCCAAGTAAATGGGGCTAAATGAACGCGATGTTATAGCCCCTCAAATGAAGCAACATATCGAAGGATATTCTGATCGCCAGTGCTCTTATCAAAATATACGTATTACTGAGGAATTCCCTTCGTATTATTTTGTTATTGTCTGGCTGCGTGGCTCAGGGGTAACGTTCTCGCTTGCTGAGCCCAAGGTTGCAGGTTCGAAACCTGGCGCAGTCAGCTGGCATTTGAGGGTGCGCAAATGCGAGGGAGCCGTGTCAGTACATTTACTGGCACGTTAAAGATCCCCTTCGGGACAAAATTCCGGCACCCCGGCGTCTCTAAAAGCCAGGGTAGTTAAAAGGGACGTAAAACCAATAACATTATTATTATTATTATTATTATTATTTTGTTATTACATTTTAACAAAAAGTCTTTGCATATCTTTAGGCCCATATCACACGACATTCGCTGGCAAGGAAGCGGTTGTGATCGCAGGTACAAAATCCTGTATGATTGTGTTCATCCTCGTCAGTACACCTGCTTGTATGACCGAAGTGTATCACATGCTAGCATTTTGTACGCCAAGTTGTATTAAATAAAAGCTAGCGAAGGGTTGTCGTTTGAGGGTATTATTTGCAGTTCATTCGCCTTATTAACGCAAAGCGGTTGCGAAACTTATTTTAAGTAAATTTGAAAACGTGCTGTAATGTGTTTTAAAAGCGCCCCAAGTTGGTAGCGACAAATGTAATGGGTTTCTAATTGCCCCAAGTTGGTAGCGACAAATGAAATGCGTTTACTGCTCCTTGCGTTGAGCGTACAAATGTAATGTTTTCTACTTGGGCGGACTATTCGCCAGAAAATACTGCTGCTAAGTTTGATGTATGTTGGGCGCCAAGCTGGATACACTGTGTTCCAAGCTAAATTTATATATATAATATCGACCCCTAGCGTGAGTAGAACTTATGAGAAACTCTTAATGACTAGGCCGTGGGATGATTGAATCATCAACCGAGACAACATTTGATTGTGGAGAAGGATGAGGTATTATAACTATTGCTACCTACTGGAATTAAAGAATCTACTTTGTAATAATTGAATTTAATACACTTAGAAAATATGTCAGCATCCTGAATAAAATTTACACTGTTAATGGAGCATACAACTTGAACCATTGCCACGAACAAAATTACTTAATACGCCGGACGGGAGAATAACGTGACTTTAACTTATTTCCAAATTAATGCTTAAAGAATTTATACTGGCCCTATCGAAAAACAGAGAGTGTGTGTCGCAGATCACTTATGCTTACCAACGGAAACATTGTCTCCACGTGGTTGGAGTCTCGTAGCGTCTGGAGTTCTGCCTTGGTGTTGACGGCGTCCTGGTCCTTCCTCGTACATTAACAGTGATAGTTACAGCTCGTGGTGGAGTATACTCCATGAACCACAACACGTCGCTTGCCTAAACACTGCAAGACGCGTGGAATCCATGATCTGATGTGATCAGCGGAATTAGCGTGAATAAAATTGTCCCACTTGGGACTAACGAACAAAGTACCTCCTTACTGCTCCAAGCGTAAAGTCTTAAAGATTCCTCTCCTCTCACCCAGTGCGCTGACTATATGCTTCCTTCTTCCCCCACCAGGGTCGAGCTTAACACCGCGGCTTCGCTGCTTCGACCAATCCGCGTGCGTCACTTATCTCGTCATGCCCCGACCTATGTTGCTTCCTCTTGTTTGATTGGCTGGTCACCTTACGTGGCTCTTCCCGCCATGATACTCCTTCCCCGTTTTATATTTTCCGTTTCCGGGCAAGACGTAAATCAGACACGTTTTCTTGCTTTGAAGTGTTCCCTCGGATTTCGTAATTCTATTGTACTTCAATCTATTCTTGTATTGAAATACCCAGTGAGTCACACACCACTCTCTCTTACCCCTAATGAATAAAATCCCGACTTTACGTATGAAATGATCTGCCGTGCAACATTATATTGGAATCATCCAATATAGATACGGATTTCTACTAGTAGAAATCCTATCTGTAATCTTCCAAATTTTAAAAGCTCCAAAAAATGACGTTATAAATATTAATAATAATAATAATAATAATATGAAATATGAAATTGAATAAACTGAAATAATTTAACTTGGCCGGATTATTGCCGCGTTTAACAAATATGATATAGTCCAACTAACTTGTGTTAGTGGCATAAAACCCCCCTAGAAAAACATGTTACAGTGCCAGGTACTAAATGAATGCATTCCAATCAGTATTTAAGATCTAACTGTAATAACTGAATATTTCACCTTACGCGTTAATAAGAAGCGAAACAAAAAGCTCCAGAGCTCTGGCTTTTAGAGACGCCGGGGTGCCGGAATTTAGCTCCGAAGGGGATCTTTAATGTGCCAGTAAATCTACTGACACGGCTCTCTCACATTTGCGCACCCTCAAATGCCAGCTGACTGCGCCAGGATACGAACCTGCAACCTTGGGCACAGCAAGCGAGAACGTTACCGCTGAGCCACTCGGCCAGGCAGTAAATACAGAACGTGTCATAATATTATTATTATTATTATTATTATGGGATAAATATTGAACTATTTAAATTCTAATAATCACGAATAGTATCCATCCATGGTTTTGAATAATATTTAGGGAAAATTACCATTTATATGAAAGAAGAAAACAACTTTCCCTATCGTCCTCATAGATCATGTGAACAAAACTAAGTTGAAATGTTGCTGTACGAGGTAGGGAGGGTATAATAAAACAGTTGAAAAGAATTTATAATTTCCACCATTGGATAGTCTTGAACCCAGGATCTTCAAAGCAGCGTGCGAGCGCAATACCACTCGCTTAATTTTCCAATACACTTGAGCTTTTTGTTGCGCTTCTTATTAACGCGTATGGATATTAAATTATTACAGTTAGATCTTAAATATTGATTGGAATGCATTCATTCAGTTCCTGGCATGTTTTCAAATTTACTTAAAGTAAGTTTCGCGACCGCTTTGTGTTAATAAGGCGAATGAACTGCAAATAATATCCTCAGACGACAACACTTCGCCATGTTTTATTTCATACAACTTGGCGTACAAAATGCTAGCGTATGATACACATAAGTCTTAAAAGCAGGTGTATGGACGAGGACGAACAGAATCACACAAGATTTTGTACTAACGATCACAACAGCTTCCTTACCAGTGAGTGTCGTGTGATTAGGGATTTAGTGAGAAAAGTCATGTTAACAGTGTAATGAACTCAATACACTATGGTATTTCACATAAGTGGATCAATTAATACTTTTTTATATTTGTCTAACTTAAGAATGAGGATCCCCTAGAAGTCCAACCCCTCGTCCACGTCGTGGGGGACGGGCAACATTATGAAGTAGGGGATAGCCTGTAAGGGTGAAGTACAGTGGGGACCTTGTGCCTCCAGTACCGCTACGGTAACTGTGAAGGCCTTACAGGAACCCTGAAAAGTAATGGCTAATGGAGCTCTGGTGAAGTCCTTAACGGCAACGGAGGCGGAGAAGGATACCTTTGGTACGGCGAAGTTGGCGGAGAAGGCAACTCTCGCTCTTGGGGTAAACAAGGAGGAAAACCACTGCTTTGTGGTGAAGAGGGATCTTCAAAGGCTAAGGGAGAAAACCCAACAGAAAACCGCAAGCTTGGAGGCGCAGGTGGCAGCCCCACCACCAAGATCGGGTGCTGTGGGCTAAAAACTCGCACACCTGTAACGTGTTTTTCGAGGGTATTTTACGCCACTGACATAAGTCAGTAGGAAGCCATTGTATGTTTATTTACGCGGCAACTTGTTAAGCCAAGATATGTTTCATGTAACTTATTATTATTATTATTATTAAGGTATTTTTTGGAGCGTTTTTTATAAGATTATAAGTATACAGATAGGTTTTCGATGTTATAGAAAACACTATCAAGCGAATTATTACGAACAACATTATCGCGGAAAATTATATGATTACGGAATTTAACGGATTTTAGTCAGTTTGGGTGTATTGTGAGAGAGATGAGTCATTGGGAATTCAGCTACAGGTATATTCTTGTAGAGTAGCGTGACGAAAGCCGTGGGCCACTTCCAGCTGGCTGTATCAAGAAAAGGCCTGAACCGGAAATCGACATCGTCGCGCTGAGTAGATTGACCCTTATGTCGGGAGTATCGCGTGGTGTCTCAGCCAATCATAGGAGACCGGGCGACTTGGAGATGGCTCCGGAGAGGGGATGCGAGGAGTGCATATATTGTTTGCGCGCCGAGAAGGGACGACGATTAACATTGAAAAACTTGACGGATGTGGTTTCTCGTTTGGTTGGTTCCGGTGTGATCAGATCATAACTTTATCATTTCTACAACAATCTCCACAACTGACGAAGAAGATGGCGACGTCCAGAAGGCTGTTGGAAGCTCTTTTGAACCTTCAAGTACGAGGGAAATGCCACGGCAATTTCCAGTGGTAAGCGCGAATGACTCAGAACTACATAATCTCTCGCTTCATTGTTTCATATTCAGTATTTCAGTAACTTCTTAGCTTGGGAATAATAGTAAAATCAGTAATTCATCCGACTCCGTTTTCACGTAATTTTCTAGTGGTAAATTCAAATCGTTACGCTCCAATTTAAATTTATTATTATTATTTTTAAAATTGCCACTACTTGTATTTTATATAATAAATTCATTTCTTATACTATGCAATCTTTGCTTTCTGTAGGTAGCATTAGATATAGACCAAATTCCTTCTCCTGATACAATTGTTAGTTGGGTTAATGATCAAATCATACCACGATCTGAGTGTAAAGTTTCTTAAAGGTGTTCTGCCAGAGCTAGGTGTTGTTAAATATAAATTTAGATTTCAACATAGTGTTGAGGTCTTGGCGCCCATTAATGCAACGTATCTTAGTCATAGTAAACATTACATTTATCACCTCAAACGTGGGACTTGTTGTGGTTTTTCCACACTCTCTCCAGTGAACCGTTACACTTGTACGCTCAACGTGGAGCAAAACAAACAGTTACACTTGTCACCCAACAGTGGGGACGCTAGTAAAACCATTACACACCTTAAAACAACTTATTAAAGAAACATCAATGAAGAGAAACCGGACTGATCCTAAGACGACGACTTTTGGCTTGAAAAGGTTGACGAAAATTGGATTATGGATTGCGAGAACTCTGCGGGAAAGCGGAAGACTACGGCAAGCAGTGGCATGTATGAAGAATTACTGTCTGAACATCCTGGGTCTGAGTGAAGTAAGATGGAGAGATTTTGGGGAGCTGGCCACCCATGATGGAGTTACATTTATATACTCTGAAAGGCCCGAAGGTGATGGAGCAAGTTGTGAAGGATAAGGAGGCCAAAAGGAGCCTTATAGAGAGGTATCCAGTGTCGGGAAGGATAATTGTGGCACGTTTTATGTCCAATATTAGGAACATTGTGATGTTTGTTTGCTATGCACCCACGGAGGCAGCGCAGGAATAAACAGGCGTTTTATATACATCTAAATAGTACAATTAAGAAACAGAAGAGGAAGGATATCATTATAGTTGGAGGAGACTTTAATGCAAAAGTGGGCCAGGAAAATGAAGGACTTGAGCATATTATGGGAAGGCATGGTTTAGGAGATCGAAATGAAAATGGACAACTCTTTGTGGACTTCTGTGCCAACCATGATTTGATTATTGGTGGTACTGTATTTCCGCATAAAGATTGCCATAAAGTGACCTGGGTATCACCAGATCATAAGACAGCAAACCAGATAGATCATGTAGCGATTGAAAGGAGATGGAGACGTTCTTTGTTGGATGTGAGAAATAAGAGGTGCGGACATCGGCAGTGATCACCACCTTGTTGTGGCTACCTTCAGAATGAAGATTCAGGCACAGAAAAGGTGAATGGACCAGAAAAGGAACCGATATGATGTGGGAAAGCTAAAGGATGACATAAAGGTGAAGGAGGCCTTTAGGATAGTTAAACAATAGTGTTCTTGCTGGTCTCCAACTTTATCACAAGTTAAATTAAAAAAGAGCTATTTGAAAGGAGGACATCTTTAATTCACAAAGAACAAGGTACACAAAGAAAACATCTGAATGTCAAAGACCAAAGACATCAAAACTCAAAGACCAAATACTTCAAACATCACATCCTCCCACCTAAGCTAACTGAAATGGTATGAAGTTAGCTTACAATATGCACAAAAACAGAAACAATTAACTTACCCAAGCAACTAGAAACACATGGAAATTAAGACATTTTAAACAAGAATCAAATAACAACTGTACACACTGCAGTAAAGCAAACACAAACTTCAAGATCTCAGTCCAAGTAGCTTTTAGGTAACACAACTGTTCTTCCACTTCGTGTCAGAGTTATATTGGCACCATCCTTTTTGGAAGTTGGTGGTGTCTTCACTTTCACTTGTAGCAGTTCCTCAATAGGCATGACACTTTCACTTTTAGCCTCAAGTATGGGGTAGATCCTCTGAATGGGTCGAAGTAGCTCTCCATAGGCCGTTTTCAATTTGACAAGTCGAACTGTGCCCTCTTGATCTGGTAACAAGTCACTCACAGTAGCCAGAGGCCAATCTAACCGTTTATCACTGTCATTCCCAACAAGAACCACGTCACCAATATTAACATTAGGAAACTCTTTACCTTTGCTTCTCTGTACGAGCTGACCAAGGTACTCATTACGGAAACGTCTCCGCAAATCTTCCTTAATTTTGGCACGATACTTCAGTCTTTGTTCCAGATTAGTCGACTCAATCACATCACACTCGGGCATTCCTGCTTGCCTGATGTCTTGAATGAACATTGCTGGAGTAATAGGTGTGGGTTGTAGGCCATCTGAATCCAATTGGTAGGTGAGTGGACGAGAGTTCAGGACACACTCACAATCACACAGCACAGTTTCCATCTCTGGATAAGACAGAGATGATCGACGGAGCACCTTCCTCAGCAACTGTTTAGTTAAGCCAATTATTCTCTCCCACCAACCACCCCACCAGGCAGCTGTAGGAGGATTAAATTTCCAGTCTATTCTTTCCACTGAACAATACTCCAACACTTTGTCCCAATCAATTTTCCAAAATGCATTTTTGGCACCTGTGAAATTAGTCCCATTGTCACTAAAAATTCTAACAGGTGGACCTCTCCGGGCAACAAATCGTCTTAAAGCTTGCAGAAAACTGTCAGTTGATAAGGACAAAACGAGTTCCAAATGCACTGCCCTTACTACACCACAAGTAAAGAGACATACCCAAGCTTTTTGATTGTTCTTGAGATAAATAGGCCCTGCCATATCTACGCCTGTAATTTCAAAAGCTGCTGCTTCTCGTACTCTGTCAACAGGTAAAGGGGGTGCCAGTGCATCCAGCCTTTTGGAGTTTTGCCTCCTACAAACGATGCACTTAGACACAACGGAACGAATAGTCTTTCTCCCACCCATTACCCAATATTTCTCCCTGAGAATTGCAAGAAGGCCTTGGACTCCCACGTGACATTGTTTCTCATGAATATGTCGAATCAGACGTTGTACAACAGGATGACTTTTGGGTAAGATCACAGGAAAACGGAAGTCCATTGAATCAGGGCGATAGGATACTTTAGTCTTCAAGCGTAAAAGCCCACTTAGATTCTCAAAAGGTTGTAAAGCCGAGATGCACTTATCCGCAACACTTGAGAAACACTCACGTTGAACATATTTCCAAATTCTCACTTCAGCTTGCATTATTTCATCCACAGATAGGGAACCTTGTTTCCTGACAAAATGTTGCGACTGAGAAGCTTTGCAATTGTGAATGAACCTATACATCCATGCGTTCATTCGAACCAATTTTTCGAATTGTGAAAAGTACTTGAAATACCAGTTTGAACTAAGATTCTCAGAGACATTAGACATGGAAACCACAGTTTTTCTTCTTTCCTTAGAAATAATTTCTTCATCATAATTTACATCCAGGGACAACAACCAACGATCAGGTGATCCGCGAAGCCATTTTGGACCCTCCCACCAAGAAGACTGTAAGAGCTTGTTCCCTGAACACCCTCTTGAAGGTAAGTCTGCTGGGTTTAAGGTGCCAGGTACAAAACGCCATTCTTCGACTTTTGTCAGTTTTCTTATTTCCATGGTGCGATTCCAAACAAAAGGAGCCCACTGATCTTCTCTTCGTATCCAGGCTAAGGTTGTCGACGAGTCACTCCAGAAAACAGATAGACAACCCTCCGGAAAGCTTTCCCTCACAGAGTGGTGAATTCTAGCACCAATAGTAGCCGCTAGTAACTCAAATCGAGGTATAGTCATCCTTTTTGTAGGTGCCAATCGAACTTTGGCCTGGATCAACTGGACGTTCACACCAAATTCCGTCTCTACTCGAAGAAACACAACAGCGGCATATGCTACCTCACTTGCATCACAGAATGTGTGCAAAGACCATTTGTGAACATTGCTTGATCCTGGTAACCACCTAGGAATCTTGATTTGCAAAATACTAGGCAATTCTTCCAGCCATCGTAAGAACTTTGTTTGGATTTGGCTAGGTACCTCTTCATCCCAGCTCAGTCTAAGTTCCCACAATGTCCTCAGTAAAATTTTCAGAAACATGTAGCTGGACAGGTAAAGCCAATTGGATCAAAGACCTTGTGTGCGAACGACAGGATAATCCGCTTAGTCACCTTAGTAACACAAACATTTAAGCTACCAGGGCTAATACTCAAGGATTCATTTCTTCTGTCCCATATGAGGCCAAGGACACTAGAAAGTTTTGTTTCTGGAGCACAGAAAGGATCAGAAAATTCCCATCCCCTAAGATCAAATTTACATTCACTCATTAGGGCCGTAGCTTCATTGACAAGTCGTTTTAGTTCCATCTCATCATCCACTGAGCTAAGAAGGTTGTCCGCATAAAGGCCATCAAGTAATGTCTGAATTGTAGTTTGTGAGTATTGTGATCCTCCCTCTTCACACCTTGCAAGTGCCGTCAACAAGTGATTGCGTATTACCGCCCCCAAGTAAAAAGGGACTTGGTGCTACTCCAAACACAACCCTTTTGTGTCTAAATATTACAAGATTGCCATCTTTGTCTCGCCACAAAAATCTAAGAAAATCACGATCAGAAGGATTCAGACTTATTTGCAAGAATGCCCTTTTAATGTCGGCAACCACACCAAGTTTTTTCATGCGAAAATTTAACAACAGCGAAGGAATTTGCTCAATCAAATTTGGTCCCTTTTCTAAACAATCATTTAGCGAAGGAGCGTCTTTTTCATGAGCAGAGGTGTCAAATACAGGCCTTACCCTGGTTGTGCTGTTCTCCTTCAGGACATGCCTGTGAGGAAGATAATGACCTCCCTGTTCAAGATCAGACATTGGAACCTTCTCAATCACTCCCTCATCTAGCCATTCCTCGAAAACCTGCTGGTACTCATCATAACACTGGTCACCTTTTAGTTTTTTACAGTGTTGTCAAGTCTATTAAGTGCTAAATTCAGGTTACTTGGGAGAGCGGGGTGCCCATCCAACCATGGCAAGTGAACTTGGTATCTACCTGTATCATCCGTCGCAACAGTCTCCAAAAAGTGTCGCTCAGCTTCAGCTTGTAGCTCTAGCTTAGTCCTTTTTTCTGCTGGATCTGTAATTCCGATGAGATCCAACTTCCACATGTCGGCAATAGATACATCGTTGACTAGCATAGATATCACCATGAGAGCGGAATCAGTTCTTTCAGGTCTTTCAGATACCTTACCTAATACCGTCCATCCAAGACGGGTGTGTACAGCAATGAGTCCAGGGGTAAGATCTTTGACTTTTCCTGTGAACAGCTTGCCTGCTACATCAGCCCCTAGCAACAGCTCAATGGGACCTGGATGCCTACTAGTAGCCCTATCAGATAATGTAATACCTGTGTCTTTCAATTTCTCCAAGGTTTCACCATTGAGGCAAGGCAAATTGTCACAGATGTTGACCTGATCTAAAGCTTCAAGATTGCACTTGTATTGACCATCAAGACTACTTAAATATATTCTGTACCTGGTGTGGAAACAGTTATCACTTCTCTGACCTCCAAAGAGTGAATGAACGATTTGCTCCTCACCAACAGGTTTGTATTTCATCTCTTTGGCAGTGCTTTTCAAAACATAAGATCTCTGCGATCCCGTGTCCACAATTGCTCTCACTTCTCGCTGGTGGCTTTCTCCACGAAGGATGACCTTGAGTGTTGGTAGCACAACGCCTAAATCACATGATAAACTAGCAAGTACTTGATCCGTCTGGGCAGGACTTGACTTATCAGATGCTGAAGCAGACTTGGCATTTACATTCCGTGGCAAATCAGGGCATAACAGAATCACATGTTTCCTGTCACACACTGCACATTTAGGTTTTGATTTGCATTTGGTTGAAATGTGATTTGGTTTCAGACATACAAAACAGCACTTCTTATATTTTATTTTGCTCATTTTTTCATCTATTGACATATCCCTGGCCCTGTAGCAATCCACGCTAACATGACTATTTGACTCGCAAAATATACAAGTAAAATGTGTAGTCTTACTCTCTGGCTTTGTGAGGAGTCCTACAGCGGTGTATGGAGGTTTTTCTATCACAGAATTCCTTGGCTCCTTCTTGTCGTGCGCCCTGACATGTGTAGGCTTAACCTCAAATCCTGATAAAGCAAGAGAAATACGTTCATCATTTTGCACTTCAAGTTTCATAAATGTCATTAAATTTGATAGCCTACATTCTGCCTGAGTCACCTCACTACATGCTTGACTTCTCTGCCATGCCCTTAAAAAGTCCTCGGGCATACAAGATTCTATCAGTGAGCACAAAATAGATGCACATTTTCCACTAGTTACTCTTAATGCTTCCAAAGACCTCATATGGCTCTCCAATTTGTCATATAATTTTCCAAGAGGTAGCCTATTGCTCTTATAATTCTGTAATACTAGGCCAAGTAACTCTCTAATGTACACTTCTATCAGGATATCCTCTCGGCCAAACCTATTCTTCAAAGCTTCTATAGCTAAATGATAGTTCTCTGCAGAAGGTGGATAGCTACTTACAATGTCATTAGCACGTGAACCGGGAATCATTGCCTGCATGAGATACAAAAACTTGTCCTCTGGTGGTATATTTGAGTCTTCATGCACTTTCCTAAACTGGCTCCAGAAAGGAATCCATTCCCGCACATCACCACCATACTTCCGAAACTCGATGACCGGGAGTTTGAATTTCCTAACACTAGTATGCGATATTTCACTTGCGTTACTCGTATCCACTTTTAGTAACCGATTTTCGAGGTCACTGACCTTGACCTTTATAGTTTCAAACTTTAATTTGTACTGGCTCACCTCATTCAAATGGGTCTCTAACTCGCCTTCTGTCGCATCGTTCTCTACCAGACTTTCGAATATTTCTTCGTCCTTTTGGTTTATGGTAAGCATACTGTCTTCAAAGACCCCGAATTGACTACGAACTTGCTGACTGTCCACGTGTTCGGCATCGAAAAGCTTCCCCGATGTTACGTACTGCGTAGTGAACACGCGTCTTAAAACTGCTCTAGACTTTTTAATCTTCTCCATAACTGATAAACTGAAGTAACACACTCAAGAAACATTAAACAAATTACCCCACGTTGGGCGCCAAATGTTCTTGCTGGTCTCCAACTTTATCACAAATTAAATTAAAAAAGAGCTATTTGAAAGGAGGAAATCTTTAATTCACAAAGAACAAGGTACACAAAGAAAACATCTGAATGTCAAAGACCAAAGACATCAAAACTCAAAGACCAAATACTTCAAACATCACAAATAGATTCCAAGCACTTGCTCAGGTGGAGGATGAAACTGTTGAGGAAAATTCGATGAAGATTAGATCTGTCTTTACCAAAGCAAGTGAAAACATCCTGGGTTTCAAAGATAGGTGGAAAAAAGAGTGGATGACTGGACAGACATGGGATATCATCAGAGAAAGGAAACAGATAAAGGAGGAAATGAACACATGTAGGACACAAGCATAAAAGGCAGAATTACAAGCAAAATATGCTGCAAAGGACAAGGAAGTTAAGAGAAGTGCAAGAAGAGATCAAAGAAATTGGATAGATGACCTATCTTAACAGGCAGAAGAGGCAGCCAAGAAGGGAAATCTTAAGGAACTATATACAATCACCTGAGTACTGGCAAGAAAGCAGATGCAGAGAAACCGGCCAGTCAGGAACAAAGATGGTACTGCACTCGAAATCATGTGCAGCCAAGAGAATGTAACGCAACGAGATTCGAACGGAGAGCCTAAGAAAAAAATGTGTATACAGCTATATTTACGCACAGGAAGACAGATTATGTGCAAGGAAGCAATTGGTAGAATTTTAGCCAGAAGAATTATGCTTATTTGGAGAAGAAATGAAAATTTTATTGTATAGAATATTTTAACCAAGGGAGAATCATTAGAACAGAGCTGAGGAAAGTGCATAGTTTTGTAAAGTTAGCAGTGACAAACCAGTTTTGGGTAGCGAGTTGACTTCGCAAGGAGACTCGAAGGTCAGGCACGTGCCGAGTATTCTTAGGAGGGGATGGGGTGTATACGACCAACCTGATAATATGAGAACAGCCAATCAGAATGAAGAAAGATTACGAGGGAATATATATTTATTAAAATTATTATTTTAATATTATAAAGGATTGAAGCATATCAAATTCACCAGGAAGGAAGAAGAAATTTAATTGGCAAAACAGAAATTAAATTAAATGACTGTGGGAGGAGATATGAGCAAATAAGTGAGTTTATAGACTGGTGGGAGGCTAGTTCTGCAAGTTTGAGAGGGAAACTCCACTGAAGAGGCTAGCGATGGACAGGGAACGAGGTCTTATTCTTTGAGTATTCAACGAGGTAACACGTACAGAAATTCACTCAACAAGTAGTATGCAATGCAAACTAAGAAAGTATTAGACTTCAGAAGGAAGAACTGTAATGGGGATATGGAACGACAAGAGTAAATAAATTATTATTGGAAATAAAAGGAATATAAAAGGAATTTAAGGGAATTATCTATAGAGATTTATAAAGCTGAATTTAAGAAAAGTATACGTCGAGATACTCTACAAATATAGTATCACATTATTGGAATTTATACCCGACAATCTACTACGCAGAAGAAGAGAAGTTCGATACACTGCAATATTTTTATTTGAGAAAACATACTACACATTACAAGATGTTTTCCAGATCAGGTCGGAGGGGAAAAGCAACGACTAATAACTGTTCTGAAGGAAGGAATATGTTCTAATTTCAATATGATGGGAGGTTAAACCTACAGTAACAAGCGAAGTCCAGCGATGACCACGACAACTTAATAATGGAATCGAGCTGCATCACCATGAGCAGTTCACTTAAAATCAAATAACAGTCTACTACAATGAAGAGGAAGTCACAGGGAAAGGTGATTTCTCCTCATAAGCAAAATCACTGCCCACACACTAACATCAGGGAACGTCAAGAGAGCAGCCGAGAGGAGATGGATCCAGACGAGAAGCGTAAGCAGAATCTACACACATCAAAAAAAGTTTTGCATCACCTCGGTTCCAAGAGTTCCGGAACCGTTAAATACAAAGGGAATAGAGATCAACACAAACCACATTTCAGCTCGTTTTATTGCTCATGAGACCCACACATTGCATGTTGTACCATCATACAGCTAGACTTTCAGCATTTGTGGTCCAGATTGCAGTACACACCACTACCTCTAATACCCAGTAGCACGTCCTCTTGCATTGATGCATGCCTGTATTCGCCGTGGCATACTATCCACAAGTTCATCAAGACACTGTTGGTCCAAATTGTCCCACTCCTCAACGACAATTCGGCGTAAATCTCTCAGAGTGGTTGGTGGGTCAAGACGTCCATAAACAGCCCTTTTCAACATATCCCAGGCATGTTCGATAGGGTTCATGTCTGGCGAACATGCTGGCCACTGTAGTCGAGCGATGTCGTTATCTTGAAGGAACGCATTCACAAGATGTGCACGATGAGGTCGAGAATTGTCGTCCATGAAGACAAATGCCTCTCCAATATTCTGCCGATATGGTTGCACTATGGGTCGGAGGATGTCATTCAGGTATCGTAAAGCCGTTTCGGAGCCTTCCATGACCACCAGTGGCGTACGTCGGCCCCACATAATGCCACCCCAAAACATCAGGGAACCACCACCTTGCTGCACTCGCTGGACAGTATGTCTAAGACGTTCAGCCTGACCAGGGTGCCTCCAAACACGTCTCCGACGATTGTCTGGTTGAAGGCATATGCGACACTCATCGGTGAAGAGAACGTGATGCCAATTCCGTGGGGTCCATTCAGCATGTTGTTGGGCCCATCTGTACCGCGCTGCATGGTGTCGGGGTTGCAAAG
This sequence comes from Meconema thalassinum, assembly GCA_946902985.2. Classification (NCBI taxonomy): domain Eukaryota; kingdom Metazoa; phylum Arthropoda; class Insecta; order Orthoptera; family Tettigoniidae; genus Meconema; species Meconema thalassinum. The sequence continues at coordinate 550,747,896 of OX336389.2, forward strand.
CTGGACCTCGCCATGGACGTCGGGAGTGAAGTTGCGCATCATGCAGCCTATTGCGCACAGTTTGAGTCGAAACACGACGTCCTGTGGCTGAACGAAACGCATTATTCAACATGGTGGCATTGCTGTCAGGGTTCCTCCGAGCGGCAATCCGTAAGTAGCGGTCATCCACTACAGTAGTAGCCCTTGGGCGGCCTGAGCGAGGCCTGTCATCGACAGTTCCTGTATCTCTGTACCTCCTCCATGTCCGAACAACATCGCTTTGGTTCACTCTGAGACGCCTGGAAACTTCCCTTGTTGAGAGCCATTCTTGACACAAAGTAACAATGCGGACGCGATCGAACTGCGGTATTGACCTTCTAGGCATGGTAGAACTACAGACAACATGAGCAGCGTACCTTCGTCCTGGTGGAATGACTGGAACTGATCGGCTGTCGTACCCCCTCCGTCTAATAGGCCCTGCTCATGCATGGTTTACATCTTTGAGCAGTTTTAGTGACATCTATGAACAGTCAAAGGGACTGTATCTTGGATACAATATACACAGTCAACGTCTATATGCCGGAGATCTGGGAACCGAGGTGATGCAAAACTTTTTTTGATGTGTGTATGTCACCTGACCGTGAAGCGAGAAGAGATGAACGGGAACAAGGTCATTGGCATAGACGGGGGGGGGGGGGGACAGCCTGGCGCACTCAGCTGTAAACCGGTCGAACCACTACCCTCACCTGCAGCCGAGCCAAGCAGAGCAGCCCGTGGAGTATGCGGAAACGAGCGGGGAGGCACGTGCCACATTCCAAACACACGTGGAGAGAATTTCACAGATGCCAACATCTTCAGGTCTGTTACGAGCGATCCAACACTCAAAGTAGAACAGTGATATTTTTAACACCTATGTAGTTAGTACTTGTTATGGGTTATTCCAGTGTTTGACCAACATCTGACTATTTTATTCCTAGTTCATGTTATTATTGTGGTCATAAAATTTTGAAATTTTTCTAGAAGTCTACGTATATTGTTTATAACATATTTTCAACGTTTATTGTTAATATTCTCATTTTAACTAATTTTGCACGCTAGTAAGCTAACGTTTTTAGATCTTTTCATTCATGCAATTTGTAACGGTGAGTGAAGGCGAGTTTCGTTAACGTGGTGTGACAGAAGAAAGTAAGTCGTAGTGAGTTGTGACAGGTGGAGCTTTGTAATTAATGCAATGAGAGATACAGAAGGGATATTGTTATCCGAAGTAAAGCTAATTCGCTAGAGGAACGAAACATGATGTATCCAGAAATGTTAAGTATTGTCAGGAGTATTCAACTATTGCGTTGAAGTCACTTAACTATAAGAGAAAGAAATATTGTAAAACCCAGAATTTTATTTTGACAGTATGAACAGTATGCGTATTTTCAAAGCATAGCCGATGAATGTAAGGAGAGATGTGATGTTACAGATCAATCTTTGTAGTTGAGAATTCATGTAAGACTATAGAAAAGATATTTCATAGCAGATGAAAGCAAGAATGTGAGGGGAAGGTATTTTTATTGAGTAACGAACACGAGCAGACTTAAATTCAGAGTGAGGCTATAAACTGTAACAGAAATGTAATTAAAGTAAAGAAAGGAAGTATGACATAATTTATGTGAGTAAAATGTAAGGAAGTAATACGGAAGTATTTTTGTGTGGAACGAACAAGTAAGAAATAGCACGGAGTTGTATAATCGATAGTATTAATGTTTGCGGAGGTAGTTGCATCCATGAATGGTAATACAGTCGTAATATTTAGTAGGGATACTGAATCTCTTACTTTGTCGAAAGTATTTGAGATGGTCTTAGAAGTTTGTTAATGTGCTAAGGAAAATATATGCGAGAAGTTATTGTTGAAAGAAGTGTAGTAAAGACACGTTAATGTTATTCACTGAGAGTGTGAGATAAAGAGATTACAATGAGAAAATATGGAAGTACAGTATGTCAGTAAAGAGAGTTAGTAAATGTATTTGTGAAGAATCGGAGTGTGAGTAGTGAGGATTTAATGCCACACACACTTAATATGTTAAATAAAGCTAATCTGAAAGTCGTGCATCGTAAGTTCGAAATGTTATTACAGTTATTGAAAACCGGATATGTAATTTAGTGAAAAAATAATGAACTTAATTGTTTGAGACACGTGTTCACATGGACGTAGAAATGTATATTCATGATTAGATGGAAATATTGTGTGAGATACAGAACAGAGGAGTGGAATGAACTTTATGCAGATAAAGCAGGAGGAGAAAATCGTGCGGGTTGCGATGATGTACATATTTAAATACATGTAAATAACCATAATTATTATAAATAATTTATAATTTTTTATACACGTGGTATATAGTTTTGACGCTATAATGCGGTGAGATATAGCGATGTATTGTGCAGGAAAGCGTTTGTGTATTGCTGTAGCATTGGGGTGGATTGTTTTTGAGATTGGGCACAGGGTGTTCAAGAAGGTGTATTTAATTGTTTTTAAATCTTTTTAAGAAAGACAAATACGTAATTATTTCAAGTTTTGATGCAACTTCGAGGATGAACCTATAGAGGATGTCGATAGCTTTACTTACTTGGGCAGTGTGGTGACCAAAGAATGAGCAGCGGCAGAGTATGTCTCCCAACGTATTCAAAAAGCAAACGGCGCCTTTGTGCGGCTCTATCTGGTGTGGAAGAACAGAAAAATATCCATGAAGACCAAACTTCGTATCTTCCGGAGTAATGTCAGGTCCGTTCTGATATATGGGTCTGAGACTTGGAAGGTAACTAAGGAAATCACCTCCAGGATGCAGACCTTTGTCAACCGCTGCTTATGAAAGATCTTGAACATCTACTGGCCAGAAGTAATCTCCAACCAAGAACTTTGGAGACGGACGGGTGAAACGGAGATGGCCATACAAATTAAGCGACGGAAATGGAAATGGATCGGACATACCCTGAGGAAAGGAAATGAAGCCATTGAGAGAGAGGCACTGGATTGGAACCCACAGGGTACGAGAGGGAGAGGGAGACCCAAGCAAACATGGCGCAGATCTGTCCACTTGGAGGCTATAGAGGAGGGAAAGACCTGGAGTGAGGTGAAGAGGTTGTCTGCAAACAGGACCAGATGGAGATGCTTCATTGATGCCCTATCTTCCACGAGGGACAATAGGAACTAAGTCAAGTAAGTCAGTAAGAATGATTAGATTATATCCCACGGTTACAGAGGGCTCTGACTTGCCACAGCTTAAGAATGAGGACACAGCGTAAGAATGAGGAATGGTTTACAACCCGAGATGTTAACAGAGGGCTTAGACTTGACATGTGTGGCGGCCTGAGTGAGTCTGAGTTTTCCTTTAAACCAAGGTGGTCCACATTTCGAACACTTGGTACCCTGAATATACTGGATACCTTGCTTTCCTTCTACAGATCATTGTCGTCCAATCTGGCTACGTACCATCAGATAAATACGGTCCTTTTCAGGACCAAATAAAAAATCACTCGTTGGAACAGATAGATATGCGTCCATAATACATCCACAACAAACAGCATTAAGCAAAAGGAAAATTGTACTAGTTCGAGGTTCGAACCTACTACAATGTGACTTCATTGACGCTACTCGAGCAATTCTTGATTTAGCCACCATAGCTACCAAGAACCATGGTGTATTGCTGGCACGTATAGAATCTATTCGTAGATCATTTAACACTTTTTTATATTTGTCCAACCTAAGCACGAGGATTAGATTATAGCCCACGGTTACAGAGGGCTTTGACTTGACACATCGTAAGAATAAGGAATGGTTTACAACCCGAAACCTAAAATAAGTTTTCCATATTGCGATTTAGTGACTTGTTTTTTTTTTGCTATGTGTATATAATCACATTATACACAATATAGGGTACATACAAAGAAAAACACAGTAACTGCTCTGCAAAAGAGACAGAAACATTCAACGAATAACAAAAGTGATAATGTGACTGAGCACACAAACGTCCTTTACATGTTGGGGCATATCAATACTGTGCATGGCCACCACGAGCTCTTACGGCATGCTTGCAGATGACGAGGCATACTGAGCACCAACTAAACCAACGTGGTTTGGGGCAGGTTATCCCACTCTTGGACAGCAGCTTCAATGAGTTGCTGCTTGTTGGAGGATTGGGATGGTGTGAAATTGCCCTCATGAGTTCTTTCCATGCATGATCAGTACAGTTCATATCTGCAGAATAGGCAGGCCACTTCATTCTCTGTATGCCATGCATTTGAAGGAACTGATAGACCAACCTATCTCGATGGGCACGAGCATTGTCATTCACTAGTGTGAAGCTCTCTCACCCATTGTGGCAGCGAATCTGTAAAGACGGATTCAAGGATGTTGTTTCTGTCATGTTACCGTGGATAGAAATTAGAGGCGTACGTCAGCCAAACATGATTCCACCCCAAAACATGACTGAACCTCCTTGCTTGAGGTCTCCATTGCTTTGCGCCCATACAGCAGGAGCATTCGATTTGGCACGAGTGGGTGAAGGGTTTCACGAGCCCTTCATCCAGGAATGCCACAAACAAGGAGGTTTTCACGTTTTGGGGTGAAATAATGTATGGCCAATGGCAGAGTGGCCTAAAAATTGTTTCTGACCGATACCAATTACTATTGAATAGAGCTGCACATCTTATAAATCTTCTGTCGTGGACCTTCTTGTGCTCAGGCAGCTAGTCCTGTCCAACTCTCTGGTTCATTCCCTGCACATGGGAGGTAAAGCTTGTGGGGCCCTGTGTAAGGCAGGCTAGCAAACTGCTTCATTTGTACTTTCTGGAAACCTGCTAGCAATGTTTTGAGCTAGTCTTGGACTTGTGGGAGAGCTGGACTCCCACTCCCATCGAACAGATCTGACACTCCTTGGAAACAGGCAGTTGGAATTGGTATTCAAGGGGTGAGGGGAGGTTATGGAAGGAATAAAGTAAAACTAGCTGTCAGCAAGTAGGATGTAATTTGGATATTCTGTGGATAAGTGAAGTTCTGATAAAGGGAGGTAGACAGGAGGAAGTGGACGATTACAAGTTGCACCTGTCACGTGTAAAATGAGGTAGTGCTAAGTGCAGAGTAGGGCTGCAAGATTTCAAAATCTCAGGTAGTCGGGTGAGGATTTTGAGTATATATTTCATTTGAAGGTTCAAAGCAGGATGAAGTAGACATATTTAATGAAGCACTGAGTGATGTGGTTGTGGGAGTTAACAATGATGGGGATATCAGTGCTAGGATAGGAAATAGAACTGAGGGGTATGAGAAGGGAATGGGATGAGAAGATAATAGATTAGAAGGGTGAGGACAGGGAACTTACACCAATGCGAAATATTTAATGGATTTCTGTGCTAGCATGGGAGTAGCTATCAAAACCTCATTCATGAGGCATAAAGAGATTCAATGATACACATTGGAGAACAGAGGAACCAGGTTGATGTTCGACATTATCATCGCTGACTTTCAATTGAGGAAATTGAATAGGAATTTTAGGATATTCAGGAGCTTTTTTGATGAAACAGACGTCAAACTAATCTGCTGTGCATTGAGCCTCTTCAGACTTCCAAGTGCAGAAAGTGAGGTCCATTTACAGATGTCTTACGGTTGAAAATACCTAGGATAAGGAACGTAGGCAGAAACACTATCCAACAAAAATAAGAAAAAAGTCAAGCTCGTCGAAGAGAAAAGGAAATTAATGAAACTTCACTTGTTGAGAGAGCATGTGATTTGTTTACGAGATAAAAAAAAAATCAAGTGAATTTGGCGGTTCGACCACACTTGCTGGCCCATGGCAGCAGCTCCTCCTCTGACCTGGGTAATCCACCCGCCACGCGGCCTCTGCGAGGTTCCTTCATTGAGAAGGGATTTCACTGTGTATAAGAGGGAGAATCAAATGAAAACCACAATTAATTTTTTCCACTATTTTACTGCAGGGATAATGTTTGGTTGTACAATATTTTTCTACATAGTCCCCTCCAAGTTCAATGCACTTAAGCTATCGGATAGCTAGTGCTTTGATACCTCGCGAGAAAAATTCTTTTAGTGACTGTAGCCACTCGTGCACCGCCGCTAGGACATCTGCCCTCCAAGGTTCTCTTTTAGTGTACCAAAGATGTGCAAATCAGATGGTGCCAAATCTGGCGAGTATGTCGGCTGTAAGATGCACTTGAAGCGTAGCTTGTCGATGGTTTTCATGGTTTCATGAGCAGAATGAGGATGGGCATTATCATGTTGAAGTAAAGCACCTGTACTCACAATCCCCTTCAATTGGTGCATATTGCTGGCATCAAATGGTTCTTGAGAAGGTGGATGTAGGTGGCACTAGTCACTGTTGTACACCGGGGGTATGTAGTGTTTCAGGATAAGACCTTTCTTATCCCAGAATGAAGTCGACACTACTTTCCTTGATGGGAATACTAGTTGCCATTTCTGGTCCGTATTGACGTATATGAACAGTTTATTCAGTTGAAACTTCCCGTCAGATCAATACAAAAATATTTGCGCTATTATTGCGCTATTTGGTACATGTTTCGAACCTTGTATACCGGTCCTTCATCAGCCCTTCACAACAACAAATGGCCACACATCAAATCAACACTGAACAATCCAAAAATGCATGCACACTAATAATACATATTAAAACCATTGCATTAAAATTCTGTACGAAACATATTAAAAACACATGTTAAAAATTCTAAGAGTCCACTTCACTTGTTCATAAGCACATGTCTTTCTGGTAGGAATCTTGTCCTATTCTGTTGTCTGCTTCCTGTCTGACAAGAGGCAGAACAGGACAAGTCTCCTATCAAAAGGGAGTACTAAAAGTCTTCGCATTTGGACCATTCAAATAGGATTATTATTCTAGTTCCCCACATGACAGGAAGCAGACAACAGAATAGGACAAGATTCCTACCAGAAAGACATGTGCTTATGAACAAGTGAAGTGGACTCTTAGAATTTTTAACATGTGTTTTTAATATGTTTCGTACAGAATTTTAATGCAATGGTTTTAATATGTATTATTAGTGTGCATGCATTTTTGGATTGTTCAGTGTTGATTTGATGTGTGGCCATTTGTTGTTGTGAAGGGCTGATGAAGGACCGGTATACAAGGTTCGAAACATGTACCAAATAGCGCAATAATAGCGCAAATATTTTTGTATTGATCTGACGGGAAGTTTCAACTGAATAAACTACTTTCCTTGCAGAGGGCTGGCTGCAAAACGTCTTTGGTTTCGGTGAAGGCTAATGTCACCATTCTTTGCTTGCACGTTTAGTCTCTGGTCCCAACTTTGATCCCAGTTGCCAATGAGAGCTAGAAAATCCTCGCCCACCTTTTCACAATGCCTCAGCAGCTCTTGACATGGGTAAACTGTACGGTTTTTCAGTTCCTGCTCAGCTGTCGAGGAATTGCCTAGTGGACTCTTTTCTGTAGGGGAGTTCATCTTTCTGTGTGTGTTGTACTGAACCGAAGCTCATATTCAGCAATGAAGCCATTTCAGCCAGGATTATGCCAGTTTTCCTGATAAGTAGATTTGCTGCAGCTATGGGCTCCTCTGTCACTACTCTGTGAGCCTGGCCTGGGCGGGGATCATTAGTCAATAAAATCGTACCTTCTGCGAATTTCTTGCACAATTGTAGACTTGCTGGTGTTGCAGACAGGCATCCCCATACTTTGTGTGCATTCTCCGATGAATATCAACTGGTTTCACACCTTCGCTCCATAAAAATCAAATAACTCCATGCTGTTCCTGCATAAATGTAACTGCGTAGTGGTGCCGCCATCTTGAATCAGCTGTTGCTCACCTCCAACCGCACCTACTGACACTGTTGTACTACCAGCTTAGAAAGATGTCAAGGACTGTGTCTACAATTCCCAAACGCCTAGAAAGGCAAAGATTTTTAATGGCTTTTTTTTGCGGTTTTCATTCGATTCTCTTAATACTATAGTCAATTACCTCAAATAAGGACAGAGAAGTGCACTTCGTCTCCCATGTTTCACAAGTGGGTGTATCGAGCCATTTGGACTTGGAGCATACGAAACTATACTATGTAGCCAGTTACATCATCGAGCAAGCAAGCTGGGTGGGCTATAATGCCTAATGTGTTGAACACTGACCTGTATGCCATCTCTCCACAATCACTTATTGCTGGTACACTTGTTACTGTTTCGCTCCACGTTGAGCGCACAATTGTAACGGTTTTCCTGGTGGCCCCACTGTTGGGTGACAAATGTAATAGTTTTACTGGGAAGAGTGTGGAAAAACCACCACAAGTCCCACGTTTGAGCTAATTGTAATGTTTACTCTGACTAAGATACGTTGAATTAATGGGCGCCAAGACTTCAACACTAAGTTGAAATCTAAATTTATATTTATCAACGCCTAGCTCAGGCAGAACACCTTTAAAAATCTTCACACTCAGACCGTGGCATGATTTGATCATTAACCCAACTAACAATTGTATCAGGAGAAGGAATTTGGTCTATATCTAATGCTACCTACTGAAAGCAAAGATTTCATAGTATAGAAATGAATTTATTATATAAAAAACAAGTAGTGGCAATTTTAATAATAATAATAATAATTTAAAAATGGAGCGTGACTATTTGAATTTTACCACATGACAATTACGTAAAAGCGGAGTCGGATGAATTACTGAATTTACTATTATTCCCAAACCACATCCGGGCGACTGGAGTGGGACATTGATGATGATGATGATGATGATGACTATTATTCCCAAGCTAAAAGTTACTCAAATTCTGATTATGAAACAATGAAAAGAGAGATTATGTAGTTCTGAGTCATTCGCGCTTACCATTGGAAATAGCCGTAGCATTTCCCTCGTACGTGATGGTTCAAGAGAGCTTCCATCAGCCTTCTGGACGTCGCCATCTTCTTCGTCACTTGTGGAGATTGTTGTTGAAATGTTAAAGTTATGGTCCGATCACACCGGAACGAACGAACCAACCAACCAAACGAGCGACCACTTAGGTCAAGTTATACAATGTTAATAGCCCCTTCTTCTCGGCGCGCGAACACTTTATGCACTCGCCGAATCCCCTCTCCAGTGCCGTCGCCCAGTGGTCCGGACTCCCCTGATTGGCTGAGCCATCACCCTGACTCCCGACATAAGGGTCATTTTACTCGGCGTGACGAAGTAGATTTGCCACTCCAGTCCAATTCGCCTTTTCTTGATACAGCCAGCTGGAAGTGCTCCTCGGTTTCGTCATCGCTTCTCGACAAGAATATTCCTATTGGAAATATCTGTTCCCGTAGGAAACAGGATGTAAAATTGTCCGATTGAGCTATGTACATTAACAAATTCACAAAGAAATTTGATACAATGCTCCGGTTAGCTCAAAACAGTTGCCAGCGTTTCGCCCCAGTGTACCAATGGGCTCTTCAGTTGGTTATGGTACACCTCACCAAGACGCGTGGCTAGTACATACTGTGAATTCTTTGTGAATTTGTTAAAGAATATTCCTGTATCTGAATTCCCAATGACTCATCTCTCTCACAATAAACCCTGACTGACTAAAATCCGTAAAATTCCGTAATCATATAATTTTCCGTGATAATGTTGTTCGTAATAATTCGCTTGATAGAGTTTTCTATAAAATCGAAAACCTCTCTGTATACTTATAATCTAAAAAAAAACGCTCCAAAAAATACATTAATAATAATAATAAGTTAAATGAAAATAATCTTGGCTGAACAAGTTGCCGCGTAAATAAACATTGAATGGCTTCCTACTGACTTATGTCAGTGGCGTAAAATACCCTCGAAAAACACGTTACAAACTGTTCTTCACAGCCTCCGAGTTTGGATTCATTCAGGCCATTTTCTCTGGAGGATGCAATTTTCACAAAAAAGTAGTGTAGGCCCTACATGTATAACATGAGGGCTACACATTGGTTATGTAGTAAAGTATATTTGTTAGAACATATATTAGAGAGAAAGAGAATTCCCACCCCAGCAATTTTGTTTAATTTTGAGTAACACATTTTGTACAGTGTTTAGTTTCAAGTTTCAGACTAATCACAAAATTTAATTTTTAATTTAGAAATTATGCGTAATAAATCTTGCCGACATTTATTCTTCTTTCTGTAAAGATTTAGGTGTGAGAATTCTCTACAAAGATTTTCATTGGTCTTTCCTTAATTTGGCACTTCCAACATTAAACTTCATGTTTGCAGCTATTATGTATGTAATTAAATACAGTAGTTCATATTTCAGATGGCAGTAGGAGGTACCTATGTAAATTGCTTACTATCTTGCTTGCTATTTTCAGATGTTCGAAAATCAAGACTGAAGACTACGGATGAAGAAGTTTTACACCTTCAGCATTTGTCTCTATTAGACAGGAGGCCTGCCTTAGAAGAATCATCAGACATCTCTTCTAATCCGTATCATATGACGACCAGAACAAGAATTCGGCCGTCGTCTGGACATGTAACTTATATGGTTAGATTTTGATGAAGATAATTTTTGTGATCTTTAATTTAATTCCAATCTTGGTTGCATGTTCTGTCTTATGTACCATAGCTATATGCATACAGAATTTCTATGTTTATAATCGCACCATCAATGATACACATAGTTAGAATAAATAGGTCAAAATCTATAATTTACATTTGTGCATTGTCTTAGTTGGTGATTAATTTTTTTTTTTTAAATTTTAAGTTTGTTACAAGTACGACTAAAGGTCCCTTTAGTTGAAATTAACTGCCACTACTGTACATCATTTTTAGTCACGATTTAACTTAATTAGTCTATGATATTCAAAACTGTTTTACCTTCTTAATTAATATGAAATACAACTTATTGCGCTACAACTAAAATTACTCATGCATAATATAGGTATTATTTACACAGATAATTGGAGCGAATACCGTATCTCGCACTTTTTGACCGAAAATACGTGTGAAATTTTTCGGTGTGAGATATACGCGGGGAATGTCCGTATTCCCGAAAAAACACAAAATTTTCATTATTGAAACAAGGCAACTGGTATACGGTACTCACCCTATTCATTGTTACTGCCATCATTGCTACCAATCTCCGAGGTACTCTCGCGTGCATCATTCTGGTAATCATCCCATATGGCTTCATCCTGACTTCCGTCCAATGCATTTACGATGCCAGTCTTCAAGAAGCTCTTCACAACAATGTCCGGCGACACCATAACCCAATCACACACGAGTTCAACTGACGGCCTCTTTATTTTGCCTGCTGGCGTCGGGTCGTGCCCCCTCCCGCCTTCCATTCGGCGTACAATTTATGCATGTTGTCCTTGAAGGGTTTATTGACGGAAACATCTAAGGGCTGAAGACAATGTGTGAGTCCACCAGGAATTACAACAAGATCCGTTTTCATTTCTTGAAGAAGTTTCTTCGTGTCCTGTCCCACACTAGCATTGCCGGGCGTCGAAGCAATGCCCCTGGCCGTGCTACCCACACTGTACGGACCCAGTCCTGGACAAGAGCTGTATCCATCCATCCTATCTCTTGCACACGAACATGAATGCCTTTGGGAAACTTCGCTTTAGGCATTGTTTTTCTTTAAAAAATAACATATGGTGGCAATTTTCTTCCATCCGCGGTTACTGCTAGCATGACTGTGCAGCGCTGTTTCTCATACCCAGTTGTACGTACAAGGACGCTAAATTCTCCCTTCTTGTTTATGGTAGTGTTGGATGGCATGTCGAAGTTGATCGGAGTCTGATCTGCGTTGCCGATTTGAGATAGCAGATAATTGTTTCTCTTCCGCATTGCTATCGCATGGCGATGAAACTCGATAACTTTGTCATTAAAATCACTCGGCATTCTCTGACAGAGAGATGTTTGCCTTTGCAGACACAAGCCCTTACTTTTCATGAATCTACCGATCCAACCCCGGCACGCTTTTAGATCCGAACAGCTGATACCGCGTTTATTCGCTAGTTCGCGCGCTTTGAAATATAGCATCTCGTGCGAGATACTATAGCCATCATTTCGCAACCCCGTGACGTAATTAAGCAACTCTTCTTCCAGCTCAGGAAGCTTACCAGTTTTTGGCCCTCTAAATGCTTTACGTGTTCGGTTGGTGGTTTCTAGCGCAGCTTTCTGTTTACGCCAGTAGCGAACATTAAACTCAGTCACACTGAATTCTCGTCCAGCAGCTCTATTACCATGTTCTTCTGTGTAGTTTATCACTTTGAGTTTAAACCCAGCCGTAAAACTTCCACGTTTCTCCATAACTTTGACGTACACAAGGAAACAAGCACACTTAATTGAAAAACAACAGTGGAACGTGGAGTCAGAGTATCGGTACTGATGTCTACAAGGCAACTGACAGACGACAATAAAGGAAACCTCTGCCACCAAAACGAACAATAATATTGCGTATTGATGACTGTTGTGGCGCGCTAATCGCTAATCCGAACTTGTATAAGGCAGCGCGGTGCCTCGATCCCTAATCGGCTCGCATCGGACAAGTTCGGATCAACTTGTTGTTGCTCGCTCGTCCTGTTAGTATCGCTTCGGGTAAGTTCCTGGACGATGACAACTGTTGTGGCGTGCTAAATTGAACGTGTTTCTACCTCAAGGTTATTACGTTCATTTATATGACGGCGTCAAAAATGAATGCGAGATATATGCGAGTACTTTTTTTCCCCTGAAATTTCAACTAAAAAAATGCGGTGCGAGATATACGAGAGCAAATACGGTATGTGATTTCTGAGCCTTGAAAATCCTCTGCTGTACTTTGTCGAATATTTACTTTCTCAATGCATTTAAAACAAATGACTAGTTAAATTTCACTGTGCGATACGGAGGGATTTGGAGACTTGTAACTGTGAACATATTGTTCCAATCGTGCAGAAGACTCGCTTGAACAAAGGATTTAGTCAGGTGAGGAGATGTTTAAGTTTTCAGAATTCTCAACCGTAAGCAAGAAGTTGAGTAAGATTGTCCTTCTCTAAGCTTCAACCAGCCAATAGTTTTATAAAATAGTGTAACATGGCATAGTTTACGAATGATGAAAACTAACCATATACCATTATTTTTTTGTTTCCGAATTTTCAAATTCAAAAATAGGGGAGGGTATAATGGGTGAAAATTTCCCGTAATATAGGTTAGGATCGCATAGTATAAAGGCACGAAATGGAACACCTGCCGTCCTAAAATCAACACAGAAAATAGCTATTTGAAGGGCTTCTTTATGGAGACGTCAAACACCTGCAGAATTGAAGGAAGGCCTCCTGGGATGATTACTGGATAGGTCTACGTCATGTTCATCTGCTTTTGCACGGCATCCACTAAGTGGCCGCGGAAGCTGTCCAATACCAGTATAAACTTATTCAGCTCGACTCCTGGTCGATGTTCCCACACTCTCTTCAACCAGTCCTTCGTTAATTTGGCCTCCATTCATCCTTTCTCTTGGACTGGGACATGTATGCCCCGTGGGAAATATTCTTTTGGCAGCGCAGAATTTTCCTTCTAGATATGGAATATGGCGGAAGCTTCTGCAGTCTACGGTCACAGCGCATCGTAATTTTTCATTTTCAGTAGTTTTAACTGGAACGCTTGATATACCAGTTGCATTGATTGTAATATTTGACGGCAGATCAAGGAACGGTGGCGTCTGATTTAGTTACCAGAGAGACTGTTGGTCTTTCCGCAGTCTTATGACAAAGTGGTGAAATTCTATCACTTTATCGGTATAATCCGATGGAAGCTGCTGGCACAGTGATCTTTTAGTCCATTCCTACGCATTAAGAGCTCTGCCCAACCTCTACTAGCTTTAATATCACCCCCTGCAATACAGAGACTTTGTGCAATTTCCAAGCTTTAAACTGCATGATTACGTGATTTACAGCGTTGCCATTGTCTCTTGTTTCCCAAGCCCACTCCAGAATTTTCTGTCCACATTTTCATATTTTCCTTTTTTCACACCGCAGGAGGATTTAGAAGTTTCCTTTGTTCCCAATAATTTGTCCTTCTGGTTACACCAATAACAAATCGTACATGGCTGCTCTTTCATATTGCCGACTCGTCACTCTCACTCCATTTTTTGCAGCAAGTTCTAGCACTTTCAACCTAAGGGATGCCGTAAAACTTGTTCTCTTGCTCATTTTCAGCCCTGCTTGTGTACTGAACGCTTCCTAATTACACACAACACATGGCTGTGCGGGACATGACAAGGGGAACTCATAAGCAGGAGGGCATTGAGAAACCTAGGGTAGGGGCAGTGAGTAGCCAAGGACAATGCTCAAGTGGTGGGTTTTACCTTTAACTGGAATGTCTGGTCACTTCATAGATTTTTTTCCAGTTATTTCTCCCTCCTAGTTCCTTTTTTTTCTTTTTCTTTCCTTCTTTCTTTTACAATTATTTATTTTTTCCCCCAATAATAGTCTAAAATAAGGGGGAGGGGGGAGGGTGTTATGGGTGAATAAATATGGTACATGTATCTGCGCTTGCTGCAACATCATGTTATATTTATCTAAAATGTCTCTGTACATTATCCTACTAGAGTAGGAAATATCACACTTTGTATCGGGATTGTAGCTGATCCCGGGGTATAAAAACTCGTGCTACCTTTTGTAACCCCAACACTTCGGATGAGTGGAGTAGGGCCCCAATCTCGGAGGTCCTTAAAGAGGAAAACAGGCTGCCTAGGGATTGTCACTAACTAAAAGAGATGTTAATATTCACACACGCATATATTCCATTTGAAACAGTACAAAGAAATAGTACATTATGCAACGAGCCTATCTTCATCATCTTGCACAGTTTCCAGCCACTGGCCGGGTCTGTTTGGAACACAAGCCTCTCCAACGACTTCTGTCTTTCCACCATCTCTCAGCCTCCACCCTTGTCCAGTCTTCTCCTCTCTTCTTCACGCTTTCTTCCACCCCCTTCAGCCACCTGTCTCTCGGTCTTCCTCTTGGTCTCTTTCCTTTCCACTTCGTCTCGTATATCCTGGGTATCCTCTTCTCCTCCATTCGTTTTACATGTCCATACCATCTAAGTCTAGATTTCTCTATACCATCCTGTAATGGTTCCTCCTTCATTAATTCTCTGGTCCTCTCATTTCTTATTCTGTCCATCTTTGTAGCTCCAATACTGCTTCTCAAGAACCTCATCTCACTGGCCTGTATTTTGCTCTTCTCCCTTCCTTTCATAACCCAGGTCTCCGAGGCATACGTCAGGATAGGGACATAGCACGTCCGATATGATCTTTTTGCTGTTCTGAGGGACATCCTTGCTCCATAACATGCTTCTCACACTCCTCCGGAATGCTTCTGCCTGTCTCCCCCGCTCATTTATTTCTCTTATCGTTTCTTCCATTATCTTGTATCAGGCTTCCCAGATACTTGAAACTCTCCACTTTCCTCAGCTGTTCCCCACCAATTGTTATTCCCGTTGTGGTTCTTTCCTTCTTCCTTGTTGTGATCACCATCTCACTCTTATTTATGCTAAATTTCATCCCATATCCTTGTATTATTCCTTCCCACACGTCCAACTGTTCCTGTACCTTCTCCTCCTTGTTTCCCCAAATCATCAAATCATCTGCAAATACCATTGCTTTCATCTTTCCTTCCCCAATTACTTGTGCCACTCGGGTCATTATGTCATCCATCACCACAATGAAAAGTAACGGTGACAGTGCACTTCCTTGTTTCAGGTCGTTTCTCTGTTCCAACCAGTCCGATCTCTCTCCTCCCACTTTCACACAGCTCACACTTCCCTTGTACATCTCCTTTATCCTCGTTATAGTCCATTTTTCTACTTCTCTTTCCTCCAGGGACTTCCATACTTAGTTTCTGCATACACTGTCATATGCTTTCTCAATGTCCAGGAAGGCCATCAGTAGATCTGTTCCATACTCGTAGTTCTGTTCTTGTGATTGCCTTACAGCAAAAATCAAATCCACTGTGGACCTTCCTGCTCTGAAGCCATGTTGTTCTTCCCTCATCCCTCCTTCTATCCTTGTCCTAATTCTCCTTTCCAAAACTTTCTCAAACATCTTTGCACAATGACTCATCAGTGTTATTCCCCGATAGTTTCTGCATATTGTTCTACTACCTTTCTTGAAGATCGGGACAATTATTCCCTTTTTCCAGTCCTCTGGGGTCTTCCTTTCCTTCCATGCTGTCTTCATCACTCGGTACAACCATTGTATCCCCAACTCTCCTGCTGCTCTCACCATCTCCACACTCAACTCATCCACACCCGGTACACCCGGTGCCTTCCCTCCTTTAATCTTCCTCATTGCATCTTCCACTTCTTTCCATGTTAAGTCCTTTTCTGTTTGCAGTCCATCTTCCTCTTTCCCGATTTCTTCCTCCTCGCCGTGGTTTCCATTTGGGTTCAGAAGTTCTTCAAAATATTCTTTCCACATTTTCTTCAGTTCTTCCCTATTTTCTATCTCTTGTCCCCTTTTGTTCACCATTCTAGCCTAATCCGTAGGATCCTTCCGCCTCTTTATTTTTACCATTCCATACAGGACCTTTTTTGTACCTTCACTATCCTCCTTCATCAGCTTTGTCCACTCTTCCATCCACTTTCTTCTCTCCTCAGGCACTACTCTCTTTGCCTCCTTCTTTCTTTCCTGGTACTCTTCTCTTGTCTCTACCGTCCTATTTTGATACCACCTCCTAAAGGCTCTATTCTTTTCCCTTACTACATCTTTTGTCTTCTCATTCCACCATGGTGTTTCCTTCCACCTCTTCTTACTACTTGTCCTCCCACATACTGCTTCTGCTGCACCTACTAGTGTCTTCTTAAATCTAGCCCATTCCTCTTCCACCCCTCTTTCTTCATCTGTTGGAATTCCTTCCTTTACCATTTTGAGGTACTCCACCCTTCTATCTCCTTCTTTCAGTTTCCATATCCTTATAAGTCTTTCTTGGTTCTCAGTCCCTCTCTTCTCCTTAGTCCCTCTCAGGTTCATTACCAGCAATCGATGGTCGCTATCCAGGTTCTCCGATGGTATAACCTTGATGTCCGTGATGTTCTTATTTAATTCTTTCTCATACAGTATATATAGTATATAGCCTATAATGGCAATAATTAAGACACGAGTATGTTTATAAAACAAGCATTTGCGAGTGCCTTAATTACCATCATAGGAGAGTTGCATACGACTGTTTATGTTAGACGATAATTATTATAACTATTTATGTTCGAACATAAATATTCATAAATATCTGTCGAGATTTCGCCAGTTTTATGTACTGAACAGAGCGCATGGGACGCAGACAATGCCTTGTATTTGCACATGGCCTCCTCGATTACCCTACTATGACACTAGGCCATGCAGTGAAATTTAAATTAGAAGGCCTTGGAACTCGGCGCAGGTGCGTTGCTATCTTTATCTAATTGGTCAACAACTGTTTCTTGAGCTCTGATTGGTGGGAGAAACTGTTTCATAATGAAAAATAGTGTTATAATGAGCCTCATTATAGTACAGTTTTCTGACACATAATAGTCAGGGTCGAACATAAAGAACCTTAACCTACGTCGTGCCCATTTACATTTAATTTTTACTTTAATTTGGTATTTAGTTTTCTTGCTTTACATATTGGTACGTTGCCTTGAACAGTACCGTAACTACGAAGACTCGACGCTTGAAATGAACACTACTTAAGCAAGGCGCAAAATTTAACCTAACCTGAAAAGGAAAACTTCATTCACACGGCCAGCACACTCGCTCACACTGAACTAATATTGATCAAACAGAAATTAAGAAATTAAAAAAAAACAACAAGTAGGAAACTACCTCACGCCAAAAATTGGCGGCTAAAATGACTAGAAACAAACCAAAATTAACCAAGCAACCCCCATCAACAAATCTTACCTTTAAGACAAAACAAAAATTAATTTCCAGACAACCCCGTTCAATAACTTTTACTTCATCGAGAACCAATATTAAATTATCTTACTTAAATTAATATGAAAGACAACTGGTGTTCTATGAGTGCGCACGTGGTCGGAACAAACAAAGACTACCTTCTTTAATTTACGAAAACAACTTCACAATTTAAATTGCAACTGATTACTACTTAAAATCCAAGATCAGCTGACCACAAACATTTAATATAACTTAACCTTCAAACAACGTACCTGTTCATGACCATGAGGGCACACCTCATAATTCTTACCTTATTATGAAATTACAACATTGATAAAATAAAATAAAACAAATAAAATCAGTCCGAAGTTTTCTTCTTTTCTCACATTGTCCTTTTCTGTTTGTAACCCAGAAGGTGTCTGAGCCTCCCCATTTTCAATGCACACGCTAGGCTTTCGTGTCTCCGAGATTTTAAACACGTTGTTCTCAATTTGAAGAATAAGAGTCGAATGAATAGCAGGCCCTCGAACAAGCCGCTCGTGTTTGCGCCTGCTAAAGTCCAATGAGGCGCGCCACCATAGTCTTGTAAAGCGATAATTTTGCCATCAGCAAAGTCACAATGTTTTGTACTTACGTTGGTGTCTTGGCACTCAAAGAAATGCTTCAAGAACACTGGCACGGAGATATAGCTGAAATAGCAGTTTTGACGGAACTTTCCGTTTTAGTTAGTGCGTGGCAAGGTCGACACGTGTGCTACAGGGTGCCACACACATTCATGCACCACATGATTTCACAATATTGCGAAATTGGGTAATTCACACATTTTAGTTTCTAAATGTTTATTTTGGGGAAAAAAAAGGAAGTTCATATTTTATTTTCAGGATGAAGAATATCCTTAATATGCCGTGGTGGTTTGTACCATCGGTACAGGGGTCTTCCTCACTTCACAAGGAAAATACGGTAAATTTCGATGAAACGGATGAAGAATACCAGTCACTTTTCTGATTACACGATTGGCATGGTTGGACCAACATGTAGATTCCTAAGTTTTCAACACATTCTAAATATTGAACCACTAATCCATTTGCCACTATTGGAGGAATGACACTGTTAAGATATTATAACAGTTTTCAGTAGGTACTGTACCCGAAATTCACATGGCCACCACCTATTACCCGAAGGATGGGATGGATCGCAAGGACTGCTGATACCCAGCTAGATAGATGAATAAATCCCGCTAGTTGGTTAACTAGGAACCTTTCGGTGCATCATATTTAAAACACGATAGTACTACTACCTAGCTACATACAAAAACTCTTACTATATAGTATGGTAGGACAAGACTCCCGAAATCTGGAGGGTGAACAGTTTAAAAATAATGTGGGCACCTGCATCTAACTAGTAGTACCACCGCACTTAATTGTTAAATGAAGAGATCGTGAAATTCTATAAAAAGGGAACAGGCAGACTAAAAAGTGCCTGTCTAGATTTATTCACTAAAAATCAACATTAACAATCACTAAAATCACATGCTAAAATAGCATTCCCTGCTTAAGTGAATATAATACCCTCTCCTGTAATAATTAAACAAATTGTGAATTTCGTCACTACTTAGGACATCACCCTGTCCTACTTCAAAAAGAAAATAACATTCTTGTAGTTAGACATTAAGTCTAAAAATATTTAAAAATATAGATCACTTACTGATCATACTGTATTTCTGAGATTCGATTTATCTCCTGAATAAATACTACCATTCACATTCTAATGATCCTACATGATACATAACTTCTTATTAGATCACATTCCTAAATATAAAGTAGTTTAGTAGAATTATTAAAATTATTAACATTGTTGCTATTTATAATATTTACAATATTTATTCATTTATATCACGTCCTGCATGATATTTCCGTCTACTCCTTCCTAGATCTTTCTATATCTTCTCATCATCATCATCATCATTTCCCCTTATCCAGCTCCTGCCGGGTCGGGGTATTTATGGCACTTCTCCACTTTCCTCTTTCCTTCCACCATTCTTCTTCCACGATCTTGTCCCAGTCCAGATTTCTTTTTCTCACGCTGTTCTTCACTGAATCAATCCACCTTGTTCTAGGTCTTCCCCTTGCTCTCTTACCCTTGCACTTTGCCTCCAGCATCTGTCTTGGTATTCTATTTTCCTCCATCCTCTTTACACGTCCAAACCACCTTAGTTTATTCTTCTCAATTCTCTCATTTAGTTTTCCCATCCCAACTTCCTTCCTAACATCTTCATTCCTCACTCTGTCTTTCCTTGTCTTACCTATCATACTTCTTAGGAATTTCATTTCACTGGCTTGGATTCTACTCTCTTGCCTGCTCGTCAGGGTCCAAGTCTCAGCTGCATACGTTAATATGGGTACATAGTACATTTTATACATTACCTCCTTGCTTTTCCTTGGTACTTCCTTATACCAAACAAGTTTTCTTACACTTTGATAGAATGCATTGCTCTGCTGTACCCTCCTGCCAATCTCCATGTC
The DNA here is from genome assembly GCA_946902985.2 of Meconema thalassinum. Classification (NCBI taxonomy): domain Eukaryota; kingdom Metazoa; phylum Arthropoda; class Insecta; order Orthoptera; family Tettigoniidae; genus Meconema; species Meconema thalassinum. The sequence continues at coordinate 550,768,277 of OX336389.2, forward strand.
CAACCTACCAGTTTGCATCAATTCACTTCCTAGGTATTTGAACGTGTCCACAATTTCCAAACTCTGACTTCCAATTTTCACAATGCCCTTTCCTTGTCTTTCCCCTCTTGTCATCACCATGGTCTTGCTTTTCTCTATACTGATTTTCAGGCCATACTTCTGAATATTTTCGTTCAGTGCATCTAGTTGTTTTTGCACTTCTTCGGTGTTCCTTCCCCAGACCACAATATCGTCTGCAAATAATAGTAACTTCATTTCTTTATGTCCATATGCTTCCTTTGTTTCCTTTACAATTTCATCCATTACCATTATGAATAAAAGAGGTGACAGCACACTCCCCTGTCTTAGTCCAGTCTTGTTCCTAAACCAATCTGTCTTTCCAACAGGGGTCAGAACCCTGCTAACACAGTTGTTGTACATTGCTTGCACCATTTCCAACATTTCTCTTCCCAGTCTCTTCTTAACCATGGTTTCCCATACCTTCTCTCTGGGGACACTATCATATGCCTTTTCTAGATCTATGAAAGTCATGATCAAATCCTCTCCATATTCCCAGTTCTTTTCCATCACCTGCCTCAAGCTAAAGATTGGGTCCACTGTGGATCTTCCACTCCTGAAGCCATACTGTTCCTCTTGCAACTCTCCTTCCACCTTTCTTCTCATTCTTCTTTCTAATATCCTTTCCAGTATTTATACTATCTGTGATATGAGGGTGATCCCTCTATAGTTATCACACACTTCCTTGTCCCCTATATCTTCTATTTCTCCAAAACTTCTGGTTATAAGATTCAAAACTATCCTGTCTGTATTGGTTAATACGTCACGTCCATGTGAACATTTGCAACCACAGTTAAGGTAATTGCTGTTCAAATTGATATAGTAATTAATAAAAACAATAACAGATGAGCAGTATATCAGACTATCTTCGAGGTTCGTAGTACTCATTATAACCTTGCATATATCGCATTACAGAGTTGTTCCACTGACAACAAAGCTGATGGATTGGAATCCGGGCTAGCCATAGGAAACAACAACATTAACATTTCACTCATTACATTATACATATCGCTTATACTCGTAGACATTTCAAAAAATATATTGCTGTGTTGAACAAGTTCCTACAATTTGCGTCTTACCACCTGCGCGTACGTCTTCTGACAACATTCTGCTCCTCACAACTATGCATGGAATTCCAACAATAATAATAATATAAGGTGCGTTCAAAAAGTAACGAGCCGGCGGCATAATTACTGAAATCAGTACCTTTATGTTAGAAGTATTGGCCCTGGCTGTTGAGGCACTTGTCCCACTGTGACACGAGGCGGTGAATGGCTGTCTCCTAAAATTCCCTGGGCTGCGATGTGAACCAGTTCCGCACGTACAGCGGACGTCCGAGGTGAATCGTAGGCCCCGCAGAGCCCTTTTCATGGGACCAAACATGGCGTAATCCCAGGGAGAGAGGTCTCTAATGTATGGAGGGTGGCCGAGAACCTCCCATTTGAATTTCTGCAGGAGTGCCGCAACGTGTGTTGGCTGTATGAGGTCGTGCATTGTCGTGGAGCAGAATGACTCCACGGGTGAGATTGCCTGGTCGTTTTGTTTTGATCGCTTGGCGAAGGGTGGTCAAGGTTTGCGAGTAACGCTGGGCATCACTGTTGTCCTGTGCGGCATGAAGTGTATCAGAAGGGGGCCATCTTGGTCAAAGAAGAACGTCAGCTTTACCTTTCCTGCACTCGTGTGGATGGCCTTGCCTTTTTTTGGGTGGTGGTGACCCTGGATGCTTCCACTGGAGGCTTTGTCGTTTGGATTCTGGTTCGAATGACTCATCTCCAGCCACCACTCGTGCCAGGAACCCATTCCCTTCCCTCGCATAGCGCTGCAGATGACTAAGACAGTGGGCCATTCGACATGCTTCCTGGTTTGGTTGAAGACTGTGGGGCACCCATTGGACACACACTTTGCGCAAGTGCAGTCGTTCCTTCATGATGGTGTGCACACTTCCGAAGCTCAATCCGACCACGGCGGCTATGGCGTTCACTGTCACCCGGCGGTCCTGGGTAATGAGTGCATCAACCAGCTGGACGTTGTCATCGGTAATGCAGGGGGGTGCCCCAGACCGGGCATCATCGGCTAAAGACACCCGTCCTTCCCTGAAGTGCTTGTGCCACTCCTTCACCCTTGCAAGGGACATGCAGTGTTCGTCGTACACTTGTGACATTCGGCGATGAATGTCCGATCCCCCTACTCCTTCCACTATCAGAAACCGAACAACACCTCTTTGGTCTTCGTTTGATGCCTCCATGTCACCGTTTGCAATGCGACTGGCAGCGTTGGACGATTGATGCATGCTGCTGCTCGTTTTGTATAGTCTCGTAACGTGCACGCATGCCCTCTAGCGACGGGTTGTGACCTTCCACGCTCTGGTCGGAACCACACCCCGTTACACACGCAACGATTAGCCGATGTAGTCACCGGTTTGCCCATTCCAGCCTCCGGCTCGTTACTTTTTAATGCACCTTATAATAAACCATTTCAACACACCGCCTGGAATGCGAGAAAATCAGTAAGCCTACTTGTTATTCACTACTGTGCAATAACTTTCAATTTACAAGATACTTCACTAGCGATTATACAATCGTCCTCGTGCCTTTAAATTACCATTAATTTGTTCTATTATACAACGCTATTTGTTCATACAACATTTCATTTCAACACATTTACTGTAGCGATTCAATTGCGATATCAAACTCTTATTTGTCGTATACTTTCAATAAATTAACCACGTTACAATTTTAAACAAATACTTGGAAGATTTACGTCAGTGTATGCCATCGAATTAATAAATATAAATCCATTTCCTCACGTTCTTAATTAACATTTACTGAAATAAATGTTTAACAACTTTCTCTTTACCTTTCGTCGTATTATTGAATGAATGTAATAATTACATCTCTTATTCCAATTACATTTTACGTTTGCATTAGCATTATTAAGTCTTTTGTTTTACAATGAGCTAACATCGCTCTTTCGTTACATTACTGCTTACTTTGATAGCCGGCCCCGTGGTGTTGGGGTAGCGCGCCTGCCTCCCACCCGGAGGCCCCGGGTTTGATTCCCGGCTCCGTCAGAGATTTTAATGACAATTTCAATGGGTTGAGTGGTCTCCGCCTTGTATTGATTGGACGGAGACCACTCAACCCATTAAAATTGTCATTGTACACGTCAATACGGACCTTGCGAAATGGATATTCTTCCAATTAATCTTGAGGGATTTTAAAACTGACAGGAGTTTTGGAACGGGGTGCACTCAGCCTCGTGAGGACAATTGAGTAGCTGTCTGACAGTGAGGCAGCACCCCGATCACGAAAACCAAGATTAACGGCCGAGGGACCCGATGTGCTGATCACGAGTCATCCCAATATCTGCAGGCCAAATGGCTGGGCAGTGGTCGCTTGGTCGGCCTAGGCCCTTCATGGGCTGCATAGTGCCAGGGGTTGACTTGTTGACTAGACTTCTTACTTTGATAACAGCTGATTGCTTTCCTTGAATAATATATTATCGTTCACCATTGAACTGGTAAATGTTTAGTTGCAAATCGTAGATTTGAATGTAGAAATACCTTTAAGTATTTTAAAATATTTAAATGCTTTCAAAGCCTTGTACAACTTTCCATAAATGTTTGATACATTTTACCGCAGCATTCAGTAATACGCTGATAATACCTGATAAAGTATAGTTAAGACTGTAGTATATTATATTATTATATAGCATTCTGAAGCGTTCTGAAACTTTCTGAAGTTTTATGAAACTTTTCGAAGCGTTCCACCATCTATTAATCTTACTCACGCATATCCGAAATCTAATTACCATTAATAAAGCAGACGGAAAATCAATAAAGAATATACATTACGTCAAAAATCGACACACGATGACATAAAAATATTACAGAATTTGATATGACTGGAAAGTCACCTGATATGACTAAAACAAACTATCAAAGCTATGAAAATAAACTGGTCACAATATCAACAAAATGTTGGTCATCACAAGATATTCATAACATGGCAACAACTACTAAATATATCGTAAACCTTCAAATACCTTCAGCCCGTATAACTCTTAATAACCTGCGTTAGTGGTAAACAGCTGAGAACTGCATTCTTCTGTCAGCATTCCTCGAATGCTAGCACGCGAGGCGAGCTTGCCTGCCTGGCCGGGACCTGGATCAGCTGGGACAGTCCGCTCCATCACGATGTCTGGTAAGATCGGAGATGAACCATCGCTGCTTCCTAGTCTCGTACATCTGAACACGTTCTGGGATTTCGCGTTCGCTTCTGAATCGGATGATTCTGTCGATATTCTCTTCATATGGCTGCTCTCTGGACGGTCTTCGGTGAATTGATACGATATTACGATGATATTGCGAGAATTCCATGGTGTTATCAGAATCTCCAATAGTAGGATTGCGTTTTGTGACATCATTGAACTACAGTTGGAAGTATAGTAGTTCATCTTCATAATTCCTCTCTCGTCTGATTATGTGACCCCTGGTGTCCACATCATCGGTTGTAAATTATTTCCCCATCATGAAGTTTAACAAGACATGACTCCTTCTGTAGAGTTCATATTATGATGTCCTCGCTGACTCATATTTGTCGACATGTAGAAGTAATTACTTAAATATTTCGAAGTATGATGTTGAATATTGTTATCTGGAGATATAGTGTGTACCTCTAAAATTCGTGGAAATACATGTGTTTCTTTCTTATATAAAAGTAGTCAATCTTCTTCTTGGCTGTAGTTATATCGTATACTGCAATATTCTGTATCCGCTTCGAATTATAAGTTCAATTGTTCTCCGTAATATTTCATCGGAGCTTCTTCAAATTAGTTTGACCGGACGAAGTCACTCATCTCCTGGTAACTTTGCCTTCCTCGCTGACTCAAATTCAATATCTAGCGGGGCTTAAAATATTAAGACTTCTCGCAATCGCTCGGAGTGGAATGAATTGGGTGTCGAAACAAGTCTCCTCTCCTCGGCTTCGAAAATGGTGTCTTAGCGCACAAACAATAGATGTCCACTTCTTAGTTAAATATCTTTCCAACGATGCTTGATCTTAAAATAAGCTTCAGTCCATTAATTTTAATCTCCAAGTGGCTTCGTATTTCCATGCTCTAATTATTTATAATTATTTTAATTAGGAGTCATTATTATATCTGCGCCAATATCTATAAATTATTTGATTGGGCAAACAGACATCACGTGACTCCTATGTGTATTGAGTCAACATTGTTGTAGTGTGCCGTGAAATGAGGTCGGTCGCGCGTACTGTAGGCCCATGTGCAAAGAACTAGTGTCGGAAGATTCTATGCCTCTCTCTCACACACTAATAAAAAACTTGTTCTAGTCAGCGAAACTTATCAAGGTCTCGTCAAATTGTCACCTCGCTGCTCCAACCAAATCTCATTCTCTCTATGTAAAATTATTCAGATTAAAAATCGATGCATTTCTCTTTTAATTTCTTGCTTTATAAAATCATTTAGCAAGTCCACAGCTCCTAGACTGGGTTTAACTGCACGCATGCATCGCATATAGTATACCTATCCCCTTTAAATTAAAAGATAAAATTCTTACATAAAAGCAGGTTCGATTCTCAACTGCTGCATACATGAGGTTCAATAATTTCGGGCTCAGTACCCTACAAACATTGCTAGTGTTTTTTCATTAAATAGGAGATGGTGACTCTGAACATATTTGATGAGCCTTTCAATATTTAAATTTATTTTGCTGATGCAGTAAGACGCAAGTTATGGGAAAATGGCTGTAAATTGGCAGATCGTCGTGATACATGTCACTTGTGTAGCAGAGAATATTGTAGGTAGGTCATTTATGTATAGAGAGAACAATGTGGGGTCTAATATAGAACCCTATGGGATGCTAGGGAGCACATTAGACCAATTTGAAACATTATAAGTAAAACTTCTTTTATATGTTTCACACTTCTACGTTTTCTACTCTTATACGTTTTTTTTCCTGGTCCCGGCAATATCCCTATACTTTCCATGATAATTTATTTCCGATATAAGTTTTACATTTATTCGTTTTTCACGCTTATACAATCATATTTTAAGTCCCTTGCAATATAAAGCATCATTTATATGATGTTGCGTGTTGCGTATGTTTGAATGCAAACATTTGGTACAGACTGTACTTGCATCACATCGCTCAGTGGAAGGAATGCAGGGTGCGCTATTTATGTTACGATGGCCTTGAGCGACACTCGCTAGTCACCTTGTTGCGTGATAATTAGTAGCGAGCGCTATTTGTGTTAGCCAAGATGTTGATCTCTCAAAATACAGGAAGCAGCCATAGAACACAGTTAGACAGCGTCTGAAGCTTATGTTAAGATCATCATCATCATCATGTACAGTTTCCAGCCCCAGGCTGGGTCTGTTTGGAACATAAGCCTCGCCACTTAGTCCTTTCTTCCCACCACCTCTCCGCTGTCACTCTGGTCCAGTCTTCGCCTCTCTTCTTGACACATTCCTCCACTCCTTTCAGCCATCTATCTCTTGGTCTTCCCCTTGGTCGTTTCTTCTGCATCTGCATCTCATGTATCCTCTTGGGAATCTTCTTCTCATCCATTCTCTTTAAGTGTCCATACCACCTCAGTCTTGATGTCTCAATCCTACCTTGCAAGGGCTCCTCTTTCACTATTTCCCTGACCTTTACATTCCTCACCCTGTCTCTTCTTGTTACTCCGATCCTACTTCGCAGGAACTTCATTTCACCTGCCTGTATTCTGCTTATGTCTCTTTTCTTCATTGTCCACGTTTCTGAAACATAGGTCAGTATCGGGATATAGTAGCTTCTGTATAACACTTCCTTGCTTTTTTGTGGGACATCTTTATTCCACACTAAGCTCCTAATGCTTCTCAGAAATGATTCTGCCTGTCTGCCTCGTTCCGTAATCTCTTGGTCATTTCTCCCATTTTCCTCCACTATACTTCCCAAGTACTTGACTTTCCACCTTCTTCAGCTGTCCACCTCCAAGTGTTATCCCACTCATTGGTCTGTCCTTTTTCCTGGTCGTTAACAGGATCTCACATTTACTGATGTTGAACTTCGATCCGTACTCTCCCACTGTTTCTTCCCAAGCCTTCAGTTGCTCCTGAATTTCCTCCTCCTTGTTTCCCCAGACCATGAAATCATCTGCAAACACCATTGCTTTCATCTTATCTTCTCCTATCTTTCCTGCTATCCGTGTCATTACCTCGTCCATAACCACAATAAAGAGAAGGGGTGACAGCGCACTACCCTGTTTCAGGCCACTCATTTGTCTGAACCAGTCTGTTCTTTCACCTCCAACTTTCACACAACTCACACTTCCACAATACATCTCCTTCACTCTGCCTACAGTCCCTTTTTCCACTCCCATGTTTTCCATTGCTTCCCAAACCTTCTCCCTACATACACTATCATAGGCCTTTTCGATGTCCAGGAAGGCCATCAACAGATCCTCTCCAAATTCGTAGTGGTGTTCCTGGAGCTGTCTCACTGAAAATATGAGATCCACTGTTGATCTCCCAGGTCTGAATCCATACTGCTCCTCTCTCAATTTTCTCTCCACTTTGGCTCGTATTCTACTTTCTAATATCTTTTCATATATCTTGGCACAGTGTGATATGAGTGTGACTCCCCTGTAATTTCTGCACTCCTTTCTGCTTCCTTTCTTAAATATTGGGACAATTAATCCTTTCTTCCAATCTTCTGGGGTCTTTTTCTCCTTCCATATCACCCTCATCACACGGTACAGCCACTGTTTCCCAACTTCCTCTGCTGCCTTCGCCATTTCAACACTCACTTCGTCCACACCCGGTGCCCTTCTTCCTTTCATCTTGTCTATAGCCATCTCCAGTTCTCTCCAAGTCAAGTCCTCTTCCATTCCTGTGTTGTCTTCTCCATCTTCTAATACATTGTCTTCCTCCCTATGACCATTTGGATTCAGCAAATCCTGAAAGTACTCTTTCCACACTGTCTTGAGTGTTTCTTTGTTGTGTACCTCATTTCTGTTTTTGTCCACCATTACCACATCCTCTCGCAGACCTCTTCTCTTACTTTTGACCATCCCATAAAGAACTTTCTTATTTCCTCTGCTGTCTTCCTCCATCATCTCTGTCCACTTTACCATCCACTTCTTCCTCTCCTCTGCGACAATCTTGTTTGCTTCTTTCTTCTTTATCTTATAATCTTCCCTTGCCAGATCAGTTCTTTCCTGGAACCACACTCTGAAAGCCTTGTTCTTCCTTCCCACAGCTTCTTTTACTCTCTCATTCCACCATGGTGTCTCTTTACACCGCTTTCTGTTGCTTGTTCTTCCACATACTGCCACTGCAGCTTCCACCATTGTGTTTTTGAATTGCTTCCATTCCTCTTCCCCTGTTTTAGGATTGTCTGTTGGCATCCTTTCCCTTATTATCTTCTGGAATTCTTCCTTGACATCCTTTTCCTTGAGTTTCCATACTTTGATTCTCCTTTCCTGGTACTCTGTCCTCTTGCTATCCTTAACAACTCCCAGGTTCATAACAAGTATTCTGTGGTCGCTATCTAAGGACTCTGATGGTATTACCTTTATATCTCTGACACTTCTCTTCATTTCCCAGTCGTACGTTAAGATGAGTGGAAGAAAGCAGAAGTGTGTTAAGATCGCCGATATATTAAAATTTTTATTATTTCCTCTCTTATAATTTTCATTCATGTCTTATTTAGGACTTCTCGTCAAACCATTAAAAATACGTGATTGATTCTGTGTTATAATAATCTTGCGTCTTCAGACAAATTAAAATCCATAATTTAATTTACACTACGGTATTTTATTAATGACACTGACGAAGAGCCGCAGCATAATACAGTGGATTTTAATGATGCTGTCAATGCTCTATGGGCTATCGAACATTTTGTGACGCGCCATAACGTTTCTGAGGAAATAATGGCCGAATTATATCTGTTTGAAAATGCTGTTCATGCCGTCAAGTCAGGATAACAGACTACTTCGTAAAGTGGCTAAATTTTCTTTGTTTTGTTGTTGCTTTCTTTATCTGGGTGCATTTCTCTTGTAGTTGTATTGTTACATATTGCCGATTGTTGTTAAACAATCGTATTATTCTTTCTTGTCGTTCACTTCTTAACTATAACCCATATTGTCACATACATTTTGCAGTTTTTATTTACAGACTTTCATTTATGCGTTTTTCACACTTACACGTTTTTTTCCTTTGGTCCCCTGGATAAAGGGTACTGACAGTTAGGTTTTCAAACTGCACAAAGGAATGAACACGTGTTGCTGGTGATTGCACGCGCAGCTGCTCCCCCTCCACCGCAACACACGGAATCCAGCCGTGAAAACCTCATCACACTAGCTACCTCCGTTCAAAAGTTGCAGCAGTTCAAAAGTCAGTGCTATTAAGCCTAAAATTTACAGGAAATAAAAATTTTACTGAAGTGTTGGCAAAATGAGTAAAATCTCCTTTAAAGCCTTCTAATAGGGGTCATTTTAAAGGTGTTATTATCGCCTAGCAACCACATAACAATTAGTACGCATAGTTGGATAGTTTTTTAATTGTATAACTTTTTGTCTTCAAAATCAAGGTTAATTTTGGGTGGCCAAATTATAACTCTTGCCTATTTGAGTTACAGTCATCAAATTTTCAACCAAACATGACATTAGTGTACTTAACAGCAATTGTACTTAAAATACATAATAAGTTTAAAAGTATAGGGACAGTCTGTTGAAGTATGAAATACACGGGTGTCCCTAAACTTTCTGGCAACACTGTACATGGCAAGTATCCAGATCAAAATGTCCCACTGTTTCCTGAACCAGTCTTAACCAGGTGGTCTTCATGCTAGTGTACCTGTCGGAGTACTTGAAAGATATTGTGCAATTTATGAATGAAGTAGTAGGGACTGATAACTCGGGTGTTGATTTTCTCAACTATGTTTCACATGACTAAATACTTGAGATTCAAAGAATTTGGCACAGACATCGCTGAACTCGTCCCTTTATGAGAAGGGCTAGTCTTATCCAACTGTTCACCTTCCAGATGGACATCTACGGAATATTCAGCAAGCCCTTAAACTTGCCGTTTCTGGAAATTATGGTACCAACATTGAGGTGCTCGTGGAGGGTTGTGGAAATGTGTCAAAAAGAGGGAAAATACATTCAGTTTTAGTAAACGCTCGGTCCCATGCTCTTACAAAATTAATCAGCTTGAGACCCAAAGACCCTGGGAACAAGATTTACAAATGTGTGTGTTTGATCCAGCAGAAATAGTGCCAATGAACATCAATGAGGACCTTGCAAAGAAAATTAAAAAATTGCCATTCTGTGGAACACTGGAAGAAAGTGAGGTGATACGAGGATACAACGAACTGCAAACTTCAATCAAGAAGCTGATGCATGACAGGACTATGTTGGAATTTTGAAGGAATGACATTTGTATTTCCCAAGTTCTCAGAATCTGTGTTAAACCATTTGGATACCCTGTTCAAACACTGACTGTGAACGGTTTTCTTCAGCTTACACTAGCACAATAAGTGATACACGTCACCGTTTGTCACAAGAGAATTTGGACCGTTTCACTGAAGTATACTTTGAAGGATGACTGAAATGTGTCATTAATGTACAGTATTTTAATATATAATGCATGTTATCCATGATATTAAAAATATCCCGCCTAAAATTTATCATTTTTTAAGTACCGTAAAGTGCACTTGAAACCAATTTTTCACTTTAAAATACCGCTTTCTTCACTCTGAAATCACCGAAAATTCCTATCCCTAGTTATGAGGTAGGTAGGTTATAGACTGCAATACTATACCTGCGCCATCACGACAACAAAGGGAGAGAATGCCTTGTTCACATCATTTTATATTCATTCCATGAAAAAGGTCTTCAATATTTCCCTTTATTTATAATTCTATTCCAGAAAATTTCAAGGAAACAACATAATCAACGATTAGTGCTACACTGTCCTTGTTCTGTCCGCCATGTTTCCCCAGTATAAAATGCCATAAATGTAAACATTTTTGGTCTTGAATATGGAAGGTTCCACACTGACTTCGTGCATAACATTGACTAACAGGTCACAGTGTCTATTCCAAAACACAGTTGCCATAATCTTGCGTGTTGACATTGTCTGACTGGCCTTCACTTTGTCTGAAGATGTCGTGTGTTGCCATTGCATCGACTGCTGTTTTGATTCTGTAGTCATATGTAGTAATGATTGTGATAGTGATAGTAATGATTGTCTCGACTGTCCTTGAACAATTGCACCCATTTAGGCAATTTGCTTTGCAGCTGTACACCTCTCATATCTGCTGATAAATGTATGCTGCTAACATGCTCCATGTTGTCAAAAATAGAATCGCAGATTGTATTTTACTTCGGCGGGCTGCTCAATTATCTGAAACATTTCTGACTAAAAATATAAATTTAAATCTAGTCCAATTTGACTGTGAGGAACTATCGTACACCCAGAATGTCCATCATATGGTGCCTCAATTAATTAAATGTGAAATTACGTGACCAGATCACAACATATTTGGGCTAGACAAATTAATTTAGGAAAATTAACTCGCCTGGAAATAAGTCATGTGGCTCTCCATTCTAACTAAGAGAATGACCTTAAATTGCACAAACCTAAGTGCCAACCACAATCAAAAATAATTAAAAATAATTAAATAACTAAATTATTAAATTCTCTATCAGACTTTCAATCAACTTCATAATATTAATAAATTTACATTTAATTAAATTATCTATTTTACAACTATATTTTCCTAATATTTACAACATTTTCATTTAATCTTATTTGTGTTAAATTCAGTTCATCTGTGCATAATATTTCTCAGACAATTAGTGAGTTAATTGCAATCACCAATTTCTACAATTTGTGGAATGATCAATCATTTATGCTTAATTCGCATGTGTTCCAACAATGAACTATTCGTCTGCAAAAAAAAAAAAAAAAAAAACAACAACAAAAAACTGCACTGTTTACATGTTTCCAAGCTTCAAATTATTTACGGATAAATGGTTCATGACATAATTGTTCAATATTAATTATCCACGTATCCATCAATTAATGATTTAATTATTTACAAACTCTTTCCTTTCCCTTTTACAAATCCTTTCTTTATCTATTTAATTATTTACTATTTAATTGTTTCATAAATTCATCAATTCAGCCATTTAAATATCCATCAGACCTTTCTATAATTATTACGACGTAGACAAAAATCATTTATAGATTCAATAAAAAAAATTACTTCAAACAATGAGTACATCAGGTCTGCTATCATTCATTATCATTTAAGAAATTACTTGGTCTCATTCAATAACGAAAATTCTTCTAGTAATAAGCCTATTCTGCCATCACAATCAATGCATATTGAAAGTGTTTACATCAGCACAACTCTGTACACTGACTAGTTTTCACCAAAAAAAAAACTAATAGGTCCTCATTTCAACTATTAATGCCTGTAGTCAGTTTATCTTATAAATCCATTTTTTTTGTTTATATTGCAATATTACATTTTTTTTTTTTTAAACTGGCTACCACCTAATAATTCTTCACAGAATATGTGAATATAATTCTTATGATTCATCTTTTTTTTTATAGTATCGACCACTACTGATATATCTGACTGTATTTTTCTTAATTATTATCTATCATTAACTTAGATCACCTGTGCACGTAAGAAAGCACAACAATAATTTTCTTTTGTGTCTGAATAACTGAGTCAAACGGACAGAGCGTGTTAAAAAAAAAAAATGGAAGTCAAATTCAAATTAAAAACGGAAATAAAGAACGATCCCTGAAATTGGAGAAGTTATCTCCGATAATTAGAAATGTGTAATCCAAAATCGAAAATTGGGTAGCATGGCTCAAATCTATACCGTAGTAGAAAATCATGACTCGAAGAAACATTCTGGCCTTCCATAATCGAACAGGTTTTAAATCCGAAAAGCCACCGATGCATCTGTCCAAAATGCAGAAATATTCGAAGAAAATTCCCAAAATACAATCATCTGAGAATATCAAAAGTCTTTACGATGTGAAGCAATTGTAATTATCATAATTATCAAACAATAATGATCATCCACTTAAAGCTTGTGGGAAAAAAAATTATTGTAAGTGGATTGGACCTGAAATACGATGAAGTCCCACAATAGCATCATGACAACTAATTACACCCTTAAAATTCACCTAAGTGCTGTGAGCATCTGATAATGATAATCAGACTATAAATTCTGGTTCCAAAAAGCATGCTTACTAATCTCAAAATGTTGACTTATTCATTACCTACTTACTTAAATAATTAACTAATTAATCACATGACTGGTATTGTACCCTTCAATGGTTTCTAGGATGCCGACTCTAGCTCGGGGTAATGGTCTGTCCGGTGTGGCTCTAACTTAATCTAAACACCCTAGGAATATCGTCAAGGATCACAGGAGGCTTAACTTAAAATCAGTATGTCAGAGAACTCCTAATATAAAATAATTTATTCACAAACATCATCTCCCATTTGCTCCCATCCATAGACAATAAAACAACAAAATATACTCCCTTAAATTATTCTAATCTACAAAATCAAATTGCAAAAGGTAAATTAATCACACTGGCTGAAACCAGGAAAAGAAAAATAATCTATTTCACTGCAGTCCACTGCTTCAAGTTCAAAAATAAAACGTCAACAGACTTAATTCATCAAAACTATGGCCTGAATAACCCAGCCATTCTATCAAAGAAAAATGCGCACTCATGTTTATAAGTTGCAAAATTGGTTTTTGGGGTTCGGACATGTTTTCTCGTACAATCATCATTCTTCCTCACAAGAGTCAAACAAAGAAGGCAATAGACTTATTCTAGGCCACAGGCATGTGTGCATGTTCTAGCTTAAAAACAATTAATTCACTCAGAGCTATAACTCTGCTAATTACGGTAATCCAAACAAGTCAAATACATGAAGCATCAAATAAACACACTTCGGCGGCCGATGCCCCGTTACTTTAATAGGCAAACAACTATAATGAATGCACTCAAATGATATCACAATACAAGACGTCGCTTCCTGAAGCGGTACAAAAAAAGAAACAAACCCTGGGAAGCTAAACTACCTTCCCTCAAAGGAAAACGATACCATCCAACGTGGTCCCTCGATCTTGTGACAGACACTCTCACACCATAATAAACCAGCTGGGCGAGCAACAACCTTCGCTGCTCCCTTCAGAATTCAGACGGCTGGCCACGATCTTATACCTGCTTCCTAGGACTGCCTTGGGTTCGAGCCGTAACGTTACCTTTCCGACGGAGCTATAGCGCACTTTCATCAGACAATGAATTCAATCATTTCACTTACCAATTATATCATCGTAGACTTGTGGGAATTTCGCCTCCGCCTTAATTCACTTACCATTTATATCATCGTAGACTCGCGGGAATTTCGCCTCCGCCTTAATTTCACCTACCATTTTATATCATCATAGAACACGGGAATACCACCTCCGTTATTAATTTCAGCTCAACCCAGGATCAACTCTCAACCTTTTCTGAATATTATATTATCAATCAGCCATTCCATCTTACCTTTCTTTACCTTGGTACGGTTATCAATTACCATATTTACTGTTCACCTAATTTCAGTGTCACTACTGATCTTTGTCACAATGTCACGCTATCTCCCCTATATTAGCTTTTACGTTAATATCATGCGTAAGCACTATCAACCCAATTATTCCCTTAATTGTACATTCAGTTAAGTTACTGACACCCTCAAACAAAACACATTTAAACAAGATTTGATGCTCATGTGCAAATCTAACATTATAAAACACACAAAAAAAATCATAAATGACAAATATACACAAATCTACACAAAAACATGCCTGCTGCGCCCAAAATATCTATTTTATCATAATTGCTTATGATCGAGATAAACTTATCCGATTCCCATGATGGGATACGCTATGGCACACATGCCCCATGCAATATCTACTTATCTCGTATACATCATGATGGTGATGGTCTGGTCCTTGATATCAGTCTTCTGGATCAATTGGTTCATCTTGAAAGGAGGATAATTTTACACACGGTTTCCAGAAAAATTCACCAAAGCAAAGGTCCACTGTGAATTATTATTATTATTATTATCACAATGCACGGTTCTCGCATATGTAGCTCCTACCTCCTACAGCTATCATCAACCTACTCAATTCAGCTGATAGTTCATAGCTTCCTATATTACTGACTTTGCTACTAATAGCACGTGTGGCTATCTGTATCATATAACTGTGTCGTACTGTCACGGTATGCACACTCACGATACTGTTCCGATTCGCACTCGCGAATACTTAGCGATATTCAAATGTCCAAAGATAGAACTGCTTATCCTTATAAATTGGTCAATATTTCAGAACGCGGCGATCATAGGCTCGCGTCTATGCAATGCTCAAAGTAGAACTTGTAAATTATTAATATTTCATAATGCGATGATCGTGGGCTTGCGCCTTTGCAGCGCCCGGATAAGAACTGTTTTCGCTGCGTCTCCAGCTATTATTTATATGATTTGTCATAGAAGTACTTGGAGTGGGGAGCTTTTTAGAATTTATTTCTATAATAACACTCGCCTGAATATGCAAATTAGCTCCTTTGAACGTCCTCATTTTCAATGTCTCAATGGCTTCTTTTGATCCAAAATCCGATCGTTGGATCCTTAGATAATGAGCTCCGTAATTTCCTTCATTGTTCCTTAATTTCGGCGGGATTTGGTCGCGTCTCGCGTCCCTTGCTGCTATTGGTAGTTTCAAATCCACCCCCTGATTTCATTTTAATTCTGGCAAAAATCACAGAATGATCCAATTCAAATTTTGAAGATACTTCTGAGAGGCTGGGATTGTCCCCTATACGATGGTGTACTTCCTGTTTCTGCATTTTAATTACTGCTCCAATTTCTCTCAAATGGGCGGGGTTTATCTAGTGAGTGATCGTTGAAATTTTCGTATTTACCCGCTTGTATGAAAGACCGTTTTGCGTTGTCTGAGCACATGTGGTTACCAGATGTTGGCTTTCTCTTCCTCTCTTCATTGTCCGCGCTAGGTGAAAGTTACAGCAAAAGCACGTACGGGCCTCCCTGTGTTGTGCTCTGGTCTACAGGCAACGTCTTTTCTTACATCAGCTTTGAAACATGAATAAAATCTTGTTGAAATAAATATGTAGAATTTATGCAATCACAGATGCATAAAGGTTACAGTATAATGGCTAACTAAAATGAGTAGATAGTCTACTCATTCTACTTAAATAAGGAGAAGTGTGGCTCACCGACTGGTCGAAAAATGTTTAGATAATTGTGGAACAAGCCTGGTACAAATCTGGATTTTGAAGAAGGGTACCACGTTTTCCATCGTCCTCCCAATTTTCTTTCTTCTTTTTCCATTTTCCAGTAAGATGATCTTCTCGCTCCAGAACTCGGGCTCAGAACTCCTCGTACCGTTCCACGCTAGTCCGAAATGCGGCTTCCCACAATATCCCCATCTTCCCATTGGTGGCTAAATCATCCCATCGAGCCTCCCCGATACCGCTTAGCTATCCATAATGTTTGAGGATAAGTACGGATTGCGATAAGTCGGCACAATAATTATGCAGGTTATGAAAAATCCTGGCTTCATGATGGATTTACAAGTCCTTATGCGAAACACGGTTATCATATTTTATTCCAACAGAAATAGTGATAACTGGTGATATTTCACCCCGTGAACGCCAAGAGCCTTCCGCAATTTAGTATTAGAATGTTCTGCAATGTTCCATTGATAATGAATTGGTTACAGATCCTTATCGCGTTGCAAACCATCTGGCCTCGTATTTTGCTGATATATCCGGTTCGGATAACTATGCTCCCGATTTCGTTGCTTTAAAGCGCGAGACAGAACGCTTCCAGCTCTGTTTTGCCTCCCGTGCTTCGGAGAACTACAACGTGCCCTTTATGGAGTGGGAACTCCGCAGAGCGCTGGCCCTCTGCAAGGACACATCTCCCGGGCCGGATAATGTTCACAACCAGATGCTTGAACACCTTAATGATGAGTACTTGCTCAGGGTGTTTAATCGTATCTGGTTGGAAGGTGTGTTTCCAGCGCAATGGCAGGAAGGTATAATTATCCTTATCCTGAAGCCCGATAAGGATCCCAATTTGACAGGGAGTTACAGACCTATTTGTCTCACAAATGGTCTGTGCAAGCTCTTTGAGAGGTTGGTCAATCGGCGACTGGTGTGGGTACTGGAGAAACGAGGCCTCCTGTCTGAATACCAGTGTGGTTTCAGGGCGTCTCGGAGTACCAATGCCCATTTGGTACGCCTGGAGTCCGCCTTACAGGATGCGTTTCTCCGGAGACAGCACCTAGTCGCTGTTTTCTTTGACCTCGAGAAGGCCTATGACACCACATGGCGTTACGGCATCCTCTCTACCCTGCATCAATGGAAATTCCGAGGTAACTTGCCGGTCTTTATTGCGATTTTCTGTCCCTTCCCCTATTTCATGTCCGAATAGGGGGGACATATTCACAATATCATGTACAGGAAAACGGAGTCCCGCAGGGATCGGTGCTTAACGTAACTTTATTTGTGATTGCCATAAACGGTATAGTAGCTGCTGCTGGTCCAGCGGTGGTACCGTCGCTATAGGTAGACGATTTCGCTCTACATTATAGTGCACAAAATATGGCAGTCGCTGAACAACAGCTCCAACAAGCTATTCGGAGAGTAGAACGCTGGACACTAGAGCATGGCTTTCGGTTCTCTGAAGAATAAGAATTTTCAATCTTTCCGCCTATTCAATACTTTAATTTATGTCACAATTCAGGGGTACATGTTTCGAGTCCCGCTTTTGGACCCTTCCTCAGCCCACAATCTTATAGTTAGAAAACATCTAAAAACAAAGGACATCGAAAATCTTTACGATGGCATGGAAAATACACATTACACAATAAATGGTTAAAAACACTAAAACAATATCTAAAATCTAAAAAATATAGCATGCATCTTCACAAATTTCAGGTACACATTTTGCACTTGTTCTGTTCTATGTTATTATGAAGAACGTCATTTGACTCTATGACGACAGACACATTTGTTGACGATCAATGTCTATAATTGTTATATTGTTGGACACCTTTTGTGGCATGTCTTGTACTATAATTCCTAAAACACTTCAACTGATGTGGCTGAAGACGATGTTGGACGGCGATAGCTGAACATTTTGATCAAATTCTTTGTTACAAATGTGGCATTTGGCAACCTGTCTTTGATAAATTGAAAACTCTTCTGTCACTCTGTATCTGAAATGATTGATCATATTTAGTACTGAGGTTAGTGGTTTATAAAGAACAACTACGGAAACAAATAAAAAAAACGGATTTGAAAAACTTACGGAAAAAACAAAAGAATTTGGCATCTTGTTTATTACTCTTGACCCTGAAGACGACAAACGGTGCAAATTAGAACAATGCTTTGTACTTATAAAACAGCTTAGTAGAAATTGAGAAGTATTAGTCGTTTGAGTTTTAGAAATAGTAAAACTTACCGATGTCAAATGAAAACAGGCCTGCGAGATCATGTGGAGGTCAAGCTCCGCTCTGCGAGAGCAGCCTGCTACTACTGGGCTCGTGTGCCTGGCAGGTGTTACAAGTAAACAGCCTGCTCGGCGCGGAGAGGGGCAGTGGGGAGCGGGGCAAAGCGGTTTGGATGAGTGGGTGGGGGAACGGGGAGGGGTAAGGCTTAGGGAATGAAAAACGATTGGCTTTAAGGTCTATGGTGGTTTATGTGTTTTATCGTTTAGAACATGATCTGCTATCGTATCGAATAATAAGTTTGTCTCAAAAATGATGTCGTTTAAATTATTGGAATAATTTGATCTCTGGGATTTATTTATATGAATTGCTTCTAAGACGTTCATCAAACTGCCCTTATTGACATAATGTAAGATGTTCATGTCCTTGTCTATGGTCGTAAATGTATGACCGGATTCCTCCATGTGTGACGCCATTGCTGAAAATTTTCTGTGTTTAATGGCAGAAACATGCTCATTATAATGAATACGGAAGCTTCTTCCGGTTTGCCCCACGTACGTAGCCTTGCACTCGTTGCAATTGAGCTCATAAACACCGGATTTCGTGTGTTTATTCGTGACGTTTATTTTACTGGAATTGAAAAAAAAATTTAAAATTTGAATTATTGGTTTTGTAGGCTATGTCTATTTTGTATTTCTTTAAGACGCTTGTTACTGTATAAATACTGCGGTCTATATAAGTTAAAGTGGCGAAACATTTTTTGGTAGAACTATCTTTTGATAATTTAGTAACCGGTTTGTTTTTTAATTTATAAAACAAATTATTGACATAATTGCGACTATATCCGTTGACCTTGGCTATTTGATGTATTATTTTGATTTCTTTTTCCAAATCATTGTCGGACAATGGTAGTCTTAAGGCTCTGTTAATGAGGCTTATAAAAGTTGCATTTTTGTGGTTGCCCGGGTGATTAGAATCTTGACGTATGATCACGTTTGTGAAGGCTTCCTATAAATTTTATACTGTAACCGGTTATCTTTTTTAGTAACTGTTAAATCTAAATAATTAATTTTGTTATCTTTTTCTGATTCTAAGGTGAATTTAATGTTATTATCGATGCTATTTAGAATGTTCAGTACCTGATCTATTTCTTGTACTTGGTTGTTGATGATTAGGAAAACATCGTCCACATACCTGCCCCAGAACTCAATGCCTTTGATTTTATTAATAATTTTTTCCTGCTCCAGATGGTCTAAGTAGATGTTGGCCAAAATGCCTGAAAGAGGGGATCCCATAGCGAGACCTTCAAATTGCATATAGATCTTCCCATTAAAGGTGAACACGTTGTTATTAGTGACGAATTTCAAAATTGCTAAGAACTCTTCTATTTCTACTTTAGAAAGATCGCCGTCGTTAATCAACTTATTATGGACAATTTCTATTGTTTTCTCAACTGGGATGTTGGTGTACATATCTTTGACGTCAACGGAATGCATGGTGGTGTTGTCGTTGAGTTTTAAATCTATCGTTTTTTCACAAAAATGCATGGTGTTCTTAAATGATGAAATGGCTTTGAATCTGTAATATTTGTTCAGATATTGCTGTGCGAATTTAGCCAGTTTCTAAAATTAACGATTGGTCTAATCAGGGTGTCTGGTTTGTGTATTTTGGGTAGCGATCTCAATGTGGGGAGACCGGGATTCATGTTAATGAGTTTGTCGGCCTGGTTTTCTTCTATGACAAAAATGGTATTTTTTAACAACTGTTATAATTGCTTCTGAATGGAATTGCTTGGATCCTTTTTGATTTCAGTGAATCTATTGGCATTTAGAAAGTCGTTGGTTTTGTTAACATAGTCATCTTTACTAATCAATACAGTGGTATTTCCTTTGTCAGCTTTTGTTACTATTATGTTGTTATTATTAATTTTAGTGGTGAGGGTTTTAGATTTCAAAATACTATTACGATTGCGTTTCGATTTATTTTTGTGTTGATTATTTTCTTGATTTTCTTATTGGTTTTGAATCTGGCCGCATTCTGTTCTTCGGTTGGGAGTTTTCGAATGGCTGCTTCAGTTTCTGCTACTAGGTTAATTAGATCGTTATTGTTTTGGTTTTGTTCCCAATTATGTTTGGGGCCTTTCTGGAGTAATTCCAATACGGTTTGGTCGAACGGTATGCCGAACGGCTATGTACGGTATGTCATGTGCTATGTCTAAAATGAATGTTATACAGCCAGAATTGCAACCCTTTTCAGCTCGGAGTGTTGATTGTGCTTCATGACATAATTTGAATGAGATTAGCTTAAATAATCATCTTACATTTGTCATGAAAAAATATGTCATAAACATCCGGGCCCTAGTAAGGGATAGTGGGGGAATTGTGCGCACTTAAGCAAGAATCGGTCTTGTGATGATGAAATAATAGATACCACAACTGCAGTTATGAATAAGGGAGCCTTAGTAACTCTATTATTCGATGTGCAGAAACAAATTTAATTCAAAAATAAATTTGGTGGACTAAAATTCGAAATCTCGCAAATATGCATTTGCACACCATTACCCACCCTGCAGGGTAATCCTGCGCATGGGTTGGGAAATTGTGCGCATGGGATGAGTGTTGGAAAGCCATAATAATACAATGTGAATTGGCTGAAACTTGCATTGTGCATTAATATTAGAATATTCCAATGCATTTTACAATAGCATAGCAATGCAATGATACTAAAATTCTGCAGTTTTGGATATTAGAATAAAATATCTTCGTTTCGTCAGCATTAAAGGAGGCAATCCTATGTAGGCTTGTTCCTTCAGGTTGTCACAACGTTAATGCAGACGATATTGTGGTCTGGGGAAGGAACACCGAAGAAGTGCAAAAACAACTAGATGCACTGAACGAAAATATTCAGAAGTATGGCCTGAAAATCAGTATAGAGAAAAGCAAGACCATGGTGATGACAAGAGGGGAAAGACAAGGAAAGGGCATTGTGAAAATTGGAAGTCAGAGTTTGGAAATTGTGGACACGTTCAAATACCTAGGAAGTGAATTGATGCAAACTGGTAGGTTGGACATGGAGATTGGCAGGAGGGTACAGCAGAGCAATGCATTCTATCAAAGTGTAAGAAAACTTGTTTGGTATAAGGAAGTACCAAGGAAAAGCAAGGAGGTAATGTATAAAATGTACTATGTACCCATATTAACGTATGCAGCTGAGACTTGGACCCTGACGAGCAGGCAAGAGAGTAGAATCCAAGCCAGTGAAATGAAATTCCTAAGAAGTATGATAGGTAAGACAAGGAAAGACAGAGTGAGGAATGAAGATGTTAGGAAGGAAGTTGGGATGGGAAAACTAAATGAGAGAATTGAGAAGAATAAACTAAGGTGGTTTGGACATGTAAAGAGGATGGAGGAAAATAGAATACCAAGACAGATGCTGGAGGCGAAGTGCATTGGTAAGAGAGCAAGGGGGAGACCTAGAACAAGGTGGATTGATTCAGTGAAGAACAGCGTGAGAAAAAGAAATCTGGACTGGGACAAGATCGTGGAAGAAGAATGGTGGAAGGAAAGAGGAAAGTGGAGAAGTGCCATAAATACCCCGACCCGGCAGAAGCTGGATAAGGGGAAATGATGATGATGATGATGATGATCTCTTCAAGAACTCATACAACCAATCTTTGCCTGGTAGACTTTAAACTTTATGGAAATTATGGGGAAACTTATTCACCTCTGCAAACTTGAACTCTAACCGTCTGACCAGCTTGGTGGGCGTTAAGCCGTAAAATAATTTTGCCAATGTCAAAAGGTATTAGGATAATTATGACTACATTTCGTTGGTAAAAACAGCTTTACGGACTAGACGAGGTGGAGCAAGACAATTTTGCAGCAACTGCTTTTGTAGGATTGACTGGGGAATGTTGAAACTGCTCCCCACTTCCCTTATTTTCCTCCCATCATCCCTAATTGCATGTAGAGCTTTTCGCTGGGTGGGAGTTTTCTCCGTTTTCCGCGTATAATTTCTTGGTATCTGGAGAACAAACACGAAATATTTTGCCATTAATGTCGCGTTGTATTTAGTTGTATCATATATATTCTGCGCACCATTACCCCACTCTGCTTTTAAAACCTAACTCACTGGATCCCGGTAAACTAATCTATTATATTGAAAAATAAATATATGCACACCCATTGTAAACACTGGCATATAAAACTACATTTAATTTTCAATAGTTGAATCACAACTCTAGGCTTACCTTCTTATTTGCTGGCTACAGAAAATAACATGCAACGTGTTAAGTATCTTCATCCAAGCCTCGCGGTTATCACATAGCAACTGACATCATGCTGACTGTCCCTGTACGATGACAGCTTGAGGGTAGCAGTGACCTGAGTTGCTAGTTCTACTACCAACTCTAAAAACATAGGTGCGCACGATTACCCGCTGCGCACAATTACCCAACTTTCCCCATGATCTTCAACAAGTTCGGATTGTATTCTAAAACCTATCCGCAAATTTACTCCATATATTATCCGCAGTTTATCCACTATCCGCAAAGCCATGCAAAGTATATCCGCATGGCGAAAAATGTTGCGGATATCCGCATCCGCGCAGGGCTTTATTTATGAGCTCAATTGCAACGAGTGCAAGGCTACGTACGTGGGGCAAACCGGAAGAAGCTTCCGTATTCGTTATAATGAGCATGTTTCTGCCATTAAACACAGAAAATTTTCAGCAATGGCGTCACATATGAAGGAATCCGGTCATACATTTACGACCATAGACAAGGACATGAACATCTTACATTATGTCAATAAGGGCAGTTTGATGAACGTCTTAGAAGCAATTCATATAAATAAATCCCAGAGATCAAATTATTCCAATAATTTAAACGACATCATTTTTGAGACAAAGACATTATTCGATACGATAGCAGATCATGTTCTAAACGATAAAACACATAAACTGCCATAGACCTTAAAGCCAATCGTTTTTCATTCCCTAAGCCTTACCCCTCCCCGTTCCCCCACCCACTCATCCAAACCGCTTTGCCCCGCTCCCCACTGCCCCTCTCCACGCCGAGCAGGCTGTTTACTTGTAACACCTGCCAGGCACACGAGCCCAGAAGTAGCAGGCTGCTCTCGCAGAGCGGAGCTTGACCTCCACATGATCTCGCAGGGCTGTTTTCATTTGACATCGGTAAGTTTTACTATTTCTAAAACTCAAACGACTAATACTTCTCAATTTCTACTAAGCTGTTTTATAAGTACAAAGCATTGTTCTAATTTGCACCGTTTGTCGTCTTCAGAGTCAAGAGTAATAAACAAGATGCCAAATTCTTTTGTTTTTTCCGTAAGTTTTTCAAATCCGTTTTTTTTTTATTTGTTTCCGTAGTTGTTCTTTATAAACCGCTAACCTCAGTACTAAATATGATCAATCATTTCAGATACAGAGTGACAGAAGAGTTTTCAATTTATCAAAGACAGGTTGCCAAATGCCACATTTGTAACAAAGAATTTGATCAAAATGTTCAGCAATCGCCGTCCAACATCGTCTTCAGCCACATCAGTTGAAGTGTTTTAGGAATTATAGTACAAGACATGCCACAAAAGGTGTCCAACAATATAACAATTATAGACATCGACCGTCAACAAATGTGTCTGTCGTCACATAGTGTCAAATGACGTTCTTCATAATAACATAGAACAGAACAAGTGCAAAATGTGTACCTGAAATTTGTGAAGATGCATGCTATATTTTTTAGATATTAGATATTGTTTTAGTGTTTTTAACCATTTATTGTGTAATGTGAATTTTCCATGCCATCGTAAAGATTTTCGATGTCCTTTGTTTTTAGATGTTTTCTAACTATAAGATTGTGGGCTGAGGAAGGGTCCAAAAGCGGGACTCGAAACATGTACCCCTGAATTGTGACATAAATTAAAGAATTGAATAGGCGGAAAGATTGAAAATTCTTATTCTTCATAATTACTGGTAATACGGAACCTGAAATGTATAATATTTCTAATTTTCGGTTCTCTACCGCTAAAACCACGGTTGTCCATTTCTGCCGAAAGCGCACTCTCCATCCCGATCCTGAGCTTCATCTGGGAAATGTAGCGTTGCCTGTTGTTGCTACGTACCGGTTCCTTGGCCTCCTTTTCAACCAGAGGTTAACGTGGGAACCACAGTGCGGCGTTTGAAAACTGCCTTTTCTAGGAAGCTCAACATGTTGCGGTGTCTTAGCGGCACATCGTGGAGGGCGGACCGCATGGTGCTCCTACGTTTTTATAAGTCTCTTATTCTATCTAGGTAAGATTATGGCAGTGTAGCATACGGTTCGGCACGTAGGTCGGTGCTTGTTAAACTGGACAGCGTCCACCACGGCAGTGTGAGGCTGGCGACGGGAGCCTTTCGGATGAGCCCAGTCG
This sequence comes from Meconema thalassinum, assembly GCA_946902985.2. Taxonomy (NCBI): domain Eukaryota; kingdom Metazoa; phylum Arthropoda; class Insecta; order Orthoptera; family Tettigoniidae; genus Meconema; species Meconema thalassinum. The sequence goes on from OX336389.2 coordinate 550,793,328, forward strand.
TCAGCATGCTCTCGGAGGCTGGTGTACCTCCTTTACACCTGCGGCGCCAACAGGTACTGCTGACCTATGCTGCGACTATTCGACAGATGCCACTTCATCTTAGCTATCCATGTTTATTTACCAACCTGAATCGCCGGCTGTATGACTCGCTCGCCCGAGCCACTCGGCCGGCGGGTATTCGCTTGGATGACTCATACCGGCAGTTCCGATTTCCTTCTGTCTCCTGTATCATCCGAGTACCTAGCAAGGCCCCTCCGTGGATGGTCTCTCGCCCTGATATAATCCTGGATCTGCACACCGGCCCCAAGTCAGACACGGACCCCTCCGTCCACCGGAGGCTGTTCCAGTCCGTGGTGAGCCGGTATCCAGGATTAGGGCTTCTATTAACGGACGGTTCGGGGGTAATCGAGAAAGTAGGCTGTGCATTTGTGTTTGAGGATCATCGGTTTTTCTTTCCACTTCTCACGGCGTGTAGCGTGTACACAGCGGAGCTCTATGCCATCTTAGAGGCTCTGCGGTACACGTTATCAGACGATCACCAGCACTTTCTTGTGTGTAGCAGACTCTCTTAGTGCGCTGCAAGCGATCGATGTGTGTTTCCCGAGGCACCCGCTGGACCAGCGTGCGCGCGACCTGCTCGTCAGTGCGTGTAACGCTGGAACCGGGGTGACCTTTGTTTGGCTTCCTAGCCACATGGGTATTGCGGGAAACGAGCTTGCTGATCAGGCGGCGCGGGAGGCAGTCACACTGCCCTCGCTACCGTATAAGGTGCCTGCTAGTGATGTGCACTCTCAGTTGCGGCATTCGATCCTGTCGCATTGGAAGGAAGCGTGGCGTGCCACGCCTCCACCCAACAAACTGAGAGGCATCAAGGAGACAACGAAGGTATGGAAATCTTCCTTCCGATCTCTCCGGAAGGAAGCTGAGGTACTCTGTCGACTACGGATCGGCCATGGGATTGCTACGCACTCCCACTTGCTAAAGAGAGAAGACCCCCCTGTGTGTACTTGCGGCGCCCATCTAACCGTGGCACACATTCTCTTCTAGTGTGTGGATCTGGCCGATCTGCGAAGGACTCTTAAACTGCCTAATACCCTCTCCCTTATTCTCCGTGATGATGGGCAGTCAGCAGACCTCGGCATCCGGTTCATGAGGGAGAGTGGTTACTATTTTAAGTTTTAATGTAAGTTAAAGACTTTTAATTCAGGTTAAGTCTGTTTTATTTTTTTTATTGCGCTCATCTATTTTATTGTTCGCTCTGCCTTATTTGTTTTATTGTTTGTTTTTTTACCATCCCCCGTTTACTATTTTTATTCAAATAAGGCATCATTGTTGGGGCTCACTGTTTATTTTATATAAACCATTTTCGTTTCATCCATAGCAGTGAGCTGTTTTTACCTTCATCCTTTCATTTCACGCCATTTCATTTCATTAGGGGCCGATAACCTCGATGTTAGGCCCCTTAAAACAACAATTATCATCATCATCATCATCATCATCATCATGTTATCAGACAAATTCCATGCACTTACGAGTATTTATAATTTGGCCTAATTAATATACTGTTCAGGTGTATGGAAATACAGATTCATAGCGTTTTGTTTCCTAGTATGTAAGTTTATACATACTAATTAGTGAGCATTTTCTTTCACTTCTGTGAATTTTTACTGTTAACATAAATTACTGACGGAGCAAAATGGTCAAAAGTTCAGTTAGCTGGAGGGGTGGCAGTGAGACGAGCGTGGCATATTCTTAGTATAGAGTGTAGTGATAGTAGTAGGTCATTTTGGAAATTGAAACTATTGTGTTAAGTTCATTATTAGTTGTGAACTGTAGTTTATTAACTTAATTTCCCCTGCTATTGTATAAATATTAAGGGCTAGATGATTTTGCGAAGAATCCCCAAAAATTGAACTATATAATTTAATGCCAACTTGTATTATGGTAAGTTTGCTCTATACATAGTCGGTAGTCTACTAATCGATGCCGGAAGGTAGAAAGTCTTGAAATGAAAGTTTTACATTATTTCTCATTTTGGCCGGGCCTCTATGTGATTTTGACTCCGCTCATCCAAGTTATGCCACCAAAAGTACTGGATTTTGGTAATATATGAATATGCTACCACTACATTTAAAAATTAGTTTTGGATGATCTTTCTTACGTACTCTACTGCTGTTGAATTTTCATGAATTCAACCCCCTTGGACACAAAATCCTGGATACGTGCTTGGTCTGCATATTCTGTCTGTGTATGATTGTATTTGACTAGCACATGATTATGCTACCGTTTGCTTGTTGCAGTACTAGTCAAATACAATCATACACAGACAGAATATGCAGACCAAGCACGTATCCAGGATTTTGTGTCCAAGTTCCTGGATACTAGCACATGATTATGCTACCGTTTGCTTGTTGCAGTATTCAGGGGCCGATAACCTAGATGTTAGGCCCCTTAAAACAACAATTATCATCATCATCAACATCTTGTTGCAGTATGAATATTATGATGGTCGCTAAAGTAAACATCTATGCTGGTAGCTTAGTCCTGGATGGCAAATTTTCTTCAAAAAATAAATAAATAGCTTGCTTTGTTCTTGTTACAGTATGATGACTCCAACTACAGTACAAATTGATCCTGAATCTTCACTTTGTGACCTGAATTTTGTCCTCAATCCTGATTGTTCTAATACTTCTATTCAAGCAAGGGGGTGCTAATCCTTATCTTCTTGTCATTAGGTTGAAGATCACTGTCGCCCTGAAACATTTGCTCAACATTCCACCAAACCTGATAATGATTCATCAAGATGTGGTGGCAATGGCGACAGCGACAAGGCCCATATTGCAGGTAATGTTCATATGCTGTTTTGAATAGTCTGAATGATGAGTGGCTCATCTTCGTGAATTGAAACTTCAGATAATAGGAATTTTAATTAGCATTCAGCATTAGCATTCTAATGGGAGAGGTTAAGTATTTTTATTTTGCGTTGGTAAACTTGCGTAGACTTACCCGAACCTTCCTTTCTATTATAATCTGTCAAAATTAAAATAACTATTAGATAATACCTTTTACATTTGCTTTGACTAGGCTGTACTGTGTATTCTAAATACATCATATTTTATTCCTTGTTCCTCTTTCATGCAGTAGTTGCCAGCATATTTCACTTAGGGGCCATGTGGTGTGGCAGGTATTTATAGGGGGACAGGGATTTAAAGACAATTGGCTTTTACAATGTTGGAAACTATTATTTACCTAACAGTCCATTGTTCTAGACATCACGCAATTCGACAAACTTGTAAATTGGGGCAGATGACCTCGTAGTTCTGCCCCTTAAAACAACAATAACTAACTAACTAAAACTCAGCAATTCTTCTAGGTTTGTGCCGTGTCTTGTGTGGGGTTTCGCCTAGGACACCAAGCTGGCTCATCGGCGGGCTCCTGGTGTCCCCGCCCGGACCCCCACAGGAGTGACGAACTGTGCACCACCTCCCTTTATATTAGGTGCAACTGCACCACTCGACTGCGAGAACTAAGAGCTCAAGCAGCCTTAACCTCCCTATGAAGGCTTCCAAAAAGATGGTATATTGGCTTTCACGGCCGGTGAATTAAAACTCAGCAATTCTTCTAGGTTTGTGCCGTGTCTTGTGTGGGGTTTCGCCTAGGACAGCAAGCTGGCTCATCGGCGGGCTCCTGGTGTCCCCGCCCGGACCCCCACAGGAGTGAAAGACTGCGCGCCACCTCCCTTTATATTAGGTGCAACTGCACCACTCGACTGCGAGAACTAAGAGCTCAAGCAGCCTTAACCTCCCTATGAAGGCTTCCAAAAAGATGGTATATTGGCTTTCACGGCCGGTGAATTAAAACTCAGCAATTCTTCTAGGTTTGTGCCGTGTCTTGTGTGGGGCGCCGTGAAAGCCAATATACCATCTTTTTGGAAGCCTTCATAGGGAGGTTAAGGCTGCTTGAGCTCTTAGTTCTCGCAGTCGAGTGGTGCAGTTGCACCTAATATAAAGGGAGGTGGCGCGCAGTTCGTCACTCCTGTGGGGGTCCGGGCAGGGACACCAGGAGCCCGCCGATGAGCCAGCTTGGTGTCCTAGGCAAAACCCCACACAAGACAGGGCACAAACCTAGAAGAATTGCTGAGTTTTAATTCACCGGCCGTGAAAGCCAATATACCATCTTTTTGGAAGCCTTCATAGGGAGGTTAAGGCTGCTTGAGCTCTTAGTTCTCGCAGTCGAGTTGTGCAGTTGCACCTAATATAAAGGGAGGTGGCGCGCAGTTCGTCACTCCTGTGGGGGTCCGGGCGAGGACACCAGGAGCCCGCCGATGAGCCAGCTTGGTGTCCTAGGCGAAACCCCACACAAGACACGGCACAAACCTAGAAGAATTGCTGAGTTTTAATTCACCGGCCGTGAAAGCCATTATACTAACTAACTAAACTTGTAAATTACACGTATATTAACTTATGTGGCTAAAGAGAGTTTAGAGCATCTCTAAATCCTTATTTTTACTATGAAACATTAATCACTAAAAGAAATTTAACTTCATTACATCTAGCAGTTCAATTTATAATTCTGTAACACAAACTTCTTTCATAGCAGGCCTACTCTTGCTGCATGAACATATGATTCACTTGTTTCACTAGCTTGCCTATTATGGGTTGAAATGAGGTATACACTTGATTTGAGTGCTGGCAGCAATGCATTGTGTAATTATTGTGTTATACTTGATAATATATATTCCTCACTTCTAAATAATCTGGGGGGTCTCGTGCCTATCCAAGCCCACCTGGTGGCGACACTCTGCTTTCATGGTGTTTATCTGCAATACACTGTAAAGATTAGCTCCTGATGTTTTGAAGGTTAAACTCTTGCAACTATAGCTACCTCAATTCCTTTGCTTGTTTGGTAAGTGATCACCTCATGGCGCAGTGGCTAGCGTTCTTGGCTTAAACCCTCGAGGTCCAGTTTAGATTCGCAGCTCTGCTAAGAAATGTAATTCGGATCTTGAGACCTACAGCAGTGTACACCTCAGCCTTGTTAGGCATAAATGTGAGTTAGATTCCCACCTCAATAGTCTTAAAAGTTACTTTCCGTTGTTTCCCCACTTCTACTCCAGCCAAATGCAGGGATGGTACCTAACTTAGGCCACAGCTGCCTCCTACCCAATACTAGCCCCAATTACAAATACATACACCAATAAGTCTATCACAATAATGCATGTTATCAAGACAGATTCCGTACGCCCAAGTACATGGGACTACCAGACCACGATGTCGTGAAGCACCTAAATTAATTATGAACAACAATGTGTTTGGCAATTTTTAATATTTTACATGCAAGCTGCAAGTTCATATTTTCATGACCAGGGTTCTCCTCTTTAATAGGAGCTATATAGGTGGATCAAAGTCTCATTTAACTTCCCGCTGGGCCCTTGTTGGAACATCAAATAGGATGATTTCTTGATAAGATAGTAAAATTGCATAATGTAAATCGGCGGAGAAAATACCAAGAATTTGATTAAGTTTCCCAGAGGGCGTGTACTGTAAGTCGTAACTTTGTAACAATTACGAAACTGACCGACGAAATCATTATTAATTAAAACTGGAAAGAGTAGGTAAAAGGTGCTTAAAGTTAAAATGAGGATAACAATGAGGCAAACATAACTTAAAATAAATGTGTATTAACTGAATACAACAGTTGTAGGGATCCTCTAACTGTTGTGCAATAAGTCACAAAAATATTCTTTTTTAAATATTAACCAATAAAAATTAAACAAAAATATTCTTAAAGAATCAAACTATCTTAATTATAAGTACATGGTGTCCACAGGCAGGAAAAGTCAGGAATTTTGTTTTTGGTCAGGAAAAGTCAGGAAATAGTGTGAAAAAATGGCATGAGCCAGGAAAAAATGGCGAAAAGTATTAGAAAGTCAGGAATTTTATATTAACCATACAGTATTTTGTGTTTTACAGCCATATTTAATGTTATTAGTTCAACTAATCTCTGAAGATAAAAAGCAATAACTCACTGGGCATTATAGTAAGTTTCCATTTTTACAGTACATCATAGTAAAAACCTCTTTTACCTATTTTTTTGTATGCTTTTTTGGCGTTGGCGTTGGGATGTGGCAACCCCATCACTATAGTTTAGGTTATTAAGTACTTTGATTTGTGTATGATTGCATTATAATTTACTTTATTTTGTATTTTAAATGAATAAAGAGGCAAACGTTGGGCAGCTATAAAGATGGTGGAGGCTGCAAATAAAAAAGATATATATATATTTGCTCAATAAACCTTTTTTCCGATGTTATGATGACTTCGCGAGTCAGGAATTTTGTTGAAAAATGGTCAGGAAAAGTCAGGAAAGGTCAGGAAAATTGACATTGAAAATTCTATGGACACCATGATAGTAAAACTGAACAATGTAATAAAATGAAATTTACCACATTATTAAACAGTTCAAAGTGGGCAAGACAAGAACTTAACATAGATAAAATTGTCATCATCATCATCATCATCTTGTACAGTTTCCAGCCCCAGGCTGGGTCTGTTTGGAACATAAGCCTCGCCACTTAGTTCTTTCTTCCCACCACCTCTCCGCTGTCACTCTGGTCCAGTCCTCGCCTCTCTTCTTGACACATTCCTCCACTCCTTTCAGCCATCTATCTCTTGGTCTTCCCCTTGGTCGATTCTTCTGCATCCGCATCTCATGTATCCTCATGGGAATCTTCTTCTCATCCATTCTCTTTAAGTGTCCATACCACCTCAGTCTTGATGTCTCAATCCTACCTTGCAAAGGCTCCTCTTTCATCATTTCCCTGACCTTTTCATTCCTCACCATGTCTCTTCTTGTTACTCCGATCCTACTTCGCAGGAACTTCATTTCACCTGCCAGTATTCTGCTTATGTCTCTTTTCTTCATTGTCCACGTTTCTGAAGCATAGGTCAGTATCGGGATATAGTAGCTTCTGTATAACACTTCCTTGCTTTTTTGTGGGACATCTTTATTCCACACTAAGCTCCTAATGCTTCTCAGAAATGCTTCTGCCTGTCTGCCTCGTTCCGTAATCTCTTTGTCATTTCTCCCATTTTCCTCCACTATACTTCCCAAGTACTTGAGACTTTCCACCTTCTTCAGCTGTCCACCTCTAAGTGTTATCCCACTCATTGGTCTGTCCTTTTTCCTGGTCGTTAACAGGATCTCACATTTACTGATGTTGAACTTCCATCCGTACTCTCCCACTGTTTCTTCCCAAGCCTTCAGTTGCTCCTGAATTTTCTTCTCCTTGTTTCCCCAGACCATGAGATCATCTGCAAACACCATTGCTTTCATCTTATCTTCTCCTATCTTTCCTGCTATCCGTGTCATTACCTCGTCCATAACCACAATAAAGAGAAGGGGTGACAGCGCACTACCCTGTTTCAGGCCACTCCTTTGTCTGAACCAGTCTGTTCTTTCACCTCCAACTTTCACACAACTCACACTTCCACAATACATCTCCTTCACTCTGCCTACAGTCTCTTTTTCCACTCCCATGTTTTCCATTGCTTTCCAAACCTTCTCTCTACACACACTATCATAGGCCTTTTCGATGTCCAGGAAGGCCATCAACAGATGCTCTCCAAATTCGTAGTGGTGTTCCTGGAGCTGTCTCACTGAAAATATGAGATCCACTGTTGTTTTTCCAGGTCTGAATCCGTACTGTTCATCTCTAAATTTTCTCTCCACTTTGGCTCGTATTCTACTTTCTAATATCTTTTCATATATCTTGGCACAGTGAGGTATGAGTGTGACTCCCCTGTAATTTCTGCACTCCTTTCTGCTTCCTTTCTTAAATATTGGGACAATTAATCCTTTCTTCCAATCTTCTGGGGTCTTTTTCTCCTTCCATATCACCCTCATCACACGGTACAGCCACTGTTTCCCAACCTCCCCTGCTGCCTTCACCATTTCAATACTCACTTCATCCACACCTGGTGCCCTTCCTCCTTTCATCTTGTCTGTAGCCATTTCCAGTTCTCTCCAAGTCAGGTCCTTTTCCATTCCTGTGTTGTCTTCTCCATCTTCCAATACATTGTCTTCCTCCCTATGACCATTTGGATTCAGCAAATCCTGAAAGTACTCTTTCCACACTGTCTTGAGTGACTCTTTGTTGTGTACCTCATTTCCGTTTTTGTCCATCATTACCACATCCTCTCGCAGACCTCTTCTCTTACTTTTGACCATCCCATAAAGAACTTTCTTATTTCCTCTGCTGTCTTCCTCCATCATCTCTGTCCACTTTACCATCCACTTCTTCCTCTCCTCTGCGACAATCTTGTTTGCTTCTTTCTTCTTTATCTTATAATCTTCCCTTGCCAGATCAGTTCTTTCCTGGAACCACACTCTGAAAGCCTTGTTCTTCCTTCCCACAGCTTCTTTTACTCTCTCATTCCACCATGGTGTCTCTTTACACCGCTTTCTGTTGCTTGTTCTTCCACATACTGCCACTGCAGCTTCCACCATTGTGTTTTTGAATTGCTTCCATTCCTCTTCCCCTGTTTTAGGATTGTCTGTTGGCATCCTTTCCCTTATTATCTTCTGGAATTCTTCCTTGACTTCCTTTTCCTTGAGTTTCCATACTTTGATTCTCCTTTCCTGGTACTCTGTCCTCTTGCTATCCTTAACAACTCCCAGGTTCATTACAAGTAATCTGTGGTCGCTATCTAAGGCCTCTGATGGTATTACCTTTATATCTCTGACACTTCTCTTCATTTCCCAGTCGTAGAGCATGTAATCTACCAAAGATTTCTTTGTTAAATCACTGCTGTACCACGTTACCTTGTGGCTTTCTTTCTTCCGGAACCAGGAGTTGCCTACCACTAAACCGTTCCTCTTGCAAAAATCCAGCAACGTTCTCCCTTCTTCATTCCTGCTACCCCATCCTTCTGCTCCCAATACATTTTCATATCCTTGCCTTTCACTTCCTACATGTGCATTCAAATCTCCCATGACAATGATGCTCTGACCATTCAACTGCTGTTGTAGCTCCTCCTCAAAGTCTTCCTTCTCTTGAGCTGTACATCCAACTTGAGGGGCATATACCTGGGCTATCTCCAGGCTTCTTCCCTTTACAGTTACTCTGATCTTCATGATCCTGTCACTTATTCCCTTTACATCTTCCTTCATTCCATCTCTCACAACTACTCCTACTCCGCTGCTCCTTCCTTCACTGTTCCCACTCCAGTACAACCGGTACCCTTTCCTCAGTTCTCTGCAACCTTCTCCTTTCCATCTTGTTTCTGCCAAGCCCAGTACATCCAGTTTTCTTCTCTCCATCACATCTACAATCTCCTCCACTTTTCCTGTCAGTGTCTGTATGTTTAATGTCCCAACTCGTAGTCCATTAGCATATCCGGGTCGTCGTCGTTTGCATCCGTCCTTTCCGAGGCCTGTTCCTGGGTGCAAAGCAAATATGTTATCCACTACTGGCTTGCTAGGCCTATCGTAGCTTCACCAGAGCCCCGTCAGCCGTCACTTCAGGGTTCCCATAGAGCCTTCACAGCTACCGTAGCGGTCCCGGGGCACACAAAGTCCCCACTGTACTTCACCCCTACAGGCAATCCCCTACTTCATGCCGTTGCCCGTCTCCCACCACGTGGAGGAGGGGTTGGACTTGTGGGAGACAAAATTGTGTGAGTGATGAAACTTACAAGGCAGAGAAAGAGAAAATAAATTACACAAAATTACTTTAAAAATGAAATCAAACATGAATACTGTAAGATTTGAAAGTCTACTCAAATAAAAGGCTTAGCAAAATCAAGATAAAAATTATATCATTGACACAACACACACAAGATGCTGAGTAACGTAGATCAAGGAACTGTCAAATGAATCGTTAACCTTATCACATGTACTCGTAAGATATGGAACAAAAACACATGATAGGAAACCGAGCGAAATAACTCTGTAATCCCATGGAGATTTTCACAAAATAAAATACGGCTCAGCTGCTGCCAATCAAGACAATATAGATAGTTTTACATAACGGACATAATCTCTGCTTGTGGCACGAGCCCTGAGCATGTACAAAAAGGTAAGACAAAAGATAATGTATCACTTTCAACCCTCAGAGATTCAGAATTTACATTGTTACATAGAGAACAACGCAGAGAAACTAAAAACAAAACCCACCATGACATAACATGTAATGGAACGGGTATGGACTAGAGGATATGTCAAAACACATTAAAGCACACACAGATAAAATATCAAAATATAAAACATAGGAATGTAATAAATACATAATTAAGTTAAGTTAATTAAGCTGTCAGATACTGAAATGTCACTGGATAAGGACATTTGGGTGGGCCAAGAGACTTTTCAGATGTCTTCAAGTGCCATAGGAGTGACAGAATTCTGCACATGGATGATTTGGGTATAGTGGGGACCCTTTTATATGAAGATATTTCAGGTTCTGCTGAGCTTAAGAGAGATTTCATATTTGCACTCAAAATCTACATACATCCAAGTGAATTTGCTTATAAAGAAGGGATGAGAATTTTCCAGATATTGTAAATTTGTTAGACCCCAGGAAAAAATGTTAAAGAGAACCCCTGTTATATTGTCATTTAGGACTGGTCTGTAAAAACATTTTGAGGACTTCCAATTATTGGTTCTCTGGTATCTGGGGCCTTTCCTCTTCTAGTATGTGTGCCTTAGATGTTTTGTGTCAAGAGTTTGTCAACCACCAGGCTGTGGTATACATTTTACAGAAATGTGTAGTGGTTTTGCAATGCATGTTAACTGAAATGAAATAGACAGTTTTTAGCCTATTTTCATCATATGAAGTATAGACTACTTATTTGTGTGTGTCTGTCAGTTTCCAGTCCCCTTCTTCAAATAACTTTTGATCTACTGAATCAATGTTAATAAAAGTTTAGTAGCAAGTCAGTTCCACCTCAGGACACCTCGACTGTGCTTCTCAAATTTAGTAGCAAGTCAGTTCCACCTCGGGACACCTCGACTGTGCTTCTCAAATTTTCAGAATCATCACCAATCCAACATGGTGGCTACACAATTTATTTGACCAGCAATCAGTATATCTGTTCCTATTAAGACTATCGGGTTGAAATTTTTATCTTTATATGGGACTACTTTCATAACCATGACTAGCAAGAAACCAAGTACCGTATTTAAAATGTAATTGTTTTTTCTCAGAACCTTTCACAACTATCAGCCTAAACTTCTGTACGTGATTGAAAGACTAATTCACAGGTGTGACATTAAACTGGGACCAGCACGAAACCAGGAGAGTGACAATGACATAAAACAAACTATGTTTGTCTCTCAATTGGTTCCATGTTGACTGTTTGCTTATGAATTTATTTCACCTGTTTAAAGAAGTTACCAATTAATACATTACTGTCGACCAAAATATTATGTGCACTCGAGTTTGAAGGTTGTTTGTGAAGTAGCCAATAGACCTACATAAAATCCAATAATATCATCGTTTTCATCATTATATTTTTCGTTAGTTGATGTAGGTTTGGAATTTTTAATTTAAATTTGAATATATTATATCGCAGTTGGAACACAAAAGGTGACTGTTTTTAAGCTTGTTTCAACCATGCATCACATTTAAGAATTATCTCACAAACCCGTCGTCCAAATTTTAACACAATATACATTGGAATGTTGTATAACTGGTTTATTAACTTCAACATTTTGTGTGTCCAAGAAACAAAGTTATCATATTTGTAAAGTAACTTTTTCTCGGCTCAGGGTGGCTGGAAAATGTATTTCTTGGTCGCATTGTAGTCATCATACATCAGAAAGTTATGCTGTATGACTGTGAAATATGTAACTTAATTCACTTATTTTATATCGGTTTGTATTTGTACGGGGAAATAAGACATGGTTCACCAGCTAGCCACTCCGGGGAATGCTGTAGGGCGTTGCTGAGATGGATCCCATCACTTCCGAGAGAGGCGCGCTATGACGCGTTTTGGGCTCCATCTTGGCAACGCTGTACAGTTTTCCCCGGAGTGGCTAGCTGGTGAACCATGTCATATTTCCCCGTACAAATACAAACCGATATAAAATAATTGAATTAATTTACGTATTTCACAATCATACGGCATAACTTTCTGATGTATACGGATTACAACGCGACCAAAAACTACATTTTCCAACAACCCCGAGCCAAGAAAAAGTTACCTTACAAAAATAAGAACTTTGTTTCTTGGACACACAAAATTTTGAAATTAATAAACCAGTTATACAACATTCCAATGTATATTGTGTTAAAATGTGGATTCGATCTGATGACGGGTTTGTGAGATAATAATTCTTAAATGTGACGCATGGTTGATACACGCTTAAATACCGGCACTTTTTGTGTTCCAACTGCAATAAAAAATATTAAAATATAAATTAAAAATTCCAAACCTACATGATCTAACGTAAAATAGAACGACGAAAATGATGATGGTATTGGATTTTATGCAGGTCTATTGGTTACTCCACAAACAACCTTCAAACTCGAGTGCACATAATGTTTTGGTCGACAGTAGTCCATATTTTAAAAATCGCAATCAAACTTTAACACAATGATTCTCTTCTTTTAAATGAAAGGGAAATGGATAGGTTGAGGTTAGATTTGGTTGGGATTAGTGAAATACGTTGGCAGGAAGAAGAGGACTTTTAGTCAGGAGACTATAGGGTCATTAGCACTAAATCAGACAAAGGCTATGCAGGGGTAGGTCTCATATTAAGTAGGAAACTTGGACAGCGGGTGGACTATTATGAGCAATATAGTGAACGGATAATTCTAGCAAAAATCATTACAAAACGTACGTGCACCACAGTGGTACAAGTCTATATGCCTACCAGTCAAGCTGATGATGAAGAAGTTGAAAACGTCTACGAAGAAATAAATGAAATTTTGAGGTATGTCAAGGGTGATGAAAATGTTATAGTAATGGGAGATTGGAATGCTGTTGTAGGAAATGGAAGAGAAGGGAAGATAGTAGGAAATTTCGAATTGGATGAAAGGAGTGATCGAAGAAGCAGGATGATGGAATTCTGCACCGAGCATGAGTAGGTCATAGCTAACACCTTATTTAATAACCGCAATAGAAGAATATACACATGGATGAGACCAGGAGATACAGGGCGTTACCAAATTGACTTCATTATGGTCAAGCAGAGATTTCGAAACCAGATTTTGGATTGCAAAATATATCCCGGCGATGACATAAATTCTGACCACAATCTGGTTGTTATGAAATGCAGATTAGAGTTGAAGAAACTGAAGAAAAATCAAGAGCCATAAAGGTGGGCAATAGACGGACTGAAAGAGAAGGATGTAAATTAAGGATTCAAGAAGAGTATATAGGAAGGACTAATGAAAAACCCTAAACAAACTTCAATTGCAGACGCATGGGCACTTCTGAAGAATGAAATAACAAAATCCGCAGAGGAAAACATTGGTAGGAAAGAAAGAATAGGTAGAAAACCGTGGTAGGAAAGAAAGAATAGGTAGAAAACCGTGGATCACTCAGGATATACTAGAATTAATGGATGAAAGGCGGAAACACAAGAATGTAAGAGACAAAAAGGGGAAAGCGGAATACAGACGTCTGAGGAATAAGGTTAACATGAAGTGCAAGGACGCGAAAGAAAAATGGTTGAAAGAGAAATGTGCAGGTATAGAAAATTGTCTGAACTTAGGAAAAGTAGATACAACTTATCGAAGGATTAAGAATACTTTTGGGGAAAAAAAGACTAAGTGCTGTAATATTAAGGACACAGGTGGAAAGCCTCTAACAGATAGGGAAGAAAAGGTTGAGAGATGGAAAGCTTACATAATGTTTGTATAAGGGAAAGGAGATTGAGAATCAGGTAATGGAAAGGGAAGAGGAAATTGATGAAGATTAGAAAGGAGATTTAATATTGAGATCAGAATTTGACAGAGCATTGGAAGACTTAAGCAGGAACAAAGCACCAGGTATAGATGATATACTGATTGCGTTGCTACGCTGCATAGGTGATTATGGTCTGGTCAGGTTATTTCACTTGGTGTGTAGGATTTATGAGACAGGTGAGGTACCCTCTGATTTCAAGAAAAAGGTTATCATCCCTATACCAAAGAAAGTAGGAGCTGACAGATGTGAAGATTACCATACAATTAGCTTGATTACTCATGCTTCAAAGATCCTGTCTAGAATAATCTACAAGAGGATGGAAAGCCAGATAGAAACGAAGTTGGGTGAAGACCAGTTCGGTTTCAGGAGAAATGTAAGAACACGGGAAGCTGTACTAAGTCTTAGGCCGATTTTGGTAGGTAGAATAAGGAATGATAAGAGAACGTTCTTGGCATTTGAAGACTTGGGAAAGCTTTTGATAACATTGATTGGGATAAATTGTTTGACATTTTGAAAACGATTGGAATAAAGTACAGGGATAGGAGGGTGATATACAATCTATACAGAAACCAGCAGCAGTCATTCGAGCTGAAGGACATGAGATAGAAGCTGGTATTCAGAAAGGTGAAAGGCAAGGCTGCAACTTATCACCCATACTTTTTAATCTTTACATTGAACAAGCAATGAAGGAAATTAGAGAAAAATTTAAAGTGGGAGTGAAGATTCAAGGAGAAATAATTTCAACTCTGAGATTTGCTGATGACATCGTCATCTTGGCCGACAGACTAGAGGATTTGAAAGAGTTTTTGAATGGTATGGACTCTTGTCTTGTGGAAAGAATTCATGATGAAAATCAATAAATGTAAAACAAAAATATTGGAATCCAGCCGAAATAAATCAGAAACCTCTATGAACATCAAATTGGCAGGTGAAAAGCTAAAGGAAGTAGGAGACTTCTGTTAGGATGCAAAATAACCAGTGATTGATGAAGCAAAGAGGATATAAAAAGTAGGTCGGCTCAGGCAAGGAAAGCATTTCTACAGAAAAGGAATCTGTTGACATCGAATATAGATTTCGGTATTAGGAAGTTATTTTTGAAAGCCTTTTGTCTGGAGCGTGGCACTCTATGGAAGTGAAACTTGGAATATTGGTGCAGAAGAAAAGAGGAGAATTGAAGCATTTGAAATGTGGTGTTACAGGAGGATGATGATCAGATGGGTAGAAAGGGTAACAAAGGAAGAGGTATCAAGACGAGTGGGAGAGGAGAGATGTTTCTGGTGACTGCTAATGAAGAGAAGAGATAGGTTCGTAGGACACATACTAAGACACCCAGGAATAGCAAGCTTAGTTAGGGAAGGAAGGGTCGAGGACAAGAACTGTAAGGGTAGACCAAGGTTAGAATATGTTAAACAGAATACCTCGGATGTAGGGTGTAGTAGCTATTTAGAGATGAAACGATTAGCTCAGGACAGGGAGACATGGAATGCTGCATCAAATCAGTCAAAAGACTGAAGACCCCAACAACAACTACAACAAATGTTGAATAGCGTTGCTCCCATTGTTTAACTTGTAACTTTTTACCAGCCCTTCTTGGGCGACTGATTTAAAACTTCCCAAAATCATCCTCCTATTTTTGATCGGAAGTACTTCATCATATACCACACAATTGAAATGGCAGGGTCGTGGAGTGTTGGACACACATTTGGTCAACCTAACTGGTATCATTTGGGCGTTCAACTATTAGGTGTAATTCCCTATAAAGAAAACTAATTATAACCTTCAAAATATGTGTATTAATATCAACTTTAAACATATGGCGGGGACTCTCGTCGAACAGACTATGGTTTACTATCTTCTCTCCTCGGCAATGACGAAAACATGTGACCCAAAATGAATGTTGGAATATAAAGATGTTTGTTACTCACTCATCGACGATCTAGCAGATAATCTACGAGACATGCTCGATAGATCAGTTCTCCCCAGCATTTCTAAGATTTTCCACACGTGGTTTGAGGTTAGAGATGTTTACTGGTTTACATAGCCACATCTCTGCGAGAGAAATGAATGTGCTTCCGTACCCAACTTGAATTGTGCTAACAGAGATAACATCGTTGTGATATGTAGCCGTTTCGAGTACATTCACAAGCCATGCTTTCAACAAAACTGTTTCTCCAAATAGGCCTACGCCAAATTACGAGAACGCGACCTTTCCAATCAGACGCTACAATAGAAGTGAAGCCTCGCTTGACGAAAAACCCACCGCTCATCTTGTAAACACATGTTTTCGTCTTTCTCCGCCAGGGTCATGATACCCTCCAACCCATACAAAATACACCAATAATCTCGAACCCATGTATATTTCTTACAACTCGTGGCGCGAAACTCTTCTCTGACGTCAGAACCTTACACAATTTACACAAAGCTTTCTTCAAGACAAGGGAAGTTATTCTCGGCCCAATCTAAATTTGGCCTAGAGTTTCCTGCTGTTGCAACATCTTGTAGCTTACCTACACAATCCGCTGTCTTGTATACTGACATCTCCCATACAAATTAAATGAAATATTCCTGACTGAGTCCCCGAGATACACAAGATATATATACACTAAATAAAATGAAATTCTACAACCTAAATGATGATGATGAACAAGAAAAGAAATGGTATGAACAAATTACCCTAACCTGACTTCTCTTGCAGTCAACCAAATAAGGGTTTGGGAACATTGTGACCGGAACAGTCACAATACGCCCCCATGTGATTCACACGGGTGAAACAAGTGTGGATCACAAACACTCAAACAAGCAACGCACTGAAAACACAACGAATTACACTATTACATAAATAAACCCTGGAAGACATATATACATACACACTTGTCAAATTTTCACACATTCTCACTCTCTCGAATGTCTTATTGTGTCCATTTCCTAGCCTCACTGATTTCTCTCAAGTGTCTTAGGTCTACCACTTCATTTTCTTCGTCTCATCATGAGACCCTATCGCTTCACAAGCCATGGTATTTGCCTGCACAGGCCTTATCATACCATCTATCCATCTAACACTCGATGCCACTTTGCTGGTTAGCATTCTTCGTCACATCTCTTGAGTTTTGTCATGCCATCACGTTATGTTGACTGATTCTCTAAGAGTCCATGCCATATTATTTTACAGAGTGATATCTACGGAGATTCCTAATATTATGTGTACTGACAGACTTACCATCCTGGTCCGTTAAACTATAGGCACACTCACCAATACGTTTAACCACCTTAAAAGGCCCCTGAAATAGATGAAAAAACTTCCCTATCTCCTTATCTACAGCTGAAGACGGATATGGAACCCTCAGAAGCACCTGATCGCCTACTTCAAAAGAATCAAACTTTACCCGCTTCTGCTGGCGCCTACGCTTATTCCCTGCCTTGATTAAGTTGTCCCTAGCCAGCTGGATACAAACATCCTTCCCAATCTCCTCTCCCGTGACCAAACCTAGCATTCTAGCAAGCTCATTGGTAGGCTTCCTACCATACTGAATTTCATAGGGAGTGCATTTTACACTCTCATGGAACGTACTATTGAACCATCGTTCAATATCTCCTAACTTGGAGAACCACGCATTGTGGCGATTGCTCACATAGGTGCGAAATACTCTCCCTAATTCTCTCATAACTCGTTCGGACAAATTCCCTTGAGGATATCGAATAGATGAGAATATGTGCTTGATACCCAATTCACTCAACTTGGTTTTCCAGATCTTTGAGGTGAATTGACTACCGTGGTCTGATAGTATCCTGAGAGGCACCCCAAACTCAGGTACATACTTATCAGTGATCTGTAGGACACAACCCTTCCCGGTCGCTTTTCTCAGGGGATACAGTTTGACGAGTTTACTGAATGCGTCAACAACCACGAAGATATACTGATATCCAAACTGAGCTTTAACCAATGGACCATACAGATCGACACAGAGTAAATCCCTTGGTTTTTCTGTGATCACCATTTGCCGAGGTCCCTCAAGAAACCTCGTTGGGCATTTACACCGTTGACACGAGTCACAACTTGCCAGAACTTTCCTAATCTGCCTTCCCATGTTCTTCCAAATGAAATGCTGCTGAACAGCAAAAAGAACCTTGCTTGATCCAAAATGCCCTAAAGCCTTGTGATGATACCAAATCATCGTTACCTGCAATGAGCTTGGCACACACACTCTCCAGGCACCTTCATGGCACAGCCTAGCCAAGAAACCACACTCCAACTTGTACCAATACTTTCCAACCTTAATTCTACTATCCACATCCATACCTCTCAACTGAGTCAAGATATCACCTAAGACCTCATCCTTCTCCTGCTCTACAAGCAGATTCCTTAAGCAGCGTATCTCATAATCACACTCGCTTACCTTGGTTACGCAGATAACAACACCTTCCTGTACCTCCAGTACCTGATGACCCTCATCACCCCCAATGTTTCTACTCATGAAGTCAGCCACAATGTTCTCAGTACCCTTAATATGCCTTACCTCAAAGTTATATTCACTTATAGCCAATATCCACCTTGACATCCTGTTCGAAGTGAGCTTGCAGGATCCAATAAAAAGTAATGCATGATGGTCAGTCAGTATCTGCAACTTACTGCCCAACACATAACTCCTAAACTTCCCTAGAGAGTATACGATTGCTAACATCTCTATTTCAGTAATTGTATATCTCTTCTCCGCCATGCTTAGCCCTCTGCTTGCTAATGAGACAATCCCTAGATTGCCCTCACTATCCTCCTGACACAAAATGCCTGAGATGCCTTGCATGCTCGCATCAGTCATCAAAATGTAGGGACAATCCAGACGAGGATACCTAAGCATGACAGTCTCTACAAAGCCTCTCTTCAACTCCTTAAAAGCCTCATCGTGCACCTGGGTCCATACCCACTTAGTACCCTGCTTCAGCAATTCCCTAAACGGTTCTACAAGACAGGAATATTTAACTACGAATCTACGAAAATAATTGAAAACCCCTAATATTGACCTCAATTGTTTGGCGTTACGTGGTGTAGCAGTGTTGTGAATCTTGTCTAATCGTGACTGTTCGGGAGACACCCCTTGTGTTGTGATAGTATGCCCTAAAAATGTGATTGATGTTGTGCAAAACAGAGACTTCTTAAGTTTAATTGTAAATCCCCCGTCCCTTAATTTCCCCAAAACTATGTCTAAGTGATCCAGGTGTTCCTTTAATGTGTAAGATGCAACAATTAAATCATCTATGTACATTGTCACAAACTCGTGTGTGTCCCTCCCTAACACTAGATTTAAGGCCCTAATCAACGCTGAACTGCTGGTCTTTGTTCCGAAAGGAACGACCCTGAATTGGTACAAACCACTCTTAAAGCTAAACGCAGTCAACTTCCTGTCCTGTTCTCTCAACGGTACCTGCCAAAATGATGCACTCAGATCCATAGTGGAAAACCATTGCTTACCATTGAATTTCTGAACCAGTTCCTCAACACATTCTGGCCTCTGTTGGTCCCCAGATATCCTACAATTGAGCTGCCTGGCATCAATACACAACCTGACCGAGCCATCACTCTTCCCAACCACAACTAAGGGATTCAGATATGCACTAGTTGAAGGCTCAATAATACCCTGATTCAGCATAATGCCTATTTCTTTCTCCACAGCATCAGCAAATTTGTGAGGTATCGGGTACTTGGGTCCTGAAAATGGAGAATGATCTACAATTTCGAACTGATGCGTATAGACATGTGTTAGCCCTGGCTTGTCACTGAAAACTTCTTGGTTTAGCTCTAAAACCTCTAACAACTTATCCCTCTCCTCAACACTTAAACCACTCTTATCCACAGCCTGCTGGAGTTGATCACACTTATCACCCTCCACAGCAATGTGACATAAATCCACAACTTCCTCCTCATCGTCAGCCTTACCTTCTGCCATATCCCCTACAGTGACCTCAGTAACACATGCCTTTACTGTCTTATCTACACTCTTGCATTTCATTCTCATCTCCTGGCTTATATTCCCCCTCACAAAGTTGATGACACCCCGGTCAAAATCAATAACAGCACTATGCTCGTTAAGCCAGTCTATCCCCAAAATCATTTCATAAATTAGGTTAGGAATTACCAAGCAAGTCTTGTGGTCAACTTCATTACCAAACCTCATGGGCAACAATACCTGCTTTCCCACTCTTTGGGATTTATTACCAACAGCAGTTACCACATATGTCGACTTAACTGGAATTTCTTCCAACTTACCACCGTCCTTGATTAAAGTATCATAAAATCCCTTACTGATGACACTTCTCTCACTCCCCGAATCCACCAATGCCTGCACTCTCTTACCTAGTATGCTCAACTCAACAGTTGACATAAAAGCCTCCTTCTCCCCGATACATGAGAACTCCTGCTGGTCAGCTAGCAGATCCTCCCGACTCATAGGCATAAAATCCTCCTCACCCACAATAACACACTGCTTGACTTCATTTCTTACGGACTGCCTGACTGACCTCCCTGCACAGCCCGTTCGGAGTTTAAAGCTCCTTGACCACCTTGTTCTTGTCTCCTCTGGTTCACCTGTACTCTTTCGTTACCACCTTCCTGACGCCCCCCACCTCTCTGATAGTTACCTTCCTGTCGCTGTGAATTATCCTGACGCCCCCCACCTCTCTGATAGTTTTCCTGCCTCTGCTGATAATCTCTTTGCTCCTGATTAAATCTACCCCTATTAAACTCCTGATTATTCCCCCTATTGCCCCTAAATTCCTGT
This sequence comes from Meconema thalassinum, assembly GCA_946902985.2. Taxonomy (NCBI): domain Eukaryota; kingdom Metazoa; phylum Arthropoda; class Insecta; order Orthoptera; family Tettigoniidae; genus Meconema; species Meconema thalassinum. The sequence continues at coordinate 550,814,008 of OX336389.2, forward strand.
TTGACCTCTGGCCTCTCCATGTGCTGCTTGCCTAAAACGTCAAAGCTCGTAAGAAGCTCTTCCAACTCTTCTACCGTCCTTACCTTCTGCATACAAGCTGCCTCCTGAATTCTAGGTGGGAAGTGCTTCAACATGACCCTAACCACATCACTGTCAGAGGTCAGCCCATCCAAATTCTTCCAAATAAGTACATGTGCCAAAAAATATTCTGTCAGGGATACCCCTTCTCTCTCCTTATATTTCCCAAAAGTTAATTTTTCCCTTTCCCTGGACTGTACCCCCTCCCCCCAGAACTTAGCTTTGAATTTATCCCTGAATTCCCTTAAACTATTCATGTTAGGCCTGTATATTTGGAACCATGCTTTCACATCCCCTTGAAATGAGTTAGACAAGATCTCCAACACTGTTTCCCATTCGACAACCCCGTCTTCTAGATCCTTGCTGAATTTCTTCTCAATGGTTTTTAAAAACTCCATAGGGTTGAACTGCCTTGAGTTAAATTGTGGCAGACCAGGGTCCCTGAGTAGCAAACTAGATGGCATCACAACCCTTTGACTCATCGGTCGCTCTTTCAACTCTCTCCTGACCTTTATCAGCTCTTCCTGCAGCTTTTCGTTTTTCTCGGTCAATGCCACCTGCTTCCCTCTCAGACCCTCAATCTCTCCCAACTTATTTTCAACGGCACCTACTCTATCTAAATATTCCCTCTTATTCCCACTTACAGTGTTGCATATCTCATCACACTTTCCCGTTACATTCTGTACTTCTGCCCTTGAACTAGCTATCTCTGACTTAATTTTCGTTATTTCCACATCTTGCTGGTTCTGATGGCCTTCCATTCCTTCTAGCCTACTTGTGATCCCAGCCTGATTCCCCTGCATTTCTGCCCTGATTTCCTCTCCCTGTTTGCTAATTTTCCCACTTAATTCCAGGTTCATACTCTCCATTCTACTATTAAGGACAGACTTATGGTCCCGTATTTCTTTGCTGAGACTCTCTATCCTTGTGTTCGTGGCCCTGTTGCTCTCCTGAATTTCCTTACTTACAAATTCCTTCACTTCTACTATCTGTTTGGTCACTGACTCTACCTTCTCATTTACAGAGCCTACCTGCTCCTTAATTTCCTTACTCATAGATTCTCCTTGCTTCTTAATCTCTTTTATTTCACTCAGTAGCATTTGGATCAAACTATCGTTCATAACCCCCCCATTTACATTTAAGTTACTACCTTCAGCGATCAGCTGCGACTCAGTAGTAACAATGGTAACATATGTTCCCACTGTCTTTTCCACATCTTCCTCACTGCCACTTCTCCCAGTTTCCTGATTACCTGACATTTTACTGTTTGATTTACACACAACCCTTGACCTTAATTCTAAATTGTCTGATGTGGACATACCCCTTAAAACAAAACAAATTACTGTGAACCCTAATACTCCTAAGGTGTCTATCGGCTGTGTGCATATGTGCCCTAATGATACCTGCTAGGTTTCCCTACTCTTGCCCCACGTTGAGGTGCTATGTTGTAACTTTTTACCAGCCCTTCTTGGGCGACTGATTTAAAACTTCCCAAAATCATCCTCCTATTTTTGATCGGAAGTACTTCATCATATACCACACAATTGAAATGGCAGGGTCGTGGAGTGTTGGACACACATTTGGTCAACCTAACTGGTATCATTTGGGCGTTCAACTATTAGGTGTAATTCCCTATAAAGAAAACTAATTATAACCTTCAAAATATGTGTATTAATATCAACTTTAAACATATGGCGGGGACTCTCGTCGAACAGACTATGGTTTACTATCTTCTCTCCTCGGCAATGACGAAAACATGTGACCCAAAATGAATGTTGGAATATAAAGATGTTTGTTACTCACTCATCGACGATCTAGCAGATAATCTACGAGACATGCTCGATAGATCAGTTCTCCCCAGCATTTCTAAGATTTTCCACACGTGGTTTGAGGTTAGAGATGTTTACTGGTTTACATAGCCACATCTCTGCGAGAGAAATGAATGTGCTTCCGTACCCAACTTGAATTGTGCTAACAGAGATAACATCGTTGTGATATGTAGCCGTTTCGAGTACATTCACAAGCCATGCTTTCAACAAAACTGTTTCTCCAAATAGGCCTACGCCAAATTACGAGAACGCGACCTTTCCAATCAGACGCTACAATAGAAGTGAAGCCTCGCTTGACGAAAAACCCACCGCTCATCTTGTAAACACATGTTTTCGTCTTTCTCCGCCAGGGTCATGATACCCTCCAACCCATACAAAATACACCAATAATCTCGAACCCATGTATATTTCTTACAACTCGTGGCGCGAAACTCTTCTCTGACGTCAGAACCTTACACAATTTACACAAAGCTTTCTTCAAGACAAGGGAAGTTATTCTCGGCCCAATCTAAATTTGGCCTAGAGTTTCCTGCTGTTGCAACATCTTGTAGCTTACCTACACAATCCGCTGTCTTGTATACTGACATCTCCCATACAAATTAAATGAAATATTCCTGACTGAGTCCCCGAGATACACAAGATATATATACACTAAATAAAATGAAATTCTACAACCTAAATGATGATGATGAACAAGAAAAGAAATGGTATGAACAAATTACCCTAACCTGACTTCTCTTGCAGTCAACCAAATAAGGGTTTGGGAACATTGTGACCGGAACAGTCACAAACTCCCATTATTCATGCTCTAAAAGAATGTACTTTTAAATACGTAGTCTATTGATAAAGTGTATTCTGTTAATATGTTATAAAAACACTTAACACTTTGAAATTGAACGGTTCTTATACTGTACACTGGGTATATCATTTAAAATATCAGCCCATGAGAGAGATGTAATAAGTGTTCTTCCTCTGTCTTTCATATTTTGATTTCTGGCCACAATGACACCACAGTTACAAGAACATCTTCATTGACATCAAATGTTAATTACTATTGATAGGATGAATTGGCCTGTGACAAGAGAATGAGGGATAAGTTGATGCCTCAAACTAAATTGGACTCATGAAATTTTTCTAAAAATTGCTTTATGCCATCAAGGATCAGCCTTAACCCCCTTGCTCTTCATACTCTGCATGAACGCCATCACAAATGACATCCAAACCAGGCATCCTTGGACATTATTATATGCGGATGATGTCATGTTAGCTAACGAGACCCGTGGGCACCTCGAACAGCAAGTACAAGAGTGGAAGATGCGTCTCGAAGAATTTGGGATGAAATTGAACCTGAAGACGGAATACCTGGAATGCGGTGACCAAACTGATGGCACGATCACTGTTGGTGAGAGTCAACTTAATAAAGTGACCCAATTCAAATACCTTGGGTCATGCATCACCGCAGACTGCAGCACGATTCCTGATGTCAAAACAAGAGTCACTGCCGCATGGATGAAATGGCGCCAAGTTACTGGAGTCCTATGCGATAAGAAAATTCCATTGCATTTAAAATCTAAAGTATATCGCACAGTGATTGGACCGGTGGCCCTTTATGGATCTGTGCTATTTCTTCTTTGTATTCTTGTCTTAAATCATAATCGTCTTTATCGACGTCTAGCTTGCCCGTTTGAAATATCGTCGTCACAGAAGTCGACATGAGCTTGCTTTTGTGCGAGCGTAGTGGCGGTATTTTTCTCCCATGACTTGTTGACTGCATGAAGAGCTTCCAACAAACACGCTCACGGTATCGCGTAAGTTTGCGCCATTAGGCAATACTCGCTGTTTACAATACGCTGTCCGTGCATCCACCCTTCACAGCTCACAGATCAGTGACCTCGGAGTTTGGCTGTTGGGGAAGGGAGGGTAGGTTCTGAGAGAAAGTGCATTCCTCTTGTATTGTTTGGGCTTCGAAGATAAAGGAAATCTGTGCTATACCACTCGCGACAACATGCTCGTATGTTTCGAAGATTGCGCAAGTAGGCCTACTGTTCCATCGCAGAGAAATGCAGTTCAATCTTCTCGAATCTCAATGATTTCATCTTTACGCATTGCGTCGCATCAAAATTCTGTTCAACGACGGAAAGATTGTTTTACTTAGTGTGATGATTAGTTGCTGTGAGAATTTCTGTTTTAAAAAATCCTCTTGGAGACCCGCGAATTAACCGCAAAACGAATTATCCGCACGCGAATTATCGGGAGTGCATATTGATGAAGTGATTGCTACAACAATCATGGATGAGTTTATGAACTAGTTTCTAAATCTAAGGGAAGCATACTAATAATAGAGGATTCCCCATATCACTTGGTTAATTAACCAAACCCCAAATACACCCAGTAGAATATGTCATTAAGTGGTTTTTGGCATCAGAAATTGAAAGCAAACTTTTATAAAGCATATTGCCCAAAAATATATGAACTCGATCCACTCTCAAACAAAACTGGGCATAAAATTGTTGTTCTCCCCTCCCTCGTCATTGCCAATACAATACAGTTGAGCTTCTGTGATTTCAAGTAAAGCTTGGTTTTGCAAAAAGGAATAACATTTTCAAATGAGTTACAAAGACTTCATAGCGAAGAAATTGACAGTACGACACAGGAAGGCTAGGAAAGTACGTAGCCTACAACATGTTAAATAGCTGCAAGAGGACAACTTGAACAAAGGAGAAACCGTGTGCGTGCGTGCGGGCTGGCGAGGGTGGTCGACTTTTAATCCTGGCCTTCCATAATATCGTAAAAGTCTAATGATAAATACCGCAATGAAGGAAGAAATTGACAAAATACTACGACCTATTATTATAAATTTCAAGTTATCTCTCATAATCCCCCACCATTTTATTTCCTCTTCAAAATCTTGATTAAGATAAAGAGGAGGGGAAAATGTGTGATTTCCATTTTGAGGGAGGGTATGATAGGTGCTGATTTGTAGACAAGAAATACTATTGTTAATCATTTTAAACACAAATATACAGTAAAAGATTTTTTCCATTGAGCTGTGCAGACCTTAAGTGACATAACATTGTAGAGTGTGAATTGTACTGCAGGCCTACCTGCTTCACAATAATCCATTGTATGTCATCAGCTGTTCCGTCACGTTAGCCACTTCTAGGGAGAGTATTGATCAACTATTAATATTCTCACTTTCCTCCATGCAATAATAATAATAAATCTTGCATGTATTTTTCGAACCCTCTTGACACATTTGACCCCATTGTAAGTCGTGAGTAAATTGAGTCCACGAGATTGTGGGTGTTCAAATTTTGTGAAAATATATTCATATTTCTCGCACTTGATTGAAATGGTCAAAGCGATATGTTTCAGACCATTGTAAGGATGCTTTTTAGGGATCTATTGGAAATATTCAGCACCGTGAAACATTAACTACCTCTGTGAATACTCCTAGGAAGACTAAATTGTGAAGAATGTCACAGCATTTATTTTGTTCTTTCTCATATTGTGCACCACGGCTACGAGTTCAGCTGCAGCAGGTCCGGAGATCGTAGGTTCGAAATCCGGCACTGGCAGCGGCTATTCTGAGTGTGGTTTTTCCCCGGGTTCTTCTACACTCCCTCCAGGCAAATGCCGGGATAGTATCTTACTTCAAGTCCTAGGGCATCTGCCCCATCCCTGTCCCTGATCACCATCACCATCATCGGCTTTAACTCGAATCCGAGTATAAAGCTTCTTCCTTCAGTCCAGTTTGTGGATGTGTTTACGGTGACTAAAGAGTCCAATCCTGGCATGGAACAAGTGTCCACACAAGTCGCATAGTATTGCTGGAGGAGGACGTGGTTGGGCTGCTCGAAGTTTCCTAGCTTGACGCTTGGCCTCTTCATGTGTGCGTCTATCCCTTTCAAACGTTTTTACAGTATCCGATATGGTACGGCGCCAAGTTGTGCGGTCTTCAGCCAGCATGTCCCAGGTTTGTGAATCAAGACCTGTCAATTTCAGGGTCTGCTTAAATTGGTCCTTGTAGTGCCTCTTAGGACCACCATGAAGTCTGGTACCATAGCATAACTCACCATATAGCATTTGACTAGGTAATCTCATCAGACATGTTAACATCGAGGTTGTTGATATTTGACATTGTTCCGTACTGACGAGATTATATAACTAGAATAAATAATTATTCTTGTAATTATGGGTCCGCCCAGTCAATACCTTTAATTAAAATGTAATTAGATATCACATCTATTTAAAATTATAGTACATGTTTCGGGATCCAATTTATAATGATCCCTTCATCAGCTTTTATAAGACAGCCCCAACAAAATTAAGATAATGTTCCTTTGTAAAAACATATGTTAAAACAGGGTGATAAAATGAAAAAGGAATGTATGGTGCGTGAAAACATATGGGCAAGATGTGGCATACACTGAACCTTAGTCACTCAAAACAACATAGTCAAATCACAGAATTAATAACATTAAAGAAAAGAACACTGAAAGCTGAAATAGCATGTCCCAGTTCGTTAAAATTGCCTAAAATTCAGCATATTAGGATAAAATGTTTCTTCGTGAAGTGGTTATTCCTTGTCATGATAAAACTCTAATTCTTGCGTGTCCACACTGTGCTGAGTATAAGTCTTGAAGTTTATAAAATCTTGAAGTATGCGCTGTTGTAATCTCACATCATCCATCCGATGGACATGACCAATCCATCTAAATTAGTGACCTATTATGGATGATTCTATGCTGTTGATTTGAGCCTTTTCAAGAACAGCAATATTGGTAATGCGGTCTTCCCATTTAATCCTCAGGATTGATCGAAGTTTTTGTAGGTGGAAGCGCTCAAGCTTCCTAAGATCACGTCAGTAAAGGGTCCACGTTTCACAGCCATATAACATTGTAGAAATGACTACTTCTTTGTACACCATGAGCTTTGTACTCCTGGACAGATCTTTATTCATGAAGACCCGGTTTGTTAATCGTCCATATGCTGCATGGGCTGTGCCAATTCTCTTATCCACATCCTGCTCACAGGTACAGCTCACAGAAATGGTACTGCCCAGGTACGAGAAGTGGTCTACCTGTTCTAATGGCAAATTTGAGATGGAGATATTGAACTGAGGAAGAGGTGTGCCTGGTGAAGGTTGTGCCAAGACTTAAGGCTTATTGACATTTATGGTAAGACCAAAGCGATCACATTGCACTTTTGTAACAATTAACTGACTCTCGCAGCTCTTCTGGTGTGAGAGTTGGCGACGCAGCATCGTCTGCATACAACATATTAGTAACATCAGTGACCTGAGTTTTCCTCAAGGGGCGGAGACGAGTTAGGTTGAAAAGCCCTCCATCGAAACGATACTTCAATTCCACACCTGCGATGTTTGTGGGTGAATCATAAAGCATTGCAGCCAAGTACAGCGCAAAAAGCGTTGGAGCCAGTATACTTCCTTGTTTCAGTCCATGGGTAAAAGGAAATTTATCGGACATTTTATTCTGATGGCGAACCTGACCTGTCATGCCCTCATGGAGAGCCTTGATTAGATCTACAAAACGCTGAGGGCAACCAAACCTCTTCAGCACCGCCCACATGGCTGGTCTTGGAACCGAATCAAATGCCTTTTCCAAGTCATAAAAGACGAAGAAGAGTGGATTCTGTTGTTCTCTACATTTTTCCTGTAGCTGTCTCACACAGAAAATCAAGTCAATTGTGCTTCTGGAAGCTCTAAATCCGCATTGTGACTCTGGGAGGATCTTCTCAGAAATAACCTTGAGGCGGTTAAGTAGAATTCTTGCAAGAATCTTCGCCACAATTGATAGCAGTGATATACCACGGTAGTTGCCACAAACACTGCGATCACCCTTTTTAAAGATAGTGATGATAGTGGCATTCTTTAGGTCTCCACGTACCTTTCTCGATTCCCATATTCTGAGGATAAGGGTGAAAATCCGTGTTTTGAGGGAATGACCTCCGGCTTGAATTAGTTCCAGAGGGATGTTATCTGGGTCAGGTGCCTTTCTGGGTTTCAATTGGGTGAGAGCTCCACTGAATTCATAATAAGTAAGAGGTACTGCCAACCACAGTTGTTAAGATTGTTGCGGCACATCAGAAAGGAAGTCTTCAGCAACTGCCGATGGACGATTTAGTCGATTGGGGAAGTGCTCCTTCCAGTGTTCCAAGATTTCTTGACTATCAGTAAAGGTAGTCAAATTATCAGCGCTTTTCAGTGTACCTGATGATGAGCGAGATGGTCCATATATTTCCTTGAGTACTGCATAAAAGTTCCTCAGGGGGGCGTGGTGGCTCAGCGGTCTAGCTGTATGCCTCTCACCAAGGCAGTCCGGGTTCGATTCCCGGTCAATGCATGTGAGGTTTTCGAAGTGAAATGCCATGCCCTGTGGTTCGGATTCCACGTAAAAAGGAGGTCCCGTGGCTCATAATCACAAGATTCACTGTCACGTAAAACTACAATCTTCCTTCCTTCCATAGAAGTTCCTCAAGTCTCGAGCATCCGATAGTCTCTGCAGTTCCTGAGCCTTCTGTTGCCACCAAGTATTTTTAATCTGCCTTATCTGCATCTGACATTTACCCTTGAGTTCCAGTAGTTTATCTCTCTCTGTGTTGGAAGTTGGGTCTTGAAGATGGCCAAGATAGGCATTCCTTTTGGCATTGATGAGAAACAGAATTTCTTCATTGTTGTCATCAAACCAGTCTTGTCTTTTCCGATCTATAAAACCAATGGTTTCCTCAGCTGACTTTGTGATAATCTTCTGTAGTGTGGCCCATTCTTGCTGAATGTCATTCGTTATTGGGTTTTCTGATAGCTGGGTGACGATCCTTTTTCCAAAATGTTTATAGATGGATTCATCCTGAAGTTTGGATGTATTAAACTTCCTTCTTGGCAAATTTTTGCTGTTCCTAGGTGGTTTAGGTCTGATGGATATCCTGAGCTTACATATAAGAAGTTTATGATCTGTCCAACAATCTTCTATATTCCTTGCTGTTCTGGTAATAAGAGTGTCCTTCTTATCACATTGCCGGCTAATGATATAATCAAGAATGTGCCAATGTTTGGAACGAGGATGCATCCACGTGGTTTTGAAGTGGTTAGGTAGCCAGAACTACGTGTTGGTAATGACCAAGAAGCAATAGTCCATTGGGATTACATTTTCCAAGTCCCTGCTTGCCCATCATATGATTCCATAGCCTGTGATCTTTCCCAACTCTAGCATTGAAATTACCGAGGAGCAAGAGTGTATCTGCAGATGGTACCTTAGAGATGATTTCACTTAGCTGATCATAGAATTGAGATTTTACTTCATCATCCGAATCTAAGGTAGGAGCATAGGCAGAGACGAGTGTCATAAAGGAACCTCCAGAGAGTGGTATGCGGAGAGTCATGAGCCTTTCGCTGATTGCAATGGGCGTAAGTTGGTGATAATTTACCAGTTTGGTCTTCACAGCGAAGCCCACATCTGTCCCTGATACAATTACATACACTACATCAGTCATCACAGCAATACAGGTTGTCAGACACGTTCTACACACATACACACACACTCACCCAATTACATGGGGCTGATAACCAAGCTGTCCTAACCCCTCAAAGGAATTAACAGCTTTTTCATCTCTTTTGTGATTTTTATTTTCTAGTGCTATTTTGATAACTCAATAATTTGTAGGATTTTCTGTTTGTTTAATGGGAGAGATGAATTTGTAGTTTTGCACCTGTAATTGATCAGCATGAAAAGATTGTTAGTGCATTGATCTGGATGGTAAGTTAAAGATTTTTTTTTGTCGTTTTTGTTTAGATCTTAATATAACATCAACCAAAACATTTCTGAAGGAATCGTTGGAAAGACAGAATTCAACAGTGCCACTGTGTTTGGCAGATGACCATTCCAAGCTTTCTCACGAGAGTGACATGAGCAAAAGGCCACCCCACGTGTGCCATGAATATGAACAGGTGATTTCCATTTCTTACGTCTTTCTTGATAAAATAAGAGCAATTTCATAGGAAAAATTAACAAAATAGTACCTAGTCTTACTATCAGTTCTGTTTCAAGTTGTGAACATACAACTCAACAATGGTTTAATAACTTTAAATTTTCGTTTAGGATGTTGAAAACTGTTTTTTCTACACAGCTGTTGCAGAATCCTGATGGAAGCTCCATTTCTCATTTTTAATCATTCTGGTGTTCTTAACTTCACCACAAGGTTCAGTACTGATTATTTTTGTGCTTAAACTATTACTTTTAACCTCTTCTTCACAAAACAATGTCTTCTTCACAAAACAATGTCTTGGTCTCCCTTTCACAACTCATGCTCGCCAGATAGTAACTTAGGATGGATGGTAGACTGCAACTAAAAACACTTCCTTGAGCTGCTCTCGAGTTTTAGGATTAACTGTCAGTTTGCCTATTAAAACTATAATGATACTTCCTCGTCAGATAGTACATGCTGAAGGTGTACATGGCCAGATGGAGTTGAGGTGTTTGTTGAAGAGGTCTATGACTGTTACGAGGCTTGATTAATGCTGTGTGTAGGGAATATGTAAGAGTTCAACATGCCAAAAGGAAATGTATAAATATACAACCATAGTTTAGTTGTCTGTTCAGAATTTACTTACAGAATGTACGAGAGCTGTTTTTTTTTTTTTTCTTCCCCACCCACAACTTCCGATCATGCTTCTAAGTAAACAAGGGATAGACGGAAGCCAGGTCTGTGCAACATGCAATTGCACTATGTCCCCTCCACAACCTGTGCCATTGTGGGCTTCAATACACCAGTCATAGTCGAGCTATGGGCAATTGAATATGGCCGCTTCGATACATACTTCCGCCACGTGTGAGTTGCGAAGTGTGATACGTTTTCTGCAAGCAGAAGGTTGGAACACCAATGAAATCCACCGCAGAATGAGCGTAGTGTATGGTGAAAACTTTGAGTACTAGTAATAGTAATGTATGGGAATGGTGCCGGAAATTTAAAGAATTAAAGTGGGAAGATTTTAACGATCCACCGTATAGTCCAGACCTTGCACAGACTGATTTTAATTTTTTTCGAGAATTGAAGGCATCGTTGCCGCCAACAGAGAACTTGAGGAGCCTGTCCAGACTTGCCTTACCTCACTGGCAGCTGACTACTTTGCAGGAAGATGGTGGCATGATAGGGCAAATGCCAGTACGAAACTACTAAACTTATAGTAATAAAATCATTTTATGTCAATGTGTCTTCTTCTTTTAAATGGAGCTTTGAAAAAAAAAAAAAAAAAAAAAAAAAAACAGCCCTCGTATGTTACAAAGAATCAATAACATTTTCTCACTCTGAACCCGGACGTTTTACTGTAGTTTTCCTCCAGTGACAGTACTTAAATTAAGTCACAAAGAAGCTTTTATGTTAGCTTTCATGTTAAAGTATTTGGTATATACAAAGTTGAAATAAAATTTTCTTTTTGTAGATTGAGGTTGAAGAAGTTGGTGAGTCATCTGTGTATGATTCTGCAAATGTGCATGAAGAAAAGGGGGAGGAAAGTTCTAAGAACCACCAATGGGACAGTGGTGAGCTTTTATTTGTTATTTTCTGAAGAACTCTCATCTCTTTCCATTATTCTTGTCCTTTCTCCTTGTTTTACACCGGATTTATGAAGCATTTTTTGCTACCTGTTGAGATATTTTGTCTGGCATTCTTGCTATACATTTTGTTTCATTGGCTAAGATTTTTTCATCTGTATGCCAGGAGAATAATTTGTGAATTAATTGCCCATGGTTAGTACTCATAAATGACTCATTCCTGTTAATCCTTCGTATTGATCGTTGTGTAATCTTTATTGTTGTTGCATTGAAAATACTTTGTTTTGAAACCTGCTTATTTTCCAGTACCGTATATTATGTTTTTCAGTTTTTGCATCTTAAAACCCTGTGTGTTAAATTTTGAGACCTGCAGAACATCAGAGACAAATCTTTTGCATGCATGTTGATCAACTATTGCAAATAATTATTCAATAGAATAACTCATCTTGCTTGTGGAAATGAGAGTATTTCTTGATGTTTTTATCAGTGCAAATATGAGATAAATGTAAAAGAACTGTGATTACTATAGTAAGCATGCTATTTAAATACGAGAGTAGAAAACCTAAGGACAAGTAGTGAAGTACAAATTAAGGCTTGGCAGGTGGAAAGCAGCAACTTGTTAGGTAACAATGTGTTGGAGGAAACAAATGAAATGAAGATAATATATACCATTACAGTAGTCTAAAATTTTGGGTCTATTGTTTGTCTGAGGAAATAGCAATAGTCCACAGGAACCACAGGCAGGTAGGAGAGGAAGGAAGGTATGGGCAAGAATTAACAGGGGAGAAGGATTGTGGGGAGGCATTTAATCTCCAGGAAAGAAATTTTCCCAGATTTCAGTACCAGTTAGTTCCCAATCTTGGTCTCCCTCAGGGTGAGAGAGTGACGGAGCAAGAATTGGTGGTCAGTTACAGGTGCAAATGTGTAAGAGGAGGTCGTAGTTTTTGGCTTTATAGATGCTGTGGTCGCTGCATAACCCTTTCGTTAGAGAATCGGATTTAAGACCTTTATAATAAAATGGGCTGAGTTTGCATTGGAGTTGGTACATCAGTGCAATCGTAGTGTCCTGGTAGGAGATGACTTATTAGTATTATTACTCGTGAAAGTGTTACATCCTACAACGTTAGTGTTGACTTGGAATGGAGCTTGGTTCACAGTTGGTCAGGATGTTTCTGAGTTTAGGTGGGCACCTATTATAACCCAATAGGTGATACGGGAGTCCAATAACAGAAGGAAACGTATCTTAAAAATCTACTGGACATTTTGAGACTACGGTGATAGTTCGTCAGATCAGTGGTGTGAAGTACTTTTTGATTGAGGTCGTGCAAGCTATTTGACAAGTCGACCTGCTCAGTGGGATGACCTGTCGTGGCGATGGCATCGCTGCCTAGTAAACTTATTCTGTCCCTTGAGTAGAGTAGAGATAGGTAGGTTAATGCATGATGCTACAATAGAAATACACCTGCAGTGAACCTCCACCAAGTAAGAGTGGTTCAGAGGTGAGGAAATATTGCATGAATTTTGTCCTGAACTAGTTGGCATTGGGTAGGAGGCATTCATGTGTTGCATATTTGGTGTACAGTTTGACTATGACATAAAAAACATATTTTTGTATTGATGTGTCGAGTTGTGCAGGAGAGCATATCAAGTGATTAGGCTTCTCGTGTGAGGCCATCAGCGGGGAGATTGTTGTTTGGAAATCTATTCAAGGAAGTGGTTCATCTGGTGGATGTACGGAATTTTCTTCCCAAGAGCCTTGGTTATATATTGGTGTCCAACCTCAACATTCTGACATGCTATGAACCTTATCAACTTGCCCCTTCTCTCGTATATTTTTGTGTGGTTACCACTTCCATGTGTAACCGAACCAATAGCATACCTGCCAACCCTTCCGATTTATTCAGAAACTTTCCGAATTTTCACCTCGTCTTCCGATCTTCTTAATTGCTATTACTTCTTCTGAATTTCGGACCCCAGTGATATATTGTAAAAGAAAAAGGATCTGCAAATAATTTCCATTCTCAAGGAGATTCTCTCGTAAGTCGTAATTGCTTTTGTGATTTGCGTAACCTTGGTTTTCTGTGTATGTTTGTGTAAGTTTCTCGCTTGGCAGTGAGCTCCATAGCTGCAATCTCAGAATGGTGAGTCAGCTGACTGGCCTACCGCATACTGATTGGTGGTATTTTACGGACAAACAGATGTCAAGCCTATGCTGATTAGTCGAGGCTGGCCAGGTGACTGTGCAGTATGGGATTATACCTTGTATGTTATGCGCAGCGATTGTGACTTGATCCGTTTGACGCCACATGTTTATACTCTGCTAGCGTCACGTTTAGTGCGTCGGTAGATAATTATTTCAACGAGTTGTCGATGATTGTTTCGTGTCGTGTGTTTCTCTCATCACTTTATGGTGACAAAACCTCGGAAACATTATCTCCAAGTGTTCAAAGAAAGCTATAAAACTGAATTTCCAATCATTGTACAATCTAGTAGAGGAAACCATTTTGCTCCGTGTGTCATTGCGATATAAATATTTCACATGGTGGAAAAACTGACATTGTAACTCGCAGCAACACTCTAAAGCACAAGGACAGTGCTAGTTGTTTACAGAAGAACAAAAAATTAGGTACGTTTTTTGTTCAAGGGAATGAAGACAATGCTGCCATTCGAGCAGAATGTTTGTTCACGGCGTTCGTCATAGAACATAACCTCTCTTTATCATGTTCCGATCACGTGGGACAATTGTTTAGAAAAATGTTCCCGGATTCGGAAATTGCGAAGAAATATGCCTGTGGGAGGACAAAAACATCCGCCATTGTTCATGAAATGACACGTGACGGCAATTAAAAAATTATTAATATTTTAAAAGATGGGCCTTTCGCGATCTCCACTGATGGTAGCAATGATAGAGATAGTAATTTGGAAGGTGACTCGACTGGTGCTAACATTGGTAATTTGTTTCTGCGTCTTCTGGAAAGACATGCTATTCCAATGGCAAACTGTATAGCTTTTAGTGCAGACAATGCCCCTGTTATGATAGGGAGGAAAAATGGTGTTGCTGTGTAATTAAAAGAGCAGTGTAAAAACATCATTGTTATAGGATGCCACTGCCATTTAATTCATCTGGCTGCTGAGAAAGGTGCTGATTCCCTTCCTGTGAAAATTGATGAGATAATGATTTATATTTATTATTATTTAAACAAAAGCTGCAAGAGGAAAGATCATCTGAAGTTATATCAAGCTCTTTACCAAACTGATGTTAAGAAAATACTGAAGCATGTGTGCACGCGTTGGTTGTCCTTGGGTTAATGCTTAGACGACTGATTTCACAGTGGAAGCCACTGCTGAGTTTTTTTGAGGATGAGGTAAACCAGTCCACTGGCACAAACACATCTCTCAAGTATTTCCAAATTCCCAAAGTAAAGGCACATGAAGATAAGTCTGCAGAAGTGGAATTTGGTGTTAGTGTGAACAGGAGAGTACAAGATCAAGCACGTGTTATCCTTGGCAAATGGAAGTTGGAGAGCAGTTCTTCTTCTCAGTCTGTAAGGAAAAAAGTGACTGAACCAAGTCAAACTGTTGGTATTTCAAGACAGGAGTGACTATTTATTTTTCTGTCATCTAAGTTAAAAGAGGCATTTTGCTTGTTTCTGGCATTTACCATCCCTACATTTGAAAAGTATAACGAAGTTCTTCAATCGCAAGCACCTCACATCCATGTCCTAAGATCCATACTGATTGATTTGCTGACAGAAATTCTCTGTAGGTTTGTTAAGCCAGTGGCCATCAAGAAATATTGCACAATTTTAGAAGTGGTCTATCACACGAGAGAGAATCAGAAAGCTGATGATGATTAGGTAATTGGTTCAACATCTAGTTGTGTAGAAAATCTGGCTTCTGAGGAGAAGGTCTTTTATTTGCACGTCAGGAACTACTTCACTGCAGCCTCTGATTATATTACTCATAAATTTAATTTGGACAGTGAGTTTTCTGTTAATGCTCAAGTGGCACAGATAAGGTCTTTGTCTACTGCTTCCTTTAGTGCCGTGAAGTATTATATCTCTAAGTTTCCAATTATGTTGCCAAAAAGACTGTTAAGATGAGCACCAAGCAATGGATGCATTACAATGCCAGTTTTGTGCTCTCCAAATGGAGGATTTGCCATCTTCTATTGTGGAAGGAAAAAGAGCAAATTGTTCTTGGTCTGCTATAGGGGATATACGAGGTGGAGATGGGTGTCTGAAATATGACAGACTAGCTAGAGTAATGCTGTCAATATTAACAATCCCACACAGCAACGTTGAATGTGAGAGATTGTTAAGTCAGGTGAAGAAGACGAGGACACAATTCCGATCATCTCTGAATGACGAAAACCTCAACAAACGGTTAGTGGTTAAATCAAGCCTAAGTGGAAATTGCTACGAGCAGCAGTATGACAGGGCATTTTTGAAGAGAGCAAAGTCGGCTACAAGGTCTGCATTAAATCAGTAAGCAGTCTCAGGATTACCATCCACATGTATATACATTACCTAATCATAATTAGGTAAGTTGTCCATGGTAATTAACTTCAGTCTGACAAAACGTGAATGTGGTAGCGAATGCGAAGTGTGATCATCAGAATGATTGTATGCATTTTCTTTAAACACACAATTATGTTCTCTTACGTTTAAATATTGGCCATACATATTACTCGATGATTGATAATTGTTTACATTTTTGTGAATTTTATGCTGAATTCATACTTTGCCAATAAAGACACGCAGGTCTTTTGTGCACCCTCTTTCGCCCACGCCACGGTATACTGCGCATGATGAAATCTATAATTTAAAAAAAAGCTTCCTATTTTAGACTTCCGAAGGTTGGCAGGTATGCAATAGGCCTTACCCCTTACCTGGGCACTATGACTGCACTACAGCCAAAATGATCTAGTAGCACCGACCTAAACTCCAATCAGCTGTTTAAATCACCCATACCACCACCAATTCTTAATAGTGAAGTCCAGGCAAACTCTGGTTAGAACCTACGAGAACTTTTCTTCTCCCTTTTCGTCTTTGCCCACACTTACTCATTTCTCCATCTTCCTGTCCCGAGCAGCACCCAGGCACCTTATTTTGGACCAGGTGATTTCTTTATTAGTGTTATTTCTCCAATGTGTTCCAAGCTGCTGCTTTTTGTAAATCTGTCAAACCTAATTTTGTATTAGCATGCTTCTATTTTTGATTAAAGAGGAAGTTAATTCAGATCCTCTCAATATGTTTTGTTTGTATTAAGATATTAACGTTTTGTTACTCCTATGCATTGATCATTACGGCAGATTGCTGTTGGTTCATGTATTCAAAGAAGCTTGTTGATGGCAGAAATGGTTTTCATAATGCAAGGTTTATATAAAGCAGCTTCTCTTTATTCTAATGATCGAGATTTTATACGAATAGATTTCGTACACATTAAAAATAGTATAGTTTCCAATTTCTATTGGACTTGCATGATATAATGAAGTAAAATAAAATTTTAAATGGTTCCAAATTTATTCTCGTATAAATACATTTGTATAATATTTTGTTCAGTGCCCTTTAAAGGCTTCAGTAAAGCATTGCAACAAACACTTGACCAGTGAGAACCCTTAAACCTCTTTTTAAGTGGTATTCGTTCTTCGTTTGTCCAAAGAAGCAATGGTGGTGACAGTATTACAAAGCGTTTATTCATTAGCTTCCATCGTCTCTAGAACATAATTGCACAAATTTTGGAGATGTTATGGAGTAGACTATTTGAAATCAGTATATTATAATTAAGGGTGGGGGTTAAAAAGATAAAGAACTGTGGGATCAAAGAAATCTGTGTCTGTTCAAAATAAATTCTTCAGTATTAATTTTGTAAGGAAAATGTGCCAGTCTGGGTAGTTGTGGAAATACTTCACTGCTGTGAGTTATCAGAATTCCGGCAACAACAAGTGTAGAACTGAGAGCTTTCACATGTGTTTTCAACCTGGATTACATTTTTATTTTATTTTTTCTGAAAGTATTCATTGAAGGTATGGAGAACATAAATGCACCCTGATCATTCACCCTGCTCTTTGCAGTCACTTTGTAGAAATCCCAAGCATTGTGAATTTGGTCATTTTCTTGCTCTTAGTAGCACTGTTTCTTGTTAATGTTAAAATGTGTTCTCTTGCTCAGCTGGGTAGTGGAGCTCATAGTTACATACAGTTTCTTGGAACATAGAAATATGATCCATACGCACATACTTGGGAACAACTTATTGTATTTGGAAGAGCCCAAGTAAGTTTCAAACCCAGCAGTGCAGCACTTTAAATCAAGCACGACAACTGCAATGGGGAGCTGGAAGGTTAGCAGCCATCCTGAGTGTGATTCCCACCCTCGAGGTTTTCCACATTAACTCCAGGCAAATGTAAGATGGTACCTTATTTCATGTCCCCGTGCACCTACCCCAATCCTAGATTCTAATAATTACAGTTGCACACACTGCTAGTCATCACAATAACACAGGTTATCAGAATATTTATACATACACACACAAGTACATGGGGCTTCTGATGCTGTCCCAAACTCCTAAATGATACAACACAAAACAGTAAGTCTTCACCATAAAAGGTCCATTTATATTTTCCTGGCACTGGTTTTGAGCCATATTTAATTATACTTGCATTATTTGTCAGTTTAATCTTCATTACTAGCCATATGCATTGACCAAACAATCATAGCTACTGTAGGTTCCAGATAGATGGGCTAACTATGGGAACAATTGTGGACAAATGTAGTATTGAATACTTGATAATAGCTGGAGGCATGATTTTTTTGCATTAACGATAAAAATGACAAATATTTTGAAGTGTTTTTTAGATATCTTAACAAATCCTGTGATTCTGATAAGAAAATAGTTTGAAACACTCACACCTCCACGTTGGAGTTGTATTAATTTTAAATACACCTACTAACACAAACCTACAGAATGTACTGCCTTTAAATACAGGCCACAAGTGAATTTAATATTAACTTCCCGACTTTGAATGGGCGCCAAGGTTGATCTTGTGGATCTTCCTGAATACAATAGAATAAAATAAATAACTGTTTCCCCAACTTTGAGAAACCCTATCCCAGGCGTAGGGCATTATGCATGTGTTCGCTGATGTTGCCAGGATCATGCAAAACAGGAATAAACACACACAAGAATTTTAAAAGAAACAATCTTAGTGGCTCTACTCCACGTATATACATAATTTACAACACGAGAAAAATACCCTTCAATGCACTTCAGTGTTATGATACAGTACCTTTGTTCACTGAATGTACACTCCTCGAGCAACAAACACTTATGGTCATTACAGATCTTAGGCATCCGCCTCAGATATATATATGAATTTACACTTGTATCTATACTCGTCAGACTTTCACGCATATCATCTGCCTATACTTTTGCACTTTTCACAGTTTGTACACGAATCTACACTCACCAGACTTGTTTACTTCACTTTCTTTCTCCTCGAACGGTTGTTTCACTTCTCCCGTCTCCCCATGACTTCACGATGAAATATTTATGAATGATGATCATCCTTTTGAGTGTTGTAAAGCATTACCAACAGCCTATGGTATTTGGACCGACCCATGAAATACAATGTAGCTTACCAATAGCCCGTAAGAGCTCAGTGGTTTGTTAAGTCTCTGCTCGTTCGTTTTTCGGTACCATGATCTGTAACAACGACACTGATTTGCAAGTAGACCTGGACTTTCGCTGTAAAAGCAAGAAGACTATATCTGAACACCAAACACGCCATTATAAACAATGGCGAACGAATACATTACACCACCGGCTGTGTTTTGTTCTGCCGGAACTATATGCTGTGCGCCCCGCTCCTAGCAGAATATCCGTGACAACACATGAACATTTGACAGTCGTAATTCACTCTGACGTCACTCAGTAGTTTTCCTATTGCCGGTTCATGGGAGTTCATGCTATTCTTAACCTCGGAAATACCTGGACTTGGCACAACAAGTTGAATTATCGTTTAAGTTTTCCGGGTGTGCAACTTTTCAGACCATGAAATACAGATTCATTTGTGCCAAGTAGTACAGCCACTAATTGAAAATTTTAACATTACTAGTCAAAATATAGCCATTAACCCCAAACCAAAATGAAATAATGCTTCTACTCAAAAATAATAGTCTTATATATCCCTGTTCTCAAGACTTAATAAATCACAATAACCCCGTATTTTATATTATAAAATATCCAAAAACTCGTCTAGTGATAAACAATGAATCTAGTCGGCTCGGAACATAAGAAAATTAATCCGTCCACAAAAATATACTCGGGCACAATAAAAATCACCCCTCCATCCCCGACTTTAACCCAATATAATAAGATACGAATAAAATACCCCAAACTAACTGCACAAGGCAAAAACCCGAGGGTGAGCTTATGTAACTGAATAAATTTGGTTACAAGTTACTTTACTTTTGCGAATTAAAGCAATAACTACAATTGAAAGCAAAATCTACTTATTTTGCAGTAAGTGCGAAATTCATAGGAAGTAGCTAGCGAGAAATAGTATTGAAAAGTTACGTGTGTGTAGATAAATAGAAGAAATAAGGATATCTAAAGTGGACAGAAGTACCTGCTCCCTTTAATATTTCAGGAAATCCCTTCAGATCCGCATGAATATTGCTGACTTTGGCACCAGGCTTCTTGTGAAATGCAATAGTGTTGACCGTTCTTGGGTGGCTGGTAATTCCACCTCAGTCTGTCTCCTTAAGCCACACAGGTAAGATTCTCGGAAATCCTAAAATCTCCGATGACACATACTGACAGTAGGCCTGTCTGTGAATACAAAGGGTTGGTGTATTTCAGCGTTCTGGTTCAGGTAACATAAATGAAGTGACCACAAGTCGATAAGTAGCGAACATCGGTCAATCGACAAGTGTTAGGTGCACAGCAGATCTAAAGCGTTTGTGAGTGGAGGTTTATAAGTTTTGGAAAGCAATATTTTGATGTGTAAATTTTGTAATTGTCATATCGAGTGGGAGAAAAAAGATAGTCTTAAAACACTTTTCTTTATATAAGGAACATGCAGCACATAAAGTAAGCACTCCAACAGTGAAATGGCTGGCAACAATGGAACTCGAATTAGAGAAGCAAAAGAAAGCTAAGAGTGAAAAGACAGAATGTATTCATGACACAGCGATGGTACTCCAAGTCAACATCCCGCTGGAGAAGTTAGATGACTCTGTAGTCCGATAATGGCTTCAAGAGTATGTACCAGGTATTTACTGTCTATCAATAAAACCTCCACAATCAACGTTCAGTGATAGTATGACTGGGATTTCTATGATCTCTTTCTGGTTTAGAGCTTTCATTTTCTATTGTAACTGGAGACCTTCCCACAGCCAACCAAGAAAATAATACGGCCCACGTTGCTTAAACTAAATACTAGCAAGCATTAAACAGTCTTAGGGTAGGAGAGACGGACTTAGCTCTAACCTGCAACAAAACCACCGCTCTTCAGGCTGCTGTGTGTTCGCAATCTTGATCAAAACTCAAGATCCAGTATCTGAGAAAGAAATATTTGTTAGAACGTGCACTTCTAGATGCTGCGAACAGCAGATTGTGTTCTCAAGTAATTCTGAGTGCTATGCATACTTTTGAAATTAAACTTGAGAATGTCAAATATGTGATAACTGATTCTGCCCCGTATGAGTTAAAATATTGGGAATTATGGGGGAATATTAATTCAAATCACCTGCTTGGCTCATAAATTCAGCTTGTTCGGTGATTTCTTGCAAAAGAATTTTAAAGAACTTGATGACATGTGTCAAATACAAGGAACTGTTTTCATATGTCAAAGAAAATGACAATGTTCCGTTCATACCTAGACGAAAACTTTCCACATAGGTTACTTTCATTGTATCCATTGCTGACACATTTTCTTCTGCAGGCTGACCATATCCCAAGTGAACGTGTGTCTCAACAGTGTCAGTCGACTGCTCAGAATAGAAGTCCTCAAACCGATGACTACTAAATGACACCTCGGTGTGTGGCTTCCTGTGCAATAAACCACACTTGACTCGTCCGAGGCATCTATGCTTCCTTTGGTAGTACAGGTACATGCTTGCACTGTCATGGTACTTAAATGGCACTGAAATTACCTCTAATTCCTTCTTTGAGACATGGGACACTAGAGTCACGTTCCTGGTGAATCAGACTTCTCTCAATTTGAACGGCAAGAAAGCTGGTAGTATCTCTTGTTAATCTTCTTCTGCTTCTCGGTTCAACCATCTCCGGGCAAAGGACTAGGTAATTTGCCCGCAGAATAAACTGAGATTTCCGTTCGACCATCAGCAGGTAGTGATGCCAGTGGGATAGATATTGTTTATCGGGTGGTGTAAACTGTCGGCCACTCCGAGAGGCCAATAGAGCTTTGCCAGCCAGGTAACGCTACGAAATGGCCGAACATTTGCCGTATGCGTAATT
The DNA here is from genome assembly GCA_946902985.2 of Meconema thalassinum. Classification (NCBI taxonomy): domain Eukaryota; kingdom Metazoa; phylum Arthropoda; class Insecta; order Orthoptera; family Tettigoniidae; genus Meconema; species Meconema thalassinum. Next base: position 550,835,966 of record OX336389.2, read on the forward strand.
CAGATGATTTGCGGTCTTCTGTTTGTTACCGCCACAAAAACAATGAACGTTCCATGTTAGAAATAGTATCTTGCATCTTCAAATAACTTATTAATATTTGAAACATTCATCTAGTTATCATACAACTTGTAAACAGTGCAGTGAAGGCATGTCAGCGTGGTCTAGTGGTCAGTGTCGCTGTCTGTGGATCTTAACGTTACAGGTTCGATTCCCACCTTCGGCATTTATTTTTTCCTACCACTCCCTTATTATTAATTGATACAACATGAAACAAATAACACCACTTTGAATATGTATAGTGCATACTTCGTTTACAAGCATATTTATGTTTAAATTCAACATTTAAAAAAAATGTAAGCTCGTGTTATGCTTGGTTTTGTGGGCATTTTAGATCTTCTCCCTGTAGACTAACATGAATATTTGATTGCCAGTATCATTGTATCTTTGAGAAGGATTTAGGAAGCCTCTGCCATGACCCAAGTCAACAAAGATGTGATGAAATATCTGGCTACACGAACTCGCGTATTTATATTTTGGCTTACACTTCCTAGATCCTTTTCTCTTTCGCACAATCCTATTAACATAACAGTAAATTAATGTGCCAATGACTGTGAAATGGAAGGGTTCCGTTCCGTATGCAATAAAACAATGGTTTGGAAATGCTAACTTACTGAATTATAACATTGTATATATATCTCAGTCCTATGGAAACATTCACTATGAACAATTTTAACTGACAATATTTGAATAATAATGCACTGGTAACAATAAATAAGAACGGAGGCTTGAGAAAAATACTTTTCTATTAGAGGAATCGAACCTCAAATCTCATGCTCCGAAGCAATCTACTCTAACCGCGTAGCCACTCTTATCATTACGTCCGTATCATACTAAGCTCTATGAACAAGATGAACTCTTTATGTTACAGTAGTTTTGTAACGTGTTTTTCGAGGGGTTTTCATGCAACTGGCATAAGTCAGTAGGAAGCCATTCTATATTTATTTACGCGGCAAATTGTTCAGCCAAGAGAATTTTTCATGTTAATTTATTATTATTATTAATTTATTATAATTATTATTAAGATATTTTCGGAGCATTTTTATAAAAATTATAAGCATACAGATAGGTTTTCTATGTCTTAGAAAACGCTATCAAGCAAATTATTACGAACGACGATATCATAGAAAATTATCTGATTACGGAATTTTACGGAGTTTTGTCAGTTAGGGTATTTGAGAGAGATGAGTCACGGGGAATTCAAATACAAGCTTAATCTTGTCAGGAAGTATTACGCAAGGCTGGGTCGCATCGTCAAGAAAAGGCGAATATATGGAACGGAAATCAACTTCTTCATTCGCGCGCCGTGTGTAATGAACCAGAGGAGGGGAAGTAGCGGCGTGCTCAGCCAATCAGGGAGACCACGTAAGCTGGAAGTCGGTACCATGGTGGGGGAGCCGACGTGTGCATATATCGTTCGACGCGCCGTGGTACGAGAGGAATCTGTGAAATACTTGACGAGTATGGGTGCGCGTGTGAGTGGCTCCGATGTTCGGTGGAGTTAGCGACGATCTGTATAGAATTTAAAGAGTACGGTTGTACGCGGGAATCGCTCCGATGTTCCGTGGATTGGAGGACTAACTTTTGTAAAACTTAACCAGTGCGGTTGTACGAGTGTTTGGGTCCGAGGTACGGACCATAGAATTATCTAATCTGCCAGAATCTCATCAAACATCGACGAAGATGACGACATCCAGGAGACTGTGGGAAGCTCACAGCATCATCCAGTACGAGGGAAAGGCTTCGGGCATTTCCAGTGGTAAGCGCTAATGACGCAGAAATACGCAATCTCTCATTTCTCTTGGTTTTATATTTCATATTTCAGTAACTTCATAGCTTGAGAATAAGAGTAAAATCAATAATTTATCAGACTCCGTTTTCACGTAATTTTCTATCGGTAATATTAAAATCGCAACGCTCCAATTTAAATTTTAAACTTATTATTATTATTAATTTTGCTATACTTGTTTTATATAATAAATTCATTTCTTTTACAATGCAATCTTTGCTTTCAGTAGGTAGCATTAGATATAGACCAATTCCTTCTCCTGATACAATTGTTTGTTGGGTTAATGATCAAATCATACCACGATCTGAGTGAATAGAGTCTTGAATGTGTTCTGCCAGAGCTAGACGTTGTTAAATACAAATTTAGATTTCAACAGTGCGTTGAGGTCTTGGCGCCCATTAAAACAACATAGCTTAGGCAAAGGTAAACAGTTACATTTCTCACCCAACAGTTAGGGGCTAGCATAAACGTTTCATTTGTCGCCGACAACTTGGGGCTGAAAACCTAATAACATTTGTGGAAGGAGAAGGGTATATATTTCTGTGCCTGTATTTTGGGGGTTATTTGTCTGTGTCAGTGTATATCATTATGGGGGATGAGAAAGAAAGACAGATGAGGTTACGTAGTGGTCATCAACGGGAGAGTGATGATACGAGCAGTATGTTGAGTGATGGTAGTACCGGGGTAGCGGAGGTAAATCCCGATACTGAAACAGGGAGTGTAGGCGGCCAACCAGAATTAAAAACTTTACTTCTCGAGTTCATGTATCAGAACAAAGTTAGTAGTGATGCCTTAAATGCAAAATTAGAACAGAATAATGCAAAATTAGAACAAAACAATGCTAAATTAGAACAAAACAGTAGGGAAAATAAAGAAAGTACAGATGCCTTAGATGCTAAATTAGAACAAAACAGTAGGGAAAATAGAGAGAGTAATGAAACTTTAAACGCCAGATTAGAACAAAACAGTAAGGAAAATAGAGAGAGTACTGAAACTTTAAATGCTAAATTAGAACAAAACAGTAGGGAAATGAGTGACAAATTCGAACTGATTAGAGGTGAGATCAGGGGGGTGATGGAAGAAAAGGCTAAAGAGATTATTGTAGATGTAGACAGAAAATTAGGAAAAGTACAGGAGGAGTTGGAAATTAGAATCAGTACACAGGCTGAAAATTTAAAAGAACTAGTGCAACTGGAAACACAGCAGGTCAAAAAGCAATTGGGGGGAGAAATTGACAAAATTCAGGTAGCTACTAAAGAGGTTAAGGAACAGCTGGGGGGTAGAATTGAGAAAGTCCACTCACAAATAGTTGCAGAAATAAATGATTTAAGAGAGAGTAATAAAGAGAGCATTAGCAAGATTGAGGAGAAACAAGCAAAGCTATATGATAAAGTAGAAGAATCAGAAGGAAACATTAAATTAACAGTAAACAGTATTGAGAGGAAGGCTGAGGAGAAAATCGCAGAATTAGAGTTAAAATTAAAAGCTAGGATCAGGCAAGAAAATAGTCAGAATAGGCCAGTTTTTGTGAATAGCACACACAGGGAGGTAGAACTGGGTAAGTTCAGCAATCGACAGGGGTGCCCAATGGAGTTCATGAACACTATAGAAAATAAATTCGGGGAGAGGTTGGAAAATGGTAGTATTGAGTGGTGCCAGGTAGTTGAAATTTTAGAACAAGTGTTTGTGGGGGAAACGAGGAATTGGTTTGCTGTCTACAGAGACAAGTTGACTGATATGAATGATTTTAAAATGAAATTCTGTGAAAAGTTCTGGAATGAGGTTATTCAGTCGCAGCATCGTGAGGGGGTAGTGTGTGGTAAATATAACCCTAAAGGAAGCTCCACCATGACCGAATACTTTTTAGGGCAGGTATTAGTGTGTAAATATCTAGATGGGTTGAAGGAGGAAAGTGATGTGGTGAGGTTGCTACTTAGGCACTTTCCCTATAGGATCAAGGAGGCTGCTTGTATCCAGAATGTAAAGACTATATCACAAGTAGAAAATTTGTTAAGCACATTTGATGCACTAGGGAGAGGGGGTTATGAGGACAATTTCAATAGGAACCAGGGTAATAATAATAACAGACCTAATGAAGCCAGGCATCAAGAAGTTCAAGGGAACGGTGGCGAAGGGGCCAACGCTCAAAATAGAAATAATAATAATCAGCTAAATCAGAACAGAGGAAATGGCTATGGTAATCAGTATCAAGGAAGGAACAATGATTTCAGGGGAAATCAAGGGAGGAACAATGATTACAGGGGAAATCAAGGGAGAAACAATGATTTCAGGGGAAATCAAGGGAGAAATTATAATGACAATAATTACAACCAGAATAGGGGTCAAGGAAGAGGACAGCCTAGTGGTAGTAATATACAGCCAAACAATGACAACACAGCCCAGAACAACCAGACCAGTTTAGTAGTTAGTAGTACTACGGCCAGCTGTAGCGGTTCTTTAAACGCGAACCAGGCTGTGAAGTAAGGTCAGAATCTCAGTCTGTAGCATGCCCTGTCCATACAATTATACAGGAACCCTATGACCTAAATGTAAGAAATGAATTATTACATGAACTAAATGATGAAGGTATTATTCAGGAAGTGGTTAGTAAGAGCCCCATAGTTAAATTTAACGTGTCCGAGGCGTACACAGATGTTTTAATTGATAGTGGTTGTATGAAGAGTTGCATAAGTAGTGCATTTTATGATAAAATGAAAGGAACTGGAGTAAATTTTGAGGAGATGCCAATTAAAAGCACTTTTGTTATCACAGATGTTGGGAAGAGGTCTAAAGTAATTTCTAAGCAAGTTTTAGTAGACATTAAAATTAATAATCATGTAGAGAAGCAGATTTGCCTTGTAATTCCAAATTTAGTATTCAGTGTTATCTTGGGTTCAGAGTGGCTAAGTAGAGTGTCTGGTAACTTATGTTATGATGTAGGGAGTTTGAAATTTAAATGGGGAGATTCTGAAGTAGAAGTGCGTTCAATGACCATATTCAGAGGAGTAGTATTGTAGGTGTGATTTGTACTTTAAATGAGATATCGCCAGCCGTAGAGCGGGGTTCTCCATGTTTTGTGGGCAGTGTGATTACGAACGGAAGTCTAGAGGACTCGTTACGTGATGCTGCATTTCATGGAAATATAGAGGTGGAACAATGTGTTCGGCTCTATGATGTGTTATGGTGTAATAGGAGATTGTTTGAGGATCGCATTGGTATGGCCAATTGCTATACCCATTCAATGAACGTTATTGATAGGTCAGTATTCACAGGACATAGATATCCTGTACCTTTCGCTTATCAGAGTGCAGTTGAGGCACAAATTAACCAGATGCTTGAAGATGGGATTATTGAGCACTCTAACAGTCCATATGTTAATTCTTTGATCACGGTACCCAAGACCGACGGCACTGTTCGTATTTGTTTAGACGCTCGTTTGGTTAACAGTAGAATTAGTTCAGATCAGCTGAAATCTATGTCAATAGAGGAATTAATGCAAACATTTGAGGGGAAGAAGTATTTCACTTGTGTAGATTTGAGTTCCAGTTTTTGGCAAGTGCCACTTATGTACGAAGATAGATCATTTACAGCTTTTAGTCATAAATATAACCTTTATCAATTTTGTAGAACACCTTATGGGTTAAAGAGTAGTTCAGCAGCTTTAATTAGGGCTTTAAACATCTCATTAGGGGATGACACAGGAGAGTTTGTAACCATTTACATAGATGATATGGTAATTAGTTCACGCAGTTTTGAGGAGCATCTACGTCATTTAGATATAGTTTTTCAGAAGTTAGATCAGGCAGGGTTCACTTTGAAGCTGTCTAAGTCGTCATTCTGTCAGTCAGAAGTGACATTTTTAGGTCATAGAGTGTCGAGTAGAGGTGTAACACCAGAAGAAAGTAGGGTTAATAAGATACTTAACGCAGAGGTGCCACAGAATGTTAAACAGTTAAAAACTTACCTGGGAATTTGCAACTTTTTCAGGAGGTTCGTTCTTAAATACTCAGGGTTGGTAGAACCATTCAGGGAATGGCTTAAAAGTGGGACTCGGTGGAGATGGGAGTCCAAGCATGATCAGGCTTTTAGAGCGCTGAAGGAAGGCTTTGAGAAAGCTGTAGTCCTGAAATATCCGTTAAAAGATAAGGAATATGTGGTTATGACAGATGCTTCACATATAGGCATTGCTGGAGTATTATGTCAGAGAGAGGATGAGGGTAATCTGTGCATTGTATCTTTAGCCTCGCGAGGACTGACAGCAGCAGAGAAAAGATACACGATTACTGAGTTAGAGCTTTTAGGTATTGTTTTCAGTTTAGGGAAATTTAGAATGTATTTAGTAGGGGGGAAATTTGAGATCCACACAGATCACCATGCATTACTGTATATGAGGACTTGTAAACTCGGTTCTAACAGAGTTAGTAGGTGGATTCTTGCTCTGCAGGAATACGAATTCACAGTAAAATATATTAAAGGTAAAGATAACATTCTTGCAGACATGCTATCGAGGGACACTAATTTATGGAGGGATTAACCTGTGGTTAAAGCAGAGGACGGTATTTTAATATGTGCATGTGTGGACAGTAGCAACAGGGCATCGTTACAGACACTGAGAAATATGCTAGGTAGAGCAACGTGATGACGTTCATTTAAGGGAGCCACTTGCAAGGTTGGAAGCAGGTGACGCAGAAACATTTATAGTTTCCAAACGTATTGGGAAAACAGCATATGTGCTGGAGAATAGTGAGGGAAACAGATTATACGGAACGTATAATATACATAGTCTACGAAAATATGTGTCATAAAGTGAGTGTGTTTAGCTGGCGAGCCAGCCTATCAAATGAGTAAGTGTGGTGTCTGGTGCGTGGAAGATCTGGTCTTCAAGGCAGGCGTATCAGAAGTCGCACAGGAGGGTAGTATGTAAGTAAATGAGAGTTTTTAAGGTACAGGGAAATATGACGGGATTGTCGGATGCTCTTGAGCACTAAAATGTCTCGATACAACAAGGCCAGAATTTGGTAGCGCTGGTGAATTCCCATTTGCCTCCAAGAGATGGGTGAGCGCTTGAACAGGGTATTTTTGCTTAAGGCGTCCACGAGGCAAAAGATGGGCCATCAGAATGCGAGACAGTCCTTCATGAAACTCATACATATCAGCACACGTGATTTCTGTTTACGGCCTCGCCATGTAAGATTTGTAAGTGTGTAATTTAAGATAATTTGTACAAAGGTATTATTTGTGTGAGAAGAATTGATCTGTGTTGAGAACTAGTATTAAGTAGAATATGGTCTACGGGAACTTAACAAGACAGGGCGATTACGGCACAGAAATATTTGGTGTTATATGTAATGCACATTTACTGTTTTTTTTTTTTCAGAAGTCAATATTAATTTAATCATCTTTTATAAAGAGTGATCATGTATTATGGTCACGAGGCGCTGCCACAATAGTGTGATCGTGTGCTCAGTGATAAGTGAGATTAAATTTCACCATAAGGAAGGGACCTCCAGTGAAATTAGGAAGTTCTATGGTGATATAAATATATCAGAACACCTTCAATGCGTTTGATATGACATCATAAATACATAGTGCTCACACATTAATTATGTCTATTTCTCCAACATAGAGGAATTTGAGAGGCGGAAATATCCGTGGAACACTATTTTATATGAGAAACATTGGACTGGTTGCAAAGTGCAATCCATAGTGACAACAAACTTTGACGCAAAGTGCGTGAAGAAAAATTATGAGTGTATATATCTGTAATTTAGGGAGATTTCATTTATGTAATATGTATTTTGGATGGGGTTTATTAACGTGTCTGGGATAATCGGATAATGGACCGTCGTCACGGTAAATCATCCGATGATCCGAGGCGAATATGTAACGTGTTTTTCGAGGGGTTTTTATGCAACTGGCATAAGTCAGTAGGAAGCCATTCTATATTTATTTACGCGGCAAATTGTTCAGCCAAGAGAATTTTTCATGTTAATTTATTATTATTATTAATTTATTATAATTATTATTAAGATATTTTCGGAGCATTTTTATAAAAATTATAAGCATACAGATAGGTTTTCTATGTCTTAGAAAACGCTATCAAGCAAATTATTACGAACGACGATATCATAGAAAATTATCTGATTACGGAATTTTACGGAGTTTTGTCAGTTAGGGTATTTGAGAGAGATGAGTCACGGGGAATTCAAATACAAGCTTAATCTTGTCAGGAAGTATTACGCAAGGCTGGGTCGCATCGTCAAGAAAAGGCGAATATATGGAACGGAAATCAACTTCTTCATTCGCGCGCCGTGTGTAATGAACCAGAGGAGGGGAAGTAGCGGCGTGCTCAGCCAATCAGGGAGACCACGTAAGCTGGAAGTCGGTACCATGGTGGGGGAGCCGACGTGTGCATATATCGTTCGACGCGCCGTGGTACGAGAGGAATCTGTGAAATACTTGACGAGTATGGGTGCGCGTGCGAGTGGCTCCGATGTTCGGTGGAGTTAGCGACGATCTGTATAGAATTTAACGAGTACGGTTGTACGCGGGAATCGCTCCGATGTTCCGTGGATTGGAGGACTAACTTTTGTAAAACTTAACCAGTGCGGTTGTACGAGTGTTTGGGTCCGAGGTACGGACCATAGAATTATCTAATCTACCAGAATCTCATCAAACATCGACGAAGATGACGACATCCAGGAGACTGTGGGAAGCTCACAGCATCATCCAGTACGAGGGAAAGGCTTCGGGCATTTCCAGTGGTAAGCGCTAATGACGCAGAAATACGCAATCTCTCATTTCTCTTGGTTTTATATTTCATATTTCAGTAACTTCATAGCTTGAGAATAAGAGTAAACTCAATAATTTATCAGACTCCGTTTTCACGTAATTTTCTATCGGTAATATTAAAATCGCAACGCTCCAATTTAAATTTTAAACTTATTATTATTATTAATTTTGCTATACTTGTTTTATATAATAAATTCATTTCTTTTACAATGCAATCTTTGCTTTCAGTAGGTAGCATTAGATATAGACCAATTCCTTCTCCTGATACAATTGTTTGTTGGGTTAATGATCAAATCATACCACGATCTGAGTGAATAGAGTCTTGAATGTGTTCTGCCAGAGCTAGACGTTGTTAAATACAAATTTAGATTTCAACATTGCGTTGAGGTCTTGGCGCCCATTAAAACAACATAGCTTAGGCAAAGGTAAACAGTTACATTTCTCACCCAACAGTTAGGGGCTAGCATAAACGTTTCAGTTTGTTAATATTATAATACTGTGATGTGACGTGACGAATCCACCACATTGGATTACGACAAAGATCTTTGTTATGGGAGTAATAGAATACATCTCAAGTCTGAATAAAGAGAGAAATGGTCTTAATGTTGATGAGGTTTCATATCCTATACATTAGAAATACGGTGTATTTGGCGGTCTTAATGCAATCGAAAATGGAGGACACTCCATTGACTCCGTGGCTCCGATGCACAAAAGCAGGCCTGCTATCTTGGGTATTTCATTGTCTACTTCAGGGCAGCTGCCCGCCGCTCATACGGACGTGGTAGAACGCAACCAAAGTTGCCAGGGATTTTATGATGGTATCTCTCGTGCAGCTACCAGCAGGCGTACCCGGAGATGGTAGAACTGGCCCACAGGCAGACAACTCGACACTGAATGTACTCTTTAACAGTTTCTAATAAGTTTGTCAAATACCACAGAAATTGCTTCTGTAGGAACTAGCATTTTTTTTACATTCGCTCCTTTGTCAGGGTTGTGAAATCTTAGGTTTTCTTATTCACACAATGAAATATTTATCTCCTGGTACCATCAGTTGTAAGACCTGGTGAGGTAGCCGTGGTAGTTACGGCATGGCTGCTGGCAGTCGCTCACATCCGGAAGGCGAGGAGGTTCGAATCCCTCCGCCGGCAACCTTGAAGATGGTCTTCTGTGGTTTCCCATCTTCCTTCCAGTCAAATGCCGGGGTTGGTCCCTATCTATAGGCCACAGCCGCCACCTTCCAACTCCTCGTCCTTACATTCAAACTTTCCTCCCAGACAACACTCAACACACGACGGTACGTGTAGCTCACCCATTGGGTGTCCACCTAGAAGCAGCTACAAACTGGCGAGCCGAACATGTTCTCGGACACTCCTGGCACTAAAAGCCATACGCTTAAAAAAAACAAAATTAAAAAAAAAAAAAACTGTTGTAAGGATTGGCTTTGTGCTTTCATGGTTGGACTTGAAAGCAGCTTAGTAAAACAGTAAAGCTATAAAAGCTTTCAACTGTCATATCCACATTCCTCATATCTGTTCGTGATTTGTCTTTTATATTCCTCTGGTGAGTTTTTCATATGTTCATCAAAGAACAATACCAAGAACATCATCCATTGCAAGATGATTTCATATAGGCACTGGTTCAGCTTCATTACCAATTTCAGATGATCGTCGCAAAGTCAGGAATCTTAAAATATTGTATTTCTGTGTCCAAGAATGATGAAGCTTGATGACCATTGATATAGATTTTTCCCTTCATAATAAAGAGAAGTGCAGGAGCCATCCTAGTAGTGGTTTTCTGTAGTTTCCATTTCTACTCCATGCAAATGCTGGGACAGTACCCAAATTAGGCCATGGCCGTCGCCTGCTCAAAGTTAAACCCCCAACTACAAATAATATATACACACTATAGGGCATCCAACGTTTAGAATGAAGCATTGGTCTTATGGCGCGTTACGACAGGGTTGCCACTCCATGAGAGGAGGCAGTACAAAGCGCTTCGCGTACACTTTCCGCACATTCAGCGATTGTGCAGTGACGAAGACTTGAATTAAGTACTGTATAATTATTCTAATAGTAGGCTAACATAACACATACAACATGCAACAAAATTAAATTAAATTAACTATAACGTATGCTGAATGCGACATAAAGAAAACAATCAAAATAAAATAAGTAAAGTACAAGCACAAGGAAATGTGTGAAGTTTCGACTGCAGTTAAAGTTCAAGTAAGTTATTATTAAGGAAAATACTCCCCATTGACTTACCTTTCATAATGACAGCAGACAGGCATCCCGTTCGTCATCACAGTCAGTTGATTCAGTATCTGATGAAGAGCTGTCACCCAGATTTATGAGCAGAGGTTCAATGTCATCCTGAATTTCATCGGCTTTCCACATTTCAGACTCAATTTTTTTACATGCTCGACACAGTCTTTCCACTTTTCGGTTGTCACATTATTAAATCCTTCCTGTATCAACTGCTCCATATTTTTTACTTTGAAGCGCAAATTGTTCATTTTAACATGATGTTTGACCTGACTCCACACTAATTCAATTGGATTTAGTTCGCAATGATAAGGTGGAAGGCGTAGAACTAAATGACCCATTTCTTTAGCCATTTCATCAATTTTGCACAGCACGTTAAATCCAACAGAACTGCTGCACACACACTCAAGATAGAGACTACTGAACAACTGAAATAAAAGCTCGAAGGGCACAGTAATAAAGGTGTGAGTAGCATGCTGCACCCCGCTGTCCTTCATATAATCCGCGGTCAATGAACAGCCAGGCCTGTGTAAACAATTAAACCTACACTCTGGGTAAGCAGGTAGAAAACTTGTTCCAACATTCCTCTACAACTCTCAAACTGACATGACATTGTTATCTTTAAAAATAGAAAAGTTGGCAGCATACGAACTTTTTCAATGCTGCTATGCAGTTATGAGAGAATATTCAGAAGTTTTACCTACATGAAAATTGTAATATTGCCAGTATAAAATATTTCAATAATCCATCATCAAGACGGCACATTTAGCTACACGTGTGTGAAAAATAGGCATCACAAAGTCAATGCAACATGATATAAGATCGATTTTACTAAAAAGGGGACACAGTTTATCGTTTTTTTTTTTAAATATGGATATCTAATTTTTCTAGCATTTCTATCAAGTTTACGTAGTTCTAATATAGGACAAAAAAGATCGGCAAAACATAGTTCTACCCGAATATGCTGTTGTTTCGACAAAGAAAAATTTTCGACTGATATGGCAACAGTGGATTGCTAGAAAATGAGTCATACATGTCTCACGTGTAACAGAAAGAGAGAAGAATATCCCTATCTAACCAGTGCTTCATTCTAAACGTTGGATGCCTTATAGATAGCCATAACAATGACGAAGGTTATCAAACGGATTCCACACGGCTCCAGTTTACATCCCCAATTTTGGCTGGTCAGCCCTGATTGCGCAGTTTTATGAAGACAGTTTGCGAGCCTCAGGCATGTGCGATTGAATGTGAGTTGTCGGTAGCGTGATATGTCCGACTGTTATAATTATGCTGTGTACTCTGCTGATGAATAAATGAAATGTAGTAGCCTGATATTTATCATAGTTACTTCTAGTTCATTGTGTGCGTGTTGTGTTGCTTATAGTGGAGATTGTATTAGTGTGCTGAGCACCTGTTCAATCAAAACTTTATGGCAAACCTCTTAACAGCCAAATTCATGAGGTTATTAATGAGGAGTGCCGGAACAAAAACCGATAAATCCACTTTTGCTATATTCGCGTATTTGTGGTTCAGACAGGAAATATGGGGGAAATACATGTTGCCACAAAATATTTTTAATAAAATCACTCTACATTAACCATACATCGTCAATGAAAATGCGCAATTGAATCAAAAACAGATAACTCCCGGGAAGCACTTATCAGAGGCTAGAAAAAGAACTCTTACCTTTGTGGTTACAAGTGCAGAATGAAGTAGTGTTCTCAGCTTCGACTTGGGGCGATTCGGGGCCAATGACGCAACGGCAGTCGTGGCGCCAACTCTTGTCTGAGACCGTCAACATAGCGTCCGCCATCTGTGAGTACTATCAATAAATGATAAAAATGGTCCGGTTAGCTCAAACAATGCCAGCGTTTCGCCCCAGTGTGCCGTTGGGCTCGTCAGTTGGTACAGACACACCTACCAATACGCGTGGCTAGCACATACTGAGAAGGCCATGCAAGACACAAAATACAAGCAGTATTGACGTCACGAGTTGGATTGCCAAGGTAAGGCTTTTGTTTTTATGAAAGGGAGTTTGACTACCGTAGCACATTGGCATGCTCGTGACGTCAATACTGCTTGTATTTTGTCTCTTGCATGGCCTTCTCAGTATGTGCTAGCCACGCGTATTGGTAGGTGTGTCTGTACCAACTGACGAGCCCAATGGCACACTGGGGCGAAATGCTGGCATTGTTTGAGCTAACCGGACCATTTTTATCATTTATTGATAATTCATCCGCTCAAATGGAAACTACATCATATTCCCTTCGGGAATATTAAAAACCTTATCTGTGAGTACATCCTTCGTGTGTTTATCGGTGTCATGTGGGGTTGAGCTCTTGTTGTGCATGCTTTTTTAGACTCTTATTATGGCTTTCGTTCCTAATTTCCAATCCAAATTGAGTCATTTCAATTTGGAAAGGTATAAGGAGAAAGTTAAATTGTGTGGTGTGGATCCGTTCGACCTAATTGTTACTCCAGTTTCTACGGGTTCGGGATGGGGGAGATGAGTTTTCTTTGTGACAAATGGTTTTATTGCCGGATCCCCTTCATGGCGCTAACCTCATGTCATGAGAGTTGAGATGAATGAAAATTAATGAAATTTGGCTAATAGTTAGAAGGTAGCGGCCGTGACCCATATAAGATAAAGTCTCTACATTTACATGCAAACTCTCCGAATAACTTGCATTACCCGTATTGTAAACTTCCATTAATTTGTTTGATTTAAATTCTCTCGTCCCTTCATTTACTCACATCTCACTGTAGTCTCACGGGTGATATTTTAAACGTATGACAATGCTTTTCTTCGCAACTGGCGGGGTATAATGCAAACTATTTTCTTTCATGACATAATTAAATTTACATTCTAGAAGTTTCTCGCCGGCTAGTTCCACTTCGTTAGCAAAGTTCACTTGGACTGGAAGAAAAGAAGATAGGCTCAATCTGAATACGCTCTGTAGGTGCTGCCTTGATGAGCTCGCAGCTGGAGACTTCTGGGTTCATAAATGTTCCTTGATGTCTCAGGGGTTCTGTCTGTCTGCTTGATATGCATGGAGACTAACCCACCACCATTGCCATGGCAGAGTTGTTAATTTATTTTAGGGACTTAGGATACTTGGTCATCAGCCCCATGTATTTGTGTGAATGTTGAGCTTGTCAGATAGCCTGTGTTCCAGTGATGACTGTAAAAGTGTGTGTAGCTGTATTGTGGGCAGGAGTGGGATAGGTGCCCAGGGATTTGAAATAAGGTACTATCCCGGTATTTTCCAGGTAGATGAGTGAAAAAAAAAAGCAGTTTGAAAGTCACACTTAGGATACTTGCTGCCAGCGTTAAAATTCGAATCTTCAATCTCTGGACTAGCTGCAGCTCCACATCGTGGTCGTGGTTTTCCATGGTTTCCCACTTCAAATCCAGGTAAATGTAGAGATGGCGTCAAGGGTACCTCCTTCCTCGATCCTAGTCTCAATTACAAATGCATACAGTAATACAGCCATCACAATAACAGAGGTTATCAGACGAATTCCACACACACCCACCCACCCAAGTTCACATGACAACAATGTCTCCGCAAATGAATCGACAACAGTGGGCAGGAGATACCATGGAAAGAGTAAAAGAAGAGGAAGGAAAAGGAAAGAAGCTTTTAGTTTTACGTGACCGTTAATCATGCGATCATCAGCCACAGGACCTCCTTTTTACGTGGAATCCGAACCACAGGACATGGCATTTCACTTCGAAAATCTCGCATGCATTGACCGGGAATGGAACCCGGTCCACCTTGGTGAGAGGGCAACAGCTTTTTCGCTGCGCCACCACGGCCGTTAAAAGGAGAGGTCTGATTCCTTTAAAAATGAGGGTATTGTGATCATTTAAGGCAGAAAATGAGATGATGATGATAATTGTTGTTTTAAGGGGCCTAACATCTAGGTTATCAGCCCAGCAAATGAGACACCCTAGGCCTTGGATACCCTATTACTGTCACTCGAAAGAGAACAAGAGTTGACCAAGGGTGGTCATGAGGAAAGTGGTGGTGGTGGTGTAGAATTTTTTTTTAAACATCATTTTAATAATTTTGTATATTCACCTAGGTTTGTGGCATTTTCTTCAAAGTTTTGATGTAATGTACTTTGAAACGTATGTTTGAAGGAAAAAAGTTCCATAAACAACAAAATATTTTACACAGGGATCGTATAATTTAATAGGAAACATCTGGGGTCTGACAGACACCATGATACCAGTTACGTTACAAATCTACACTATACCAGTTGAGGGTTTATTTCTAGATTTGTATTTAATTAAAAAAAAAAATTAACTTAACTTTTCAGTTCATTTAAACATTTTGTCCTGTATTGTAGGTCAAGGAGATAAAGAAATATGAAGGACATTTATTAAAATCAGACTGAAAGATTCAACCATCAGCACCTTGCATTTGAAACACTACCGGGTGAGTTAGCTGTGGTCGTTACGGCATGACTGCTGGCAGTCGCTCACATCCGGGAGGCGAGGAGGTTCGAATCCCCCCGCCGGCAACCTTGAAGATGGTCTTCTGTGGTTTCCCAATCTTCCTTCCAGGCAAATGTCGGGGTTGGTCCCTAACTATAGGCCACAGCCACTACCTTCCAACTCCTCGACCTTCCATTCCAACTTTCCTCCCCATCGGTACTTGTAGCTCCATTGGGTGTCCGTCTCGAAGCAGCTACAAAACTGGCGAGCCGAACATGTCCTCGGACACTCCCGGCACTAAAAGCCATATGCAAAAAAAAATTGAAACACTCGCACCTCCACGCTGGAGTTGATTGAACTTAAATACCCCCTGAACACAAACCTCCAGTATTTACTGCCTTTAAATACAGGCCACAAGTGAGTTTAACAGTTATATCCAGACTTCAATTGGGCGCCAAGGTTGATCATATGGATCTTCCTGAATGAAATAAAATAAAATAGCTGTTTCCCGACATTGAGACCCCCTGTCCCAGGTGTGGGGCATTATACATGCATTCACTGATGCTATCAGGATCATGCAAGACAGGAATAAACACTGATACCCTTGAAAACCACCATGTATTCTGGCTATTGGTTATACATATATACACTATTTACATACATGTTATCGACCCTTCAAAATGCTCTTGTAATAATGTGTTTTTGTTTTTACAGTACCTTATTTTCACTGCTTCTACGCTCTTAGAGCAACAACACTTCTGGTCAGTTTGACCCCAGGCATTCGTCAGACTTCACACATCAGCTTCCTATACTTGCACTTTGCACTCAAATCTACACTCGACAGACTTGTTGTTTTCAGTCCACAACATCCTCCCACGACTTCCACCACAGATGATGAAATGAGTTCATGATCGTCCTTTAGGGTGTGATACAATCGGCAACCCATGATCTATGAACACAACCATATTTACAAAAATGTAGTCGCCCAACAGTCCAAAGGCTCAGTGGATAGCTAGTTATAGTCTCTGCTGTTCGATTATCGGACCATGCCAGATAAATCGACCCTGGGTGCGAGAAGACTTGGACTCTGCCTATTAAGCAAGAAGACCTGATCCCTGTATGAGCCCGTCAGAGGAGCTGCCAGGATAGCCAACAACCGCAATGACTTCCCTAACATCTCATCCGTCGGACCTAAATGCCGTGAGGATCAGGTGAACTTCCAAATAGGCCAAAGCGGCACGAGAAACTGTAGTCCACGGGGATCGTGGTACATGGTGACGAAGGTCATAGACTGCCTAAGGAAAGGTTCACCTTAAAAGCTAGACTGAGAAAAGAAACATCCAGACTTATGTAAAACACCGTGAAAATTTATTGTAAATTTTACAAACCCCTATCCTAGTTCGGAGGGTTTCTATTGGCTAATCCGCAAGCTAATAAATAATCAAAAATAAAGAGCAGGTCCCTACCTGAGAAGTTACAGTAAACCCTCGCGAAAGATCTGTCTCACAATAATAAAGCAACAACAGCAACACTAGGAAAATGGTACGACGCAAATTCCTAGGTCAAGTTACAAGATCAAACTAATATCAGAATTTACATTTAACAGGGTAGCAAAACAAATCTAAGTTAGGATGATACCATCTCCACATTTACATTTAACGTTAATTCATCTAGCTAAGTCCTATCAATTAATAACAAAATTTACGGCGGTGACGTCCGTAATATCAAACAATTACATTCAAAGCTAAGTGACCAGCCATAAAAAAAATCATCTAAGTCATTCTTATAATCTAAGTGCGAATCAGCACACAAAAGGGTAACATAGAGGATTCATACACTTTTTACATCATAAATAAATAAATAAATAAGAGACCACAGTTTTATTCAAATGCCTGCCTACACCTTGGTTTACTGTTTGTAAGCCATAGTCATCTAATGTGTGTGTAGTTACGGTGACGACTGCGTAGTAAAGACTACGTCTGACATCGTATGGCCTGCGCTCCACCAGCTACGAACTCAAGGTTCGAGCAAGCTTCAGTCGCAACAAAAAAAAGTGTCAGCTGTCCTCAAGTCATTTCCTCCAGGAAATACCTTCATAAGCACGGCTATGTCAGCAGGTTCCAAATGCAAATGAACAAGGTTAAGTAGAAAGGATTCGTTAGTTAGCTTTTGTTTATCAAAATTATGCGTTTTATTATTAAGATGTCTGTTTAGGTTATCGTTGGTTTATGGCGAATAATACTGACAAGCCTGGGCACGGAGCGTCTCCCCTGAGATCATCTCTGCCAAAAAGCCTCGACTCAAAAGTCGGGATACAATCAACGAGCAATAACAACTCGGACACACAATAACACAAGTTACCAGCGGCGCACAGCTCGCGTTCAATAACTCTGGGATGGGCCTGGACACAATCAGTTACCCTCCCTAAATATCTGGTCAACGGGAACAATCCCGGACATGGTACACACAATAACACAATACATGAAAAACCTCCCTAGCGGGGCTAGCCTACAACGTACTATAGAAACCTGACATAACTGTACTCATCAAAACAACGGTACACGCAACAGCGTTTAACTAACAAATGACAATCTACAGAACATATGATCAGATACAAGAATGGACACTGGCTCCCATAAGCTATAACTGCAATGAAAGGGAAAGTGAATGCTAAAAGCATTCTGTCCTATGTTAACATGAGTCTGTCTCACTTAGAAGCATGCGCTCTCACACGGGCGCTGGGTAGATATACACAAAACCTGTTCGTGTCGCCGCAGGCTACAAGATTCCTGCGCTGAATGACACAACACACTAACTAGGCCGGCAATTTAAGCAAAATAATAACTGTAAAACTGGCCTCATAATAATACCTTTACCATAGGTTATAAACCTCGAAGAATATGTGCATAACAAGCACGCTATAAATCTGAATACAATCATATAACTCCGTCTTTCATGTCAAAGACGTTTAAAAGGTAGCAATGTCACTCATTGCTGGAGCTCTCTGCTCTCAAAGATAAAATACTCTTCATTTCTGACTTGTATCAAACATCAAATAAACACGTGTCATCACACATGACACTAACAAAATAATAATTGTGGCGCAAATACCACTCTCTGCTGGGTCTGCTTAATGATACGTTGGGAACTGGGTTCGATGCTGGGCAACGAAACATCCCTTTTACTTATAAGGTCTACACTTGACCTGGATGGCTTCTGAGCTCATCTCAAATGAAATATAATGCAGTTACAAAACTGGTAATTACAGTCGATTACCCAAATGATACGACTACTCTAACGAAGTCAGGGGTGTAACATAGACTGGCTGCAAAAAGTGCAGTTAAAGAAATATAACCATGGCATCAGATTGCCATAACTAAAGTCTGCAAAGACTTGAAAAATCACCCCAGATAGGGTTAAACAAAGTAGCCTAAAAATGACTACAGTCACGTTTAGCAGCAGACAGAAATTGACGTTCTACGACGTCCATCAAGCTGCACCAGGGTTGACCAAAATGTCAGACCCAAGGGTGACTCACAATCACTGCAAATAAATGACATCTAATTAGACTAATTACATTCCCTACCTATGAAATGGCTGTCACTAAGTTCGGTTGGTTCACAAACTATACTAATCTAACTATACCACCAGAAACTAGAACAAGGAAGGGTGTACAAAACTCACGATATGAAAGAGCCCACACTTAGCTCTCTGTCTAACGACAAGGGTTGAACAAAAGCACCTTTGGCTTTCAGGATTGGCATCGTCCTCATCAGAACTTCCATCTGGGCTCTCCCAAAGACCAGGGTTCGGTCTGTCCCTGTAGTTGACCTCGTGAATGGACTGGACATGCCTAGGAAAGGCATCCTCGATTCCTTCCTTCTCGTTCGATGTTCTAGAAGTTCCATAATCAAGTTTGTCCCATCCGAGACATCTCCCTCATACCATAATGGTATTAGCCCATGGTCTCGGCCTCGAACATGGTGTTGAAAAAGTTGACCACGTGGGCGGCAGAATAAGACTTGTAGTAGTTCATTATTATCACTTGAAAATTACTGTATTCGTCGTAGATATCACAGGCTTTAAATATAACTGGTAACACAGCCTCTACACTTTGCAGATGTAAATGATAAATGGCCATGCACTGTTCTGCGGTTCCACACGTGTATAGACGCTACTTTTTCTATCACGTGGCATCCGTGAAATGGGCGTCGTTTTATTACGGATAAATTCACCGTAGCAATTACTATATAATGTACTTTTATTACAACACTTGTTCAAAGTAATAATATCACATTTACCTGTATATTTTCGCACCAGGCTCTCGGCCCTCCACAAACACGTGGGTGTAAAAATGTGGTGCTACAGTAATGTCGTAAATTTCACAATACTTGCCAAATAATTCACTATACAATTCGTGTTGATCACTGCACATCAACAACAGTGATTCGTAGTTCAATTGTGCTCGATGGCACTCGATAATGATTCCTCGCTGAAAAGCGGACTGTTTGCCACGTCTAATGCGACGGATATAATTACACGCCTACACAGGGCGGATTCTCCAGACGTAGTGCAAGGAACTGCGTTCCTCGTGGAAGCAAGTCGTCAAAACTAAGTCGTTGAGCGACTACTTACATTCCTATTTGCGTATCTGCAATGATATTACCATACCTTAAAGTGAAAAAACATTCTCCAAAATGTTTCAATAATACTGAATGACGAAATGGAATATTCTGAGTCTCGTGGAAAGATAAAATTGATTAATAAGACCTCAGATAAATAATTAGCAGACTTCACCAAAGTCAAAAGTGCGATTCTCCGCTACTTCAAAGAGAATTGTATAAGCTCTCAGCTTCTCGTAGCTTTCTGGGTGTGTTCAAAGGTAGTACATCCCATCATTAATGTGGTATCATGAAACATATCACATGAACCTTAGCTCAGCGGGTTCACTCTGCTGTTCGTTAAAGAAACCTTGTCATGTAAAACCACCCTGAGCGCTAGTAGATCTGGACTAGGCCAATAAAGCAAGAGGACAACTTCAGAACCCCGAACACGCCATTTTAAACACATTTTAAACCTGGGACTGCACTTCGACCAGCAGGAACTAATTTGGCGTGTGCCTGCTCCAAGCTGATATACGTGGCAACATACGAGAATTTGACGTACGTAATTCGCCTGAGCTCACTCTGTCACTCGGTACTTTTCCTACGGAAAGTTCATGGGAGTTCACGCTATTTATAGCCCAGGTATTCCTTGGCTTTATACAAGTCCAATTATCGCTTAACTTTTCCGGGTGTGTCAATTCCCAGCACCTGATTCTCCACTCCAATGTACTGTACCCGTAAATCCGGAAAGTAGCCTGTTGGAATATCCATTGCCCCAGCTGGATCGCCCATTTCTAACAGCACCGGCAAATTACTTCATTAGAAATCGATCCAACATGGTCTTTAGGGATTTACATACAGCAGTTACAAGAATATTGTGGATAAACAACAAACTACATGGGGCACACTTACCTTTACTTATGTGTCTCGGGGAATGGGAACTCAGCTTCGCCTGCAATACATCCACAATACTCGAATCCTTATATTTAAAAGTGAACCACATGTCAACGACGAAAGATAACGAACTGAGTAAATTTATTAACAAGAGTTAACTAATCTAATATAAACAAAATAATAATAAACTATTCTGACAACAACAACAAAATAAAGCCATACAATCGTACACACTTCTCTTCCACAACACATCTTACTACATTTACTGGGTTTTAAATTTCAAGCATAGAAAGTTTGAGATGCCTAGGCCTACTGTACGTGAAGAAAAACGTTTTAACCCTAGAACTGCTGCAGGTTTATCTGTCAAATGCTGCAGTAAATTCCTATATAGTACACACTAAAGGAATTTGGTATCTGTAAGCATACTGTGTTCATGAATATGACTTATCATACACCAATATAAAGCTGAAAGACCGTTCTATATTATATTGATATAGGTGAATCATTCAGACTCGTCACTTTGAATTTATCATAAAAAGTATTTTATAAAAAATAAAAAAATAAAAAAATATTGACTTTTCTGCTCTAGAAAACCATCTTGCCGAGTTAAATGTTCGTCAGAGCCATCATAAATTAAAAGTTCATAGGTGTTTGTTACTAATTCAAGAACCAGTTTCAAATAATTCCTGTTATTTACTAAAAAGAAAATTATTTTTACAAAAATATGACATTTCTCGATTTTGAAGTACATAATCGGCGCGTGGTTACGGGGAGGCGAGTTAACAGGCCCAGGCTGATGAACGATAAAAGGTACATTTTTACCTGGAAAGTCACTTTCTTCGGGTTGAATATCAGTCTAGTTCACACTTACCCCTTCACGGCTAACATTAGGCATGTGTACAGGGTCTGTCGGAACATGATAAACATTGCTTGCATTGATGGGGATTTCCATAACTTGCGTGACATCCTGTTCGCCGGTATCACTGCCAATACTTCATTTTCATACGAATCCACACAATAATCACTTGTCATCGTCCATACTATCACACGAATCGTCAAAAATCAAGTGCTAAATTTCTGAATCGTTTACTTAGTTGGCGGCCATTTTGCTCAATGCAACTTCAATATCAACATGGAAGTACTTCCACTTCTGCACCCAAATAATAGCTTGCATACTATCATTTGTTTGCCAAAGACCTACACTACGAAAGATAAAAGCATCGGGAACCAGCATAACTTGAAATTAGTGCCATCTGAAGGCTAATATTAGTACTATATTTGAATTCCAAGACCGTCTTTCAGAGAGACGGTCGCACTTGATTAAACAACACACCGTCTTCCTGGAAGACGGTCCGCAGTTCTAGGGTTAACAGGGGCTCTTGCATTCATGACATTCCTGACAACAGGTTACCTTCATTGGCACGCGTCTAGAAAACACACCTGCATTGGCTTGCTTCATCAATGAACGCTAGCATAGCGTTGCGCTCAGAACTATTTACATTTTATGCAAGGCTGTGACTCGCCACCTGTTCACATTATATAAAACCAAGCTCTCCACTCCTAACGGTGAATCATTCTGCCTGGCTTGTATTAATACTGCCTTGTGTGCGTTTAAAATACACGTATAAAATTTACGTTCAGATCTTACAAAAATGCTCATAACTCCTATATTCCTTTAACAATCATTCTGAAATTTTTATACAATCTTTCATTCATACCCCGTAATTGTTCTAGACCAATTCGGTTCAACAATCACTCTTAACAGTGGGCAATCATCCATACAAAAACATCTGCTCACAAAATACACACTATTCCAAAACATTCGATTAATACAAGATATACAAGATGGCAGATATGTAAAAGGTTTATATTCTAAACGTAATCAAAATTAAGAAATTACGCAGGTTTGCCGAGGATCACGCGAGTGACTAAAGTCTTGAATATTGTGTGAACAGTGTGGATAAAATACGTAAGAGAAATACAATACATAACTTGTTAAAAGAGAAGACATATAACATTTAATATCATGACGGTCAACTGTGCTCCATGCGGCAAAAAGATCAAGAACAATCAGCAGGCCGTAGGATGTGATGGTGAGTGTGGACGCTGGTTCCATGTAACATGCATGAAAATGAGCAAAGACACGTACCAACAATTCCGGAAAGATGATACTTTCAAATGGTCATGCAATCGTGAAGACTGCCTCCCGCAACCTAACCTCAAAGACGTTATGGCATCTTTTTCCCAGAAACTTGAGGAATCCCTTTCGGCGATGAGATAAGAAAACCACGAGGTAAAAGAACTAGCAACTTTCTTATCAGGAAAGTATGATGAACTCCACCGGGAAATTGAAACTCTGAAGAAAGAGAGAAAAACCGTCAAGGACGCAGAAATGGCAGCATCTAGAGCTATCAACGAATTGGAGGAACTAAAACAGTACCAGCGCAAGAACAACTTGATAGTATATGGAATACCCACTGAAAGAGAGGAGGATGTATTTCACAAAATCTCGGACATTGGCAAGGCGTTCGAAATCACCAAGGCAAACATTGACTCAGTTCACCGTCTCCCGTCAACAAAGCCTGGGCCTCAACCGATAATTGTGAAATTAAATAATAGGTGGAAGAAGGAAGACATTCTCAGTAGCAGAAGACAAAAGAAGACCCTGAAGACGAGTGAAATTGGTTACAGTGATGGTGGTAATATATATATCAATGAACACCTGACCCCAAGACGCCAAAAAGTGCTGTGAATTGAGACAACAGGGAAAAATCTTTGCAACTTGGGTCAGAGACTGCAAAATATACATTCGGAAAAATCAAAATGGTCCCTCAAAGCTTATATCAAGTGCTGAAATATTGGATGAACTCGCCCTCTCAAACTAAAATCCATGTAATAACCTAGTAAGATATCTACTAATTATCCCATATGGAACTAGAATTACAGAAATTAAATTTTTTAGGTAATGCAAATAATAGTACACTAGAGTTAACCGAGAGTAACTGTAATACACTTAGCGATTATTATAAAATTAAGGACAGTAAACAGATAATAACCGATACCAGTACACTAAAATGCATACACATAAATGCACATAGCATAAAAAACAAGTTCAATGATATCCAAATAATTTTAGACAGAATCAAAGGGGTAGATGTCCTAGCAATCTCAGATAATTGATTAACAGAACAAACAAAAATGTTTTTCAATATTAAGAAATATGTTGCATATCACATAGTTAGAAAGCAAACTGGAGGGGGAGTATCTTTGTATATTTCAAACAAATGTAGCAGTACCCTTGTAAAGGAAATAAATTCCACCCACAGCATACTGCACATTACTGTGAGAAAAGGCCATCAAGAATACAATATAATCACTGCTTATAACCCTCATAAAAGCATCATTCCACACTTTCTAACTGATCTCGAAGTAATTATTAGTTCTTACTCAACGAATCCTGTTATAATACTAGGTGATATGAATATCGATCTATTATTTGAGTACAGATATACTAGTAGTTATATTAACCTAGTCAAATCATATGGTCTAGTCTTATGTAATACAAAATATCCAACTCATGTAACACAAACTAGCTCTACTCTAATTGATCATGTATTGGTGAACGACTGAGACAAAATATGTAATTTCTATAATATTGATAATGATTTGAGCGATCACCATTTATTAATCTGTGAAATGAGAAACAAAAAGATAAACAGGAACTCAATATGTGAAGAAAAGATATACCGGTATACTGTATACAACAACCAAAGTTAAAAAACCATCTGCAGAAATTTTAGAAGAATATAAAATTATTAGCAACCAAGTTACAAAACTTAAGAGAAACCTACAAAGAAACTACTTTGACCAAAAAATTCAAAATGCAAATAATTAGAGGGAAGTGTGGAGTGTTGTTAATGAGATGTTAAATAGGCCAAAGAAAGGGAAAAATGAAATTGTCAAACTTATAGTTGACGGCACAAATATCGAAAAAAGGAAAATATATATGATGAAATTAATAAATATTATGTCAATATTGCTAACAGTGTATGGGAAAATCAAGGAAATGGTTCTACCTCGGATATTACAAGCTATAAAAATGCTACTAGCAGTAAGACAATCTTTATGTTACCTACTGATGCTAATGAAATACAATCAATTATAAACTCCCTAAAACACAAAAACAATATAAGTGAGGACAACACTACTAATGTCGTGCGACAATTGTGTCTTAAGGGCCTTACACCATATCTTGTCAAAATAATAAATCTTTCACTGATGACTGGTATATTCCCCGATGCCTGTAAAGTCTCTAGGGTGGTCCCGATCTACAAAAAAGGAGACAAACCTCACCCATCAAATTACAGACCCATTAATATTATATCTGCCTTCAGCAAGGTTCTAGAAAGCGTTGTTAAGCGAAGACTTATGAATTTCTTTATGAAAAATGATTACTTTGCAAACTGCCAATATGGGTTTATTCCAAATAGAGGAGCTGATAGTGCTATTTTTGAAGTAGTAACTGATGTAGAAAAGGCATTAGATGAAAACAAACTAGCTGCTGGTGTACTAATTGACCTTCAAAAAGCCTTCGATCTGGTTAACCATAAGATTCTCCTTAATAAACTAGAATTTGCAGGCATCAGAGGAGTGGCACATGATTGGTTCAAGAACTACCTCACAAACAGAAAACAATATGTTGCAATCGATAATGTAAAACGATCTCAAATGAGAATTGACACAGGAGTACCTCAAGGTTCTGTCTTAGGACCAATTCTTTTCTTGGCCTATATTAATGATATAGTATGGTATTATTAGAATTGAAAGGCAAGCTTAAACTATTTGCAGATGATATTTTTATACTCTATCTGGGAACATCTGAACAGGAAATTATGCTAAATATTAATTATGATCTCAATAAGCTGGTGGATTGGTTGAGAGCATACAAAATGGTTATCAATATCACTAAAACAAAATATTTATTCTTCCATAAACCATCATACAAGATTGAGACCACAAACATAGTCAACATAGCCAACAAAGAAATAGAAAGGGTTAAATCGGCAACATACTTAGTTATCACACTAGATAGTACACTAACCTGGGAAAATCATGTAGAAAATGTAAAACATAAAATCAGCCCTATAATAGGTATTATTTTCAGATTAAGATATAGCTGTCTTAATAGCCAACAATTGAAAAATATATACTTTGCTCTGATACATTCACATCTCAAGTACATGAATTTCATACGGGGGTATTGTAAGAAGGTGATAAAAGAACTTGAGATACTCCAGAAACGTGCTATAAAATCTATCTTTGGATTTCCTTAGCTCACACCCTCAAATGAATCATACTCAAGAACTAAAATTATGCCACTGCAAAAACAAATAGCTATGTCAGCAACAGTATTTGTATACAAATTAGAAAACAAATTCATACACACACACGTCCATTTTAACCATGCAAATGATATTCATAATTATGCAACAAGAGGAGTAAATCGAATATTCACCAGCCATTCCCAATCCATTAAATTTGGAACTAAAGGAGTTATGTCCTCTTTCATAAAGGAATACAACTCGCTACCATTAGGCATAAGGGAAAGTTTCTCTATAAAAACATTTAAGAGGAAAACAAAAGACTTCTTATTAAGGAATGAATAGCCCATATCCAATAGCCTTCAGCAATGCAATGTATCATACCGAATCATCGCTGTTAAGTTAGTCACTAGCAATCTAATATAAGTTACTATTAAACTAAACAATATAATGTTACAAAAATTATATATATGCCATGCTGCAACTATGTTACTTGATTGTCCCTAACACGAGCTCAGGCTCATTGGGACCTATGTAACTAAATAAATAAATAAATCAATCAATCCTATTAAAAATTATTTAAATAATTAAATCATTTCCGAAAAATATTTACAAGTAATTTGTTCATAATAATAGACAATATTTAACGTTGCTAACACGTTCCTTTCGAGATTCTGGATTCTCGGTTACTATACAACTTTCAATTAGTTATTTACACTGTTTTTCCACATAAACATTTTCTAACACTCTGTAGTTTTCATATGCTGCTCACACATCGGCTTATATAGGTTTCATTACATTGTTGGTCTAATACAGTGGACTGACAAAGGTTAACTGTACGTAATTACATAACTTCGGGTTTAATAAAATTTAATAATGGTATCATTGACATGAGTAGACAATCATTCTCTAATTGCATTTCCGCTTAAAACCCTTCTGTCAACACAGCTAAAACGTTACTTCACATGAACTGGACTACTTGTATCTTATCAAAGAACAATAATTTCATTGACTTCCCTTAAAATGCGGAACTTCCTTCGCACGAGCTCTCCATAGCTCTACAAATCCTCATATAACAATATATATGGCATAACAATTATCATCCACTCTGTTAAACAATAACCAAAAACGGATTAATTGTTATTAACATTTCTTCTGTAGGAACTTTTCTCAAATAACGGTATGACCCTCAGTATCGTTTCACATGACTACTGATCTACTGTTATACATTCTCTTCAAATGAAACTTCCAATCGTAGTGAACGATCTTATACTGTCGTGATTGACCTCCTAAAGTTTACTATACAAAAAGATAATTAACTGTTAACTCGTCTGTCGCAAATACATGTAATAAAAATAATACTCATGTCTCACCTCACTTATCAAGCTTTAAATTGCATTTCGTTGTAATATTAGGTCTACATAATGACGTGATATTACACAAATAGTGTAAAATAACACACATGTTATTTATAGTGTCAAATAGAATTCAATCTTGACCGGGATAAACTAGCTTTGAATTCCTAGCCAAAGATTTGAATAATCTTCTATCAAAAGATATTTCCTCTAACATATTAAATGAACAAAGCTCTCAGCTTTACAAATTAATAAAAAGGTTTGTCAACGTCATAATGTTTTTCCACTCTACACAAAGAATGTCTATAGGGATTAAGAATTCGGTCTTATCAAACGACTAGTATTTCCTAGATCGCCGAAAGTTTATGTACAATAATGATATGACAATATCATTCGATGTTTCTTCTTCTCTTGAAGTTTGATGTTGTTACATTAAAGTGCTCAAATTAAATTTAAAAGAATTTAATTTGAAACTATGACACAATGTCTGAATACTTGGTTTAAATAAAATTATTAACATTCGATAGTCAAAACGACTCGCCTTCTATAAGGAAATCTGATTCCTCAAACAAAAATTTTTAGTGTCAGTTCAACAACTGATCCGTAGAATAAAATTGAAAAATAGATGAAAGGCAATCATCTCCTAAATAATCTTGAAGCATAAAAATCTCAGCAAGCATCTGAAGTATAAAATACATGAGAACACTGAAATACATGAAATGTGAAAATATGGAGTAAGAACGTCGGCTCAGAATGTCACTAATCAAGCTCTATACTAAAAATAAAGAGACGCTGCTACCTTATTTGGACGATATCTTGAAGATCTGGGTAAGTATTTACACAATACTTTGGATGTTTCCTCAGTTCAAGATACTGAGATGGATCTCCATTCGAACCTCGGATCTGCGACCTCGGAGATAGGAAAACATTCCCTCTCCGGAATTCACCAACCTTCGCCTGGGCTCGAACGACATCCTTCTGGCAAATTCTTCTGTTGTTGCTGGGATACCCTAGCATCTTGACAAATCTCTTCTGTTGAATCTTCATTCTCTGTCGCAAATATATATCAGCCTCATCATCGGATCATAATTTATAGAAATATTCATGTAGATGGTGAATGAAATATTTCTATTGCTAATTGATGTTACATTAGTGTTCGTAGACTGACGAAAATGTTTAAGATGTAACGTACACTACGTCTGTATTCAAGAATACATTGTCTAACGAAGTTCCATCGTTGTATCTTAACTTCTGTTATCGAATATGTCTCTGGCTCATGACTATTTAGTTCAACATATCAACAATGTTAATTATGTCGAATGAAACCAATTGAAGAATAATGATAGTCATTATGATAATGTTTATTTGCTGCGACAATGTTAAAAGTTCTCCTCTATTGTTCAATTTAACTGCGTTTGCCAACTTCACGTTGCAACTAAAATGATATTCAGCTTTATTTCCAACACTTTTGAAAAACTGTCTTAACAGGCTTATTTTATCGAAATGGTAAATCTTAGAACGCTCAACTTTCAACAGAATGTAGTATTCGACCTGTTCTTTCTCTATATTCACTTAGTTGAAGTCGAGTCCCAAATACATATGAGATGTTCTACTTTCAATGTTCCTCACAACTTCGCTTAAAATGGAAGTGCGGTAATCTCCAATGTTCTACCCTGCTAACCTAGCGTCTCCACGAGTTGATAGTCCTCGCACTCGGACAAAGCTTTGGGATCTCCGTTAACCCAATAAAAACACTTCCTCACTCTTCAAAGACTGCTGGAATAAGAACCTCGTTCCTTGGATCTCCCCCTCCAAGTCGAAATTTTGGCGGCCATATCAATATCCCACCATAATTTTAGCGCGTAGATTACTAATGCTTATTACTGCGTAGATTAACCGATCTGCAGTTTTTAAAGTATCAGACATATTTTCTTTAAATATTCTCTTCATTACCAAATAAGAAAATCTTCTTCTAAGGGCCTAAATGCGTAATTTCACCAAATTATGTAGTTGAAGTTAATCCCATCTTCAGTAAGACCTCTTCTCATTGGCTCTAGGCTGGGATCCAATAGCATAATTTATAACAATATTTATAATATTTATTTCCAAACTCACTGTTGCTATGCCAATTTCAGCCTTCTAGAAGCATCTATTGTGCAATATGTCACGTGATCGGGCTCTCCCACGGCCTCGAGCTTGTAACACGACCCTCCTGTGTCACACTTCCAGAATTTATATTTGCTGGTTAAATTTTATCATGTGGACGGAAAATACTCTCATTTTGTCCCAGAATAATTCAATTTTCAGGGGCAGTACCTTATTAGTACAGCCAGCCGTCAAATCTTTTAATAATACTAGTTAAAATAAACACATTAACCCTAAACCAAAATGAAATAATTCTGGTACTGAGGTATTATACAGTCTTATATATCCCTGTTCCCAAAACATAATAAATCGCCAAAAAAAAAACTTATTTTATAATATCAAACATCCAAAAACCGATAATTGATAAACAAGAGTGTCTAGTCGGCCCAGAACATCCGAAAATGAATCCGTCCACAAAATACACACAGGCACAATAAAAATCACCGCTCCTCCCCCGACTTTAACCCAATATAATAAGATATGAACAAAATATCCCAAACTAACTGCACAAGGTTAAAACCCCAAAGGTGAGCTTATGTATCTGAATAAATTTGGTTACACATTGCCCTGATATCAGGTAGTTGGTATACAGAAAACTATCCTATAAAGGGTTTGTGATTGTAATTTTCAATCAGGAAAGGTCCCTTCCTTATATATGCAGCTAATTAAATGGAGTTAAGGGGAATATTATGAAATCAATAATTTATTTTTCAATGGGGTTCAAAAATCTGTAGTTGCCTTCATTCTCAGAGTCAGGCTACTTTGTTCTGTATCTATTTTGAGGATTTGTCAGGTGTAGCCTGTTGCCGTACAAAATTTAATCCATTGGCCCTGGTACTGTATGATTACCCACCATGCCCATGTATGTAGGTAGGTTTTCTACAGCAACATTTCTTATGACGTCAGAATTAGCAATGTTTTTAACAATATTTACAAAAGCAATGCATTTAGGAGATTAGGTTTCATGAGTCCTGGCTATTTTCTTATCGTGCTGCCTCTCTCATTATTTCTCTCTCTCCTAGCAGCTTTACCTTTATTTTTAGAATCTTACATAAAGTGGTCATTGGGCATTGGCCCTTAATTTGCTGCTTTAATTTCTCTTCTGTACCTCTTTTTCATATAAGTGTACCTATCTTTATCTGCTTGGCCACCCTCCTTAACTTTCTTGTAAAGGAGTACCATTACATTCCTGACAGCTGCAAGATGTGGAGTTGAGTAATTTCACCTAGGTTTCTTTCTTGTACTTTGATTATTTAGTACGGTACCTTAGTTCATTTGAGACAACATTCATAAACCTTTCAAAGGCTTCAAAGATTAAATTTAAAACTTCTTTCTGCTAATCGGTTTCTCTTAATTTGTATCTTAATTGTTATCTTCTCCTACCATCGCAAAATTCTTAACTTGACTGGAATTGTTAGGATTAACGCAGAATGCCACATGATGAAGCAGCATAATTGTCTTAAGATAATGGAAGTCAAAGAATACTCAAAACAAAAGACATGCATCTCGAGCGAGATGCGTACATGATATCATCTAATTCACACAGTAACAGTACCCACAAGAATAACAAAAACTAGTGCAACCACACTTGACCAGATAATAATTAATGACAATGTGAACTGCAACTCTCTCGAAGTAATCAACACAGGTTTCAGTGACCACCGAGCTCAAATAATAACTCTAAATATTTCAAACCCAGTTTACAATGCTCAGTTTGATAAATGTCGAAGCTTTAGTCAGCACAATATAAACTATTTCAACAACTTGTTAAAAGGAGAAACTTGGGAAGGTGTGTACAAGTCAATAGATACAAACAAAAAATTCCAGGAATTCATTAATATTTTCCTGTATTATTTTGATATTGCATTTCCTTTGAAGAGTATCAGACTGAAAGTTTCTTCTCCATCAAAACAATGGCTTACTCTTGGAATAATTACTTCATGCAAAAGAAAGCGTTTCCTCCACGATTTTCAAAGTACGCACGAAACCTCCAATGAATTTAACATGTATTTCAAGACCTATAAGGCCATACTTAACAAAGTTATAAAATTAGCAAAGAGAATGTCAAATGATAATTATATCCTGGAATCTAAAAATAAAACTAAGGCTATGTGGAATATCATAAAAAATGAAACCAGGCAAACAAAACCGGCAGTAAATAACATAACGTTATCAGAAGACTCCAAGAAGATCAATGACCCACAAAATGTCTCAAGAATTTTTAATGAGCATTTTGCTACCATAGCTGAAAAACTACTAAATGTAAACAATATACAAGCAATAAAATCAACACTCGCGAATATAACATTTAATGGAAAATCAATGTTTGTTGAAAATGTTACAAAAGCAGAAATCCTCAATATTGTAAAGAACCTACAGAATAAACATTGCTCAGGAGTTGATAACATTCCTGATATACTAATTAAAAAATGTATCCAAAATATAATTATCCCCTTAACACACCTCTGTAACCAATCTCTCATGTCAGGAATATTTCCAGATATCTTTAAAATTGCAAAAGTAATTCCATTATTTAAAGGGGGAGATAGAGAAAACGTAACCAATTATAGACCTATTTCTTTATTGTCGATATTTTCAAAAATTTTAGAGAAGATAATGTACAACCGTCTAATTAGCTTCATAAACAAATATAAATTGTTAACTGACTCTCAACATGGCTTTAGAGAAGGAAAATCAACAATGTCAGCAATTTATGAATTTTTAAATCCTGCTTTTGAGTCACTTGATGAAAGGAAGAGAGTATGTGGCCTGTTTTTGGACCTGTCTAAAGCTTTTGATGTGATAAATCATCAGATACTAATTGATAAACTCCATCAATATGGTATCAGGGGTATCGCTAGTAAGTGGTTTCAGTTATATTTAAATAATCGCCAACAGATCGTCGAACAAAAAAGTTTAGAAAATACCACAAACATATTTAAATATTACCACTCAGATCCTATGTTTTTGAAGTATGGCATTCCGCAGGGGTCCGTTCTAGGGCCACTACTTTTTCTCCTTTACGTAAATGACTTGCCATCTCAGATACCTGCATTTAAAACTGTACTATTCGCAGATGATACAAGTGTTTTGATGAGGGGTGAAAATGACACTGAACTTCAAAAATCAGTAGAGGAAGTAACAGGTCAGCTGTCCTTATGGTTCAACAATAATGGATTCCTTATCAACACTAGTAAAACAGTGGCTCTTAACTTTCACACAGCTCAGAATAAAAGTATTAATTCTCCCTCCATAATCTTAAATGACCTTAAAATTGGTAACGCCTCTTCTACTAAATTCTTAGGCCTTTGGTTGCAGGATGACCTAAAATGGAACTCTCATACCACTAAACTTGCCAAGAAACTAAGCTCAAGTTGTTATGCATTTATTAAGACAATCGACTAGCTGGAGAACTGTTCTTAGTACTTATTTTGCTTATTGCTATTCGCTTATGAAATATGGAATCATATTTTGGGGAAATTCACCTGCTGCACACCAAATCTTTATTATCCAGAAAAGAATAATTAGAACAATGAAAGGAACTACTAGATTGCATACATGTAAGCCTCTGTTTAAACAACTGAAAATGTTACCTTTGCCATGTATTTACATCTTTGAACTTCTATTATTTGTCAAACAAAGCTTAGGAAATGAGGATATCTTTGAGATGAATTCAAATATACATAACTACCAGACCAGACAAAAGAACAACCTTCATGTACATGCTGCAAATACAACACTATGTAAAATGGTGTATTCCATGCAGCTATAACGCTATATAATCATTTGCCAAATAATATTAAAAGTGCAGCAAATTACATAAAGTTCAAAATAAAAACTAAAGAGTTCTTGCTGGAGCACTGCTTCTACTCAGTTAAAGAGTTTTTAGAATATCAATAGTTATGTATTCATAGGACTAAATGATGTAAGGTTATCCTTGTGTAGGCCTATATTATTATTGTGATTGTAAATTAGTATTAGTATAATTTGTGAATTGACGTGTCCTATATCATTGTACAATGTACATTATATGATTGAATGGATGAATAAAAAATACAATACAATACATAGCAGATGGCAGTAGTGCTCATGAACTGATACTCGTAGAACAAGAACATTATTCCAAACTAACACTTCCCCTCGAGTCAAGTTCAGTTGATCTCGCTCAGACCAGCAGTTTTTATGCACCACTGATG
This sequence comes from Meconema thalassinum, assembly GCA_946902985.2. NCBI lineage: Eukaryota > Metazoa > Arthropoda > Insecta > Orthoptera > Tettigoniidae > Meconema > Meconema thalassinum. Next base: position 550,869,827 of record OX336389.2, read on the forward strand.
TTTTTGTCTGGGCAAACTCTTAGTAAGGAAGTCGGCAATTGATCTTAAGTTGGAATGTACTGTACAACGAACGACTTCTTTTTCAGCGTATCTCTGACAAAATGATGTCTAATGACAATATATTTACTTCTGTTGTGGATCATGGGATTCGCAGCTAATCTCAGTGCACTTTTGGTTGTCACAGTACATGGTCAGATCAGCTAGGGCGTTGAAACCCAATTCGTGAAGAAATCTCTGCAAGTATTTGGCCTCTTTGGCACATTCGGACACAGCTATATACTCCGCCTCCGAAGTACTCGTGGCAACCATTCTTTGCTTTCAAGAATCCCAAAATATGGGACATCCACCAAGCACAAAGGGGTAGCCTGTGTGAGACTTCCTATCTTCGATGCATCCTCCCCAATCTGCATCCACGAACCCTCTCACTGGTTTCGGGTCAGACACTAAAACTAGTCTAATGTTGACAGTTCCCTTTAAATAACGAAGGACCCCTTTGGCCGCCCTCCAGTGTTCCATCCCATAGCAGTTATTAAACTGACCTATGCAGCTAACGGCGAACAAGATGTCTGAACGTATGGTTGTAGACAGGTAGGCTGAGTTGGGCAAAATACTCCCAAAATGTATTTTCGATACAAAATACTCACAAAAAAGTATTTTAGATACAAAATACGCTTATAAACTTTCTTGAAAATACGAAATAGAAAATGGTATTTTAAAATACAATTCAAAATACAAAATTCTTTTAATAAAATGTGCTTCTCTTCCATTCAAACTTTTCAAAATTACATTATTATATATATATATATTATCGGTGATCTGGACGGGTGCGTGCATTAACGTGAGAGGCCAAAGGGTTCAAATCCCACAGTCAGCCTCCATGAAATGGTTTTTCGGGACATTACTTCCTGATTGACCTTGGTCACTTTCTTCCAACCCCTTGCCCTATTGTCATTTTGTTTCCCAGCCAGCTCTGTGTAGAAAATAGCGTCACAAGGGTCATCCAGCCGTGAAAACCACTGCCACATAGAAATTTACCTCACCTCGTCCCCGAACCCACAAAATGGGAACATATACGGTATGGAAATTGTTGTTATTATCGTATAACCTAAGCTACCTCGTGAGATCTTTTAAGCTGGTACCTTAATCAGACTTCATCGGCCATGAATCAAACTACCATTAATCCACCAGAGTGGTGCAATACTATTATGCATACATTTGTGACTTCCTTTTTATATACGGTGTGTTGATTAATTAAGAGGCTTTGCGACATCGCGGTCATGTATCCCCGTGTGCTTGGGTGTGTGGAATTTGTCTGATAACCTGCGTTACTGCAATGGCTCTATTAGAGGGTGTATTTGCAATTCAGATGCCAACCCAGCATTCACCTGGAGTATTAGTGGAAAACCACGGTAAACCACTTCCAGGAAGGCTGAGATGGGATTCAAACCCGGCTCTTCTCAGTATTGGCTCACGAGGCTGAGTGTATTCCATTCCAGCCCTCAAACCAGAATTAAATTTCTTGGCAGAGCCGGGAATCGAACCCGGGCCTCTGTGATGACAGCCAAGAGCGCTAGCCACTACGCAACGAGGCGGACTTTTATATATAGTGTATATCTGTACTGTTTACACTGGCTGAAACTCGTGAGAGAACATAATCTTTCTAAGATTATCTAACAAAGACTGCTGACAACCACAAGACGTGGAAGCTTTGTGGTTCCTCTTAGGGTTCAACACCAGTGTTCTCTGTTGTTCAGCTGATGACTTCATATAGTCACTGAATACTGTGCACCAGTTCGGATACAGAGTTAGTTGCTGTTGCGATATTGTGTTTATGTAGCCCCGTGTACTTGGGCGTGTGTGGAATTTGTCTGATCATCATCATCATCTTGCACAGTTTCCAGCCACTGGCCGGGTCTGTTTGGAACACAAGCCTCTCCAACGTCTTCTGTCTTCCCACCATCTCTCAGCCTCCACCCTTGTCCAGTCTTCTCCTCTCTTCTTCACGCTTTCTTCCACCCCCTTCAGCCACCTGTCTCTCGGTCTTCCCCTCGGTCTCTTTCCTTCCCACTTCGTCTCATGTACTCTCCTGGGTATCCTCTTCTCCTCCATTCGTTTTAAATGTCCATACCATCTAAGTCTAGATTTCTCTATACCATCCTGTAATGGTTCCTCCTTCATTAATTCTCTGGTCCTCTCATTTCTTATTCTGTCCATCTTTGTAGCTCCAATACTGCTTCTCAAGAACCTCATCTCACTGGCCTGTATTTTGCTCTTCTCCCTTCCTTTCATAACCCAGGTCTCCGAGGCATACGTCAGGATAGGGACATAGTACGTCCGATATATGATCTTTTTGCTGTTCTGAGGGACATCCTTGCTCCATAACATGCTTCTCACACTCCTCCGAAATGCTTCTGCCTGCCTCCCCCGCTCATTTATTTCTCTATCGTTTCTTCCATTATCTTGTATCAGGCTTCCCAGATACTTAAAACTCTCCACTTTCTTCAGCTGTTCCCCACCAATTGTTATTCCCGTGGTGGTTCTTTCCTTCTTCCTTGTTGTGATCACCATCTCACTCTTATTTATGCTAAATTTCATCCCATATCCTTGTATTATTCCTTCCCACACGTCCAACTGTTCCTGTACCTCCTCCTCCTTGTTTCCCCAAATCATCAAATCATCTGCAAACACCATTGCTTTCATCTTTCCGTCCCCAATTACTTGTGCCACTCGGGTCATTATGTCATCCATCACCACAATGAAAAGTAACGGTGACAGTGCACTTCCTTGTTTCAGGCCGTTTCTTTGTTCCAACCAGTCAGATCTCTCTCCTCCCACTTTCACACAGCTCACGCTTCCCTTGTACATCTCCTTTATCCTCTTTATAGTCCATTTCTCTACTCCTCTATCCTCCAGGGACTTCCATACTTTGTTTCTGCATACACTGTCATATGCTTTCTCAATGTCCAGGAAGGCCATCAGTAGATCTGTTCCATACTCATAGTGCTGTTCTTGTAACTGCCTTACAGCAAAAATCAAATCCACTGTGGACCTTCCTGCTCTGAAGCCATGTTGTTCTTCCCTCATCCCTCCTTCTATCCTTGTCCTAATTCTCTTTTCCAAAACTTTCTCGAAGATCTTTGCACAATGACTCATCAGTGTTATTCCCCGATAGTTTCTGCAATCTGTTCTACTACCTTTCTTGAAGATCGGGACAATGATTCCTTTTTTCCAGTCCTCTGGGGTCTTCCTTTCCTTCCATGCTGTCCTCATCACTCGGTACAGCCACTGTATCCCCACCTCTCCTGCTGCTCTCACCATCTCCACACTCAACTCATCCACACCCGGTGCCTTCCCTCCTTTCATCTTGTTCACTGCATCTTCCACTTCTTTCCATGTTAAGTCCTTTTCTGTTTGCAGTTCATCTTCCTCTTCCCCGATTTCTTCCTCCTCACCATCTTTTCCATTTGGGTTCAGAAGTTCTTCAAAATATTCTTTCCACATTTTCTTCAGTTCTTCCCTATTTTCTATCTCTTGTCCCCTTTTGTTCACCATTCTAACATAATCCGTAGGATCCTTCCGCCTCTTATTTTTTACCATCCCATACAGGACCTTTTTTGTACCTTCACTATCCTCCTCCATCATCTTTGTCCACTCTTCCATCCACTTCCTTCTCTCCTCAGCCACCACTCTCTTCGCCTCCTTCTTTCTTTCCTGGTACTCTTCCCTTGTCTCTACCGTCCTATTTTGATACCACCTCCTAAAGGCTCTATTCTTTTCCCTTACTATATCTTTTGTCTTCTCATTCCACCATGGTGTTTCCTTCCACCTCTTCTTACTACTTGTCCTCTCACATACTGCTTCTGCTGCACCCACTAGTGTCTTCTTAAATCTAGCCCATTCCTCTTCCACCCCTCTTTCTTCATCTGTTGGAATTCCTTCCTTTACCATTTTGAGGTACTCGACCCTTCTATCCCCTTCTTTCAGTTTCCATATCCTTATACGTCTTTCCTGGTTCTCAGTCCCTTTCTTCTCCTTACTCCCTCTCAGGTTCATTACCAGTAATCGATGGTCGCTATCCAGGTTCTCCGATGGTATAACCTTGATGTCCGTGATGAATTGTGTTATTATGATGGCTGTATTAGTGTGTGTAGCCTATTAGTAATTCAGATGAGGATTGGGAAGGAGAGGCGGCTATGCACTTAATTTAGGTACCATCCCGGCATTTGCCTGAAAGTAGAAGTGGGGAAACCACTTCCAGGATAATTGTGTTTGGAAATGAACACACCTCAGACCAGAATTATATTTATATATATTTATATTTCTTGACAGATTCGGGAATTGAAACCGGACCTCAGGAGTTACAGCCAAGGATACTAGCCACTGCACCACAAGGTGGTCGGAAAAATAGCTCTCGTGCCAAGATAGATGTACAGCTTAATAACTAAGACCCGGAAGATCATGCAAAACCAGATTTTTGCATATTTATGCATAGTTTGGTTATTTTGGCACAATGCATCATATTTTTCTCCTTTCTCCTTTACCTGTTTAAGTGCATATCTATGCTTGAGAATGGCGTATATTCTAATTTTCTATTGTTTTGAAGCGCTGTTTGTTACTTCATGTTCAGTCGTATATTTCTATTCAGGCTCCGCGAGTTCCTAAACATTTCATTGTTATTGATAAAGTTGCTTTCACCTCCCTTAAATCACTCCAAGTATTTGTATCATCTGCTAATTAGTAGTATGCACTGCCTGTAAGGAAGAACCGGATTTTCCAACAACTGAAATACCTAAATACCTTCGTTCCTTTCACTTTACTACCAGTTCACAATAGGGGTTCTGCTTATGAATGACCAGGAATTTCCACAAATATTACCTGGACCTATTATCTCAAATTCCTTAGTTTCAACCATCAGTGAACTGCCAAGCTGCTTACCACCAACCACCACAGCAAACGCGGAGTAATGACTCTAATAAAAGCGACTTTGTTACGTTGCAAAATTTTGTGAAAACATTATTTGGAAGTGAAATTTTTTCTACCGATGATAGTGTCCTTTATTGTAAAATTTGTGAAACAAATCTAGGGAGTTCGAGAAAGTTTTCAGCGACTCAACATTTGGAAACCGCCAAATATAAGTGAAATGTCATAAAATAATAGAAAAGAAAGAAAGAGCATCAATTCTGCCCTTGGTAACAAGATGACATTTCAGGACACTATCACAGGATATTAGTGAAATTATTTTAATACCTAGTACGTTTCAGTCCCTTTTGCAAGTTAATATCAATTACTTTTATTCAGCATTCACTATGTAAATATTGTAAAATTATTTTCATTTTTAAAAATTAAATGGCTATTAAAATTGTAGACCAGTTATACTTAAAAAAATTAACATAATGAAATAATTATTGATGGTCAACACTGCTTGAAGCTCCATGAAATAATATTTCCTACTATTTAGAACTGTTACTTAGTTGGGATATTTTAAAAAATAGGTGTAGTTATATGTCAGTCTGTTTATATTTTCTTTATATTCAAAATAGAATGCTAAAGATTGTAGCGCTGTCAGGCAAATCGTGAGGCATATCATTCAGGCTACCCTCTGAAATCCTAAAATGGTGATGTAAGAAATCAGCACCAAGGGACACTACAGTCAATTGACTCCACATGTTTAATTTGTACATTCGGTTATAAATTCTCCTTTGTAAGTACAGTAATACCGCATGCCACAAAGAAAATAAAAAATAAATAAATAAATTAATAAAGTTGGGTCACGTATAATTATTTCCACCAACAAATAATGGTAACTGGGGCCCAGTTATCTGTAGTCTCGATAGACGTGGGTTCATGCCTCACCGTCGGCCATCCTTGTAAACGGTTTTCAGTGGTTTCCCCACTTTCAACTCATGGCAAATGCTGGGACGGTACCTTCTGACAGGCCACGGTCACTTCCTTCCACATCCTTGCCCAGCTTCATTCATCTAGATATCTCATTAACTCCTCTCATGTTGGTGTCAGGAAGGGCATCCGGTCATAAAAGCATCCGCCAAATGGCCTTTCATCGTATCTCATCCCCGATCCCATTAAAACTGGAAAGATAAGGGGTAGACATACTTACATACATCATCATCATCATCCATCCTTAACGTAGAGGGCGTGGTGGCGCAGCGGTCAAGCTGTTGGACTCTCACCACGGCGGACCGGGTTCGATTCACAGTCAATGCATGTGAGATTTTCAAAGTGAAATGCCATGTCTATGGTTCGGATTCCACATAAATAGGAGGTCCCGTGGCTCATGATCTCGAAATAAAAGGTTACGTAAAACTACAATCTTCCTTCTTCCTTCCATCCTTAACGTATGCAACTATCCAAGACAAATTCAGAGTTCCAAGTTTATTTTTCTGGCACTGACAGCGGTCATCCTCGGTGTGTAATTTGCTGGGTTTTTTCCCACATGCCGGAATACCACCATATTTCATGTCCCAGGGCATCTGCTCAATCCTAGACAATAAATACAGTCAGCATACTGCTGCAAAAACCATACAAACACAGGTTATCAGACAAATTTAACACACACTCAAATACATTGGGCTGATAATCAAAATTTACTAACAATCGCCACCATATTTATTTTCGTCTGCCTCTTGCCGGAGTGGCTAGCAAACCTGCGAAGAGCGGAAGTGGTTTTCCTCTCTTGCTTCAGGGAAATACCGGGATGGTTCCTAACTTAAGGGCACGGCTGTCTCCTTCCCCAAATTAAAAATAAACACACTATGGTACTACTACTACATTGACCCACAATAACATGGTTATCAGTCAATATACATATACACACCCAAGTACACGGGACTAAATGATCACGATGTCCAAGCCCGTCAAATGAATGAACAGCAACTTATTTTTCAATTGAAAGTTTCATACGACTGTTACACTGCTCTTACGGGAGGCAATTGCCGCATTTTCTACAGCAGTTGTGTGAGCACTTCCAGGAATTTTCGAACAATACTAGTGGGCAGGTTCGGACAACCTCTTGAAATTTTGGAATTTCATACTACTGTAGGTAGTTTGAGGCTACTGCTTGTGGAAAGGTTTCCAAGATTAACCAAGCTGATAACAGAACATCCGGGAGACATTCCTCCAGAGATTTTGTTCTAAATGCATCCTAAATAAATAGCATTGCACATGGTCTTACAAGGCTGTTTTATTCCTGGCACAGTTGTATTGATCTCAAACTTACCTGTGTCAGGTCTACCTATTAACTTACGTTATGAAAAGGAAAGGTAATGGAAGATAAAACTGAAAATTATCTAATGCAGTGATTGTATTTTGATTGTATTTCATGTATTTTGAAAATACAAAACACTCATGAAAAGTATTTTCGGTACAGATACAAAATACATGTTCCAAAATTTATTTTAGATACAAAATACAAGATATAAAAATATCTAAAATACGTATTTTAAATACATGTATTTTCGATACTGCCCAACTCTGCAGGTAGGTAATTGCTCCTATAAGCTCACAATACGGAAGTTTTTGCTACTCTTCACTTGGGTCCTCCTCCTTTGTCAGTTTGATCCCAGGATCAAGAGGTGTAGCAACTGGTTTGCACTCACTCATACCGAATCGTTCGAGAAGTTCTTTGATATACCCCTGTTGGTACTTTTTGACCCAACCATTGCCTTGAATAAACTCAATATCCAAACAATAGCTTGTGAATCCAAGGTCCTTGAGCTCAAACTCGGTTGCCAACTTCCTTATCAGTTCGGCAATCATTTCTTGATTCCGAGATGCAACCAATATGTCATCAACGTAAACTGCAATTTGGTCATATGTTCACCAGACACAATCTTGAAAAATCAATGATCCGAATTTGATGGAGTGGCTCTGTATTTTCTCAGGGTTTGAACCAGCTTGTTGTGCCAACTTCTATCTACTTGTCGTATGCCATAGAGAGACTTCCTCAACAAACATACATTTTTGCCCCTCCTGAACTTTTTCAGCATATGGCTTGCTTTATTTCCAACAGCAGTACCATTTTCTGTCTCCACAATGCCTTGTAAAATCTCTTCAAAGTTCTTCGGCGGTTTCATCAAGATCTCTTCCTCTAGGTTACCATTGAGGTATGCTGTGGCAATGTCGAATTGTCGGAGTTTCATTCCATACTTTGCTGCTAGAGATGCCATAGGCTCACCATTACCCAGGTGTCATTTTTTATAACAGACTTCATCTCAGCGATAATTGCTTCATTTCATTCATTGGCGTTAGGACCGGTCATTGCCCTCTTCAAAGGGATCTCGGTAAGGTAAGTTTGTTCTGTTCTTTCTGTGATTCTAGCCTCATCTGTTCTAACAGGATGGAAAAGTTTTCTCAGTCTTCCCCTTCTTCCAGTTCTGATCAACATTGGTCGACCCCAACCTCTGTTTGTGAGTGAAGTGCTGTTCATATTTCCAGCATCGTCCTTTTTCTGATTGATTCCAGGTTCCTCGAAACCCAAAAATGATCCCTCCTCATCCGTAGAATCTTCAAAGCCCAAGAAAGGTCCCTTCTCATTTGAAGGTTCTTCAAAGCCCAAGAAACGGTTCAACCATGGATTTCGCTTCATCCCAGGTGGTGTCGTATTCTTGCGAATCCCTCTCCTCTCTCTCTTCCTCGATTACAAGAGGTAATTCAACTTGCTTTTCATCAGACGAGAGCCTCGTAAATTCCTTGAATCTTATATTCTCCATTCGTGCCTTGCCTGATCTCTGTTTGCTTTCCATCATGCTCTTGGATTCGTTGCCATCCTCAAGAAATTTCACATCACGAATGATGAAAGCCTTATTTTTCTCAGGTGACGAAACACGCAAACCCTTCGATTCTTCTGAGTAACCTAAGAATATGCCCTCTACACCTCATTGATCAAATTTACCTTTGCCAGGTTCCTGATCCAGAAAGTATACCTGGCTGCCGAGCACTCTGTTGTGACACATCGGGCACATTTCCTGCCCATAACTCTAATGGTGTCCTTCCCCCCAAGCTTTTTGAAGGCAAGCGATTTCCTATGTAATTAGCAGTATTTACTGCCTCTGCCGAGAATTGTCTGTGGTAGGTTTGCCTCAATGAGGAGACATCTAGCGGCATCCAGAAGAGTGTGGTTCATCCTCTCTGCTTTCCCATTTTGATTGTTTGGAACTGTCAACCTCAGACTTATTCCTCGTTGCTTAAGATACTCGTTTAATTCATTGCTTGTATATTCTCCACCATTGTCGATTGTATCAACTTGACACATTTCCCTTTCTGCTTCTCGACGAGAGAGATGTATTCCACTGTTGCCTTGTGGACATTAGTTTCGGAGCTCAGGAATCGTACCTCACACCACTTTGAGTGATCGTCAATAAACTCAAAATAGTATTTTGCTCCTCCCACGGAGTTAGTCTTCATTGGACCACACACGTCCGTATGTACCAGATCCAATAATTCTGTTTTCTACTCTGACTTCTTTGGAAATTGAGCCTTACATATCTCCCTCTTAAGGCATATGTTGCAGTTTAGTTCAAATCAGGATCCACAAGTTGCAATCCTGTAACACACTATATTCGCACTGCTTGCAAAATGTCAATGAAATTTGCATGTCCCAGGCGCCGATGTAGCAACTCGAGCGTTACTTTGCTAGGTTCGGTCGATACTCTACAGGTGCTCTCTTCGATCTCCTGTATATAGTATAAATCGCCTATTCTATACACCTGTAACACGACGTAACAGTTTCCCTTCAATAAGAAAGCACCAGTTTTCTTAAAAATAGCATGTAGACCGCGATCAGTTATTTTTCCCACGGAGAGTAAATTTGTTTTAAAGTCCGTAACATGAGGTACGTCAGCGAGGGAAATATTTTTCTTGTCCCCCGAGACGACTGGCTTAAAAAGCAAGCTTCCCTTGCCCGCAATCTCCGTCATAGAATTGGTGGCTAGGTTTAACATCCCACTTCTTGACCCATCAATTTCACAGAAGTTCGGACGTCGCCGCACAAATGAGTGGTAGCACCGATATCGAGGCACCATTTTCACTTTGACTCAATCGAATAAGATGTCTATGCCAAGGACATTTTTAAACAGACATCTTCCGAATACTTCGCCGACTGATGTGCATTATTTGCACTGCTTTTAATGAGTTTGCACTGCGATTTCTTGTGTTCCTGTTTGTTGCATCTGTAACACCGAAGTTCCGTCCCGAATCGTTGTATCTCTGCATTCACTTCAGGTTCATATTTCTTCTCGTTAAGTCCGTAATTTCTTTGCATATACATGGCCCCTGATGTCTCGCCTCGTGCGCCCTCTCTACATGTGTCATTCTCTTCGATAATTTTTGCGCGAAGTGCCTCAGGAGTCGGCAATGAATCACAGGATTCAATTGCACATCTGAATGTCTCGAACCTGGAGGGCACACTATACAATAGCATGATCGTTAGTAGTTCCTCATTTATTATGATATCAATGTCTCCTAGCTTGTCCACCGTGTCAAGTCACTCAAATAGTCATGCAAGTCACCATTTTCTGCCATTTTGTGCAGGGTTAACCTTTTCAGAAGTGTTGCTTTCCTCGCCGGGCCTTTTGACTGGTAAATTTCCTTCAGCTTGGCACATTTCATGTGCTCTATCACAGTTTACTAATTTCAATTCACTTGGTGATACAGATAGAATGATAATTATCTATGCTTATATCGCTTATAAGCGGTCGAGCTTTCCTATAGTTTTCTGCCACAAACTCACCTCCGCGGCGTTGCCTTGGTCTGCAGCCGATTCTGGTTTTACTGATGTTCCATCGACGTATTCCCACAGATCGTTCGTAATCAATATAGTTTGCATTTGCAGGCTCCAGGTATCGAAATTGTTTCTGCTAAGGAGCTCAATTCTCGATGTATTTGTTGCGTTCATCTTTGCTTTTCAATCTACTCTAACACGTTTACTATGATCTATGTATATAATAATTACCGGTAGGCCTATTTTTATTGTTTACATCCGTGTGCCTGGGCCCATAACCTGTTAGGATTAACGTAGCATGCCACACGATGAAACAGCAAGTTATACTAATTGTCTTACAATAATGGAAGTCAATGAATACTCAAAACAAATAAATGCATCTCGAGCGAGATGCACACATAGCAGATGGCAGTGGTAGTCATGAACTGATACTCGTAGTATACTCCAAAATAACAGGAATTACCACACTCGTTGCTTGCAATTCGATGTAAAATCCAGCGACCACTGTGACCAGACAGCGTGGGATCTCTCTAGTGTAGTTATTGATTATGGATGATTTCCAATAATGAACATTTCTTAGTCATGTTCTATTGAGCAGGTCATTGGGCAAAATCCAAATTGATAAACTAAACACTCTGGTATATTTTCTTAGTTTTATTAATTGTATAGAGGATAGTGCCTCATCATGGAACTTGGAACTTGTGTGTTCCAATGCTGGAGTTGTGCAATGGTGACATAAAATTTTAATTTTTATGATTATTATCTAAAAATGATTTAGTTGAGAGTTACCCTGTATTTTAGCACAGTGTGGGTCATAAACCAAAAGCTATTTAGTCCATCACAGGGGATATTTTGGGAGCAATAAACCAATAGAATATATGAAAGTATGCTATGTGTTCTTAACTGCACTAAGTTACTTCTTAAGCTCTCATTTTCAGTCTCGAGAAAGGCATAAATCTTCTTGCTAGATTGACAGAATCGCTGTAATAGTACCATAATCTCCACTGTGATGTTGTCACCACCACCACCACCACCACCACCACCAAAGTTGGATGTCATTTTCGGTTTGCTTGTTACACACTCCCACATGGCATCCATTCAATCAATTTCACCAGTTCACAACATCTGTGAAACTATTTAAGCAATCAAACTGAATTTTTTTATGCTGATAGGGGACTGTTGACTAAGTACATATATGGACTTAATTTATCCTGAGAAACACAAAAACAACATGGCAGCCAAGTGATTTTCAAATATTTCAAATCACTTATCTGGCAATCGAATCACCCGAGAGCAATGAAACTAAGAACAGCGAATCTTTATTCAGGGCTTAGTATAGACATCGCATGTTCAAATGATACAAAAAATTCAAGATGGCATCAATTTTAAACCGAATTATTTTTTATTTCTCGTATCTTATTCAAGCAATTAAATAGAAGATTTAATGATAGGCTATTATAATAATCACAATCTAATGGCACTAAATTTTGTAGCTTTTCATAAATCATAAAAGCCATGCATTTGACTAGATGCCATCTCGCGGGAGGAGTCTCAATCACTGATACTGAAAGTTATATGTTCTAGCACAGGCTGTTCCAAATCCATGAGTTTCAGTATGCATACACGCGAGTACTCAGCAGTGATGCTCGGAGTACGGTTGGAGAGGGACTGGGGGTGATAGCCAATACGTCACTGTGCTAAGGTCATAACACAAGTCCATGTGCTTCCTGCCAGTCTTGTAGTATCCACTGCGCAGTGATGGCAGCCCTCCTCAGCTGAGCTGTATTGCATGTTGCAGGATTACTCGCGCAAGGCGGGGTGTACTCCACTGCTCATTGGTAAGCAGCTCGGCTGGAGCAGCCTGTTCTAGCACATAATTTCTCAATGTAATGGCGTTGGAGACGTAGATCATGTACCAAAAGCTATTTATTAGATCACATGGAAAATCTTTTTAATAGCCTGGAGAGTTTTTAATGGAAAAGACTGGTAGGATGAAAATAGGCTATTTTGTTCTTCACTGAAATACTTTTTTTTGTTTTTTCTTTAAACAATATTTAACAGTATATTTAGAACTCCTGGCATAACATTTCCCTCCCCCCCCCTCTCATCTGTCACACACGTCCACATTTATTGGAGCATTCTTGATTTAGCCAACAGCCACTTGCTATAAACAATTCAACATACAGAAAGTATTTACATTATACGAGCCCAGCTGTTGCCATTACCAACACACTGAACAACACACTAACCAATTGAACAATTAGGTGCTGTAATACGGTGTCTACGGCTTGCTACACTTTTCATTAACATGCTCTGTAACCAATAACAATTATTCATCATGTTACTCATATTGTGATCTTATAGCTCTTCCTGACAATGGCCTTCAATAATACATATTCCACCACCATATTTGTAAGATTCAACACAAAATTGATACAGTACTTATTAAAGGTTTCATTGTCAAATAATGAATGCTTATTACGTTGGCTTGACTTTCTGCATGCTCTCGCATTGCTTGTGTGCTTTGTCTGCAGAAGTACATAGGGAAGATGAAAGGAGTTGTGAAGGAAGCAGAGTAGGCTACCCATTTCTAGGGTTACATAATTGTTTTGAGGAAAAACTTAAATTACTGCACGGTGTGCCTTGTGCATGTTTTATTTATGGGGGGAAAAAGGAAAAACTTTTGTTTTTCAAACTGCTCTAAAGTTTGCACTACTTCAATTTTGACATTTTTCTTAATCTTAATGAATCTTGCTGTACTGAGTAAAAATGAAGTTGTTGTTGTTGTTGTTTTAAGGGGCCTAACATCTAGGTTATCGGCCAAGTAAAAATGAAAAAAGGAGTCCTGCACTTAATATTAATTTATTTTATTTTTAATGGGTGGGGGAGGAGTCTCTTCGGTCCACTATGCAACAGTGAAATGTGGAATTAATTAAGGCTTACTGGAAGCTCTCAGGTTTAATGCAGAAAAATAGAGCAGGCCATACCAAGGGAAATTATAATGAAGAGCAAGCCACAGTAATTGATAGTGATGTTGAGCTAATATGGTGTTCTTGAGTCATGTTAAGCGGTATTGTAGGTTTATTTTCCATTTAACCATACCAAATATTGCATTATTATTGTTGAGCTTGTTGCATAAGGTCTGGGATGTGGCTGCAGTACAGTATTTAAGCTGTTACATAAACTTACTTTGCACTTTATCACTTTCTTTATTTGGTGGATAAAGGATAATACTTCTCTCTTTTTGTTTTGAGCAAACGTTAGTTTTTCATGAAAGACATTGCTGAATTGTCACAGCAAAGTACTATCCATTAAGTACCAGTAACTGGATTTTCACAAACCACAAATGCCATATTATGAAAAGCATTTTTGCTATGCTACATTAAGTTTTCAGTGCTTCTAAACAAATCTTCATGTATGGGATATTTCAATTAATAGAACTACTGGGGCACTGAAAGAACATGAAATTGACAGTGGTCTGCAGTGATCCTTGTTTCTCGAGGCTTTTTAGAACTACATTCATGTGCCATGTAACATTAATTCCCTGTTTCTCTCTTTTCTCCCATTGCTGTTTTAATTGTCTTATTTCCTCACCGGTGGGGTGAAAGCAGGAAGTTGCTTCTTCTTCTGGACTCGCAAGATACTTACAATTAACAAAAAGATATCTAGGTATATACACAATCCTGTATGAATTTCTTTTGTACTCTGGTATGCTTTTATTCCTGTGTGAGCATGCACAAATAAGCAGAATGAATTTATTTTCTTCACCTGAGCTTTTTATGGTATACAATAATTATTTCTTGATTGTTATATTGAAATAAGTTTTTGCTTCTGTAAGTCTTTTTAATGCAGTGCACGATTTTGGTACCTAGAAGAAAGTGTTGATTATTTCCGGAGTTCAGTGACTGTAGTGGAATCTCTTCCTCTTTGAGGGGCCCACAAGAGGAATAATTTTAGGAGAAAATAAGCCCACAAAATGTATTATGTTTTGTTACAGTCTATGTATAGTTCAGGGAATTGTCCATTTTCTTGGACATTGGGTAGCAGGTTCAATGAGTAAACAGTAGAACAGGGTTTCTTGGTGTTATTACTGAATTTCATAGACAATCAAATCTTTTGGGAATGTTCAGTTGTGTATCCAATGTCCATACTTGAGTGATACATTCTCACCATAGTGAGACTTTACACTATATGATAATTTGATTACTTAAATCTTCTTTCTGTCTTAATGTCTAGATGTATTAAACTAACAATTGTTCCAATGTGAAACCTAGTTGAAGTTCTGTTGAGTTAAAAGCTGTGTTAGGTGTAATAATATAACATTATAACAGTGGTGACTTTGCTTGCATTCGCCACATCCATATTTAGTCAGTTTAAATTACATTGGGTTCTTCAATTCACCATTCTTTTAATGATTCTTTGGGGAGCCAGTGTTCTCTGAATCTATGAAGACTGAATGCTTTCCTTTTAGATTTCTGATAGTCTTAATCAGGGACTGAAAACTCAACATGGCAGACAATCTGATAATGCATAGCCAAGGATACTGTTTGTCAAAAGAAACGCTCACAAGCCAAGAGCATGGAATAGTTGAGACAGTTATTGCGTTTCATTACTACTCAAGATCTTGTGAATTCTAGAGTGGTGTAGATCATATGTATGCATATGATGACAAATTTCACGGTAAAGATGTAACAGAACTGTGTGTATCAGAATTTTTTTCTCGTAGGAATCATTTTTACTGAGATGGGAAAATATCCATTAACATCTGTTTACACTTGTGACAAAACCAGTTTGTTGTCTTTAGCTGATAGCTTTTGAAATGTATTGAGTTTAGTTACTGGCGTAGAGAGTTCTTGGGGGATTTTCTCCCCTAACAGTGAAAATTAACCTTAAGAGTAGAAATTTCTGGTTCATACTGATAGGTATTGGGTCATATTTTAGCTCTAGTACAGTGTGTGAAAAGGGATTTGAAAGGGTTCTGTGCATTCACAGTATACAGTAAGCCAGCGGTGATCACGTGAGCTGCCTTGATGCCAGGCTCTGCGTGGATATGGGAAGAGGGTGAATTGGGGAGCACATAGGACTGACTGTCATGTAGCAGTCAAGCAGCACATTTGAATCCATGGAGTATTTATGCATGTTCAAATAAATATCTCCCACATTACAATGCCAATTTACTATTCACTATAACATACTATTTATATCTATTTATATAAATCTACGTACATAAATGGCCAAGGCTTTATACTTAAATGCTTATTTGTAGAGTTCTAATGGTCTGAATAAAATCATTTTTGTCTTATTTTAAAGGGCATTTCATAAGATATCTCATTAAGTGCCAGTTTAATAGGAAAAACTTATAATTCTTCGTCTAGCAAGTCAATTTTAATAATTAAATGTTGTTCGAAAGCTTGTGCAGAATATTCAAATTAATTTCCCAACATAAATTCTGTATAAGCGATGCATCGTAAGGAACAAGAGCAAAGTGTACTCGAGCTCCATGTTTTCCAGTTGGGGGATGAGCCAAGTTGTCAGCATTTGTGAATATGATGCAGCATTCACAGGCCCATTATATAAATACGGTCCTAAGAGATGGTGCAATGTCATTGCTGCCCATATCATAAGATGTGGCAGGTAGTGTTCCATTTCTAAAGTGAGGCGAGGACTTTCCTTCTACAAAGAAAGAAAGAAAGAAAGAAAGAAAGAAAAAAAAAGAGAAAAGAAAACACATTTCTCTTTTGCATGCTGCAGTGTATGGCACACTCATCAATCGTGTACTAGGATATATCAATTTGGAGCATTGCTAGAAGAGTCAGACATAAGTTAAGACACTTGTTCATATCTGTGTCAGCTAATTGGTGAGGGTTGGATGAAAAAGCCTTGTCTTTAATTTCTTCGTGTAATTGACATGGGACATACAGCTCAGCGGCATGTTTGCAAATAGATTCTACAGGGGAGTGCTGAATTAATGCCTATACTTCAGTGCATCTCTCCTGGCTTGTCTTCCTTCTTCCACTTCTCGGTGGGTCTTTCTCACTTCCTGTCATAATGCCTTTCTATTACAGGAAATCGGTCCTTTTTGTTGGAGGCATGTTAAACTGTTCCCTACAGTGTTGTCATAGGATACTAATTCTCTCTCTTCGGTGAGAACGTTTATGTATCCATACACTCGCAACCAACTTTAATAGTAAATGAACTTGCGTCTGTCACATAAACTCGCAGTATGACTACGGAGTGAGGCTCGGGTCACACCAACAATAACAACCAAAAATACACCAACAAAGGAGACGGTGCCAATATGAAACTAGTAAGATATAGGGGTGTATGGACTTCCCTGATGATGCACTGTAGATAAATATTTAGTACTCCCTCCGTTCCAAAATATGGTATAGAAACGTGTTGCTTATGGTGTTCCAATATATGGTATAGATATGCAAAATATTCTGGAATAAGGATCATGGAGCAATGATTTATTGTATTAACAATTACTATAGCCTACATTTACTACATAACAAACATACATGTATTGTATATTGTTCCAAAACACAGGTAGTGTACAGTACATAAACATATTGTATGTTTGCTATGAGGACATATACACAACTAAGGCACATGCATCTGGCATTTGTACTGTTCCAAACCATAACACACAGGATACAAATAAACATAAGTTATAAACATTTCTTGTTTGTGTTCAATGTCCTCGCTACGTCAACACTAGGACCTTGGAGTGCTGCTCCGATAGCTTCAGGGTTGCACATTGACGACGTAGCTTGTCTTTCCCTGTGTGGGGTATCTTGTATGCATTCCCCCCTTGATTCATCATACAGCATGACATGCACTCCTGCAAAGTGAAGAAAACATTGTCTAGTGTTACCCTGCTGAGTTCATAGAGTGCCTGTATAACAGGGTCAACCAATTCCGTAGGTGTTCGTGGACTCTTCCGCTGTTGTAAGGACTGTATTGCATTGAAAAATCAGAGATCCAGAACATTTATGTCAGGGCTGTCGGGTGTCAGCCGTTTGAACCCTATCATCCAACCACCTGTCTTGGTTGCTGAAAGGATCCGAGGGTCATTATCGGGACAGTGGGGCTTTGCATTATCCTGTTGATTTGTGATAGTTTTGTTTTCCCAACTCTTCGGAAACTTTTCCTTAATTGGTGGAATTAGATTGTCGATCAGCATTACTTGACAAGTCACTTTGTGATACAGAGGTTTTGGGAGTTAGAACAGGATTGCCACATGGGCGGATCTACTGTTTCTCTTAATCTCCGCCACGTCGGTGAAAGGCCAAATGCCAAGTCGACCATCAAACCACGGGTTTTTATGTGGATCCCACCTAGGTCTTGCAATTGCCGCCATGAACATATATTTGGTAATGGAACGTTTACTTTTGCATTAACGTTCCGGGAGCTTCTCGTCCACCCTGAGGTAGTAGGTCCGTTGCACCTTCTTCAAATAGAACCACTTCTCATCTATATGTACGTACTCGTACATAGCCTTGAGTGTCCATTAGGTTCCATCATGGATAAGCAACCTCAAACATTCACATTTGTTTACATCCACTAGCAGGGGCTTTACTGTGGACGTAACTATCTTTATTGTGTTTCCCTCTTTCAAATACCGAAACAACATTGTTGGCGGAATTCCAATAGCACACGCCAATGGTCGAATAGTCCCACGTTTGTGCAGAGGAACGTCTGATTTTGTTCAATTCAACAGCCCAGTCTTTGCGCTTACGGCCACACTTTCCTTTTTTGGGCAAACTGACATCAGCATCCAACTTTCCCTGCTCATACTGTAGTTTAGCACTGTGCCATATCTGCAAAATAGATAACTGTGTTACCTGAAACTTTATTTCAGCGGCCTTGATGGCACCCACTGTAAGATGCTACCTCTCATCATTGGTAGTAGAAATTGCAGAATGGCATTGCGGCATTCAGCTGTCAAATGTTGTGCTTTGGACTTTCTACATACATGTGGTTCTGTTGCTGGTCTTTGGACTTCACTGGAATGCCACGGCTGGTACCAGCTTGATTCCTGTTCATGATGAGCTATTGCACTAAGTTTGTTTTCGCTCCCCGGTACACCAACAGCTGTCAAGGCCACGTACAAGAGAACCACATTCACTACTGAACACATTGGGACCATATAACCCTTGCATACCTGCGCCTGCACAGTAATTGATTGCCCATTCCTTTGTTGATTATTAATTATTTGCATCTCAATATTAGCATTTGGAACAGATACATGAACTACAGCATCCCTAGAAAACCACTCAAACTAACACAGTAATTAAGAAGGAATCCAATCATCCCCAAGGCCATAAAAGGGCAATTAGCATTCCAATGACGGAAGAAGAATATAAAGATGAAATATCTATAATATATCAAATCGCAGAAGTGAATGGTTACAAGAAATCAGATGTCAACAGAATAATAAACACAGTCAAAAATAAACCACAGACAAAATTAATCCGCATAAATAAAGAAAAAACCACACATTCAGGTTTCACTTACATAAATCATCTAACTTACGATGTAACAAGTACATTCAAAAAGTACAACATAAAGATAGCATTCAAAACCAACTATAGTAATCACAAAAATAATTCAATTCCAAAAAAGTTAATGAAACTAACTAATACCACTTATCAGGGATATGTTGACTGAAATGTGACCAATATAATGCTGATAACATTGGACAAACAGGCCGTAATTTTACAATAAGATACAATGTACACGTAAATGCCATCAAACACAACAAATTTTCAGCCATGTGGAGTCAAGTGTTAGAAAAGAAACAAAAGTTCACTGGGATCACAAATGACATGGAAATCATCCACTATGCAATCAAGGACACCATGAAGAATATTCTAGAACAAATCTAAATAAACAATGCGCAGCGGACTAATCCCACACATAATCTCAAGGAGATACATTTTGAATTAAACATCCTTTATGAGAACATTAAGTTTTTTCTGAAACAACCGGTAGGCAAAAAACACGCGCAACCCAACCACCCCACACCACCTCCACCTCCACCTCCTCACCCTCCCCCTCCTGTTTCCCCTTAATCGAGACTTCTTCCACTCCCCCACGTCACGCGACCTATCCCCCTCCCCATCCCCCTCCCTCCCCTCCCCCTCTCCCCTACCCTCCCGCAGTCCACACTGGAGACGAGCTACTAACAGCTGCTGCTCATTCAGTATGCGCTGACGTGCACAGTGAAGTTGTCATTAGATCTACACAGAGCTATTACAAGGTAAGAATAACAGATCATTTTCCTAACAAGCCAAGTTTTTCGAATCAAATTTCCGACTTCAAATTTGATATATTGGAGCATCCAAGCAGGGAGGGTTCCAGTTGAGTGCGGGAAAGTTTTTCCAGTAACAATAAGAGTAAGTCACATTACCACTAAAATAATTTAAATCACAAACCATTAAATACAATTGGTTATGACTCTCGCATGTAAAATCCTTCTGAAATAAAAAAAATCTATTTACAGGTGATGTTGAAAATAATAACAGAATGTCAACACATTCCAATGCCGCATTGGACCTTTGACAAAGATCCATTGTTTCTGGTCTGAGCGTATTTTCTTCCGCCCAACAAGAAAATAAATAGAAGGAACCAAAGAATATAGCGGAAGCCACTCGCATAGCCAGAATTCTCACCCATTATTTTAAGAAAAATCGAAGTGCATCCAATGGGGATGAATTATTCAGGTTCAAAACAGTGTCTGATAATGAAACTGTACAAAGGAAATTGATGCATGCTCTAATATTAGTAGTGTTCTTGAGTGTATTTATATATGTTGATAAGTAAATCTGTGACACGGGCTGATGAAGGGTGAAGTGTTGCCCGAAACATGTCCCCTTGAATGATGAAATAAATTTTTAAGTAGGGAATCATAAGTATTGATTGGGCGGTAAAATTGACCCATTTAAGTCATAAAAGGGTTGAAAGTCCTGAGGTAACCGGTATTGTCTTCACGAAAATTCATTAATCTGTTCTAAAGAGGAGAGATTTCACTCTGCCCTGAAGCTATAGCAACCAGTATGGACTTCCACAGATTCACCAAATGTCATGTTCAAATGAGGCATTCTATATTTAGAAATTAAATCAGTAATAATCTGCACATTCTCCATGCATTCTATTGTCAAGAGAAATGAGCAATAGTTCCAAATAAAGTTCTGTGATGTGGTGCACCAACATGTATCTCCTGCATGCTAGGGAAGGTGTCCCATGCAAAATCCTTCCCCAAACCACCCACAAATCAGTGTTTAGAGTCCTGGAGCAAAGCTGGCTACAGTGGGTCCAAGAGAATATATGAATAAAAGGTAGCTTGTAGTTTTACGTGACCGTTAATCTTGCGATCATGAGCCACGAGGCCTTTGTACGGGGATTCCGAACCACAGGACATGAAATTTCACCTTCGAAAATCTCATGCATTAACCGAGGATCAAACCTGACCGCCTTGGTGTGAGGCATTTGGCCACTGTGCCACCATGTGCCTACAGAATATATGAATCATGTAACAGAAATACCATGGCTCGCTCATATGATCATAAAAGTCCTATTCAAGAGATAATTGAGGGGCTGAGAATACAAGTGGTAGAAGTGATATCTGATAAACTTGGGATAATGATCCTTAAAAGATATGTCAACAAGGGTGATTTCCTCATGCTTATGAGGTATAAATGATCCTTAAAAGGTACGGTATGTCAATAAGGGCGATTTCGCCGTGCTTATCAGGTATCACTTGTACCACTTGTACTCTCAGCCCCTCAATTTTGTCGAATATGATTTACAGGCAATTAGTTATTCATGCTGATTGTTGCTCACAGCATTGGTTTAAACATTCTATGGAGCTACTCTCTCTAGAGCTATCCCTGGATTACTGAATGGCAAGGTTCAAACCATCATGATAAGTTTTGGTGCTCTTCAGTTAGCCAACACATTGAGAGCCCAATTATATTAATAGAGAATAATAGGCCTACTTACAAAACGTGTGCACCATAGGCACTTAAAGCAAGGTAACACTGAAAATATGGCTGTAACACTAGAAATATTCATTGTATACAGACACTAGAAATATTCATTGTATACAGTATGTTTGCCCTTAATGCTTTTTTATTATACAAAGAGAGGACTGCCTATTTATTTCCTCCCGATAACAGAACGGCAAAATTAAAAGTATGATGATGAATAAAACTTCAGAATTTTGTGTAAAAGACAGGTCCATTGTGGGGCGGGGTAAAATGGTGGAAAACAAAAATCATTAAATGAAAGTTATGTCAAAAATCATGTTCAGGTTCAGTATTCTTTTATGAAAAAATCTTAGCTCCTTGTGGCAATGGCCAAACACTTATATTACACTTCCGTTTAGGAAATAGCTTTCCCTATATTGATAAGATATTTACTTGATGGCAAGTAGGTAATTCATGACCAGAGGTAATTTTCCAGATAGTTTCGAAGTTGGAAGTGCCTTGGTTGTACAAGAGGAGATGGTCACATCTGCGCTGTACAATGTTCGTAGCTTATTCATTGTGGTGTTTGAAGCCATATTTTCAGTGTTGCCTTAGTAAACAAGAGTTTAGTGCTTTTCAGTCGGTCAACACGGTCGACCGCACAGCGAGTTCAAGTGAACACGGAAACTGCGAATAGCTGTAGTACGGAAGACAATCAGATAAGTAGTTAGCCTAAAATTTTATAGTTTAACCATAGTTTACAACCATATAATCTCTCTAAAGTACAATCTCCGGATAGCCATCACCATTTAGCATTTCACCTAACATATTTACTGCATTTAGCATACACTGACAGTTGCAGTACCAATACTGCAACTAAATAATTGTACATATTGTAAATATTTTCACCTGTATTTCAAACATAGATTTTATAGCCTAAGTGTATTGGATCTGATGATGATCGCTTGACGATCGAAACTGGTCATCCTAGTGTTTTATTAATCTCATGTAATTTATTTCAGGATTAGGGCATAACCCATCTCTTTTGGGTACATTCGTGTTGACCGACTGAAAAGCACTAAACTCTTGTAGCTTATTCATGCTAAGAGACTTTTTTGTATTTAGATAGTAGGCTTTCGCGGCCAGTAGCTAGTTGTGTCTTTTTGTATTCTGGATTAAAAGAGGTGAAATTTACAGAACTGGAAGAAAATATGCTTAGACAGTCTAGTATCAGTCATAGATGCTCACATTTGAAATTGTGGTGAAATGGCATCACAGACTTGGAAGGGAGGATTATGTTGAACTGGACAAACCTAGAACCACTTGATTAGCTAGAAAACTTTATTTTAATAATTAGTTTGAGAATACTCAACATTTTAATATACAGTTCACTTTGAAGAAAGGGGACATCCAAGCATAACCATGGCCCATTGTAGAACAAGGAGACAGAAAACAAACCTAACATTCTGGCTGCCACATAATTGGAAAGCTACAAGATAGAGGAGGATGAGGAGGATGAATCATTGGAACATAAAGGTCGTCAGCTCTGTGTACTGGGAAGTGTGTGGAATTTGTCTGATTACCTGTGTTAATTATAACGACTATAGTAGTATATATAATATTGTAAACATAGGATTGGGAAAGAAGTCCCAGGACTTGAAAAGAGATGGAAATTTTATAATCTTTTGTATTTATGGTGTGTGTATAGCTTTAATAATACAGTATTATGACATTTTAGGCTACTTTACAGTCATGCTGGCCTTTTTTTTTTTTTTGAGATAACTTAATGTAGAAGCAATTTTAAAACCAAATTTCTAGGGAAGTCTTTTGTTTTGAGTCTTCAGTCTTTTGGCTGGTTTGATGCAGCTCTCCATGCCTCCCAGTCCTGAGCTAATCGTTTCATCTCTACATAGCTACCACACCCTACATCCGAGGCAATCTGTTAAACATATTGTAACCTTGGTCTACCCTTATAGTTCTTGTTCTCGACCCTTCCTTCCATATTTAAGCTTGCTATTCCTGGGTGTCTTAGTATGTGTCCTACCAACCTATCTCTTCTCTTCATTAGCAGTCGCCAGAAACATCTCTCCTCTCCCACTCGTCGTAATACCCCTTCACATCTGATCTTCATCATTCTCCTGTAACACCACATTTCAAATGCTTCAATTCTCCTCTTTTCTGCTGCACCAACAGTCCAAGTTTCACTTCCATAGAGTGCCACGCTCCAGACAAAGGCATTCAAAAATGACTTCCTAATACCTAAATCTATATTCTATGTCAACAGATTCCTTTTTTGTAGAAATGCTTTCCTTGACTCAGCCAACTGCTTTTTATATCCTCTTTGCTTCATCCATCACTGGTTATTTTGTTTCCCAAGTAACAGAAGTCTCCTACTTTCTTCAGCTTTTCACCTGCCAATTTGATATATTCTGATTTATTTAGTCTGCATCCCAATATTTTTGTTTTACATTTATTCATTTTAATCATGAATTCTTTCCTCAAGACGGAGTCCATACCATTCAAAAACTCTTTCAAATCCTTAGGTGTGTCAGCCAAGATGACGATATCATCAGCAAATCTCAGAGTTGAAATTATTTCTCCTTGAATCTTCACTCCCACTTTAAATTTTTCTCCAATTTCCTTCATTGCTTGTTCAATGTAAAGATTGAAAAGTATGGGTGATAAGTTGCAGCCTGGCCTTACACCTTGCTGAATACCAGCTTCTCTCTCATGTCCTTCAGCTCGAATGACTGCTGTCTGGTTTCTGTATAGATTGTAGATCACCCTCCTATCCCTGTACTTTATTCCAATCGTTTCCAAAATGTCAAACAATTTAGCCCAATCAACGTTATCAAAAGCATTTTCTGAATCTATAAATGCCATGAAAGTTTTCTTATCTTTCCTTATTCTACCTTCCAAAATCAGCCTAAGACTTAGTACAGTTTCCCTTGTTCCTACATTTCTCCTGAAACCAAACTGGTCTTCACCCATCTCCGTTTCTATCTGTCTTTCCATCCTCTTGTAAATTATTCTAGACAGGATCTTTGAAGCATGAGTAATAAGCTGATTGTACAATAATCTTCACATCTGTCAGCTCCCACTTTCTTCGGTATAGGGATGATAACATTCTTCTTGAAATCAGAGGTTACCTCACCTGTCCCATAAATCCAAGTGAAATTACCTGATCAGACCATCACCTATGGAGCTTAGCAACTCAATCGATGTATCATATATGCCTGGTGCTTTGTTCTTGCTTAAGTCTTCCAATGCTCTGTCATTCTGATCTTAATATTAAATCTCCTTTTGCATCCTAATCAATTTCCTCTTCCCTTTCCATTACATGATTCTCAATCTCCTTTCCCTTATACAAACACTCTGTCAGCTTTCCATCTCTGAACCTTTTCTTCCCTATCCGTTAGGGGATTTCCTTCTGTGTCCTTAATATTACAGCACTTTGTCTTCTTACCCCAAAAGTATTCTTAATCCTTCGATAAGCTGTGTCTACTTTTCCTAATTTCAGACAATTTTCTATTCCTACACATTTCTCTTTCAACCATTCTTCTTTCACTTCGTTGCACTTCTTGTTAACCTCATTTCTCATACGTCTGTATTCTGCTTTCCCCTTTTCATCTCTTACGTTCTTGTGTTTCCGCCTTTCATCCATCAATTCTAGTATATCCTGAGTGATCCACAGTTTTCTACCTATTCTTTCTTTCCTACCAATGTTTTCGTGGATTTTGTTATTTCATTCTTCAAAAGTGCCCATTCGTCTGCAATTGAAGTTTGTTTAGGGGTTTTCATTAGTCCTTCCTTTATACTCTTCTTGAATCTTTCATTTACATCCTTTACTTTCAGTCTATCTATTGCCCACCTTTTTGGCTTTTGACTTTTCTTCAGTTTATTCAACTTTAATCTGCATTTCATAACAACCAGATTGTGATCAGAGTTTATGTCAGCACCAGGATATGTTTTACAGTCCAAAATCTGGTTTCGAAACCTCTGCCTGACCATAATGAAGTCTATTTGGTAACACCCTGTATCTCCTGGTCTCATCCATGCGTATATTCTTCTATTGTGGTTATTGAATAGGGTGTTAGCTATGACCAACTCATGCTCGTTGCAGAATTCCATCAGCCTGCTTCCTTGATCATTCCTTTCACCTAATCCGAAATCTCCTACTATCTTCCCTTCTCTTCCTTTTCCTACCACAGCATTCCAATCTCTCATTACTATAACATTTTCATCACCCTTGATATACCTCAGAATTTCATATATTTCTTCAAAGACATTTTAATTATCTTCATCAGCTTAACTGGTAGGCATACAGACTTGTACCACTGTGGTGCACGTAGGTTTTGTATTGATTTTTGCTACAATAATCTGTTCACTATATTGCTCATAATATTCCATCCGCTGTCCAAGTTTTCTACTCTATATGAGACCAAGCCCTGCTTGGCCATTGTTTGATGTAGTGCTAATGACCCTATAGTCTCCTGACCAAAAGTCCTGTTCTTCCTGCCAGCACATTTCACTAATCCCAACCAAATCCAACCTCAACCTATCCATTTCCCTTTCTAAGTTTTCTAACCTTCCACTGCCTAGCAGACTTCTAACATTCCACGCTCCTATCCGTAGAATGTCAGATTTCCTCTTTGTCACTTCTGTGATGCTATCCCCCTCTCGAATAGTTCCCACCCGGAGATCCGAACGGGGGACTAGTTTACCTCCGGATTGGAATTTTACACGGTCGTAGGCCATCATCACATGTAATTATGCATAGAGAGGTGCATATCCTGGGGAATAGCATTATGGCTGTAGTTTCCCCATTGCTTTCAGCCATGCAGCAGAACACAGTGTAGCCATTAGTTGGCTAATGTTATCAATATCTTAACCATGTATAAGACAAGTAAAGTATTGATTTATTCTGAAAGGCTGCTACTCCCTTTCAGAATAAAGTAATAGAGCAATTCTACTAACAAAAATACCAACCTTCTACTAAGAATTAAATACCAAAATTCTACTAACGAAAAAATACTAAAGTTCCACCAACAAAATACTACCTCTAAAACAGTCTTGTCACCAGGCACACTCACATGCACCCTCACACATCAGTCTAATGAATCAATGAACTATATCTAATACACAATGTAACTGCCACCAGACACACTCACACACCACAGTCTAATGGAACAATGAACTATATCTAATAAACAAACTGACTACATACTTACATTCTAGAAGAGGAAATGGAAAACAAAAATAAGAGTAAGGGAAACAAAAGACAGGGGGAAAGGAAATGCCCTCAACCCTCGAAGAAGGAGAATTAAAGGACTTGCAAGAAAGGAGAGCCAGGAAAGGCATCTTCAATTAATTCAGCTTAATTAAAAATCATAAATTTAATACGGGAAAAAGTTAATCATGACTACGGTTCGGATGTTTAGGAAATGTCGTATTTCTTTCCTTGACTACATTTTCATTAAAAAACTGTAATTGAGCAGGAGTTCAATGTTCCTGATTCTTTTTGGGATAATTTTATAAAGCATATAAATGTGTATTTGGGTCATTTTCATAGTTATTGTCATATTTCATCAATATTAATGTTATAAGGTCATATTTTTGTAATATTTTAGGGGTAGGTGGTAGACTTAAAAAATATGGTTACCGCAGGCCGCTGCAAGGTTTCTGTGCCTTAGCAGTGCTAAAAATTTAAAAACCTGCCAATTGTTGCAGACTATCAGAAAATATTTAACTGTAACTAAACTTGGTAGTATTTTTAACTGGGGCATTTTCTTTCTCTTTTACAGGAAATGTGATTTGTGTCGCAGCTTTTAACACGAGAAAAGGTGATGATGATGATGAGGATGATGATGATAATTGTTGTTTAAAGGGGCCTAACATCTAGGTTATCGGCCCCTAATGGTTTGGGCGATAGTGAAAGATGAAATGAGAATGAAAACTATAACTATTACTAACTATAGATAGAGCACTGCGCGGATAAACAAAATATTATCCGCATCCGCCCCGCATCTGCACGGCTGTTATCCACATCCGCCCCGCATCCGCACGACTGTTATCCGCATCCGCCCCACATCCGCACGACTGTTATCCACACGTTTGTTATCCGAATCTACTGGCATTACAATAATATTTTCAATGTGTTGCTTTACAGTATACTTTATCTTTTAGACATTTGAGCAGAAAGTGGTTCCCCTAGGCTATGTATGTCATGTTCTATGTTTAAAATGAATGTTACACAGCCAGAATTGCAACCCTTATCAGTTCGGAGTGTTGATTATCATTGACATAATTTGAATGGAATTAGGGTAAATCATCATCTTACATTTGTCATGAAAAAACATAACGAAAAGAGAAAGTCATGAACACCCGGGCCCTAGTAAGGGATAGTGGGGGAATTGTGCGCACTTAAGCAAGAATCGGTCTTTGGTCTCATAATAGATAACACAGCTGCAGTTATGAATAAGGGAGCCTTAGTAATCCTATATTCGATGTGCAGAAACAAATTTAATTCAAAAATACATTTGGTGGACTATACCGTATATACCCGAATGTAAGACGAGGTTTTTTCCCACTTTTTGTGTTATAAAAATTTGGGGTCGTCTTATATTCAGGGCATAAAAAAAATAAAAAATGTTATTATTATTATTTGCAAAGTAGTATGTGGTGTTGGCATCTTGTAACTCGCAACAAATCAATGCGTTAATGACGATTAAAATATGGTTTGTTATGTTAAATTACCATGCATATACGAATAGCATACATTTTGAGGTTAGGATTTACGCATAGGCCTACACGTCATTTTAAGAGGATAAATTATATGTTCGAAAGCATACGGAAATATGTTTTAAAACAATCTTTACAAGAACAACCAGCCAGTTTTACGAGCAGTAATCGAGTGATCAACGTATCTTAATTTAATAACAAATAAATTATAGAGTATGTCTTGGAAAAGCGGGCAGAGGGATTTCCAATAACACGACGTTAAAATGAAAGCACGACCTTGAGGGCATATATTGTGCAAGTTATGAGTTAGCGAGTATTTTTTTGAAAAAATCCGTAAGAGGCATTTGATAACTAGGCCTCGTCTTATATTCGGGGTCGTCTTACATTCGGGTATATACGGTAATTCAAAATCTCACAAATATGCACTTGCGGACCATTGCCCACCCTGCAGGGTAATCATGAGCATGGGATGAATGTTGGAAAGCCATAATAATACAATGTGAATTGGCTGAAACTTGCATTGTGCATTAACATTAGAATATTTGAATGCTTTTTACAGTATCATAACATTGCAATGATAGACTACTAAAATTCTGCAGTTTCGGATATTAAAATAAAATATCTTCGTTTCGTCAGCATTAAAGGAGGCAAATCCAATTTAGGCTTGTTTTCTCAGATTGTCTCAACGTTAATGTAGGATTTCTCTTCAAGAACCCATACAACCAATCTTTGCCTGCTAGATCATTAGCTTTATTGAAATTATGGGGGATCTTATTCTCTGCAAACTTGGACGCAAACCGTCCGACAAGCTTGGTGAGCGTTAAGCCGTAAAATAATGTTGCCAATGTCAAAACGTATTCGGATAATTGCGACTCCATTTCGTTGGTAAAAACAGGTTTACGGCGTAGACGAGGTAGAACAAGCCTATTTTGCAGCAACTGCTTTCGTACTGTTGACTTGGAAATGTTGAAACGTCTCCCTACTTCCCTCATTTTCCTCCCATCATCCCCAATTGCACGTAGAGTTTTCTGCTTATTTTCTGCTGGGCAGGAGTTTTTCTCCGTTTTCCGCATATAATTTCTTGGCATCTGGAGAACAAACACGAAATATTTTGCCATTAATTTCGCGTTTTATTTACTTGTATCATTATGTTCTGCGTACCATTACCCCTCTCTGCTTTTAAAGCGTAACTCAATGAATCACTGTAATTTAATCTATTATATTGAAAAATAAATACATGCATAAACACTGTAAAAACTGGCATTTAAAACAACATTTAATTTTAAATAATTGAATCACAACTGTAGACTTATCTTATTTGCTGGCTGTCACATAGCAACTGGCATCATGCTGACTGTCCCTATCTGATAGATACGATGACAGCTTAAGGGTACCAGGAAACTGAGTTGCTAGTTCTACTACCAACTCAAAAAACATAGGTGCGCACAATTACCCAACTTTCCCCATGATATTCAACAAGTTCCAATTGTATTCTAAAAACTATCCGCAAATTTACTCCAAATATTATCCGCAGCTTATCCGCTATCCGCAAAGCCATGCAAACTATATCCGCATGGCGAAAAATGTTGCGGATATCCGCATCCGCGCAGGGCTTTAACTATAGACTTGCATGCTAGAAGAAGAAATGGTAAACAAATAAAGGAGAAGGCAAATAAAGTACAGGAAGAAAAGAAATGCCCTCAACCTTCGAAGAATGAGGATTAAGGGACTTGAATGAAAGGAGAGCCATGAAAGGCAGATAGGAAAGGGAAAGAGGAGAGGGGCCCACCCCAAAGTCAGTGGAAAAAGGAGGAAAAAACAGATTTAATTGTTCTGTTTTATAAGCTATGCTTTAGAAAGGTCACACAAATGCCATTAAACCCATAACATTATTATTGGCAAATAGAGGCTTGTATTACAAGCCATTTAGATGGAAGACACGGAATTAAGGTATTGACGCATGTGGGTTTCAAACGCCATAGCATATTAAGCTTTCAAATCTCATTTTAATGAAAAGGCAATTCAGTCTGGGATGGTTACTTGATCAAACAGATTATCTAGTTACACTGAACTGTTAACAATGGGCTGTTCTCTCAAATTTCTGCTAGTTAAAATCTTTTGAATTCAATTCACATTAATCACTCGTGGCTTAATTCTGTGGAGTTGTCTGCAGAAATTTGTTGTTTTGTTCCTGTTGACTTCTTTAATATTGAGAGTTAAAATATTGCTGCCTTTTGCTCGATGTTGGAAGGAGGCACCAGCTTAACTTTTGCTTATGCCTTGGGTAGGTTTTGTAAGCTATGATTTTTTTGTTTTTCTATGGTTATTGCTGAATGACACAGGGTAAATGTTAGGGTAAATGTTATAGTTCCATTACATTTTTGTTGCCTGGTATATATGTTCAGGAATTTATTTAATTAATTCTCTTTGCAAATGCACGGGTCACTTCTCAAAAATGTTGTCCTATTTGCACCAGACAGTACTGGATTGTACGATATATTTATATATACAGTATATATATATTTATATATATTTATATATACAGTGTATATATATTGATGGTAGTGCATCTTTTGTGTGTCAACATTTAACTGTTTATTAGCAGTAAGGTAACTGTGTTCATAGCTGTCAATATATTTAATACCATACTATGCAAGAACATAAACTTTTGGGATAATATTATATGCATATCTCACTCATTCTCATTTCATTGGGTGACAGTGCATGTTCCATGATGAGATATTTTTCTTTTGCTAATTTGGAGTTGTGGTAAACAAATGTTACATACCAGTTATGAACATGGTTGCTCTAAGATACTGGATTGTTTGAGTGTCAGACATGTAACGGATGTTTCCATTCTTGTCCTTCCTTCCCCTGTTTCACCTAACCTGTCTGGCACATGGCTTGCTCTGATGAATTCTTGGATTTCCAAAAAACTGAATCAGACAAGCGACGAGCCCGAGCTTTTGGTGCTTCCTGTCACATTTACATCCACAAACAACCTTCAGCAGTAGCATCATCATCAACAAGTACAACAATAGCGGCAGCAGCAACAACAGCAGCAGCAGCCACAGTGGCAGCAGGAACATCGGCCGTATCAAGTTTCCTACCCCAGAAGCGTTAGGCAGGTTACGGAGAGGTAAGGGGCGGAGCTTCACGCCCTACCTGCCTGACTGACTGATATCTGCCGCATCCAAATATATAAACAGCATCCTCTTGATCATCACTATATTTTGTTATTTGTCCAAATGTTTGCTTTTTAGTTTCATTTTATGTGGTGTTGTTTTTTTTTTAATCTCTGTTTTACAACTAAAAAATATGTAGCTTCATTCTTAAACTCACACGTCAGTAACTTTCTGCATCTCGAATATATGTGTAATATCCAAGTCCTCTATCAGTACGGGATGAAAGTACAAATGTCTGTGAATTGAGATAATGAGCTTCAGAAGTAAAAGGCACGGAAGGTACTGACAAATCAGTACGTACTTTATCATGCTAGAAAGGGAAAAATGAGAGAGTAAGATTGCTTTACCAGGGCAAGTAGATGATACTCGCACATTATAGAACAGGATGTTACAAAAAAAAAAACATTAACAACATATATTTGTACTAAGTCCCACCAACTCTTCTCCCATGCGGCTCATTCTGGTGAGAACTACTTGAGTGTAAGACTTACTTGTCCAACCATGAATGTGTTGCCTTCACCTTTCCTCACATCACAACAGACCATATCCCACCCAAGGTCACTGCAACTGCTCCTCTGAAAAGGTGATCTGCTTTCCATATTGGCCTCGCACCTACCTCCCTTTCAACTTGAACAACCACAGAAGTACTTGTGAACAACCACAGAAGTACTTGTGAACATCACTACAGATGCCTTTTCATTCCCTCTCGTGCCACCTTTGACAAATGTTTTAACAGTTTTGTCATCCATTCTAAATCAGACCTTATGCTTACCATCAGGTATCTTTCACATTCCACATGCCTGATGCAACTTTCTCTCCTTACACTATTTCCCCACTTTTAGACCATTGCTCCGAGTGTCTTCTCGCCATCGCTGTCATGTTTTTTGCATTGGCCTGCTTTAATGTGTGTGCATGTTCATTGTCTACTTAGCCCGGTACACTGCTCTAACACACTATTTTTTTCCTTTCTAGCTTGATAATGTTGTCTGCATTTTGCATTTTTGTGACATAAATCAATACTGTTAACCAGCTTGGTATTGGATATTTCTTTCCAGCATAGCGAAGTTGCACATGAAACATTTTAAACAAATCTGAGTTGGCTACATGAACCAGTTTATTATAACTCGACACTCGATAGGGATTATCGCAGTAAGGTTGTAGTAATATATAGGAACAAAGATAAATTCCACAGCCAGACACACAATTATGATCTAAGGGATTTTCTCTTCTCGTGTTTCTTCTGTAATTCTTCTTTGGCCCATCTGCTTGCAAATCTTGCTACCTTCACACTTTCTTTTGCTAATTTCAATATGGGCAAAAATGGTAATTATGACAAGTCATAGATATACACTCTTTCTTTACTTTGGTTGTCGGGTCTTCTCATTTTGCTGCTAGAATATCCTCCTCGCCCTCTAACCTGTCGGGGTTCTATCTAAAATATATGAACCTGTTTAAATGAGTACTTGGAAGGCTACTTGTATTGTACATTTCAGGAAAGTTTCCACTTTTGCCATTTTGGACAGGGGGATGTTCCAATGTAGTATGGCAGAAGTGCGGTCAAGTTGCACGCAGGCCAACTAGTGAAGAATAGCAACACACATTCCAAGGTAGAGGGTAAAGATGAGCATATTCATTCATGGTAGGACATAATTGGACATGTATGTCCATTGCTCAAGAACGTATTTAATGGTAGTAACATTATAAAGCAATATGCATATATACTTATACTTGGATCCTATGTCCCCTCTCGGAGCAAAGGGCTGCAACAAAGTTCCTCCACTTATTTCTTCTCCCAGCCAGCATCTGCAGGTCTGCCCAGGATTTCATTTCTGCGCAGACCTGCTTTAGCCTGCCTGTTTGGCGTAAAGTTCTTGTGTTCTAGCATCCAATTTTCGTTACCATTTTCATGCCAAAAATCGTCAACTGTTTATCAGTCCGGTTATTCTTTGTTGCAGTTTCAGTAATCGAATAAGTTCAGATGTGTGAGTGATTGGCCCACAGCACCCTATCATGGTGGAGGGGCTGCCTCCTCAGTGTGCCTATGCTCACAGATGTGGAGTTAGAGGTTCAGCTCTTCTCTAGTTTGGTTTTCCAGAGTGGAACGAGATATCCACTCCAACCCTCCCCCTTTTTCATCCGGGCTTGGGACTGTCCTTGGCGGAGTTAATATGCATATGCTTTAACTAAATTGGAAAGGAAAGTGCTCTCTGTAGAGTTGTATCAGCCTGTTCCCCTAAGGCGAAATTCAGCACAAGTCTCTGACATGCTGTGAATAGTCAAGGAGACAGCTTGAGATGCAGCCTAGGCTAGGCCAAATTAAACTTTTATTTCAGGTATTTGAGTAGAATAATTGGGATCCCCTAATGTGTGTTGACTGAATGAAGAACATTTTTACAATGCAACACTGAAGAAATGGCTTCTTAGTTTTCTAAAAATTGAATCAACAAAATATGTTGCTGATATGTTTCATATGAAGTAATTGTCTGTCAAGATAAACAGAAGTGAATTAAAACCACATTTTATATGACCAACAATTTTACACACTGCTTGACAACTGCTAGGGAATACACACACATTGTGGCTACCAAAATGTTGTGTGACCTAGTTTTTCTAGTCGACGCCTTCAGGCGTGATGAAGTGTTCACAAACACCCAGTTCCCAAGCCAGGTAATTGACCCTCGGAGACTGAAATCCCCATGGCCCACCCAGGAATCTAATCTGGGACCCTATGAACCAACGCCTAGCATGCTAATCACTTAGCCACTGGGCCAGACCGTAGTCACTAAGACACTAAAGTTTGGTGCTTTTCAGTCGGTCAACACGAATGTACCCAAATGAGTTGGGTTATACCCTAATCCTGAAAAAAATTACATGAGATTAATAAATACACTAGGATGACCAGTTTCGTTCGTCAAGCGATCATCATCAGATCTGTACACTTAGGCTGAAAAATCTTTGTTAGGAAATACAGGTGAAAATATATACAATATGTACAATTATTTAGTTGCAGTGAAAAATGGCTTCAAACCTCACAATGTCACTAAGACAAGTTAAAAAAGTGACAGTCAGTCTGAAAGACTAGACTTTATATCATTTTAAATGCTACAAATGCTGAAAAATGCTAGAAAGACTCTTGACATGTTAAAAAATTATCTGCATAATACTTATTTTGCTTATCTTGTTTCAAATTACTCGCAAACGGCAAGTGCAAACCAAGGGCAAAGTAAGGTCTGACGCGCGGGATGCCGACGCTCACCAGAGCACGCGGAGACGTGCCCCTTCCATCCAGTCTAAAAACATTTATAGTGGGTGATGTATTGAAGATAGAGATATGCTCTCCTGGACTTTTTTATAGAACTTTTCATGCTGACCAATTCTT
This sequence comes from Meconema thalassinum, assembly GCA_946902985.2. Taxonomy (NCBI): domain Eukaryota; kingdom Metazoa; phylum Arthropoda; class Insecta; order Orthoptera; family Tettigoniidae; genus Meconema; species Meconema thalassinum. The sequence goes on from OX336389.2 coordinate 550,904,840, forward strand.
ACGCTCCTAGTATATTGATATTTTTAACGGTTTGCCCAGCGTAAGCTTAAGAAGCACACGGACGCCAAGTTTGTTTTCGACTTTTTCACTGAATTCGTTACTGCTTGGCTTCCTTTGATTATACATAAATTATTTTCTACAGAATCTTTCCTCGAGATATCCTTTAAAGAATGGGGAAAACCGCATCAAAATCCATCCAGTGGTTCTCGAGATTACCCGTGACATCCAAGAAGAGGGGATTTTTGTCTTATACTAACGAAGTAGAGATTGTCGGGGAACACATGCACCAAGCGGTACTATGACGTCACACACCTCAGTGCATCTGAGTACATTTCGTCCCGTCACCGTAACGTAACGCCAGACCCCAGCGTAACGACGAAGCCGACAAGATCATTTAAAATTATAAAAATTATGCCAATTATATTGCCTGGAATTCCCCATTATGGAATGAAACAGGACAACATAGAATAGACTGGTACGATATTTGTATACCCAACAGATGAAAGTAGTATGACCCCACCAGTTCCTATTAGCATACTCTCCTCGAAGTTGTTTGGAAGTTCTATTGGAAAATTATCCCATTCTTCCTTTAAGGCTGCTTTAAGGACTTGAGTTTGGAGTGGTTGCCTCTGTGCAACACTCTCCCCCAAATATGCTGTAGAGGATCCTCAATTTTGAGTATCTCAGCACCTCTTTTAGTGATGTGCAGATTTTGTTGTCCATGAAAAGAGTAAGAAGATATTTAGTGGTAAGTTATAACTGTGGCGAGTGAGAAATAATTGAACATGCTTAGCTATGCAGTTGTCATGTAATGGTGCTGGGGGACTTCCCTTTGCTAATTGGGCTATGATGGGATAGTCTAGGGTTGACCTTCCTCGTGCACTTTTACTCTGGATACAGTGCTATTCTTCATCCAGGATATCACACTTTGACTCTTCCACTGGACACGCACCTTGGTAAAACTTTGTCACTTCAAACCTACCGCAATCGTAGTTACCTTGCGGCTTTCTAAATGAACCATTTAAAGTTGATAGGAGACAAAAAGTCCAACAGGTTCATTATTTAAATAAAACAAGATGGGAAGTCAATTGCTTTCACAGAAGACCCTTGAACAGTCTCCCAAGAAATCGTTGGTTATGCAGGCAGGTGTTTCCAAGACTTCAGCTTGGAAAGCAACAAAAGTATTTAAAATTTATACCATATAAAACAGCACCTCATAAAATTAGTTCATCAAGGGCCTAAAGTTTGATTTTGACTTGTGCGATTTATGAGTGTGTGTAAGAAAATCTTGACACATTGGGAGAGATGAAATGCAGCTTTAATGGACGGTAAATCTACATTAGGGAAGTAGGTTGATACTTCCAGCTACTTTTATATGGTAAGCTAATGAATGGAATTATACACACAGTACTGCCATAAGTTGTCAGTAAAATCTAAACGCGTTGTAGTATGGTGATTGTGAATGAAGAAGCATAGCAACGCTGTATGTCATCGTCCACAAGGTCACCTTCACGACTCCGCCAGTAACCGGCTTGCAGTGTGCTAGCTATTAGCAGGCGGCAGTGAAAGATGGAGTGGAGACTGTATGTGAATCGTATCACTGTATTGGCGTTATTTCTTTCTGGAAAGCGAGCTAAGAAAATTGTTTCTATGCTGAAACCTCTCGGTATCGATCAACGATTTGTGTTTCGGACAATAGCACGGTTTAAACAAATGGGTGCAACTGTTGATCATGTCGGATTGGGCCGTCCTAGGTGAGTATGCAGAAAAAAGTTGTGAACGGTTTTCGTGCAAAGAGAAAGTTCCATGTGTGCAGCACATCACCCCGCGGTTTCCTGGCGGGGTGAATCGGAGTTGCATTTTTCCGAAGATGAATTTCAGACTATGTTGGAAAAGGTGATATCACGTATCATTTCGAAGCTGTTTGAAGGGACATCGCAAAAACAACACAGCAGTGGTTGGCAACCCTTATCCACGGTTCATCGCTGCTGCTGACTGGCCTAGTGGAAGATCGGACCCCAATCCATTGGATTATTCTCTGTGGCAGAAGCTTGAGGCGATTGCATGTCAAAAACGGCACCGCAATATTGAGATGTTAAAACAATCGATCACGTCAGCTATCAAATAAAAAAATCTACTGGGCACAATTCGTGCAGTTATTGACGAGTTGCTTCAACGTTTTTACCACTGTGTTTCCGCACAGGGTGATCATTTGGTATAAGAGTATGTTCATTCTGTAGCATTTTTTGTGTTCTTTCAGAATATATTAATGGGTTTGCATAGTTTTATTTAGTAGTTATATGCATTTAAAGTACTGACATAACTTATGGCAGTACTGTGTAATATACCATACATTTATAGTTCATAAACAATGAAGAATCTTAGCAAGCCAGTCCTAATAGGATCAGTTCTCAAGCAAACACCCTGTGCAATCAAGACTTCGTCCAAAATGCTAACTGGTTAAGAGTACTCGAGGTGCAGATATTTTTTGAACATTTGCCGACACGTGAGGCCCTATTCAAATGATGACCTTGCAAGTACTGGTAACTCGAGTGCATGACTTGCAACACTAAAATAATGGATGGAATGGTAGTAACACATGATATCCTTGAATAAACTAGCCAAGCTCTGGGCATATGACTCTTGTTGAACACATTGTTATTAAATTAATTGAGATATATTGACATTTCTGTCCCCAAATTATTGAGTGTAAATTATACAACAGTGTTGTTCATGATGTAGCCTCTATTGTGGGAAGTTTTCAGTACATTGTGCAAATAATGAATGAATGAATGAATGAATGAATGAATGAATGAATGAAAGTGGAGGATTTGAAGCTGGGTTAGTTGATAGAAGTGTGGGTTGAGTACTTCTGCCAGTGAGGAGAGAAGTTAAGTGTGGAAAATATGCTGCCTACTTTAGACATTGGGACTGCTATGGTAAGCTATCATATTTGGCAGACACATGAGTGGGAGGTCTTTGCTTTAGCCTACCCAAGTGGTGGCAATCTTAACAATTCTCTGGGATTTTGACTGGTTCTCAACTACAAACCATTAAGATTAGAGCAGCAGCACCAGTATAATTATATTTTTGTTCTCATAATGAATATTCATCTAGTGGTCAATGGGATGAAGCACTGCTTGACTGAGTTGATCTTCAAAGCATTGTTTCTTAATATCCAAGGCTATTAATGTAAATATTATCTTTGATTTCAAATTGGTCATTTAGGATTCTGGTGATCTGACTTTCCTTTAGGAGTCAGAAGGAATAAGTGTACTATCCCAGTTTCCTTCTAGGAATCCTAGCAATTGTGGTTACTTAAGACAAAAATAAGCAGAAGGGTGTAAATGCAAGCAACCTTCAATTAGTGTATTACTGTACTCTACTCTAATATACCGTTCACCATCTTCATTTCAACACTATTCATCCCTAAAGTGCGAGAGTCATATCCCTCAGTTTTGTTGTACTATTCAGGACTCTGTTAGTGTAACTTCCTTACTCATTGTGTATAGAAATTTTAATTCCAAATGGCAAGCCAGTGAGTATTGTTTAAGAATGGAGTTCACTGTCTGGATGCTTCACAGCTGTTGCACCGCTCGCCTGTTCACTGCAAGCTTTCTTTGTTGTGGGCCAGCGATGGCCAACCACCCTCTACCAAGTGCAGGATAGGAGTGAGGAATTTGTATCTCATGAACTAATATACTCAACATTATCATAACCTGTCAAAATCTACCCCATAATCTTCTTTTAAACTGTTGTCTCCTGTAAAAAGAAACACATCATATTATTTTATCGTTATTCTATGTCCCCTTTGCATAAAACCACACATTTTTTTTGCAAAATTGCAGAGAGAGCTATGTTGGCTGCCGTTTTTTCGCCAGTAAATCCTTAGTTTAGTGAACTTCCAAATTACAAAAATGTACATTAATTTTACTGGAGAATACCGTAAAAATTGGAAATTGAAAGAAAATGCTTCAAATATTCATTTTGCAATAATAATCACAATACTCATGTTCTAGAAATTGTCGTATCCACGCTATATTCGGGTAAAAACTAGAGAAATTCACTCAAGTTAACCATTGGACCGGTTTCATTGTAGCTTTTACTAGGAGGTAGGTTATTCCAGAGTCTCATCTATCCATTCTGTGGTGAACAGAGGATGAGAGTAAACTATATTACAGTACTTACAATATTCTTAAATGTTGCACTGCCAACTTCTGATGATTCTGAACAGTATCACATCCTTAGGAAGGGGGTATTTGTACCATCAGTTATTGTGAATTGATTTTTGGATTTTACAATATTTTACTTGACTGCTGGCACCGAAGACATTTACAATATGCTGTATTACGGTAGACGTGAATATTTGTGTTGAAGAAAGGGGCTATCTCCCTGCAATGAATATTTCAAACATATTAATTCTTTAGTAACAGGCTTGTGACCAACTGAAAATAATTTTCTTATTCTTAGTTTGGTCTGAGATCTATCATAGTTCACTACCACCAACTGGTTTTGTTGCAGGCTCTCTCAAGGCCGTACAATGATTGGCGATGACCTTTATTATTATCTTTATTAAACATTCCAAGGTGATGGTTATGTTCTCCTTTTTGTACACAGTGAAATATCCAGGCACAGAAAAAGACTATTAGGACTTGACTGACAGTTTCTCACAGACATGAGTCTACCAGTGTTGGAATTGGCAAATGCAACCTTGCAGTAGTTACAGTACTTGGTAGTTTCAGGATTATTTTGACCAGATTTCTGAAGCACCCTCTGATATATACTCCAAACCAATGAAATAACAGTCATTTGGTGGTTGGTAGTTCTACTTTTTTCTGTTGTAAATTTTAGAGCTATGGAAATAGTTTTGATTTCCTTTAGTGGGGAATCCTTAAATTATTGTTTATAATATTATTGTCATAAAATGACCACTAAATTTGAAGTACCAGTAATGATCAAGTTGCCAGGTCCCCTTACTTGAACGAGTCTTCATTTTTATTTCCTGTTGCTTAACATCATTGTCTTTCCTCACATCAGCTATGCTAGGCCTGTCCAGCCATGTCACTGTTGGCTGTGGCTCCCCGCTCCACCCCCGGCGTGGTGGCGCAGCAGTGAAGCTATTGGGCTCTCGCTACGGTGGACCGGGTTCGATTCCCGGTCAATGCATGTGAGACTTTCAAAGTGAAATGCCGTGTCCTGTGGTTCCGATTCCACGTAAAAATGGAGGTCCCGTGGCTCATGATCGCGAGATTAACGGTCACATCAAACTACAAGCTTCCTTCCCCTCACTCAACCTTATCTTGCTAGAAGGAGAAGACAGACTAGCCCCCCCCTCCCTTCGCAACACGCTGTGCAGTAGTGGAATAGGTCATAAGCCAAATGCCAAGCAAGGCAAGAAGGAGTTTCTGATTTCCTTTTCTTATTTAGAACAGTACATCAGTTATAGAAAAGTTGCGGATGATAAAAAGACGTTTAACATCAGAGGTGGGTGGCGGAAACAACCCTTCCTGGGAATTAAATTATTTAGTAGTACCCGCCCCAGCACCAGCGGACGGCAAGTGGATGTATTTGATATGTCACACTTTTTTTTAAGAATAAAAAATACAATATCGTCGAACATTACAATTCAAAGCATGCTTCTCATCAAGATAACTGCGTTGTGAGCAGCTATTTTCTTCATTGAATTTGAACAAATCTAAGTCGAGGTCAACTTTAACAGAAGCGTCACTTGAAGCTATTCTTAGAATTCTCTCGGCAAACTCGATGAAACCGAATGTTGCAAATCTAGTTGCATTGAAATCGAAAACATGAACTACGTAAAGATGTGACCTGTTGATAGTTGTTAATAGTTCTATAAAGTAATAAAGCGGGCAGTATGATTCAAAGGATTTGTTATAGCTACTGATTATTGGTTACTAATGTCCCATTCAACGCCACGCACAACGTTGCTCGTCTTCCTCGCTTGCAGCCATGCCTCGACCCCCACCTTCCCCAGTCAACCCCCGATCCACTAAGGAAAGGCCATGACGCTAGTGTGGCAGACGACTGCTACCGTGGTATTTTCCCTAGACAGGCCTGAGCTAGGTCCTATGAGATTAGAAGATAGGAATTTAAAATAGATGTTGATCAGAGGTTTGTCAGAAAAATTCATTGCGACAGTGGGAGACTTGAGCATGATCAATGCACTAGTAATTTATTTGTGTTGTGAACATTACAGGAAGCCCCAATTACATTGCTCACTACTAGAATTAGATAATATGCAACAATATATAAATAGAAATACAAACGATACATAAAAAGAAGATATTGGGTACAGAACAATATAGATAGAGATACATGTGATAAATAAGAAGTAAAGAAGGGTTAGGTATGAGCAGGAAATGGGCTCAATACAGTACAGTATTGCTAGTTATTACCCGTTATAATACAAACTATTCGTCGGTCTGATGATTGGTGCAGCTCTTAGAACGTAACCTATGATGACAATTTCATGGTGTGAAAACTGCTTTGAACAAACATTTGATTTGAAGAAATTCTATAAAAGAATAAAATCTGCTACCGCAGTTGTCCTTGTGATGGTTGTAGTCATGTGTGTATTTGTAATTGAGGCTAGGATTTGGAAGGAGGCGACAGAGACCTCGGCTAGGAACTATACCAGCATTTGCTTGGAGTAGAAGTGGGGGAAACAATGGAAAACTACTTCCAGGACAGCTGAGATGGGAATCAAACCCATCTCTTTTCAGTTCTGCCTCACAAGGCTGTGAATACCCCTTTCCAACCCTCCGACCAGGCAGAGCTGGGAATTGAACCCAGGACCTTAGGATCTCAAGTCTCAATATGTACCCTAAGACCACAGAATATGACTCATATTTGTGTGTACCATAATGAACACATAGAAATCCTCTTTTTGCAAATATAGAATGAGCATATTATCTGCAACCATCTCGTTGCTCTGATTAATTATATTCCGTGGCTCATGATCGTGAGATTAACTGTCACATTATACTACAAGCTTCCTTCCTTGATTACTTAAATTCATTATACACACATCAAAAAAAGTTTCGCATCACCTCGGTTCCCAGATCTCCGGCATATAGACGTTGACTGTGTATATTGTATCCAAGATACAGTCCCTTTGACTGTTCATAGATGTCACTAAAACTGCTCAAAGATGTAAACAACCATGCATGAGCAGGGCCTATTAGACGGAGGGGGTACGACAGCCGATCAGTTCCAGTCATTCCACCAGGACGAAGGTACGCTGCTCATGTTGTCTGTAGTTCTACCATGCCTAGAAGGTCAATACCGCAGTTCGATCGCGTCCGCATTGTTACTTTGTGTCAAGAAGGGCTCTCAACAAGGGAAGTTTCCAGGCGTCTCAGAGTGAACCAAAGCGATGTTGTTCGGACATGGAGGAGGTACAGAGATACAGGAACTGTCGATGACAGGCCTCGCTCAGGCCGCCCAAGGGCTACTACTGTAGTGGATGACCGCTACTTACGGATTGCCGCTCGGAGGAACCCTGACAGCAATGCCACCATGTTGAATAATGCGTTTCGTTCAGCCACAGGACGTCGTGTTTCAACTCAAACTGTGCGCAATAGGCTGCATGATGCGCAACTTCACTCCCGACGTCCATGGCGAGGTCCAGCTTTGCAACCCCGACACCATGCAGCGCGGTACAGATGGGCCCAACAACATGCTGAATGGACCCCACGGAATTGGCATCACGTTCTCTTCACCGATGAGTGTCGCATATGCCTTCAACCAGACAATCGTCGGAGACGTGTTTGGAGGCACCCTGGTCAGGCTGAACGTCTTAGACACACTGTCCAGCGAGTGCAGCAAGGTGGTGGTTCCCTGATGTTTTGGGGTGGCATTATGTGGGGCCGACGTACGCCACTGGTGGTCATGGAAGGCTCCGAAACGGCTTTACGATACCTGAATGACATCCTCCGACCCATAGTGCAACCATATCGGCAGAATATTGGAGAGGCATTTGTCTTCATGGACGACAATTCTCGACCTCATCGTGCACATCTTGTGAATGCGTTCCTTCAAGATAACGACATCGCTCGACTACAGTGGCCAGCATGTTCGCCAGACATGAACCCTATCGAACATGCCTGGGATATGTTGAAAAGGGCTGTTTATGGACGTCTTGACCCACCAACCACTCTGAGAGATTTACGCCGAATTGTCGTTGAGGAGTGGGACAATTTGGACCAACAGTGTCTTGATGAACTCGTGGATAGTATGCCACGGCGAATACAGGCATGCATCAATGCAAGAGGACGTGCTACTGGGTATTAGAGGTAGTGGTGTGTACTGCAATCTGGACCACAAATGCTGAAAGTCTAGCTGTATGATGGTACAACATGCAATGTGTGGGTCTCATGAGCAATAAAACGAGCTGAAATGTTGTTTGTGTTGATCTCTATTCCCTTTGTATTTAACGGTTCCGGAACTCTTGGAACCGAGGTGATGCAAAACTTTTTTTGATGTGTGTAGTTGTTATTCCATTAACTCAGGGGTCTCTTGAACCCATTTTTCATTTTACTGTTTCTTGTTTATTATAGCTTTTATAATTCTAATATTTTGTATCAATATTTCAATAGCTTGCCACGGTGGGTGAGTGGATAGCGTGTCGGTCTACTAACCCCAAGAATGCAGGTTCGCTCCTGGCCGTGGTAAGTGATTTTTGAAAGGCGGCAAAAATACAACACGCATGTCATACGATGTTGGCATGTCAAAAAACCATTTGAATTCAGTAGGCAGTGTTCATAATGGCAAAATTAATCTCGGGAGTTTTCGCCAACACTAAGTTCCTCATTTCTCTACTAGAAAGCGCTATAGTGTTCAAGGAGCTTAGATATCTAACCTCCTTGTCTTTCATAGCGATTCAAGGAACAACGAAATTCGACATGCAAGCTACCCTCTGGGTGTCAAATTACAAAGCTTGCACCCAGCATCCGAGGCCATACGATATTATTATTAAAATTACGGTAGTTATTGTAATGTAATTGGTACCATTAAAAACTATTCAGACCTTTCCTTTTCAATTCCAGTATTTTTATAACTATACTGGTACCAAGATAATTGAGAGCACCTCGTGGTGTAGCTGCTTGCATTCTTGGCTATCCCCACAGAGGTTCAGATTTGATACCCGGTTCTGCCAAGAAATTTAATTCTGGTCTGAGGGTTGGAACGGGGTACACTCGGTCTCATGAGCCAAAACTGAGTATAGAGGCAGGTTCGGTTCCCATCTCAGCCATTTTGGAAGGGGTTTTCAGTGGTTTCCCACTTCTACTACAGGTAAATGCTGGGATGGTTCCTAACTTAAGGTCACGGCCATCTCCTTCCCAATCCTCATCTGAATTACAAATTAATACAGCCATCACAACAACACAGGTTATCAGACATAAATTGCATGCATGTGCACACACACACACCCAAATACACAGGGCTGAATGACCACGAAGTTCAAGACACTCAACTGAAATAACCACCGCCAAGAAAATTTAACTTTCTCTGTAAACATGTATAAGGTCCAGAATCTTAAATATTAAAACAGCTTATATGAAACACTTCACTGCTGACCAACAGAGGAAAGGACCCTTAAAAATGCCAACACAGTCTTCGATGAAACGTCGGGAGAACACATCCTGCCTGGACCCCTGCAGGCCCGGACAAATTGTACATAGTTTTGAGCTTACTTTATTGTGGCTTTTGAGCACATAAAGCAATTTCCAATCTTCCATGTTATAATTTTTTTTATGGTTGGTGACAGCTTAGGACTTCAAGAACATTGCAGTGGGATGAACAGTTGCCTACTGTGCAGAACAATGCCCCAAGGGCTGCGTAGCTAGTTTGAAGAATATTTGTCAAATTTTATTTTCTGTACACCCCAACAAAATAAAGAAAACGTTGCTAAAATGTTCAGTCTTGCACACCCACACCATGTTCTATTATAAGTATCGTATTAAATTCCTGAAAAGAGCATTTGATGGCAACCACTTTATTTTAGAACATTAACCTCTTTAGATTTCTCTTGCTAAAGGGAGCATAGGCCTACTAGGTGGTCAAATGTCACTGGAAACCCATTACTGTTGGTTCCAAAGGCATCGGGTATGTAACTAACAGAATGTTTTGTGTTTATTAAGACTTTTACCCTTTGGGGTAGGCAGTTAGCACCTAACCAAAATGTTATAACCTCCTGGTGGGGAGTCCTATTCCAGAGCTGCAGTGTAGGGCCTCTGCACTCATTGACGAGGTTGTCTGACATGACACTGATTGGCTCACCAGGGCAATGGTTGGGCATGATGCTTTCCTGATATTTGCGCTTGGCAACCAGTGGACTAGTTCATTCAGCCGATGAGAAGTCGAGCTGATTTTCAGAGTTTTTAGGACTAGCGAACTTGCTCAGGTCTCTTTGTTGACTTATTACAGAGTGGTGTAGGAGGCTTGTTTTATATTATGTTGGCAATGTGTCTTGATGTCATATTGGGGATGTGCACTGGGAGCTTAGAGACATTTGGTGGCTTCTGGACATACTGTGTATCTGTTTATGAGGAGAGTTTCCTCCTCTAACATATTGTAATAATTAATTTCATACAAAAAAGATTCAACTTTATAATATAGTTAGGCGAGAGACTTGCAACAAAGCTGGGTGGTGTTGGTAGTTTAAAAAAAAACATGTATTTTGGTGAGACCTCAATCCTTCAAAGAGATTTCATATTAATGTACAATGTTTGAGGAATGCATAAGAGTGGATTGCAAAAGGTTTGTTCATTTCAAATTAGTGTTGGTCATCCCTGGTCTTATGTGTTAACTCTGTGTATCTGCTTTTTCAGTTTCAAAAGACATAATCTTCCGACACACACATTACATTACATTAATTTTAATAGAATTTAAATAGAATAGAAAATTAATATTGGGATTTTAAGGCTTTGTAGTATTTGTTACATTTAACTTACAATTATAAATAATACACCAAATGAAAGAAAAACTCAAACAATTTGTCCTACAAGTGTGAGCACCATTTGTCACACGGCACACATCGATTCAATAGCAGAGTTCGTCCCAAACCTTGCTCGGTGTGTCTGGAGTAATAGTTGCAACAACTGCTTCAATCCTGTTTCTTAAGTCGGTTAGGTCAGCCGATATCGGAGGCAAATGCAAATGACCCTTTACTAACCCCCAAAGGTAAAAATCACATGGCTTCGGATCAGATGAACATGGAGGCCATGCGAAACAAGCTCTGTCATCCGACTCCTTGCAGCCAATCCAGCGGGTGGGTACGTCGTTGAACCAGTCACGTACTAAGGTATGCCAATGAGGTGGCACACCAACTTGTTGCCAAATAAAGTTTTATGGTTCGGCTTTGTGTAATTGAGGACGGAGCCATGGTTGTAGTGCATAAATATAAGAAACACCACTTACAGTTGCTTCAGCGTAAAAGAAGGCCCGTAAACCTTCCCCTGGGATATGGTACCAAAAAAACATTCGATTTAGAGGAGTCTCGTTGCAACTGTACCATCTCGTGGGGATTTGTTGACCCCCAGATGTGCACATTATGAGTCCACTTATGCATGTCCACTTAGGTGAAATGTCGATTCATCACTGAAGACAACACTATCTAGAAAATCTTCGTCATGGAGCAACATATCGTCTGCAAAGTTGGCACGCAAACCATAGTATGTAGGCTTTGGGGCTTGTACCAACTGTAAACGATAAGGATATAGTTGTAAGCATTTATTTAAAACTCTCCACGCAGACATCACTGAAATTGCTAATAAACGACCAACCCTCCGAACAGATTTCTTGGGGCAACGGGTGCAAGACTCTCTCACTCGGTCAACACTTTCTTCAAACTTTGTTGGTCGTCCAGTACTCTTCCCTTTGCAAAGACAGGCATTGCCTTCAAACTGATGCTGCCACAGGTGGATGTTGTCACTTGGAGGATTACAATGGAGCTTAATGCGGAATGCACGTTGCACTGTAACGACAGATTCAGTCCTTGCAGACTGCAAAACACACAAAGCTTTCTGTTCCCTAATCTCCATCTTGGCTACTAGCACTTTCTAACGGAAGTCTGAAGACAGAAGAACCAGCGCATGCTCACAGATACTAACAGTTGTAGAACTAATTGTTTGAGTTGCAGAGGGGGCATTGTGTCTCAGTGGTCAAGCTGTTCGCCTTTCGTGAAGGTGGACCGGGTTAGATTCCCAGTCAAGGAATGCGAAGATTTTTGAAGTGAAATGCCATGTCCTGTGGTTCGGATTCCATGTAAAAAAGGAGGTCCAGTGGCTCATGCCGGTCCTTCCTTTTTCCTGTGTGAGTTACTCGTTCATTTGGTGTATTATTTATAATTGTAAGTCAAATGGACGAAATACTACAGAGCCTTAAAACCCCGATATTTATTTTGACACTCCCTGTATAATAATAATAATAATAGTAATAATCCATGGCCTTGAATTAAGTCTAGGTTGTTTATTGAAACATGTTATCTTCATCTATTCCCTGTAAGATGTATTAGTTTAAATTTATTGAAAAAAAGATTTACATTAATTAACTACTGCATGAAAGATACATTTTGGCCATATGCCAGGAGACCATGATACTATTTTCAAAATTTTGTGTTCCACATAAGGTCATAATTTAATAATGAATCCCCAATTGGTACAGTTTTCTGAAGGATTTTGTAAAATCACTTCTAAAACAGAATTACCAAGACTTGTGTTTAACCATTAATACTGTATATGTAGGTGTGAAATGTCCCGTATGTGTGACTATCATTTCATAACAGGCACTGATAACCTCCTTACAGCTATAGTACCCAGTAGACAGGTAGCTCTAATGACAATGATACTATTTTCAAAATGTTGAGTTCAAATCAAATCAAATCAAAATCACTTTATTTGCAATGAGGTGTCAACCCACATAAGGTTATGATAATGAATCCCCAATATAAACAGAAAATCTTAATGTGATAAATTTGCAATTTCTGTAAACTCTATACACCTACAAACACCCTTCTTAAAACTTTGTGTTTGCAAATACCTCTACCTCTCTTGTGATCATGTGTGACTGTTGTGAATGTAACTTGTATGTACTGTTTCCAGGTATAGCCTGCTGTTAACATTGATTTTTACATGTTGCATGTCTTTTTTTTTTTTTTTTTTTTTTTTTCAATTAATGCTACTTGGGTTTGACACACGATTATGGTTTTCAGGCACCATTTTTTATTTAATGCTTTTTAGATTTCTTTGTAACCACTTTAGTGCTGTAAATGTTAATTTATATGTGAAGAGAATGTAAGTCAGAATAAGTCATATGAAAAACTTTTAAATAATTTTTATTTAGTACTTTCTTTGCTCATGGTGTTGCTAACCTGTTTTAGAAATACACTTTTCAATGCATTCCCTTATCTTGTCTTTCAAAGATATTGAAAGTGAAGTGTTGGGAAAAATATTTGTTTCCACTTGTTTTTTGGGTTTTGGGCGATACATGTTTTGATAATCTGTCCACAGGAAGTGACCTGTTGGCTAGCCTGACCTCCACGTTTGACCGAAAACTGAAATCTCTCCTCTCTACTTCTTCAACTGTTCCCTGTTCATCAGCAACAGGAAAGCCATTAATGGATGTGACTTTGCCAGAGACTGCTGATAGAGAGGACATACAAGTGATGGAGGCTACAATAAGTAAAACTCACGTGCCTTCTGTTGGCCTCCCAAATAAAAAGGGGATATCAACAACTTCTGCCTCATTCAGGGACCCCAGCCTTCATCGAGGAAGAAGCTTGCTCTTAGAACGACAAAATGGAGTAGACCTGCCATTGGTAAGTTGTTGGCGACTAATTCAGCATCCAAATGAATAAATATTTTTTTAGTTTTAACTGGAGCATGTTCTTTGAAACAAGGATGGAGTACCAAAAATTAAGGTTTGAATATACTAGTTTTAATATACTATTTTGATTCGCGATTTGTGAATCATGGCAGACTACACCAGTGTTTTGGTTTATGAATCCCAACCTAGTGAGCCAATGTTTGCTCAAAGTCCAGACACTTCAGACAACATTTATGGGGTTTCTACAACCAGGGCAGATCACCTGCATGGCTTCCAAGGAGGGCGATACATACTTAAAGTACATAATGGGGTAGAACACATAGTTGCATTGGTCACGTTACTATGCAGGAGGGTCAAGATAATGAGGTTGTACATCTGTCACCCGAGGCCTTGTCCTGCTAGTTATGTGAACTAGCTACTCCGAATGGAGGTCTTCAGAAAAAGGAAGTTGACGCATTCAATAATAAAAGGATTATGTTGGATATGTAGGAGGTTAATTTAAAAGGAATCTAATGCCACACATCCTCAAGTACTCCTGGGTAGAGTGAAGTCTCGGGTCTCCTGCCGAGACAAGTGTTAGGGTTCTCCAATGACCTCATTACTTCACACACCAACTATAAAACATAAAACCAACAATGTTCTGACAAGACAACAGAATGGCAGGTAATGTGTAATTCACCCGAGTACACAACTCGACGAATGACTGAACAATCGGTTTGAAGTTCCATCTCGTATAAAAGTAATGATAAATATGTAAAGTTGTTGAATCTGCTTCTTTCAGGGGCTCTCACGAGTGCAAGGTCATGAACGGCCAATGTTATTGAATGCGTTCAAAGTCCCATTAGATCGTCTACCAGGCATGCGCAGTATTGGCTGCTAATGGCAACATCTGTAGGTACCCAAATGTAAACAGGGCATTAGGCTATGAGATGTAGTTGAACACCACAGTCGACACATACATTAAAACAGTGCTATACTGCTAGTGGTCTTATATAAACTAATGCAATGGCAACCATAAAGCAAATATTGCCTTATACCTGCAGCAACTGCTGTGGACATAGACATTCCACCTGAAAGGAATGCAAGGAATTGTGGAGAGTGAAGAAAAAGTGACAGAATACATATTAGGATTTTTGTAAGATGATGGTTTGTTTTAAACGTAATCACGTTGGTTCGTAGAGTGTTTCCGTATTGAAGCAACTTTGTGAGATGAGTCGGTGGAATGTGTATTGTTGTAAACTGTTCACTATGTGACACTGCACGTGCAGAGTGCACTGATGACCATACAAGCATAACAATAGGTGATGTAGATTTAGATGTCCGGCCATGCAGTTCATCAACCATGTCAGAGCCACAACACACTATCATTACAGCGAGCTGGCACAAGACTTAATTGCGTACAAGAATGAAAATCCACAACATTTTGAAGGAAAAAAATACTAACAGATTTCAAATAAGTTTACAGCAACTTGACTAGGTGTAGCATAAGAGAAACTGAAGTAATTCAAGGGAGAACAAGGAGATCAACGACTATTGTTGGTGTGATTCATGGATGACAGTGACAAGTTACTCAATGTGCATTGAGTTACCTACTACGTTATGGGCTGAAACTGAGCGGAACATAGATTACAGTGATCTCAAGGGGTGTAGAGGCCGATTGAAAACTTCAAATAGAACAACAGACTTGGAAGACTTAAAATAAATAGATTTCAAACCGAGTGGTAAATTGATGATGTACAACAATCTTCAGAATCACCCGAGCATTTGCAGATGAGGTGGGTAACCTTATCTCATCGTTCAGCAAGGAATTTGTTTTCAACACTGACTAATCTGGATTTGAAGAGGAAATGCGTATGAAAGTCAACTGAAAGAGGTGCAGAGAGTATTATAGCACAAGCAATGAACATCAATGTCCTAACGTATTGATATACAATGTGCCTACTGTTAGGCTGGATGGTAAACTGACTGGGTAGTTGTTTATTCTGCTGCAAGAAGTTGGAAGTTCTCTACCTTTGGGGGACCTAGCAAGGACAGTAGGGAATGTTCACGTTAAAGCAAGCAAGAGTGAGAAAATGAGCTTACCAGAACTACAGCCATGGTTAGAGCCCTGCGCGGACAAACAAAATTTTATCCGCATCTGCCCCTCATCCGCACAACTGTCATCCGCATCTGCACGACTTTTTTCTGCATTCACACGTTTATCTGAATCCACTGGCATTACAATAATATTTTTAATTAGATAAAACATAAATTACTAAAGGGACATATTTAGACGTTTAAGGAAGAAGTCTTTCCCTTAGGCTATGTATGTCATGTGCTATGTTTAAAATGAATGTTATACAGCCAGAATTGCAACCCTTTCCTGTTCGGAATGTTAATTATTCTTAATATAATTTAAATGAGATTGGCTTAAATCATCTTACATTTGTCATGAAAAAAACATAACGGAAAAATGATATGTCGTATACATCCGGGTCCTAATGATGTTATTAAACAAGTTCGTATTGTATTCTATAAAGTATGCACAAATTATCCGCAGCTTATCCGCTATCTGCACAGTCGTGCAAACTAACCGCATGGCGAAAAATGTTGTGGATATCCGCGCGGGGCTTTAGCTATGGTTATACACTGGTTTTGGCCCATAGCTGTTGAAAATAACTTGCTGTTACTCGACTCCTGGTCTGCCTATGAATATCATACTGTGTTAGAGATTCATCCCTGCTGGAAAGTGTGAGACATTCCAATTCTTACCACCTGGAATCATGGGACATATTCAACCACTGGATGTTTGTTTTTCCTGTGCCTACAAAACATATCGCAACATTTGCCGCTACGCCATGAAATACAACCAGTTTCACAATAAACTGCACGACAGACTGGTTTGCTTTCGGTTGCATGCCATCACTTTCCATCAGTTCTTGTCACCACGTCATATGAATATGATTATGCAATTCTCCTTTGATCTTCCTGGCACTAACTTTTGTGATCACTATGGCGTGTCATTTATTTTCATTTGAAGCTCATGGTGCAAGTAAAAGGTTTGTTTTGAACACATTGTGAATGTCTGTGAGGTCCATTTTGTGAAATTTAACTCCTACATTCCATAGAAGACTGATCTTTGCACTGCCCAGAAACTTGTTTACTGTTGCCCTCCTATGCACATTAGCAGCTACTATGTAATGAGTAATCGAACCCTAGGTGTCACAAGAGGCAGACCTGCCAGTATAAAAAGAGAAGCAGTAACAGCAGAATGGGTCAGTCAGGCGAGTTCAGTGCCTTCAAACGTTGACAATCAATTGGGTGTCACCCAAGTAACAAGTCCATCAGGGACATTGCAACTCTTCTAAAGCTGCCAAAGTTGACTGTTCGTGATGTGATTGTGAAGTGGAGAAACAAAGGAACAACCGCAACTAAACCAAGACCAGGCAGACCTCATTTAATGACGGACAGGGACCGTCGAGCATTGCAGAGGGTAGCTGTAAAAAATCACTAGAAATCAGCGGATGGAATCGTTCAAGAGTTCCAAAGTGCTACCAGCATTCTGGTTAGCCCAATGACTGTGTGTCTGGAGTAAAAAAGAATGGGGTACAATGGTCGAGGGGCTACCTGCTGCTTGTTAAATATGGGATACTTCCCAAACCAGCATCATGGCCAAGCTTTAAGTCATGCTTCAAGACTGGATTGGGGTGCTGCAGCAAGTTTGAATCCTAGCACTGATAGTGACCACCCTGTGTGTGGTTTTGCATCTGATTTTTCCACATAATCCAGGCAAGGAAGAACAAGGAGATCAACGACTATTGTTGGTGTGATTCATGGATGACAGTGACATGACTCTTCCCTCACGCATCTCTCTTTTTAAGCACACCCTACGCATGCGCCAACAAGGTTTGAAAAGCAGTGATGTTAGAAGTTCGACATTTGGTACTAAGCTTCTGCTGTACTTTATTTCAAATCCCGGGACACCTACCCCAATTTTCGACCCTAGAGTCCCCACCAAAACACAGTTATCAGATAAATTCGATAGACATCAAAGTGCTTGAGACTTATTACCAAGTTGTCCCTAAATGAAGTAATAACAACAGCTCCTTCCCAGAGTTTTAGGTGACTTTTGAATTCCACCATCCCCCATCAATAATATCTGATTTCCTCTCTTCTTTGCTCATTAGTCGCTCACATTGTTCCTGCATATAGCATCTTTTTCTGTAAGGTACAGAGGGTTTTTCAAACTTTTAAATGGAACATTCAGGGAATTTATTGAATTTTCTGGTTTTACCCTCTTGCTCGAGAGATTTATTTCATCAGAACGTAAATCGCTCGCTTGTTCGCAATAATGTATTTTTATAACTTTGATGTAAATTAGTACTAACTTAGATTATTTAAATCCTAGTGAAATATTACCTCCTAAATGTTGATTAGCTTCAACATGTAGCTTCAGTCCCTCCAAAGTGGAGAGAGTGAAAAGTATAAACAGCTCATTCAGAAAATACTGGATGTCACTTTACGGGGAGAACAGAAACTTCAGGTGGTGATTTCTGAAAGGAAAAGGGGAAAAAAAAGTTCATATGAACTTAATATTGATGGGACTGATGAACCACATCATTCTAGCTGGAACATTAAAAAATTGGGCCAATCCATGATGTGACATGTGGCCCAGGGGCTTAAAACACAGGGGTGGGGTATTGCCCCCACCCCAAGTTTTAGGTGCAAGCCAAAATTTTTAAGTAGCCTACGGTTAAAAAAAAAAAAAAAAAAAAAAAAACTGAAAGTATTCTATAAACGATTTAATACTACATTAGGCGTTAAATGGGAAACGCCATTTTGCCTTCTTAGTTGTAATGTCTTTATTCTACCGAACAAACAGTCTATTTTTGCCCACTCTGCCGTTTCCCGCCGAGGCACCAACTGAGCCGTGAGCCGAGGCCCTTTGAGCTTTGTCCACTTACTGTGACGATCCGAAAAGGTACATTTTCGAACTATTATTTCTGAGCCCTGGTTTAAAACTGAGGTGATGTACTGGGACACACAAAATTATTACTTCTGCCCAGAAACAACATCGCACATAGTTTTTTGAAATAAACAAGGTAAAATAACATGACTCTTCCCTCACGCATCTCTCTTTTTAAGCACACCCTACGCATGCGCCAACAAGGTTTGAAAAGCAGTGACGTTAGAAGTTCGACATTTGGTACTAAGCTTCTGCTGTATTTATCCAAATCGGTGGAGCTCCAGCATTTCATTAGTTTCTGTCTAAACTTTGTTGATTACTTCATTTAAATTTGTGAAGTGTGTTCTTTGTCACTGCTCATCGTACCTGCTTCAAGCTGTTCTGCAGAGAGAAGTTTGGCGGTGGTGAGACCACGATGGGACAAATTAGACGGAACACGGAATCATTGCTGTCTACTATAAGGCATCCAACGTTTAGAATGAAGCACTGGTTACATACGGATATTCTTCTCTCTTTCTGTTACACGTGAGACATGAATGACGCTGTCATTTTCTAGCAATCCACTGTTGCCATATCAGTCGAAAATTTTTCTTTGTCGAAACAACAGCATATTCGGGTAGAACTATGTTTTGCCGATCTTTTTTGTCCTATATTAGAACTACGTAAACTTGATAGAAATGCTAGAAAAATTAGATATCCATATTTTTTTTAAAAACTATAAACTGTGTCCCCTTTTTAGTAAAATCGATCTTATATCATGTTGCATTGACTCTGTGATGCCTATTTTTCACACACGTGTAGCTAAATGTGCCGTCTTGATGATGGATTATTGAAATATTTTATAATGGCAATATTACAATTTTCATGTAGGTGAAACTTCTGAATATTCTCTCATAACCGCATAGCAGCATTGAAAAAGTTCGTATGCTGCCAACTTTTCTATTTTTAAAGATAACCATGTCATGTCGGTTGGAGAGTTGTAGAGGAATGTTGGAACAAGTTTTCTACCTGCTTACCTAGAGTGTAGGTTTAATTGTTGACACAGGCCGGGCTGTTCATTGACCGCGGATTATATGAATGACGTTTTGAAGGACAGCGGGGTACAGCATGCTACTCACAGCTTTATTACAGTGCCCTTCGAGCTTGTATTTCAGTTGTTCAGTAGTCTCTATCTTGAGTGTGTGTGCAGCAGTTCTGTTAGATTTAACGTGTTGTATTTTACGTATTTCACGTACAACAAAGGATAGTTTTGTGAAAAGAAAGAGTGGTGAAGTGCTCAGAAGAAGGGAAATACAGGTCGTAATTAATGTGTTCAGTTATTTTAAGAATCTTAAACGTAACGAAAGTATAAATAATTTAGTCAATGAAACTGCTCTGGCCACAGGAATATCAAAGACTACCGTTTTTAAAATACGTAGTGAGATTGGACAGGGTCCAGTACTGTCGCCACGCAAAAAGAGGCTAAGTAATACACTTCGCAAGAATAGCAGGAATGTTAAATATAATGACTTTGTGAGGAGCAGCATCCATCGCAAAATCCACAAATTTTACTTTTGAAACCAACCACCAACTTTACATTCAATCCTGGCTGCAGTAAACTCAGATTCTGACCTTCCAGATTTTAAACAATCTACTTTCCATTCGCTGCTTAAGGACATGGGATTTGAGTACGCGAGAAGAGGAAATAAAGCCATAATGGTGGAGAGGAGTGATTTAGTGATATGGGGTCATGATTATCTTGTGGCAATAAAAAAGTACTGAGATGAAGGGCGGAATGTTGTGTATAGTGATGAATCATGGGTCAATACTGGGACTACAATTTGAGAAGATATGGCATGACAAGACAATAACAACACCAAAGCAAGCGTTTCTGGCGGGACTTTCGACAGGCCTAAAGGCTCCTACTGCATGAGGTCTGCGGTTTGCAATAGTCCACACAGGAAATGAAAATGGATTTGTACCCAACGCACAGTTAGTATTTTTGGGCAAAAAGAACACCGCAGACGCGCATGATGAAATGGATGGTGAAACGTACGAACATTATTTCAAACACCAAGTGCTACCTAACCTGCCGGCCAAATCTGTGATTGTTATTGACAATGCATCATATCACAGTCGTAAAGTTGAGGCTATTCCGACTTCGGCATGGAAAAAAGGAAAAATGCAGGAATGGATTTTGTCGCATGGGGAGCCGTATGAAGAGCATATGTTGAAGAAACATTTAATGGAAATTATTAAAAGTGTGAAATATAAATACGATAAGTACAAAATTGATGAAATGGCTAAAGAAATGGGTCATTTAGTTCTACACCTTCCACCTTATCATTGCGAACTAAATCCAATAGAATTAGTGTTGAGTCAGGTCAAACATCATGTTAAAATGAACAATTTGCACTTCAAAGTAAAAAATATGGAGCAGTTGATACAGGAAGGATTTAATAATGCGACAACCGAAAAGTGGAAAGACTGTGTCGAGCATGTAAAAAAAAATCGAGTCTGAAATGTGGAAAGCCGATGAAATTCAGGATGGCATTGAACCTCTACTCATAAATCTGGGTGACAGCTCTTCATCAGATACTGAATCAACTGACTGTGATGACGAACGGGATGCCTGTCTGCTGTCATTATGAAAGGTAAGCCAATGAGGAGTATTTTCTTTAATAATAACGTACTTCAACTTTAACTGCAGTCAAAACTTCACACATTTCCTTGTGCTTGTACTTTACTTATTTTATTTCGATTGTTTTCTTTATGTTACATTCAGCATACGTTATAGTTAATTTAATTTAATTTCGTTGTATGTGTTATGTTAGCCTACTATTAGTATTATTATACAGTACTTAATTCAAGTCTTCGTCACTGCACAATCGCTGAATGCGCGGAAAGTGTACGCGAAGCGCTTTGTACTGCCTCCTCTCATGGAGTGGCAACCTTGTCGTAAAGCGCCATAATACCAATGCTTCATTCTAAACGTTGGATGCCCTATAGCCACCTGCTCGGAAATGGTTGACAAGCTCAAGCGTGATGTACGAAGCAGTGTGACAATCAGTTTGCTCTGATCTCATAATATACCCTCGTATTACTCTCCAGTGCCTTCACTCTTAAGAACCTACCAAGAACAGCGACGTTGGCAATTGTTTTATGTTTTGTATTCATATTCTGATAGTATTTTGTATTTTAACCCTTATAGTGTCAGGGGGCGATATATCGGCCAAGGGCATTTCTGCTGAAAAATACCACGGGCGGTAGATGTGTTATTATTAGGCTACTACTTCTAGCCAAGCAGTGCTATCACTGTTGTAACCAAGACAATGTAGGAATTATTCTCTCTCTGGACATCAATATGTTAGTGTTCCGTGAATAACTGGATTCGTAATAAGTATTCTCTGAACATGCTTTAGTCAGCTGATTACCCGCACTTGTGATCTTTTGAAACTATGTTTGTTTACATTCCTACTCAGAGCTAATTAAGGTACGTTGTGATAAATATAGCTAGCTCTTTGAACCATGGGGAAATAAATGAGGTTTTAACGCTGGGTGAAGCGTGTGAGAGTACATTTTCAACTGATAACGGTGACTTTGAAAAATGTCCATTTCTAATTATAAAAAAGGTATCTTTTAATGAAGATACCATAAGACCATAAGACCAATGCTTCATTCTAAACGTTGGATGCCCTATAGCCACCTGCTCGGAAATGGTTGACAAGCTCAAGCGTGATGTACGAAGCAGTGTGACAATCAGTTTGCTCTGATCTCATAATATACCCTCGTATTACTCTCCAGTGCCTTCACTCTTAAGAACCTACCAAGAACAGCGACGTTGGCAATTGTTTTATGTTTTGTATTCATATTCTGATAGTATTTTGTATTTTAACCCTTATAGTGTCAGGGGGCGATATATCGGCCAAGGGCATTTCTGCTAAAAAATACCACGGGCGGTAGATGTGTTATTATTAGGCTACTACTTCTAGCCAAGCAGTGCTATCACTGTTGTAACCAAGACAATGTAGGAATTATTCTCTCTCTGGACATCAATATGTTAGTGTTCCGTGAATACCTCAACATGGCGGTTAACGGTCGAGATTTTTCTCCGAGCGAAAAGTTCGAAAATAACGAGTGTGTGATGTGTAATGGATGTAAAAACGATAGTAGGGCCAATCTTGAAGTTTGTGAAACATGCGTGTTTAAGAATGCGTTCGCAAGTGAAGTGCCAAATTCGGAAGACGATGAAGTTTCAGATAACCTCACTTCGACCGCATCGCATCTACGGTTCAGAATAAAATCTCTGGAGCTCGAGCTATTCTCAAAAGTCGAAATAATCAAGATGATATCAATTGATTTAGAAAATGCTCTCCTGGATCTGAAGGGCTTAAAGGAAGGTAGGGCAAATATTAAGATACTGGGAGAACATGGTAGGGATTATACAGAGGTTAAGTCTAAAAATCTTAGGCATACCAGGCCTCATGTAACAGGCAATGGATCTTCACATAAAGGCATCGCAACAGCGAATAGATTTCAGATCTTAGGGTCAGAAGATGACGTAGTCAACACAGAATGTAACCTTCCTATGGTCTCGGAAAGTCAAAGGAAATCCCTTCGTCGATCGAAGCGTAAACATGCCCGTACGGTAATAATAGGTGATTCAATGGTGAGGAATGTTGGGCCTGAAATTGAAGAAGGAATCACATATTGCTATCCGGGCATGCAAGTGGGACAACTGACAGCACATGTGAACAATAATAAAATAAAGGAAACACCCGAGACGTTAATTATCCACGTTGGTACAAACGACATTCTAAACTCAACAACACCCAGTGATATAATGGCCGAGGCTGATACTCTTATTGCGACAGTAAAAGTGAAGTTTCCGGAGACAAAGCTTTGTCTCAGTGGAGTGTTATATAGGAATGATGTCGACTACCGCTATGTGGATGCTGTAAATTCCACACTAGACTGGCTGTGTCGCAATGGAGACTTCCTTTTTGTCGATGCAAATGGATGGCTTAATGACTATGATTTTAGTACAGATGGGTTACACCTCAATAGGAAAGGGACCTCTAAGTTCGGTAAACTGCTGAATAGGATATCTAAGAAAATGCTTTCGGGAAACTAATTCAGAAAATGGGGGGCATAAATGAGTCCACTGGAAAAGATACAGTAAATCAGTACCACGAAAAACAGGACTCGAGTCAGGGGAGCAAGGGATAACTAATTGCACACCCACAACATCAAAATTTGAAGGGGGAGGGGGTCTAAGATTGCTCTTGGTAAACTGTCAAAGTGTAGTAAACAAGCAAATAAAACTCAGTACAGCAATGGAAGCATATGAAATTGATGTGGCGATAGGAGTGGAATCATGGCTGAGAGAAGGGGTAGGAAATAGAGAAGTATTCCCAGAAGGGTATGTAGTCTATCGTAGAGACCGAGGAAATAAGAAGGGAGGGGGGGTGTTTATACTGGTGAAGGAAACTTACTGCTCACATGAATGGTTTACCGACGAAAAGGATGAAATATTAGGGATAAAATTAGTTTGTGACAATATGAAGGAGGTGGGAATTATAGGAATATATAGGCCTGGGAGAGAGAAAAGAGACATGGAAATATTTGAGAAACTAATAGATTACACTCATAAAAACAATAATGACATGATAATAATTGGGGGGGATTTAAACTTGCCAGAAGTTGATTGGAATGGAGCTGCAACAGAAGCCCATGAACAGAAACTTGCAAATAAATTAGTTTGGGAGGGAGGATTTACACAAGTAGTGCAAGCACCAACTAGACTCAGCAATTTGCTGGATGTATTCCTGATAAAACCAGGGGAACTTGTTGATAAAACCCACGTAATTGAAGGAATAGGTGACCATAAGGCTGCAATAATGGACGTTGGTCTGGTACCAAAAAGGCTTAATAGGAGGGTCACACAGGACAAGAAATTATACAGAAAAACTAAATTCAATGAATTTGGAGCTTACCTGAAATCAAAATTTAATTCTTGGATAAGTGAAGGGAGTAATGTGGATACACTCTGGGCAAATTTTAAGGAAATCATTTGGGAGGTTGAGAAGATATTTGTACCTATTAAGAAGGGAAAAACAACCTCAGACCCTGTTTACTACACAAAGGACATACGAAAATTAAAAAGGAAATGTAGAATGGTAAACAGTCAAATCAAAGAGGGCAGGGGAAACAGAGAAACCAGAAAGCAGCTAATAAAGGAGCTCAATAGGTTGAAAAAGGAAGCAAAGGAAAATTACATGAATGGCATACTTCATGAGGGTAAAGACCACATAGGGAAATGGAAAAAGCTGTATTCATATATTAAAAACCAAAAGGGAAACGGAATCCACATTCCCACAATGGAGGGAGAAAAGGGTGAGCATTTATTTGCAGATAATGAGAAAGCAAACCTATTTAGTAGGGAATTCATAGATTCAGTGGAAGATTGTCAGGAGTTGGAAACCGTAAATGAGACTGGAGAGGGTGAAACACATAAGGACACAAGAAGCTTCACCTTTACAAATGAGGATATTTTTAGAGAAATCAAACTGCTTCAGCAAGGAAAACCAGCAGGGTGTGATCAAATTACTGGGGAATTAATAAAGGCAATGGGGTGGTACATAGTGCCTTATTTAAAGTTTCTTTTCGACTATGTCATGAACAATAGTAGAATACCAAAGGAATGGAAGGAATCTATAATAATACCAATTTATAAAGGAAAGGGAGATAGAAATAAACCTGAGAACTACAGACCAGTAAGTCTGACCAGTGTAGTTTGTAAAATCTTGGAGAGTTTAATAGTAAAATATATTAGAGGGGTATGTGAAGATAAAAATTGGTTCCTTAGGAGCCAGTATGGATTTAGAAAGAAATTTTCTTGTGAGGCACAACTGGTGAGATTTCAGCAGGACATATCAGATCGGTTGGATCTAGGGGGACAGTTGGACTGCATAGCTATAGACCTTTCCAAAGCTTTTGACAGAGTGGAACATGGAGTATTATTAAAGAAAGTGGAGAGAATTGGATTGGACTCGAGGGTTGTACGTTGGATAGGAACATTTCTAAATTCAAGGGTTCAGAGAGTCAGAGTAGGGAATTACGTATCACAGGAAGAGAAAGTTAAGAAGGGAATTCCACAGGGTAGTAAAATTGGTCCATTGCTTTTCCTAATATATGCAAATGATTTAGGGAACAATATAGCATCAAAAATAAGATTGTATGCAGATGACATTATCATCTACTGTATAGGGAAATAAATAATATAGAGGATTGTAAAATATTACAAAGGGACCTCGACAGTATCCAACATTGGGTTGAAGAGAACCAAATGAAGGTTAACGGAGGTAAATCAACTATCACAATATTCACAAACAAGAGATTAAAAACTGAATTTCAATATACATTGGATGGGGGTAATCGTACCAAAAGATGACAAGTGCAAATACTTAGGTGTGAGATTTGATAGTAAATTGCACTGGAAGGGTCATGTTGGAGACATTGTTGGGAAAGCATACAGATCGTTGCATGTCATTATGCGACTACTTAGAGGATGCAACAAAGAAATAAGAGAGAAAAGTTACCTAAGTTTGGTTCGTCCAATATTGGAATATGCAAGCAGTGTATGGGATCCGCACCAGGAATACCTAATAAAAGAAATGTAGAGTGTTCAAAGGAAAGCAGCAAGATTTGTGATAGGGGATTTTAGGAGAAGAAGCAGTGTATCAGATATGTTAGAGAAGCTTGGGTGGGAAACATTAAGTAAGAGAAGGGAGAAAAACAGACTTATAGGGTTATATAGAGCATATACAGGAGAGGAAGCATGGGGGGAAATCCGTGAGAGGCTCCAATTGGAAAGTAATTATATTGGCAGGGCAGACCACAAATTCAAAATTGGACGGCACTTTAGCAGAAGCGATTGGGGTAAATTTTCATTCATTGGGAAGGGTGTGAAGGAATGGAACAGTTTACCAAGGGCGGTGTTTGATCCCTTTCCAAAATCAGTCCAGTTATTCAAGAGCAGAATAGACAAAACCAGGGAAAAGAAAGAAGTGGTATAACTTAGTGCTGTATTCCTAGGAACATTATACGTGCTATGTAATTCCTACAGCAGTTGTGAGAGGGGAGTTCAATCAATGTGTGAATAGTACATTAAGTTACTGTATTCTTTTAATATTGTGTAGTGTTTGTTACTGTATTCTTTTGGGTGTTTGTTACTTTATTCTTTTAATATTGTGTAGTGTTTGTAAATTATGTACCTCATTTGCCACCGAGGTTGACACCTCATTGCAAATAAAGTGATTTTGATTTGATTTGATAACTGGATTCGTAATAAGTATTCTCTGAACATGCTTTAGTCAGCTGATTACCCACACGTGTGATCTTTTGAAACTATGTTTGTTCACATTCCTACTCAGAGCTAATTAAGGTACGTTGTGATAAATATAGCTAGCCCTTTGAACCATGGGGAAATAAATGAGGTTTTAACGCTGGGTGAAGCGTGTGAGAGTACGTTTTCAACTGATAACGGTGACTTTGAAAAATGTCCATTTCTAATTATAAAAAAGGTATCTTTTAATGAAACAAATGAAACACTGTTTTAATTATTTAGCATCTCATATACTATATTTGCCTGCTACAGTCAAATATTAACATCTTAAATATTATAGGTAGAACATAATGTTTATAAAAAACTTGTGATTTCATTTAAATTAGCTTGGCATCCGAAGGGTTAATTAGAAATAACGAATTAAATGAACGTATTTTTTTAATGTAGCGTTAGGCCTATAGTACTGTATGATTTCAAGCTTAAAAGTGTAAAACGAAAAAACGTTCTCCCTGGTAGGTAGGTAGGTAGGTAGGTAGGCAGGCAGGCAGGCAGGCAGGCAGGCAACCACAGTTTATAAATTTGACCCCCCTCCCAAGTTTGCGAGGAGTTTTACGCCCCTGATGTGGCCACTATGAAAATCTTTTGTAACACTCGAGTGTTCTGCTAGAATGATGAAGTAGGACAAAATCCTTTCCCTGACATGTGTTCATATGAGCTTTATTGTTACTTTTCCATGCATGAATCACTTCATGAAGTTGGTGCAAGTAGTTTCCATTCACCCTCTTGGCAGGGAAGCATGTGTGCATTGCTGTTGATACAACAGTGAGAGTTTCATAATCAACTAAATAGTCACCATATTACACTCCGATGATTACAATATAATTATAAGGCAATTGGTGGAAATATTTTACCCCAACTAAGAAAGTGGATGGATGAAAGTGACGAAATTATGTGTCTTTTGCTATAGTTTCACTTGAGATGAGTGGTAGTACTCTTTCTCTTTACCCCGCAGGGGCTCACATCTAGTGGGATGTGGATTGGCAACCACGGGACCCCAGCTGAGTCCGGCATTGCTTCCACTTGTGCCGGGCTCCTCTCTGTCTTCTTTCCTGTCGACCCCCCTTGGTCAACTCTTGTTCTTTTCCGACCCCGACGGTGTTAGGGTATCCGAGGCCTAGGGAGTCTCTTCCTTTCCCGCCTTAATTAGCCCTTGTCTCATCTTTCCTGATCCCCTCCTTCTGGGAGGGGTCAGCCTTCTTTTTCTTTTCCTGTTATCTCCTGCCTTCTGCTCAAGGCCCTCAAGGAGGTAGGGTGTATGTAGCCCCCACCACTTCTGGTGCACCCTAGAAAGTGCTACACCCTCAGGGGCTCACGGCTGGCGAGTTCGGGAGTTGGCGACCCCGAGGAATTCCTGAGCTGGGTCCGGTTTCCCCCTTTTGTCCCTTACCTGTGGGGCGGACCCTCTCCTCTTTCACTTTCCTGTTATTTTTGCATCTCCACTCTATTTTGTGGGTGTTTTCAATCTCCGTTGCATTTTGTAAGTCTTTTCGATCTACATTGCATTTTGTGAGTGTTTTTCAACTTCGATTGCATTTTGTAAGGATTGACAATCTAAATTGCTTTTTAGTAAGTCTTTCAATATAGGGGGCGGACCTTTTGTGAGTATTTTGAATTTCAATTGCATTTTGTATTTTCAACCTAAACCGCTTTTTTGCATGTACAGTAGTTAATTCTCAATTGCATTTTTGTGGGTATTTTGAATCTAAATTACATTTTGTAAGTATTTTCAATCTAAATTGCTTTTTGTAAGTATTGTCCATCCAAATGAGAAGTTTGAATCTACCATACATTTTGTAAGCAATTTCAATTGCATTTTGTATTTTCAACCTAAACCACTTTTTGCTAGTAGTTAATTCTCAATTGTATTTTGTGGGTATTTTGAATCTAAATTACATTTTGTATGTATTTTCAATCTCATTTGCATTTTGTAAGTATTTTGATTTCACTTACATTTTGTGAGTATTTCGACTATACGTTGCATTTTGTACGTATTTTGAACTTAACCTACATTTTGTTCGTATCTTTCACTCTATTCCTTTTGTGAGTATTTTCGTTCGAAATTCCCTTTTGTAAGTGTTACCGCTCTCCATTTTGTGAGTAGTTTCAATCTGAGTTCCTTTTTGTAAGTATTTTCCTGCTCACTTAATTTTCGTTCTGGTTTCCACTTCATTGGCATTTTCGCTTTCACTCAGACCATTAGGGGCCGATAACCTGGATGTTAGGCCCCTTGAAACACCAATTATCATAATCATCTTACTCTTTATTCCCCAGAGAACGGGTCAGAATGGACCCCAATGCTGGAAAACCAATCCCGGAGAACTATATTGTGAGCTGAGCCTTCAAGCTTGCTAAAGAGATACAATCTGAGCTGAGCTGAACTGAACTGAACTTGTGTTAAAATGTAGGAGTGAACTTAAGTTATGCTGTCAGTTAGGCAATGATCTTGTGATTTCACTGACTCAATCTCACCAGCAATTGCCTTCTATATTGTAATCATTAGTGCCAAATAGAAAATCTGATGAAGTACTCCAATTCCGCATTGTTCTACTAGAATGTAGAGGGTGCAATCCTTTCAGCATAGTTGCTGTATTAGCATATTTCTTAAATGTATGTTTTATGATTCGGTGGGAAATGGCTTGCTATCATGTCGAGTGGTTAGAACATGGACCCAATAATGATTGCTGATTTGTCTGATCATGAGTGTGAGATGAATTTAGTTCTCAGCCCATATCAGCACTACAGTAAATAAATTGCAGACAGTGCAGGTCCACCATGATATTAATTTTACACAGTTCATCATGAGTCTTCAGCAAACTATAAATATTAATATCTCTCATGTTTCTTTTCTTTTAGGAGTTACGGGACAACAATGAACATCTTTTGCCAAACTATGTGTCTAAAGATGCTTGCAACGAGTGGAAAGATTCACGTACAAGATTATCTGATTGTGCTACCAATGAAACATGTGTAGAAGGCAAGAATAGCCTCCGTGAGAAGTTTAAAAATGTAGATAAACTTGCTAAAACTGATAAAGCAGAATCAGATGTAAATAGTACAAAACAGAAACATTCAGATAACCTTTCAAAGATTGAAAAGGAAGAAGCAACTTCCAACAATTCTAAGCTTAAAAGATCAGAATCATTAACTAAAACAGAAAAGTTACCAAATTCCAATACAAAATTAAGGCGGTCAGAGTCTCTCACCAAAGCGGAGCGGGCCGTTTCGCCTTCGAATACAAAGCTGAAGCGATCAGATTCATTAACGAAAACTGAAAAAACTGAATCTAATAACAGCAAGCGGAAACAAGACTTGTTAATGAGTTCTGGCATCCGTAGTACTAACCGAGGGTGCAACAAAGAGAAGGAGAATATGGTAAGTAATCTGACAAAGCTGAAGCGTAAAAACGGTATGCCCGAACGGTCCATCAAACGTCGCCACACTGTTGGTGGAACAAAGGACTTTGACAAGCTTCATTGGCTGGATAACAGTTTGCAGCAGCAACAGCAGGACGAAATGGAAGCAGCTTCAGCTCTGAATAAAGAAAGACAGTGTCTTCGAACAAGTTCACCTGATCTTAGCTCTTCCAGGTTTGGAGGCAACATGGGACCCGAGCGATTTCTCGTCGAGATCAGAATGCCAGGACGTGGAGGAATTGTAGCAGAACTCAGACCACATATCACTTCGACTACAGGGCGTCCTCGTAGCCTTCCAGATCCTAACCTTGCATCCAGAGTCTTTAAAGTCCCTCTCGAATCTCATGTGTGAACCAAAGATAGTCTCGAACCGTTGTGAAATGTCTCCGAACTTGAGTATATTGCCCTATTTGAGACTATTTATACTATGCTCGTGAAATATTTGTGGGTATAACTTCGACAGAAATTTTCTGTTGTATGTTATGGACTATAATTTGCAGATCGAAATACTTCTTACATCTAAGAATGTACAGAAATATTTTTGAATTGCAAATAAGTGTAAGTGAAAGATTATTGATAGAGACTTTATTTTCTATGACTTCTTAAATATTGAACGTTGGTGTTACTAGTAATCAATACTGGTTTCTTTGATATTGCCTACATCAAATAAGGCACAGAAAGAAATTTCTTTGTGTGAATATGTCATTACGCTTAGAATATACGTACTTGTGATTGGTTAAAAAATATATTTTGAAATTATTTTAAGTTAAAAAAATGAGACATGCTGTTATTTTTTATTATTGCAAAGAAATAAATTTGTCTCACCCTGTCGTGAGAGGTTTCTAGTTCTTGGTTGGAGAGAGTATGTTGATGAAGCTTTAAGATTGCAATAACTTACAGGAATTTGGATTATTACTCTCCCTTCTTTGTAATTATATTCGGATATTTACCTAGCTTTTTAAATTTTGTGGATGCTGCTACACTATGTATCCAGAAGGGAGCTTTTAGAATGTGGTTTCTTGAATATTTTATCAAGTTTCTGTTAACAGTACCTTCTACGTATTTATTCAAATAAATAACTTCTCTGCCAAGTCAAGACGGGGAGGTAATGGTTATTCATTTGAAAAAATGTATGGTACTGTATGTAGTCAATGCAGATCCAAATTGAGCATGATAGTTTTTATCATTTAAACTTATCCTGTACTTTCTATGTAACCTGTAAATGATGACTGAAGTACTAAAAGTTTGTGTGTGCTACTTTCAGTTTCAGAAAATATACGACTTCTAGAGGGTAGGTACATTTCTCAGTGATTTTAAGGGAGAGAGAGGGATACAATGTAACTCTTTTACACACACCCTAGTACATTGAACTAAATGATACCTATGTCATAAGCTGCAGAATGAATGAACAATATTCTTTAAATTATCATACAGGGCATTAAGGACACACATGTCTGAGTAGTCCTCTAGGAAAAACCAGGATGTTAAGCAACATTAATATCATTGAATAAGTTATGATTTACTGTTCAGAGGAAATGTTTAGTCTTTTACCCACTTATCATATTTTATTATCCTTCAGTTTCAACTAGTGATATTTTTGATTCATTGCTCCTGGTAACTTCAGTCATCATTCTCCAAATCAAAAAGTGTTAATTTATGTTTTTGTTTTTTTATGTGACAACCTAGTTGTAGTAGGCCTATGTACCATAATGGATATACCGATCGGTATGAAGGAGAGAGATGGAACAGGGAAGTTGAACTGTGATGATTTAAGTGGAGTTCATTTTAAATAATTACCAATCTTACTATATTTAAGCCTTATATATTATAGATTTCTTGTGAATTGTGATAAAATGTATATTTACTGAACTCCATCTGTTCATACGCAAATGTATAGTGAGTGATTATTTGTGATACAAGATGAGCATATTCTGATTTTTGAAGTTATTTATTGAGAAAGTACTTTTTTCATTACATCACATGTGCAATTCATAATTAAAGCAGATTATTTTTAATATAATTTCAAATTTGTAAATGAATGTACAGATGTTTTGAGTGTCAATAGAAACGGGTTACGAGAGAGGTTTGGTGACCATGTCTTTTTAGCCTTGTTGGTTGTACCATTAATTGTTTTATTGAGAACTGATGGACACCCTTAAATAAACTTCATCTGTACTATTGTGCAAATTCATGTCCTATATAAAATTGTATAATATTTTGTAAGTGCTGTAAGAAGACTAGTTTAAATGATAAATGTGCATATTGAGAAATAAATTTGGGGAACTTTCTAAAAATGAAGGACAGCTACTTATTTGCTAGATAGCATGTACATATCATGAATTATACAGGTTTATCATATGAGAATACAAAGCAGTAACTGTAGGTCTTTCTGTCCAAATATCTGACATAATGTACAGCATGAGCCCTCAAGAAGACATAATTTGAGTTCCCTTAATTTTCTTCTCATGTATTAACTGAGTAATCTCTGAGATTGATATTACTTCTGTCATTCTCCATACAAATTCATCACATGCATAAAGATTAGCATATTGTTTGTTGTTGTAAACTTCATAAGAGTCTATGTTAAAACAAAAGGAGGGGAACAAGATACTCATTTTTAAGCATTATTTTTTCTTATTTTTAAAATGTACCGTCCAAAGTAAATTAATTTATCTGACAGTTTTACCCCCACACCATCACAATCCATGTGGTGCTTTTTTTTTCTTATCATTAAAATGAGTGAAAGGGAGGAAAGTCAGTATACTGACTTTTGTTTTTATTAAACAGGAAATAAATGTTGTTTTCTTTTGTTATAGGGTTGGAAAGGTATGATGAACTATGGTGTTGTTACTTTGTCGTAGAATATCATTGTAAAGGGACATAACAAATTGGACATTTACTATGAAAACTGAAGTATTTTATGTGTATGGTCTGCAATATTTCATTGTAAATAAAGGAAAGCTAAAAGTTGATTTTTGTACTTCATTTACGTAAAGTATGATCCTTTTCTAATTCCTGAAACCCCCACAGCATAGCCATGCATGTTAATTCGTGCATTAGAACTGCAAACGGGAAGCTGGAAGTCCAGAGATTGAAGGTTCAAATCCCAGTGTTGGCAGCACCCATCCTCAGTATGGTTTTCCATAGGATTTTCCACACTCCCTCCCAGGTAAATACTAGGATGAATAGTACCTTATGTCCTGAGACATCTATTCCAGCCCTTGACCCTAATAATTACAGTTTCACACACTACTACAGTCGCCACAGAAACACAGGTTATTAGACAAACTCAACACACCCAAGTATACAGAGTCGATGACCATGATGTTCCAAGCCTCTGTAGTGAATTAATAACAAGTTTTGAGAATCTACTTTTCCCTACCAGTGAGGCATGGGAACTTGTTAGTTATTGTGGACGGTACATTTTAAAAATAAGAAAAAATAATGCTTAAAAATGAGTATCTTGTATGATAGTTTCTTTGATGGATAAGTGGTAGTGTGTGAAGACCACTAGTTCAATCCCCAGCCTCAGCACAGAGATTTTTTGAGGCAGTAAAATCTATGGCACTGCAATTTGTATGATGTCTGATAGCTCAAGACTTTTCATGTCACATTTGGTAACTAAATTAGATCCTGGTGAAATGTCACCTGAATTTAGGTTCATTTTCTCTGTTGCATGGCAGTGGAAAATGAAATATTGAAATTGATTTATTAATTACATAGAAACAAACTGAAATTTGATATTTTTCTATTGATCAACATGATTGTACCCAATTGTGATAGGTTATTCCCTAATCCTGAAAAAAATGTACACTAGATTAATAAATACACTTTGATGACCAGTTAGAACTGGTTAAATTTTTTTCAGGATTAGGGAATAACCATCACAATTGGGTACAATCATGTTGACCGACTGACAAACTTCAAATTTCAATTACTAAGGCAATGCTGAAAATGGCTTCAAACATCATAATATAAGGTGTGTTCAAAAAGTAACGAGCCGGAGGCTGTCGTGCACAAACCGGTGACGACGTTGGCTAATCGTGGCTTGTGTAACGAGGTGTGGTTCCGACCAGAGTGTGGAAGGTCACAGCCCGTCGCTAGAGGGTACGCGTGCACGTCACTTGACGATACAAAGCGAGCAGCAGCATGCATCAATCGTCAAACGCTGCCAGTCGCATTGCAAACAGTGACATGGAGGCATCAAACGAAGAGCAAAGAGGTGTTGTTCGGTTTCTGACAGCGAATGGAGTAGGGGGAACGGACATTCATCGCCGAATGTCACAAGTTGTCGGCGAACACTGCATGTCCCTTGCAAGGGTCAAGGCGTGGCACAAGCGCTTCAGGGAAGGACGGGTGTCGTTAGCGGATGATGCCCGGTCTGGGGCACCCCCCTGCATTACCGATGACAACGTCCAGCTGGTTGATGCACTCATTACCCAGGACCGCCGAGTGACTGTGAACGCCATAGCCACCGTGGTCGGATTGAGCGTCGGAAGTGTGCACACCATCATGAAGGAACGACTGCACTTGCGGAAAGTGTGTGCCCAATGGGTGCCCCACAGTCTTCAACCACACCAGGAAGCATGTCGAATGGTCTACTGTCTTGGTCTTGGTTGGACGATTGATGCATGCTGCTGCTCGCTTTGTATCGTCACGTGACGTGCATGCGTGCCCTCTAGCGACGGGCTGTGACCTTCCACGCTCTGGTCGGAACCACACCTCGTTACACACGCCATGATTAGCCGATGTCGTCCCCGGTTTGCACATTCCAGCCTCCGGCTCGTTACTTTTTGAACGCACCTTATAGATACAAACTCCTCAAGATCAAAGCCAGGTATCTGAGGCAGTAATAATAATAGTGTAAGGCCAGTTTTGCTATTTCCCAGTATTAATTTTCAACTCGGCGAGTTAGGGAAACATCTTGGAGATTCGTGATACCCCGATGTTGGAGCACATGGTTGTTGCCATAATTTATATGGGGGGTGCAATGAGATAGAAGACAAACCATGATGGGGGACCTGCTTATACATAATCTCATGGCATACCACACCAGGACGGCTAATACAACGGATAACTACTGGAAGCCAAACCCAGGCTGGTTATGGGAGTATCCAAACCCATTTCCTACAGCAACATGTGAGTAACAAAGAACATCTTTGTGATGGTAGATTTGTGGGTGGATTAGTTATCGATGACCAGACTTTATGTACACAAGGGTAGACAGGTTTTGTGTAAATTTGATTGGTAGTTTTTTGAACATCCTTTCCAGCATATTTGGTCTATTATTTGATGGCAGGGCTATGCTTCATTTGATTAAACAAGTACCCACTGTATTTGGAAGTACAAGTACTATAACGACAGTGAACTAGATGTAAGAAAGCTAGGAGCAAGCTACAACAGTGAGAATGTAAATATTCATGTACTCCGTATCGTTTGGTATAACATTGTCGGGTAGACAAGTGACATGTCTTTCGTCCACTGCTACCTGGAAATTGTCTTGAATTTTTACCACAAGCTTTGGAAACACACACAGCAGATGTGCAGTTTAGATTTTTTATGTGAGCAATGTTCCTGTAGCCCGGCAGAATGAAGCTATTTTATTGAGAATAGTGTGCCAATATTATTGTAATCTCAGAATGTAGAAGGCAGTGAAGACTGGGGGAGAATGAGAACCTGTTTGTAGCCAGCTAAGCCAGCGCTATGAAACACCTGTGAATGTTGACACGCTAGTTGAGCGTATTTTATATTTTCTTTCAAGTACACTTAAACGACAGAGTATGACAATGGTGATGAAGGACTTGGAATTTAGAAGTACCTTTGTTCGATTATTATTATTAGGAATGCAACATTCATAACAGACAGATCTGTTTATTTAAAACGAAAGAGAGATGTAAATACCAGTTTGAAATGGTGAATTCCTATAGGATGCTAGAGTCGTTAATATTATTAGGATTGGAGCTGTGGACAGCTGTTTCTTCCCTCACCTCACAGTGTTTGTTGTACAGACCAAACCAAAAATATATCGGCTTAAAGTAATGTTATTGTTGTCTCAAGGAGACCTGTGATAATGGAGCAGATTGGATTGCCCGTATCATAATTTTGATGTGTATTGGGCAGGGGTGGCTCGTGAGGTGGTGCCCGTGTGCCATGCCACCACCAATGTAATGAAGAGAGAATATGTGACTTTTCCCTCTCACGAACAGTTTATATTACATTTTCATTTTGAGGAAATTGTATGCATATTCTGCATTTATATGAACAAGCGCGCAAACTGACAGGCGTTCTGGTGGCACTTTGCTGAAGTACTGAGCCAGACCCAACCCGCACTACCTGCGAACAGCAGACCGCATCAGACACTGGACTGCAATAAGGACTAGTTTGGCTCGAGTTCGTTTGTGTTGTGTTGAGACGCATTTTACCCTGAGGTAGAGCCAATGGCCCCGTGACGCGGAGATTCGATTCTATCCACTAGATAGCAGCTTGTCACAGGTACAAGCATTACACGTTAGAACTGAACTGCTTTATCTTTATCTTTTCAACCACTAGAGTACAGCATATGGCAGCACAGTACAGGCTGCACACCTCCAGTGGTACCAGCTTGACGATATGTCACTGTGTCTGACTATTAAATAAATTCAAACCACAAAATAGTTTCAGTTCTCTTTTGTGTTAAACATTTAGCAAATTTTTTAGGCTCATATTGATGATGGGGATTATTTATTCTCTATTTGTAAAGTAATAATACGGATTTTTGCAACGAGTTTTACAGTGTTTCGTTCGTTTAATTTGGCGACACGGTTTCACGTCCCAAGCGTAAATACATATTCTCAAGTTTGTTAACTTTACTGCAAATGTGTATGAATAGTGTCTGTCGTTAAATAGCTATTGTTTTCATTTATATTAGATATAAGGGATATCCTTTCCAATCAATCTGTATGCACGATAAGTAAGGTTGTCTTGGAGGTTGGACATAGTGTTCATTTCATCTCACCTATTTATTTAGAGACAGCAACTGGAATTGCGACAAAGAGGCTGTGCGCCATGCTTATTTATTCCTATATAGGCTAAGGTAAGCACATGTTACTTAAACTTGCATAGTATTGAGTATCATGCGGCATTGACCATATAAACACAGTTTTAATCTGAGTGCGCTTTTTGAATCGATATTTGCAGCTAGGTTCCTTATTAAAATTTGATTTGTTTCATGTTTGAAGATCGCATAGCTCGAACGCGACGTACAAAGCCGTAGGAATCTCAATGAGCTCTGTGTCACCTTTCGGGAGTGTAACAATGTAACAACTCGCTTATTTTATTCAATCTCCATTTAGCAATAGGACCCTCACTGAAAAATAGACATTAAAGAACTGGGTAGGCCACTTCCAAATTTAAATCTCCAGCGACGGTCAAAAAATCGATGCCGCAAATTCAATCCGGAGATTTATAGCAAAAACAAATGGATTTGTGGTTCCGAAAAAGAAAATGCATTCTTCTGTTTTCCTTGTGTGTTATTCGGCGGTGATGGGAGTTGGAGTAAGACTGGTATTAGGGATATAGGGCACATATGGTCTAAAATTAAAGTCCATGAATCATCAAAGCGACATATGGATAATGTTTAAAGCCTCTCATTTCTGGGCAAAAACAACATTCAGAGCAGGTTGGATAGTCAGTACAGACAAACTATAATCACTCAAAACAAACAAGTAGATAGAATAGGTATGTCTTAAATTTAATTATAAACTCTATCCGCTTTTGTGGTGCCTTGGAATTAGCCCTTAGGGGACATGATGAAACAGAAACATCCAAAAACAAAGGCGTATTTCACGAATTGATTCAGTTTAGTGCTGAATTGGATAAGGACTCGAGAGTTCATCTCAGCCAGTTGTCTGTATTAAAAGGCATCTACAAGACCATTCAAAACGAACTTCTCGAATGCATGCTCCAGGTGTATCACGACGAAGTGTCCAAAGAAATAAAAAAGGTTGACAATATAGCAATAATTGCTGATGAAACAACTGATGTGTCTTGCAATTTTCAATTGGTTATTGTGTTGCGCTACATTGTTGAAGGAAGACCAGTAGAAAGATTTTGGAACTTGATTCATCCCGAAGGCCAAAATGCTCATGCCATCGCAGACGAGCATTTTAAGTGAAATCGACCCAGAAATATGATTGCCCAAAGTTATGACTGAGCATCCGTTATGAGTGATGGATTAAATGGTGTGCAAAAGTTAATCAAGGATAAGTACCCTAATGCAAATTTTATTCATTGCTATGCGCACCAACTAAATCTCATAATGTCCACAGCAGCCTCCGTTAATCGACAGGCTCGCATCTTTTTCACTCATCTCACAGGAATTTGTTCTCTTTTTTTCGCATTCGCCCCAAAGATCGAAAGTGTTGCGCGAGATCATAGAGAAAAGTTTGCCTCGAGTATCACTCGCACGATGGAATTGCCATTTGCATGCTGTGAAAAATATTTATGAAAATAGAGAAGACCTCGTCAAAGTAATGGAATGCATCGAAAGCAATGAGTCCATTAAGTT
This sequence comes from Meconema thalassinum, assembly GCA_946902985.2. Classification (NCBI taxonomy): domain Eukaryota; kingdom Metazoa; phylum Arthropoda; class Insecta; order Orthoptera; family Tettigoniidae; genus Meconema; species Meconema thalassinum. Next base: position 550,943,977 of record OX336389.2, read on the forward strand.
ACCTTCCACCATTGAAAAAGCTGGAGCCTACAAGCAAAGGCTTAATGACAAGAATTTCATTTTCTGGCTAACATTTTTCAATAAGATAATGCCTAATGTTGACATAATTTTTAATTAACTGCTAAAGAGGATTACTGACCCAATTATAGTGAAACAAGGCATTCAGCATTTTGAAGGTATCATACAGGCAATCAGGGACAATATTGATGAAATAATGAATGGGACTTTTACCGAAAGAGGTGAATCCTTACCTTCTAAAAGACCCCGGATTGGTGAGGACTGTAGAAAAAGGGATGCTCGGGAAGTTTTCCAGACCAGTATCTTGACGAAATGACGAGCGTATATACATTTCTTGATAAAAGAAAGTTGAAGGGTGAGCTGCAAGTATTCTATGCTAGGCCTGAATTGAGAGCGGTCTCTGGTGCCGTTCCATTTCTTTATTTGATTCTGGAAGATGAGCTATGTGATACTTTTGAAGAGACGATCAAAATCTTGAAGTTGCTGATCACAATGCCTCTCTCAACATCGGAAGCAGAGAGGTGTTTCTCAATGCTCAAACGGAGAAAGACCTTCCTTCGGAACACAATGACGGAAGGGAGAGATTAAGTGCCTTAGGAATGTTGTCGTGTGAGAAATCATTTATGAGCAAGATTGAGAACTTCAATTATAAGGCGATAGACATATTTGCCAACAAGAAAGAATGGAGAATGGACTTTCAGCACCGCTCTTATTAATTCAAATGAAGGTGTCGATCGAGGTTTTGGAACAAATACAGTATTTCTGGTGAGTAGGCCTAGCATATGTTGTTTTCTTCAAATTATTTTCCTGAGAGGTTTGTTCATTATATATCTTGAAAATGTTTTTATTTAAAATGCATGTGGATCAAAATATGTGTATGATATAATATCGTATGGCCTCAGGTGCCGGGTGCAAGCTTTGCTATTTGACACCCAGAGGGCAGCTTGCATGTCGATTTTTGTTGTTCCTTGGAGCGCTATGAAAGTCAAGGAGGTTAGATATCTAAGCTCCTTGACACTATAGCACTTTCTAGTAGAGAAAGGAAGAACTTTTGTGTAGGTAAAAAATTCCGAGATTAAAATATTTGTAGTAACGCAATTTCTAATTTCGCTTCAGCTGACACTTCAATTAAAAACGTCTTCTACAATAGCACAGTTAAATAATGTTAAACAAATAACTTATGGCATAAATTATCCACTATCCGTACCTGTAAATTTGAATGAATTTATTGCAAACTTGGAATTTGCTGGTACCACCAAGTGAAAAATTACCAGCCGCCACTGGTATTGGGACAGTAAGATTATTTTATCGCTGTTAGCCCAGGTATTATCGTGAGTGTTAGGAGGCCACGGAATGATTATATCGCTATTGGAGCGAGGTGTTATTGTACTAGTGTACTATTTGAGTGACGTTTTTCTCACAGCTGATGGTGATTGTATTGAGGTAGTGACTTTTCCTAAATATTGAATATGTTTATGGTCATGGAGGATTTATAAAAACACTTTGAGGGATTAAACCAATAACTATACCACCATAATAATAATAATAATAAAGGATAGCTTTTCCCGAACTAAATTTGAATTTAAATAATATGAAGTTTAAAAAAGATCTTTGAAACTTAAACTTGGATTAATAAATGACCTGCTCTTTGATACTTGCTACAATTTAAATATCAGCCTAGGACAAGCTGACACTACTTTTGAGACGACGGGTTGCGATCTCTGTAACACTATGAAGATGCAGATTATTAGCAATTACGTGGCGTAAGCCGTAAGTTTTATTGCACTGTCACCAAAATAAAAGTAAAACCCCGTTATTACGCTCTTCAAGGGACCGAGGTTTAAACTCGTAATAAGCGGGACAGCGCTATAGACAGGAAATGAATTCTGAGTTGGAAAAACAATTTGGAAGCAATATTTCAGTAATGTACAGTACTGTATTTTATTATTACTGTATTATTACTATTACAGTACAGCATATTATTATTCATTACTGTAGGCACATTTTATCTCACTTCCTATTAAAAAAGTCTTCAATTGATGCTTGTCGACTCGGTGTATTATCGCTGTGAATGATCACATTTTCGATGCGGTTTAAGTACCTGTTCACATCACTTGATACGTCGCTAGAAATATCCTGTATGTAATTTCGAAGCAGATTTATTGCTCCGAGAGCTTCATTTCGTGTGGGGACATTTCCATCCGCAAATTCAATTTCTGTACTGCTGTCTTCAGCTTGGACAGCATGATATGCAACCATCTCATCTTCGAAGTTAACATCTCCAAACTTGTCCCGTACAGTAGCCCAGTCCCTGTCATTATCAGTTGTTACAGGGACATTTGTTTCACTGGGTGTTACACCGTGTCCCTAAAAAAATCAAAGATGCAAATTAATCCCCTGGCGAAACGAAAATTTATGCAGGAACTGAAAATCTACAGCCTATTTCAAGTCAACCGACCGGATCAGGAATAGGGAGAGCGAAGCTCGTAACTAGCGCTGAGGAAAGGAATTGTTACGGTTGGTGAGGCCTGTCGTACTCCGGGACAATGATTAACGATTGACAAATGAAATGATTGTGGAGAGAATCTTACCTTAAAAACCCTGCTTTATTAAAGCAATGATGATGGTCTATGCTCCGATCCCTTCCCATGCAGCGGAGATGAAATTCATTGCGACCATTAAGGTGATGCGGTTTTCGGCTCCACTTTCGATGCACTGCAGATGTCGTAGAACAACACGCTTTCGATAGAAATGCTTGAGCACTTTAGCCCAGTCAATAAAGGTTTAGTGTCGCAACTAATTAGAGGAAAGCTGATTTTTTTTCAGGATGTTAGTATATAAAGTATAAAGTAAAAAACCACAAAGTCCCGACCCCCACCCCCCTTGCTTCCACCCCCACCCCCTCCCCAACCTTACAAGAGGAGTACTCTGGTTTAATGCTTACAGTTAAAGAACTAATGAAGTTACAAACGCGATTTTTAATAATCTTACGCCTAACATTATTCTAAACAAATTATGTCATATAAACTTTTTATGTAGATAGCGTAATTTCACCGTAATACTCCAATATATGCAGAAAACTGCCACTACAAAACACAAAAAGTAACTTCAACCTATTGTACCTTTTTATCCTTCCGTCATACAATGAAATGTTTTGTACAAAACTTATAGACAATTTAATTAGCTTTAAAAATATATGTCTACTATAATGCTTACCGTTCAAATGATGGCTTCAAAGAGAGCGATGAACAGTAATGGCCACCGCATCGCCGCGCCAGACAAAGCAGCGCCGCGCCGTTGTCACTCGATGCTGAAGGGCACCGATGTATGTACTCATATCCTTAATCTTGAATAGTCATTTAGTTTATGATGATGAAATATAAAAACTTTAACTTCAACTTTTCATTACCCAAATCCTGTGCTTAGTACACTTTTATAGCTGACAAATAATAAAGTTTCATTGTATAGTATTTTTGATAACTTATTAATTCCTGCACAACTAACACGGCCTAATAATAAACAACGTTTATGTTTTTCCTTTTTTTTTAGTATAAAGGATCATTTTCTAATGTTTCATCGGTTTGGTCTGAAGAATTTTTACAATACATTCCCCTGCAGTTCACACACATAGATGTGCAATCGAACCCAGCTTTACGACAACTACAGTTTGTAACACACAATGTTTTGCAATTACAAGATATCAGTAGAAGAAGTTCACTTGGAGCAGCAGGATTCATCATGGGCTTAGGTATCAGTCTGTTATTTGATGTATACTGCCAACCCCATTCTTCTGTCGGATTTTTACAACCTAACCAAGTTTGAATCTGGTGGTAAACCCTCAAAATATGTTGATGAGCAGCATCTGAAGTTGGTGGAAGTTTTGCTAAATCAGAATTAGACTTGAGAGACAATTTTGCGGTTAATTGCTTGAACTTAAAGTACCTGGCGTCATTGAGGGTTTTGAACTTTGATAAGTTGTACAAGCTTAGGATAAACTGTTCTCCACTTTCTAGAAGGATATCTTTTGTAATGTCTTGTTTTGTGAAAACTTCAGCCTGAGATCTAGCTTCAGTTGATTTACGTATCATGTCGGCTGCTTTTTACTTCCCTAGCCCATAGAAAGCAGACATCGTATCACAACCAGTCATTGAATGAGAAAAAAGGCAGTAAAGTTTGCTGCTTGACATGTTGATTTATAAGAAAATCGAAAGAGTACAGTTTGGACATTGACGACGAAGGCTTTAAGAAGAAAAGTTTGGCGTCTTGCTGGGGAGCTAATGCTACGAGTAAAACCAAGAGATCTGTATCAGTTCCCACGACAACAACTGTAGTATTATTAGTTTGCACATATTTAATTGCCTGGTCGACAATGACAGTGTCAGCGTCACCTTCCGCAGAAAAAACGTTAATATCCTCAGTCACACAACGTGTTGTAATTGCTTCTATCAACCTCTTTTTGTTATGAGGGTTTGCTAGAAAGTCTGCTTGTTGTGTTGTGCAAACTGTATTTTCATAAAAAAAATTGTGTGAGAAGATTTCTTTGATGCTCTTCTCTCTTGTTCTTGCTGTTTTGTGGTTGGAAAGTTGGGATAACCGTCGAATACCACTGTAACTTTATTTCCGTATTTACAAAGTATAGAGCTTAAATAAGAATCTATTACTTCCTTAAAAGTGCTGGTTTTTCTCCAAACCACAGCATGTAACAAATATCCACCATCCATCACAAAAACATCTTCATTTGCCTTGAAGCTTTCTTCAACAATTCCATCTTCAAATAATTTTATAAACGATGCTTTCGTACCTTTACGTATTGATGCCTCGTCAAATAGTGATGGTGGGTGAGATGCTAATTCGAACTCAAAATAAGATTTCAACTTAACGGGGCTGTCACAGATGCATAAAATTCGATTGAATATTTGCTGGGAGTTAATTGAAACTTCTTTAGATCTCACTTTGATAGACTTGAAACTTGCCTGTGTTGTAACCATATCCTTCCGCTGTAGTGCCAATGTTTCAGGAATCAAATCATTTGTTACAGTACTCACTTCCTTTTCACTTGCGTATTTTCCACAGTCATAATTCATTTTTTGTATATCTTCCCTAGCGATTTCTGCTGCTGTTTTAACAATTCTTTTACGTTCGTCTTCAGTAGTTTTTTCTCTGTTTTTGTGCCACGAATCTAATACCTTGTGACTAGTATGTGACATACATAAAATACTTCTCTTTCCAGATAAATTATGTACAACTAGCCGATCTTTGAAAATATCCACAAGTTTTGACTTGAGATAATAATCACTATAGTCTATTGTGGTGTTTGAAGCCATATTTTCAGTGTTGCCTTAGTAAACAAGAGTTTAGTGCTTTTCAGTCGGTCAACACGAATGTAGGCTACCCAAAAGAGATGGGTTATGCCCTAATCCTGAAATAAATTACATGATAGCAAAACTATCAGCATTTCACTGCACTTGGCACAACACAACAACTTGTATTTCTGTACAAAAAGTAAAACTATCACGAAACACAGAATACAACGAACCGCACAATGCCATGGTTAACCGAACACTAAACAGGCAAGGCCCACTAATAACGAAAAGGACTCAATAAGCAGCGTAGTAGAGATAAGAGGGCAGTAAACAAACAAGTTGCAACGTGCAGTCTGACTCATGCAGACAGCCAAGCGGCCGAGTCACCACACCACGCTATACGCGGCTGCCCGGCGGGATGCGCGGTGTCCGCTACTGTTCATCGCTCTGTGAGGCCATCATGTTAACAAATATCTTTTGTAGACCCATAACGTTAAAGATAATAACAGTAGCTAAACATTTTAATCGAACATATTTTTTCTACGACATAAGGGTAAATAGTTATAATTAGTATAAATTACTTTTTGTTTTTTGCAATGACAGTTTTCTGCATATATTAATGTATTATGGCGATAATAGGTTGTCTACATAAAAATTTATTCATAAATAAATTGTTAAAAATATTGTAAGGAGTAAAATAAAAAAAACAATCACGTCTGTAGCTTTATTAGTTTTCGAGCTGTAAGCATTTAACCATAGTACTGCTCTAGCAAGGTATAGGAGGGGGGGGGGAGCAAGAGGGGTGGGGGTCGGGACTTTGTAATTTTTGGCTATTTACTTTGTATACCAACATCCTGCAAAAATTCAGCTTTCCTCTAATTAGTTGCGACAAAGCGTATATTTTTACCTTTATTGACTGGGCTACTTGTATTACCCCCTGGTCAATTGGTTGGAGTTTACTGGTTTGTTGGGAGGCAGGAATGCTAGTTCTACATTTTTCAGGTTCACATTTTTCGGATGAGCTGGACAATTTTCGACAAAAAGTACGATTTTGCGATTGGCTTTTGCCATTTTTTGGCCCATTTCTTTGAGTCAATTAACAAACAAGTCAGTAGTCATCCAGGCACGTGCTTGATTTTTATATTCACACGGAAGAAGTTTAATGTTTTTAAAACATCGGTGTCTAGCTGACTTCTCCAACATTAACTGAGGCAATTTTTAAGATCCATCAGCATTTGCAGCAAGAAGCACAGTTACCCTTTCTTTGCTTAATTTCCCACTGTGGCATTTCTCCCCCTTGATCACATATAACTTGTCGGCCATTAACTTAAAAAATAAGCCGAATTATTCATCCGCGTTAAACACATCGTGTGGTGCATAATTTTTAGTAAGTGTAGGTAGCACTTCACTTTGCCAGTCCTTAACATCACTGTCCCTAACTGACTCTGATTCACCACAGACCTGACGATACACTATGCCATTCCTTTGTTTGAATCTATCAAGCCAACCATTCGAAGCACCAAAGTCTGACAGTTTAATTTGCCTGCTATTTCCCGTGCTTTTTCTTGTATGATTGGGCCGCTTAATGGGATTGTAGCCTCCCGGGATTGGTGAATCCATTCAATAAGAATTTTCTTAATATTTTCCAGTTCCCACTTTTTCACGTTTGCATCCACCCTTTGCTGCATCAGTAATAGCGTGCCCAGTAGCGGCTGGTGAAGAAAAATTGTGGGTGTGCACTCTTTAAAAAAAATCTAAATTTGATGCATATCTAAGCATACAAAATAACTTTCTCCTCACTATGTTACTCTATTTTGTATGCTTAGATATGCATCTAGTGGCACTTGGAGTTGGTTTTTCGACACCTCGATATTTTGCTGTTCTATGTTCCCTCCTGAATGCACAATGAAGCTGTTGTCTGATTTGTTACTTTCCTAGTACTTGTAATTCCAATTCTGCATTCATGTAGGCTTTTGATTGTTCACATTTGTCGATTTTAGTTAGATTTCATTAGAAAGCTACCTATTGCAAAGGGTACCATTTCGACATCCGGAAAAAAATTGACATATCTTCGCGTTTCACATCCCACAGATCCCAAAACCACCGTCAGTTCAAAAGTTAATATTATAATGTATATGTAAAGGCCCACATAAAATATAACCATTCAAAATCTCGGTCGAGTTCGCTAACGGGCAAAATCGGACCAAGGGGTTGGAAATGGGGGGGGGGAGTGAAATATTGCTATAACTTTCATAGTATTTTAAAAACTGAATCTATTCAAAGTTCGTACTATTTTTGGAATAAGGGCCAAGTGCTTATCTTCGTAAGTTTGACCAAAGGGGTGGGGAAAATGGAGTTTTTAGAGAAAAGAAATCATACCTCTCTTAATAGGAACAATATCAAAACAGTTTAAAATGGCCAATACCCCTCTAAAATGTAACAACATTTTTTGCCTGAAAGAATATTTGATATGACCCACCCTTGCACCAAGGGATGAGCAAAATATTTCAGGTATTATAAGAAGATGCTGTATGCTAAACATGTGTAACTTTCGTAGGTATACTGTACAACAATTGGCAAAATTAGTGAATTCCAAGCATTTTTCTTTGCCCGGTGAAATCTACCTCCGCTTCCAGCGTGCAGAGAGGGATTTTCTTTTTTTGTGCACGTAGCACGACTTTAAGTACGGAAAACAATACATCCAGTTGGTTAGTTCACAGCCACAAGCCCACTCATACTAACTTGCTGTAACTTCATCATGGAATAAGCGATTCCTAACCTTCGCTTTGCACAGGGATGTTTGAATTAATTTCAGGTTTGGAATAGGTCTTCCCATTTCTTATTATATGGCCACCTTTTCTTGCAGAGTAAGTAAGTTGAGACGATGTAATAGTTTTTAAATCCTGAACAGTAGCGATAATAATCCCGAATCCCACCTCGGCCGTTCTGAAAATGATTTTCGTGGTTTTCTATTTTTATCACTAGGCAAATACCGGGACGGTTCGTTTCAGGCCAACGGTCAAAATCTCTTCTTTGACCCTGAATTAGACCCATGTTTGCGGTCACCTGTCACCATCCCCAGTTGCATTTCCTGAAAAAGTGTGTTTGCCTCCCAGACACCATCCTTCCGACGGTAGAGGAATGATCCTAGCTATGTCAGTGGGTGAAGCCAAGCTGGGAGGATAAGCTATCAAATACGTAATAATGCACACGCAATCAAATATTCCACACTTTAGAAACACACTTGTGACAAATACTTGCCACGTCCAAGATCAACAAGATAATAGGCTGCGTTAATCCTCCAAATTACTGGACCTTAAAAATCAGTAAATTATAAAGAAATGTAATGAAACTGAATTCACTGTTACAACTATATACTATATAATATCATACAGTTGGCTGCATGATTGTGGTTTTTAAATGCACATTGAAAATCAAATGGCAGTGGCGCTATTATACAAGCTGCGTAAAGACACGGCCTTTCAAACCACTTCAATCTGCGCATGAAACTCTACTTGGTACAACAATTCACCAACAGATAGTGCGGTAGCTCCTGCACGCTAGCGGTCATCGCTTCTTCGTCTGTCAATCAGATGCGACAGGAGATGGATAAAAAACGGAGCATGCGCAGTACAATTCACCAGGCAAGGATTTGGCTCCGATTCTGTTATAGTAAACACACATCCACGCTCCCCTCTTGCCGTCCCCTCTCCTGCCGTCAAGCCTAACGCTGGCTACAATTCTGCAGGTGGCGAACGGCGATATTTGATGATACCCGAGTCAGCACACAAGCAACGTACAGTGAGGCGCAACGAACGCGGTACATTTAAATGTAAAAAAGCGGTATTCTGGACATTTGTTGACGCTTTATACTAACATAAAATCTTATATTAATTTTTATATTCGTAAAATTCAAATGTGAACGGCAATTTTTCAAGAATGGGTGTGCACTGGCTCCAGGGCGAATACCCAGAAACCGCCACTGAGCGTGCCTATTTTTTAATTAATGTTCTCAAGGTGGATGAAGGGATACCGTGCCTATTTTTTATTAATGTTCTCAAGGTGGATGAAGGGATACCCACAGATTCGCAAAAATCCTCTTGATTCAGAGTAGAATTTTCGTCGTACTTACTAAGAATTGGTAATTTTTCACTTGTAGAAAATGATTTACACTTTGCAATTTTGCACTACAACATTCACAACTGCACTGACACGAATTCAGAAAATGACTAATAAGAAGTGACAGAAATGAGCTGTATTGACAAATCAGTGTTAAATCCCTTTCAAGGAAAGGCAAGTCGTTAGTTAAAATAAGTCGTTAGTTAACATTTCGACACTCTTGGCCGGAGGGTTTCTTCACTTGAAACCCGTCAAAACATGGTCAATGGGAAGAAATGTACTGAAGGATTTTCCTATATACAACATTCTTTGTATGGTTACTTTTTGGCACTATTGCAACCTTAAGGGCGTTGAAAGATAGTTCTCTGGACATTGTAACATGTAATGGGCCATAACTGAAAACTTGATTAGGTAAATTGAGACCTACACGTTCCCCCTTGAGCTTTCTTAATTGTGATACGGTATGCCAAGCGAATTGGAAATTGGTGTCTCTTACAAGAAAACGGAAATCAGATGGTGTTAAATGAAGTCCAAGGATTAGAGCTCTCTGCCTAATTTTATCTGCACTTATTATTTCCAAATCCAAGCAATTTTCATACATATCTCTTACAATTAATCAAGTTCCATTTAGGAGCCCTCGGGAAACTTTCATATTTCTGTAACTATGACTCAAACTCTTAGAGTAAGAATATGTGGAGACAAACCCCTTAATTCCAAAGAATTTAAGAATTCTGTAAGAAACTTAAGTAGCTAGCTTTCATCTTAAGTATCTAATCTGTTTACGCTAGTGTATGTTTTTGAACTACTGGATATAAGTTCAATGACTTTAAAATTATTTCATTAATACAGTGTCCATTTTGGTGTAAGGATGCAAACTTTCAAGAAATTGATTATATCCTTTGCAGAAACTCTGTCATGATGTTATCCTGCACTGAAATTCTGGCTGACAATTCAATAAAATTTCATTCCTCATCATTCACATTACCAATTTGTAGCAAAGCATCAGAAAATTCCATTTCATCTGGTTTCGACCGCTTGTTTTTATGTAAGCGACATATTTTGAAGAAGAGCCAAAGAAAAGCGTAGGCTAATTATGATTTATTGTTCGACGAGAAGCTTGCGCACAACAGGAAAAACCTACCTGAAGTCTTCTCGAAGAACAATACAAAAAGGAATATATATAATGTCTTTACCCATAATAACTTTTAGAAGACGATTCACACACATTAATGAATGCTAATCGAATATTGTCAGCTGCTTTGGAATTTAATTTTATCCACACACTGAACTCTAATTTAAATTTAGTGGAATTTAGAATGTTAAATGTAAAATATTATTTAAAGTATGAAGTGTGCCCTCCCTGATGCAAGAATTTACTCGATTTGCATGTCTGACTTGATTAGCATCTGAGGAGTCTCATATATGCGACTGGCCGTAAGAACCGTTGCTTTTATTTTTGGAACATAAGGAAGAAATGCAATGATGTACAATTCCAGAAATTTTAAAAGAACATGGACCGTATCCAGGTGGCAAGGTGACATTGGCACCAAAGGAAATGAAGGACATAGCATTGTTTCTTGGCAAATATGTAAGTGATGGAAACGAAATGGACTCTGTTCTTGGTGTGTTCTTTGTGTGATAACGTGTGTTATTGTGTTGGCCGTACAAGTGTGCGTATTTGTAAATTGTGGATATGATTGGGAAGATGGCCATGGCCTTAAGTTAGAAACCATCCCAGCATTTGCCGGGAGTAGAAGTGGGAGAAACATGGAAAACTACTTCCAGGATGACTGAATATCTTTTTTTTTTACCTTTATCAGTAATATTTTTGCTTGGCTAGCATAATCATATTGAGCTTTAAAGAAGACCATTTTGGTGATTTCCTTGATTTGGTTTCAAAAACATTTTATTAAAAAATTATTGACCGCTGCTGGCACCCTATTTAGAAAAGCTCTTGACGAATAAAACCGATACTACTTAGGGGTTCGATATGAAGATAATTGTTTTAAAATTGGTGATTTAACTATTAAATTTAGTCATTCTAGTGTCACCATTAAAAATAAACTATAAATTAACTCCAGGTATGTTAAAGCTTTTATTTTCCCGTTCACCATCTTCAACCGATTATACGCTAGACGACCTTACCAAATATAAATCCATTTTAATGGCCTTAATTGGTACAGGAGCAATGCTTTGCTTGGTGATTGAAAAACTTTATGCACTGTGAAAATTAACAGAAGATCTTGAGGAAATTCCAATATCAGGCATAAAGATACAAGGCATAATTCCAAATAAGATTACTACTTGCAAAACCCAATTATATTTGACATTGAAAATTGGTGGATGTTCTTTCGAACATATTTTTGTTGTGATGCGTGATATTGCACATGACATGATCCTGGGAACCGACTTCAGAACGAAATATCGGACGATTATTGACATGCAATTCGAAACTATTAGATTTCATCAAACCGAGGATATAGCTTCCGAAGAAGATGAAGAATTCACCGTGGGAGATAGTAGGTGGTCGCAAGTGTTCCAGAGCGTTGAAACATCAGAAGATGAGATGAGTAAATCAGACCAAATACCTGAGTTAGAGATGATTTTGGATGAGTACAATGACATTTTCGATATGAAACCTGGGGAAATCGAAGATTTTGAGTACAAGATCCAAGTTACAGATGAGACCTCATACCATAGTAAGTTGTAACCTATTGCTGAGAAATATCGAAACAAAGTGAAGACCATTATTATGGATCTGGAGAAGAATGAAATTATTGAGAAATTCACTACCTCCTATGTAAACCCATTAGCAGTAGTTCCAAAACCTGATGGTAGCTTGAGAATTTGTTTAGATGCCAGGTCATTAAACGCCAAGATTTTTCCAGAGTATGATCGAGCCCCAGTTATTAGGGAGCTGCTAAGGAAATTCAAGGGAAAGGAATGGTTTTCGACCATCGATCTCACGTCGTCGTATCACCACGTGAAATTGAGTGAAGATTAAAAAAAACACGGGATTTATGTTTGAGCAACAGACTTATATAATCAAGAGGTTACCCTTTGGTATGAAAACATCGGGATCTGTGTTGATCAGGGGTTTGAACCAGAATCGTAGTCAAGAGGTCAAAGAATCCGTCATCTGCTATATCGACGATATTTTGGTTGCATCTGAAGACAAGGAACAGCATTTGTTGCACCTACAACATCTTTTTCGTGCTTTTTATGGGGAACGCGGGGGTACGCGTACCCCTTAAACATTTGAAAACTGACAAGAAAAGAATATTGGTACATTTGTATCTAGTCCGGCAAATATAACTTCCGACTTGAAAGTTCATCGATCAGCTGGCGTCAACGCGCTGTTCACAACAGCTGGATGAGATTTCGAGTTATCCTCGATTTAAATCGATTTATCGAATTAGTTTCTTTTGGTCGGCAACTCGGCATTCCATTCTTATAAAGCACACCGGCTAGTGTTTGGAGATGGGTAGGTTGTTATTTTGTGCGTGTGGTTAGTTTTGAAGGATGAAGAAAATAACGAACTATTTAACATCCTCCTAGGCATCGAAAAAGCTGAAAGATGATGATTCGAACATAATGACCGGTCTTTGCAAATTCCCGAAAATTGCAAGATCGTGATGTTTTGTCGACTACAACTGAGAGAACCCCTTAAATTTATTTTAGCAAAAAAGCACTGGTTATAGATATACTGATACAGTAGCACCGTTGCAGGAATTACTGAAGAAAGGAAACAAGTGGAAATGGAATGAACAGTACGAACAATCTTTCAATGAAGCAAAGGAGTTATTGGTAAATAGTGTTAAGTTGGAGTACCCCGATTTCAAAATACTTCATGATTGACTCTGACGCATCAACTGTAGGAGTAGGAGTTATTCTACTGCAGGAAAATGACGATCATTCCAGACATTACCTACCTTTCATCACTAGAAAATTGAGACCGTCAGAAAGAAACTACTATACAACGGAGGCTTTGGCTATTATCCAATGCTTTGGAGACTTGGAAGAAGATATTAATTGGACATTCTGTTATCATTAGAAGGGACCATCATGCCTTGGAGTTTATCTTAAAGACGAATTTTACCAGCGAAAGGATAACGAGATGGGCTCTCTTTCTTCAGCAATTTAACCTCACTATAGAGCACAAACTAGGAAAGGCTAATGTGGGAGCGGACTTGTTAAGTCGAACTGACTTTCCAGACAATGCAAGTTAACTTGGTGCAGGAGGATGAAGACACTTGGAGGAAGTTGGAACAGATGCCTTTATCGCAGACACGCAATAGGCAATTGAACATTAAAGTTTTTTGCATAGAGACATGGATCCAGCTGTCAGGGATTATGCTGATACGGAGAAGATATCTAGGGAATACGTTTTGGTTAATGGAAAAATCTACAAATTTATTGATGTGGATCATACCAAATTGAAGATAGCTGTGCCACCGAAGTTACGGACGCGTATTATATGGTTAGCTCACCGGATTTCGGGACATGCATGAGTTGACAAAACCATGCACCTCATACAAGAGAGATTTTCGTGGGAGCATTTTCGGAACACAGTTCGAAACACGATAAGAGAATGTGATTTATGCCAGAGTGTTGTATATTTACATGAACATTCTAGAAAGTGCTATGTTAACATGAACATTCTAGTCAGTGTTGTGTATTTAGGCTACTTGAGTTAACACGAACATTCTAGTCACTATGCCCAGAACATTCCAATCTGGAACATTCAATTCTGGAACTTTCCAGCTTCTATGTATATATGCACCCGCGGACTGTAGACGAGAGTTCCGCTCAAGTTAGTTCACATTGTGTATCGTTGTGTATCGACTAGTGTTTAATAAACCGTTGTGTTATATTAACAAGTGTATGTTATTTATCTTGTATCTCCCACGATATAACAGTGGTGTCAGAAGTAGGATAAGATAAATAACGTTGTGAAACCGAGTGACTTTCTAACCTCAACGCAAGTGTTGCACCGAACGACGTTCATCGCAGTGCGTGTTGGAAACTAAACCGAGTGAACTTTCTAACCTCAACGCAAGTGTTTGCACCGAACTAAGTTCATCGCAAGTGCGTGTTCTCCACTCATCTTCACCATGCCGGACTTAACGTCTGAGAAACTCCAACAATTCTCGGCAATCATCGCCGACGCTATCCGACAGACAAGTTCAACAACGTCATCATCACAGCCTCGACCGCCACAATTCACAATGCAACCGTATCGTACAACCGACGGGACGACTGTAGCCGACTATTTCACTCGCTTTACCTGGGCGCTCAACTTGAGCAAGGTACCCGCGGATCAACACGCACATTTTGCACGGGTTTACATGGGATCTGAACTCAATGATGCCCTGAAGATCCTGGTGAGTCCTAATGATCCGGAAACTCTGTCATACGACGAGATTCAATCTAAACTGAAAGGCCACTTTGACGCCACACGCAACAAGTTTGCTGAGAGCATCAAATTTCGCAGTGTAATGCAGAAGCAAGGAGAAACCATCGCTAGCTTCACCTTAAGACTGCGGCAGGCTGCAACGTTTTGTGAGTATGGCACATTTCTTGATCGCATGTTAATTGAACAAATGCTCGCAGGTTTGAAATCACGAGCAATGTGCGACGAGATTATTGCAAAACAACCAGAGAACTTCACCGCAGCATTTGAAATCGCGCACGCACTCGAAGCTACTCGCATTACCACCGACGAGGTCAAAACAGCTGCCGCTAAGTCTGAATCAATCAATCGGATTGGATACGAGAAGCCTCTGTCCAGGAAGAACATCAACCAGCAGCCGCCACGCAGCAAGTCAGCTCATCGAAGTCAAGGGTCTTACAACCTAACCAGACAGCACCAATGACCACACCAGGCAAACCAGAGTGCATCCCAGGACAACCAATCAACATGTGCAGGGTGCGGTGAAGCTCACCCTCGTAGTCAGTGTAGGTTCCCGAACGCAGAGTGCCTGAAGTGTGGCAAGAAAAGTCACATCAGAAAAGTTTGCCGATCGAAATCGAGGAAACATCGAACAACAAACCATGTGACCGCAGAAGAGCTTCCAGCAGAAAACCTCGACGTTGTGGACTACCTCAGCAAAATCGAGGTCATCGGATCGGTCAACGCAGCACCTAAGCCACTGGTTGATGTCAACATAGAGGGAACCACCGTCAAAATGGAACTCGACACCGGCGCGCCCTGCTCAACCATGAGCAAATCAAAGCTAAGTATGATCAAACCAGGTTTTGTGTTGCAGAGGAACGATCGTAACTTCGTCAGTTACCCTGGCCATCCGATTAAATGAATTGGCAAAACGTCAGTGTGCACCACCATCGGAACCACAACCAGGAACCTGAATCTCTACGTGGTTGACGATGAAGTCGAATCGCTCTTTGGCCGAGAGTGGATTTCAGAGTTTGTACGGGAGATCGATTTTGGTCACCTCTTCGCAAAACCCGACCCAATCCACAAGCTCTCAGACAAGCAGGCTCTGACCTTGGAACAACAGAAGCAGCTCGACAACATTCTATCTCGCTACCAGGATGTGTTCAGCGACACCCCCGGGAAGATCTCAGGTCCCCCAGCGAAGATGCACCTGAAGGCTGGAGCCACACCTGTTTTCGCCAGAGCTCGAGACGTACCAGTTGCCCTCCGCGATGCCTATGCCAAGGAAATCGACAAGAAAATTGCATCTGGCTTCTACAAAAGAGTGGACTACTCTGAGTGGGCATCGACAACGCACGTCGTCGCCAAGAAGAACGGCAAACTGAGGATCACAGGCAACTACAAGCCTACTCTCAACCCGCGGATCATCATCGATGAATATCCGATTCCCAAGGTGGAACATCTGTTCAACCGAATGCGCGGCGCCACTCTCTTCTGCCATCTGGATATCTCCGACGCGTACACTCATCTCGAGGTCGACGATGAGTTCAGCCATGCTCTCACGCTTAACACGCCAACTCACGGTCTGATCCGCCCAACGTGAGCAGAATATGGAGCAGCTAACATCCCCGCTATCTGGCAGCGGCGAATGGACACAGTCCTGCATGGTCTCCTAAACGTCATAAGTTTTTTCGATGACAGTATAGTTTTTGCTGGTAGCTTTGAAAATCTGATGCAGGCCCTCAGCACCACTCTGGAACGGTTTCGGCAACACAACCTCAAGCTCAACCAAGCCAAATGCGTTTTCGCTCAAACTTCTCTGGAAGCCCTTGGCCACAAAATCGATGCGTCAGGCATCCACAAGTCGGATGCACACATTCGAGCTGTACGTGATGCACCGAAACCAACTACACCAGAAGAACTCCAACTGTTTCTTGGTAAAGCAACCTACTACAGTTCGTTCATCCCCGATTTGTCCACCAGAGAAAGACCACTCAGAGACATGCTGCTCAAGGACCCTCTCATCTGGACACCAGAAGGCGACAGGGCATACAAAGACATCAAGAACGCCCTAACCTCGCCCCAGGTACTCATGCAGTATGACCCAGCGTTACCAATCCTGTTGGCAACGGACGCCAGCAAGACCGGCCTGGGCGCAGTATTGTCACACCCGCTCAGCAACGGGCAAGAACGTCCAATTGCTTACGCCAGTCGAACAATGACAGCAACGGAACAAAGATACCCTCAGATCGATAAGGAAGCACTGGCCATTGTTTGGGCTGTGCAGAATTTTTTAGTTATCTCTATGCTCGCCACTTTACTCTCATCACTGATCACAAGCCTCTCACACAGATCCTGCATCCTGAGAAGTCTTTACCGGTCCTGTGCATCAGTCGCATGGCCAATTATGCCGACTACCTAGCACACTTCGACTACGACGTCACCTTCAAGACATCCAAAGCCAACGCCAACGCTGACTACTGCTCCCGAGCTCACCTACCAACAACAGTTAACCTCATCAGAAACTTCTTTCCTCCACAGGAGGAAGAGACAGACAGTTTTGATGATTTTGACTCTTTTGCAGTCCATCAGATCCAACAGCTACCAGTTAGGGGAGAAGCAATCGCACGCGAGACCAGGAAAGATCCACATCTGGGCAATATTGTCCAGATCATCGAAGCAGGGCAAGACCTCGCCCGCCAGCATTACAAGGCACCAGAAGCGAAGTACACCCTCGCCGCAAACTGTCTGATGTTCGAGCATCGAGTTGTTGTCCCTCCTTCACTGCGAAACGCTATCCTCAACGAGCTGCACGTGGCTCACCTGGGGATAGTCAAGATGAAAGGCATGGCACGTTCCTTTGTGTTCTGGCCTGGAATCCACAACGACATTGAGTCTCTCGCCAAGGCTTGCGCCGTGTGTGCAGCTCATGCGCATGCGCCACCCAAGTTCCGAGATCACCACTGGGAATACCCGAAGGCACCATGGGAATGGATCCACATTGATTACGCGGGCCCAGTGGCTGACACCATGCTGCTCATTGTTGTCGACGCATACAGCAAGTGGCTCGAGGTCAAACCCATAACATAAACAACATCAGCCGCAACAATTTCCATCATGGATGACCTGTTCACGGCGTATGGCGTGCCAGTCACTGTCGTCTCCGACAACGGCCGACAATTCGTCTCAGACGAGTTCAAGACCTTCCTAAGAAACATTAGTGTGAAATATCACAAGTTGTCAGCGCCATACCATCCCTCAACCAATGGCCAAGCTGAACGTTATGTTCAAACGGTGAAGGACGCCCTCTATGCGATGAAGACAACTAAGGGAACGCTCCGCGCCAACCTGAACGAGTTCCTCCGTCAATTCCGCAAGGCCCCACACTCCACCACTGGCCAATCTCCAGCCCAGCTTTTCTTGGGACGAGATCTCCGCACGAGACTCAACTTGACCAGACCTGATGACGTCCACACGAAGGTTACAGAAAAACAACGAGCTGAAATGAGCTCAACATTCCGCACTCTGGAACCTGGACAGAAAGTCTACTTCCTGTCTGGCAATATCAAGCTGGACAAGTGGCTCCCTGGAACAATTGTGAAACGCACTGGTGACCTTCACTACGAGATCAACTACCAGTGAAAACGATTCAAGCGCCACATTGATCAGATCAAATCGTTTGCTGACACCAACAAAGGGAAAACCAACTTGGACAACGATCAACGATCGACCAACGATCGAGAGTCAACCAATGATCAAGAACCAGCCATTGAGCAACCGAGCCTGAGACGAGTTCGCTTCACCGAGACACCAGCAACAGCCCAAACACCACCAGCTACACCTGTAGACAGGGCACCGCCTATTTCGCAAACCCCTTTTATTCCCCGCAGGAGTACTCGCCAGCGCCGACCACCGTTGAGATTCTCTCGTGATTCCTAAATCATCCATTTAAAAGAGGGAGGAAATGTTGTGTATTTACATGAACATTCTAGAAAGTGCTATGTTGACATGAACATTCTAGTCAGTGTTGTGTATTTAGGCTACTTGAGTTAACACGAACATTCTAGTCACTATGCCCAGAACATTCCAATCTGGAACATTCGATTCTGGAACTTTCCAGCTACTATGTATATATGCACCCGCGGACTGTAGACGAGAGTTCCGCTCAAGTTAGTTCACATTGTGTATCGTTGTGTATCGACTAGTGTTTAATAAACCGTTGTGTTATATTGACAAGTGTATGTTATTTATCTTGTATCTCCCACGATATAACACAGAGGAATAAACACAATTCTATATTGGTGAATGAAGCACCCCGGCCTATTATTCCATTGAGACCCTGTGAACTTTTTGCCTTAGACATCTTTGGACCTTTGCCTAAATCCATAAGAGGAAATCGATACATCCTTGTGACTGTTGATGTTTTCAGCAAATTCACAATGTTACATCCGATCCAGAAGGCAAATGCACGTTATGTTCTAACAAAAATTGAAGGAGTCATCCCTGAAGCAGGAAAACCTGAATAGTTATTGTCGGACCATGGGTCTCACTTCAAATCTTTCGAGGTCAGAAATGCCATAGAAACCTTGGACATCAAGCAAATTTTATGTTCCATTAGACACCCAGAAAGCAAGCCAGCAGAAAGAATTTTGTCTGAAATTTCGAAATTTTGTCGACTGTTTTGCTCTACTGAACACTGGAAATGGATGGATGTGTTACCTATTGCATCGCACTCCATAAATTCACCCGTCCATGAGAGCACCGGACAGGTACCTTTATTGCTACACCATGGAAATAAACCTGTGAGACCTTGGGACAGGATAATTTCTAAACCACCTGAACTGGTGCCGAGTAAACAGGGAAGAGAATCCGAAGCTTTTGAAAGGATAAGAAAGCAAGCAGATAAGAGAGACAGGAGAGTCCGAGGAAGAAAGTTTAGAGAACCCTTGAGAGTTGGAACGCTTGTCTTAATTAGAAAACCTATACCATCTGATGATAATAACAGGGTTTACTCAAAATTTGCGAGTCTGTATCACGGTCCATTCCAGATATTTGAGAGTTACGACAGCGGGAGTTACAGAGTAACATACATCGATTCTGGCAACGTCGTGGGAACTATCAACGCCGCGAGCTTGAAGATGTATTATTCAAGAGCCAGACAGCCATAGAAACAAAAATGATAATGATGAATATTGATACATGAAGAAAAATATGGATATTTTTTAACGGCGTGAGGAGTGGATGTACCCGAATAACGGATGCCCGTACGACATCATTTTTGTGCGACGACAGCGAGACGCATATTTGAAGAGCGCTCTGAGCAGTACTTCACCGGGGAGATCAGAGAAGGAAGATTGTAGTTTTACGTGACCGTGAATCTTGTGATTATGAGCCACGGGACCTCCTTTTAACGTGGAATCCGAACCACAGGACATGGCATTTCACTTCGAAAATCTCACATGCATTGACCGGGAATCGAACCCGGACCGCCTTGGTGTGAGGCAAGGAGATCAGAGATCGCACTAGGGAAGACACCCGTTGCGCCGACAGCAGAAACCAGGAAAATTATTGATAGGAATATAATTTTGAACAGTTGAGGCTTGGAACCGATGAGGAATTACTGGCTATGGATTCTTATTGTCGCCAGAAGAAGTTTCATGCGAATCGGCAAATGTCAGAGGACTTTGCAAGCAAACAATATTATGAACTTTGAAAAGGTGGAGCAAGCGTGTGAAACTACTATAATGTTTCAAATAGCACAAGCTGTTATTATGTCAGACAGTCGTGAAAGTTGTCGGGAACTTTATATGTGTGTTATTCCAAGCGCGAATATGAATCACAAAATCACGAGTGGGTAGGACAATAGCGGAGTCGAGTGACGAAGCAGACGATGACGCAGGCGATCTAGGGGAAGGTTTACCATGCACATGGAATCTCGGAAGACCCATTGAACTATGACGTTCAAACGAGGACCTGCAACATCATGAAACATCGGAGGAAAATTTGAGCTAAACTCTGAACATATTAGTAGGTAGTTGTATGTATTTGAGAATTCTTTTGTATATAAAATATCAACACAATCTACGCTTCAAAGAGGTGATTTTCTTTGTATTTTATTTATGTTCGATAGGAATAGTCGACTGACTAGTGATATGCGGCTCAGTTAGATCAATAAGTTTAGATCGGCGACATATCGTTTGAGTAACAAGCTGACGTCATTATTATTTTGCTTAGGATATTTTCTTTAAACGTGAATACTTTTGCAGTTCTATTTAACCATGGATTTTTCAAGTAATTTCATTTAGTCTGGTGACATTAAAATCTCGTTTCGAGATAACTATAATAATAATAATAATAATAATAATAATAATAATAATAATAATAATAATAATAATAATAATAATAATAATAATAATAATAATAATAATAAATATTTATTCAAATATTATAAATAATGATATGAGATTTGCAATTGATTATTTTAAATCCAGTAACATTAAATAATTTTCCAATAATAAATAATAGAGTTTGAGTCTATAATAATAGATTAAAAAATTTGTTGTTAAAGTTGGCAATAGAATCGAATGGGAATCATGCATCGAACGTATTTGAGTATTGCACATTTCTGAAATGCACTATATAAGAGAGAAGAGTATAGGAACGGAAGGTTATCGATATGAAAAATGTATAAAATTGGGAGAACCATTGTCAGATAGAGGAATAGGGAGGATTTAGACTAGGCATTAATCGAACACTTACTAGAAGAAATTTAGTTTAAATAAGAACTAAGTGGTGCTTAGATAAAATACACAAGGTTTGTCTGTATGACAAGAATATTGCACTCTTGTGGAAAATAAAAGCTATTGGTTAAAATGTTTGAATATTATGCAGCGTGGAGTTCTGGCATAGATTTGGTATTGTAATATGTGATTTGCGTGGAGACTAGGAGTCGTCCACTGGAAAATAGTGTTCCAGAAAAATAATAATGTGTTGAGAGATGAATATGTTGTCGCATATGTTGCTTATAGTGAAAAGATGGGTAGAGTCGAGTTACCGCCCCATATTTTTGTCACATCCAAGTACTGTCAGTAGAATTCTGTTCTTAAATACCTAAGTCGATTATCCTCTTAACTATTTGAACGCGCCTATGAATTGAAGTTTCTATTAGATTTGATCGAACCTTACCGGATCCATTGAGAAAAAAATATGAAATAAAATATTGTGAAACAAAATAATTGAAGTGCATAAATATTGAGATGGTCATGCCATTAATTTAATAGGAGTAATGTCAATTAATAATAATGTTTAAATCTGCATTAAATATTTTGAATTTAATTATTGCTGGGAAAATAAAATAAATATGAAAATAAACACAAACAAAATAAAAATAACTTACTGGTATAATAACAATAATTATAATACACGTAAGTAATATGATATTAAATTAAAAGTTAGGAATTTAATGAAATAAATCAGATTTAGTTAAATAAATTGATGAATGTGTCAATAAATTGGATGATTATGACTATTATGATAAAATCATTAGGATTGAATGTTTGAAGAACTATTTTCTGATATTGAACAAATTAATGGTGATATTTGTAATTGGTCACGTGGAATTTGTTAATTCAATAATTATTGGAACAGCTGAGTGAAATAAAAATTAATCAAATATTAATTGATGATCATATTCCAGTTAAACAATATTAATATTTGATGTTCATGTTACTCAAATATTCGTATTAAATCATCAAGTGATGACTGGTGAACTAACAGGAATAATCTTGAATATTACTTTATAATGATCAAATCTTGTTGAAAAATATGAGAAGAATATGACAAAATATTTTGAAATATTGGAATTATAAATGAGACTACGTTTATCCAGTGGCGATAGCATAATTCGACTTCTGATAAATTATAAATCAGGGTTTGTCAAACTTGAACATTATTCGAATGATTAATTAGGAAACAGTGATTTTGAAAAATATAAAAAGTGTTTATTTTTGTCTTGAAAAACATGAACAGTGTTTAAGTGTACCTACTGATAAATACAGGGGTCAGACGAACTGATATTTTACTCTGGAACACCTGCTATACAAATTATGTAAATAATTCAAGGTTGATGCCAGAATGGACTGATAATTTTCTAGTTATCAAAGAGGCGTAATTTTTGAAATTTCGAGTGCTATAAATTTTCTTTCGGATGCGAATCAGATATCCCGAGTGTTGATATTTTATGTTTTGTTGTTTGTGTTTATTGATTTTCATGATTTAAAATTAATTTTCAAATTTAACATTTTAAGAATAAAATGAGTCGCCTCCGTAGCGTAGAGGTCAAGATGGTTAGCTGCCGCCCTGGAGGTCCTGGGTTCGATTCCCGGCTCTGCCGTGAATTTTGAAAACTGGTTTGAGGACTGGAACGGGGTCTACTCAGCCTTGGGTGCTCCAAATGAGTAGAGGGGTTTCAGTTCCCACCTCAGCCATCCTCGAATTGGTTTTTGGTGGTTTCCCACTTCGTTTTCGGGCAAATGCCGGGATGGTACTGTCCCCGTTTACCTAGATAGTAGGCTGTCAGATATCCGCCCCCTCAATCGGATTGCCAATTATCAATCGCACCGGCACAGTTACATCAATGAAAATGGCACTGACAGATACTATCGAGATAAGAGCACAGAAGTTCACAGGAAATCATTGTGGAACACACCAAAATAGACGGGGGTTCATACTTACCGTTACTTACCTCTTAATTATCTCGGGGTTTGAGTTGACAACAGGAGCACTAAAAGTCTGTTCACACAATAACCTCCACCATGACATTTAAAAATGAACCAAAGCGAAGACGAGAACTTTGAACTGTACAAAAGCTTTATTTCTAATAAAGGGTATGATTTTACTAACACAACAAAATCAACGTGGCTATCAGAAGCCCAAGTCAATCTGACTACGTCCTCAGTAGGACTTGCAAAAATTATCATACAACATGATATAAAACAATTTAGCTCCCAAGAGCTCCAAATAACGTAATATTATTAACACAATTGGATTGGAAAAGGACGTCAGGGTGTGACATATATAGAGCATTTGGTTTCCTTTTAATAAACATGAGAATGGTATTTATAGTCGCAAGGCCGGAGTGTGTACGACCTCACTCTGATAACCAGATGTTGGCCCAGCTGCGAGCTACCCTCAAACCTGTTGCATACTGGTCAAATGCACACCCTTCTCACGTGCTAAGTTACGTAAGAGTATAGCTTGCTCTCTCAAACTTTTAACTGTCTACAAGACAACTCACATTATATTTACGCAAATCTTTCAAGTACTTTGTTCACATCCTATTGAATCATCATGTTAATTCCTTAAACTTGTTAAGTTCAATCCAAATGTTTAATTAGCTCTTAAATGTTTATAACAAAATCACATAAATTATTTATAACAATTAGAAATTGTTTATAATATTTGTCAAAGACAATAAAAATATTATAAGCACGCCTTTAACATCACTCTCGTTCTACATTATTTTCAAAAATATTTACAGCAATTATTTACAATATTAATATTTAACTTTGTTTAAATTATTAATTTCAGAAATACATTGACCACATGTCCATTCGGTTGGTAATTTTCATAATCGTGATTAATATAATCGACCAATGAAGGTTAGTTATACATGTTAATGTCACAATCTGGTTTAATAAAGGTTTTAATAATGATTTGTGACGGCAACCTTCATTCAAAATCTTATCTCAAATTCTTTCAAAACTCGTGTTAATTCTAACAGTAAATCACTTGATTAATTTTCAACGAACTATTACAATCTTACTCCAGCGGAAAATCCTTCGCTAACAAGTTAATGCACAATCTGCATTAAAAATATGCCCAAAATCATCATATATTAATCTATATGGCATTCAACTTCCACATAACTTACAAAACTTCCACAAATAATTCTTTAACATTTATTCCTGTGGGAACTTCCTTCATATTCAAGGGCATTATATCTCAGCGACTTTCAACACGCGCTGCACTAGCGATTATACATTCATAGTTCCACTTAAAAAATTTTATAATCATTAATTGTTTCAAAACTGTTTTTCTATTTAACCTTCGTGGATTTCATTCATGAACCGAAATGAAGTCAAAACTTGCCAATCACAAACAAATTTAATAGTGAATACGCTTATATACGCCTGTCTGGTCTATCAAAATTTAAGATTAACATCTTAAAAGAAATGTAGTATGAAAATACTATCTTCAAATAAAGTGCGACTAAAATGCAAAGTAGTCGAATAGAATCCATTAGACTGGGGAATGCAAACATCGTTCTATAAATCTCTAATTGAGAAAAACTCCTAACAAAAGTTCTTGACTTTAATGCATTCAATAATTCAATATTAAAGTTACTCTTTCACAAAAGTGTCTATAATGCAATGTTCATTCATAACTGACGATAAATGTCTTTGTTGCAATCAATCCAAATAACGACTAGTATTTCCAAGATCGTCGACAACGTAAGAGATTTTAACGCTCTAAAATCATTTAAATGTTCTTCCTTCTTGATGATGACAGAAAATTGTTCAAAGTAATTAAACTGGGGTAGAATTACTTTAATAAAATGACACGCTGTCTGAATTTAAATCTGCCATTAAAATCATTAACTTACAGTCAAATCGTGACTACAAAAAAATTAATTACTGAAAAATCTAAATATCAGTCTCAACTGATTCAAAATCATAAACTATGCCCATGACATAACAATGTCTTAATAAATCGTCTAAAAATGCAAAACTCATCAAGGTGTACTGAGAATATGAATCTCAACAAGAAAATAAAGCAAAAACATGAGGATAAAAATATGGGAAAAATGGTTGCTCAAACATCATTAGTAAACTCAAATACAATAAACGTTCACGACTACCTTATCTGCCGATTGACGTTCCAGAGGAAAATTCCCCAAAGAAGACTGCTGATGGATCCATTTCACCACGTTAAAGTTGAGCTCCATCCTCGAAACAGGAAATAGCACCCTCAGAGAATCGAACTGCTTCCTTCTCCGTGAATCGCTCTGCTCCTTGAAGACGAATAGACATCCTTCCGGCAATAATCTTCTTTGTGAGTCGGGTCCACCCTGACCTCTCTTGAAAAATTCCCTGAAGTTCCAGTAGACAATCGTCATGAAGTTTTGTAAAAATTTCCGAAGAAATTATTCATATTCAGAGTATGAAATTGTTTCTATGGCCGTTCGATGGTATTCAGCCTTTAATTACGAAACATGGGTGTAGATGGTATTCACCGCATGTTCGCTTGTGTGGAATAGCAATTAGCGAAGTTCCATGTCGCTATCTTACTCCATTGAAGTATGTCCCAATTGCAATAAGCCCTTAGCCTTCCATCTGCTCTTCGGTTGTAGTGTTAGAAGAACAAACTGCCGTATTCAATTGCTCCATTATACTGTATCGTTCTGTAACCAAGCAATCTGAAGTCTTTCTATTCCACTCGCAGCGTCAGCCGTTGCGTTGATTCTGCCTATACAAAAGTGCTTCTCTTGTGGCGAGATAATCACTTTTCTCAGTCGTATAAAACTGCTAATATCTTTCGAACTAATCGGTCGAAATTGTTCAGCTTTTCTCTATAACTGCATGTAGCACTGCACAATACAATTAGCTTATCGGTGACCGCTAACTGTTCAAAGCTAAACTTGTAGAAGCTTTCTAAGGTCCGTTTCAACTTCACCTAGTTTGACTTGGATCTCGTTAATATAGTGGCCTCGCCACACGTTATAAAGACGATTCTTTTCACTGCTGTTCACTTCGACGTCTCACTATAATGAATGTATAAGAAAAGAACTTTCACAATAGACTTCGATGATCTGAGAATGAGATCTCAGAATAATCAGAGCACGAAAGGAGGCTCCTCTCTTCTGCGCAAGCCTTTTTATTAACTTCACGAGGGGCGTTACCATCCCTTCCAAAGCGTGATACTGCGTCATCGCTAGAAGTTCTAACTTCGTTAATATAAGACGGATTTTCAAAATTCAAAAACTGAAAATAAATTTCACCAAAATTCCAAATCAATGCTTTTACTGCAAATGGATTTCCACAATTCTGCATTCCAAAAGTAATAAAAATACCATAGTTTTAGCAATCTCCGTCTTCCTTTAAACTATCGTTGATTGGTTCATGCCTCTCCTCCAATAGCATAGTTTCTTCCTCAGCAGAATTCCTCGTTTCCTGCGACTGCGTCGTAAATCTTGGAACATTCTCGACTAAATGCTGACGTCACTGAGAATCTCGGCTCAAGTAGCTTGCTGGCATAACATTTTCGTCATCCGTGCTTACGTCATGACTACCCACGTCATAACTATGACAGCCATAACTTTCATTATAATTTCAAATATAGCCACCATGGTCTCTATATAATTCAATTACGGGGGCATTCTCCTCCCACCACGTTTTAAAAACAGTTGCAAATTGTTTTTAAACTCAATGTTACAAGTATCTCAATTCTCTTGAACACGAAATTGAATTATTACTGGCTTACTCTAGGATAGTATCTTTTTAAATTTCCAGCATTGAACTTGCCATAAACGACATTATTCTCATCATCGTAGAGTTCATAACAGTTGTTTCCATAAGCGTTCGTAATCCTAAACGGCCCCAGGAACACTAATCCAAATTTGGGGTAGATTTTCTTGGATATATCAGCCTTGACAGGTCTGCGTAATAATACAAGATTTCCAACTTGTAAGGGTGTACCAAAACGTTTTCCAGCTACTCTCTTCAATCGTTTCTCTGCTGCTTTCTGGAGTTGTTCCTTTGCCTTGTCTATCCTCTGCTGTCTTCCTATGTCGGGATCTCTTGGTATGTGGTTGAAAAGATTATCCCACGGCCTTTCTGGGTTTCTTCCTAGATGAAGTCGCATTGGCACTTCTCCTGTGCTCTCCTGCACTGTAGAGTTCAGGCATTCCTCTATAAGGGGTACAAATCTCACCCAACCAGAATGATCATTTGGACAGAAAATTCGACAGAATTTCGAAAATTCAGCCATATATCTTTCTGAAGAATTCGATTCAGGGTAACGCACGCTTGAAAATAAGTGCTTAATGCCAAGCCTTTCCATATCCGCTGCAAATTCCACGGACGTAAACTGCGTTCCATGATCTGACAGTAGATATTCCGGTATACCAGCTTTGGGAAATACAGCATTTTCCAGTCTGCTTACTACGTTCCTCGTGTTAGCTTTCTGCATGGGACTCATTGTAACAAATTTTGAGAAAACATCCACGGTCACCAACAAGTACTGGTTACCCTGGTATCCCTTCGGACAGGGGCCAAATATATCCGTCGCCATAAGTTCGTTTGGCTTAGAAGGAATCATCGCCTTCGGTTTTCCCTTTAGTAAAGCAGAAGCATACTTTGCTCTTTGACATTTGTCACAGGATCTAATGACCTTGGCAATGCTGGAACGCATGTTAGTCCAGATAAATCTCTCTTTAAGTGTATTAAGAGTTTTATCTAAACCGGCATGTCCAGTTGCGTGATGAGCTACCCACACTAAATTGACAACAAGTTTAGGTGGCACGACTATTCGAAGTTTTGTATGCGCAGCGTCAGCATACTTGCATACGATGTCTCCACTCAAGACAAAGTGTCGTGAATTTCTCCGTGTAGCTTCATAGTCAACATCTGTATTGTCCATGTAACCCTTGAGGAACCTGTACATTTTCCTTATTGGAGCGTGTCTCTTCTGTGACACACCGATTCGGGCTAACCTCCTAACGGTTTCTTCATCTTCTTGCTCCAATTGTACATGGTGTATCTGCACATTTTTAATAGGGTTACGTGATAGAGCATCAGCCAGTAAGTTATCTTTCCCAGGCTGGTGGACAATAGTAGCGTTAAACTGTTGGGTGAACAAAGCCCAACGTGTCAATCTATCACTCGACATGTCAGTTTGCAACATAAACTGTAGTGCTTTATGGTCAGTAATAATGATGACCTTATGTCCCAGCAGGATTTTCTTCCAGGCTTGTAAAGCTGTCACAAAAGCTAACGCTTCAAGCTCTGTCGTGAAGTAGTTTTCCTCGTGCTTTTTCAACTTCCGACTAGTGAACGCAATGTAGTGCTTGTTGCCTGCCTCGTCTTTCTGGTATAAGACTGCACTAATGCCTATTCTTGATGCATCAGACTCAATATAGAACACCTTCTCAAAGTCTGGGTACTCCAGTTTCACATTATTTCTGAGCATTTCTTTTGCTTTCTCAAAAGCCTCGTCTGCAGCGGTACTCCATTTCCATCTGTTGTTCTTCTTGAGTAAGTCATACAGAGGAGCCATAATTTCCGAGTATCTTGGACAGTGGCTGCTAATAAATTGGCATGCACCTACAAATTCTCTGACTTGTTTTACCTTAGTTGGCTTTGGAAATCTCGTGATCGCATCTACTTTTTTCATGTTTGGATGATATCCATCTTTATCAATAGTGTGCCCCAAATAATTTATCTCCTTCTTCAAGAATTGACATTTTCCATAGTTCACCTTTATGTTGGCCTCCCTTAAATTCTCGAACAACTTTCTCAAGTGCACTAAATGTTCTGTGGCGCTGGGTGAAGATACGATTAAATCGTCAATGTAGCAGATTACATTTTCTTTCACTTCGTCAGTGAGCTTACTATCAAGTGCTCGAATAAGTGCTGGTCCACTGTTAACCATTCCAAAAGGCATTCTGGCAAAGACCCATGACGTCTGGTCAAATAGGAATCCAGTGTACTGCATACTATCCTCTTCTAATTGAACTTGATAAAATGAAGACGTCAAGTCAAGAACGCTGAAACATGCTCTTCCTTTGAATTTCCGAAGCAGATCTCTAATCTTGGGTGGTCTGTCATTTTCTGGAAGAATCTTCAAGTTGATGGTCCTGGCATCGAGACAAAGACGTATCTGACCATTACTTTTCTTCACTACTGTGATGGGGTTTATATAAGACGACGCCTGTTTTCTAATAATCCCGTCTACCTCCATTTTTCTGATTAACCCTCGTACTTCTTGATAGTATTTCTCAGGAATGGGGTATATTCTTTTCTGGTAAGGGGTTTCATCTGTCAGCCTTATCTTGTATTTATAATCCTTAATCAATCCAGGCTTTTCATCGAAAATGTCTTGGAATTCCTTTATCAGATCCTCAAATTCCCCCTGAATTTCTTCAAATCCTTCAGTTTTTCTACTGGGTATTTCTTCTAAGTTTTCCACTTCATTAATTATTGTATTCAAAATTTCTTCCCTAAGGTCTATTTCCAGACTGTTTTTCACGTCCTGTTCTTCTATCTCTTCTGTGATTATGTACCCATCATTAAAGCTAATACTTCTGTTCTTCATGTCAATAATAGCTCCGACCTTCGATATAAAATCGATTCCAAGCACCATATCAAAATTGATCTTGCTCACCACAATGAAGATCTGTTCATAATTCCTTCCATTGATCTCAAAGTTCAATAACACTTGAATCTTGCATTTCACTGCCTTATCTTGGAATATCCCTCTCACTTTGACGGTAGAAACAGGTAGAACTGTCATGTTCTCTCCTCTTAGCAGACTTTGATAACATTCCTCTGAAATGATGGAAATAATAGCACCAGTATCCATCAGGGCTTTGTACTGCTGTCCATCTATCCGTACAGCAATAATTGGTAATGCACATGGTCTTTCCTCTTTAACAATACCCCTCTCTTCTAGTAAATCTTCATCGGTAACTTCGTATATCTCATTAATCGTAATCAGGTGTGGTGTGGCAATGTATTTACAGGTTCTCACTGACGTTGATAAATCGGCGTTTTTTTTGTGTTACCGACCTCAAAATTCTGTTGGCTCGTAGAAGGCCCAGGATCGATTACAACATCCTGCCTTTTCTTTTGATTGTCAGCTTCTTTATCCCTTAATTCTTTTAAGTATTGCTGGCTTTCCTTCTCTCTTTGCTGATATTGATCGGGTGTCATAACCTGACTTTGAGTATTCTGGTTTCTATTTTGGTTTTGGTTATTCCTATTATAGTTACGGTTATACCCATTATTGTTGTAATATCTGCCTCTTCCATTGTAGTTTCCTCGGTTGTAGTTCCAACCTCTTCTCTGTTGATACGGTCGGTAACCTTGTGATCTGTAATTTCTAAACTGATTATTCCTGTGAGGACCTACATTGTCAGTTTTCTCCTGCTCTGGCTTGTCAGTTTGTTGGACTTGGTCCATGTATACCGTATTGATTTCTTTAAACTCCTGCCTTTGACCTTTCTGGACTACGTTAGGCATTGGACTTGTGTAGTCTAACCTTCTCAGCAATTCATCCATGCTGGATAAATCCCTGATGTTGGACGAAATTATAAGTCTCCTCACCTCAACTGGCAGCATACGAGAAATCGCATCTATTAGTTGCTCCGTGGACAATGGGGGTTGCAAAAATCTCAAGCGGGACAACTGACTCGTAAAGAAATCAGCGTACCTCGTTGGAAGAGTACCTGAGTATTTTCTTGAATACACTTCCGCTCTTAACGAATTCTGCGCTTCTATAGACCAAAATCGCTTGATTAATGCCTCTGCAAACTCGTCAAAGTTACTGAATGTGTATCTAAATGCGCGAAACCATTCAAGGGGTCCTCCAATCAGATATCTCTCTACTATCTTCATCTCTCTCTCTCTGGGAATGTGAGCTTCGATGAAATAATCTTTGAGATTCCTTACATACTCTATAGGTGTCAAACTATCAGTGTTACTGAATTTTTGTGGTTTGTCTTCGAAATTCCTAATGACCGTCACGTTCCTCGGATATGAATCCGGATAGTTTTTCCCACTATCTCGGTAGTTCCACTCAGGTTCCATGTTCCTCTCGTCATCCTCCTCTCTGAATCTGGATACACGTTCTTCAGGAGTCACGTCTCTTTCTTCTGGCTCTAGGTTATGTCTTCTAGTATAATTCCTATTCAATTCGCAAGCTAAGCCTTCTGTATCCTGGTCGGTGATTTCTGTTAAGACTTTCTTGATAATCTCTTCTTTGTAGTTCTCCATTAAACTAGCCTCTCCTAACTTCAAATTTTTCAGTTTACTCGTCGTTTCATTTACATCCGAGACAACTTTATGCATCTGTTCCTCTAATGTAGATTTTAAAGTTTGCATATCCTGATCTAGTTGTGTTCTATCGTCAACTTGTTTTTCGGATAACGAATTTATCCTGACGCTTAAATCTTTCCTAATTTGTACTACTTCATTGTTAATTTCTATCTGCGTACTGGCAAGTTTTCTTTCAATCCTTTCCTGAATTTGGGTTACATGTTCCCCACTTGACTTATTCCACTCGTCTTTCCATACCGCTACGTTTGCTGTTAACATTTCGGCTATGTCTACTTCGATATCCTCTTTTAATACTCTATTGTGGTCTAATACCTGTGTTCTCATGACCTCTACATCATACTTCAACTCTGCTAAAGACGTTGTTGTTCTAACTGATTCATCGACTAACCTAGTCGCTAATGCAGTTATATTACGCGTACAAAGAGTTTTTGAGTTTTCGATTTCTTCCCTGACTTTATTTACATCAGTTTGGACTTTAGTAATATCTACGAAAACTGTGTTGACCTCTACCTGAATCTTAGTTATGTCACTTTGCACCTCAGTTATATCCGCATGAATGTTATTAATGTCTACCTGAACATTAGATACATCAGTTCTAGCTTTTTGAATTTCTTTTTGGACTTCCTCGACCTTGTCTTGGACAGTCGCTACATCGTTTTTGACAACTACTTCGGCTCTAGCACAAGAAATATCCCCTCGGACATTAGCTACATCTAGATTTAACATTGTAAGGTCTCTCTGTACCTTAGACACATCATTTTTAACATCATCAACACTTTTATGGACATTAGACACGTCTGTGCGCATGTCACTTACAGTACTCTCAATTCCTTGGGTATTAATCTGTAAACGCGACATATTATCCTCCAAATTAGCAGCACTAGTTTGGATACCCTTCAAACTTTCATCCATGCTAGCTTTCAAATTACTAGCATTCTCCTCCATCCTTGCATTCAAATTAGCAGACAAATTACTATTATTCTCCTTCATGCTTTCATTCAGCATCTGCTTCATACTACTAGTCATGCTTGCTTTCAAATTAGCAGACATATTACTAGCATTCTCCTCCATCATCTGCTTCATGTTAGCAGACATCTCCTCTAGCATCAACCTCAAACTTTCATCTGCCATTACAATATTATTCAAAAATGGATTGCTGTAGGGACATACATCAAAAGAGCAAAATAACAACATTTGAGCAACACTTTTCACCATATATAAATTTGATCAATTTTCTGTCTTAAATCTAACTTATAACTACCTTATAATTAACCTTCGACGATACTTTATGTTGAAACAAACTCAAGCACCTGTTCAAATTTCTTTGGCTCATTTTAAAATATCCTAACACAAATAATTTACATTTACAATCCAAATAATTTAATTTTATCTTTAATATGACTGAAATGTCATAAGCCGGTCAAATAAAATAAGATTCCAGATCATAGGCGATTTTCCTAAGTTTCCAGCCTATTTAACCTTTCTCAAGTTGTATAAGATCTGATCTTTTCTGAGTGTAATTTTCCTAATACAATACAACATTTAATTCCTATATAATCACACTCTTAAATACTACAATTGGCCTAGACATCTAACAAAGAATCAATCTCTTTATTTGAGTCTAATCGAACCTCACGTTTTACGTTTGCCACTCTTTCTGGCGTTCAACCTGGTAATCCAGTTTTGTTGAATCGAGCCCCAACGTTTTAGGTGCGCCAATCTTTCTGTCCCCGTTTACCTAGATAGTAGGCTGTCAGATATCCGCCCCCTCAATCGGATTGCCAATTATCAATCGCACCGGCACAGTTACATCAATGAAAATGGCACTGACAGATACTATCGAGATAAGAGCACAGAAGTTCACAGGAAATCATTGTGGAACACACCAAAATAGACGGGGGTTCATACTTACCGTTACTTACCTCTTAATTATCTCGGGGTTTGAGTTGACAACAGGAGCACTAAAAGTCTGTTCACACAATAACCTCCACCATGACATTTAAAAATGAACCAAAGCGAAGACGAGAACTTTGAACTGTACAAAAGCTTTATTTCTAATAAAGGGTATGATTTTACTAACACAACAAAATCAACGTGGCTATCAGAAGCCCAAGTCAATCTGACTACGTCCTCAGTAGGACTTGCAAAAATTATCATACAACATGATATAAAACAATTTAGCTCCCAAGAGCTCCAAATAACGTAATATTATTAACACAATTGGATTGGAAAAGGACGTCAGGGTGTGACATATATAGAGCATTTGGTTTCCTTTTAATAAACATGAGAATGGTATTTATAGTCGCAAGGCCGGAGTGTGTACGACCTCACTCTGATAACCAGATGTTGGCCCAGCTGCGAGCTACCCTCAAACCTGTTGCATACTGGTCAAATGCACACCCTTCTCACGTGCTAAGTTACGTAAGAGTATAGCTTGCTCTCTCAAACTTTTAACTGTCTACAAGACAACTCACATTATATTTACGCAAATCTTTCAAGTACTTTGTTCACATCCTATTGAATCATCATGTTAATTCCTTAAACTTGTTAAGTTCAATCCAAATGTTTAATTAGCTCTTAAATGTTTATAACAAAATCACATAAATTATTTATAACAATTAGAAATTGTTTATAATATTTGTCAAAGACAATAAAAATATTATAAGCACGCCTTTAACATCACTCTCGTTCTACATTATTTTCAAAAATATTTACAGCAATTATTTACAATATTAATATTTAACTTTGTTTAAATTATTAATTTCAGAAATACATTGACCACATGTCCATTCGGTTGGTAATTTTCATAATCGTGATTAATATAATCGACCAATGAAGGTTAGTTATACATGTTAATGTCACAATCTGGTTTAATAAAGGTTTTAATAATGATTTGTGACGGCAACCTTCATTCAAAATCTTATCTCAAATTCTTTCAAAACTCGTGTTAATTCTAACAGTAAATCACTTGATTAATTTTCAACGAACTATTACAATCTTACTCCAGCGGAAAATCCTTCGCTAACAAGTTAATGCACAATCTGCATTAAAAATATGCCCAAAATCATCATATATTAATCTATATGGCATTCAACTTCCACATAACTTACAAAACTTCCACAAATAATTCTTTAACATTTATTCCTGTGGGAACTTCCTTCATATTCAAGGGCATTATATCTCAGCGACTTTCAACACGCGCTGCACTAGCGATTATACATTCATAGTTCCACTTAAAATTTTTTATAATCATTAATTGTTTCAAAACTGTTTTTCTATTTAACCTTCGTGGATTTCATTCATGAACCGAAATGAAGTCAAAACTTGCCAATCACAAACAAATTTAATAGTGAATACGCTTATATACGCCTGTCTGGTCTATCAAAATTTAAGATTAACATCTTAAAAGAAATGTAGTATGAAAATACTATCTTCAAATAAAGTGCGACTAAAATGCAAAGTAGTCGAATAGAATCCATTAGACTGGGGAATGCAAACATCGTTCTATAAATCTCTAATTGAGAAAAACTCCTAACAAAAGTTCTTGACTTTAATGCATTCAATAATTCAATATTAAAGTTACTCTTTCACAAAAGTGTCTATAATGCAATGTTCATTCATAACTGACGATAAATGTCTTTGTTGCAATCAATCCAAATAACGACTAGTATTTCCAAGATCGTCGACAACGTAAGAGATTTTAACGCTCTAAAATCATTTAAATGTTCTTCCTTCTTGATGATGACAGAAAATTGTTCAAAGTAATTAAACTGGGGTAGAATTACTTTAATAAAATGACACGCTGTCTGAATTTAAATCTGCCATTAAAATCATTAACTTACAGTCAAATCGTGACTACAAAAAAATTAATTACTGAAAAATCTAAATATCAGTCTCAACTGATTCAAAATCATAAACTATGCCCATGACATAACAATGTCTTAATAAATCGTCTAAAAATGCAAAACTCATCAAGGTGTACTGAGAATATGAATCTCAACAAGAAAATAAAGCAAAAACATGAGGATAAAAATATGGGAAAAATGGTTGCTCAAACATCATTAGTAAACTCAAATACAATAAACGTTCACGACTACCTTATCTGCCGATTGACGTTCCAGAGGAAAATTCCCCAAAGAAGACTGCTGATGGATCCATTTCACCACGTTAAAGTTGAGCTCCATCCTCGAAACAGGAAATAGCACCCTCAGAGAATCGAACTGCTTCCTTCTCCGTGAATCGCTCTGCTCCTTGAAGACGAATAGACATCCTTCCGGCAATAATCTTCTTTGTGAGTCGGGTCCACCCTGACCTCTCTTGAAAAATTCCCTGAAGTTCCAGTAGACAATCGTCATGAAGTTTTGTAAAAATTTCCGAAGAAATTATTCATATTCAGAGTATGAAATTGTTTCTATGGCCGTTCGATGGTATTCAGCCTTTAATTACGAAACATGGGTGTAGATGGTATTCACCGCATGTTCGCTTGTGTGGAATAGCAATTAGCGAAGTTCCATGTCGCTATCTTACTCCATTGAAGTATGTCCCAATTGCAATAAGCCCTTAGCCTTCCATCTGCTCTTCGGTTGTAGTGTTAGAAGAACAAACTGCCGTATTCAATTGCTCCATTATACTGTATCGTTCTGTAACCAAGCAATCTGAAGTCTTTCTATTCCACTCGCAGCGTCAGCCGTTGCGTTGATTCTGCCTATACAAAAGTGCTTCTCTTGTGGCGAGATAATCACTTTTCTCAGTCGTATAAAACTGCTAATATCTTTCGAACTAATCGGTCGAAATTGTTCAGCTTTTCTCTATAACTGCATGTAGCACTGCACAATACAATTAGCTTATCGGTGACCGCTAACTGTTCAAAGCTAAACTTGTAGAAGCTTTCTAAGGTCCGTTTCAACTTCACCTAGTTTGACTTGGATCTCGTTAATATAGTGGCCTCGCCACACGTTATAAAGACGATTCTTTTCACTGCTGTTCACTTCGACGTCTCACTATAATGAATGTATAAGAAAAGAACTTTCACAATAGACTTCGATGATCTGAGAATGAGATCTCAGAATAATCAGAGCACGAAAGGAGACTCCTCTCTTCTGCGCAAGCCCTTTTATTAACTTCACGAGGGGCGTTACCATCCCTTCCAAAGCGTGATACTGCGTCATCGCTAGAAGTTCTAACTTCGTTAATATAAGACGGATTTTCAAAATTCAAAAACTGAAAATAAATTTCACCAAAATTCCAAATCAATGCTTTTACTGCAAATGGATTTCCACAATTCTGCATTCCAAAAGTAATAAAAATACCATAGTTTTAGCAATCTCCGTCTTCCTTTAAACTATCGTTGATTGGTTCATGCCTCTCCTCCAATAGCATAGTTTCTTCCTCAGCAGAATTCCTCGTTTCCTGCGACTGCGTCGTAAATCTTGGAACATTCTCGACTAAATGCTGACGTCACTGAGAATCTCGGCTCAAGTAGCTTGCTGGCATAACATTTTCGTCATCCGTGCTTACGTCATGACTACCCACGTCATAACTATGACAGCCATAACTTTCATTATAATTTCAAATATAGCCACCATGGTCTCTATATAATTCAATTACGGGGGCAGTACTGAGCCCGAATTCTGATTATTTTAGGAGAATTTTGAGGCCATTTCCAACTCAATGATATTGAAATTACATTGAAACATCGATGCTGGAGATGTGCCAGAAAACTTGATTTTAACTCAATAGAAAGTTGACAGTGCATTATGGGTCTATTTATCAAGGTCAATTTACTTTAGCAACGAACCATCACCGCGCCTACAATAGGATAAAAACGGTACGCACAAGCTTACAGTAAGAATTGTAATAACCAATCAGAAGATACGTCAGTGATAGAAGACCCTAAAGGAATAACTATGATAGTTATCAATACACTTTTAGGCCCTGTAAAGCGATTTGCCTAATTTACGACGATTGTGGTACGCAGTACGATGTATTATGCATTAATACATATCCGCGCGAACTTCCCCCACCACAGAAAAATGGTGCCGATATCATTCAGATCGGAGATCGCGAACAGAGAAGGAGGCTCATTACTTCGAAAAGATTTGGCAAGAGTTGTCGTCTGGACTAGCAGTCCCCAAACTCGTCAAGGCCAAGCAGAGTGCGGTAGTCAGGACTCTCCGAGTCGACCGTATCGTGGGCGAGATTCGTGCATGATTGCCGAGCTCCAAGATTAACATTGTGAAACGCAATAGTTTGATTTAAGACTTGCGTGTTCCGTTGTGAAGTTAGTTAGCTCATATTAGGAGCAACATAAAGCTTGAACATTAAGTGGTTTATACAAGCTAGCGACTGTGAGGTATATACATCGTTCGCATTAAGAAATATTGAGGTTTTAGCAAACGTAAAACAGTGTGCGATGAAAGTGTCGCTTGGGCAAGCATTAGTGAGTTTCCCAGCTTAGAAGCAGATAGCGTGTGTGTGAAGTTGGAACAGTATTTGAAAGGAGTTGAAGCGATTGACATTTGAGAAGCTTCGTGCTTTCTTGTAACATTGAGGCCATACATATATTACAGTGAGATATCGATTCTACGGATATTCACGATGATTGTTAATACAACATTACGGTAACTAGAATACAGTTCAGTTACACTATGGATGCTGCGATGATTGAGTAAATTATATGCGCCTGGAATACATGAGATAGTAGTGAAGTGACTTCACCGAGCAACCACAATTATGAACATTGAGCATTACGAAAGTATCTCGAGCTACTTCGAGACATACTGCGACCTAGCATCTTCTTATCATCTGCGAAGTACTTTATGGTCTGAAATTATGAACATCTATCAACGGTATTTCTCAGACATGATTGTTTTCTACAAGAAGCGTCGTAAGAAGATTCAAGCAGGAAGGGACTAAGCCCACCTAATGTAAGAAGACTGGAGTCGAGAGGACAGGAGAGAAGGTGTTCGTATCCCGTCTGCAGCAGTGAATGTTCTTGGGGATCATGATTTCGTGTCCCGAGATGGCTGTTCGATGGATTTGGAGACCAACCGATCGAGACTTCCCTGGAGAAGAACTACCAATCCATCTGAGTATTTCTTATACTCTCTGACTCAACTAGATCTTCTATAAGGTACAGCGACGAATTATATTATTATGTAGAATTGAGTAGAATGACAATTTATTTCTTTCAGCACCAATTTTCCATGTGTAGTATGGCTGTATGTCATCGAATGGTCTTGGATTTTATTTAAGTTTGGAATATAGTGTTGGACATTTCGCTCTTCAATCCAACATTAATTTTATTCTTCATTATTGTAACGTTAAGATTTTTTTATGGAATTTCTTTTCCTCATTTTGGATGTTTGTTAAATTAATTTTATCCAACCTCCCTGGATTTTATTTTACGGATTTATATCCAAGTTTCGTCTTCAATGATTTTTATACAATTCGTATGGAGTAAGATCGTTGGGTATTTTTCTGTGTGAAGAATGTCGGTATGGGAAGATTTCATCGATTGTTATTGACAATTAAATAAGATTGTGTTATAATCTTATCACCATTCAGTCGTATTGGCAACAATTATATTGACAATTTCTACGATATGCCAAGTGGATATAAGCTGCAAAGACTTTGGAACTGAAATGATTTTCGTTATTATCAGTTAACTATTTTACTTTCATGGATAGCATTGTTCTATCATTAATGAATTTTTGTGCAGACATAAATCTTCATGGAAGATTTATTTTATTAAATTACGAGTTTGAATATCGTCGTGATCCAAATATGAACTCAGATTGAATCTTTGATAGCAATGAAATTGTTGTAACATTTTGTAACGTTATAGACAATTGTAGTCATGACTTTGCAACAACGTTGAATTCAGAAGTTAGATCAGTGTGGAGAGATATGCTTGTATTTTTATTAAATATTTGAGACAATTGTTTAATACCAGATTAACTCTACGAAGTAAACTCGCAGAAAGGTCAGTCACTATACACATTTCAACGATAAATACGTTATAGAAACATCTTGTAAACAACGATTAATGTTGTAGTAACGAAGATAAATGCATAACAATATTGTAACAGTTAATGAAGGTAATGATGTTGAAGCAATGTGAATGTATAGTAGTAAATACGAAGGGTAATGCCGTATTATGGAATTTATAGTAACAAATACGAAGGGTAATGCCGTATTGTGGTAATATTGTTGAAGAATATATACGAGGTAGTGTAATGCCGTATAATCGTATTGAAGAGAAGGTCTGCGATGATATACAGGATGAACACAAAATGCCGCACTTGGAGGTCAGCATGCGGTTCCTCGTCGAAATTCACGACAAAAGTTTATCTTGCAAAACCTAGTCCCGCCAAAAGGTTTAACAGAAATGCGTGTTAAGGAACGAGGCTCTGGCAACGCTGTAACTGCATTCAGCGTTGCCAAAAACAGGTCGCAGGAACTCGGCGCTCTGCCGGAGCTGTCTCATTGGCTCAGTGAGACGAGGTAATGCCATAAATGCCAATTGTGTGGACGCGCCAAAGGTCGAGTCGAGTTCGCGCCAATTTTTTTTCAGTTTATGTATCAAATTTCATCCCATGTACGCCTCCACTCTGCAATACACTATGTTGTGTACTATGCCTTACCGTTACAGTTACCTTTATTTAAACATTCAAACGTAACATGAACTTTTTACAGACAGAAACGACCCCTTTGTTTCGTCCTTGGCACAAATAAAGCCAACGGAACATAATAGTGGATACAGTAATATCGTCTCTATCCAATGCGGTACAAAGAAACACAATACTGTAGTAGCCTACACTAGATTGCCCATTATGCTACGCACCATACTTTCATAGTGTACGTTTGACGTCTAGTCTTATCTTTACAGAGCTGGTACGTACACTTACGAGCAACGGTCACTTCACAGCAGATGTTCAAAGCGACCACCTTGCATTTGCAAACACTTCGCCACTCGATGGAGCATACTTTGCCGGACCCTATGCAACACACCTGCATCCACCATTGCCAATGCAGCATGCACGCGAGCCATTAGGTCTTGCACATCCATGGGTGGATTACTATAGATTGTTCCTTTAAGTGTCCCCACAAATAAAAGTCTAGTGGATTAAGGTCCGGGGAACGTGGTGGCCGGAACATTGGACCTCCACGACCAATCCATTTCCCTGGAAACGCTTCATTTAAATAGTTACGCACAGTCATTCCAAAGTGTGGCGGTGCACCATCATGCTGAAACCATAGCTGTCGCCGAACACCAAGTGGAACGTTTTCTAAAACGTCAGGCAAAGTATTGCCAAGAGACGTACGATAGAGAAAGTTATTCAACTTGTCCGGCAATAGGTAAGGGCCTAAAAGCACTCCTCCCACAATTCCAGCCCACAGTTGTATGCCAAAGCGTGCCTGAAAACCACGTTCACGGGTGACATGTGGGTTGTGGTCAGACCAATAATGGCTGTTGTGATGGTTGAAAATACCTTCCCGAGTGAAGCTACATTCGTCACTCCATATCA
This sequence comes from Meconema thalassinum, assembly GCA_946902985.2. Classification (NCBI taxonomy): domain Eukaryota; kingdom Metazoa; phylum Arthropoda; class Insecta; order Orthoptera; family Tettigoniidae; genus Meconema; species Meconema thalassinum. Next base: position 550,985,459 of record OX336389.2, read on the forward strand.
CATTCTTGGTAAAATGTTCGTTATATTCAACTTGTTGCAAAAGCCATTCACAGAACTGTGCTCGTTGAATGCGATCTTCTGGCCTCTGGTGTTGAGTTAACGTGTAATGATATGGATGCAGTTCTTTGTCGTGCAACACGTCAACAACCAGTGTTTGAGATACCTGGCACTGCCTTGCAATATCACGGGTACTTCACGAGGTGATTGGTGATCGGTTTCATGAATTGCGTCCTCTGTATGTCCTTGGACGACCTTGGTTCACTACTTGAGGACGAAGATTACCGGTTCCCCGCAGGCGTTGCTCAATGCGACGAAAAACATTCTTATCGGGATGGTGCCTTTGAGGGTACCGTGCTGAATACTCACGAGCAGCAGCAGAAGCTTGGTTATCGGATGCACCCAACATAATAAGCATACCGACGTATTCACCGTTTGTGAACTCCATTATGAAGCCGCCCTACATGCACTTGACAGGACCGTTCACCAATCACCTCGTGAAGTACCCGTGATATTGCAAGGCAGTTCCAGGTTTCTCAAACACTGGTTGTTGACGTGTTATACAACGAAGAACTGCATCCATATCATTACACTCAAGACCAGCGGCCAGAAGACCGCATTCAACGAGCACAGTTCTGAGAATGGCTTTTGCAACAAGTTGAATATAACGAACATTTTACCAAGAATGTGATATGGAGTGACGAATGTAGCTTCACTCGGGAAGGTATTATCAACCATCACAACAGCCATTATTGGTCTGACCACAACCCACATGTCACCCGTGAACGTGGCTTTCAGGCACGCTTTGGCATACCTGTGGGCTGGAATCGAGGGAGGAGTGCTTTTAGGCCCTTACCTATTGCCGGACAAGTTGAATGCCTTTCTCTATCGTACGTTTCTTGGCAATACTTTGCCTGACGTTTTAGAAAACGTTCCACTTGGTGTTCGGCGACAGCTATGGTTTCAGCATGATGGTGCACCGCCACACTTTGGAATGACTGTGCGTAACTATTTAAATGAAGTGTTTCCAGGGAAATGGATTGATCGTGGAGGTCCAATGTTCCGGCCTTCACCTTCCCCGGACCTTAATCCACTAGATTGTTATTGGTGGGGACACGTAAAGGAACAAGTCTATAGTACTCCACCCATGGATGTACAAGACCTAATAGCTCGCGTGCATGCTGCATTGGCAATGGTGGATGAAGGTGTGTTGCATAGGGTCCGGCAAAGTATGCTCCATCGAGTGGCGAAGTGTTATGGTTGTGCACTGCGTGGTTAGTCGACTCATGCATGCCGTTTAATGGATCACACTGTCATGTGACAAAATGATGTCATGCTTACAAACGCAGTTAAACGACGGAAACTAGGGATCTGACGTCACACACAAAACAAAGAAAAAAAGACCTACCGTAGATTCGAACCGTAGCACCATTGTGCATGTGGGCTTCATAACCCAGCAGTCTACTCAGTGATCTGCGACGGCTGGTGCGGTAGAGCGGGATCATGCACATTTCTTTGTACATTCCGATGCGCTGCAGAATGTGACAGTGTTGCCAGCTTCTCGTTTTCATACTTGTGTTTTCAAACAGCACCTGATCCGATTTTGCTATAAAATCTTTTGTCTTGCAATTGGATGAGGAATCGCATGCCGACCTCCAAGTGCGGCATTTTTTGTTCACCCCCTATAGTATTGATATACGAAGGGACATGCCGTATTGTTGAATTATTGCATTAACATATTGTTGTAACGTAAGATCATGCTGTTTGAAGCATTGAATTGAAATGGAGTTGGATTGACAAAAGAGGAAGGCTTGCGGAAAAGTAAGGTGATCTGGTGGGTAATTTTTGTTTCTTAATTATTATTAACTTTTTATCAAGATTGTGATCTTATAATCATATGAGGTGTTCTTAGTTCAATGATCATATTATACCGGATGTAACATAAACCTAAATAAGATCTTAATAGTCATTGACTTAGTTGAGTGAACTGTAATAAATTAAAGCGTGAGGTAAACAGTTTGCATAAATATTTAAAGTGGATTTTATAGTGAACACACTTAATCTACACGTATAAACATATTTAATATTTCTTTTAAACAAAGATAATAATAATATTGGAGATATTATTGAGGAGAAACACTGAGGAACAGTTTAAAACTTAAACTTGTTTATATAGTTCGATGTAAATACTTTAAACAATTACATACATTTTTAATAATTTATTATTCGACTTTGTTAAGGTTGGAATTTATAATAAATTAGTTTCTGGTTAATAAATGCATGATTAAGCATGATACGTGTTCTTGCTGGAGAAGAGAAACACTTGTATGCAACGAAAGGTGAGTGAGCGTTTGTATTATATAAAACTATTTGTGTGCTATTTTCTTGTGTATAAAGATGTAATGGAGACGTGTATTATTCTCCAAGTTCATCTGATGTTTAGTGAAGGGTATTTTTAAATGAGAATGATGAAGAATATCAGTTGAGGGAAAAATGTATGACTGTGGGATTGGTCATTTGTGTGTATGGATCCCGGGGGATGAAAGCAGCTGATTGCGTGTAGCAGTAACAGCGAACTTGAACCAACTGAGTGACTGAGTGTGTAGACCAGCTGCCTTGTTTATTTATGAAGGGAGTTCTACGCTGTATAGATTAACGTCTAGCATTGTTAACTTTAACTTTTAATTATCTCGGAAAGCCATTTGCAAGTTTAAAATTTAAATAAATTTTCTTTTTATTTTATTTGAACTCCAGTTGAAGGAGGATTTAAAGCGGAAGATCATGCGCGATCTTGGCACAGATGTTTTGAAGGCGTGCGCGGGCCTTAGTTTACTTGTTGGAGGTGTTTTATATTTATATTATTAATTATTTATTGTTCTTTTGACAATAAACCAGCTTCGTTCTTTTTTATACGTTGGACTTGCGTGATTTATTTTAATTATAACTGAGATTGTGTTATGGAAGCGAATTCATGGTATATGGCGCCATTCACCCGTTCCGACCCGAGATTATGGTAAGGATCTCATTCTCCGACTGTAGTTAGCATCCTTGTCCACTGTAGGTAGTCCATAACACAATCGTAACAACTGTGTGTTTATCATAGAAGTGCTTGACGGAGGGATTTTCAGGTTTTCTAGCCGGGACCTTCAAGATTCTTCGATCCATTCTTCATCTTCGGATTTCGACAAGTCAGCTTCATGATAAGTACGGGTACAGTTACTACTGTAAGGCCACGTCCGCCTCCTTCCCTGTTCCTTGCCTATCCCTCCCAATCTTGCCCTCTCTTCCCATCCCTCATGAGGTCCCTGTTCGCTTTGCAGGTGAGGCCGCCTGGGCGAGGTGCTGATCACACCTCCTCAGTTGTATCCCCTCCGACCAGATGTTCCCTGGTCTAGGACACTGCCCATAGAGGCGGTAGTGGTGAGTTCCTTCGCTGAGTCCGTGGGAAACACCAACCTGGAGGGTAAAATCGATTATAAAAAGACTAAAATGAGATGTTTTTATGAAATTGTGCTATCTTCATTTCTCCTTTTCTCATCCTTGCTTGCATATTGCCGAGATCAGTGAAGCCAGTTTTTTATTTTTGTTTTCGCCCAGATAGACCCTGAGATATTTGATCTCATGCTGAATTATTTCGGGAATTTGCAAATGTGGTCGTTGGAATTCGCTCTAAACGGGCATAGTATATGTTTCTGGTTTCTTAAATCCGATTTGAATTCTTCGGTGAATATACTGCTAAATTTATCAGAACCTACATTTTGTAGAGGTTCTTTTCATGACTGTAATGGCTTTCATATTTTGGGAGCCTATCTATGAATATATGAACATTATTTATATCAGCTTCAGAGGATTTTTTCTTATGTTAACCATGGCTACCCCTTTTATCCAAAGGAAGAGTAGAAGATCTCGTGGTGTTTTTGGAAACTAAAGTACCAACTCTCCCTAGGTTTTTTAGTCATCATGGTCACTTGAGTAGACATTTTTGCAAACTCCTTTCTCTAGATCCACCACAATTTGGTATATTGCAGTGAAGGCTGATGGATAATGGGTGTTGCACTATTTAAACTGGGAAGTGGGGTAGGGTAAAAGACTACTTGATACCAGAGAATACGGTATACATGTGATCGGTAAAACAGATGTAGCTTATTCGCCACGTTATGCCGCAGTCTTGCGAACATCACATTTACCTCAAGATTAAATTGATTATTTGCAAAACTTCATGACAACATAACCGCGTAACCTAATGGCTCCACGAGGGTGAGAGAGAACCGCAAGTGTCGTTCTCACGCTCAAATAACATTGCGAGACATGGTATCGGCAGTAGACGGCAAATCTCGGATGTCTTCTTCCGCCCCTCTACCCACTAGTTGTAATCTGCGAGCAATGATCAGCCGAGTTAACTGTTGGGATAGGACTTACCCGGTCTAGCATCTCAGTGTAACCCATCACTATTGAGACCTGGTCGGTGCTCGGGCCTGGCAATGACCACACGGCGAGCGGTCCTATACAGTAGTGTTGGAGCGCTTCGGTTTCTCAATCAGTTCTCAGTACTACCCGTTTTTTTTTTACTAAATAACAAAACTATGAATTCCTGTGCATGTAAGAAGCGCAAGGTTTTTTATTGCTAAACGATTATTATTACGGTATTATTAATATATATTCATTTAAAAACTCTGGTCGCTGTGGACCACTTCAACCTCATTACCGGCCACCACTGATATATTGCAGTAAAAGTTCTTCAGGAAGAACTTCCAGACATTTTAGTTTTTTGTGCAGTTTTTTTTTACTTTGGTCACACCAAACAAGTAAGCATTTTGTATATTATAATTGTCAATAGCATTAAGGGCTTTTTAATCAATTTTATAAAACATTTTTCTTACAATTCCAGTAAAGTCCGGTTTCGTGGTGGAAATTTTGGTTTCCCCTCACCACAATATGATAAATAAACCTTGCCCAGATTTCTGGCAATTTTATTTTTGACGTGTTCGTTGTCTCCTCTTTATATTTTCCTCACAACTTTTCTTGGCGCTTTCTGTTATACCAGATCATCCCTTGAAGTCATGTGTCCCCGTGGTGTTGGGGTAGAGCGGCTGCCTCTCACCCAGAGGCACCGGGTTCGATTGCGGCTCTGTCAGTGATTTTAGAAACTGACGTGAGGGCTGAAACGGGGTGCACTCAGCCTCGTGATAACAATTGAGTAGCTGTCTGACAGTGAGACTGCGACCCGGTTACAAAAACCAAGATTAACAGCCGAAGAGATCCGACGCGTTGCTCACTTGTCACCGTACGATCTGCAGGCCAAATGGCTGGGGAGCGGTCGCTTGTTAGGCGTAAGCCCTTCATGGGCTGTAGTGCCACGGGGTGGGCTATTGCTTGAAGTCTCAGGGGAATCACTCATGCTCCATAACAGATGCTTTTCTGGTGGCCTGTCTTCTCCAATCATACCTGTAGAAGGAGCAGATAGACATCTTCCACCAATTTCAAGTGGATTTGATTTCTGAAGCATTTTTTTAAAATCAGTAATTCTGGAACATACTGATTATTATAGTATTTTGTTTTGCTTCGATTTACGTATTAAATTCTAATCCTCGTTATTCCCAACTTGGAAAAATTGCACAAAAGTGTAAAGTATAATAACATCTTCAAACCATACTCAATGGAATTACAACGCTTCTAGCTATTTCGATATGAAACATGGTAACTGCAGTAGATACCATGTTTTTCATCTGCATGCTTTTACATTTTTGCAACTGATAAAACAAGTAACCGCTTGTTATAAAGCTGCTAGAGGAAGATATTGCTAAGTTAATGGAAGAGTTGAATAAATTAAAAGGAAACAGAGAAGAAAGCAAGGAAACTTGGTCAACAATGGTTGCTGGTAATGTAAGATCGAATAAGCTTGGGCCTAAAAATGGAGTAACTGAAATTCCCGTCTCAAATTCATTTGGAGTGCTCGTCAAAGAAAATGATGACTTTCTTCAAGAAGAAAAGAAGAATGTGATAAAGAGAAAATCCAGGAAGATGCGGATATTTGTGGATAGTCACGGGCGAGATATAGTAGCAAACGTTATGGAGAGAAGCGGAAAAATGGAAGTCACTTCGACAGTAAAACCAGGAGCTCCAATTGCAGCGGTCACAGACGGGATGGTAGGAGATTATACGTCGCTAACTTCAAAGGATTATGCAGTAATCATCTCTGGAGCAAACGACGTATACAGAGACGAGAGTAAAAAGATAATCAAAGATTTAAAGGGTACATTGCCATCCATGCATAACACAAATGTCATTATTGTAAACATTCCGCAGAGATATGACTTAATTCCCAAATCATGTGTAAATGTAGAAATAGAGGCTACAAATGGAAAAAATTAATAAAATTTGTAAGAGTTTTCCAAATGTCCAAATTATAGATGTAAGTAAATTATACAGGAAATTCCACACTCGGCATGGCCTACACTTAAGGTGTGTTGCAACGTTGACAATGTCATTTTTCGCTAAAATTTTTTTTGTTTCATCGGAAATGAAAGCTAGATATATCTTCTTCAAAATGAGATATAATTCATACATATATTCCAACTGTAAGTGCCTGAAAATAAGACTTAAATAGCCTCATGCGCACGTGTCATGGGGAGTGGCTGCAGTGTCCTGCCTACATCCTACAGTGAATATCTTGTCAGATTTTGTTTTTCGAATCTCCCTCCTTGCGTTCATTCTGGGTATATAGTTCTTAGTTTTGGTTGTGAACAATATATGTCATTACTTGTATATTCCAAAGACTTCAGTGTTTGAATAACCTCTTTGGTGTAGGATTCCATTGCCGAGCAACAGACATAAACAAATATGTCAGCTACCTTGTGTCCGTGTGATCTCTCTCATTGTGACTTGTGAGCTTTTCTTTGTGAGTGCGTATAAAATGGGTTCTAAAAGCCGATCTGGTGAGAAGAAAAACCGGAAATATCAAGGGAACAGACACAATAAGATGAATGTCAGTGTTAATAGTGCTGTCAATGTAAATAGCGAATCAGAAGGTAGGCGTAATGTAAAGGCTAGTACTTCTCACTCCAAATTATCTTCTGTAAATATTGAGCGGTACCTGAGAGGCAGAAGAAAACTCAAAGAAGACAAGAAACTTCAAAAAGAGGGACCAACCTATGGAGCAGGCGAGTTCTAAGAAGCCCAAGTGAGGGTGTTATATTCACAACATGGTTCTAAAACTTCAGCGATGTTTTTCTTGATATTAAATTTTTGTAAACTTCGTATACTTCAAATAAACATAAATAACCTTACAGTTGAGGTAGGGAATTTATAATACATCAAATTAAAGCTAATGAATGTGGGAATGTTGTAAACTAGAACTATTTTCATGTTGTGAATGAAGCTATTTTATAATTATTTTAATTATTATAATTAATTAATTTTAAACGCCTTTTTCAAATTTATTGTCTAGCTCCTTATCTATAAATGATAATTTAAAGATCCTAGTTCACAACATTCTATGAAGGGTATACTTCAACTTAGTGAAGTAAAAATCCGGGCAATTTTTTTTGTGGAAAATTTATCACATTTTGAAAATTGATGTGTTTTTTCATTAAACTATTTTTTTATTGTGAAGATAGAACAGATAATACTGATTTAAATATATGACTATCTTAGTCCAATGGTGTGTGCTTTGTGGTAAAAATCTCAAACGAGTTGGTTGGCAAATGTAGATTTTATTTCGCAACGTTTAAACATACCTTAAGTAGGTTAGGAAAAGAGTATCTTAGTGATGAAATCTGCAAAATTATACATTCGAATGGTAAGAATAGTTCAGCAGTAATATTTTTAGAGTGGAAGCAGGGAAACTGGTAAAAGAAGCCACACGTGAGGTTTGGCATTCAGATGAGTGTCTTTTTATGTCAAATTTAACTGAGTGCAACAATGGTATTTTGGATTTGTCTAGCAACAATAATAATAACAATTACGATGATAATAATAATGCAAATAATTCACCAACACAAGCTTGCAAAAGTAACGAATTTAAAATTTACCACCAGAATGTTCAGTCTCTCTATAATAAAATTGATTACATAAATCTAATGCTTAAAAATGAACTTAAAGACATCTCAGCACTATGTATTTCAGAACATTGGCTGAAAGAAGAACAACTCGAAATAATTCAATTCCCAGGGTGTATACAAGCTAGTAAATACTCTAGAACCAATATTAGCCATGGTGGTACTTGTATCTTCTTACGAAATAATTTAGATCATGAACAGTTAACAGCTTATGATTATCTAATTATGGGACAGGATTTTGAATTCTCTGCCGTAAAAATTCAGCAGTTTAAGTTAATAATTGTATGCGTATACCGTTCTCCGTCAGGGAAGTTTCCTTTATTTATAGATAAATTAGAATTGTTACTCAATAACATGAGAAAAGTAAATTTCGATATAATAATTTGTGGGGATGTAAATGTGGATTTCTTAAAATGTGATAGAAATTGTGAATTATTAACACAGTTATTAATTTCCTATGGACTGAAACCTACAATAAACACCCCAACAAGAATAACAAAATTTAGTAAAACCACTCCTGATCAAATTTTTATAAATACAGATAAATATCGCCATTCAATAGAAGTCTATTTCCCGGGTTTTAGTGACCACCATGGCCAAATACTGAGTTTTGAAGTACCCGAAACAATCAATAATAATGATAACGGAGTAAAATCAAAGTGCAGGTCATTCACTGAAACAAATGTTACATATTTCAATGACTTATTAAATAAGGAAACATGGTCAGAAATGTATAAACTAGAAAATGTAAATGATAAATTTAATGCATTTAACAGTACCCTAAAACACTATTTTGAAACAGCATTCCCCTTTAGACAAAGTACTGTTCAAAATAACAAAACTAGCAATTGGATAACAACAGGGATTATAAATTCATGTCAAAGAAAGAAATTTCTACACAAATTATATAAACAATACCACACGACAACTGCATTCAATATATACTACAAAAAATACACTAGCATATTAAGTAAGGTAATAGGACTAGCAAAGAAAATGCATAATGATAATTTTATATCCCAATCATCTAATAAAAACAGGGCTATGTGCTCCGTGATAAAGAAAGAAACTGGAAAATCTGCTAAAATACAAAGGAATACAAAGTGATTAATAATCCAGAGGAAATAGCAAACACTTTTAATGACTATTTTCTGGAAATTCCACAAAAAATATTTAATAAATCACAGGTAAATACACCAAATTCTAATAATAAAATAATTATAACTAGTGATTCTTTATTTATAAATCATATCACAAGTGAAGAGGTAAGAATAGTTATAAAAGAGCTGAAAAATAAATTCTGTGCTGGTATTGATGGCATCCCTGAAGCAATTTTAAAGAAATGTGCAGAAAATATAATAAATCCACTTACGCACTTAATAAACAGTTCAATTCTCTCAGGAACTTACCCGGATATTTTGAAGTTATCAAAAGTAATTCCAGTGCACAAAAACGGTTAAAAATATGAATTAGATAACTATCGTCCTATTACCTTATCAACTGGTATTGCAAAAATTGTGGAAAGAATCATGCATAAGAGACTGATAAGTTTTATAGTAAAAAATAAAATACTATCAAATTCACAACATAGATTCAGAACGGAAAAATCTACACATTCAGCAATTTATGAATGTATTAATGGTATACTGAAATTAATTGACAATAAGGAACATGTAACTGGGCTATTCTTGGATTTATCGAAAGCATTTGATGTTGCTGACCATAAAATCTTCCTTACAAAGCTAAATCAATATGGTATTAGAGGTCTAGCTAATAAATGGATAGAGTCTTACGTAACAAGTCGTAAACAAATAGTAAGCTTGAGACTCAAGGATGATGGAACCAGATTACTTAATGAAACATTGTCCAATGAGGGTATTATTAAATTTGGAATACCCCAGGCAGGGGCATATATAGAAATTTATTTCGGGGGGTGCCCAACCGGGGGTTAGGGGGCATGGCATAGGCCCAAAGAATAGGGGGTCCGGGCTTCTCCCCGGGAAACATTTGTATAATTTGGTGCAAAATGATGAGTTTTAAGGCTATCTGGCATCACTTTATCAACCAATTTGTTGTGGTGTTTTGTGTTTGGTTAATGTCGAACACAACTAAGGCCATTTTATGATACTTTTTATTAATGCAATCATCTTGCTCACTTAATAGTATTTACATGGAAAGAATTAATGTTACTGTTTTGATTTACAACTCACACTATAATATAAAGTCAAGGTTTCTTGAAGCATTGCCAAATCGGTTCGTAACTTCATCGTCAGTGAGATGTCTATGTCTCTGTGAATTGATGACAATACTAGACCGTTGAGTCTGTTTTCAGAAGTAGAATTTCTTAAGTATGTTTTGAACCAACTCTAACTCCGTTCGGCAGTACCAGTAGCTACAGAGAGAGGCAAATATGCCAAAAGTTTGATAAGGGTATAAAAGTTAGGGGGAAAACTTTTGTCACACGCTTCAAGGGCACTTGTTGCTGTTCTTGGTTTGTTCATAAGAGCGAAGGCACTGGAGAGTAATAAGAGGTTATATTGTTACACATAAGATCAGAGCAAACTGATTGTCACACTGTTTACATCGCTCCACATTCGCTTTGCTTTGTAACGTTGCCATACGTCACTTAGTAACAATAATACATGATTATATTGGTTTTTAATATATGTGACAAAAAATTCGCCCCCCCCCCCCTTATATACGCCCCTGACCCCAGGGATCAGTTTTGGGCCCACTACTCTTTCTTCTCTATATCAATGATATACCGTAACACAGAACGTTGATTCTCGTAAGGAAATGTTGTTTGCGGACGATAAAACACTCGTAATAAAAGGTGAAACTAAACAGGTCATACAGCAGTCTGCTGACTCTGTTACGGAAGAGTTAACCAAATGGTCTCAAGATAATCGCCTCATAATAAACTATACAACAATATGTCTAAATTTCCACACTATATATATATATACACACACATATTCAATATATATAAAAGGAACATTTCGCACAGGAGTTCAATTATACAATAAACTACCCCAGTATATAAAATATGCCCCATAATGAAAACCTTTGAAAGAATGTTGAAAGCTTATCTGCAGTGCCATTGTTTTTACTCTGTAGTTGAATATCTTAGCATATAGCAGCGATTAAATCTATAATTATATTTTACTTTTCTATTTTAATTGTAATACCTAGCTGTAAGTTATTGTATGTATAGAATTAAGTTTTTATATTGTGATAATAGAGTAAGGTGTAAATAGTTGTCCAATAAGATTGTATCTCTTAAGATCTGTTATTATAATAAGTTATAAATAGGTATATTATTAGTAATTTATACCTGTAAGTTCTTTTATTTTATAGATGTCATTTCTGACGTGTCCTATATCAAAAATGTATCGTATAACTGTAATTGATCAAATGGATAAATACAAATCTAATCTAATCTAATCTTGAAAGAAAAATGTTAAATGAAACTTCAAAAATTAAATTAGGTAAAATATCTTGTACTGTAGTATGAAAAATCATTGTAACCTCATATCATATTGAGACCTATAGAGATGGGGTGGGGTGAAGACCACACCACAATTTTTTGCACCCAAGATGTGAGAAATATAAGACACTAGTTTCATACCGTTATAAGTACCATGAACCGGGGTGACAACGTCCAGTGGGGTGACTGTGGTAAATAGGAAGGCAAAATGATTTTGTAATACTACCCGTACCCATTATTTCAATATTTTCAACAGTTTATATTCTTTTCTGAAATGCTGACTACTTTCATTAGTACAGTCCAGCTGTGCTGGAAACGTATATCGGCTGTACTAGCCTCAGCAAAAACATTTTTTGTTAAATCGGCAGAATTACATAGACTGACATTAGTGTGGCAAGCACTAATGAGTTTGCCGAGTGCATTAGGCTCCCTAGCCCCACCATATGGGGTAATCTCACGTAAATAGGAGTACAAAAGTTGATTGTTTGATGACATCTCACGTTCTCAGAAATGCAACGGTCGCTCAGCGGCATGACAGTAAGCACATATATTTAAAAACATGTATGGAATTTTGTTGTAACTGGGGTGTATTTAAATTTGTAATCTTTCTGCAATAAAAATAAGTTGGCTAAACTGTTCCATATCAAGCATAAGAAGATGAATATAGAATAACAGCTACTGGATGATAACCTGCACAATATATCTGGGGATTAATGTAAAAATCGTACAATATCCTTAAGTCATTATGTTATATCCATAACGAATTATTTTAAAAATAATGCAAAACTGGAACTTAATTTTTTCTTGGGGGTATACAACAGATGATATAGGCCATACACATTACCAATGTCAAATCTGTCATTTCCCTTGTTAAATATTTGTTGGTGTTATGGATAGAACACACCACAGACAGCCTGGGACATGATCCTCCATGGATTTCTCATACGAACAGATGCAGCAAGCAGTCCTAGCTTAAAAAGGGATGTTTTTATTTACTGCTTCTACTAAATACCGTATGCTGTAAAGAGAGAAGCTTTAAAATACAAAAATGAGGAAATGATAGATAGATAGATAGATAGATAGATTTTTTATTAATTCCATTTTATCAAATACATGTATACAATACATTTTTGATATAGGACACGTCAGAATTTACATCTATAAAATAAAAGTACTAATAGGTATATAATACTAACACTATAACTATTTATAACTTATTATAATAACAGATCTCAACTTAATTCTATAAATACAACTTACAGCTAGGTATTACAATTAAAATAGAAAAGTAAAATATAATTATAGATTTCATCGCTCCTATACGCTAAGATATTCAACTACAGAGTAAAAACAATGGCACTGCAGATAAGCTTTCAACATTCTATCAAAGGTTTTTATTTTTGGGGCAAGTTTTATATACTGGGGTAGTTTATTGTATAATTCAACTCCTGTGTGAAAAGTTCCTTTTTGATATATGCTTGTGTGTGTGTGTGAAATATGAATGTTTTGATTTTGTCTTGTGTTACGCCTATGAACATCATTGTTTGTTTTAAGAAAAGCATCCTTATTCATTAAATTATTTTTAAAAAACATAATACTTTCAAAGATATATATGCAGGGCAGTGGGAGAATGTTTAAATCTTTAAACAGAGGTCTACATGATTCTCTAGTGTTTACATTTGCCATAATTCTAATCGCCCTCTTTTGTATCCTAAACGTGCTTAGTACATCTGGCGACATACCCCAAAATATGACCCCATATCATAAGTATGAATGGAAATAAGCAAAATAAGTATTTCTTAATGTGTGCATGCTAGTGCAGGTTTTCAAAATACGTAACGCAAAGCACATCGAGTTCAGTTTAGTATTCAGATATTGTATATGTTTATTCCATTTCAAGTCATGTTGTATCCATAGTCCTAACAACTTTGTTTCTGATTTATTTTCTATTTGATGACCATTTAATGTTATATTGGGCTTCGCAGGATTCCTATTCTGTATAGTGTGGAAATTTAGACATACTGTTTTTTTATAGTTTATTATGAGGCTATTATCTTGTGACCATTTGGTTAACTCTCCTGTAACGGAGTCAGCAGACTGCTGTATGAACTGTTTAGTTTCACCTTTTATTACGAGTGTTGTATCATCCGCAAACAAAATTTCCTTATGTGAATGAACGTTCTGTGTTATATCATTGATATATAGAAGAAAGAATAGTGGGCCCAAAACCGATCCCTGGGGTACTCCAAATGTAATAATTCCCTCATTGGACAATGTTTCATTAAGTAATTTGGATCCAGCATCCTTGTGTCTCAGGCTTACTATTTGTTTACGCCTTGTTAAGTAAGACTCTATCCATTTATTAGCTAGACCTCTAATACCATATTGATTTAGTTTTGTAAGGAGGATTTTATGGTCAACAACATCAAATGCTTTCGATAAATCCAAGAATAGGCCAGTTACATGTTCCTTATTGTCAATTAATTTCAATATACAATTAATACATTCATAAATTGCTGTCTGTGTAGATTTTTCCGTTCTGAATCCATGTTGTGAGTTTGATAATATTTTTTTTTCTGTAAATCTTATCAGTCTCTTATACATGATTTTTTCTACAATTTTTGCAATACCAGTTGGTAAGGTAATAGGACGATAGTTATCTAATTCATCTTTTGAACCGTTTTTGTGCACTGGAATTACTTTTGATAACTTCAAAATATCCGGGTAAGTTCCTGAGAGAATTGAACTGTTTATTAAGTGTGTAGGTGGATTTATTATATTTTCTGCACATTTCTTTAAAATTGCATCAGGGATGCCATCAATGCCAGCACAGATTTTTTTTTAGCTCTTTTATAACTATTCTTACCTCTTCACTTGTGACATGATTTATAAATAAGGAATCACTACATCTATTTATTTTATTATTAGAATTTAGTGTATTTACCTGTGATTTATTTAATAATTTTCGTGGAATTTCCAGAAAATAGTCATTAAAAGTGTTTGCTATTTCCTCTGGATTATTAATCATTTTATTATTTCTGGTCAATGTAATGTTTCTTTGTATTTTAGCTGATTTTCCAGTTTCTTTCTTTATCACGGACCACATAGCCCTGTTTTATTAGATGATTGGGAAATAAAATTATCATTATGCATTTTCTTTGCTAGTCTTATTACCTTATTTAATATGCTAGTGTATTTTTTGTAATATAAATTGAATTCAGGTGTTTTGTGGTATTGTTTATATAATTTGTGTAGAAATTTCTTTCTTTGACATGAATTCATAATCCCTGTTGTTATCCAATTGCTAGTTTTGTTATTTTGAACAGTACTTTGTCTAAAGGGGAATGCTGTTTCAAAATAGTGTTTTAGGGTACTGTTAAATGCATTAAATTTATCATTTACATTTTCTAGTTTATACATTTCTGACCATGTTTCCTTATTTAATAAGTCATTGAAATATGTAACATTTGTTTCAGTGAATGACCTGCACTTTGATTTTACTCCGTTATCATTATTATTGATTGTTTCGGGTACTTCAAAACTCAGTATTTGGCCATGGTGGTCACTAAAACCCGGGAAATAGACTTCTATTGAATGGCGATATTTATCTGTATTTATAAAAATTTGATCAGGAGTGGTTTTACTAAATTTTGTTATTCTTGTTGGGGTGTTTATTGTAGGTTTCAGTCCATAGGAAATTAATAACTGTGTTAATAATTCACAATTTCTATCACATTTTAAGAAATCCACATTTACATCCCCACAAATTATTTTATCGAAATTTACTTTTCTCATGTTATTGAGTAACAATTCTAATTTATCTATAAATAAAGGAAACTTCCCTGACGGAGAACGGTATACGCATACAATTATTAACTTAAACTGCTGAATTTTTACGGCAGAGAATTCAAAATCCTGTCCCATAATTAGATAATCATAAGCTGTTAACTGTTCATGATCTAAATTATTTCGTAAGAAGATACAAGTACCACCATGGCTAATATTGGTTCTAGAGTATTTACTAGCTTGTATACACCCTGGGAATTGAATTATTTCGAGTTGTTCTTCTTTCAGCCAATGTTCTGAAATACATAGTGCTGAGATGTCTTTAAGTTCACTCGCTTGCTGAGCCCAAGGTTGCAGGTTCGAAACCTGGCGCAGTCAGCTGGCATTTGAGGGTGCGCAAATGCGAGGGAGCCGTGTCAGTACATTTACTGGCACGTTAAAGATCCCCTTCGGGAGCAAAATTCCGGCACCCCGGCGTCTCTAAAAGCCAGGGTAGTTAAAAGGGACGTAAAACCAATAACATTATTATTATTATTATTATTATTATTATTCATTAAGTTCATTTTTAAGCATTATGTAATCAATTTTATTATAGAGAGACTGAACATTCTGGTGGTAAATTTTAAATTTGTTACTTTTGCTAGCTTCTGTTGGTGATTTATTTACATTATTACTATCATAATTGTTATTATTATTATTGTTGTTAGACATATCCGAAATACCATTGTTGGACTCAGTTAAATTTGGCATCAAGAGATCTGAATGCCAAACCTCAGGTTTGGCTTCTTTTACCAGTTTCCCTGCTTCCACTCTAATGATATTACTGTTGAACTATTCTTACCATTTGAATTTACAATTTTGCAGATTTCATCACTAAGGTACTCTTTTCCTAACCTATTTAAGTGTAGGCCATGCCGAGTGTGGAACTTCCTGTCTAATTTACTTACATCTATAATTTGGACATTTGGAAAACTCTTACAAATTTTATGAATTTTTCCATTTGTAGCCTCTATTTCTACATTGACACATTATTTGGGAATTAAGTCGTATCTCTGAGGAATGTTTACAATGATGACATTTGTGTTATGCATGGATGGCAATGTACCCTTTAAATCTTTGATTACCTTTTTACTCTCGTTTCTATAGACGTCGTTTGCTCCAGCGATGATTACTGCATAGTCCTTTGAAGTAAGGGACGCACACTCTCCTACCATCCCGTTCGTGACCTCTGCAATGGGTGCTCCTGGCTTTACTGTCGAAGTGACCTCCATTTCTCCGCTTCTCTCCAATACGCTTGCTGCTACATCTCGCCCGTGACTATTCGCATCTTCCTAGATTTTCTCTTTATCACTTTCTTCTTTTCTTCTTGAAGAAAGTCATCATTTTCTTCGACGAGCGCTCCAAATGAATTTGAGACGGGAATTTCAGTTACATGTACCGGTACTCCATTTATAGGCCTAGGCATATTCAATCTTACCTTACCAGCAACCACTGTCGACCAAGTTTCCTTGCTTTCCTCTCTGTTTCCTTTTAATTTATTCAACTCATCCATTAACTTAGTAATATCTTCCTTTAGGAGCTTCATAATTTCATCTTTTGAGGACAGTTCGTTTCTCAGCTTATGACATTCGCATGACGGTGCCGGTAGGCCTACATTACGACAATCGGTTTCACTTTTCTCCTCACTCAATTTTACCTGAGATCTTGTGATGATTTTATTTGCATTTTTTACTTTTATTTTGCACGACGAGCATAAATCCGTAACGGTTACATTACCTGACGAGACACACTGTTTACTGCCGACATACTATAGATCTAAGTTAGCCTTGATGTTTACACCAAATTACACTGAATTTATTTTAATTATTACTACCTAAATGAATTAATCTAATTACCTACCAATAAAGAAGAATGTGAAATACGTATATCTTCCAATCGGGTGAAAACACTTAAAAGCACCACTGCTCTACTTGGTTCAAACAGTGATTGAAGAAGTCACCGAATCTTTGGATACACGTTCCCACAACTTAGTTTAAGTTTATTAAATTATCAATAAGAATTTCTAAATACTATCAATATTCCATATTTCACTTGACCTAAGGAAAGTAACTTTATAGATTTTAAACCTCTGTTATAATATTTTACCACTTTTATCAAATATTTACACTAGCTGCTATTTCACTACACTTTCACTGTGACGCCATCTTGCCGCAGAAGAAACCAAGTGATCAGTCTGGTCTTGATGAAAATTATGAAGCAATGCTTTGTTCTTCTGTCACACGACTTGCAGATTTGGGGTTTTCTGTTTAATTGCACATGACTACGGTACTTGAAAAGGCCAGGTTGTATAATTAGAAAACTCCCTGATAATTACACTCCTGGAGTTGAATGGACTAACAGCTTCTGCAAATGAAACAAGCACAAGATCTCTTCTAGGCTTGTTTCTAATAATATATTATATTATGAGCCCAAAGTGACGTATATAAGTACTTTGGTCAGATGTCTGTCAAAAAGAGGGATGAAATATTTTGAAAGGATCATGCCATGCATAAATTCATCCTCCAGTTGCAGAATGTGACCTCATTCACATACTCCTGCAACCAGCAGAGGACAGACATGAAAAACTGAAGTTTTAACTCTGATTCACAAGTTCGAATTTATGCTGAATAGTTGAACTGCGCTTGCTACTCTTAAAAAGTAAAGAACAGTAAATATTAATACACCTTTTTTTTTCCAGAAAAAATTGATCTGTTGGATTTATTTGACCATAATCACCTGAGTTTATTCTAGACAAATACAGTTTATGCTTTTTATTTTATGACCGTAATCACCCAACCGTATTGGGTGACTACGGTCAGGTATTTATACATATTTTTAGAATGTATATAAAAGAGAATATATTGTGAATGAAGAGTCTATTAGCCTTTAATGTGAGTAACATTCCATATTATATTCAGTTCATTATCTTCATTGTTTTTTGAGATATTTGAAAAAACCTAAAATATGGATCATAGTTGACGATAGCAGTTTCAACCCTGATTGGTTGCCCTCATACTCAGGATGAAAATCTGAATCTTAATCTCGGTCATCTTTGCTAGTTCACATGCTTTACTTGAATTCAGTGGCGTTTTCTCCAATACCATGGGGTAAGCACCGCTTACCTAGCATATTCTCATAAAAATAAAGTTTATATTACGACTTTCTAACGCGCGAGGAACAGGATAATCGAAGCTTTGAATGAAGTTCCTCGTTCTCTACCCCAGTTTTTCACGATCGCCCACCACTACTTTGTAGAGAAATTGGAAAGAGCGCGGCTGGTTGCTATGACAACGGCTCTTGTGTACCTCTAGGAGCCTTCTGGCGCTTCTGGCCCAAACACCGCTATGGCCGATGGAGTGGTACACTAACAATGTCAGGTCGTCCTTGATTGGCTAAGGCAGGGGGTGTGGCGTTCCATAGCCACATGCCTGTCGTCAAGACAAGTCAAAGCTGGTAGCAAGGTCTGCTTCGATTTCTACAGCGTACCAAGCTTACCCTCGTGAGCGTGGAATACCAGCACTGCTTGTTATTTGGCGCGCTTCTCCAGTCCCCACCCTCCATCGCGTGGTTGTTCACCCCAAGAGAAAGTTTATGACCATCAGACCCCACCTTTGATGAGTGCGTTAGTTGCAATTCTGCTTCGTCCGGTATAGGGTACTCAGTACTCACAACTGTATGTTTTTGAGTGCAATTAGCAAAATTTAGTATACGGTACCGTAACTAGATATTATTATGTTTGAGTGTATAGTGCGTTGAACAAATTACCGTACTTAATAAATTATCATGTTTAGCGAGTAGTAGCCTACGGTACGTAAATATCCTTTTAGTTTGTAGTTCTTTGTGTAAGTTACGATTATCATATTTTAAAGTAAGAGTGTTAATCGTTGAGAATGTGTGCGTGTGTTTATTATAATAGTAGCTAAATAAGCATAGAGTTATATTAATATTTGTTACATCGATGTAGGAACATTCTTCGCCATGGAAAATAATCCTGTATCTAGAGTAGACACTGCCAGTGACTGTATAGTGTGTGATATCCTAAACACGGATTTTAGTACCCGTCCTTTCGAACAGAAACGGGATATTATAAAGCGGGGAAGGCCAACACCGAACATTAATATCAGTACAACTGGTAAACGTTATTTGAGGCATTTTCATACAAATCACTACGAGAAACACACTTGGTTAGCGGGATGTAGTGACACAAATAAATTATTTTGTTGGCCTTGTCTCCTTTTCGGAACGGAAAAGAATGTATGGAGTAGGACTGGATACAATGACATGGGGAACTTCCATAAAGCCGTAAAGAAACACAGTTTATCACAAAATCATTTGCAGGCAATTGTTTCAGAAAAAACATTCGGCAAAGTGAGGATAGATTGTTTACTAGATCAGCAGAAGGACATTCGAAACCGCCAACACAACGAATTGGTACTTAAAAACAGGGACATTCTAAAGCGTTTTGTAGATGTTGTGTGTTACCTAGCGAAACAAGAGCTCCCATTTAGAGGCCACAATGAATCAAGTGAGTCATCGAATCAAGGAAACTATGTAGAGCTAGTTAAACTCGTTAGTCAGTATGATTTGCCACTCAAACAACACTTAGAAAACTCGTCCGTTTTTACTGGGATGTCAAATATCATTCAGAATGATTTGATTGAAGCTGTATCAAAAATTGTTGGCCTAGAGATAAGAAATGAAATAGGTAAAGCTAAATATGTTTCTATAATTCTTGATGAAACTACAGACTTGAGTACTTTTTCTCAGTTGTCCTGTGTCTTTCGGTATGTAAGCACAGATTGTAAAGTTGAAGAAAGATTCATGGGTTTCATAGACGTTACAGAAAATCGTACTGCGGCTGCTTTGTACAATATTGTGCAGACTTTCGTTGAAGAATATGACTGTAAAAGTAAATTGATAGCGCAAAGTTACGACGGAACTGCAGTTATGGCAGGTCATTTAAATGGTCTACAGAGTAAAGTTCGAGACACTTATCCACACGCTATTTTTGTTCACTGCATGGCTCATAGATTAAATTTAGTGTTGTCCCAGTCATCGTGTGCAATTAAAGAATGCAGAATATTTTTCAGCACATTAAATGGTTTAGCAACTTTCTTTTCTAAGTCATCAAAACGAACGAAAGCACTCGATGAAGAGGTAAGCAGAAGGTTACCTCGATCTTCAATTCGTTGGAATTTTCACTCCCGATTAGTACGTACAGTACATGACCATCGAATCGATTTGATTGCCTTGTTTGATAAGATAACTGACCCTGATGAAAAATGGGACCAGGAATCGATGACAGCTGCCAATGGTTTTCAGGTATTATTGAAGAGCTTCGAGTTCAATTTTCTTTTGAATGTTTTCGCAGATATTTTCCCGCATAGTGAGGTTTTATTTGGGATAATTCAAACAAAAGCTCACGACGTTGGATACTGTAAGGATAAAGTAAATGAGTTCACTACCCTACTGCAATCTAAACGGGAAGATTTCTACAAATTGTGGGACTTAACAAATAGCGATATCGAAGTGCAGGAACCGAGCAAAAAACGCCTAAAGAACAACGTGGACGCAGAAACATCTTATCGAAGACTATACTTTGAAATCATAGACACGTTAGTGCAACAATTAAGTGATAGGTTCAGAAGCTTAGGATCTCTGCAGTTTTTGGAACTACTAAGTCCTAAGAATTTTGTAACTTATAGGAACACTTTTCCTGAGTCTGGGCTTCAGTCTCTTAGGAGTATATATGCTAACTTTTTTGACTTCGTTGCTTTGAGAGCTCAACTCATTGCCGTATATCAATCAAGCGAATTCAGTGGGAAAAGTGCACAAGAACTTTCAAAATTCATTAGTTTGAATGACTTAATTGGGGCGTATGGGGAAGTTTTTAACCTATGCAAACTAGTACTAACAATTCCGGCGTCTAGTGCATCAGTGGAAAGAACGTTTTCTACCATGAAACGTATAAAAACCTTCACCCGAAACTCAATGCATCAAGAAAGACTTTCACATCTCGCGCTTCTTTCCATTGAAAAGGAGTTGTTGTGCAGCCTACAGGGGAACACTGATTTTTACGACCGCGTAATTGATGAATTCGCAAAGAGGGAGAGAAGAATTGAACTTCGCTACAAGTGATCCGCCAAGGTAAACAGTGACATTAATTAATTTTGTACTATTTGGTGCATGGATATTTCAAAATTAAGACTGTACAACAGGGATGGCAAATGCATATTCACTTCACTTGTAATTTCTCGTCGGAGAAATCGCTTGCTTATAAGAAATTATCTCGATAATTTAGTGAATGTTTTACTTTGAAATGCATATTTTTCAAATTATTTGAATAGTGTTTTACGTAATATATTTTTGCATTAATGGCAACTTCTTTTCTAATGCAATAATCAACAACTATTTCTTAAATAATGTGATACCGGTAAGTCTTTAAAATATTATTCAAATTATACGGATGTACATTTAAAATGATCTATCCTTTACCCCTACTATTTGAATATCATGTGAATGATATTCAGGCTGGCTGCGTGGCTCAGGGGTAACGTTCTCGCTTGCTGAGCCCAAGGATGCAGGTTCGAATCCTGGCGCAGTCAGCTGGCATTTGAGGGTCGCAAATGCGAGGGAGCCGTGTCAATACATTTACTGGCACGTTAAAGATCCCCTTCGGGGCAAAATTCCGGCACCCCGGCGTCTCTAAAAGCTAGTGTAGTTAAAAGGGACGTAAAACCAATAACATTATTTATTCTAAACGAATATATGGTATATAATGAATAATACAGTAAATACAGTATATATAATAGATATATTATGTATTCTTACCTTGAACCAAATAGACGCAAGAAGAAGAAAGTTGAAGGTTTTGAAATATTTTTTCAATCCCTCAATGTCTCGACGACATTCAGAAGTTAGGCTCAGTTCAGTCAATGCCTCCAGCGCTTCTATTATGCCTGGAAGGTGAGCTGCGACTGGTTTAACGCTGTCGACTCGAGCAGACCAGCGAGTCTTTGACATCGAGTGGAGGGAGTTTGGTATCTTTCCTTTCAAAATTGCCCATCTTTGGGGGCTGGAGCTAAATATGTAAAACAACTTTTGAACAACTCCAAA
The DNA here is from genome assembly GCA_946902985.2 of Meconema thalassinum. Taxonomy (NCBI): domain Eukaryota; kingdom Metazoa; phylum Arthropoda; class Insecta; order Orthoptera; family Tettigoniidae; genus Meconema; species Meconema thalassinum. The sequence goes on from OX336389.2 coordinate 551,007,941, forward strand.
GAATGTTACTGCAGCCGCACAGCTCTCCGCTGCTTTTTCTCCACGCAGATCCAAGGTATGACAAGTGCAAGCAGAGTAAACTGCTTCACTGTTAGCAGACAGAATTCTTGCCTGAGCTCCTTTGTACGCTCCTTTCATGTTACTCCCATTGTCGTAGCCTTGACCCCTACAGTCTTTTAATGGGATGTCAAACTCCTTTAGCTTATCTAAAATAAGCTCTGCAATGACTTCTGCACTCCTTTTTGTACAGTCGGTAAAGCAAAGTAGCCTTTCTTCGACTTGGTAAGGCCGAGTTTCATTTTCAGTCAAATAAACGTATTTCAGAAGAAACGCAGTCTGTTCAACATGTGCAGAATAGTCTCCGAAGATTCCTACGCCGGCCGTGAAAGCCTACTTCAGTATAATTTGAGGGATATTTGCAAAGAAATATTAACCGAACATGCAATATAATGTCATTAGGTTATCTATTACTAAGAGCATATTTATTATTTTAATGTTCACTTAGGTCCCATAATAGAACATAATAATGTTATTGGTTTTACGTCCATGTTAACTACTGAGGCTCTTAGAGACGCTGGGGTGCCGGAATTTTGCCACGAAGGGAATCTTTAACGTGCCAGTAAATCTACTTACACGGCTTCTTCGCATTTGCGCACCCTCAAATAGCGACTGACTGCACCGGGATTCCATCCCGCTATCTTGTGCTCAGCAGGCGAGAACGTTGCCGCTGAGCCACGCAGCCAGTCATAATAGAAAATGTACGGGTAATAACCTGAACGTTTAGCTCCTTAGACCAAGAAATGCGAACAACAAAAGCACAAACCACCACACTGTTCAATCGTCAAATAACACACGATCAGAAAAGCTCGCCAACCCTGTTGTTGAATAATTTACTCCGCACTTAATATAGTTACATGGATGCGCATGCCTGAAACTGAAAATGGAATAATGAGCTGTGCTGTATTACAATTTCTTCATTTTTTTTAAATGTGAAGGTCTCATAATTATGTGTGTACGGTAGAGTAGTTGTTGCTACTTCAGACATCTACCTCTACGTTGACGAGGGCGTCGCTAGAACCGAGTGCTGAAGTTGCTTTAAGGTGCAAGCCTATACTTTCAGTCTTCTTCACAGCTTACCCTCGATAAAATACCACGCCACGCCACTGCTTGAATTCAGATGCTACATACCATCTTGTTACCAACATTAGTGTATTTAAAAATAAAGATTCACTCAAAAACTCTTCAATAATGAATGCATTTTCTTAATACAAACCAATTGTTAAAAAACACTCATTTTGTAAATTACCCTGTTTTACGACTCCGTGCCACTATTGTAGATGGCATGAATGCCAACTTGATACACATGAATACATCCGACTCATTACTGAATGATCATATATATGTGAAGTCAGGCATAGACACGCAATACTGTAATTTAAACAGACAGGCACATAAATGTGCTGATTCCTAATCATAAATTATAGATGGCGCTCATGTCAATTCCTCACCCACGAACACACCTAATTTACTATTGAAAGATGGTGTCCCCTAATAAAGTGCACTGGCATCAATTCTCTTTATTACACACACCAATGACCAACCTATTGTCCACAACTGCAGGAGTTCCATATACGCTGATGATCCTACTCTGGCCACACATACAGTATTTTGATACCATTGAAGGTCCATTGAGATACTACAGTTCAAACCAAATCCTCAGAGAACACAACAATGGGCTTACCATTTAAGAAACATAGAAGCCACTGGTTACAGGTGGATAATGCTCTCAACAACACCTGTGGGATTGTAACTGGCTGTTTAATATCCACTCCAGTCGAATAGCTTACCACCTAGCAGGAATCGCACCACCTCCTGTTCGAAGCCAAACAGCAGCGTACAATGAAAGGAAAAAAAGTTGCCTATATGGCAGGAACCACATGAGCAAAGGCGGAAGTCCAGGAAGAATTTTCTGAGAACATCAAAGGCACTTGCAACCACCGATATAAAAACAAAGTCGCAGCTGTGGAAAGCTAAATCCTTCCTTCCCTTTTGCTGGAAAACAGTACCTATCTGAAACTTTTCCACTTTGCTATGGCAAGTGTTGGTTAACATGGAAGTCTCTGAATACGTTGAGATTAGGAATAAGCAGATACAGGATTAATCTGGCAGGTTGGGACTACAGAAATGAAGATACCATCAAGTATGTTTGTGAAGAAAGCATTAACAGTGGTCAAGTATTGGTCAAAGGCGGTTAGAGATCAATCTTTCTAGTAATTTTATAGGTGACACATAGAAACTATAAAGAAGAACTGCTACAAGACCTAAGTCGGGCCTGGGCCCACGCTGTGCAGACTCGATGTTTATATCCTATCACCTCGAAAGCCTTTAGAGGTATATTAAATACAAATGGCTGGGTATGGAGAGTTGAGTAATTGCCTTTTATCTCATCTGGACAGAACATTATCTAGTGGTCTAGGGATTGGAGAATTACAGAATGTGAAAAAGAGTAAGTAATTGCTATGATAGCATTGGCGTTAAAGAAATGAAGATTTATTCAATTTGTTAATTTTGAAGGGGGCAGTATAATCCCAAACGGGACCAGCTTATTTCATTATTTGTTGCACTACTGTGTTGTATGTCATTCAGGGAGTTCTCGGATGTTATGGGAGGCTAGAGCTGCGCCATGACCGCTTGGTTGGAACGTGCAGTTACTTCCTGAGAAAAGATAATCTGCATTCTAGCGTAATTCCAAGATACTTAATGGCTGTCTGATATCTGATCACTTCACCAATGAAAGATAAATCCTGGACTGCAGTGTGTTTCAATTCCTTAGTGAACGGAGTGGCAGATCATTAATTCAGGTAAATGGTATTGCAACGTTTTTCTAGCCAGTGCTGTAGAGTTCGGGGGGCGTCTTGGAGGTTTTCCTCAACACTGTGTCCTTTCCAGGAAGTAGTAATGATATGTCTATCGTCAAAATATAAGTTGAGACCCGTGTTGCCTATTTTACTGATTTCAGAGACAAAGATGTTGAAGAGGGATGGGAAGATAACACTTCCCTGAGGTACTCATCCTCTTATTTTCCGTAGTGAGGATTGGGCGTCCTATAATTGGACAAAGAAGTGTCGATTCCTAAGATAGGAATTTATTACTGGGAAACTATTAGGCTTCATTTTTTATAGCAGGCCACTGTGCAATTTCTTATCGTAAGGACGACTAACATCTAGAAAGCAACCTCCGGTCATACGATTATATTTGAGAGTACGAGTGATGAGTTTAGTTAATCTTAATGGTTGGTGAACTGTGGATTGACTGTTACAGAAGCAGAACCGTTCACCATTCAAGGTATCATCAATAAGGACTTTTAGACTGGAAAGTGGTGTCATCTGTTCGAGATTATGTTAAGTGAACTAATGGGCCTATAATTGTGTAGGAAAGTGTCAACGGTATTGGGTTTTCCTATCATTATTGCCTTGGTGACTTTCCAGAAGGGGGGGGGGGGGGTGGATATCTTTGTGGGGCAAGTAAGGACGGTTTCAGTTATATTTTTCAGAAAGTTCGCTGGAGCATTTTGTGGACCAGACCCTTTACAATATTTCAGCTTCTTAATAAGATTGAGCAGTTCCGTTGGTGTAACGAGCCTGAATCCTTGCAGGAGTTCACCCTGAAAGTCACGAAGATCGTGATGGAATTCTTCAATCAAGTTTTCATCACAAGGCTTGTGATTTAGCTGACAGTCTTTTCAAACGAGCCCGCCACAGTCTTAACTGTGTCTGCATTAGTGAATACCAATCGATGTTCCTCATGTAATGGTGGAATGCTGGTCTTTTCCCTGAGAAACCACCTGGCAGAGTTGGGTAGTATCGAAAATACATGCATTTAAAATACGTATTTTCGATACTGGGCCCAGAGAGAACCTGGGGGGATCTCTGCTAACATCGTGAGATCCTGGCTACAAAATGGGGATGAGATGCGAATATAAGAACTCTACAAGAGAGATCTCGTAGCCTCTCTCATCTCAATACTCATAATCTTACCTACACGTGGTGCCCCCATTGAGGCGAGCAACCCAGCGAAGGTTCAGTGACCAACCCCAGCGGGAAACTGGGTCGGTGAGCAGACAGGATAGGAGGACAGTGGGTATTGCAGTAACACCCACTGGTTATAAGAGACAGAGCTGAACACCTAAGCTACCTGCTGCATGGAGCAGATAGGAGGCAGCCCCTCCACCATGATAGAGTGCTGTCGGCCAATGCCCAGCACACTCGAAATTAAAGGATTAAAAGCACAAATAGAGAGCAAACCGGACTGATCAAAAGGATGACGACATGGTAAAACGAATCTTGGTACATGGAATGTAAGAGGATTAAATGGGAAGATGTATGGATAGATTAAAGAAATAAAACAGACAAATGTGAAATACCTAGCGTTGACAGAAACAAAAAAAGAAAGGAAATGGGATGGAAATAATGGATGACAATTATTTAATGATATTTAGCGGGGTTGCCAAAAACGAAAGAGCGAAAGGAGGGGGTAGCACTCCTGTTATACAGAGATAATGAGAAAAATCTTGAAGGGTGGAAATTCATAAATGAGAGAATCATGACTGTGGATGTAGAAGAGGAGGAAGATAAGTGGACCATTGTGATAGTGTATGCCCCTAATGATAGTGACACAGTGGAAAATAAAACACAGTTTAATGAACAATTGCAAAGAACTATTGAAGATACAGATTGAGATATCATTCTCTTAAGGGATATGAATGCAAGGGCTGGAAACAGAACAGATGAATGGAATGGGGGTGATTGGTAAAGAAGGAGAAGAAACCCTAAATGATAGTGGGGTAAGGCTATTGGAGTTCTGTGTGATGAATGATCTGGTGATATTAAACACTATGTTTATTCACAAAGATATACACAAATTCACTAGGGAGGAACAAAACAGATATGAGAAATCTATAACAGACTATATAATAGTTAAGAGAGAAATGAGAAAATACATAAGAGACACGAGAATGAAAAGGGGACCAGAACTAGTGACCCTAAACTCGTAATCATAGAGAAAGTCATGGTCAAGAAAGATGGGCCATGCATAACCAAGAAGCAGAGAAAAATGAGGGGAGAGGAGAGGATAAAAATGTACAAATTAAGAGAAAAGGAAAATCAACAAAATTTCAAGGAGCAGGTAGAGGAGAGATTAAAAGAGCATGGACAGGACATAGCCCATGAGCAAGACTTGGAAAAGATCTGGTTGACATGGAAGAATACATTACTATCTGTAGCAGTAGAGGTCTGTGGTATATCCAAACCAGTAAGAACAAAGAAAGTAACATATTGGTGGACTCCTGAAATAGGAATAATAATAATGTTATTGGTTTTACGTCCCTTTTAACTACCCTGGCTTTTAGAGACGCCGGGGTGCCGGAATTTTGCCCAGAAGGGGATCTTTAACGTGCCAGTAAATGTACTGACACGGCTCCCTCGCATTTGCGCACCCTCAAATGCCAGCTGACTGCGCCAGGTTTCGAACCTGCAACCTTGGGCTCAGCAAGCGAGAACGTTACCCCTGAGCCACGCAGCCAGACTCCTGAAATAGGAACATTGGTAAAAGAGAAGAAATAGGTATGGAAGAAGTACCTTGATTTAGGCACTTTAGAAGCTTTTGAGGAATACAGAAAACAAAGAGATATAGTAAAGAGAGCAGTTCAAGAAGCTAAGAAAGAAATGTGGGAAAAGTTTGGTGAGAAGATGGAAGAAAACTATAGAGAAAGCCAAAAGCTTTTCTATAAAGTTTTGAAGAGTATGAAGAAACAGAAAGAATGCCCTTTGAAATTTGTATATGACAAAGAAAAGAATTTACTGACTGACCCAGAGAAAATAATGGAAAGATGGAGAGAATATTTTCAGGAGTTAATGGAAACTAAAGAACAAGAAGAAGGAAATAATGAGGAAGAACAGGAACAAAGGAATGATTTACAAGGAAATGAGGAGAAAGAAATTACAAGGGAAGAACTCCAGAAAGCTATAAAGAAGATGAAATTGGGGAAGGTAGCAGGGCAAGATAAGATACCACCGGAAATGGTTAAATACATGGGAAGGAGGGCTGAGGAAATACTACTGAAGATTTTCCAGATAGCATGGAGAGAAAAGAAGATAGTGAAGGACAGGGAAGTTGCTATCCTTATACCTGTTTTTAAGAAAGGAGACAACAGAGAATGTAACAACCACAGAGGAATTACACTTCTAAGTGTGCCAGGAAAAGTATATTCCAGAATATTAGAAACAAGATTAAGGGATGAAGTAGAAAACAAGCTGAGAGAAACACAAAGTGGGTTCCGACCAGGCAGAAGTGTCCAGGACCATATATTCACCGTGAGACAAGTGTTTGAAAAGACAATAACATATGATAGAGGCCTTTACTTGTGTTTTATAGACCTGGAAAAAGCCTTCGACAGAGTCCCTTGGCAAGAATTATGGAGAGTTTAAAAAAAGAAGGGAGTCAACCTAGATTTGATAAAAGCTGTTCAAAGCTTTTACAAAGTAAGCAGTTGCTATGTTAGAACTGGAAATTATACCTCAGGAGAATTCAGAGTTACAGCTGGAGTAAGGCAAGGAGACATACTGCCCCCTTACTTGTTTATACTGATAATGGATGATGTAATCAAAGTAGTAAAAGAAAAATTGAAGAAATTTACAGTTGGAAATTGGAAGATGAAATGCATAATGGTGTGCGAGCTATTGTAAGCGGATGACATAGTACAGTACTGTTCGCTAGATCTGCGGTTAATCTACAAAGAAACATAGAATTACTGAGAACAGAATTAGAAAAGAGAAAAATGGTGATAAACCAAGATAAAACGAAAACAATGATGATTGGAAGGGAAAAGAAGGAATGTAAGGTGAAAATCATGGGAAAGGAGCTGGAACAAGCCGATAGGTTTAAATACCTAGGGATAACAATCAATCAACATGGAAAGATTGACGAGGGGCTAAACACAAGACTACTCAATACAAGTAAACTCTACTATGCTATAAATAGAGGATTCCTGAGAAAGAAGAAAATAAGTAAAAAGACAAAAATGGCCGTATATATATCTACATATGTCCCAACACTGATATATGGAAGTGAATCCTAGATAATTACCACCAAGCAGAGGCAGAAGCTACAAACAGCGGAAATGAAGTTCCTAAGAAATGTAGCAGGAAAGACTAGACGGGATAGAGTCAGGAACCAAACAATTAGGAAGACCTTAGAAGTTACACCTATACAAAATCAGGTTGAACAAAGCCAGTTAAGATGGTTCGGACATCTGAACCGAATGGACGGCAATAGAGGGCCAAAACAAGTATGGAAAGCACGTTTGGGAAGTATAGGAAGAGACCCAGAGGAAGACCTCGAAAGACATGGGACGACTCCGTGAGAGAAATACTCCACGAGAGAAACATCACTTGGGAGGAATCCAAGCAGTCAGCCTTGAACAGGAAGAAATGGCGAGCTCTCTGCCAAACCTCGACACCGGAAGGTACAAGAGGGCAGGATTAAGTAAGTAATTTTCGATACTTTTGTATCTAAAATACATTTTGGAACATGTATTTTGTATCTGTATCGAAAATACTTTTCATGAGTATTTTGTATTTTCAAAATACACAAAATACATTGAAAACTTCATTGTTTTGGACGATTTTTAGGTCAATCCTCCATTATCTTCCTATCTCATAACTTGAGTTAATTGCTAGACATGTCACAGGCAAGTTTGAGAACAATACAACTGTTCCAGCATCACACCAACCTTGTGAGACTATGTGCAATGCTGTTTATTTAGGATGCATTTAGAACAAAATCTCGTGAGGAATGTCTGCCGGATGCTCTGTAATCAGTGTGGTTAATCTTGGAAACTTTTCCAACCAGTAGCCTCAGGCTACGTAAGTATGAAATTCCAAAATGTAAGTAGTTGTCTGAACCTGTTCACTAGAATTCTCCGAAATTCCCGGAAGTGCTCTCACAAGGGCTGTACAAAATGCGGCAAGTTGTTGTTTCATTTGAGGAACTTGGACATCGTGGTTATTTACTGTAGTCCCGTGTACTGCTCGAGTCCAAGCTCTATGAACTTGCGGGGTGAGGAGAAAGAGCAGGCAAGGTTCGGGCGTGAAGAGAAGGATCTGTCAACAGCCCATCGTGATATATGGTATTCCACTCTATTCCAATACTGCTAACATTCGGCCGTTGCTCAAACCACTGTGGTGTTAGGAATGACTGAATGAGTCACCGACCAATGTATTTGGTTCTGTACTATGCACGGACCGAGAAACCTCATCACTCGTCAACACCACTACTCATAGTCCGCGATGCACATTCCTCTCTGGTTCACGCAGCTTCGACTCGAGCAGTACTTGGTTACACGTGGAATTTGTCTGATAACCTATGTTATTGTGGGATCTGGATAGAAGCGTTGCGTGAGGGATGTGGCCGAAACCCACCTCTCACCCCTACCCCCTCGCTTCCGTCCATAAGCTTCTGTATGTACCTGAGTGACAGGCTTGAGAGAGAAAGCTGCTTGCCTGTCCCACCTCCCGTCCCGCTAGTCAACTCTTCAGCTCGCATCTTGTAATTCAGGTGAGGATTAGGAAGTAAGTGGCCAATGCCTTAACTTAGGAACCATCCCGACATTTGTTTGGAGTATAAGTGAGAAAACAATAGGAAATCACTTCGATGGTTCTCAGGTTAGCCTCCCTAAGCTGAATATACCTCATTCCATCCCTCAGGCCTGGATTAAATTTCTAGACAGAGATGGTAATCAAACCCGGACCTTAGGGATGAGAGTCTTGAATACTAGCCACTGCACCACGAGCCGCCGAAACATAAGTACCGGTATAAACCAAACCAAACCCCGGGGTGTCACTACAGCCCTACCAAGCGACCGCTGCCCAGCCATTTAGCCTGCAGATTATGGGATGACACGTGGTCAGCAGGTCAGGTCCCCTTGGCCGTTAGTCTTGGTCTTCATGACCAGGGCACTGCTTCACTGTGCTGAGTGCAGGAACGGGGTGTTCCAGCAATCTCTGACTGAGCCAAGAATCGAACCCGGGGCCTCCGGGCGCGAGGCAGGTGAGCTATCCCAACTCCACGGAGCCGGCTCGAAAAATAAGTATGCCGGTTGTTATTGGTAGGCCTAAATCTTGATCATAAGACTCATGTATTTGTGTGTGTCAATTTGTCTGATAACTTGTGTTTGTGTGGTATCTGTAGTACGGTAGTTTGCGTGGCTGTATTTATTATGGTCTAGAATGAGCAGATGCCCCAGGACTTGAAGTATGTTGCCCTCCCGGCATGTGCCTAGACAGAGAGTGGGAAAAATCAAAACACCACACCGAGAATGGCCACTGTCAGTGCCAGAATTCGAAACCCGAATCTCTTAAATTGCCTTGGATAGTTGTCTACGTTAACAAAGCATAATAATAATACTCAAAAGTATGTCTACCCCTAATTGTTGCCGTTTTAACGGGGTCGGGGATGGGATGCAATGACAGGGTGTCGAGCGATGATCTTTCTTCAAATTCCCGTACGAAAATCCACCAAATTCCCGTATATTTTAGAATCCTCTAAGACTAGAGTTCGCATACAGAATGGCTGAAAAGTGAATCTTAAAGCGCAAATCGAGATTTTCTGGCGTAAGTGTAACTGCATTTTTGGAGATACTTCCGCAGCCCACGGGTGATGGTGAGATTTAGGCCTAATTCGTAGCGTGAGCAAAGCGCGCGCGCGCGAGCGAGCGAACTCTCACGCAGATGGGATAAGATGCTACGAACACAAATAAAATACCGTTTACCTGAGAAGAGCTGATATAAAATGATGACTGTTTTACTGAGGAGGGTTGAGAGAGTAGAGAATAGGAGTGTCACATAATACATGTTTACGGGAAGTGACTGAACTGTATGGTACCGTAACCGTATAGGGCTTCCACGAGTTAAAATGGCACCGAAGCTTATGCATAGCGAACTTGCGGTCCACGAATCTCCATTTGATTTTCATTGGCAGTGAATCGTTCGTTCGTGATTATCTACTTTATTATTTCGGATTGTGGTTTTGTTTTTAGGCGTTCAACTTATGAAATAAGAACTAGAGGGTTGGCCTTTCATGATTATTCCAAAGACAAGTGTCTCCTAAAAGAGTAATTAGTAAAACTTCGCATCAGAGACGACCATAACAAACAGCTTGCCTACAAAGTGTGCGATTTGCCCATTTCAAACGGCAGTGGTCAAACATATCTTACACTACAATAATTAAGTTGGTGCAAACTAAATATGTTATATGTGAGAATATTATTATAATTTGCTATCCGGTTGTTATATTAGTATATTATGCATTAATGTGACCCGTTTAAATGCTAAATTGTGACGGATGCTACGAGTTATAGGCTATTCGCCGTACCGGTAGGCCTAATATTCACTAACAACGCATCGTTTCTTCTGTAATATTTATTTAATCATTATAATTATAATAGCCTATCTATTAACCCTTATTTAACCACTAATCATTTTATAATTCTATACATATTCCAGGTATTGCAAGTATTGATAGCATATGCGGTTCCACCTTAAAAATCCAACCATGCCCAGTTTTCAGTACCTATGAAAAATATTACCGTAAGTTAACGAACCAAACAACTGGCGACAATTTTTTTTTAAATGATCATTTACATCTTTACCCTAGTCTACGTAAATCACTGAAAGGGTAGGGGGGTTATGACCTCAATTTCACAAACGAATGAACCTCATTTTGCATGAATTATGGAACCCGAATCCTAATGGAGGCATGGATTGTCTGCATTTGGAAATATGTTAGTCAATAATTTAAAACAAGATGCCAGAAAACTAAATACAAAAAGCTGCGTGCCTACTACGGTGTCAAGTTGCTCCGTGAAAAAATATACACCTCGCCAAGATTATACGACGTGCATACAGTTAAATACAATCATCCAATTGGAGAAACACTTTCTTTGTCACGATCAGCAGCGGCTCGTGGTGTTGGAACTGGGGAAGGTTCAGCACATAGTGGCAAAATGCTGGTATAACGCATTATACGACACCCAGGCGCGGATTCAAGGGGGGGGGGGGTCATGACCCCCCCCCCCAAACGGAGACCAATTTTTTTTGCAAACTCAAAATGAGAAAACACAATAACCAGACAAATAAAACTTAACGAATTTTAACTGAAAAACAGTTTTTTCCATTTTATTATTACTGAAAATATCTTTATTGCAATTATTATATCTATTACAACTGTAGTCTACATATTTACAAATTCATACCTGTTATATGAAAACGATTATTTATATAACAAAATCAACTCATCTATTTTCTTTAGTAAACCTTGTGATTACCGAATCGATGTTTATAGTGATGTCACGATGAATGTGCAGCAATGCACGGATAGGAATTTGGGGCTTTTTTTTTTCGCACCAAACAATGTTGCCGACATCCAAACTGCAAGCTTTGTTGGCAATTCAAGCTGTGACTTTCTCCCTTTGTCGGTATCAACTCGACTTGCCGAAACTGTAACGTTCCTTGATACTTTTCTGGAAGCTCGATGTAAAAGTCGCAAAACACGCCTTCAATGTGTACGAATATTTTTGGTGCGCTCAACGCATTAAATTTCTATCCACGTAGCTTGCAAAAAAATTGGTCTGGTTTTGTACGATTGGTTATTTTGTGGTTGCGTTTTTAGTGATACCATTTTTCTTAACAATTTCGATTCTCTGACCCCCCTCCCCAAGCCAAACTCTAGATCCGCGCCTGACGACATCCACATACACGGCTGCAGGATTTTTAATTTCACGGTGGAAGGTGGGGGAGCTCGGAACAGACTTCTTGTTGACAAACAGATTGGGACCATTATGTTATTTTATGAAGCTTTTTTTCCTAATTAAAATGAATGTACTTACCTAGTTTTAACATTCAGGAAGAGGCAATGCATTCCGTTTCTAATTTAACCTACTCCCTATTCTAATTAGTCCCGATCACAGGAGTCTGTTTCACGGTTGTACACTACCAAACAATCGCAATTTACTTAGAAAACACTGTGCCTACCAGCTAGAACTGTAAGGGAATTGATCTGTAACATAGTCCGAAAGTGAACCCGATCTTGAGGGATAAATGGAAACAAATAAATAAACACCATTGTAGATATTAAGAGCAGTGAAGCTACTTGCTATTACTTTATATAAACACATGCCCTACCTTAATTCATAGGTTTAGCGCTGCAAAGTGGTCAATGACAAGCTCATTGAAGTTCGGTGACTCCAACAATTCCTTTTCTGTGGAACACATTGCAAGTGCACAGTCGGCCTTCCTTCATTGTGTTTCGTAAAAATGTTTTCACTCGTTTTAGGGTAGAGAAACACCACTCTGCCTCTCCTGTGACCCTTCACAATCAGCCTAGTTTCTTGGTCGAGATTTTTGCCCGATACGCTACTAACTGAATTCATTGTCTTGTAGATATACACTTACCAGTACTGTAGCTAGGGTTGCTAGACGTTCCGTTTTACCCGGGACAATTCCGTTGTTTCTTGTTTTGTTCCGCGTTCTGTTTTAATCTTTAACGGAACGCCAAATATTCCGTTTTTTGGTTAATTTGATAATATATTCAATTTTGCACCAATTTTCAAATGTCCCGCTTCAGAATTGATTGTAATATCTAGCTTGTTTTCTGGTGATACAGGTGCAAGTTTGAAAGAGGAAATGATTTCTATGTCTGTGTTAGATAGATGGATACATGTTATAGATTTATTAGGGGCAACAAAATTAAGGAGTATCATAGTCCTTGTGAAGTTAATACTCAGCATTTTCCCCTCCAATGCATTTACGGAGAGAGTTTTTTCTGTCATGAATATCAAATGGAGAGATTATACAAACAGAAACTCCATTAGTTTGATAAAACAAGAACTGTTCACATATTACAATTATGACGAAAATTGTAGTGAATTTTATCAGAAGGTACTTACAAATAAAAGATGTTTGCAAAGGTTCGTTCAAATGAAAAGCATTTGTAAGTTGCTGGTGCCATAGGCCTATATGATATGTCAGCAATATATAGTTGAATTTTGTGTATTTGATTATGCAATGCTTATTTAATACATGCAAATGAAAATCCACAGCCTGCTTCCAGTCTCCGACCGGGTCAGGAATGGAATGAAAGAAGCCCCCCATCTAGCGGCGAGGATATGGACTGTGCCAGCTGCCGAGGCCTGACGCACTCCTCGGGGGCAATGATGAAATGAATGACAGATGAAATGAAATGATAGGGGAGTGTTGCTGGAATGAAATTTTGACAGGGAAAACCGGAGTACCCGGAGAGAAACCTGTCTGCCTCCGTTTTGTCCAGCACAGATCTCACATGGATTGACCGGGATTTGAATCACGGAGCCAGCGGTGAGAGGCCGGCGTGCTGCCGCCTAGGCCATGGAGGCTTGCTTATTTAATACATTATTAGTATTATTTATTACAATGTTTGACGACCTTGATTTAAAAAAATGCAATGGCAACCCTAACTGTAGCCCATAACACGCAAATTAAGACTTGCCACTGACAAACAACATAATTAATGAACTAATTATGTTACACCAACGATTTTAATGCGCGAACACTTGTTTACAAATACGCAGCATGGGCGGTGGCATATTTTAAACAGAATACTTCCCTTAAGTCTCGGCAGATGGTTCTGCTACCCCTTGCCACCTCATGGTGCTATCTGGCGGAAATATTTTAGTTATTATACTTTAAGGGGTACCATTTGAGTTCTCAATAATGATTATCACTTATTAGTCATATCTAACTGTTTCTGGTAACTTGCAAATTATTAATCCTTCAGAGAGTGAAAGTATAAACTTTCATGAGAGTGGTTTCAGTCTCCTTGAACAACTTTGAATGCATTCCACAGAATAAGAACATCTTGTCGTCGTTGGCAAGCCTGGCTTAGGCTGTAGTCGCCTGAGCCTTCAGCGATACAATTGAAACGAATGGAGCTTTCATAACTACGCCTCCCATCCCTGTTACATAGGAAGGAATAGGGCATCTAAGGCGCTACTATCCATCTGAAAGACATTCTTTATCAACAGTTCCAAATATATTGACTCGTGACTGAATAAATTGAGTGAAATTTATAAATGTTTCCAATCAATATAAATTATAAATTCCTCAAATACGGTCTGTATATTTATAGAATCTTTCAAGAGAGGCTCCGCCTAAGAGCCTTTAATCACCAGCCGCGCCTGGTCACGATCTTATACGCAATTCAAACATAAACAGCTGTAATTTATGGGAAAATGTGCAACATTTAGAGACTACGAGTGTTGTATGTGGCACAACGTTAGCTGACATTTCGCATCATTAATACATAAGGAATGGACACATGCGGAGCTTTCTTACTGCACACAGCTGAAGATCATATAATTCTTGGTGCATTTTACGTTCTCTTAACAACAATAATTTGCTTAGTTACATGCAAGGAAAATTGTAGTACACAGTTCCCAGTGCTGGATTACCCATTAGGCCCGACTAGGCACAGGCCTAGGGCCCCCAATTATCTGGGTCCCCGAAGCAATTTCTAATTTAGTTCAATTTTATTCCAAAGATTTAGTTTTTTTTAATGCAGAACTGAGACAGTTCCTGCATTATATTACATTACAATGTCCTTTAAAAACTGAGTTCACTCATTCTGAACTATACGAAATTCTTATTCGAGACAAGCTTGAGTCTGTTTTTCCGAACGTTGAAATTGCTTTTCGCATTTTCCTGACCCTCATGATAACGAATTGTTCTGCGGAGCGCTCGTTTTCAAAACTGAAACGGATCAAAAGTGCGCTAAAAAGTATCATGTCACAGGAAAGATTATACATGCTAAGTTTAATGTCGAGTCAGATGTTCTGCGGGAAATTGATTTTGATGACATTGTAGAAGATTTCATTGACCGAAAAAACATAACAAAAAATTTGATTACTTTTTACAGAACTAAAAAATAGTATGATTTGTCAAATTTTTCATCAAATCATCTGAAATGTTTTCAAACAACGATGATCGTTTCAACTGAAATGTATGTAGATATGTAGGCCTATGTATGATTTAATAAAAAGTGTATTATTCATCTTGAGAAAAAGAACTCTTGTATATACTTTATTAAATGTACAGGTGCTAAAAAATATTTGAAAAATAATAAAGGGGCCCCAAAAATCTGAGGGACTTGGGCCTCATTTTACCTTAATCCGGCACTGACAGTTCCCATTGCTTCCATTACCTGACTACTAAACCAGAAGCTCTTAATCCATAACCATACGCCGGTGGCGCGTCCTATGGCAAATGAAAGATCGAAAGAAATTGTAAGCTCTATAGAAGCCCGGAACAAGGCGATACAAATTTTCTACACTACTGAAAATAGTCAAAATACCCTTTGTAATAATGAATAATAATTTTGGGGGTTATGTAGTAATATATGTTACCCACCCACTATCCCTTTTTAGATCACGATTTTTATAGTGAAATTGGAGGTATGTCCGCTATTACACGCCTAAATTATGGGACAAATACAGTATTGCCCACCCCGCGCATTCGGTACTGACAGCCTTCCTGTCACTTTGCCCCACTTTTCCTCTCCGCAACCCACGGTCGCCACATAACTAGATCCTACGTCCAACGGCAAGAATTCTGAGCATGCTTCTCACCGACACCCTGTATTTCGAAGGAAACTACGCGAAGGATATGTTGGGAGCTTGGAACAGCTGAGCTGTGTTGCTAAGTTTTTAGTGTTGTAAATCAACTGATTCGAATAATAGACAGCGCTACACTTCAGACATTATTTCGGTACAATTATACGTAATATATTTTACAAAACGATCCTGAGTCAACGCCGAAGATATTCAAACAGAGAAATACGATACTTTTAGATGAATAAATAAATTACACACCGAAGCTATGATACGTCTATCATAGGTATTCAATTCAATAAATACGACAAAGAGGGCAAACACTCTACAGCTAATGAATATAAAATACTCGCCATGCAATGTATGTATGTCTACCCCTGATTATTCCCGTTTTCCAACGGGGTCGGGGATGAGATGCGATGAAAGTCTTTGTGGCGATGGTTTTTACGGCCGGATGCCCTTCCTGATGCCAACCTCACGAGAGGAGTTAATGAGAGATGAAATGAATGATGGTGAATGAAACTGGGCAAGGATGTGGAAGGAAGCGGCCGTGGCCTGTCAGAAGGCACCGTCCCAGCATTTGCCTGGTGTTGAAAATGGGAAACCACGGAAAACCATTACAAGGACGGCCGACGGTGGGGCTCGAACCCACGCGTCTACCGAGTCAGCAGAGAGCTTGGCCCCATGACCTAATGCTGCGCTTTAGCCAGCATAGCCACTACTGTACTCGCCATGCAATGATTATCCTTTAACATGAAACAAGAGTCTGAGTGGAGGTTGTTCACAGCTTACTACAGTAGTTGACAGATAACACCATGCACACTCACTGAATCGCGACCCTCTACGGTTAATATCAGCTTTCGTGATAAAGCAAAAGTGAAGTTAAGGTAAAGACATATTTAACATTGAGCACTCAAACAACCCCTCTGTGGCGATATTATTGCCGTGGTTTTATATTGTCGAATTGTAGGCTATTAAATGACGGACGGTATTTTGAACACTATGACGGGAAACAATAGCCTGTGTTCTATTATCGATTGGCGCAAGCGAACTGACACCAAGAAATAAATTATCCTCAGTCACTTGGCAAGGGTTTCTTTGACACCCTCCATCCCTTCACTGTCCCTATCGTCATCACCACCACCATCATTGTCTTCGTCAGAGCTTGATGAATTGCCAAGGTTAATTATCATTTCATCCACCGCGATATCCAGACCGCCTTCAGTATTTCTTTCTGTACATGCTGTACGGGATGTGTCCAGTCCTCGGGTCAAACTTCGGCTAAGTAAAAGTAACGAAACAATGACAATGAAAGGAAATCAGACACAGACAGTGGTTACTGTAACAAGCGACTGAAACGATGCCTGCCCATACGAGAATAATTCTGTCACTTGTGTGGTGCATTTTGTAGCCACATGTTGGTGACAGGTGTTCGATAGTAAAATGTCGCGAGCTGTGAGATATTGTTTGTAGTTTTTGAAATGTATGCATGTGTGACGCATTTGCATTGAGTGTTTGAACGGACCTTAAAACAATTTGGTATGTGCATCTCCCCTGCGAAAGAAGACCATCGAAAGGCTAAAAACAGTAATATTCCAAACGCGACACGCCGCGAATACTTTTTTATTTAGATTTATTTTATCAAAGTAGATGAAAATCCACAGCCTGCTTCCAGTCGACCGACCGGGTCAGGGAATGGAATGAATTAAGCCCCCATCTAGCGGCGAGGATATGAACTGTGCCGGCTGCCGAAGCCTGTCGCAATGATTAAATGAATGACAGATGAAATGAAATGATAGTGGAGAATGTTGTTGGAATGAAATTATGACAGGGAAAACCGGAGTTCCCGGAGAAAAACCTGCCTCCGCTTTGTCCAGCACAAATCTCACATGGAGTGACTGGGACTTGAACCACGGACCCAGCGGTGAGAGGCTGGCGTGCTGCCGCCTAAGCCACGGAGGCTCATCAAAGTAGATAATAGAAAATAAAATAATGCAAAACGAAATTAAGTAAGTCACTTTGACAAATTCGAGATTGTTACTAGGAACTTCAGTTATACACAGCACAAAAATAAGTCTTTTAACAGTACTTTTTTTTCCAATTCCTGGAGATCTTTTGTGGCTTTTCTTTCGACTGCCACCTTAGCCGTCGCTTCGCACCTGTTTTGCTTCCTTGGAGACGGCGTAGGAGTTTCGTGCAGTATGGACTCTTGCTCACGGTTATCTTTTCTACTCCACCAGCTGCCATCACAGCGTCCTGAACAGTATGCATAACAATCAGACTTGCTTCTTTGTGATTGACGATCATGCACTCCTTGTTCAGGGAAAAACTTCTCTCTAGAGCTGCATTGTTGTGATACAAAGTCAGTATCATTTTAACGAAGCTTGTGAGATCGTTTTTGGCAGGAACTGAGGAAGGTGCTGAAGCCACTAATTCAGACCACAACACGTCGAGCCGTGGCTCTTTGCCGTCGGACTGCTTCAAACGCGCAGTGACGGAGGGCAGTCTCAGAAGTGCGGAGTAGCTGCTCTTGATGCGGTCAGCCATTGCGCCAGAAAGCAAATTCTTCTGATCACAAAGAATTTCCAGGGCAATGACGATCCTAACTTCTTCCAACTTAGGAGTCTCAGCGACCCCTATAGGGTCCAGGCAGGAAACAGCACGGGTCTCTTGTGAGCAAGAGTTAACCTCTCTTTGATTTTTTCAGCCATAGGATACAAATGTACAATTCTCGGCAGTTGGTGCGAAATAGGAGCACATCCGCGTCTGGAATTTTCTGAGATCTTGGGCTGTTAGCTTCTTTAAGGGCTGCTCTTTTCGAGAAACCCAGGTCTCCTCTGTGAATAACAATGCGGACTGATTCCTGTATATCATTGTTAGCAACGAGCGCGGCGCGCGTAGCCCCGCGAGGAGAGGGTACGGCCGGCGGTTGGCCAGGCAAAGCATGCATTCGACGTTGGCTGGGTTATCATCCCGCTTAGCGCTCTATCGGTGGCGCAAATTGCAGGTGGCAGCGCGGTCTGCAGGCGAGCGGGAGGACTCTACCGAGCGTTCGGGGGCTAAGAAGTCAGGCATTATGAGACTTTTTTAAGATTTCCCGCATTTTCCCGGGTCACTAAAATTCCCGTACCGCTCGACACCCTGCGAACATTAGTGGCAAGGTAAGACCGCATACCGTATGACGTGTATGTGGCCTATTATGACCAAGGCAAACGAACAAACATTCAATATGGCGGCTGTGCGAAATCGCTTAGAAACAAAACAAACTCGATGTTATCAGTGCTACCAACATAAATGCGTCTTTTTCAACAAGAGGAGAGTGTTCTGTTATACAGCTCTCATAGTTTACCTGTAGGAAACACATTAGCCTCTGCAAAAGTGGAAGTTTCCTCTTACGAAACATCATCTTGATTTATGGGCTATACAATGCTCATATTTTACTTTCCTTCCCTTTTTTCAACAGCATCCTGTTCATTATAGAGCAATCAAACCAAAACGCTGAAAATCCCATTTTTGAATTTTTCGCCAATTACTCAAGTCCTTCTTACCGGTAGCTTGAATTTATTGTAAAATAAATTCCAGGTGTTGGCAAGGGATGTTTGGGAACATCTTGTGAAGTCTAGTTGTTGAGAAGAATGTTGGGATCATCTTGTGAAGAAGCATAAAGATATGAGTAAAAAAATATTTATTCATAACTACTTGAATACAAAATATACAAGATAAAATTATTTTCAACCTTAATAAATCTCACAAATTTACCAAAATATATAATTTATGGTAATGATAATGATGATTATTTAATGCTTCATGAGGCTGCAGGGCAGTATAGAGGAGATCAATATTTTAACATGTCATCATACCTACAAAGAGCAATATCTTGTGCCAGTTATGTTTTATAGATATGTCTTCATTAAAAAAGTCATATGTACCCTTACCATTATTGGACACTGTGCTGTGAATATGAATGCTGTGTATGATAAAAATGGGTCGTCTGAGGGGATGCCAAGCACAGGTGATGAAAAAGTTTACTGCTGATGGAACACATACTGAACCTTACAATAGTTAACAGAAAGAAACTGAAGTGATGAATTAATAGAAAGAATAAGAAAGAGGTGCTACCAAAAGGAGTAAACTAATGTGATATTTTCTCCTCGCAATGCATAAGAAATTCCAGATAGTCACAACGTGATAAAATCTTCCAGCAAAGTTCTAATCAGTATGAAAATCCTGGGTTGTTCTTCCCCTGTTACGAACATAAAATTATCCACTAAATTTTTCTATTGATTTAAATGTCCTCGAATGCTAAGAGATGCAGGAATCATTTACTGTACATGAATTTTGCATCTTATTTGACAAATAAGCAAATTAATTACAATAATTGGAAAACATTATATCAAAGAAGAAATAAGAGAACTCAGATAAATAAGCTCTTAAATGCCATGATCAAATATGAGTATTTTACATCATTCTGAATTACAAAAAGTAACATAAAATATAATACAGTATAACACAGAATCCAAGGCATAGCCACAAACTTCAAATGGAAGGCCCTTATTATTTTCACATATCACTTCATTATAATATTGTTGAAACAAATAAATAAGAAGAAGACTAAATATTGAAGCTATACAAGCTCCACTATGAATCTACACATACAATGCAAAGCAAAATAACTAGTGTACATAGTATCGAGCAACAAATAAACTGAAGTGCAATGCCCTTGATCCAAAAAGTCCATTAAATATTATGTAAGGTTTCAATGACATAAAAGGTGATACAAGTACACTTCAGTACACTGAGCACTTCAAAAAAGCAACTCACTAAATTTTCTTCATCACACAACCATTTGCCCTCAGAAACAGATAGTATTACAAAACAATTAAATTATCACTATTTTTAAATACTTACAACCATTCAACTTAGAATTTATCTGTAGAAATTGTACTACTAAGTTAATCACATAGCCTACCATTGATAAAAAAAAAATATAGTTGCACATGCTTAGTTACTACTGTATGCTTCAATGTTCCTCTATAAGTTAATTTGTATACATACGAGAAAGAGGTGCTCTCAAAAGGAGTACACAAATGTGACATTTTCTCCTAGCAACACTTAAAGAGAAAAACTACAATTAAAATTAGGTACAAACTTTGCATGCAAGTAAAGGAATTATAAAATGGCTTGAACAATTCTTTAACATCAAAGATGCAGAAATCATTTGTTGACTTTTATATGAATGAGAAATAGGACTCCCTCAATCTAAAGATATTACAGTCCTCTAAAGATAAGAAGAAAAGGGAATCAAAATAGCCATAGAAATGTTGAATAACCATTGCTGAATGTAATACCTAAACTTGAAAACGTGATCATCACTAACAATTGAAATTGTCCATTCCACGGGAAAACATATACAGTAGCTAAGCAAATTCAGTAAACTTACTGCAGTTTTGAGCGACTGGAGCATACACACATTAATTGTAACTATATCTTCATGAGTAATTGTAAATGCCATTTGATTAATTAATATCACATTAAACCTAAATTTAATTGAACTGGAACATTCTTTTTGTATGCTTCATAGCAGGCTAAAAAAATCATTAAAAGTTTAATAAACAATACTAGCCGTCATACTAAAGTACAAATATATTTGGATAACATACTTGTACATGTATTATACTTAAACAGATCCCCATATTCCCAAAGAAACCTCCAGTGAAAAAATGGTAAGAGTCACATCTGCCAAACTGATCCAATATTGCATTTTCAATCATACACACAATTTCTCAAACTTAAATGTCCATGGAGATTTTTTTAAATCACACCTTGAAAGATTCTATGTC
This sequence comes from Meconema thalassinum, assembly GCA_946902985.2. Classification (NCBI taxonomy): domain Eukaryota; kingdom Metazoa; phylum Arthropoda; class Insecta; order Orthoptera; family Tettigoniidae; genus Meconema; species Meconema thalassinum. The sequence goes on from OX336389.2 coordinate 551,029,475, forward strand.
TACATATTAAAACATTTTAGAAAATATGATAATATTTTCATTTTATCTTTTATTCTGAAGACTGATCGCAGATTATATACAGATTACGTTAAAATTTAAATTCCCAATTCAAAGTACTGGCATGTGTATACACTATTCAACAGAGTAAGGGATATAAGTTCCACGGAGTTTTATATAAAAATCTCCAATTACTTAGCAGCTTAACAAATTTGCGAATACAAAAGAATTATAATTACTGGCAAAACCATTAACTTGATACAAATGCATAGCGAATACGAACATATCAAAAAAACTTCGATTTTACTGACAGGAGATATAGGGATGTATAGAACTAGCACCGATAGAGAGCACTGCTGTTGTACTGGGTAAGCGCAAGGCGCTCTTCATTTGTCTCCTGTGTTCTCATGGCGCTAATATCCACGAATTTAAGTTGTTTAAATTGCTATTTTCGTGACTATGCCGAGCTATTGCAGTGTTCCTCTTTGCAAAAATCAGGGCAGCCCGTTTTCGTGTCACCAATTTTCACAAAATAAAGAAATGACGAAGAAATGGTTACATGCTATTAGAAGGAAACATTTCAGTGAAGAAAATCTGACCGAACATATTAAAGTGTATCCCCATCATTTTCAACTCAATGACTTCACGAAAACTGTGTTGGGCAAGCGTGATTTACAAAGGGAAATAATTCCTACCTACAAACTGATTAGACATTTCGATAACAACCACTGAATTTATGCGTTTGTATTTGAAGGTGAGAGAGCAAGATTAAAACCGGGCACTGTTCCATCGCTTTTTCCGTGGACCACGAACACAGCCAAAATAAGGAAGAGGCCGCACACAAGAAAATTGCTGGTTTACCACAATAAGCCTACAATATCGGATCTGCATAAATTATCTCCATTGAAGTACGGTACGGGAAGAAATTGTCAATATACAGGAAGAAGTGAATGGAACATTTGTGACTCCCATTTTCAAAGGCATCAATACCGGGTGAGTTAGCCGTGGTGGTTACGGCATGACTGATGGCAGTCGCTCACATCCGGGAGGCGAGGAGGTTCGAATCCCCCCGCCGGCAACCTTGGAGATGGTCTTCTGTGGTTTCCCATCTTCCTTCCAGGCAAATGCCGGGGTTGGTCCCTAACTATAGGCCACAGCCGCTACCTTCCAACTCCTCGTCCTTACATTCCAACTTCCCTCCTTAACGGTACTTGTAGCTCACCCATTGGGTGTCCGTCTCGAAGCAGCTACAAAACTGGCGAGCCGAACATGTCCTCGGACACTCCCAGCACTAAAAGCCATACGCTAAAAAAAAAAAAAAAAAAAAAAAAAAAAAAAAAAAAAAAGGCATCAATACTCGGACGAATACTTCAAGAATAAATTCATTCATTCATTAATTTATTTGCAATTGGGGGTGTGTCACAACATTAACATTCCATCTGCTCGACGGAGAATGTAGTACCGGTAGCGACTGACTTCTACATTCTTGAGACATAAGTTAGCCAGATGAATGGAAACAGTTCGTGGCCCTAAAGCAGGGATTCTCAAACTTTTTAAATAAGTCGTTTCCAAGGGATACGGAAACGATTCGTATTAAGAAATTGATGAAATTAAATAAGAACCAAACGTTGTGATGCATTTTGAGGTATATAATACCGGTATCAACTTTCTTTGATTATGTTTACGGTACCTTATAACATGACAGTAAGCCATCAACCTAAAAAAAAAAAGACATGAATCAAAAGGTAGATTGTAGTTTTACGTGACCGTGAATCTTGTGATTATGAGCCACGGGACCTCCTTTTTACGTGGAATCCGAACCACAGGACATGGCATTTCACTTCGAAAATCTCACATGCATTGACCGGGAATCGAACCCGGACCGCCTTGGTGAGAGGCATACAGCTAGACCGCTGAGCCACCACGCCCCATAAGACATGAATCGAAGCAAGAGGAGCAAGTGAATATTTAAATCTCTATTTATAAAAGGAACAATGTAGTTTTACGTGACAGTTAATCTAGAGATCATGAGCCACGGGACCACCTCTTTACGTGGAATTCGAACAACAGGGCATGGCTTTTCACTTTGAAAAACTCACATGCATTGACCGGGAAATCTCTATTTATGATTTAAGCCTTATGGAGGTATATTTATCAATATAGGCCTACAATACTCAAGCATTCTGACTCCTATTCATTATTTGAATAATAAAGTGTGTTAGAATTTTGTTAATACCGCTGTAGCCTATTAATTCTTCCTTCCTCCCACTAGTTTTAGCACCCTTAGTCCGTAGCTCATTTTGCAGCTGTTTAACGCTTAAACGCTGAAAATCGTTCATAATATATTAGAGGATATACCTATAGAATTAATTAATATAGTCTTGGAGTAAAATTAGAGAAGATATAATTTACTTTAGCTTAGAAAACTCTGTCACAATCTATACATTCCTCGCAGCTGACTGGGGGAAACATAGGACGATCGCTTTGCGCTTACCCAGTACTACACGAGCGCTATCTGGCGCGAACTTTCTCAGGCTACATCCCTATTGTGCCTAAAATTAAATGGTTAAGTTAATAAACACCCCATTATAGGAAATTCAACGGTCCATGATCTTCACTGGCACTGTTGAACCACCTTTGTTAGGTGACAAATGTTGACGAAAAAAATAGTCTTAACTGAACAAAACAAATTCAAAAAGATGGTATATTGGCTTTCACGGCCGGTGAATTAAAACTCAGCAATTCTTCTAGGTTTGTGCCGTATTTTTTCCTATTTTCATTTATGAAATACTAGGCTTATGAGATCACCATTTGTCCGTGTGTTTGATCCCCCTAATAACTTCTAAACGGCTGGAGTGACTTCAATGAAACTCGGTAAGGTTGTACCACCATTTCGGCCGACCCTGGCTGTGCCCTTCAAATTTTATTACCTCTCTCCAATCCAACATGGAGATTTTGCTAAATATTTCACCGGCATTTTTTATCTCTGAAACTATTACCAATATCACCCTGAAAATTTGTACGGTGATAAAGGGCACTACTAGAATTTCACCTATGACACTTTCAATAACCTGTTAACTACAAAACGAACATGGCGGCCAAGCAAAGTTGAAACTTTTAAATAGACCTTTCTTGCTATATAACCATCCAAACACAATGAAACTTGGTAGAGAAAATGTTTATACACATTGTAATGCACTGGCATCTAATTTTGTTCATTTTTTTACATAACCTCAAGATGGCGGCTGTGCGGAATATTTCACCGGCATTCTATATCTCCGAAACTATTACTAATATCACCCTGAAATTTTGTACGGTGATAAAGTTCATCTATTTAACATTTTAAAAACTGTAAAGTACAGAACGAACATGGCGGCCACGCAAAGTAAAAACATTTTAATAGACTTTTCTCGCGATTTAACCATCTGAGCGCAGTGAAATATGGTACAGTAAATGTTTATACACCTTGTGATGCACTGGCATCTAATTTAGTTCAATTGTTTATATAACCTCAAGAGGGCGGCTGTGCAAAATTTTAAAATTAAGTTTTTATTTCATGTGTCGTAATCATGTAATCGAAGTGAAAGTGTGAATAATGAACCTATGCAATAATTCTCATTTAATGGTACATAACTCTATGACCTATACATATAACAATCCAACATGGCGACCATCCGAAATATTTACACGGTTCTCAATATCTACGAATCTATTACAGCAATCAATCTGAAATTTTGTATGTTGGTAGAGGCAATTAACATACCGTAAGTAGGATATATGAAAATAGGCCATATAGTTCTTCATGGAACTACTTGTTAAGAAATCTGGTTCCAATTCAAAATTAACCTGAATGCTCATAACCTATAACCATTTTTATAAGACTTAATATTTCTTCATAACTATATTTAAAAATTTTACACAAAAGAAGCTTTCACAAGACTGCTTACATCAAGGTCTCGCAGTGATTTCAGTAACATGGATGTTTGGAACAACCTCTCACCATATGAAAATCCACCCAACTTATTTCTTAATTTCGTAATAATGCACAACACAGTGTAAGTATATAGGACATATGAATAGCCTGCTAGAAAAGTTTGAATACTGTAACAAAACCATTTTTTCTCCGCTAAACCATAAATCTTTTACTACATAGGTTTTACACCTTTCGGCTCTTGCTGACCTGGGGAATTACTGTATATGTTCCCAGGTGCCTAGTCATGACCCACCCATCCTCTATATACTACCCTAGTTGTCCCTTAGCAACTATGTCTTGCAGCACACTAAAGAGGATTTAGACTTAGTGAATCTTTGCTTTAGAAGAGATTCGTGCACCATCAATATTGAATTTGTAACCAAATATTAATGACCCTTCATAATCAGCTTCCTTTGGCTGCATTAAAAAACATAGCTCAGATTTTGAGACAATGGCTACAAATATGAACATCTACCATGCACAGCTTGTTAAGAGTGTCAAGTTACATAATGTCGGCAAGGTCTAGCTATTAATGTAAAACATACGATGCTCAAAGATTAGCTAGATAGTCTTATAGAGGCACTGGGGACCGTAATTATTCTATATGGCTCGTCACTACTGTATGTTAGAAAGTGTAATACACAATTTTATTCGACTAGCTGAATATAAAGAAGATATCAGTCACACAAATGTTGTCATATGATGAGAAAAACTATGGAAATTTCCAACAAGATTCTGCTACAGCCCATAATGGCTACGATTCCCTATACATGAAAAATGGTTTTTGAGTGAGGGTTATTACTAGACAGCAAATTTTAGGCAAACTCCTTTTCTTTCCATAACACACACATGGTTGAGATAAAGTATATAGGTTTACCATGGCCATTTATGTCTAAATAAAGGTGTTTTATAGAACCCAAAAATGCCTATTTTGATATTAAGGCCTATTTCAAAGTTTTTAAAAATTTTTTGCTTCATATTTCCACATCCACCTATTAATTTTTTTAACAGCCTGCACCGCTTCTATTCCAAGATGCAAAAATTCAGTTAACTTCAGTAAATCCAGTAATTTTTGAGAAAATAATGGAGTACTTGAAGCCCACTCCTTCGTAACATTCCAGGTTTCACCAAAATAACAATATCATCGTACTATGAACCAGTTCAAAAGTTGACTTCCCAATCGTATGATGCTTTTAAAATGATACAGTCAAAATATTAGCCAATTCATCAATGGCTGAACGAATTTCCATGTTACTCGACAAATGACAAGATTGTTTTTTGTCAAGTTTACTACAAGAAGTTAAGAAGACTGGTTGTAGAAGTAATGGCAAGCCTCTCTATGAACAACTTGAGCTACTGAACATAGGAAAGCACATTTTAGAAGCTTCGAACTGCTGGAGAAAGAAAAACACAAAATAAATTGGATACGGTGACGAATGGAAACACTGAACTCAGGGTATTTTTCGCTGCTATGAATGTTTTAATGGGAAAAAAACAATGAAGATGGAAATGAATTGTCAATTCGTCTCATTCCAAATCTAAAATTTTGTTCCATTTCACCAGCCGATGTAGGGCACACCTTTTTGGCATGTAAATTAATTAAGAGTAATAAATGCTGTTTTCTCTCAGTAGAAAACAAGGGGGGGAATTGCTTGTCATCTATTGTGAGGCGAGATGTGAGACTAGTGACTATTAATAAAAACACTTTCAACGTTTGTTTTTTTTTTAAAAGTGAATTAAACAATTGTGGTATATTGTTATACAAATTCCTTCGAAAAATTATTAGTGCTGCTTTACATTTCATATAACCCAAATAGAGCTGTAAAAGAACTTATTTTAGGCACCTAAAATGTCACTTTTTAAGAACTTAATATTCTACCAACTAGTTATCCCTCATTCCCCCAATCTGTTTGTCAGAGGTAAAAGAGAGTATAGGAAATATTAAGGTTAGTACACAGAAACTGAACATGCTATCCGTAGCGTGAGCGAGAGATTACAAATATGAGTCTCTACTAGCGACATGCCGTCACAGGTTAACACATGCGTGTGTTATTCCAGCTAAATGCTGAGCAAACTGCACTATATATCAATATTTAATTAACATTATTTCATTACATTAAGTGTCATAGACAGTTTACAATTGGCAATAAAGAGAAAACCTATTTATTACATTCACTAAATTTCAATGAAAATAATAAAATGAACCAAGGGTTGTAGGAGCACTCCTTGTGCTGACTCATCAAAGTATATCCAACTTCTATATTCATAGCTACACAAAATGGATTTTTAGGAAACTAGCTATGCCCAGCATGCGTTGCAATGCCAATCAAAGACAGATAGAAAGAAATAAAGGAAGGTAATAATAAAGTTATTGGTTTTACGTCCCTATCCCGAAGGGGATCTTTAACGTGCCAGTAAATCTACTGACACGGCCACCTCACATTTGCGCACCCTCAAATGCCAACTGGCTGCGCCAGGATTCGATCCTGCAAGCTTGGTCACAGAAGGCGAGAATGTTTCCACTGAGCCACGCAGCCAGTCCAAGAAAGAAAGAATAAAAAGAAGTGTTTGAATTGTAATTTTGTAACATCGAGGTCATTTGCCTTTATTGATAATAGGCCAATGAAAAAGGAAAACTATTACTAAACGAACATGTTGAAATTTTAAAACTGTTATAGGTAATTCAGATTTCTACCTTTGATATCTTCCTATTCTCAACCTTATTTGCTGGCTTAGGCCGATACTCGTTGCATTCAGAGAATGAGCTGTTGGAGTACTGCTTGAGTCAGGGCTCCGTAAATAAGAGAGGAATGTGGATCGCATGGATCATGATACAGCCTATGATGATGGACGTGTGGGGTTCCCGGTCCTTGTGTCATAACAGACCAAATACATTGGGGCATGCACAACTGCTCACCGAAGTTCATTTGTTCAATGACTCGCACGCCATTTATTGTAGAATGAATTTTCTAATTCGGAAAACTTCTACTCGAGCGCTATCTATTGTAAATACGTTTCCTGGAGTATGCACAACAATTCACTTAAGTTTACAGTAATCGAATCAGATGAATGGTATACGAACGCATAAGGGACTTGAAACGAATCGCACGGTTACCCATTTGTTGAATCTACTCGTGTGCTACCTATTGTAAAATGGATTTACTAAGCCAGAAACCTTCCCTGGAGTGCACACAACAACCAACCCAAGTTTCATCGCAATCAGTGATGGTATATGAATGCATAAGGGATTTGAAACGATTTGCGCGCCATAACCGTATTCGAACCAGCAGAGAAATGCACTTTACCACTGACCCACGCCAGATGGTTAAAATGAAAGCTAATCGGTGTGGAGTGACTGATAAGACAATCTTACAGGCTGCATTAGAGCTGTGGTGAGACAGCATGTCACCTCGCAATGAATCAGCAAGCCATTCTCACACCTTGCATTGCGGTGTCGTAAGTATACAGATTGTGCAATTAGGATACTGTGGGATTTACGGGTTCCTGTTAAGTTCCTCACCCTTTTGTGTTATATAAATAATTTGTAGCCAGAAACCTTCCATGGTGTGCACACAACAACTCACCCAAATTAAATCGCAATCGGATGAACGGTATATGAACGCACAGGGGACATATATAACCTATCACGTAATTACTTTCTGTAATTTGCAAATTTACCAGATTTTACATATCTACATGCCAGTACACTTGATCCACTGTGAAATACATTCACATAATTTCATGGAGGGTATAGCAGAGATCACAGGGAATTTAACTCTCTGTCTCTCATATATAATCCTACTGGGGATTTTAGCTTACCTTACACTAGTGAACTTCATCCATAGCCTAGTATTATTCTGCAAAATTTGACTCAATTGAAACAAATGAAGGGTCCAGTGGAAGAAGGGGGAATATCAAATAATGTAAAATGTTCATGAAATGAGTTTTGAAGTATCATTACTTGTATATCCGCGTCAATTTGAAACATCATTTTCTCACGCCCCTAATTGTTCTTAGCCAGACACAAATGTGCCTTCAATATGTCGCAAAGAGGCCTACCAGATCGCACTGATATCTCGATTTTACATTTTGAGTGACAATCCCCCTTCTTCCCGTGGACCCTTCAAATGATTAATATATTTTTCAAAACATTTCTTCAAACCTGCAGATCTGCTAGATAGAATTGTGCTAGTATCAAAGAGTACAGTGCAAATTTATGAAATGGCACCTACTGATATTTCTTTATGAAATCAAACACTGTATTAAGATGGCTATATAGTGCCTCATCTAGAAGTTGAGGAAAGTAATGAAAATGACAAGGTTGCAACTGAAAACAGACCACCTGTCATTCACAACTACATTATTCAGTGGTATTTCTACGATGTAAAATAGAAAACAAAATTGTTGAACAAGAAGCAATGCTGAGAAACTTTTAATTTCACAACGATACCTCTTAAAAGACAAACACTAAAATACAAATACTAAATGCAAATGACAAGAATACAAAATATAATAAACTCAGAGCTGACCAACTGCTCCATTTACCAGCTTCTTTACTTCTAAAAAAAAAAAAAAAAACCAAAACTATCCTTCAAGAACACTCACAGATTTGCCAATAGCAACAGCAAAGCATGATACAGTTTCAGCAATACCACTTGAACTACCTCAGAAGGAAAAAAAAAGAAAGCCTACAAATTTCTTTACTTCAGGGTCTGTTTTTCAATCTCTGAGTAAAAGTGTTAGACAAGTACTCCTGGAGTAACTCCCGTAACAACTATTCCATCAGCATTCAAAACATGCTTTACAATATCGCCAAACAGCAATACTGCACTCTAGATTTGTTTTGTATTTGTTATGCGATTGGTTGAAATTGAATTCTGGCAGATGAACGCTGGGTGCTCAAGCATGAGAACTCTGGTGGCAATGAACTGAAATCCCAAATAGGCCCAAATCTTTGCATCAGTAATTAAATGATAACATACTGTAACCCCTCGGCATCGTAGCCATTTGAAGAGCTTCCTACTATGGGGCCGGAGGAGATTTCAACTACTCGGGACTGAAATACATTGATTCACTTACAACGTTACCATAACGAATAGAATATAAAGTGTGATCTCTTCTCCCTCAATAGCATGTAATGAATACGGATCGGGTTGTCACTCGCCGCTACGCAGCGCTACAGTCTATTTGAGATTGTTGATTTCCACATCTGTTTATGTGCGATATTTTTTATATATTAAGTATTTAGTCGGTCGGAGTGTTTTGGTGGTGTTCTGTGCAAACGTTTATTGATATACAATTGCTTACACTATTACTTCATAGTATTAATACCTGAAATGCTATTGTAGGAAGCATTAAATGAAATGGAATTTAATTTCTTCTCGTGTGTTGACGTTATCCTCGTGTGTTCATTTTATTGTTATTTAATGTAAGTAAACAGCAGTTTAGCCCTTACATTTTCATGATTGCTTAATGTGAGTAGTGAAGATGCCTTGCTCTTTTGTACCAGGATGCAGATCTAGCTATGTGGACTGTAAAGAGGTCAGACGGATTTTCAAACCTCCTAAAGATTAGGAACGTTTTATCAAGTGCAAAGGGGCCATACCAGGGAAGGATAGGGAACTTACTGAAAAGTCCTACATCTGTGATGCTCACTTTTCGGAAGATTTAATTGTTAAATTTGACTAATTTGTGATAGAAGAGAAGGAAGTATTACTTCTCCCAAGAACCAACTGGCGATTGAAAGACTAATCTGTTCCACCTATATTTCCTAATTTGCCTAAGTACTTGTCCAGTATGGTCTAAATAAAAATGCTCTTGATGCCATTAAAGACTACTTCTGTGAAGAAAGGGATGAGCATAAAAAGACAATGAGTTAAAAAACATATATGTACCGTAATGCTGCAGGAGGCGTGATCAGTTTTAGACAATAGCCTACTCTATGAAGGGGTCATGACTATGCCTTCTAAGTCTGTTTAATATTAAGTTCTTCTGAAATGATGGTAGTTTACTGATTTTGGTGTTTATGGAGTGAAATTTATGGTTATTATAGAATTTTATAGTAATCTACGGTAAAGTTGAAAGTCGCGTTCGTACGGCTTTTTTTTTGTCGGTGTTGCAAGTCTGTTAAGGGAATGTAAAATGTGTAACAATGTGAAGAAATCCTTTCTGATGGCGAGGTTAATTTTTCCGTTCTTTTTTTAATTTACCGATAGCTGGCAAAACTAATTGCATTTTGAACTTGCTCTCTGTCTTCGCTTATTGTCGAAACTGGACTATTACAGGAGACGACTTATTAAATTATAATTGGGCACAGTAAAGTAAGTGGAGATGTCGAACTTATTAGCGCCTATGAGGATATCATGCGATGTTTTAACATGTCTCAGACCCATAGAGAACTACTGGTTTTATTATTGTCTTATAAATTAGTACCTTTAGCTGTCTCGTCACCAGGAATGACCTGAGAAGTTGTTGGAAACGATAATAGCATCTGTTACCTGCTGCCAAACGCGCCTTTATTTCCATTGGTACCTCTCATTTCCCTCCGTTATTGCTCCACCCAAATATTGAATTGGGTCACTCACTGGAACCCTTCAAAATCATTGACATGCCTCAGTCTTGTTTTATTTCTAGTGTTGATCATATACTTAGTTTAGTCTTGGTTAATTTTTAACCCATACTTCTGCTTCTTTTTCTAGCTCTTTCAAATTTTCCGAGAGATACTTACAGCTTGTCCCCAACATAGCAATATCATCCGTGAAAGCAAGATTTTGCGTTGTTCTGTAAGAAGTCGTCCCCCCTGCATTAACAGGTAATTTCCTCATCACAGCTTCCAGGGCAATATTAAAAAGAATCGCTGATATAGAATCTCCCAGTTTCAGTCCTTGCCTAACTTCAATTTCGTTGGAGAGCTTCCCATTTGATTTCACCTTGGTGTACCGTATGTTTCCTTGAGTCATCTTAACCAAATTCACCAATTTCTTAGGTATTCCCATTTCCAGCATGGCTGAGGAGAATTGTACTCTACTTATGCTATCGTATGCTGCACGAAAATCTACATTAAAGTTGATGCACTGTAACATTGTATTCGTAACAATTCTTCATCATCATGCGTAGTGCGAACATTTGATCCATTGTGACTTTCTCCTCGAAAGCCACACTGGTATTCTCCTATTATCGTTTCTGCGTATGGTTTGAGTTTTCCGCTAATATCTTTGCTAGTATTTTATATCCGACATTCAGCAATGATATGCCTCTGTGATTAGCACACACAGTTTTATCCCCCTTCTTGTGCAGCGGTACAATTATGGATCTTTTCCATTCATTTGGCATCTCCTCGTTTCTCCATATTTTTTAAATCAGTCTATGCATCTCTTCTAAGAGCTGAGAGCCTCCGTACTTGAAGAATTCCACCGGGATTTTTTCTTCTCCTGGCGCTCAATGATTACTCATCTTTCTTACTGCTTCCTTTACGTCTGTCACTGTCGGTTCGCTCATTTCTATTTCCGCTTTCATTCCAAAATCTCCTCCTCCTGGTTCTTCATCTCTAGTTTCTGGTCCTGGTTGGTCATTCAAGAGTTCTCTAATATATTTTTCCTACTTTTTCAGAATCAATCCTGGTTCACTAATCAGATTGTCCGTCTTATCTCTGCATATATTTGTCCGAGGTTTCTATCCTTTCCGTATTTCCTTTATGCCCTTAAACATTTTTCTAACTTCTTTTTCGTTCAGACATTCTTCCAATTCCTTAAACCTTTCCTTCTCCTTTTCTTCTGGCATTCCCTCTTCGCCTCACGTCTTCATATTCTTGTCTTGTTACACGTGTTTCACTCTAACATTTTCTTTCTTGCCCGGTTCCTTTCTTTATGACTCTCTCAGTCACAGTCACAGTCATACCAATCATTCCTCTTCTTGTGCTCTTCAAAACCAAGTTTAGACTCTGCGATGCTCGTCATAGTGTCTTTCAATGTTTGCTTCCTTATCTTCTCCGAAGCCCCTCATTGCCTCGCTCATTTCCTTCTGGAATTCCTCCCTCACCACCGGATCCTGTATTAATGGCGTCACGTTGTATTTTCTCTTTTGTTTCCTTTTCTCTGTATTTGCTACAGATATATGCTGTCTGTACTTGAGGAGCACCATATAATGGTCCGTGTCAACATCTGCTCCTCTATATTCTCTAACATCCATTATGTCCAAACCATGTTGCCTGTCTATCATTACATGATCAATTTGGTTATTGGTGAACCCAACCGGTGACCTCCACGTAGCCTTATGTATATCTTTATGGGGGAAACCTGTGCTGCTTATAGTCATGTTCTTACTAATGGCAAAGTCCACTACTCTTACTCCATTATCATTGCACTCCTTATGTAGACTATGTTTTCCCACATTAGGCCTAAAAGTCATTTCCTGACCTATTTTGGCGTTCATGTCTCCTAAGACCATCATAAAATCATTTGCTGGTATTGTGTCATATGTACGCTCCCAACATATCGTAGAATTCGTCCCTTTCATTTACATCTGACTCCTCTGTCGGGGCATGGGCACATAGAATCGTTAGATTAAAGAACCTCATTTTTAATCTTAACATACATAATCTCCCACTGACTGCCTTAAGGTCTATTACTGCTTCTTTTGTCCTGCCACTAACCACACAACCTGTTCCTAAGTTGGCCGTTCCACTACTACTGCAGAAAATTCTAGTCCTTTGAATCTGTGATGCATGTCTTTTTCCATCTCATCTCTTGGAGTGCAGCCACCTCTATGTTATACTCTTTAATTGATCCTTTAGAGTATGTAGTGCTCCTGCTCTATATAGGCTGAGAATGTTCCGTGTAGCTATCCTTAATTTGCAAAAGCAGCATGGCGAAACTGAGGAGGGGAATAACGTTTACTATGAAACAAACCCACTCGACACATTTTAGATAAAAGACTGAGACATCATCTCTCAAACGAGATACATAACATGCATAACTGGTTCTCTTATCATATGACAGAAAGCAGCACTGATACCTACACACAGCGCTGGTGGAATTTTAAGGAAATATTTCAAGCCAAGAAAAAAGATGAATACAATAAAATAATCCGCACTCTTAGTGTACAAATAAAGCAAAGAACATCACGCGATAAGACAAACTTCTCGGTTTGTAATTTCTTTATTTTATTCTGTGGAAAAGAATGAAGCAAACAAAACGAGAGATTATTCCTAAGACTTGCTTGAATTCTTTTTTATTCTTGCACAAACAACTATATTTTAACGAACTACAATTCTTATTTTACAAGACTGATAAACCCCAACATTTCTTTTTGAAATCAAAACCATTTGCATTTTGATAACTCCAAACTCTTCACGTTACAACATTAAATGTGAAGCCATGTATGGGTCTATACCCTGTATAGAGGTCGGCGGCTACGGAAGAGGGTCTATACCACGTATAGAAGTCGGCGCTGAGGGGTTAATATGAAACCAAGTAACAGGTCGGGAATACCTGTATTACGTTTCTGCACAATGGTTATTCCAATAATAATAATAATGCACATTGCGGTAATGCCATTATCAATATAATACAAATCAAGGTGTAAATACGGGAACTGGACTACCCCTTTACAAACAAATGTTTCCATTAACTTACTACACATGCGGGAGATGGTGGATGGACAGGAAACGATGGAGAGGCTTATGTTCCAAGCAGACCCGACCAGCCGTCGGAAACTGCTCAAGATGATGATGATGATGATGACTACACATGCATGTATTCAAACGGAATTTAGAACCCAATTCCACACAGCAACATTATCGCAGAGAGCAAACGGAGCTTAAACTATTACTTCAATAATATTACACGTTGCTGTGTCTCCTCATTGTACACCTATGACGGTAGCACAACGGACTGTGAATCGAGAAGTCCCAGATTCAAGGCGCTCCCAGGGAAGAATTAATGCTATCGTATTATTGATGTGATCAATTGTTATCAAATCAATGTGCCTCATTTTAGAAGAATTCAGAGGAAATTATAATGGATGAAATATTATGACAAAGTTGAAATTACATGGTGTCGAGTGGTGACCAGCTTTCAAATTCCCGTATATTTCCCGTATTTCCCAGAACGAAAATCGACCAATTTCCCATATATATTAGATCTCTCCGAGACTAGAGTTCGCATACTGAATGGGTGAAAAACGAATCTTAAAGCGCAAATCAAGTTTTTCTAGCGTAAGTGTAACTGCATAGCGACAGTATGTAGTTTCATTATGAGATGTCTAAACACGTATTAGAGACAATTGAAGTCTATCAGGATGGGTCATCATCCAGATCAGAGACTATCCAGATTACGACGAAGTATAACTTGTGATCGTGAGAGTCACAGGAATCTTGTCATTCACGAACGGTGCCGATCACATCCAATTTCTTTCCGTACTCACGACTTCCCCAAAGTCAGACCGCGCTCCACCATAAAATCATGACCACAGAGTAGAAACTGTGAGAATTAAGTCAACCTGCTTGCGAGTGGCGCCGATACCTACTCGCCACATTCAATCATACCCGACCGCGAACTTGCCAGTTGCCACCTTCCACTTTGCTAGGCCAACGGGAATCTCGTCAAACGGCTGAGAGCAGCGTCGATAACGTCCATAGTGACATTTCTCCGTGTCTGTCCACGAGAACCGAGATCTCGTCAAACAGACGGCGAGCGTCGTCGATTGCATAACATCGTGATATTTATCCATGCCCGACCGGGAGAACAACGGGAATCTCGTCAAAGGGACGGCAAGTGGTGGGGATTGCATAACATCTTAATACCGTATTCCAGTTTCGAGGTGGTCATGAGGAAAACTGGAATCTCGTCAAATGGCAGAGAGCGGCATCGATTGCGTAACATCGTGATATTTATTCATGCCCGACTGCGAGAACAAGGGGAGTATTTTCAAACGGATCGCGAATGGCGCCGATGCGTAACATCACAATATTTATCTGTGTCTGACCGAAATAACGGGAAAACTTATCGCTATTCGACTGCAAGGAAAAAGTGAAACCAGTCAAACGGCTGAGAGCTGTGTTAACCCTCTCAGTGCCACGCGCCGATCAGATCGGCTCTCGCTGCCTGCGCCAAAAGTGCCAAAGCCGATTCAATCCGCGCGCCGTTTATCTTATATTTGTAGATTTCTGTAGGCATACGTCAGTGATTATTTCATACTGTTGGAAAGGCGAGGTTTCAAGCTTGCCTGTGCGGCGTTTACTTTTTCCCTTCGAAGTCCGTTACGCGATAGGTTTGAGTTTGTATTCACACCCTCCCTTCGCGCTCCCCCAATCACGCGTGTTCCCGCCAAAATTGCGGTGCAGTTGTTTTCTTCTTGTTGAAGTTTTCTGCCTACAGATGTATCTAAGAACTTTCTACAGCTGGAAACATAGTGTTGATTCGAATATTACTCTTATGTGTCCTTAATTTAGGCGAAAAACTGATTTTCTACAACAAAAAAATGAAAAATTGTACATATATCAGAATAACCTCAATTAAAAAGGTTTAGATGCTGTATTTACTTTTATGAACATAATGTATGAAAGAATGGAGTATTGGTTATAATGCAAAGCAAAAATAATGATTCTATCGTTGGAAATGTGGTATTTATGATTTTTTTTTCGAATAGTCTGCATGACCATTGAATATGGCTTGGCATTCTTGGCAAGTATTTCAGAAAATGGCTTGGCACTAAGAGGGTTAATTGTGTAACATCGCAATACAGTACCTTCGCGCATTGTTCCCCAGTACCCAGCCTTGACCTCGAAGCCATAGGAACAGCAGAAATCTCGGCAAAGTGACGGACGGCGACATAGGCGAAGTAGCATAATGGTTTCTACTTCCCACTGAATATTCTTCCCCATCACATTGAGCTTTGCAAACGTACCCACTGACATAAAAATAACTGGTCTCCTCGGTGTATAACAATGCAGGCCGAGTCCCGTCCGTCATTGTCTAGTACCGAGTGTGGAGCAAGCAGCTCCGCTCAGGTGGTGTACGGCCGGCGCGGTGGTAGGCCAGGCAAAGCAGTCACATTTGACGAGTCATGACGTTGGCTGAGCTCTCACCCCACTTAGCGCTCTAAGTGGCGGTGGTACGAAATGCGGCACAGTCTGCAGGCCGAGTGGCAGGACTCTACCGAGCGTTCGGAAGCTAAAGAGTCGGGCATTAAGAGACTTCTCGTGATTTCCCGGATCAAATGCGAACTTCCCGTATATTTCCCGGATTACTAAAATTCCCGTATATCCCGTATTTTCCTGTATCGCTCGACACCCTGAATTATAAGAAGGTCCAAGTTGTGTAGTATGAGACCTTTAATATGCATATTATGGTCCGATGTCTGTTCAAGGTGAAACCGTATCGGACATTCAACCCCAGTTCACAACCTGGTTAGCAAGAACTTCACTTCACCACAATAAAAAGCTGCGGGCTCAGGCCATAAGAGGTCTGACGGTCACTGCATCGGCAGAAGCCACACAATTGCAGAGGTTCATTGCCTACCGATCGGGAGATCATGCAAGTTGGGTCGTTGGACGCTCGTTGACCAAGGGGCACAGAGTTAATCGGCACTTTAGAGCGCCTTCACTGTCAAAGCTGAGGAAACTGGTGAGAACCAGTTCTATCAATTTCAGTTTAGAATTGAATTATTCAATTCAATCCTGTATCCATGGTGGTAAGTTCCTTTACTCCCATATTAAATAAACCAGGCGTTAAGCTTCCAATCTCTTTCATTGGGGAGTGGAATCCTGGAAGGATGTCCCTATCTCATTCCTCTCCAAGTATAACAGGGACTGTACTGTAATCCCCATCAGAAACTAACGGTAAGAACACGATAACGACCCTGGTACATAATCTTGCAGGACCCTGATCGTCTTATGACGTAAGTTCGTGTCATCAGGTGGGGATACAACAATATCATCTGCTATGTGCATAACCAGGCTGATAATTCTAGAACAGTTATCACAATCACAGCATTTTCGACAAACTAGAACAAGCCATGAAACCAAGATAAAATAATATCATAATACAAATCCATGTTACAAATTATGAAATGATTACATCTGGTAGCAAATTTAAAAAAAAGCAAGGAACTACGACGGTTAATCCAGTACAAATAACACCGGAGTAAATATGGCCTACCTACCCACATTTATTCCATTGGCAGTGCAACTAGAAAAAGAAAAAAGAGGCATTTACCAGTAATTCAACGATTGAAAAACAGTCCTTAGTGACTTAGAAATAACTACCCTCAAATCTATAGATTATGGCGAGTATTATCATAATCCTTCATATCGTTGTGCAATTATGTAGTATCGATCAAACCTCAGTGATAGGCTATGGCAGGCAGATATAAAAGAAAAGCTAAAGGAGGAAGTTTCCCAGGTCACATACAGAATAATGCAGTCAATTTCATAAAACTACAACTGTCTGAACACATTTCATCGACATGAAAAAAGTGTAAGGTGGTATCTTTTTCATAATAAAAACAAAGCATATAAGTTAAGAGATGCAAGATTGATTGTTGTTCAACAAAAGAAAATATTTTAATCATACCACAAAAATAAACGAATTCTCACAAAATTATTACTATTCAGATTGTATTCAGATGTATAAATCCACAACATTTAAAAGGGATGTTAAACCCATAACATTACAAAGCAGTTCACAATACAGTAGAACGTCGTTTATCCGGACTAATTGGGACCGAAAGTGTTCCGGATAATCAAACAAGCGTTTATTTCACAGGAAAAAACATGCACAGTACATTATGGTGATAACCACCAAGCTTCTCATTTAGCTGCAACACTTTCTCACATAACAAAGGGATCCCCCTTACTTCTTGTCTGAACAAACCATAAGTACGCCGCTTCTTACAATTTTTCATCTGTAGCTGATCTCATGGTTATTCTCTTTTTGACCCTTCTTCACTATCTAACTCCGAAGCATAATTCACAATTTCACCATTTCGGTTCTTCAAAGCATAAATAATTGTGGATTTTCCAACACTGTAAGTTTTAATTAGACAACTTTATCCAGTTTATTAATGATCTCCACCTCCTTCTCAATCGATAAAACATTGTGATTTGGTTTTTCCTTTTTGCCACTTCTAGAGGCCATTTTCACAACATAATACAGTACAGTTCGCACACTGTGACACGTTGAAACATCATAGAGTAAACGAACGGTGGAAGACAACTGAGGCAACATTTGAAATCGAGAACCGACTCACTACTGTAGGCAGCGCGCACTTTGGCATAACAATAAGCGCGTGCTGCTCGTCTTTTGTTTTGCTTGTCCAGATAATTGACGTTCCGGTTGTTTGACGTCCGGATAAATGACGTTCTACTGTATTTTAAAACAGTAACAAATTCCAATAACTGTAAAATCTCTAGAAACATTCAAGAGATTATCTAAACATGTCTCCCTGCAGGTAGGAAAGAAATTGTATCGACATACTCCAGAGTATCAATTTTTCATATGTTTTACAATTATTCGTTGTATGAATAAATGCACTTTTCTAAATTCCAACATGTAATACATATTACAAAAATTAAAATATTCCACTTCTCCTTCGCAATAGGATCATCAGCAATAATTCCTAGTTCCTGTGAAGTGGCACAAAATGATTATTTTTTAAGCGAGGATTATTTGAACATTGTCTAGTGTATATGGAATGAATGATATTTGGACATAACTTAAATTCACTGTAAGCCATCTAATACTACCTCAATCTTCCACATCAATACATGATGAAAACATTAACTCTGTCTGTCGTATTTAGATTTCACAAATTTGTCTTCAAACCAATGAAATGTAACTAGATACTGATTCTGTTTAACTACCAACAATATAGTCAACACACATACAAAAATAATCTTAATTTACAACAGTTTATAAAAAAATACTTTGGATAAGTTTGTCATTGTCATTCTTCCAATAATAACTACAATATATAAAATACCATTAATATTGTGCTATCACACACATTCCTGTATATGCCATACCAGAATACTTTAAGAAAAAATCATTTTCTAACTGAAGGATTCAATACTAACAATGCTGTATGTTTTATCATTTGAAAACAATATTCAGAAAATAATGTACAGTTGTTCAAACAAAGATAATCACAGTCATGAGAACTGTTATGTTACTTAATGTAACAGATTAAAAAGAGCTAATGTGACCATTACCGGTATATTCTTTCATTTCATTGTCCAGAATAACCTAATAATGTCAGCCATATAGCCAAACTGCTTTCAGAAGTGTGCAAACTGCACTCAATGCAATGTTCCTGTGAGAAACTTATAATAAAATACCATACACTGATCCTTTTGTTGAGCCACTGTACATAGCTTACACAAGGCAATCAGATACATCCAGAATCACATGTGGCAGAATGATTCAGCAATTGTATGCATGGTAGTGGGAGACAGTAATTCTATATCACAAACAGAACAGAATACAAACTAAGAAATGATGCAGTACAACAAAAAATGGTCATTGCAGATAAATATTTTCCCTCTTTCAGAAAAACATCAATTTTGCACTATGATTAAAAGAAAGGAAGATCGGAGTTTAAGGCGACTATTAATCTCGTGATCATGAGCCACGGGACCTCCTTTTTACATGGAATCCGAACCACAGGATATGGCATTTCACTTTGAAAATCTCACATGCATTGACCGGGAGTGCTTACATACTATAGGCTGATAATACCATTTTAGAAACGTATCTAGATTCTGCTTTTAATACTTTTGCGCCATGATTAAAATATGCAAGCCTAAAACAAAATTAGTTTGACTTAATGACCAAGACAATTATTTCCCAATACTCATAATTTCAGTGTAACAGTTTTCAAGTCATATAAGTCTTACTTTCTTTCCCATATTGCCAACTTTCTGTGGTTATTTTGTTTATTTAACCCTCCAAGTGCTGAACGTTTCACTCTTAAGTGCTAAGCATTTTTAAGGCAGTGTGCAGATATATTTAAAAAAAAATATAATACATACAAATTTGTAACTATATGGCATATTATATATCAAAGTATTCAGTAAAAATTAGGGAATAAGATAATAATAGGATTTTTTATTTACAAGTATCCAGTAGAATTATAATGGATGATTAGTAAAATTTAAAATATATATATACTCCAATTTCAGAGGTTGGTCACAAGCACTACTTTATCTGAAATAAAATTCGAAGGTATACAAAATGTGCCAAATTTCATTACAAGCGCAATGATATATAATATTAGAAACTTTGATGAATAATGAATAATAAAAAAGTCACAGGTAAAAAGTCTAACCATATCAATTTTCACAGTTTTTCAATCACATGACTGCTCGGGTCTAAGCTCTTTTAACTTGTGGGGTGAGGGGAAAGAGCAGGGAAGGGTCAGGCAAGAAGAGAAGGGTCTGTCAACAGCCCGCCGTGATATCTGGTATTCCTTTCTATTACAATACTGCTAACATAGTGCCGTTGCTCAAACCATTAAGGTGTTACGAATGAGTGAGTCACCAACCAATGTATTTGGTTCTGTACTATGCATGGACCGAGAAACCTCATCACTCGTCAACACCACTCCTCATGTGAGTGGATAGCGTGTCGGTCTACTAACCCCAAGATTGCAGTTTCGCCCCTGGCCGTGGTAAGTGATTTTTGAAAGGCGGCAAAAATACGATACGCATGTCATACGATGTTGGCATGTCAAAGAACCCATTTGAATTCAGTAGGCTGAGTTC
This sequence comes from Meconema thalassinum, assembly GCA_946902985.2. Taxonomy (NCBI): domain Eukaryota; kingdom Metazoa; phylum Arthropoda; class Insecta; order Orthoptera; family Tettigoniidae; genus Meconema; species Meconema thalassinum. The sequence continues at coordinate 551,050,204 of OX336389.2, forward strand.
ATAATGGCAAAATTAATCTCGGGAGTTTCCGCCAACACAAAGTTCCTCATTTCTCTCCTAGAAAGCGCTATGTTCAAGGAGCTTAGATATCTAACATCTAACCTCCTTGACTTCCATAGTTAAGGAACAACGAAATTCGACACGCAAGCTACCCACTGGGTGTCAAATAACAAAGCTTGCACCCGGCACCCGAGGCCATATGATATTATTATTATTATTACCACTCCTCATAGTCCGAGATGCACATTCCTCTCAGGTTCATGCAGCTTAGACCCAAGCAGTACCCGAGTAGAAAGTAATCTTTTTTTTTTCAGAAGATCTAAAATCAACTTGCATTGCCTACCAGATAGAGAAATTCATTTCGCAGCGAGACTATTCGTAAAATCAATTATTATATGGATTTTACGAGTTGTTATATTGATTTTACAAATAGTCTTACTGCGAGACGATAGCACTTTAGCAGGGGTCTGAATAGTCTCGTAGCGAGATGATGGCACTTCGAGGATTAACGAGCAAATCCCCTTAGTGAGCAAAATTCAAAGAAATCAAGATTGAAAATATAATTATATGCCTAGAGGTGAATATAAGAGTCTAAATATGAACCTGTCAGATTAAATAAAGTATGTTATTAATATCTGCCTGGACAAAGCTATAAATAATTTTAGCAATATTATCCAAATAATTCAAGTGGCTGGTATACAGGAGCCATTTGCAAGCGATGAACAAGTTGTAACATTGGAGTTGAACTCAAAATTTTGAAAACTTTCCAAGTCAAATGTGATCGTCATTAAATGTTACTCCAAGATATCTGATAGTATCCTCTAAGCTTATCATCTTTTATTTACGATTTTTGATCAATGAGGTCGTGAAAATCCTATTCTTATTCTGATGTTTGTTGTGTCATAATGAGTAAGAAATTATACCTTGATGAGTACCAGCAAACAAAAGCATATAAACACTGATAAGTCAGGTTAACAGCTGGACACAATATTCAGCAGTCTTGACCTCTCTGCTCCCTGAAATTTTTCAAGGAATGCAGTGGATCTTCACCCCCTTCTTCACTCATACTATCGAAAGTACCATTGCAAAAAATTACGCTCTAAGCACTTATACACCTTTAACCTTATTTTATGAATTCAGTACGGCAATCTTAGCAAGGAAATCTTACAACTATAGTATGCAACAACAACAACAACAACAAAAAAAACTGGCACTATACAGCCCATGACGGGCTAAGGCCGACCAAGCGACCGCTGCCCAGCCATTTGGCCTGCAGATATTGGGGTGACGCGTGATCAGCACGTCGGGTCCCCTCGGCCGTTAATCTTGGTATTCGTGATCGGGGCGCTGTCTCACTGTCAGACAGCTTCTCAATTGTCCTCAAGAGGCTGAGTGCACCCCGTTCCAACCCTCGCGTCAGTTTTAAAATCCCTGACGGAGCCGGGGATCGAACCCGGGGCCTCCGGGTGAGAGGCAGGCGCGGTACCCCAACACCACGTGGCCGGCATAGTATGCAACATGGCTCCTAAAAAATTGCACAATGTTTGTATATACTGTATTATATATTAATTTGTAATTATGTCATCTCTACAAGTCATTCAGTGATACCACTTCCGTACTGTTCTCTTAACTTCAATAAATGCCATGTACTGTAATTTATACAGTAACAACCTTGATAATCTGAAAATGGTTAATTCGAAATCCCACCTTTGAAGAAATCTTCATTTCAGAAAACTTAATGTGTGTGTATAATTTGAAATATGGATAAATCATAATTTGAAGGCCAATGAAATGAAGTATTTACTCGGCTATAGGACACCCTCACCTACAGTACCCTCCTTAATTTTCGAGAGCCAAAATACAAAATTTTTGGAAATCGCTTCTAGTACCCCTCATTAATTATTGAGAGTCAAAATACAACATTCTTGGAAATTGACGAATTCTTAAAAGAATTTTAAATTATTACTGAAATTCATCCTCTTTTATGACAAAAATATTTTTCTTGTTACATTATTTTGTTATTCAGGCGATATGACCGCCAATTTGCGTACATGTACCACGTACGTGATTGGGCAGGATATCGAATTGTGTAGCCAATAGGCTTCACCCGATATCCAATAGAAGATGCCACACTATTGGCAAGACTTTAAAATCCGCCAATGAAAGTTATGGTTTCATATCTTGCCTACATTATTTTGTTTTGTATTATTTGTATTGTGCTTCGTATTCTTTGTATTGTGCTTCAAAGTGATGTTGGCGGCAGCCTTCTCCTTAGTTTTAATTTAAACATTTCATTTGTTGCAAGAACCATCCGCGTTTGTGTCACGTGATTGGTATATTAATGTGAAATATGTGAATAATATGTACTCGTTGTGTTAACAAATGTTAGTGAGATGTGATAGTTCAGCATCACCACTCATTCCCTAATTGATGCATTCTCCCTCCCTATGTTCAAATAAAAATAAAGTTTGAATTTCCATGTCTGATACTTGGTCCATTCCATTGTATTTCTTTGATACTAAGATCTTTGCTTAGCAAGGGATAGATAGAAGAAATCATTAAAGAATGTTTTAATGGAAAAAGAGGTGTATGCTTAGGGGCTAAAAGATTTGAGTGTATTTGTTTTGCAGATGATATGGTGGTTATGGGTGAGAGTGAAAGACAAGCAACACAAATGTTGAAAGACCTAGATAAAAATTGTAAAATATATATATATATATATATATATATATATATATATATATAAATTAGATAAAAACAAAAAGTATGTTGTGAGGTTTGAAGTATGTTCATAGGTGAAAAAATTACAATAAAATTAGAAGATGAAATTGAACAAGTACATAGTTGTAAATACCTAGGAGGTTGGGTTACACAAGAAATGATATACACTAAAGAAATAAAAATCAGGATTGCAATAGCAAAAGAAGCCTTCAGTAAGAAGAAAATTATCTTGTGGAGCAATGAGAGTAAGCGTACGGAAGACATTAGTGAAATGTTTTGTTTGGAGTGTAGGAATGTATGGAGCGGAAACTTGGATGCTTCTGAAAGAATACGAGAGAAGAAGAGAGGCTTTCGAAATGTGGCTACGGAGGAGAATGGAGAGAATAAGTTGGAAGGACAAAGTTAGAAATGAGGAAGTATTAACCCTTACCCCTCAATTTAAAATTCTCTTGGCTCTCCCTACAGCTCGTATTTAATCTCTGAACTTTTACCTTCTATTACTTGTATTTATTTAGCCCTACCTTAGAACTATAACTAGCTCCTAAATTACACATACAGTGGAATCTCGTTAGTACGTTTTTCAAGGGACTGAAAATTTTGGACGTCATATGCGGGAAAACGTACTACCGAAAAACGCCATACTACATTTACAACGTATAAGAAAGAATGGGGCGTATATATGGACGTTAAATCTCCGACCTTAGTAAGTGATTGTATGCACTACTACAGTCACGACATAAACATAGGTTATCAGTAACTTACACAGAATACCGGTTAATAACATAAAAATGAATTACTGTACCTCTACACTACAGTATAATACAGGGTCTTTATTTTTCCTTAGCAAGGACATTCTCACTCTCGTGCTCCGCCAGTGACGGCTCAGATGCCGGCAACCGCTCACGCATATGTAGGAATACGGCAGAATACGGTGCTTAAAATCAGTAGCCTACCATGCAGTTTTACTGGCCATGATTTACAGTAGATGCTGAAAATGTTCCCTATCTGCTTCCAAGCATATATAATACAGGGTCTTCCTTTATATTTGATCAGCAAGGACATTCTCGCTCTCGCGCTCCGCCAGTGACGGCGACCGTGCACGCATATGTTTGAAGCACGGGCTTGCTTGAACCACTTCAATAAAGCGCTTTCTATACCGAACGTCAGGTCAAGACCTAAGCGGTCCCTTTGATGTCCTGGTCTGTGAAAAGGTTAACGCGCAAGGAAATAGTTCCCAATTTTTCTGCTTGTTTTTGCAGTACAAGATGTTTCAGCGCATGTTGCTATGTTTCGATAAACTGGCTAGATTACTTTTAAGAAATTCCTTGGTATAAATCTACGAATAAATTAATCATTTTCTCGTTAATTGGGAGCTGCACCAACCTTGCTTTTCATGTGATTAACTGTGTGCGCGAATATAACTTGCAGTGGTATTTTATACGATAGGCAGAGTAATTCGGTACGAATTTTATATTATATTATATTTCGTTCTGTATAAACCTTGTTTGAGGTGCAAAAGAGTAACCGACTCATTCGATGTTGTGGCAAATCAGGTTCAAAGGTTGGCAATACTGTTACGAGTTCAACATGGCATCTTCAAGTACACAACGTGTTCAAACTGCAGCTGTAAAGCTTGAATCACCAACAAAATACTTCAAAAATAATAAAAGTGGAGAGAAGTTCAGTAAAAGGTGCAAACAAATGATTTTAAATGTATATACTGTAGTAGGTTGAGGGATGACAATCCATAGTGGACAGTAGAAGAGCTGGTGAAGAAGACTGTATACTTGACTGGCGTTTCGACATACAGTGTTTACTCGGTGCGTGCTGAATTCAAAGCTCATGGCGAGTCTCCAGCGAGAAGTCGGCCGGCGTAACAAGGAAAGGGGGTTCATGTGTCACACACAGTATTTAGAATTTTGTTCTGTGTGGAATTCGTAGGAAAGTGCTTTCTTCTTTTTCTCAAGAATGAAATTCCAACTGTGACGAAAGTGACAGTGAAAGTTAATGGTGATAGTAGTGAATCATCTGACGGCGGTCTCAGTGGAATAGAAGCAATGGAGGAAGATTAGCGACAACATCTGTAAGTTATATACACATGCTGTATTCTAACATTTAATCTTATTTATAGGAAAGTGTTTACTTCTCAGTAGCCTATGTCAGCTCAACCGAAAATATATAGCTTACTCGCCATGTTTTGTAATGACATTTTGATGTTGGCTAATCCGCATATACACCTGACAGTATTATTTTCCTAAGCGCGATGTAATTATTATTTTGTTTTATAATTACCCTCCACTTCACGTTACAGTTAAGTCTTTGTACTAACAGTATATCATTCTGCCTTCTGATTCTCAAGAGTACGTGTCGTAACCCTTCAAGGAAGCAGCTGTTTCTCCCCGTCAACTTTCGATCTTTCCCAAGATAAGATGGTGACGGATGACAAATAAGCAATTAGTTGGTTCATAGGGTTCAAGGACACACATCATTTCGTCTTCTTATATCACTCATCGTTCATGTGTCATTCCTCTCATAACACAAATAATGTTATAATGCTTTAAATAATCGCACGATAACATAAAACTACAAGCATCCTTTTTTTTTTATTAACACAGAGCCTCGGGTTTCGACACGATAGGAAAACATATTTGGTTCAGTGAATATGCCGTAGATAAATTCGTAATTGAAGTGAATCAAAGGTCCGAACGCAATAAAGTCGTTTGTGGTTAAGGTAGATTCAAACACTCGTTCAGATGCGCGCCATGTTGGAAACATAAGACGGGACAGAGAGAGAAGATGCGCGGAGGGATATTTTCCTCAGGTCTTGACCTGACGTGGGGTATAGCTCAGGAAACTGTCCCTCTCGCACACGTTTCCTTTTGCCGCTCACCCCTTCTTCAAGTGCGCATTCGTTTTCCTTCCTTTTGCCGAGAATCGTGTTCAGTGTAGACGGAGGAATGTTCCACTTTCGCGCTATATCGACACGCTTCATGTGAGGATTGCAGTCCACGTCTCGAATGTATTTCATCTTCTCATCATTAGTTATCTGTCGTACTTTCTTCTTATCCATTATGAAACACGCAATAAAATAGGTCAAAACTGGACGTGAACACTAAGAACTAGAAGACAATAGTGCGGAACACGAAGGCAATAATGCGCCTATGTGAGAAATAAACAAAGGAAAGGGGGTGAAGGGCACCGGGAGAGAGACACGTCACCTGTGTTGCGTCATAGCTATAGCCACTCCTACGCCGTCAAACACAATAAAATCATCTACACTGTCAATAACTATCAGAGAATATCACGTCGTGTTTTCCAGAAGTCGAATTTTATAATGAAATAAGAATAAAATACGGTTCACTAACAAATAGTTCAACAGAAATTTGATCGTTGTAAGCGGGAATAGAGAACGTATTAAGGGGATATATCGACATGAATTTAGTAGGATAGGGACTTGAGAAAGGAGAGAAAGGGCAACGGGAGAGAGACACGTCACCTGTGTTGCTTCATAGCTATAGCCACTTCTACGCCTTCAAACACAATGAAATCATCTACACTGTCAATAACTATCAGAAAATATGAGGCAATATCGCGTCGTGTTTTCCAGAAGCCGAATTTTATAATGAAATAAGAATAAAATCCGGTTCGCTTACAAATAGTACAACGGAAATTTGATTGTCATAAGCGGGAATAGAGAACGTATTAAGGGGATATATCAACATGTATTTTGTAGAATTGGGACCGGGACTTAAGAAAATCATCGCGCTAAACGGGAAAACGTCGTAACCGAGAACGTGCTAACGAGATTCCACTGTATATGTCTACACTCTTCTACTGAAGTCATTATTAAGCAAATAAAAGCAGTATGCAAAATAATTAATTAATTATTGTATAATTTTTTTATTAATAATAATAATAATAATAATTACAATTATACTTCTCAAATTCAGCAAGTTATGTTTATCTAGAAATTCTATCAATTGGAACACTGTCAGTCACCATCAATATGTATACATGAAGTAGTTTTTCCATAAAAATATAGGTCATCAGACCTTAAGTGAAAACAAATAACACTGCAAAATAAAAATAAATTGTATGCACGAATAATACTTCAGTGATGACTGCCAGCAGTTCAAACATACCACTGTTACACCTATCAACACTGTAACTCGGTACGATACATCTCAAAACGTTTTCCAGGATGTAAACCTGGCTTCCGAGTATTTTCGTCAATATCAGAGTTGTTCTGATCTCTGTCACTGCTATCACTGTGTGTGTTATCACCTACACTGCTTATTGTGTCGCATTCATCAAATTCAGACTCAGATATGTCATCACTAGGCCCGGATATTAATGACATGTCATCTTTTTACTGAGCTGTCTAAAACAATGCTGAAGAAGTGGAACCTCGTTAGTACGTTTTTCAAGGGACTGAAAAATTTGGACGTAAAAAGCGGGAAAAGTACAAATGAAAAATGAACATTAAACCTCATTAACTTGTTCCAGTGAGGGAAAAGTAAAAAAACGTGTTAATCGGAAGTACGTACTATCGAATAAACAATTTTAAACAACCTACAGAATTATTGTATTATAGAACTAGTTTACACAGCACAGAGAAACGAGAGCAATGAAAACAAGAGAAAAATGTACTATACCGGTACCGTACTCTTAATTGAAGTACCGGTACTGTAGTAAGAGTTGAAATATTTATCTTTCTATAATTGATTTCGGCTTAAATACATGGTTTTCTTGATATTCTGTGGAAAAGAAGTGCCGTATTCTTTGGTGTGAACAATTGGATATAACCGAAGTATTTTTGAGGTTAGACATGCTTGCGCATGTACAGAAAAAGAAATCCTCGCCCTTAAGGTAAGGATTTCTGTCAACTTCTTCAAGAATTTTTATTTTCTCATCACTAGTTAACGACTTTCTTAGGCCTATCCATTATTTCAATACGACGCAACAAAATTATCACTAGGTTTCACAACTTCTTCGGTAGTGTAATGCGTGAATCAGATCGTATTGAGTTTCAAGGTCGATACGGTAAAATTGTGGAATCGGACCGTATCCAAACTGGTGTTCAGGAACGTGATTGTAAACGCGTATCGTATTGAAAGCGATTCTGCGCGCTCTTGAGTTACATTTTTAAACTAATTTAGGCCTACTCTCGTCTGTCGCTGAACTCTCTAATCGCTTATTTTACTTTCTGCCCATATTCTTCGTTACTGTTTGTGTTCCTGTTGTGGTTGATAAGCATAGTTTGTTACACGTGTTTTTAGCGTTAATGTATTTTTGTCTGTTTTACCTTCAATGTCTGGTGTATCCGTACGTAAATTGTGGCACGTTACAGATCGCATTCGGGGCAACATTCCGGCAGCCCGGGGTCTCTAAAAGGTTTAAGCTTCAGTAGTTAAAAGGGACGTAAAAACAATAATGTTTTATCATTATTAAACTGAACATAAACTTGTTAAAAACAAACATCAAAATCTTCCGCGCACCCTTTTTACATGTTTACAACACCCGTAAAAGAAAAAAGTCGGATGATAATTACGGGTCCTTTATGTTTTACTGTTTAATACGAGTTAGCCAACATAACTGCAGGTTGGCCACCATAAATTATACAGCGTACTGAAATCGTGAACTGAAACTGCTCATGTAAATGGGCATCGTACCGAAAGGATCGTATTCAAATCGATTGGAGTTCGCCATGTAAACGCACTAACGCAGGAACTAACTGCCGTAGACACTGAGGCCAGACAGAACAGATGTGCAACATTGTCGGCGCGTGCTTTAATACTGCCGCTATATCCGTTATATTGTTCTGTGACCCGTTATGTCGCAACCCTCGCCCGCTTGTTGGCCAGGAATGTTATCTCAAAGCGGCCGGGCTCCCATTCCACTAGGGGTGGACAAAGAATGCTTTCAGGGCTGACGAAAATGCGATGCACTGCAAAATACGCAACGTGACCTTGTTTAAAGAAACAAGTCTCTGTCTTGCGTTCTGTGCGTACGGGCAGTATAACTCACGCTAGGCGACGAAAATTTGATCGTCGTAAGCGGGAATAGAAAACGTATTAAGGGGATATATCAACATGTATTTAGCAGCAATGGGACTGGGACTTGAGAAAATCATCGCGTTAAACGGGAAAACGTCGTAACCGAGAACGTGCTAACGAGATTCCACTGTACATAGAAACTCCGGACGGGCCACCCCGTCTTCAAATATGTAATTTTTATTTTGCATCTTTTTGCATTTTTTTTTTGCTATTTTTCCATTTTAAGAGCATTTTTTTAAATTCGGTAGATTTTTTGGTCATATTTTAGAGAAATCTGCCTTTTAAGGTCATTTTTTTTCCAATTTAGTCATGTCACAGCTTTATATGAGGGAGTTACATTTCTCAAGAGTTAAGAGGTAGCTAGTAGCTATGAACATAAAACCTTTTGTTAAGTGCTAGAAATTTATTTTGATTGACTTTTCAGTTTGAGCTTCAGATGTCATTTTTGAAATATTGGTGAGTTTATTATTATAAGATCATTTTCTCCATTTTACAGTGCATTTTTCGAATTTTTGAAATATTGGTGAGTTTATTATTATAAGATTATTATCTCCATTTTATAGTGCATTTTTTGATTTTTAGGTCATTTATTACAGTAATTTTTGACAATTTTAAGTGCATTTTTTAAACTTTTTTACGGCATCAACATCCGGGCCCTAGTCATATCACTATCATCAAAAACTTGCAGTATTTCATCCTCCGTCAATGTCCCATCGGCCATGTTTGCTTACTATCAGTTTGGCGGTCGCCTAGTAACAGCTGACAGGTTGCACAGCCTTCCAAATAAGATTTTAACGGTTGCCTGCTTCGCAATATCGAGATTTCACAACATTCCTCAGGCAACCAACAGATCGCAGCACAAAATAGGAATGGATAATTTGTCAGGGCAGAGACGACAGACGAGCTGTAGAGGACACAATTATGAGGTCGGGGCTCGCCCGACTGACGAGGGGTATGGGTTAAAGAAAGTAGGAGACGAAAGAATGATGCTAAAGAAGATGAGGAAAAGGAAAATGAATTGGATTGGACACATCATAAGAGGAGATGGTTTGGTGAAAATTACAATAGAAGGGACAGTCCAAGGGAAAATCCGAAGAGGAAGAAGGTTTCAGATGCTGGATTCCAATTAGATTGATAAATCTTCATCATCTTCATTTCCCGTTTCCAGCTTCCTTATCTTATGAGCTGATAAAACGTGCTTTTGAAGACTGGATAAGGTGGAGAGACCGACCACGAGGAAACCTGCCATAAGGCATATAAACTGATGATGATAATTATGAAGGGATAGTAGTGAAAGTCATTGCGGGGTAGCCGGGAATAGAGGTGGATCAGTGAGGTTATGGCAGTCTCATAATGGGCTGATTAAAGATGTAAACATCATTTATTTTGATTACATATATTGTACTATGTAGCAACAAAATAAAATAGGTTATTTTTACTCTCTCGCGTCTATAGTACCCCCCCTCCTCCCTCAATTTCGGAACTAAAAATTTAGGAAAAAAGGGGAGGGGTCTTAAAGCCGAGTAAATACAGTATTCCATGATAAATTGAAACTTGAAATTCAGAATTCTCAACATTTTCGACAAAAACAGTGTCATTTTCCTTATAAAACTCATTGTGCTGGACTAGTATGTGGCTAGGTGCATGCCTTCACATGCAAAAGAACCAATTTGAAGGTATGAAATAAGCAACTGTTCTGAACCATCAAAAATATTGATTTGTTAAAACAAACAGTTTTATTTGGTTTTGTAAATTCATATTAGCTTTTCTTGTGCCCATGGTTATGGCTGAAGAAGAAAAAAAAATGTTTATGGGGAAATTACATCGTAGTTTCATTTGGTTGTGCTAATCGAAGCAATAAAATATAAGAGTAACGTCAACCACCCATTCCAACTCATTTGACCACAACAAACAGAAATACATAGAATATTTTTTATTATATAAGGCAATGTTTCTTAATTCACATTATCCTCTGATTTTGCCTCGCACTGATACATGTACAGGGTCTTATCATTGTGCGCCCCGGTAATCGCAGCAAACTATGGCGTCATTTGGCTGGCCAGGTGCGGAGCGAGTGGACCTCGCAATACCCCGCTCCGCTGACTCATATCTTGGCGAACGTGTGTATATCCATAATTCGTATATGAAAAGCAGAAAGTCTTGTTCTGAAACAAGATGAAATTTCGAATCAAGTTTCCAGGAAGACCTGTAACTAATGCCATTACAATTAGGGGGCTCGCTGAACGATTCAAGAAAACAGGCTCGGTAAATAATAAAAAAAGTTAACAGACAACGTTGTATTCTTACAGTTCTTCGAGTTACATCATGTTTCACATTATCCACCAATTTCGACTTGTATTTGATTATGAACACGATACTATCGGATACTTTTAATCTAACTTTAGTTTCACGAGTTATAAAGAGGCATATTAGTAACTGATGTTGACACTTTAGTAGAGGCGAGTGTCTGCAGTTAATTCCGAGTCCTCTTTTACCACCCCAACCATTTAAAATTAACAAGGTTTTACTGTACAACTTGGCTTAGAAATGTAATTTAACAACAGGTATTGAAAGCAAATTAATATGAAAGGCACTCGTAAAGGAGTATCAGTTTAAGCAAAGCTAACGTACTTTACACTTTGATACTGAGGTAACAGTTCTAACAAATTACAGTGGCTTTAAATTGCACAAAATCCATGCGTGCTTCAATCATTGTCTCTAGTTTAAACTCTTAAGTAGAGTTAGATGATCATTATTACAATACCATCTTCAACATTCTCTCTTATAAAAATATAAAAATGATACACAACTTACATGGAAAAACAGTAACAAATACTGCACATTAATTCTTACAAAATTATCAGATAATGTTCAATACACACACATGCACCCATATAGAGATTATTCAAAACTGTTACAACACAGTCTTCAGAAAGCAATAAGGGATCATGACAAGAAGTATAACCTTTAAGAAGATGAGGACTCCCACACTTCTTCCTTGAAGATTTCTTTGGCCTTATCCTAGAAGCGATCTTTCGAACCAGTCACTGACATCTCAGGATCTTGCAGATATTGAAGCTCCTGTAACTCTTGAAACTTCTCATGATCACGAATGTGGGCATAATTGGCTGAGAGGCATATCAGATAGTGTACCTGGAAAACAAGCAGCACAACATTAAAAAACTTCATGTAAGGTATGCCAAGCATATACTGGGTGTTTGGAAAATGTGTCCACAAGAAAATAAGTATAATAGAACGGACGAGATAACATAGGATCACACCTGAGATCCAGAGAGGATCAGGTAAATCAAACATTTTGAACTTGTACATGAGGAACAAAATGATAACATTCATTTATCATTACTTTATTTTATCTCATTCATTTTGTTCATTAGAGTAAATATTCGAATTGTGCCACTCCTTCACTGCAGAGGTTTGATCGGCAGAGTTGTGATCATCATAAAGTAAATGACCGAATGATCTTCATTAAGATTTCTCTCTTCCTGTACAAGTACAGTAAGTGGTTTTATGGCAAAGTTCAACACACACCCAACTACAGCGGGCTGATAACCAAGATGACCCAAGCCCCTCAAATGAAATGAGAACAACATATTTTCTTGGGGAAAATATTTCCAAAACACCCAATATATTTTAAAATAATAATAATAATAATAATAATAGGTAGGGGGAAAATGTGTGGTTGTCAATGTTGAAGAGAAATGAAACAGGGAAGCCACAGCATCTGTAATGGACAACGATCAATACACTGTACGGTATGCAAGTTAGGTATGTAGGTATAGGAAAGTAGTTCTACATTTTTCATCTTTCCATATGAAAAAAAATTCCTTATTACATTTTAAAAAACAAAAAATTAATTACAGTGCAAGATCATTCTGCAATTTGACTGCTATGATGTACTGGTTGGCAATGGCATTAATATTGCAAAATGCTGTGAATGTATTTCAAAACACACCCACAATGTTTTCTTATTTTTTAAATATTTTATTATAGGGTGCATGTTTTGATAGAAATTGCATGATAAATGTATTAATTTATTGGCTGTCAAAAAGCACCTCAAGTTTGAGGGTAAGTCATGCACTGTACAGGCAGTCTTAGATAAGCCATATTGGCAAGGTAAACACTAAGACTCTTTGATGACACTGAAGGTCTAAGTACAAAACACTACCACCCATATATCATCACCTCATAACCATTACAACCGAACTGACGTTCGTATGGTACATTGCCGTAAGGACAACAATGTGTATGGCTAGAGAACTCTTAACAATTATGAGGTACCACGTGAATGGGAAACTTTTTGGGATCCAATTCCTCAATTGATAAAAACTGTCCAACTTGTGGCTAAGTGGATAGACTGCTTGTCTTTGATACTAAGGACCCCAGGTTCGATTCTTGGCCTCAATAAGGGCTTTTATCCCGGGGACTGGGTGGCTGTGACATCTTCATCATTCATTTTATCTTCCTCGCAATGTGCATGTCAACTAGGAAGACCTGCGCCAGGTCTCAATTTTGGTTCCATTTAATTTTAATAATGTATTCAACAATTTCTTCATGGTGCCACTCCACAGAGGGTACTGCATAGGGAAAACAAAAAAACAGTTTGAGGAGAGTTCTCATACCAAACAGAATAAAATAAGAGATCTGCAACGAGAACCTTGTAAACGTTTACATTATTATTAGTCTTAAAGTTTTGTGCAAGAGATATTTATTAGAAATGATCATACATGAATTACCTCTCCCAACACTTGAAAGACAGCCTCAGCAAAATATGACTGCAGTGGATCTTATAAAAATAAACTGTTCATAACGATCAAAGTGAATTTTTAGTCTGTATGACCACTGACTCAATTTTTCTCTTTCAAAGAGCAACGACTACAGGGCTGTATTTGTGTGAAAACCGTTCCATGCAATATTTCTTATCCCTTAAATCTTTTGCACAGGCTGTTAATGAACAAAATGTAGCAAATATTCCCATACTGCAAAGCGAATGGCTTTCAGATGAGGGCTAGGGGTCAATAATCAGAACTATTCACTGCCAAAAGTATTTATAACAGTCAATTTTTAAGAGTGGCCGAGTAGCAGTAGGTAGCAGCAGTTACCAGACAACTGGTTTCTGGAAGCAAACATTGAAGCACTGCAGGGTTAAGACAATGTTAAAAGTGATAATTACCTCAGTTTAACTTGGCACACAATGGTTGGAGAGCCTAAGGCTTATTCTTAATCTTCCTTCTTCTGTTGGAACCATTGGCTGCATAATGTTGCCAATAGTTCAATATGTGGAAAGAGTGTATACAAACAAGTGCAGGGGAAAATAAAAATTAAAAAAGACACTCAAAGAAAGCACCAAAATGGTCATGGACAGAACTTGGGCAGTTTGACCAAAGTTTAGTCGTAAAAGAATAATCAGTAAGGTAATCACACACACAATATGGCTTCCCTGCTATCAAGGTTAAGAACAAAAAAGTAAAGTACTCTTGCAGGCCTGCTGGCCAACGGGGGGGATGAGGAGGGTAAAGGCTCTAAATTTTTTTTGACTTCCAGTATGATAAATGGAGGCAGAGTGGTTAGCACTGTGTAGCCCAGTCATTCCTAATCACCACAGGGAACCCTCCAACTGAGGAAATTTCATCAGTACTGTACTCAATTTTACAGCTGGCAGAAATGACCTGGGGTCACTAAAATGTCCCTGCTCTCAGAGGTCCAACCCGGTCTTGCCTGTCAAGAAGCTACCACCTTACCCGTAAAGCTACCAAGCCTTATCTGCTATCTAAGAACTAGAGTGAACTGAAAATTCCCAACCCAATCATGATTCAAGACTTACCAGACTGAGAATGACGAGCAAGCAGGATACTGAAGCCAGAATAAACATCACCTCGGCTCTTTCCACACAGTCCTTACAAAACATCTTAATCTCATTTGTGTCACATACCCGCATGTCTTCCAGGGGAGTATTCTTGGGAAACATAAAATCTGAAAAATAAAAAGAACATTTGAGGTAATCCCTAAATGAACACTCAGAATGTTGTTAATTATTTTCTACAACTCTTTTGCCTTTCCCATTCTCTAATATTAGATTTGGTGAATGTGATGACGTCCTCCTCCTCTCTCTTTTTTTTTTAGCCTCTCGAAATATTTTTCAAATGTGGTTTTCAGAACAGTCCTTTGCCCAGTAAAATGTATACTTTCAATGAATGTTTTCTATGTGGCTATAAAAAAATAAATACCTTACTACACATCTCAATATCAGAATTAGGCTACCTCTTATTCCACATGGTGTATGAAACAGAATGGCAGGATGGCTATACAATTGCAGTACTATGGCACAGGGCCGAGCTGATCTGTTTTGTCAAGAAGAACACAGGGCCAATATGACCTGGTTAGCTATTGGCTTACATGTCAAATTGTAATTGGTATTTTTGAGGATAATGTGACTGCTTAATGTTATGATGACAGGGAATTCAATCCAGTGGTTGTTTCTCTGATGGTGGACGTTGCAAATGGAATATTTGAACAGGACGATGCCCACAATCACACTGCAGGAGACTCCAGAACATTACAACTTTACAATGGCCTACGAGATCCAAAGATTCAAGCCCTATTGAACATGTGCTGCAGAACACAATGAGTAGGCAACTAAACGACTGTCTTCTGCCACCCCGAACTCAGAAACAACCATTATGGTGCATCAATCGAGGGCCACAGTTCCACAGAAACAAACCAGAGCCTTATTGATTCCATGCCACAAAGAATTCAATGTATTCCAGCTCATGGTTGCCACATACTGTACTGATTTTTTTATACAGCTTAGCACTGTGTTGCAGTTTCTGTTTTGCGTAATACAATTTTCCATCTCTAGAGCCAACTGCTACCCTCGTGATGCAACAAGCAAATTATCACTATAATCACCAAATTTCAGGAGCCTAAGATCATTAGCATAGAAGTGTGAAGTAATGTTGATTTATTCTTAAGATTAATAATTACAAATCCGCCTTGGCAACACAATATTAGTAAAAATTCAATGGTACATGCTGAAAGATTAATTAAGAGCAGTCATAGATTAAGCTAGCATGGTATACTTCATGTTAATTTAGAAGTGTGACTAATGCACACACAGAAAGGAAGCTTGTAGTTTTACGTGACTGCTAATCTCGCGATCATGAGCCACGGGACGCACAGAGGATTGACTGGAATGGTGTGCACTATCATGCTCCATGCATGACATGCAACAATAACTTAATGCAGTGCCATATTCTTAATTCCACATCAACTCGTATCAATAATTCTTTTAGAATTGTCAATAGAAATAATTTTCTATTGAATTTATGAGCAAAAGACAGCATATAAATTACAGTTTGAAGCACGTTTCTAGCAAGCTAGGTGGTGTGCATGATGAACTCGGCAGGCAAGTGCAACTGGGCTGGTTGGGGTGTACACTGACTCAGCAATGGATTATGGATTACCAAAGAAGAGGGTAACCACATAAAAAGAGGAAATTCCAATTGGTAAGGATGCACAAAGAAAGATGTCTTAATAAGGATAACAATAAAAATGGGTCCACCTAATCAATACATAGCTTATACAATGGTTTCCCTTTTTAGTTTTCATGTATTGTTCAACCCTTTCACTCCCAAGTATCTTTCCTGCTTATGCATGCCCCATCCCAGGTTATTTTGCATAACTTCACACTAGCTGAAATAAGCTAATATTTATTTTATATTGACAACTATTTACAATATTTTATGACCAAAATGAAATTAAAACATTATCCCTTCACATTTTCATAGAAACTTCACTACTGTGTGGTAAATTTCCATGCAGGGGTGTACACAAAGTGAAGCACTATACTTGACACATTCATATCTAGTTTCCTTCCTCTTATGGCTTGTCTTATCTGTCCTGGAACACACTACACATTCTCTGGTAGGCCCTTTCTTGCTCCCTGTAGCTGGTATAGGAGACAAGAAGTGTCTTTCCACAAGTCTCATTGGTGGTGGACAGGATGATGGGACCGCCTCCTTTCCTGGTAGTTTCCTGACGGCTGCCAAACTGCTCCAGCATTAGGCGAATGAGGTTCAGTCTGAACTCCTTCAGGGAAACCTTTGATCCTGTTAGCATCATTATTATGCAGGCATTCCTAACAATAATGTCCAGAATATGACTGAAAAGTTTTTTGTACCATTTGATACACTAAAAGTATAGTAGTGCCTGATAATATAAACGATATGAATGCTTAGTGTAGCATGATATTTAATGACAAAGCCATGTAAAGTGTAGCATGATATTTAATGACAAAGCCATGTAAAGGCTAATGTCCTTGATTATTAAAAGGGTATTCAATGGAATATTCCACGTTGTAGTATGAAAAGTAATCCACTCAGATGGATTGTGAAATTAAGGCATTTTATTTCAGTATCAGTTCAAGTAAATAATCTGTTGTGGAAATCATGCATTTTAGGCACGTTGAATTAAACCTACCTGGTAAAATTTTCGAATATTTGTATCAATGCAATGCTTAAAGCCTTCGACTCCGTAAATCAAAGAATCATGTGGAAGACCCTCGAGGAATATAAAATTCCAACAAAGATCATGAGAATCATGGAAGAGATGTACGAAGGGTATGAGTGCCAGGTTCTTCACGAAGGCAAATTAACAGAAAAGATAAAGGTCAGTTCCGGAGTGAGACAGGGGTGTGTCCTTTCCCTCACTCTGTTCCTGTTGGTCCTGGATAGTGTGATGAAGAAGGTAATGGGAGGACGTAAGAGGGGTATTCAATGGGGTATAAATGACAGGCTTGAAGATCTGGATTTCGCAGACGACATTTGTCTTATGGCACAACGGTACCGAGACATAGAAGATAAGCTGGGGAGGTTGCAGAGAGAAGCAGAACGTGCAGGACTGATGATCAACACCAACACGACCAAAGAGATGAGGATAAATTCTGACATCACGACTAGTTTGACAGTCAACGGAAAGGACATTGAGCGAGTTGAGTCCTTCCTCTACCTTGGAAGTATAGTCACAAATGATGGGGGAGCAGAGGAAGATGTTCGAAGCCGTATCAGGAAGGCAAATGGAGCCTTTGTCCAGCTCTACCCCATCTGGAGAAATAGAAACATTTCCAGGAAGACCAAGCTCCGCCTTTTCAATAGCAACGTAAAGTCGATTCTTCTCTACGGCTGTGAAACATGGAAAGTCACAAAACCGATCAACAACCAGCTACAGGTGTTCATTAACAGATCGGGGATCATCCATTGTGAAGTTTTGTGAATGACAGTTTGTTTTCATCAATATGCACAATTTGTGCGATTTATCTTTCCGTGGTTATGGTTTGTCCATTGGTCTCTCGACATTTAAGAAATATTTTTCGCAATTCTGAACGATTATAAACCGCGTGACTTGTTTCGATTTGTGAAAATCTTAACCATTTTTTTTTGTTGAGTTAACCAGCGTTAATAAATGTCAAATTCTATAGCATTATATTTAAAACTCTGGGAGTTAAAATACTTTTTTTTTTACTGGAGTGCAATTTTGCATACGTCCCCCTTATTTTGCATTTTGTGACTATTTTGAATCTAAATTACATTTTGTAAGTATTTTCTATCTAAATTGCATTTTGTAAATATTGTCAATTCAAATAACAGTACAGTAAGTATGTAGTTAGTTTTAGTTGTAAGTAGGTAGTTAGTTAGTTTGTCTATTAGATATATGTCATTGTTCTATTAGACTGTGGTGTGTGAGTGTGTCTGGTAGCAGTTGCATTGTTTATTAGTTATAGTTCATTGTCTCAGTAGACTGTGATGTGTGAGGGTGCATGTGAGTGTGCCTGGTGACAGACTGTTTTAGTGGTAGTATTTGTTGTTGGTGGAAATTTAGTATTTTTTTTGTTAGTAGAATATTGGTATTTAATTGTTAGTACGGTAGAAGGTTAGTATTTTTGTTAGTAGAATTGCTCTTTACTTATTCTGAAAGGGAGTAGCAGCCTTTCAGAATAAATCAATTCTTTACTAGTCTTATAGACTGTTAAGATATTGATAATATAAGCCAAATAATGGCTACACTGCGTCCTGCGGCATGGCTGAAAGCAACGGGAAACTACAGACGTATGCTATTCCCGAGGATATGCACCTCTCTATGCATAATTACATGTGATGATGGCCTCCTCCCTTGTAAAATTTCAATCCGGAGGTAAACTAGTCCCCCGTTCGGATCTCCGGGTGGGGACTACTCGAGAGGGGGTTAACATCACAGAAGTGACAAAGAGGAAATCTGACATTCTACGGATCGGAGCGTGGAATGTTAGAAGTCTGCTAGGAAGTGGAAGGTTAGAAAACTTAGAAAGAGAAATGGATAGGTTGAGGTTGGATTTGGTTGGGATTAGTGAAATGTGCTGGCAGGAAGAACAGGACTTTTGGTCAGGAGACTATAGGGTCATTAGCACTAAATCAAACAATGGCCAAGCAGGGGTTGGCCTCATACTGAGTAGGAAACTTGGACAGCGGGTGGAATATTATGAGCAATATAGTGAACGGATTATTGTAGCAAAAATCAATACTAAACCTACCTGCACCACAGTGGTACAAGTCTATATGCCTACCAGTCAAGCTGATGATGAGGATGTTGAAAAGGTCTACGAAGAAATAGACGAAATTCTGAGGTATATCAAGGGTGATGAAAATGTTATAGTAATGGGAGATTGGAATGCTGTGGTAGGAAAAGGGAGAGAAGGGAAGATAGTAGGAGATTTCGGATTAGGTGAAAGGAATGATCGAGGAAGCAGGCTGGTAGAATTCTGCACCGAGCATGAATTGGTCATAGCTAACACCTTATTCAATAACCACAATAGAAGAATATACACATGGATGAGACCAGGAAATACAGGACGTTACCAAATCGACTTCATTATGGTCAAGCAGAGGTTTCGAAACCAGATTTTGGGTTGTAAAACATATCCTGGTGCTGACATAAACTCTGACCACAATCTGGTTGTAATGAATTGCAGATTAAAGTTGAAGAAACTGAAGAAAAGTCAAAAGCCAAAAAGGTGGGCAATAGACAGACTGAAAGAGAAGGATGTAAACGAAAGATTCAAGAAGAGTATAAAGGAAGGACTAATGAAAAACCCTAAACAAACTTCAATTGCAGGCGAATGGGCACTTTTGAAGAATGAAATAACAAAATCCGCAGAAGAAAACATTGGTAGGAAAGAAAGAATAGGGAGAAAACCGTGGATCACTCAGGATATACTAGAATTGATGGATGAAAGGCGGAAACACAAGAATGTAAGAGATGAAAAGGGGAAAGCAGAATACAGACGTCTGAGAAATGAGATTAACAAGAAGTGCAAGGAAGCGAAAGAAGAATGGTTGAAAGAGAAATGTGCAGGTATAGAAAATTGTCTGAAATTAGGAAAAGCAGACACAGCTTATCGAAGGATTAAGAATACTTTTGGGGAAAAGAAGACTAAGTGCTGTAATATTAAGGACACAAATGGAAAGCCTCTAACAGATCGGGAAGAAAAGATTGAGAGATGGAAAGATTACATCGAGAGTTTGTATAAGGGAAAGGCGATCGAGAATCATGTAATGGAAAGGGAGGAGGAAATTGATGAGGATGCGAAAGGAGATTTAATATTGAGATCAGAATTTGATAGAGCTTTGGAAGACTTAAGCAGGAACAAAGCACCAGGCATAGATGATATACCGATTGAGTTGCTACGCTGCATAGGAGATGAAGGTCTGATCAGGTTATTTCACTTGGTGTGTAGGATTTATGAGACAGGTGAGGTACCCCCTGATTTCAAGAAGAATGTAATCATCCCTATACCAAAGAAAGTGGGAGCTGACAGATGTGAAGATTACCGTACAATCAGCTTGATTACTCATGCTTCAAAGATCCTGTCTAGAATAATACACAAGAGGATTGAAAGCCAGATAGAAACGGAGTTGGGTGAAGACCAGTTTGGTTTCAGGAGAAATGTAGGAACAAGGGAAGCTGTACTAAGTCTTAGGCTGATTTTGGAAGGTAGAATAAGGAAAGATAAGAGAACGTTCATGGCTTTTGTAGACTTAGAAAAGGTTTTTGATAATGTTGATTGGACTAAATTGTTTGACATTTTGAAATCGATTGGAATAAAGTACAGGGATAGGAGGGTGATATACAATCTGAACAGAAACCAGACAGCAGTCATTCGAGTTGAAGGACATGAGAGAGAAGCTGGTATTCAGAAAGGTGTAATGCAAGGCTGCAACTTATCACCCATACTTTTCAATCTTTACATTGAACAAGCAATGACGGAAATTAGAGAAAAATTTAAAGTGGGAGTGAAGATTCAAGGAGAAATAATTTCAACTCTGAGATTTGCTGATGACATTGTCATCTTGGCCGACAAGCCTGAGGATTTGAATGAGTTTTTGAATGGTATGGACTCCGTCTTACGGAAAGAATTCATGATGAAAATTAATAAATGTAAAACAAAAATACTGGAATGCAGCCGAAATAAATCAGAAACCTCTATGGAGATCAAATTGGCAGGTGAAAAGCTGAAGGAAGTAGGAGACTTCTGTTACTTAGAAAGCAGAATATCCAGTGATGGACGAAGCAAAGAGGATATAAAAAGTAGGTTGGCTCAGGCAAAGAAAGCATTTCTACAAATAAGGAATCTGCTGACATCGAATATAGATTTAGGTATTAGGAAGTCATTTTTGAAAGCCTTTGTCTGGAGCGTGGCGCTCTATGGAAGTGAAACTTGGACTATTGGTGCAGCAGAAAAGAGGAGAATTGAAGTATTTTAAATGTGGTGTTACAGGAGAATGATGAAGATCAGATGGGTAGATAGGGTTACTAACAAAGAGGTATTAAGACGAGTGGGAGAGGAGAGATGTTTCTGGCGACTGTTAATGAAGAGAAGAGATAGGTTGGTAGGACACATACTAAGACACCCAGGAATAGCAAGCTTAGTTAATAATAATGTTAATGTTATTGATTTTACGTCCCTTTTAACTACCCTGGCTTTAAGAGACGCCGGGGTGCCGGAATTTTGCCCCGAAGGGGATCTTTAACGTGCCAGTAAATGTACTGACAAGCTTAGTTATGGAAGGAAGGGTCGAGGACAAAAACTGTAGGGGTAGACCAAGGTTAGAATATGTTAAACAGATTGCCTCGGATGTAGGGTGTCGGAGCTATGTAGAGATGAAACGATTAGCTCAGGACAGGGAGGTGTGGAGAGATGCATCAAACCAGTCAAAAGACTGAAGACTCAAACAACAACAGTTAAATTGAAGATGAGAAGTTATACAACTTCCCTCCTAATAAAGAAACTAAGCTGTTGCACAAGAACAATTAATTTCAGCTCACAGAGCACCCTGACTGATTGATCAACTACATGTTGATGTGAGAGGAACAAGCTGTGACAATCGCGACAGGTAGCGAACACCTTTGAAACTTGGTCACAATAATATTAACTATCCCTAAACAGTCATTAAGCATAGTTATGCCAGTACATACGTTTTGTCCGGAAACTTTTGGCCTGCAGTGTATCATGAAGGAAAAACGAAGGAATTAATCCGAGAATGACCCATCAGTGCTAATTTCCTTGACGCATATTCCCCAAATAAGGAAATATCGCACCTGAAGGATTGGATGATATTTCATTGTCAAGAGAAAGGGTTGACTGGTACAAGGAAATTGTGTTTGGAGTTTACTTATGAGGAGCACTCTTATTGGTTACCTGTGAAGGAAATGTTTTAATTGCTTCCTTATTTAATGCTTATTGGCTAGTTAGAAGTATAGCTTCACCATTGTGAACTGTATTTAACAGAAAGGTATGCAACTCCTCTTACTAGACATACTGTGACGCTGAGAGTTGTTACTCTCCACAAGAACTATGATTTAATATTATGATACTGTGACGTCGAGTGGTGTTATTCTCTACAAGTACAGGGTCATCAATTTAAGTCTCGCATCCGATACCGATCACGGCGCGGCAAGCTCTCGCTGACACCCGCTCGCTGGCCGGTAAAAAGTGCGAGACTTCTCCCCACTACTTCGCGTCAACATACAGTCATTTAATAGCAATTTCTAGTGAAAATAATTATCTACAAACTTACCTGGTTTTACAAGAAATGTTCAAAGTGTTGCCCGTCAGCTCGCAAGCATGCCTGGCACCTCGTAAACAAGTTTCTAGAGACACGGCAAATTTCTTCCTGGGCGACGTTCGTTATAACTTGGCGAATATTTTCTTTTAACTCCTCACTTGTGTGAGGATTGTTTGCATATACCTTTCCTTTCAGCATTCCCCAGAGGTAATAATCACATGGATTTAAATCGGGTGATCTGGCGGGATAATTAACTATACGGTCATTGAAAACTTCCCGTATTACTGCCAAGGAGTGATTAGCTGTGTGCGCCATTGCATTATCTTGCATGAAGTAACCATTGTCCTTTTCTTAGTCCTTGAGTTCATGAAAGAACGGCCTCATGATTAGGTCAATGTAACGGTTAGAATTAATTGTTTCATGGAAAAATATAGGTCCTATAATTCTGCGAGAAGTTATCGCGAGAAGAATACTTCGCATAAGAAAGCACAATGAATACACGTTGTTCTATAGAAAACATCACTTCGCATAACAAAGCACAATGAATACAAGTTGTATAGAAAACATCACTTTAAGGCAACACATAAACTGTAAAATTGCCCCGAGACTGCACTGTATGTTAGGTCAAATCAACTAGCACTTCACAAGCTTGAATACGCCGGAGATACTGACAGCTTATTGCAACATTGCCGATCGCAGCACACGTGTTCATTGCGGGGAGAACGCCAAGGCCACCTTCACCGGCCTAGCGGCGCATACATGAGGGAAATAAAATGATGACTCGGTACTATGATTTATTATCATTATGATACAGTGACGACAAGTGTGATACCGGTAATGATCTACAAGACTACAGTATATGCATGTGAATTTAAGTACCGTATTATAGAGACTTTGGCTCAAATTTCGCTAACATACATAGCGTATCTTCTTGGGAAGATATTATCAGGGCAAATGACCTTGTCCTAGTAAATGATCTTGTGAATAGCATCGACTCGTGCCGAGGTTGATCTTACCAGTAAGACAGTGAGGGGATGTATAATGGTGTGTTACAACCGTGAACATAATGGAGTGGAAACAGCAGGCATCTGAGTCAACGAACTAACTGACGGTTCATCTGTCACAACATAAGGACGTGGAAATTGAAGATCAGTTCGCTGGTGAGATGAAAGGCAACTTGATATGGTTCTTTGAACAAGTGAGTGAGAGCCCATGTTACGGCGAGATTATAGGACTATTCCCAATTTAATTGTGTAATTTATGTTAATTCCTGTTTGCTCTTTTTGAATATACTATTTAGATTGTACATTTTAAAATTAATTTCTCCTATGGCATCCTTCCCATTTATTCATTTCTAGTTGGTAAATCATCTTCGAAATCAGATCTGCAAGTCTATCTGCTGTCTTGAGATTAAAGAAGATCGATGCTCTACCAGTTAGTTAAATTAATTGGATTTATTTTAAGTAGTGGTGCTCAATATGCTCAAGAGATTCATGTTTTGATGATGATGATGATAATTGTTGTTTTAAGGGACCTAACATCTAGGTTATAGGCCCCAATTCATGTTTTGATACATTTCAATTGTTATATTAATTCATTTAACCCCTCAGCATCATAGCTATTTAAAGAGCTTCCTACTATGCGGCTGGAGGAGATTTCAACTATACGCGACTGAAATACATTGATTCACTTAAAATGTTACTGCAAGTATAAGAGTACCCAGATACTTAAAAAATTTGGAAATCCTTAAGAAAATATTATATACATGCACATAATTACATAATTGTTTCATATTAGCTTAGTAATTCAGCTTGGTGTGATAAAGAGTTTGAAGCACTCCTCGAGACAGCAGTAGCCTATACCGATGCTTCGAACACACGGCACACCGTCTCTGAGGTTTAGATTTCCCAGTTTTGGGTGCTAATTTCCTTATAAAATGTATTTCTTGTTCCGTAACCTTGGACCTGTATTATTTGAGCGCGCCGGACTCAAATATTTCGTTCCGCGCCTGAGTGAACATATTTTGTAAACAAACCTTCCAATAGCAGAACCCGATTAGATAAGATATTTGCTCAATATTTGTCCCTCTCACTTGCATAAATATATAATTTTTACCAGTTATCGTTTTACCCTCCAGGGTGTCTTTTCCCACGGACTAAGCGAGGGATCCCACCTCTACCGCCACTGAGGGCAGTATCTTGGAGCTTGAGACGCTGAGTCGGGGATACAACTGGGGTGTGTGACCAGCACTACGCCCAGGCGGCCTCACTTGCAAAGCGAACAGGGGCCCGATGAAGGGATGGGAAGAGTGGGAGGGTTAGGCAAGAAGTGGGAAGGAGGCAGCCGTGGCCATACATTAGGTACCACCATCCCGGCATTAGCCCGAAGACGAAGAGGGAAACCACGGAAAACCACTTCGAGGATGGCTGAGGTGAGAATCAAACCCCCTCTACTCATTTGGACCACCCGAGACTGAGTAGACCCCGTACCAGTCCTCATACCACTTTTCAAATTTTGTGACAGAGCCGGGAATCGAACCGCGGACCTCCGGGGTGGCAGCTAATCACGCTGACCACTACGCAAAGGAAGTGACCATGCCTAAATATTATTAGAGAATAATATTGAGAGACTAAACTTTCATCTGAATCATAGGCCTACAATATTTCAAGCACGTTACTCTCAGTCAAACCACGGCTGGAGAATGTCATTGCGCGCGGCGTAACCAAAAGGAGAATTATGAAACGGAGTGAGGGGAATAACATTTATTACGAAACAAACCAACTCGACACATATTTCAGATAAAAGATCGAGACATAGTCTCTCAAACGATATACATACACAACTGATTCATGTATCCTATGACAGAAAGCAGCAATAACAGCACACAGCGCTGGTGGAATTTAACAGAAATATTTCATGCCAAGAAAAAAGATGAATACAATAAAATAATCCGCACTCGTGTACAAATAAAAGCAGAGATCACCACGCGAAAATACAAACTTCTCGGCTCGTAATTTCTTAATTTTATTCTGTGGAAAAGAATAAAGCAAACAGAACGCGAGATTATTCCTCAGACTTGCTTGAATTCCTTTTTATCCTTGCACAAACAATTATACTTTAACGAACTACAATTCTTACTATACAACACTGATAAACCCCAACATTTCATCTTGAAATCAAAACCATTTGCATTTTGATAACTCCAAAACTCTTCATGATACAACCGTAAATGCGAAGCCATGTATGGGTCTATACCACGTATAGAGGTCGGCGGTTACTGAAGAGAAGAGGGTCGTTACCACGTATAGAGGTCGGCGTTGAGGGGTTAATACATTTCATGTATTTCAGCAAGTCATGTTGGAGATAAGATCAGTAAATTATAAATATTACAACTCGATCTGCTCTGTAATTGTATTTGCTTATGCCATCTATTAGCTACATTTTAAACTACTTATGATACACACATTTAGCGGTGGAAAAAAAAAGGTGGTTCTTTTGTCACACCGTTGTAAACATCATATTTGAATTATGGCTACCATTTGCAAACGTAATATACGTCCCGAGTTAATTCTTGCGCTTTTGGAGTCCAATGTGGATTTACGTAGTGACGGAAGTGATGGAAAAATGAAGAACTGTTAGGAAGTGACAGTAGTGATGATATGCTGTCAAAGGGAGAATGAAATGATCCTGGCCTAGGCCTGCTCCTCCAAGGAGGAGTTTGTGCCAAAAGTGCGAGTATTTCTAGTGTCAAATCTGTCTTTAGTACATATTTAGTGCTCAATCATTAGTATAGATACATTTTATATTTAGTTGGAACAATGCTTTTATTATCTTTTGTGTGAAAGTTTAGGTATATGTCTGAAGTAGTTTTGATGCGTCTTTGAGGTGATAATGGAATGACAAATTCTGGTGTACATTTAGTGATACTGTGTGTTTAATGTTAACTTTCTGTTGTGGAGTGTGTCTCCGTGCATTTAGTAAACATAGTCTATGGTGTAAATTAAAATTTCTAAGCATCTTCGCAATGGATAAAATTTTCGCCAACTCGTGAGGAATCGAACCCTGGATCCCAAACATGAACTGTCTCCAATACTGTATGAACACACTGGCGAGTATATTATATTACTGTCAGTTGTAACTCTTCAATCAGTCAACATGAATTTGCCCACTGACTGGGCGGGTTACAATGTACACAATATATGAATAATAAGTAATACTCCTGGAAAAAACACAGGTATTAGTTATGAAAGAAAAATTTTCAGAATAGCGCAGGCGAAAGATAAAGACAAGAAGGACTACACCCAAATAAAGCAGATCAAAGATGAAAATGGTCTATTATTAACAGACCATTCCGACATCAAGTGCAGATGGAGAAACTACTATGGAAAACTTCTCAATGAAGAGAACCCAAAGGTATATTTAGGAGAAGGAGAACAACACCAGGGTCTGACTATGGATATTAGAAGAGAAAAAGTAACATTAGCACTTAGGAAAATGAAAACCGGAAAGGCAACAGGACCCGATGAAATACCAGTTGGTGGAGGTATCTGGAGAAAGATGGGATCGACATGTTGCTGGATTTAATGCAAAAAATGTACTCTCAGGAAACAATACCTGATGAATGGAGAGAAAGTAATTTAGTGCCTATATATAAAGATAAGGAGGATATTCAGGACTGTGCTAACTACAGGGGCATTAAGTTAATGTCCCATACCATGAAAATCTGGGAAAGAGTGATAGACAAGAGGATCCGCGATGAGACTAGCATTGGTATTGGCTTCATGCCTGGAAAAGGGACCGCAGACGCAGTGTTTGACCTAAGACAAGTAATGGAAAAGTATCGTGAAAGACAGAAGGGATTACACTTCGCATTCATGGACCTAGAGAAAGCATATGACCGGGTACCCCGGGGAGAAGTCTGGAGATGTATACGAGCGAAGGGAGTCCCAGAGAAGTTGTGCAGTTGGTTCATGAAATATACAAAGAAGCAAGAACACAGGTTAGAAGCAGCGTTGGACTTGCAGATTGGATTCCGGTTTGAGTAGGTTTACACCAAGGTTCGGCTTTAAGTCCATATCTGTTTGACCTAATTCTGGACGAAATGTCTAGTGGATTAAGAGACCAAGCCCCCTGGTGCATGATGTTTGCGGACGACATTGTGTTGTGTAGTACCACCAAAGATGTCATAGAGGAAAAACTGGAACAGTGGAGGGCAGCCTTGGAAGACAGAGAACTCAGGATTAGCAGGAAGAAGACGGAGTATATGAGGTTCAATACAGATCAAGGCTGTGAGATCAGAATGCAAGGGGAAACGTTAAATAGAGTGGATGAGTTCAATTACCTGGATTCGGTGGCGACTGTAGATGGAAATCTGGATGTGGAAGTGTCACACAGGATTCAGGTAGGATGGATGAACTGGAGGAAAATGTCAGAAGTGCTCGATGACCGCAGGATCAAGCATAAGGTTAAGGGGAAAATATATAAAACTGTTGTAAGACCTGCATTGCTGTATGGCTCTGAAACATGGCCTGCACGCAAAACGCACACAAACAGGCTTGACGTCACGGAAATGAAAATGCTCAGGTGGATGAGTGGAGTGACTAAGCGTGATAAGAGTGGAAAATGTCAAAATAAGAGGAACATTGAAGGTTGGGGAAATGTCAAAGAAGATACAAGAAAGAGACTTCAATGGTACGGGCATGTGAGAAGAAGGGAGGAATCCTACGTGGGGAGGAAGATGCCAGACATGCAAATACAGGGAGTGAGAATGCGAGGCAGACCTAAACGAAGATGGATGGATTGTGTGCAGGAGGACCTCAGAGAAAAACAGTTGTCAAAAGAGGATGTGCATGACCGGGTTAAATGGAGGAGAGCTGTCAGAAACATCGACCCCACATAGGAGTGGGAATGATGTAAAGAGAAAGAAGATTACTTACGATCACTATTATAATGGGGCAATTTTAGGATTACGTGTTTTGACCTTCAAATGGTCATCATCAATTATTAGCGTGTTGAGCTTTAAATTTATTCACAAATATTATCTAACTACAAAATATTTGCAGTGCATTTAATTGTATTTATATTACGATTCGCCTCATTATATAAGGTTATTTTTTACTTTCTTTTAAGGGTTTGTGAACTACACGAGTATACAAATTAGAACACAATATAATAAATAAAATAAAAGTAAAATTAGAGCAAGCACTCTTGAATTCTATTATGTATATGGTTACTTAACTCAGTGGAGCCGTTGGTTGTACAGTTGTAATGCTATCGCCTGCCTACTCTCGATCGATGACGCGTGATGCCGGAACATCTCAATCTGAATATTTTTATGCACGACATCTTTTAACGTCTTCAATAAATATATCACTTCCAAACTTGTTTACGTTTTGTATGTTGATAGAGGCTATTAACATGTTCACCTATGGATCATTCAAAAACCTGGTGAGCACAAAACCAACATGGCGGCGAAGTGATATTTAAATATTTACATGGATTTTTCTCACGACTTTTCATCCGAGCTCTGTGAAACCTTGCACGGTGGGTATATCTCCATGCTAGCCTTAATATACTGACGTGGAATTTAATGGAATATTATGAGAACGTAAAAATGGCAGATGAGCAAATTATTTAAATATTGTTTTCATTTCTCGTGTCCTAAGTAAGACCAGTAGGATTTATGAAAATAGGCTATTTAGTTCTTCATGGAACTACTTGTTTTTCAAAATGGCACTCTACATGAAAAATCCACAGACTGCTTCCAGTCTCCGACCGGGTCAGGAATGGAATGAATGGAGCCCCTATCTAGCGGCGAGGATATGAACTGTGCCGGCTGCCGAGGCCTGACGCACTCCTCTGGGGCAATGATTAAATGAATGACAGATGAAATGAAATGATAGTGGAGAGTGTTGCTGGAATGAAATTTTGACAGGGAAAACCGGAGTACCCGGAGAAAAACCTGTCTGCCTCCGTTTTGTCCAGCACAGAACTCACTTGGAGTGACCGGGATTTGAACCACGGAACCAGCGGTGAGAGGCCGGCGTGCTGCCGCCTAAGCCACGGAGGCAGGCACTCTACATAAATAGCAATAAAACAAAACAAAAGAAAACAGTTTATACTGAAATATGCCATGAAATTTAACATTCTTTCCTCACCTCCACTATGATAAGGAAACAAGAAGACAAACTTACCGAACTGTCCAAATTCAATACACTGACGATCATTTTGGACACGAGGACTTGAACACAGGGCCCAGAAGATGGTAAAAATAAGTGTCACAATCACCAGAAAACACAGCATCAGCAACCATGCAATTTCCAATATGTATGTGATGCTAATAAACTGAAAAGAAAGAAAAAGCCAGTATTAAAATAAAGAACATTTAATATTGCAACCGAAGTCTAAGCTCTTGGAAGGGAAAAGGAAAAATGAAATTGAACATTGCAAATCAAAAAATTAATTACTAGAAATATTTAATTTTAATATAGAAACATCAAAGATAACTTTGGTTTGATGCACTGAATAATAAAAGGATGTCGGCTGGAAGTGTGCAGTAAAAATCAGAACTTTTAGTAGGAATAATAATAATAATAATAATAATAATAATAATAATAATAATAATAATAATAATAATAATAAGGGTTTTACATTCCTTTTAACTACAGCAGCTTTGAAGAATGCCAGAATTTTGCCCTGAAGGGGATCCTGAATGTACCAGTAAACTTACTGTCATGGCTCCCTCCCATTTAAGGCCCCTCAAATGCAAATGCCAGGATTCGATCCCGCAACCTTGGACACAGGTGAGAGCATTACCGCCACACCACACAACCAGTCTGGCATAAAATAAATTGTATTCATCATTGTAACAGAATTTTTGAGAGCGTAAAAATCCTTCAGTATGCCTTCCTTCGGAGGGGGAAAAAAAGCCAACGGACCGATGTCATAGATTTATGGCATGTAAAAGAACCTACCACTACAATTGGTAGTGTGTAGCTAAATTTATAGTTTATTTGGTTAGAAACGCTGTATCAAGTTCCAACGTTCGCCGCAAGGTGTCAGAGACAGTTGCATCTCTGGTAGCCAAAGTTGGAACTACTTGAAATTTAACTTTATGGGGAGCCTTTGGGCGTCCAATTAAAATACCCCACTATGGCCATTGGCTGCAATTCAAATATAAAATTCATGCAACAGGGAGTAATTTAGCATTCATCTATGGACCAAGTATCATATTAGTTAACAAAAGAAAATTACTAAATGGGGACTGAACAAATCTCCCTTACTGTTCCCACAACCCAAAAATATCAATCCAAACAAATGTGAATTTTACTGTGAAATCTGACAAATTACACTTTGTTAGTCACAGTATAGCTGCGAGCATTAAATCGCACACCACAACAGTAATAGGGAGCTGTTGCAAGTACGCAGATCAGCAATTCGAATCTCAGCGTCGATGATTGTACCAGTGTAATTACTGAGCCACTTACCCCAATCCCTGACCCTAATAATCATACAGTAAAGCTTCACTTATATGTTTTTCAATGGTCTGAAGAAAAAAAATGTATGTGTGTGAAAAACGTATAACTGAAACAGAAAAAATATTTGTATACTGTATGAAAAACACAAACAACCTGATGTGTTGAAATATTTTTAAATATTTGCAGTAACGTAGTAGAGAAACATACATAAACACTGAACTAACCAAACTAGAAACAACAAAAAACAAAGTACGGTAATAACTTTCCAAAAAAATATGTGGTTTTTTGTTCACTCCAATAACAAACTAACATTCAAGACATGATAACACTTTTCATCAGACACATTGAGACATGTACAAAATTCTTCACCATTTCTAAAGCAATAATGGCATCATTAAAAGGCACAGGAGTGTTCAAAGGCTATCATCATCATCTTCGCCTTCTTCTTCCACTGCTGTTGAATGCTCTCAGCAATTTCAGAGATTGCCATGGCTTCTGTAGTGACCACATGTTCATCGATATCCGTATATTTTTCAAATGAACCCCGATGTTGTAGTCTGTCCCATTCCTCCACACTAACAGGAGCCTTCAGGGAATCCTGCTTTAGGGAAACACTCTGCCATGATGAGATGTAATGCATTGCCTGTTACAACAGTCAGGTGTTAACTTTCTTTTGTGTACATTATTTTAGGATCACACGAACTTAATACTGTATTAAAATTATATGAACTACGTAAATTTCTTTCATTCCATTTACAGGCCGGACGTTTGTTTAAGATGAGTGGAAAATCTTAATGGAAGTCTAGAGGCGAGTTACTACAGTACCTGTTTTGTTGTCACCTGCCCCATGCGGTCAGATGATTGACAAAGCTATCTTACACTACTGCTGAAGTACAGTCATTGGCAAATATAATGGTGCTCTATTTGTAACTATGTAACGTGTACTTCTGCATCGCACAATACTTAGACGTCGACTGTACTGTCTGCACAGTGGTGTCGTCACATACTCAAGTCTGGAATTCCTTTACATCAGACCGGTGATGGCAAATGTGAAGCGATAGGGGTAGAGAGAGTGACCGTGTACAGGCTCACCCGCAAGCTTCAAGGTCAAGGGCAATCGTCTAAAACAAAAGTCTGGCTTATATGCTGAAATCTCGACCCATCATTCTTCAGATCCTAGCATGTACAGTAATCAGTTAATTGTGGACTTCGATTAACATAAAAACAAAAAAAGCACAATACAATGTGAAATCATCTAAAAGACGAAAGAGTGTAACAATCTTATCATCGTTAAAAAATCTTACCTGCAAAATTTTGATCTTAACTGTGTCCCTCTTTGCAACCTCCAAGCAGCAGATAGAATGTTGCACCAATATCTTGCAATAGTGCAATTTGTAACTGCAAATGATCCCAAGGTCCAAGAGGTTGCAGTTCACTAGTGCAATTGGCTGGGAAAAATTCTACTGTCACATTTCTCAAGTATGACGTGTGTGGAGGATGTGCTGTGAATCTATCCACAAACAAAAGGATCTTCCAACCTTTCACACCCATTTGCTCATCTATGGCTCTCAACCAATCTTCAAGCCCTTTCATTGTGATCCATGACTTTTTATTGTTAGTATATTTTAATAGCAGCGTCTTTGTGAACTTGCCTACAGTTAATGGTGGAAGTCTTTCTGTCCCATCACTGTTTACACACGATACTGTTACACGCTCCTTACTGCACTTCCCGCCATGACAATTTTCTCCTTTAAATGTCACTGGAGGACCCGTGCTAGAAATCTCGCAAGTTCATAAACCACATTTTCCGTAATAGGTTTATAATGAGAGACTTAAGGAAAAGTTGTTATGTTTTTATTTCCAACCAAATGATTATAGAACTTACACTATTTACATTTCCGTTAGAATTCCAAGTTCTACGTTCCCTAACTTAAGAAGGCAATCACTGATAATTGGATCATCATAACATTTACTGGTTATTTGATATTTATGAAATTATACAGTTTGAGTACTCATTACTTTGATTTACTGTTTCTGAAATCCATGCAAAATGATGAAGGTAAGACCTCAGAATGTTAAAATGACAAGAAACAGGTGTCACAGTGGCCAAAATGTGAAGTGGACAGCAATTAAGGAGTATGTTTTCCTACAGCAACAGTATCTGCAAATAGCACATTTCGTACATTTTTTTAAAAGTCGCTTTTTAAAGAAATTATAGATATTTATGAAATTAGAGTGCAATTCGTCACTGCTAATGTCTATTCTCTTTCATTTGAATGCTCATTTGTCACGATTGGTCGCTTGTGAGGGCCACAGGAGGGATCTATACTACTGAAATAATATATATGATGGTTTGATCAGGCATAAAATAAAAAAACAGGCATATCGGCATTAAAAATGTCTTTGGGATCATATTGGGATACAAGTTCCTTTAAAGGGCCATCTTTTCACACCTGAACAGTATTAATGTCCACACTTTTGCTCTCTCCACACACACTCTTGCTGCAGATCCCATGTCAAATCTTGAATTTGTGAAGCCAGACTGATAAAGCATGAAAATCTTCAATACCGAGCCGATGAGCTAGTTCAGTTATTTTTTCACAAAGCATAGGACCAATGATGGGTTTGTTTTCTGCTCTGTGTTGCTGGAACCACTGTATTATGCCACCTTCCAAGCATTAATATTTCCTGCCTTGTACCCATGAGCGCTTGTTACTGGAGACTCCGAACATGCAGGCACTTTCTTCAGTTTCACTCCTTTTTGCAACGATCGAATTTCATGTGGATGGTGGGGTTCCTAATTCCCCTCGCTATTTCCACGCGCTTCCTATTCCCACTTTCTTTAACAACATTTCAAATTTATAACTTATCGGCGATCATAACACACATCCGTTCATCTTTACATATGCACGATACCGGTATCACAGACGCTGTCTGTGTTATCTGGCTGCTTCCTGTATTTTGAGAGATTAAGGTCTTCATTACACAAATAGCACTCGCTACTAAGAAAGCACATGGACGGATCATTAATGACTAGTACACAGAATAGTAAGCAGGGCACACCACAGGCTTAAATCTAGCATTTTCTCGGAGCGTCAGTTTGGTGAGTGTGCATCGGGACCGGACGCTACAAGGATCAGTTTCTAAAACCAGACAAGTTAATATAACTTTATTACATTTAGTGCAGTGTATCATTTTTGTAATCGCCACACGAGATATTTCAATAAAATTAGACCACTAGTTTAAATAGGAACGGTTGATTTAGAACATCAATAACAAAATAGCGTAAACAACATCACTACTGAAGTTATTCATAATAACAATTCAATACATCACAGGCTATGTAGTTAAACCACATTAATAATAATAATAATAATAATATAATAACGCAACAACCATAGAAGTGCACTACACTGTCAGTAAATAAGTTTGATGCATTACACAAGTATTTTACTAACTCATGTAATATAAACATGGTCTACATACAGTATATATTTGTGTTTGTCATTCATAAACATCGTATACTAATTAAGCCTAAGTGAACAGGGTCTGAAGATGAACGCTTGACGTTCAAAACATGTCATCCAATTAAGTAGGTATTTGTACATAAAAGCGTTAGTTTGTAGGGTATGTTTACACATGTTTCCCGCCTAATGTAATTGGGCACAATTTGTGTTGACCGACTGGAAAGCTTTCATTAATTGAACCCCTTATGCCATCGCCTCCTCCCTAATTTCAAACAAATTTGTAATTTAAATCGAGTAAAGTGGGCCACTTTATAACTGTCTGTTTTAATCAATGATCCGAATGGGCAATCGAAGGTATCTGTTTGTTATGCTCAGGTGTTACTCTTCAATTGGTCAACAGCAGTTCGGAGCTCAATTGAAGAGGTGGATTCCAGAATCCCATGTCAATCTTTCCATATTTTGAGCTAATACTAAAGTTAACAACTTTATGTTGTTCCCTACAAGAGGAAATATGGCTCTTTACAAATTTAAGTACCGGTAATGTACATTTACATATATAGTAAAAACTCTATTAAACGACCATAGATTCTTCCGCAGTAAATTGGTCTTTAAGAGGGGTGGTCGCTTAGTAGAGGGTATACCTGAGAATCTATATAGTGACTATGCAACTATTTAATACTGTACAAAAATTCATGTAACAAATTGTTAATTACTATTCATTGACGTTTGTGGTACATGCACAATTCTTTCAATCCTTATCAATTATTTCATATGAAGTATGGTGCAGGTAATAACAAATGTTTTTTTCTCATTTACATAATTCAATTTCCAAACTGTCGAACAGTGGCGGCCAGCAGACTCTTAGGTCGAGAGGGTGATCACAGTAATATTTTCCCCACACCTAATGGTAACAAACAAGTTATTTTTATATGAAAATATTGCGATTTTATTTGATACCAGATCTTGACACTGGACCCTAAGGATGCCCTCAACAGCTGTTTTTACCATTTGGTAACTCAACAATGATTACATTTAAAGGGTAACAATACTTAGAACCTGATGTGAAAATTGCATTGACTTATTTTTAAATCCAGGGTGTCAAGCGATGACCTGTTTTTAAATTCCCATATTTCCCATAGGAAAATCCCCCAAATTCCCCCATATTTTAGAACTCTCAAAGACTAAAGTTCGCATCCGAATGGCTGAAAAATGTATCTTAAAATACGAATCAAGTTTTTCTAACGTAACTGGAAGTTTGGGGATACTTCCGCAGCCCAGGGGTTATGGTGAGATTTAGGTCTACCTGTCGGGGAAAGAAGTATAGATACTCGAGTTTAAACTCCAATGAAAACGTTACCCGTAGTCTTATATTTAAAAAAAAAGCTACACATAACTTTTCCTTGTGTTATTCTTAGTTTATCTATGAAGACTAAACATTTGTATTGTAACCCATAAAAAATTTAGAGCTGTTTGAAAAAAAAAAGTGCCATCTTTTTTACCCAGTCTAACGGGAGCGCTCACTTAGAAAGATCATTACATTAAAAGTAATAATCAAATCATAATGAAACTTTAATACGTCTTGAAAGAACTTATTTTTAACGTGTATACGGAGTTTTATTCTGATCTGAAGGTTCTGAAAATAGTTGTTAATTTTGTAAACAAACTTTTTCTCGCGTCTGGGTGGTCGTAGCAGTATGAAATATGACTCGTTATGAGGCTCATAGCCCCGTGGGGGTTTGCCTGTTCCTCTATCGAGCGTGTCCCAGGTGGCGGATAGGGGGGCTCGCCGGACTTGTCCGGAGGTTTGAGGGAAATAAAATACCTCTCGCAGACCAAAAACAGGCCCCTTGCCAGGGTTATGGTGAAGCTACGTTAGGCCTAGCAATCCAGTAGTGGATATGGAACTGCTTTTAAAACGGGAACAGGCCTCGGAAAGGACAGATCTAGAAGAAACAGACCTGGCTATTGAAATGGACTACGAATTGGAACTCTGAATATAACTACATTGACGGGAAAAGTGGAGAAGATTGTAGATATGATGGAGAGGAGAAAACTGGATGTGCTCTGACTAGCAGAGACCAAATGGAGAGGGGAAGGAAGAAAAGAACTAAGAAATGGCTTGCAGCTATACTGGATAGGAAATGAGGAGGGGAAGAGAAATGGAGTGGGAATGGAGTGGGAATGGTGGTGACAGAAGGGCTGAGGGAGGAAGTAAAGAGGGTAACTGATAGAATAATTAGAGCCAGAATCACAGTGAAAGGTAGAAACCTGGACATTCTGCAAGTCTATGCACCACAGGTGGGATGCACAGAAGGCGAGAAGGACGAGTTTGAAGAAGTTACAGAAGCAGTTAGTAGGGAGAAACCTGATAGTCATGGGGGACCTAAATGCCCATGTTGGAACTGATAGAAGAGGTTTTGAGGAAGTGATTGGTGGTGAAGGATGGGGAAACAGGAATAAGGAAGGAGAGAGATTGCTGGAACTGTGCAAGATAAATGGGCTACTGGTTGGAAACACATGGTACAAGAAGAGAGAGAGCCATAAAATTACTTGGTACAGCAGGGATTTGACTAGGAAATCAGTGGTGGACTACATTCAAAGCGGGAAAGGAGACAAAGAAGAGTATCACGGATATAAGGGTAATACCTTCAGAAGCCCTGGACAGTGACCACCGTCTGCTGGTCGCCAAGGTGAGAGGACTGAAGGAAAAGAGGAGAACTGAGAACCAAGAAAGAAGAATAAGGACATGGAAGCTGAAGGAGGATATTAGTGAGGAACAAATTACCGAAGGATCCGAGAACAGGTGGAGAAGAATGGAATAGGTTCAGGGACGTGTTGGTAGAAGCAGCGGAAGTCGTGTGTGGCAGAACTAGAGGAGAGGAAAGGTGGAAGGAAACACCATGGTGGAACTCCAGAACTAAGGAAGCAGTGAAAAAGAAAAATGAAGCTTTCAGGAAATGGTTCCAACAAAGGACAGACAGAACAAGAGAAGAATACCAAGAGCGGAAGAAAGAAGCAGGAGAAGTAGTGAAGGAAGAGAAAACGAAATGGCTGGAGAAATGGACACAAATGAAGGAGGAGGACTGTGATGGCAGTAAGAAAGTGTTGTATGGAATGATAAAGGCAAAGGGAAGAGATACAGGGGAAAATGTCAGAATGGTGGACAGGAATGGAAAGGAGGTTGAAAATATGGAAGAAGTAAAGGTTATCTGGAGAGAATACATCAAGGAACTCCTAAATCCAATTAAAACCAGCATAGTGGACATTGTGGAGGAAGAAACAGACAGTGACCAAGACATTTCAGAGAAGGAATTGACATGGAAAGAAGTGGAGGAAGCATTAAAGAAGATGAAAGGGGGAAAGGCACCGGGAATAGACGAAGCGAGTGTGGAGATGGTGAGAGCAGCAGGGGTGATGGGAACACAGTGGCTCTTTCGAGTAATGAAAGTGATATGGAGGGAGAAAAAAATACCAGAGGACTGGAAAAGAGGGATAATAATACCCATATTTAAAAAGGGAAGTAGGAAGGAATGCAAGAACTACAGGGGAATTACACTCATGTGCCACTGCGCCAAAATATTTGAGAAGGTACTGGAGAGAAGAATTCGGACAGAAGTTGAAGATGGGCTGAGGGAAGAACAGTATGGATTCAGGCCAGGAAGGTCAACAGTTGACCTCA
Organism: Meconema thalassinum; assembly: GCA_946902985.2. Lineage (NCBI taxonomy): Eukaryota > Metazoa > Arthropoda > Insecta > Orthoptera > Tettigoniidae > Meconema > Meconema thalassinum. The sequence continues at coordinate 551,088,718 of OX336389.2, forward strand.
TCTTTGCTGTAAGGCAGCTACAAGAACACCATTATGAATATGGGAAAGATCTGGTGATGACCTTCTTGGATATTGAGAAAGCATATGATAGTATTAATAGAAACAAGGTATGGGAAGCAATGAGAGCAAAAGCAGTGAACAAGAAGACAGTGGCAAGAGTGAAAGCAATGTACGAGGGAAGCAAAAGCTGTGTAAAGGTGGGAAGGGAGAGAATGGAATGGTTTCAACTGGAGAGTGGTCTGAAACAAGGAAGTGCCCTCTCACCCCTGTTATTTATGATGATGATGGATGAAGTCATACGAAAAGTGGTAAATAGCATTGGGGAAAGGAAAATTAAGGCAATGTTGTTTGCTGATGACCTTCTGGTATGCGGAGAGGATGAGGAAGAAGTACAAGAGCAATTAGACGAGTGGGAGAAGGTAGTGTTATCATATGGGATGAAGTTCTCAGCACCAAAGAGTGAAGTGGTCACCACAACGAGGAGGGAGAACAGACTGGATATGGGCATAACACTTGGAGGACAGCAGTTGCAGAAAGTAGAATGCTTCAAGTACTTGGGAAGCATAATTGAAGAAAAGGGATGCAATAGGATGGAAATAAATGAAAGGGGAAGGTGCGCAGATGGATTTTTCGAGAGTGTTAGGGGGATGATATGGAATAAAGATGTACCACAAAAATGTAAAGGAATCATCTACAAGACCTACTTTGTGCCAATTTTGACCTATGGTTCAGAAACATGGGTCATGAAGGAAAGGGACAAGAATAAAATACGAGCAGTGGAGATGAAGTTCCAGAGGAGTAGGGTAGGAGTAACAAGAATGGACAGAGTAAGGAATGAGAGAGTCAGAGAGATGGTGAGAGGAACCATTGCAAAATAGAATAGAACGATCTAGGCTGCAATGGTATGGACATGTGAGGAGGATGCGAGAGGAGAGGATACCGAAGAAGATGTTTGGAATGGAAATGAAGGGAAGGAGGCCAAGGGGAAGACCAAGGGACAAATGGACAAAAGGAGTTAAGGAGAGTGTGGAGGAAAGAGGAGTGTGCTGGGACACAGTGGAAGATGAGAGATGGTGGATGGACAGGAAACGATGGAGAGGCTTATGTTCCAAGCAGACCCGACCAGCGGTCGGAAACTGCTCAAGATGATGATGCTCATAGCAATGCAAGGCTAAACGGAAAACTATGTTTTATTTATACGTGATTGGTGATTTTATATGGATTGATATTTAATCGGGTGGTTATGTGGTATCGTAGCCAGTGACGGGAACAAAGCTCTCGGCCGAGGAAAGTCGAGCGGCGTTGCCCAGTGAAATATAATGTGCGCATACCATTCCATATGGTCTGTGAATATTTGTTGTCTAGTAATTTGTAATAGAGAAACGCTTTTCTTTTATTTTCGTAAGAAGTGAAACATTTCCCATCCATAGTCTTTTTTTTTATGGGAGCTTTGGACCACGAATGCCAGGTTTAAAAAATTTGTGCCTGCTGAAAAGCTGTTATTATAAGACAATACGGTCGAGATGAAATGTTTGAAGTAATTTACACTTAAAGAGATTATAAGACTGCTGGTTTATCAACCGTCTGAAATTTCACTGTCCGATAAATAGGATGAACTGACATTTAAATTTCCAACAAGTGGTTTAACAATGGGGCCGTCATTAGTTAGCCCATCCTTTTCCCAGTAATGTATCTCTATTTTATTGGTGTGTCCGATGCATTTTGTTCCAAAGCTCGGGTGTTACTGACTTGTTGACGGTTTTTGAAAAGTGTTCTCCTTGACATTCTTGAAAAATCAGTCACAGACTCAATAAGGTGGCGTAGTTGGTAGCATGCTGAACTGCTGTGCCCAAGATCGCGGGTTCAAACCCGGCCGAAGTCGTTCAAAGCCTTCAGTATGCCTTCCTTCAGAGGGGAAGTAAAGTCGGCGGTCCCATGTCATAGATTTATGGCATGTAAAAGATCCTTCCACTAAATAAACTTGTGTGAGGCTAAATTTCTAGGTTAGATTTGGTTGAAACGCTCTATCAAAGTTCCAACAGGGGCAAATGACCTCGTAGTTCTGCCCCTTTGAAAAACGTTCCAACGTTCACCACTAGGCGTCAGTGATATCTGGTAGCGAAAGTTGGAACTACTTGAAATTGAATAGAACTTGTAGCTCACCCCACGGGTGTCCGCTGGAAGCACCTACAGTCTCTGGCGAGCCAAACATGTCCTCGGACACTCCCGGCACTAAGAGCCATACGAAAATAAAATATAAATGGAGTTTTTTTTATTGTAGGGAACATCTTTTTAAAGATAGAAGTCTTGTAGACTCCTCCTAAGTCGTCAAGCATTATCATTGGGCATCCCGTCTTCATACACTTCTTTTTGCTCGATCCAAATCCCGCATTCTGTTAATTTTTGTTCATTGAAGTGGGACATCTCTCTACCGTCTCTATCGACCTTCCAATACACATGGAGACTTTCTGGTAAAATCATTATCCCTTTCTCTCTCGCTTCTAAAAAGAAACAAACATATTGCACTAATAATCATGACAATTTCTCTCCCCGATAACTGCGGTTTGGCTGGTATTTTGAACGATGTGCAAACAATGGGTAACGCAAACAGTGAAGATAGTTGCTGCTTGCTGCTAATAATGACTCAACGGAGAATAAAAGCGGTCAGAGTTGTGTGTGCACCACGAGTTCGAGTTAGTCAACTGGCAACATTGCCTGCTCGCTATGGTACTTCGTTGCACACAATGATCCGATTAAATATCAATCCATATAGAATCACCAATCACGTGTAGATAAAACTTAGTTTTTCGTTTAGCCTTGCATTGCTATGAGCCTCATAACAAGCCATATTTTATACTGCTCGAGAAAAACTTGGTTTACAAAATTAACAACAACTATCTTCAGAACCGTCAGATCACATTAAAACTCCGTATACATGTTAACAATAAGTTGTTAAGACGTATTAAAGATTCATTACGATCTGATTAATACTTTTAATGTAATGAGCGCTCCGTTAAACTTGGTAAAAAAATGGCACTTTTTTTGTCAACTCAGCTATAAAATTATATCGGGTTACAATACAAATGTTTACTCTACATAGCTAAATGCAGAATAAAATGAGGAAAAGTTTGTTGTAGCTTGTCTTTATGTAAGACTACGGGTAACTTTTTTACTGACGTCCAAACTAGAGTACCTATACTTCCCCCCCTCCCGACTAGCAGACTGTAGCGTGAACAATGCGCGTGCGAGTGAACTTTCTCGCAGATGGGACGAGATGCTACGAACGCAAATAAAATACAGTTTACTTGAGGAGAGTTGAGAGTAGAGAATAGGAGTGTCACATAATAAATGTTCACGGGAAGTGACTGAATTGTATGGTACGGTAACAGTATAGGAGGCCGGAACAAGGCGATACAATTTTCTACACTACTGAATATAATCAAAATACCCTTTGTAATAATGAATAATAATTTGTGGTGGCCATGTTGTAATAGATGTTACCCACCCACTATCCCTTTTTTGATCACGACTTATATAGTTAAATTGGAGGTGTGTTCACCATTACATGCATAAATTATGGGACGAATACAGTATTGCTAACCCTGCGCATTCGGTACTGACAGCCTTCCTGTCACTTGGCCCTGCTTTTCCTCGCCACTTAACGAGGCCCTGAGCCTAACCGCCACACGGCAAGAATTCTGAGCATGGTTCTCACCTACATCCTGTATTTCAAAGGAATGAACGTGAAGGATACGTCGGGAGCTTGGAACAGCTGAGCTATGTTGCCAAGTTTTAAGTATTGTAAATCAACTGACTCGATTAATACACAGCGCTACACTTCAGACATTATTTCTGTACAATTATACATAATATATTTTAAACGTCGATCCTGAGTCAACGCCGAGGACATTCAAACAGAGAAATACGGTACTAAGAAGAATAAATAAATTACACACCGAAGCTATGATACCTTATCATCGGTATTCAATTCGATAAATACGACAAAGAGGGCAAACACTCTACAGCTAATGAATATAAAAACACACACCATGCAATGATTATCCTTTAACATGAAACAGGAGTCTGGGTGGAAGTCATTCACAGCTTACAGTAGAGTAGTTGACAGATAACACAATGTACACTCACTGAATCGGGACTCTTTACGGTTAATATTAGCTTCGTATTAGCTCTCGTTACGAAATCTGAAGGAGAAACAGCCGGACTGACCTCTTTATGACGACCCCGCAAACGTTTCAAGGACTTGAGAATTGGCTCATGGAATGTCTTAACTCTTTACCAAGCTGGAAATCTAAAAAAGTTGTGTGATCGATGAGTATCGATTAGATATTACTGCTATTCAGGAAGTGAGATGGATTGGTGAAGAGGTGGTAGAGAGAAAGAACCATATGGTATTCTACAGCTGCCAAAAGAAGGAACATACGTTTGGTACTGGTTTTATTGTTAATAAGCAGGTGAAACATCTTATGGATTTTTGGGCAAAATCGCATAGACTGTGCAGACTCAGAATTAGAGGGAAGTTTTTCAATTATAGCCTTAAGGTTCCAACGGAAGAGAAGAGTGATGAAGATAAAGATTAATTTTATGATGAATTACGAGGGTTGGGGCAAAAGTCATGGCAACTACTTACATTTATGAAAATACCAGTCCGGTTGGAAAATGTGACATGTACAAACGAAAGGACAAGGTGTTAACTACTTGTGTGGACAATGAATAGCACTGAAATATCGTAACACACTAATTTAATTTATTACGATACTATACAGGGCAATAAGGCCTTCACGGTGCAAAAGAATGACAACACAGTACACAAACAGTTGCCATGACAAACCTGGGTCAAAAGACCCTAAAAGTAGTCCCCTGCCAACGATCTGGGAGGCGCTGAATACCATCTGCCACAGCATTTGCCGCACCATGTGTGAATCGGGTCACCTGTTGGCGAACGGCATTAGCAATGTCCTCTCGTGTTGCAAACCGCCTACCACGTAGTGCTTCCTCATTCTCTCGAATGAGATCAAAGTCACAGGGCGAAATGTCGGGAGAGTACGGAGGGTGCTCCAATTCTTTCCCAACGTTGCAGTACCACCCCTTCACACCCTGCTTGATGTGGTCTTGCATTGTCGTGCAGGATTATTTCACTGTCCACAAGATCAAGACTTTTCTTCCTAACGCCACGTCGTACCTGTCGCACCAGGAAGTCCCTGTAGTACTGTGCGGTCACTGTTCTGCCATGGAACTAAGTGGCAAACAATGACACCCCTGACGTCGTACGCGACGATCACCATCAATTTGACTGGGGAAGGATTCTGACGGAACTCCTGCCTACTTGGTGATCCAGCACTCCGTGGGCTGACGTTTCAGTTCCAGTTCGTATGCCCTGGCCCAAAATACATCAATGGCGATTATTCGTGACACGAATTGATCGCCGTCCTGTTGCCAGCGTGCAAGGTGGTCGGAGCATATTTCATAGCGCACCCACCTTTGAACTTCCGTCAGTGCAAGCGGCACACACCGCGATGCGATTCTGTGTACTTGCAGCTAATTCCGCAATATCCCGTGGACAGTGCGTTTCTCGATGCCACTGCCCCCTCTAACTTCAATAGCGTCCATCGTCTGCATTCATCCAGGAGCTGCTCGATGACGGCACGTGCCTCGTCCGTCCGCACACTGACAGGTCGTCCCGAACGTTGGTCATCACTGGTTGAAACTTTCCTACCCACCGTGCTACTGTACGATAAGGTAGGGCATTATTCCCAAGGGCTTCCACTAATTCACTGTGGCATTCCATCGCATTTCTCCCTCGGAGAACGGTTATTTTGATGTAAGCACGCTGCTCAACATGGGTTACTTCCATCTCGCACGACACTCAAACTACTAACTGATTTAACAGCCCTCGCTGCGTTATTACCAGCTATCACAGAGCCATCTGTTGTTCTGCATGCACATATGCCTGCAGTATGTCCGCACGACACATATGTTTGTGATCCGTTCACATATCTACAAGAAAAAAAATAGTTGCCATGACTTTCGCCCCAACCCTCGTAGATGCAATCTATAATAAATGTCCATGAACAGATTGTAAAATAATTTTTGGAGACATGAATGCGAAGATAGGAAAAGAAGACAAATATAGACCTTGGATTGAAAAACACAGTCTGCATGATACTTCTAATGATAACGGAATTAGACTTGTACATTTTGCCTCTTCAAGAAATATGGTAGTGGGAAGTACAACTTTTAATCACAAGGACATACGTAAGATGACATGGAAATCTCCAGATGGAGGTACCAAATTAACCACCTCCTAATAGATGCAAGACACTTCTCAAACTTGATGGATATTAGAAGTTATAGGGGGGCCAATATTAACTCCGACCACTACCTTGTGGTAGCAACCATTAGAAGTCTAATATCTAATGCGAGAAAAGGGCATGGATCCAATGCAAGAAAGTTTAACTGGGGGCGGCTGAAGGAGCCCGAAACCGCCTTGAGATATGTCAAACTGCTTAATCAGGCTCTGATAGATTTGTCTAATAGTGAGAGTATAGATGAAATCTGGAAGAATCTTAAAGACACACTATTAAAAACTGCAAATGAAGTTTTAGGAAGGGAAGAGAAAGTTAGGTATAACTATTGATTTGATGAAGAGTGTGCACGAGCAACAACCTTAAAAAATGAAGCATACAAGAGAATGCAACAGAGGAATCACACTCGAAAAGCGGTAGAAGAGTACAGAACTTCCAGAAGACACGAGAAGAGATTGCACGAGAAGAAAAAGAGACAGTATGAGAGGAAAGAATTGGAAGAAATGGAACAGTTGAAGGGGATGAATGATGTGAGAGCTTTCTATCAGAAACTAAATAAGAGCCATAAGGATTTCCAGCCTAGAACAAATTTGTGTAGAGATAAAGAGGGAATAATATTGGGTAGTGAGGAGGCAATACTAGAAAAATGGGCACAATGTTTTGATGAACTGCTGAATGAAAGTCCAGTTGACGACCAAGAAACCTTACCTCCTGTAAATACAAGAGAATCGGAAAAAGAAGTATCGGTACCTACTATTGAGGAATTTGAGCTTGCCATTAAAAAATTAAAGAATAATAAAGCCCCAGGAATGGACCTGATACAATCAGATCTTGCGAAAAATGCTGGAAATGAATTTACTAAACACTTTCACAAACTTGTGGCTAAGATATGGATAGTTGAAATGATTCCTGATGAATGGAATGAATCTGCCCGATACATAAGAAAGGTGATATCATGTTGTGCTCTAACTATAGAAGGATTTGCCTATTATCCATTGCCTATAAAATATTCTCCAACATCCTCTTTAGCAGACTGGCGCTATACGTGGAAAATGCAGTTGGTGACTATCAATGTGTATTTCGCCAAGGAAGAGCTACTACGGATCAGATTTTCACAATCCGAAAGATACTTGAAAAATGAAAAGAATTTGGAATTGATACACACCATCTTTTCATTGATTTTAGGTCAGCTTATGACAGTATTGACAGAAATAATCTCTATGTAGCAATGGAAGAGCTAGAGATTCCTAAGAAACTGATCACTCTGGTGAAAGCTACCATGAACAATACTAGGAGTCAAATTAAGATACAGAACATGATATCAAATGCTGTTAACGACCAAGAATGGAGTTAGATTCATTATCATGCCTTTTGTTCAATATAGCTTTGGAGAAGGTTATTAGAGATTCAGGAAACACGAGAGGAACCATCTTTTATAAATCTGTTCAAATTTTGGCATACGCAGATGATATTGATGTAATTGCAAGATCACCAAGAGCGATGAGAGAAGCTTTCACTAGCTTTGAAAAAGCAGCAAGAAAGATGAATCTACAGATAACTGAAGAGAAAACCAAGTAAATGCCCGTAACCAAGTAAGAATACCCTAGAGGCTCCACATGCATAGAAATTGATTCTTATAAATTTGATGTTGATGTTGTGCATAGCTTTACCTATCTTGGATCAGAAGTTAATTCCAAGAACAATGTTAGCTATGAAATCCAGAAGCGTATACTGTCTACTAACAAGTGTTATCATGGCCTCAGAAAGCATCTGAAATCCAAGCTGTTGTTCAGGAAAACTAAAATCCTAATGTATAAAGTTTTAGTAAAGCCTGTATTAACACATAGTGCTGAGACCTGCACACTTGCAAAATCTAATGAAAGACAACTTGGTATATTTGAAAGAAAGATTTTGAGGCAAATTTTTGGCCCAGTGGAGGAAAACGGTGAATGGAGAAGAAGATATAACCATGAACTCTATGATTTATATAATGAACCAGATATTGCAAAATGTATAAAGATCACAAGGTTGGAGTGGGCAGGACATGTGATGCATGCTAATGACAGAATGATAATGAGGATATTGAATGCAATGCCATAAGGAACCAGGAAAGTCGGAAGACCAAAGCTAAGGTAGGAAGATGAGTGAGAGAGGATGTAAAGACAACTGGAATCAAGAATTGGAGGAGCTCAGCATTTAACAGGAAAGAATGGGGAAAACTTCTTCAGAAGGCCAAGGCCCACAGAGGGCTGTCCTGCCAGTGATGATGATGATGATGATACAACAGGCATTCAACCTTAACTACATCTGCCTGGCAGGGGGTCCTATAGGTGGGAAATGTTGTGGAATGGAAATTAGTGTGGAGAGATTTTGTCACCTCACCTTCATCTGATAAAAAGCCAGGAATGTTTCTGAGAATAACCCATTGTCTAAGCTCACCTGCTGCCCCGTCCATCTGCAATGCGCTTGCAATGTTGACACACAGTACTCTACATTAGGGGTTCTCAAACTTTTTCTGTCGCCCCCCCCCCCCCCCCTCTGAAACATGAAATATCTAGCGCCCCGCCCCCTATTCTCATTTCCTTTCTTAACACTTCTCATAGGCTACTTCCCACAAAAAAAAAAAGATCACAAAAGATCTACTGTGTATGCTACTGCCTAATTAGGATTTCAACAACCAGTTACATTAATAATAATAATAATAATAATAATAATAATAATAATAACAAGAGCACATCAAAGTACAACAATGTTTTGTAAAAAAAATGTCATGCATATGTATTACTTTTGCTTATAAAAATAAAAACAACTGCTGCACGTTATTGGAATTTAGCAAATTTTGTTTGTTTCACTAATTAGCTCTTTAGCTGTGACACCTGTGTTCAATAATGTTTTTCATACTTGAAAGCTCGTGACTTATAAATGACAATAGAAATAATATATATATAATTTTCAACATTTCACTGTGAATTTGAAAACTGTTATGTTAAAACTCTTCATCCATGAAAAAGTAAAACAGGACAATAAAAGTGTACATGGATCAGAATTCAGTAATTCTCAGACACTTACGGAGTTAGTGTGATGTGTGAGCATGATTTTGAGATGAAAGTAAATCCAGTCTTGGTTGGATGTTTGAAACAGCTACCCGCAGATCCCCCTCCAGCTGCAGCCGAGACAGATGCTTCGTCTTGACGGATTCCATTGCAGAAAATGTTGACTCACACAAGTAAGTTGAAGCAAAGGGTAATAACAGGTCCACTGCTTTTCTTGATAAAATGGGATATACATTCCGAATATGCACCCAAAAATTTTCAAGAGACTTCGACTTAAATTCATTTCGAAGTATTCTGTCACTTGAGAGTTCCATTAGTTCCTCCTGTTCTGCTGTTGACAGATGGGCTGTTACGTTCGTTTCAAATGGACTGCAAATCCAGTCATTTTCAGTTGAAGGTTGAGGAAATCTACCCTCGAATTTTTCACGAAGGTTTTGGAGGTGTTCTACGACAATTCCACTAATTTGACAAATATCTAACTCATTTTCTTCCAGGAATTCATTCAGACAATGAAACATCTCACAGTTACCTTTGTCCATCTGGGTTTTCCGAAGTTCAAGTTTTCTCTTAAAATGAAAATATTACTATTTCGTCCTTGAAGTGACACGTTAAGTTAATTCAGTTGTTCAAATACGTCAGCCTAGTAGCACAATATTAGAAGCCATTTCTCATGCAGAAACAGGGTTGCGAGTGTAGGACTGCTGTCCAATAGGAAAATACGAAGTTCATTCTTCAACTCCACAACGCGACGAAGGACTCGACCACGAGACAAGCAACGTACCTCCGTGTTCAATAGAAGCGAATCACGTGTAGATCCCATCTCCTCGCAAAGAATGGAGAATAGCCGACTGTTTAAAGCTCTTGCTTTCACAAAATTTACAACACTAATTACATCGTTCAGCATTTTATTGACTTCCGGTTGTAGTATTTTTGAAGCCAATGCCTCCCTGTGTATCATGCAATGTGTGAACTTTACAGAATTAGTAACAGCACTCACTCTTGCTCTGAAACCCTTTTTAGTTCCAGTAAATGCCGACACCCCATCAGTACATATACCAACACAATTTTTCCATGAGAGATTGTTGTCAATAAAAAAGGGATTCACAAGAGAAAAAATATCTTCACCTGTAGTCCGCCCTTCCAGAGCTTTACAAATTAGAAAATCCTCATGCATTTAATTTTCATGACAGTAGCATACAAAAACAAGAAGCTGGGCACTGTTTACGATATCAAATTGCAGGGCAAATTTTGGGCTATCATGAAGACGTGGCAGCAATTGATTTTTTATGTCAGAGGCTATTACATCAATACGACGAGTTACTGTATCGTTTGAGAGCGGTATCGACTTCAAACAATCGCCAAACTTTTCCCCATGCATGTTCGCGCACATTTTCACGGCTGCAGGAAGAAGTAATTTCTCACCAATAATATGTGGTGATTTGGATTTTGCAATTAAATAGGATACCTCCAAGGATGCTCTTAGCGCTTTCAGGAACTGTTGCTTGCATTTCTAGGAATCTAACATTTCCTTTTAGTTGTTGCTCGTGGCACTTAAAAAATGCTAAAGGTTCACTAACAGTCTGGATGTTTAGTCTGCAAGTGTAAGTTTCACTGGCTTCAAACTGTCATTTGCTAAAATCTCCAAACAAGGAACACATTGAGGTTGTTCCTGATTATTATTCGAAAGACTGCTGGTAAAGCCTAATGTCAGATAATCGTCTTGATATTTACACACTTACACTTTGTGTGTAGAATTAATAATCCTGATGGGAGCAGAAGTAGACGTGGAAGAACAATGGACTTCGTTTAAATTCGAACCTTGCTCTTTTTCACGTCCATGGGGTCTCTTTTTACCACTTCTAATAAGCCACTTATCCATGGGTAATGGCATCACTCGAATCAGTTTATTGTAAAGTTGGCTAACCACGCACTAAAATTCACCTGTTCACTCACTGTCTTTGAACTGACTGGAAAGGCCTAGCTGAATTTGAATCGGCAACGGCCGAAATAGAAGAATCTATTCTTGGAATCCATTCTTGAAAGGAAGTGGCGGTCACATTGTCAAGCGGCTTATTGTCATTAAGTGTTTGGTAAGGAGATGTTACTGTGGGTGGGGAGTGAAAGGGAGCAGTGTGGGAAATGTTAATCACCACTTTTTCTCAGAATTCTTGCTGGCAGGATCTACTGGTCAGTTCTTCACAATGCATTCACAATGAAAGGATTTACCACTTAATGCATACCAAGACATATGTTTTTTCTATCAACAAACCCTATTCATAGAAAATAGATTTAATAAGTCAAGAATTTTAACCATAAACATTGTTTTCCATTTTTAATATTGTTACGGCTGTGAGTTTGTTTCATCGCTCGCCGCATGAGTCACAACTGCCCCAGGGCTGGGCTGCTCTGCCTTGTGCAACAGGTCTACTAGGACAAAGGGATGGTCCAGAATATTCGTGACCCAGCCAGTGATGGAATCCTCGAGAATCCATGGACCCTGGATGGGTCTAGAAGCATTTATTGAGTCACCGGCCTGCTATATAAGAGCGACCTGTCAAGCGGTGTGTGTTACGAGCTAGTGCGAGCGGTTTTCCTGAGCGGCAGAAGTGTGGTGACGAAGTGCCGTGCGAGTTACGAAATCCAGTGACAATGTTACCCCCAGCTTGTGGACAGCGAAACAGCGTGTAGCAGATTATCGTAAGTAACTGTAGTTGGTGTACATGAGGAAGAGGTGCAGGTAGCACCTGTCAACGCCACCGGACTCATTAAGACGGTTTAACTACTGTGGTTGGTTGACAAGTGAAAGGGGCAAGAGCGCTCAAGGAAGAGACTTGAGGAAACTGGAGTAAGGTTCTAATTGCTTGTATTTGCTGTTGAGTGGTGTATCTTTCCTGCAAGCAATACAGCTAACTTCTCTTTAAAGCAGTAATTGGTGTTGTGCTTTCTACCCACCGTAATCCAGTTAACGGAATTGCCACTAGGGGGTGGCACGTAACAACTGGTGTCAGAAGTGGGATTACGAACTCAAGCACAATCACAACACTTGACGGTCCTGGTTTCAAAACCCGAGCAGGTCATTTTCTCTAATTTTCCTGTGAGTGCATGCCCTTTACAAGACAAACAACTAAAATGGAGGCGCAATTGGCAGCATTGCTAGAAAAGTTAAGTGGCATGGAAACCAAGATGGAAGACGGCCAGAAGAATTTAACGAAGGACCTAACTGCCAAATTGGAAGACGGCCAGAAGAAGATGGAAGACGGTCAAAATAAGTTAGCGGAGGACCTGAAGAAGATGGAGGACGGCCAGAAGAAGATAGCCGAGGACCTAACTGCCAAACTAGAAGACGGCCAGAAGAAGTTAGCCGAGGACCTGACTTCCGAACTAGAAGATGGAAGACTGTCAAAATAAGTTAGCGGAGGACCAGAAGAGGATAGAGGACGGCCAGAAGAAGATGGAAGACGGTCAGAATAAGTTGACACAGGACCTGAAGAAATTAGAACTGGATCTGCGTGAGGAAGTCACGGCAGTAGAAAAGAAGTTCGACGCCTTACAAGTGGAAGTTGCCGAGCTGTGTCAACGCCCGCTGATGGGGGTGGAGGAGAAATCCAACGCCTTACAAAAGGAAGTTGCCGAGCTGCGCCAACGCCCACTGACGGGGGTGGAAGAGAAATTCAACGCTTTACAAAAGGAAATTGCTGAGCTGAGCCAACGCCCGCCGACGGGGATGGAAGCGAGATTCAACGCTCTACAAGAGGAAGTTGCCGAGCTGCGCCAACGCCCGCCCACCGTTACACTGGGAATATCAGGAACGGGACATAGCAGAGTGACGCCCCCAACCTTCGACGGAAAGGTCCCGTGGAGCACCTACTTACGTCAGTTCGAGGCGGCCTGTTCCATAAATAACTGGAACAACACAGAAAAGGCTACAGCTCTCATTGTAGCGCTGAGAGGTGACGCCCTTAACGTCCTTCAGGCCATCCCGACTGGACCCCAGGACTACGCTTCACTGATCGCCCATATGGAGTCCCGATGTGGAGATAGCCATCTTCAGCAGGCCTACCAGATGCAGCTCCGGACCCGGGTACAGAAGAACGCGGAAACCCTGCAGGAGTTCGAGATGGACATCGCACGCCTCGTAAGGCTCGCCTATCCAACAGGGCCGGCCGACTTTCTGGAACAGATTGCGACGCAGACCTTCACCGACGGGCTACGGGACTCAGACACTCAACAGGCGCTGCGACTCGCGCGCAATAAGACCCTGGCAGATGCGGTGAGCCACGCACTTGAGTTCGAGACGGCAAAACAGGCATCTAGAATGCACGCGCGGGTGCGTCAAGTGGACGTCGACGAACCAGCAAAAACCAACGAGACCAAGCCCCTGACCGACGAATTGATGGAGGAGCTAAGCCGTTTCTTCAGTAGTCGCGGCACCACCAGCAACGACACAGCCGGAAGACAACAGGAGAGGCGGCCCGGAAGAGGACTACCAACCTGCTGGGCCTGCGGTAAGAAAGGCCACCTGAGCAAGAACTGCGGTGATCGCCGCCGCCGAGGGTATCCGACGGGAAATCAGTTGTCTGAAAACCGTGCGGCCCAGGGAAACGAGTATTAGCCAGCCTTGGGGGGCAAAGGTTGGCTTGTGACAGTCGTCAAGCCCCGGCAGCCCAAGTGCGTGTGACGAAGTTACGGAGGGACAATAGCAGTCTGATGGTCGACAGAGTCGTCAACGGAGTGAGCTGGCCCATGCTGATCGACACGGGAGCGTCGAGGACCATCGTCAATCCCACCGTGATCCCGAAGTGGAGAGTGCAAACCACACAAAGGAACCTCCAGCTAATAACCGCGAACGGAGATACCGCACCGGTACATGGCGAAGCATCACTGGAGCTCGTCATTGGTCGACGGGTGGTGAAGCATCCAGTGCTTGTGGCTGACGTATCAAACGAAGTGATCATCGGACTGGACTTCCTGGACCAGAACAACATCATCTTGGACTTGAGTACCAACACTCTGCACTTCGGAGGTGAGGAACTTGCTTTGCAACCAGCACACGAGGCCGTTACCGCACGACGAGTAAGGCTGAGAGAGGACGTCATCGTTCCTGCAAGGACGGAGGTCAGCGCCGCCGTAATTGTCGACGGAACTGCTGAGGGAGTGGCGGCTGTCATCGAGCCAAAATATGAGGACATCCAAACAAAAGGATTGCTAGTTGCCAAGACCCTCATCAACACGACACCTCGGCCGTACGTCCGCCTGTCCAACCTGAACGACTACGATATTACGGTTCACCGGGACACCAACCTAGGAGTCTGCGAGCCCGTTACCTGGATTGCCCGCATCACAGACACCTGCAGACGGACAATCGAAGAAGACGCGCCCTGCCAGAAGAACTACAGAAGCTGTACCAAGGATCCCAGGACCATTTAGACGAGGAGCAATCACTCCAACTTCAGGACCTGCTACGCGAATTCCAGGATGTCTTCTCCGTGGGGAGCAAAGACTTCGGTAGGACAAGCTTGGTCCAGCACAGAATCGACGTTGGGGACAGGGCACCGATTAGGGCCCCATTCCGACGTGTCCCGCTCGCCAAGCAAGCCGAAGTCGACCGGATGGTAGAAGAGATGAAGGAGCAAGGGGTGATCGAGCCATCACATAGTCCTTGGAGTTCTCCGGTCGTGCTAGTGAAGAAGAAGGACGGTTCCACCAGGTTCTGCGTGGACTACAGGCGGGTGAACGACGTCACGATGAAGGACAGCTACCCTCTACCCCGGATCGACGACACGCTGGACACCATATCCAGGGTGTCTACCAACTCATCTTAAAAGAATTCCCTGATTATTCCCCGATTTTTCAAGAATTAATGAGAGAATTCCCTGAGTAAAGAATGCTAAACATTCGCCCGGGAACGGGAAGTGTGATGAAATGCACGCTATTTTTGATTGGTTTTAAGCGCTCTCCAGGAACAAGAAGCAAGATGTAATCCAGGAAAGCAAAAGGAAAATAGAATTATGTTTTATGTTTTCTGTTCTCGGAAATTCCAGGATCCAAACAGATGTGAGCAATGGCGGCACAAGGGAAACAGTTGTGAAAATAAATTTATTTCAATAAGTGAACTTGTTGTCCAGTAAAATAAGCAAGGTCTATTAAGTCATGCTACAGTAAATGCCTCCAATAAAAGGGACAAAGGGAGGTTGAATACACACATCAAGGTGTCACCATATGAGTGGGATCATCTTAGACCAATATTTAATTCGTAAAACCTTGGCAGACAGGTTTTTCTCCGGGTACTCCGGTTTTCCCTGTCACAATTTCATTCCAGCAACACTCTCCACTATCATTTCATTTAATCATTGCCCCAGAGGAGTGCGTCAGGCCTCGGCAGCCGGCACAGTTCATATCCTCGCCGCTCAATGGGGGCTTCATTCATTCCATTCCTGACCCGGTCGGAGACTGGAAGCAGGCTGTGGATTTTTCAGTTTTCATTACCATTGAAATCACTAATCTACGTCGCAGGTATGATATTCGGTAGCGTAAGTCTGAATATAAGCCTATACAGTAATTTACACATATCCAAGGGACGAAGGGAGGCATATTCCAAGTTCTCACTCTGAATTAGGTCCACCTCGTCATGACAGATGTAATTGAGTAATCATCATCTAAGTCCCACTACAGCCACCCGGGTGTGGTTTACAAGCCTCCTCCACTCCTTTCGGTCCCTCCATTTTTACTGTTCCATCACTTCTGCCACATCCAACCCAGCTTCTCCAATGTCCTTCAAAATTTGGTCCAACCACCTTCTTCTCGGTCTTCCAACTGGTCTCTTTCCCTTGACTTCTCATGCTAATTCCCTTTTTGCTACTCTTTCTTTACCCATTCTTTTTACATGTCCGAACCAACGTAACCTTGCTTTCTGTATCTTCTGATTTGACGGTTCCATATTTAACTCTTCTCTCATTTCAATATTTTGAATTCTATCCCTTCTTGTCTTTTCAGCTGACGTTCTTAAAAATGTCATTTCTACTGCTTGTATCTTACTATTTTGCCTTTTATTCGTTACCAGTGTTTCCAGTCCATATGTTACAATTGGTATGCAATACTGTTTATATAATATTAATTTCGTCAATTTAGTAATTTATAAATACATTTAAATGAAGGAAATCATTATCAATGATGTTTCGACAGGCCAGAACACACCATTATCAGTCTAAAATAATTTAACCTAGTCTGTTTGATAATACAAGGCCGAGTTTGAAAGGTGTTACAAACACATTTCCTGGGCGCAATTAAAAACAAAATAGGACATAAGTTCTAGCCTAGCCAAGGAACGTAGGAGCAATAAATATGCATTTAAGGGCACTAGGCATATCCATCATATTACTTAAACATCAAACATTTTCCTTGTTCCCGTTCCAGTGGTTAACCAGAGCCCCAGCAAGCTTCCCGTTCTCATTCCCGGGCCAATCGTGAACCAGCCTGAACATAACTGGCAGCATCTACAAGGTAAAGATACCAAGTGGACTTCAGATGATCACATTAACAACCTCATAGTGATCATGAGCTAGACAACAGCACAAGTGCTTGAGCTTCCGTTAAGCCTTTTGATCACTACAGTATAAAGTACAAGGTATCCCAAATGAAATATTCGTAAGCAGAGCGAGAGGTTATTTGCCTCGATGCACAAGAGTAGACACAGATCGAATAGCACACGATATATATCGGGGGTATCACAACCACGTGTTTGAACGACTACGCATTTTAGGGGCTAAATCATATATCAACAGCAGCACAAGAACACCCTAGAAATTATTGCACACCATAAGTTTTCACTATAGATTTAGCACACAATGGCACAAATGTTATATTTTTAGTAAACTTCAAACAGCACACTAAAGCATTAACAGTAGAACTACAGCAGACAATAATCAAAGAATACCGGGATGGAAAAGCCGCGCAAACAGTATTGTCAACCCAGATCTAACAAATGTTGCCCGGGTGGGCGCTAACACTTGACATGACAATACACACAATAAAACCTCACTTCCTGTACCGAAAGCACTATCGAGACAATATACCTATCTGCGCTTTTGAAGCTTACACTGGGCAAACCGTTAAAAATATCAATATACTATGAGTGTAAGAATTGTTCAGCATGGAAAGTTCTACAAAAAAGTCCGGGAGAGCATATATCTATCTTCAATACATCGCCCACTATAAGTGTTTTTAGATTGGACGGGAGGGGGATTTGAGTTTCATGCACCTCGCCATTCTTAAATTACGTCTGACAAGAATTCGTTGTACATGCTATCTCCATGATAATATAATTAATAGTCCAGTCAGTGATTTCAACCCATCATGCAGAGACGTAAAACGGATATAGGCCTAGGTCGTAGTCATTGACATCGAAAAAAAAAAAAAAAAAACGCTTGTCACGTAATGCATTCATAACTGTTTCCGGGCGAAGCTAGTATATTATACTCCGTGAGCTGCCAGAATAGGATTGACATTTCTCGTCTCCCCATGTGGTCTGAGAACGAGATTGCCAAACTGTACAAGCCAGAGATAAAGCTGACCAGGCACTGAGGCACGTGGGCGGTAATATTGCAACGCAGAGTATTATGACATCAACTATGCGAACATGGATTGGTCAAGAGGCAGAGCGGTGATGACTGACGTGGAATTTCCGCTGAAATGTCAATCCTATTCAGGCAGCTCGCATAGTATATTTATAAACAATACTAAATTTAAAATATTTTGTCGCCAAAGTTGCTACATCTACCGACAAAATCGCTAAATTGGCAATACTGATCTCAACGAGCAAAATGCTCAAGGCCCAATAAAATGGCGTAGTTGGCTCCTGCGCAGAAAGCGAACGGAAAAGTTGCCACATCATACGTTCAGTTGACCTTGAGAAGGCACTGCTCATTGGCTGAGCACTGTCATCAGGGTGTCTACTGTAAGGATGAAGTAAAAATTAGTTACTTTTTAGTTACCTTTTAGTCAATTTTAGTTACCTTTGAATTCAAGATACATCTGTGCTCTGCAAGCAAAGAGGCTCATCACGCGGTGAAGATAAACAACAATGAACTGTGATTAAAGCTGTAAATAAAATAAATAATAACAAAATACTAGATATTAATTATCAAATTAGTTGTTTCAGCTAATATGTCGTCTTGTGCACAATACGTTGTTTTAATATCAAGAGGTTGCTCTGCTCTTTACCGTTTGGCGAGATTTCCTTTGTCCCCGCGACGTTACGTGATCGTCACCGAATTCTGACTTTGCAGTCAAATACGGAGAAATATCGAGATGTTACACAATCGGCGCTGGTCTCAGCCGTTTGACGAGATTCCCGCAGTTTTCACGATAGAACACGGAGAAAAATCGCGATTTAGATAAATGGTGTAACTTTTGGTCATTCGACGAGATTTCCATTGTCCTTGAGGTCGGCACGAAAAATATAGCATTATTACGCAATCGGCGCCACTTGCTGTCCGTTTGACAAGAATCCAGTTGTCCTAGTCATTGAAGGTGGAGAAATATCGCGATGTAACGCAATCGCTGCCGCTCTCGGCCGTTTTACGAGCTTCACGTAGTCCTCGCAATATTACGCAATCGGCGCTGCATCCAGCCGTTCAACGATTGCCTGCCTATCTGCCCTGACAGAATGGTGGAGGCAAGCTCAAGGTTAGGTATGGTTAAAATTCACGAGTAGTAATGGACATGTTGTATGGTCGGCGCCGTGATTCCCGCTGTCCCTATGCTGGGGTTGGGAGTTCATAAGTTCAGGGTGGATCACGAGGGAAAATTAGTATCGCGATGCAGCGTAGGCAGTCATTTCTATGTGGGTTGATGCACTTCTCGCTCCCTGTACGCTTTTAAGTATACGGTCATGGTAAAAGTGGCGAGTAGGTTTCGGAATGTTTCGTGATGGGTGCCCAATCACCGTTGACAGGATTCCCGCAGTCCTCGTGGTCACAAGTTCACGATAGGAGACGGGATTTATCATTTTACGCAACTGACGTCTATCTCGGTTCGTTTGACGAGATTCGCGCAGGCAAGTCATGAGGTCAGCCAGTCGTCTTGAGGATGTGATTCGGAGGATGAACGTTCGAAGCAGGTACCGTTGAAACACTCTCACCTCCTCGCTGGAGTTGATTTAACTTTAACTACCCTCATTTACCACAAACCTACAGAATTTACTGCCTTTAAATACAGGCCACAAGTGATTTTAACGTTACTTCCCGACTTTGAATGGGCGCCAAGGTTGACCATATGGGTCTTCCTGAATAAAATAAAAATAAATACATAGCTGTTGCCCCGACTATGAAACGCCATATCCCAGGCGTAGGGCATTTGGCATGCGTTTGCTGATGTACCAGGTTCATGCAAGACAGGAATATAAACACACATGAATTTTAAAGAGATAATCTATTGGCTGTACTATACACATATATACATAATATACAACACAAAATACCCATCATACACTCGTGCTGAAACTTTATACAGTACCTTGCCACTGAATTTAGGCTCTGAGAGCAAGAAAGCACTTATGGCCATATCAGACCCAGGCATAACCGCCACCTACGTATATACACTGTACCGTCCGTACACAAAATATCTACACACGTTAAGACTGGTTCATTCACGTTCACGTCTCCATTCTCGCATGACTTCGATGAAATGTTTACGACTGAATTATCCTTTAGGCGTGGTAAGTTACTACCAACAGCCCATGGTATGGATGGACCCATGAAATGTACGTAGCATCCAATAGCCCGTAAGAGCTCAGTTGATAGCTAAACATTAGTCACTGCTCGTTCGTATTACGATACCATGATCGAGTAATAACGACACTAATTGCAAGTGGACAAACGGACTTTCACAGTAAAAGCAAGAAGACGATCTCTAACTGTTCGTTACGGAAACCATGTCACGTAAAACGACCCTGGGCGTTAGTAGATCAGTGTTCTGCCGATAAAGCAATAAGACGAGCTCTGAACGCCAGACACGCCATTATATGCACTGGCGCAGGGATCTACATAACCCCAAAGTTTCTGCCGAAACTAATTTGTGCGTGGCCCGCTCCTAGCGGAACATCCGTGTCAACACAAGAACATCAGACAGTCGAAATCCACACTGACGTCACACAGTAGTTTCCACACGAAGTTCATGGGAGTTCATGCCATAAATAGCCTAGGTAATCCCACACAAGCTGAATTACTGACTGTCTATTCCGGGTATGTCACATATCCAGCACTCTAAAATATCAATTCATTGTACCTTTATAGTACAGCCACGAATCTAACATTTAACATTACTAGGTCGAAATAAAGCAATTAACCCCAAACCAAAATGAAATAATGCTTCTATTTAATACAGTCTTATATCCTTATTCCCAAAACGTAATAAATCGCAAAACCCTGTATTTTATAATATCAAATATCCAAAAACCGATAATTAATAAACAGTGATCCTAGGTTGTCCGGACCATCCAAAGATGAATCCGTCCACAAAAACACACACAGGCACAATAAAAATCACCTCTGCAACCCCACGTTAACCCAATATAATAAGATACGAATAAAATACCCCAAACTAACTGCACAAGGCACAAAACCCGAGGGTGAGCTACTGTAACTGAATAAATTCCGTTACACCGTATCGAATATTACGAATTATTCTGAGAGGATTGCACGAATAATACGACAAGAGGGCACATTCTCTTTCGAATGCGAATCACGAATTATACAAGTTATCGAAATAACCAGTTAGATTATATAACCGATGGAACCAAAGTTCGAAGGAAAATCGACATATAACTGAATTTCGAATTAACCATACCGGATGTCGCAAATTTACGAGACAGATTTTTAAAATACCGGTAGGTTATTATGTATTTCGAAGCTATTTCGTATTTTTTGTTTCGAAACTGTGACATTTCGCAAGATAGCAACATTAAATTATTTCACGTCATTTTTGGACTTCAATTTGACTCAAAATTTAGAGGTCAATAACTGAAATGAGAGGTTTCTGTTTGGTTTCGGAAGTTTTCGCGAATAAACGTCTCGAGAAAAGTCAGGTTTCCTAATAACACAGAAAAATATTTCACACAAAACTAGAAAGTATCCTTGATGCCGAAAATATACGTTGAATTGATGTAGCCTATACCACACAAGGTATCCACAGTATGCATTTCCTCTAGCTCAGGCACGGCGAAGTATAGCTTATGCAATCGGCGCCGCTTGCGTGAAACTCGCTCCATCGCA
Source organism: Meconema thalassinum (assembly GCA_946902985.2). Lineage (NCBI taxonomy): Eukaryota > Metazoa > Arthropoda > Insecta > Orthoptera > Tettigoniidae > Meconema > Meconema thalassinum. The sequence continues at coordinate 551,110,363 of OX336389.2, forward strand.
ATCTCTGAGCCTAGCGGCGCGAGTTTAAATGATTCAACCCGCCTACGGAAAATTTTCGTTACCCGTTTGTAAAATTAGTTGCTTTTTCGTCACTTTCGTTACCCATTTGTAAAATTCGTTACTTTCGTTACCGGTAACGAGCGATCACTTCCCGCGAAATTCGAAAGTATTGCTTCCACTTTTAAGATATAGACAAATGGAGAAAAATCCATGATTAACAAAGAAATTCCCTGATTTTTCCCTGATTATTCCAGAAATTCATAATTCCCTGAGAATTCCCGGTTTTCCCGGGTCGTAGACACCCTGCATATCAGGATCAAGATGGTTCTCCACCTTGGATTTGAAGAGTGGCTACTGGCAGGTGGAGGTCCATCCTAAGGACCGCGAGAAATCTGCGTTCTCTGTGGGCAGCGGGCTCTGGCAGTTCACCGTCATGCCATTCGGTCTGTGCAACGCCCCTGCGACCTTCGAAAGGCTAATGGAGTCCATTCTGAGGGGACTACACTGGAAGACCTGCCTGGTCTACCTAGACGACGTCATCGTTCTGGGAAAAAGCTTCGAGGAGCACTACAGCAACCTGAAGGAGATCTTGATGAAGCTACGGGCTGCCCAGCTGAAGTTGAGCCCCAAGAAAAGTCAGCTCTTCCAGAAGCAGGTCCAGTACCTTGGGCATATTGTCTCCGAGGAAGGGGTGCGCACCGACCCAGAAAAGACCGCATCTGTGAGGGAGTGGCCAGTTCCGAAGGACAAGTCCCAACTACGAAGCTTCCTGGGACTCTGCACTTATTACCGTCGCTTCGTGAGAGGATTCGCCGATATCGCCAAACCACTGCATCGACTGACTGAGAAGGACCAACTCTTCACATGGACAGCAGAATGCCACAGTGCCTTCGAACAACTCAAGCAGGCTCTGTGCACCGCGCCTATTCTGGCCTACCCCAGACCTGGAACAAGGTTCATCGTCGATACCGATGCCAGCGACTTTGGTATAGGGAGAATCCTGTCGCAAATAGTGGACGGCGAGGAGAGAGTAGTGGCCTACTTCAGCAAAGCCTTGTCAAAGCCAGAGAGGAACTACTGCGTCACCAGGAAGGAACTGCTCGCCATCGTGAAGACCATCGAACACTTCCACAAGTACCTGTACGGGCAAGAATTTCTCATCAGGACCGACCATGCATCCCTGTGGTGGCTCCTGAACTTCAAACAGCCCGAGGGTCAACTCGCGCGGTGGTTAGAGAGGCTTCAACAGTACAACTTCGAGATCCAGCACAGGAAAGGCCAACTGCATTCTAATGCCGACGCCCTGTCACGAAGACCGTGCCCCGAAGACTGCACCTTCTGTACTAGGAGGGAGGAGAACACCGGGATACAGTGCCGACGGACTACTGTGGAACTTCAAGGGAACTGGAGTCGCGAATCTTTCACGCGGGCACAAGCAGAAGATGATGTCCTGGGACTGATAGCCGAATGGAAGAGGGCCTGTGTCCCCAGACCCGGGTGGAACATTGTGAGTGACTGCAGCCCAAAGTTTAAGTCCTACTGGGCGCAGTGGGACTCGCTGATTGTAAGGATGATGATAATTGTTGTTTTAAGGGGCCTAACATCTAGGTTATCGGCCCCTGATTGTAAGGGATGGCCTCATCTGCCGCGCCAGGGAGAGCACCGACGGGAAGACATCTCGGGAAAAAGTCGTCGTTCCAAAGGCTATGACGGAGGAAGTCCTGAAGGAAGTTCATGGAGGATCATCTGGTGGACACCTAGGGATAAAGAAGACCCTGGAGAAGCTGAGAGAGCGGTCCTACTGGATCGGATGCCGAACCGACGTGGAGAACCACTGCGCGAGGTGCCACGATTGCGCAGCCAGCAAGGGCCCAGGACGAAGAAGACGGGGTCCACTGAAGACCTAAAACGTGGGCAGCCCTATGGAGAGAGTGGCCATCGATGTTGCTGGGCCATTCCCGTTAAGCGAGGCAGGGAACCGCTACATATTGGTCATCAGCGACTACTTTACCAAATGGCCGGAGGCGTATGCGCTCCCTAACCAGGAAGCCGCGACGATTGCAGAGGCCCTGGTGAAGGAATTCCTCAGCCGGTATGGAGTACCCCTGGAGCTGCACTCCCTCCAAGGGAGGAACTTCGAGTCGCAGGTGTTCCAGAACCTATGCCAGCTGCTGGGAATCCGGAAGACAAGGACAACGCCGCTACACCCTCAGTCCGACGGGATGGTAGAGCGATTCAATCGCACCATCGAGAACTATCTCCGAATAGTAGTCAGCGAGCACCAGAGGGATTGGGATAAACATCTTCCACTATTTCTCCTGGCCTACCGCGCCGCCGTGCATGAAGCCACCGGGTGCACACCAGCCCGGGCCATGTTTGGGAGAGAGCTCCGTCTACCTGTCGATCTTGCCTTCGGCCGACCTGGGAATGATCCGGTCCCGGTAAGCCAGTATTGTCAAGAACTGGTCGACCAACTGGAGGACGTGCACGCGTTCGCGAGGAGGAAACTGCGGATCGAGACCAACCGAATGAAGACCCGATACGACCAACAGACGGATGGCGGCGGATTCCACGAGGACGACCTGTTCTGGCTCTTCAACCCATTACGGAAGAAAGGCCTGTCACCCAAACTGCAGAAGTCCTGGGAGGGCCCGTACCGAGTCGTGAAATGGATCAACGATGTCGTCTACAGGATCCAGCGGAGCCCGAGGGCGAAGATGAAGATCGTGCATCAAGATCGCCTGGCAGCCTACGAAGGGACACAGACGGACCAATGATTGATCGGGACGATCAGTGTTTGCTCTCAGGGAGAATATAATTATATAATTGTGTTATTCCCACAGTTGGCAAAATATTTTATTTATGTTTAGGTTGGCAGCAGTGACCTATAGACAGAGAGTGAAGTAGCCAACATGGCTCAATGTGTTTGTGTTTCGGAGCATCAGCTCCTTCGCATATCAAGTGTTGTGTCTTTTGTATCATGTACATTTTTGTAAATACAGTCCACTAGAGTTAATTCGACATTTTCATTTATCCCCTGATGATTCATCTGGGGCACGTATGTCGCAGACAAACACATGTTTTGGTCCTACACGGGCCGGATTTCTGCTTCATCAACTGAAGCCATGTGGTCTCGACAAACGCTAAAACTGCTGTATTTAAGTGAACCAGTGCGAAATACGTATGTAGAGACAATATTAGTACATTATTGTGAACAATGCAGGCGCAATTGCAATGTATTTATCAATGTTTGTCTGTTCGATCTAACTTATTTGAAAAGTGAGCATAGTGGCTGCGAAACAAAGCCACCATTGTGCTTTGGCTTCGTGTCGCCTCAGCTAGCATCGGTAAGCTTCGATACACGTGCTTGATGGCAGCGCCAGCAGGCAGCGCTCGCCAGCCTGCTTGATCCATGTTTACAACGCAGCTGTTGTATTACAAATTTACTACATATTTGAATAAGTTAATTCATGCAGCGGGACTTGCAAAATTAATCATGATGAAATGTATATTCGTAAAAGCATATCCAGTATTGTGAACGTTTCGGTGTGCAGTTGAAAGCATCAATGGACGCATGTTTGAGGCCATGCGTGAGTTCTCGCGACTTCCAATCAGCAGTGCAACCTTCGATTCCTGACGGACGCAGTTCCATTCAGCAGTGCAGCCTTCGATTCCTGACGGACGCAGTTCCATTCAGCAGTGCAGCCTTCGATTCCTGACGGACGCAGTTCCATTCAGCAGTGCAGCCTTCGATTACTGATGGACGCAGTTCCATTCAGCAGTGCAGCCTTCGATTACTGATGGACGCAGTTCCATTCAGCAGTGCAGCCTTCGATTACTGATGGACTCAGTTCCATTCAGCAGTGCAGCCTTCGATTCCTGATGGATGCAGTTGCATTCAGCGGTGCAGCCTTCGATTCCTGACAGACGCAGTTCCATTCAGACGTCCTGACTTCGATATCCAACCGTTGGGTGACGACGCAGACTGAAAGAAACTCTACACCAGATAAGTTACCAAAGGCATTTCATAGCAATTCCTTCCCATACCCAGCAATCCTTCCTGTGCATGAACCATTTAAGCATGTCTACTGAACGTGAGAAAAAGTCACTGTCCAAGCGCAGAGGTGTTCTCCGAGCATCCCTCACGAGACTCCATACCCAAATTAATGAATTTAATAATGAGACTCCTGCTGAAGTATTAAATGTGAAGAATGAACGTTTATTAGCTCTATTAGCAGAATTTAATGAAATTCAAAGCAAATTGGAGGATTTGGATGACAAAAATCCTCATGAGCAGGTCCGGTGTGAATTCGAAGATGATTATGATGAACTTAGGGCTAAGCTACAACAGTTACTAAATATCCATTGCACACATGCCTCATCTGTCTCTAGCAACGGTAGAGAATCTACAAGTAGTAATACAGGTTCGTACAGTTTGCCAAAGATTCGGTTACCAGAATTTTCAGGTGATGTTACACAATTCATGCATTTCCATGACCTGTTTGATTCATTAATACTGAAGAATCAGTCTTTGGGTAATGTTGAAAGGTTCCATTACTTAATGTCAGCACTGCGTGGCAATGCTCATCAACTCATTCCAAACATTCCTCTTACTGCAGATAACTTTGAGCTAGCTTGGGCAACGGTCTGCAAGCGATACCGCAATTCAAAGGTAATAGTAAATGCACATATCAAATTACTGTTATCTCCAGATATCATCCAAAGGGAATCATCTTCTAGTCTACGCACACTTTTGAATCAAGTACAGTCCAATTTAAAGGCTGTTGAGTCTTTGAATTTGAATATTCCCCTACATGAAATCATAATAGGTCAAATCATACTTGACAAGTTACCTGAAGCCACACGTAAGCAATGGGAAATGAGCAACAAATCCAAGGAACTATCTACACTTACGGAGTTGTTAGAATATCTTGAAAGGCGGGCTCAAACCCTTGAATTAATTGATTTTTCACCTACTAAGGGTCACAGTGATAAGATCAGCAGATTGTCTCAAGATAAAACTTCTAAGCATGGTTTCAAGCATGAGAAACAACCATATACAAGTAGTTCGTACATTGCAATTAACAATAATTGTGAAGCCTGTAAGGGGCAACATCCAATCTTCCGATGTGATAAATTTTTAGGTTATGATGTTAATCGTAGATACAACCTAGTTAAGCAGCATAAGCTTTGCTACAACTGTTTGCATGAATCACACGCTATAAGTTCTTGTCCTTCGAAGTCAACATGCAAAACTTGCAACGGTCGTCACAACTCACTGTTGCATTTTGATTCTGGGAATCAGCAATTCAATGCCAACTCGTCCAAACAGTCTCAGCAAGGAGCTATCAGCAGATGCTCAAACCCCGAGCCCAACCAGGCTCACAATGCTCAAGTTCGTGGTAACTCCTCCAGTTATTGCACTATGAAACTCAAACCACAAAATCAAGTTCTACTTTCTACAGCAGTAGTAAAGGTAAAGAATAGTGCTGGTAGGCTACACTTAGCTCGTTGCTTATTGGACAGTGGCAGTCAAAGCAATTTTGTAACCGAGAGTTTGGTTCAAAATTTGGGCTTAAGAAAGGCCAAGAATCTCACACCCATCGAAGGTATTTCTCAGTCCATGTCCGAAGCCAAGTATAGTGTGAGCGTTGAAGTGCAATCTTCCATAAGCAACACACGCCACAATGTTGAGTGTCTGGTCCTATCCAAAATTACAAGCGACATGCCTAGTCAGCAGGTACCCTATGAAGAGTGGGAGCTCCCTAATGATATTCAGTTAGCAGATCCGAGGTTTTATGCCCTAGCCAAGATAGACATGCTTCTCGGTGCTGATGTATTCTTTAGAATTCTACAGAGGGGACACAGGACGAGACCAGAGAAGTTTCCAGTCCTACAAAACACAGATTTTGGATGGATTGTGTCAGGTTCATATGAATCCACCTCGAGAAAGAGAAACAATGCAGCAGGAACGTTTTTCCTTCGTAATGATGTTCACCTTCATAACCAAGTACAACGATTTTGGGAGATCGAAGAACTTCACGAGCCAGTCAAGTCGCAAGAAGAGATTGAATGTGAACAGCATATTTCTGATCATGTGACACGAGATGCATCTGGGAAATACATAGTCAGACTACCATTTATGCAGGATCCAAGTATATTAGGCAATTCTTTACAAACAGCAACTAGCAGATTTCAATACCTTGAGCGTAGGCTTAACAATGATACGCAACTGAAGGTAGATTATGACCAGTTTCTTACTGAATACCAGGAACTAGGTCACATGGATATTGTTAATTCTAGTATGGCAACATCGGTAGCATACTACATGCCGCACCATCCGGTATTCAAGAAATCCAGCACTACTACAAAAACTAGAGTTGTCTTCGACGCTTCTTGTAAATCGAGGTCAGGAAAGTCACTCAATGATATTTTAATGACGGGTCCTACTATTCAACAAGACTTATGTTCGATTGTTGCTAGATTTAGAACTCATGCCATAGGCTTTACAGCTGACATCGAGAAGATGTACAGACAAGTTAAGGTTGATTCCAGAGACAGCAGCCTTCAACGCATCCTTTGGAGAGCTTCTCCTAATGAGCCTATCAAGCAGTACCAACTTCAGACGGTCACATATGGCACATCATCAGCTCCATTTCTAGCAATAAGATGTTTAAGGCAATTGGCATATGATGAGGGACAACAGTATCCGCAGGCAGCATCTGTCCTTCTTCGTGATTTTTATGTAGACGACTGCATTTCAGGAACAAGTAAGGTTGACAATGCATTACTCCTACAACGTGAACTATCCAATTGTTATCCAAGGGAGGCTTCAAGCTCCGCAAGTGGTGCACTAACCATCCAGCATTGTTAGAGGCGATTCCAAAGGACTGCAGAGAGACGCAGCTTCCCCTTCAGATTGATTCTGGAGAAAATATAAAGACGTTAGGTCTACTTTGGCATCCAGCGACAGACAAACTACAGATATCCAGTGGTGTGCAGAAAGAACAAGGAAGTGGATCTCCAGTTACCAAACGCACGGTGTTATCGATTGTGTCGTCAATTTATGACCCTATTAGGCTAATCAGTCCTATTGTCATCGCATTCAAGATGTTTCTGCAGCAACTATGGCAAGAGAAGATAGGATGGGATGATGAACTTCCAACGGAACGTCTTACAAGATGGCGTACTCTGCATTCTCAAATACCCTTGATTGACAATATATATATTAACAGATTTGTGCTTCGAGAAAATTGTACTCAGGTGCAGTTGCATGGATTCGCTGATGCATCCTTGAAGGGCTACGGTGCATGTTTATTCCTACGCTCGTCAACAGATCAAGGTCACGTATTAACACATTTCCTGTGCTCCAAGTCCAGAGTGGCTCCACTGAAACAGATCACGCTACCCAGACTTAGAGTTGTGTGCAGCAGTACTATTGTCACAAGTGGTTAAAAAGATGTGTCATGTTCTCAATATTGAATTCCATAGTATTCATCTGTGGACAGACTCAAAGATTGTTCTCGCATGGTTAGCAGGAGAACCGTCAAAATGGAAAACTTTTGTTGCGCACCGTGTGGCTGAAGTGCAAGGCAAAACTTCAGTCAAGGATTGGAAGCACGTAGCATCAGCAGACTATCCTGCAGATCTAATTTCTCGAGGAACTGATCCTACAAACCTTTTAAATAATCATCTTTGGTGGCATGGCCCTGAATGGCTACAGTGTTCGGAACGGAACTGGCCCACTTCCAGTGAACAACCTGAATCAGAGATTCCTGAGCAACGCAAGATAGTGCTTAGTTGTTCAGTCCACTCTAATCCTGCAGATGTGCTCACAAGATTTTCTTCCCATCTCAAGCTACAAAGAGTGTTAGCATACTGTTTAAGATTCGTGCACAACACTAAACACAAACCTTCAGAACGGAAACATGGTCCATTAACAATAGAAGAGTTGCAGCAAACTAACATGACATGTGTTAGATTAGTCCAGTCAATAGCATTCCGCGAGGAAATAGCTGATCTTTTGAAACACAATGCAGTGTCAAGACGTAGCAAACTTCAAAGTTTAGTACCATTTTTAGACAAGGATCAAATCCTGAGAGTTGGAGGAAGACTAGAGAACTCCAATCAAGACTACGATTTCAAACATCAGATGATTTTGCCCGCTAAACATCAGTTTACTGATTTAATAATCAAGAGGGAACATGAAAGACTCCTACATTCAGGAAACCAGTTGACTTTAGCATCCATCAGACAGTGCTACTGGATCATCAATGGAAAGTCGGTGGTTCGAAGAGTTATTAACACTTGTACAAAATGCTTCAGGTTCAAAGCCAAAACTACACAGCAAGTAATGGGACAGTTGCCCTCAGTTCGTGTGTCTCAAGCAAGACCATTCCGCAACACCCGCACAGACTTCACGGGCCCTTTCTACTTGAAGATGGGCAATCCACGTAGCAAGACCATTGTCAAGGGTTACATATGCATTTTCATATGTATGTGCACCAAGGCCATTCATTTAGAAATAGTTTCCGACCTAACCACTCAAGCTTTCCTCGCAGCACTCAGGAGATTCATCGCAAGAAGAGGATTATGCAGCAACATGTAGTCCGACAATGGTACAAATTTCCAAGGTGCTAGTAGAGAGCTCAAGGAGCTCAAGAAATTGTTCACTCAGGAACGGACTAGAGAGGAGATTAGTAACTTCGCCAGTAGTTGTGGAGTTAAGTGGCATTTCATACCTCCTCATGCCCCTAATTTTGGAGGGCTTTGGGAGGCCGGAGTAAAATCCCTCAAACATCATCTAAGAAGAGTTCTCGGAACACTTCATTTCACATATGAAGAATTGGCTACATTAACTGCGCAAATTGAGGCATGCTTAAACTCACGTCCCCTTTTAACTCTGTCAAATGATCCTTCTGATGCATCTACCTTGACACCAGGTCACTTCCTTATAGGCGAACCCCTCACTACTCTTCCCGAACCTGATTTAACATTATGTAAACGGCCTTTGTTAACTAGATATAAGGTTCTTCAACAAAGACTCCAATCCTTTTGGAAGAGATGGTCATCAGATTACCTCACTCATCTGCAGCAGCGCAGCAAATGGACGACCTCCTCCTGCAACGTATCACCAGGCACTGTGGTGCTGATACGGGAAGACAATGTTCCCCCAATCCAGTGGTCCCTTGGTGTTATCACTGAAGTGCATGGTGGTAAAGACAATGTGGTAAGAGTGGTTTCAGTGAAGTGCAACAGTGGTATTTTTAAACGACCAGTTTCCAAGGTAGCTCCGCTACCAATTGAGCAGACACATAATTTTGACTGTTAATATGTCAGTGTTTTAAGTTAGTGAATATTTTAGTGTTTCATGTCCTTGTTATTGGAACATTTCAGCGTTTCCATTTCAGATTATTGAAATCCATGTATTTCAAGGTGGGGAGTATGTTTGCTCTCAGGGAGAATATAATTATATAATTGTGTTATTTCCACAGTTGGCAAAAGATTTTATTTATGTTTAGGTTGGCAGCAGTGACCTATAGACAGAGAGTGAAGTAGCCAACATGGCTCAATGTGTTTGTGTTTCGGAGCATCAGCTCCTTCGCATATCAAGTGTTGTGTCTTTTGTATCATGTACATTTTTGTAAATACAGTCCACTAGAGTTAATTCGACATTTTCATTTATCCCCTGATGTTTAATCTGGGGCACGTATGTCGCAGACAGACAATCAGCCTTTTAGGAAGGGGGTGGTGTTACGGCTGCGAGTTTGTTTCATCGCTCGCCTCATGAGTCACAACTGCCCCAGGGCTGGGCTGTTCTGCCTCAGTGTATTGCGTGCGCCTTGAGCAACAGGTCTACTAGGACAAAGGGATGGTCCAGAATATTCGTGACCCAGCCAGTGATGGAATCCTCGAGAATCCGTGGACCCTGGATGGGTCTAGAAGCATTTATTGAGTCACCGGCCAGCTATATAAGAGCGACCTGTCAAGCAGTGTGTTTGTGTGTGTTTTACGAGCTAGTGCGAGCGTTTTTCCTGAGCGACAGAAGTGTGGTGACGAAGTGCCGTGCGAGTTACGAAATCCAGTGACATTGTTTCCCCCAGCTTGTGGACAGCGAAACAGCGTGTAGCAGATTATCGTAAGTAACTGTAGTTGGTGTACATGAGGAAGAGGTGCAGGTAGCTTCTGTCAAGGCCACCGGACTCATTAAGACGGTTTAACTTCTGTGGTTTGTTGACAAGTGACAGGGGCAAGAGCGCTCAAGGAAGAGACTTGAGGAAACTGGAGTAAGGTTCTAATTGCTTGTATTTGCTGTTGAGTGGTGTATCTTTCCTGCAAGCAATAAAGCTAACTTCTCTTTAAAGCAGTAATTGGTATTGTGCTTTCTACCCACCATAATCCAGTTAACGGAATTGCCACTAGGGGGTGGCACGTAACAATATTAAGGTCAAGGACCAAGTGTTCCCATTGGAAAAATTAATAATGCATGTTTCAACAAAAGGCCAATTTAGAGCCAACCATACCAATGTTCTTCAGTGTTTTTGATATGTATGTTTCTTATAGAACCACCATTTTCATGTACGTATGTAAACATAGCATTTTCAGAATGATTTAGCACAGTGTAATGGATATAGGAATGTATGCTTTTCTTCATGTAGATCGTGTTTTTTAGTAATATGGAAATGTCTTTTTTAAGTCACTTGAACAGACTGAAGAAGGGATGTCAACATGCCGAAACATGTATCTGTGAAATAATATATTAATTGTATTGAAAGGGCGGTTCACAATGTCAATAAATTAGATTTTGCTGAATTAATTGCGTCAATACGGAGCCAATACGAGCAACATAACAGTTCTTGTGAAACAAGACAGCAAAGGTACGAGTTTATTATTCTTGAATGGTCTTGGGAGCTACCTGCCTTTGATAGGTTCATGAATATGAGTATAGTAATATTTGTTACAGAATATGAAATATAAATATTTCAATCAAAGCCGGTGCCCCCTTTATCAATCTCTGCGCCCCCACTTTGAGAACCCCTGCTGTACATCACTTCAGACGCTAATATTAAGCCTACTGCATAAGTACAGTTCTTAACCTCTTAACCGGGGAGTTTCCACCGACAAAGTAACATTCGTAGTGGGGAATATATTTTGACTGAAAACGAGTTAATTCGTCACGTCCATTATAAAGATGTGGGTGACGAGTTACCTCGTCACGCCCATTACACTTCCGCGAATGACAAAGGAACTCGTCCCGCCCATTATGAGTGCAAGCATGAAAATTTATCTAGTCCTTCCTGATTTTATTTGTTTTAACATTCAAACCATAATTAATGTTCGATTAGACTTCTTGGAACTACATTACAATGAGACTTTGTCTGACGCAACCAAGAAAACGATGTCACTGTTGTAATAAAGTACATTATTATTACACGAGGTACATGACTGTGTTCTACAACAATATAGCTTGAAAAGCAGCACAAAATGGAAGTAAAGGACTGTACTGTACATCATGTTACAAAAAGAAATGTAAGACAATAATCTTCAAAATAGTTTTTCTTCATAGAGTCTATTTACAATGGTACGCCTTGAAGCACGGAACTACACAAAGTTCAACCTTGCAATCTGGGCACCAAAATCGACTTTCTTTTCTAAGACCTTTGTCGTAACACACTTTGCACCTCCTTGTCACACACTTCTTTCGGTCTCTGGACGGAATGAAGTCTGGGAAATGCCTCTCTGTGATTCGTGTTGGTGCAGGTTTCAATGATGGCCTCCCTACTTGTGGGCTTCTCACTCTATTAGCTGCTTCTCCAAGATTCTCTTCAACTATCTGTTCGCCCAGCTCAACCAGAAAATGCAACCTGTCTTGTTTTCCTCCATTTTTCGTGTACAGCTGATAAGCGTTGAAACAAACAATGTCTAGGAAATGCATAAAGAGTTTGAAGTAGTACTTCTTTATTCTTCCTCGCGCAATAGCATATGCCTCCATTTGCCCATCGCTCTTATCCACTCCACCCATATTCGTATTGTAGTCCACTGCTAGCATGGGTTTCCGTTCAGTTTTGTTCCTTTTCTCAACATCTATAAAAGTATCGTCGTGAATTGTACTAATCATAGTAACTTCCCTCTTATATTTCCAGCGCAGGACCATAATCTTATCCTTATATCTGGCAATGTGCTCACCTTTCTTCAACTTTTTACTCTTGAGAACATCAGGTACCCCACGGCGATTTATACGCATCGGTCCCATCATATCAGTGTTCATGCTACACAGAGTTTCAGCTAACTGGACACTGGAATACCAGTTATCCTTTGTTCAGTAAATCATGTGACAGTTCGAGGACTACTCTACTTGATATAGGAGTATTGGGATACAAGTTCCCAAAGTCTGTATCCTTCCCAGTATATACAATAAAATTCCAAATGTACCCTGAACCACTCTCACAAAGAACAAACAATTTGAAACCAAAGCGACTCCTCTTCGATGGTATGAATTTCTTCCACTGCAGCCTTCCTTTCCCCAACACTAGCGATTCATCCACACAAATGTTTTCCTGTGGTGTGTACAATTCTTGGCACTTCCTGCGAATTGGATTCAAAATAGGCGAGAGTTTGAACAACTTTTCTCTCATGTTGGCATCAGTCTTATTGTCAGCAAAGTGACAAAATTTCAACAATAATGAAAACCTTTTCTCACTCATTACTTTGCTGAAGAATGGTGTTGAGATGGAATCCCTGCGAGTCAAGTACATTTCGTAAGAAGGCTTCTTTATTATTCCTTGAAAAATGAGAAGAGATAGGAATAATTTTATCTCTCCTGTGGTAATCTTAGACCAATCCCGAGCTCTCGACCGTTGTTTTAGCACTGTATGAGCTTCGAAAAACTGTTCTGCATATTTATTTGTCCGCTTACATATTAGATTGATAAGATCCTCATCTATAAACTGGCTAAAATAGAACAATGGGCTACCTTTGTTTGCATCACTTACATCAATATTTATTCTACTGTCCGATACAAACTTAAACGGAGCACGAGGATTACCTTGGCTAAGCCAGGGCGAAGTGGCTGCATCACTTGTAGGCAAGCTAGTAGCATCTTCTCCCTCCTCTTCGTTCTCAGAAGCAATCTCACTGTCACTTTCACCACTTGTGTCGATAATGTCACTATCCAAAGATAATTCATCATCTGAGTCAATGAGATGAATACTTTCATCATCCAAACGAGCACGTTTCGCCATTACTGCACAGAAGACAATGTTTATGTGTATTGAGAAATTGGCACGCATTGTGGCACAGCAAAGCTGAAACCTACTGACATCTACGGAATAATCATAGAACTACACTCAACAGCGTAAGAGACGCGAATACTCGTCCCCCCCAGCAGATAATTTTCAAGTGCTTTAGACGAGTTACCTCGTCATTACCCGAATGAGTAGCAACAGGTAGAAGACTAATTAACTCGTCATGCCCGGTTAAGAGGTTAAACCTTTGGTCGCCAAAAAGCTGGTTGGTGGTACAGAGAGGGGTACAAATCGCCTTGATGTTATGGGCTTAAATGGCGCTTCCTTCAAAAATCAGCATTTAAGGGGGGGAGGGGGGGTCTCTTAAGTGGAGTTCAAAGTGATTCACACTGTGTCCATGTATAAGAGTGGTCTTTAAAGAGAGGTTTTACTGTAGTTAATATACATTTTCTCCAAACCAACTTTAAAGATAATATTTCTTTACAAATCAAAGCAAGTCACAACTTAGAGGGTGTCTACCAACTCATCTTAAAAGAATTCCCTGAATATTCCCTGATTTTTCCAGGATTAATGAGAGAATTCCCTGAGTAAAGAATGCTACACATTCGCCCGGGAACAGGAAGTGCGATGAAATGCACACTATTTTTGGGTTCGTTTTAAGCGCTCTCCAGGAACAAGAAGCAAAATGTAATCCAGGAAAGCAAATGGAAAATAGGATTAAGTTTTATGTTTCCTGTTCTCGGAAATCCCAGGAGCCAAACGGATGTGAGCAATGGCGGCACTAGGGAAACATTTGTGAAAATAAATTTATTTCCATAGAATATTATAAGTGAACTTATTGTCCAGTAAAATAAGCAAGGTTTATGAAGTCATGCTGCTTTCACTACGGTAAATCCCCCCAATAAAAAGGACAACGGGAGGTTGAATACACACATCAAGGTGTGTATCATACGAGTGTGATCATCTTAGACCAATATTTAAGTTTTAAAACCATTCATTACCAATGAAATCACAGATCCTACGTCGCAGGAATGATGATATTCGGTAGCATAAGTCTGAATATAGGCCTACACAGTAATTTACATACCCAAGGGACGAAGGGAGGCATATTCCAAGTTCTCCCTCTCAATTAGGCCCGCCTCGTCATGACAGAAGTAATTGAGTTCGTCAATGTATTAATTTATACATACATTTAAATGAAGGAAATCATTATGAATGATGTTTCAACAGGCCAGAACACACTATTATCAGTCTAAAATAATTTAGGTTGGTTGGTTCCTCAGTTTAGGGGCTGCGACAACGCGGTCATGTAGCCCCATGTACTTTGGGTGTGTGTAGAATCGATAACCGGTGTTAATTGTGATGACTGTATACTTTGAATTTTTCAAGTAGTTCCTACTTTTTCCGCCAAACGCCACCGTTAACAACTACTAGTTCAGAACTTGGCTACTAGACGCCACCGTAGTCGGCTCCTGGCGACGAACGTAGAAACCTGAGCGTTGTTTGGAAGGTTCTTTAACATGCCATAAATCTATGACATGGGACCGCCGGCTTTACTTCCCCTCCGAAGGAAGGCATACTGAGGGATTTTTAACGCTCTTAAAAATCCGACGACTCCGGCCGGGTTTGAACCCGCGATCTTGGGCATAGAAGCTCAGCATGCTACCAACTACGCCACCGAAGCCCCTAAAAAGAATTTAACCAAGTCTGCTTGATAATACAAGGTAGAGTTTGAAAGGTGTTGCAAAAACATTTCCTGGGCACAATTAAAAACAAAATTGGACACAAGTTCTAGCCTAGCTAAGGAACGCAGGAGCAGACAATAATCAAAGAATACCGGGATGGAAAAGCTGCACAAACAGTATTGTCAACCCAGGTCTAACACATTGTTATCCGGGCGCGCGCTACTCTATTCCTTACTGCGGACCGGGCAACTGAAGTACACCTAGCATGAGAAGTAAGATGGAACAAAATACGTGAAATTTTACTTACTTGTCCATCCGTCAACCTCATCGTCACTACTTTCACTGCTATCATTGTCAATTTTACTCGTATTATTATAGTCAACAGACTCGTCTGAACTGATTATCGCAGTCAGTTCCGCACGCGCCAATACAATATATACGCGGTACCGGTAACTGAGTGTTATAAAACCTCACTTCCAGTACCGAAAGTATTATCAAGACAACAATATACCCATCTGCATTTCGTTGAACAAAGACCTTAGTTCGTAAATAACACTTATTTTGATTAATGAACGGCAGAGAGGAGAAAATTACACAAGAATGAAGCACTGTAAGAAAACGTTAATTTACGTTGCCGGTTGTCCGCGGGCCGATACAAAACGACGTAAATTAACGTAGCCCGTCATCACCCAGTAGTAGTCAAAATTCGATCGCTAACGGGAGTTTAAATAGTCCCTAAATCTCTTCTTAGTATAAAAAGAAAATTATTTATTTATGTTCAAAGGAAGCCAAGCAGTAACGATATCAGTGAAAAAGTCGGAAAAAAAAAAAAAACAACAACAACAGGCGAACGTGCGCTTTTTAAGCTTACGCTGGGCAAACCGTTAAAAATATCAATATACTACGAGTTTAACAATTGTTCAGCATTAAAAGTTCTACAAAAAAGTCCGCGAGAGCATATCTCTATCTTCAATACATCACCCACTATACGTGTTTTTAGATTGGACGGGAGGGGGATTTGTGTTGCATGCACCTCGCCATTAAATTACGTCTGACAAGAATTCGCTGCTCATGCTTACTCCATGATAATTATAATGGATAGTCCAGTCAGTGATTTTAACCCATCATGCCGAGACGTAAAACGGATATAGGCCTAGGTCGTAGTTTATCGACATCGGGGGGAAAAAAAGCGCTTGTCACGAATTGCATTTATAACTGTTTCCGAGCGAAGCTAGTATAAACAATACTAAATTTAAAATATTTTGTCGCCAAAGTGCCTACATCTACCGACAAAATCGCTAAATTGGCAATACCAGTCGCAACGAACAAAATGCTCAAGGCCCGACAAAATGGCGTAGTTGGCTCTCGCGCAGAAGACGAACGGAAAGGTTGCCACATCATGCGTTCAGTTGAGCTTGAGAAGGCACTGCTCATTGGCTGAGCACTGTCAGCAGTAGCGAGCGGTAACTTCCCGCGAAATTCGAAAGTATTGCTTCCACTTTTACGTGATATAGAAAATCCCTGATTAACAAAGAAATTCCCTGATTTTTCCCTGATTATTCCATAAATTCATAATTCCCGGTTTTTCCGGGTCGTAGACACCCTGCAACACCTACACAGAAGTATCCTTCCAAGCAGACTAAGTCTATTCTGGAATCCATTAGTTATATACATTTGTTATTTTAGATTCATTAACCAATGTGTTCTGTTAATATTCAGGTTTATTTGTGATTACTTCTATTATTTATGCAAATATACAATGGACAATTATTGTACATTTAGTTCTAGGTGATGATCATTCAAAATAGATAAATTAACAATATATGGAAACAATTACCGATATTAACAAATTTTATAAATATATATCAGTCTCTTATTCTTTCGAAATTGCATGAAGTCAAGACTTAGTAGTTTGAAAAATACGAGATCAATATTTTCCAGTTAACAACATGAAAATATATATTATAGACCTACATTATGAATCAATTAAGTAAGATAATAGTAAATTATGGCAATAATTAAGACACGAGTACTTCTATAAAACGAGCGTATGCGAGTTTTATAATTTCCATACGAAGTGTCTTAATTACCATTATAGGCGAGTTGCATACGACTGTTTATGTTCGACGATAATTATTATAACTATTTTTTGTTCGAACATAAATATTCATAAATATCTGTAGTGATTTCGCCAGTTTTATGCTCTGAACAGAGCGCATGAGACGCAGAGAATGCCTTGTATTTGACCATGGCCTCCTCGATTACCCTACTATGACACTAGGCCACGCAGTGAAATTTAAATTAGAAGGCCATGGAACTCTGAACTCTTTCTTGAGCTGTGATTGGTGGGAGAAACTGTTTCATAATGAAAAATAGTGATATAATGAGCCTCATTATAGTACAGTTTTCTGACATATAATAGTCAGGGTCGAACATAAAACTAGTTTGAGTGCTTCCATACTGCCACATTTGCACAGAGCTGATGACCAAAGGTACACCTATACTGCAGCAGCAACAATTACAACAACGAGAATTGTCGTAACACAAGAGAAGTATGTAGGGTGGTGCCACTTAAGAGAGCAAAGTTTATTTACTCACCACAGCACAAGATATTCGTCCTCCAACACGAGCTCCCCAAGCACGGTAGACCTTGTGTCTGGTTGCTCCTGTAGCAAGACACCCGACAAAGAGAATCATGAGTCCTAAGGCTCCCATGCTAGCACCAACTATAACGAAAACTATCTTGACTGCTTCCAACCTGTAACAATATCCATCATTAATATTTTTGATTTCATACATCACCATCCACAACAAAATCAATGGCAAACCAAAGAGGGAGGGTAAGAAATAGATGAGGTACATCATGTATAATGAATATATATTAATCATGAATAGCCCTGGCTGAAATTACAGCACATGTCTTGAGTTAAGAGCTCATAAGCCAGATGGATCCACTAAAAGCACATCCACTGGTTAAACGGGGAGTATATGACATTAACAGTAAGATAAATTAGATCGTCTCATATTATAGCAGTATATACCAAACATTTTACGTTGCAGTTCATTCATGGTTGTAATTGCATGTCTATGGGGTAGGCACTCATAACACTCATTGATCCATCAAATTCTTTAGGTTCAAGTATATCCCTTCATACATACATGTATAGGGGACATTTTTAGTGCAGTCTATGAAGTCAAGGATGACGTGAGGATGTTCGTTTGATGTTGTGGCTTGAATTGCCACCAAATTACTCAGCAGTATGAGGTTTCAAACAGTGTGTCTTTACATGCAGATGTAGTCAAATGTGTTCAAGTGTAATGTTTGGTGGCGGGTTACGAATGTTCATGAATTACTTTTAGTTGTTAAATTTAATTGAAAAGTCATCATGAGACAAAGCCATTGGTCACTACTTGGTTAGATGTTGCTCTGGACAAAACCATTGGCCACTACTAGGTTAGACAACTGTCTTGTACTACAAGCAAGTGAGTCTGGGACACAAGCCCTAGGTTAGATTTGTGTTTGCACATATATCCATAGAATTTAACATGTATGCATCATTTAAACCTTTAGTATTGAGCTCTAAAGAAGGGCATCTTCGTCCCTTCTTAAAATTCCTCGTATTGTCTTACAATAGTTATTTCTTTAAAATACATGTAATATTCCTCTAGTCCCTACACGGCCGGCACGCTTGCTTCACGCCGGCGTTCTTCTGGCGTGGACGGCCTTGCGGTGATGGTGGGGGAAGACTATATGTCTGCCTGTCTCTCTCTCGCTTTCCCATCTTATTGCCTCCTCTACTATCTTTGCGGTGTCAAAGGTCAAACGGGCGCAGTGCGGTGTCCCTAGTGTAAAAATTGACATTATTTGATCGCAGGGATAAGTAACGTTTGACTATGGGTAAAGCTGAAAAGAAAAGGAGGAGTGGAAGTGCAACTTCTTTTCAGAATGAGTGAGAACAATAGTTTTTCTCTGCATTGGAACTAACAAAATCACGGCATCGCCCTGATGTCTGACAACCTGCAAAACAGCCACCGGTGTATTGTCTCACAATCGATCGTACAGAACATTGAGCATATTGTAAATACGAAACAAATTGAATACAAGGAAAATAAAAATGTGACCAAAATAGCATTGTCTTAAATGAGTCACATGATACCTTATGAATATTTCTGATTGTACTAATTCTGACCACCTCGTGGTGTAGCGGCTAGCATTCTTGACGGTTGCCCCGGAGGCCAGGTTCGAATCCTGGCTCTGACAAGAAATTTAATTCAGGTCTGAGGGCTGGAACTGGCTACACTCAGCCTCATCAGGTAAAACTGAGAAGATGTGGGTTCGATTCCCATCTCAGCCAACTTGGAAGTAGTTTTCCGTGGTTTCCCATGTCAACTCCAGGCAAATGCCAGGATGGCTCCTAAATTAAGGACACAGGCGCCTCCTTCCTAGTCCTCATTTGGATTACAAATACACACATTAATACAGCCACCACAATTACACAGGTTATAAGACAAATTCTATACACACACCCAAGTAAACGGGGCTACATGACAACAATGTCGCAAAGCCCCTAAATCAATCAACAAAAAATGTTTTAATGCTAAGCACGTAATCTTCAAGTACCGATACGCAGAGAAACGGGCGAACAGATGTAGATGTTTCAGACAGCCAACATATTGGAAGAACAGTTTGTTTGTTTACATTACATCCGGAGCACCAGTGATCCCAACTTGACTCAGTCAGACGCGCCGGCACTCTGGGCAGGCAGGCAGCCCAGCCAAGAGAGGCAGAAAACAGCCTACTGGTGTGCAGCACAACATAGCTGGCATGCCAAGCGACCCTGCTCTAGTCAATACTTAATTGTTTCAATGTTAGAAATCTATCATCAGTGTACATGATTCAAGTTCTAATTGAACCCTTCTTTAGCAAGTCATTAGTCAAAATTAAAATCTAAAATACATTGATCTTAAAAACTACAACACAAACCTCGGTAGTAAAATACATAAAAGACATATTCAATGTTTAAACAGCTAAATATAAAATTCGTATCAATAATGGATATATTCTCAAACATGCCAGTATGGGTTCCTCTAAACAGGCCGTGAAGAGTCTATTAGTAATGAAAAAATTTTCTTAATTGGTTTAAAATCAAGTAAAATTTTACTGTTGCGTGAAATTTAATATTTAATATTGATCAAATTATGTTCTACAGTGTCCCATGGAAATAGTTGTAATGGCGAATTCAATCCTAGTTTATAAACTTTAGTAGCAACCTTTATGTGTAGGGTGGGGGGGTCGAACGTTGCTTACGTCCTTTGGTTTAACCATAAAGTACCCTACACGTGACCCCTGGGAGGTGCTAAGCGAGCAACAGTATTCTGGTAACCAGATCTCCTGGCTATAATGCACATGGAATCAAATTTTCTCAAGGGCTCTTCTCAGAGCTACAAGACACGGAATATTGGACCTAGCCTTCGAATATTCCAGCTCAAGCAGATCAAAATTTGAAATACTCTCCAAGATCTTGAGAGAAAAGAATATTGATATTGCTTTTATCCAAGAAACTCATATTGACAGTATAGACGGTTTTAGAACAAGAGGCAAAATACCTGGATACGAAGTAATCGGTGCAACATATCATATTTACGGATGGGCAACGTATATTCGTAGCAACATAGAAAATGCCTGTCTAATAAGTGTTAACACTGACAATGAGATTCAGAATATCACCATAAAAGTTGACAAGTTCACTGTCACAAACGTGGACAAGCCCCCTCTAGTCCAGTGGCCAACTGAAGTTCTGCCTCCACTTCCTCATCCAGCCATCTATGTGGGCGATTTCAACAGCCATCACACGGTGCGGAAATATAATATCAATGATCAGAATGGTATTACACTTTTTGAATGGGCAGAAGAGAACAGCTATGTCTGGTTTTTGATGCAAAAGGCAAGAGTACATTCAGGTCTGCGGCATGGAAAAAAAAATACAACCCAGATCTCTACTTCTCAACACAAAATTTACAAAATCAACCTCTAAACATCTCCAGAACAGTCCCAGAAGACTTTCCGAACAGTCAACATCACCCAGTCATACATGAAATAGGATGGCAGATCCCGATCCATCTCTAGGCCAAGATGGAACTTCCTGAAGGCAAACTGGAAATTGTTTTCTGAAGAGATGGATAGAGTAATCAGATGGATTCCAGCTTCACCAGAGAATTATGACCAATTTGTTGGTGCCATAATCTCAACTGCAAAAAAGTGTATACCAAGGGGATACCGCAAAGTATATATTCCAGGATGTACCAATGAGTGTGAAGAACTTTATGAATCTTATGTGGCGGATGGTAATCCTGATTTAGCTCATGAACTACTGCAGAATTTGAATGAAGCAAAAAGAGACAAATGGATAAAGGCAACAACAGAGTTGGATTTTAAGAAATCAAGCAGAAATCCTGGAGCTTACTGAAGAAGTTGGGAGGAAGCAGTCTGCCAATTCGGGTAGATCATCCAGTATCAGCAGATCAAATAGCCAACAGGATTGTCTTGCTATCTAAAGCCCAACGAGACAAAAATCACACACGAATAGTGAAAAAGGAGTCTAGGAACATTCGACAAGTAACACCTGATGACGCACTATTCTCTCCGATGTTGACGATAGAGGAACTTGAAACAGTGCTCAAGGACCTAAAATCAGGCAAGGCACCTGGTTTTGAAGGGATACATCCGGAGTTCCTAATTAGATGTGGGAAAGAGAATAGAAAATGGATGACCAAGTTTTTCTCATCCATCCTTCAAGTCTGCCAAAAGTCTTCAAAATCACCGAAGTTATAGCTGGCCTGAAACCAAACAAACCTTCGGATAAAGTAGAAAGTTACCGTCCAATAGCACTTCTCAGCTGCTGCTATAAACTCCTTGAGAGACTTCTACTGAACAGGATAGGCCCACAAATCTTGGTAACCATCCTGATGGAACAAGCAGGTTTCAAACCAAACAGGAGTTGCACAACCCAGGTTCTAAGCCTAACTACACACATCAAAAAAAGTTTTGCATCACCTCGGTTCCAAGAGTTCCGGAACCGTTAAATACAAAGGGAATAGAGATCAACACAAACAACATTTCAGCTCGTTTTATTGCTCATGAGACCCACACATTGCATGTTGTACCATCATACAGCTAGACTTTCAGCATTTGTGGTCCAGATTGCAGTACACACCACTACCTCTAATACCCAGTAGCACGTCCTCTTGCATTGATGCATGCCTGTATTCGCCGTGGCATACTATCCACAAGTTCATCAAGACACTGTTGGTCCAAATTGTCCCACTCCTCAACGACAATTCGGCGTAAATCTCTCAGAGTGGTTGGTGGGTCAAGACGTCCATAAACAGCCCTTTTCAACATATCCCAGGCATGTTCGATAGGGTTCATGTCTGGCGAACATGCTGGCCACTGTAGTCGAGCGATGTCGTTATCTTGAAGGAACGCATTCACAAGATGTGCACGATGAGGTCGAGAATTGTCGTCCATGAAGACAAATGCCTCTCCAATATTCTGCCGATATGGGTGCACTATGGGTCGGAGGATGTCATTCAGGTATCGTACAGCCATTTCGGAGCCTTCCATGACCACCAGTGGCGTACGTCGGCCCCACATAATGCCACCCCAAAACATCAGGGAACCACCACCTTGCTGCACTCGCTGGACAGTGTGTCTAAGACGTTCAGCCTGACCAGGGTGCCTCCAAACACGTCTCCGACGATTGTCTGGTTGAAGGCATATGCGACACTCATCGGTGAAGAGAACGTGATGCCAATTCCGTGGGGTCCATTCAGCATGTTGTTGGGCCCATCTGTACCGCGCTGCATGGTGTCGGGGTTGCAAAGCTGGACCTCGCCATGGACGTCGGGAGTGAAGTTGCGCATCATGCAGCCTATTGCGCACAGTTTGAGTTGAAACACGACGTCCTGTGGCTGAACGAAACGCATTATTCAACATGGTGGCATTGCTGTCAGGGTTCCTCCGAGCGGCAATCCGTAAGTAGCGGTCATCCACTACAGTAGTAGCCCTTGGGCGGCCTGAGCGAGGCCTGTCATCGACAGTTCCTGTATCTCTGTACCTCCTCCATGTCCGAACAACATCGCTTTGGTTCACTCTGAGACGCCTGGAAACTTCCCTTGTTGAGAGCCCTTCTTGACACAAAGTAACAATGCGGACGCGATCGAACTGCGGTATTGACCTTCTAGGCATGGTAGAACTACAGCCAACATGAGCAGCGTACCTTCGTCCTGGTGGAATGACTGGAACTGATCGGCTGTCGTACCCCCTCCGTCTAATAGGCCCTGCTCATGCATGGTTGTTTACATCTTTGAGCAGTTTTAGTGACATCTATGAACAGTCAAAGGGACTGTATCTTGGATACAATATACACAGTCAACGTCTATATGCCGGAGATCTGGGAACCGAGGTGATGCAAAACTTTTTTTGATGTGTGTACATACATTGAAGCCGGGTTTCAGAAACAAGTTAAGACATCCGTAGCTTTTATTGATTTGACTGCTGCTTACGATACAGTTTGGAAAGAAGGACTCCTGTACAAATTGATCAGTCATCCTGTGTCGAACTACACTGAGATTACTTAATAACATGCTCACAAGACACTTCCAAGTAGTACAGGGTAATCGTAGAAGTAAACAATGGAAACTCAATAATGGGCTACCCCAGGGGTTGGTACTATCTCCCACACTTTTCAATCTATATATTTCTGACGTACCTGAAACCAGTGCAAGGAAGTTTGGATATGCTGATGATTTGGCTCTAGCTGTTCAACACAAGGAGTTCAAAACTGCTGAAAACATTCTAACCGACGATCTCGATGAACTACATGCCTATTTCACTACGTGGAGACTCGTACCAAATTTTTCCAAAACCGATGTCAGCAGTTTCCACTTAAGCAACAGAACAGTGGACTATAGACTGTCCGAACGAACAACACAGTGCTTCCCTACCAGTCAACCAAAATATCTTGGAGTGACTCTGGATAGGACTCGATCCTTCAAGAAACATTTGGAAATTTCATCTCAAAAAGGAAGCACACAAAGTAACCTCATTCAAAAACTTTGCAGCACTAGTTGGGGAGCATAGGCAGATATGCTTCCAACTTCTGCGCTCAGTTTAGTATATTCTACAGCTAAACATTGTGCGCCGGTATGGATGAACAGCCCCCACGTAAAGAAGGTAGACACTCAACTCAACATGGCCATGAGAACCATCTCCGGTTGTATAAGAACTACTCCACTCTACTGGCTCCCAACACTCAGCCACATAGCCCCTCCGATGTTAAGAAGACAAGATGCACCGAGGAAGGAATATTCTAAAATAATGAACAACCTTGCACTTCCAATCCATGACGACATTCCCACTCTGGCAATAAACCGGCTCCGGTCCAGGAATCTACCCCTGCGACTGGCTCAACAGCTTATTATAGTAATTTCAAAATTGCAGCTAAATGGCATGAAACATGGACTAGAAATGCCCTGCCCGAAGTACGTGACCTCATTGATCTTGTAAAGAAAATCAAGGGCTTTGAGCAACCGCAACATATATGGAAGACCATTAACCGCATCCATACAGGACATAGAGTTTGTGCATACAACCTGTACAAATGGGGGAAGGGACCAAACCCCTGCTGTGATTGTGGTACATCGAATCAATCAATCAGACCAACAGGCACATTGTTGAAGACTGCAAAATAAGAGCATACCTAGGTGACCGTAACGACTTTTTCAGTGCTACACCATCGAGCCTGGACTGGATAATTAGTCTGGACATAATGTTATAGGTCGAAATCTGTCCTTGTATGTACTTTCAATTTTTTTGTTTGTTATTATTATTATTCTGTTTCATGTGTAATGCCATACGCTAAATAAATAAATGTGTAGGGTGTCTGCGGTATCACATGAAATAGTTATTATGCCTGGTTCAATCCTCTTTAATATACTAATGGTACCGTTCGGCGGTTAATAGGATGTTTAGAGAGTGACACTGCAAAATACGGAAATAATTATTGTTAATAACATAAAAGAACGATGTGGAAATTAGTATATTCGTATAGAATATCAATGCATTTTAGATTTTAAATTTGACTAATAAATTGCTGAAGAAGAGTTCAATTAGAACTCGAAACATGTACACTGATGATCGATTTCTAATTGAAACAACAGAGTATTTACTAGGAGGAATGTTACACGTATTTTAAAGAAATAACTAAACCTTTAGTGTCGTCCATGGCATCATGGACAACTCTAAAGGTTTAAACGATGCATACATGTTAAATTCTGTGTGTGCACAAGGCTTTACATACTAACACTAGCCTAACCTTGGGCTTAAGCCCCAGACCCAGTTGCTTGGTGTACAACCAGCAATTTTTGTACAGATAGTCATCTTTCCTAGTAGCGGCCAATCGTTTCGTACAAACAGACGTCTAAACTAACTTAGTAATGATTAATGGTTTCGCCCCAGTAGCGACCAATGGCTTTGTCTCACCATGGCTTTAGAAGATGCAATTCTTCAATGAAATTGAACAACTAAGTGTAATTTAATTCTCAACTAACCACCACAACTCGCACATGAACAAATATCACTACATCTACATGTAACGATGCACTGTTTGAAACCACATACAGCTGACAAAATGGTGGCTATTCAAGCCAAAGCATCAAACAAACGAATATCAACGTCCGCATGTCATAGACTACACTAACAATTTCCCCTAGACACACATGTATCACGGTATATACTTGAACCGCCATAAATGCTTGAGTAGTCTGATCAGATTCATGGAATATTTTATGAAGTATAGTGAAGAAGCATTACCAGTGCTTCTGGAGCAGATACATGATTGCAGAATACTGCAACTATTGGTTACTATGTCATGACAAGTCCCAGAAGGTTAACAAACTAAGACGATCTGCTAAGCCTTTCTAGCTCTCATTCTGTCCATCTCATTTGTAACTATTAAGTGTCATGATTCATTATTATTTACTACTACTACTAGTATTGCTATTGTTATTATGTGTACATCCGATATGTATGTCTTAACCAGCCTTCAAAATCAGCAATAGCAGAGCATCTATTAGACATTCTACATCCTCTTTGATGAAACGCAACTCCTAGCCCCCGACAGCCACATCCACCACAGAAAAATCAGAGAGGCCATCAATATAGCCAAGCATTACAACAATTTCAACAGTAACCAGAGCTTACATCTCTCCAATGTCTGGAAATTGGCATTCAATCGCATTCCAGAAACGGCTCCAGCTAACCACAGGCAGCAAGAGGTCCTATACACAGTCCCACACTATAGAATAAATACAAGGGACAGGTCACCCGCCAACCATTCTGCCATGGCTAAGCTTACTGTAACGATGGTGAAACTTCGGCAACGAAGCAACTCCGGACGCGGCAAAACAACCCAAGACACTACAGCTAGCAGCATTATTATTAGCTCCCACTGACTTGGTCTCATTATGATATCTAGATTATTAATATTTTATTAATTTGTATAATTTACCGAGGTAACATATATTTTTCTTTCGTAGTCAGTTTACCCTCCAGGTAGGCTTTACTTCACAGCCTCTACGGGCAGCGTCCTGGAGCATGACATCGGGTCGGGGGATAAAACTGGGGAGGCGAGACTAGCACCTCGCCTAGGTGGCCTCATGAGGGATGGGACGGGATGGGAAGAATGGGAGGGATAGACAAGGAAGAGGGAAAGAGGCAGCCGTGGCCTGACGGTAGGTAACATTCCGGCATTTGCCCGAAGAAGAAGTGGGAAACCACAGAAAACCACTTCGAGGATGGCTGAGGTGGAAATCGAACCCCCTCTACTCATTTGGACCACCCGAGGCTGAGTAGACCCAGTTCCAGACCTCATACCACTTTTCAAATGTCGTGGCAGAGCCGGGAATTGAACCTCAGACATCCGGGGTGACAGCTAAGCACGCTGGCCACTACACCACGGAAGCGACTCCAGTATATATACAGGGTCATCGAAAAATAATGCTAACATTTCAAATAACTATTATAAAAAAACTATTTGAGGTAATTCAATTGTTTTAATCTTAAAATGTGTGGAAAAAGATAGATTTTTTTTGTGCACCGTTCGTAGCTCTGCAAACGTCTAGTCTGTAGTCAATTTCTTGCCACGTATGTGGCAGGAGTAACAGTCAAGATGGCGGCAGAAATTCGCTCCCGCAGGTGCTCCAAATCCCAAATTTTTTCTGCATACACAATGTTTTTAATGTACCCCCAGAAAAAAAAAATCCAAAGGGGTACGGTCAGGACTTCTTGGAGGCCAGGCAATGGGGGCTCCTCTACCAATCCAGCCGTTGGGAAAGTGTGCGTTCTGATGTTGGTGGTCGACCTGGCCTAGATTTTTTCTCTACAGTCCCTGTTTCCTTAAACTGATTAAACCATTGAATGACAGCTTTGTAATCAGGTGCAGTTTGTCCTGGATAAGTCCTCTGAAACAACTGCCGTACATTGACTGGCGACTTTGAAACTGCGTACCAAATCATGCACTGTGCAGTTATGGCACGCCCCCAGCCGACCTTGGCATACAGTGAAAAAATTACATGTTTAACATAAAGGGTTTCAGTGCTATATTTTTTTTAAATGTTGGCATTATTTATCGATGACCCTGTACTGTGTAATATAAAGTTTTGAAATCATTATTTCAGTGTTCCCAATACTAAATGTCAGTTGTAGCACTTCATTTGGTCAACACCAATTTGCCTAAAGACCAAATTGTACACACTACAGCATTTATGTAGTTAGATAACACTGTATATAAATTTAAACCTCAACTCAGTGATCAGGATCTAATGATTACTGCTTGAAGGCCAAAGCGTGTAATCCTAAATTAACCAAATTTTAATAGTGATAACTAATACATGTAATCGATTCTTCCAGGAGTGTTATTTACTTGTTGTTCAAATATTATATACATTGTACCTCGCCCAGATTTGGGCAAATTCATGTTGACCAACTGAATACCTACAACGGACAGTATACTGTGTAAGTCACAGGATTCATTTTGTGGACAACGTGTAGAAAACTCAATGTCATACTGTATTTACATCAACTAATAATTATCAAAATTTTATTTCTTCGGTCGCTATATTTTATTCTTCTTTTCATCCATGTGTTTTATTTGCTATTTATTTTTTATTTTTGTTATTATATTTTAGTAGCTAGTTGCATTCTGAGAAATGCAAAAACAATTATGTCGTCTATCCCAAAATAGCAGTCTCATTTGACAAGCTTTCCTAATCCAAAAAACAAATTTAAGAACTATTTAAGCACAGAAAACTCTGCAGTGGTTATTACATGCGACTGATTATTAGTTTACAAAACTACTCTTTATTATAGTGCAGTTTTTGTTTCTAGGTGGCAGTGCAGAAATGAGAAGAAGTGAAATTATTGTAGATGGGGAGTACAAAAACTCTGTGAAATTTGTCATTCATAGGAGGTCCATGGCGCACATATGGGAACAAGGTGAGAATGAATAATAAATGGTGCCATTGTTACTGATCGCTCCTCTAAAATGACAGGGAGAGCTCAGTTGGCACTATACTCTGTATTACCAATAATGATTGCTGACAGCTCTCAAAATGCTGCGATCATTCTAACCTTAGTGACATTGTATCCTCATGTTGGCAACATGTGTGCACCTTGTTGACAGTTGAACGAGATTCAAGCACCGTCGGAACATGGCTGCCGTTGTTAAAAGAGAAATAAAGCAAATATTTACGTAATTTTGCAAATACAGTAGAAACCCGCTTATCTGAGGCTCCATGTTAACAGAGGCACTCATTTTGTCAACATAATTAATTAAATTAGCATTAAAATTCATAATAACGTGCTGCTAGTAACGAACTAGCCCAACACCCCTCAAGTTGAGTGTGCGGGAGAGTCCATATAGACGAACTTCGGCAGGGATCGGCACCGTTCGTTGATCTTTCCTCTTAAGTCCCGCGTCTCCGCGTGTTGCTTCGCTCGACTCGGTGATGCCAACCCGTGGGATTTGTCCCAAATTGTGGACATTTAGACAAATATTTTTAGGAAAGGGATAAAGGGATTCTTTTGCAAATAGTGAGGTGAATTTGGGATATTTAGCCGATGTTATATATCACCAGCTGAGCAGCCATTAATACATAAAAGCTTCGTTTCCACAGCAAACGTGCACAATAGGTACGATTCAAACATGCCGATAGAATAAAAATAAACCTTTCACGGAAGTAGAGTACAGTAAAACCTCGATTATCCGTCCCTCGATCAACCGTTCTGTGATTAACAGTCGCCAATTTTTTAAAAAAAAGTGATGTACAGTCGCTCCAAAATTGAATGAGCGTACTCCTGATGTCAACAATAATAATGTTATTGGTTTTACGTCCTACTAACAACTTTGACGGGTTTCAGAGATGCCGAGGTGCCGAAGACGGATGCTATTCAAATTCAACAGTCACAAACTTTATTATCCATTCCATTATTGAAGAATAAAGTACTGTAACGTGCCATCTCCCAGCCCACGGAGCGTAGAGTCCAGTATGCTGATCATTTCTACTTCTAACTGATGCCTACTACTTATTTGGTAGCGTGTAACATCGAGTACCGTACGAAGATCTTTCATCTCGTTCTCTGTCAAGGTTAAATATTTTCAGCACAGGCTACTGCATCGTAAATATTTCACAATGCACAGGGATCAGAATCCAGCCTAGCGGTCCGTCTGTGTCAACCTCCGCTATTCTTAGACAAGTCGCAGGTAGGCTACGTTCGGTCTGCGTTCTGTACTGTAGTGCAAACCAAGGAAGTGAGAGCGACTGATAAAGTTGAAGTAACATTCATTCATTTATTTGCAATTGGGGTGTGTCCCCCGGTGGCAAATTGGATATACATAACAATACAATAACAATTAAACTGGAGTATTTACACAAATAGTCAATCTTTTCTTAAACACACCTATATGTTAGGGAAAAGGTTCTAAGACTGCGGCAGGTAGAGAGTTCCAGTTATCAATGGCACGGTTTACAAAATAATATTTACCATAATTTGTTCGCTGTGGTCGGCCCTTAACTTTGAAAGGATGATCGCTCCTACCTATGTAAGTGGGCTTTCCCATACGTTTGCTAAGCTCATCCCATGCTGGTTGATTTGTATGCATGTTGTACATAGCGCAGAGTCTAGATTTCATCCTCCTAGCCTGAAGTGAATCCCACCCAAGTTTCTTTAACATACGGCTCACACTTCTCCTGGGATTAAAGTCACCGAGCACAAATCTAGCGGCCTTTCTTTGTACCATTTCCAACTCGTTTATGAGCCCTACTTGATATGGATCCCAAACCGCCGAGGCGTATTCCAGGATAGGTCTTACAAGTGACAAATATCCTAATTCTTTAGCAGAAGTACTACTTCCTTTTAATACCCTCATTACAAAGTGCAGGGATTTGTACGCTTTAGAAACTACACATCCTACATGACTACTCCATTTCATATCATTCCGTACGTGAACGCCCAAAATATTTGCAAGAATCTTCTTCTACAAGTATTTCCAAGCCAATGTTATATTGAAAATCTTGCCTTCGCACTTTCCCTATTTTTAAGAGTCTAAATTTTCTTGTGTTTATTTTCATTTTATTCTCAATCGCCCACTTATAGACCACGTTCAGGTCATCTTGAAGTACTGCGTTGTCTTGTGGATCATGTATCTTTCGATATATTACACAATCATCCGCAAACAATCGACAGTTACTGTGAATCCCATTTGATAAGTCATTTATAAACGGCAAAAATAACAAAGTTCCGATTACGCTGCACTGAGGGATACCCGACGTTACGGTAATTTCATCCGAGAAACTGCCTTCGACTTTCACTTTCTGGGAACGACTCGTCAAAAATTCTTGGATCCATAAAATTACTCTTCTATCAATCTTCGTCGAAGCTAATTTATGGAGTAGCATGTCATGCGGCACAACGTCAAATGCCTTCGCAAAATCTATAACTACGGCGTCGACTGAAACTCCATGGTCTAACGATTCGCTAATATCTTGAAAAAGTGATAGCATCTGACTCTCACATGAGTAACCTTTCCGAAACCCATGTTGCCTATCATTAAACCATGATAATGTTCCCCACTGTTCCCTCAAGTAATCGCAAATGAGATGCTCCATCTGTTTGCAAACGATGGACGTAAGGCTAACCGGCCTGTAGTTGCCCAATTCAAGTCTGCTCCCTCCCTTAAATATTGGGACTACCGTAGCTCTTTTCCAGTCATCTGGGATTGGCGCATTGTTTATGGACACATTAAACATCACCTCCAAGTAGTGATGTGGGACGGGTAAATACCCAGTGGGAAGGTAAATATAAATTGGGTATTTACCTGGGTATTTACCCAGTGGTCTTTTAAATACCCAAAATGAGGGTATTTTCAGTTTTTGAGCTTTGTACAACACTTTTTGATGTGTTGGTGAAGTGTTGGACAAACAAGGACTGAAACACAGGTATTTGATGCCTTAAATTGAAATCAGGAACAATATCGACCCTTAAAAAAAAAAAGAAAAAAGGATGTCCAGGTATTTTTGTTATGTTTTGACACTGTAACCTTGTCTTTAATTGTTTTTTTCCCCCTTAAACTAAAGTAAAATATTGAATAAAACCTTTTGGTTGTTTTGTGTCATAAATATTTAATAAATACCAAGATATTGAGAAGGTCGAGTTTTATTACGATGCTGGAAATGAGCAACAAAGATGTGGGAGGGAAAAGCTACTTTTGTAGTAATAAGAGTAAGCTATTTGCATATTAATTGGAAGTGTATGCCAAAACTCAAAAGATAATAAAATATATTCAATAGAAAGGGCATTTGAAAAAAAAAAAAAAAGCTTAGTAAAAGTGCTTTTAAGTTATTTTTCATTCAATTTTAAATATTAAAGAAATATTAATTTTTTAAATCATACTCTAAATAACACAAATGCATGTCAGGAAGTTTTTGTAGTATGTGGGCTCTATAATGGGTGAAGATGTACTGTATGCCAGCAAGCATATGGGTTGGCAACAATGCTTAGCTCATCCTACCCAGAATTCAAACTGACACTGTACTTCCCTCTCATTTTCTATTCTTTGTTTGAATTTCTATTTACTATTTGATTATTTATTTTATATATGAACTAGCAACCCACCACGGCTTCGCCCGGGAACAGTTATGAATGCAAGGTGATAGGCTACTCCTAACGGAGGTCTTATAAGATATCCTTGTATACAACATTAGTCGTTTTCCCTCCAGCAGTGAACACTAAAAGGTTTCGGTTTGATGTAACAAGCGATAGAGCCACGTAAAACTGTCCATGAGAAAAACATTCTCCATTAAGATCAAGCTAAGTGTCTGATCCTGTGCTTTGTTTATAGTCATGCCAAAGCAGACTCTTACTGGAAATTGTACTCGTTTGAAACGATCAGGCAAATCTGAAGGAATCATAGGGATTCTGGGTACTAAGACAGTTTCTCCTGTACCACAGCTAGTTAAGGTAGTTGATTCAATGAAACAGTTTTTCAAAGTTTTCACTACCAATCGTGTCCCATTGCATAACTTTGGTGGTTGTAAACTACGTAGCAATATAATAGGCACTCCTACTTTTAAAATAAGCTTGTGTGGTGGCAAGCCAGAAGGAAATAAAGAATTTGGGAATTCTGTAGGGTAAAGAACAGCTTCTTCACTATCGACTACTGCGTCTAGCCTACTGAGTAATATACTAGAGCCTGGGCAGTGAATTTGGAGAACACCAAGTCATTAGTTTTCACAACTTGTTCATTTGTCGGCAATAATATTGCACTTTCTTTAAACCATGAATGAAACTTGTCAGATAGGCCATGGATTTGAGGATAAACGCTATCATTCAATTCTAGAATACTGCTTACTAAAGCACAGAAATCGTCACTGAGGGTAATTTTCCCGTCAATGACCGGTAAATCTCCATTTCCGACTCTAAGTAACAAATTAGCAAACAAACTATTATCTTCTGAAGATAAGAGTAGCCTACTCTCATGTTAGTTTTGAGTGCCAATTTGTTATATCTGATCAGATGTAAGATATTTGCAATGAAGCGTACACTTCGTCGGCTCTCGTTCCTCTGGTAACAACTGGTAAGATTTGACGAAAATCTCAGGCGAACAAAACTGTGCAGCCACCCATAGGTGTGTTCCGATTCCTTAGATCACGCAAGGTCCTGTCTACAGCTTCAACGGAAGTTTTGTGTGACATTGTAGCCTCATCCCTTACAACTAAAGAACAATTTTGGATTAAACTGGCAGTGTTACTTTGTTTTGAAATATTACATTTCCATCATTACTGCTGACTTTCAAAGGAAGTTTAAATGTTGCATGTGCAGTTCTTCCTCCTTCCAAAAGAATGGCTGCAATTCCAGATGATGCGACGGCAAGAGCAATATTACCACCAGACCTCACTTTGGCGAGCAACACATAAATCAAGAATGTTTTGCCTGTGCCTACAGGGGCATCGAGAAAAAATATCTTACCTTCCTTCTTAGTGTTATAAGCTTGATTCTGATCGTGGTTCAGGCGGTATTCTTCTTGAGCAACGGTTTGAAGGTGCCGAGAACTAAGTCTTTCTTTCTCTTGTGGCAATCTAGAAATTATTTGTTGCTCTGTTTCATTGTTACGTGATAAGCACTTTTTTATTTTGTGATGTCAATGAACTATTACCTATATCCGTTTTACATCTCGGCATGATGGCTTAACATCACTGACTGGACTACTAATTATAACGAATTCTTGTCAGACGTAATTTAAGAATGGTGAGGTGCATGAAACACAAATCCCCCTTCCGTCCAATCTTAAATTGACTGTTATTTTGCGGAACGAAAAGTTCACAGACGAAATGAAGATAAGCCAAGTTGCACTTCCAGGGAATGGCGAGTTGCATGAAACACAAATCCCTCTTCCGTCCAATTTTAACTTGACCGTGTATTTTGCGGAAAGGAAAGTTCACATGTGAAATGAAGAAAAACCGAGTTGAACTTCCAGGGTAACTCCAAACACAACCAGCCTTCTCTGAAGTCTTAACTCAACACGACTCGACGGTTTGCTGCTGGCTGTATTTGGGGTAAAAGGTTCGCCCGCTAGTTAGGCTGTAACAGGGGTGATAAAGCACGCCCTTAGCTAGCTCGTAAACTGTCGCCTCAATATTAGAATGGACATGGTTGGAAGAAATGAAAACGTAAATATACTTTTAGTGGGCGATGTATTGAAGATAGAGATAACTTATGCTCTCTTGGATTTTATGTAAAACTTTTCATGCTGAACAATTCTTACACTCATAGTATTTAGATATGTTTAAATGGTTTGCCCAAAATAAACTTAAAAAGCGCTCAGATGCCAGGTTTTTTTGTTTATTTTTTCACTGAAATCGTTACTGCTCTGCTTCCTTTGATTATAAATAAATTATTTTCTACAGAAATCATCCTCGATATATCCTTGACAGAATTGTGAAACCCGCATCAAAATATATCCAGAGGTTCTCGAGATTACCCGTGACATCCAAGAATCGGGGACTTTGTTTAATACTAAGTAGAGATGATTTTACAAACTGTTCTGAAAAACTGTCCATTACACTTTTGTAGAACTTGGCCAATGCTCTGAATAAATTTCCCCCAACTTTTATCTCAATGTTTGCAAAAAAGCCTAGTTCAATTCTAAGAGTTTTTCAGGTTATAACTATTGAATTTTATCTCCTGATCTAATTCCCAATTCTAATTCTGTTTTTAAGTCCCAATTCTAATTAAATTCAATTTTATTAACTATCTAATGTTGTTACATTTCTAAAAAGTTAATGTAGAATAGTTTGCATAGTTTAAGGTTCAACTCACCACGACACAGGATTTTTAATGAAAAATCTAAAATACCCGGGTATTTACCCAAATTGGGTATTTACCCCGGTTTATAAATACCTGGGTATTTTACATCACTACCTCCAAGTATCGTGCCATGGCCCTACCTCCTAGTTTAAGTACTTCACTAACAATATTATCAGGACCCTTCGATATATTGTAACTTAGTTTTTGTATAAGCTTTACAATAGCTGACTGGTTTATTTGGAAAAGGGGAGCCCCTGTTTCACTGTTAAGGTCCAACACACAGCTATTGGATTTATTGAACACACTATGTAAAATACATTTAATTCATTAGCAATGGCCTGTTTCTCAGTAATTAATTTACCGTCACCGGACATTCATCATCATCATCTTGTACAGTTTCCAGCCCCAGGCTGGATCTGTTTGGAACATAAGCCTCGCCCCTTAGTCCTTTCTTCCCACCACCTCTCCGCTGTCACTCTGGTCCAGTCCTCGCCTCTCTTCTTGACACATTCCTCCACTCCTTTCAGTCATCTATCTCTTGGTCTTCCCCTTGGTCGTTTCTTCTGCATCTGCATCTCATGTATCCCCTTGGGGATCTTCTTCTCATCCATTCTCTTTAAGTGTCCATACCACCTTAGTCTTGATGTCTCCATCCTAACTTGCAAGGGCTCCTCTTTCACCATTTTCCTGACCTTTTCATTCCTCACCCTGTCTCTTCTTGTTACTCCGAACCTACTTCGCAAGAACTTCATTTCACCTGCCTGTATTCTGCTTATGTCTCTTTTCTTCATTGTCCACGTTTCTGAAGCATAGGTCAGTATCGGGATATAGTAGCTTCTGTATAACACTTCCTTGCTTTTTTGTGGGACATCTTTATTCCACACTAAGCTCCTAATGCTTCTCAGAAATGCTTCTGCCTGTCTGCCACGTTCCGTAATCTCTTTGTCATTTCTCCCATTTTCCTCCACTATACTTCCCAAGTACTTGAGACTTTCCACCTTCTTCAGCTGTCCACCTCCAAGTGTTATTCCACTCATTGGTCTGTCCTTTTTCCTGGTCGTTAACAGGATCTCACATTTACTGATGTTGAACTTCCACCTGTACTCTCCCACTGTTTCTTCCCAAGCCTTCAGTTGCTCCTGAATTTCCTCCTCCCTGTTTCCCCAGACCATGAGATCATCTGCAAACACCATTGCTTTCATCTTATCTTCTCCTATCTTTCCTGCTATCCGTGTCATTACCTTGTCCATAACCACAATAAAGAGAAGGGGTGACAGCGTGACAGCGCACTACCCTGTTTGAGGCCACTCATTTGTCTGAACCATTCTTTCCCCTCCAACTTTCACACAACTCACACTTCCACAATACATCTCCTTCACTCTGCCTACAGTCCCTTTTTCCACTCCCATGTTTTCCATTGCTTTCCAAACCTTCTCCCTACACACACTATCATAGGCCTTTTCGATGTCCAGGAAGGCCATCAACAGATCCTCTCCAAATTCGTAGTGGTGTTCCTGGAGCTGTCTCACTGAAAATATGAGATCCACTGTTGATCTCCCAGGTCAGAAACCATACTGCTCCTCTCTCAATTTTCTCTCCACTTTGGCTCGTATTCTACTTTCTAATATCTTTTCATATATCTTGGCACAGTGAGGTATGAGTGTGACTCCCCTGTAATTCCTGCACTCCTTTCTACTTCCTTTCTTAAATATTGGGACAATTAATCCTTTCTTCCAATCTTCTGGGGTGTTTTTCTCCTTCCATATCACCCTCATCACACGGTACAGCCACTGTTTCCCAACCTCCCCTGCTGCCTTCACCATTTCAACACTCACTTCATCCACACCCGGTGCCCGTCCTCCTTTCATCTTGTCTATAGCCATCTCTAGTTCTCTCCAATTCAGGTCCTTTTCCATTCCTGTGTTGTCTTCTCCATCTTCCAATACATTGTCTTCCTCCCTATGACCATTCGGATTCAGCAAATCCTGAAAGTACTCTTTCCACACTGTCTTGAGTGTTTCTTTGTTGTGTACCTCATTTCCGTTTTTGTCCATCATTACCACATCCTCTCGCAGACCTCTTCTCTTACTTTTGACCATCCCATGAAGTACTTTCTTATTTCCTCTGCTGTCTTCCTCCATCATCTCTGTCCACTTTACCATCCACTTCTTCCTCTCCTCTGCGACAATCTTGTTTGCTTCTTTTTTCTTTATCTTATAATCTTCCCTTGCCAGATCAGTTCTTTCCTGGAACCACACTCTGAAAGCCTTGTTCTTCCTTCCCACAGCTTCTTTTACTCTCTCATTCCACCATGGTGTCTCTTTACACCGCTTTCTGTTGCTAGTTCTTCCACATACTGCCACTGCAGCTTCCACCATTGTGTTTTTGAATTGCTTCCATTCCTCTTCCCCTGTTTTATAATTGTCTGTTGGCATTCTTTCCCTTATTATCTTCTGGAATTTTCCTTGACTTCCTTTTCCTTGAGTTTCCATACTTTGATTCTCCTTTCCTGGTACTCTGTCCTCTTGCTATCCTTAACAACTCCCAGGTTCATTACAAGTATTCTGTGGTCGCTATTTAAGGCCTCTGATGGTATTACCTTTATATCTCTGACACTTCTCTTCATTTCCCAGTCGTACAGCATGTAATCTACCAAAGATTTCTTTGTTAAATCACTGCTGTACCACGTTACCTTGTGGCTTTCTTTCTTCCGGAACCAGGAGTTGCCTACCACTAAACCGTTTCTCTTGCAAAAATCCAGCAACTTTCTCCCTTCTTCATTCCTGCTACCCCATCCTTCTGCTCCCAATACATTTTCATATCCTTGCCTTTCACTTCCTACATGTGCATTCAAATCTCCCATGACAATGATGCTCTGACCATTCAACTGCTATTGTAGCTC
This sequence comes from Meconema thalassinum, assembly GCA_946902985.2. Classification (NCBI taxonomy): domain Eukaryota; kingdom Metazoa; phylum Arthropoda; class Insecta; order Orthoptera; family Tettigoniidae; genus Meconema; species Meconema thalassinum. The sequence goes on from OX336389.2 coordinate 551,148,118, forward strand.
CTCCTCAAAGTCTTCCTTCTCTTGAGCTGTACATCCCACTTGAGGGGCATATACCTGGGCTATCTCCAGGCTTCTTCCCTTTACAGTTACTCTGATCTTCATGATCCTGTTACTTATTCCCTTTACCTCTTCCTTCATTCCATCTCTCACAACTACTCCTACTCCGCTGCTCCTTCCTTCACTGTTCCCACTCCAGTACAACCGGTACCCTTTCCTCAGTTCTCTGCGACCTTCTCCTTTCCATCTTGTTTCTGCCAAGCCCAGTACATCCAGTTTTCTTCTCTCCATCACATCTACAATCTCCTCCACCTTTCCTGTCAGTGTCTGTATGTTTAATGTCCCAACTCGTAGTCCATTAGCATATCCGGGTCGTCGTCGTTTGCATCCGTCCTTTCCGAGGCCTGTTCCCGGACATTATCATCGACAAATTACTGTATTTGAATTACCCTTTCTTCTCCTAACATAACTGTAATTTTTTTTCCACCCATCGCCTCCCGAGCCAAGTAAATCTGGCATATAATTGTCATGAGCAGCCCTCTTTTTTAAGACGAGCTCTCTTGGTAAGGACTTAAATTTCAACATATACTCGTCACTATCATGTCTTTTATTGTATAATTTCCTACTTTTCAGTTTTAGACTCCTGATTTCTCATGTGTAATACTCAGGATCTGGGGTTTGTTTCAGTAATTTAAATGGGACAAATTTATCAATAGCGCTATTTAAAATTTTCAAAAAGTTAGTCCACAGGATATTAATGTGATTTCCTTCCGATGCCCATCCTACAAATAGCTCATTCAAATACCCCTGAAATTAGCCCTCATCCGCCCTGCGATACTGGAATATGATCTTTTTTGCTACATCAGAGTCTAATTTTGTAATGTCACCGTATCTAATATTTAATTCAACCCCAGAATGGTCACTAATTCCTGGTACTTTCAGACAGTTAATATACAGCTCTACAGGCCTTACGAGATAAACATCTAAGGTATTATTGCCTCTAGTAGGGAAGTCTACTACTTGGGAAAATCCCTCCTCCCTTAAGAATTTGTTTGCAACACTCTGAGCTTGACCACAGCTATACTCTGTGAGCTGCCTGAATAGGATTGACATTTGGCCGGATGTTTCACCTCAGTCATCACCTCTCTGCCTCTTGACCAATCCATGATCGCATAGTTGATGTCATAATTCTCTGCGTTGCAATATCACAGCCCACGTGCGTCGGTGCTTGGTTAACTCTGTCTGTGACTTTTACAGTGTGATCGCTTGTTATTCTAACCGTGTATTGGTGCTTTAGTGATAGTAATAGTGCTTTAATAATTATTTGTGTAGTAATGTAGAGTAGAACGGCAGTAGTTAAAAGTAATTAGTTACTTAGACGTGTATCCTTATATCCGTGGAACACACCAGGAAAATAATAGCTCATGCTTGGAAGAACGAAGGCATTTTAAAACAAGGAATTGACAGCTTAGTGATATCTGTTGGCTCTTCAAGTGATAGTTCCGAGAGTGACGGTGACAATGACGGAGATAGTGACACTGACAGTGCCAGTGATATCAGTGGTGTGGAAGCTCTCTTACCTTAATCTTCAGGGGCATAAATGACTTCGTTGTTCCGCCACTTAAAACTCCAATAACTACATGAACCTTCGTTTAAAATGACAAGTCAAATCTACGGATACATCTGCAACGAGAACTTCCAGTAATATCAGTCTGAGTGGGTCACCCGACATCTAGCTAGTAGCTACCAGTGTGAAGGTCCTTGATGCTATCCTTCAAATGGTAAGTTCCTTTTTTTTTGGTTATCTTTGAACTGACAGTTCACATTCTTTCTGTATGTTTTCTTAAACATGATTTTGCTTTGAGTAACAACTTGCTCTCTCCAAAGTTAAGGCATAGCTTGAGACGTTAGGCAAAGTAGCTGACTTGAGGAATGTTAATGATGCCACAATGAAAACTAACAAGCTTACTGACAGCGTTATGACTGGTGCGTATACCAATAATGGTAGCGAGAGCAGATGAAATGCCGAGACCTTTTACTCGAGCATACGGTACTTAATAAGCAGTAAGAAAGCATGTGAGTAAATATTTCTCGGCTTCAAGTGCAAACCTGGCCTAACTATTTTGTACGCAATATAGGAGCAAAATCCTCTTTTAAGCCTGAAGCAGTAGATTGCCACAGAAAAAAATGTCGGCTAACATTATTGTAAGTTATCGAACTCGGCGCTTTCTTATCGCAAAAAATAACTAGATATTGTATATTTTACATTTGTAGCAATTATTCTAGATTTTAAATAATTCTGTAGCTTATCACTGAAATAATTATTAAATATATTATAGCCAGTTGAATGAACTACTGTAGCTCATTTGCCCACGCGCGCGCAGTAGGAGCGAGCAGTTTGGCAACCTCGTTTCCTGACCACATGGCGAGGCGAGAACTGTCAATCCCATTCTGGTAGCTCACAGAGTATAGCTGACTCACCAGACCAGTCTACTTTGGGGAGGTTTAAATCTCCAGCAATCATTATGCTCTATTTCATAGCATTACCCGTACAAGTTTTATCATACAGTGTGTCGAGGAGCGAAAAGTTATCTTTCGGTGCTCTATACAACCTTATCACCGGAAGAGGGAATTTATTTCCATTAACCGAAATTTGTACACATAACATTTCATGATCCGTATCAGCCCACTTTAAGAAACTAGCTACCGTATATTTTTGCGCACACAAACAAATAGCCCACCACCTCGCTTCCCCTGATCCCTTCTGTACATAGGTCCATTGAATTATTTCGCTACTATTTATATCCTCATATAACCAAGATTCAGTAGCAATGACAACGTCTGGAGAATACGTCTCTACAAGATTCCAAAATTGAATTAATTTATTTCCTAAACTCTGACAATTAACCTGCAGTAATCTTACCTCCGCAGCAAATATCTCGAAATAGCTCCTTCTGTTCCCGTCCGCTGGCAACCTCGTGACCTGCTCCTCCTCACAAAAGCCAACACGAACCGATGACCCTGTCATGTAGGCTCCCTAGGTTGAAAGCGCCCTGTCGATTTAGATGCAGCCCGTCTCGGGCGAAAATCCAGCATCTATGTACACTAATCCCAGTTGTGCACATACCCAGTCCATGCGGTCATATACCGTCTTAACTTGCCTTAACGGAACATCTCCCCGCCGAACAATGCCACTCATCATAATTTTTGTATTTCTAAACTTGCTTTTAGCTTTTCTGCCTAGTTCATAGAGCTCCCCCATGATGTAATCAGCTGTAGCCCTCTTCTTCAAATCGTTCGTCCCAACATGGAGCAACAACACTTTAACTTTTTCACAGTGCACTACATTTGCTTCTTCCACTTGCTGGGCAAGCTGGTCAATTTTAATCCCCGGATAACACCGCACTTTCGTACCTGATTTCCTCGAGATATTCGCACTCCATCGTATCATAGAATCACCCATTATGATAACGTCATCCTCAATTTGCTCCTGCACGCCCTCTTCCACACTGATCCCAGTAGAAAGTCGTTCAGTCACATCCTTCACCGTTTCTTCCGATTCACGAAGCTTTGCTCTTAGTTCCTGTATTATTTGATCCCTTGCTTTGATTTGCACCCTCAAACATTCCGGCGTATCACATACTTTACAAAACCAATCCCCGACATCACAATCCTCCTTCTTGACCTTAATACAGCCGAAGTGAAACCATTTCTCACATAGTCCACACTCAACACCGTTCTTCGATGTTTTACTACACGTCGAACACTTTAAAGCTGCAACTGGATCATTTGCCTGATTCACATTTGGATTAACAGGGCCTGGATTCACTTCCACTCCACGAATAACTAGCAACGCAGCTATCACTAGAGCTATAAACCACAAGTTACTAGGTCCCGTACGCACACACAAACACCGGAAATCCCGACTACCCTTCGCATACCACAGTCCGATCCTCACGCGATAACACACCAGAGAACAACCCATTTCAGCACACCTGTGAGCTCAGGAAAAACACGACCTTTCACTTTGACTGCCAACTGCCCCTTCTCAATATTTAAATGAATAAAAACGTGTATTAAGTGAATGTTTATGTGTATGATAATGATAGTTTACAAGACAGTTTTATGTTTCGTTGAACTCAATTTTAGCGCATATGGTACTGCAATTAGAAACACATTATCGAGACTCAAGAGCACATTTTTTATTCATTATAAGTTACATTTGTTTTGAACAAAATTAATATTTAAGTGGGATATTTTCTAGTGAAAAGGGATATTCTGAGTGGAAAGTTGGGATTTTCAGGTTTGAGAGGTTGGCAACTCTGGCTCGACTAGTTGTATTTAAATGTTTATACACAGGTTGCATCGTTTTGTGCACTTTTGTTTTGTGATTCGTTGAATTAAATAAGATTCCCTACACATTCCCTCTTAAAACGAATTTTCTGCTATACGAGCCACCCTCGGTCCGAATTACCTCGGATAAGCGGGTTTCTACTGTATATATGGTGCAGTCAGTGCCGAAGTGACCAAGGTCAGTAATTACAATTGATAATGTCCCCACAGAAGATGAAATGGTAGCGCTGAATGAAGATAGAACGTGCAATAAAATTCTCTACAATGCATGAATTAGCGAAAATGCCTTATGAAACAATGAGAAATAAATCAGGGAGCGATGTTTTAATAGATATTTCCTCCTGCGCTATCTGTGACCCACCCAGCCTTCCCTAATAGGATCACGACTTATACAGCCAAAATTACAGTGTTGGCCGACATTAGCCCAAATCAATCATCGGTAGGTCGTGAGTATATTCGAAGAAGAATCCATCGTGAATTCGGGTATCTTCGTTAGCCTCACTGGTCCGCTGGTCTGTCATCAATACAATACTGCCAACTCGCCCTTACGGTACTAGTGCGCATCATTCGTGCGCAGCACTCAGTTCACCGCTCTAATTAGGCTAGTGTGTGCAATATTTCGCTCCTCTGTAATGATTTATTTTCCATAACTGAACTGAGTGTTTTTTTTCTTTCTTTCTTTCTTTCTTTCTTTCATAGTGAAACTTATTTAAGGTAAATGCACCAATGGTCGTCATGTTAAGAGAGATTTAGTCAAGAAATATATACACCTTATACATTTTGGTAAATGTAATCAACAAAAGCACTGTGAATATTTAGTATGTAATGTTGTAGCTTTGACTATACAATACTGCCAACCTCGCCCTTATGGTACTATGTCAAATTTTGAGGGGTTCGTAAGATAGACAAGATAGACTAAGTCGTTTTCCACCAAATAACAGTAGGTTTTAATTTGAAACTCTCAATATCAAAAATATTCATTTTAGGAAAAATTACATATTTTTTGAAAAAGTGTGTTTTTGCCCTAGTCCTCGGCACGGTGTCTTTGGATTTTTCCTATATTCGTCACCCATTTGCACCAATTGCCGTCACATAGTTTTCCTTGTCTGCTGTTTATAATGCATTTCTGTCAATTGTTGCGTAAGATACCGATTTATCGACTTGGAGGCTAACATTTATGAATAAAACAGTGCCAGTAATTATCTTTTTTAATAAAAAATGAAATATTAAAAAAAAAACAGCATTGGGAAGCGGGAATGGTGGGTAGATGACATACGGGCATGAAAATATTGTAATTTGCTCTGAACACATTTATTATAAGTTATTTTTGTATTAACTTAAAGTGCATTAGAAATACAGCCTTGGAGGCTGGATTTAGACAGCTCCTTAACCCGGTCCATGAGGCAATTATAATTGGCTACACGGATAATTCTTGCCAGGCGCGTCCACGTCGCGGGGGTGGGCAACGGCACTGTAATATACCATGGAACTACAGTACCGGCTAAGTTCTGGTGAGGACCCAGTCCTATGGGGTTACGTGCGAAGACCTCAACGGAATCTGCAGTGGAGAAGATGGACTTCGGAACGGTGGAGAATGCGGAAGAGGCAACCCGGTACTCAGGGAATAGTATGAGTACAGCACCAATCGGCAGTGTCTGTTTCCCAGGTTAGGGGCGGCTGCAAGGGCGTCTGTTTCCCATGTTAGGGGCGGCCTGTATAATAGCTGGCAGTAGCTTCATAAAATGCCTTTGGGAGTGGCGACCCCATCGTAATAATAGCCTAAAATGGAAATGGCACTTCAAATGATTCGGAGAAGGTTAGTGCGTACCCTGCAGGCGACGCGCAGTTCTTTTGGTACTGGGGGAACTGTGAGAAATGGGCGACCAGAAACCGAAATGAAAGTGGGAATCATGAATGTCATGACCCTGACAGGCAAGGTGGAGGAGGTGGTAGACTTCATGGAGAGGGAGAATGTTGGATTGATGAGGCTGAGTGAAGTGAAATGGAAAGGTAAAGGAAGGAAGAAATTGAGGAAAGGATATACATTATAGTGGAGTGGTGGCCAAGAGGCAAAAACTGGCATGGGACTGATAACCTAGAAACAACTGGAGGAGTATGTTGAAGTGGTCGAGTGTGTGACAGAATAATGAAAATTAGATTGAAGATGAAAAATGACGTGATGGACTTCATACAAGTGTATGCACCACAGACTGGAAACAGAGAAGAAGATATTGAAGTATTCCTGGAGGATGTAGAAAGAGTAATTTCAGATGTAGAAGTGGTGATCATGGGAGATATGAATGCACAAGTCGGAAACGAGAGACAAGGAAAGGAAGAAGTCATTGGACCATATGGATATGGGAAAAAGAACCGGGAAGGAGAGGAACTTGTAAACTTTTGTGAAAGGAATGGACTAATAGTGGGTAATTCATGGTTTCGGAAGAAAAACAGCAGGAAAATTACGAGATATGGTTGGGGCGATAGAAGAACAAAATCAGTAATTGACTACTTTCTGGTGGAAAGGACTAATCGCAGAAAGCTGATAGATGTGACAGCTTTACCAGGAGAAGCATTTGATGGGGACCATAGAGCTGTGGTGGCAAAATTTAGATGGGAAAAATTGGAAAACCTAAAGGAGATCAGAGAAAGCAAAATAAAAGTATGGAAATTGAAAGACAAAACTGTACAGGAAGATTTTCAGGAGAGATTGAAGCAACAAATCCCAGTTACTGAAGTGGAAAATATAGAAGAGGAATGGTCCCACTTTAAAAAGGCATTTGTTGGTGCAGCAGAGAGTGCTTGTGGTAGGACGTCAACAAGAGTGAAAGAGAAGGAGACACCGTGGTGGAATGAGGAAGTGAAGAAAGCAGTGAAAGAAAAGAAGTCTGCATGGAAAGAATGGAACCGAGATCAAACAGAAGAAAGCAAAAGGAAGTATCACGACAGCAAACGGAGATGTAAGAAAGTGGTAGGAGAAGAAAAGTTGGGAAGAATTTACACGAAGAATGGAAACAGATGTAAGTGGCAGTAAAAGGATGCTGTATGGGCTTCTAAGAAGTAAGAGGAAAGCAAGAGTTACTACAAAGCTAGTGAAAAAGGAAGATGGAGAGCTGTTAACACACCCAGAAGAGATAAAGGGACGATGGAAGAAGTATTTCGATAAGTTATTGAATGTGAGCAATTGTACTGGTGAGATGGAAGTGACACAACCTGACGACTCTATAACAGAAGATGATATAACAATGCTGGAGATGGAATTAGCAGTACAGAAAATGAAGATAGGAAAAGCAACAGGGGTGGATGAAATCAGTGTAGAAATGATAAAGGCTGCTGGACCTGTTGGTATGCAATGGTTGTATCGACTGCTAAAGTGTGTGTGGAAACTGAAATGTGTACCAGAAGACTGAGAGAAAGGGCTAATAATACCAGTGTTTAAGAAGGGGGACAAGAAGGTGTGTGGTAACTATAGAGGGATCACCCTCTTATCACAGATAGTAAAAATACTGGAAAGGATATTAGAAAGAAGAATGAGAAGAAAGGTGGAAGGAGAGTTGCAAGAGGAACAGTATGGCTTCAGGAGTGGAAGATCCACAGTGGACCCAATCTTTAGCTTGAGGCAGGTGATGGAAAAGAACTGGGAATATGGAGAGGATTTGATCATGACTTTCATAGATCTAGAAAAGGCATATGATAGTGTCCCCAGAGAGAAGGTATGGGAAACCATGGTTAAGAAGAGACTGGGAAGAGAAATGTTGGAAATGGTGCAAGCAATGTACAACAACTGTGTTAGCAGGGTACTGTCCCCAGTTGGAAAGACAGATTGGTTTAGGAACAAGACTGGACTAACAAGGGAACGGATCGCGGTGTAAAATTCTGATCTGGTTGAAATTTAGTACACAATAATCTTACAAAGTTGTAGAATGACGTAGTGAAAACCGCATGGGCCGATTTCAATTTTGAACGCCAATATTGAACGCCGAAAATCTGCCGGACGACGGCATGAGCGAGGAGGTGAGAAGAGGTAAAGCTGACCTTCAATCCTAGCAGCACGCGATGGCTCCCGGCCACTAGGCAGCAACCTGCCATGCTGCGATGCATTCCCCACCTTAAACGTTCCCCCTCACTCTTCTACCCTCTCGCTTAGAGTATAAAATGCAACATAATGTGATGTTTTGCACTTGGCCATACTGTAAATAAATAAAACAACTTTTTTTCTGTTTATTCTTTGTAATCTTTGCAGTAGTGAATGCTTACAAAAAAGTGGTCAATGCAAAGAGATTGCTTGCACCACGCGCACCTTGCAACACTTCCTTTTATACACATATCGCGAGCATTTTGGATAGCATCATCCTTGCTTCAAAATTGAACGGGGTTCGCAAAGCAAGTGGCTACATTGTAGTACAAGTTGTACGATGACGTAGTGAAAACCGCACGGGCCACTTCCAGTTTTGAACGTCAAAAACCTGCCGGGCGGTGGCATGAGCGAGGAGATGGGGAGAGGTAAAGCTGACCTTCAATCCAAGCAGCACGCGATGGTTCCCGGCCACCAGGCAGCGACCTGCCGAGCTGCATTACATTCCCCACCTTCCACCTTCCCCTCATCCTGTCACTTCCTTATCAGTTCTGTGGGGCTATGCAAAACAAGAGTTATGTTTCGGATGAACAAGTCCCAAATCGTTCCGTCATCTAGCCATGTATTATGACAATTTTATAGTGTCTGTGTTTAATTTTACTGGCACAGACAGCAATTAATGTTAAATCCTTTACTTTACAGTCAGAATATTTACAAATGTCAGAAAGTGACGACGACGATGTTCAATTGGAACACCTTCCAAATTTTAATCATTGGAATGTGGTAGTTTGACTACAAAGCTGCTTTGCTGAAAGTGATCGCTGTGAAAGCCAAATAACACCTGGTGAAAGAGAATTGGGTTTTGAACTGTACCATAAGTAAAAACTTTGTTTACATTTTCCCATGGCAAAGGCACATGCACCAAGACTGAATCATGATCCTCGTTTACAGGCCTTATTGCAGAAAGGGTTGGTGATGTGCAGGTCACCATTGAACATGAGGATACGTTAGTTTTGCCTGACAATAACAATGTTATTCAAGACGATGAATTTGCAATATCCGACACTGACAGTGAAAAACATGCTACCACAACACCTGCAATAAGTGTCACATAAAAAGGTGGTTGAATATTGGCTGAACAAAGGAGGGAAAAAAAGGTCATTTAAAGTCATTCAGCACAAATTTAAAAAGCTACGGCACCAGTCGGAACTTTCTAGATGGAAGCTACAAGTTGAATCAGGCGGTACAAAGGATGATAAACTGAAATTTATCACCAAAGAAACATTTGAAGATTTTAAAAAGGCGAGGCTGAATAACAACAAAAACGTCCATGACGTACACATTAGGAAATGGGCCCTGAAGAATGCTCGGCGTGTTCATGACGATACCTTCCGCACCTCAACTTTCTGGGTTCGCAAGTTTGAAAAGAAATGCAATATTGGTTCCCGAAAAGTTACGAAATTTGTAACCAAAAGTTACACAGCCGATCAGCTTGACCTTGCGACCAACGCAACAATTTTTGTAGGAGAGGTATCCGAATTAATAAACACTCACTTTCCAAAGTGTGTTTTTAACACAGATCAAAGCGGGTTTAACGAAGAGTTCCATGCAGGGCATACGCTACATGTAAAGGGAGACAAAAGAATTTTCGCAGAAGCGCAATCGTTGAACTCATTAACACACAGCTATACAATTCAGCCTGTAATATCTGCCGCTGGAGAACTGTTACCTAAACTGTTAGTTGTTTTAAAAGAAAAAGACGGTGAATTTGGCCCTATTGTTAAAATAATTTTGTTTACAGCAGATAATTTATTTGTATTGCCGTCCCCGTCTGGAAAGTTAACTAAAAAGTTACTTCAAAAGTGGTTACAAGATGTTTATTTTCAAACTGTACCAGACGACAGTGTTTTACTCTTGGATTCGTGGACAGCACAAAGTGAAGCAAATTAGCAGCAAAACCCGCCAACAAAACTGTCATTGTTAAAACTATTCCCCAGAGAACTACTGGAATGATTCAGCTGGTTTCCGGACATGGAAATTTTTTTTGTTATTTTTATGACCTAATTGTATTATACAATTTCGACAATAACATTCATTTGCGCAACAATATTTAAAAAAACCAATCATTGACCCACAACCAACTATCTTCTCCGCGGTTTCGTAACATGTGGAAGTATAGTTGGTACAAATCCGGTTATGTTGAAACACAGCCCGTTTGCTTTGCGAACCCCGTTCAATTTTGTAGCAAGGATGATGCTATCCATAATGCTTGCGATATGTGCATAAAAGCAAGTGTTGCAAGGTGCGCGTGGTGCAAGCAATCTCTTTGCATTGACCACTTTTTTTGTAAGCATTCACTATTGCAAAGATTACAAAGAATAGACAGAAAAAAAGTTGTTTTATTTATTTACAGTATGGCCAAGTGCAAAACATCACATTATGTTGCATTTTATACTCTAAGCGAGAGGGTAGAAGAGTGAGGGGGAACGTTAAAGGTGGGGCATGCATCGCAGCACGGCAGGTTGCTGCCTAGTGGCCGGGAGCCATCGCGTGCTGCTAGGATTGAAGGTCAGCTTTACTTCTTCTCACCTCCTCGCTCATGCCGTCGTCCGGCAGATTTTCGGCGTTCAATATTGGCGTTCAAAATTGAAATCGGCCCATGCGGTTTTCACTACGTCATTCTACAACTTTGTAGGATTATTGTGTACTAAATTTCAACCAGATCAGAATTTTACACCGCGATCCGTTCCCTTGTAAGACAGGGGAGTGTGCTGTCACCTCTCTTGTTCATAATGGTGATGGATGAAATTGTAAAGGAAACAAAGGAAGCATATGGACATAAAGAAATGAAGTTACTGTTATTTGCAGATGATATTGTGGTCTGGGGAAGGAACACCGAAGAAGTGCAAAAACAACTAAGTTAGATGCACTGAACGAAAATATTCAGGAAGTACGGCCTGAAAATCAGTATAGAGAAAAGCAAGACCATGGAGATGACAAGAGGGGAAAGATAAGGAAAGGGCACTGTGAAAATTGGAAGTCGGAGTTTGGAAATTGTGGACACGTTCAAATACCTAGGAAGTGAATTGATGCAAACTGGTAGGTTGGACATGGAGATTGGCAGGAGGGTACAGCAGAGCAATGCATTCTATCAAGGTGTAAGAAAACTTGTTTGGGATAAGGAAGTACCAAGGAAAAGCAAGGAGGTAATGTATAAAGTGTACTATGTTCCCATATTAACTTATGAAGCTGAGACTTGGACCCTGACAAACAGGCAAGAGAGTAGAATCCAAGCCAGTGAAATGAAATTCCTAAGAAGTATGATAGGAAAGACAAGGAAAGACAGAGTGAGGAATGAATATGTTAGGAAGGAAATTGGGATGGGAAGACTAAATGAGAAAGTGGTTTGGACATGTAAAGAGGATGGAGGAAAATAGAATACCAAGACAGATGCTGGAGGCGAAGTGCAAGGGTAAGAGAGCAGGAGGAAGACCTAGAACAAGGTGGATTGATTCAGTGAAGAACAGCGTAAGTAAAAGAAATCTGGACTGGGACAAGATCGTGGAAGAAGAATGGTTGAAGGAAAGAGGAAAGTGGAGAAGTGCCATAAATACCCCGACCCGGCAGGAGCTGGATAAGGGGAAATGATGATGATGATTATGAATAATAGGCCTATTAATAATAATTGAAATTCGAACAATATAACCACAAGAACGTGTATTGATGTAGGCTTCACCGACCGGTGTTCAAGAGTGAATGGTCATTTTCCGGGCTGTTATGCAGTGATCTTTTTTCTTTTGCCGGAGGATGGGAGGCGTAGTCACATAAAAAGTGAGACCAGACCATGGCATAACATAACGTCTGCGTTGAACAATCGCCGAGGGTCTGACAAGATAGACTGTAAGTCGTTTTCCACCAAATAACAGTAGGTTTTAATTTTGATGTTCTGTAATATTGCAGCAGGGTTTACTGTCAAATTTTGAGGGGTTCGTAAAGACAGGCTTGGATTTCTTTTTAGGAATGATTCACACCATTTCTTCCCTGAAAGGCAAGTCCCTCTTCAATTCTTTTTTAAGGCACTGGACGCTATTTTGCAAATCGTCCTTTGTTACCGGGAACTCTGCTTTTCTGGGACTATTGTACATTGCGATGCAGCCGCGTATAAAATTCCCCTAAATCAAAATGGTGACTTCCGTGAAGTCATCAACGACGTCACGAAATACTCCTCTAGCAAGCTTACGGGAAAAGCCTGGGTAATAGGGGTTTTTGGGTGGGGAAACACACAAAAAAAAAAACAAAGCTGCATTAACCAAAAACCTTCGAAACAAAATGTGCATCAAAATCTGTAATTAACCTACATAGCTCAATTAAAGATTCAGATGCATAGAAAAATTTTGCAATTTCAGGTGATATTTTTAAATTGCATCGAAATCTTTCATTGAGCTACAAAGGTCGATTCAAAATTTCGATGAAATGTTTTGTAATTATTAACTGAAATAAATTACAATTTGAATGGGAATATGTAATTGAACTACAAAGGCCAATAACAGATTTCGATACGTAAATTTAAAAATATAACCTTAAATTGAAATTTTTTTATATGCATCGGAATCTTTAATTAAGCTAAGTCGTTGATAACATCACGTAAGCTGCCAATTTGTTTTTACAGAAATGTTATTCACAAACGTTCGCGGTCTGTAATAATCGCCGGTTGGCATCAATACATTAACACACCCGTAATCTGACCACAAGCAGTAATGTAATTGTGAAACACATTTCCCACCTAAAAGTACACCGCAATAGCTGCTGGCAGACGCATTAATTTCCATCAAAACCACAAACACAACCCATTATAATATTCTTATAAAACATTGTGGTCAATAATGTTATTGTTTACTGCCCCCTCCCACCGCATGGCAAGAAATGGTTTTGTGTCATTTCGGTTTTTTTTCCCAATGTTGGCTACAAATACACAAACACAATGACATACGCAAAATCAACCGAAAACTAAAACATTATAATTTCACTATAAAATATTGTGGTCAATAATGTGTTTCTTGCTGAAGTACTGAGGCCCCCCCCAGTTTGGTATTTTTATGTTTTCCAATATTGGCTGCAAATACTTGTATCTCAATTAGAAATCACTATCCATAACATGCTGTTTAATAACGCCTCGCAGGCATACTGCATGAAACGTCAAAAAATGACCTATGTAGGTTTAATACAAAACACTGTCATATCTCTTTTCCAAGTGTTCTTGTAAATGCCAATTTCGGCCTATATTTTACCCACCCATTCCTATTTTACCAGGCGTATTCCCCCACACAGTGCAACTTTTCAATTAACTGCAACAACCAAAAGAAATAGATGAACAACTTTATTAAAACTCACCAATGGATCCCACAGGCCGTATTATTCCCCATGCCGTATTATTCCCCATGTAGAAGAAGAAGCAGTAAATATCGTCCACACAATGCCTCACATAACACTTTCGTCAAAATAAATGGCTTTTTCAATTAAATGCGACAACGTACGGAAATCAATAATTTTCTTACAAATCGCTAACACAACCTGCGCACACGTCACTGCTAATATCAAAATCTTGTTCTATAGGTTATACAAGGGAATATTTAATATTATGTTTACAAAATGCTTAACGAGTGACAAAGGCTGCACCTACCTCCGACCTTCGAACCATCGATATGTCCAATCTATTGGTTTTTGACAATGGGTACAGTCTAACGCGCCCAGATCAATGGTTTTGTGTCAACCCCGCTAGGTACGCACGGCCAAGGGCCGCACCTACCCCCGACCTTCTAACCTTAGTTTTGTCCAATCCATTGGTTTTTGACAATGGTTACAGCCTAACACACCCAGATCATTGAGTTTTGACAATGGTTGCAGCCTAATGCATCCCGATGAATATTTTATTTTTATCAACAGTGATTTTGTATCTCACATGTTAGCAACAATGTGTGCGCCTCGGTGCGTGCTGCTAGAGTGCACCTTGTTGACAGTTGAACGAGATGAAAGTGCTGTCAAAACATGACAGCCTATTTTAAAATAGCAAGAAATAAAAACACTTATTTACGAACTTTAGCACATACTATATGAGGTTCAGTAGCGACCAGGGTTCGTAATTTCAATACGTAATATTGCCCAGAAGATGAAACAAGGACACAAGGTATGTAAAAGTCACATTCAAGTCTGCTGAAATCCGCGTTCCACTTACATTCATAATTAATGATTAAATAAGGTATGAAAATCATATACTATCGAAATGAAAGCGAAAGAGAAAAGAGTGATACTTCATTCAGAATTAATGCAATTCTATTCTATTTACTGTATGTCTCCCATCGTTTATGGGAATTATAAATTTCAAAAACATTGATATTACACTAATTAAGCCACCACAAGGTTCGTCTTGGTTATATTTCATAGTTTCCCTACTTAAGACCACTTGCAGAGGAAATGAATGCTGTGCCAAGCTATAGTACAACAAGGAAACAATTAGGTTTCGGACGTTCATGCCACAAGTGAGATGGTAATAGTTAATTTAAAACTTAGTCTTGATTAACAATAACAGAACATAACACCTAAGTACATGCAAACATGATTTAACTTGCATGCTTCTACTTACCATGCCAGCCGCAAATGAAAGACCCGTTCAAACATGAGGACACTAAGTGTTACACCACGATACATTGTGCCACAAAAAACTCCTACGCCAACAATACACATTATTGTAGCAATAAGAGTTGCATATGGTATTCGTGTCATACATTCTCTACACTGGTCTCCTGAAAAAGGAAAAGATAAACAAAGGTTATACAAATACATGAAAAAATTAATTTTTACTAAATAAACAGATTAATCACAGGACATAAACTTCAAGGAGAAATAACCAATCTAAAGTACACCTAACCTGAAATAAGAACATCATACTTCAATAATGCAGCCATAATATAATAACAGCCTCATTTCTACTCAGATTTACGGCTAACAAACTTGTCCAGAAAACTTACCAGAAGTCGTGTAGCCACCCAAATTAAAATTTGAATGCAAAGATCGTTCTGAATATCTCGTCAAACTCTCGCGTGATATGCCATGATGCCTGTTCAACGGCACCATCTGGGCTATTTCCACTTCATTTCTTCTACCCCGCATATTTTGTGGCATGATTTATATTTAACTGGTGTAAGATGCCGAATATATCGCAAAGGTACCGTACCAAGAATATGGGTACGAATGTTGACTCAATAAAAGCAGATAAGATAGTTGCCACCCACAGCTGATTAAACCTCCAACCCACACGCTCTATTAACGAAAAGTACTAAGCTTGTCATTGTTGAAGATGTATGAAAAAAGTATACATACCCATTTTAATGGATGAGTGTTCAACGCTGCGAGATGATTCAGATATACGTAATTAGGAAATACGCGTATTCATGTGTCTTAAAAAGCAGTGGCTTCACATGGAGAAAGAATGTAAACGCTCTTTTGGAACAAAACACAACTCTCATTACTCAAAGAAAACACAAGATCCAAGCCACGAGCGACACACCAGTGCGGAAATTCCGTATGATACGGTACGTCAAAGTATTATTTACATGACTACCATTTTTAACGCCATGTTGATTGTTAACCAATCAAGAAACAACATTCTTCAAGGTGTGCTTAACATCCGAAATGTCAGTTTCAACTTTTCCCACTAGAATTCAAAAGAGCACTATTTTCTTTTTAAGCGATCGGAAAGTAAGACTTGATTAAAAAGGTATTACTTTAAGTTGCATGATATAACAAGTGCAGAGTTCTCCTGATACTTATGGGTAATTTATTTTTACTCCTTCATTTAGAAAATTGCATCATTTAATATTTCAGTTTCATCTTTGTGTAAGTATTTCCATGGCGACGAAACACCAAATAATCCAATGCATTTTTTAAATCGGGGGGGGGGGGGGGGGGGGGGTTCCCGCACCCCCCGCGTGGCACCCGACCTTACTGCTGCTGGTGCCTCCGACATGCAGTTAGTCTACATAGTAGAAGAGAAAGGATTGCCCTTTGAGGCTTTGCGCTTGTCCCATCGCGGTCGCGATCTACCAGGCATCATGGGTTGATATTAACATTGGTATATTTATCATATATGTGCACATATAAATATGTACTCATATATAACGGTAAGATTGTAGGGCCAGGGAAAACCGCATAGACAGAAAGGAAAGATTGTCTACACGTAAAACCTGGCGGCTTGGTTATTACCACATGCAAGGATAATGTGGGTATGGAAATGAGTAGGTTTTGTTAGTACGGGAGGTGTATCATGCAACAGTTGCAAAATCAGTTTCCTCGCCGAGATTAGTATATATGGGAATCAGTTGGCTTGGCACCGCTGGGACTAGCGCGTCCGCAATGGCGGACGAACTGCACGTCCGGGGTTAGGTTCGGTGCACAGTCCGCCCGCCTAGAGCGTCCTAGTACCAAGTCTCCGTGATCCGGAGAGGGGAGCCACGCCTGCGAACAGGGGCTTCTTCTCTCGTGTCCTGGACATTGCTGATGGTTGTTATCGGTCGCTCCGCCGCTGCATACAATCGTCCTGAAACTATAAGCTAATGATTATTAATAGTCCTTCCCTTGGCTATCCTTTCGGCAAGCCAGGGGAAGGGTTTTTTAAAACTAATTTTTTTTGGGGGGGGGGGGGGGGGGCTTAACTAAACTTATCCTGTAACAAAGAAACAAACTGAAACAAACAGACAGGCGTGCACATGGACATAGACAATTAATTGCTACACATAAATATATACACTTCATGTATGCAGCAAGGGGAGCGCGTGCGGCCGCCTTGGTTGGCCTGAGCCGTTACCAAGGACTTCCATGGGAATGTGGAGTTGGGGTTATCCATGGGAGAATTCCATGGGATGTGTATTTGGGGGGTGACATTTGTATTGTATGTCCCTGGGGTTAGTGCCGCTTTGCGCTACTCATAGCACCTACCTTTCCTGACTTTACCTGAAGAGAATGTGTCGAGGGGTAGGGTATTTGCTATTTCGGCCCATATCGTGTCGGCCGAGGGCTCTTACGAGTGGGTTTGCCGAATAGCGCCTGGAGCGTTGTGACCTTAGTGCAAGTTGTCGCACAAAGGCTTTGATGCTTGGCGTATTTGTTATGCGTTCTAGCTCCCGCGTGGGTGTATCCCGCGGGAGCTTTTGTGCAAACCGCAAGCATTTGTTTTGGATCATCTGCAGTTTTTTGAGGTTCGACTTAGCTGTGTAACCCCATACAGGGCTGGCGTACATAAAAATGGGCCGTATGAGGGCTTTATACATGTTAACGCCCAGCGTCTTGTCGAGGCGACTCTTCCTATTTAGGAATGGGTAAAGCTGCAGTAATCGCATGTTGGCTTTGCGCTGTAGTGTTTTGACATGGTGCAGCATGGTTAGTTTAGCATCTAGGGTGACTCCTAGATACTTAACTGTGCTCGTCCATGGAATGTCGCGCGCGAATAGTGTGAGTGGCCGGATGGAATCAGGTCGGCGTGAGATACGGTTCTTCTTGGTGAAGAGTACCGCCTGGCTTTTGTCAACGTTGACTTTTATCCGCCAGTCTCTGAAATAGGGTTCCAGGGCCCATAGCGCTTCCTGCAGCCGTTTGCGGATGCTGGCTATGCGGAAGTGTTGGGCTGTCATTGCCGAGTCATCAGCATAGAGGTATAACGTAGTTAATGCTCCTGCTGGTGTTGGCATGTCATTGATGTACAGGCTGAACAGCACGGGAGCTATAATACTACCCTGCGGGACGCCTGCTCTGATCTGTCGCTTAGTAGACAGCACGTTCAGAATATCAACCTGGAATGTGCGGCCTTCTAGATATGATTGAATGAGTCGTATGTAGGCCGGGTGGAAATTACAGTCTATTAGTTTGGCTAATAGGCCTGTGTGCCACACCTTGTCGAAAGCTTTCTGTATGTCTAAGAAGACAGCTCCGGTGTCGCGTTTTTGGTTGAACCCTACCGTGGCGTGTTCGACCAGCCTCATAAGCTGCTGCGTTGAGGAGTGGTGGTTCCGAAACCCGAACTGCTCGTTCCTGAGCAGTCCGTTTTCCTTAATGTGCGCTACTATTCTCTTTAGCAGTATTTTCTCGAATACTTTGCTTAGAGCGTCTAGTAGGCTTATTGGGCGGTAGTTGTCGGGATTAGACTTGTTTTTGCCCGGTTTGCCGGATACTAGTATGTTTGCTTGCTTCCAGCACACAGGGTAGTACTGTAGCGTGAGCATTGCATGAAGATGGAGGTTAGTATTAGCAGGGCCTTGTCAGACAACCACTTCAGTACTATATTCTGTAGGTTGTCTGGGCCTGGGGCTTTGCGATTGGGGAGGTGCCGGATGATCCACTTTATTTCGTGAATATTGGTTTTGCGGACTTCCGGCTTGGGTGCATTGGTTATGTAATCATTTACCTTTGCGTCCATCCTGAGCGTGAACTCCGGGTTAGAGGGTGTATCGTTTGGAGTAAATGCTTCCTCTAGGGAGTTCGCTAGGGCCTCCAGTTTGTCCCGTGTCGAATAGGCCGGTCCTGTCGGTGTTTCAAGGGTCGGCACCTGATGGGTTTCGCGGGTGAAGTGTCTCGCGAGGGGCCACACTGATGGTGTATTTTCTGTGGGGTTGGTACCAAATTTTGATATGAGATTACCCCAAGAGCTGCACCGGTATTCATGTAGAGCGTTCTGGATTTCAACATTAAGTTGATTTTTCCTGACTCTGTCGTGGTCCCTGTGGTATTTAGTCCAGTCCCGCCTTATGTTATTCCTTTCCCTTATTAGTGCCCGGATGCGTGCTGGTATTTCCAGTTTCCGCTCGCGGGTGTTTACAAGGGGAACACTTGTGTCCAAGGCGACTTGGTTTCCACGGCAGTGTCTAGCTCCTGATTTGTGGTTAGTGGCATGTCATCTTTGCCATCTAGTTCTTGGTCTAGTATGGCCTTGATCTGGTTCCAGTTGGCAGCTTTATAGTTGCGTATGGGCCTGGTTCCTGTTTCGATGACTTCAGGGGGGGGGGGGGGGGTCGCAAGTGTAATAATCGTTGGCTTGTGATTTGACGAAAGGTCATTTATCACCCTGATTCTGTGACTGAGCGTTACCTGGTTCATCAGGCATATGTCCAGAATGTCAGCGATGTCCGTCGAATTACGTTGCGGTACGAAGGTTGGCTCCTTGGGGGCAGCGACTATGTAGTCATTGGCTATCATGTGCGCATAAAGCCTCCTCCCCGAGTGATTGGGGCGGAGACATCCCCAGTGAGCACTTTTGGAATTGAAATCCCCTCCAAGTATGGTATGAGTGCCAGTTTTGAATAGGGTTTCTATGTCCTGTGTATTTATCCGGTTGGTGTGATTGTACACTGAATAAATATTCAGGTAAGTACCTTGCACAGGCAAGCGGATGCCGCAGGCCTCGAGTGATTGCAGTTCTGGTTTGTCTAGTTCCATGTGAGCTATTTCTTTACGGACCAGTACTGCCACTCCTCCTTTCGACATATCGGTGTGTTCGCGGCGATCTCGTCTTACGGTATTAAAGCCTCTTACGGTGAATTTCGGCCCGGGCTGTAAGTGAGTTTCTGTTATGAGCGCCACGTGTACGTCATGGGTTTGGAGGAACAACGCGAGTTCTGTTTTCTTTTTGCGGACTCCATCGGCGTTCCAATTTAAAACGCGGATTCCGTCCGTGTGTGTATAATTGGGGGTATTAGTTGGGTTCCCCTCGTTCCCTTCAGGTAGGTCAGGTGTATTATCCATGATGGGATGTGAAGGTGGTGTTTATAAATGTGGTGAAAATGCTCATCCACTGGTTCATAGGGGCCGTGAATAGCTGCATAATTAGCGCCATCACTGCCTGGCACAATGTTCCCATCGTCAACCCTGGAAAGAGTTGATTTAAGAAGTCATTGGTTTTGTCCCAGATGGTGCTGGGAGCCTGATCCAGTGGTGGGCTGGCCTGAGTGGCTGTGTTTGAGGGAGGAGTGGGGGCAAGAGGGAGGAGAGTAGCTGGGGGCAATGCGTCTGTGTTTGGCTGGCAAGGGATGGAGCTAGAAGCTTGTTGGGCTCCTCGCGTTTGCACCACAGCCATGGTGGTCTTTGTTTCGGTTTTGTTGGGGCGTTTGGAACGGACCTTCTTTTTTCTTTGTTCCTTGGGAGGAGGCACTGAGATCGGGTCTGGGCAGGTGGAAGTGCTGGGCTGAGGATTGATCTCAGTGTTTGGGTGTGGCGTGTCTCTGTTACGGGATGGCTGTGTCCCCCCTTCAAAACTACGTTCGGTCCTGCCTGATGGGCCTTTAGGCATTGATGATGCCTTGGTGCCTGAAGGGCCTCCACGTGCCTGGTGCATGCCACCTTGATGCGCACCAGTTTGCATCGTGTTTCGCCTGTTGTCTTCGTATGCCCTGCGGGTGGGGCAGTTCTTAAAATTAGCCGCATGTGGTCCCTTGCAGTTTCTGCACTTGGAGTTTGCCTCATGTGGTCCAAATGGGCATTTGGCAGAGTGGTGTCCTTCCGCGCAGCGCCTACAGCAGGGCCTATCGTGGCACCCCTTGGAGGTGTGTCTCAGCCTTTGACAATTGCTGCATTGCGGCGCTGATGCGGGAGTCCAGTATGGTTTGATGCTCACCTCCATGCGGGCCAGCATTTTTACCTGTAATATGCTGTCCGCTTCCGGCCCTGCCGTGACTGTTACTAAGTACAGTGGGGAGTGTATGCGGGAGGACTTAGTGTGCATCGTTTCGACGATTTCCACTGGGAAATTCATCGCTTTGAAAGCGGCAGCGAGGTCGTCACACGTCTTCTGGTTTGCCGGTGTGCGCAGTACATATCGCTTTACAGGCTTAGCTGAAACGATCTGTGAGTACGGCGCTTTGACGGCTTCCAGGTACTCTATGCAAAAGTGGTAAGCTTTCCAGCTATCGCATAGAAGCCAGACAGACGTACCGGGGTCTCGCTTGGGGGCTTTGAAATGGTACTTGTTACGGTACTCATGTGGGAGTGCCGTTGCAAGTCCCAGATCGATGCTGTGGATGTCTGTTGTGTAAATTGTAAGTGGCGGCGGCTTCTTAGGTCTGTCGGGGAAAGTGGAAGTGGTCGAGCCGAACGAGTCCCGCGAACCACTCCGCCTTTGCCCGTCTTTAGCATTAGCCGCTTGGGCTTGCCTCTTGGCATCGGCTTTTTCTCTCCTCGACAGTACAGGTGTGAAGTCCTCCTCCTGTTCCCCAAGCTCTGGAGTCTGTTTCCTGAGTTCAGGGGTTCCAGGGTGCGCGGAAGACTTTTTATTGGTCTTTCCCTGCACAGGTTTGGAAGTCAGCGCGGGTGCTGGCTTCTTAACCTTTGCTAGGGTGCCTTTGCCAGCCTTCCCGCTCGACGATTTCGCTGGCGGAGCTCCTTCCTGGCCTAGGCCTGTGGTTGGAGTCGCCGTGCTAGTCGGAGACTGGGACTGCTGGGCTGCCGAATTGGGTGCCTTTGATTTGCCCTTCCCTTTGGTACTACCAGCGTTCATGCGGCGTGGCTGATCAGGCGGCACGTCCATTACTAACTCGTCTCCCGTAGGGTTGGGGTCAATCGCGTGGCTTTCCAAATCGATGACCAGAGACATTAGAGCTGGGATAGCCTTCTCCTGGGCTGCCGGTCGCGTGGTCTCCAGGATAGGCGTCACCTCGCCTTCTGTTCCTCTTGGCACCAATGCCGCGCCTAGGCTAGAGTCAGTGGGCACTCCCATTGGCTGACTGCCGGACGAGTCCAGGCAGTCAACAGCCTCGCTGGGGTGCCGTCTGTGTGCTGGGGCGCGGCGGGAGCAAGCTGTATAGGTGCTTCCTGTAGCGGGCTGCAGGGCGCGGCTCGCCGCGGCACCTGGGTCACGCTTAGGCTGCTGCCTATATTGCGCAGCTGCTCGTGTGTGGTACAAGGCACTGGGGATGATGAGTGTTCGGGAATAGTGATGCTGGGTTCCCTCGGGCTCATGAGCGGGCTGCCGGTGTTAGCTGGGCTAGTCACCGGGGTCACGCTCTGGGCGGCCAGGGTATCAGCTATCGACCATGTGTAGAGGCGTGTCAATTGCTTCCTGGTTCGGGGGGTGACGCATGAGGGAAGGTTGATGAGGGTGGGGAGGCTGTGGGCGCTCAATCCAATGCAAGCGACAGAAAAGCATAATATACTGTCCGCAGCCCGCCGGCGTATGTGCATTGCAATTTACTTCCTGCCGCATATTTTAAATGACTGCGTCCGCGCATCAAAATCTTACACATAACAAAATAGCGTAACAGCCAGCAAAATATTAAAAGACACATTACAACTTAAAATGAAACACATGAATCTTCCCAGAAAGATTGACATGACTAAGAACAAATGCAGTGGGTGCAGCATTTTATTCTCCAGAATTAAAATACATAACAAGTTAATTTAAACCCTGAAGCTTAAATATACATGGCAAAAGCAGACATAGCTTGGCAAAAATATAAAGCGGCAGCTAAGGGTACAGGGCACTAAAGCGTCACACAAGGGTTTAGGTGGCGATATGGAGGAAATATAGAAGCAATTAAGGGAAAATCCTTTTTAAGTACAAGGTGGCAAATACGGAACAACTTACAAGGTGCTATTTTAAGTGGTACCAAATGGGACAAGGGAATATAAGGTGGAAAATAAAGAACAACTTCTAAGGTTTTATTTAAGTGGCACAAAGATTATGGTGTTTGAAGCCATTTTCAGTGTTGCCTTCTTAAACAAAAGTTTAATGCTTTTCAGTCGGTCAACACGATTGTACCCAAATGAGATGGGTTATTCCCTTATCCCGAAAAAAAAAATACATAAGATAAATAAATACACTTGGATGACCAGTTTCGATCGTCAAGCGATCATCGTCAGAACCCTCACACTTAGCCTACATTTTTTTTGTATTAAAGTATGGATAAAAATACACTGAAGAAAATGGAAATTGCAACACCATGAAGGCATTGGTCGTTTGTGTTGATTTTCGAGATATGGAACGATGCCATGTACTGTCGGAGAAATAAGTATAGATACTCGAGTTTAGAGGTCAATAAAACCTATACCCTTAGTCTTACATAAGAACAACCTACACCAAAATTTTCCTTGTTTTATTTGTCGTTTAACGATATAGAGTAAATATTTGAATTGTATCTCGTTAAAATTTTATAGCAGATTGAACAAAAAAAGGACCGGTTTTTCTTACCAAGTTCACGGAGCGCTCACTTAGAAGGATCATTACGCTAAAAGTATTGATCGGATAGTAACTAAACTCTAATACGTCTTAAAGGAACTTATTGTTAACGCGTATATGAAGTTTTAATCTGATCTGACGTTTCTTTAAATAGTTGTTGTGAATTTTGTAAAACAACTTTTTCTCGGGCCTGGGTGGTCATAGCAGTATGAAATATGGCTTGTTATGAGGCTCATAGCAATGCAAGGCTAAACGAAATACTACATTTTATCTACTTTTGATAATTGCTTTTATCAAAAGTTTATCCACTTGAACTTTGTAGTCACTGCCGGCTGCCATTTTGAGGTTATCCTTACTCACAAAAAATACAGCACGTGTTCCACAGGCGCTCAGCTTCGGATCCACTCACTAGATAATACCGTTTACACGTGGCCTGGGTCCATAACCTGTTAGTTTTAATGTAAATCTTTATTTATCAAGTGAGAAATAAAATACAAAATACAAATCATCTTTTGAGATGCATGTCAAGAATGTACTGAAGCAGATGAACATCAATGTAGACATGTGTAAAGAGGATTTCTGCGATGGATGTGCACTGGGAAAAATCCATCGACTGTCATTCAAGACACGAATGAATCGACCAACAGCCACCGGTGAACAAATCCACGCCGATGTGAATGGACCAATGTCTACTGAATCTCTTGGAAAGGCACGCTACTACGTATGTTTCAAGGATGATTTCAGCATGTTTCGACGAGTTTTCTTTTTAAAGCACAAAAGTGAAGTGTACACCGTTCTGGAACAGTTCCTGAATGAAGCCAAAACAAATGGACACGTCGTGAAGCTGTTCAGGTGTAATGGAGGAAAAGAATTTGATAACAAGAAGGTTTCTGAACTACTCGCAAGCAGAGGCATTGAACACAGCATTACTACGCCGTACACTCCACAACAAAACGGAGTTGCGGAACGTGAAAATCGGACGATTGTGGAGTGCGCAAAATCTATGCTGAATCCCAGCAAGTTAACGAAACAACTTTGGGCTGAAGCCTGCAACACTGCGGTGTACCTCCTGAATCGCACTGGGAAGTCATCCATTGAAATCAAATCTCCCTATGAATTGTGGTATGGACGACCAGTGGGAAGTCTCAGTCATCTGAAGATCTTCGGAACAGAATGCTACGTGCATATCGACAAGAATTTTCGCTCAACGTTCGACGACAAAGCTGTTTTTGGACATCTGGTTGGGTACGTGAACGACAGGGATGGATTTAGTGTCTAGATTCCAACTCAGGGAAAGGTCGTCTGATGTAGGCCTACAGAGGACGTCAGAGTCAGATGAGAACTTACGCGAAATTGATGATTTTGCTTCGGCATCCAGTTCCGGAGGAAGCGAAGATGAGGAAGAAGGAGAGACTGAAGAAAGAAGGAAAAGCAAACGTGAAAGTAAGAAGCCATCGTGGATGATCAGTGGAAATTACATGTACATGGCTGGACCATCTATCGCTGAAAAGAATCCTGACTCATACTCTGAAGCGCTGCAGTCTAGTGATAAAAATCAATGGCTGAAAGCAATTAATGAAGAATTGGATTCCTTAAAGGAAAATGATACCTGGAAATTGGTTGAGCGTCCAAATGGTGCACGGGTCCTGAAAAATCGGTGGATTCTTCGACAGAAGACAACGGACAGTGGAGAAGTTCGCTTCAAGGCACGATTGGTAGCCAAAGGCTATGCGCAACAGCAAGGAATCGATTATGAAGAAACATTCAGCCCTGTTGCGCGGTATGATACCATTCGAGCTCTGTTGGCGGTAGCTGTTGAAAAGGAGATGAAACTTGGCCTTCTTGAACGGCGAGCTTGAAGAAGATGTGTTCATGGAACAGCCAGAAGGTCATCAGGACGGTACTGGCCGAGTGTGTCATCTAAAGAGAAGCTTATATGGTTTAAAACAGGCTCCACGCTGCTGGAACAAGCGTTTCAAGAAATTCATGGAGAAAGCTGGATTCAAAAACAGCAAAGCTGATCCTTGTCTCTTTTACAGCAACAAAAATGGAAAATGGTTGGCTGTTGTAATCTTTGTGGAAGATGGTCTGGTAATTGGCAACGAAGAAGACATCGAGCAGTTCATGGAAAAACTTCAGCAGGAATTTCACCCGACCAGAGGATCTCTCAACAATTTCCTGGGCATGAAGATACAAGAAAACCATGATGGATCAATTGCAATCAGTCAAGAGGATTACACGGGTAAAATCCTAGAAAAATTTGGGATGGCCGAGTCAAATGGAGTGTCTTCCCCAGTTGGACGCGAAGAAAGTGAAGACGGAGAAAAGGTTTCGGCCAGGGTTCCTTATCGTGAGGCGGTGGGATCCTTGATGTACCCGACTACAGCTACTCGTCCAGATATCGCATTCGCGGTCAACAAAGCTGCTCGAGCCATGGAGAATCCTACAGTTCAAGACTGGAGTCAAGTGAAACGGATATTTCGATATTTAAAGAGAGCAGTGAACCATGGAATCGTCTATAGGAAAGAGGACGTTTTGAAGGTCTACAGTGATGCTGACTACGCCGGTGACAAGAGGACGAGACGTTCAACGACGGGTGTCATTTCGACCTACAATCATGGAGCTGTATCGTGGAGAAGTCAGTTACAGAAGTCTGTGTCAACATCGACAACTGAAGCTGAATTTGTGTCTGCAAGTGAAGGAGCAAAGGAGTTGATTTGGCTGAAAAGAATGTTTTCTGAATTACTGGGAACTGCTGACAAACCTCCTACGCTTTACATCGACAATGCTGGTGCAGTTAAATTGGCTAAAAATCCGGAGTACCATCGAAAATCCAAGCATATTGAGGTACGTCATTTCTATGTGAGGGAAAGATTTTTGGACGGAGACCTTGAGCTGGAGCACATCGACGGGACCAATCAATTAGCTGATCTTCTAACTAAACCTCTGGAGAGGGTCAGATTCGAGATGCTCCGTGAGAGGATTGGCGTGCAGAAGATGACATCTTAGAGGCTGAAAAGTGTTCAATAGTTCATCTTGTTTATTTTTTATTTGTATTTGATTTTTCTTTGGAGGAAGTGTTAATATTTGAAAGAAAAATAGCACAGTAGCGCCACCTGGTGAAATAGACGTGTACAATAAAGAAGAGAACAAAAGACGAGTCAGTGCAAAGTCTGTGCGTGTTCGCGTGACATGTGACAAGCATCTCAAAAGATGATTTGTATTTTGTATTGTATTTCTCACTTGATAAATAAAGATTTACATTAAAACTAACAATATTTAATCAGGTGGTTATGTGAGAAGTGGGTAGATTATTGGCTGAGGAATAACCCACCCACCAAGGGAAGATGATTAAGAAAAGGAAGTGGGTTTCGGACTGGAGAAAAAGGATAGAGAAATAGGATGAGAGTTCCACAAAGGTTATAAATTTAACCTTTAATGCATTTAGAGGCGGTTGCAACTGCAAATCCGCTCTCTGATACCTAAAGTGGGTACGAGCTTGGTCGAAGCTGACGGGAACCGCAGCTAAGACTTGGGCGGTTTGCCAGAGAAAGGCTTTAGTGTATTTCCTCCCAAGCATGCATAAGACTACTATGGGGAAGGCAAGACAAATAGTAGCAAATTTGTTTTGTATTAACGATGGCATGAACTTGGGAAGAGTCAGGGAAGACAGGATCTTGCCTAACTGTAGTATTAGAAAAAATGAAAAGGCAAAAGGAAACGCTTAATTTATTTAACAATTCAAAAGAAGTTGATAACTTTAATAAATATATATTTTCAATTTGGTTAACAATTTTGGGGTCACAGACCTCAGAAAACATTAAACGTTTGCTCCAGGCACTTAACAATTCTTTAAGTTTCAAACCTTATATATGTACTAAAATCTTTGTAAGATTTAATAAAGACAAATGAAGTAATTAAAGTTTAAGTGTACTTTAAGAAATTTCCAGGTAACTATTTTAGAAAAAGTTACAACTTCGAAAATAACAAAGAAGAAAGAGGGTAGAATAAAGGAGAAGTTCCTACAACTTCTTATATTTATACAGAATTAATGTTGGTTAATTATACAAATAAGGGCAGGTCACTTACTGTGAACCTGAAGAGAAAATCAAAAGGAAGGTCCTCGACTTCCTATGTTTTAAGTAGGAATCACGAGCTAAATGGGGCAGTTTCCATTTCGTGAGACCTAGAAATAACTCACTCAAGAGTTGAAAGAATTGCTTTCCCTTATTATAAGGTAGAAACAATGTAAGTTTGAACCGTGTATAAAACACGTAGTTATGCAGAAATTAAGTAATGCTAAACAAACAAGATGGAAGGGCACTTCGTTAGAGTGACACCTTATTGGAAATGATCCAGATTTATAATTTTATTAATATGGTTTGTTAGTAGAAGGTTTAGGAAAGATCGATTGGGATGGAGGATAAATGTTCATGGCCTTATTTAATGTAAACGGACGATCGCGACGCGGAAGAAATACTGAAAGCACTGTTTCTCACTATAGTCTTTTGAATAGATGAAAAATTCACTGTAGTAACACGAAAGTTTATGAGAAAGAAAATTATTGCAATAATGAAAATAACTGGTTGCACGAGGTCGGCGAGAGTCTATTTCTTGAGGAGTTTGTGAATTACAATTAAATGCGCCATAGAACATTCCAGCGGTGGAAGAAAATTCGCTATTGCAGTAATTTATAATGAAGATTCCTCATTTTAAATAGTATTCCCACAAGTGGGTGAAAAATACATAACGGCAAGACTTGTAGATAAAGTACAGGATCTGGAAGGTTCCAGAACGATCTTAATAGAAGAATGGGGCCAAAGTTAATCCAGCGGAGGAATTGGCTTGGTGATTTATAGACAGCGGGTAATAAATAATATCCCACGTGGTGAGAAGATTTCTCATTTGGTTAGCTTAAGAAAAGCTACTTTCCATTAAGGTTGGCTTAGACAGACAAAAGCTCAACATGGCAAATCCCGCGAAGAGTGATTATTTCAAAAAATAAATAATTTCACACTGCCTATAAAAGATCGTTAAAAGCACGTAGAAGTTAAAACCATGAAGATGAGGTTAAAACTTGAAGTTTGTACTTAACTTGATTGCATGTCGAAGGTGAATTTCCCTTTGATGTTTAAAGTTACCACATGGCGTGGAATCTGAAAAATGCCTCGTTAGGTCAGGAGGCTAGCTCTAGTTGAGCCTTAACTGAGTCGACGGCCGGCGCACTAGTGAGACCCACTCAGCGACGCACAGAGGGACCAAGGAAGGGAAAGGAGTGGGGGTAGGAGACAAAAGGTATACATATCAGAATAGGCAACTTATCAAAAATAAATATTCTTCTTGATGAATGGTCTTCAAAGAGTTGATAGCAGGCGATGGTAACGAGATCTGGTGGCCAGATGGAAAATGAAGTCCTCTTGCACCAGGAAGAATTGAGTAGCTTCAGAGATTCACTGCTAGATGACGCTAGAACAGACTCACAAAGATATACGCGACATGATCACCAAGGAGAAAATAGAAGATCACTGTTGGTGTTTGATGAAAAGGAAGGAATGAACAAGCAAAGAGCATTAAACTTTATATTCTCTCGTACCGTGTATTCCAAGAATACACCATACTGGGAGGGGAAACACCAACAGAGAACAAGAAAAACAAGTAAACATTTAAAGGTAATGGAGCGATCAAGGAAAGTTGTTTTGTGATCGGACCATTAGTGGTCAAGATTTTGGCCACCCTGACTCTCCCATCCCTTCCAGGATAACACTCGGTCACTCTACCAGAGGTCCAGACTAGGGGGGGGGGGTGAAACATCCCTAACCAAGACCAAGTCCCCCACTTTAATGTCGGGACTGGAAAGAAACCACTTCTGTCTCCGTTGCAAGGAAGTTAAATATTCCAAGTTCGACCTCTTCCAAAAAGAATTACGGAGGGCTTCAAGTTTACGCCAAACGATAGGTAGATTAGAATCCCTGTAAGAATTGGGAAGAGGAGGAGGAGCAGAAAGAGAAGTGCCGATAAGGAAATGACCAGGTGTAAGTGGAAGCAGGTCATCAGGGTCATTGGAAAGAGGAGTTAAAAAAACGAGAATTAACAACACCTTGAATCACAAAATAGCTAGACACTGCGGGAAATAAGGCACTAGTAAAGATTGCGATAAGACGCAAAAGGAGAATTGACAAGTTTAAACAAAGAGTATAGAAACAAATACATCTATTAAGGATGAGAATATACCAAATAAACAAAGAAACTATGCGAGTAGGAGGCAAGAACGCCATAGGTAACAACCTAGTTGCCATAAACAATGACCTTAAGTTATAATAAGTATCAAAGGGGTTATTCAGAAAAATACTTAAGTCAGCGAGAAACGTGACGTGGCAAGTATAAATACAAAAACACATCGAATGCAACGACAAGAAAAAACAAGTTTGTTCATCAATGAACAATAAAAGTGCAAAATATGTAAGCAGAGTGCAATACATAAGCGCGTAAAGGATATGCAACGATGTTACGAAACAAGAATCGAAGCAGTTGTAGGATACGAGTCTGAACAAGTGGAAGACACTGGCAAGCGCGGCCTTGACCCACATAGTACAGCGAGATAAGGAATATAAATATCTGAAAGAGTCCTTGACCGGAACAAGTTTATTTTGGTGATGAGTTGAGCAGCTTCTGAAATTACGGAAGCGACTCGCCAGACAATGGTTGGCAATCAGCCAGAGTTGAGATAAGGGAATCTTGCTTTGACCTTTGGCAAGCATACAGGAAATAAACGATAACTTGGCCTTACCCAAACTTGTATACAACCAAGTTTGACAAACAAGCAGTTCAAAGTAAACAAACAACACTAGTTGAATCAGCTTCGACTTAAAGCGGAACGAGTAGTCATCCGTAGCTTGGACGTGAACAAACAATTTAAAGACATATGAAATAGAGTAGGAAATCAATTTCGCATAATTTTGAGGATTACGGAATCCGACAATTTTCGACAGAAAAAAGCTTAATTCTTCCGAAAAAGGAAGAGAAGCCGGGATATTGAGAAGGAGTTTATGCGTAAGAATAGTTATTCTAGATGCTAGAGAATTCAGATTTTCATGCGGTTTCAAAAGCGGCTTCCAATTGTGAGGAAGGAGGAGGGAACCGGCCGTGGCCATCCTTCTAAATAGCGAAAGAAGTGAAACATAGCTTACAGCGAAGTGATGGAGACTGATAGCCATGGTTTTACACAAGGGGAAGATAGTTTTCGATAGAGAGTTTAAGCAATTACCTGCTATAAAAATGACATGAGAAGGTAAACGAAGTAACACAAAGCAAGGCGAACTTGAATTGCCATTTTATGCGGAAAGAAGGCGAAATCATTTAAACAACTTACAAAGGTGGCGTAGTTGTTCACGATGAGACATCGTTTCGGCAAGTGTTTTTCAAAAGTATCGAGATCGAAAACATGAGCGTTCTCTTTTTCAGAAATGGGATTTATGTCAGCTGTAACAAAATGACATTGCGCTTTGGTTTGAACACTGGGATGTTGGATTTCACCAGTAATAACCCAACCAAAATCGGTGTCTCTAGCGACCACGGTTGAGGATAACTTGCGAACCTGTTTACGGAGGCAATTCCAAAAAACATTGGCACTGAAAAGTACATCAATGGGACCTTGAGCATTAAACTGAGGATCAGCTAACCTTAAGTGCGAAGGAATCTTTAAACCGGAAGTATTAATAGAGCTGCTAGGAGTTTCCTTGCCAATACTGGTAAGAATGAGACAGTTTAAGTTAAGATTGGTGTTTCTTTGGCAAACGTCTCTGATTTTCAATTTTGAAGACTGCAAGACTTGAGTTTTCAAATTGTCAATGCCTGATACATTGATGGGAGTATGCGATGACGAAAGACCTAGTTTTTTAATTAATGATTGCGAAACAAAGTTATGAGTTGAAGCGGAATCAAGAAGACCACGGGTTCGAAACCAATTTCCAAATTTATCTTGGATTTCGAATTGTACAGTGGACAAAAGGGCTTGCGCACTGTGAGAAGTTTCGGCGTTAGAAATACAGGAAGAAGCATTAGTTTGTTCGGAGCTGCTCTGCATGGAGTTTGAAGAAGCGGGTACTGATGACCTCGATTTATCATGAACGTGCAATAAAGAATGGTGCGGTTTTTTACAATGAAAACATAGGTTGGATGACGTACAGTTGGAAGAAGAATGCTTAGGTGACAAGCAGTTGAAGCAATGTTTGCTATTGAAGACAAACTTCCTTCGATCTTCGACAGACAATTCTTTAAAGGATTTGCACAAATACAATGTGTGAAGCTTTTTACAGAGCGTGCATTTTAAGGATTTGTTGAGCGGCCTGATATGTTCTCTTGGATGATTGAAAGAAGCAGAACGGGTTTGCTTGTTCTCGACAGATGGGGGCTGATGACCCTTTGAAAAAGCAAGGTTTTTCTCAAAAATGTGACACTGATGATTCGTCTCGACATTTTCGCACTGAAATGAGAGTGCTGTAAGGACTTGGCATCGGCTGTTGAGAAACGAGATTAAGTGTCCGAACGAAAATTCCTCCTTGCGGGCGAGTTCGATCTCCCAGGCCTTTAAAGTCGAGAAATCGAATCTGGATGTAGCTAGATGAATAAGTATGGTGTCCCATGTTTGGACAGGCTGCTTAAGTAGATATAATGCTCTAACATTTAACTGCATAGAGTCCAACAGGTCTCTTAAAGAGGTGACGTCATTAGGTTTGACGGCTGGCAGGTTGAAGAGACAGCGGATGTGGCGAGCTACACTCAAACGTAAATTGCCATATCTCTCTTTAAGGAGATTAAAGGCGATGTGGTAGTTATCTGCGCTTAAAGGCAGTGACTGAACCAAGGCCAAGGCCTCGCTTTCCAAAGACGTACGTAAGAAGTAGAATTTATGAATGTCGGGAATTTCCTTATTGTCATGAACGAGTGAGCAGTAAAGTTCATAAAAAGAATACCATTCACCTTCCTGGCCTGAGAAGTGAGGTAGGCTTATCTTAGGAAGTAACGGTTTCGGTTTGTTCTTGTGAACTGAAGCGGGTGCGAACTGGGCCGGATTGATGACCCTAGTGTCCGGTTCTGAGATACTGCGGATCAGTTGGTGGGCCTTGGCAATCCCTTCAAAGTACAAGGGTTCGACCTCGTCCCGATCCGATTGAAGTTCTGGGCAAGCGGATTCAATCTCGGTTTGAATTTGATCGTAATAATCATAGGACCGTTCGTACAACTTAAGGCGTTGTGTTAAGATGTCTAAATCACACTCGGCGGGATTTAATTTGTTGATGAAATTTCTGAATCTGGTGAGTTGCCCTTTATAGGAAGAACGTCTAGCAATGAGAGTTTCATCCTTTTCAGTAGGAGCCATGACAAAGAAAATAAATTGAAATACAACTTACAAAACTGTAGAACCTTGGAAATGCTGTCAAGCTGGCAGCAGCAAATAAGTAGAAAGAACGGGACACGCCAAAGGAGACAGGAGCGGCACCTTTCCCCTTCACAGGCTTTGCACGATGTGGTTATAGCTGAAAGATTCAAAGCAGATATTAGTAATTTGCAAAGTATTGCCAAATGATCTTTTAAACAGAAAAATGACAAATGGACTCTCCCGGGTTTCTGGGACCAAATTTTGGGTAGATTATTGGCTGAGGAATAACCCACCCACCAAGGGAAGATGATTAAGAAAAGGAAGTGGGTTTCGGACTGGAGAAAAAGGATAGAGAAATAGGATGAGAGTTCCACAAAAGTTATACATTTAACCTTTAATGCATTTAGAGGCGGTTGCAACTGCAAATCCGCTCTCTGATACCTAAAGTGGGTACGAGCTTGGTCGAAGCTGACGGGAACCGCAGCTAAGACTTGGGCGGTTTGCCAGAGAAAGGCTTTAGTGTATTTCCTCCCAAGCATGCATAAGACTACTATGGGGAAGGGTGATAGTCTGGCAAGACAAATAGTAGCAAATTTGTTTTGTATTAACGATGGCATGAACTTGGGAAGAGTCAGGGAAGACAGGATCTTGCCTAACTGTAGTATTAGAAAAAATGAAAAGGCAAAAAGAAACGCTTAATTTATTTAACAATTCAAAAGAAGTTGATAACTTTAATAAATATATATTTTCAATTTGGTTAACAATTTTGGGGTCACAGACCTCAGAAAACATTAAACGTTTGCTCCAGGCACTTAACAATTCTTTAAGTTTCAAACCTTATATATGTACTAAAATCTTTGTAAGATTTAATAAAGACAAATGAAGTAATTAAAGTTTAAGTGTACTTTAAGAAATTTCCAGGTAACTATTTTAGAAAAAGTTACAACTTCGAAAATAACAAAGAAGAAAGAGGGTAGAATAAAGGAGAAGTTCCTACAACTTCTTATATTTATACAGAATTAATGTTGGTTAATTATACAAATAAGGGCAGGTCACTTACTGTGAACCTGAAGAGAAAATCAAAAGGAAGGTCCTCGACTTCCTATGTTTTAAGTAGGAATCACGAGCTAAATGGGGCAGTTTCCATTTCGTGAGACCTAGAAATAACTCACTCAAGAGTTGAAAGAATTGCTTTCCCTTATTATAAGGTAGAAACAATGTAAGTTTGAACCGTGTATAAAACACGTAGTTATGCAGAAATTAAGTAATGCTAAACAAACAAGATGGAAGGGCACTTCGTTAGAGTGACACCTTATTGGAAATGATCCAGATTTATAATTTTATTAATATGGTTTGTTAGTAGAAGGTTTAGGAAAGATCGATTGGGATGGAGGATAAATGTTCATGGCCTTATTTAATGTAAACGGACGATCGCGACGCGGAAGAAATACTGAAAGCACTGTTTCTCACTATAGTCTTTTGAATAGATGAAAAATTCACTGTAGTAACACGAAAGTTTATGAGAAAGAAAATTATTGCAATAATGAAAATAACTGGTTGCACGAGGTCGGCGAGAGTCTATTTCTTGAGGAGTTTGTGAATTACAATTAAATGCGCCATAGAACATTCCAGCGGTGGAAGAAAATTCGCTATTGCAGTAATTTATAATGAAGATTCCTCATTTTAAATAGTATTCCCACAAGTGGGTGAAAAATACATAACGGCAAGACTTGTAGATAAAGTACAGGATCTGGAAGGTTCCAGAACGATCTTAATAGAAGAATGGGGCCAAAGTTAATCCAGCGGAGGAATTGGCTTGGTGATTTATAGACAGCGGGTAATAAATAATATCCCACGTGGTGAGAAGATTTCTCATTTGGTTAGCTTAAGAAAAGCTACTTTCCATTAAGGTTGGCTTAGACAGACAAAAGCTCAACATGGCAAATCCCGCGAAGAGTGATTATTTCAAAAAGTAAATAATTTCACACTGCCTATAAAAGATCGTTAAAAGCATGTAGAAGTTAAAACCATGAAGATGAGGTTAAAACTTGAAGTTTGTACTTAACTTGATTGCATGTCGAAGGTGAAGTTCCCTTTGATGTTTAAAGTTACCACATGGCGTGGAATCTGAAAAATGCCTCGTTAGGTCAGGAGGCTAGCTCTAGTTGAGCCTTAACTGAGTCGACGGCCGGCGCACTAGTGAGACCCACTCAGCGACGCACAGAGGGAACAAGGAAGGGAAAGGAGTGGGGGTAGGAGACAAAAGGTATACATATCAGAATAGGCAACTTATCAAAAATAAATGTTCTTCTTGATGAATGGTCTTCAAAGAGTTGATAGCAGGCGATGGTAACGAGATCTGGTGGCCAGATGGAAAATGAAGTCCTCTTGCACCAGGAAGAATTGAGGAGCTTCAGAGATTCGCTGCTAGATGACGCTAGGTGGGTCATGGAAGATATATATCTAGAACAGACTCACAAAGATATAAGCGACATGATCACCAAAGAGAAAATAGAAGATCACTGTTGGTGTTTGATGAAAAGGAAGGAAATAACAAGCAAAGAGCATTAAACTTTATATTCTCTCGTACCGTGTATTCCAAGAATACACCAAGAAGAATGTATCGTAGCAAGCGACGGGAACAATGCGCTCGGTCGAGGAAACTCATGCGACGTTGCCCTGTGAAACAAATACGCGCGCGTTCCAAGCCGTAAGGTCTGTGAATTTCTGTTGTTGTTGTCTTGTAATTTGTGTTCGGCCGGTATTACACTACCAAAGAAATTTGTCAAATAAATTTTATCAAATATTTTATAAAACTGAACTTTTATCAAAGTTATACAAAGCAATCTTCACACCATTACACTAATCAAATATTTTATCATAGTTCAGCAAAATGGATGAAGGACAGTTCCTTGATCACTTAATTATATTATGGTAGTTGGAATTCTGTGATGGTATACCGGTATATAAATTAAACGAAAAGATAAAGTGAATGTGTATGGGTTAAACCATGGGTCGCTCACGTGACAAGGAAGATATTATTTTATACGAGTAAAATCTTGGGGAAGGAGCTGCAGTACGAGGACTTGAAAAATGACATTAATTAAAATAAATTAAAAACCATAAGTGAAATTGACGAATTATAATACAAATATTGTAATATATATTCGCCTCCGTGTTGTAGTGGTCAGCGTGCTGAGCTGCCACCCCGGAGGTCCGTGGTTCGATTCCCGACTCTGCCACGAAATTTGAAAAGTGGTATGAGGATTGGAACGGGGTCTACTCATCCTCGGGTGGTCCGAATGAGTAGAGGAGGGTTCGATTCCCACCTCAGCCATCCTCGAAGTGGTTTTCGTGGTTTCCCACTTCGTCTCCAGGCAAATGCCGGGATGATACCTATCGTAAGGCCACGGCTGCCTCATTCCCTCTTCCTTGCCTATCCCTACCAATCTTCCCATCCCTCATGAGGCCCCTGTTCGCTTTGCATGTGAGGCCCCCTGGGCGAGGTGCTGTCACACTCAGTTGTATCCCCGATTCCGAAGTTTCAAAATGGAGGCGGTAAATGCGGGATCCATCGCTTAGTCCGAGGGAATAGCCAACCTGGAGGGTAATACGACTAAGAAAAAAAACACAAACACTATCATTCACGTCTATTTAACTTAACTATTTAATTCGTCTTTATATCCTGAAATATGCGTCTCTTATGTACAGCGCTAATATCCTCTGCTAATTTTACGTACAAGTTAGAGAAACGTGTCTTATTTCATTTCCGCAAGAAGTGAAACATTTCCCAACACCTTTTTTAATGAGGGCTTTGGACCTCCATTGGCAGGTTTAAAAATGTTGTGTCAGCTGAAAAGCTATTATTATAAGATTAATTGTTTGAAGTAATTTACACTCTGAGATTATAAGATTATAAAACTGCTCCCTTATTAACCGTCTGAAAAATCACTGCCCGATGAAGTGTCATTTAAGTTTATAACAAGTGGCTCAACAACGGGGACGTCTTCTGATAGCCCAATAATGTTTCTCTATTTTTTGGTGTGTTCGATGCATTTTTTCCATAGCTCCGGTGTTACGGACCTCAAGGCTTCTTTACAGAGATCTCGCATCACCTCTCTCCGCCTGGTTACTCATATTCACTTTAGCTAATTTATTTTTCACGTAGGACCCAACCAGCTCTATGGGGTTGAGCTCACAATGAACAACAGACAGCCAGACGAGTTCGGCGTCAGGACGAATATTCTTGAATATCTGTTTCAGCTTCTTTTTAGGTGCCCTGAAGTGAGGTTTGGCGTGAACAATTAGCTCTGCTTTCGTCATACTTTCATACTTTTGGATTCTGGGAGGAAGAGGAATATCTTTCATTGCAGCGGCACATCTCTTCACCAAGGCTATCGACCTTCCAATACACTTGGATACTTTTTGCTAAACCCTCTTATCACTATTACTTTCTCACTCGCTTCTAAAAAAAAAAAAAATATTGCACTTATAATCATGGCAAATTCTCTTTCCGTTAACTGTGGTTTAGCTGGCATCTTGATCGATGTAGGTAATACAGATAGTGATAGTGATAGTTGCTGCTTGTTGCTAATGACTCAACGAAGAACAAAGGTCAGAGTTCGGTGTGCGTATGAACGAGCGCGCAGCGAGTTCGAAATACGGTAGTCAACTGGCAAAATTGCCAGGCTGCTAATGTACTATCGCCGCCCACAATGGTCCGATTAAATATCAATCCATATAAAATCGATAATCACAAGTAGATAGAATGTAGTTTTACGTCCAGTCTTGCATTGCTATGAGCCTCATAACAAGCCATATTTCAAACTGCTATGACCACCCAGGCCTGAGAAAAAGTTGTTTTACAAAATTCACAACAACTATTTTAAGAAACGTCAGATCAGATTAAAACTTCATATACGCGTTAACAATAAGTTCCTTTAAGACGTATTAAAGTTTCGTTTCGATCAGATCGATACTTTTAACGTAATGATCTTTCTAATTGAGCGCACCGTAAACTTGGTAAGAAAAACCGGTACTTTTCTTGTTCAATCTGCTATAAAATTTTAACGAGATACAATGGAAATATTTACTCTATATCGTTAAACGACAAATAAAACAAGGACAATTTTGGTGTAGGTTGTTCTTATGTAAGACTAAGGGTATAGGTTTTATTGACCTCTAAACTCGAGTATCTATACTTATTTCCCCGACAGTAGGTATGTAAACGATCAAAGTTTCAGACCCATTGGATTGTTGCTACAGGTCTCCCCACGTGATTGGTCGCGGAGGAATCAACTCCAATATACGGACTCTGGTGTAGCGTGTGTATTTGATCTACCCCCCCCCCCCCCCCCCCCCACTCACACACCACTTCTCTTTTTCCGCCTAAACATGTCCACTCACACAGACAAAAACTGGATAGAGAAAATGAACACTGCCCGTCATCTAAACGCCACACGGCACACGACAGTTCCTCTGGATCATACCATGGTCATGATCTATCCAGCTCCAGTTAATACATCAATTATCGAACGCAGACAGGCCATCTGCCAAGCACTTGCCCCTCACTACGACATTATAGCCTGTATAGAGGAATCGAGCCAGAATTACATCATGGTCATTCCTACATCCAAAGAGCATCTTGAAACTATAGATACTGCTCTGGAGAATAGCCCAGAAAATCTCCGCAGGTTTCTCCTCTCTCCAAACCCTGATTTCAAGACAGACTCTGACACAGATACAGATACCCTTGATTCCCGCTCTGAAACAGAGGATACTCTTGAAAATGATAAAGAAGAGTCCACGCCTGAAGCTCCAGTAACCAGCGATCATTGGACTCAAACCTCTAAGGCCCTTATTCGACCTCCTGCCAAGCCAAAGAGGAAGAATAAGTGCATTCAGACTTCACGTGACCCAAGCCCAGTTGCCATTGACACAACTGCAGAAGCCAATCCCTCAGATAGCTCTGCTACTCCTTCGCCCTCAGCGTCCCCCCACTCCACCCCCGTGCCTTCAGTATCCACACCGCCCACACCTTCAAGAACACCGGCGTCGCGACGCCCAACTCCCAGGGAACACTCCACTCTCATCACACAATGCTACCGTTGCCAAAGGCTCTATCACTCAGCTCACGAGTGTACACATGATGTCAGGTGTAACCGCTGCGGCGGGCCGCACCGGCATAGTGAATGTATAGTGCCCAGGGACTCCCCTACGTGTGTAAACTGTAAGGGATCCCATGCCGCGTCCTACTTGGGTTGCAAATTCATCAAGGACGCGCTAAAACAACAACACTGGCATCGGCAACGCACAAACCCATCAAGAAACATTCCCTCCCTCCTCTCCATGCACGTCCTCCCTCCAGGCCCAGGTAAACTTAATAACACTGCCCTCACAAGCATACTTCACATCCTCCAGCTAATTAGCTCCCCTCACACACCAGGAACAAATTCACAGCCCCCACTTGCCTCGCGGCCTAGCTGCGCGCCTGCTCGGAGGGACGGCCTCGGCCGCCCCCTTCCGGGATGGTGCCTGATGGTCCGCGGGCCCTCTGCACGCCACTAGATGCGACTACAGTTGTCCTTCTATTTTTCTTCTTCTACTATGCCTTGGGAAACGAGCTCATGCTCTCCTGCTTTATGCTAGCTGCATTTTATCTCTCCTAACCCTTCCCATTCCCACAATTCCTACTCCTGCCCTCCACCTAACCTCAGGTCATATTCTGACCAGTTTGATACACATGTACCTAACCCGCATCCTAAATTATTAAGCTCCAGGTCCCAACTCCCCTTGATAAAGCTCTTATGGCCCCAAAGTGGGTGCCGACAGGCTAAAAATGCACGCAGTGAAGCCGGCTATGCCGGCTTCACTTGCTTGGGTTCAGGCAGGTAGTTGACTTGCAGTCTGTGCAGTGAAGTGTTCCCCGTCAAACATGCCTCGACGACAGAGAAGAGCACTCTGTCATCAACTGTCGCCGTTTGAGAGGACTCGGATAATTGGGCTGTGTGAGGCTGGATTATCGCTAAGGACTGTATGGCAGCAGTGGTCAAATGAAGGTACCCACACTCGTAGAACTGGCACAGTCCCAGCGCGACAGGCAACTGAGAGAGGATCGCCGCATCATTCGGATGGCCCGGATGGAACCCCATGCAACAGTAGCGCAAATTCGGCAGCTGTGGCACCCCATGTTACACAAAAAACAGTTGGTAATCGCCTGCGTGCAGCTGGCTTACGATCCCGTGTCCTTGCAGAAGGTGTTCCATTGACCCCACAACAGCGACGTGTAAGGCTGGCCTGGTGTCGAGAACGATCGACGTGGGTCGGCGAATGGCATAGGGTCGTCTTTAGTGATGAATCGCGCTTCTGTCTTGCCCGCAGTGATCGCCGGAATCGTGTGCGCCGACGTACCGGGGAGAGGGGCGCCCAGACCTTAATGTCGAGAGGCACACAGGGCCAACACCAAGCATTATGGTCTGGGGAGCTCTTGGCTTTAATGTGACATCACAATTAGTGCTTGTTGAGGGCACTATGACTGCTCGACAGTACGTTGATAAGGTACTCAATCCAGTGGTTGTCCCTATGATGGCAAACATTGCCAACGGGATGTTTCAGCAGGACAATGCCCGGGTTCACACTGCACGCATCTCCAGAGAAGCTCTCCACAACATCACTACCTTAGAATGGTCCGCCAGATCCCCGGACCTCAGTCCTATTGAGCATGTGTGGGACATGATGGGTCGACAACTGGCCAACCGTCCTCAGCCACCCACAACTCTGGAACAACTGACCCATGCAGTGCAGCAAGCATGGGGCACAATTACTCAGGAAGCGATCCAGGGCCTTATTGACTCCATGCCTCGCCGAATTCATCAATGTATTGCAGCTCGTGGTGGGCACATCCTGTATTGATTGTTGTCCAAACTTGCGGTCAGAGGGACCTGCAAGTGTAATCATCGAATTACAACCGAACACTCGTCTTGCATATTCAATTGAAGCAATGTAGCACCACTCCTTCTGGGTGTTGCAATTTCCATTTTCTTCAGTGTATTTACGATATGTACACTTCTTTGGTTGCGGTGTTAGTTGAGATAGTTCACCTCGTCAATACTTGTTAGTTATAGTCCATGTGATGTTTTATTGAAATACTGCAAGTGGCGATTTACCTCCAAATTTGCTTATTTAGAGTGAATATGTGATTGTAGTTAAATGGTCAATTCAGGTTGTATTGTACAGGTTACTTATCTGATTGCGTTTTGCGTATCCTGGTGAGCGCAGTTGTCTTCATCACTATCTACACTCATTCGGGACAGGGTCTCTTATATAGGCTACCTGGGTATTTCCCCTCTCGCATACCTAAGTGTCTGTGTTCGTCGTACAAATTTGAATGTATGTGGCCAAGTCTAGTCTCACTGATGTGATGTGTGTTACTGTATTCAGGATAATCTTCAACTAGTAAAGACCTGGTTTCAGTTCTCACCACGCATAAGCTAATAGCCATATAAGCGCTGCCCGGTCCAATGCGAATGTCCCGGCACCTTTAATGTTGAAGAAAAGGGCAGGAGAATGACAACTGGACGTGTATGCAGGATACATGTTTAATACGAACTAACTTATTGGGTTACATACAGGCGTCATATACAGCCAAGAACATCCTAGTAATTAAAACCGCCACCTAGGGCGTTGCGCTTTTGCGCTTAATTTAAACCATAGATCAGTTTTGGGTTACATATTTCTAACACACCCACTCAAACCAATTGCTGATCTAGAATGTAATAGACATTTGTCAACCAGACTACAATCATAGAGTACCCTACATAAACATAACACAATTTCTGATTTTTTTTAACACAATGTATACTTCAAGTACCGTACTAATTAACAATCCAATCCCTTTCCTTGGGTACAGCGTACAATACACATGTTTTGTTTTAGGTAAGGGTTTGGTGAGAATATCTGCAATCATTTTTTGTGAGGACAAATAATGCAATGAAATGATTCTGTCTTGAACCTTTTCCCTAATGAAATGATGTTTGGTGTTGATGTGTTTATTGCGCCTATGAAATACAGGATCTTTTGCAATTTTCTGTGCACTTTGAATGTCATTATACAAATCAATTTCTTGATTACAATCCATCAACACACACTGCAAATCACATTGACATTTGACAAAATCATTTTTATTGGACCTTGATTAGAACCAATCAAATCAAACATCAGATTCTTAAGATAAACATCTTCCTTCGCAGCCTGTGACAAAGCTACATACTCAGCCTCTGTCGATGAGGTACAGGGCGAGCTTCCCATGATTTGGCAGCATTAGCAAGCTTGAAACGATAACCAGTATAGGACTTATTATCACTATCTGTGGAAAAAACTGGCATCTGCAAACACTACCGAATCTCAACCAGTGCTCCTAAAAATGAGCCCTTGGTTTATCGTACCTTGAAGATACCGAAGTACCCTTTTGGCTGCAAGCCAATGCTCCTCACTGTGGCAAGAATTAAACTGACTTAAATATGACAATGCATAGGCAATTTCTGGTCTAGTACACACACTCAAGTACATAAGTGAACGTATCAGCTGCTGATAAGGTTTATCGTCCACATGTTTGGCTTTACAAAATATCATATTTATATCCATAGGAGTACCGATGAGATTAACATCAGTCATCTCAAACTTATTGAGCAGATTCTTTATGAACTGCGTCTGAGAAATGTTGAGTATATTGTTATCTGTGTCCCTTTCTATATTCATACCAAGAACCTGAGCAGCAGGTCCAAGGTCATTCATCATGAAATTTTGTTTCAAACATCTTTTAGTTTGCTACAGGGGCGTATATAAGGGGGGTGCTGAGGGTGCTCCAGTCCCCACCCCCGAAATAAAGCCAAAGAAATAAGAAAGTGTTGCTTTGGTAAGAGCATAAAATAATTGTAAATTTGGTTATACCCTAATCTTAACTTATTAAGATTGAAATAAGACTAACTCTTGTTGTAGTGGCTAGCATTCTTGGCTGCCGCCCCTGAGGTCCGAATTCGATTCCCGGCTCTGCCAAGAAATTTTAATTCTGGTCTGAGGGCTGGAACGGGGTACACTCAGCCTTGTGAGGCTAAACGGTGAATTCCACAGTATGGTACTTTTGACAAATAAATTATCAACTCGTAAATTAAAAAAATTTAAAACTAGAACCTGTTTAACTTTCTGCTTAGTAAGTTGACAATTATTTATATATTTGCCATTCATACCCCATAGGCCATATTAGAAAATTCGTTAAGTATAAAATTGTATTTGTGTTTTATTTTACAACTTGTTTGTATTGCCAGTAATTGTAGGCTATATAAACTTTGAATCTTATCTAAAATAATTACACAATGTTATATGCTCTGAGATATTGGTTGATATTTCAGTGTATTTTGCGGTGACAATCCCCTGAGAATACTCACAATTTTCGAGTCTAGTCAGCCCCCCCCCCCCCGCCCGAAAAGAAATTGTATATACGCCCCTGGACACTTCCTGTGGATTATTGTAGAACACAAAATAGTCATCAACAAGAATTGCAGTATTGCCGATACTCTTTCTATAAACACATGCCTCATTATGACTGTTTATCCCGAAGCAGACAGAACTGTATGAGCCTTTCTGTGCCACATATGTGCAGCCTGCTTTAGTCCATAAATGGCTCATTTAAGCAAACAAACCTGGTCTTCCTTTCCCTTCGCCTGGAAGCCCTCTGACTGACACATACATATTTCCTCCTGTAACTCTTCATTGAGAGAAGCAGTCTCAATGTCTAGATGTTGTTTGAGTCTTCAGTCTTTTGACTGGTTTGATGCAGCTCTCCATACCTCCCTGTCTTGAGCTAATCGTTTCATCTCTACATCTGAGGCAATCTGTTCAACATATTCTAACCTTGGTCTACCCCTACAGTTCTTGTCCTCGACCCTTCCTTCCATAACTAAGCTTGCTATTCCTGGGTGTCTTAGTATGTGTCCTACCAATCTATCTCTTCTCTTCATTAGCAGTCGCCAGAAACATCTCTCCTTTCCCACTCGCCTTAATACCTCTTCGTTTGTACCCCTATCTACCCATCTGATCTTCATCATTCTCCTGTAACACCACATTTCAAATGCTTCAATTCTCCTCTTTTATGCTGCACCAATAGTCCAAGTTTCACTTCCATATAGCGCCACACTCCAGACAAAGGCTTTCAAAAATGACTTCCTTATACCTAAATCTATATTCGATGTCAACAGATTCCTTTTTTGTAGAAAGGCTTTCCTTGCCCGAGCCAACCTACTTTTTATATCCCCAGATCAATCTGTAAATTTAATTCAACCGCTAAAGCAAACAACATTCTGAGTTTGCCATGCCGCACAACTGGTGAGAATGTCTCCACAAAGTCAATGCCAAATTGCAACGAACCTTGCTTTATATTTGACAAAATCACCATTTGTATTACGCACAGCTTTAAACACCCACTTCTGGCTTAGGATCTAAAACCCACGCCGTATTAACCATCAAGGAATCCATTTCGCACTTCATAGCTTTATGCCATTCCATAGAGTATGGTGATGACAAGGCTTCGCTTACTGTACATGGTTCATTTGGACCACAACAATGAGTGTAATGCAGAATGTAATCAGGATATAGTCTTGG
This sequence comes from Meconema thalassinum, assembly GCA_946902985.2. Taxonomy (NCBI): domain Eukaryota; kingdom Metazoa; phylum Arthropoda; class Insecta; order Orthoptera; family Tettigoniidae; genus Meconema; species Meconema thalassinum. Next base: position 551,192,785 of record OX336389.2, read on the forward strand.
TCTTCTTTCTCGCTGTGGGTAGCGACGAGCTTCCTCATTGTGCTGTGATGGACTGTCTTGATGATCAGGCTCAACTTCCACTTCTTCATTATGCTGTGGAGCTGGATGTGGAACATCCCTATCACATGCAGTCAATAGTGGATTACTGACTTTAGTGGTTAGGGGTATTATTGTATTCCCTGGTACCGGTACCACTGGAGGATCTGTTAGAGCAGAGAAAGAGATCTCATCAAAAATCACATCTCTCGCTGTGATTAATTCATGGATTACTGGATGCAGGATCCGGTACGCCTTTTTCTCATCCGAGTACCCAACAAATACCATTCTCTCAGTCTTGGTATCCAGTTTTCTTCTCAGCTGATCTGGAACATGAACGTAGGCATTACAACCGAACACTTTTAAGTGCGTCAGGTCTACTTTCTCTCCAGTCCACATTTGTTATGGTGTTGAGGAGACCTGTTGACAAGATATGCAGCTGTATTGACAGCTTCTGACCACACCCGTTTGTCACAAGCTGCACCTTGCGTCATGGCGAGTGCTCTCTCATTAAGAGTTCTGTTCGTGCGTTCTGCAGTTCCATTTTGCTATGGTGTGTACCTTACTCTTAGCTGATGCTTGATGCCACGCTGTTTGAAAAACTCACCCATAGCTTTATTACAATATTCCCCGCCATTGTCAGAACGTATGACCTTGATTTTCCTTTCACACTCAATTTCAACAGAATTAGCAAATTGTTCAAAGAATTCTCTTACCTTACTTTCCCTTTTTAGAAACATAGACAAAAACCTTCCTTGTATGGTCATCGATGAAGGTGAGAAAATATCTGGCTCCTCCCCAGGATTCCTCAGGCATCGGTCCACACAAGTCATTGTGCAACAGGTCCAGTCGGTTCTTGGCACGATGCTTGGTCGTCTTGAAAGACTGTCGAGCTTGTTTCCCTTCTATACATGGAACAAAGAGCTACTTTTCACCCGAAAAATCAATACCAGTAGCCAAACCATTTTTTAACAAGTTCATCCCCTCGTGGTGGGGAACAGCTGACGAAAGTGGAGAGTTTCAAGTATTTGGGAAGCCTGATACAAGATAATAGAAGAAACGATAGAGAAATAAATGAGCGGGCGAGACAGACAGAAGCATTCCAGAGGAGTGTGAGAAGCATGTTATGGAGCAAGGATGTCCCTCAGAACAGCAAAAAGATCATATATCGGACGTACTATGTCCCTATCCTGACGTATGCCTCGGAGACCTGGGTTATGAAAGGAAGGGAGAAGAGCAAAATACAGGCCAGTGAGATGAGGTTCTTGAGAAGCAGTATTGGAGCTACAAAGATGGACAGAATAAGAAATGAGAGGACCAGAGAATTAATGAAGGAGGAACCATTACAGGATAGTATAGAGAAATCTAGACTTAGATGGTATGTACATGTAAAACGAATGGAGGAGAAGAGGATGCCCAGGAGGATACACGAGACAAAGTGGGAAGGAAAGAGACTGAGAGGAAGACCGAGAGACAGGTGGCTGAAGGGGGTGGAAGAAAGCGTGAAGAAGAGAGGAGAAGACTGGACAAGGGTGGAGGCTGAGAGATGGTGGGAAGACAGAAGACGTTGGAGAGGCTTGTGTTCCAAACAGACCCGGCCAGTGGCTGGAAACTGTGCAAGATGATGATGATGATGATGATCCCCACGTGATTGAGATGGCCTAACCTTTTGTGCCACATTTCTCTAGAATTAGAACTTTTTGAACCAAACATTTTTAACATCACTTAAACAAGACACTGCTGATGCATTTGCACTTACAGAACCTGAGTTATTTAAGATATAAAGTCAATTTGACTTTTCAATCAATAATTGCACATCACCTGTAACTTGACAGTCATTGTCTTGAAACACTTTACAACCTTCTTCATCGAAAACAATAACATGACCATTTTTAACAATACTGTTCACAGAGAGCAAGTTTGCTGTAAGGTTAGGTACTGTGCCCGTCCCGGAAATATGTGCGATGATCCGGCCAAAAATTACACCACACAATTTCCGAGAAAGAACAGGGGAGTGCAATAAAAAAAGGTAGCAGGAAAAAACGAATGTGCCTGAATTCTAGTTTGATAATATAAGAAAAACGGCTCGGGTGGCACGAGACAGAGTATTTCCGGGTCGTTACGGGATGGGAAAGAGGGCGCCATCAAACTAGAGTTCGCAAGGACACATTACTGGAGAGGCCAGAGTTCAAAGAAGGAAAATAGAAATGATACAGATAAAAGAAATTTAAGAAGGTAAAGGAAAATGATCCTTATTTATTCATGGATTCAGCTTGCATTAAAATTCCACACCCTGCCTATGATCTCGACGGCTAGAGAATCCCTAAGATATGGTGTAATGTATTTCTGAATCTTGCCAAATCGGATCAATAAAAAAAATTACATCACAGGACTGAAACGAAAGCCAACTAAAAGTCTCTTTTGTCGCTGCAGGGATTTTTCGGCGCACACGACACGAAAAATTATTAACACTCATCCCTGAGCGACCTAACTTCAATTATATGAAAAAAAAATTACACCATCAAATAATCAAGCTAATGCGCCCTGTGATGTGAAACTGCTTGCTAATGAATTGATATCGGCATAGTACTACCGTAATTGCACACAAAACAGTCTATCCAATTGTCCAAATTTATTTACAATTATAACTGACAATAATATAATATGAACTCATCTCAGTTCCTAAAATCAAAATTTGTCCGAATCATTCCACTGATTATCATGATGAGTTCAAAAATAAATCTTTTAATCAAATCGAAATCCTTAATTCAATATCTCATGCTCAATTCAAAATCTTTTTGTGAATCCTAAACTAATAATCTTGTTCAAAATTCGATAATCTTTTGTCAATTCAATAATCATCCCTAATGCCCGCAATTATTATAATAATCCTTACATGGTCTCGTGGTCTCGAATCCACAACTATTTTCAAGAATAATCCAGAATCAAACTCCATCAAATGATTATTGAAGTATCAGTGCAACCATACTCGATGATTTCGTTAAATTGCTCAGGCAATTGCTGATCAAAATAATTAGTAAAGAGGGCAGAGAAAGAAAGATTAAATTTTGCCTCACAAAAGCAATGAGCCTTTGTCAAAATGAGCCATAAATTCTCTAAGAGAGACCAAATAATTAGATCAAAATATTTAAACATCATGATAGGATTATAATAATTCATGATAAAACATGTCATATCATTTGCCAACAAATCGTTGCACTAAGGCAATAGCCCTCTAAATAACTCGAGCAACATGTCACAAAAGATCATGGCCCATCAAACTATCATTCAAAACCAGAAATCAGATCATCATCTGAGCATTTCTGTACATAACTTCAATAATTCCTATCACAAATATAATATCCAAGTGGCAAATCTAATATTTAATATTTAATATTGGCTATCTTCACACTCAAAATGAGGCAACCAGAATGCATAAATCGAACAGTCGGATCTGAACAGATATGCATCCAAAATACTAATAATCCAATCGAAATGTGAACGGCTCAAGGCAAAACTCACAGTCCTCAAATGAGACCCCCAATGATCGTCCTAGAAAAGATCTGGAGTTCAAAAAAACCATCGCACAGACGGCAAAGTCATCCTAAGGCTTCAACATTAAATCCCCAAAGAAAATGTGGACCAAAATACACACATGTGCATCTGATGCACACTATCCTAAAATCCTTGGATAAAACCATAAATCGAAAAAGAATGCATCATGAAAGAAATGCAGAAGAAAAAAACACTGAAATAATTGCCATCGCAATTATGCAAGAGAAAATAATAATAATAACAATCGTAAAAAAACAATCATTTTCATCATTAATCCCAACAAAATGCATTAGACTCCGATGTGTACAATCAGATAATGCTCTTGCCATACCGTGGAATTATACAAAGTCTAAATATGATCATGTTCTCTGGAGTGCAACTCATTATGGTAAGATTCAATTCATGTGGGCTGGCAACACATTTTTACCTCCTGGCATTTTCGTTAGGCAGAGACAAACCTCTTCAGCAAATTTAATAGAGTGTAAAGATCCTTGATAAGTGTTCCCTGGTGTCGTGTTGGCGGCAGGCGTCTGCTTGCGAAGATCGTTGCGACGCCTCCTGGATCAAAGTTCCATCCCTCCCGCCTTCTGCGTGTTTTAATGTGCCATGGTGTAATTAGAAATATTCGACACTGTATGTCTCTCCTTCCTCACGAAGGCATTTACTTCATTAATATGTTGCCCCATTATTTTAGAGTAACACGCCGCCACAGTTCGAATTTGATCTAGAATGTTCAGAAGTGAGATTGTGTTCAGTGTAATTGGCAAAGACTGTTCCAGAGGTCCGGCGTGAAGCAATGTTCAATGAACTATGTGAACTATTACAGAGTTCCAATGATGCCTAAAGCCATGTTCACTTGCCATCACGGCTTTGATTAAATGTGCAATGTTCTGTCGCAAAGATGTCCCAACTGATTTCCATTGAATAGTGTGTAAACTTGTAGCACAGGATGAGAAATATCCAGCCCTCGGACTGTGTATCACTGCTGCTTTAAGCTGGTAATGTTTATATGATTTTTCAACTTATGTGGCTCCAACTTCTTCTGTATGTCAGTGCAAGTCCCAATACTTACGAATATGAACCATCACTTTCACACTGCCGTTTGCTTGCGATTTGCAAGTGACAAACTTGCATCTAATAGCTCGCCCTTACGACCGTAATAATACAACACACACAGCGATACCGGTCTGCACTAAACATGTTCTGGACACGAACAGAATCAAACATAAGAATGAGCAAGCTCGTCTGGCGATCACCTGCCAAGCGGCCTCGCTATCCTCCCCGCCGTAAGGGGATGGGGGTTGCTCGCATATACCTCTCCTTACTCCCGGCCGTGACATCATCACACAAGTGCACAGACCTCCACTGGTCATTCGGGCAAGATCAAACCACCGTGACGTAATATTTGCGACCCCCGGCCGTTCACGCAGCACCGTAGCTTAGTGGTCATACTCCAAATCGGGTACAGTACATACATAACATCGCTCATCTTTGTAAAAATATTTGCTTGTACTGGAACATCACCTATGCCGCCACTATACAGTTAACAATCATTTGCTACGGTAACTTCATAGCCAACCTCCCTTTTATCATCAAATTTTGACATCCAATCTACTCTACCAGTCATGTGTTTGGAGGCTGTGGAGTCCAAGTACCAGCTGTCTGCTGAGTGGGTATCAACTCCAAGTGCTGTGAGCAGAGCCCAAACCTTCTTCTTTTCTTCTTTCTTCTCTAGTGGCTTGGCATCTGCTTGATGTGCTGCTGTCTTGTTTTGGTGTTTGCAATCTTCTTTCCAGCGGCCAGTTTTGCGACAGTTCAAACGTTCGGTTTCTTGGGTTTAGTACTCTTGAATCCACTCCTGTTAGTGTAGAGTGCTGTTTCTTTGCTGGAGCTGCGTTTGTCTTCCTGTAGCAGTTTACATTTTACAAAGTCACTAGTCAACTCTGCGCCTGAATTTTCTAATGTGTGCCCGATAATCTGGCTTTGGATTGGGTGGCCCGACATACACTTCAACCCTCACCCAGAATTCGGTACAACACGAAAGAAAAAAAAAATCTTGAATGTCCGAATCAATTTTGGCCTTAAAAAAAACTGTGTCGGGGACGAGATTCAAGCAATCCCGGGGTCTTTATAATGATGGGTACAACTGGGGTAAAATCTCAAAATTGATCCGGTGGACACACAAGTATGACAACGAACAAGAATGACAAAAAACTCCGCTGTTAAGATAAAACTCATCCACCATTTATTACAGAACCACACCACTAAATACATAGAATCACACACAGAAGCCTACCTCCGCTCGGAGACTTCTCAAAGTTACTCTTGATGTGCAAATAAATAAATGACGCAGAAGCAAAATTCAAATTAATGAGGACAAAAATCTCCGGGCGTCCTAATCTTTGGATACAAAATAACTTACGGAGATCAGAGCTATATCATTCTAGTATTACAACCATTACTTTAAAATGCTATGTCACCTCTCCGCTAATAGTCCATAAATGAGCAGGTGCATAAATTAGGAAAGATATTCAAAGAAAAAAAATTTGTTGCCTCATTCGATCTCCTTCTAACTAAATGTAATCACCAAAATAGGAAAAAGAATATTTTTATATATGGATGTCACTAGCGTTAAAGAATTTATTTTCAGACCTTTTATTCATGTATTAAATACTTTCATTATTATTTCACTGGTTTTCGTTCAGCTGTGCCTCACTCAGAAAAATGACTGGTTGTTGGCTTTTACATTCATCACTTTACATTTTAACATCTTTATGATCCCAGATATTTTTTATTTTTTTATTTATTAATCACTGCATGCTCTTCACATATTTATAACTACACCATAAACATTTAAGCAGATGGCCTCTGCCTATCTGTATCATTTTTCAACTGACAATTGCCTCAAAATTTCATATACTTGAACCTATCACGTAACATTAATTATAATCATTTATTTTATTCACCTCGCTATAGCGTGAACCATTAGTTTCATCATAACTTCTTATTATGCAACTCTGCTATTTTATCAATGCAGTATCATTATTTACACAACCCTGTATCAGTCACCTACCAAACGCATCTCCTCATGTTAGCATGTAAAGGAAAACCTCAGTGACGTGTGAGTGTTTAGCATAAATATGATGTGCGCACAAAAAGTGGCCCATTAAGTGTAAATGTATCCCTTGTAATTTAAGCCTGTCCAAACCATAAATTGTCATCCAGGTTGCACCAATTCAAAGAACACAGCGACTTAACACGCCGAAAGATCCCTGTACTCAAATTATATTTTAAAACATCCATATATTTATTTTTAAACCCTAAAGAAAACTGCCTTAATCTCTCAAAGAAAACTTAAAATTTACTATCCTATTAATCATGTCATTATATCGCATTTTATCCTTATTGATTAACTTCTATTTCGATTTTTGCCCAACTGTCCAAATCTTAGTAACCACTACCCATTAACCACTACTTAAGAATTAACATGGTTTTCAGTACCTTTCGGCCACCTCAGTCTTGGTTCCGCTGACACGTTTCCTGGGGGTTTGGGTCCACGTTCTTCCCATTGAACATCCTCCCCTCTCGTCCTGGATCCAGCTCGCGACCCTCGTGGTGTCCATGGTCCTGGCTCGCCTTCGTTTCCACGTCATCGTAACAGCTTCCACATACTAAACTTAGCTTGCCATCTCTTCACTCGTAAAGTTCTTGACACAAAACTCGCACTGGTCTGTACTGATAGCCTTTATGTCCGTCCAATACATCGCTGCAATCTTCATGTCGAATATGCCAAGTAATATCAACTCATGGCCGTGAAAATAACTCTATAACGGCACAGGTTACATCGTATGCGTCTACACAAGCCTGTACTCATAAGGTATTACGTCCGTCCTTGACCTAGAATGTCGCTCTATATTTGGACTGCACTCAGCTTATCTCTCATAGTTCACTGACCCTGGACACTCATTTGTCTGGTCGTCAAAGAAAAGCACATCGCTTCGTTCATATGTTCTGGGCGTCAGTTATATATAGCGCACGGCCCATACAGTCCCGTACCTGGTAAAAGCTTGAGACACCACGTGTGTCTGCTCGCACTTCATTGTACAAATGACTAGTGTCCCACAACATAATGCATTATGATCTGCGTTATAATATCACCTCGCCACATTCAGCTTTAGTATTCGTTAACACAGAGCTGTCCACGCAAGAAATAATACTGAGCCTTTCAGCTATGTCCCAAAAAACTGTCGGAATACCACACTGGTTCCAAGCGGCCACGGTACGACTGCTACTACACACACTTGTTAGGAACTTCAGCGTGCGGCGACACAAAAATAAAGATGAACTTCGGCGTACGGCGACACAAAAGAAAGTGAACTTCGTTGGACGGCGATGCAAAATAAAGTGAACTTCGTTGGACGGCGATGCAAAATGAAGTGAACTTCGTTGTATGGCGATGCAAAATAAAGTGAACTTCGCTGGACGGCGATGCAAAATGAAGTGAACTTCGTTGTATGGCGATGCAAAATAAAGTGAACTTCGCTGGACGGCGATGTAAAATGAAGTGACCCGCTTCTCCGGTGTGACCTTTCCACCTCAACTTTTTCTGGAGCTCATCAGCGCCCTCTACGCTTCTGGAACCTTCGTCTAGTCATGCTGTCGACTATGTCCATGACGTAAAAACATCAACCTCAGGTTACTTCCGCTTGCATCCTTCCTCCTGCTATGCGACGTTGCCAGAGCTCTCAAAACCATGCGATATCGGTCACAAATCCCCCTCAAGCAGGAATAATAATAAGCGTGAAACATCTCGATTATTATTATTCTGTTGGGTTAACAATCTACTTCTTCATTAAGTTCTCCATATCGCATGCTTACTCTCTCTTGTGGTACCATTTAAGGCTAGCTGCATTGAATTTGCCTATAACTCTCTCAGTTTCATCTTCTTCTGTGGTATTCTCCTCCTGAAACGGTAGCTCTATCCATTCTTCACTCATTCTACTTATTTCTTCTTCTTGGCCTTCATATCTCCTATCATCATCAGTAATGCTGTGAATGGCTTGAATTTGGACTGTCATGACATCTGGGCGTAGATCATTATTAATGGGCAAAAAATCGTTATTACTGCTTGTGAGTCCCTGTTCAAACTCAGCGTTTCCTTCCTGTCAGCTTCTCTTTCCTGATTTGACTCCACTGGTGCCTGGTTTCGATTCCTCATGCTGTTTTGCCTGAGATTCTTCTTCTTCTTGTTCCTTTTCCCTTAATTGTTCAATGTATCTTCGGCTTTCTTGGTGACGTTCTTCTAATGATGGCCTATAATTTTGCCTTTCTTGATTCCCGTATCTTGGGTAGTTATTGTATGGTCTCCGATCACGTGACCACGATTCTCTCCCTCTATATCCTGACCTTCCGTAGTCCCTCTGATTAAATCGTCCACTTCTATCCTGATAATATGGCCTCCGGTCATATGGCTTTCCTTCATTCCTGTATCTGTTTAAGCCATTTCCTTCATCCCTTCCATCTCTATCGTTCCTTCCATAACTTCGCTGAGGTTCCGTCTGCGCCATACGATCCATTACCACCATATTTGCCTCTCTCTGTTCTGTCCTTGGACTACGAGGTTCCGTCATCTTGCTCGTGTGGTCTAGTTTCCTCAAAATCTCGTCACACACCTCGAGTCTATTTGCACCCGATGCAATTAATACACGCTGGACTTCTACCGGATATTGCTGTATTATGGCATGCACCAAATCCTGCTCCTCCAACGGTGGATCCAAAAATTGTAGCCTGGCTACCTGATTCGTGAAGTACCCAGCGTATTGTGTTGGCCTGGTAGTCGCGTATTTCTTTGAGTATAATTCAGCCCTTATACTTTGTTGATCTTCTGAGGACCAAAATCTCTTCAGGAAAGCGTTCGCAAAGTCATCGTACCCTCTAAACTGATTCCTAAAAGCTCGCATCCAGTTTAGTGGTTGGCCTTCAAGAGCTCTTTCTATTACCCTCATTTCTCTCTCTTTAGGAACCCTATGTTCATCCATGTATTCCTTCAGGTCCCGCAGGAATTCTATGGGTGTGATGCCAGTCAAATTTGAAATTTTTTTTGGGCGGTCCTCCTGATTCCTAATGATGGTAATCGGTTGAGTTGAGCTGTAACTGAATAGTGTGAATGTTGTTCCTGTCGGACTTGGTTCCTTGTTTACATCTATCGATTATGCTTCTACCATCTTTCCTTCTAATTCAACAATTCTCTTTAACTGTTCTCCGTGAGCAATACTCACTTTATCTTGTACTGTCGAAACCGCTGTTGCAATCTGTGTTTTAATTTCGTCGTTTAACTCTAATTTAATTTCCCCCATCTGACTCCTAAGACTTTCCATCTTGCATTCCTGCTCCATGGTGAATTCAGACATTTTATCGGTCATGCTCCTGGTATCTTTCGCTAATCTCTGCTGTATTACTTTCGCCTCTTCCTTTAACACCAAGACCTCTGCGTTGATTGCTTTATCCCTTTCTTCCATCTTGGCGGTCAATGCCTCCACGCTTCGATCCATTTTCTCTTGAACGGTTTTCTCCAATGATTTCAACTGTGTCCCCATATTACTTTCAATTTCGACCTTATCCCTCTTAATTTGTTCCTTTAAATCCGTCATTTCGGCTTGAGCCTTCTCCATGTACTGTTTCATATCGAATTGGTGCTCCTTAAATAATTCCAATCCTCCTTGCAAATCCCCTGACTGAATTCCAAGATTTTTTTCAAAACCTTCGAATTTAGTATCTAAATCTTTGAATTTGGTGTCGAAACCTTTGAATTGAGTGTCTAAACCTTTGAATTGAGTGTCTAAACCTTCAAATTTAGTGTCTAAACCTTCAAATTTAGTATTTATTCCTTCATGCATCTTAATCAACTGTCTATCCAACCCATCTAGATTAGTGTTCATACCACCTTCATAGTCTTTCCATTGAGTCTTCAAACCTTCCTCCATATTCTTTTGACTTTTAGCTAACTCCTTTAGCTTCTCTCCTAGCTGTCCCATCAATCCCTTAATTTCATCAAATTCTCCCATATTTCACAACAAATAAACATGGAAGCTGTTACAACTAGTGACTAACTTAGACTAAGGACTAGTGGTTACTTCAATTTGACAGTGGAATCGAAATCTAATATAATGTGGAAATAATAAATGTGGATGGTATCGCTTAAACACAGCGATCTAACGTTACTGAATCGCTTCGTTTTATGTCATTCAAACACACACAAAAATCCTACAAAGTGAACTTTAACAGACTGACAGACATATCGCACAATAAAATGGGGTACCAGGACTCAATTGGTTTTCTCTCCATTCCATTTGTGCCACATGGCCGTCCACCATCTTGTCACTCTCCTCTGGTGTTCCAATTTTTTCGAGTTCAAGATGTCGGCTATACCACTGCGTGGTACGATATTCCCAGTTCGAGGCCATTACACGTTGGGCGCCATCTTGTTGTGCCCGATAATCTGGCTTTGGATTGGGTGGCCCGACATACACTTCAACCCTCACCCAGAATTCGGTACAACACGAAAGAAAAAAAATCTTGAATGTCCGAATCAATTTTGGCCTTAAAAAAACTGTGTCGGGGACGAGATTCAAGCAATCCCGGGGTCTTTATAATGATGGGTACAACTGGGGTAAAATCTCAAAATTGATCCGGTGGACACACAAGTATGACAACGAACAAGAATGACAAAAAACTCCGCTGTTAAGATAAAACTCATCCACCATTTATTACAGAACCACACCACTAAATACATAGAATCACACACAGAAGCCTACCTCCGCTCGGAGACTTCTCAAAGTTACTCTTGATGTGCAAATAAATAAATGACGCAGAAGCAAAATTCAAATTAATGAGGACAAAAATCTCCGGGCGTCCTAATCTTTGGATACAAAATAACTTACGGAGATCAGAGCTATATCATTCTAGTATTACAACCATTACTTTAAAATGCTATGTCACCTCTCCGCTAATAGTCCATAAATGAGCAGGTGCATAAATTAGGAAAGATATTCAAAGAAAAAAAATTTGTTGCCTCATTCGATCTCCTTCTAACTAAATGTAATCACCAAAATAGGAAAAAGAATATTTTTATATATGGATGTCACTAGCGTTAAAGAATTTATTTTCAGACCTTTTATTCATGTATTAAATACTTTCATTATTATTTCACTGGTTTTCGTTCAGCTGTGCCTCACTCAGAAAAATGACTGGTTGTTGGCTTTTACATTCATCACTTTACATTTTAACATCTTTATGATCCCAGATATTTTTTATTTTTTTATTTATTAATCACTGCATGCTCTTCACATATTTATAACTACACCATAAACATTTAAGCAGATGGCCTCTGCCTATCTGTATCATTTTTCAACTGACAATTGCCTCAAAATTTCATATACTTGAACCTATCACGTAACATTAATTATAATCATTTATTTTATTCACCTCGCTATAGCGTGAACCATTAGTTTCATCATAACTTCTTATTATGCAACTCTGCTATTTTATCAATGCAGTATCATTATTTACACAACCCTGTATCAGTCACCTACCAAACGCATCTCCTCATGTTAGCATGTAAAGGAAAACCTCAGTGACGTGTGAGTGTTTAGCATAAATATGATGTGCGCACAAAAAGTGGCCCATTAAGTGTAAATGTATCCCTTGTAATTTAAGCCTGTCCAAACCATAAATTGTCATCCAGGTTGCACCAATTCAAAGAACACAGCGACTTAACACGCCGAAAGATCCCTGTACTCAAATTATATTTTAAAACATCCATATATTTATTTTTAAACCCTAAAGAAAACTGCCTTAATCTCTCAAAGAAAACTTAAAATTTACTATCCTATTAATCATGTCATTATATCGCATTTTATCCTTATTGATTAACTTCTATTTCGATTTTTGCCCAACTGTCCAAATCTTAGTAACCACTACCCATTAACCACTACTTAAGAATTAACATGGTTTTCAGTACCTTTCGGCCACCTCAGTCTTGGTTCCGCTGACACGTTTCCTGGGGGTTTGGGTCCACGTTCTTCCCATTGAACATCCTCCCCTCTCGTCCTGGATCCAGCTCGCGACCCTCGTGGTGTCCATGGTCCTGGCTCGCCTTCGTTTCCACGTCATCGTAACAGCTTCCACATACTAAACTTAGCTTGCCATCTCTTCGCTCGTAAAGTTCTTGACACAAAACTCGCACTGGTCTGTACTGATAGCCTTTATGTCCGTCCAATACATCGCTGCAATCTTCATGTCGAATATGCCAAGTAATATCATCTCATGGCCGTGAAAATAACTCTATAACGGCACAGGTTACATCGTATGCGTCTACACAAGCCTGTACTCATAAGGTATTACGTCCGTCCTTGACCTAGAATGTCGCTCTATATTTGGACTGCACTCAGCTTATCTCTCATAGTTCACTGACCCTGGACACTCATTTGTCTGGTCGTCAAAGAAAAGCACATCGCTTCGTTCATATGTTCTGGGCGTCAGTTATATATAGCGCACGGCCCATACAGTCCCGTACCTGGTAAAAGCTTGAGACACCACGTGTGTCTGCTCGCACTTCATTGTACAAATGACTAGTGTCCCACAACATAATGCATTATGATCTGCGTTATAATATCACCTCGCCACATTCAGCTTTAGTATTCGTTAACACAGAGCTGTCCACGCAAGAAATAATACTGAGCCTTTCAGCTATGTCCCAAAAAACTGTCGGAATACCACACTGGTTCCAAGCGGCCACGGTACGACTGCTACTACACACACTTGTTAGGAACTTCAGCGTGCGGCGACACAAAAATAAAGATGAACTTCGGCGTACGGCGACACAAAAGAAAGTGAACTTCGTTGGACGGCGATGCAAAATAAAGTGAACTTCGTTGGACGGCGATGCAAAATGAAGTGAACTTCGTTGTATGGCGATGCAAAATAAAGTGAACTTCGCTGGACGGCGATGCAAAATGAAGTGAACTTCGTTGTATGGCGATGCAAAATAAAGTGAACTTCGCTGGACGGCGATGCAAAATGAAGTGACCCGCTTCTCCGGTGTGACCTTTCCACCTCAACTTTTCCTGGAGCTCATCAGCGCCCTCTACGCTTCTGGAACCTTCGTCTAGTCTTGCTGTCGACTATGTCCATGACGTAAAAACATCAACCTCAGGTTACTTCCGCTTGCATCCTTCCTCCTGCTATGCGACGTTGCCAGAGCTCTCAAAACCATGCGATATCGGTCACAAATGACATAATCATAGGTTCATAGTCATCAGGTAGTCCCTGCAAGAACAAGGCACCTAGACATGCATCATCAAGTGGTTTTTTAACTGTTGCTAGCCGCTGGGAGAGCCTCAAAACTGTGGTGACATATTCTTCCATAGTCTTGAATTGTTTAAGCTTGGTAGAACACAATTGGCGAAGAATTCTTGTGTGCCTGTTGGCCCCTTTATCTTCATATGCCATCTCGAGCGTATTCCATGCTGCTTTCGCCGTTTTTGCTTCCATGACGAACGGAAAAACACTCTTTTCCACCATAAGGATAATCTTGCACAAGGCACGTTCGTCACGCCTTACCTTAACCTCTGCGCTCGTTTTATCATCTTCTGCATAACCAGATATGCACTTCCAAAGATCATCGTGCATAAGATAATTCTTCATCTGGAAACACCAGTCAATGTAGTTTTCTCTTCCCTTCAGTTTCTGGAAGTTATAAAGAGAACCGGTGCTAGATTCCGCCATGATACACACACTTATGGCACGCGATCACAGGTTGGTTCATTCAAATAGAATCACACTAGTCAGAAAACTATGCACATGTCGATGATCCTGGTTCCATAACCTGTTGAAGTAAAAGGCAGGAGAATGACGACTGGGCGTGTATGCAGGGTACATGTTTAATACGAACTAACTTATTGGGTCACATACAGGCGTCACATACAGGCAAGAACATTCTAGTAACTAAATCCGGCACCAAAGGCGTTGCGCTACTTGGCGCATAATTTAAACCATAGATCAATATTGGGTTACATATTTCTAACACTTGTGACATAACATTTGGTGCCATTCCGACGAGCAATATTTACACCAATTATGGTGAACTTTAAAGCTATAAATAAAGATGAAGCAACTATAGAACTCTTGGTCCTTGAAATGTTTACGAAATTTATCTCCAAGATATTCAACACCCAAACCTTTTAGTATTCAATTCTGCAATATTACAGATTAGTAATTCTGTCTATTATTCAACATACAGCACACTGAGTCCCATATTGAAGATATTATAACTCAAGAATTACCGTGAAACGGACAGGAAAAAGGTAGGTATTGTACTCATCACCTACATTACAAGGAGATGTAGACTATTGTAGTTCTTAAAAAATTATTTTATTAGCCACTGAAAAATATGATTTTCAAGTATTTTAAATTCCACACACACAAAAATGCAACTTCAGTTTACAAAACCTCCTTCATCAAATCTCATCCAGTGTGATCGTATACTGCTACTATTAAAAGATACCTCACTGTTCTGGCCGTTAAAGCAACAAATACTACAGAATAGATACTCCAGTTAGTAACATTATAAGAAATTAGAAACACACAACTGAAATGCTACCAAAATGCCATGCCCACAACTTATAACATTCACCAGAAAGCAGTAGGAAGAACAGAAATCATAAAACACTTGTATCCAATATACTGACATTATATGAAAACTTACAATTCGTGGCCTTAGATGTTCTTTTCGATAAGATATAGCGTCTACCTTGGCAGATGTTGTATCGACTTGAGTCGAACGTGAGGGTATAGACAAACATCGCTTATGTTTCACACCCCGTGATAGATTAGCTTTCTTATTTTCTTGCCGAGACGTGGTTGGGGATGGAGCCTAAAAGGAAATAAAGAACAGATTCAAGTTCCATCTGAAGTAATCACTTATCTCTTCGAGACAAAAGGAAATTGCCAAATTGACCATGCAATAACACAAGATCATCATCAAAATCATAACTCTATGTGCACCTGCTGACGCAACTATCAGCAGTCTGCAGGGGCATCACAAAATTATGCTTACTTATTTCTTCAGGGTGATAATCAACACGGTATAATTTCTCAGTAACAAGTCTTACATTCACATATTAATGCATACCAATTTAAATGTTTAACTCCACTACAAAAGTGGGACTCTGTTAGGTGTAAACCAGGTAATTAGCTTGGCTTATGCTGATGACCTAGTTGTGAAGACAGACTGTTAAAACTTACAAGCTAATATGTTAGTTAGAACATATTGTAAATGTAGGGAATATGGTATGAAAATCAGCATTAAAAACCGCGATGACGGTAAGAAAGAAACATAAGAGAATACAACACTAAATTGGAGCAGGTGGACCATTTCAAGTATTTGAGCTGTATACTGTCTCCCAATAGTAAAAGGGATAAGAGTCTAGGTGTAAAAAGGCCAAGACAGCAAGTTCTCAGTTGTGATCTGTATTCATTAAGGAAGAAGTAGTGTATCAACTGAAGTCTCTCTACATTGCTCGGAATTTAGACAGACCTTCTTGAATGGCAGTGAGAGCTGGGTGGTTTCAGGATATCTCGTTCATAAGCTGGAGGAAACTGATATGAGGATAGCACAAATGATTACTAGGACAAATAGAGGAAGCAATGGCAGTAGAGTTGGTTCCTAAGTTTAGGGGATGCGAAATGGTAGTATAGTAATCATAATGAAGACATAAATGGCAAGTTAGAATGAGCCAGTTCGGATGGTGGGGTCATGTGATGCGAATGGGGGAGATTACCTAGGAGAATTATTAAACTATGCTACTGAGGGGTAAGAGAAGCAGAGGAAACCTAAAAGGCGATGGTTAGAATCACTGCTTACCGATTTCGGGGCTAGAGGTATAGAGGTAGAGGAAGCTGCAGTGCTAACTGCTTCACGAATATGTATATTGTTTTTCAAAATTCAATGTTTGACTTTGTACCATTCCTTTGATGGTTCTGAAATTTACAATGCACATCCCAACTGTGTGATAGTTCAGGGACCTACCTCTTCACTAATACACTTTAAGACACATAACAGAGGAAAATCCATCGATTACAAAAACTAAGCAACAACTCTTTCTTAACAACTAGTAGAGGGGGCATGCGATAGTTCATGAAAGATATATTAAAAACAGGTCGAGGTGATTGTCATCAGGAAAGAAACATTCTTATATAATACACTCATAAAAATGGAAATTGCAACATCATGAAGGAGTGATGTATGACGAGTATTGGCTGTGATATAATTATAACACTTTCATGTCCCTTTAACCTCAATGTTGAGAACTATCAATACAGGATATGTGTCCACCACAAGAAGCAATGCAGTGCTAAATTCTATGAGACATGGAGTCAATAAGACCTTGGATCAATTCCTTCTTGTTGCACTGCACAGGCCAGTAATCGACCTATCATGTCTCACACATGCTCAATAGGGCTGAAGTTCAGGTATCTAACAGGCTGTGATGGCTTGCAGTGTAAACATGGGCATCGTCCTGCTGAAAAATCCCTGTGGAATGTTTGCAATCGTAGGGACATACTGGCGAGCAGTCATATTACGCTCAACAATCACTAATTGTGATTTCGCATTAAAGGCAATAGCTATAATGCCCGTGTTAATCCTGTGTGCCTCTCAACAATATGATCTGGCAGTTCTTCTCCCTGGTACTGCACCCGAATCCCGCATAGTCATAGCATATATCCGCAAAGATAGAAAAGGATTGTAGGGAGGTCGATACCCATGTAGATCAACGCTACCCTACTAGGATAATGACTAGGGAACCCTCGATGCATACCGGTCATGCAATAA
The DNA here is from genome assembly GCA_946902985.2 of Meconema thalassinum. Taxonomy (NCBI): domain Eukaryota; kingdom Metazoa; phylum Arthropoda; class Insecta; order Orthoptera; family Tettigoniidae; genus Meconema; species Meconema thalassinum. Next base: position 551,210,267 of record OX336389.2, read on the forward strand.
CACTACCGATTAGTTACACATTTACATAGAAAATAAACTATCCTAAACACAAAATGGTAGGACGAGAATCTCGGCTCTCGGGTGTGAACGGTGAACGTTGAGACTAACTTGAACTCTAGTAACTAATTCGCAGTATTACCGCATGTCGATTGCCAGAATGAAATGATGATCAGATTTATAAAAAAAACGAACAGGCAAACAAAACTAGTGCCTGGGATCTATTTCCAAATAATTACAGATGATAAAATAAAATAATCCCTATCACCATGAATAAATGAACATGTTAAAATTAACTAGTACACACGTGAAATAAATCTACTATTTGTAGAATAAGTGTTTCTGAACTACTCTTGTTACAGTAATGTAACGATATTAAGTTTCATAAAAAGTTTACATAACTTTACAGTCACCCTGTGGCTGTGTCATTAAAAATGGTCTGATAAAATTCAGCTGTTCACTCACGAAAAATGAAGTTAACAATTCAAAACCCTACATTATACACGTCGTGCGTAGAATGTAACTATCTACTCTAATAAACTTGTTATTTATATTATATAGTTTAAATATTTACATTATTTACAAATCTCGTGCTTCACACGGTTCAAAAATTACCATTAACACTGTCAGTCGCGCTCTGACAGCTTCATAGTGTCTCTGTTACACAAAAAAAAAACACAGTTCTCCAACAATGCTTCTACCAACGATGAATTCTCAGGTACTTCTTGTGGTGTGTCATAATAAATAAGCCTGAGTATCAAACAATTAAGTTAAATACAGCTTGGAATGTCGTGTCAATAAATAAAACAATAGGATAAAGATCGATACGAAACTACTACAAGACTCTATACATTACGTTGATCATTTACAAATACTCTCAGACATAAACAATTAACACATCTAACCTTTGTGTTAGCGCTTTCACTCATCTTGTAACAATTCGTTGATCCACATAGCAATATATTCCTTCCTTCCGCAATACAGTGAACAATACTTATCAAAGGCGTCTTACTATGCTCTAAACATGTCATACATACTTCCTTTCCTCTTTATAAACAATCTTAACAACTCCGCACGGCATTACTTCCTTGAAAAACCCATCTTGCTATACACTTATAGAAGAATTAGTGATTTTGCTAGATAACTACACTAGAGTATGTTACCGTTCAGAATGCACTCCTAACTTTCAACTCCTGTCTAAATTATTAAACCTCGTGCATCAAATTACAACAATTACATGTTCGTTCACATTAATACAATTCACAAAGTACTTCTCATTCCTTTCAATAGCGCTTTTCGTTCTCTATGATCCATAATAAACTTGTTCTTACAAGTTGCCAAACGTCAACAATGTTACTTAGTAGTTCGCTCGTCATTTAGTTATTAATAAAAATAAATTCATATCCTCCCGCTTCTGGTGTAAGTTTAAATATATGAACAATTCATATTTAAGTTGTTATTAACATAAAAGACCGCAGGTAGACTAACATATCTCCTGGTCTATTCATCCCAGTTAAACAATGTTTATACTTTAATTGTTGATAAATATAGGCATTATTTGACCTAAATTGTCAATACCATGATCCTAATTTATAGTGTATATTCGTAATATAATAGTTCTAGACTATTTATTTGTCTAATAAGTTGTATTCCGCTATAGGAATTTTATAACACTCAAACTGTTATAAATAATTATTTCAGATGTATATTAACATCGTAATGTTTGTTACATAATATTATAGCATCTCACAATTATGCTTTACTTGATAACAATGCAATATAGACATATCAATGAATAATTTCGCTGTTACGCATAGAAATTGTTAATAACAATCATAATGTTTAAATGTTCTTACAATTTGTCAATATTTACGGTCTTCTCCAAAATACAATGTAATCGAATAATCGAATTATTTTAGTTTTATCTTGGCATTATCGAATTATCTTAGCATTATCGAATTATCTTAGTTTTATCGAAGCATTCCTTTATAAAACGAGTATCGTTCAAAAGTGAGAGTCTTACAACGTTTCCTTCAGAATAAAAATTACGAGAAACGCAAATCTAAGTTGGAATGTGAATTAAATAACGTCTCATACGACACATGACGACGTATCAAAAATTACAATGAAACTCTACAATTTAAGCTATTAAAAGACAAAGAATAAAGATAAGAATAACTACAAATGATGTTGGTCACTCCAAAAATGGATTACCACTACTACAGCAAAACTACAGACATGAAACAAACGGTTGTTCTACCATTAGACGTCTTCTACAGCCAGGGAATACCTCTGTCTGCTGTCCTAGATGTTGCGTCGAAGCTGTCATCGTTCGTCTCCCAGTGAAACCAGTTACTGCCAAGCTCGTTCGTCAGCTGCGGTGGACACCTGCTCACTTGGCCTGCCACCTGTTCCGCATCACGGCTTGAGCTGCTAACGGTAGATGCGTCATTTTCTCGGCCAGCGGCCTGGAACCTGCGATTCCCAATTCGATCGGCTGCAAATGGTCTTCTACTTCTTATCTCTGTCCTGCAGAGTGGTCTCGCCATTGTAGATCCGCAAGTCCTGGGTTGACATCTCGTTCTGGTGAAGTTGGACATCTTGCTTGTGGTGTAGAAATTCATATTTGGCGTGCAGTTGTAGCTGTGTCGATCCTTGAATTTCTGGGTCACTCTGACCTCCCAATCCATGGTATAGATTAACCTCCTTTCATTTTACTTAGTTCTCCATAATCTCTTCTTCAATAGACGTATAATAAGCTTCTCCTCCCCGACTTATGATTTCTGCAATCATGTAGACTGTGATGTAGCTTGTGATGAAATACTGCTGTATATTTATATTTGAAATAATTGCAGCAATATCGATGCCTTCAGAAGATAATGCTCTTAATTATAGCCTCTGCGTGAAGTGCTGCTTATAGGCGAAGTCTCGTTCTACAATTTTAATGCTTTTATACTCGCTGTTCTCTCCAATAATGCAAATGCGTTTCGCCGGCCCTTCTTCCCAACTTCCTCGGCGATGTCTTGGGTGTTTGATGGTACAACGGTGCTTATCGTCCGGGCTTATGCTGTGTTCAAAAACTGCTCCTTTGTTGTGCGCGTGCGTGAAACGCGTCTGCTCGTGACCAGTCGCTATGAGAGAGTGTCACGCCACGCTTCTGCTTCGCGGCGCGTGTCAGTCCTGGCCTAGCTTCGCTAGCCTCCAACACATGTATATTAATAGAAATGTACTCATATTCGCTCTATTATCCAATAATTTATATTTCTTTTCAACCAAATAAATTTCATTTTGCATTCTACACCTGTAGATGTGCTTATTTCTCTTTATATCTGCCAAATTTATATTAAAGCGATTCCCACAAAAATTACGTGCTATTAATTGATTGGCTGTTGAAATATTCTGAAAAAGGCTCCTGGGTCTAGCCTCGTCTCCACGGGTCGTATGCATTGCTTTGTTATGATAGCCTTGCAAATCAAACTGGTTTTCTCGTGCCAAACATGAAGCTTTGTACAAAATCCAGCTTCGAATGATCGAGCTCTTCCTTAGTTAAAATCTCATTCACCAGAATATTTCCAAATAATAAATTCCTCAAAATGCTTCAAATTTCTCCGAAATACTTTCATTATGTATCATTTGCATCCCATAATGCATATATATTTATTAAATTATTTTAATTCCAAATTTCCAATTTTTCCTTTCAATGGTGCACAAGTCGTTGGAACCTCGGCTCGGTCAAAGGTCCTAAGCTGGTCTGAATTCGAGTTCAGTACGTTGTCACACATGATTGCAGCGACCACAGAAGCGTGACTCATCACCAAATACAACACTATGCCATTCATCGATCCATTCCGATCTTTCTCGATTCCACGCCAGGTTTCCAATAGAAATCCATCTGCAGGAACATGCAATCAGATGAATACCAACTGTTTTTCGTGTAACGTGGGGTACCATTATTGCACCAATTTGCAGTGCTGTTGCACGGGGGTCCATCCGGGGCCAACCAAATGATGCGGCGATCCTCCCTCACAGTTGCCCGTCGAATTGAGCCTGTTCCGGGTCTACGAGTGTGCGTACCTTCGTTTGATCACTGCTGCCATATGCATTGTTTGCTAAGATGTGCAGTTACAGTCCGTAGAGATAAACACACTCTCGCACAGACCAATTATCCATGGTAACTCTTTCATTAGACAAATGGATGAAAATATATTTATATGGGTATAGCACAATCACTTGTGCATCGTCTAGCGATATAGCACAAAAGAGTAACCATTCCCACTGTCGGTGTGTAGTTTCAAAATCCGGTAAATAGGTAAACAGGACCAAGCCTCCATCGTTTTAATCAAAAATAGTTGCGCTCTGACATCGATAAAATCTAAAATGAGACCTTTGTTTAAAGGTTAATTAACAGCTAACATGGCTTTTGTTTGGGCACAACCAGGAGTTGTTTATGTTCTAACATAAGTAAATGATCTTGAACTTCTGAGCAAAGGTTTTCATACATCAATGTTTTCTAAATCATGAAAATAAGAAAACTTTAAGTTATTATTATTATTATTATTGTTGGTATTACTTATCAAAACATGATATGATTATTCTCTTACATGGGAGGGTCAATGATTTGTGGCATGAGTCTACCCGTCATGTTGACAAAAACGTAGGCATGTGGACAATGGTCGCACGACCTTTGTATCACCTTTTGGTAAAACATATGCAAAACGACAAGAGTATCATTCCACTGCGTGTAGCCTAATTCTAATAGTTGTAATTCATTTTGTTTGTTAACAACCAAAACATACATTTGAAAATTATTTAGCAGCATATGCTTTAATAAGATTAATCGATGGCCATCTTCAAGATGGGTTGGAGGTAAATGCATCCTTCTGTTCTGAATAGGAATTAGCATATAATCGCCCTGTTGAACAATTTGTATTTGATGACCATGTCTTTCTGCGAATGCACCCTGCATACTATTAAATTAAAAAAATAGTATCAAACAGATACTATGGTCAGTATGACCATGCTCTTGTAGGCACATCAAGGTAAAGTTAACACTATGGATTCAATAAACCATGCCTATGCAAAAGAAAAAAATTCAACTAAGTGTGCGAATAAAAATTAGCCATGTGAAAATAAAAGAAAGAAAAACGAAAATCAACCAAGTGTTGTAAGAGTCGCGTATGCTAACTCAAGTCGAATGAAAACAACAACAACAATTACTTGTTGTTTGTTACAGGTCTCATTGTATGAGGTGAATATTGCTTTATATGTAACGCAAGGGAGAGTTGACTAAACGCATGTTCACGGTAGCTACTAGTACCTTCATCAGCAGGAAATTAGTAAAAATGAAAGCAAAACATGCTGGACGTTACAGGAAAATAAACCTTGAATAAAGGTTTGGTACACAGAGTACACCAAAAATCTGGGAAATAATCTTCATCTGCTAATTTGACAATGACTTCTTTCATCGTCATTCCATACCATGATTTGAAAATCACTTGTGCAGATGAATCATTTTGAAAACCAAAATGCATTATACAGGTTTAGCAATAATGTCCTGGGTCGTTCAACATTTGTACACGTTCAATAATTCTATCATAATAACTGGTATCAACTCGTACTTTGGCGTTTTTATTATTATTATTATTTTTCGATCTAGGTGGATCATCGTGGAATATTCATTAAACGTAGTATGTTTGGTGACTATAAAGGCATCTTCATGATTGGTCATCATTCAATCTGTGAAGTAGTAGTTTAATTTTACTACGAGAATGAAAAAGAAACATAACTGTACACTGTCTGTCTGTCTGTCCTCTAACTCAACGGCAAAAAAAAGCAAACCACTACGATTAAATAAAATGGCATTCTGTTTGTTGGCTTAACGTGTACGCTAGCATCATGAAATAAATGATCCTCAAAATATTTGGCATGTCGTACACGAGTACTCATGTATTGCTTTACACTACTTGAGTATGACACCACTCATGTAAGAATATGAAAGTGGCAGGCCTACTAAGCCACATGAATAGTAAGGACGGTTGGTTGCTCTAGCGTGAGGCCTACTAAGCTACATGAATAGTGAGGGCGGGTGGTTGCACTAGCGTGAGGCCTACAAAGCCACATAAATAGTGAGGGTGATTGATACTTGCTTTGCATTTTTTCCTAACAGCCAACAATTTAACTCTAGCCTGTGCCGACTGAGCAATGCAAAAGCTAGTACATTCCTCTCTTTATGGATCAACAGGCAAAAATATATACACATAGTTACACAGTGTTTTACGTCTATTTACATACATATATACACACACATGCATACACAGAGACAAACACATATGCCTACGCATTTAAAAAATTATATGATACGCTACAATTTTCTTTTTAACCTAAAACCCAAGATGACATCACACGCTTCATACAAACAACAAAAACCAAACGCTTGACTTGTTTCACACAACAACAATTACTTGTTGTTGTAGCCAAGAGGAAAGCTTGTCAGCATATCCTGACTCCACTCGCGTTTATTGTCTAACAAACCAAGCGTTTGCTTTCGCTGTTTCAATAAAATAAATGCTTAGACAGTATTCTAAACTGTCTGTGCAACATAGAAGTGTGGGTCTGAAGGACATGCAAATAATCTTCAACACACAGACGTTTAACCACGTGTTGGCTGATGCCTTTGGCTCGCATGGATTGGGTTTGATCCATTTGCCTAAAAATATACATCTTAAGTGCTAAGCCCACAAACCCTATCATTATGGTGTCAGAGCATTCATCTTTCATTAACCCAATTCCCTTCTCATTTTTAATGGGAATATTGAAGGCATTATCCTTACTGAAGGAAGAAGTGTCAAAGTAATCACTATGTGCCTTCATCACAACATACGGATTACAGTCACGAATATGGTAAATGAAGCTATCAGTGTCTATATATAACAGAGAGACGTTGCCAAATCGTTGCTTTGCGAAGCCATAGTGAAACTGATACATGTGTAATTTTAAAAAATCCAAAATAATTTGCCCCAAATAAATAGGGTTATTCATAACGACTTTGGTTTTTGCCAATTCAATGGTGACCAAGTCGTTATGAATAATTCTCAAAGATTTGAAATTTGGCTTTGCCATATACTTTTCTGCCTCATACCGCCTATCCCAGGAATTGACAAATTTAATGTCCCGATATTGCCTTACGTTTTCTAGACTCTTTCCATAAATGCAATTATTCATGGGTTTAAAAAAATAATTGCAAACTGTTGAGTCGCACTTTGCCTGTGAGTGGTACTCAAATCCGTGTACTGTTTTAACCACGGTTTCTGTGCAATAGAGATACCTCTATGGATTTTTGTCAAGGTTAAGCCCTGAGCTAGACATTCCACTAGCATGTTAATATGTAACACATAGCGATGTTTATCGTAAAGTGTTCCTATCAATTTCTCTTGAATCACTTTACTGTGAGGAGGCACCATTTTTTTAACAAAAAGGAAAATTACTATGTTACTCTCTCAGGTGGGTGGGATAGGATAAATCTACCTCTACGATAAAATCTACATCTTGCTGTAGGGCGGCCGTATGGACATTTAAATTGTCTAGTTCCTTCTGAGAAATCAAGGCAAAGTTTTTGTAAGGCAATGGTTGACTCATGGCGTGACCGCACAGATTATTCACGTCATAATACATCAGATAGGAGACAGGCTTTTCAGGTCAATAAGAAGGCATGTATGTATTATTTGCCTTGGCGTACCGCTGGTTTAGCGATACAAACCCCCTACGGATCCCTTTTTTAATCACTAACACCTTGTCAGGATCTGTTAATAAATCAAGGTCAATATTGGTATATTTTAGGGCGGCGTCTCGTGAAATCCCCTGGCTAGTATAATAGTGGGCGGGATCCAAGCCATAGATGCTATAGCATAATTGACGGAACTTTTCAAATACATCCGTCAACAAGTACATCTAGATTTAGGTAATGCATGGCATATTCACCTAATGTCTTTATGTTAAACGCTCGCCAAACGTGACATGCATGAGCGTATTCTTCATCCGATATTGTGCTTTGCGTAAGTTGTGAAAAAACTTATCTCGGGAAGGTAAACATGTCTCCTTAAGTACCTCCCAGATTTGCACATGATCGTATGGAAATAGACCTTTACGAATACACAATTTAAACTGCTGTGTATTCGTAAAGTGGGATTGCGTATATATCAACTCATTTTCACTTAACCCAAAAACTAGGCTGTCAAGCGAACAAGACATGAATTTAAACGAGTCTAGGGAGCGAATACACATTTTCCCTTTCCACCACGAAAGTGAGGTAAAACTTTCATAGTTTTGGGGTAAAATAGTGAAGGTGCCTTTATCTACATTCGCAAACTCCTTTATAATAAAGTGAAGATCATATCCGCTCAAGTTGTGAAAGAACATAGGGAGGAAGAGAGGAGCATGATAATTTAAATTGCGCCGGCTATGCGCTGCACCTCGAAACAACCCCGTAAAGTGGCAATGGTCTTTCAATTTCAACTCTCCACATAAAATAGGCTTTTGACAAATATGACTGGTCCTGGCTTGTTCATACTCACAACGCTGTAAATCATTTAAATGAATAGGTACAGGGTTCGCCAATAACTTTTGTACTTCGTCAGCTAGAGTAGCCATTTGCTTAAAAAAACCACTGTGCGCAATCTGGCCCTTGATAGCTATAATACTGAGATGTTGACTTATCAAATTTGCACACTAAATGATAAGCTACTGCAAACGGTTTATGTTTTTGGACTTCATAGGTTGAGCTTGTATGGGGGAATGGTTCACAACCTTGGATGGGGGTAGTTAATGCTTCAAAATCTGCGTATACAACAAATGGCACTATCTCCTGTTTATGTGTGGCTTTAAATTTTAGAACTGTGTTATTCCCTTCGGGCAAAACCATCTTTACTGCTGGCTGCGTTTCACAGTCCTCCGTATGTCGATCCAAGAGTTCAGGAGTTCCAAAATACTGTAGGCAGCGATCGCAAATTTGCTTCCTATTATGTGGTTTAGACATTTGGCTGCCTACAAGTTTCCCTAGATTTTTAATCCAACAATAGTGATTTTTATTCCTATCAGATAAAACAGCAAATTAATATGAGGTTTTTGCTCTTTGGTGGCGTATAATGGACCAACAATGTTAGTTCCGTCAACGTCATACATCATAAATGAATACTCAGGATAATCCTGTTCAAACAAATGTATTTTATCTAATCGCAATGGGAAAGAAACACGCGATAGATTCAGAGTATGTTTTAAGTGGTCAAACACATCTTTGTACTTTCCTGATCTATGACCATCATGGCCTTTACAGGGCCGCAAAAACTAGCAAGGCTCCACAAAAAGCAATAATCATCATTGTTCTTAATATTGACAATTGCTTTTTTACCAAGCGATCGGCTTCGGTGTTGCAATAAAGCTGGACGCTGCGTTTAACGGGTTGTATTTGCAAATATTGATTTGCAGATGGTAAATGGTCTCTAAGGCCAAGCCACTAGGCCCATCCTGCAACTTCTCAAATTTATTCATGAGCGCCTTTATCGCATATTGTTGATACCAGTGTTCCATATTATCTGAAACCAACAATTCCTGCATTTTCGTACAAAGATTAAACTTATGTCTTTCCTCTATGCTATTTTTGATCAATATAAACTCGCACAGTAGTTCAAAATTTATTTTCAACGCGTGATGGTATCTCAGGTTTTTCTCACTCTCATTCTTAAAAATTGTAAAACATGATTCTATGAATTCGTTTGGGGACAGAAAATGATTAACGTTTCCAATACGGCCTGAGCATACTCGACTCTTAAAACATTTGGCCAATGGTTGCCACATTAAATCATTTTCACTTATAGGCATGCTTATGATTATTCAAAAGTGTTAACCTTACCTTAATCAAACAGCAATCTGACAGCAGTGTAGCATGTGTATCACACGCGTGCACACACACAAACACAAACACGGATATACACACGTTAGCAGCACAGTACATTAGCAGTTGATCCTGCAACCTTGGTCATAGCAGTCAATCAGCCACCAAGTATGTTTTCCAAACTATTTGTCTTTAAAGCAAACCAACCCCACCCTTCATTAGTTATATATATATATACAATACAGTAATCACTTTTATTTTCAATCATCAACAACACTCATTCATTCATTCTTCGCACTCATTCATAGCACTCTATATAAGGGTTGAGGTAAAGAACTGTAGGCGTAGATTAAGGTTAAACTAGGTTAAACACGCACACATATTGTCTTCGAAAACATAGGTTGGTAAGACACACATACTCACACACACACAGTCAGCAATAACAACGTCAGTACAAAAACACATTCCTAGCTTACCTTTTTAATAACGCCAACAGTGGCTTAGTGGCCACGCTGCTTGGCTCTGACCGACGTTAATCATACACTTTCACCGGTTCTACAACAAATAAATAAATACCGTAAGTAAATCCATGACCATGAAATAAATATCATTCATCCAACGTAAACAAATACAATTTTACCTATCAAACACGCTCTCATTTTAATCAATCAATCGTCACACTGCTTGGCTCTTACCAACGTCAATCACACACTTCCTTTTACTGGTTCTACAACAAATAAATAATTGCCGTAAGTCAATGACTATGAAATAAATAAATAACTGAATTCCATTAAACCATCAATAAAATAGTTATAAAACAATAACATACCTTGTCACTAGTTAACTTTGATTCCCTCAATTAAGGGGAGTATAAATGGCAATTTTGTTGAAAAAGTTGTAATTTTTGATTTTGATGCCAAAACATTATTTGGAATTTGCTGATTAATTTGGTGTATGATTTATTAAATTTGACTGATTAGAAATATTTTTAATTTAATTAAATTAAATTAGTTGCACAGTGTATTTTCAGGATTTCATGTACCATATTTCAGTAAACACTTCATATCTCAAGAATCATAAGGTCTAGAAGCCTGTGGTTTGATTTAAATTCTAGAGGAAGTTTTGCAACATAAGTTAGCGGGACTGGCATAACAGTTGTGTTTATTGTTTACTTTGTGCGTGCGATATTCTTGCTATAACGTGCATATCTTTTCATTTTTGTGTTATTGATCTTGAGTGCATCTAATCATGAAAGGAGCAAAAGGAGTGTTCAAGAAAGTAAATAACAAAGGAAATCGGTACTACAGAACTTATCCAGCTGTAAATTAGGTTTTGAATGAGGTTAGAAATGAAACTCACCTAGTACGTCAGCTCTACACATTACTACACCTTCAAGTTCCTCCTCGAAAAAGAAACATTATTCCGGCGAGTGGTATAAATACAAAAAAGCTGCTACAGCTGGTATTTTAGATTAGTTTACCCACAATACCTCTATACCTGAGGCTGTTATGTTGGCTATAAAGCGAGTTTATAGAGATTTGGCAAATCAAGACCTACTGAAGAAATGTCTGACAGGGAAAACACAGAATGAGTCATTCAACAATGTAGTGTTGTCAAGAGTACCAAAAAATATATTTGTGGGGTACCATACAATGAAACTTGGTGTGTATGCTGCTGCCATCACTTTTAATGATGGTAAGACTGGTAGACTGAAAGTCTTGGAGGAGCTGCGAGTGAAGACTGGTTGGAATACACCAGCCATACTCAATGAACTGTACAAGGAGCGAGTCGATAAGGCACAGCTTCTGGCCCAAAAGTGTCCAAGGATGCAAGATCTTTCAGGAAGAAGAAGAGGATGCACTCGGACAATGTAGGAGATGATGAAGACTACACTGCCGACGCATTTTAGCGGTTGCTTCCATTGAAAACTGAGGTACAATCTAAATTAATTTTTAATTGCAATTTCTGAAAAACTAACTTCATTCGGACAAATGACCCATTACCTCCGGTTCTATAGTAGATATACTCTTGATTTTTTCACTGTTCATACAGTATACCCTTGTAATACCATACCTCTAGAATGGTAGAGATAGCTCGTATATTTGAAGAAAAATCCACAATAATTTGCCCAAAAAGAAAGGTGTGGAAAAAATGAAACGGAGAAAAAAATTCTATCCCATCTCCTAGAATATGTATGTCAATAAAACTAGAGGAGTAAGTACATAGAGCATGTATAAATAATCTTCAAAAGTTTCAGTACTTTGAATGAAGTAGTTGTTGAGTAAATGGGTCATGAAATTAGCAAATTTAACATTAGCGGGATAGGCCATTCATACTCCCCTTAACGTCACTCGCAAGCACACACACGCACTCTACCATCACTGGCGAATGTTACATATAGAGTAATGGCTGTCTCTCCAGCTGTCAGTACATATATCCATCCATCAGTTGCTGATTAAACCTCCCACCTCACGGCAGAGTAGGGCTAGTAGTGTTGGGGGTGTAAGTTGCAAAGTCAAATCTTTCTCACAGCCAAAGCAGTCTTCTTCTTCTCGGGGCCGATAACCTAGTTGTTAGGCCCCTTTAAACAACAATTATCATCATCATCATCATCTTCTTCTTCTCGAGCTGAGATCAGCATGGGAAAGATCTTGAATATGGCATCATGTTACCTCTGTCTGTCTGATAACGCATCCTGTCGTTGCAGGTGTTATCAGCATGTAGACAGTCCCATCACCGCATTCCATTGGAGTCAAGCCGCCTCTCCCAAGGGTAAGACATAACAGTATCGTCTGACATTCTTTTATCAGCAATGAAAACACACGTACAAATACAATGGCAGACCATATTCATCGCTCGCTAGTCAAGTCTTTACATTCAGTGCTGGCTATGTTCATTCTTCATACAGATGAACTCGTATTATTATTAATAATAATAATATTAATAATAATCATAATACGTGTATACACCCGTGTCAAAACACCTAAATCATTCGTAACATGAAGAACAGGATCGACTCCACGGTAACAACTTGCAGACCGTACATTCACACAGGTTATTACCCTCGTGGTGTAGTGGCTAGCATGCTTGAGTGTCACCGTAATGACCTCGAGTTCGATTCCTACCTCAGCCATCCTGAAAGTCGTTTTCCGTGGTCCCCCCAAACTTCTACGCCACGCCAATGTTAAACGCCCACAGCCATCACCATCTCACAGGTTATCACACATTCACCCACCACCTCAAACCTCCTTTCACCATACGTCCCCAAACATTAAAAAGAACATTCTGTTTCCCTCATTTTACAAAATTCTACCCCTCTTCATACCTCATGTGAAAGAGGAAAACACACTGAAAAATAGCATATATCACATGTCTAAATCAGACTATCCCTTCCCGAAATATCACCAAAATTGTGAAAAAACAGGTATTTACCCCAGAATCCGTATCCCTTAATTTCAGCACATGTTTCATCTTAAAGAGGACAAGACAACGAAAAAAATGACGCCAAGGACGCCCTCCTACCACAAACCCTTCCAGAAATATCACAAAAAATGTGAAAAAAAATCTGTTTTTACCCCAGAATACGTTTCAAAATTTCAACCTATTAAAAAAATAACCTCGCCATTACATAGATCAGAAAAAAATACCCTTAAAACGAATCTTCGCTTTACCCTCTAACCCTATTCCTTCCCCAAATATCACCACATCACCATAATGCCACAAAGCCCTCAGGGACTCACAACCTCCTAAGTGCAGCAGCTTTCTCCTTGCTTCGCTACTAAAGTGCTTGTGCTCTGCAGGTAAGTGACCGAGTGCATTCTTTTCCTTGGCCCTTGGTCCAAACCCCACAATGTCTGTCAGAATAATATTCCCTATCCCGGATGAGCAGAACCCTAGGATTCTTTCTTAATTTCTTATGTGAGGGATTTATAGTCTCACAACTATGTCTTGTTTTGTCTTGCCAGTTCAGCAGGAAACCCTGGATGTTTCGATGGCGATGACAGGCGTTTCATCACAACTAATGGCACCGCATTTGGGATTTTGGGGTCTCCAAAGGACAGAAGTTACCTAATGGAGCATAAACTACCTTCGGTGACCCCAAATTGAATCGAGAATAGGTTGATTCTGTGAACATTACAGTCTTTAGAAATCCGAACGAGGACTTTGCACCCCTTCTTGTTAAGTCAACAGGTGACTTTGGACGCCCGCTTGAAGAGTGTGCAGGTAACTTTCGACGCCCTCTTGAAAAGTTTGCAGGTAACTTTCGACGCCCTCTTGAAAAGTCTGGAGGGGACTTGCGATGCCCTCGTGAATAGTAGCCAGGAGACCTTCGACGCCCTCCTGGAAAGTCAGCGGGGCACTTTGATCACCCTTTTGAATAGTGTGCAGGGGACTTTGGACGTCCTCTTGAAAATTCTGCAGGAGACTTTCGACGCTCTCTTGAAAAGTCTGCAGGGGACTTTCGACGCCCTCTTGTAAGATGTGCAGGGGACATTGTACGCCTTCCTGACAGGCCCGCAGGGGACATTTTACTCCCTCTTGACAAGACCGCAGAGGACTTCGTACGCCCTCTTGGCAAGACCGCAGAGGTCTTTGTACGCCCTCTAGATAAGTCTGCAGGGGACTTTCGACGCCCTCTTGGAAAGTCTGCAGGGGAGTTACGACGCTCTTTTGAAAAGTGCGCAGGGAACATAGTACGCCCTGTTGAAAATTGTGCAGGGGACATTGGACGCCCTCTTGAAAATTGTGCAGGGACCTTTGGACAACCTCTTGAAAAGTCTGCAGGGGACTTTTGATGCTCTCTTGAAAAGTGTACAAGGGACTTTGTGCGCCCTCTTGACTAGACCTCAGGGGACTTTGTATGCCCTCGTGACAAGACAGCAGGGGACTTTGTACGCCCTCTTGGCAAGACCGCAGGGGACTTTGTATGCCCTCCTGTCACGACCACATGGGACTTTCGACGCGCTCTTGAAAAGTGTGCAGGGGACTTTGTACGCCTTCTTGTCACGACTGCAGGGGTCATTGTACGCCCTCTTGACAAGACCATAGTGGACGTTTTCCGCCCTCTTGTTAAGTCCGCAGGGGACTTTGTACGCCCTCTTGACAAGACCGCAGGAGACTTTTTACGCCCTCTTCTCACGACCACGGGGGACTTTCGATGTGCTTTTGAAAAGTGTGCAGGGGACTTTGTCTGTCCTCTTGACAAGTCTGCAGGGGACTTTGTACGTCTTCTTGACAAGACCGCAGGAGACTTTGTACGCACTCTTGTCAAGACCACAGGGAACTTTTCACGCCCTCTTGTCAAGACCACAGGGGACTTTGTACGCCCTCTTGTCAAGACCGCAGGGGACTTTGTATGCCCTCTTGTCAGGACCACAGGGGACTTTGTACGCGCTCTTGTTAAGACCACAGGGGACTTTGTACGCCCTCTTGTCAAGACCACAGGGAACTTTCCACGCCCTCTTGTCAAGACCACAGGGGACTTTGTACGCCCTCTTGTCAAGACCGCAGGGGACTTTGTATGCCCTCTTGTCAGGACCACAGGGGACTTTGTACGCGCTCTTGTCAAGACCACAAGGGACTTTGTACGCCCTCTTATCAAGACCGCAGTGGACTTTATACACCCTCTTGACAAGACCGCAGGGGACTTTGTGCGCCCTCTTGACGAGACTGCAGGGGACTTTGTACGCCCTCTTCTCACGATCACGGGGGACTTTCGACGCGCTTTTGAAAAGTGTGCAGGGGACTTCGTACGCCCTCTTGTTACGACCCAGGAGACAATGTGCGCCCTCTTCACAAGACCGCAGGGGATTTTTAGGCCTTCTTGTTAAGCCCTGAATCCTGGAGGAACAGTTTCATTCCAATATGAAAAGCCCGGAATGCAATGTTTGAATTTAAGGCAGTACCGTATGTCTCTCGACGGCTTGGATACCATCAGAATCAACGACATATGAAATATAGAAATATTACAGGCCCCGGGCTATAAACGAGCATATTGGGCATTTGCCCAGGGCGCCAAATTTTGGTGACGCTGAACGCAGAAAAAGATTGACCCAACAATCCCAACATTAAAAATAAGTATGACATGGAAATCTTTAAAAAGTAGTATAAAATAACTATAATTCACGTGAATATAAATTAAAATTAATATTAAATATCAGATACATTCCTAGTACCGTATTTATGTTTAATCATGATTATATTAAAATACAGACGTATTATAATATAATCAGTATTACTGTATCTGTAAAGAATACTAGTGTTGGCAACAATGTAGGCAGTGATGCACGGTTGACGCTGTTGGTCTTAGCTGTTGGCAATACTCATGGATTTACAACTGGAGCATGCGCCGCGTGATCTTGTCAACTTCCTAACTTCAAAGGTTGTTTGTTTGAATCGTTGCCTACGTTATAATACAAGGCCGGGAGATGTCGCACCGCGACTGGGGGCACGGCCGACTGAATGCGCTCATACCGGCCTAGACAATGAGACCTTTTTCAAGAAATCTTGTTAGTTACTCAACTGCTCACACAGCGCTGTTCACCAAGCATTGCACGACTAAGACTTATCTCTACTTAGTGTAAAACAAAGTACCCGATTCTTGGATATCACGGGTAATCTCGAGAACCACTGGATGGATTTTGATGCGGCTTTCACCATTCTGTACAGGTAATATCGAGGAAGATTTCTGTAGAAAATAATTTATTTATGATCAAAGGGAGCCAAGCAGTAACGATTTTAGATTTCAGTGAATAGGTCGAAGAAAGAACTTGACGTCCGTGCGCTTTTTAAGCTTACGCTGGACAATCCGTTAAAAATATCAATATACTATGAGTGTAAGAATTGTTCAGCATGAAAAATTGTACAAGAAAGTCCGCGTGAGCATATCTCTATCTTCGATACATCGCCCACTATAAGTGTTTTTAGTTTGGACGGGAGGGGGATTTGGCTTGCACCTCGCCATTCTTAAATTACGTCTGACAGGAATTCCTTGCACAATCATAACTGTTCCCGGGCGAAGCCGGGGCGGGTTGCTAGTGACACTATTATATTATCATTATAATTCCCACAATATCAAAATGCAAATTATGTCACATAATAAAATAGCGTGCTAATAGATCTAAGAGAAATTAGACATACCTTGCACCTCATTACAGTTGAATTCGATCAGAATCACTCGGTTTTCATTAAAGTTTATGCATTTTTTTGCTGAACGGTTTGGAAGTTCGGCAACAGGAAACTAGGACTGTTATTTACTTAAAATATTCATTTTTGTATTTTTGTACTATTTGTGTTCATGATTTCATTACATTGTCAGAATTACCGACAGTAGTGGCTACGCTGGCTAAAGCGCAGCGTTAGGCCATGGGGCCAAGCTCTCTGCTGACTCGGTAGACGCGTGTGTTCGAGCTCCACCGTCGGCCGTCCTTGAAATGATTTTCCGTGGTTTCCCATTTTTCAACACCAGGCAAATGCTGGGACGGTACCTTTTAACAGGCCACGGCCACTTCCTTCCACATCCTTGCCCAGTTTCATTCATCTTCATCCATTCCATCTCTCATCCTGACGCGCAGGTCGCCCACGGGCGCCGACTAGAAAGACCTGCACTCGGCCTCTCAGGAGGCCACACGAAAAAATGTCAGAATTAATGCTTTAATTAGTAGGGTATACTATTCAGTGTACCTATTATAAATAAAAACCGTGAGGTTTCTCACCTCCCCATATTACGAAACCCGGTTGCCTAATACGGGAAAAGTGCACTTTTAAAGTTAACAATAATATCAGAGGGTATTACAACATCAAACGTGCCCATATTTGTAATATACATAGTATATCGCCTGAGGTTTACATTGGTGAAAAATCAAAATTATTCCGTTCCTTCTTATGTCTAATGTGAGCCCTATAAAAAACCTCCCCATATTTGGCGACTTTCCTCTACCCATTTTTAGAAGATACCTTATGCACTGGACAGCTGAATCCGCGATTAATTGTATAGGTAGCTTCGTAAGTCTCAGAACTCAGGAAGTCCTTTCTAGCAGCGTTACTAGCAGCTTTCAAAGTTTCAAGGTAAGAAAGAAAATATTCCTCTAGCCAGTTTAGGCGACTGACATTTAATGAGAAAAAATGCCCTTTATCTGGATTTCTAGACTGAATATGATGATATGTGATGCTTACGTCATGCATAGCGAACCATTTATTAACGTTTTTCCAAAAAAATGGTTGCTTCTGCGTCCATGAATGTGTACGCTTCCGGGTGCATGCCTATATTTTCTTTTAGTGTACTAATGGCACCAATAACTTCTGACGAGAACACTTCCTTGGCACGCCGAACATTCATTTTTTCAAATTTAGTGGGTTCGATGTGTTTTTTAGTGAGGTGTCTGACCGGTTTGACGATCTCACCCTTTAGCATTGTGTATAGTAATGACAAGTATTTCCCTGAAATTATTCCAGTACCATCAGTCATCTCTCGTTACAGAAACTGCGTTCTAATGTTTCTTTTTAGAATGTGACAATGATCAAAACTAGGGAATACATTCCTAGACTCGTCGTATGGGTGATTGACCATTGGTTGCAAATTCCCTCCCCCTAAATGCCTCATCATTGTAGTGTTAGTTTTGTGATTATCAGAGACAGTTATTATAATTATGAAACCGCATTGTTCAACCTCGAGAATAACGTCCAGCAGGAGTTTATGTAAGTCCCGTCCTGACAGCTGCTTCGTGAAAAAGAAGGCACACGGTATCTGATAATTTGTCGAAAGATCTCTTAGCACAAAACACAACACACGATTAGCTGCTACTTGTTCCCGGCTGTAATTTTGATCCTCTCTTTCCTTTTAATGAGACGGTGTTGGAGTAGTGTCCTTGTACCCGAAGAAGGTGCAAGGTATGTCTAATTTCTCTTAGATTTATTAGCACGCTATTTTATTTTGTGATATAATTTTAATTTTGATAATGCGGAAATTATAATGATAATAATTATATAGTGTCACTAGCAACCCGCCCCGGCTTCGCCCGGGAACAGTTATGAATGTGCAAGGAATTCCTGTCAGACGTAATTTAAGAATGGCGAGGTGCAAGCCAAATGCCCCTCCCGTCCAAACTAAAAACACTTATAGTGGGCGATGTATCGAAGATAGAGATATGCTCTCGCGGACTTTTTTGTAGAATTTCTCACGCTGAACAATTCTTACACTCATAATATAATGATATTTTTAACGGTTCGCCCAGCGTAAGCTTAAAAAGCGCACGGACGCCAGGCTATTTTTTTCGACCTTTTCACTGAAATCGTTACTGCTTGGCTCCCTTTGGTCATAAATAAATTATTTTCTACACAAATCTTCCTCGAGATCACCTTTACAGAATGGTGAAAGCAGCATCAAAATCCATCCAGTGGTTCTTGAGATTACACATTTAATATACGTACTGTTCAGCTTATTCCTTATCGCGCCTATAATGGGAGGGGAGTGCGCTCTACCGGCAACGAGTAGAAACTTTCCAATTACATGTTATACATGGGTTCTGACTGGGAATGTCAAGGCCGGTATAGAGCGCAGCTCGTATTCAGTCGGCCGTGCTGGGGGCAACTGAGTTCAGCATTCTACCGCTAGGATCGCATTGTAACATCCTCAATATGAGCGCACTACTGAATTTAGTATTGAGATGAGAGAATGCCCGGGCTATTTCATGCACATTTACAAAAGTTTGGTTTATCATTCATATCTATAACTCACCGGAATATCATAAACAAGCAGTCTTTTCTTAGAGCTTCAGTACTTTCCTATTCAGAGGCTTATTGTGAAGCTGTAAAAATCGTTCATTCCTGGTCGTGCGATTGAAGGCTAGGTTGTCCAGGAGCGGCTTCAGGAACTTCTTCAAAAGGAGAATCGGAAGTTCAGAATCGTTGCATTGGTTACACTTAATTGTTTGACAGAACTTGTCTTTTAATAAAAGTGTGCAGTTTGTCAGTAAGTTCTTTCGTGGCAGATACTGGACAGCACGTGATACGCATTGCATAATTTGCTCTAGTAACACCACAAATGATGTTTTAGGGTACCTCAGTCCTCCACAATCTTGAAATCGTATGAGGCTGAGGAGCGGGCTTTAACTCGCAGGAAGAGAAATATGTTGCAAACAACCTTCACAGCTTGTATTTTCTTCTGCTACGCGCACTAGGTAGCCTGCCACCATTGCTACTGCTATGATGGGTGCAGTAGCTGGAGTTCCTAAAAATAAAACCAAATTGTTAAATACCGTAATCGTGTTTAGATAAAAACACAATGCAATTAAAATAAACGGACGGGTTAAAAATGTACCTTCAACGGGGTTTCCAACTATAGCAAGGACGTGTTC
Organism: Meconema thalassinum; assembly: GCA_946902985.2. NCBI lineage: Eukaryota > Metazoa > Arthropoda > Insecta > Orthoptera > Tettigoniidae > Meconema > Meconema thalassinum. The sequence continues at coordinate 551,230,505 of OX336389.2, forward strand.
GGGAAGCTCCGGTACGAAGGCAGAATCCGCGACATGTCCTTCACCTGGCTCTTGAAGTTGGTTATTAGAAAAGAACCTGGACCTTACGCTGGATACTAAGTCTTCATTCCTTAGTTCGACGTTTCCATGGCTCGAAGATGCGATAATTCTAGTGTGAAGGGTAGATTTAATAGCATGGATACAAGATCTCACATCCAACATATCATTCAACACCTCCCCCCCCTTCGTCTGAGGTGACTGAAAAAGAGCTCGACATCGTCACTCGATAAATTCCTCGTTAGGACATAGTGGAAATTGATGCTTAATAAATATCGTATGCATGCCACTGAAGAGAGAGTGGTCAACTCCAGAGCGTGGTAAGTCTCTTTAGTAAATTTCCTGAACTTTTCGGGATGTTGCTGAATGTCCTCAATATATGGCAGAAATACGTCCGTTAACCAGTGTAGTCTTTCATCGTCCATCTCACAAAAAATCATCTGATTGTCATTTCTGGAGTGCGTGCCATGGGATGTGTTACAGACATCATGGATGTCAAACCATTTCTGAAAATGTTCCATAAAGTTACTAGTCTCAAGTAAACTGCCTTTGTCATTAATTTTCTCAGAGCATACGACTTCCATACTTTTTAAGCCTGCGACAACTTCAGGTAAAAACACAACTTTGGCCCTGGAAACATTCATCTTTTCCAAATTACTAGGATAAACCACCTTCCTGGAGAGTTTCCTGACAGGATTTATCACCAGAGTTTTCTGAAGATTATAAAGGATCTTCAAATGATCACTTGTCACATTGTTGCCATTTAGAACGAACTCCCTAGACAAATACTGCGTTCGTTCATTCTTGATAATGTGACTGGGATCGAAACTTATAAAGAGCGGTCGATTTTAATCAAGAGGATGTTTAATTTCATGCGTTATACGACCCCCGCATAGCGTTTCAAACATCGAAACATTCACTTGACAGTTACAATTCTTAACACTCTGAAACCACTTTCTTCGACAACCTTCATAGCATCCAATACCAATTTTGCCAAGGGCGCTCCAGAAATAGAACACGTAAAATAAAATGACACAGGAATTCTGTAAGAAGAAGATAGTCCTTTGAAAAGAATGCAAAGTAACTTGTTGACTAGTTTGTCTTCAATAGCAAGAGCGTCTAAGTCTGCGTCACTCATGCCGAGAAACATGTCTAAATTCCGATCGTACACAAGCCTAGGCTTTATAGCCATTTCGTCAATTATAAGGGAGCCCACTTTTGCATTCTCGTGTTCCGGTGACTTTTCCTCTGCCATCAATCTTGCTCTGATCAATGAGGTGATGCCAACCTCTCCTTTCGAGTACCCTACGTAAGTCTTCACAAAGTTTTGGGATGTGGTAGGTGCAAGATACTTAGTTCACGAAACAATCGATAGCCTGTCGGTGACCTTGTAGATAGAAGAACACAAATTTTAATTGTAGTTTCTTGGTACTTATCTTTCTTATTTCCAAATGCTTGCAGCTGTTCGAGCAAAAAAAAAAAATGGCTTGGAGGCTACCTTGTTGGGCTTCATTTTGAATTGCAGACAGCTGCTTGTTCATGTCATATTTCTTAGTTTTATATTTCTTCAACTCAGCCTGAAGGTCATGAAGTTTCCTACGTAGCTTGTGAATTACAGCGTCTCGCTTAGCAGTTTTTTTTTTATCGTAGCACTCCGCAGTTTCTTTCGAAGAGACTTCCTAACAACTGGCCTTGAAATGGGTGAAAACGGTGTCCCTATACTTCTACAATTTTTCTCGTCTTCACAAATAGGGACACAGTTACTCACAGTTCCTGGAGAGACATTTTCTTTTGGATGAAAGAGTGTCGTCAGTTTGACACTGTCGTCGTTTTGGTGGTTTCCTAGCTGTAGTTGTCACTTGTTTGTGCTGTGGGAAGTCTGTAAATACTGAAGGTACGGATTTAGGCAGAAGAAATCTTCTAGTTGTGCTCACACTGTAATTGTCTTCTCTGAAATGCCTACTACCAGGGGCGGATCTGGGAGAGGGCGAGGAGGGCGACCGCCCAGGGCCCCGCGCCATGGATTGTTTTAAAATATAATTGATTATTTAATAATACTTTTCAAACTTTTCAAATTAATTTATAATTCATATTCTTTTTTAGTGCAGCTCTCATGACCATTTAGTAAGTTTGGATTTCAGTGAAATAACAGAAGACTTCAGCCGGGAAAAAGTCGCAAAGTAATATTTTAATATTTCATAGTTTACATAATCTTCATCAAGGGGACTTAAAGTTTTTTCATATTATAAAAAATGTACTGTAGTGTACTCAAAATATTGAAACTATTCTTTATTTTATTATAATTACAAAACGATTTTCCATTTGATTTGATATGTTTTATTTCCTATTGTTGTGGGCCCCACCTTATCATATCGCCCTGGGCGATAGAAGGAGTCCACACACTACCTGGCTTATCACCTCGTCGAGAAACAGCTATAATCCACTTATTTCTTAATCCCTGATTGATAGGAAACGAGTGAAATGAAACTGATTTGCACATTCCCTGCCGGGACGTACAAAACTGAACACAGCAGTAAACCATTTAAAAATACTCATGTAAACAACCACTATTTGCAATGCCACTATTGAGTTAAACTGGCGCGAATGCTGGAACTAGGGTGGTACAAAGCGATCCTCGCGGTCACTGGCGGAACTTCGTGGTGATTCATTTTTAGCGCAAAACAGCTTGCATTTCCCGGCCTTGTATATAGCGTAGGCAACGGTTTGAATTGCGTGTCAACTGTGATTTATGAAAATGTGCCTACTTTAGTTATTTTAAAATGAACAAAAATTAAGTGGATCAGAATTCAGGAAACATTCCGCCAAGAAGGAAAGTGACGAAAAAGAACTTTTAAAGAAAGTGCCTAAAATTGCTTCGTTCTTTACACAAAAAGCTACAACTATCGCGTCTACTGCCACTTCAAACAAGGAAACTCTAGGCCTAAACGATCTCTCTCAAGCACAAGCAGGGGCGTATGTCCAATTTTTTTGGGGGGAGGGGGGGGGGGGGGAGGGGCTGACTATCCTGGAAAATTGTGAGTATTCTCAGGGGATTGTCATCGCAAAATACACAGATAAATCAACCAATATCGTAGAGCATATACTGTAACTTTGTGAAATTATTTTAGATAAGATTCAAAGTTTATATAGCCTACAATCATTACTGGCAATACAAACAAGTTGTAAAATAGAACACAACACACAAATAAAATTTTATACTTCATGCATTTTCTGTTATGATCTATAGAGTATGAATGGCAAATATCTAAATAATATTATTCAATTTACTAAGCAGAAAGTTTTTTTTTACAAGTTGATAATTTATTTCTCAAAAGTACCGTACTGTGGAATTCACAGTTTTGCCTCACAAGGCTGAGTGTACCCCATTCCAGTCCTCAGACAAGAATTAAAATTTCTTGGCAGAGCCGGGAATAGAATTCGGACCTCCAAGGCGGCAGCCAAGAGTGCTAGCCACTACACCACGAGTTAGTATAATTTCAATCTTGATATTGTTTATAACTTATCCAAAGTTAGGATTAGGGTACAACCAAATTTACAATTATTTTATGCTCTTTCCAAAGCAACCCTTTCTTAATTTTTAATGGTTTTCTTTCGAGAGGGGGGCTGGAGCCCCCTCAGCACCCCCCCCCCCCTTATATACGCCCCTGCTCTCAAGGTATACTTACTTTCACTTTTACCAATAATGAAGCTGATACAGACACAATTATTTCCAATAATGATGAAAATTCAGATGACAAGATTGTTTCTGAATCAAAATCTGATGATGTGTTGGCTTTTACTTGTAACATCAATGACCCTGCAACATGGGACGTCACTTCGCCTTCAACTATAGAAGCTGACTTTACCAGTCACCAACTGCTCCGCAGAAAGAGCATTTTCTGTTTTATCTCGGCTAAAGAATGTGAAAAGATCAACTCTTTCCAACAGCAAACTAAATTCTCTATTGTTATTGTGTTGTGAAAAATACGTACCGCAACCCTTAGCACAGACTTTTCTGACATCATAAATACATTTGCAAAGTTAAAAGCCAGAAATGAACCTTTGATTTGAAATGTTTCTGTATATTGTTGGTTTTTAGTGTGATTAATGTATTAATAAATGGCTACAAAATTGTATGAACGACTTACTTTTCTTATAATAATAATAATAATAATAATAATAATAATAATAATAATAATAATAATAATAATAATAATAATAATAATAATAATAATAATAATATCGTATGGCCTAGGGTGCTGGGTGCAAGCTTTGTAATTTGACACCTAGAGGGTAGTTTATAATAATAATAATAATAATAATAATAATAATAATAATAATAATAATAATAATGCATTTTATTAATCCCTTAACGAGTCAAGGACTCATATACAAAGGAATCGTACAGTTTTATCTTGTTGGCGACAAATCACAATGCATGTCGAATTTCGTTGTTGCTTGAATCAGTATGAAAGTCAAGGAGGTTAGATATCTAAGCTACTTTCCTGATTATTTCCTGTGATACAATATTAGTAACATACGGTAGTTGTTTGTAAAAAAATCTATTATGCTATTTTTATAACACATAAATGAGAGAAAGGGCGCCAGTCACCATTTGCCCAAAGCGTCTTTCCCTTAGCCCGGGGCCTGGAAATCTGTCTGTTAGGTAGTCAGCCCGAAGGCTGGTTGGATCCTCAAAAGCACCGCCGTTACGTTATGTGAGTAGATACCCACAAAAACCCAAGGCAGTGCTATATTGAGGCGTTCTAGGCAAGAAGAGGAGTGAGGTAGTTTGCCAATTCTTTCCTCACCGAGTCAGAACATTAGTCCTAACCCTATGAGTAGAACCTTTCACAGCATTCACAGGCACTGACTGTGCCCTGAATGCCATTACTAAGCACCACCCATACCTCAGTAGCTTCCATATAATCACAGCCATGAGTGAGACTGAGACATCGGTGAAAAGCCACCTTTTACTCTAGCCTGTGCCAACTGACAAATGCAAATGTACTGTATTCATCAAGAGATGGCGAACAGGCCTGGCCTGGAAATATAGCATAATAATTCATGAGTTTAAAATACAGTAATTGCATCAGCCTATTTCTTTCATGATGTTGATGTATTCTATGCTCAGATTCAAGCAACTAAGGATAAGACATGCAGACAACATGTGTTACTTCTGATGGCGATTGGAATGCTAAAGTTGGGAAAGGCAAAGAGGGAAATGTTGTGTGATTTTATGGCTTAGGTGAACGAAATGAGGCGCAGAGCGGCTTATCAGTTTCTCTGAATCTAATAACCTTTTCGTTACAAACACATGTTCCAAGCAACCAAAACGTTGGCTGTATACCTGGACATCACCTGATGAAAAATACAGGAATCAAATCGATTACATAATTGGGTCTAGAAGATGGCGAAGTTCCATTATAGCAGCAAAAACTTGGCCTGGTGCAGACTGTAGATCAGATCATGAATTTATTACTGACCTGTAAATTACAAGTCAAACTTAAGAAAAAATATTAAGTTAGTCCAATACCCGAGACATGACTTTGCAAACACTCCCACACTATTTAAAACATCTTTTATGAATCGTTTTGAGATACTAAATCTCCTTGATCGAAATCCTGAGGAAATTAGGTGTGAAGTTAAAGACATTGTTAAGGATGAATGCAAGAAAAAATTGTTGAGGGCTGAGAAAAAGAGAACTTCACATTGGATGACATCAGAAACTATTAACATAGCGAAGAGAAGGAAGGAAGCCAAAATTCAGAAGGATAGGGAACTCATGACTCTTTTGAATAGAGATTTTCAGAGAAATGTTGGTCTCCTTGGCCGGAGCGCTGCCTCGCTGTCAGACAGCTACTCGATTGTCCTCACGAGGCTGAGTTCACCCCATTCCAGCCCTCACGTCAGTTTCTAAAATCCCTGACGAAGCCGGGAATCGAACTCAGGGCCTCCAGGTGCGAAGCAGGCACGCTGCCCCAACATCACACAGTGAGGTTCTTCTGTAAAGAACGGAACCTCGCCAGGGCCGTGTGACGAAGGGAGAGTAATACGTTATTGGCCAGATGACTAGCATCTACCAATTACACAAGAGCGGGTCGGGAAGCACCAGAAGCTGTCATAGCATTGATTACATACAGAGCTGGCAAGATACCTTAGTTGGGAGAGTTAAGACGTGTGGTGAAGTACTTTAGCCTATCTCATATCTCGTGAACGTAGGATGAATTACCTAAATTTCCTACGTTGGTGCAATGTGAGTTTAGAAAACGAAGTACAGCATTTCAGGTAATTACTCTGAAATTCATGTAAGTAATGATGATTATTAAATACGTTAAAAGTGCAAATATGTCAATTGGGCACTACGCTGCTGCTAGCGCCTTTCTCGACAGGTACCTACACACAGTGGTGGTATATTCTCTTGAATATACAGATTACGTTAGATTTAATTGTCACTTATCTTTATTCTTCTTTCTTTATTCACGTTCTCCTTACTTCTCTTTATTTGTTTGTCAACACCAGCAGAGACCTCTTTGTTTCCTGTTTGCTTTGTGCATCCTCTTATATTCTTTGAAAGTTTGTTCCAGGTGGCAATATTTTCTACTTGAGGAAGATCTCTCTACAGTGCTACATGTGGCAGGTCGCTGAACCTTTGGATGACGGTCACTTCAAGAATTGGTTCAATACTTTACATGTAGAGGGCATCATCGTTGATCTTTGCATTCTCCTCGAAGACTAAAACTTCTTATTTCGCTTTATCTAACAGTTGAAATGAAATTCCACAGCCTGCTTCCAGTCTCCGACCGGGTCAGGAATGGAATGAATGGAGCCCCTATCTAGCGGCGAGGATATGAACTGTGCCGGCTGCCGAGGCCTGACGCACTCCTCTGGGGCAATGACTAAATGAATGACGGATGAAATGAAATGATAGTGGAGAGTGTTGCTGGAATGAAATTTTGACAGGGAAAACCGGAGTACCCGGAGAAAAACCTGTCTGCCTCCGTTTTGTCCAGCACAGATCTCACATGGAGTGACCGGGATTTGAACCACGGACCCAGCGGTGAGAGGCCGGCGTGCTGCCGCCTAAGCCACGGAGGCTTGCTTTATCTAACAGTTATTATGTATAATTTAAACCAAATTTTATGGGGCTTACATCAATCTTAATCTGAATGTTTAAAATGAACATTTTCTGCAAATTTGAACTATACATACTTGTGTAATCTGCTAACGGCCGAACGAGGGACACTACATTGCTTTGCTTAAGCTTTTCCAGCTCGCCATTAAATGGTTATGAAAGCTTCCTAGTACTTCTTTAACAAAAGGGATACTTTTCCTTCAACGTGGGAATTGGTATATTCTTTGGAATCGTTACGGCTGTGAGTTTGTTTCGTCGCCTCGCCGCGTGAGTCATAACCGCCCCGGGCTATGCTCTACCTCTGTGTGTTACCTGCGCCTTACACAAGGGGCTGCGAGGACAAAAGGGATGGTCCAGAATATTCGCGACCCAGCTAGTGATGGAAATCTCGAGAAGCAGTGAATCCTGGACGAGTCTAGAAGCATTCATTGAGTCACCAGCCTGCTATATAAGCGGCCTCGCCAGCGAGGGGGACAGTGTTTTTGAGCGAGTGCGACAATAGTTGGTGACGTGACGAGCGAAACCCAAGTGAGGCTATTGCATGCAGTGAAGTGCTGCGTGAATTGCGAAACCCAGTGAGATTCTTTCCGAGGCTACGGAGCAGTGTGTAGCAGACCCGTAAGTAGCCTAACGGTAGTTTGTGTACTCAAAGAAGCGTACAGGTATTTCGGTGAGAGACAGACTGGCCGGACACAGGCCTGCCTAATTAGTGAACGGACAGCTGCTCGAGAGATTGAAAGGGGAGTGTTCCCAGTCAGAGAGGACCTAGAGTGAGATACTAATTGCTTGTATCTGTTTATTGTGTGGTGAACTGTAGCTTGCTTACACCTGCAATAAAACTAGTTTTTCCTTAAAAAGACCACTGTGTTGTGCTTCTACTCACCGTAATCCAGTTAACGAACTTGCCACTAGGGGTGGCACGTTACAACTGGTGTCAGAAGCCGGATTACGAACTCAAGCACAAGCACAACACCTGAAGGTCCTGGTTTCAAAACCCAAGCAGGTCATTTCACCACAGTTCTCTAATTTTCCTGTGAGTGCATGCCCTTTACAAGACAAACAACTGAAACGGAAGCGTAATTGGCAGCATTGCTAGAAAAGTTTAGTGGCATGGAAACCAAGATGGAAGACGGCCAGAAGAATATAACCAAGGACCTAACATCCAAATTAGAAGAGGGCCGGAAGAATTTAACCAAGGACCTAACATCCAAATTAGAAGACGACCATAAGAAGTTAGCCAAGGACCTGAAGGATGGCCAGAAGAAGATGGAAGACGGTCAAAATAAGTTAGCGGAGGACCTGAAGAAGATGGAAGACGGCCAGAAGAATTTAGCCAAGGACCTGAAGGATGGCCAGAAGAAGATGGAAGACGGCCAGATTAAGTTAGCACAGGACCTGAAGAAATTAGAACAGGGCCTACGTGAGGAAGTCACGGCAGTGGAAAAGAAGTTCGACGCCTTACAAGTGGAAGTTGCCGAGCTGCGCCGACGCCCGCTGATGGGGGTGGAGGAGAAATTCAACGCCTTACAAAAGGAAGTTGCCGAGCCCGCCCGCTGACGGGGGTGGAAGAGAAATTCAACGCTGTACAAAAGGAAGTTGCCGAGCTGCGCCGACGCCCGCCCACAGGTACACCGGGAATATCAGGGACGGGACAGAGCAGAGTGACGCCACCAACCTTCGACGGAAAGGTACCGTGGAGCACTTACTTGCGTCAGTTCGAGGCGGCCTGTTCCATAAACAACTGGAACAACACGGAAAAAGCTACAGCTCTCATTGTAGCGCTGAGAGGGGACACCCTTAATGTCCTTCAGGCCATCCCGAACGAATCTCAGGACTACGCTTCACTAGTCGCCCATATGGAGTCCCGAAATGGAGATAGCCATCTTCAGCAGGCCTACCAGATGCAGCTCCGGACCCGAGTACAAAAGAACGCGGACACTCTGCAGGAGTTCGAGATGGACATCGCACGCCTCGTAAGGTTCGACTATCCAACAGCGCCAGCCGACTTTCTGGAACAGATTGCGACGCAGAACTTCACCGACGGGCTACGGGACTCGGACACTCAACAGGCGCTGCGACTCGCGCGCAATAAGACCCTGGCAGATGCGCTGAGCCACGCACTTGAGTTTGAGACGGCAAAACAGGCATCTAGAATGCACGCACGGGTGCGTCAAGTGGACGTCGACGTACCAGCAAAAACCAACGAGACCAAGCCCTTGGCCGATGAATTGATGGAGGCGCTAAGCCGTTTCTTCGATAGTCGCGGCACCACCAGTAGCGACACAGCCGGAAGACAACCGGAGAGGCGGCCCGGAAGAGGACTACCCACCTGCTGGACCTGCGGTAAGAAAGGCCACCTGAGCAAGGACCGCAGTTATCGCCGCCGCCGAGGGTATCCGACGGGAAATCACTCGTCTGAAAACAGCGCGGCCCAGGGAAACGAGTATTAGCCAGCCTTTGGGGGCAATGGTTGGCTTTTGACAGTCGTCAAGCTCCGGCAGTCCAAGTTCGTGTGACGAAGTTACGGAGGGACGATAGCAGCCTGATGGTCGATGGAGTCGTCAACGGAGTGAGCTGGCCCATGCTGATAGACACGGGAGCGTCGAGGACCATCGTCAATCCCACCGTGATCCCGAAGTGGAGAGTGCAACCCACACAAAGGAACCTCCAACTAATAACCACGACTGGAGAGACTGCACCGGTACATGGCGAAGCATCACTGGAGTTCGTCATTGGTAGACGGGCTGTGAAGCATCCAGTGCTTGCGGCTGACGTATCAAACGAAGTGATCATCGGACTGGAATTTCTGGACCAGAACGACATCATCTTGGACCTGAGTTCCAACACTCTGCACTTCGGAGGTGAGGAACTTTCTTTGCAACCAACACATGAGGCCATCACCGCACGACGAGTAAGGCTGAGAGAGGACGTCATCGTTCCCGCCAGGACGAAGGTCAGCGCTGCCGTAATTGTCGTCGGAACTGCTGAGGGAGTGGTGGCTGTCATCGAGCCAAAATATGAGGACATCCAGACAAAAGGATTGCTAATCGCCAAGACCCTCATCAACTCGACGTCTCGGCCGTACGTCCGCCTGTCCAACCTGAACAACTACGACATTACGGTTCACCCGGACACCAACCTAGGAGTCTGCGAGCCCGTTACCTGGATTGCCCAGATCACAGACACGACGGACAGACTACCAAAGAAGACGCGCCCGGCCAGAAGAACTACAGAATCTGTACCAAGGATCCCAGGTCCATTTAGACGAGGAACAATCACGCCAACTTCGGGACCTGCTACACGAATTCAAGGATGTCTTCTCCGTGGGGAGCAAAGACTTCGGCAGGACAAGCTTGGTCCAGCACAGAATCGACATTGGGGGCAGCGCACCGATTAGGGCCCCATTCCGACGTGTCCCGCTCACCAAGCAAGCTGAAGTCGACCGGATGGTGGAAGAAATGAAGGAGCAGGGGGTGATCGAGCCATCACATAGTCCTTGGATCTCTCCGGTCGTGCTAGTGAAGAAGAAGGACGGCTCCACCAGGTTCTGCGTGGACTACAGGCGGGTGAACGACGTCACGAAGAAGGACAGCTACCCTCTACCCCAGATCGACGACACGCTGGACACCATATCAGGATCAAGATGGTTCTCCAACTTAGATTTGAAGAGTGGCTACTGGCAGGTGGAGGTCCACCCTAAGGACCGCGAGAAAACGGCGTTCTCTGTGGGCAGCGGACTCTGACATTTCGCCGTAATGCCGTTCGGGTTGTGCACCTCCCCTGCGACCTTCGAAAGGCTAATGGAGTCCATTCTGAGGGGACTACACTGGAAGACCTGCCTGGTCTACCTAGACGACGTCATCGTTCTGGGGAGAAGCTTCGAAGAGCACTACAGCAACCTGAAGGAGATCTTGATGAAGCTACGGGCTGCCCAGCTGAAGTTAAGCCCCTAGAAGTGTCAGCTCTTCCAGAAGCAGGTCCAGTACCTTGGGCATATCGTCTCCGAGGAAGGGGTGCGCACCGAACCAGAGAAGACCGCAGCTGTGAGGGAGTGGCCAGTTCCGAAGGACAAGTCCCAACTACGAAGCTTCCTGGGACTCTGCACCTATTACCGTCGCTTGGTGAGAGGATTTGCCGACATCGCCAAACCACTGCATCGACTGACTGAGAAGGACCAACTCTTCACGTGGACAACAGAATGCCACAGTGCCTTCGAACAACTCAAGCAGGCTCTGTGCACCGCACCTATTCTGGCCTACCCCAGACCTGGAACAAGGTTCATCGTTGATACCGATGCCAGCGACTTTGGTATAGGGGGAATCCTGTCGCAAGTAGTGGACGGCGAGGAGAGAGTAGTGGCCTAATTCAGCAAAGCCTTGTCAAAGCCAGAGAGGAACTACTGCGTCACCAGGAAGGAACTGCTTGCCATCGTGAAGACCATTGAACATTTCCACAAATACCTGTACGAGCAAGAATTTCTCATCAGGACCGACCATGCATCCCTGCGGTGGCTCCTGAACTTCAAGCAGCCCGAGGGTCAACTCGCGCGGTGGTTAGAGAGGCTTCAACAGTACAAGTTTGAGATCCAGCACAGGAAAGGCCAACTGCATTCTAACGCCGACGCCCTGTCACGAAGACCGTGCCCCAAAGACTGCACCTTCTGTGCTATAAGGGAGGAGAACACTGGGATACAGTGCCGAAGGACTACCGTGGAACTTCAAGGGAGCTGGAGCCGCGAATCTTTCACGCAGGCACAAGCGGAAGATGATGACCTGGGACTGATAGCCGAATGGAAGAGGGCCTGTGTCCCCAGACCCGAGTGGAACATTGTGAGTGACTGCAGCCCAATGTTTAAGTCCTACTGGGCGCAGTGGGACTCACTGGTTTTAAGGGATGGCCTCATCTGCCGTACTTGGGAGAGCACCGACGTGGTGACATCTCGGGAACAAGTCGTCGTTCCAAAGGCTATGACGGAGGAAGTCCTGAAAGAAGTCCATGGAGGATCATCTGGTGGACACCTAGGGATAAAGAAGACCCAGGAGAAGCTGAGAGAGCGGTTCTACTGGATCGGATGCCGAACAGACGGGGAGAACCACTGCGCGAGGTGCCACGATTGCGGTGCCAGCAAGGGCCTAGGAGGAAGACGACGGGGTCCACTGAAGACCTACAACGTGGGCGGCCCCAAGGAGAGAGTGGCCATCAATGTTGCTGGACCATTCCCGTTGAGCGAGGCAGGGAACCGTTACACATTTGTCGTCAGCGACTACTTCACCAAATGGCCAGAGGCCAAGAAGCCGCGACGATCGCAGAGACCCTGGTGAAGGAATTCGTCAGCCGATACCCTTGGAGCAGCACGCTGACCAAGGGAGGAACTTTGAGTCACAGGTGTTCCAGAACCTATGCCAGCTGCTGGGAATCCGGAAGACAAGGACGACGCCGCTACACCCTCAGTCCGACGGGATGGTAGAGCGATTCAATCGCACCATCGAGAACCATCTCCGAATAGTCGTCAGCGAGCATCAGATGGATTGGGACAAACATCTTCCACTATTTCTCCTGGCTTACCGCACCGCGGTGCGTGAAGCCACCGGGTGCACACCAGCCCGGGCCATGTTGGGAGGGAACTCCGTCTACCTGTCGATCTTGCCTTCGGCCGACCTGGGAATGATCCGGTCCCGGTAAGCCAGTATTGTCAAGAACTGATCGACCGACTGGAGGACGTGCACGCGCTCGCAAAGAGGAGACTGCGGATCGAGACCGATCGAATGAAGATCCGATACGACCAGCAGACGGATGCCGGCGGATACCAAGAGGACGACCTGTTCTGGCTCTTCAACCCATTATGGAAGAAAGGCCTGTCACCCAAATTGCAGAAGTACTGGGAGGGCCCGTACCGAGTCGTGAAACGGATCAACGATGTCGTCTACAGGATCCAGCGGAGCCCGAGGGCGAAGATGAAGATCGTGCATCGAGTTCGCCTGGCAGCCTATGGAGGGACACAGACGGACCAAGGATTGATCGGGACGATCAGCCTTTTAGGAAGGGGGTGGTGTTACGGGCGTGAGTTTGTTTCGTCGCCTCGCCGCGTGAGTCACAGCCGCCCCGGGCTATGCTCTGCCTCTGTGTGTTACCTGCGCCTTACGCAAGGGGCTGCGAGGACAAAAGGGATGGTCCAGAATATTCGCGACCCAGCTAGTGATGGAAATCTCGAGAAGACATGAATCCTGGACGAGTCTAGAAGCATTCATTGAGTCACCAGCCTGCTATATAAGCGGCCTCGCCAGCGAGGGGGACAGTGTTTTTGAGCGAGTGCGACAATAGTTGGTGACGTGTGGGTAGATTATTGGCTGAGGAATAACCCACCCACCAAGGGAAGATGATTAAGAGAAGGAAGTAGATTTTGGATTGTAGAAAAAGGATAGAAAGATAGGAGGAGAGTCCCACAAAATTTATGAATTTGACTTTCAATACATTTAGAAGCGGTTGCCACCGCAAATCCGTGCTCGGATACCTAAAGTGGGTACGAGCTTGGTCGAAGCTGACGGGAACCGCAGCTAAGACTTGGGCAGTTTGCCAGAGAAAGGCTTTAGCGTATTTCCTCCCAAGCACGAATAAAAGTACTATAGGGAAGGGTGATGGTCTGGCCAGATAGATAGTAAAAGCTTTATTGAGCATGAACGAGGGCATAAACCTAGGAAGAGCTAGGAAAGCCAGGATCCTGCCTAACTGTAGTATCAGAGAAATGATGAATCCAAAAACAAATATTTAATTTATTTAACAAATTAGAGGAAGTTGATATCTTTAACAATTAAATATGTTTCAATCTTATTAACAATTTGGGGTCGCAGACCTCCAACAACATGTAGAAATTGCTCCAGGCAAATAATAATTGTTAAGGTTTTAAACCTGGTACTAAAATCTTGGTAAGATTTTTAAAAAGGCAATGAAATGATTAAAGTTTAAACATTAAATTGAGTACAAGGAGTGTACTATAGGAAATTTCTGAACGAATATTCTAGAGAGAATAACAACTTCGAAAATAACAATAAGGAAAACATAAAGAATAAAATAGAAGTTCCTACAACTTCTTATATTTAAACAGAATTACTTTATGAGAATTATACAAAAGAGGGCAGGTCACTTACTGTGAAACCTGAAGAGATAATCAAAAGGAAGGTTCTCGACCTCCTATATTTTAGATAGGAATCACGAGCCAAATGGGGCAGTTTCCATTTAGTGAGACCTAAAAAATAACTCACACAAGAGTTGAAAGAATTGTTTTCCCTGATTTGAAGGGAGAAACAATGTAAGTTTGAAACGTGTATAAAACACTTAATTATACAGCAATTACTTAATGATAAACAAGCAAAATGGAAGGGCACTTCACAGAGTGACACCTTATTGAAACAAACCTGAATTTAAAGTTTATTACAGATTGTTAGTAAGAGGTTTAGGAAAGAGAAATAGGGATGGAGGAAAAAAGTTCATGGCCGTATTTAATATAAACGGACGATCGCGACGCGGTAGAAAAGTGGAGCAAGCACTGATTATCACTATAGTCTGTAAAGATTGATGCAAAGTTCACTCTAGAAACACTAAAGTTTATGAGAAATAAAGTTATTGCAATTATGGAAATAACTGATTGCACTATATAGGTGAGAGTCTATTTCTTGAAAAAGTTGTGATTTACAATTAAATGCGCCATAGAATGTTCCAACGGGGGAAGAAAGTTCGCTATTGCAGTAATTTAAGGAAGATTCCTCATTTTAACTAGCATTTTCACAAGTGCGTGAAAAATACTTGACGGCAAGACTCGCAGATAGAGTACAAGATCTCGAAGGTTCCAGAACGACCTTAGCGGAAAATGGGGTTGAGAAAATCCAACGGAGGAACTAGCTTTATAATTATAGACAGCGGGTATTAGATAATATCCCACGTAGTGAGAGGATTTCTCATTTAAATAGCTTAAGAAAAGCTCTTTTTTAGTAAGGTTGGCTTATACAAGCGAAAGCTCAACATGGCAAATCCCACGAAGAATGTTTTGTGCCCCAAAATAAATACTTTCACACTGTCTATAAAAGTATCATTAAAAGCACTTGGAAGTTAAAACCATGAAGATGAGGTTAAAACATTAAGATGGTACTTATCTTGATTTCATGTAGAAGATGAAGTTCCCTTTGACGATGACTACTTTGCCAACATGGCGTAGAAGAGAGTTTGCCTCTTGGGTTGAGGAGACTAGCTCGAGAGGAGCTTTGACTGACCGAGTCAACTGCCGATTGCGAAGTGAGACCTGCTCAACGGAGCACAGAAGGTCCAAGGAAGGGAAAAGGAGTGGGGGGGGGGTGTAGGAAACAAAAGGAGAACATATAAACATTGCCAACTTGTCAAAAATAAATGTTCTTCTTGATGAATGGTCTTCAAGGAGTTGATAATAGGCGATATTAGCGCAGCATGGTGAGTAAAGAGGTAGACGTAGTCCTCTTGCTCAAGGAGAAAATAGCTGGCGATGGTAACAGGATCTGGTGGCCAAATGAATAAGTAAGTCCTCTAACACCAGGAAGAATTGAGGAGCTTCAGAGATTCGCTGCGAGATGACGCTAGGTGGGTCACAGAAGTTATATATCTGAAACAAACTTATGAAGACATAAGAGATTTGCCCATCAAGGAGAAAACAGAAGATCACTGTTGGTGTTTTGACAAAGAGGGAGGAAAAAATGGACATGCAAAGAGCAATAGACTTTATTCTCTCGTACCGTGTATTCAAAGAATACACCATACTGGGGGGACAAACACCAACAGAGAGCAAATAAGCAGTTACACATTTAATGGAAGAGGAGCGATCAAAGACAGGGGTCTTGTAATCGAACCGTTAATGGTCAAGACTCTGACCACCCTGACTCTCCCATCTCTTCCAGGGTAACACTTGGTCACTCTACCGGAAGTCCAGACTAGAGGGGGAGAAACAACCCTAACCAAAACCAAGTCCCCCACTTTAATGTCGGGACTGGAAAGAAACCACTTCTGCCTCCGTTGCAAGGAAGTTAAATATTCCAAGTTCCATCTCTTCCAAAAAGAATTACGGAGGGCTTCAAGTTTACGCCAAACAATAGGTAGATTAAAATCCCTGTAAGAATTGGGAAGAGGAGGAGGGGCAGAAAGAGAAGTGCCGATAAGGAAGTGACCAGGGGTGAGTGGAAGTAGGTCATCAGGGTCATTGGAAAGCGGAGTTAAAGGGCGAGAGTTAACAACACCTTCAATCGGAACAGACAGTGAATTGAATTCTTCGTAAGTCAGAATTCGATTACCTAAGACTTTTCTTAAATGACGTTTAGTGAGCTTTACGCAAGATTCCCACCTACCACCATGATGCGGAGCGTATGGAGGTATAAAGCGCCATTTGAAACCTTTTGAATAAGAAAAATTAGAAATTTGTTCCATGGCTGGAGAGGAAGTGAGAGCTTTCTTCCACAGGGAAGCTGCGCCCTGAAAGGTGGAAGCGTTATCAGAGAACATCTCAGAAGGAACACCACGCCTAGCAGTGAAACGAGAGACAGCTGATAAAAAATAAGAAGTAGAAGCATTCGTTACTAGTTCCAAGTGGATTGCGCCGGTAACCATGCAAACAAAAAGAGAAACATAAAGCTTACCAAACAATTTGCGTTTAGCTTCAGGAGAGTTTCGTTGATATTGGAACGGACCCATATAGTCCACGCCAGTTAAAGCAAATGGGCGTATAGGAGAAGAACGAAAAGAGGGCAGATCGCTCATTAATTGAGTATTGATTTTAGGTTTCGCTTTGAAACAAGGAATGCACTTGTGAATTACAGAAGAAACTTCATGAATTCCATTTATAATCCAGTACTTTTCCCTTAAGAGGCAAAGCAGAGTACGTGTACCAACATGAAGATTACGGTAGTGAAAGTCACGTATAATTAAGGAAGTTACGTGATGTTTGGAAGGCAAAATAACGGGATGCTTTTTGTCCTCAGAGAGTAAAGATTGCGAGAGCCTTCCACCTACCCTGAGTAACCCATGGTCATCAAGAAACGGGGCTAAAGCACGGAGACGGCTGGATTTGGGAAGATCTCTTTTAGAAGAAAGCAATGACAATTCAGAAGAAAAGGCTTCTTGCTGTGTCAGTTGTAAAACCTTAACGGTAGCGAGATTCAATTCATGATTGGTAAGGTGTGGTTTAGGGAGAAGAGGTTGGTCAACCACAAGATATTTCCATCTAAGGAGATAGGCGACAATTCGTAGTAATTTGTGAAAAGAAGAATAGCGGGACAACAAAGGATGAGAAGCGTTGGAAACAAGACAAGAAGCAATGGGTAGAGGTACTTTAGCGTCAGGCAAGTTGGAGTTTGTAGCTGGGGGTTTAGAAGGCCATGAGGAAGATTCTTCGATTAGCCACGAGGGCCCATGCCAGTACAATTGGGAAGCTGCCAATTGAGAGGGTAAACAACCACGAGAGATAATATCGGCTGGATTATCAGCACTGGGAACATGCCTCCATTGACATCCAGAAGAAAGAGTTTGAATTTTGGAAACCCTGTTTGCAACGAAAGTTTGCCAGTGAGAAGGGTTCTTGGCGATCCAAGAAAGGGCGATCATGGAATCGCTCCAGAGATAAATTTGCGAGAATTCGACTTTTAATACTTCCCGTAATTTCTTGACAAGTTCTGCAGCCATGAGTGCAGCGCACAGTTCGAGCCTAGGCAGAGTGATAGTTTTAAGAGGAGCGACCTTCGATTTGGCACAAACAAGGTTGGAAACTGGAGATCCATAGTGTGAATCGTGATGAACTAAATATGCACAGCAACCATAAGCTTTTTCGGAACTATCCGCGAACACATGAAGGAAAAAGGGTGTATTAGAATGAGAGCTAATTAAATTCCTGGGAATTTCAATGAGGGAAAGGTCTAACAAATTACTGCGAAACGAGAGCCAGCGATTAAGAAAAGAAAGAGGGACAGTGTCATCCCATTCACATTTAAGCGACCACAGCTCTTGCATGAAGAGTTTGGCTATAACGATAACTGGGGCAAGGAATTGAAGTGGATCAAAAATTTTTGCAATTTCAGAGAGAACTTGTCTCTTTGTATTAGGAATCTCTTCTGCGAGCGAAACTTTATAGATAAGAGTGTCAGTGCTAGTGCACCAGTGAACTCCTAGAGTTTTTATAGATTCGGAGTTTCCACAAATTTCGACAGAAGCAGGATCTACGTCTTCGATGGGAAACTGAGCAAGAAACTCAGGGGAGTTGGAGTTCCACTTATGAAGTGGAAAACCTCCATTCCTTAACAATGCCTGAAGTTCTAAAGACACAAAAGAAGCTTCCTCTAAAGAGGGGAAGGACTGCAAGTAATCGTCAACATAAAATGATGTTGTTAGTGCTTCAGAGGCTTTGGGGTTAAATAAATGACCATCTTGTGAGGCTAGCAAGTGTAGGGATCGGATAGCAAGGAAAGCAGAGGGTTTTAAGCCATAAGTAACCGTTTTCAAGCGAAATACCTTAACGGGCTTATTGATTTCATCACGCCACAAGATTCTTTGAAGATCACGTTGTTCTGGTTGAATTAACACTTGACGGTACATCTGTTTTATATCGGCTATGACAGCTATGGGAAATAATCGAAAGTTTAAAAGTATAGCAGATAAATCTGATTGAATAGCAGGACCAGAATAAAGAGTGTCATTAAGGCTGTTGCCATTAACGTCGGGTGATGAACCATTGAAAACAACTCGGATTTTATCTTTTACAAGAGGGTTTTTCCACACAGGATGATGATTTAAATAAACCGTTTCGATTGGGGGGTGCAATTCATCATCGGATTTGTTAACAACCTCCATATGATCTAAGCTTTCATACTCATCCATGAACTCAGTGTACTGCTTTTTGACAAGGGGTTCCTTTTTGAATTTGCTCTCGATAGCAAAGAGAGCTTTTCGAGCTTTAGGCTGAGAGTTAATGAGTTTGGGGGGATTGTGTAATCTTGGCATTTGAACAATGAACCGGCCATCAGAAGAACGAGTGGTGGTGTTCAAAAAAAGTTGCTCACAGAATTCATTTTCTGAAGAGGTTACGTTAGGAGAATCAACATTTTCAAGCCTCCAAAACTGTTCCAGATCAGTATTGGAGAAGTAACATTGCGATGCCGGTTGGGGAGAATAATGGGGAAGTTGCCCTGTGACGATCCATCCAAAATTAGTGTCTCTGGCGACCACGTTAGAGGACAACTTGCGAACCTGTTTCCGAAGGCAATTCCAAAAGACATTGGCACTAAAGAGTATGTCAATGGGGTTTTGTATGTTAAACAAAGGATCGGCTAACCTTAAATGCGAGGGAATGTTTAATCCTGAAATATCCACCGAGTGACTTGGAGTGTCTTCTCCAATGCTATTGAGAATTAGACAATTAAGTTTAAGAAAGTTGTTTCTATGACAAATATCTCTTATAGTTAGCTTTGAGAATTGTAAAGCTTGCGATTTTGAGCTGTTGATACCCGACACATTGATAGAAGTAGGGTTTACGGGTAGGCCTAGTTTTTTAATCAAGGAATTAGACACAAAATCATGAGTTGCCGCTGAATCTAGAAGACCGCGTGCACGGACCCAGTTGCCAAAGTTATCCTGAACTTCAATTTGGACAGTAGACAACAATACTTGAGCACTGCGAATGGACTTGGCATTTTGAATATACGATGAGGCATTAGAACTATTAGCACTATCATTTTTAGGAGAAGTGGATGCTGTCGATGACCTTGCCTGATCATGACGATGTAGCAAAGTATGATGAGCCTTTTCACAATGGTAGCAAAGTCTTGTGGACTTGCAATTAGAAGCAGAATGCGTGGGCGCTAGGCAGTTAAAACAATGCTTGTTTTGAGCAACTAATTTTCGTCTGTCGTCGACTGACATTTCTTTAAAGGATTTACAGAGGTATAGGGCATGGGGATCTTTACAAAGTATGCACTTTACAGGTTCGTTTAAACTCTTGCGAGGTTCGCTTTGAGTGTTTAAAACAATAGAGCTAGCAACACGACGTTCACTAGACCTAGTTGGGTAACCAGTAGTGTTTGATTTAAATTTGGATGAGCTGGACCCGGGTTTTTGGGTATTGGACGCTGAGCGTTCACTTTTGGGTTTGATGGACATTAATTCGAATTTGGAACTAGGAGATGAAGGTTCACTTTGATTAGCTAGAGCGGTTAAAAGTTGGCATCTAGCGTTTATGAAAGTAACTAAATGCTCGTAAGTGTAGTCATCTTCTTTAGAAAGTTCAATTTCCCAAGCTTTGAGGGTAGCAGTATCAACTTTAGCAATCACTAAATATATTAGGAAAGTATCCCAATAATAAGTAGGTTGATCTAATTGGGACAGAGCCTTAACGTGAAGTTGTGTAGTGTCAACTAGAGTACGTAGACTAGTGACGTCATTGTGCTGTGACGCAGGTAGATTGAATAGAGCCTTTATATGGCGTTGAATACGTAACCGTAAATTTCCATATCTTTCCTTTAATAAGTTAAAGGCAATGGAATAATTTTCGGCACGCAGAGGAAGTGCTTCGACCAACTGCAAAGCTTGACCTCGGAGGATTGATCTCAAGTACTGAAACTTGTAAATGACTTGAATGTCTTCATTGTCGTGAACAAGGGAGCAAAATAATTCATAGAAAGAATCCCAAGCAGATTCATCTCCAGAAAAATGGGGTAAATCAATTTTCGGTAAAATTGGTTTGGGCTAGTGAGTACCCTCACGGAAAGAAGTTTGTGGTTCGTGAAGGGAACCGAGAACAGAAGCGTCCTTTTTCTGCTCCTCTTCGAGTTGGCGTATTATTTTGAAAGCAGAACCTATGCCTTCGTAATATTGGTTTTCTACTTCAACTCGATCTTCGGTTTGATTGAGCATGCAAGTTTCTATTTCAGTTTGGATGTTACAATAATTTTCATAAGAACGTTCATAATCTCGTACACGATGTTTCAACAAGTCTAATTGAGCTTCTGAGGGATCTAACTCTTTTATGTACTTTCTAAAACGGGTAATTTGTCCTTTATAGGATGCTCGTTTAGAAGTAAGTTTTTCATCTTTATCCTTCTCAGTAGGAGCCATGTTATAAAGAATAGATTGAAATGTAACTCACGATACTGTGGAACCTTGGAAATGCTGTCAAGCTGGCAGCAGCAAATAAGTAGAAAGAACGGGACACGCCAAAGGAGACAGGAGTGGCCTCTTTCCCGTTCACAGGCTTTGCATGATGTAGTTATAGCTGAAAAATTCAAAGCAGAGATTAATAATTTGCAGAGTATTGTCAAATAGAAAAAATGACAAATGGACTCTCCCGGGTTTCGGCACCAATTTTTGGGTAGTTTATTGGCTGAGGAATAACCCACCCACCAAGGGAAGATGATTAAGAGAAGGAAGTAGATTTTGGATTGTAGAAAAAGGATAGAAAGATAGGAGGAGAGTCCCACAAAATTTATGAATTTGACTTTCAATACATTTAGAAGCGGTTGCCACCGCAAATCCGTGCTCGGATACCTAAAGTGGGTACGAGCTTGGTCGAAGCTGACGGGAACCGCAGCTAAGACTTGGGCAGTTTGCCAGAGAAAGGCTTTAGCGTATTTCCTCCCAAGCACGAATAAAAGTACTATAGGGAAGGGTGATGGTCTGGCCAGACAGATAGTAAAAGCTTTATTGAGTATGAACGAGGGCATAAACCTAGGAAGATCTAGGAAAGCCAGGATCCTGCCTAACTGTAGTATCAGAGAAATGATGAATCCAAAAACAAATATTTAATTTATTTATTAAATTAGAGGAAGTTGATATCTTTAACAATTAAATATGTTTCAATCTTATTAACAATTTGGGGTCGCAGACCTCCAACAACATGTAGAAATTGCTCCAGGCAAATAATAATTGTTAAGGTTTTAAACCTGGTACTAAAATCTTGGTAAGATTTTTAAAAAGGCAATGAAATGATTAAAGTTTAAACATTAAATTGAGTACAAGGAGTGTACTATAGGAAATTTCTGAACGAATATTCTAGAGAGAATAACAACTTCGAAAATAACAATAAGGAAAACATAAAGAATAAAATAGAAGTTCCTACAACTTCTTATATTTAAACAGAATTACTTTATGAGAATTATACAAAAGAGGGCAGGTCACTTACTGTGAAACCTGAAGAGATAATCAAAAGGAAGGTTCTCGACCTCCTATATTTTAGATAGGAATCACGAGCCAAATGGGGCAGTTTCCATTTAGTGAGACCTAAAAAATAACTCACACAAGAGTTGAAAGAATTGTTTTCCCTGATTTGAAGGGAGAAACAATGTAAGTTTGAAACGTGTATAAAACACTTAATTATACAGCAATTACTTAATGATAAACAAGCAAAATGGAAGGGCACTTCACAGAGTGACACCTTATTGAAACAAACCTGAATTTAAAGTTTATTACAGATTGTTAGTAAGAGGTTTAGGAAAGAGAAATAGGGATGGAGGAAAAATCTTCATGGCCGTATTTAATATAAACGGACGATCGCGACGCGGTAGAAAAGTGGAGCAAGCACTGATTATCACTATAGTCTGTAAAGATTGATGCAAAGTTCACTACAGAAACACTAAAGTTTATGAGAAATAAAGTTATTGCAATTATGGAAATAACTGATTGCACTATATAGGTGAGAGTCTATTCTTGAAAAAGTTGTGATTTACAATTAAATGCGCCATAGAATGTTCCAACGGGGGAAGAAAGTTCGCTATTGCAGTAATTTAAGGAAGATTCCTCATTTTAACTAGCATTTTCACAAGTGCGTGAACAATACTTGACGGCAAGACTCGCAGATAGAGTACAAGATCTCGAAGGTTCCAGAACGACCTTAGCAGAAAATGGGGTTGAGAAAATCCAACGGAGGAACTAGCTTTATAATTATAGACAGCGGGTATTAGATAATATCCCACGTAGTGAGAGGATTTCTCATTTAAATAGCTTAAGAAAAGCTCTTTTTAGTAAGGTTGGCTTATACAAGCGAAAGCTCAACATGGCAAATCCCACGAAGAATGTTTTGTGCCCCAAAATAAATACTTTCACACTGTCTATAAAAGTATCATTAAAAGCACTTGGAAGTTAAAACCATGAAGATGAGGTTAAAACATTAAGATGGTACTTATCTTGATTTCATGTAGAAGATGAAGTTCCCTTTGACGATGACTACTTTGCCAACATGGCGTAGAAGAGAGTTTGCCTCTTGGGTTGAGGAGACTAGCTCGAGAGGAGCTTTGACTGACCGAGTCAACTGCCGATTGCGAAGTGAGACCTGCTCAACGGAGCACAGAAGGTCCAAGGAAGGGAAAAGGAGTGGGGGGGGGGGGGGGGGGGGTAGGAAACAAAAGGAGAACATATAAACATTGCCAACTTGTCAAAAATAAATGTTCTTCTTGATGAATGGTCTTCAAGGAGTTGATAATAGGCGATATTAGCGCAGCATGGTGAGTAAAGAGGTAGACGTAGTCCTCTTGCTCAAGGAGAAAATAGCTGGCGATGGTAACAGGATCTGGTGGCCAAATGAATAAGTAAGTCCTCTAACACCAGGAAGAATTGAGGAGCTTCAGAGATTCGCTGCGAGATGACGCTAGGTGGGTCACAGAAGTTATATATCTGAAACAAACTTATGAAGACATAAGAGATTTGCCCATCAAGGAGAAAACAGAAGATCACTGTTGGTGTTTTGACAAAGAGGGAGGAAAAAATGGACATGCAAAGAGCAATAGACTTTATTCTCTCGTACCGTGTATTCAAAGAATACACCAACGTGACGTGCGAAACCCAAGTGAGGCTATTGCATGCAGTGAATTGCTGCGTGAATTGCGAAACCCAGTGAGATTCTTTCCGAGGCTACGGAGCAGTGTGTAGCAGACTCGTAAGTAGCCTAACGGTAGTTTGTGTACTCAAGGAAGCGTACAGGTATTTCGGTGAGTGACAGACTGGCCGGACGCAGGCCTGCCTAATTAGTGAACGGACAGCTGCTCGAGAGATTGAAAGGGGAGTGTTCCCAGTCAGAGAGGACCTAGAGTGAGATACTAATTGCTTGTATCTTTTTATTGTGTGGTGAACTGTAACTTGCTAAGACCTGCAATAAAACTAGTTTTTCTTAAAAAAAACCACTGTGTTGTGCTTCTACCCACCGTAATCCAGCTAACGAACTTGCCACTAGGGGTGGCACGTTACAGAATATACACTTAATGTTAGCTTCAATAATAGTTTTCTCTTTGATTTTTCTTCCTTTATTTTCGTCTTTTCTTTAGCTTCCCTTTTTTTTTTGGTGAACGCCAACAGAGACGTTCTCGTTTCCTGTTATCTCTGTCTATATTCTTATCTCTTTTGAAAGTCTGTTTCAGACATGCAATTTCTTTGTAAGATTCCTCCATAACACTCCATGCGGCAACTCGTTGAAGCCTTTAATTCCAGTCATTTCAAGAACTACAACAGCAAGTTCTACAACTTTGAAGTAGATGGCATCATTGTCGATATCTACAATCTCCATGAAGATTTCAACTCCATTGTATCGAAACTGTATTATGTATAGTTTGTTTTTTGTATGTTGCCTACTCTGTATCTTTTCTTTTGCATCCCCCTCCCTTTCCCTATCTGCTCCGGCTCTCTGAGCTCTTGAATTTCCTCGATCATTCTTCATCGTGTGCTTAGGAGTGAGAGTTCGGCCCTCTTCCTAGAAGGCGCTCATCTTCTTCAACCATGTGTTGAATTTTTAAATAGACTCCATGTTTTAATCGTGTTATAACGGCTGGCCGGAAACATCAACTGCTCTACAATGCAAAGATAAGTAACCATCTAAAGTGTTTTAAACAAAATTTTATGGGTTTTAAATAATTCTGAAGGCTTAAAATGAACACTTTCAGCAGAATTTAAATTTTCGCATACTTGTGCAATCTTCTAACTGCCCAACGAGGGACATTTCATTGCTTTGCTTAATCTTAACTAAGCTTGCCATTGAAAGTCATGCAAAGGACCTAGTAATCTTCTATGAAAAAAGGGGGATACTTCTCTCCAGCGTGGGAATTTTGCTAAACTTATAGCTTTGAAAATCATGCTTCTGCTTCGTGGGATTGTTCTACTAAATCTTGAAACTGTACAAAGTTATTCTTCAATTTCATCGTGGGATTTCTCTTCTTGGCCCATTTTTATGTTGCCTTCAACTTGTGAAACTTCAAATCATGCAATAGACTCTGCCCAGTGACAAACTATACCGGCTACCACCTCAAAACTCCATAACGTCAAATTACTGCTAACTTTCAACTCAGTACAAACTACATAAACTGCAATAGTAACAATTTACAAATGCTTAACAAAACTTACAATGTTACGAAAGGTGTTCGTGTGACTATCTTCCGCGCCGCGGTCCGTTCGAAACAATAAAATTGGCCAGACTTTAATTCCCCATTTCCTCTATCCCCATTTTCCTATTACTAACAATTTAGAATAATTTATACAATTTTCTTGTAATTTTTTCTATGAGGCTTTGTCTATTAATAGGATCCCTCCCATTGTTTCAGGTATCACTTCAGTAGCTCTGTATAAATACTCCAATTTGTTATAAATCCACTTTCAATCTTCGCTCCTATTTTTCCTGCTTTCCTCAGGGATTCTCAATTGTAATTTATTATTATGTTTGAATAGTCGCTATATTTTTTCAAGTAACTTGGAGGCTTCACTGAAGTGACCTCTCCCTGTTGTATTTAACATATAACGTATCTCTGCTTCAATATCTTATGGTTATAACCCATATTTTAATCTTTATTCTTATTTCCTGCTACACCCAGGAATTCAAGATTGTAACTTTACATTTGCCTAAAGCTCCTGTTGCTTCACCATGAAAGCACTCTAGTCAAGAATTTGTCAAATAATTAATCTATTTAACCAAAAAACCTATACCCTGTAAGGGTTCTTGTTATTCGTGTTATAGGTATCAGACCTCTTAATTGTACAAATTGTTCGAAATTCTATTATTATAGAGGCAATTAAAATTGCTGTAATTCCCTGGAGTTCAATTATATTTGCTCGAAGTGCTGTTAGGTATGGCCTTCGTTTCCCCATCTTTTCTTGCATTACTTTCTGTATTTAAAGAAATAATCACGAGTACTGAATGCTAAGTTTAATACAAATTTAATAATTTGCTGTGTTTATGGCAAAACGTCTGCTAATACTGCACATAAAGTTTCCTTTAGTTATCTCTTGTAAATTATTAAAGGCGAGTATAGCTTGCTCAGTCAGCTTCCCACTCGAGAAGAATTTTGCCTTGTCCTATAATTTACCTATGAATTGTAGTTTTGCCTAAAGTTAGGTTTGTTTTTCTTAACCTTTCTTAGCTTTTAATCGGCACTCTGCTGGATAAAAGTTTAGTCAAACTTAAACACAACAATTGTTTCTTTCGAGTAACTTCTACTAGTTACAATATTGTTACCAAAAACTTAGAAGGCTTTTTAGCTCTGTCCACATTGAGTGCAATTGGTCCCCCTCTTAGGGATCCATCCTCGGCGGGGAATAAAACTATCCCAGTTAATTGAAACCTCTCCAGCATTTCAGAACGCTTCCTAAAACATTCCCTTCTTGCAAGGAAAATAAATAATTCAATTTCCTCTTGGTTACATTTTTTCGCCAGTGAACTGTATTCCCACATAATACCCGAATTCCCGCTCGGGAGGGAAAGTGCGCTTAGTGCCAGCTTGCCGGCAACCTCAGCTAGCTTTGCTCGCATCACTATACTTGTTTATAAGTACTTAGTTGTACACACTCGTGGTTGCTCTATGCTTAAGCAAGACTGTGTTCGCTTTATTAGTTTCATTTATCAAGTTTTTAGTAGTTTTTCTAAAGTCCACCAATCCCGAAAAATACCCTAATAACAATTAAAAATCAAGGTTGGTATTTGATTTCCCGCCTTGTATGCATCAGCATAAATCCACCCCAACCATTTGATACTAGTTTTTATTACCAAAAATAAAGGGGTTTGGGGGGGGGGGGGGGGGGGGGTTGGCTTCTTTTTTTTCTTCAAAAATTTGTTTCTATTCCCAAGCCCTTTCCTTTTTCACATCATCTTCCCGCCGGTAGTGTTCAAGCCTAGGTTTGACACTCCAAGTGGTCCGGCCATCACGCGGCGACTGCAGGGTTCCGTTCTATTGGCAACTCAAACTAACACTTGGGGCGCTGCGGTCGGTCTGGATAAGTAGGGTAAAAGTACTCAATAACACGCATTTGATATGGAACCCTTTTTATTTTTCGGTTATAATCAGTAAATGTGATCCCTAAAATAATGACAGTGTTATGTATAACTGTGCGATACTCGTGATCTAATTTGTGTGTTCCATTGGAATTTATGTGTCAATTGCATATTATCAAGCATAGGTTGTCTGCTGGTATTTGTTTTTGAGCAGTTCGAGCTATGGCGCTGTTACGTTTAAAAGCTATATTTGAGTCTGCTCACTGTACCATCGACTCTAGAAATTATTTGCTGCTTGGTAGGGCGAAGGGATGAGTTTAACTTGTATTAAAACTCGCGGGATACAGGAATTGCTTGATCTGGATGGTTAGCAGGTGGATTTGGTGTTCAATATCGGACTAGTAGCAGGTTCTCGCAGAGTAGATATTTACTCTGCGAAGTCATATTAGGCCTATATGACTCGTAGTGGAATGGCTCGGATATAGCAGAACGAGGTGATTGCGGTTGGTAGGGTTATTGGAAATGAACTAGGGAGCGGGGAAGGACACCTGACTGATGAAGCTTGGCTGTCCTCGGCTGGTGTAGGCTTGGCTGTCTTGGTACGGCTTGGCTCGGCGAGACTGCTTGGCTGCCTGGGTGCGGCTTGGCTCGGCGTAACAGTAAACAACCCGCCCTGTCGTCAGTGAGTGGTCCAACACACTCCTCTTGCACGTATTTATTTGGTATCGTCACCTTTCGGCTATTGTTATTTGCATCTTTTGGAAAGTGATGAAAACGTATATCCCCAGCCCTCTTATACATCGACTTACAGCCGTAAACTGAGCAATATACTTTGCTTTTACTCATTTTGCACTCTATCAACGAGTAAAACTTATTACTATGTATAAAGACACGAAGAATTTACCACGATCTGCTTACCAATACAAGAAACCATATACAAACAGTCACCAGGTGACAAATGTACCCTACTTGGTAAGTTTCTCATTTTTACCGCTAGATGTCATATCAGATAGCTGGATTTGCCAATAGAGAAGCACCTCACGGCCGCTTCCTTCAAATGCCTTGCCTAGTTACATCCACCTTCACTCATTTCATCTCTCATGAGGTTGGCGTCAGTAAGGGCATCCGGCCGTAAAATCACTCAACTCAGGAAATAAAAACTTAGTTCGTTACTGTAGCTCTTAAGTGTTGAGAAATTGTTACTTTTATAATTTCAAGATGGTGGCCACACGTAATATTTTAGCCCATTTCATAATAACGTTGATAGTAGATGGTTTTTATATAAAACTATCAGAATGACAAGTACTGTGAACATTGCAGCTGTAAGTGATTGTGAACATTGATTCTTTGGATCATAAGTTATATATTATAAAACTTGCAATTCACATGGCTACCATCTTGAAATTGTTCGGCTGATGACCTTGTAGTTTGGTCGCAAGACACTTCTCACATGAAGGTATGTTTTTCTCAGTAGAGTAGCACTAATTAGTAAAGGATGTAATAAAACCTATTTATAGAGATCTAGCTCAACCAGATCTGTTGAAGAAATGCCTGTATGGGCAAGCGTAGAATCCGAATGAGGTATTCAACCATGTCCTGTGGGCTAGAATTCCTAAGACTGTATTTGTTGAGGCTGATACACTTAAGATAGGGCTAAATGATGCTATCATATCATTTAATGATGGAAATATAGGGAGGGCTCGAGTGTTGCAAGAGCGGGAATGTTCTAGATTTATCAGTGAGGTAAGGCAAATCACTTAACTCCATTTTTCTCAGGACTGAATTTTGTTGACTTTGCGTACACATTTCTCATAAACTAGTGAACCAAAATGTATGATACTTTCCTTGTGTAATTATATCTCCTTGAACAATAGAATTGTTGACATACATGGAATAGATTTTAAAAATATTTGGGTCATAAAAAGTTAAAGTAATTAAAAATCCATTCCATTTTGATTTTTTTAAATGCACAGTTATTATTGTAGATAGAGCATTGATTAATAATCCCTGAAAGTTTTAGATGCCTAGCATAAAAATACTTATTTTGACCTGTACCAGAAATCTTCCAATTTAACATGGAGAGGATAGGCACGCCCTTCTTACGTTAATATACAGTCCACCTTATCAATATTAAAATATACATGTTTGTTAAAAAATATTGCTGATAATGTTTGAACACTTTCACATCGGTTTTTTATAGGCAAATTAACGAATATCACAGTTTCGAATGTTTGACCTGAGAAGGTCTTGGTGGGTTTTATATAGGAATCACTGAAAGAACAGGACACTATTAAAAAGATTAGAATTTGTAACTACGATTTAAAACGTGTGGCTGTGATCAGGGGCACACCCAGACTTTTGGTTTGGAGGGGGCTTTCCTCAATAACATGATTTCAGCTATGGAAAGAAAATGTGTCCATTATTATTCTTGTATGTAAATATGTATATATGAGATCATATGCATAAAAAGATATTCTATAAGATCAAACATACTGTAGAATGCTCTGTTAAAACCAATACAAAATATGCTATTGGATTTGAGATTATTTAAACAAAATGTGCATTGGTTTTATACAAATTTTAGTTACAGTACCATTGAGCTAAGATTATACAAGTAATAAAAAGGAACTGCATGATTTTTATCAAGAATTAACTTTTGATCAAGATCAGAGTGATAACGACTGGATTGCTCTGCTCACTATTATCATAACTATATATCCAGCTACCAGGATCCTCAGATTGATGTGTAACATCAATAATCTGCAATCATTTACTAAGTTTTGAGTTGTTTATACCAAGAACTAGTATAGGTTTTAGGAAATTAATAATAACATTTTCATTTTGAATATGTAAATTTAATTGGTACTAATAATTACATTTTAAAAATTACGAGATATTGTATACCATAGTGTTATGGATTGTAACAAATATTTTATGTGCTGTACGTGAAAATATATAAGTTATTTTAATTTTCCTTAATAACTAACTTTATAATAAAAAATCTTAAACATTTCCAGAATGTCAAGTTGAACTTAATTACACAGGCTAAATGCAAGTTTAAACAAATAGTTGAATACAAATCATGTATTAATGAATTAACATTAACGTTGTTTGAATAAAGTGGAAACTCAAATTTCACAGAACAAAATCCAGCCGCCTAGCAGATTTTTTCAAAACGGAAACTACCTCTGTACTGGTGACTTCAATTTCCCGGTGAATATTCAGTGCTGCTAGTCCAGTCAGCCTGTCTGCGCCCATGGTATGCCTAAGATATGTTTTCAGCCGACGTAGAGTAGAAAATGACCTCTCAGCAGTGCTTGTAGTCACAGGGATGGTACACAAAATTCTCAACAATGTGTGGATATTAGGAAACAAGTCCTTGTCACATAGATTCAACACATCGATTGCGTTTTTAGGGATATTAGCGTGGTCTTGAAGCTCTTGTGCCACAGTTCAAACTCAGCCATAAGCAGACCTTTGTTGTTTCCTCCACTTTCAATTGTCATTCTTATAAAAATTACAGAGCTGTATGAAATCAAGTTGCATTTTTTCTTGGAAAGTTTCTTTATGTTTATGTGATGCAATGTTTTTAAAGTGTTCCCAGGTTTTTAGGGGGGGGGAGCTTAAGCCCCCCCCCCCCCCTGGGTGCGCCCCTGGCTGTGATGGATGATGCTCGTAGGCTAATGTTGTGGTTGAATGAAACTCATTAAAATTAATAAACTTTAGTTTCCATTGTGGTCATTAGGCAACGTTGGTATGTTAATGGTCCAATTGAGGATTCATAAAGTTGGGTAGATTTGATTGATCCAGTTGTGAAAATTATGAATTTCAAATGGAAGTATGGTCCGAAATCGATAATTAATAATTCTTAATAAAACCATATGCGACTAGTCCAATGTTGAAAAACCTATATAAACAGAGGGAAATAAATTACAGTAACTTCACACGATACCTAGATTGGGGATGGAAAACTGAAAGATATGGTGTTAACAGACGCGAAGCTATACAAGCGCAGACACCTCCAATGACCGACTAACCACAAGCATCTGATTGATGAGCAGCTGTCGCCAGAGGCGCTAAGGAAGATCAGGCAGCAGAGTACAATACAGAGCATTGTAGCAGCTGGGACCCACAGAAATTTGTGTTCAGGTGCCCATCATCACACCACATGCTTGGCACCAAAGGGCCTTGCAGGCTAACTCCCCGCAAACTTGCATTTTTCAATATTGGCATGGTTGCTCAAGGTTTTATCAAGCTTCATTTCTGATCGAGTTTGGGCTGTAAAACAACTTAATTTCAAATTCATTAATTTTCACAACTAGATCCACTACATTGTTTCATCACAGCTGCCTAGTCTTATGATCCAGAGAAGGAGACTTGTTGCCATGGACCAAGTTAATTTGGTGGGCTAGGCCTTACCCATCTCTGGATTTGGAGACAAACAGGGGCCACAGCAGTACACAACTGATTCCTGCAGAACTGACATGTACCTTTATTGCAGTATCAGTCGGAGCACTTTGCTGCTTTATTTTCTATATTAAGAGTTTAAAACCCATATTTTTTTTTTCAGCAACAATATTGAATATCCCATTAATGAGGGATTTGGGTGTAACTTATGCGGGCCATTTTCATAATTTTGTCCGATTCCATGTCCTCAGGTTTCTAAACTATATTTCACCCAGAAGAAATGCATATTTTTGTATGTCAATTTTTCCTGGCAAAGCCAGGTTGCTGAAGAGTATTTTACACACTTCAGAACTTATTTTGGACGAAAACTATTTTTATACGATTTTTCAAAGTTGGCAGAACCTCATGAGTGATACTGTCCCCACCCATATGTTGAACATATGAACACCTATATTTATTTCCAAAGTTAAGAAAACAGAAATCTAAAATGTGCTTTTCATTCAACACAATATGTAGATTATGTTGTGCATTTGCTTGATTTTTAAACATATTTTTGTGAAAGGTTATTGCTCAAAATGAATTTGTCCCCCGAGTTTTCACAAAGACGTCCTCAGGAGTGACAGTGTGTTTGAGTAGCAGCACTGCAGTCATTTGTTTCGGGGAGATCAAGAATTTGATTAATTGAATGGGGAGCTTGCTCTTCAGTGTTTTCAATTTCGCCTTCGTGGAAGGACATGTGCTGTGTGGGTCTCGCTCTTCAAAACATGGTAATGGTTTTCTAAGGTTCTCATGAGTGACATGAATATTTTAATCAATATCAATTTATTTCTAAAATTCTTCTATATCACATTTTGTAGCCTTACTATGTATCTTGATATAGGCTACTTCACATGGCATAAAATGTAGCCTAATGTAGGCTTACTTTTTGTAACTCATGAGTGACACTTTCAAGGAAAATTCCGGACATGTCACTCGTGTGCTACTGTGTTACTCATGAGTATATTTTCTTTTCTAATTAATAAAATGACTACTCATTACATCTTTTTTCATGCATTAGGCCTTACCAAATGCACAGAGATGTAAAAGGTACGGAGAGAAGAGAAAGGAAGACTTAAAATGGGAAAGAGAATACAAACTAATGCATTTTCGGAGGTAGGTACACCTACCAAAACACCTATTTTATAGTTTCATAAACCTACGTACAATACACATTCTTTTTGTGTTTTATTTTATTTATTTTCTATTTTCTTACCGTACTTACACCACCCACAATAGTCCCTCCTCATAAAAAAGCTTACTGAAGCAAGTATGATGGAACAGGAAGAGAACCAAGTTGGAAATTGGTGCACTCACAATAAAGAGATAGGTACTTGAGCATGAAAACGAAGCTATAAGACGACATTTTTAGAAATAAAAAAAAACAATTTCAGAGGCAAACAATCTAACAATGAAATGTGAATTATGTAAGACTACCAATCGACACCAACTTCTGGCTCTCAGTAGAAAAGCTTGTAACGCAAAAGTGGAAGTGACACGTCAGGTCAAATTACCTCCTAAAGTAAAAGTAAAACTTAAATTCAAACATTTAAAGACTGTTCATTGTGCAACCTAAGTTAAGAATAATAATATATTGCTTGTTGAGACTGCAATCATAAAATGAAGTATGTCAACTTATGTAACTTTCTATAAAAATAAAAATAAAACTTCTTTTGAGAAAATATTTTTTTGTCTCCCTACCTAAAACCTCATGGGTGACACTGTTATAAAATCCATTTTTTTGTACAAGTAAAATCTCAAAAACTAACACCCAGTGGTATATTTGGAAATGGTGAAACATGAGCAACATCCTACATTAAAAATAACTTCAGTTGTACGCAATAAAGAAGTTAAGAAAATAAAGACGATATTAGATTCTATGTCACTCGTGAGAAACAATGTATGGTAGGATCAAATATTTTTGGTGGCACAGCATGAAATCTCAAGTTTGGCGTTGCAGTAGTCCATTATTAACAAGAATGAGTGAAAAAATTGCTTTAAACTTAGGAAGAATAAAAATAAATACTATTGTGTCATGAGTTTTATAGCATTTTACTGCATTACAGCAATCAAAATTTATTTTCCTGTCTGACCATCAACGTTTTGTTGTGCAGAAGGATATTACAAAAATGTTGAGCCCTCTTCCAAGCAAATACGACAACATTTAATTTTTGACAACCTTGTTAATTTTGGGTGATGCAATCTGACAAAAATATGAAAATGGCCCATGCTGTGACATATTGATGAAAATTGAGATATTTCATGTATAGTATCAACACCTTATCCAATTTCTTTTTCTTTCTTTAGGGTACCGTACTTTATTTTATTTATTTATTTATTATTAATACATATTAGTAGTTAGCCTCCGTGGCTTAGGCGGCAGCACGCCGGCCTCTCACCGCTGGGTCCGTGGTTCAAATCCCGGTCACTCCATGTGAGATATGTGCTGGACAACACGGAGGCAGACAGGTTTTTCTCCGGGTACTCCGGTTTTCCCTGTCAAAATTTCATTCCAGCAACACTCGCCACTGTCATTTCATTTCATCTGTCATTCATTTAATCATTGCCCCAGAGGAGTGCGTCAGGCCTCGGCAGCCGGCACAGTCCATATCCTCGCCGCTAGATGGAGGCTTCATTCATTCCATTCCTGACCCGGTCGGAGACTGGAAGCAGGCTGTGGATTTTCATTTTCACATATTAGTAGTTGTTCTTAAAACATTGGTATTAAATTAAACTACGAGTATAACAAATAAAATATGTCGTCCATTGAAGTGGTATGCGGAATAGTTTCCATAACACAGGCTGCATTTCATTTTTGAATTGCAATGCTGATTCTCTGCATCAAATAGGATTTGGAATGAGGATCACCAGAGACTCCACATATTACTCTATCTAGCTTGTTGACTAGATGTATTGCGTCCTCACTCCAAGGACCCATTGTCTCCACAGCAAAGGCCACAAAAATATAGTCCTCCATGATCCTCTTGTATGTGTTATACTTCCGTCTGACAGCGATCTCAGCCACAGATCCTGCTTGTTTTGACGATGATGAGGTATAAGAAGGAGCAAACGTATCTGAGCACGTTGCATCCCAAACTAGGCGTTTGCCGTTTGACCACAGAATTATGGTCATCCCATTAGGGCGGCAACCGTTGTCGATGCAAATTCCAGATGGTTCAAGAACTTCGCAGTAGCGAAAGACCTCCGAAGCGTTTCATTTATCAAGACAAGAATGGCGACCAGCACTCATTTTACAACAGAGACCGTGTGTACCACGCGTGGAAACGAGCTCACCACAGACACATGTATGAGGTTAACAATGCGTTGATCCAAGGCGGAGAGAATCGAGATCCTAAAATTATTGTTGTCCAGTAAGGTCCCTATTGTTCTCGATGGGATAGCATTTAACCATGAATTAGATTCTTTCTTCTAACTAGCCATATGGAAAATCTTTTTCTCATCTTAGTGAAATTCCAGGTTGTCCATTATTTTTTTTTGTAAACGGGACCGTCCCAATTACGTTGGAACGTAGGAGCTGAAGGGATAGATGGATCGTTAAACCGGTTGTTCCATAATTCCATGGCTTCAGTGTAAAATGTGATTCCCTCAAAGTCCGAAATACAGTAATAGGATACATTGACTGGACGATAGAGGAAACACTGTTTATCGATGACCTTTTATTTCGATTCCACCGTAACGAACAGGAAGTGAGGCAAGTGTCCATGATATATAGTTTAAATTTGTATTAAGAGTTGTCTCAAGTGTGCATTTCACAAAATCATCTATTCTCTGTATTGACGGTCTAATCTTCCATAGAGGAGTACTTCTAAGCAGAGTATGAGCTGAAGAATAAGGAAACAGTTTTTTTAGCAGATAGTAAGCAATGTGAAACTTTAAATCTTTCAGACGCCCAAGCAGAAGAGTTAACTCGTCAAATTTTCTGGATAAGGAGGTTTCAATGGCGCCTTCAGTGACTGGAGCCTTCAACAAACTTAGAGACGTTACCACTTCAATGCCTGGAGATAACTCGTTGAAACGTGAGAAAATCTCATCTCTATTGTCACCGCAGAAGAACAACTCACATTTGTTGGTATTGATGTCAAGACCAAGTGATTTACATTCTACAATAATCAAGGAAAAATCATCCAGAACGACAGACGGATCCCCTAGAAGGGAACCATCATCCAATTACAATTACCAAATATTCAGTTCAGATGAAAGCTTCCCCAAAATTGGCTGAATGGCCAGGCCTAAGGGGCCTCCAGGGTCACCTTGTTGAAGTCCAGATTGAGAAAGGATAATCTTATCTCCAAAAACTAGATAAGATGGTTCTCGATAGCATTGCCAGAAGTAGTTGTAAAGTGAAGGAGCTTTATCTTTGAAACGTGTCAACAAAACATCTCGATCAACACTATTAAATGCATTCCTGATGCCAATTTTAAGTACAACCTTGTCGGTTCCGATATTTTTGTTTGTTAGTTTTAATGTAAATCTTTATTTATCAAGTGAGAAATAAAATACAAAATACAAATCATATTTTGAGATGCTTGTCACATGTCACGCGAACACGCACAGACTTTGCACTGACTCGTCTTTTGTTTTCTTCTTTATTGTACATGTCTATTTCACCAGATGGCGCTACTGTGATATTTTTCTTTCAAATATTAACGCTTCCTCCAAAGAAAAATCAAATACAAATGAAAAAATAAACAAGATGAACTATTGAACACCTTTCAGCCTCTAAGATGTCATCTTCTGCACGCCAATCCTCTCACGCAGCATCTCGAATCTGACCCTCTCCAGAGGTTTAGTTAGAAGATCAGCTAATTGATTGGTCCCGTCGATGTGCTCCAGCTCAAGGTCTCCATCCAAAAATCTTTCCCTCACATAGAAATGACGTACCTCAATATGCTTGGATTTTCGATGGTACTCCGGATTTTTAGCCAATTTAACTGCACCAGCATTGTCGATGTAAAGCGTAGGAGGTTTGTCAGCAGTTCCCAGTAATTCAGAAAACAGTCTTTTGAGCCAAATCAACTCCTTTGCTCCTTCACTTCCAGAAACAATTTCAGCTTCAGTTGTCGATGTTGACACAGACTTCTGTAACTGACTTCTCCACGATACAGCTCCGTGATTGTAGGTCGAAATGACACCCGTCGTTGAACGTCTAGTTCTCTTGTCACCGGCGTAGTCAGCATCACTGTAGACCTTCAAAACGTCCTCTTTCCTATAAACGAATCCATGGTTCACTGTGCTCTTTAAATATCGAAATATCCGTTTCACTTGACTCCAGTCTTGAACTGTAGGATTCTCCATGGCTCGAGCAGCTTTGTTGACCGCGAATGCGATACATGGACGTGTTGCTGAAGTCAGGTACATCAAGGATCCCACCGCCTCACGATAAGGAACCCTGGCCGAAACCTTTTCTCCGTCTTCACTTCCTTCGCGTCCAACTGGGGTAGACACTCCATTTGACTCGGCCATCCCAAATTTTTCTAGGATTTTCCTCGTAAAATCCTCTTGACTGATTGCAATTGATCCATCATGGTTTTGTTGTATCTTCATGCCCAGGAAATTGTTGAGAGATCCTCTGGCCGTGTGAAATTCCTGCTGAAGTTTTTCCATGAACTGCTCGATGTCTTCTTCGTTGACAATTACCAGACCATCATCCACAAAGATTACAACAGCCAACCACTTTCCATTTTTGTTGCTGTAAAAGAGACAAGGATCAGCTTTGCTGTTTCTGAATCCAGCTTTCTCCATGAATTTCTTGAAACGCTTGTTGCAGCAGCGTGGTGCCTGTTTTAAATCATATAAGCTTATTTTTAGATGACACACTCGGCCAGTACCGTCCTGATGACCTTCTGGCTGTTCCATGAACACATCTTCTTTAAGCTCGCCGTTCAAGAAGGCCGTCTTGACATCAAATTGACCAAGTTTCATCTCCTTTTCAACAGCCACTGCCAACAGAGCTCGAATGGTATGATACCGTGCAACAGGGCTGAATGTTTCTTCATAATCGATTCCTTGCTGTTGTACATAGCCTTTGGCTACCAATCGTGCCTTGAAGCGAACTTCTCCACTGTCCGTTGTCTTCTGTCGTAGAACCCACCGATTTTTCAGGACCCGTGCACCATTTTGACGCTTAACCAATTTCCAGGTATCATTTTCCTTCAAGTACTCCAATTCTTCATTAATTGCTTTCAGCCACTGATTTTTATCACTAGACTGCAGCGCTTCAGGGTATGAGTCAGGATTCTTTTCAACGATAGATGGTCCTGCCATGTACATGTAATTTCCACTGATCATCCACGATGGCTTCTTACTTTCACGTTTGCTTTTCCTTCTTTCTTCAGTCACTGCTTATTCCTCATCTTCGCTTCCTCCGGAACAGGACGCCGAAGCAAAATCTTCAATTTCGCTTAAGTTCTCATCTGACTCTGACCTCCTCTGTAGGCCTACATCAGACGATGAATTAGACTGATTCCTCTCCACACGTTCTTCAAGCGTGACTTCAACCTTTCCGGCGTTGGCGCGCAGATTGCAGACAACTTCAGGTTTGAATTTCACATCATGGCTTAGAACAACCTTTCCCTGAGTTGGAATTCTGACTCCAAATCCATCCCTGTCGTTCACGTACCCAACCAGTTGTCCGAAAACAGCTTTGTCGTCGAACTTTAAGCGAAAATTCTTGTCGATATGCACGTAGCATTCTGTTCCGAAGATCTTCAGATGACTGAGACTTCCCACTGGTCGTCCATACCACAATTCATAGGGAGATTTGATTTCAATGGATGACTTCCCAGTGCGATTCAGGAGGTACACCGCAGTGTTGCAGGCTTCAGCCCAAAGTTGTTTCGTTAACTTGCTGGGATTCAGCATAGATTTTGCGCACTCCACAATCGCCCGATTTTCACGTTCCGCAACTCCGTTTTGTTGTGGTGTGTACGGCGTAGTAATGCTGTGTTCTATGCCTCTGCTTGCGAGTAGTTCAGAAACCTT
Source organism: Meconema thalassinum (assembly GCA_946902985.2). Classification (NCBI taxonomy): domain Eukaryota; kingdom Metazoa; phylum Arthropoda; class Insecta; order Orthoptera; family Tettigoniidae; genus Meconema; species Meconema thalassinum. Next base: position 551,269,357 of record OX336389.2, read on the forward strand.
CTTGTTATCAAATTCTTTTCCTCCATCACATCTGAACAGCTTCACGACGTGTCCATTTGTTTTGGCTTCATTTAGGAACTGTTCCAGAACGGTGTACAATTCACTTTTGTGCTTTAAAAAGAAAATTCGTCGAAACTTGCTGAAATCATCCTTGAAACATACGTAGTAGCGTGCCTTTCCAAGAGATCCAGTAGACATTGGTCCATTCACATCGGCGTGGATTTGTTCACCGGTGGCTGTTGGTCGATTCATTCGTGTCTTGAATGACAGTCGATGCATTTTTCCCACTGCACATCCATCGCAGAAATCCTTTTTACACATGTCTACATTGATGTTCATCTGCTTCAGTACATTCTTGACATGCGCTTTGTGTTGATGACCAAATCGTTCATGGTAGAACTGCAGTTTGTCCGTCGATGTAGCTAAATTCACTTGAATTGGTTGAGCCGGTTTCACGACGCGCATATCAAGTACATACAGACCATGACTCACACGTCCAGCCATCATCGCCTTTCCAGTAACCTTGTCTTCAATTCTAACAGTTTGGTCGTCAAGTCTTGCACAAAAACCTTTCCTTGCAGCAGCTTTCACAGAAAACAGACGAGCCATTGCATCGGGAACATACAAAACTTCAGTCATCTCAGCACTCAACCAAGCGTTGTTCAGCCGCACTTGAATGTTTACAGTTCCTTTGCCGTGAGCTAGCATGCTCACACCTCGTTTTCCTAGCAAAATTTTCTCTGGAGCAGCAAACTTGACGTATGTTGTAAAATACTGTTTGTTCGCGGTGATGTGATTTGTGGCGCCACTGTCGCAGTACCACTCGTCGGCTTGAACAAAGTCGCCGTCAAACGCACTCATAGCATGTGTCAGAAACGAAGCATTGTTCTCCTTATTTTTGTTTCTAGTGTCACCCTCTTTCTTCTTCACTGGACATTCACTTGCCCAATGGCCCAATTCCTTACATTTGAAACATGGAAACTTCTGCTTTACTCATTGAACATTTTTCTTCGACTTGTCATCAGCGCTGCCTTTGCCACTGCCATATTGGGAATGCTTCTTGGGAGCACTACGTACCACAGACGCAGTCGATTCCACGTTTCCTTGGTCACGCAGTTCAATCGTGCACAATTTTTCAATCAACAAGTACACAGTTTGATTTTCCGTCGGAATCGTGTCCCACACATCCTTGAAATTATCATATTCTTTTCCCAGCGTGGATAAAATTCGACCGTTCAAAATCCTTTCAGAAAACGTGTTTTCGTTGTGCTTTTGGAGTTCGTCGTTCAGATCCTGCTAAAGCTTCTGTAACTTCGCGACGTGGGTGCTGACGTCCTCCTTGTCGTCACGTGTCACTCAGAAGAATGACTCGATCAACATGTTCAGTCGCTGCGTACTGCTTCGTTCGAACCGTGCGCTGAATTTTGTCCAAATTTCACTGGCATTGGTGCACGTCAACACGAGCTCGGCAACAGATTTTCCTAGCGCACCTGCTAGCAAAGTGGCCGCTTTCGCGTCTTCTTTCAACCTCTGCTTATATGCCGCTTTTTGTTGTGCAGTTGCATCTGCCGGCAACACAGGACACTTTTTCGAACCATCAACAATATTTTCCAGTTCATACGACCGCAAAACCATCAACACATGCCATTTCCACTTTGCCTAGTCTTCAGGTCCTTCAAGATTATCCACTTGAACTTTGTAGTCACTACCGGTTGCCATTTTGAGGTTATCCTTAACTCACAAAAAATACAGCACGTGTTTCACAGGCGCTCAGCTTCGGATCCACTCACGAGATAATACCGTTTACACGTGGCCTGGGTCCATAACCTGTTAGTTTTAATGTAAATCTTTATTTATCAAGTGAGAAATAAAATACAAAATACAAATCATCTTTTGAGATGCTTGTCACATGTCACGCGAACACGCACAGACTTTGCACTGACTCGTCTTTTGTTTTCTTCTTTATTGTACATGTCTATTTCGCCAGGTGGCGCTACTGTGCTATTTTTATTTCAGATATTAACATTGTTCACAAAAGCTCGAGCAGAATAGATTGCAGCTTGACAGGATCCCTTCGTGCCAAAGCCAAGTTGGATAGGGTTGAAGTATTCTGCCAAATCTTGATGAAGATAATTACGTGCTAGATTTGCTGTTAACCTGCTTAGAGTACAACCAACGTAAATAGGGCGGAGCCCGCCACACTCCTTGTGCAGCCCACACAGACTCGCCCAATAAATGATTGAAAGGATATCCGAAATCACCCGACCCTATAGCATAAAATTGAAGAGGGAAGTTAAAGAAGTTAGTAAATTGTTTCTAGCTACACCATTACCCTTTGCAGTTAGGTCATTGAGGTGTTGTGGACGTAAACCATCAATACCACCTGCAGACCCATTTTGGAATTTGCTGAGATTTACCACTGCGCCGGATATCGCCGAAACAATACCAACGTCAGGCAAGTAGGATACTTGGGGAGTGGAATCGGGCCACTTTACCCCAAAGGCGGGTGACGGGCAACATTGCAATATTCAACCATGAATTAAAAATCAAAAGATAACAATAATGTATTAAAACGAAGAATAAATACAAACAGTGGAAACCAAACAATAACATAATAAATGCACAACGAAATATACTGTACCCTCCTAACGCTAATTATTCCCCACGTGGTCTGTCCAAGATCCAACGGTCACCATGGCGACTTTTTAACACAACAGCTAATTTCGAAAGCATATTTTTTGAAGGCAAGAAACATATATTATTGTGCCCCAGCAATAGGCTGAAAATAATGTTAAAAGGCATTAAGCCTAAAAGTGAAATGGGAAGCAAATTCCCGAAACTGAAACTACAAGCCATGAGGCTTCAAGAAAATATTCGAAGTTCCAACATCTGAAATCCTCGTAGCAAGAGGAAATCCACGAGCAGCAAGCTCCATTAAAGTAAAAGAGATATTACCTTCATATGTGTAAGCCAACACATAGTAAAATAATAAAACATAAAAGTTACTAAAACCAAAGGCTGTACTAAAGCCCTAGAGCAGAAAGCTCTTACACCACGTCCATACTCGACTGAAGGCGCCAAGGATTTCTTGCTGCCGACTTGCCAACAAAGGGCATAAGCCGTTAGCAATTATTGACCACTCTAAACATTGTCGGCTACCAAAAATACCCTCCAAAATATTACACTAGGCGGCCTACCGCGAAATGAACAAGAAAATAATCAAACTTAAATAATGCAAATGTTAACAGGAATACAAGATGAAATTGGATGGTAACACGAGGCTATACACAAAGGCAGGCAGCAATGGCCATATGCCCTACAGCTATCTTATAGTCCAAACGTGTTTCCCATGTTTAAATAACTAATAAGTTCAGTCTTGAAAATACGCTCTCATGGCGACACTGTGAGTATTGACAAATAAATAAATGTAACTTGAAAGTAATATCAGTCTGTTCCTCTTCACACATGAAATCAAAAGTGGGTCCATACCTTTGTCCATGCTTGGCCTAGCGGCCAAGCGTAGCCAAGCTCCGAGGAGCCCGGCCGTGAAGCAACCTGTTCGTTACATCCTTCTAATTCAAATGGGACGAGACGTGACCGTCTCGTATGCACGTTGTAGCCGGCCGAGGAGAGCCGAGCGTACCACTCGAAGTTAGCCGAAGCCAAGCCATGCCAACTTTGACACACCGTAGAAGCAGTTTGCTGCTGTAACAAGACCTCGCAAGCGTGTGAGTCAGGGTGGCAGCATCGCCACAAGAATTTGCCCATAATCCCCTGCAGTTCATAGCGGAGCAAGTGACTCTCCACGCGGTGAGAATAAATTGTTCTAGAAAGTTCCGGTGATTGCTAGACACCGCTAAAGAGACAAGATGGCGGGCGGCTAGGCGGGATTTTCAAATATGAGTATGGCATAGTTTTTATTATACAGTCTTGTAGAAGGGGTTGTCGGGGAGGGGCCAAAATTTGTGACAGTCGTCAGACTGGCACAACCACCACATCTTCTTCTGATACTGTGAACTTACTTTCTTCATTAGGAGGATCAGGAAAAATAAGTGTTCTAGTTGGTTCAGGATGTTTATCCTGTAGATGAAAATACGTATCTCCGTTATCAGGTGCAAGCTTATCTGAGGAGGAAAGGAGTTTCACGGCTCCATGTATGTCTCCTTCCTCCTTTTTAGATTCTACTCTCCATGATAAAGTGCAATAGTTTGAGGCCTTTGAGGTTCTCTTTGTGGAACACGCTGAGAAAAGTCGGTGGGTGGATGAGAAACATTTTTCTTGATAAATTGAACTAGATTCTTTGTTTTCTTTTCTGGAACTTGTAAAGCTACGTAGCAAATGTTTCTTGATAAATTGGACTAGGTTCTTTGATTTATTTTCTGGAACTCGTAAAGCTACGTAGCAAAATGTCAGTAGATCCTTCCAAGAATCAAATGATTTTGGCATTCGTCCATAAGGTGGGAAGGACGGTATGTTACCACCATACGAGCTGCTTTTGGAATGAGTTTCAAAACCCCTATTTCCCTTTTCGTCTTTGCTAATTGCTGCGAAACATCCTTCACATTATCGACAGCTGTTGTTGGGGGATAAACTTTGGAGATATACCGTAGTGTTTATGCTTTCGAGAATAATGAATTTTAAGCCCACTAACGCCTTTGAATAGTTTTTGTGGATTCTGATGGGTAGGGCCTACATCTCGGGCAGGAAATCCAATTATTCGATGATCGAGTGCCGAGCGATTTTGTTGCGTTGACCCTTGAAGGAAAGAGTCACAGCAATGCCAGGGGTCATTATTTGAGCCTAAAACTTTTAATTCCAGACTGGAGAGGTGAACACACGAGGCATGAAACCATGTTTGACATTCATCACATTGAATCATGCGGTCCTCATTTAAACCCATTTTTCCACAAAAGCAATGTCTGAAATGATCCATGATGCATACCAGAAATAATGAAATCTTTATCACTCAAGTGTTCTTCATCAATGTTTCGGTGACGGTCAGGTTAGGATGTCGGGTGCGTAGAATATTTCAGGGAGTTAGGCATTATGTGATCAATCTATTTGCACCATGCAATAACTATAAATGAAAAATCCTTACCGTATTGTACTTACCTTCCTGTAACGTTCTTCTTGTCACTTCAGTGGAACTGACAAACTGTTTAGTCTTAAAGCACATATCCGTAGTTCTCCATTGCACACACTTGCATATATTTTGTTGTACGTTTCATCACAAACTACAACTCCAAGCTCAGTTGTACACAAGACACTCGTAACATCCTGACATAACCTACGAGTCTTGTATATAGGTAATCACTAACACTGAACTACACACGTCAACCAGCACCATCATAGTCATAGGATTTATGAGACAGGTGAGGTGGTACCAGTATCCTATGATTTCAAGAAGAATGTTATCGTCCCTATACCGAAGAAAGTAGGAGCTGACAGATGTGAAGATTACCGTACAATCAGCTTGATTACTCATGCTTCAAAGATCCTGCCTAGAATAATTTACATGAGGATGGAAAGTCAGATAGAAGCGGAGTTGGGTGTAGACCAGATTGGTTTCAGGAGAAATATAGGAACGAGGGAAGCTGTACTAAGTCTTAGGCTGATTTTGGAAGGTAGAATACGCTAAGGAAAGATAAGAGAACGTTCATGGCATTTGTAGACTTAGAAAAGTCTTTTGATAACGTTGATTGGGCTACATTGTTTGTCATTATGAAAACGATTGAAATAAAGTACAACTTTTCACCCATACTTTTCAATCTTTACATTGAATAAGCAACGAAGAAAATAGGAGAAGAATTTTAAGTGTGAGTGAAGATTCAAGGAGAAATAATTTCGACTCTGCGATTTGCTGATGACATCGTCATCTTGGCCGTCACGCCAGAGGATTTGAATGAGTTTTCGAACTGTATGGACTCCGGCTTGAGGAAAGAGTTCATGATGAAAATTAATAAATGTAAAACAAACAAAAAATGGAATGCAGCCGAAATAAATCAGAAACCTCTATGGACATCAAATTGGCAGGTGAAAAGCTAAAGGATGTAGGAGACTTCAGTTACTTAGGAAGCAAAATAATCAGTGATGGATGAAGCAAAGAGGATATAGAAATTAGGTTGGCTTAGGCAAGGAAAGCATTTCTACAAAATAGGAATCTGTTGACATCGAATATAGATTTAGGTATTAGGAAGTCATTTCTAAAGCCTTTGTCAGGAGCGTGGAATTCTATGGAAGTGAAACTTGGACTGTTGGAGCAGGAGAAAGGAGGAGAATTGAAGCGTTTGAAATGTGGTGTTACGGGAGAATGATGAAGATCAGATGGTTACGAATGAAGAGGTATTAAGGCGAGTGGGAGAGGAGAGATGTTTCTGGCGACTGCTAATGATGAGAAGGGATAGGTTGGTAGGACACATACTAAGACACCCAGGAATAGCAAGTTTAGTTATGGAAGGAAGGGTCGAGGACAAGAACTGTAGAGGTAGACCAAGGTTAGAATATGTTGAACAGATTGCCTGAGATGTAGAGATGAAACGATTAGCTCAAGACAGGGAGGAATGGAGAGCTGCATCAAACCAGTCGAAAGACTGAATACTCAAACAACTACTGTTTCCCTTACGTTTAATAAAGTAAGTGATACGGTATGTGTGCAGAGGTTATTCAAATTATGTCAAAAATATAGTTCAGAATTCTGGGATGAAACTATCATTTTTATCAACATATGAAACATCAACAGTAAGTGTTGAAGTTTTGATGAATGATCACTATTAGGAGCCATTTGCAGATATTTCTGAGTGTAAGTCTGTAGGACTCACAAATGATGACATACAGGAAATTGAGCGTTTAACGCAAGGACAGTCTGTTACTAAGTTGTGTCATGTGGAGAGAACCGGGTGAGTTAGCCGTGGTCGTTACGGCATGACTGCTGGCAGTCGCTCACATCCGGGAGGCGAGGAGGTTCGAATCCCCTCGCCGGCAACCTTGAAGATGGTCTTCTGTGGTTTCCCATCTTCCTTCCAGGCAAATGCCGGGGTTGGTCCCTAACTATAGGCCACAGCCGCTACCTTCCAACTCCTCGTCCTTCCATTCCAACTTTCCTCCCCAACGGTACTTGTAGCTCACCCATTGGGTGTCCGTCTCGAAGCAGCTGCAAACCTGGCGAGCCAAACATGTCCTCGGACACTCCCGGCACTAAAAGCCTTACGCTAAAAAATATGTGGAGAGAAAGAAGCGACTGGCCGCATGTAATTTTGGTAGGATATGCTGTACCAAAAATGCAAAATAACTGGCATTAAATTTGATTGGCGGTACCGCCTTCCAGAGCAAATTTATGAAGTGGGGCTTGGACATGGAGCCTTTGGCAAGAAAGTGATTTGAAGAAATCACTTACCACAAGGTAGCTGAATGTGGATTAATTGTTTATCCTACCAAAACTTACCTAGCTGCAAGTTGTGATGGTTTAATTGACAACCACATGGTACTGGAACTGAAAGGAGTACGAAGTCATGCTTTGGTTAAAGTCTCCAAGAACATTGTGCCATATTTGACAGAAGTGAACAATGATTTATGTTCAAAAGAGTCACATAATAATATTACTATTATCAGATCCGAGGTCAGATGTTTGTAACATCAGATCCAAGGTCAGATATTTGTAACAAACAGACAGGTTTGTAGTTTTGTTGTGAATACAGCTGTAGATATGATGGTTATTTTTGTTGAAATGGATGAACAGTTCATTCAGGAAATGATACCAGAATTAGACAATTTTTACAATGAGTACTTTGTGCCAGCTCTATTGGACACTGTCCTCTAAACTGTACCAAAGTAAGTGATATGTTTACATCCAGGTTAGGTTGCAGGAAAAATACGGCATGTTATTTTGTCATATATAGTACTGTGGATAGAATATTTGGCATTGTGTTTTTATTCCTTATGTGCATCTTCAAAGAATTGTGTCTGATACACAGGCAATATTTTCACTACTACAGGCAGTTAGGGCAGTGTAGATTGATGCCCTGATCTCCTCGAGGCGCAATACAATTGAAGACTCATCCAAAATGTACACCCATGGGGTATTTTCTGTGCTAAGGATTTTCATTAGTACTCATGCCCGGGTCATGAGTTTGATAAATTTGTAATAAACATTGCTTTTGCATGGCTCCATTAATATTCAAACCATATAAGGAAACAATATACAGTAGATCTATCATGACTAAAAATGTGCTGTATGACCTTAAACTGTCCAAGAAACAAGTTACTGTGCAAGCGGCCATCTCCTACATTAAAGTGACCTGATCCTACAATGGTCTAGTTACTTTCTTGCACCACACATGTCACCGCAGAACAGTACCCTAGGAAAATCTTGTTTTCAAAAATCAACCACTTCTCTGACACTGTTTCACTTGACTGCCTGAAATATTCTAGAATATCAAAGACTGCTCCATTATCCCTTGGTCACAACTTTAACACAGTAAACATGAATGAAATTGAATGAACATGTTGCAATGGATTACAGATGATTGTTCTAAGAATCTTGTGTACCGGTATCAGTTTCTGAACAGTATAGTTAGAAATGGAAAACCTTAAACCTGATGGATGGCATATTTTAAACCTGAAAGCAGGGCTGGCATGCGAAACTAATTGTATGGTTGTGGGGGCGAAAATTATTGAATTACGCCGTGAGCGAGATATTCGGGAGCGAAATTATAATGATTGTCGGCGCGTAATTAAATCAAAGCAAAACTTAATTCGAAGCGAAATAAATTTCGTTGTTGTTGTTGTTGTTTGCGTCTTCAGTCTTTTGACTGGTTTGATGCAACTCTCCATGCCTCCCTGTCCTGAGCTAATCGTTTCATCTCTACATAGTTATCACACCCTACATCCGAGGCAATCTATTTAACCTATTCTAACCTTGGTCTACCCCTACAGTTCTTGTCCTCGACCCTTCCTTCCATAACTAAGCTTGCTATTCCTGGGTGTCTTAGTACTGTACGTGTCATACCAACCTATATCTTCTCTTCATTAGCAGTCGCCAGAAACATCTCTCCTCTCCCACTCGTCTTAATACCTCTTCGTTTGTCACCCTATCTAGCCATCTGATCTTCATCATTCTCCTGTAACACCACATTTCAAACGCCTCAATTTTCTTCTTTTCTGCTGCATCAACAGTCCAAGTTTCACTTCCATTGAGCGCCACACTCCAGACGAAGGCTTTCAAAAATGACTTCCTAATAGCTAAATCTATATTCGATGTCAACAGATTCCTTTTCTGTAGAAATGCTTATCTTGCCTGAGCCAACTTACTTTTTATATCCTCCTTGCTTCGTGCATCACTGGTTATTTTGCTTCCTAAGTAACAGAAGTCTCCTACTTCCTTCAGCTTTTCACCTGCCAATTTGATGTCCATAGAGGTTTCTGATTTCTTTCGGCTGCATTCCAATATTTTTGTTTTACATTTATTAATTTTCATCATGAATTCTTTCCTCAAGACGGAGTCCATACCATTCAAATACTCTTCCAAATCCTCAGGCGTGTCGGCCAAGATGACGATGTCATCGGCAAATCTCGGAGTTGAAATTATTTCTCCTTGAATCTTCACTCCCACTTTAAATTTTCCCCCGATTTCCGATGAGTAATCAAGCTGATTGTACGGTAATCTTCACATCTATCAGCTCCCACTTTCTTCGGTATAGGGATGATAACATTCTTCTTGAAATCAGAGGGTACCTCACCTGTCTCATAAATCCTACACACCAAGTGAAATAACCTGATCAGACCTTCATCTCCTATGCAGCGTAGCAACTCAATCGGTATATCATCTATGCCTGGTGCTTTGTTCCTGCTTAAGTCTTCCAATGCTCTATCAAATTCTGATTTCAATATTAAATCTCCTTTTGCATCCTCATCAATTTCTTCGTTCCAGACTTTTAATTTCGCTCCCGGCGAGAAATTAATTTCGCTCCAGGCGTGAAATTAATTTCGGTACCTACAGACTTTTAATTTCGCTCCCGGCGTGAAATGAAAATCGTTACAGACTTTTAATTTCGTTCCCGAGGCGAAATAAAATTCCCAAACGGTATTTAGTTTCGACCCCCGACGTGAATTTAAAATGCATGAAACATTTCATTTCGTTGTTGAAATTAAAATATATTTGTTTCGAGAATTAAATTATGTTCGGTAAGATGTTCAAAGTCCCGACGTTGGCAGCAGTATTAGCTTAGACCACCTGCACAAAATGCTGGGCCGCAACAGCTACGTGGGTCATTCAATGGTCATAACCAGTGTATGAGGAAGTCATTGCTATGGCATCAACATCAGTATCGTCGTCGACTGAACCTCGGACTCGAGGCCGGCCTTCCCTGACGTTTATAACGCAGTAATTAGTGTACAATGGTGCAACAAGTACATCTTTCTTTTCCATAGCGGACAAGAAAACTAATGTTCCGTGCGGTCAGACATTGAAGGTAAGTGAACAACTCTCATTTGGCTGAGTCTTCTGGGGGTGCCGTCCCTTTATACAGGGCGATTCATAATTACTATTACAAACTTCTGGCGGTTGTAGAGGGGACTATGTACATCTCATTTTGATTAGGAACCCATGTCCGGACGTGTATCGTTTCGATACCAAATCAGTTTGACTTGATTGCACATATCCCACTTCACTACAGACAACGTCAGGAACTGACACATGCCCGGGAACTCGCGAAGCTGACGAATCCTTAGAGACCTGGGAAACTGAACGATAGCATCTATTTTCTTCATATTGGGATGGTATCCCGACTGATCGATTGTGTGTCCTAAAAGGTTTATGAGCTCCTGCATAAAATGACACTTATTAAAGTTGATCTTTATATTGGCGTCCCTGAGGTTCTCAAAAATACGTTTAAGGTGAGTTAAGTATTCCTGAACACTTGTTGAAGAAGTGATCAAATCATCGATGTAAGAGATAACATTCTGTTTCACTTATTCTGACAGCGTGTTATCCAAGGCTCGTATCAGTGCTGACCCGCTATTTATCATACCGAACGGGACGCGACAAAACACGAAGATTGTTTGGTCAAGCAGAAACCATGTGTACTGACGACTATCCTCAGTCAGCTCAATTTGATAGAATGAAGCTGTTAGGTCTAACACACTGAAACAAGACTTCCATTGGATCTTTCTCAACAGATCTCGAATTTTGGGAGGTTGGTCCATTTCTAACATGATGACAGAGTTGATCCTGCCAGCATCTAGTTCTAGACAAAGTCGAAGCTGACCGTTTGCTTTCTTGACAACAGTGATCGGATTCAGGTAAGAAGACGCTTGTTTCCTAATTATTCCTTCCTGCTCCATTTTCTGAATAATCTGTTTCACCTCATCATGGTATTTTTCAGGAATAGGGTACAATTTAGTCTGATAAGGGGTTATATCTGTTAATCGGATCTGATATTGAAAATCTTGAATCAGTCCTGGTTTATCGTCGAAGATATCTTTATATTCGGAAATCACGTCTTCGAATTCCTCCCTAACGTCTCCAAATCCCTCGGCTTTAAGGGCAAACTGTTCCCCCTCTTGCTCAATTTCATTGATGACGTTATCAATTAACTCGTGCCTAATTATATTCTCTGGGTTATCCACCATCTCTGTTTCTTCTGTAGCTACATTTTCTGTAGCCTCTTCATTGAATCCAATAACACGCTGATTCATATCAATCACAGCTTTAGCTTTAGTTATAAAATCAATCCCCATTATCAAGTCAAAATTTATGTTTTTCACGACAATGAAAACATGTTCATATGGCCTGGAATTAATACAAAAATTCATCAGGACCTGTACCTTACACTTTATAGACTTATCCTGAAATATGCCCTTGATCTTAACGGATGAAGCAGGACTTCTTACTTTACTTAATTCCTGCCGCTCCTTCCGGAGCATAGGGCCTTGGCGAAATTTCTCCACGCAGTACGGTTCCTGGCCATTCTCTTCACTTGACTCCAGTTCTTGTCCACCTCTGCAATTTCATTTTCGATAGTCCTCTTCCAGGCCTTCTTAGGTCGACCTCGCTTCCTGGCGCCTTGAGGATTCCAGTCTAGCGCCGCCCTCTCAATAGCTCCGTCCGGCTTCCTTAGTGTGTGACCAATCCAGCGCCATTTCCTCTCCTTGATCTGGATGCTAATCGGTTGTTGATTGGTGATGGTCTAAAGATCTTCATTTGAGATTATGTCCGGCCACCTCACATTCATGATGCGACGCAGACATCTGTTAATGAACACCTGTAGCTGGTTGTTGATCGGTTTTGTGACTTTCCATGTTTCACAGCCGTAGAGAAGAATCGATTTTACGTTGCTATTGAAAAGGCGGAGCTTGGTCTTCCTGGAAATGTTTCTATTTCTCCAGATGGGGTAGAGCTGGACAAAGGCACCATTTGCCTTCCTGATACGGCTTCGAACATCTTCCTCTGCTCCCCCATCATTTGTGACTATACTTCCAAGGTAGAGGAAGGACTCAACTCGCTCAATGTCCTTTCCGTTGACTGTCAAACTAGTCGTGACGTCAGAATTTATCCTCATCTCTTTGGTCTTGTTGGTGTTGATCATCAGTCCTGCACGTTCTGCTTCTCTCTGCAACCTCCCCAGCTTATCTTCTATGTCTCGGTACCGTTGTGCCATAAGACAAACGTCGTCTGCGAAATCCAGATCTTCAAGCCTGTCATTTATACCCCATTGAATACCCCTCATCCGTCCTCCCATTACCTTCTTCATCACACTATCCAGGACCAACAGGAACAGAGTGGGGGGAAAGGACACACCCCTGTCTCACTCCGGAACTGACCTTTATCTTTTCTGTTAATTTGCCTTCGTGAAGAACCTGGCACTCATACCCTTCGTACATCTCTTCCATGATTCTGATGATCTTTGTTGGAATTTTATATTCCTCGAGGGTCTTCCACATGTTTCTTTGATTTACGGAGTCGAAGGCTTTCTCGAAGTCAACAAATGTGAGGTAAAGGGTATTCCGCCACTCAACACTCTGCTCCAGGATGATTCGGAGGGTGTTGATGAGATCCACACAGCTGCGATGTTGTCGAAATCCAGCCTGTTCCTTCCGAAACCTTTTTTCTACGCAGTCTTTTATACGATTCAGGATGACTCTCGCCAGCACTTTGCTTGGAATGGACAGCAAGGTGATACCCCTCCAGTTGTTACAGTTTGTGGTGTCCCCTTTCTTCGGCAACTTGACTATCAAGGATGAAGCAGGAAGAACAATATATTGGTTTTCCTTCTCCAAACGTAGGAAACAATCCTCCGATATAATTGGGACCATAGCCCCAGTGTCCATCAAAGCTTTACACTGTTGGCTACCAATACAAACATCGATAATCGGCAGTTCCGCTGGTCCGTCTTTTAATCTAATATTTTCCTCATGCAGAAGATCCTCATCCGTGGCTTCAAATATCTCGTTAATAGTGATGGTGTAAGGATGTGAAGTGTTCATGGTGTTTAAGGTCATTTGGAAATTGACGTTTTTTCCCCTTAGGGGCTCTATCTTGATTCGTCCCCTGTTGACTCGTGCTCGCTTGAGAATCTGCACCTGATTCTATTTCCTTGCCGCGCTCATCTCCTCGTCTCTGTTCACGAGACCTGTCCTGCTCATTTCTAGGCTGACTATCATTCCTTCTTCCGCGAGCAAATGTTTCGTCACGGTAATTTTATATCGCCTATATCCTTGTTGCGACCTATTCTCTGAATGATATGGAGGATCTCTATAACAGTTATATCTAGGCTGTCCATATTCTCTGCGTTCATTATTCTTATGGTCATATCGGCGATTTTGCCAAGGTCTATCCTGGTATTCGCGATACTGATTATTATATCTTCTGTCTCTTTGATAGTAGTTCCTGATGGGTCCTGTTCTCTGTTTTTCTGGCCATATATCCTGTCAGTTTTCTGCGTCCTGACGGGTGTTGTTATTTATTATAGTAGTCACATTTGTACTGGTATCATCCAATTTACGCAAAAGGTCCTCCATAGCCATCAAATCCGACACACCAGATGAAATGAGGTATCTATGGGCAATTGACGAGATATAGCCTTGTGTAAGAAGTGGTTGCAAGAATCTCAGTTTTGTGAGCTGCATTGCAAAATACTCAGCGTAGCTGGTTGGTCCTCTACTAGAATACTTCTTGTAGTAAATTTCCGAATGAATATTCTGCTGAACCTCCACTGGCTAAACTCTTTTAATTAAAGCATCCTCGTAACCCTCAAAATCTTCGAACGTGTAACGGAATGCTTTAATCCATAAAAGAGGACCATCCGATAAGAAACGTTCCACAATACGTAGATAGTTCTCTCTCTGGAGCAATGTGATTTTCAACAAAGTAATCGCGAATACTTCTTATGAACTCAATTGTGGTTGTCCCATCAAGATTACTAAATTGTCGGGGTTTTTCATCAAAATTGCGAATTATCGTTATATTTCGTGATCCATTTGACGATGTATTAACTCTGGCTTCCCCAGTTGTCTGAAAACCAGTCGGAGTAGTGTACTGATCTCGGCGAGGTTGTCCTACTTTCAATTCAGATGGAGTATTAACATTAGTTTCCCCAATAGGTTGCAAACTTGTAAGAGTAGGATATAGATTTCGGCGAGGTTGTTCTACTTGCAACTGATCCGCCCCATTCAATCCAGTCGCTCCCTCCAAGTTTATCTGCCCCGAAGTATGTAAGTCATGACCATCTTTGGTATGAAGTTCGAGTCTAACCTGGTTAAAATCTTCCTACCATTGTACTTTTCATTCCTTCTTTAAAGCATCTTCGTCAATATGTTCAGATAAATTAAACGCCTCATTTTTTTCTAACCTCATTTAATTCCGACGTTTTTCTTTCTGTTTCTCCGATAAAATCAATTCTATTCTGTTCCCCCTAGGTTTCAATCAGTTTGATCCTATCCTCTGAGTCCTACATTCATTTATACTTGTGATTTGGGAATCCTGAATGACATCCATTCTTTTAGTTAAGTCTTCTCTAACATCAGCAATATCCTTATTTAACCTTGTTTCAGTGTTAGCAAGTTTCAAATATAATTCGGTTTGGACACCTGCTACACACTCTTGATTAATTTTTACCATTTCTTGCCTAAGTACACCAACATTTTCATCCATTATAGCCTTTACATCAATTTCAATGTCTGCTCTAAGAAGTTTAGTGTGGTCCTTTACTAGTGTTTGTAAAGACAACATGTCCTTTCGTAGCAGTAGAGAAGATTCCTGTATTTTAATGTGCTCACCAGTAAATTGAGTTTGGATAGCATCCAAGTTCTCCTTTTGTTCCTTTTTGTTAGCAACAAGTTCTGACCTTATTTCTATTTGAAATTGTTTATTATCTTTATCTAAGTCAGCTAATCTGGCTTGTACATTGTCCACCTTAAATTGTACAGTGTCCACCTTTATCTGCATATTATTAACATCGGACTGTACCTTATCTACTGTGGATTTTACTTGACCCATGTCCGATTTAGCCTGACCCATGTCAGATTTAACCTGACACATGTCAGATTGTACATTATCTACTGTGGATTGCATTTGAGCCATGTTCGATTTAACCTGACCCATGTCAGATTGTACATTATCTACTGTGGATTGTACTTGACCCATGTCCGATTTGACATTATCTACCTTAGATTGCATATTATCTACCTTCAATTGCACATTTCCCACGTCTAATTGCATAGTATTGACCTTGAATTGTAGAATAACTACATCGAGTTGGACAGTATCTACCTGAGCTTATACATTAACTACATCAGACTGTACAGTATCCACTGTGGATTGTACTTTAACCACTTCTGTTTGTACATCATCCACTTTATATTTAACCTGTATCATGTCAGATTGTACATGGTCCACTTTGGATCTAACCTGACCCACATCTACTTCAACATTGTTCACATTCAAATTAATATTTTTAATGTCATCTTGGATCTCATCATTACTTGCTTCAACATTATTTAGCGTTTACTCATTTAGAACAATCCTGTACACCTTTAAGGGTAGTTTGCATCAAATCTAATTCACCCCTAATACTTTGGTCTACTCTATCTTTAATGAGTTCCCTGTAGCTACTATCAGTTTCCTGAATTTGGTCAAAACTGGATTTAGTAAATGCATTGATACTTTCCAAGTCGTGATTTAAGTTGTCCATTTTATCGTGGACGAATTTAAACATTACGTGAATATCAGCAATAGTCATCGTCACAGGCGGCGATGCCATCTTATACAAAATATGAAATACAAAGAAATAACAAGAACACAATATTACAGAGCAGAGCAAATACATTGTGAAGTAACCAGATTGTCAATACCTGAAATTTTCAATCGTTTAGCATTACCTTAAATTATCTTATATCTAATTAACCCTATCGAAGCATGATCCGAGAATTCTTAAAATCCCAGCAGATTGCCATAATTCATAATAATCACAAGAGTGACCTTAGGGTCCAATAACCTAGTTTGAAATCAAAAGAATGTACTGTTACCACGATACGAAAACAATCCTAAGCCGGTCACAAAATATCTACCCACTTAAATGAAGCTCAACGTGAACCCCATTAAGCGTTTTAAACGACTGGACACGTGAATAAATATTCCTGTGCATACCTCTACTAAACTGACGCAAGTCGCTAGTGAATTTACAAAACACGTGGCATTACCTAAAATCAAATGTAATCCAATAATGGCTGCAATACTACACGAAATTATGTTGATCGAATACGCTCGTAATTGCTTTATTCACCTACGTAAAATCCCAACAAACATTGGTTTGCCATTATGCCCAGAATATTCATCCAACGAATTCGTAACTGATCGTTGCGATGATACTTGAAAATTGTGCTGTTCCACAGAATCGAACCCAACATCCTGGTAACACCTCCGTAAGACACGATTTCCCTCTTCGTGGCCCGAAACGGTGGTCGCCAAATCTGATGTTTGACCACCTCCGTAAGGCTCGAATTCCTTGGTCGAAGCCCAATACGTTGGCCGCCAAATCTGATATGCCCGTTCATCACTTACCAATACCTGTTGAATCCCTCGAAGAACACTGGATCAAAGAATCTGAAAATGCCCGGCTAAAAACACCCCAGATCCGACCAACAGGTGAAGGAGGTATAAAGGGTGCATATCAACTAAGTTAACCAAAATCGTGCAAAGACAGACCAAAGCGCACACAAAGAAAACTAGCTCAGGTCAAAAGACGTAACACGAAACTCAAATAAGATGAAACTTATCTCGGAGAAGTGAGAAAAATCAAGGAAAAACACATTGGTCTTCTTGACACAACCTTATACGATTATTATGAATTATAACTTTCGAATTAAATTGCTGTAAGATAAAACTTTATTCAAGAAAAAGTATATTTCAGAAGGTATCACCTCACCATCCGATCATTCAAAATGACGAAAGTGCTAAACAACACCGAAGTGTCAAATGAAACTCCAAATATGGGGTTTGACACACCCTTGCAAGATTCTGTCCTGCATGCTGGTGATACGTTAAATAACGATCTTTAGACATCACGAATAGTGAATGAAATTCACCAAAAACACATTATATTACCCTTAATTAAATTCTATACAACGATATACACATATTTACATTTTAGGTTGTTTCTATCTGAAACATAATCCAATGAACATATTCAACACCTATACACCTTCTTATTGTGTTAAATTCGATATGATGGTGTCACTTCAGATGAAATTTAACCAAGTGGCAAAGGTCAGTTAAATATATAAGTCCACATTGTGGTATACGAAAATACAAATTATTCGGAATAGATTACATGAATATAACTGTTCTCACAAAATTCTCAAAAATAGACAAAGGTCTCATTATATTTCATTAATATGAAGTATGAAGTTTAGATAAAGTATTACTACAGCAAATATCTTAAAAGATACTACCACCAATTGATTGAAAAATCATAGTCAAACGATGACGTAGTCTCAAAAGACGTAATTATATACTCCATGTACATCCACTAACTTCAAAATACTTTACTTAAGTATTTTGCAACACCATGGAAAAACCTACAAACTTTAACTATATTCCCTCAACACTTGTAAAGCACACTGTACTTCATTCAGATTCACATTATAATTTCTTAATAATCGTCACTCTCACAGTGATCGAAACACTTTCTCTAACTTTGACCATATAACTCGTGGTTACAATTATCCACAAACTCATTTTCATTATCAATTATTCTTCAATTATAATTCAACACTACGACTAATTAACGTGAGAAATCTTAATAACAATATTTTCCAAGAATCAAATCTTTTCATAGCTTAATAAATATACATTTTCGAGTATGTCTTTCTGATACATTATCATAAAATATATATACATCTTTGAACTTGACTTCGGGAATTATGATAGTGTTTTAGAAAAAATGTCAATCAGAATTAAATTCCAAATCTCAAGAAAATCCGATGTTGAAAAACAATAAAATCTCCAAAGAGAATAAGAAAAGATAAATCTAATCCAAAATAAGTCGAAAAGAAATTTAAGTTAGTCAAGAATGAGAAAAATTCACCTCTCCAGAAAAACTGAACAAACTAAGAAATCCCCTACACCATGAGTTCTTTCCGGATAACAGAGTTATACACCTGTGAAACGATAGGGTATTTCATAGAATGGACTGTCTCAATCAAGAAATGAGATCCTGTGAAAATGGAATGGTCGACACCACATTTCTCAAAAACCATCACCTAACCATGAAATTCAAATTCATCCCAGCGTCTAACAAATTTAAATACGTAGAAAACAACTTGCTGGGAGTCGAAATATAAAAAACATGACGATGCGAGAATGCTTAAATCACTTATACTAAACGCACGGCTTCCCCTAACTGTTGATCTTCACAACGATTGAATATTTCAGAATATTACGTTAAAACTGAATTGAACACAACCAAAGAAGGACGTAGAATATCCTATAAAGACAAGAAAAGTATATGCTCGTCAAACGAACGAAAAGAAATAGAACCTGAGATCAAGACTGACATGGAATTATCAGACTTAAAATCCCGTCATCAAATATTCTAATTACAAAATATTGGCAACTGGCAACAACAAAATATCAATGCTCAACTTCTACCAATCGATGGCAGACGTCTACTTTGAGCTAAACGATGAAGAGGCGTCATTCGGAACAAATGCCCGAGTCTGGTTTCCAAAAAAATACTGGCCATCAGTATACGAATCCATCATCCTGGTATCGAACCTGGGACACGTCTCCTCTCGGTTCCTTCCTTGCTGGGGACTATACACCAAATCCGGTATATTCTTGGAGCTCGTACAAAACTATTGTAAACTCCTACTCTCTTCAAAGACAATCTTTATATGGTAGCAGCAGCGTAATGTTGAAGTATATATGTGGTTCACTCCAGTCTCATCCATGAATTCGAAAGAATTATATATCATGGGGAACGTAATCAGAAAACGTTCTAGAAACATATCTGGCGAAGTTGTATATTACGGTTACTTTACGTAGTCAATGCTCCTGTTCTGCATACTATGTCCTTGTATTCATACTTACGCGTGCATGGTAATATCGTCAGAAAACCATAAGGTTATTCCTTTCGATAGCAATTTGCTACGCATATTGTATACTTAAGAATATTCGAGAAGCATTCAAATATCTAAGTTCACTTCAGTTCTGAGTTCAGAACAGGTTGAATAAAGTACTGTATGTCCACGTATATTAGTTGTAGTGCGTGACAATGCTGCGAGAGCTGTAGCATGCACATAGAAAAAGCTACTACTAATGCTTGAAATAATCTGAGTTCTCTTCACGTTCGTAGAGAAACTTAATACACTGCATTTTTATAAGTTCACTCAAGTCCGCAATTGTCGACGGAGAGATAAAGTCCACTCAATGGAACTTACGAAAGGCACAGTAAGAATACCGCGTGGCACGATTCCACTCGTATAAAACAAGAGCGATCCGCCCGACTCAAGAAATCACAAGTGAGTTGGGCGCGTTCAGCGGGCTCATTGCTGGCCAGCAAACGGTCAGCACATTCTGAGTTTGCCGTTCAGCGGGCTTGCTAGCGGACTTGCTAGCGGATGTGACGTAGGTAGCAAGAGCTCTGCAGAGCCAGCCAACTTTTTCTCTGCTAGCTTGCTAGCTTGTTTATGCTGACTTGCGGCGCATGGCGGGGAATCAAATTGATCAAGTTCTGCACGTTCGGCGAATGAACCTATTATATTTCTTAAATTCTAGAGACGAAGATCTACACTCAAGAATGGCGACAGGTAATATAATACAATGTTTGTCAATAGCATAATTGTTGTAATTGGACCTTTTACGCTTCTAAAATTCAACTTTAAACTCACTAGGCCAAGGTCTAGTTGTTTTCTTGATAGTTGATGACTTTTAATAGTTATTTTATGTTGTATTAAGGAATTGGTTTGGTCAAGGCAATCCGGCTCGTATTCTTTATCTATTTTTGTGTATGATTTAAACCTATTACAGTCTTCCCGCTATTAAATCGGGTTGAAATTAAATGCCACTTTGTACCGGTAGCGATATTTAGAACAGAAGCTTTTCTTAACTCTGTTAACCATACTTTTGGGCTGAAAGATGTTTTAAATGTAGCCTACTGTGTGTATAGGCTACCAAACAGCTTTCGGATTTCCCATGGCCAAATTATGTGTGAGTAGGCTACTGATGAGTTATTTATGGAATTATTCTGACTTTTTGTTTCTGAGCATCTTGATGTCTCTTCCTTGTATGTTACTGTAGGTCACGAGTTTGCCACTAATTATATTCAAGAAAAATGCAGAAACATGGAGATGGCTGTATAATCTAGAAAATCGGCCCCTACTTCTTGGTGGTAAGTTTTAAAACTAGTATTGCACTCGGGATGGTATTTGCAGAACATGTTAAACTTTGCTTTGATGGTAATTATGTGGTTAATTTGGGGACATTTGGACGAATGAGTAGGGCCTATAGGAAGAGGAACGATCTTTTCAAAAGTACCGTACCAGAAAGTCTTGTGGGAAGAGGTAGCTCCGGCGATGAATTCCCATGGGTAAGATGCTGCGCATTTTCTACATGCATCAGATACCAGAAGTAGAATTTTATTGAAGTAATTTACATTTCAGCTCTGATACCGTTAGACCTATGCCTTTTGTGTAGCCTATAAGCTTTTTTGTCGAATAGGTGGTATACCGGCAGTCTTGAATTTCAATATAGTAGAGCAAGCAGGGTTCATATTTCGTATAATTACATACCGGTACCACTGTAACATTCATTTGATCTGTACATAAATACATTCTGCTAAGATTGGCCTCCCAGCGATGGTGGAGCTGACTTGACCAGAAGGCAAGGTAGGTACCGTAGGCTAACTTCTGTGGCTGGTGGCACCCTGGTCAATGTCAGTTTTTAGTCCTTTAGGAGATAACCTTAATTGGGAACTTGAGAGGCAGTTGGGCACTTCTTAACACATAAAATTTTTCTATTAGAATTTTGGTTTATTGTAGAAAATTGGTGTTCTAAAAATCTTTGACAGTTGCAAAGTCTGCCTAGTTTTAAAGGGTGGTGGTTTGAAGAAATCATTTTATCATCCTTAGTGATGGTCACAGCAAATTGTATTTGACCCATGGGTGTTCATATAATTATACTTTCTTTAAATCATTAAATCACTTCAAACTTACACGATGGTAGTTACATGTACAGTATATGCAGTAGCGATGTTGCTGTGGTCTGCTGCCTTTCCACTGCTTTGAACTATATGCAACCGAAGGCACCTACCCTCATCAAGATATGTATCGCAATATTAAGACCACCCTACCTAATGGTGGGAGGAACCACTCGGTAACGCTGAATGAGAACTCATCATACACTAACATTTTCTAAAGTATCACTGAAATTAGCCAATATACCTTTTCTAATAATGAAAAATAAATCAGGAAATGATGTGATAATAGATGATTACTCCTCTGCTGTCCATAACCCACCCACCATCCCCTTTCTAAATCATGACTAATATAGCAAAATTCCAACTGTCTGCCATTCTATGAGTGAATTATCGACAAATGCAGTATTGCCAGCCCCACGAATACGGTACTACTGTGTATATAGGCGGTACCGTACTGTAATCCTCCCACCCGCTAAAAGGAACTTCCGCCGCTACTGAGTAACGCCCACCACGTGCGTATTTGATGTGTGTAATAATTGGCTGCTGTGTTATTAATGTGTGTAATATTTCACTGTAATTGTTTTTTGTAATAGTAACATTTGTTAGATCCAGACCAATGGGTTTTGCAAGGACCAATAATTATTAGGTAGAGCGGCCCGCCACGTTAGCCGTATATACACTTTTGGTTTTTGACACGTACAGTAGGGTACTCGCACATCGATAATCTTCATCCAGACCAGGCCTATGTGGTATATTTTGTATCTCACATGTTGGTAACAGTAGTGACATCAATATGTGCAAGTCTTGGTACCAGTTGAAGAGACCTCATCCGCCCGCTGTCGTTGAATTATCAAGAAATAGAAACACATATTTACGTAATTTAAAACATATTCCCGGTGCAGTAGTGATCATGGTTAGTAATTTGTATTGGGAATGTCACCCAGAAGATGAAACATTAATTCTGAATGAGACCAGAACGAGGCTTTTATACTTGCATCAGACGTCATTGTGGCTTTCATCTTCTAGGGTACATTACCAATTCAAATTAGTAACCATAGTCATTACTGCACCTGAAATATAGGTGCTAAACTACATAAATATGAACTTTTATTTATTGCTCTTTTAACAACGGCAGCCATGTGCCGATGGCACATGAATGTCGTTGAGTCAACAAGGCACACACATTATTGCCAGCATGTGGGATACAAAATACACCACACTAATTAAAGATTAGGTACGCGACAACCCCACTGTGCGTGCAGGGGTGTACGCATTGTTAACGCGCGCCCGCAGGCTAAAACCATTGGATTGGACAAAACAAAGGTTATCATGGTTAGTAATTTGTATTGGGAATGTCACCCAGAAGATGAAACATTAATTCTGAATGAGACCAGAACGAGGCTTTTATACTTGCATCAGACGTCATTGTGGCTTTCATCTTCTAGGGTACATTACCAAGCGGGGCACTGTTGATGACATGTTAGGCTGTAACCATTGATCTGGACGAGTTAGGCTGTAACCATTGTCAAAACCACTGTTACTTTCATTTGAACCCGTCCCAGAACGCTACCCTAGACGGTCTATACGATTAGTACCGTACGAATGGGGTTACGTTGGGGTTGACAATACTGTACGTTACATAATTCACGTGGATAATGGCCGACACAGCTGGAATTTTACTATATAAGTCGTGATCTAAACGTGAGATGGTGGGTGGGTTATGGTCAGCAGAGGAGTAAACATCTATTAAGTTACTACATCATTTTCTGATTTATTTGTCATTTGAAAAGGTATTTTGGCTAATTTCAGTATTTTATAAAGTGCAACTGCGACTTGTTACTGTTACCACTGACCATATAACAGTATGACTCGAGACTGCTACATTATGAGTTCCAAACTTATGCTCCCCATGGAAGGTACCTGTATACTAAGCAATAAATTCATTATGGATTTGGTGTTGGAGCCTACCAATCAAAAGGATTTCATTTAAAAAGTTTCTTTGAATGTGTTGGTGATCCTAGGAGTAATTCCTAGTTGCTATTCCACCTGTTGCCATTGAGAGAAAAGGGGAAATTTTGGCTCATCTATTACATGCATGACAACTTGCATTTTTCTTGTCAGGGACATCATTGCACCATCACCGACACTCCCCATGGTCTCAAATGCAGCTGTTATGGTATAGCAACTCTGGGCAGTGCTTCTACTAAAATACTTGTATATCCATACTCCTAATTTCTAATTTGTTCCCCTAGGGCAAAAAAGAATTTTTCATTTTGAAGTACCTTTTGTATGGGCAGTCCACTTCTTTTTAAATTATGTGTTCCTTTCTTATTTAGGCACCTGATGGGGATGTATATTCTGCAATATGGAGGTCACGTTTACAAAAATCCGGGATTCCGGTCGGTCAACATATTCTGATTCAGTCCAGTGAGAGAGTTACAAGTTGTTTGAAGCAATTCTTTCCAACGATGAGACATTCAACCCTCGACTGACCATATCGACAAAGTTGAGGGAGATCGCCTTACCAGTGGAAGCAGCCACACAATCTTCCCCAGCAACTCTTCAAGTTCGAAGTCCCCAGGGGGAAGGAGCGATCTAAGAAGCAGACCAAGTATAGCAAAGATGGAACTACATAGACAAGTCCTTGCTGACACTGGGGCTTAGAAGTTGAAGTTGTGCTGCCTACGGCAGGCAGTTGCTAGAGGGAATGAACTGTCCCAACAATGCAACCAATATTTTCATAAGAGGAATGATTTGATGGGAAAAATTAGTTTAATTTGTGAAGAAAAAGAAGTGTTGGTTTAGCCGTAAATTGTACAACCTACTTACGTTTTCTATTTGTAGCAATGCCATTTGCAATATTTATTTAGGGTAATTAGGTTTAGTGTTGGTTAGGCAACTTCTCCTCTGGGTTGTACTTCATTGCTTCCGCCTGCTGGTCACAAGTCCACATGAAGGAGGAGGTCCTTTATAAATAAACTTGTTCACCTCGTGTTACAGTGACTAGTGTTCTCGGCTGTCGCCCCCAAATTCGATTAGAGTCGAACTGAAATGTTACTTCAGTGTTGTTGAAGTTGTATAATAGAGCCAAGATGAACTCGCATCTTTTCTCTTGGGATGTGTGAGTAGCCTACTCGTGAATTTCATGCTGTCTCATTTATATTTAAAATTATGAAACTTTTTCCTCTTCTAATTGTGTTTTTTTATTGCCTGTTGCATTAAGTGTCTGTAAAATGGTGATGGGATGGAACCAAGGTCTAAAAAGAGAAAAATTATCAATGAATTTTCAATAAATTTATATTGAAAATCCACAGCCTGCTTCCAGTCTCCGATCGGGTCAGGAATGGAATGAATGAAGCCCCCATCTAGCGGCAAGGATATGAACTATGCCGGCTGCCGAGGCCTGATGCACTCCTCTGGGGCAATGATGAGATGAATGACAGATGAAATGAAATGATAGTGGAGAGTGTTGCTGGAATGAAATGTTGACAGGGAAAACCGGAGTACCCGGAGAAAAACCTGTCTGCTTCCGTTTTGTCCAGCACAGATCTCACATGGAGTGACCGGGATTTGAACCACGGACCCATCGGTGAGAGGCCGGCGTGCTGCCGCCTAAGCCACGGAGGCTTGAATAAATTTATATTAATTAAGTTAATGGTTTAAAAAATATGTTCAGTTCAATTCTTTTTCTGGACACCCTATCTTATACCCTTATTACAAAATGTGGATAAACGAATGGATAGATTACCAGGTAAGAGCACAATTCAATACAAATAGCTGGCATTGAATATTACTGTTCAGGGGTAACGTTCTCGCTTGCTGATCCCAAGGTTGCAGGTTCGAAACCTGGCGCAGTCAGCTGGCATTTGAGGGTGCGCAAATGCGAGGGAGCCGTGTCAGTAGATTTACTGGCACGTTAAAGATCCCCTTCGGGGCAAAATTCCGGCACCCCGGCGTCTCTAAAAGCCAGTGTAGTTAAAAGGGACGTAAAACCAATAACATTAATTAATTATTAATATTACTGTAGTAAATATTTTCTGTCCATCTGTGAGCCAACATAGGGAAACCATTCCAAATGTACAACCTTATTTTGAATCCATATCATTAAGGACATGTATATTTCTCTTTCATTCCAATATTACAGTATTCTATGGTGAGTATCCGCCCTACCCTCAAGTTTTATAATTTTAAAATAATCTATTTTCAGTCAGTCAACACAGCAATGTGGCCAATTAAATTCTTTCCAGTTAGTGTGACAAATTAATCGGGCACTTACTGTGTTTACCGACTGAAAATTGATTCTTTCTTAGATTACAAAGGCGACACTCAAGATTT
The DNA here is from genome assembly GCA_946902985.2 of Meconema thalassinum. NCBI lineage: Eukaryota > Metazoa > Arthropoda > Insecta > Orthoptera > Tettigoniidae > Meconema > Meconema thalassinum. The sequence continues at coordinate 551,295,381 of OX336389.2, forward strand.
TTTTCTAAAACTTGGGCAGGTCTTAGCTGACTGAATAGAGAACGTCTCCCCTAGCTGTGAAAACTTCCTATTAAATTTTCATTAACAGAATGCTTTTCAGTCAGTCAACATCATTCTGTCCAATTAGTTTGGGAGAGGAGCAACAATTAATATTTTATCACCCAAACCTTAAAGAAATAGTTATTGTTGTTTTAAGGGGTGGAACTATGAGGTCATCTGCCCCTTTAAAGAATTATTTCAAGAATTAAGTCATTTAATGCTTGACACGTTTTTGTAGAAAAGAGTTTTTGTATATACATTTTTAATCGCATCTCATATGCTACCTTATTGAAATATATGGGGGAATTAAATAACTGAAGGGCTTGGGGCAACATAGTGATATCCCTCATTTTCTTAATTTTCAGCAAAAGCAAAATAGCTTGCCAATAGCCTTGCACTACAATTATTTACATACATCGCTGTGTTTTACCACTAAGGGCTACAGTAATATGAACAAACTTGTTTGATTGGATTTTATGGAAATAATACATGTTAATTTTTAGGGTTATGTTGCCCCAAACAATTGGCTTGTTTGATAGTAGGGTGTTCAATAATAATTGTTGTTTTAAAGGGTGGAACAGCGAGGTCATCTTCCGCACGTAACACGTAGGAGAGACAATTTTCATTTCTTTACAAATTTAGTGGATGTTTAAATAAGAAATCAGCCTAATATTAATAAGACTAATAATTAGTGGACTAGCTTACAATAAAATTGAATTTCAAAAGAAGAGTTATTCTTATCGTCAGGATGTCAACCCCTTATTATTCCCGTTTTCAACAATTTTGGGTACTATTAGAAGGTAATTTCCTGGTATTTGCCTGGACCTGAAGATTGGAAACCACTAAAAACCATTTACATGACGGCCGACGGTGAGATTCGAACTCATTTCTCCCGAGTCCGCATATAGCTTGGCTCCACGGCCTAGCGCCGCACATTAACAAGGGTGTCTACAGCTCTGTCGCTTAAAAGTTATTATTTTCTATGTATTTATCATAGATCATAGACCAATAAGTATGGTAGCTTCAAAGGAACTCTGTGCATTGCTCAAAGTTCCCGCGTCAGCTTGTAGCAAAGCGTTCAGGCGGGCTCACGCTTGCTAGCCTAGCAACAAGTCAGCAGGCACCTAGCAGGTTAGCAGATTGCTGAGCCCGCTGAACGCGCCCAGTCTCGATGACAAAACTGCCAGCGCCAGCCTCCCCCACGACTACTCCTGACGTCACTCGTCCTTGACTGTCCATCTGCAAGTCGCTTGGTGCATCTTGGGAGGTCGATCGCCCCATGACGTGACTGACAGCTGTGATGTATCAGAACACGCTCATGAATTAATACGTCTCCGTTGCGCTACAGGCGCTATAGTTCTCAAAAAAACGGTCACAGAACCAACCCGGCATTTGCCCGAGACGAAGTGGGAAACCACGGAAAACCACTTTGAGGATGGCTGAGGTGGGAATCGAACCCCCTCTACTCATTTGGACCACCCGAGGCTGAGTAGACCCCGTTCCAGTCCTCATACTGTACCCGATACCTAGTTTAGGCTATCGGCTACGCCAGCAGACATTAAGCCGTAGTTGAGGTTTTGGGAAGAGTTAGGAAAAGATAGCGCACCGATCGAGTCAAGAAGAATGTCAAGATGACGTAGGAGGTCTAGTATCAAGGAGGCACTGACATCTGTAAGAAGATGGAATTATGGATAGAGATGTGAAGTTTTATTAAGATATGTATGGAATATGGTAATTAAACATCTTAGAAGAGGATATATAACATGCATTATATGTGGAAATAATTGTAAGGAAGTTAGATAACCCTTAAGTTATTTTATAACGGAATAGCCGAGATGATGTGGGTTCGAGACTATGATCGTGACGCGAGAGCACAGTGGTGGGGGACAACACCACGTGTCTGCGCCAGGCAGATAAGTGAGAAGACAGTGCCAGCACATTCAGTGGAGCTCTGTCAGTCGAGCAAGTAGGATCGAGCTCTGTAGCGCAAGCCAGACGCACGGTGAAGGTCACGTAGCGTACCGAAACTGTCACGGCAGAGTGTAGGCGACAGTTTCAGCATCGCCGAGCAGCGAACGCCAAGCAGGTCGTTGATCCAGGGGGACTTGCCGAGCAAGCAATCACAGACTGCCGGGATATGTTAGAACAGCACTGCAAGTAGTTGGAGACTTTATTACAAGCTACATTTCAACGCAGTTTGAACACAGTTTTATGAATAACTTTATGACTATGCTTTTCCGTAACGCATTCAAAGTTACTTTAACAATTTCAAGCAAGCGGAATGTTGTTAGCATAGGCACTGATGAACATTAGATCGTGCATTAATGAAATTTATTTCTTATGCAGTTTCATGAATTACCAAATACAGACAACTACAGGGTGTTTCGTAAACTTGAACACTCTCATGTAAAATTTTAATTTTACGGAAGTGAGACTCAGCAGTTGTTGGAGATTGATCTTTCAATACTCAAACTGAACATTTAATGGAACAGTGGCGTAACTTAGAAGAGGAATAGGGGGTCCGCTGTTTCCATGAACCTTTTCGAGAGGAGTTGGACAATATCCGCTATGGGTAATCCGAAGTTCAACATGTCAGAGTAGACGCAGATAGAGACAAGATGGCACCGCAGAGCGATGGATTCGATTCCTGACGAGAGGAGGTCCACCAGCTGATTCACTTGGGATTTCGAAGGCAATCGTCATTTCATGGATGGAATGATATTCACGCCGATCTTTCGAGAAATTCTTTATGTAGGGAAAATCGACGATCTAGGAAATTTAATAACAGCTGATTATGAAAGGTACTGTAAGAGTCATAACTACCTGATACGATTATTTTCATGAATACTGGGCACACATGTATATTTTTCTAATAGGAGTGATACGATTATTAAGACATGGTTTGACTTTATATACTTCGAATTTGCTAGAATATGGAGTGACCATATGATATGGCAGGCATCATTATACGAAATTCTCACCAATGGTTGGCTTTATTAAGCAGATGTTTGGTCTTTTAGACATTTTTCCAGCTAGGATATTTTTCATGAATAGTTTTTTTGTGTTACGAGTATTTCGAACTCGTGATCTGCAATCGATTATCTAAAATTACTTCGTCAGTTCATTGCATACTAGCGAGTGTGTATTATTCATCAGTAGGGATTTTTTCCATTGGATTGTTTGGAGATATTAAAAAGTTATTCACTTTAGTGAATGAACATCGCTTTTATAAGACAACTAGAAACTTGTTGATTCCTATCTGGTACATTCACTCATATAGTCTACGAGATGGGGTCTTTCGTATTTATACGATTGTATGGTGGTACTCATCTTACCCATCGTTCAGGGCACTATCATCCAAGTCGACGGGGCGAGGTCTTTCGTATTTATACGACTGTACGGTGGTTACACATCTTACTCGCCATTGAGGGACTCATTTTTATCATCCGAGTGTACACGAGATTGTAAGTGAATCAAACAAGGAACTACTAGTCACATATCAGTCGAAATTTTGTTAAATAAAGTAACGATAAATGTCAACAGGATTGCATTTAGTAATTCTTGTTTGCCAATCCAATATTTTGTTGCTATACTCTTTTGAGAGTAATTTCAGTTTAACAGCTGTTATAGCTGATGCTTTTGATGAGTTTATAATTGTGTTTGATACCTTTGAGAAGGATTTAAAGTAATTGAATCTTGTAAGATTAATCATTAATGGTCAGATTTATTTTAAGGCAGATCAGTATTGCAGATTTTGATATGAGAAATTATAGCACATTGGTGTTTTTCTGCGATGTGAGTTATGAAAATTGTAAGAGAATTTATGCAATTTGAAAGCAGATCTTAAATTACTGAGGTAAAATATTTTTCCAATTGTTTAAGAAGTTGTCTAGATGTGATCAGGGTAATTACAGTTATTGGAGATTGTGTGCGTTGATAATTTGAAGCCAGTTATATATTTTTTGTAGATCATGCAACATGGTTAAGTGGAGTTTATGATAGGCATTTTGTGGAAGTTGCCACGTGATAGTAGCAATGTTGCTAATGTATTTTGAAGCAGACGTGAGGTCGTCGTACCCCGTCTAGCGTAATTGTTGAGATTCATGCTGTATGTGCTGAATATTTATGGAGTTTTGTGGAGTAATTGTTGTATTCGAATGTGATATTTGAAGTATTGAGGAAATGTAATGTCGTTGTGGATAGTTAGATCCAACGTGATGTCGTGGAGGCAATAATATTTTTTGGCATGATAAATTAAATACGAGATATAACTTGGAAGTGATAAAACTGTAAGACAACGTTCTATAAACCATATTAAACAATTTGTTAGGAAATTAAACAAATAAATGAAGTTGATAATACAAGATTTTCTGAAAATAATAATTAACGAAATAATAATCTGAGATTTAAGCATATTAACGATCTGACCTAATGAAATAAAAATCAGAATGACTAGATTGAAAATCTAAATAACCAGAAGATTGAAATTTAAATAAGTTGATAAATTAAATTTTGAAATAAATCAATGAATTAAATAAATGGATGAATTAAAGATTGGAATAATTAAACTGATTGAAATAAATTAATAGACGATTGTAATGATGATGAATAACTGAATTAGAAGGTGATAATTATTTAAAGAAGCTGATGATTAATGAATTTATATGGAATTAAATAAATTTAATTGAGAGATAATTTGAAGGGATTGCAACTTGAGTTGAGAATTTAAATGATGTAATGGTGACGAATTAAGGATTCTGACAGGAATATGTAGAATTTTGAAGTGAGAATTAATGTGAGAAATATTTAATTTTGATGATGACGATAACGATGACCAATGAGCCATGAATTTTCTGTAATTCACAGATAAGTAATTATGAATGACAATGTAAATAGTGTAAATTAATTATTCGATGTTTAGGAGCATTTGACTAACATGTTCAACATTCAAATTATGCCATGCAAACCATAAAATACTTGATATTTAATGTATGTGATTATAATATGTGTATGTTTAGACAGATTAATAACTTTTTTTAAATCCACATTGATGATGTTAAATTAAAGAGAAATTAGGTCTCAGGTTTCACAAATGTCAGTGACGAAAGACATAGTGCTACAGTGATCCTGAGAACCCAAGAGAACTTTAGAGATTTTTCTTGTTATGTGGATGAAATATTTTTGGATTAGAAAAGAGATGGTTCGATTTTTGGACAATGACAATTTAACGTTGGCATTCGACCATACTCTCAGGTAGGAGTTATATTTAAAATGTCTGTCTGACTATCAAAGTAAAATAAATTTGTTTTTATCTTAGTTGTGATCTGATGATGGTGTGATGTTCCTTTTTCTTTCCTTGTCTTGAGTAAGGCTTAACCGGAAAGGAAGTGGTTTGCTAGGAATTCAGTTGATGGCGCCCATTTATATTTGATTTATTTCTATTAAACTTAAGACCGTAACGTCCCTAGAGATACTTTGTCTCGTGATACCCACTGCTTTTTCGATAACTCAGCTGAATTTCCGACACATTCCTTATTTGACTAGAGGTTCATTTAACTCCGCTCTGTTCCGGAACTCCAGGAATGCGATGTTATAGCAGATGGGTCATCGCATCCCCAGGACGAACGGGTCCAGAGAGAGAGGGAGAATTGGCTAGTTTAGGCTATCGGCTACGCCAGCAGACATTAAGCCGTAGTTGAGGTTTTGGGAAGAGTTAGGAAAAGATAGCGCACCGATCGAGTCAAGAAGAATGTCAAGATGACGTAGGAGGTCTAGGATCAAGGAGGCACTGACATCTGTAAGAAGATGGAATTATGGATAGAGATGTGAAGTTTTATTAAGATATGTATGGAATATGGTAATTAAACATCTTAGAAGAGGATATATAACATGCATTATATGTGGAAATAATTGTAAGGAAGTTAGATAACCCTTAAGTTATTTTATAACGGAATAGCCGAGATGATGTGGGTTCGAGACTATGATCGTGACGCGAGAGCACAGTGGTGGGGGACAACACCACGTGTCTGCGCCAGGCAGATAAGTGAGAAGACAGTGCCAGCACATTCAGTGGAGCTCTGTCAGTCGAGCAAGTAGGATCGAGCTCTGTAGCGCAAGCCAGACGCACGGTGAAGGTCACGTAGCGTACCGAAACTGTCACGGCAGAGTGTAGGCGACAGTTTCAGCATCGCCGAGCAGCGAACGCCAAGCAGGTCGTTGATCCAGGGGGACTTGCCGAGCAAGCAATCACAGACTGCCGGGATATGTTAGAACAGCACTGCAAGTAGTTGGAGACTTTATTACAAGCTACATTTCAACGCAGTTTGAACACAGTTTTATGAATAACTTTATGACTATGCTTTTCCGTAACGCATTCAAAGTTACTTTAACAATTTCAAGCAAGCGGAATGTTGTTAGCATAGGCACTGATGAACATTAGATCGTGCATTAATGAAATTTATTTCTTATGCAGTTTCATGAATTACCAAATACAGACAACTACAGGGTGTTTCGTAAACTTGAACACTCTCATGTAAAATTTTAATTTTACGGAAGTGAGACTCAGCAGTTGTTGGAGATTGATCTTTCAATACTCAAACTGAACATTTAATGGAACAGTGGCGTAACTTAGAAGAGGAATAGGGGGTCCGCTGTTTCCATGAACTTTTTCGAGAGGAGTTGGACAATATCCGCTATGGGTAATCCGAAGTTCAACATGTCAGAGTAGACGCAGATAGAGACAAGATGGCACCGCAGAGCGATGGATTCGATTCCTGACGAGAGGAGGTCCACCAGCTGATTCACTTGGGATTTCGAAGGCAATCGTCATTTCATGGATGGAATGATATTCACGCCGATCTTTCGAGAAATTCTTTATGTAGGGAAAATCGACGATCTTGGAAATTTAATAACAGCTGATTATGAAAGGTACTGTAAGAGTCATAACTACCTGATACGATTATTTTCATGAATACTGGGCACACATGTATATTTTTCTAATAGGAGTGATACGATTATTAAGACATGGTTTGACTTTATATACTTCGAATTTGCTAGAATATGGAGTGACCATATGATATGGCAGGCATCATTATACGAAATTCTCACCATTGGTTGGCTTTATTAAGCAGATGTTTGGTCTTTTAGACATTTTTCCAGCTAGGATATTTTTCATGAATAGTTTTTTTGTGTTACGAGTATTTCGAACTCGTGATCTGCAATCGATTATCTAAAATTACTTCGTCAGTTCATTGCATACTAGCGAGTGTGTATTATTCATCAGTAGGGATTTTTTTCCATTGGATTGTTTGGAGATATTAAGAAGTTATTCACTTTAGTGAATGAACATCGCTTTTATAAGACAACTAGAAACTTGTTGATTCCTATCTGGTACATTCACTCATATAGTCTACGAGATGGGGTCTTTCGTATTTATACGATTGTATGGTGGTACTCATCTTACCCATCGTTCAGGGCACTATCATCCAAGTCGACGGGGCGAGGTCTTTCGTATTTATACGACTGTACGGTGGTTACACATCTTACTCGCCATTGAGGGACTCATTTTTATCATCCGAGTGTACACGAGATTGTAAGTGAATCAAACAAGGAACTACTAGTCACATATCAGTCGAAATTTTGTTAAATAAAGTAACGATAAATGTCAACAGGATTGCATTTAGTAATTCTTGTTTGCCAATCCAATATTTTGTTGCTATACTCTTTTGAGAGTAATTTCAGTTTAACAGCTGTTATAGCTGATGCTTTTGATGAGTTTATAATTGTGTTTGATACCTTTGAGAAGGATTTAAAGTAATTGAATCTTGTAAGATTAATCATTAATGGTCAGATTTATTTTAAGGCAGATCAGTATTGCAGATTTTGATATGAGAAATTATAGCACATTGGTGTTTTTCTGCGATGTGAGTTATGAAAATTGTAAGAGAATTTATGCAATTTGAAAGCAGATCTTAAATTACTGAGGTAAAATATTTTTCCAATTGTTTAAGAAGTTGTCTAGATGTGATCAGGGTAATTACAGTTATTGGAGATTGTGTGCGTTGATAATTTGAAGCCAGTTATATATTTTTTGTAGATCATGCAACATGGTTAAGTGGAGTTTATGATAGGCATTTTGTGGAAGTTGCCACGTGATAGTAGCAATGTTGCTAATGTATTTTGAAGCAGACGTGAGGTCGTCGTACCCCGTCTAGCGTAATTGTTGAGATTCATGCTGTATGTGCTGAATATTTATGGAGTTTTGTGGAGTAATTGTTGTATTCAAATGTGATATTTGAAGTATTGAGGAAATGTAATGTCGTTGTGGATAGTTAGATCCAACGTGATGTCGTGGAGGCAATAATATTTTTTGGCATGATAAATTAAATACGAGATATAACTTGGAAGTGATAAAACTGTAAGACAACGTTCTATAAACCATATTAAACAATTTGTTAGGAAATTAAACAAATAAATGAAGTTGATAATACAAGATTTTCTGAAAATAATAATTAACGAAATAATAATCTGAGATTTAAGCATATTAACGATCTGACCTAATGAAATAAAAATCAGAATGACTAGATTGAAAATCTAAATAACCAGAAGATTGAAATTTAAATAAGTTGATAAATTAAATTTTGAAATAAATCAATGAATTAAATAAATGGATGAATTAAAGATTGGAATAATTAAACTGATTGAAATAAATTAATAGACGATTGTAATGATGATGAATAACTGAATTAGAAGGTGATAATTATTTAAAGAAGCTGATGATTAATGAATTTATATGGAATTAAATAAATTTAATTGAGAGATAATTTGAAGGGATTGCAACTTGAGTTGAGAATTTAAATGATGTAATGGTGACGAATTAAGGATTCTGACAGGAATATGTAGAATTTTGAAGTGAGAATTAATGTGAGAAATATTTAATTTTGATGATGACGATAACGATGACCAATGAGCCATGAATTTTCTGTAATTCACAGATAAGTAATTATGAATGACAATGTAAATAGTGTAAATTAATTATTCGATGTTTAGGAGCATTTGACTAACATGTTCAACATTCAAATTATGCCATGCAAACCATAAAATACTTGATATTTAATGTATGTGATTATAATATGTGTATGTTTAGACAGATTAATAACTTTTTTTAAATCCACATTGATGATGTTAAATTAAAGAGAAATTAGGTCTCAGGTTTCACAAATGTCAGTGACGAAAGACATAGTGCTACAGTGATCCTGAGAACCCAAGAGAACTTTAGAGATTTTTCTTGTTATGTGGATGAAATATTTTTGGATTAGAAAAGAGATGGTTCGATTTTTGGACAATGACAATTTAACGTTGGCATTCGACCATACTCTCAGGTAGGAGTTATATTTAAAATGTCTGTCTGACTATCAAAGTAAAATAAATTTGTTTTTATCTTAGTTGTGATCTGATGATGGTGTGATGTTCCTTTTTCTTTCCTTGTCTTGAGTAAGGCTTAACCGGAAAGGAAGTGGTTTGCTAGGAATTCAGTTGATGGCGCCCATTTATATTTGCATTATTTCTATTAAACTTTAGACCGTAACGTCCCTAGAGATACTTTGTCTCGTGATACCCACTGCTTTTTCGATAACTCAGCTGAATTTCCGACACATTCCTTATTTGACTAGAGGTTCATTTAACTCCGCTCTGTTCCGGAACTCCAGGAATGCGATGTTATAGCAGATGGGTCAACGCATCCCCAGGACGAACGGGTACAATACCACTTTTCAAATTTCGTGTCAGAGCCGGGAATCGAACCCAGGACCTCCGGGGCGGCAGCTTACCAAGCTGACCGCTACGTTACGGAGACTACCTGATACATACAATACTCCAGATAATAACTAACAGTTATAATAGACTTAATTTATAGTTAAATTAAAAATAAAATGAAATTCACAATAATTGGTGACTAATCGAACTGATCACTTGCTAAAGATTAATTAAACGTAAGTTAAATTAAGAATATTAAATCCATAAATATTTGCTGATTATTCAGTTTGTAAAGCTAGATAAACAAAACGTAAGTTAGAAAAAGATGAAATTCATAAATATATGGTGACTATTGAAGCTAGAATCTAAACTTATGGGTATCTACACGATTGTAGCACTATTTTGTTTATCAACATGTTTCCTAAAAGAAAGATCATAAGAAATTGTTACTCCTAATTCGTTACGGCATAATCATATACTCGTTCAATAACTTCATTGTAAATAACATTGGGCTGCATCGGATTGCCACATTTCCTAGACATTATTGAGACATGCAAAGGTGTCTCAAAACATTGTTCTGCATCGACTTCAATATTTGAACCCTAACCTATATTTAAAATGCGCGCTAAGGTGACTTAGTTTTACCTATGAACTTGAGAAGGCAGCTCCTCTCGGCAAACTGCTACTATAATGGGTTGAAGAGTTCACTGACAGAGCGCAGCATATGTATCTTCTTGCTAAGCGCTCGCAATTTCATCCTCTTGAAAATGGAAGTGTTTCTCGTGGTTATTAAACATACGTCATTAAACAAAAGACTGTATGGGTATTATACCGCCAAATTCATTTTTGTGAAGCCTAATGTTGACAAGCAATTGTCACATTGTGTAGCACTCATCGATTGGACATTTAAATTAACATTCATGCAATGCGGCCTATATCATGTTTGGGCCCCGCCATGTTGGAGCCGGCGTACTTCGAACAACTACTCTGAACTTGAAGGACGTGAATTTTGTGTCGCCTATGTAGGTGGAGGCCATGGCCTCCACCTCCGCATGGACTGGATCTAAGTTATTTTATTTAACGTGAATTGAAGATTAATGGAATGGGTAATTAGCTAACAAGAAGATGTGTGCGTATTATTCGTCCTGGATTGTGAAAGGAAGTTATTTCGGTGGGCGCTTGTCATGTAGATTGTTGGGTAACCATGTTGTACAAAATGTGGTAATTTCGAATTATTAATGCAGTTGTGTTTTTTGTTATAATTGTGTCTCCCAAAAAAGGATTTAAGGTACGTTTTGTATTATATATATTTTATTAATAATATTAATGGCCTCCTGTCAGCGGAACCAACTAATTATAGGGAATAAGTGGTTCAGAAAGAAAAATAGTCAGAAGATAACGAGGTACAGATGGGGAGATAGAAGAAAGAAAACTCTGATAGATTATGTATTAGTCGAAAAAGGACATCGGAAAGAGCTAATGGATGTCAGAGCCATGCCAGAGGAAGCCTTTGGAGGAGACCATAGGGCAGTGGTAGCAAAATTAAAAGTAGGAAAGGTCATGAGATTACCAGAAAAAAGGGAAAGAAAGATTAAGGTCTGGAGACTAAAGGAAAAGGAGGTTGAAGAAGAGTTTAAGAAAGAATTGCAAGAACAGATACCAAGGACGGATATTACCCATGTGGAACAAGAATGGGAAAAGTTAGAGAGTGCATTTGTAAACAGTGCAGAGAAAACATGTGGTAGAACATGTGGCGGCTAGTGGTTTGAAATCATGGGTGTGCACTGTTTTAAAAGATTATCTAAATCCCTCCCTATATTATTCTGCTAAGGTCCCATTCCAGTTTTGTACCGAAAATAAGGTCCCATTAACACCAACCTACACATATGGGGTACCTACAGGTTCAGCATAACCCAATGCGTAAGCGAAACGCACTTACTTACTCTTTAAATGCCTCACAATTAAATAAATACCTTAAAACATGTATATTTACAATGAAATAATGAAAGAATGCAACACGGTAACCATGGTAACAGAATCTCACAGGTCCATCTATTTCTGTAAGACGCAATGCAATTCCAATTATTACATTACTGTGAAAGTTTCCAGACGGTTATCAGGTTATCAATGAACCAAATTAAGCTGTAAAATTCATCAATACATACAGTATAATGCGCTTAAGGGGGTCAAGGGGCACTCTAGATTTTTTCATGCAATTTTCACGTGTGAGTGTGGTACGAAAGGTCTTTTTCACCCGACTATGAAGGGTCTCCGAAAACCACATTTAAAGGCCCTTAAATTAACAGTGTCTGTGATATTCCCAGAAAAATTAACTTCGCTCTGATATACCTATGAAGGAATGACAAACCCCTAACCACTGCACCAGTAGCTGAATTGTTAAAGTCGGATTATTCATACCAAGGATAAGTCAGTCTTAGCATTCATGATTGAGATTTTGCTAAGTGTACTCTTTACAACTAGAATATTTGCGGGCGAAACCGTGAAAGGTAATGCTAGTTAGATATAAATGCATGCTTACCTAACCATACAAAATAACAGCTTCATTACGATGTCACGATTTTAATAACTTATTGCTTACGAACAATGTATTAAATATTTATAAACGAAATGTTTTACTTTGAAAACTGGCCAACGCATAATGTTACTTTAGCATTATTGTATTTACAGTAGGTGTTCAAGAATTGAACTTTAAACAATTATAACTGACACAGAAATGTACAAAATATATAATTTACCGTGCCAATCCTTCCTATTACAGACATGAATCCAATGCTGGGTGGACAGTCTGAAATTGTCTGATATTTACTCTGACGAAGTCGCTTACATCCCCCCCCCCAAGTTCACTAGTGGCACTTTGAGTCTATTTATAAGAAAATTTATGAAATGCACCGATTAATTATTAAGTAGCCTATATGGTTTGAAACAACAATGAATATACAATGAAAAAAGAAAATCCACAGCCTGCTTCCAGTCTCCGACCGGTTCAGGAATGGAATGAATGAAGCCCCCATCTAGCGGCGAGGATATGAACTGTGCCGGCTGTCGAGGCCTGACGCACTCCTCTAGGGTAATGATTAAATGAATGACAGATGAAATGAAATGATAGTGGAGAGTGTTGCTGGAATGAAATGTTGACAGGGAAAACCAGAGTACCCGGAGAAAAACCTGTCTGCCTCCGTTCTGACCAGCACAGATCTCACATGGAGTGACCGGGATTTGAACCACGGACCCAGCGGTGAGAGGCCGGCGTGCTGCCGCCTAAGCCACGGAGGCTTAATGAATATACAATGTAAAACCCTAAATTACGTTTGAATCATTTTTCTGTGACTTTCTTCTCTCCTTCCGGAAGTCCTCACGCATGTACATAACTTCTAATTCTGTTCTCAATTTGGATCTGTCAACAAGAGGATAGGCTCGGCGATACAAGCAGCAGCGAAAAGTCACAACCTTCCAAACTGCGCGTGAATTGCTACTTGGTACACTACTCCAACAGATAGTGCGTTAGTTGTTATCGAAGCTCGTGTCTGAGTAATGGTTAAGACTTCGTTTGTCACTTGTCATTAGTTGTGAAGGAGATGGGAAATTAAACTGAGCATGCGCAATTCTTTACGCCAGGCAAGGATGTGGCTCCGCTCCTGTTATTGTTATCACACCCCCCCTCTTACCCCACTGCAGCCGTATAGCCTTAAGTCTGACTCGGTCTGGCTACAAAGATGCAACTGGCGAACGGCAATCACTGGGCGATACCCGAGCCAACATACAACGAGGAGTAGCGAACACGGTGTACAGGACATTTGTTGACGCGTTATAATACCATAAAATCATGTTGTTATTTACATATTCCTGTTTATAAAATTAAAATGCAAAGCTAGGCTAATATTGCAAGAATGGGTGTGCACTGGCTCCAGGGCGAATACCCAGAAACCGCCACTGGGTAGAACATCAGGAAAGGTACGGGAAAAGGTGACTAAATGGTGGAATGATAGAGTGAAACAAAAGGTAAGAGAGAAGAAGAAAGCTTGGAAGGAATGGAAAACAAGAAAGACTGAGGAGAGTAGAGTAAAATATATAGAAGCAAACAGAGATTGCAAGAAAGTAATTGCAGAGGAAAAGAAGAAAAGCTGGGAAGAATTCACTCAGGAAATAAGGGAGGATTTACATTGTGGAAAGAAATACTGTTTGGAATTATAAAAAGCAGAAGGAATGAAAAGGTGAACACTGGGTTCGTGAAAAACAAAGAAGGTGAAATATTGACAAAACCAGAAGAGATAACGGACAGATGGAAAGAATATTTCAGTGAGCTGTTGAAGGTGAGACGCCAGGCATGCGGAGAAGTTACGCAAACAGCCAAAACGGTGGAGGAAGAAATATAATAAGAACCAGACATTACTATGGCAGAAGTGGAATGGGCAGTTAGGAAGATGAAGATGGGGAAAGCTGTGGGAATCGACGAAGTAGCAATAGAAATGATCAAGACGGCGGGACCAGTGGGACTGCAGTGGACATACAGACTTCTCAGGAGTGTGTGGAGAGAGAAGAAAGTACCTGAAGCCTGGAAAAAGGGAATAATATTGCCAATATTCAAGAAAGGAGACAGGAAGGTGTGTGGTAACTACCGAGGAATCACCATCATCTCGCATGTTGCCAAAGTAATGGAAAGAATCCTTGAAAAAAGAATTAGAGTAAAGGTAGAAAGCCAAATAGAGGAGGAGCAGTTTGGATTTAGAGGGGGCAGGTCAACAGTGGAACCCATTTTCATTCTGAGACAGAACATTGAAAAGAGTAATCTTGAAAGCTTATATAATTTTTGACAACACCTCTGTTAATAACTTTAATCTTTTTGATTTCTTTACCATTTATGTCTAAAGCGTACATTTTAGCTCTAAGTCCAACAAATGCTTTAATAATTTGTCCACAAGCCTCGTCTTTAAATTTCCCCAACGTTTTCTTGTTTGATGTAGAGTAACATATGTGATTAGTAGGATAATCAGATGTGTCCAGGTGTTCTAGGAAATCCAACTTGTCTTGATATACATCTGGGGTGTTAACCAAATAAATGAACGAGTCAGTATCCATATACATGAGTTTAAGATTGTCCATGCCATAATAGGGTAGCAGGACATCATAGTGGTGGGAGAATACATGAGAGTTTTTGAAATATCCAGTATACACATTCCAATATATATAGGCTTATTGAATACAATGTTACGTTTAGCCATGTGGAAAGCAGCTAGGTTAGGACCATAAATTGTTCTGTCAATAAAAGTTGGCTTTGCTATTAGCTTTTCTGCATTTTTGCTGCCAGTCACAAGACGTATGTCTATTCATTTACGGATATTTTCCATTGATTTTCCGAAAATGGCATTGTTGAATAATTTGTACAGATTTTTCTCAAAATCATTTTTGGCTTGTTTTCGAAGGTTGTTATTAAAATCAACGAATGACTTTAACCAAGGTCTTTGCTTAAACTTTAACACACGATGCATTTTTATCAATTTTATTCCATGATCTAAAGCCTGTTTTAATGCCATGTAGTGAACAACATATCGCCTTCGATTTCCAAGATGAAGAATTAGTTTTTTCAGAGACGAATCCATAGGTTGTGTACACTCTGGTAGGAAAGGTAAATCGTTGTGTAGATCATGAAGGTCAGATAGGTAATCAACATCAACGTCTAGAATGTATCCCACAGGATCGTCTTCCTTTAGTTTTTCTAGATCAACAGTATCTGGAGAAACCCACTGAAATCCACCACAAGGAAGGGAGTGGCACATAGCCCATCCGTATTGGTTGTTGGCATCATCATATGTAATAAACTACGATGGTTTCTCAGAATCATAGGTTTTCATGTATTTATTGTTAGCTTCAGCATACCGATGAGACACTTGGCATATGCCTCCACGTATTCCAGACTCGATTAGAAGAATCTGATCGTAATCCTGTAGCAATTCCAGTTCAATTCCTGTGTAAAGGAGCATTGCCTCGAAACTTAAACCAGGCGAAGTAAAAAAATGTGCAGCATCCACTCGGTGTGTTTCTAGTGTTTTGTTTCTAAACGTTTCAAAGCTGTCTGCAAGAAGGAGTACATCTGAGGTTAGGTAGAGGTCACTATATTCCCCTAGAGGTTTAATGTTGAATTGTTTCCAGAAATTTTTGGCATGTTCATAGTCCTCTTGACTATTTTCTTGACTTAATTTGTTAAAGAATGCCTCATTCGGAGGTAAACACGTTTCACTTAACTTTTCCCAGGAGTCAATGTAGTCATAACAAAATACCCCTTTACGAGTCATGAGCATTTCATTTTCTTTTCCAAAGTACTTGTCTGTTTCAGGGTATAATGTTAAGTTGGAAACTAAGTTTTCCAAACTACTCGGCATTAACCGAAACGTGTCCACAAATCTAAGCTTAACATTTCCAACACATTTGGTAAAGGAAATGTACTTTTCTTTGGAGTTAGCGATAACATCCACTCTCTCAGTAGTACATCCCAATTGCTTTACAATGAAATTCGCGTCGTAACCACTCATATTAGGTAGAAACACAGGAACGGGGTTACGTGTTTTACACCTCAAATTACAGTTATTGTGAGCACTTCCACGGTGTTCCCCTGTAATATGGCAGTGGTCTCGAACTTTCCAGTCCTGTTGAGTAAATGGTTTTTGACACAAATAACAGGTTTCAGAACATTGGAACGCTGCTTCTTGAGCCTGAGTTAAGGCCTTTTGTACATTTAAGCTGTAAAGGCGGTCAATTTCATTAGCTATTGAGATCAAACAGTCCATAAACTTTTCTGCAGCGTCAGGCCCACGATAAATAACAGGTTGGCTTGAAAGATTTGTCTTTATGTATTCCACAGCAGGTGAGGGTTTAACGTATATACCAAAGCTCATAGGAACATGACTCTGGTATGGCACTGTATAACTTGCCACAGGATTAGGTAGACATATTTGATAGGGTAAGAGTATACTTTCAAAATCTGCATAGATAACGTAAGGTATTCTCAGCATTTTTTCAACATTTAAGAATTTGACAATGGGGCTTTTAATAGGCATTTCAACCCTAGCAATGTCATGCTGGACACACAAAGCTCTATGTTCTTTCAATTTTTCCATTCCTTGTTGACCATATCGATTATCAAAGTGAGTAAAACATCGTTTACACGTATATATCTTATGTTCATAGCGGGTAATCTGATGTTTTACTAGTTTATCAAAATCTTTGATAAAGACGTAGTGGTTCTGGCCGGATGAAGAACTTAGCAGAAGGAGGTCGCGATGGTCTTGCAACTCTTGATCCACAACCCTTAGAGGGAACAATTTGTTGTCTTGTTCCAATCCAAATACATTAATGGATATATCGTTGGCTTTTTCAAATTTGAGAATGTTAGCTAGCGATATTTGAAATGATATTACTGAAAAATCATACTTGTTGTACAGATCCTTGTATTTATTAATGCGTTTAGCATCAGTTTTAACCAGTTTTGCTAAAATGGCATGCATAAAACACCTCTCGTCCTTAATGTTTTGAGGATTAATGCAGGCTTTTCTTGCTTGTATAGCTGCTGGTAATGGAATATATGTGCTTCCACGCAGGGGATTGTACTTATTTATTTTCAATCGTACTCCTTCCACTGCTAACAAAGCCCAATTACTGCCTTTTAGCCCAGATTCCTCCATTTCCGTAGTTAACTTAGTAAATTGTGTTTCCAAGAAACTACTTAAGTCTGTTTCCAAAAATAGGGCCTGATTTCGTGTTTTAAAAGCACGATCTGTAATTTCATTGGTAGATGTATGAATGAATCTACATTCAGCCACAAGATTAACTTTTATCGACTTGTGCATTGCTAGTACTTTCTGCATAGCTTGTATTATTTGCTGTTTGGACTCTTTAAGGTATGAATTTAAATCCTTACACGTATCACAACGAACGAAATAGGATTTAAGTCGACCTTAAAAAGATGTCTCATATTCAATAAGTCCTTTTTTGTCAGTGACCAATGACAGTAGGTAATGTTTTGTAGGCTCAGATTTTTGTCTTTTAGCTGCCGACACAACATTACAACATTCTTCATGACGACGTCCATTGTAGGCATTGTTGAATTTACTGCCACACGTTTTACACTCATGAAATTCCCCACACGAAACTTCATGACGCTTTCTATCATAGTCCCGAAGAAAAGTTTTTCCACACTGTTTACACATATAGCTAGGAATGCGTTCTTCCATCATGAGTGTTGATTTCTGCAAATAGCTGCATACTGCGTATCACAGGGCTAGAGGTTGGTCGGTGAGACGGTCTTTCACGATGTGAACACCGAGAGAGGTAGTAGTCAACTGGTGATATTCTTGTTAAGGGTCCTCTAATATACCCCTAGTCTAGACCAACAGCTCTTTACAGCGTATGACAAGGCTGTAGACTGGACAGTGAGACGGTCTTTCACGATGTGAACACTGTAACAAGTAGTAGTCAACTAATAATATACTTGCTAAGGGTTCTCTAATATACCATAGTCAAGACCAACAGCTAATTACTGTGTAGTACAAGGCTGTACATTAGTTGTTTTGACAGTCTTTCACGATGTGGTCACTGTGAGTGGTAGTAGTCAACTGATGATATTCTTGCTAAGGGTCCTCTAATATACCCCTAGTTAAGGGTAACAGCTGCTTACTGATTATGACAAGGCTAAACACTGGTTGTTTCAACGGTCTTTCACAATGTAAACACTGTAACAGGTAGTAGTCAACTGAAAATATTCTTATACCCTACTCAAGGTTATCAGGTACTTATTGCATATCAAAAGGTAGAGGGTAGTGGATTTTGTTGGCTTTTGTTGGCTTGTGTTGGCTTTTTTGTTGGCTTTTCTTGGCTTTTGTATTAGCTCTCTCATATTTGCTCTTGCTTGTTGGGGTTTATTTATGTTAAACAAACATTTTTGTAGATTTCCTAGTTTCCAAAATAGTGACCATTTTTCAGAAATAATTTTCTTTCGTCCTAGAAACTTGAAATTTGGTACCGTGCTAGAGGAGGTAAAGACCATTGATTTATGTCCAACAAACATTTTTGTAGAATTCCTAGTTTTGGAAATATAGCCTATTTTCAAAATGAATTTTGTTTTGTCCTTGAGACTTGAAACTTAGTATGGAGGTAGAGGGGGTAAAGACCATTGATTTACGTCAGACAAACTTGTATGTAAAATTCCTAATTTTGGAAATATAGCCCATTTTCAATTTTTTTGTCCTAGAGATATGAGACTTTGTGTGGGGGTAGAGGGGGTAAGGACCATTGATTTACGTCAGACAAATGTTTTTGTAAAATTCCTCATTTTGGAAATAAAACCCATTTTAAATTTTTATATATTTTTGTCCTAGAGACCTGGGACTTGGTACGGTGGTAGAGGGGGCATAGGCCATTCATTTATGTCAAACAAGCATTTTTGTAAACTTTTTTAATTTTGGAAATATAACCCATTTGGAAATATGTTTTGGAAAATTTGAAAAATACACTATTTTTGGACTGAGAGTGGTATAGAGGTAGGTGTTGGAGTTAACATATGTCTTTTCAGAATTTTAAGTTTAATGATATAGCCTACTTTCCAAATATTTTTTGAAAAATTTGAAAAATACACTATTTTTTACTAGGCATGGGATAGAGGTAAGTGTAAGAGTTGAGAGTCATTGATAAACCTTAGAGTACTTCGTTTCTTTTTTGAACTTTGTGTGTTGTTGTTGTTGCTGCTGCTTACAAACATGGCTGTAAGCATTATGCAGCCATAAAAAGGACTGACATACTCTCCAAGACCAAATAAACCCCAACAAGCAAGAGCAAATATGAGAGAGCTAATACAAAAGCCAACAAAAGCCAACAAAAAAGCCAACACAAGCCAACAAAAGCCAATAAAATCCAACAAAAAAAGCCAACAAAAATCTTACAAAAAACATGTAGCATGCTGGTAGTTGATTGAGTTGTCATATTGACCGATAGGTAGAAGGCTGGTAGTTGAGGAGTATTGATATCGACCGCTAGATAGCATGCTGGTCGTTCAGTGAGTGAATGTTGAAATGGAGCGCTAGGTAGCAGGCTGGTCGTTCAAGTAGTTCTCATAGTCACCGCTAGATAGCGGAAACATACTTTGCGTGTCGCATGCAGCTATTTAACAAAGTTTTACCTTATGAAAAACGTGCTTGTATAAGCTTTGTATAAAAATTGAATATAAAATTAACTACCAAGTGTTCAGAACTAGCATGTATAGCCTTGTGTAGGGAATATTGGGGTCCTTAGCAAGAAAGAGTGCCTAACACACATGAGTGAACAGCCTTTTGATATGCAGTAAGTACCTGATAACCTTGAGTAGGGTATAAGAATATTTTCAGTTGACTACTACCTGTTATAGTGTTTACATTGTGAAAGACCGTTGAAACAACCAGTGTTTAGCCTTGCCATAATCAGTAAGCAGCTGTTACCCTTAACTAGGGGTATATTAGAGGACCCTTAGCAAGAATATCATCAGTTAACTACTACCACCCACAGTGACCACATCGTGAAAGACTGTCAAAACAACTAATGTACAGCCTTGTACTACACAGTAAGTAGCTGTTGGTCTTGACTATGGTATATTAGAGAACCCTTAGCAAGTATATAATCAGTTGACAACTACTTCTTACAGTGTTCACATCGTGAAAGACCGTCTCACTGTCCGGTCTACAGCCTTGTCATACGCTGTAATGAGCTGTTGGTCTAGACTAGGGGTATATTAGAGGACCCTTAACAAGAATATCACCAGTTGACTACTACCTCTCTCGGTGTTCACATCGTGAAAGACCGTCTCACCGACCAACCTCTAGCCCTGTGATACGCAGTAAGCAGCTATTTGCAGAAATCAACACTCATGATGGAAGAACGCATTCCTAGCTATATGTGTAAACAGTGTGGAAAAACTTTTCTTCGGGACTATGATAGAAAGCGTCATGAAGTTTCGTGTGGGGAATTTCATGAGTGTAAAACGTGTGGCAGTAAATTCAACAATGCCTACAATGGACGTCGTCATGAAGAATGTTGTAATGTTGTGTGGGCAGCTAAAAACAAAAATCTGAGCCTACAAAATATTACCTACTGTCATTGGTCCCTGACAAAAAAGGACTTATTGAATATGAGACATCTTTTGAAGGTCGACTTAAATCCTATTTCGTTCGTTTTGATAAGTGTAAGGATTTAAATTCATACCTTAAAGAGTCCAAACAGCAAATAATACAAGCTATGCAGAAAGAACTAGCAATGCACAAGTCGATAAAAGTTAATCTTGTGGCTGAATGCAGATTCATTCATACATCTACCAATGAAATTACAGATCGTGCTTTTAAAACACGAAATCAGGCCCTATTTTTGGAAACAGACTTAAGTAGTTTCTTGGAAACACAATTTACTAAGTTAACTACGGAAATGGAGGAATCTGAGCTAAAAGGCAGTAATTGGGCTTTGATAGCAGTGGAAGGAGTACGATTGAAAATAAATAAGTACAATCCCCTGCGTGGAAGCACATATATTCCATTACCAGCAGCTATACAAGCAAGAAAAGCCTGCATTAATCCTCAAAACATTAAGGACGAGAGGTGTTTTATGTATGCCATTTTAGCAAAACTGGATAAAACTGATGCTAAACGCATTAGTAAATACAAGGATCTGGACAACAAGTATGATTTTTCAGTAATATCATTTCCTACATCGCTAGCTGACATTCCCAAATTTGAAAAAGCCAACGATATATCCATTAAGGTATTTGGATTGGAACAAGACAACAAATTGTTCCCTCTAAAGGTTGTGGATCAAGATCTGCAAGACCGTCGCGACCTCCTTCTGCTAAGTTCTTCATCCGGCCAGAACCACTACGTCTTTTTCAAAGATTTTGATAAACTAGTAAGACATCAGATTACCCGCTATGAACATAAGATATATACGTGTAAACGATGTTTTACTCACTTTGATAATCGATATGGTCAACAAGGAATGGAAAAATTGAAAGAACATAGAGCTTTGTGTGTCCAGCATGATATTGCTAGGGTTGAAATGCCTATTAAAAGCCCCATTGTCAAATTCTTAAATGTTGAAAAATTGCTGAGAATACCTTACGTTATCTATGCAGATTTTGAAAGTATACTCTTACCCTATCAAACATGTCTACCTAATCCTGAGGCAAGTTATACAGTGCCATACCAGAGTCATGTTCCTATGAGCTTTGGTATATACGTTAAACCCTCACCTGCTGTGGAACACATAAAGACAAATCTTTCAAGCCAACCTGTTATTAATCGTGGGCCTGACGCTGCAGAAAAGTTTATGGACTGTTTGATCTCAATAGCTAATGAAATTGATCGCCTTTTCAGCTTAAATGTTCAAAAGGCCTTAACTCGGGCTCAAGAAGCAGAGTTCCAATGTTCTGAAACCTGTTATTTGTGTCAAAAACCATTTACTCAACAGGACTGGAAAGTTCGAGACCACTGCCATATTACAGGGGAATACCGTGGAAGTGCTCACAATAAATGTAATTTGAGGTGTAAAACACGTAACCCCGTTCCTGTGTTTCTACCTAATATGAGTGGCTACGACGCAAATTTTATTGTAAAGCAATTGGGATGTACTACTGAGAGAGTGGATGTTATCGCTAACTCCAAAGAAAAGTATATTTCCTTTACCAAATATGTAGGAAATGTTAAGCTTAGATTTGTGGACACGTTTCGGTTAATGCCGAGTAGTTTGGAAAACTCAGTTTCCAACTTAACATTATACCCTGAAACAGACAAGTACTTTGGAAAAGGAAATACAATGCTCATGACTCGTAAAAGGGTATTTTGTTATGACTACATTGACTCATGGGAAAAGTTAAGTGAAACGTGTTTACCTCCGAAAGAGGCATTCTTTAACAAATTAAGTCAAGAAATGTTAGTCAAGAAGACTATGAACATGCCAAAAATGTCTGGAAACAGTTCAACATTAAACCTCTAGAGGAATATAGTGACCTCTACCTAACCTCAGATGTACTCCTTCTTGCAGACAGCTTTGAGACATTTAGAAACAAAACACTAGACACACACCGAGTGGATGCTGCACATTTTTTACTTCGCCTGGTTTAAGTTTCGAGGCAATGCACCTTTACACAGAAATTGAACTGGAATTGCTACAGGATTACAATCAGATTCTTCTAATCGAGTCTGGAATACGTGGAGGCATATGCCAAGTGTCTCATCGGTATGCTGAAGCTAACAATAAATACATGGAAACCTATGATTCTGAGAAACCATCGCAGTTTATTACTTATGATGATGCCAACAACCAATACGGGTGGACTATGTGCCACTCCCTTCCTTATGGTGGATTTCAGTGGGTTTCTCCAGATACTGTTGATCTAGAAAAACTAAAGGAAGACGATCCTGTGGGATACATTCTAGACGTTGATGTAGATTACCCATCTGACCTTCATGATCTACACAACGATTTACCTTTCCCACCAGAGTGTACACAACCTAAGGATTCGTCTCTGAAAAAACTAATTCCTCATCTTGGAAATCGAAGGCGATATGTTGTTCACTACATGGCATTAAAACAGGCTTTAGGTCATGGAATAAAATTGATAAGAATTCATCGTGTGTTAAAGTTTAAGCAAAGACCTTGGTTAAAGGCATACGTTGATTTTAATAACGACCTTCGAAAACAAGCCAAAAATGATTTTGAGAAACATCTGTACAAATTATTCAACAATGCCATTTTCGGAAAAACAATGGAAAATATCCGTAAAAGAATAGACATACGTCTTGTGACTGACAGCAAAAAGGCAGAAAAGCTAATAGCAAAGCCAACATTCATCGACAGAACAATTTATGGTCCTAACCTAGCTGCTTTCCACATGGCTAAACGTAACATTGTATTCAACAAGCCTATATATATATATTGGAATGTGTATACTGGATATTTCAAAATTTCTCATGTATTCCCACCACTATGATGTCCTGCTACCCTATTATGGCATGGACAATCTTAAACTCATGTATATGGATACTGACTCGTTCATTTATTTGGTTAACACCCCAGATGTATGTCAAGACAAGTTGGATTTCCTAGAACACCTGGACACATCTGATTATCCTACTGATCTCATATGTTACTCTACATCAAACAAGAAAACGTTGGGGAAATTTAAAGACGAGGCTTGTGGACAAATTATTAAAGCATTTGTTGGACTTAGAGCTAAAATGTACGCTTTAGACATAAATGGTAAAGAAATCAAAAAGATTAAAGGTATTAACAGAGGTGTTGTCAAAAATTCTATAAGCTTTCAAGATTATAAGGATTGTGTCATGAAAAACAATGTAAAATGAATACCCATGAACATTATCGCTTCTAAACAACATGACATATATTCAAGCCATGGATTATATATAAAAATGTATTATGTGTAAATAGTGTAAATCTGTACAATTTATAACAAAAAGAAAAGACTAAACAAAATTGCTTTGTGTCCTGGTGATGATAAAAGAGTGATTGATGCTAATGGTATAGGTACACATGCCTATGGTCACTACTCAATCAATAACCATGCTTAAAGAGTTAAGTTATGAATATAAAAATCTTCTGCCTGCAACTAGCAAATACATAAAAGAAAACAATTTAGGAAATAAAACCATAGCACTACAAAAATAAAAAATGGTATTCATGATCAAAAATAAATAAAATAGAAAACAAAATAAAAACAACTGTACAATTTATAACAAAAAGAAAAGAATAGATTATATATAAAATGTATTATGTGTAAATAGTGTACATGTATTTAAAATAAAAAATATTGTATGGACACTGCTTGTACATTTTTAATTACTACCCGCCTCTCTCCACTCCTAATGCAAAATGAACATGTAAAACACAAATTGGAAAATCTATGTTTCCATATTGACAAAATAGAAAAAGCATTAAACTGAAATTTTAAAAACTGTAAATGGGAATTTGGTAAATTGACAAATGTGTAACCAACAAAATGCAAAATCCATGTTTCCATATTATGAAATTGAAAAACTTAAAACTGACATTAAAAAAAACTGAAAATGGGAAATTGGAAAATTGACAATGTGTAAACAACAAAATGCAAAATCCATGTTTCCATATTATGAAATTGAAAAACTTGTAATTGACATAAAAAAAACTGAAATGGGAAATTGGAAAATTGACAAATGTGTAAACAACAAAAGGAAAATAAACCGGTTATGGTAGTGATCATGTTGTACAGTAGCCTATAAGACTAGCATAAGGATAGTTGCATGTGCCCTTATATACTTTGTGTAAGTGCATTAGTCTTTGGATTAGCTTAAGTTAGGTTTGGTAAATTTAGGTTTGGTGAGGTTAGGTATGTGGCCTTGTAGTTTACTCTTTTCGGAAAATGTAAAATCAAAAATCAAAAATATTAAATTTAAAATGTAAAATCTAAAAAAAACTAAATTCTAAAATACAAAAAATCAAAAATGTAAAATCTAAAAATAATAAAATGAAAAAATCAAAAATCTAAAATGTTAAAATGAAAAATGTTAAAATGTAAAATCTTTAAATGAGGTTTCTGTGGATTAGGTTAGGTTAGGTTAAGGTTAGGTTATAACTAAGTTTATTTTTGTGCTCTCTCATTGCTCTTACTTTTTTGCACACACTTTTTGATCTCACTTTTTGCTCTTATATTTGCACTCACTTTGAAGTTAGGTTAGGTGAAATTAGTTGAGGAAATGCTTGGTTAAGTTAGGGTAGGTTATAACTAAGTTTATTATTTGTGCTCTTACATTTGCTCTTACTTTTTTCATTATACTTTTTGCTCTCACTTTCTTTTTGCTTTCACTTTGAAGTTAGGTTAGGTTAGGTTATGGTAGGTTAGGTTAAGTTAGGTTAGGTTAGGTGAAGTTATGTTAGGTTAGGTTAGGTTAGGTTAGGTGAAGTTAGGTTAGGTTATAACTAAGTTTATTATTTGTGCTCTTACATTTGCTCTCACTTTTTGATCCCATTTTTTGCTCTCACTTTTTTTTTTGCTTTTTACTTTCAAGTTAGGTTAGGTTAGGTTAGGTTAAGTTGGGTTAGGCAGAATGGCTGAGGTAAGCAGAGAGGGAATGTATGTTTTGAATATTGCGTAATCGCGAGGACATATTGCATCATCATGACGTTATCTGATAGCCATGCGGATGTGAGCATGTGCACGTGCACATGTTAGCGTGGGAAGAGGTCGACCTTTAACCGCTTGAAGCAGATAACCTTTGGGTAACCGCTTGAAGCAGATAACCTTTGGCTTACTTATATGATAGAGATAAAAATTAATGGGTGTTGACGTCATCTGATACCCGTGCAAGTGTGCACCAGTGCGAGCGATCACGTGATATGTCTGCAGTGTTCTTGTGAGACGTGGTTGACCTTTAACAAGTAGTGTTAACTTGGGGGTTCTCTTGGAAGTCGCGTGTGTGCTTGAATACATATGGCTATGTTGGGAAAAAGTTTGGTGGTGGGCGAGGACCAGGGTTGAGTGAGGGCTCGTTTAAATGCTATTTTTCCCGCTCTATTTGATGGTGAGTTTATTTTTTAAAATAGGTGTTTTGTGGAAATGCCGCTATTTTGGAAACGGTGAAGATGAGAGAAAAGTTTGTTTGACGTCAATGAAAGGTCCCTATGCCCTCTAGGCTGACAGCAAGTTTCAAGTGTGTAGGACAAAACAAAATGATAGCCTACTTTCTGGCGAATATTGGCGATGATTCGCAAACGCATAGTCGGATTTGAGCACATAGGGCGTCGTAGGACTTGTGGTGAACCACCCCTTGCTATGGTCGGGGGTGTATCCACCCCAAAATAAAAATTACCCTTCCCCGGGGTTAAGTAGTGGTTTTTGTATGCATGCGCACTTGAGGGCTTTTGTAAGAGAGCGGAACTTTTAAGTGATTATTTATAGATGATTTTTTTAATGTTTATTAAAAAACAAAAAAAAACTAATAGGTCATTCGCTTTTTAGTATCTCGCTAACCAATAATGCGATTTAAACATATGGGGTGTCGTAGGACTCGTAGTGAATTCTCCTTTTGTATGAACGAGGTATGACAAACCCCAAAATAAAAAATAGCCTTACCCGGGGAGAAATAGTAATTTTTTGTATGTATGCACGCCGGTGGCTTTTGTCAATAGGGCCTAACTACACTTTTGTTAATATTTTCTGAACCCCTGATGGGATTTTGCCATAGGCAGTATCCTAGCACTTGGGGTGATGCCTCTTTTTGAATGTGTGATTAATTTTTTTGTCAAAAAGGTCTAACTACTCTTTTGTTAATATCTCGCGAACCAATCATGCTAGGGACTTGTATGAGGGGTCCTAGCACTTGGGGCGACATCCCCCCTTTGGGGGTGAAACTACCGCCCAAAATTGAAAACTCAATATCTTGGAAACTAAGAATCCTAAAATTTGGCGTGATAGCTCTAAAAATAGGTGATGACATAGGCTTTTAGCAGGATTGGTCATTTCACCCCTAAAACAGTAAATAGTCATGTTATGGGGGGAAAACGTGTTAAACACCTAAAATCATAAATGAAACTAAGATCTTTTGTTTTTGATGAAAAATAGCAGGGGGTGAAAACTATCCCTAAATTGAAAAATCGATACCTTGGAAACTAAGAACCGTAAAATTAGGTGTAATAGCTTAAAAAATTGGTTGTGACATAGGCTTTTATCTGGATAGATGATTTCACCCCTAAAACAGTAAATAATGATTTTACACTGGGGAAAAAGGTATTAAAAGGGTAAAAATGATAATTGAACCTATGATCTTTTGTTTTGATGAAAAATAGCAGGGGGGTGAAAACTAACCCTAAATTGAAAAATCGATACCTTGGAAACTAAGAACCGTAAAATTAGGTGTAATAGCTTAAATGGCAAGACGGAGCAACTCGTAGATTTCATGAAAGAGAAGGAAATTGTTATCCTCGGATTGAGTGAGACAAAGTGGCAAGGTAAAGGGGAAAGAACCCTGACAGATGGATACAGGCTGTTTTACAGTGGAGGAAAGGCAAAGCAAAATGGAGTGGGAATAATTGTGAGGAAAGATATCCTGGAATATGTGGAAGAGGTAAAGAACG
Organism: Meconema thalassinum; assembly: GCA_946902985.2. NCBI lineage: Eukaryota > Metazoa > Arthropoda > Insecta > Orthoptera > Tettigoniidae > Meconema > Meconema thalassinum. Next base: position 551,323,323 of record OX336389.2, read on the forward strand.
TGAGTGACAGGATTATTGTCATGAGAATTCAGTTTGAGACAGGAACAAAAGACCTAATACAAGTTTATGCTCCACAAACTGGAAACAAGGAAGAAGAGTTAGAAAGTTTCCTTGAAGAAGTAGACAAGTACATTGAAGACAAGGAGGCCATAATAATAGGCGACATGAATGCCCAAGTAGGTACAGAGAGACTGGGAAGAGAAGAGATCGTGGGACCCTATGGATATGGAAATAAAAATCCAGAAGGGGATATATTAATTGACTTTTGCCAGAGAAACCAACTAATGGTTGGAAATACATGGTTTATGAAGAAAAACAGCCAAAAGATTACCAGATATGGATGGGGAGAGAGAAGAACTAAAACCCTGATTGACTACATTTTGGTAGAAAAAGACAAACGCAAAAACCTGATGGATGTTACTGCCATGCCGGACGAGGCTTTTGGTGGAGATCACAGAGCAGTAATAGCAAAGCTGAAAGTTGGAAAAATTAGAAAACTGAAGGAAAGAAAAGAAAGAAACATAAAAACATGGAGGTTGAAGGATAAACAGGTGCAAGAAGAATTTAAGATGGAACTGCAACAACTAGTACCAAAGACTGATGTTGGACATGTGGAAGAAGAACGGAAGCAATTTAAGGATGCATTTGTTAGTTGTGCAGAGAAAACATGTGGAAGAACATCGGGGAAGATGAAAGATAAACAAACAGCATGGTGGAATGAAAGAGTTAAAGAAAAAGTGAAGGAAAAGAAGAAGAGTTGGAAACAGTGGAAAACAAAAAGGACTGAAGAAAGTAGATTGAGATATGTAGAAGCTAGACAAATCTGCAAGAAAGTAGTGGCAGAAGAGAAGAAGAAAAGTTGGGAGTTATTCGCACAGGAAATTAAAGACGATTGTCAGCGTGGAAAGAAATTATTATTTAGTGTAGTTAAGAGTAGAAGGAAGGAACATGTAAACGCTGGATTTGTGAAAAACAAAGAAGGAGTGATATTGAAGGAACCAGAAGAGATTAAGAACCGATGGAAAGAATATTTTCATGGACTGTTAAATGTCAGGAATGTAACGCACACAGAAGTTACTGTAGTGCCAGATGTGGAAGAAGAAGAAATGGAAGCGGACATTACAATGGCAGAGGTGGAATTGGCCATTAAGAAGATGAAGATGGGAAAAGCTGTGGGAGTGGATCAAGTGGCAGTAGAAATGATAAAGGCTGCAGGACCCATTGGAATATATTGGACTTCAAGAGTACTCAAGAGTATGTGGAGAGCAAAACAAATTCCAGAAGATTGGCAGAAAGGTATTATTATACCAATATTCAAGAAAGGAGACAAGAAGGTGTGTGGAAATTACAGCGGAATTACTATTATCTCGCATGTTGCCAAGATCATGGAGAGAATACTAGAGGAAAGAATCCGAAAAAGGGTTGAAAACCAAATTCAAGAGGAACAATTTGGGTTCAGAAGGGGAAGATCAACAGTGGAACCTATCTTTGTTGTAAGACAAACTATGGAAAAACACTGGGAATATGGAAAAGACATGGTAATGACCTTTATTGACTTAGAAAAGGCATATGATAGTGTCCCTAGAGACAGAGTTTGGGAAAGCTTAAAACAGAAAGGTATTGGAGATGAAATGATACAAATGACAAAAGCAATGTACAGTAATTGTTGCAGTTGTGTGAAGACCCAAGCAGGTAGAACAGGATGGTTTGAAATTGAAACTGGTTTGAAACAAGGGAGTGTGCTTTCACCACTGCTATTCATAATGGTGATGGATGATATACTGAAGGCAACAAAGGAAGCCTACACAGGTACAAGAATGAACATAATCTTATTTGCGGATGATGTTCTGATTTGGGGAGAGAATGAGAAAGTGGTCCAGGAACAGCTGGATGTTTTAAAGGAAAATATTGAGAAATGGGGAATGAAAATCAGTGTAGAAAAGAGTAAGACAATGGTGATGACAAGACATAAGGAAGAAGGGAAAGGAATTGTTAAAATTGGAGATGTAAATCTGGAAGTAGTTGAGCACTTCAAATATTTGGGAAGTGAATTGATGGAAAATGCAAGACTGGATATGGAAATTAGCAAGAGAATACAAGGTGGGAGTGCCTTCTACTATCAAGTTCGGAATTTAATTTGGGATAAAGACATACCAATGAAGGCTAAAGAAGTGATGTACAAGACTTATTACTTACCAATATTGACATACGGAGCAGAAACTTGGCCTATGACCCGGAGGGATGAAAGTAGAATGCAGGCAGCCGAAATGAAATTTTTGAGGAGTATGTTACAGAGACTAGAAGAGATAGAGTGAGAAATGAAGACATTCGAAAGGAAGTGAATGTACAGAAGCTGAACGAAAAGCTGGAACAGAACAGATTGAGATGGTATGGACATGTGAAGAGGATGAATGATGAAAGAATGCCAAAACAAGTGATGGAGAGGCAGATGACGGGAAAAAGAGGACGAGGAAGACCTAGAGGTCGGTGGTTGGACCTTGTTAAGTGCAGCGTGATAAACCGGAACATGGAGTGGCGTTCAGTGCTTGAGGAAGAGTGGTGGACAGACCGAGTAAAGTGGAGGGGACTCATGTTTGCTCCGACCCGGCCTAGGCTGGAAAACGGAAAATGATGATGATGATGATGATGAGCTTAAAAAATTGGTTGTGACATAGGCTTTTATCTGGATAGATGATTTCACCCCTAAAACAGTAAATAGTGATTTTACACTGGGGAAAAAGGTGTTAAAAGAGTAAACATGATAATTGAACCTATGATCTTTTGTTTTTCATGAAAAATAGTAGGGGGTGAAAACTACCCCAAATTGAAAAATCGATATCTTGTAAACTAAGAACCCTACAATTATGTGTTATAGTTGAAAAATAGGTGATGACATACGCTTTTACCTCGATAGATTATTTCACTCTTAAAACAGGGAATAGTAATGTTACAGTAGAAAAAGTTATTAAACACTTAAAAGCATAAGAGGTTTGTGAAACCATGCTTTAATGAATGTTTGTATGGAGGATGACAGCTTGCTAATTATTATTATTATTATTATAATTATTAGGTAATTATGGATTAATGTGTTTATAGCTAACGAATAAGGCTACAGAGTTTTATCAGTTGTTGTACAAATCAGGATGGCCAACCCGTTGCCATGCCCCATGAATTTACCCAAAAGAACCAAAACGTTTCGGTTATCGACCTGAGATTTTATAAAACTAATTATCAGAGAGGGTGTTGTTTTGGACTGACAATGGCTAACCCCTTCCCATGATTTATGAATTGACCCAAAACGTTTTACCTAACAAGACTGTGTGTACCCTGTTGCAGCCTTTAGAAAATTGAACCCGGACCTCTGAGGTGACAGTTGAGTTATATTAATGATGCTTTTTGAACAAACACACACTTGCATACGATCGTTGGGTTGAATCTGCACAGAGCCACTGGCTTTGTTTGTGTAATGAGTCTTGGTGATAAGAATATGGCGCTCTTGCCAGCAAGTTTCATATTACTCGTCTGCTTGATAGTGGACGTGCTTCACACCGTGTTAATTTACATGATTAGATAGTTGTTAGGTTAGGGTTGACAAGGCTCAATGAACCTTATTGCAACCTTAAATTGAAAATGAATTTTTTGGTATAGTCGGGGTTGGAAGCCATGGCCTTAGGGTAGACAACCAAGTATGTTAAACACTACACTGTGAGATGGTCAAATGATAATGTAACAGAACTTATAGAAAAGTTTTCTGTAGTTTAACGAATTGACTAAGAGCCATACCATGAGAGGTATAGGTAATTGAAATTGAATCCTCAGCTGTTGACCTTACTACATGTAAGCTATAGCAATGCCCGCCTATAAGCTATCATGTTAGGAAAAGAAATTTATGGGTTGTTTTAAATGGAGAATGCTTGTGTTTACTGTGAAACACAAATCTGAATTTAAAAATAGTTTATGTCCTACATGATATTTGAAATCATTTTTATTTATACTTTAGACAAACGTTAACATAGTTGTAATCCAGAAGCCATGGCTGCCTCCTTTCCAATCCTACACCGTACACTGAAGTTAAAATTAATAATGATCACGTTACAGACAGCCAGTTTCAAAGCCATGAGAAATAAGTGAACAAAGTATAAAATTCTTGACCCAGTCGGGAATTCAACATGGTGTTGTTTCAAACAAAAGACAAGCGTTCTATAAACTTAACCGCCAAGCTGTCCTATCGACCCCTAATTGTTTGGCTGATGGTGAAATTAAAATTAAATGTAAACTATAACTAAAACTAACTACACACTTATAACTAGAACAAGAAATGTAAGACAGAAGGATAACAGGACAAATAAAGTACAGAAGGAATAAAAAATTGCCCCTCAACCCTCAAGAATGTGGATTGATGGACTTGAAAGGAAGGAGAGCCGTAAAAGGTAGATATGAAAGTATAAGAGGAGAGGGTCCCGCTCCAGTGGTAATCGATAAAAAGGAGGAAAACTGGACCCAACTCAGGAATCCCTTATGGTCGCCAACTTCCAAACTGATCAGCCGTAAGCCCCTGAGGGTGTAGCCATATCCAGGGTGTACCACAAGTGGTGGGGCTACATACACCCTACCTTTAGTGTGGCTTCAGCAAAAGGCAGGAAATAACATAAAAATAAAAAGAAGCCTGCCTCCTCACACAAGGAGGGTATCAGAAAAAAATAATCATGGGTCAATTACGTCAGAAAATAAAGAGACTCCCTAAGCCTTGGATAGCCTAATAATGTCGGAGTCGGTAGAGAACAAGTGTTGACCAAGTGTGGTCGACAGGAAAGAAGATAGACAGGAGCCTAGCACAAGTCAGTGGAAGAAATGACGGACTCAGCTGGGGCTCCATGGTCGTCAACCTTCATTCCACTAGATGTAAGTAAGACAAAAACAAATTATTTCCATTTCCAAACAGTTGGGGTGAGGTGAGGTGAGTTTTCTAAACGTCAAACTCATGTGGTTTTTCCACTTGCACTGACGACACTCAAAAGACGTTTCGTATTCATTAAGACCGTTATTATCAAGAAACATTTCCGCCAACAGGCGCTTACTGCATATGGCAAGGCTTTACACTCTTGGGTTAGTCAATCTTTCTTGCTAAGGATGCTCTATATACCCTATAAAAGGCTATACATGTTAGTTCTGAACACTTAGTGTATATTAAAATTTTATGCACAGCTTATACAAGCACGAGTTGCATGCAGTCAAACTTTGTAAGATAGTTACATACAACACGCAAAGTGTGTTTCCGCTACCTAGCGGTGGATATGAACACTCACTGGTGATATCCGAGGTGAGCTGATTTCCTCACACATTTGCTCCCATATTGGCCCCCACATTTGCTCCCTTATTTGCTCCCTCTTTTGCTCCCACTTTTGCTCCCATATTGGCTCCCACATTTGCTCCCATATTGGCTCCCACTTTTGCTCCCACTTTTGCTCCCATATTGGCCCCCACATTTGCTCCCATATTTGCTCCCACTTTTGCTCCCATATTGGCTCCCACATTTGCTCCCACTTTTTTGCTCACACTTTTTGCTCCCATATTAATGCCAACTCTTATAATTATAAGCAGCAGCAAAATGTAAATAGAATAATATTTCTGATAATGTTCAAAACAAAAGTCCTAAGATCTTGGGTTTGAATTCCCAACTATGGTTGTCAGCCAATAAGTTATACTACAGGATACTTTTATTTTTGTGTTGTGTTGCGTGATAATTTGCCGATCTCGCGGTGTAGTGGTGTTATCCCTGAGGTCTTGGGTTCCAACTCAACAATGCCCAGAATTTAATTTTGATCTGAGAGTTGAAAGGTTAGGTTAGGTGAAGTTAGGTTAGGTTAGGCGATGTTAGGGTAGGTTAGGTTAGGTTAGGATAGGTGAAGTTAGGTTAGGGTAGGTTAGGTTATGACTAAGTTTGTTATGTTTAGTTGTTTTAGAAAAACACCACTTTTGCTCTCATATTTGCTTCCATATTTTCTTTGCACTTTCAACTATCTTGCCTTGTGTATTGACTTTTGCCGGCATATTTGTTGACATATTTGTTAGCATATTTGCTCCCTCTTTTTATATTTGCTTTGCTCCCACATTTCATCCCATATATGCTCCCGCTTTTTGCTTCCCACTTTTTGCTCACAGTTTTTGCTCCCACATTTGCTCACAATTTTGCTGACACTTTTTACCCCCACTTTTGCTCCCACTTTTTGCATCTATATATATGCTCCCACATTAATCTATTGTTGTTATTACCAAGTTGTCTTTACTAGAAATTATTTTATGCTTGACAGTTGATATGGAAGTATCAGTGACTAGGTATGGTAAGCCTTATGCATACTATAAAGGGTATTCATATATTGTGAAACGAATAAAAATGGAACTGTTATTTGGCGCTGTTCAAAGCAACGATCGAAACAGTGTCGAGGAATGCTTAAGACAAAAGAATTGGACATACTTTCTTCAAACAATCATGATTGTAAACTTACTAATCATGCTAGTGTAAATGTAAGGAAAACTCAAACCGAAGCAAAAAACCAAGTCCAAGAAAAAATTAGTGCTGCTCAAGATAATATTAACCTCAGGTCTAATACACTACAACGCACTCATGCTGTTAGCGAGTTGTTTAATGAGAAACCTTTAACACCTCCTGTAAAACCCATGATCAGACACACACCCACATCTCAAAAGCCCTCAACCCTATCAGAGACAACATACCCCATCAAGAAGTTGGTTGGGGAAGGTGAAAAGGATGGTGATGGAGATGATAATAATAACTTAACAATATTAAAGCACACTATCACATCTAAAAAGAAGCTTTCAACACTATCAAAGGCAACTCAAACCATTGAACAGACTGCGGACATAGGTGGAATCTATGATTGTAAAGAGGACGACGATGATGATGATCATTATGAAGATGATTATAATGGTGAGGATGATAATAATGATGATGGTGAAAATGATGAACTGCTTCCCGAGTATTTAAAACCATTCATAAAAATAGCGAGCCTCCGTGGCTTAGGCGGCAGCACGCCGGCCTCTCACCGCTGGGTCCGTGGTTCAAATCCCGGTCACTCCATGTGAGATCTGTGCTGGACGAAACGGAGGCAGACAGGTTTTTCTCCGGGTACTCCGGTTTTCCCTGTCAATATTTCATTCCAGCAACACTCTCCACTATCATTTCACTTCATCTGTCATTCATTTAATCATTGCCCCAGAGGAGTGCGTCAGGCCTCGGCAGCCGGCACAGTTCATATCCTCGCCGCTAGATGGGGGCTTCATTCATTCCATTCCTGACCCGGTCGGAGACTGGAAGCAGGCTGTGGATTTTCATTTTTTCATAAAAATAGCAAATGGAACGATCCTAATATATTAGTCGAACGTCTACAGCTCTTGCATGCCTGTAAACAGGCTGGTCATATTGGTTATGATGAAGAGCTGTTAAAAATAGAAGATGAACTTCGTAAAGCTGGTATTATATTGTAATTGGTCAACGTAGCAACACCCCCATCCCCTAAAATAATGTTCAGCAAGTGTTATATTTAAAAACTATAACAAGCAAACGTGAACAAAAAATTGCTGTATTCTGTGTGTGTGTGTATACCTATTGTAAAAATGTATATATTTGAATTAAATTAATTAACACAGTTTGTATATATTTCTTGTTTTTTTGCATGTTGACTGTATATTTGCTCAACCACTTTTTGGTTTTTCAATGCACATTTTTGATTTGTTTTGATTTTTCCGTAGCATTACAGTTATCAGTCTTGTAAACTGGGTGATTAATATAGGTATAAAGGCATCTTAAAAATCACAAGCATTACAGTTGTGACATATCACGTATAATATGTAACATGTTATCCTACATTCCACATAGGGCTCTCCCTTCTTAACAGTGAACTCTGTTGGTCATTAAAATAACTAATTGTAAAATAATTCCAGTGGCATATCCTGTTAGCAAATATCATATATTAATTTTTTTCACGTCATAGAACGACAACTTGAAAATCATTTATTGTATGAATACCATTAATGGGACCACCAAGTTTGAATAAAACACCTACACAATAATCTTCATGTAATAATACATAAATCTTAGGCCTATAATATAAAAATCCAACATGGTGACCATCCAGAATATTTAAACGGTTCTCAATATATACGAATCTATTACAGCAATCAAACTGACAATTTGTATGTAGATAGAGGCAATTCATATTAGTAGGATATATGAAAATAGGGTATTTAGTTCTTCACGGAACTACTTGTTTAGTACTGTAACTGTTTGTTGACTAGCATTTACTGTTACACAACGTTATTTTTGGTAAACTCTACATAAGTATCCTAATTGTCTCTGGTATAATGTCTTGTTTAACGAACATGGTCACACGGTTCGTCTATAGGTTTGAGCCTCTGTTGTATATGATTTCAAAAAATGATAAACAGCTAAACTCACTGGTCAATAACCAACATAGTGGCCAAAATGTTTCCCTGATAGGTAACTCATGTTTGGTTAGTCAATTCTGATCGCAAAGCCAGTCAAGACCTAAAAAATAGTATTACCACCATATCCCTAAACAAATCAAACCATCTTAAGGTATTTATTAAATTTAATTTCATTTTAGGAAACTTGCAAACATCTTGCAGCCTTCAAGAGGAAAGTATAGACAGGAATTGTGAAAAGGAAGCCGCTAAATCATTCAATGTAGTAAGTGTTATGAACCTCAACGTAAGAAGTTATGAAAGTCTATGTGAGGGTGTGGTTTTTAACGTTGGATGTCTTTTCTGGCACCCACCTCAGAGACGAGTTTATGGGAGATGAAACTCAGCTATCATGTCGAATGTGGAGCTCCTAGTCTAGGAGAAAGTCACGTTCAGGTATTTGTCTGCAGGGAGTGTGGGAAACGAAACAACAACTAAAAGGCATACAAGTAAAGGGAATATTATGGAATTTTCGAGTATATGTTGTGAATGTTTTAAAAAATTGGTTAAATTTCATGGTTTGTAGACCTCTTGGCTAAATTTGGTAGAATTTAGTGAATTTTCATCAATATTCGGGTAATTTTATATAAATTTGAGGTAGTTTCAACCATTCTTTAATAATTCAATGGCATTTCAATAAATCTGGTAGTCATTTGTTGGATTTTGCTGAAATTTGGTGGAATTTGCTAAATTTGCGGTAAATTTAGTGGATTTAAAAAAAATCTGGTCAATTTCAAGATAAATCTCAGATATTAAGATATTTTACAAATAACCTCTGTTACTGTGATGGCTGTATTAATGTGTGCTTCGACTATGAAGGGTAGGAATGGTAAGGAGCTGGTTATGGACTTAAGTGCATAGTCAATTATATTTACTATCAGGATGTGTGTTGTGGGAAAATCGAACACTCCTCTTGTTAGTTTTTCAAGTAAGTGTACTCCATGCCTACCATAGAAGCCGCTAATGAGCTCTAAGCATTGGCAGTTTGCAACCGTCTCACTATTGTTAACATAGAATGCTCATTACTTGTTATTTCAAGTACATGTCATGTAGGTAAGGAATTGATCAAAACACAACATGTTCTGATTTTCTTTGCACTTGTCTGTGGGCAAACATGGCATTTACCTGGAGTACAAGTGGAAAACCACATGAGTTTGACGTTTAGAAAACTCACCTCACCTCACCCCAACTGTTTGGAAATGGAAATAATTTGTTTTTGTCTTACTTACATCTAGTGGAATGTAGGTTGACGAACATGGAGCCCCAGCTGAGTCCGTCATTGCTTCCACTGACTTGTGCTAAGCTCCTGTCTATCTTCTTTCCTGTCGACCACACTTGGTCAACACTTGTTCTCTACCGACTCCGACATTATTAGGCTATCCAAGGCTTAGGGAGTTTCTTTATTTTCTGACGTAAATGACCCTTGTTTATTTTTTTTTCTGATACCCTCCTTGTGTGAGGAGGCAGGCTTCTTTTTATTTTTATGTTATTTTCTGCCTTTTGCTGAAGCCACACTAAAGGTAGGGTGTATGTAGCCCCACCACTTGTGGTGCACCCTGGATATGGCTACACCCTCAGGGGCTTACGGCTGATCAGTTTGGAAGTTGGCGACCACAAGGGATTCTTGAGCTGGGTCCAGTTTTCCTCCTTTTTATCGATTACCACTGGAGCGGGACCCTCTCCTCTTATACTTTCATATCTACCTTTTACGGCTCTCCTTCCTTTCAAGTCCATCAATCCACATTCTTGAGGGTTGAGGGGCAATTTTTTATTCCTTCTGTCCTTTATTTGTCCTGTTATCCTTTTGTCTTACATTTCTTTTTTCTAGTTATAAGTGTGTAGTTAGTTTTAGTTATAGTTTACATTTAATTTTAATTTCACCATCAGCCAAACAATTAGGGGTCGATAGGACAGCTTGGCGGTTAAGTTTATAGAACGCTGGTCTTTTGTTTGAAACAGCACCATGTTGAATTCCCGACTGGGTCAAGAATTTTATACTTTGTTCACTTATTTCTCATGGCTTTGAAACTGGCTGTCTGTAACGTGATCATTATTAATTTTAACTTCAGTGTACGGTGTAGGATTGGAAAGGAGGCAGCCATGGCTTCTGGATTACAACTATGTTAGCGTTTGTCTAAAGTATAAATAAAAATGATTTCAAATATCATGTAGGACATAAACTATTTTTAAATTCAGATTTGTGTTTCACAGTAAACACAAGCATTCTCCATTTAAAACAACCCATAAATTTCTTTTTCTAACATGATAGCTTATAGGCGGGCATTGCTATAGCTTACATGTAGTAGGGTCAACAGCTAAGGATTCAATTTCAATTTCCTATACCTCTCATGGTATGGCTGTTAGTCAATTCGTTAAACTACAGAAAACTTTTCTATATGTTCTGTTACATTATCATTTGACCATCTCACAGTGTAGTGTTTAACATACTTGGTTGTCTACCCTAAGGCCATGGCTTCCAACCCCGACTATACCAAAAAATTCATTTTCAATTTAAGGTTGCAATAAGGTTCATTGAGCCTTGTCAACCCTAACCTAACAACTATCTAATCATGTAAATTAACACGGTGCGAAGCACGTCCACTATCAAGCAGACGAGTAATATGAAACTTGCTGGCAAGAGCGCCGTGTTCTTATCACCAAGACTCATTACACAAACAAAGTCAGTGGCTCTGTGCAGATTCAACCCAACGATCGTATCCAAGTGTGTGTTTGTTCAAAAAGCATCATTAATATAACTCAACTGTCACCACAGAGGTCCGGGTACAATTTTCTAAAGGCTGCAACAGGGTACACTCAGTCTTGTCAGGTAAAACGTTTTGGGTCAATTCATAAATCATGGGAAGGGGTTAGCCATTGTCAGTCCAAAACAACACCCTCTCTGATAATAAGTTTTATAAAATCTCAGGTCGATAACCGAAACGTTTTGGCCCTTTTGGGTAAATTCATGGGGCATGGCAACGGGTTGGCCATCCTGATTTGTACAACAACTGATAAAACTCTGTAGCCTTATTCGTTAGCTATAAACACATTAATCTATAATTACCTAATAATAATAATAATAATAATTAGCAAGCTGTCATCCTCCATACAAACATTCATTAAAGCATGGTTTCACAAACCTCTTATGCTTTTAAGTGTTTAATAACTTTTTCTCCTGTAACATTACTATTCCCTGTTTTAAGAATGAAATAATCTATCGAGATAAAAGCGTATGTCATCACCTATTTTTCAACTATAACACATAATTGTAGGGTTCTTAGTTTGCAAGATATCGATTTTTCAATTAGGGGTAGTTTTCACCCCCTACTATTTTTCATGAAAAACAAAATATCATAGGTTCAATTATCATTTTTAACCTTTTAACACCTTTTTCCCCAGTGTAAAATCACTATTCCCTGTTTTAAGAGTGAAATAATCTATCGAGGTAAAAGCGTATGTCATCACCTATTTTTCAACTATAACACATAATTGTAGGGTTCTTAGTTTACAAGATATCGATTTTTCAATTTGGGGTAGTTTTCACCCCCTACTATTTTTCATCAAAAACAAAAGATCATAGGTTCAATTATCATTTTTACCCTTTTAACACCTTTTTCCCCAGTGTAAAATCATTATTTACTGTTTGAAGGGTTAAATCATCTATCCAGATAAAAGCCTATGTCACAACCAATTTTTTAAGCTATTACACCTAATTTTACGGTTCTTAGTTTCCAAGGTATCGATTTTTCAATTTAGGGGTAGTTTTCACCCCCTGCTATTTTTCTTCAAAAACAAAAGATCTTAGTTTCATTTATGATTTTTAGGTGTTTAACACGTTTTCCCCCCATAACATGACTATTTACTGTTTTAGGGGTGAAATGACCAATCCTGCTAAAAGCCTATGTCATCACCTATTTTTAGAGCAATCACGCCAAATTTTAGGATTCTTAGTTTCCAAGGTATTGAGTTTTCAATTTTGGGCGGTAGTTTCACCCCCAAAGGGGGGACGTCGCCCCAAGTGCTAGGACCCCTCATACAAGTCCCTAGCATGTTTGGTTCGCGAGATATTAAAAAAATAGTTAGGCCCTTTTGACAAAAAAAATGAATCACACATTTAAAAACGAGGCGTCACCCCAAGTGCTAGGATACTGCCTATGGCAAAATCCCATCAGGGGTTCAGAAAATATTAACAAAAGTGTAGTTAGGCCCTTTTGACAAAAGCCACCGGCGTGCATACATACAAAAAATTACTATTTCTCCCCGGGTAAGGCTATTTTTTATTTTGGGGTTTGTCATACCTCGTTCATACAAAAGGAGAATTCACTACGAGTCCTACGACACCCCATATGTTTAAATCGCATTATTGGTTAGCGAGATACTAAAAAGCGAATGACCTATTAGTTTTGTTTTGTTTTTTAATAAACATTAAAAAAACTCATCTATAAATAATCATTTAAAAGTTCCGCTCTCTTACAAAAGCCCTCAAGTGCGCATGCATAAAAAAACACTACTTAACCCCCGGGTAAGGGTAATTTTTATTTTGGGGTGGATATACCCCCGACCATAGCAAGGGGTGGTTCACCACAAGTTCTACGACGCCCTATATGCTCAAATCCGACCATGCGTTCGCGAATCATCGCCAATATTCGCCAGAAAGTAGGCTATCATTTTGTTTTGTCCTACACACTTGAAACTTGCTGTCAGCCTAGAGGGCATAGGGACCTTTCATTGACGTCAAACAAACTTTTCTCTCATCTTCACCGTTTCCAAAATAGCGGCATTTCCACAAAACACCTATTTTAAAAAATAAACTCACCATCAAATAGAGCGGGAAAAATAGCATTTAAACGAGCCCTCACTCAACCCTGGTCCTCGCCCACCACCAAACCTTTTCCCAACATAGCCATACGTATTCAAGCACACACGCGACTTGCAAGAGAACCCCCAAGTTAACACTACTTGTTAAAGGTCAACCACGTCTCACAAGAACACTGCTGACATATCACGTGATCGCTCGCACTGGTGCACACTTGCACGGGTATCAGATGACGTCAACACCCATTAATTTTTATCTCTATCACATAAATAAGCCAAAGGTTATCTGCTTCAAGCGGTTACCCAAAGGTTATCTGCTTCAAGCGGTTAAAGGTCGACCTCTTCCCACGCTAACATGTGCACGTGCACATGCTCACATCCGCATGGCTATCATATGACGTCATGATGATTCAATATGTCCTCGCGATTACGCAATATTCAAAACATACATTCCCTCTCTACTGAGGTATGAATTAAACCCAGCTGCTCTGAGTTTTTTGCCTCACAAGGCTGAGTGTACCCCGTCTCAACCCTCAGCCCAGAATTAAATTTCTTGACAGAGCCAGGACTCAAACCCGGGTCTCTACAGTAACAGCTAAGAATGCTAGCCACTACACCAAAAAGTGGACAATATAAGGCTGGTCTTGATTGTACATGATCAATGCATGATTACCTAATAATAATAATAATAATAATAATTATAATAATAATAATGCTTAATGCTTAATTCCCGCCGCTCCTTCCGGAGCATAGGGCCTTGGCGAAATTTCTCCACGCAGTACGGTTCTTGGCCATTCTCTTCACTTGACTCCAGTTCTTGTCCACCTCTGCAATTTCATTTTCGATCGTCCTCTTCCAGGTCTTCTTAGGTCGACCTCGCTTCCTGGCGCCTTGAGGATTCCAGTCTAGCACCGCCCTCTCAATAGCTCCGTCCGGCTTCCTTAGTGTGTGACCAATCCAGCGCCATTTCCTCTCCTTGGTATGGATGCTAATCGGTTGTTGATTGGTGATGGTCCAAAGATCTTCATTTGAGATTATGTCCGGCCACCTCACATTCATGATGCGACTCAGACATCTGTTAATGAACGCCTGTAGCTGGTTGTTGATCGGTTTTGTGACTTTCCATGTTTCACAGCCGTAGAGAAGAATCGACTTTACTTTGCTATTGAAAAGGCGGAGCTTGGTCTTCCTGGAAATGTTTCTATTTCTCCAGATGGGGTAGAGCTGGACAAAGGCACCATTTGCCTTCCTGATACGGCTTCGAACATCTTCCTCTGCTCCCCCATCATTTGTGACTATTCTCCCAAGTTAGAGGAAGGACTCAACTCGCTCAATTTCCTTTCCGTTGACTGTCAAGCTAGTCGTGACGTCAGAATTTATCCTCATCTCTTTGGTCTTGTTGGTGTTGATCATCAGTCCTGCACGTTCTGCTTCTCTCTGCAACCTCCCCAGCTTATCTTCTATGTCTCGGTACCGTTGTGCCATAAGACAAATGTCGTCTGCGAAATCCAGATCTTCAAGCCTGTCATTTATACCCCATTGAATACCCCTCTTCCGTCCTCCGATTACCTTCTTCATCACACTATCCAGGACCAACAGGAACAGAGTGGGGGAAAGGACACACTCCTGTCTCACTCCGGAACTGATCTTTATCTTTTCTGTTAATTTGCCTTCGTGAAGAACCTGGCACTCATACCCTTCGTACATCTCTTCCATGATTCTGATGATCTTTGTTGGAATTTTATATTCCTCGAGGGTCTTCCTCATGATTCTTTGATTTACGGAGTCGAAGGCTTTCTCAAAGTCAACAAATGTGAGGTAAAGGGTATTCCGCCACTCCACACTCTGCTCCAGGATGATTCGGAGGGTGTTGATGAGATCCACACAGCTGCGATGTTGTCGAAATCAAGCCTGTTCCTTCCTAAGCCTTTTTTCTACGCAGTCTTTTATACGATTCAGGATGACTCTCGCCAGCACTTTGCTTGGAATGGACAGCAAGGTGATACCCCTCCATTTGTTACAGTTTGTGGTGTCCCCTTTCTTCGGCAACTTGACATCAACCCCTTCTTCTAGTCGGTTGGTATTTTCTCCACCTTCCAGATCTTCTCCAACAGCGGGTGCAGCAGATCGATCGTAATATCCAGGTCTGCTTTCAGTACTTCCGCTGGGATATTATCTATACCTGGTGCCTTCCCGCATTTCATCTGCTTCAACGCTGTCCGTATTTCGCCCCGAGTTGGGGAGTCAAGGATGATGCTTGGGTCACTTTCTGCTTCCTCTTCATCTTCTCCTCGCTGCTTACTTTCTGGTCCTCTATCTCTATTAAGAACCTCCGCAAAGTGTTCTCTCCATCTTGTCAGCTGCTGTTCAAAAGTCGTGAGGATCTCGCCCGTCTTGCTCTTCACAGGCCTAGTTTTATTAAAACCTTTCTTCGAAAGCATCTTTGTGATGCCATAGAGCTCCTTAACGTCCCCCCTTCTTGCCGCTTCTTCTGCTTTCTCCGCCTGCTCATCAATCCACCTTCTATGATCCTTCCGTACACTCCTCTTTACCTCCCTGTTTGCTGTTGAATACTTTGCTTGTGTGAGAGCCTTCTGCTGCCTAGTCTTGCAGGTGTGAGCTTGGCCTTAATCTCCTTCCTATAATATATCTTGTCCCAGGTCTGATCGGATATCCATTCTTTCCGCAGGTAGTTCTTGTACCCGAGCTGCATTTCACTGGTTTACACGAAGATATTCTTTACCTCGCTCCACACAGTCTCCACGTCCTTCTCTGTCTCGGAGTCCAACACCTAGAATTTATTTCTGAGCTCCAGTTTAAATTGGTCCAATCTCTGCTGGTTCTTAAGCTTGCCCACATCAAACTTGTTGTGCCGAGTGTTTAACTTTCGGCGGACTGCGACGATCTTCATGCGGAAGTTGGCAACCACAAGATGATGGTCACTACCAACGTCCGCTCCTCTCTTGTTCCTAACATCTTCCAAGCTTCTTCTGAACCTCCTGCTCACCACGATGTGATCAATTTGATTTTCTGAATAATAATAATAATAATAATAATAATAATAAATATTCCATTTGGCAACCTAACACTGTCAACCTCTCCCTGTGACGTCATTCACGGTCTCAGGGCGTGGCGGCCATTTTGCGCATTAGCCCCTGCCCCAGCTCTGACTGCCACGTCCATAAGAATAACATAGGACAGTTGCTCACGGCGGCCATCTTGCGCATTAGCCCCTGCCCCAGAAGCGCTCTTTTATTCCTACTGACATGTCAAACGGATGAATGAAGTAAGGCTACCAAGACGAGCACTGGAACGTTGGATGACAGGGAAGAGAGGACGAGGAAGACCAAGAATGCGTTGGATGGACTATGTGGAGAATAGTATTAGAAAACGGAACCTGGATTGGAACACTGTGTCGGAAGAGGAATGGTGGAACGACAGAACAAAGTGGAGAGGAACCATATTTGTCCCCACCTAGTGTCAACTGGAAAAGGGGAAATTAAGATGATGATGATATTTTATTATTTGAGCTCTGCTATTGGCTTTATCTTGATGTTTTAATATTTAATTTCGTGCACTAGGCCAAATATTTTTATTTTATTTTACCTGATATGTATAATTTTATTTGTAATTTCCAGGGACTCGTCTCAAGTTTATCTTTTATTTTCCTTATTTATTAATTTTTATTTTACGTAACTGGAATTCTCCTTGTGATTAGCTGGTTCATTTTCTTCTCGTAATTTAGGGTTTGGCCTATATTCTGGTCCCTTGTTTATTAGTTTTACGATCCGTAGCATTCCACATTTCCTTGTCTTATCGTGTTAATATGTAATTATATCTCCCTTAAGTTTCTTTTTCTCACTGGTGACGTTTAATTTCAAAAGTCATTGTTTGCCGTAATTTTGACTGTTTGGTCGCCATGATAAGTTTTTGTTCTACCAGAGTGCATTGTGGACTGTGGCCATGATTGTCTTGGCGTCCAGCGGGATACTCAAACGTGTTGTTGTGGCTCATGATAATTAATTTGTTTCTTTTAAATCATGCTGATTTTCCTTTGTGTTTTTCTTCTCTGTAAGTTTTCCTGAGTATTCCGCCGTCATATAATTCTTGGATTTGTATTTTTGTCTAATTTGATTAATTTTTTGCATCTTCGATTCCTCGTGGCATAGCTGACTGTTTGTCGAGTCGGTTCTGCGTGCTTTTGTTATTCATGAAGCCCTTTCTTATTTTTGTGATCCCAGTCTGCTGGCTTTTAATTCCGTATGGGCTTTTTTAATGTTTCCGTTTTGCTCATCAAGTTTACATGTAAAACCTTCTCATGTTTACCCGTAGGTAATCGTTAACTTGATTTGGCCTTAAGCCAGTGCTCATCGCCAGTAGGTGAGCAGGGAGGGTTCTGACTCAAATACCGTTATTTATGCAAATGAGGGGGTCGTGGCAAGGTCAATGACCTTGAGGTAGGTCATGATCAATGACCTTGAGGTAGGTCATTGACCCCAAGGTCGCCGGGACACCGGAAGGTAAACAAACCTTGGAGGGTTCAGGAAACGGTTTGAGGGGGTGTGGGTGGAGGGAAGGGGTGGGGGAGGGGGAGGGGGAGCTAAGGGTTGGGGGAGGGGAGGGAAGGGTGGGGTGGGGGACGAGGGGATGAGGGGGAAGGATGGAAGAGGATCTGCACGAGACCCTCCTCGACCCAGTCTCTCTGTTGGACTGAGCGCCTTCTCTGTTATTGTCTCGTGCTATATAGCTTTGTTTTGTACTTGATGAGATCCGAGTGTAGCCGAAGGTTTCCGAATCTTTGTCGGTGAATGAATCGTCAGATTTGAACTGTCCATTGGCGTGTGTGTGATGTCATAGCAGATTATGTGATGTGGGGTAGGTCATGGATGGAAGTGTTCTTAATGGGAAAAAAACATGAAATGGAGACGGATGGTGGTGGTTGTTGAAACCTGACGTGGTAGGTTGGTTAGGTGTGAATGGGTCTGAGAGACAAACAAAATGGCGTTGAAAGCGCTCAATGGTAAACAAACATCAATGGTATCTGGAGTAGTGAATGGGATTGAGAGAGAGGGGGAATGAACTGGTTGTTGAATGTGCTCAATGGTAAACAAACATCAATGGATCTGGAGTAGTATTTCCTGTAAATGGTAGGGTGGGTGAGGATACAAAACGCATGGCATGTTGGGTCGGCCAGCTCGACATGAATTAAAAACAAGAAGGCGTACACCAGATCTGATTTATTAATCCATGAATTATATGTGGCATTAAAACCTAGCCACTTAACAAAAAGTTTATTGCCACGTTTTTGTACAATTTTTTCAACAAGATAATGCTTGGGATATTGCGTCCTTTGCAGTTCCTCCATGTAGAATCCTCCTTGGATTGGCTGCTTGTTGAGGTCATCAAGTAA
This sequence comes from Meconema thalassinum, assembly GCA_946902985.2. Lineage (NCBI taxonomy): Eukaryota > Metazoa > Arthropoda > Insecta > Orthoptera > Tettigoniidae > Meconema > Meconema thalassinum. The sequence goes on from OX336389.2 coordinate 551,342,050, forward strand.
ATAAACAACTGGATTAGAAAGTTTTACCTTGCGAATACGAAATATTTCTGTGCTCCAGTTTGGTGTGTATCCTTTGGCGAAGATTGTTTTATGTATACTGATGTGCACATAATCACCAATACGTAATCGATGACGTCGCGGATCTGCTGTTTTGATTTTGTGATGAATGCGATCCAATTGCGCAATGTTCTTGGTTACAAGGCGTGGTTTCATTCTGATGGTTCTATGTTTAGTGTTGTTGTAACGTGTCACCAGGTCGCGTACAAGTTCAAGCCAGCGATAGGATCCTCTTGCTGTAAATTTATCCCACATGAGCGTCTTGAGTGTGCGGTTGAAACGTTCTACAACACTTGCCTTTAGATTGCTAAAAGTGGAATAGTGATGGATGTCATGTGATTTGAGATAAGCGGAAAAAGTCTTGTTGAAAAATTCTTTGCCTTGATCTGTTTGAAGCAAACGAGGTTGTCGTCTTGACCGCTGAATGATGGTCTTGAATGCAGCGGTGACCAGTTGTGCAGATTTATTCCGAACAGGTTCAACAAAGGCCATTTTGGAATAAACGTCGATGACGGTGAGCAGATAGTTGACCCCGTTGTTAGCTTTGGCATAGGGAATCATTTCAACCAGATCAGCTTGCCAAAGATCGTCAACGCCCCGTGTGATGACATGACGACGATGGTAGAGACGACGAGCTGGTCTATGCAACTCGCGAGCAATGGCAGCCTTAACAGGCGAGGGTGTATGAACACGTTGACTCATTAGACAATAATGCCAGCATGACGAAGCTCCTCTTCTATTTCTAAAACTTCCGCCTCGTGTCCGGTATACCGGCCTGTTCTGATGCACGCAACAGTTGCAGACGTTTAACCAACTTATTTGGATTGTTCCAATAGGCGAAATCGATGAAAGGTTTCAAAGTATTAAATGTGATACCGGACGCTGAATTTGCACGGCGAACACTTGCATAGGTGGGAAACAATTTTGATATGATGGTTTTATATTTGAAGCCCTTATTAGCATTTACTGCTTCAGAATGTTTATAATTACGTCTAAGACCATTTGTAGCCATCAAGATGTTTTTATACTTTTCAAGATCTTCTTTATCATAGTCCTTGGTAGAAGGTGTACGTGAAAATAAAAGTTCTAAAAGACCTGGCGTCAATTTGTAACGAACTGTTTTAACAATCAAAACATTGTTACTTATCTTGATTGGTGAATCGCCAATTCGAAATCTATTGTTTTCATAGCGAACACCATAGGTAGTATCAGTTTTCTTAGTAAAAAGATCTTCAAGGAAGGGGGTAACCAACGCACCATAATTTTGTAGTAAAATGGATTTTAACCGCATATATTGTTCGGGCGTATTTAATATTTCTTTAAGAGTAGGCTGCTTTTCTTTGGGTCTAGTGGGTGTTTCAGCAATTATTGATGTTTTCAAAAACTGGGGCAGCGGTGATTCTTTGGAGCTAGAAGACGGAAGCAATGGAGAAAAACATCGTCAGGTTCTTCATCATTTTCTTCCTCCTCCTCCTCCTCCTCTTCAATTGTTTGTGTTTCTTTTGAGCGAGTACTAGGCTTTGATGTTCCCTTCAACACAGCTTCCAGAGGTGACTTCAAATGTTTTTCGACAAACAGTTCACTGTCGGCATGTGCACGTTTTAGATAGCGAAACTTTTGTCGAATGCTATTTCGTGCACGGATTATGTGCTTTTTTAATTGACTCCCTGTTGTCGCCATGACATATGAACAAATGATGTTCAGAAAAGCAATGCAGCTACTTAAATACGAATGAAATTATCAAATCCCTTGCGGTAGCGTCCATTGTTGATGTTGCTCTGCTTATCAATAACAAGACAACTGTGGTGATGAGCGTTCCAACACATGGCACACAACTGTGTAAAGGCTTGACAGGTCATGTCTGGGTTCACGTGATCATCGTAGACGTGATGCATGTTGCGCTCATCCTGTCGGAAGAGAACAATCACGTTGGCATTGTCACGAATTAACTGTTTTGGTATTCGCGAATAGGTTTGAGCGAGATAAAACAATCAATATATTTATGACGTCCCATGCTAAAGTAAGCCTGAATAATACCCTGTCGTTCTGTGGCCACATCGTCAAAAATCATAAGCGAATGGGGGCGAACATTGTCTGGAGAAATGACATCTTCGTGTGCTGCGAATGTGAAGTAGCCCATGTTGCGCAGACCTGACATGACCTGTTCCAAGAACACATACAGCGGTTGATACAGCGATTTGGCAAAGATATAGATATTTTGAAAGCGCACTCCGTTTAAGGAGGTGATGAGGGTAAGCAAAAGATTGGTTTTTCCACATCCCGACGGGCCGGCGATGAGACAGCGAATGGAGGATGGGAAGAGTGATCCATGACGTTGTTCGGACGATGTTGAGAAGAGGTGTGAAACCAAGTCTCCCACCGGAAGTGAATGTTGTTGCTTAATAAACTGCATATCAACTAAATGTGAAAGGGGAAGAGCTGGTCTCTATATACATGAGGCAAGCGGGTGTTTCAGTTCCAGTGTAACCATGGACGCCTTTGGAAGAACTCGTAAAACAAATGAACGATTTGCTTTGACAAACGATCCAAAACATGATACAGATCCGGCAACTAAACGATATGTTGATGCTAATGTATTGCCACGCACAACAGATGGCAATTACAACTTTAATGGAAAGCGATTGACCAATATAACAGAACCCGTATTACCCTCAGACGCATGTTCAAAAAAGTATGTAGATTATTTCCGCTTACGACGTATCAAAGGAGATTATGAGGCTCAGAATAAACGTATTACGGGCGTTGCAGATCCTGTGAACGATCAAGATGTGTGCACCAAAGCCTATGTGTTAACCAAATGCTGTGGTGTTAACAGAAGCAAAGGACTATGACGTACACCAACGTCGAATCACTCAGCTGGCTCTTCCAACAAACAACACGGACGCTGCTAGAAAGGACTATGTAGATAACAAGGTGAAACAGGTGCTCAGTATTGTGCCCACCCTAACTGGAAAGGGCTATACAGCAAATAATGCACGCCTTGTGCATGTGGCCGATCCTGAAGATGATCAAGATGTTTGTACAAAACGGTTTTTAAACTCTGAAATGGAAAAGGTGTGGGAAATTAAGGAGAACGCTCTACAGATGAAGCGAAGACGAATAGCCGAAGTTGCTGATCCTGTGCAACCTCACGACGTGACGACCAAACGATTTTAGGAACAACGGTTATCGCTTTTTATTAAATCAATACCCTCTATATTTCTGCTTCACATTGTAAACCAACAACCGGTAAAAGATCCCAATAACCTCGTCTACATACTACGTTCGGGGTATGACAATTACCGTTTAATGTATGATGGTGCCATTCGTGTAATTGAGTATGCACCAGATTTGAAACATTTAGAGGTACGATTAAACGGTAGTGTTCAACCACTTATTGATCAACCGGTGAAAGCCGGAGACAAATTATTCTTTCACTTGAAACTCTCGTCTGAAGAAAAAGAGGCGGGGGAAACGATGAACGATTTTCCTCTGTATATAGAACTTGAATATACAGCCACCATTGAATAAATACTTATAGGTTCCCTTCCTGAGGTGTGTTAGTTGTGTTCTATACTTTGCGGTGTGAGGTTGTCTTGTTCTTTGGTCGCGATGGTGAAACAGAGATATGTGGTGAAGAAGAGGAAGAAGTTGTCAAGAAAGGGAGGCTTTAAAGCTATTCTTCATGCGGCACGTCAAGCTTCGCGCGGAGAAACAAATAGTGAGTTGGCTATTAAGAAAGCACTCCGAGCAGCACGATTGCATGCGAATCCCAAAAGTAAACTACGTTTTAGAAAACGTGCCCGTGTTATTCCTGTGCCGAAACGTGGTGGATTTTTACCTGCACTGTTTGCTGGACTAGCAGCCCTGGGTTCACTTCTTGGAGGAGCAAGTGTGGTAGCACGAACGGTGAAAGCTGTTGAGGAGGCGAAGCAACAGTTGAAGGAAAGTGAAAGACATAATAAAACTATGGAGGCCATAGCACTGCGCGGTAAAGGTGTGAACATGAAGCTAGCACCCTGCAAGAAAGGACTCGGCATTTACATGTCGCCAAAAAACGGTTAATCGATGCACTGCCACGACGAGCCGTGACGCATGAGGAAGTTATAAGATATGCAAAACAGCTAAAGATCTCCCTCTTTCGAGGTGTGTTTATGCGCAACCAACTACCGTCTCGACCACGGAGCCATGAAAGTGCTGTTGTTAATTTGGATGACAGTCATGGACCGGGAACGCATTATGTGGCCTACATAAAGCATGGGCGAACCGTGTGGTACTTTGACAGTTTTGGAAACCTTCCTCCTCCGACAGAGCTTGTTCGCTATTTTGGAAGCAGTGCAACAATACATTATAATGTGAAACGAGTGCAAAATTTTAATACCCAACAGTGCGGTCGTCTATGTTTGACTTTTCTATATAAGACCGAGCATGGCGGGTGACGTGGTCATTATGACAACAGAAAGTAGAACGTTTACAGTGCACGGACAAGGTGCGGAAATAACTGTTGACTTTTATCCTCCTATTGAATTGGGACGACGACCCTACGTGCTGGGACTTGTTTCGTTTGAAGGCTATAATAGAATCTGCAACATAATTGAAGACGTCAATGATAAGTTCTACTACGATGACTATGTGTTATCTCTACCGTCTGGCAGCTACACCGTAGATGATATTCACGATCACATCTACACAACTCTCACCAAGGAATTTAGTCTAAAAGCATTTTTTGACGGGACACGCAAGTTTGAACTCATAGCCAACAACGTGACACATCGCAGCAGTATTCTTTCTTCTTTTAGGATTGATTTCAAATCTCAACCAGATTCGATTGGGCCATTGTTAGGCTATTCACCACAAGTGTTAGTACCGAACGTGATACACAAGTCTGACCAACCGGTGAAAATAATTGAAGATCATCACGTATCTGTCACGTGTAATATTATTACAGACGTCTACACCAATCAAGATCCCTCGCATTCGCTTTATGATTTTATTGTTACTTCACCTGGTGGTTACATCATCCGCGAAAACCCGTCGGTGGTGCTCTATCATCCTTTGAGTGTGACCAACATCAGGAATATTACCTTAAGACTGGTGAATAGAAACCAACGTCTCATCCGGTTAGACCCTCATACACCTGTGACCTACAAACTGTATCTGAAGCCAGCATGAAACAAGTGTATAAAGCGGCAACGCTGTCAAGAACAGGTGTTAGTTGTGCTCAACACGTGTACAGGTTAACACGTGTCAACAAGCAGATCCTACAACAACTTGGTTACACCTTACGTCATGAATTCGATTCTAGACGTGACAAACCCTGTCGAAGTACAGGAGGGTATTGTAAGAATTGAACACCATTCCTACCAACCGTATACTCAGGGACTAAATAATAATGATGAGATTCGCATTACTATTAACCAACAAGATATCTACACGCTTCCACATGAAAGTTACATCCAGATTGAAGGACAACTCACCAAATTGGATGGTACCATTCCAACAACGTCAAAGTTGGCCAACAATGCTTTGGCCTTTTTGTTTTCTGAGGTTCGCTACGTGATCAACGGTATTGAAGTGGATACTACTCGAAATGTTGGCATAACAAGTGTCATGAAACTTTATCCCTCGCATGGAAGCGAAGAGAGTAAAGCTTTTTGTATGGCTGGTTGGTGTCCCAACTCAACCAACGACTGGATGATTAACGATGATGGTACATTTACTGGACATTTACCTCTAAAATTAATACTAGGCTTTGCAGAGGATCATAAGCGCATTGTTGTGAACGCAAGACAGGATCTGATTCTTGTACGAGAAAGGAGTGATTATAATGCGCTAAAGGGAGCTGATACAGCGCCAATAGATACAAAAATTCTACTGCAACGAATTCTATGGAAAGTACCGCACGTTACTCTATCAGATCAGAAAAAATTGAGTCTGCTCAAGATTGTGGAGAAGGATACAGCTTTACCCATTCAATTTAGAAGCTGAGAGCTGCATGAATACCCGGTATTACCACTCTCCGATACACATACTTGGTCTATAAAAACCTCACGGTATACAGAGCGTCCCCTCTACGTCCTGGTTGGATATCAAACAGCTCGCAAATATCAACAGAATAAAGATGCATCAAAATTTGACCACATCCAATTACGAAATATACGACTCTTTTTGAACGGTGTTACCTTTCCCTATGAGGGAATGGATTTAAACTTTAACAAGAACAAATATGGTAAGCTTTATGACATGTTTGTAAACTTTCAGTCATCCTATTATCAGAAAGAGGCATGTCCGCTATTATCACCACAAGACTTCAAGTCCAAGGCGCCTCTGGTGGTGATGGACTGTTCGTATTTGGAGGAGTCGATGAAGGAAACAACTATTGATATCAGACTAGAATTTGAAACATCTACAGTTATTCCAGAAAAAACGACAGCCTATTGCCTTATTGTTCACGAGGCGCAAGTGTTTTATCAACCGCTGTCCATCATGGTGACCAGAGTATAAATAGCAGGTCTTCCTCCATTGCCCTTCACAGTCATGGAAAGCTACGATGAAGTCACAACCCCCTCTGCGAGGTGGGTCTGCAAATGTGAAAGTGATTTACCAAGTTCAGACGAAGATTCAAGGTTTACCATTTATCGCGCCCTAGTGAGTGAAGCTATAACTGCCTATCACAAGAATCATACTGTGCTTAGAATGCCGCCGCATCAGGTTCACTATTTACCAGATGGATTCATGTCTACGTTTGGTATTCATGACAGGGGGTACAACAACAAGCCCATCACCAATCAAACAAATAATGTGGACGATGGTGTTGCCAAAGCTTCATCTTGTCATGTTGGAGAACGGGTAGATTGTATGGACTGCAAATGCGATCGTTGCTCAACAAGTCGAGACGCTGATGCAGCATTTGAGATTTATCGCACCCTGGTGAGTTTAGCAATACGCGCCTACCATAAAGCGCAATTTCTTCGTGAAATGCCGCAGCATCTGATTGCCTATTTACCAGCTGGATTTCTGACAGCGTACGGTGCACACGACATTGATCTTAATTGGGATAAGCTACCATTACACCTCCGTATGTCGGCGGATGTTGCAGCCTGCCGTCCCTGTCGTAGACACTTTATGCATCGAGAAGATTCTCATTGTGATTGGGATGGTCCAAATCCTATGATAAAAAATTGTAAGCGATGTACTGATAACTTTATGAATAAAATTGTGTAATTGATTTTTTGTGTGTATATTATTTTCTCGCTCCTATCCAATCAGTTAGTTGTTAAGAAGCAGCGGTAGTGGAAGGTGTGATATCCGTCGCCATGCCGAAAACATTGATTGTCGACGTGCAGGGTTTCAAGGTGAACGGAAACAAGTTTGTATTTAAAGAAGTTGGAATTATTGACTGCACAATCATGTGGGCACCAAGAGTAACCAGTTTTGTCTTTGAACCGCCGTTTCCATTGCATTTGCAGTCAGACGAGGACAGAAGACAAACAGAGTGGTTGCAACGCAATTTGGGACTAGTCTGGAAAGAAGGTGACATTCCTTACCATCATCTATCACTTGTTCTGAAAGCTCACTTGTTTGGCGCTGACCTTGTCTTTGTAAAGGGAAGCGAAAAAAAAGGAATGGTTGCGTCAGTATGTTAATTCAACTTGTCAACTTGTTGACCTTCATGATCTGGGATGTCCTGCACTGTACAACCTGTCCGTGCCTGATGAACCTCTACAAAATAAAACACTTCAAAATGTTTGGAAGCTTTTTGATTGGCTAGCTCGCAAAGCATGTCAAAACTTGCATGTTGAGTGTAAAGCGCTGTAACGTCGGCTACAGTGTGAGACATACCAGCGATCAGTGCGGATGTGTAGAATTATGGCTGCAATTGAAGGTTTGGACGCCAACCCCACAGAGCGAGCTATTGTCAAGTTTTTCGCCTGCAAAAAGAAGCTAGACAGTTTCACAGACGAGGAATTGAACGCTTTGCCCAAGGCGTTCCTTTTTTATGTTGCTTCAAACGCGGTGAAAAATATTTGGCACAGTGTACCTAGTGAGTGGACCAGAGATCCTGGTCTGCGCGAACTACAACCACGCACTGACTTTAATCATCACCAATAAGTGTCTATCACTAAAATGCCCTCCATTAAACAGTGTGGAACGTGTCAGCTCTTCAAATTGTAACACCGGCATACAAATATACCGTCCTGTAAAGACTTTGCTTCGTCATTTCATGGGTGCGATGAAGAAGAGGAAGAAGAGACAGCCGCGGTAGTATCGCCAGCACCAAAAAGTAAGACAACGCTTGAAAAAGATATGCCAGACCTTTGCTGGTCATGGTCTAGTTAACAAGGCCATTGATCTACTTCCCATTGAACTGCATATTCCTGGCTATCAATTTTGTGGACCTGGAACTAAACTAAGCCAACGTCTAGCCCAAGGGAATTCTGGAATCAACATATTGGATGCAGCGTGTAGAGATCATGACATTGCTTACAACAACAAGAATATAGAAGTACGTCGAGTTGCAGACCGCATTCTTCTAAGAAAGGCCATGCAGCGTGTGATGTCATCTACTGCTTCTATTGGTGAGAAGATTGCAGCCTTGATTGTAGCAGGAGCGATGAAGTCAAAGCTAATGATTGGTGGTGGATTAGTGAGGAAAAGGACAAAGTAATAAACATGAATCAAATATTGTTAAGTATTTATTTGAGAGTCAGTCCACCAGTTCATAGTATACACAAAATATGGTTTAGTTTTCTTCTTGTAAAAAACATACAATTTTAATAAAAAGAGTTGAAAATGAAAGTGTGTTCTTTTTTACTAGGTGTGGAAATGTCCAAAAGGCAAGCTATTTACACCATCCCACAGACGTTTATTGTCATATGTTGTCAGCGATGTTTTATTTTGATTTACTGTAAAAATATTATGGTTCTTTGAAAGAATGCGTGTTTGCTGGTATAAGCGAGAGGTGTTTGCGTAGAGTACACATCGATATTCCTCAACATTGAGGAATTGTGTGACGCTACGAAGAACACCCTTCGCTTTGCATTGACCTTTATTCTTTTGTGTTGAAAATGCGTACATCTTCGGCGCCAAAGCAACAAATTCTGTCATAACATCACCGGCGCACTCATCCTTAAATAGACCTATTTTTTTATTCATGGGAATTATGCCAAACATATTGTTAACCTCATAGTTTGAGGTATCAAAGTAATTTGGATGTTCTCTCATCACTGAGTAAACATCTATCTTATTGGTTTGATAAATAAGACTGTCTGTATCCATATACAGTAATTTTACATCTCCAAACTTTTGTTTGGCAAACTCATAATGAAATTGATACATTACAAATTTTGAAAAGTCAAGTATTACCATTCCCAAGTAAATTGGTTTGTTATACATGATTTCTGTCTTTGACAATTCAATGGTTACTAAATCAGTTTCAATAACTCGTACAGAATGGAAATTAGGCATAGCTATATATTTTCGTGCGCCATTCGACCGTCCCAGTGGTTTACCAAATGAATAGTTCTATGCTTTCGAATATTTTCCATTGATTTACCGTAGCACGCATTGTTCATTCATTTATAAAAATTTGATTCGAATGTGGTCTTGGCGTGCTGCCGATGATGAGTATTCAATTGCATGTACGGTTGTAACCATGGTTTTTGGTCAAAGCAAATAATGCGGTGAATGGATTGCAGTTTCAAACCATGTTTCAAACATTGCATTAAATTTTCAATGTGTATGACGTACCGATTTTTTGAATTTAACGTTGCCAGCAACTTTTTATTGTTGGAACGTGAACTGGGAGGTTGTAATTTTTCAACACAAAATGGTAGATCAGAATGATCATTGTGTATCTCACAGGGATATAATAAGTCGACCTCTAGAACGTAGCCACGCGTGTCATTGCTCGACACATCTTTTAAATTTAAATTTGAAACTTCATCTGAAGTCAGCCATCGAAAATTTTGATATGGAAGAGGTTTTTCCATAGCATATCCGTATAAATTGTTACAATCTAGGAAGGTGAGGTATGTTGTAGGTTGGTTTGGTTTGTATGTATCCATATATGGATTATTTGCTTTGGCGTGCTTTTGCACAAGCGAAACAAGACCACCACGTATTCCACGTTCAAAAAAGAGTAACATGTCGATGTCTGTTAATAGTTCCAGTTCTATTTCAGTCACCTTCAACATACAGTCCCAACTATATTCGACAAGAGTGTAGTAATGGGCTGGATCTAGATTTTAGATTTCAAGACACAGTTTGCGAAAGTGTTCAAACACGTCTGTCAAAAGTAGTGTATCAATTTTGAGGTATAAATCAGCATACTCGCCCAAAGTTGATATCTTGAACACGTTCCATACTTTTTGGGCGTGTAAATAGTCTTCTTCAGAAATATGACTTTTTGTTAAGTCATTGTAAAATTTGTCCTTTGAAGGGAGTGCAGTTTCCTGTAAACATGCCCAATTGTTTACATAATTATAGGGAAACACCCCTTTTCGAATGCATAATTCAAATTGTTTGGCATCAGTAAAGTGTTGACGTACAAAATTCAAATTTTTTGGGTGAAGCCCTTGAACAAGCGCATCCAATGATGATGCGAGGAATCTATACGAATCTAAAAATCGTATACTGATTCCATTTCGCCATTTCGAAAACGAAATAAAATTTTCATGATTTTGTGGAATTAAATTAAACTTTTGGTTTTCAAGGTTAGCAAATTCCTTAATAATTAAATGGCTGTCATACCGAGACATGTTGTGTAAGAAACAAGAAATATAGCGTGCTCTTTTATATGCCAAATTATATACACTATGAGCCGCTCCTCTAAATTTTCCAGTGTACCGATTATGGTCTCTCACTGGCGTGTCACAAGGTGCTATTGGTTTTTGACAAATGTGACAAGTTGTTGCTGTTGCAAAAACCGCCTCGTCTGCGTCCGACATTTGAAGCGGAATTGGATTTTGCAGGATATTATACACCCGATCTGCCAAGGTGTCCAATTCATTTAAAAACCAAGCAGCAGCATCTGCATCGCGATAAGATTTGAAGTATGAAAGTGAAGGGTCGTATGAACAAATCACGTTTAGGGCACAACTGAATGGCACATGTTGCTGTACTTGTTGAGGGTACGGACGTGTCGGATCTGGTTTACATGTGTCAATGGGTGTGGTTAAACATTCAAAATCTGCATATACTGTAAATGGAAGCGGTTCTTGACGAGACACATTTTGAAATTTCATACTGGCTTTATCCTTTTCTGGAAATGTAATTTTTACCGCTGGTTGTGTGATGCAATCAATAGTATGTGCTGTCAACTTTTGATTGCTAGTAAAATATTGCAAACAGCGATCACATATATATACCCTATTTTTTTGTAACTTGTGAACGAACAAGTCTAGAAAGATCTTTGATATAACAATAATGGTTGCACAATTCCCCTTCAATGTACAGTAAATTAAAATGCTTTTCTTTTTTTCCCTTTGTCACATACAATGGACCAATAACTTTGTCCCCTTCAACTCCGTATACATTAATGGAGTAAAGCGGATTTTTAGATTCAAAACGAGAAATGGCGTTGAGGTCCATTGGGAATTCTATGTCTGCTAAATTTAGACTGATCATTAATTCCATAAATTTCTGGTGATATTTTCCCATTCTGTGAACATTTTTAGTTGCAGGACTTAACCCAGCAGCCAAGGACCAAACAAAGCAAAAACGTCATTATTATCCACATTGATGACTGCGTGATGTTTTTCCAACTGTTTAGGTAAATTAACATGAGCTGAACCACTGTTCATGGGATCAAAGGTGCATACATTAATTTTAAAATGGTTGATAGCTTCCAGCGATTTGCCACTTTCCAATTCTTGAAACTCGGCAAAGCGTGTCATGAGCTTATCAACAATGTTTTTACTATACCAACTATGTATATTATCAGTGCGGTACAATTCACACATTTTTGTATGTAAATAAATTGGTTTTGTTATTTCAACACCTTGTTTTAAAATAACAAAATCACATAATAAATCAGCGTTAATCTTTAACGCTACATGTTCTCATAAACAGTCTTGCATTTTATTTTGAAAAATGTTGTAGCTAGCGTTTAAAAATTCATTTGGGTCTAAAAATTTAGCATCATTATTAATTTTAAAGCTACATAACTTGTTATAAAAGCAACTATCCACGTCCTGCCAACTAAGTTCTGGTGCTGACATCATGACACTTACAGTAATTACATTTACTACAAAAACAGCAAATCACTGAACAGTTTGCAGAGAATGAAAACAAACAAAGTTTATTGTCTCTGCAAATTCTGTTTTAACATTAACAAATTTTAAATTTTATTTGATTCTTCAATAAATTCTACCAAACATCTTTTATTTTCCAGTCCCAAATATTTTAGGTAGATGGTTCCTTTGTTGAGGTCATTTACAGCTTCGTCGTTGAGTTCCATGAACCTCGCAGGTAAGAAGACAGCGAAATCTTCTAGTTCACAAACTATTCTTCCCCCATATTTCGTTTTTACCCTGCGAACAGCTGTCACCAAATAGGACTCGTTAACTGGCAGGTCCTGTAAACGTTTAGTCTCCAGACCGGTTGCTCTGCCAAGTGAATTCGCAACTGTTATAGCAGACATATTGGTTCTGAAAGTTAATTATAAAGTGTTTAGGTAAACTATTAAAAAGGTTCAGGTACCCTCCACCTTTATTTATTAGCACATTAACTCAAACCCTGATCTATAGACTAAACCATCAAATGTGTATACAAAACTTATTTGCTAAGACGAGGAGTCTCCAAACAGCGCTTAGTCCCAGTAATCAGTTGGATAGAGCGAGATAAGGCAATATCTCTTTTAACTGACGTCAAACCTGGTAATGACTGTTAGTTGCAATAATAGTTTTATATACCCATTTGATATTATTATTATCCACTTGATAAATATTTAAGCTCAACTGTGTAACCATCGACAGTTAGAGATACTAAAAGTATTGTGTTCAATATTACCTGATAGAAGATCTTTGCAGCAAAACGATGTGTATACTACAAACTCGTGGACTTCTCTGGCTAACAACAATAATGTCACGGCTTATATACCCTTACAATCAGAGGCAACGCCCCGGTTTGTCCGCTTTGTCAGTAACTGGATGACCTCCATATTTAGTATAAATGAACCTGCTACTTTACAAAGAATTGCCATTCACTGCTATGTCTGATCAGGAGAGTTTTACCCATGCTGATGAAGAAGAATGCAACAATTGGGATTCTTCTCTAGACATTTTCATGTAAGTAATATTCATTTTTATAATTGATACCAGGATAAAAAATTAAATCAAAGCCTAGAACGCTAACCAATTAACCATGGGACCGGAATATATATTTTTAATTAAGACAACACAAACACCCAGTCCCCAAGCCAGGGGAATTAACCACAAAAAAATTACAATCCCCACAACCCTCCCAAAAATCTAACCCAGGACCCTCCAGTTCAAAGCCTAACAGCAGCCAAGAACAGTATAGTTGAGCCACACAGCTATACACATAGTTGTACAAAGAAACGTTGGTGAACATCAAACATGTTCAATTAATTTGCGAGTTGGCACTGCTGTTGTGAAAAAAGTTTTATTGCAACTCCAAGTTGTGATCTGGAATAAGATCACTGCGTGATTTGATTGGTAATTGGAACAAAACATTAAGTCATTTCTTGTCTCGCAATAAGCAGTCAAGTTAATTATTACACTATTGTTTAAATGCAATGTCAAGCTTACTCGCAGACTGACTATAGCAGAGCAGTCTGACTGCAAGTGGCTAGCACTATTGCTGTTAATGTTAATAGCGTTTGTCAAATTGTGGTCAAGTAGCTTTGAACACTTAGATAGGTGTTAAGGTTTTATAAACTTAGCCGGGTGTAGCCTTTGTGTAATAACTTGTACTAGTCGAGACTGCAAATTGTATGCAAGTAGTACCTTTCTTCAACACTTGTTCATATATATTAATTAACTATAATAACAGCAGCTCCACTCGCTAAAGCGCAGCGTTAGGTCATGGGGACTATGCTCTCTGCCGACTTGGTAAACGTGTGGGTTCGAGTATCCACCGTCAACTGTCCTTGAAATGGCTTTCTGCGGTTCCCCATTTTCAACTCCAGGCAAATGCTGGGATGATAACTTCTAACAAACCGCGGTTGCATTCTTACCCAGTTCCATTCAGCATTAGTTTTATCTCTTATGAGGTTGATTACCCATCATGCCAAGTTCTGTAGCTAAATGGTTAGCGTGCTAGGCATTGACACAAAATGTCCCCGGGTTCGATTCTCAACCAAGCCATCAGGGATTTTAATCTCCTGAGGTTAATTCCTGGGGCTCCGAGGTTGGGTGTATGTGTTGTCTTCATCATCACTTCATCTTCATAATAACTCGTTGGTCGCCCGCAGACATCAACTAGAAAGACCTGCACTCAACCTCTCCAGAGACCACACAATCATTATTCAGGGATTGTAATCACCTAGAGTTAATTCCTGCGGACCGGGATTGGGTGTATGTACCGTCTTCATCATCACTTCATCCTCATAATAACGCTCAAGTTGCCCACGGGTGTTAACTAGAAAGACATGCACTTGGCCTCTCCAGAGGTCGCACAATCATTATTCATTACCTACCATTAGTTTCATCACTCATTAACTCCTCCTGCCAAACTTTTAATTTAATTTCATAGCTAGTCTTTTTTTGTCGTGTGGCCTCCTCAGTGGCCGAGTGCAGGTCTTTCTATTCGACGCCCGTGGGCGACCTGCGCGTCGGGATGGAATGGATGAATATGAATGAAACTGGGCAAGGATGTGGAAGGAATCGGCCGTGGCCTATCAGAAGGTACCGTCCCAGCATTTGCCTGGTGTTGAAAATGGGAAACCACGGAAAACCATTTCAAGGACGGCCGACGGTGGGGCTCGAACCCACGCGTCTACCGAGTCAGCAGAGAGCTTGGTCCCATGACCTATTGCTGCGCTTTAGCCTTGTAATACTATCATATATACCTACATTTTATGTTACATAAGCACACATGTTGACGATTTTAAAATACAGTGTATTGCATCCTACTTTGTATTCAGACATTGTTTGGAACAAACAACTTTTTTTCTCTCTGTCCGACTTAAGAAACAAGACCAATTTATTGTAATTTAATGCGCATTGTATTACCGGATGGAGACACGCTAAATTTATTGCCGCTGTCAAATATAATGGCTTTCATTGTATTGCCAAGACATACTGCTTTAACAAAAATAAAAGTTAATACATCATCAATCTTGATACCAGTCTATTGTCAAAAGGGCTTTCAATATCTTAGAGTTGTAACAGTATAATTACTCATACATTACAATAGTGTTGCGCTGTTATGTAAATTAGCAGTAATACGCCAGCTTCTCACCGCTGGTCCGCGGTTCAAATCTCACTCACTCCATGTGAGATCTGTGTAGGGTAACACAGAGGTTGAATTGTTGTTGTTTGAGTCTTCAGTCTTTTGACTGGTTTGATGCAGCTCTCCATGCCTCCCTGTCCTGAGCTAATCGTTTCATCTCTACATAGCTCCAACACCCTACATCGGAGGCAATCTGTTTAACATATTCTAACCTTGGTCTACCCCTACAGTTTTTGTCCTCGACCCTTCCTTCCATAACTAAGCTTGCTATTCCTGGGTGTCTTAGTATGTGTCCTACCAACCTATCTCTTCTCTTCATTAGCAGTCGCCAGAAACATCTCCCCTCTCCCACTCGTCTTAATACCTCTTTGTTTGTAACCCTACCTACCCATCTGATCTTCATCATTCTCCTGTAACACCACATTTCAAATGCTTCAATTCTCCTCTTTTCTGCAGCACCAATAGTCCAAGTTTCACTTCCATAGAGCGCCACGCTCCAGACAAAGGCTTTCAAAAATGACTTCCTAATACCTAAATCTATATTCGATGTCAGCAGATTCCTTTTTTGTAGAAATGCTTTCTTTGCCTGAGCCAATCTACTTTTAATATCCTCTTTGCTTCGTCCATCACTGGTTATTCTGCTTCCTAAGTAACAGAAGTCTCCTACTTCCTTCAGCTTTTCACCTGCCAATTTGATCTCCATAGAGGTTTCTGATTTATTTCGGCTGCATTCCAGTATTTTTGTTTTACACTTATTTATTTTCATCATGAATTCTTTCCATAAGACGGAGTCCATACCATTCAAAAACTCATTCAAATCCTCAGGCTTGTCGGCCAAGATGACGATGTCATCAGCAAATCTCAGAGTTGAAATTATTTCTCCTTGAATCTTCACTCCCACTTTAAATTTTTCTATAATTTCCTTCATTGCTTGTTCAATGTAAAGATTGAAAAGTATGGGTGATAAGTTGCAGCCTTGCCTTACACCTTTCTGAATACCAGCTTCTCTCTCATGTCCTTCAACTCGAATGACTGCTGACTGGTTTCTGTACAGATTGTATATCACCCTCCTATCCCTGTACTTTATTCCAATTGATTTCAAAATGTCAAACAATTTAGTCCAATCAACTTTATCAAAAGCCTTTTCTAAGTCTACAAAAGCCATGAACGTTCTCTTATCTTTCCTTATTCTACCTTCTAAAATCAGTCTAAGACTTAGTACAGCTTCCCTTGTTCCTACATTTCTCCTGAAACCAAACTGGTCTTCACCCAACTCCGTTTCTATCTGGCTTTCAATCCTCTTGTAAATCATTCTAGACAGGATCTTTGAAGCATGAGTAATCAAGAAGGTTGAATTAAGGATAACAAAATTAACAGTATTATTCTCTTCTTGCGAAACATTTTTTAAACTCAGCTTCCAAAAGCTTACATATAGCAGAACGTGGGTTTTACAACTACAGAGGTGCCAGCCGAGTTCGGGATTGCTTCCACTTACTTGTGTCAAGCTCCTCTCTGTCTTCTTTCCTGTCAACCTCGCTTGGCCAACTCTTGTTCTCTTCCAACTCCAACAGTATTAGAGTATCCAAGGCCTAGGGAGTCCCTTCCTTTCCCGCCTTAATTGCCCTTGCCACATCTTTTCTGATTCCCTCCTTCTGCAAGAGGCCAGTCTTCTTTTCCCATTATTTCCTACCTTCTGCCTGTCATTTAATCATTGATGCAGAGAAGTGCAAGGAGTATGCCTCCATAACTTAGGAGGTTTTCTTCTGTGTACTTTGGTTTTCCCTGACACAAACATCAAGACAGTTTATATCCTCGCCGCTAGATTGGGTATTCTAATGACATTGATAGACATTTTTTCTATTTTATAGTTTTTCAAATGACCGTGTCATGGCGGAGTTTTTCGTTCGCATGATGATGGAGGCTGAGAATGAAAGTGAGGAAGACAGTGAATCTGAAGAGGAAGCAGAAGAAGAAGCTACCGAAAAAAAAAATTAAACAAGTAGTGGTAATGTAACAAAAAGAAAAAAACAATAATAATAAAAAATATTCTTGTTTTGATTGATTTATTTGTCTATCATTCCCACTTTTATTTTTTTATATGAAGCTGAGCGAGCCAACATGTCAGGTGTCAATCTCAGAAATTCACTCCTGTGACATCACACATCGGTTGACCGTTCAAATCAGATTATTCATTCTAACACCCATCCATGTCCATTAACCATCTAGCACACATTCCATATCCTCAGCTCCATAACACATAAATTCAAATCTCCCAAGTCAGCATAAATGAAGATCCTTCGGCTGCACTAGGTCTCTGTGATTATGCCTCCATGGCTTATGGAGAAGCATGCCAACCTCTCACCGCTGGGTCTGTGGTTCAAATCCCAGTTACTCCATGTAAAATATGTGCTGGACAAAACAGAAGCAGACTGGTTTTTCTCCGGGTACTCTAGTTTTCCTGACAAACACTCTCCACCATCATTTAATTTTATCAGTCATTTATTCAATCGCTGACTCAGAGGAGTGCGATAGGCTTCGACAGTCGGCACAGTTCATATCTTCACAACTAGATGGAATATTCCAATGTCATCAATGGACATTACACCATCACGTTTTTATTTCATGTCGAGCTGGCTGAACCGACATGCCATGCGTTTTGTATCCCCCTCCCATTAACAATTTATTTACCGTTAAGTATTAGAAAAAAAAACAATCCCATCCATGACCTACACTACATTCTGCCTGTGACGTCACAACCTCCATTCACAGTTCCATCTTCATTCACGTTTGTTTACCCGCCAACCTAGCACGTCAGGGTTCAACAACCACCATCCATCTCCATTCATGTTTCCCATTAAAACACTCTCATCCATGACCTGCGCTACATTCCGTAATCTGCTGTGACGTCGCAACCTCCATTCACGGTGCCATCTTCATTCACGTTTATTTACCCGCAAACCTAGCACGCCAGGGTTCAACAACCACCATCCACCACCATTCATGTTTTCCATTCAAAACACTCCCGTCCATGTCCTACCCCACATCCCGTAATCTGCTATGACGTCACACACACGCCAGTTGACCGTTCAAATCTGACGATTCATTCACCGACAAAGATTCGGAAACCTTCGGCTACACTCGGATCTCATCAAGTACAAAACAAAGCTATATAGCACGAGACAATAACAGAGAAGGCGCTCAGTCCAACAGAGAGACTGCGTCGAGGAGGGTCTCGTGCAGATCCTCTTCCATCCTTCCCCCTCATCCCCTCGTCCCCCACCCCACCCTTCCCTCCCCCTCCCCCACCCTTACCTCCCCCTCCCCTCCCCCCACCCTCCCCTCCACCCACACCCCCTCAAACCGGTTCCTGAACCCTCCAAGGTTTGTTTACCTTCCGGTGTCCCGGCGACCTTGGGGTCAATGACCTACCTCAAGGTCATTGATCATGACCTACCTCAAGGTCATTGACCTTGACACGCCCCCCTCATTTGCATAAATAACGGTATTTGAGTCAGAACCCTCCCTGCTCACCTACTATCGCCAGTGAGTTTTTTGTGTAGGTATAGGAGTTTTTAAGTTATGTTGTGCTTGCTAAAGGACCTGTTAAATTTATGTTTACTTGGCCCTTTTTCTTGATTTTTTTAAAATATTATGCTAACTAGTGTGGCATTATTTCATCGGTGATGGCTCTGTTGGTTATTGGGAGGTATCTGTAGACGAGCCTGTGGGATTCCTCCTCTCAACCTTCCTTCATCTTTAGGTAATCTTCTGTTGGGGTATGTAAGCTGAAGGTGAGCTGCAGTACGAGCGGACCTCTGAATAAAAGGTAAGTTGGGTCAGTGACCCTGTCCCCCCCTCTCAATTATCATGTAACACCACTTATTAATATTAAAGTTAAGTCCACTCTCTATGCCACAAAATTTAAGCTCTATTCAAATCATCTTGCGAATTTGACATATCATCCACGTTATTAATTGTTTTTTTAAAGTTTAACATCGTCTGCATATAACAAATATTCTGAGTGCCTTGCAACAGGCGGTAAATTATTAATATAAGCGCCCTTCAAAAAGAAACGAGCCGGAGGCTATAAAATGAAAACCTGTACCGTTTTTTCAAAAGCATTGGCTAGCATTGTTGAGGCACTTGTCTCACAGCGACGCAAGTCGGTGAATGGCCGTCTAGTAAAATTCCCGGGGCTGCGTTGTGAACCAGTTCCGAACGTACTGATTGACGTCGTCGTCCGAGGTGAATCGTTTGCCTCTCAGAGCTTTCTTTAGCTCACCAAAAATGACATAAGCGTAGGGAGACAGGTTTGGACTGTATGGTGGGTGACTGACGACCTGCCATTTGAATATCTGCAAGAGCTCCTTGTCTGCGTTGGCCATAAGGGGTCATGGTGTCAGGCGCGGATCTTAAGTTTGGCTTGGGGGAGGGGTCACAGAATCGAAGTTGTTAAGAAAAATTGTATCACTAACAACGCAATCACAAAATAACCAAACGTACAAAACCAGACCAATTTTTTGCAAGCTACCGTACATGGATGGAAATTTGATGCGTTTAGCGCAACAAAAATATTCGTACAAATTGCAACGGCGTGTTTTGCGACTTTTACATCGAACTTCGAGAAAAGTATCAAGGTACGTTACAGTTTCAGCAAGTCGAGTTGGTACCGACAAAGGGAGAAAGTCACAGCTTAAATTGCCAACCATGCTTGCAGTTTGGACGTCGGCAACATTTTTTGGTGCGAAAAAAAGCCCCAAATTCCTATCCGTTCATTGCTGCACATTCATCGTGACATCACTATAGACATCGATTCGGTAATCACAAGGTTTGCTAAACAAAATAGACGAGTTGATTTTGTTATATAAATAATCGTTTTTATATAACAGGTATGAAGTTGTAAATATGTACAGTTGTAACAGAACATAATAATTGCAATAAAGATATTTTCAGTATTGAATAAAATGAAAAATAAAACGGTTTTTCAGTTAAGTTTTATTTTTCTGGTTATTGTGTTTTCGTTTTTTAGTTTGCAAAAAAATGTGGTCTCCGTTTGGGGGGGGGGGGAGTCATGACCCCCGTGACCCCCCCCCCCCTTGAATCCGCGCCTGCATGGTGTAGAATGATCTCGCGGGTGAGCTGTCCTCGTCGTTTTGATTTGATCACTGTACGAAGGGAGGTCAAGGTTTGCCAGTAGAACTGCGCATTCACCGTTGTCCCATGCTGCACGAGGTCCACAAGACGGGGCCCTTTTGATCAAAGAAGAAGCTGAGTATTACCCTCCCCGTACTCGTGCGGACGGCCTTGTACTTTTTGGCTGGCAGCGAGCCTGCATGCTTCCACCGGAGACTTTTGATTCGGGTTCAAAGTGATGTCACCATATCTCGTCTCCTGCGACCACCCGCGCCAGGAACGTATTCCCTTCCTTGGAATAGCGCAGCAGATGTTCAGGAGAGAGTCCCTCTCGACATGCTTTCTGTGCTGGTTAAAGACTGTGAGGCATCCATTCGGTGCACTTTTTGCGAAATTGCAATGGGGTCCTTAATGATGGTGTGAATACTTCCGACACTCACTCGCACCTCTAAGGCAATGGCTGCTATCGTAACTCGCCGGTCTTGCATGATGAGGGCATCCATCTGCTAGACAATGTCATCGGTAATGCTGTGTGGTGCTCCAGACCGTGTATCATCGGCCAACGACATCCGTCCATCTTTGAGTCGCTTGTGCCATCCCTTACATACATACATATATTTATTTGCAGATGTGGACGCTGTCCATGGTGGCAAATTACAACAACAACAACAACAAAATAAGCAAAATAAATCATTCATACAACTGCAAAAATACATTTTAGATACAAGGATTAATTGGCATAATAAAATAATAAAATAGAAACAATTATAAATTAAGAATAAGGATAATTTACACTACTGAATTCTTCATCCATGTCATGTCACTGGCTCCTGATCTGGTGCTTTCACACCAACTCCTTAAATGTTCCAACATTCGAAGGCAAGGGGCTGAAAATGTCCACTGGCAAACTGTTCCATTCTACTTTCCCCTCCCAATGAAAGAATATTTGCCCCAGTTACTGTTCCACTGACTTAATTTAATGTACAACAATGACTGTATCTGCCCATATATGAACCTTCCTTTCCCAATCTCTCATGAATATCTTCCCATGCTATGTCCCCCTTGTAAGCTAAGAAAATACCCCCTAGTCTTGCTCTTGAACATCTACCAGCCAGACTTCCAAACCCAAATCCTAGATCATCCTACTCACACTACTCGTCGATCTGTGGTCCTCCATTACATACCTGGCGGCCTTCCTTTGTACTCTTTCCAATTCCTTTATTAAATACATTTTGTATGGATCCCACACTCCCCCAGCATATTCCAGCAGAGGACGGACTAGGGACATGTATGCCCTTTCCCCTAATCTCTCTGCCAGCCCCTTAAATACTCGCATAACCATATGTAGTGACGTGTATGCTTTCTTTACTATTTCCCCTATGTGCTTACCCCAGTGAAAATTCCCACCCCCCCACAGTTACAACTAAATACCTACATTCGTCCCCAAATACAACTTTATTTTCCCCCTACTGAATATTCAAAAACAATATGATTCCTTTTGTTAACAATTCTCACTGCCTGACATTTCTTTGAATTTATCATCATATCACTTCCATCTGCCCAGCTTTGTATGACAGTCAGGTCCCTCTGCAAAATGCCGCAGTCGTCCAGATGATTTATCTTCCTGTATACTACTATACCATCAGCAAATAATCTAATCTTGGATGATATTTCAACTCCTATGTCATTTACATACATGAGAAATAGCAAAGGTCCCAATTTACTTCCCTGAGGAACCCCCCTTCCCACCCTTAACTGTTCTGACACTGACCCTCCAACCCTTACCCTTTGACTTCTCCCCTTTAAAAAAGATCTCACCCATTGTACTACTCTCCTGTCCAATCCCACAGCCTCCATTTTCCTTAATAGGATATCATGATCGACCCTATCGAAAGCCTTTGAAAGATCAATTGCAACTTGACCTCTATTATCCAAGGCCTCACTGATATCTTGCTGAAAGCCTGATAGTTGTGATTCACAGGAAAATCCCTCTCTGAAACCATGCTGTTCATTTGCCAACCACTTACTATTCCCTAAACATTCCCTTTTGTAAACATTCATAATTCCTTCAAAATTTTTGCATATAATACATGTTAGGCTGACAGGTCTGTAGCTATCACTATCCCCCCTTTCCCCTCTCCCTTTATATACCGGAACAACCAGAGCCTGTTTCCAGTCATCAGGCACTACCCCATTATTTATACAAAAATCAAACAGAAACCTTAAATAAGGCACAATGTTCCATCCAATAATCTTTAACAATTCCCCATTTATCCCATCTACCCCAGCTGCTTTTCTTGATCCCAATTCCCGTATTGCATTATAAATATCCTTATTTACATATCTAAATTTCTTCCCGTCCTCAATACCCTGCTGTGCTTTCTGATCTACATTTCCCTCCCCAACAATCACCACCACCTTACCATACACCTTATTAAATGCTTCAGCCTTCTCCCCATCTTCCACCAGCAACGTTCCATCTTCTCCCTCGATATCAGGTATTCGGCCTTGAACTCCTCTCACTCCCCTTAAATAGACATACCTATTTCTCCACCGTTCCTTGAAAGGCATCCCCCCGCCAACCAGCCTCCCCATAAAATGTTTCTTAGCTACTATCATAGCCCTGTCCAGTTCCCTCCTTAACCTATTTAATTCTATTCGGTGGCCTATCCCCTTCCTGAGCCCATTGCTTACTAATCTACATTTCTTCTTTAATCTTCTTACCTCCTTATTGTAATAAAGTGGATCGGTAGTCGCCCCTACATTTTTAAATGGCACATGCAATTTTTCACAATCTAGAATTATGATTTTCAAACCGGCCCACAGTCTATCTACATTTAGTCCCCTCTCTATCCACTGATTGACATTTTCAGCTAGGTAACTCCCAGTATTTTCTTTATTAGCTTTGTAATACTGTTTTACCAATCTAGTCTCCCTCTTAACCTGCCTCTCAATACCCAACTTTACCTCTACTACAACAGCCTTGGGGTCACATATCCCTTCAATGATCTCTGATTTGACCCAAATATCCTCAGGCTTTATCAAAAACACGTCCAATAAGCTGTTCCCCCTAGTGCTTCCCTCGATAACTTCAACAAAGCCCCCTCCCATATTATTTTGTTGGCCAGCAATTGATAATAATCTTGAGAATCTGCCTTACCTTCCCAGTCCACTCTTGGCATATTAAAATCACCCCCTACTATTAAATTTTTCCTGTCCGGTCAGCCTCCATAGCATAATTTACTAACGTTGTTCCTAGATTTACATCCCGTTCACCCCTCCCTGTTCTATATACACCCAAAATGTCTACCATATCTTTAGAACCAACCCTAACCCCCAGAATCTCATTTACTTAATCTGTAAACACTAGATGACTCCTAAATATATCCTTAACTAGTATAAATACCCCACCTCCCGTGCTTCCCCTGTCCCTCCTGCATACCCTATAACACAAAGGAAATACCTCCCCTTCCACAACATTTTCAACTAGCCATGACTCAGTCCCGATAATAACATCTGGATCATATATTTCTACCATGATTCCAAATGTTATGCCCTTTCTAACTACACTACGACAGTTTACCAGAATACACTTGAAGCTCTGATAATGCCCTTTGCACCCAAGACTAGCAACCCTCTTGTTCCGTTTACTTGTTTGGGATGAATCATCTCTTAAACACATGGTGTTTTTTTTTTGACAAACTTTTAATGACCCTTCCATAGAGTTGTCCCAGTTTGGCCGAACCTCGCCTATTTAAGTGGAGACCAAACCACCCCAAATCGTAGTCTTCTATCCACAGTCCAGAGTTAATATATAGAACTTCCTCTTCACCACAAATCCAGTCCAGTACACCATTTACTGCATCCACATACCTGCAATCCACGTCCCGCCGATATAAAATCCCACTCACTGCAATAGAAGCATTTCTATACTTCTCCCTGCATGCTCTTATCAGGTTTTTAATGTCATTTCCTATATTGTCTGGAGTAGGAGAGCTCCTTAGGTCATTTGTTCCAGCGTGTACTACAACTGACTTAATTTCTTTACCCCCTTCCATTAAAATCACTTTTCTTCTCAATTGTTCAGTCTTTATACCAGGAAAACATTTCACTTCAGTATTTGTTTCCTGAAGCCCTGTTCCCAAGCGCCTAGTTATCGAGTCCCCAGTAACCAAGGTCCGACACACTTCCTCCTCTCTTCTTCTGTTGACCGATATTTCCCTTATTTCATCATATATCTGCTCCACTCGATCGCCCTCGACGGTGTCCAGCTCCAGTCTTTCCAACCGTCCGTCAGTCATATCTGTGTGCTTGGATCTCCTTGACTTCCGGTCACTGTTGATCCCGCCATCTGCTGCCATCTGCCCGTCAAACGCCGAAGCTAAAATACCAACCTCCAAGTTTGACAAATTTTCTTCCCTAGCCTTGTTTGTCTCCTTGGCCCTCTCCAAATCTTTGATTACAAGCTTCTAACTCTAGTCGGAGCAATCTAATTATTTCATCTTTGCTGCTCACTTCCTCAAACAAAACCACACATTTCTGGCACTTAATAACCTCTACACTGTTGCCCTCCACGAGGCCCGCTTTAATGGCCATACGCTTTGCCATTCTTCGATGAATTTCCATTCCCCACCTCCTTCCTATGTCAGGAAACGCACTGCACCCCTTTGCTCTTGTTTTGAAGCCTCCATGTCACTGTTTTCCGCACGACTGAGTGCAGTGGTCGGTCGACGCGAGTGCTTGCTCGCTCTGTCGTCACGTTGATGTGCGCCCGTGTCCCTCTAGCGGCGAGTTTGGTACCTCAGCGTTCTCACAGGGACCTCACTGTCATCCCCAGGCCAGGGCATTATGGTTTTAGTGGTTTTTATTTTATTACCTTCAGCTCGTTTCTTTTTGGATGGCCATCATATGTAGACGAATGTACAATACTGTTTGTAGAAAGTGAAACACTAAGAACAAGAGATGTGACCACATTGCACTTAATACCACAGATTAGGGACATGAAAATACATTACTGATTATGGTGCTACAAAATGTCTTTGGATTAATGTTTTGTTCTGCAGAATTTATGTAATCTTTTTATGGCTTACTAATCATGCCTTTATTTACTCTCCAGATTTTTTTTGTATAACCTGCAACTTTGCTCCGAAAACTGCATTCTTTTTCTATGATATTCTGATCGATTATTTCTTTAGGATTGGCCACTCCATCTATCTGATGTGCCATCTAGCGGTGAAAATAAGAATCATACTTACTTACTTACTTACTTACTTCGTTGGCCACACGAACCGAAGTCCGTTCATTACCTCACTCTTTAGCCTCTTCCATTCGTCTCTGTTGCTAGCCATTTTCTCGTTGGCTCCCATTGTCTCCAGGTCTTTCTTGACTCCATCCCAGTGGCGGCTCGCAGATGGTTTATCAGGTGAAGAGCCATACTCCTAATTTCATCAGTGCATGATGTTTGCGTTTGTGAATATTGACATTCTTTTTCGTATTTTAATGCTAAAATATCTACTTAAAGCCTAACACTTAAAACCAAACCAAACATAAGTTATCGTACTAAAAAGTCAAACTCGCTTATTTTTATAGCTTAAATGAATCCTCCGTTCCCTAAGGTCGGCAATCTTATCTATGATGTCCTCATAGAAGGTCTTCAATCAATTTCAACTACAATTCACGGTTTATGGAGATAGCCAATGATGTAAGTCTGGAGTGAGATATTGTGTTACTTGCAAAAGTATTGAATCTTTTCAAACAAGAGAAACTGCGTTCTACTGATGTACTTGTAGCAGGTATTGTCAGTACCCAATTAAGCAAAAGTCTGTAAGTCTCTTCTATTCACGGAGTTCTTGATGCATTTCTCCCGACTATTTTTACTTTGTAGGCCTAGGATTCATGAGCATAAAATAGTGACAGTTCATTTCTTAAATGTGGGGTATTGATGAATATGTTTGTTATACAGCTCAAATTTGTTGGAATCTAATAAGACTTATTTAAGAATTGTAATTTATCACAGCCATGCGTTAGCATAGAAAAAAGCGGAACATTATTAAGCCGGTCCTTAATATGATCTCTGATATACTCTGATATTGCATCAGTTATTTCCAGGGAACACACTTTGAATTTTATTTTAATAATTTTGAGGTTCTAAGGGCTTTTTAGATATCAGTATCTTCAATAATATTCCTTAAAGCGCACACGGTTTAAAGAGGTCTCGTCATGTCCTCTAGAAGAGAGTTCCTGTAAACTTAAGTATAGAACAACTCTAATCACAAGTCCCAGGATCTGCCTATTTAAAGTCACATTTACATTACATTTAAGTGCACTTAGTCTTGCATTTTCCCTTAAAATGTCAGATATAATGCATGTGTGCGTGTTCTAAGTGGTAACTGGTTCTTTAAATGTTGCTCACTATCTTTGTGTTTGTTCAACCCGCGCATAATGTTTTGGAAATTTGTTACTGTTACTGTATAGTAAGCAAGGCCAGCAGAACAGTTCTATAACTACTGCACAACTATGGGAACTGTTCGAACCAAGATCCCTTGCAATGAAGACTATAGGACTTTCCGGTTTTATTTCTTTAGTGCACAGTTCTATTAATTTCTTTGGACGCCCACAATATAATAAATTAATTAATAAATCCCTTTTGTCTTCATCTTTCCACCTACTGAAGGGAATTTCTAATAAAATTAATAACGTGTCTTTCACTGCAAACATTATACACTAAAAGCCATCAACTTTCATCAACAACAGTGTATATAACGTTATAAATATATACTATTTATTGGGAAAGTAAATAGAAGCCTCAAGATAAAAGAAAAAGAAGCCTGTTGCAATGTAAACTTTCATCAACTGAACTAGACGTATTGCCATGCCGACACAGGAACATCTTCACTCGTCTGTCTAACGGCAGGTAATGACGTCACAACTGACGTCAGGTTACCATGGCAACGAGACGATGTGGCTGACATAAACAAGATACTTCGTCTCCTGCATATTTCCTTCCAAGTTACGGCAGTACAATCTAGCGACAGGGAGTGCAACTGCCACAAGGACGTCATGCAGCCTTGCTTGCGCACCATCTAGCGACGGAGTGTAGAAATAACAGTACACAAAATGAAAAAGTAGCCCAAGACAATGACAACATTTTTATTTAAATAAGAAAAAATAATGTTTATTTTATTTAAGGGATGGCTAGTGAAGAGGCTCTTCACTCTCTTCACCTGAATAGCCGCTACTGCTCCATCCATCCACCTCAGTTTTGGTCTACCCAGGGGTCTCGTACCTTGTGGCTTCCCTTCTAGCACTGTCTTCACCATTGTCTCTTCTCTTCTCTTCTCTTCTCTTCTCAGGACATGTCCCAGCCATTCAATTCTTCTGCTCTTTATTACAGCTGTCACATCAGTTTCATTAAACAGCGTGTGGATTTCAATATTTTTTCTTCTTAAGATTCCATTTTCAGACACTGGCCCAAAAACTTTTCTTAACACCTTGTTTTCAAAAGTTATAATTTTTCTCACCATCCATGTTTCCGCCCCATACATTAATACTGGTCCTGGTCGCACGATTGTCTTGTAAATGCGGAGTTTTGTTGTTTTCGTTAATAGCCTGCTGGTAAATATTTTATTCATTGAAAAGATTTTAGCTGGTTCATTACTTCCTCCTCCATGTTGTTGTTGGCATTGACTGTACTTCCTAGGTATTTGAAAGACCTAGTTTTCCTAAATTCCATATCTTCTATTGCCAGTACTCCCTCTGTTTCCTCTTCATTGTTGCTGGTTACAATCATATACTCTGTCTTATCTTGATTTATCATCAGACCCACTCTTTGTGCTTCTTCTATTAGAACTTTAGCTGTTATTTTTAGTTCCTCTTCCTCCTCCGCTAAAACCACAATGTCATCGGCAAACGCTAAGAGTTTCACTTCACCACCTACAATCGTACCTCTTCCAATCGATGATGCTCTTTTTAGTGCTTTTTTCCAAAACCAAGTAAAACAGGCTGGGCGACATGCAATCTCCCTGTTTGACACCCGTCTCCACAGTAAAACATTCAGGTTCCCTGCCTTCAACTCTCACTTAACATTCCGTTTTCTCAATGTACATTCTTGTCAGCCCTATCAGTTTCGAAGGTATTCCCGATTCTTCCATTATCCTCCAGATGCTTTCTCTGTTGACACTATCATAGGCCTTTTAGAAGTCTATAAATAGGCAGTATACCTTCTTATCAAATTGCCACGTCTTTTCAATTATCTGTCTGAGTATGAATATTTGGTCTGTTGTTGACATGCCTTTCCGGAAACCAGCCTGGTATTCTTCAAGGTTTACCTCTATGTATGGTAGTAGCCTATGTAAGAGAATGCGCGCAAGAATAATGATATGCCACTGTAATTCTCACACTTGGTTCTTTTTCCTTTCTTATATATTGGGCATATTATTGCTTGTTGTCATTCATTTGGCATCTTTTCATTTGTCCATACTTGCAGTATCAATCGATACAGTGCTTTTCTGCATGCTTCTCCACCTGGTTTTAGCAGTTCTATTGCCATACCGTCGGTTCCTGGAGCTTTGCGGTTCTTCATTTGCTTTAGAGCTTCATCCATTTCCTTCATTGTAGGCTCCTCCACAATTGGTTGGGGTCCTTCATATGCCTTTGTTTCCTCAGTCACTTCTTTTCCCTCAGGGACATTCAACAATTCTTCAAAATAGTCCTTCCATAAATTCATGCCCTCTTCTTGACCAGCCACCAAATCACCTTCATTGTTTTCCATCGCTACGATTCTTGGTCTGTACCCCGTCTTGAAATACCTTGCATACCTATAGAATTCTCTTACATTGTTCTTGTTTCTGTCTTCTTCAGCTTTTTCCAGTTGCTTGTTGATGAACTGCCTCTTTTCTTTACGTATTACTTTCCTTGTTCCTCTCGCTGCCTCCACGTATTCTTCTCTGGAGTGTGGGGTGTCGTTATCTAGCATCCTATGTTTGTACTTCTTTCTGTTTGTAATCGCCTCTTTGCACTCCTCACTTAACCATATCTTGTCCTGTCATTTATTTTCTTTTTTCATTAGGTGTTCCTTTGCAGTCTCATTCACAATGGATTTGTATGTTTCCCAGCTGTTATCTTCCTCTTCCTCTTTCCTTTCTCCTTCTTCTAGCTTTTCCAGAACTTGAAAACGATTTTGTAGCTTTAGATGGTACTCACTTCGTATTTCCTCATTTTCCAATAGGCTTACATCTATTTTGCCTTTTAGTGTGCCTGCCTTCGTTATCTTCTCTCGTGATATTCTTTGTTTCACTTTAATTAATACCAGATTGTGATCACTTCCCTCTTGCTTTTTCGAAATCATACGTAAGATTTTCTTCATATCTGACTTTCGTAGGCTTGTCTTCAAATGTCACATTAATAACCAATGAAGGATGGTAGGAATCTCGTATATTCTCTCCATTCCTCACTGTCAAACCATTTGTTATATTCGATAGAACAAGATCTAACGTCATATCATTTATGTTTCTTACGTTATTGAAAGACTGCACGTGATACAAAGCCATAAAACCAAACAGCTCTATAGCATAGACCAAAAGTAACAAGATTATCATTTACACCCGCAAAATGAGGGAGGTTAAAATCCCCCGTTAATTCTATATTACTATCTTTGAATTTTCGATTGGTCTCTATTGAATTAAGAAATTATAGATGTAGTAGATACCACTCTAGACTGACCATATATTCGTTACTTCTACAATTATGATGATACAAGACTAAACGATGGGCTGACGGAATTACGAGTACAATGGATCCGATGGAAGCTTAGGAACGTCGCCATTCAAAGTGAAGGCTGGAATGGATACCAACCACCCATGGAAAAGTGGTGATATATGGATCAACTGCACAACATCAGGAGTGACTACACGAGGTAAATCAACATCTAAGGTAGAAAGATACAGCTGTAATTTGTAATTCAGTAGAGTAGACAGTCATGAATAATTACAGTAGACATTTGAAGTAGTTAGTCTATTATTATTATCTGTTCTATAAGATTACTTTTGCGACGATGACGATTACGTATTATTATATTATGCAGCAGCATGTAACAATTTCGATATGTTGGTAGTTATCGATCACGTTTTGGTGAGAGGCTTGTTCGTGTGGAACATCAGTAGAGACGCAAGAAAAATGACGCCATGAAATGAGGCAACTGTTCGCTCAAATACAGTACCGGTAAATGAATTTTACGTAACAATAATAAATCACGCTTGGACACTTTAAATGTCAGAACTGTAATCTTAGAGCAGCTGAAGATTGTACAACTTTACTTGTTAAATAGATATGTAGAATAGAGAAGAATGGAGTAGAATAAAATATTTAATTAGTGATTTCATAGAACATGACAATTCATGACAGGTTGTTAGCAGTTTATTAGCTGTTTGAGTGATCGTTGAAAATATGAAGCATTTTAAATGAAGTGCATATGGAATTGTATTATTGATGCAGACATAGATGTCGTTGGAAGGCTCTGTTTGCTGTTGGTTGAATATTAACCTGAGTTGTTAGCTCAGAGCGTATTGTGATAGGTCACATATCTTTGTAGATTGCTGTTCTAAGCAATATGGTGATTTATTGGTTAAATAAAAATAAGCTTCACAAGTGTTGTGATGAAAAATATTAGGCTACGCAGATAGCATACCAGTGATCGGTATATTAAACAAGAAGTTCCGTGAAGAACTATACAGCCAACTTTTCATGCCAATGATTATTCTACAGTATATGAACCTAACTAGAATAATGACAAAATTAAGTTGGTAATATCGAAATATCAAATTAGTTCAAAATATACCTGGTATAATGTAGCCTGATAGAGCACTATAGTTGGCAGCCCTGGTGACTGAATATATTCTTAGTTCCATCTCTTAAGGTACAGAATACAAAATTAGGTTGAAGTCCAATGGACGTTACATGCAGTTAGACACTGGATCTATCAGCACGCGTAAAAGCATGTTGCCAACAATACCATGCGTGGGCTGGTCAGAAATAATCTGAAATATTATGATATCTTGTTGTGCCAATTTTGGATGAAATCCATTTGTTAGTATAGAAGTTACATGTATTTTAAAATTGGACATATCAGCAGGCATAGAATCATGTTGGCAGCACTGCCTTGTATTAATTACTCCAAATTAATCTACAATGTCAGGTGCTATACGTGTGCAAAGTATAGAGCTGTTGGCTTGCATACTTTCTGATATATTGATATTAGGGTAAAAATATAGACAGCATTTATTAACAGTTGGCAGCCCTGATTGCTCTTAACAATACTTACAGTCATTCTGTTATGGTACACATAGCACATACGAAATTTGGTTGTAATCCAACTGATAGTATAGAAGTTACATGTATTTAAAAATTGGTACTATCAGCAGGCTTATAATCATGTTGGTAGAACTGACGTATATAAGTTACTCAAAATTAATCTAAAATGTCAGAATATACGTGTGCATAGTTTAAAGCTGTTGGCTTGCATACTTTCTGATATATTGGTATTTGTAAAAAAAATAGAGAGAGCAATTATTAACAGTTGTCAGCCCTGGTGGCTCTTAAGAATACGCTCAATCATATCTGTTTATGTACAGATATTTCATACAAAATTTGGTTGAAATCCAATTGATAGTGTAGAAGTTATATGCATTTAAACATTGGACCTATCAGAAAGCTTAACATTATTTTGGCAACACTGTCATTGTTGGCCTCCTGGAAATTAAACTGAAATAGTATTATCTGCATGTGTACCAATTTTGGAATAGCTCCCATGCATACCTTGCGAGATATCCAACATGGAGCTCAAATTTCTAGTGCGTTTTTTCAGCAGTTGGTAGCACTGACATCATTTTCAAATATGGACGTGTGATATTCCGGTTCACATATTTACTCATACTAAATTTGGTTTTGATTGCTGCAGCCGTTTAGGAGTTGATATGGGGGGACACACACACAGCCAGACAGACAGACAGACAGACAGAAGGACAGACAGACAGACAGACAGACAGACAGACATTTCCCCGGATCGATCTCATAAGACTACTTTTTCCTCATTTTTGCAAAATGTGAAAAGTAGGCTAAAATGAATCCACAGTCCTTGTTAAATGTGATGCATTATGAGCATTCCACTCTAAGATTATGTATACGGAAAACAAGAGTTGTAATTGTTAGTGAATTTCTACTGTTGACATGATTGAATTAATTGGTTACAAGCAGGGCCGGCGAGAGGCAGGTGTAGGAGGTGCTACAGCACCGGGGCCCGGGACCCCGAAGGGGCCGGCCCGGGCCCAATGATGTAATGTGCATTTTTGTGGTTGGTACAGAATTTTAGGCCTACCTCATCCAGTTCCATCCGGGAAACTGGAAATGTGTGTGGCTATTAAATTAACTTGACTTTTTATTTATACCATAAAAATCACAAAACAAACTTAAGTTACAAGCTTACTGTTTGAAAAATTGATGTTGGCAATGCTGCACAACAATCTATGAAGCGCGTGGGCGAGGATTCCCGCTGTCCCCGCACTGGCAGCACTGTGCTGCGGTAAATAATGCTTTGTTATCCACTGTCAGTTGATTGTCCAATAGCAATACGTTGTGTTAGTGATTCGCCACGGTTTGTGTGATTTGTATACGTCAGTTTTAATGGTGTCGGTGTGTAATATTGTTCGATTACGGATTAAAATTTAGAATGCGTATACTGTAGTGTGTTTTTAGTGAAACATACTATGAGTTGCAATTACAAACACCAATCAGGTGCTCAAAAAAGGAAGGAAAGAGAAGACAGGGAGTTGAAGGAAAGAGCATCGAAGAAAGGCCAGCTATCGCTTGGACAGTTTTTAAAATGGCCTCCTTGATCATCGTCAGTTATAGAAAAATGTAACATTACTAATAGGCCCACCGACAGTAATAGTTATAAAGTAGATTTTTTTACCTACAAATGAACAACAAAATGAAATCGAATCAAACAAGGAAGAACCAGTTCCCATCCCTGAAACAGGGACTGCTAGTCCTATTCAGTCTGTGTCGCTACGAATATTGAATTTATCAAAGGCCAAAAACCGCCTTTACCTTTACCAGACAAATATGTTGATGTAGGTGTCCCTGCTTTCGATAGCAACCGAGACTTAAAATACCCTAATGTTCCTTTGCCTGAAAAAATTCCTGTGGATTCGGTAGGCTATTCCGTTCCCATGTCGGTCTTCCAAAAGAAACTTACTAATGGTGAACTGATTACTCGTGATTGGCTTGTTTGGAGCAAGGTTAAGAAAGCGTTTTATTGTTTACCATGCAGAATATTCAGTACGTTGTCCCAGCTAAAACGATCTTCGTTCGCTCGTTCTGAATGACATTCTGCGGAGAAACGCTGGAAAAAACTCTTCAATAAAGTGCCAGAACATGAGAGTAGTTCCAGTCATAAAAGCTGCTAAGTTGAGAGGAAATCAGTGGTGATCAAATCAAAAATATATAAATCGCTAACGGACTTAATCTTTCACTCCATTCAACAAGAAAAGGACAAGTGGCGTGATCTTTTAAAGCGACTTCTTAATGTCACTTTATTCCTAGCTGAAAGAGGACTTGCTTTTCGGGATAGTATTGATAAAATCGGGAGCCCCACAAATGGCAATTTTTTGGAAATTTTAGAACTGCTGGCCAATTATGATCAAGTTTTGAATGAACATTTAAACAGATTCCGCTCGTTTACAGAAAAGGGAGAAAGAATGCAAGTGAATTATCTGTCTCATGATATTCAAAATGAGTTTATTACTCTTTGCGCTGCCCAAGTTACGAACGAATTTTTAGAAGAAAGAGAAATGGCAAAATACTATGGCATACTAGTTGATGCAACACCAGATTCTGCACATGTTGAACAGACTGCGTTTCTTCTGAAATACGTTTATTTGACTGAAAATGAAACTCGGCCTTACCAAGTCGAAGAAAGGCTACTTTGCTTTACCGACTGTACAAAAAGGAGTGTAGAAGTCATTGCAGAGCTTATTTTAGATAAGCTAAAGGAGTTTGACATCCCATTAAAAGA
This sequence comes from Meconema thalassinum, assembly GCA_946902985.2. Classification (NCBI taxonomy): domain Eukaryota; kingdom Metazoa; phylum Arthropoda; class Insecta; order Orthoptera; family Tettigoniidae; genus Meconema; species Meconema thalassinum. Next base: position 551,376,725 of record OX336389.2, read on the forward strand.
CTGTAGGGGTCAAGGCTACGACAATGGGAGTAACATGAAAGGAGCGTACAAATGAGTTCAGGCAAGAATTCTGTCTGCTAACAGTGAAGCAGTTTACTCTGCTTGCACTTGCCATGCCTTGGATCTGTGTGGAGAACAAGCAGGGAGAGCTGTGTGGCTGCAGTAACATTCTTTGGAGTTGTTCAAAAGTTGTTTTACATATTTAGCTCCAGCCCCCAAAGATGGGCAATTTTGAAAGGAAAGATACCAAACTCCCTCCACTCGATGTCAAAGACTCGTTGATCTGCTAGAGTAGACAGCGTTAAACCAGTCGCATCTCATCTTCCAGGAATAATAGAAGCGCTGGAGGCATTGACTGAACTGAGCCTAACTTCTGAATGTCGTCGAGACCTTGAGGGATTGAAAAAATATTTCAAAACCTTCAACTTTCTTCTTCTTGCGTCTATTTGGTTCAAGGTAAGAATACATAATATATCTATTATATATACTGTATTTACTGTATTATTCATTATATACCGTATATTCGTTTAGAAAAGAGGCGTGTAGCTACGATAGTCAAAAATACTTGCGGGATAAATGGTCTTAACTACCAAAGAAAATATTATTTATTTTCCTGGTAAAATAGTATTTCTTTGACCTACAAAGATATTTCAAGCCACATAAAAATCATAAAAAACAAACACCTGTCACAAAATTACTAAATACAGTAGAACTTCGGTAAGTCGGCTCTCTTTAACGCGCCAGTCTTCGTAACCCGGACTGGATTTAGTTGTTTTTATTTGTTGTTGTTGTAACATTTACTACTCAGTTAATGCCCCTTGAATCGGTAAACTGGCAGTGCGAGTGGACCAGTTTTGTTTGACGGGGCTGAACTGTACTCACTATTGTGACTGCGTAGACCATGAGTCATCGCCCATCCCCTCACCCCCTCGCCAATGGAGTAAACCTGTTGTATTCAATCACACCGTGTCAAAATTAGAGCAGCTGATGAGAGAGACCGCGCAGTGCTACCACTCTGCTAACTACCACGCACTCTAATAAGATGAAGTCAGTCGGTAATCAGTTGACACGTTTATTAGGTTTTAAAAGTGAATTGCACAAAAGGCAATTTAGTAGTTCATAAACTTTAATAAATAATCTGTATGTAGAATAATAGACAAACATTTTTGAATTACTCTCAATTTTTTTCATGATATGAGAGGGGGAGGGGATACGCTCCCTAAGGCGCCCCCCCCCCACCATTGGTGCGCCAATAATTAGCCACAATAATTGACTTTTTCAAAAAAATCATATCCTGTTTTAAATATTTTTGTTATTTTAAATTATAGCGATACCGGTTTCATTCAAAAGAACATTGTCAGTTGCTTACCAATTATAAGCGTTAGCGAAGGTCTCGTTTTTGTTATAGTTAAGTGCAATAATCTCCCGTGCAGTTGCAGTATAATGATGGTAATTTAAATATTACTGATGTCATGTTTTTAAAATAAGGAAACAAACGAATTCTTTCTTTCTTTCTTTCTTTCTTTCTTTCTTTCTTTCTTTCTTTCTTTCTTTCTTTAAGTTTTTAAAATTAATAGACATTGTCAACAGAGTTCTTCAACACCGAGGTGAAACTATGGATGTAACAGCAAATAACTTAGGTTCTCTGTTAGAAGACTTGAAAACTATACGTTGTGAAGGGTGGAACCGTATATATATAGTGAAGCTGAAGTAGTGGCTAAAAAATATAGGATGGCCCAAACAACTTGAAGAGGAAGAAAGGAGACGAAAGAAAAGAACGAGGCAAGCTGATGAAGAGGATGCCAGTCATGAAGGTAGTAATGATGCAATAACTAATTTCATAAATGACGTGTTCAATGTAATTCTGGACAGTATCATAGGGGACATGACTGTGTGGTTTCGATCAGTACAATCTCTTTGTAGCGGGTTTTCTGTTTTGTGGCAATGCAATGAAATGGCAGATTAATTAATTTAGGAAAATCAGCTAAACTTGTAAGGCACTATTCTAATGACATAGGAAACGAACTTTCTGATGAATTACAAAACCTGAAATTTATTTGCCAAGCTAACGTTGGTAGCAAAACTCTTACGCCCTTGGACCATCTCAATAAAGTTAAAACTTAAAATTTGGAAGCCCTATTTCCTAATCTTAATGTAGCATTGAGAATATTTGTTACCATCCCCACAACAGTTGCGAGCGCGGAGCGCTCTTTCTCGGTTCTCAATCGCGTAAAAAACGTTTTCCGCTCGACAAGGTGCCAAAATAGACTTTCAAGCTTGGGTGTTTTGGTTGTTGAAACGGAACTTGTGAAGTCTACCAATTTGGACAATAACATAGATGATTTTACCCAGAAAAAGGCCAGAAAGGGGAACTTAACCTAAGTTAATATAGGCCTAACTGTTTGTATTGTAGGTTTGTTTTGTACTTGTACATATACTGTGAGCCATTAAAAATGTAAGTTTATAGTGAATTTAGTGTTTTAATATTTTATTTCTAACCTTTCAGTTCAGTTAACAAATAAGGTAATGAAAACTTAAACAATCGATTTTAAAAACAAATGGATTGAATTTTTAAATTTAAAAAGTTAGTTATATGAACTGCATTGTTATTATTGTGACTGGGTTACTGTTTATTTGGGTGTGAGAATTATTAAAACGAATTGGAGTGCTTACATGACTTGACATTTAAACTTTACAAAAATATTGTTAAAAATCGGTAATGCATTTTATGGAGAGTTATAAATAATGTGTATGAATAATACACTAAATACATGGCTGGGATTAGTGAATTTGGGTTGCACAAAAATGCATAAATGGCAGGGATCCAAAATACTCCCAGCACCGGGGCCCGCGGCCGCTCTCTCCGGCCCTGGTTAAAAGTTACATCAGCAGCATTTTCATGTGATGATGATGTTTACAATTAAAATGGTGCAAGTTAGATAGGCACCAAGGACAAGTGTTACATTGGAAAACTTAAGTAAAAATAATTAGGAGGATTTTTGCTGTTGAGTAATTGATTTGACCAGCTCATTCAAACCACTCGATACAGATTTTGGAATCATTCAAAACCATTTGAAATCATGCCGATAGTTAAGATAAATTGTTAAAAGGCTGTAATATGCGAAAACTATGGATTACTCCTGACAGACGACAGGTAAATGCCACTAAAATAATTTATAAATATAAAAGCCTTTAAATAGTAAAATGGAAAAATAGAACTATATGGATTTAGTGATCTTGTTGATGTTCAATTAGCTAGATAATTAACCGGATATTTTGTATACGAACTCACAGCCAAGAAAGTGAATTACAATTTGTTAATGAGTGAAAAATAGTCCAGTGATATGAGCTCATAGAAACTTTTGAAGAGCCAACTGCTGACTATAAATACTCATTTGGTTATCAATCATAGAGAAACAGGACTTCTGGGGGATAATACAGTAGAATAGGATGTATTTTTTTTATTTCAGGAGTGTAACTTAGTTAATATTTTTCGACGAATCCCTACAGAGTGTTATATTTTCGTGCTTTCTGAATACAAGTGTGAGCTACGATTTTATCTAATGCTTGGTCTTGTATATTATTTATCCCTTCTCCTTCACACTTACTGGGATAATTCTTACCCCGAACGCACCGAGATACGTTTCTCATGCCAGCTCTGTCCTCAAGTTTCACGTGTGCTCGGTGATTCATTGGTGCGAAGTTGTTCGCCACCGAATGCCGGTGGTCTGACGGGCGCAGTAGGCCTACATCAAATGGAAAATCCTTTTAGTAGACGGTAGAGGTTTTAAAAGGAAATACCAGTAGAATATATGAAAATGGGCCATTTAGTTCTTCACGAAGCTACATGTCATTAACGGAGAAAATTTCATCTAAAGCAGGGGCTCTCAAACTTTTTCTGTCGCGCCCCCCTTCTGAAACATGAAATATCTAGCGCCCCCCCCCCCCCCTATTCTCATTTCCTTCCTTAGCACTTCTCATAGGCTAATTCCCACAAAAAAAGATCACACAAGATCTACTGTGTATGCCACTGCCTAATTAGGATTCAACTTCCAGTTACATTAATAATGATAATAATAATAATAATAATAATAATAATAATAACCCACAATTCATTATTCTTAGAGCACATCAAAGTACAACAACGTTTTGTAAAAAAAAATGTTATGCATATGTATTACTTTTGCTTATAAAAATAAAAACAACTGCTGCACGTGCAGTTATTGGAATTGAGCAAATTTTGTTTGTTTCACTAATTAGCTCTTTAGCTGTGACACCTGTGTTCAGTAATGCTTTTTGATACTGTATTTGAAAGCTCGTAACTTATAAATGACAAAAGAAATAATATATACAATGTTCAACATTTCACTGTGAATTTGAAAAATGTTATGTTAAAACTCTTCACCCGTGAAAAAGTGAAACAGGAGAATAAAAGTGTACATGGATCAGAATTCGGTAATTCTCAGACACTTGTGATGTGTGAGCTTGAATCTGAGATGAAAGTAAATCCAGTCTTGGTTGGCTGTTTGAAACAGCAACCCGCAGATCCCCTTCCAGCTGCAGCCGAGATCGATGCTTCGTCTTGACGGATGCCATTGCGGAAAATGTTAACTCACACAAGTAAGTTGAAGCGAAGGGTAATAACAGGTCCACTGCTTTTCTTGATAAAATGGGATATTCATTCCGAATCTGCACCCAAAAATTTTCAAGAGACTTCGACTTGAATTCATTTCGAAGTATTCTGTCACTTGAGAGTTCTATTAGTTCCTCCTGTTCTGCCGTTGACAGGTAGGCTGTTACGTTCGTTTCAAACGGACTGCGAATACAGTCATTCTCAGTTGAAGGTTGTGGAAATCTACCCTCGAATTTTTGACGAAGGTTTTGGAGGTGTTCTACGACAATTCCACTAATTTGACAAATATCTAACTCATTTTCTTCCAGGAATTCATTCAGACAATGAAACATCTCACAGTTACCTTTGTCCATCTGGACTTTCCGAAGTTCAAGTTTTCTCTTAAAATGAAAATATTACAATTTCGTCCTTGAAGTGACACGTTAAGTTAATTCAGTTGTTCAAATACGTCAGCCAAGTAGCACAGTATTAGAAGCCATTTCTCATGCAGAAACAGGGTTACGAGTGTAGGAGTGCTGTCCAATAGGAAAATACGAAGTTTATTCTTCAACTCCACAACGCGACGAAGGACTCGACCACGAGACAACCAACGTACGGTACCTCCGTGTTCAATAGAAGCGAATCATGTGTAGATCCCATCTCCTCGCAAAGAATGGAGAATAGCCGACTGTTTAAAGCTCTTGCTTTCACAAAATTTACAACACTAATTACATCGTTCAGCATTTTATTGACTTCCGGTTGTAGTATTTTTGAAGCCAATGCCTCCCTGTGTATCATGCAATGTGTGCATTTTACAGAATTAGTAACAGCACTCACTCTTGCTCTGAAACCCTTTTTAGTTCCAGTAAATGCCGAAGCCCCATCAATACATATACCAACACAATTTTTCCATGAGAGATTGTTGTCAATAAAAAAGGAATTCACAAGAGAAAAAATATCTTCGCCTGTAGTCCGCTCTTCCAGAGCTTTACAAATTAGAAAATCCTCGTGCATTTAATTTTCATGACAGTAGCATACAAAAACAAGAAGCTGGGCACTGTTTACGATATCAAGTTGCGGGGCAAATATTGGGCTATCATGAAGACGTGGTAGCAATTGATTTTAAATGTCAGAGGCTATTACATCAATACGACGAGTTACTGTATCATTTGAGAGCGATATCGACTTCAAACACTCGCCAAACTTTTCCCCATGCATGTTCGCGCACATTTTCACGGCTGCAGGAAGAAGTAATTTCTCACCAATAGTATGTGGTGATTTGGATTTTGCAATTAAATAGGATACCTCCAAGGATGCTATTAGCGCTTTCGTAGGAACTGTTCCGTGCATTTCTAGGAATCTAACATTTCCTTTTAGTTGTTGCTCGTGGCGCTTAAAAATGCTAAAGGTTTACTTACACAGTCTGGATGTTTAGTCTGCAAGTATCTATTAAGTTTCACAGGCTTCAGACTGTCGTTCGCTAAAATCTCCAAACAATCGAAAGAATGCTGGTAAAGCCTAATGTCAGATAATCGTCTTGATATTTACGCACTTTCACTTTGTGTGTAGAATTAATAATCCTGATGGGAGCAGAAGTAGACGCGGAAGAACAATGGACTTTGTTTAAATTTGAACCTTGTTCTTTTTCCGAAGGAGAGCAAACACTATCACTTTCATGGGGTCTCTTTTTACCACTTCTAATAAGCCACTTATCCATGGGTAATGGCGTCACTCGTATCAGTTTATTGTAAAGTTGGCTAACCACGCACTAGAATGCACCTGCTCACTCACTGTCTTTGAACTGACTGGAAAGGCCTAGCTGAATTCGAATCGGCAACGGCATAAAATGAAGAATCCATTCTTGGAATCCATTCTTGAAAGGAAGTGGGGGTCACATTGTCAAGCGGCTTGTTGTCATTGGTAAGGAGATGTCACTGCGGGTGGCGAGTGAAAGGGAGCTGTGTGGGAAATGTTACTCGCCACCTTTTCTCAGAATTTCTGCTGGCAGGATCTACTGGTCAGTTCTTGTGAAATAATACAGCAAAGGTACGAGTTTATTATTCTTGAATGGTCTTGGGAGCTACCTGCCTATGATAGGTTCATGAATATGAGGATAGTAATATTTGTTACAGAATATGAAATATAAATATTTCAATCAAAGCCGGCGCTCCCTTTATCACTGTCTGCGCTCCCCCCCCCCCCCACGTTGATCACCCCTGACCTAAGGGACGTTCAATAACCTGATGAGCACAAATGCAACATGGCACCGTCGCGAAATTTAAATACTCAAATGGACGTTTCTCGTGATTTTACCATCCGAGCGCAGTGAAACTTGGCACGGTATATGCGTATATGAATTTTAATCCACTGGCATATAATTAATTTAAATTATTTTCATAACCCCAAGATGGCGACTGACAAAATTTTAAAATCACGGTTTTATTTCTTGTGTCCAAATCATGCGATTCAAGTTTGAATAAAACACCTACAGTACACAATAATCTTCATGTAATACTACATAACTCTAAGGCCTATATATAAAAATCCAATTTGGCGACCAACCGAAATATTTAGACGGTTCTCAATATCTACGAATCTGTTACAGAAATCAAACTGAAATTTTGTATATTGATAGAGGCAATTAACATAAGTACAATATATGAAAATAGGCTATATAGTTCTTCACGGAACTACTTGTTTCATAAATAAAAATAGGCTAAAATAATGCTAGATATAATGTTTGAATGCTTTCTTCTAGTGCCAACAGTACTGTATAGTCAATTAGTGACTATCGGCTACTACAAATGGGGAGCATAGGAAATTGCAACGAGAAATATGCGTAATAGGAGGATCTGTTGTCTTGTAACTTTCAATATCGTGAGCTGAACTAACGTATGATTCAACAACTCTTGCCTGATGACGTGTACATTAACTAGTCCGTCCGCAGGGTTTCTTCCTGCACATCATATCTCTTATCTCCAACTCTTAATGACAGAAGTGCTTATCCTTTCACGTAGGGTGCAATCTCTGTAGTCGTTCGTTGTTCTCGGGAACAGTAAATAAGGTCAAAATACGAAAACTCAGTAATAACGACTAAACACAAACTCCTCAGACTGTATTTCCATACTCCATACTCTTCGAAACCTTTCCGTAAATTTTACAAGAGTGAGGATTCCGAGATTTATGTAATAGCATATGGGTGATAAGATATGAAGTTACTTTTAAATGTAAATACCTTTCCACGTTTCTCACAAGAATGGAGCCTCTAGCCACTAAAAGTAACACAAGTCTGTTCTGGCTCGATTTATGAGTAAAGTCCTTTCCGCATGTTTCACAAAAGTGTGTCCGTTTGGCTACTATGAAGTAACATATGTCTCCTCTGGCTCGATTTATGATTGAAGTCCTTTCCACATGTTTCACAAAAAGTGGGTCCGTCTGGCTACTATGAAGTAGGTATGTCTATTCTGACTCGATTTATGAGTAAAGTCCTTTCCGCATGTTGCACAAAAGTGGTGGTGTACTCTTGGAATACACGGTACGAGAGAATATAAATTTTAATGCTCTTTTCTTGATCATTTCTTCTTCTTTATCAAACACCAACAGTGATCTTCTATTTTCTCTTTGATGGTCATGTCTCTTATGTCATTGTGAGTCTGTTCTAGATATATATCTTCCATGACCCATCTAGCGTCATCTATCAGCGAATCTCTGAAGCTCCTCAATTCTTCCTGGTGCAAGAGGACTTCCTTTTCCATTTGGCCATCAGATCTCGTTACCATCGTCAGCTATCATCTCCTTGATCAAGAGAACTTCGTCTACTCTTTCACCCGCCAGGCTGTGCTAGTATCGCCTGCTATCAACTCTTTGAAGACCATTTCCTCAAGAGAATTTAAGTTTACAATATTGGTCATGCTTATATGTTCTCCTTTTGTCTCCTACCCCCACTCTTTTCCCTTCCTTGGACCCTCCGCGCTTCGCTGAGTGGGTCTCACTTGTAAGTCGGCAGTTAACTCGGTCAGTCAAGGCTCAACTAGAGCCAGTCTCCTCAAACCAAGAGGCACACTCTACTCTCTACGCCATGTTGGCACATTAAGTATCCGTCAAAGGGAACTTCACCTTCGACATGCAACCAAGATAAGTACAGACTTAAGGTTTTAACCTTATCTTCATCAGTTTTATTATCTACATGCTTTTATTGATCATTTTATAGACAGCGTGAGATTACTTATTTGTGGCGGTAATCATTCTTCGCGGGATTTGCCATGTTGGGCTTTTGTCTTTCTAAGCCAACATATAAATGAGAGATCTTCTCACAACGTGGGATATTATCTAATACCCGCTGTCCATAAAATATTAAGCTCTTTCCACCGCTGGATTAACTTTGGCCCCATTCTTCTATTAGGATTGTTCTGGAACCTTCCAGACTCTGTACTCTATCTACAAGTCTTGCCGTCATGTATTTTTCACTCACTTGTGGGAATACCATTTTAAAATGAGGAATCTTCCTTATAAATTACTGCAATAGCTAAATTTTCTTCCACCGTTGGAATGTTCTATAGCGCATTTAATTGTAATTCACAACTTTCTCAAGCAATAGACTTTCGCCTACCTAGTGCAACCAGTTATTTTTCATCATTGCAATAACTTTCTTTCCCATAAACTTTCGTGTTACTACAGTGAACTTTTCATCCATTCAACAAACTATAGTGAGAACTAGTGCTTGTTCAACATTTCTACCGCGTCGCGATCGTCCAATTACCATAAATAAGGCCATGAAATTTATCCTAAATCCCAATTGATCTTTCCTAAACCTTCTACTAACAAACCATATTAATAACATTGTAAATCTAGATAATTTTCAATGAGGTGTCACTCTAACGAAGTGCCCTTCCATCTTGCTTGTTTATCATCAATTAATTTCTGAATAACCACGTGTTTCATACACGGTTCAAGCTTACATGTTTCTCCCTTATAATCAGGGAATACAATTCTTTCAACTCAGGAGTGAGTTATTTCCAGGTTTCACGAAAGGGAAACTTGCCCCATTAGTCTCGTGATTCCTAATTAAACATAGGAAGTCTAGAACCTTCCTTTTGACTTTCTCTTCAGGTTTCACAGTAAGTGACCTGCCCTCTTTTGTAAAATTGTAATAAAAGTAATTCTGCACAAATATAAGAAGTTATAGGAACTTCTATCTTATTCTTCATGTTTTTCTTATTGTTATTTTCGAAGTGGTTACTTTCTCTAGAATGTTTTCTCAGAAATTTCTTATAGTACACACCTTGTACTCTATTTATTGTTAAACTTTAATCACCTTAATTGTCTTTAAATTTTGAATTTTTATCTTCGCTCTTTTAAATCCTTGCTAGGATTTCATAAAGGTTTGAAACCTAATAAATTGTTAATTGCCTGGAGCAAACTTTAAATGTTAGGAGGTCTGCGACCCCAAATTGTTACTAAAAATTGAAACTATATACTTGTCAAATTTATTAGACTTTTTTGCCTTGTTAAAAAAATTAAATATTTGTTTTTGGATTTATCATTTCGCAAATACTACAGTTAGGCAAGATCCTGGCTTTCCTAACTCTTCCTAGGTTCATGCCCTCGTTAATACGCAATAAATCTGTTGCTATTTGTCTTGTCAGACCATCACCCTTCCCCATAGTAGGCATATGCATGCTTGAGAGGGAATACTCTAAAGCCATTCTCTTGCAAACCGCCCAAGTCCTAGCTGCGGTTCCCGTTAGCTTCGACCAGGTCCTTACCCATTTCAGGTATCAGAGAGCGGATTTGCAGTGGCAACCGCCTCTAAGTGCATTTAAAGTTAAATTCATAACTTTTGTGGGACTCTCCTCCTATTTTTCTATCCTTTTTCTCCAGTCCGAAACCCACCTCCTTTTTTTTTATCATCTTCCCTTGGTGGTTAGGTTATTCCTCAGCCAATAAGCTACCCAAGTGGGTCCGTCTGGCCACTATGAAGTAACATATGTTTATTCTGACTCGAATTATAAGTAAAGTCCTTTCCGCATGTTTCAAAAAATTGTGTCCTTATGGCTACTATTAAGTAACATACGTCTCTTCTGGTTCAATTTATGAGTAAAGTCCTTTCCGCATGTTTCACAAAAGTGTGTCCGTCTGGCTACAATCAAGTAACATATATCTTTTCTGGTTCGATTTATGAGTAAAGTCCTTTCCGCAAGTTTCACAAAAGTGTGTCCGTCTGGCTACTATCAAGTAACATATGTCTCTTCTGGCTCGATTTATAAGTGAAGTCCTTTCTGCATGTTTCACAAAAGTGTGTTCGTCTGGCTACTATGAAGTAACATATGTCTCTTCTGGCTCGATTTATGAGTAGAGTCCTTTCCGCATGTTTCACAAAAGTGTGTCCGTCTGGCCAGTATGAAGTAACATTATGTCTCTTCTGGTTCGATTTATGAGTAAGGTCCTTTCCGCAAGTTTCACAAAAGTGTATCTGTCTGGCCACTATGAAGTAACATAATATGTCTCTTCAAATGAATCTTGGGAAAATATTTTTTCTACATTTGCAGTAACTGCGAGTATCGTCGTCACTAGAAGAGCAAGGAAGTTCCAAGGCATAACCGTACTCATTAAATCGTGCACCACGGCGGTGAGGGTAGCTACAGTATAGCAAGAACGGAGATCGCAGATTCTAATTCCAGCGCTGACAGTGGCTATCCTGACTGATTTCTCCCGTTTTTTCAACATTATGTCCAGGAAAGGGTCGGGATAGTATCCTACAAGTCTCGGGGAAACTCCCAATCCCTGTCCGCTACACACACTACTAGTCATAACACAAATATTATAGGTTATCAGATAAGTTCAACACACACCCAACTACACGGGGCTGTTGATCAAGATGTCGCAAGCCCCTAAAATTAATGAACATTGACCAACCCGGCAATTACCTGGAGTTGAAAATGTGAAAACAATTCCAAGTACGGCTGATGGTCGGGTTTGAACCTACTTGTCTTCAAGGTCCGGGAATAGCTTGGCCCCATAGCTTTGCGCTTTAGTGCACGTAGCTACAATGGCCAGTTTGAAGCTCCTTTGTACAGTGTACAGATAGAAAATTGAAAAGCTTACTTTGTCAGCAACGTACTATACCGTCATATTATTATTATTATTATTATTATTATTATCGTTTTGGAAGCCATTTTCAGTGTTGCCTTAGAAAAATAAATTTGTGCTCCTTAGTCGGTGAACAGGATTGTGCCCAATCGTATTGGGTGTTATGTCCTAACTCTGAAACAATTACATGCATTTATTAATCTCACTGGAAGGCATACATTTCGATCAGTATTAGCTTGCCACGGTGGGTGAGTGGTCAACGTGTCGGTCTACTAACCCCAAGCTTGCAGGTTCGCTCCTGGCCGTGGTAAGTGATTTTTTGAAAGGCGCCAAAGTTATGACACCATGTCATACGATGTTGGCATGTGAAATAACCCATTTGAATTCAGTAGGCCGTCTTCAAAATGGCAAAATTAATCTCGGGAGTTTCCGCCAAAACAAAGTTCCTCATTTCTCTACTAGAAAGCGCAATAGTGTTCAAGGAGGTTAGATATCTAACCTCATTGACTTTCATAGTGCTTCAAGGAACAACGAAATCCCGAAATTCGACATGTAAGCTACCCTTTGGGTTTCAAAAAACACAGCTTGCAGCCGGCATCCGAGGCCATACGATATTATTATTATTCTTCTTCTTTCTTCTTTTTGCGTTTTGCCCATTATAGAGCGCGCTTGAACTTGTTTTTCGGCTTGATGATATTCGCCTTCCTATCTTCCCAAAATCTCTTCATGAAGTCACTGTGCTGCTTCTTCCGTTCTTCTGTCCACTTGGTTCCAGTCCTGCCACTAGTTTTCACCCTAAACTTGTGCTTTGTTACTGCGGTCCTGAAGACTTTGCGGTTTCTCAGAATATTTTCTCCGATGTTCAACTCTTGCAGGTCCTCTCTTGATTCATCCAGCCAGGCTATCCTTGATTTCTGAGAATTTATTACATTGAATAACCTTTTTGTAAGTCTATAATCGTCCATCCTGAAGAGGTGTCCATAAAATGTTAAACGTCTTTTTCGTACCGTGTTGCTGAAACTATCTGTGTGACGGTATAGGTCTGAATTTCGTCTTTTAATCCAAATTCCGTTTTCTTGTGTGGGGCCGAATATTTTTCTAAGAATTTTACGTTCTTGCTTTTCTATATTTGCAATTTTAGAATGACCTCCTAAAGCTATGGTTTCTGAAGCATATAGAGCTTCCGGTAGTACAACTGTTTTGTAGTGTTTCAGTTTTGCATTATGTGACATTACTCTTTTATTATAGTGATCCCATGTTAGTCTGAATGCTCTATGAAGTTTTGAGGCTCTTTCTGTGTTAGCCAAACTGTCCAATCCTGAAGGAAGAATTATTTCTCCAAGGTATTTAAAAAATTCTACTTGTGAAATTGCTCCATACGCTGTTTCTATTTTTTCTTTCTTCTTCTTTTGCTGAAAATTCTTCATGTACTTGGTTTTTTCAAATGATATTTGAAGGCCTGCTTGTGATGCTATTCTGTATAATGTCTCAATAGCATGCTTAGTTTCTTCTTTGTTCCTAGTGATAATTGCTAGGTCATCTGCGAAAGCCAAGCATTTCACATTGATTTTGTTTCCAGCAGTTCCTATGCTAACGCCTTTGATGTTCTTTTCCCACTCTCTGATGACTTTATCTAGAACCAGGTTAAATAGAAGGGGTGAAAGTCCGTCTCCTTGGCGAACACCTGTTCGTACTTCAAAAGAGTCAGAAATTTCCCCAAGAAACTTCACCTTCGATGTTGTATTGGTGAGAGTCTGACAAATCAGTTCTCTGGTCTTCCTGTCCACTTGAAGTTCTTCTAGCGTCTCAAACAGGGTCTGCCTGTCCACAGAATCATATGCTTTCTTTAGGTCCACAAAGGTGACAATTGTGGGGTTGGATCTGCGGATCTTCAAAATCATCTTCAGATTCCATATCTGTTCAGCACATGAACGCCCTTTTCTAAAACCCGCTTGATATTCACCAATCAAATGGTCTGTTTGTTTCTCTAGTCTGTTCAGAAGAGCTTTAGATAGGATTTTATAGGCCACAGATAATAGGGATAGACCTCTATAGTTGTTTGGATCAGTTTTGTTACCTCTCTTGTGCAATGGATGTATTAACGCGCACTTCCAGTCCTGTGGGATCACTTCTGTTTCCCAAATTGCTTTTTATTATTATTATTATTATTATTATTATTATTATTATTATTATTATTATTCTCCGTAGCGTAGCGGTCAGCATGGTTAGCTGCCGCCCCGGAGGTCCTGGGTTCGATTCCCGGCTCTGACACGAAATTTGAAAAGTGGTATGAGGACTGGAACGGGGTCTACTCAGCCTCGGGTGGTCCAAATGAGTAGAGGGGGTTCGATTCCCACCTCAGCCATCCTCGAAGTGGTTTTCCGTGGTTTCCCACTTCGTCTTCGGGCAAATGCCGGGATGGTACCAACTGTAAGGCCACGGCCGCCTCCTTCCCTCTTCCTAGCCTATCCATCCCCATCTTCCATCCCTTCCCATCCCTCATGAGGCCCCTGTTCGCTTTGCAGGTGAGGCCGCCTGGGCGAAGTGCTGATCACACCACCCCAGTTGTATCCATCCCGACCAGATGTTCCAAGCTCCAGGACACTGCCCATTGAGGCGGTAGTGGTGAGTTCCCTCGCTGAGTCCGTGGGAACCACCAACCTAGAGGGTAAATTGACTAAATAAAAAAATTATTATTATTATTATTATTAGTATTATAATTCCTGTTATGGCAAGGAAAAAAGGGTTATGGTGAACGCAGTCATCATCCAGGGTTCTCTGATAGTGTTGTGTAGTTGTAGTGTCTGTATTATTAGTGTGTGGAAATTTGTTTTGACTGGTATTGGGAAAGGTGCCTCAGGACTTAGCGTCGATCTGGGGACCTCCTGATGAACAGCTCTCTGTTTTGAAGTAGTTTTGTCCTCCTCGCTGTTATCTGATTCCAACACTCATGACATCAAGAGCACATGAAATAGGACTCCTGGAACCGCACGGAATCTCATGTTTCATTGGCTATCGATATTGCTGGAGAGAAAATGATATGATGTTGCACGCTCCGTGGCTTAGAAGGCCAGCAGTAACGTATAATACACCCACATGTGAATGTTACGTACTCCAAGTAACCTGGACTCGGGAATTCCTTTGTCGGCCATCGTTGAAATGGCTTTCCGCAGTTTCCAATTTCAACTCTTTCCCATTACTTCGGCCATGTAAGTCTCGGGCAGATGACCTACATGTTACACCCCTTAATATAACAGTCACTACCAACAAGTCTCAATCAGGGTTGGGAAGTAACGCGTAACTTGTTAGTCGGTTATTGTTGTTTTAAGGGGCGGAACTACGAGGTCATCTGCTCCAATGCGTAACTTGTAACCGGTAGCAAGGACGTCACTAAATATATTATGTAACTGTACAGGGTGCATCATAATTAATAGCGCAAATTGGAACGGCTGTAAGGCTACTGGAAACAAAATAATCTTAGTAAACATGGGTCCGCTAACGAGTCGTTGACGAGATAAGTGAAATTGGTGGTTACCAGCCACCACTGACTTGATTGTGTGTAATCGTCATCCTAATGAGGGAAAGGTACCAAGACAACATGATGAAACGTTATTAGATACTTTGGTCGAAGTGTAGTTGTTTGTAATGAATGAGAATCAAGTCTTACTTAGTATGGTGCAGTTGCATGTTACAATAACTACACTGTGTACTTACTCGTAAGTACTTAAACGAAGTGTTCAACGTGTCGTCCTTGTACGACATTGAGTTGGTTTGGCAAAATGTTCGGCCCACTAAGACGATCACCTAGTAGTGATCAGTGGTGCGCTGGTGGCTGGTCACCACAAATTCTAAATTATCTCACAAACGGCTCGTTTGCGGACCCATGTTTACGAATATATTTTTGCTTCTAGTATCGAGTACTTACAGCTGTGGCACTTTGCGCTATTAATTATGATTCATCCTGTATAATAATGTTATTGGTTTTACGTCCCGTTTAACTACTGTGGCTTTTTGAGGCGCCGGGGTTCCAGAATTTTGCCCCGAAGGGGATCTCTAATGTGCCAGCAAATGTACTGACATGGCTCCCTCACATTTGCGCACCCTCAAATGACAATTGACTGTGCCATGATACGATCCTGCAACCTTGAACGCAGCAGACGGGTACGTTACAGCTCCGACACGCAGCAAATCTGTTATGTACAGTAACTATTGTTGTTTCATTTGACGGGCTTGGATATCACGGTCATTTAACCCCGTGTACTTGGATGTGTGTAGAATTAATCTGACAGCCTGTGTTATTGTAGTGTCTGCAATTTAGTAGAGTGTGTATTTGTAAATGAGGTGGGTATTGGGAAGAGGCGGCCGTGGTCTTAAGTTAGGAACCCTTCCGGCATTTGCCTGGAGTAGAAGAGGGAAACCACGGAAAACCACTTCCAGGATAATTGTGGTGAGAATCGAACCCACCTCTTCTCAGCTTTGACTCACGAGACTGAATGTATTGTAACAGTATTTTGCTGAAGCGATTGGAGAGAACAGCAGCCTCCACGCATAAAAATTTTACGAGGGTAAAATCCTGTTAGCGAGAGGAAAGAATTACGTAATAAACATATGTTACGAGACGGAGAATGCCAGGAGTGTAAGCAATCCGCAATGTTACTCGGAATTCAGCTCTATTCAAGGTCATTCTTGCCAGCGCACGCAGGTTAGGAAGAGGTGTGAGGTCGACTGATCGACTGACAGCATATAGATCGAGAACGATGCAGAGTGTAATGTATCATGAACACAGAGTAATTATACAGGGTCTTCCACTCAAACTGGGGCCGGCAGCACGACGCGTAGTGGGTCGGACGAGCACATGGCTGCTCGCTGTGCTTGGGGTCGAGAGAGCACCCTTACGAATCGCATGTAAATCACATGTAAGTAACGAGTACACAAAGTAACACATGAAAAAAGTTAAATAATTACTCACCTTGTCACAGAAGATGTTGAAAATGTCCTCCACATGCATCTACACATTTTTGGCATCGTCTAAGGAAATTTTCATTTACACGCTTCAGTTCATCTGCCGAGATAGACTCAATTTATCTCGTATATTCTGCTTGAGTTCATCTAGAGTGTGAGGGTTTGTTGCATAAACCTCATTTTTTCAATTTCCCCCATAAATAAAAATCGCAAACCGTAAGATTTGGGGATCTTGCGGGTCACAATGGTTTACTAATTACCCTGTTGTCGAAAATTTCCTCAATTAAACTTAATGACCCGTTAGACGTATGCGCAGTTGCAGAGTCCTGATGGAAATATCCAGATTTGTATACAGTGTCCGTCGATTGTCGAAAAAATGGCACTGTACCCTTATTCCTGGAATGATCCACCAATATCCGCAGCTGGAAAATGGATCGTAGCATCTTGAAGTCTCCGGCTAGAAAAACCACACAGTGCTACTTGGCGAATTCACTCAGGATAAGGAACAGGTATTTACAACTGAATGTGCTATAGAAACTAATTACTGAACAAAAGGTCCTCTAAACTACTCGGGACTACGAGAATCGAAGAAAATCTCGGGCGTAAGGATATGGATCAGGTCCCTAGGAAAACCTCCACCCTATAGCACATTCCTCTACCATTAAACTACACTGAAGAAAATGGAAATTGAAACTTCATGAAGGCATTGGTCGTTTGTGTTGATTTTCAATATATGGAACGATGTCATGTAGGTATATAAACGATCAAAGTTTCAGATCCATTGGATTGTTGCTACAGGTCTCCCCACGTGATTGGTCGCGGAGGAATCAACTCCAGTATACAGACTCGGCTGTAGCGTAGTTGACTTGTAGTCTGTGCAGTGAAGTGTTCCCCGTCAAACATGACTCGACGACAGAGAAGAGCACGCTATCAACAACTGTTGCCGTTTGAGAGGGCTCGGATAATTGGGCTGTGTTAGGCTGGATTATCGCTAAGGACTGTCGCTGCACATGTTGGCTGACAGGCATCTACGGCACAACGTGTATGGCAGCAGTAGTCAAATGAAAGTACCCACACCCGTAGACCTGGCACAGGCCCAGCGCGACAGACAACTGTGAGAGAGGATCGCCACATCATTCGGATGGCCCGGATGGAACCCCATTCAACAGCAGCGCAAATTCGAGCAGCTGTGGCACCCCATGTTAAACAACAAACAGTTGGTAATCGCCGGCGTGCGGCTGGCTTACGATCCCGTGTCCCTGCAGAAGGTGTTCCATTGACCCCACAACAGCGACGTGTAATGCTGGCCTGGTGTCGAGAACGATCGACGTCGGTCGACGAATGGCATAGGGTCGTCTTAAGTGATGAATCGCGCTTCTGTCTTGCCCGCAGTGATCGCCGGAATCGTGTGCGCCGACGTACCGGGGAGAGGGGCCGCCCAGACCTTATTGTCGAGAGGCACACAGGGCCAACACCAAGCATTATGGTCTGGGGAGCTCTTGGCTTTAATGTGAAATCACAATTAGTGCTTGTTGAGTGCACTATGACTGCTCGACTGTACGTTGATAGGGTACTCAATCCAGTGGTTGTCCCTATGATGGCGAACATTGCTAAAGGGATGTTTCAGTAGGACAATGCCCGGGTTCACACTGCACGCATCTCCAGAGAAGTTCTCCACGACATCAAAACCTTAGAATGGCCCGCCAGATCCCCGGACCTCTGTCCTATTGAGCATGTGTGGGACATGATGGGTCGACATCTGGCCAACCGTCCTCAGCCACCCACAACTCTGGAACAACTGACCCGTGCAGTGCAGCAAGCATGGGCCACAATTCCTCAGGAAGCGATCCAGGGCCTTATTGACTCCATGCCCCGCCGAATTCATCAATGTCTTGTGGCTCGTGGTGGGCACATCCTGTATTGATTGTCGTCCAAACTTGCGGTCAGAGGGACCTGAAAGTGTACCTAATCATCGAATCACAACCGAACACTCGTGCTGCACGTTCAATTGCAGCAATGTAGCGCCACTCCTTCTGGGTGTTGCAATTTCCATTTTCTTCAGTGTGCAAAGGACAATGCCAAATTTCTATAAAGAGATCAGGAAAACGTAAGTTACGTGCCTGCCATTTATTCAACGACACGAATACACGCAAACGAACTTCAAACACTGAAATAAAATCTTACGTTTGTAAGAAAATTTTAAAATTACGTAAATGGTGTTAATTCCAAAATATTTACATGTCTGTTTCCTCAAGAAACCATTAATAAACCATAACAATGCTTTCATAAGCTAAAATAAATAAAAAAATATTAAATTGTGGTAAACAACTGCTGTTCCCTAGATAACGGGAGTTAAACAACAACAACAACAAATTTAAATTAATGTCGTTAAATTTTAAAACCCCGCAAAATAAAATGAATTTACACATGCCGTAGATCTCCGTCATTACAAAAACTATTTGTTAAACTATACAATCTAATTCCCGTCTCCTATCTTCATAAAATCCTTCCGTATAAACGATAAAAATTTCTACCATAAAATTAAATTAAAATACATATAAAATATTAATCTTAAAATCCCTATAAATGTTATACACGGTTTATATACATGACATAAATTTGTGATGAAGCTCGTCAACTTACATCTTTAAATGAACGATGTGACTGAGCGTATTCTTAGGAACCACCAGGGCTGCCAACTGTTAATAAATGCTCTTAATTTCTATTATCCAAATACCAATATATCAGAGGGTATGCGGGCCGACGGCTTTAAACTATGTACACGTGTAGTGCCTGACATTCTATATTAGTTTGGAGTGACTTATATATGTCAGTGCTACCAACATGATTCTAGGCCTGCTGAGAGGTCCAACTTTAAATGCATGTAGCTTCCATACTATCATTTGGATTTCGGCCAAATTTCGTATGTGCTGTGTGTACCATTACAGATGTGACTATGCGTATTCTTGGGAGCAACCAGGGCTGCCAACTGTTAATGTGTGCTGTTTCTATTTTTGTTACCCTAATATCAATATATCAGAAAGTATGCAAGCCAACAGCTCTAAACTTTGCACATGTATAGTACCTGGCACTCTAGATGAATTTGGAATAACTAATATACGTCAGTGCTGCCAACATTACTCTAAGCCTGGTGAAAGGTCCAATTTTAAAATACATGTAACTTCTATACTAGCAAATGGATTTCATCCAAAATTGGCACAACAAGAGATCATAATATTTCAGATTATTTCTGACCAAAACATGCATGACATTGTTGCCAACATGATTTTACGCGCGCTGATAGATCCAATGTCTAACTGCATGTAACGTCCATGCTATCCATTGGACTTCAACCAAATTTTGTATTCTGTATCTTAAGAGATGGAACTAACAATATATTCAGTCACCAGGGCTGCCAACTGTAGTGCTATATTAGGCCACATTATACCAGGTATATTTCGAACTAATTAGAAATTTCGATATTACCAACTTAATTTCGTTATTATTCTAGATAGGTCTATGTAGATTGGCATGCATCTTACATTTTGGGAAAGGTGGGCTCTTTAGTTCTTCACGGAGCTTCTTGTTGCAAAATTTGAAAAGTAGCCTAAAAATGTATTATATTGTACAAGGATGTATTATTGTGATAACTGCGAAAACGAATAAGCTGTAACTTCAGAGCCTGTTTACCAAAAACTGGAAGTGAACGATGCTCTGGTATGGGGTTTCACACACCTAGATGCATGGGGCTATATGACCACGATGTCGCAGCCCTAAAATAAGCAACAACAGGATTTTTCCAGAGGGGGGCCAAGTTAAATTTTTATTTCATTACCCCCCCCCCCCTTTTCGTTTCATTTCTTACTTGCTTCGTGAAATTCATTAGTTGACTGCTCTGAAACCGTTGGCTACTTTATGGCAAGATTGGGAGGAATGTTTGTTTCAAGTTCACAGTTTTTGTCCATGGAAGTTCGCGTTTCTTCTTTTGTGATTCATTGTCATAATGCTCAGTTCTTAAAATCAGGTAAAAAAGAGTGGTACCACCATGTATCGACAATAATATAAAAATCAAGCAGTTCAATGTAAATCCTGTTCGCCTATTTTCTAATTACGGTAACTGGAGGATATATTTTCAGATATTTCCAAATTACTGAGTTAAATTAAACTGTGGAAATATCCCTACATATGAATTTGCCTAATACCGACAGTAGTGGCTACGCTGGCTAAAACGCAGCGTTAGGACATGGGGCCAAGCTCTCTGCTGACTCGGTAGACGCGTGGGTTCGAGCCCCACCGTCGGCTATCCTTGAAATGGTTTTCCGTGGTTTCCCATTTTCAACTCCAGGCAAATGCTGGGAAAGTACCTTCTGCCAGGCCACGGCCGCTTCCTTCCACATCCTTGCTCAGTTTCATTCATCTTCATCCATTCCATCTCTCATCCCGACGCGCAGGTCGCCCACGGGTGTCGACTAGAAAGACCTGCACTCGGCCTCTCAGGAGGGTACACGACAAAAAAAACTAGAAATATGGACATTAACAGTCTTTCTACCCCTCTCAATTTAATTCCTTCAGAATTCAGAAAATCATCCCCATAACTATGTCTTTATCGGTAACAATGTTGCAATCTTGGATTCTATAATCTGTACAGCTAAGTATAGACATAGTTTAATTACCTCCACATACTGGTCTGTCGTAAAAATAAAAATACTTAATAAAAATAGTTTTCCTTTCCGTCGAATAATTACCTATAATTTAATGTCTACTCAGAACCATTTAAATAGAACTCAGCTTCAACTATTGAGTCTATCTCAATAACTTGAAATACTTATATACAAAAATACTGCCTCTTAACAATTATTTCCTTCAATAATGAAAATCTTACGCACATCTTTTTCAGGAGATCTTCCTTTACAAATGACACAATGGCATAACTGTGCTCATTGCCATAAATACAACATGTTCCTCCGTCACTACGGGAATATAATCAATATCTTTCCTAGATATACTTCGCAGTTCCTTCCTCACATTATACAGTATTCTCCAAATACATTAATTCTCGTTACTGAATTCTTATTGCAGTTCCAACACATTTAATAAATATATTATAATAAAAATATTGGTTCTTTCGATAAATTATCTTAACAGGAAATATAATAAAATACTATTCCTTCGGTAACAATTCAATTCAGTTCTTAAATAACATTTTTAATGTTAGCTGCACTCAGCTATTTTACTTCTCTCAAGTATTTCTTAAATCTTTGACTGTTTTACTATTATGTCGTAGCTTGTATTTACTTCTACTCATTTACAATATTATTTCCATTCTTTCTGTATTTCAATTCTTATACAGTTCCATATTTTAACATTTGTGAATATTGTAAATAAATATTTACAACCAGATCTGTCGAATAAGTTATTAGACTATAACTTCTTTCAGATCCTCAAAATAGATCACCAACGATTGCATTATTTAATATATACCTCAGTATATTAAACTTGGAAAATATTTTCCATGAAACTTCCATCATTACTAAAATGATCAAATCCTTTTTAAAATACAATACACTTTAAATGAAACAAATTCGAGCTAAACAATAAAATTCGATCTAAACGATAAAATTCGAGCTAAACGATAAAATCTCCATCAAGTGAATTTGAAATAGCATAAATTTCTTAATTTCAAATAGCAATTCTAAATCGTCACAAAAATCGCTTACAAATCCAAAGATCGATGAAAATCGAAAATGAAACTTCTACATAACATAGCGATTAAAATATCAAATCGAAAAGTAAGAGAATAACAATACGAAGATTTAGAAAAATGGCATTAAAATACTAAGTTGTCGGATATACTCAAAAGTTTCTACAATTCTACAAAATGGGATACTTCGTTGGTCTATTGACTACCTGGTGCTGCGTAGAGCTGACTAGAAGTGGATTTCCCTCGTTGTTCATCAGAAACGGATTGTTTCTGAGAAATCACCCCCTCAGGATGTCGTGTGGGACACTGCTGGATCTCCTTCGGAAGTCTCCAAACTGCCAGGAACTGGATTCGAATTCTAACATCATCGTGTAGTCGTCCTTTCAGCTTGGCTATCTTCTTAATGAGATGGGAAAGCCCTTTCTGTCTTGATTTGCGCTGGTAACACCCGAGCCGCACTCGTTCAGGAATTTCTTCTGTCTTCTTCGCCCCAGTTCAGATCGATATGTGTATCCTTCATTGTAGTCGATGAAATGACTTTCGTAGGTGTAGATTTAATTTACGCAGGAGAGACTAAATGTTTATCTCCCCCGAGGTATTAATATTATGTCATTTCGAATGTTCTCGCCATCATCATAGCTACGTTCCCTGTAGCATTTTAGTAGCACATCTCTATCACTCTATATTCAATAATTTCTTCCCCTCTCAACTTCTGTGATACATGCGTGGAATAATTTCTATCACCTTACTCGTTGCTTTAATTGGTTTCACGTATTTCTTCTTTGTAGTTGCAGAATAAATGTAGATACAGTATGAATTTACGCAAATTAATGTGCCGTAATTCTCGTTGCTAATATACTGCTTGTAATAATGACTTCTTCGATGATAGTTCAATGTCTATCAGCTTTGTCTTCAAATGCAGAGTAATCAGTGGACACGTCCAGTCTTGACGAAGTCGTGATTAATAAGAGCCACGATCTAAGTCGCTTGTCTCCCACTCTGACAATAAAGTTGGCGTCCCCTCATAAAAAACAAGCCTATATGGCGCGTTAATAGCGAATATGATATTATTCCATAATTAAGCATTTAATCAGCTGCAAATATCAATAAATACTTCTAATTTATTAATTAACAACTTCTCTGATGTTTCGAAGTGTTAATATTTAGATGGTAATTAGATATGCTAATTGCGCAAATTGCTTTCTTCTAAGTAAAGCCTCTTCATATCGGCTGTTACTGCCACGCGTCAGGTTCGTGCCCCCCTCTAGTCACTTGCGATCAGAATTCCTTCAAACGCGTCCCCGACATAGGTCGTGTGCGCAATCAGAAGTCTTCGGCTGGTTTCGTGACGTCAGACAAAGCCTAGCTCGACACGAGCTGTCCTGCATGTTACGTGTGAGCTGGGATTTACTTGATCGGCCACGCTAGGTTAACTGGGCGAGATGTAACAAATTGTTTTTGGCTTCTTTCCAGACACTGTTTTATTTAGCATTGGTTAACTTTCAAAACTTTCAGATGATAGAATATTTCCTACCACAAATACGCGTACAATCCCAACTCAACTTCCATTACAAAAGCGTGGAACACTGCTTTTGAAATGCATTCTACAGAGATTAACTGTACCGTATTTTACTCTTTATTCTATCCTTCTGAAATACTTTTTTAAGTTCTTAGCATTCAAATTTCCAATTACTTGATCATCGTGGATGTTAACAATTTGGTAATAGTTATTGCCAAAACTTTCAGATACTCTGAACGAGCCGTAGTATACCTTAGAAAATCTTGGGTATACTTGCTTTGTTACATCTGCTTTAGTGCGTTTTTTAATCACCACCAAGTCGTCTCTTCTTAAAGGTGTATCATATCGTCTACCTAGCATGCGCTTCTCTCGTTTTTCTGCCGCTGCGATTAAATTCTCATGGGCTGCCTCTACTCTTCTCTCCCTCGTAGGTAGTCTATCTTTAGGAATTCCTTACTCTCCATGATGTATTGAGGGGAATTACTTCGTTGTTTCCATAGCTTGTGAAGACTTTCTGTTTTCTACTGCCTCTTCGTTATTGGCGTTCTTCCTTTTCCAGGGGTCTCATTGCTATTCCCTCTGTTCTCCTGCCTGCTGGTACTAGGTTTTTGTTCGTCCTGCGTAGGCCTGTTTTCTGTCGTTCTTTGGTTGGTTTCACGTCTATTCCGGACGTAATTCTGATCATCCTGATTTCTCTGGTAATTCTGGCGATTATTATCATCATTCCAATTCTTATAACGTGAATATCCCTGGTTATTATTGTTATTACTCCTCTGGTAATAGTTACTTCGGAGATACGCATTATTGTAATGCTATCCAGACCTTCTATTCTGTTCATTGCTACGAGAATATCTCTGTTATGGCCTAACATCTTGTTGTCTGCGGCTCTGATATCCGTTCCTCTGTCTTTGAGTATAACAATTTCTTATAGGTCCTCCTCTATGGTTATCTCCGATAATTCCTTCGTCTGTCTGGTGCATTTCGTCTACCATTATGGTGTTCACTTCGCGATGGTCCGTTCTTGGACTGCGAAAGATTGAATTCGAGGTATTTGATGTATAATCTAGTCTACGGAGTAGCTCGCCCATTGCCTGTAAATTGGATACTCCGGATGGTATAATATACCTCCTGACATCCGCTGATAACTGTCGCGATATTGTTTGTATCAATTTTAAGTCGGTCAGTGGTGGCTGTAAATATTGAAGACGGGCCAACTGGGTTGTAAAGTACCTAGCGTAGCGTATGGGATGTGAACAAGCATACTTTCGCGAATACGCCTCTGCCCTTAAATTTTGTTGCTCATCGAGAGACCAAAATCGTCTTATGAGGGCATCTGCGAAGTCCTCAAAAGACCAAAATGTCTATCGGAATGCTCTATACCACCGAAGCGAGTTTGAGGTAAGATAACGCTCCACCATCCTTAATTTTCTTTTCTCTGGGAAGTTATTTTCGATAAAATATTCCGAGACGTCATTTATAAATTCTCTTGGGGTAATACCATCATTCCCTGAGAAAGTACGAGGTTTCTGGTCTGTGTTGCGAATTATCATGACATTGGGAGCACTCGATAGAGTATTTCCTCGTACAATATTCTCGTTAGGCGTCGAGAATCGCACCTGACTACTTCTAACTGGCGGTACATCCCGTCTTCTCAAATGATATAGTTCGTCCACTAATCTATCCGCCCTCTAGAAGTCCAATCCCTCGTCCACGTCGTGGGGGACGGGCAACATTATGAAGTAGGGGATAGCCTGTAAGGGTGAAGTACAGTGGGGACCTTGTGCCTCCAGGACCGCTACGGTAACTGTGAAGGCCTTACAGGAACCCTGTAAAGAAATGGCTGACGGGGCGCTGGTGAAGTCCTTAAAGGTAACGGAGGTGGAGAAGGAGACCTTTGGTTCGGCGAAATTGGCGGAGAAGGCAACTCTCCCTCTTGGGGTAAACAAGGAGGAATACCACTGCCTTGTGGTGAAGAGGGATCTTCAAAGGCTAAGGGAGAAAACCCCAACAGAAAACCGCAAGCTTGGAGGAGCAGGTGGCAGCCCCACCACCAAGATCGGGTGCTGTGGGCTAATAACTCGTACACCTTAAAACAACTTACTAAACAAACATAAATGAAGAGAAACCGGATTGATCCAAAGACGAAGAATTTTGGCTTGAAAAGGTTGACGAAAATTGGACTATGGAATGTGAGAACTCTGCGGGAAAGCGGAAGACTACGGCAATCAGTGGCATGTATGAAGAATTACGGTCTGAACATCCTGGGTCTGAGTGAAGTAAGATGGAGAGATTTTGGGGAGCTGGCCACCCATGATGGAGTTACATTTATGTATTCTGGAAGGCCCGAAGTTGATGGAGCAAGTTATAAAGGTGTAGGTATAATGATGGATAAGGAGGCCAAAAGGAGCCTTATAGTGTGGTGTCCAGTGTCGGGAAGGATAATTGTGGCACGTTTTAAGTCCAATATTAAGAACATTGTGATGATTGTTTGCTATGCACCCACGGAGGCAGCGCAGGAAAAAAACAGGCGTTTTATGGACATCTAAATAGTACAATTAAGAAACAGAAGAGGAAGGATATCATTATAGTTGGAGGAGACTTGAATGCAAATGTGGGCCAGGAAAATGAAGGACTTGAGCATATTACGGGAAGGCATGGTATAGGACATCAAAATGAAAATGGACAACTCTTTGTAGACTTCTCTGCCAACCTTGATTTGATTATTGGTGGTACTGTATTTCCGCATAAAGATTGCCATAAAGTGACCTGGGTATCACCAGATCATAAGACAGAAAACCAGATAGATCATGTAGCGATTGAAAGGAGATGGAGACGTTCTTTGTTAGATGTGAGAAATAAGAGAGGTGCGAACATCGGCAGTGATCACCACCTTGTTGTGGCTACCTTCAGAATGAAGATTCAGGCACAGAAAAGGAGGATAGACCAGAAAAGGAACCGATATGACGTGGGAAAGCTAAAGGATGACATAAAGGTGAAGCAAGCCTTTAGAATAGAGTTAAAGAATCGATTCCAAGCACTTGCTCATGTGGAGGATGAAACTGTTGAGGAAAATTGGATGAAGATTAGATCTGTCTTCACCAAAGCAAGTGGAAACATCCTGGGTTTCAAAGATAGGCAGAAAAAGGGCGGATGACTGGACAGACATGGGATATCATCCGAGAAAGGAAACAGATAAACGAGGAAATGAACACACGTAGGACACGAGCAAAAAAGACAGAATTACAAGTAAAATATGCTGCAAAGGACAAGGAAGTTAAGTGCAAGAAGAGATCAAAGAAATTGGATAGATGGCCTATCTAAACAAGCAGAAGAGGCAGCCAAGAAGGGAAAACTTAAAGAACTATATACAATCACCCGAGTACTGGCAAGAAATCAGATGCAGAGAAACCGGCCAGTCAGGAACAAACCCTGAGGATCAACTGAAGCGATGGCAGGAACATTTTTGTGCAGTTTTAAAACGCTCCCTGGAAGATCAACTAGAAGGGGAGAAGTAGGAGATGAAGAAGAGATCCAGCATGATCCAAGGATTAAAACCTGCATACCCACAGTGGAGGAAATCAAACAAGCATTGAGAAAGTTGCATATTGGTAAGGCAGCAGGAGTTGAAAATATTCCAGCAGAAGTCATGAAGGTTGATATGGACACCACAACAAATATGTTGCAGCCGCTATTTGAGAAGGTATGGACAACTGGAGAAATGCCGGCGGAATGGAGATGTGGGTTGCTGGTGAAGTTGCCAAAGAAGGGATATACGTCAAACTGTAATAACTGGAGAGGCATTTCAATTCTCTCAATCCCTAGCAAAGTCTTAACGAGGGTTTTGCTAAACAGAATCAAAGAATATGTTGATCGAAGGCTCCGACGAGAACAGGCAGGTTTTCGTCAAAATCGTTCGTGTGTCGACCAAATAAACTCTTTGAGGATAATTCTGGAGCAGTGTGCGGAATGGTCTTCTCGCCTCTATGTAGTGTTTGTTAACTTTGAGAAAGCCTTCGATTCGATCAATAGAGCCATGTGGAAGGAAGTGAAGCGCTATGGAGTGCCATCACAGATTATTAGTCTCATTCAAGAAACATACCGGGAGTACACATGCAGAGTCATTCATGAGGGCCCCGTGTTTCCGAGCCTATATCTGTATGTTCAGGAGTACGCCAAGGTTGTATCCTGTCGCCAACCATGTTCTTGATTGTGATTGATGCGGTGATGCGAAATGTCACTAGAAATGCGAAACGTGGTATCCAATGGGGATTCACCAATAGACTGGAAGATCTGGATTTTGCTGACGATTTGTGTCTCCTGTCTGAGGCACACGGTGAAATGCAAGCAAAGCTTGAAGACCTGGTTGTAGAAGGGAAAAAGGTGGGGCTAACGATAAACTCAAAAAAAGACCAAGGCCCTAAGAACTAACACCAAAAAAATTGATCCATTTGTCCTCGAGGATGAACCTATAGAGGATGTTGATAGCTTTATTTACTTGGGCAGTGTGGTCATCAAAGATGGAGGAGCGGCAAAGGATGTCTCCCAACGTATTCAAAAAGCAAACGGCACCTTTGTGCGGCTCTATCCGGTGTGGAAGAACAGCAAAATATCCATGGAGACCAAACTTCGTATCTTCCGGAGTAATATCAGGTCCGTTCTGATATATGGGTCTGAGACTTGAAAGGTACCTAAGGAAATCACCTCCTGGCTGCAGACCTCTGTCAACCGCTGCTTAAGAAAGATCTTAAACATCTACTGGCCGGAAGTAATCTCCAACCAAGAACTTTGGAGAAAGACGGGTGAAACGGAGATGGCCATACAAATTAAGTGACGGAAATGGAAATGGATCGGACATAACCTGAGGAAAGGAAATGAAGCCATTCAGAGAGAGGCACTGGATTGGAACCCACAGGGTACGAGGAGGAGAGGGAGACCCAAGCAAACATGGCGCAGATCTGTCCACTTGGAGGCTATAGAGGAGGGAAAGACCTGGAGTGAGGTGAAGAGGTTGTCTGCAAACAGGACCAGATGGAGATGCTTCATTGGCGCCCTATGTTCCACGAGGGACAATAGGAACTAAGTCAAGTAAGTCAAGTCTAATCTATCCATTCGTTCTTGCTGTCTTTCCTGTTCCTCTCTAATATTTCCTTCTTCTACTCGGTCAGGTATTAATTCATCATCATTATTATTAATTTCGATAGTCTGACCTTTATTCGTATCCTCCAAATTGTTAGAATTGTCTACTGTGACTTTTTGTAACTTACTCCTAATTGATTCGATTTCACTACTTAAATTCCAGATTTTATTGTCTATCTCCGAACTAACATGTACTTTGATCTGACTGCCCAGATCTGGTTCTAAATTGACAAGTTGTTGTGACTGAACACTCTGGATTCTTGTAACAAAATCCTCTCTCACCTCTGCAATGTCTTTATTCAGATGATACTCTGACATAATTAACTTCTTAGATAACTCATCCTCTAAACGTTTTGCGGTATGACCTGAAGCTTCAATTAATTCATTCTTAAGCTTATCAACACTTGTATCAACAATACCCTTCATATCAATTTCAATTTCAGCCCTTACAAGATCAGCCTTCTTATTCACCTCTATTTGTAGTCTGGCAATGGTGGTTTTCAACTCACCCAGGTTGGAGTTGATACCTAGATTTTCAGATTGGAGCTTGCCTAGTTGGAGGGATATATCATTCTGGAAATCTGTAAATTTCTTACTGGTGTCCTCAGATTGGATTTCTAAAGCTGCTAAGGATGTTTGGGTCCTAGCTAAATTATTCTGAGTATCCGTAGATCTAGTTTCTAATGTAGCTAAAGTTGTTCGAGCGTTAGCTAAGGTTGTTTGAGTATTAGCTACTGTGTTTTGGGTTTCTGTAGATTGAGTTTGTAAAGTGGCTAATGTTACTTGTGAATTAGCACTGTCGCTTGTGTTTCAGCTAATCTTCTTTGGGTTTCAGTTGCACTATTCTGGCATTCCCTAGCTAATATATCTGTAGCTGCCTTAGCCTCTCTCCTAGTTTCTTCTGCATTCCTCTTAATTTCCTTCTCTACTCGTTTTTTATTTTGGTGGGTAGGTTGTAGCCAATGGTCTACCAAAATAAAAATCAAACATCAATCCTAACTTACAGTATTAATTTTAGTTTACTTATGACCTCAAAATAGTCATACAACCGGTAAATCAAATAAATTAGATCTAGCCATAACCTTCCTTATGTTAAACCTTGGACTAGTCTTTTTTTCAATTATACAAAACATATTTAACATTTCAGGTTAGATTTCTTCCATAAATCCATTCTCAACTCGATAAACGTTGGTTAACCATCATTACAGCATTTTTAGTCTTCCGTCGATTATCCAACACTCTCGTGTAACTATTAAAAAATGTTTTCTAAGGCGATAACATCATATCGTTCCAAAATGAATCTGCCTTCAACCTAAATTCCTCCCTGTGCAATAACTAGAATCTCTCGTTACTCACATTGGAATTGCTAATTGAACCAACTGGGCTGATAACCGTAGTAACCATACTCACTGGCACACACATTGGCTTCATAATTCAGCTTACTAGGTTCTCAACTGAGGGACTAAAAACACTAGCAACCGCGTTGGGTGCACCATACACCTCACTGTACTCTTATTCCTGGAATGATCCTCCAATAACCGCAGTTGGAAATTGGATCGTAGCATCTTGATATCCCTGGCTAGAAAAACCACACAGTGCTACTTGGTGAAGACACTCAGGATAAGGAACAGGGATTTACAACTGAATGTGCTATAGAAACTAACTACTGAACAAAAGGTTCTCTAAACTACTCGGGAATACGAGAATCGAAGAAAATCTCGTGCGTAAGGATATGGATCAGGTCCCAAGGAAAACCTCCACCCTATAGCACATTCCTCTACCATTAAATTACAAAAGACAATGCCAAATTTCTATAAAAAGATCAGGAAAATGTAAGTTACCTGCCTGTCATTTATTCAACGACACGAATACACGCAAACGAAATTCAAACATTGAATTAAAAACTTACGTTTGTAAAAAAAAATCTTAAAATTACGTAAATGGTGTTAATTCCAAAATATTTACATGTCTGTTTCCTCAAGAAACCATTAATAAACCATAACAATGCTTTCATAAGCTAAAATAAATAAAAAATTATTAAATTGTGGCAAACAACTGCTGTTCCCTAGATAACGGGAGTTTAACAACAACAACAAATTTAAATTAATGTCGTTAAATTTTAAAACCCCGCAAAATAAAATGAATTTACACATGCCGTAGATCTCCGTCATTACAAAAACTATTTGTTAAACTATACAATCTAATTCCCGTCTCCTATCTTCATAAAATCCTTCCGTATAAACGATAAAAATTTCTACCATAAAATTAAATTAAAATACATATAAAATATTAATCTTAAAAATCCCTATAAATGTTATACACGGTTTATATACATGACGTACATTTGTGATGAAGCTCGTCAACTTACATCTTAAAATGAACGATTTACAATTGGCAAAAATGCCTATTTCTAACTAGAAATATGGACATTAACTGTCTTTCTACCCCTCTCAATTTAATTCCTTCAGAATTCAGAAAATCATCCCCATAACTATGTCTTTATCGGTAACAATGTTGCAATCTTGGATTCTATAATCTGTACAGCTAAGTATAGACATAGTTTAATTACCTCCACATACTGGTCTGTCGTAAAAATAAAAATACTTAATAAAAATAGTTTTCCTTTCCGTCGAATAATTACCTATAATTTAATGTCTACTCAGAACCATTTAAATAGAACTCAGCTTCAACTATTGAGTCTATCTCAATAACTTGAAATACTTATATACAAAAATACTGCCTCTTAACAATTCTTTCCTTCAATAATGAAAATCTTACGCACATCTGTTTCAGCAGATCTTCCTTTACAAATGACACAATGACATAACTGTGCTCATTGCCATAAATACAACATGTTCCTCCGTCACTAGGGGAATATAATCAATATCTTTCCTAGATATACTTCGCAGTTCCTTCCTCACATTATACAGTATTCTCCAAATACATTATTTCTCGTCACTATATTCGTATTGCAGTTCCAACACATTTAATAATAATATTATAATAAAATATTGTTTTTTTTTCGATAAATTATCTTAACAGGTAATATAATAAAATACGATTCCTTCGATAACAATTCCATTCAGTTCCTAAATAACATTTTTAATGTTAGCTGCACTCAGCTATTGCACTTCTCTCAAGTATTCCTTAAATCATTGACTGTTTTACTATTAAGTCGTAGCTTGTATTTACTTCTACTCTTATTACAATATTATTTCCATTCTTTCTGTATTTCAATTCTTATACAGTTCCATATTTTAACATTTGTGAATTATGTAAATAAATATTTACAACCAGATCTGTCGAATAAGATATTAGACTATAACTTCTTTCAGATCCTCAAAATAGATCATCAACGATCGCATTATTTAATATATACCTCAGTACATTAACCTTGTAACATATTTTCCATGATACTTCCATCATTACTAAAATGATCACATCCTTTTTAAAATACAATACACTTTAAATGAAACAAATTCGAGCTAAACAATACAATTCGAGCTAAACGATAAAATTCGAGCTAAACGATAAAATCACCATCAAGTGAATTTGAAATAGCATAAAATTCTAAATTTCAAATAGCAATTCTAAATCGTCACAAAACTCGCTTACAAATCAAAAGATCGATGAAAATCGAAAATGAAACTTCTACATAACATAGCGATTAAAATATCAAATCGAAAAGTAAGAGAATAACAATACGAAGATTTAGAAAAATGGCATTAAAATACTAAGTTGTCGGATATACTCAAAAGTTTCTACAATTCTACAAAATGGGATACTTCGTTGGTCTATTGACTACCTGGTGCTGCGTAGAGCTGACTAGAAGTGGATTTCCCTCGTTGTTCATCAGAAACGGATTGTTTCTGAGAAATCACCCCCTCAGGATGTCGTGTGGGACACTGCTGGATCTCCTTCGGAAGTCTCCAAACTGCCAGGAACTGGATTCGAATTCTAACATCATCGTGTAGTCGTCCTTTCAGCTTGGCTATCTTCTTAATGAGATGGGAAAGCCCTTTCTGTCTTGATTTGCGCTGGTAACACCCGAGCCGCACTCGTTCAGGAATTTCTTCTGTCTTCTTCGCCGCAGTTCAGATCGATATGTGTATCCTTCATTGTAGTCGATGAAATGACTTTCGTAGGTGTAGATTTAATTTACGCAGGAGAGACTAAATGTTTATCTCCCCCGAGGTATTAATATTATGTCATTTCGAATGTTCTCGCCATCATCATAGCTACGTTCCCTGTAGCATTTTAGTAGCACATCTCCATCACTCTATATTCAATAATTTCTTCCCCTCTCAACTTCTGTGATACATGCGTGGAATAATTTCTATCACCTTACTCGTTGCTTTAATTGGTTTCACGTATTTCTTCTTTGTAGTTGCAGAATAAATGTAGATACAGTATGTATTTACGCAATCTAATGTGCCGTAATTCTCGTTGCTAATATACTGCTTGTAATAATGACTTCTTCGATGATAGTTCAATGTCTATCAGCTTTGTCTTCAAATGCAGAGTAATCAGTGGACACGTCCAGTCTTGACGAAGTCGTGAATAATAAGAGCCACGATCTAAGTCGCTTTTCCCCCACTCTGACAATAAAGTTGGCGTCCCCTCATAAAAAAAAACATGCCTATATGACGCGTTAATAGCGAATATGATATTATTCCATAATTAAGCATTTAATCAGCTGCAAATATCAATAAATACTTCTAATTTATTAATTAACAGTTTCTCTGATGTTTCGAAGTGTTAATATTTCGATGGTAATTAGATATGATAATTGCGCTAATTGCTTTCTTCTAAGTAACGCCTCTTCATATTGGCTGTTACTGCCACGCGTCAGGTTCGTGCCCCCCTCTAGTCACTTGCGATCCGAATTCCTTCGAACGCGTCCCCGACATAGGTCGTGTGCGCAATCGGAAGTCTTCGGCTGGTTTCGCGAAGTCAGACAAAGCCTAGCTCCACCCGAGCTGTCCTGCTTGTCACGTGTGAGCTGGGAATTACTTGATTAGCCGCGCTAGGTTAACTGCTTAACTCGGCGAGATGTAACAACCTGTTTTTGGCTTCTTTCCAGACACTGATTTATTTAGCATTGGCTAACTTTCAAAACTTTCAGATTATAGAATATTTCCAACCACAAATACTCGTACAGTACGAGAATGTCATGCCTCTATCGCTGGCCAGTGATTGTGGTTTCAAAAACTATAGGCCCTATTATCCTGCCTGCAGTCACCGCCACCCACACTACCATTTTCACATCATGTAGTGGTGTTTGGTGTATGCAATTATCAGGTTTTTCTGAAGACCAGTACCTGCTATTTTTACTTGAAACATGTCCACTTAAATGTAACCATG
This sequence comes from Meconema thalassinum, assembly GCA_946902985.2. Classification (NCBI taxonomy): domain Eukaryota; kingdom Metazoa; phylum Arthropoda; class Insecta; order Orthoptera; family Tettigoniidae; genus Meconema; species Meconema thalassinum. The sequence goes on from OX336389.2 coordinate 551,411,108, forward strand.
CTTCAACAGAGAATATTATTGATTTAGGATCAAGTACCCCATCATCAACACCTTTTAAAACCCAGATACAAAAAATATACCCTGCTCTCATTATCACGTGGAACTAACTATTGAACAACAGTAATCCTGTATGGTTCCTATTTTAGCATTATTGTGGCTCGCCACTCGGAGGTAATCGAAATTTGTGTTTGCTGCGAAAGTTTTCTGAGAGATTTTGTAGGAGTATGTTGTAATTTTTCCCCCTAACTCGCCTAATGACTCCTCAGTAAGCACACGCTTTTTTCTCTTCGTTTTCCAACGAGAATCGAACCTGTACTTCTAAATTTGTTCACATGTCTTCTTACAGTTTCTCTACCTGGAATGGTCGCACCTGGGAATTTTCCTTTATACCGCCTTCTAACTTCTCTACAGGTATTTGTCAATACATATTGTGCCCGTCAGAGGAGCTGCCAGGGTTTAACAACCGAAATGACATCCTAAACACCTCACCTGCCGGACCCATGTGCCTAGAGGATCAGGTGAATTTCTTATAGGTCAAAGCGGCACGAGAGTCCATGATCCAAGGGATCCGTGGTAACATGGTAGCTAAGGTCATAGACGGCCTAAGAAAATACACCTTAAGAAGCTAGACTGAGAAAAGAAACATCCAGACTGATGTAAAACTTGTAAAAATATTTTTTTAAAATATGCAAGCGCCTATCCTAGTTCGGAGTGTTTTTATCGCCTAATCCGCAAACTAATAAATAAATAATAAATAAAGATCAGGACCCTACCTGTAAACTATAGTAAACCCTCGCGAAAGATCTATTTTATAATGTTAAGCAACGACAGCAACGCTGTAAAAATGGTACGGCAATAAACCCTAAGTCAAGTTACAAAAGATCAAGGTAATATCGGAATTTACATTTAACAGGGTAGCAAGATTACATCTAAGTTAGGATGATACCATTTCCCCATTTACATTTTTTGTTAAATAATTTAGCTAATTCCTGACATTTAATACAAAATTTACGGTTATGACGTCCGTAAGACAAAACAATTACAACAAAAGCTACATGACAAGCCATTAAAAAACCATTATATACACTCTTATGAACTAAGTGCTCATCAGCACAGCAAGGTTAACATTGGGATTTATACAGCATAATAATGAATAAAACAACAAGACAATGATCTGTTATATTCCTGCCTGCACCTTGGGTTAAACTTTGTAAACCAGTGTCATCTAAATGCATGTCATTTATGTTGGAGATTGCGTAGTGAAAACCACGACTTATGTCGCATGAGGTTCAAGCTCCACCAGCTACGAACTATAGGTTAAGCAAACACACCGTCGATGAAAGTAGTGTCATCTGTCCTAGATTACTTCCACTAAGAAGTGTAAGCAACAGCAAGGCGTCGGTCAGCTGGTCCAAAATGCAAATGGATCAAGTTTAGAAGCAATAAACAATTAGTTATTATTTGTTTATAAAAATATGCGCTTGGTTATTAAGTTGTCGGTTTAATATTTCGTTGGTTTATGGCGAATAGTGCTGACATACCTTGGCTTAGCAGTAGCGTCTCGTGCGAGATCAAATCTCTGCTATCAACACCTTCATCGAGATCACAGGCTCGGACAAACAATAACACAAGTTATTAGTGGCTCGCGGCTCACTTAAATTACCTCGGGTAGGCCTGGTAATCACTTCAGTTACCTCCCATAAATACCTAGTCTACAGAACGAATTCTGGACACAGTGCAATATGCACTAAATACATGATTAACCTCTAACACGGGCGTCTCTCACTAGCCTCTAACACAAAAAATAAGCCTCGACATAACAGGTAATTACACTCTCAAATAGAGTTGAAAAGTATTCGCTCAAGTAGCGATACAAGCGTGTAACGTTTGCCAATCAATTCATCATAACAAAACACATGTGATTATCACAAAATGGCAGCCTAGACCTTGACCTACTAATGAAATACACAAGCTAACGGTAAATAATGCTCCAAGCATTTGTCAAAAGGTCTGATAAATCTGTCTCTCAATATGAGTGTGCCCTCGTTGCATGCTGGGAACTAGTATCACCTGTCCGTGACTTGAGCTAGACTCTCAACTTACAGTCACCTCGCGGACGGTTGTAATGACATAATAGACTGAATGCAGGCAGTTCTCTCCAAAGAAAGTCCATCAGAAAACTGTCCTTGTTATATAATCCCAGTATAACATTCAAATATAATAAACATAAGGCTTAAAAGCACGCCATACAACTATACACAAAGATGTAGTTTGTCTTTCAAATCAAAGAAAAGTAAAAGATAGTGATAACACTTCTTCTGAAAGTCTTTGCAATCCGCAGATATGTCACTTCATAACTGCTCTGTATTTAATAACCAAACAAATATGTGTCAAATTACCTGACACAAATAAACATGATAAAAGGCGCAAAATCTCACATTCGCTGAGTTTGCCAATGATACGATGAGTACAGGGTTCGATGCTAAGTTGCATTCAAATACTATTTCCCTGACTATGTTCTACACTTGAACAGGATGGCTTCATAGCTCATCTTAATGAAATATAACATCACATTTACAAAACTGATAGTTTCTGTCGACTATCAAGTGATACGAACTTTTCTAACGAAATCAGTAGCGTGACAAACATTTAACTAAAAGGTGTGTTATAAAATAACACTATGACGTCCATTCGTCATATCAAAGTAAACTGTACACAAAATCACCCGCATAAGGGTTGAACAAAGTAGTAACAATGACTGCAGTCACGTTTAGTAGGGATAGAATTAACATCTGAGCGATGTCCATCAGAATGCACCATGATTAAGCAGAGTTTAATGACAGGGTGGCTAACAATCCCTGGAAGTGAATGACAAAAATTAGTTCTAACATTACAAACCCTACCTATCGGCTTGTCAAGAAGTTCGGTTGGTTCTACAATCTACTCTAATCTAAACTATACCACAAAAGAACCTTACATGGAAAGAAATGAACAAACTCACAAGATCAGGACGTCTACATCTCGCTTGTTCCAACGAATTGAGACACAAAAGGACCACTGGTCTCCGGACAAGGGTTGTTCAAACTGGGCCTCCTCATAGGCTCTATCCATTACCATGGCCTTAATTCGTCCCCGACGTTGACGTCGTGATGTCATCTGACTCCTTCCCATCATAGTGGTTGTCATATTCCTCGGTTTAGCACGTGCATCTCCTACTCTGGTGCTAAGTTCCTGGGTCTTCTGTCATGCTGAAGTTCTTAAGAACGCTCCTTCACATCATGGGGGTTTATCTCATCATTCCCACGATTAACGTACGGTGAAAAGCGTCGAACACGTGGTTATTAAAGTAAATCATTTTGGTGAAGAATAACTACTGGAAAATACAGAATTTTATAGCACTGCTCTCACTGAAACTAGTTCTAATTGTGGTAACAAGCTCACTGAAGTTACACGGCGCACATTATGATAAAATTGGCCATGCACTTATCTGCTTTCACTAACACAGATTCTAGGCTTATTAAATCTCGTGGCATCGATGTGATCCACATAAAAATTCACTCGCTCTTGCGATTATAGATTTTCACAAGCACGTGGCTGAAAATGTGGTGTTCCACGTTATGGAAATATTATCACTTTTCGATAAATTCACAATAATTATAGCACAAGCCTGCACTGGCTTTAATTTCCACTCGATTACTTCACTGTTCGGTGCTAATTAACGCACGATGTAAATCGATCACTTTCTTCGCCTATGGGCGGACTATTTTCATCGTCTTTCAAGACGGACTTAAGAACACATCCAACTAGGATGGATAACCATACATGAGTGCAAGGAGCTCAGTCCTTCGTTGCTGGATCTAGCAAATACTCTAGTCGAGTAGCGACTGATTAGTTCCGGTTCGCGTGTCTGCGATGATAATACCTTACCAAAATAAGTAACATTCTCCAGAATGTTTCGATGATACAGAATGACATTATGTGAAGATCTGAGCCTTGTGGAAAGTTGAAATATGATAATAAAGTCTCAGATAAAAATATGGCTTTCTCCAAAGTCAAAAGTGCAACCATTAATAATTCCAAAGTATGACAGCATGCAGCAGCAGCATGGCTGGTCGGTGGGTGTGTTCTAAGATGATGCATCAAAAATGCGTTGCAATGAAAAATATCACATGAGCCTAAGCTCAGCGGACTCAATATGTGTCGCATATGAAAATCTTTTTTCGCTAATGTGTACGCAGGTTGAGGCATTATTGAACCAATTGGCTTTAACACTTAGCAATAACACGTTATAAAATTTTGAAACACAATAACAATTAAACAATAACTACCAACACGTACACACGTTATAAACTTATAACACTTATAACTTAAAATAGGCTATAAACGAAATAACAAAATCAACTTTACTCGGCAATTACTGCGTCGCAACTATTCCCGGCACCACGAAGTCCCACTCTGCTCCGAAGCATTAATTTCGTCAATCCAACAGCACTTCTTTCCTTATCTTATGACTAGGGCCCGGATTCATATGCACTAAAAACTACAAAAATATGCATGCACATATGCACTAAAAATGTTGAAAATATGCATGAAAATATGCACTAAAAATAAAACAAAATACACTTACCAAACGTATTATTTAATTTTAACTCAGCTTTACATTGATACACATGTTTCATTCCTTGCAAAATATTGCATGGCAGTAGGTTATCAATAGTTTTTCAATGTTTTCAGGGGTCAATGACTTTCTGTTGACGGACAGAATTAATTTATATGCTGAAAATGATCGTTCTACGTCGACGAACGTAACTGGGCAATACTTGTACACTGGCACTGACTGCTCTAAACATTCTTCTGGTAAAATCTGCCTGATTCCACTTATGTAGTTGCTTATGGATTGAATCTTCTTCAGTCCTGGGTTTGAGTCCAACACCGCACTGAGTTTCCTTTTCACGTTCTCTCCAGTTTCACCTGAGAAACCATTTAAAGAAATAATGGTGTTTTGAATTAACTGAAGGGATTCGTGTAGGGGTGCACCGCGAGTTTCTAGGCCCTTAATCGCCTTCGAAAGTGAGGAATAATGCACATGGGTGAAACTGATATCTTGATATGCAGTTTCAGATTCAAATGCGCACTTTGCTTCACGATAAACATGCAGTATGACTCGTCAATACTTGTAACTACATATTACACTTCAATAAAGTACTCCTGGTTGAACGATACTGCGAATAACCAAGTTCCCCAATTTGTGAGAACTGGTTCCGGTGGAAGAGAACCCTGAGGCAGGAGAGTTTTGTACAGCTGTAAACGAGCCGGTGTTTTTAGGAACAGTTTCTTCACACTTGAAATTACTTTGTTGACAGATGGAAAGAGCGTACTGTACCCTTATATCTGGATGATCCACCAAATATCCGTCGCCGGAAAAATAAGGGATTGTAGCATCCTGAAGTACCGGCTAAAAAAAACAACACAGTGCTACTTGGCGAATACACTAAGAATAAGGGACGGGGATTTATTCAAACAGAATGTGCTATAGAAACAAACTACCGAACAATAGGGTTCTCAAACTACTCAGGAAAGACGGGAATCCATGAAAATCTCGGGCGTAAGGATACGGATAAGGTCCCTCGGAAAACCATACTATAGTACATTCCACTACGATATAACTACAAAGACAATGCCAGATTTCTATTTAAAAAACAGGGAATCGTAGATACTTGCCTGTCATATTTATTAATATTAAATATACACGCCTTCTAACTCTCGCTTTTATAGTAAGGGTAACTCACGTTAAAAATGACCAAATGTCATTATTCAGTTTCATTAAAACGTTGTTTCCTCTAGAAACAATTAAATATGTTCACATTGGCATTCATAAGCTCAAATAAGAATTACAAATACATTCGTGGCAAACAACTGCCGTGCCGTAGCTAACGGGAGTTTAACAACAAAAATAAATTACTGTTATCAAGCTTTTTAAACAAATATCCCCAAAATAAAATGAATTTAACCCTGACGTAGATCTCCATCATTACAAAATTATTCAATACTCTATTCAATTTATCTCCCGTTTCATATCACTTAAATTCTTCTCATAGAAGCGATACAAAATCACAATTAGAAATTAAATTAAAGATAAAAGATACAACACGCATAAATATGACTATAAACCTTTCTTAAAATCCTAAAAATAATTTATATACAACACAAATATCGGCGATGTAGTTCAACGACCACTCAAGTTAAAATTAAATGATTCACATTGGGCAAATTGCTTTCGTCACATTCAAAATAGACATAAATCGTCTTCCTATTTCTTCGCTTAAATTCTTATAGACTTTCAGAACAAATCTTTCACCATACTATGTCTTATTCGTGAAACTATTTCAATTCTATAATCCATACAATTAAGTAAAGACATAGTTCATAGACCTCCTATAACTGGTCTCTCATCAAAAAATAAAAATACTTAATAAAAATAAGCTTTTCCAATTCGTTGAATAATTACTGTAAATTCAATCTCCGATTAGAACCTTTTAAATAGAACTCAGTTTACTCTCAGTTTCAACAAAGATCCATTGATCCTATAATTTCTATCAGATACAACTTCAACTAGGATTCACTGTCCTAATACTTTAAAGGAGTTTCAACTCTATGAGACTGTTTCAATAACTTCAAATATTAATAAATACCAACAATACTGCTTCTTCTTAAATTTGTCACTACAGACATTCTTTCAACAATTGACCAATGGCTTCACAATGCTCATTGTCATACTTCTAACAAATACCTCCGTCAATACGGGAATAATATAGATCTGTCTCTTAGAGATATTTCGCAGTTCCTTTCCAAATAACATATTCTTCTCAACTAACTTCACGTTAATAACTTCTATAGCAGTTTCAACATCATACATAAAAATATCAAATAAAAATACTTGTTCTATCGACAAATTAATTCAGCAAGTAATACGATAAAATACTAATCTTCCAATAACATTATATTTCTCTTATAGAACTCACATTTCAATAAAGCTTCCTATTAGCTGTGATATTTCCATCAAATTTTTCTTCAAAATCTTATTATTTCAAAAATACGCTGTAATTCGTATTCATTAACTTCACATTCATTATACTCTTATATCAATTCTTGCTTTACTACATTTCTTATTACCTTCCAAACTCTTATGTTTGCGAATTATGTCACCAAATATTTATAACCAGATCTGTCTAATAAGTTATCAGATCGTGACTTGATATAGATCTTCCAAATAAGATCTTTAAGGATCGCATTCTCTAAAATAAACTTCTGTATAACATTCTTGGAACAAATTTCCATTACTTCCATGGTTATCAAAGAACGATTTAATACAATTTAAAAACCAATAAAATGTGATCTAAACAACCTAAACTTTACCATAAAAATATTCTGAGTTAAACGTTAAATTCTCCATCATTCCAATTCGAAAGTCGCAAAATTCAAAAATTACAAATAACATATCTACATTGTCTAAATCGACGAAAAATTGAGAATAAACATCTACATGACGTAGCTATGAAAATATAAATTTAAAAAAGATATTGCAAAAAATGTAGAAAAATGGCATTAATATATCAAGTTGTCGGATATTCTAAACAGTATCTACAATTCTACAAAATGGGATATATCGTTGGTCATGAGACTACCTTATGTTGCGTTATAGTTGACTAGAAGTGGGCTTTCTTCGCTGTTTCTCAGAAACGGATTGTTTTTGATAGCTCGAATCTTCAAGATGTCCTGTGGGCCTCTCCTCGATCTCCTTCAGAAGTTTCCAGGTTATCAGGAACGGAATTCGGACTCGAACATCTGCGTGTAGCCGTCCTTTCTTCTGGTGTATCTTCTTGTGTGAGATGGGAAACCCTTTGTCTCTTGATGGCACTGGCATCAACCCTCGTTCGTGCAATTCTTCTGTCTTCTCCGCCGAAGTTCGATATATTAATATTCGTCATTGTAGTTGGTGAAATGACTTTTGTAGATGTAGTATACTTTAACATGGGAGAGACGAGATGTTTATCTCCCCCACGATACTGATGTTATGTCATTTCGAACATTTTCGCTGCCATCATAGCTATGTTCCCATGAACATTTTAATTCGCCATTACGATCTCTGTAGATTCAGTATATTCACCTCTCTCAACTTCAGAAGTTTCGACATGATAAAATACGTAGAATACTTAATAAGTTTCAAATATAGTTGAATGTCGACTTAATAATTTTGCACACAACTAAGTGCCGTCGTTCTCATTACTATTCTCTAGCAGTAGTAATCTTCTTCAAAAGTATAATAATTTCTATTAGCTTTGTTCGTTGGTAGAGTATTTCATTCAGACGTCCGCTCCTCTCGAGGTCGTAAGTAATAAGAGCCTCGATTCCACTCTCCGATGTTCCTCCTCAACAATAAAATTAGCGTCACCTTTCAGAACATGGCTCTGATGGGTTCCTTATTAGCGATGATAATATAATCACTTAATTAGCCGCAATGTTAATAACTACTTTTATTTATTATTTAACACCTTCAATGATATTGTGAAGTGTTAAAATCTCGTTGGTAATTAGCTATGCTAATTGCTTTATTTGCTCTCTTCTAAGTAAGGTTGCTTCTCATTGGCTGTTCGACACGCGCCAAACTCGTGTCTCCCCTCCTCCGAACCTCTAGTCACACTTCCCTCGCGTGCGTCTTTCGGCTCGACTCGGAAGCCTTCGAGTATCTCCGTGCATCATAGTTCCATCGTTCTCAAAGAACTGTGCTCCCTAGTGCTAAGTCGCTCACGTGACCCCTAATAATTTCCTCATTGGTCGGCTCGGTTTACTGGCTAACTCGGCGAGATGTATAAACCAGTTTCGTGGCTTGATTCCAGTATCGCTTTAATTTAACATTGGCAAGTTAGAAAACTTTTGAGAATACGGATATTTTCAAGCTTCTCCATACGAGTAAAATACTCACTCAACTCCCATTGCAAAAGCGTGATACAATGCTTTTGAAATGAACTCTTCAGAGATTAACTGAACCGTATTTCACTCTTCGTTCTACACTTCTGAAATCATCATCATCATCTTGTACAGTTTCCAGCCCCAGGCTGGGTCTGTTTGGAACATATGCCTCGCCACTTAGTCCTTTCTTCCCACCACCTCTCCTCTGTCACTCTGGTCCAGTCCTCGCCTCTCTTCTTGACACATTCCTCCACTCCTTTCAGCCATTTATCTCTTGGTCTTCTACTTGGTCGTTTTTTCTGTATCTGCGTCTCATGTATCCTCTTGGGAATCTTCTTCTCATCCATTCTCTTTAAGTGTCCATACCACCTCAGTCTTGATGTCTCAATCCTACCTTACAAGGGCTCCTCTATCACCATTTCCCTGACCTCTTCATTCCTCACCCTGTCTCTTCTTGTTACTCCGATGCTACTTCGGAGGAACTTCATTTCACCTGCCTGTATTTTGCTTATGTCTCTTTTCTTCATTGTCCACGTTTCTGAAGCATAGGTCAGTATCGGGATATAGTAACTTCTGTATAACACTTCCTTGCTTTTTTGTGGGACTTCTTTATTCCACACTAAGCTCCTAATGCTTCTAAGAAATGCTTCTGCCTGTCTGCCACGTTCCGTAATCTCTTTGTCATTTCTCCCATTTTCCTCCACTATACTTCCCAAGTACTTGAGACTTTCCACCTTCTTCAGCTGTCCACCTCCAAGTGTTATCCCACTCATTGGTCTGTCCTTTTTCCTGGTCGTTAACAGGATCTCACATTTACTGATGTTGAACTTCCATCCGTACTCTCCCACTGTTTCTTCCCAAGCCTTCAGTTGCTCCTGAATTTCCTCCTCCCTGTTTCCCCAGACCATGAGATCATCTGCAAACACCATTGCTTTCATATCTTCTCCTATCTTTCCTGCTATCCGTGTCATTACCTCGTCCATAACCACAATAAAGACAAGGGGTGACAGCGCACTACCCTGTTTCAGGCCACTCATTTGTCTGAACCAGTCTGTTCTTTCCCCTCCAACTTTCACACAACTCACACTTCCACAATACATCTCCTTCACTCTGCCTACAGTCCCTTTTTCCACTCCCATGTTTTCCATTGCTTTCCAAACCTTCTCCCTACACACACTATCATAGGCCTTTTCGATGTCCAGGAAGGCCATCAACAGATCCTCTCCAAATTCGTAGTGGTGTTCCTGGAGCTGTCTCACTGAAAATATGAGATCCACTGTTGATCTCCCAGGTCTGAAACCATACTGCTCCTCTCTCAATTTTCTCTCCACTTTGGCTCGTATTCTACTTTCTAATATCTTTTCATATATCTTGGCACAGTGAGGTATGAGTGTGACTCCCCTGTAATTTCTGCACTCCTTTCTGCTTCCTTTCTTAAATATTGGGACAATTAATCCTTTCTTCCAATCTTCTGGGGTCTTTTTCTCCTTCCATATCACCCTCATCACACGGTACAGCCACTGTTTCCCAACCTCCCCTGCTGCCTTCACCATTTCAACACTCACTTCATCCACACCCGGTGCCCTTCCTCCTTTCATCTTGTCTATAGCCATCTCCAGTTCTCTCCAATTCAGGTCCTTTTCCATTCCTGTGTTGTCTTCTCCATCTTCCAGTTGTCTTCCTCCCTCTGACCATTTGGATTCAGCAAATCCTCAAAGTACTCTTTCCACACTGTCTTGAGTGTTTCTTTGTTGTGTACCACATTTCCGTTTTTGTCCATCATTACCACATCCTCTCGCAGACCTCTTCTCTTACTTTTGACCATCCCATGAAGTACGTTCTTATTTCCTCTGCTGTCTTCATCATCTCTGTCCACTTTACCATCCACTTCTTTCTCTCCTCTGCGACAATCTTGTTTGCTTCTTTCTTCTTTATCTTATAATCTTCCCTTGCCAGATCAGTTCTTTCCTGGAACCACACTCTGAAAGCCTTGTTCTTCCTTCCCACAGCTTCTTTTACTCTCTCATTCCACCATGGTGTCTCTTTACACCGCTTTCTGTCGCTAGTTCTTCCACATACTGCCACTGCAGCTTCCACCATTGTGTTCTTGAATTGCTTCCATTCCTGTTCCCCTGTTTTAGGATTTTCTGTTGGCATCCTTTCCCTTATTATCTTCTAGAATTCTTCCTTGACTTCAATTTCCTTGAGTTTCCATACTTTGATTCTCCTTTCCTGGTACTCTGTCCTCTTGCTATCCTTAACAACTCCCAGGTTCATTACAAGTATTCTGTGGTCGCTATCTTAGGCCTCTGATGGTATTTCCTTTATATCTCTGACACTTCTCTTCATTTCACAGTCGTACAGCATGTAATCTACTAAAGATTTCTTTGTTAAATCACTGCTGTACCACGTTACCTTGTGGCTTTCTTTCTTCCGGAACCAGGAATTGCCTACCACTAAACCGTTTCTTTTGCAAAAATCCAGCAAGTTTCTCCCTTCTTTATTTCTGCTACCCCATCCTTCTGCTTCCAATACATTTTCATATCCTTGCCTTTCACTTCCTACATGTGTATTCAAATCTCCCATGACAATGATGCTCTGACCATTCAACTGCAGTTGTAGCTCCTCCTCAAAGTCTTCCTTCTCTTGAGCTGTACATCCAACTTGAGGGGCATATACCTGGGCTATCTCCACGCTTCTTCCCTTTACAGTTACTCTGATCTTCATGATCCTGTCACTTATTCCCTTTACCTCTTTACTCCTACTCCGCTGCTCCTTCCTTCCCTGTTCCCACTCCAGTACAACCAGTACCCTTTCCTCAGTTCTCTGCGACCTTCTCCTTTCCATCTTGTTTCTGCCAAGCCCAGTATATCCTGTTTTCTTCTCTCCATCACATCTACAATCTCCTCCACCTTTCCTGTCAGTGTCTGTATGTTTAATGTCCCAAGTCGTAGTCCATTAGCATATCCGGGTCGTCGTCGTTTGCATCCGTCCTTTCCGAGGCCTGTTCCTGTTTTGAAAGCAAATATGATATCCACTACTGGCTTGCTAGGCCTATCGTAGCTTCACCAGAGCCCCGTCAGCCGTCACTTTTCAGGGTTCCCATAGAGCCTTCACAGCTACCGCAGCGGTCCCGGGGCACACAAAGTCCCCACTGTACTTCACCCCTACAGGCAATCCACTACTTCATGCCGTTGCCCGTCTCCCACCACGTGGAGGAGGGGTTGGACTTGTGGGAGACTCTTCTGAAATATCGTTTAAATTCTTTGCATTGTAATTTACAATTACTTGATTATCATGAATGTTAACAATCTTATAACAATTATTGCCAAAACTCTCGTATACTCTGAATGGGCCATAATATGTCTTAGCAAACCTTGGGTATATTTGCTTCGACACATCAGCTGTCGTAGGTCTTTTTATAACCACTAAATCGTCTTTTCTCAGAAGTGTATCAAATCGTTTTCCTAGCGTGCGTTTCTCTCGTCGCTCTGCTGCTGTGATCAGATTCTCATGTGCTACCTCTACTCTTCTTTCCTTCTTTGGTAGAGTGTCTATAGGAATTCTTACTCTTCATGATGTATTTAGGGGAATTCTCTCTTATCTCTAGTAGGGGAAGAATTTCTGCCGTCTGTAGCTGTTGTCTATTCGAATTGTTTCTTTGCCCGGAGGTTTCATTATCGTTACCTCTGTTTTCCTCTCGACTCGTGGTTGGTTTCTCTTCATTCTGTCTTGGCTTATTTTCTCTCGTTATCTCGTTTTCTTCCCGCTGATTTCGGACATAGTTCTGATTTTCCTGATTCCATTGGTGCTGGAAATTCTGGCGATTATAATTGTCATCATTCCAAGTTCATATCGCGAATATCCTTAGCGATTATTGTTATTATTACCCCTCTGGTAATAATTATTCTGACGATATGCCTAATTGTATTGATAACCCGATCTTCTATTCTGGGTATTATTTCGTGAATATCGTTGATATGGCCTGCTATCTTGTTGTCTACGGTTTCGATACTCATTTCTCTGATTTTGAGTATAGCCATTCCTAATAGGTCCTCCTCTCCTATTATCTCTCACATTTTCCTCTGTTTGCTGCATCTCATCAATCATGATGGTGTTCACTTCGCGATGATCCGTTCTCACATTTCGAAAGCTTGCATTCGACGCACTGGACGTATAATCTAGTTGCCGGAGCAAATCATCCATTTCTTGCAAACTGGAGATTCTAGACGCTATGATGTTCCTCCTGACATCGGCTGGAAATTATCGCGATATCGTCTGGATCATTTCTATGTCTGACGGTGGAGGTTGTAAATACTGGAGGCGGGCTAACTGCGTTGTGAAGTAGCTAGCATAGTGAGTGGGAGGCGAACTAGCGTACTTCCGCGAGTATGGCTCTATTCTCAAATTATGTTGTTCGTCCATCGACCAAAATCGTTTTATGTGGGCAACTGCAAAGTCATCAAAACACCTAAAAGTCCATCGAAAAGCTCGATACCACTGAAGCGCAGTAGAGGTTAAATAACGCTCTTTCTTCAGGGACGTTATTTTCAATAATGTATTCAGAAACGTCATTTACGAATTATATTGGGGTTATACCATCGTTTCCTGGGAAAGTACGTGGTTTCTTGTCTATATTGCGGATTATCATGCCATTAGGAATACTTGATACCGTATTTCCTTGTGGCATGTTCTCATTAGGCGTCGTAAATCGCACCTGATTATCTCTGACGGGTGGTAAATTTCACCTCCTCGCTTGAAATAACTCCTCTTCCAATCTACTGTATCTATACGTTCTTGCAATCTTTCTCTCTCTTCTCTGAGACTACTTTCTTCTATTCGGGCTGGCATCGATTCATTGTCATTATTCAGTTCGATAGTCTGAGCTTTATTTATATCCTCCAAATTGTGAGAACCGCTTACCTTAACTTCCTGTAATTTACTTCTGATTAAATCAATTTCGATACTTAAATTGGAGATTTTACTGTATATCTCTGAATTTACGTGTTCTTTAATCTTACTACCCAGATCTGGTTCTAAATTTACAGGTTGTTGTGACTGTAAACTTTGTATTTCCTTAACAAAATCATCTCTAACATTTCCTATAGGCCTATACTTATTGATACGATATTCGGCCATTACAAGTTTCTTAGAAAAATCATCATCTAGACGTTTCACTGTAATGCCTGAGGCTTCAATCAACTCATTTTTAAGTTCAACAATACTTTCATTAACAATACCCTTCTTATCAATCTCAATATCAGCCCTTACAAAATCAGCTTTCTCATTCACCTGTACCTGTAGCTTAGCCACAGATGTTTTCAACTCATCTAGGTTAGAGTTGATACGTAGATTTTCAGACTGGATCCTGCCTAATTGAAGGGTTATATCGTTTTGAAAATCTGTTAGCTTTTCACTGATATCTTCAGACTGGATTTCTAAAGCTCTCAACGATGTTTGGGTCCTAGCTAAAGTATTCTGGGTCTCTGTAGATCTGGTATCTAGGGTAGCTAAAGTTGCTTGGGTATTAGCTAATGTGTTTTTAGTCTCTGTATTTTGAGTTTGTAGAGTAGCTAATGTATCTTTAGTCTCATTGGAGTTAGTTTTTAGGGTTGCTAAAGTTACTTGGGAATTAACTACTGTCGCTTGTGTTTCAGCTACTCTTCTTTGGGTCTCATTTGCACTATTCTGGCATTCCCTAGCTAATCTATCTGTGTCAGCTTTAACCTCTCTCCTAATTTCTTCTGCATTTCTCTTAATTTCTCGTTCTACTTTCTTCTGATTCTCATGTGTGGCTTGATGTAGGGCTTCCAAGTCTTTGTCTAACTTGCCCTGCGTTTCCTGTAATTTGGCAAACATTGCCCTAATAGAATCCAGGTCTCCTGGCATCTTCTTACCTTGAGAAAAAGGGAACAATCACCATGACAACAATCGAGAATATCCGAAACAACTACCATTTATACCACTACAATAATAATGAAGGAGATTCTATCGTTTACCAGTTAACTTACCATAATTTACGAATACCTGACTTCTTTAAATTACAGATTTAAAATCCGTAGTCCCTATATGACATATTGTCATTTGTAGCCAACGGTTTACTAAAATAAAAATCAAACCGCAATCCTAATATACAATATTAACTTTACATTACTTATGACGTCAAAATAGCCATACAGCCAGTAAATCAATTAGCCATCACCTTCCTGAGGTTAATTCTTGGACTAGTCTTTCTTTAACAGCAATACATAGTTAACAGTTCAGGTTAGATTTCTTTCGTCAATCCATTCTCACCTCGATAAACGTTGGTTGACTATTCCTTACATATTTCTAGTCTTCCTCCGATTATCTAACACTCTCGTGTAAGAAGGCGATCACATCATGTCAAGATTCCACAATGCGTCTACCTTCAACCAACATTCCTCTCTGTATACTAAGATCTCTAGTTAATCACATCGGAATTACTAATTACAAACGCTAGACACTCAACTGTGGGATCCAAAATCATGAACAACCACATTGACGTTAGCATAAATTCACTCGTCTTTCAACTGAGAAGCCACAATCTCTAGCACTCATGTTGAAGGCCTCATAACATCACTAGGCTCTAAACCAGGGGCCAAAATCACTAGCCAAACACGTTGGAAGCGCCATAAAATCGCTGTACCCTTATATCTGGATGATCCACCAAAAACCCGCCGCTGGGAAAATAAAGGATAGTAGCATCTTGAAGTCCCGGCTAAAAAAAACACAGTGCTACTTGGCGAATACACTCAGAATAAGGGACAGGGATTTTTCAAACAGAATGTGCTATAGAAACCAACTACAGAACAATAGGGTTCTCAAACTACTCAGGAAAGACTGGAATCCATGAAAATCTCGGGCGTAAGGATACGGGTTACGTCCCTCGGAAAACCACCCTATAGCACATTCCACTACCATTTATCTACAAAGACAATGCCAGATTTGTATTAAAAATCAGGGAATCGTAGAAACGTGCCTGTCATATTTATTAACGTTAAATACACACAACTCTCGCATTTATAGTATGCGTAACTCACGTTAAAAATGACCATATGTCATTATTCAGTTTCATTACAACTTTGTTTCTTCTAGAAACTATTAAATATGTTCACATTGCCTTTCATAAGCTCAAGTAAAAATTACAAATAAATTCGTGGCAAACAACTGCTGTGCCGTAGGTAACGGGAGTTTAACAACAAAATTAAATAAATGTTATTAAGCTTTTTTAAAAAATATACACAATAAAATAAATTAACCCCTGACGTAGATCTCCGTCATTACAAAATTATTCATTACTCTATACAATTTATCTCCCGTTTCCTATCACTTAAATTCTTCTCATAGAAGCGATAAAACAATCACCATTAAAAATTTAATTAAAGATAAAAGTTACAACACGCATAAATATGACTATAAACTTTTCTTAAAATCCTAAAAATAATTTATATACAACACAAATATCGGCGATGTAGTTCAACGACCACTCAAGTTAAAATTAAATGATTCACATTGGGCAAATTGCTTTCGTCACATTCAAAATAGACATAAATCGTCTTCCTATTTCTTCGCTTAAATTCTTATAGACTTTCAGAACAAATCTTTCACCATACTAAGTCTTATTCGTGAAACTATTTCAATTCTATAATCCGTACAATTAAGTAAAGACATAGTTCATAGACCTCCTATAACTGGTCTCTCATCAAAAAATAAAAATACTTAATAAAAATAAACTTTTCCAATTCGTTGAATAATTACTGTAAATTCAATCTCCGATTAGAACCTTTTAAATAGAACTCAGTTTACTCTCAGTTTCAACAAAGATCCATTGATCCTATAATTTCTATCAGATACAACTTCAACTAGGATTCACTGTCCTAATGCTTTCAAGGAGTTTCAACTCTATGAGACTATTTCAATAACTTCAAATATTAATAAATACCAACAATACTGCTTCTTCTTAAATTTGTCGCTACAGACATTCTTTCAACAATTGACCAATGGCTTCACAATGCTCATTGTCATACTTCTAACAAATACCTCCGTCAATACGGGAATAATATAGATCTGTCTCTTAGAGATATTTCGCAGTTCCTTTCCAAATAACATATTCTTCTCAACTAACTTCACGTTAATAACTTCTATAGCAGTTTCAACATCATACATAAAAATATCAAATAAAAATACTTGTTCTATCGACAAATTAATTCAACAAGTAATACGATAAAATACTAATCTTCCAATAACATTATATTTCTTTTATAGAACTCACATTTCAATAAAGCTTCCTATTAGCTGTGATATTTCCATCAAATTTTTCTTCAAAATCTTATTATTTCAAAAATACGCTGTAATTCGTATTCATTAACTTCACATTCATTATACTCTTATATCAATTCTTGCTTTACTACATTTCTTATTACCTTCCAAACTCTTATGTTTGCGAATTATGTCACCACATATTTATAACCAGATCTGTCTAATAAGTTATCAGATCGTGACTTGATATAGATCTTCCAAATAAGATCTTTAAGGATCGCATTCTCTAAAATAAACTTCTGTATAACATTCTTGGAACAAATTTCCATTACTTCCATGGTTATCAAAGAACGATTTAATACAATTTAAAAACCAATAAAATGTGATCTAAACACACCTAAACTTTACCATAAAAATATTCTGAGTAAAACGTTAAATTCTCCATCATTCCAATTCGAAAGTCGCAAAATTCAAAAATTACAAATAACATATCTACATTGTCTAAATCGACGAAAAATTGAGAATAAACATCTACATGACGTAGCTATGAAAATATAAATTTAAAAAAGATATTGCAAAAAATGTAGAAAAATGGCATTAATATATCAAGTTGTCGGATATTCTAAACAGTATCTACAATTCTACAAAATGGGATATATCGTTGGTCATGAGACTACCTTATGTTGCGTTATAGTTGACTAGAAGTGGGCTTTCTTCGCTGTTTCTCAGAAATGGATTGTTTTTGATAGCTCGAATCTTCAAGATGTCCTGTGGGCCTCTCCTCGATCTCCTTCAGAAGTTTCCAGGTTATCAGGAACGGAATTCGGACTCGAACATCTGCGTGTAGCCGTCCTTTCTTCTGGTGTATCTTCTTGTGTGAGATGGGAAACCCTTTGTCTCTTGATGGCACTGGTATCAACCCTCGTTCATGAAATTCTTCTGTCTTCTCTGCCAAAGTTCGATATATTAATATTCGTCATTGTAGTTGGTGAAACGACTTTTGTAGATGTAGTATACTTTAACATGGGAGAGACGAGATGTTTATCTCCCCCACGATACTGATGTTATGTCATTTCGAACGTTTTCGCTGCCATCATAGCTATGTTCCCATGAACATTTTAGTTCGCCATTACGATCTCTGTAGATTCAGTATATTCACCTCCCTCAACTTCAGAAGTTTCGACATGATAAAATACGTAGAATACTTAATAAGTTTCAAATATAGTTGAATGTCGACTTAATAATTTTGCACACAACTAAGTACCGTCGTTCTCATTACTATTCTCTAGCAGTAGTAATCTTCTTCAAAAGTATAATAATTTCTATTAGCTTTGTTCGTTGGTAGAGTATTTCATTCAGACGTCCGCTCCTCTCGAGGTCGTAAGTAATAAGAGCCTCGATTCCTCTCTCCGATGTTCCTCCTCAACAATAAAATTAGCGTCACCTTTCAGAACATGGCTCTGATGGGTTCCTTATTAGCGATGATAATATAATCACTTAATTAGCCGCAATGTTAATAACTACTTTTATTTATTATTTAACACCTTCAATGATATTGTGAAGTGTAAAAAATCTCGCTGGTAATTAGCTAAGCTAATTGCTTTATTTGCTCTCTTCTAAGTAAGGTTGCTTCTCATTGGCTGTTCGACACGCGCCAAACTCGTGTCTCCCCTCCTCCGAACCTCTAGTCACACTTCCCTCGCGTGCGTCTTTCGGCTCGACTCGGAAGCCTTCGAGTATCTCCGTGCATCATAGTTCCATCGTTCTCAAAGGACTGTGCTCCCTAGTTCTAAGTCGCTCACGTAACTCCTAATAATTTCCTCATTGGTCGGCTCGGTTTACTGGCTAACTTGGCGAGATGTATAAACCAGTTTCGTGGCTTGATTCCAGTATCGCTTTTATTTAACATTGGCAAGTTAGAAAACTTTTGAGAATACGGATATTTTCAAGCTTCTCCATACGAGTAAAATACTCACTCAACTCCCATTGCAAAAGCGTGATACAATGCTTTTGAAATGCACTCTTCAGAGATTAACTGTACCGTATTTCACTCTTCGTTCTACTCTTCTGAAATCATCATCATTATCTTGTACAGTTTCCAGCCCCAGGCTGGGTCTGTTTGGAACATATGCCTCGCCACTTAGTCCTTTCTTCCCACCACCTCTCCGCTGTCACTCTGGTCCAGTCCTCGCCTGTCTTCTTGACACATTCCTCCACTCATTTCAGCCATCTATCTCTTGGTCTTCCCCTTGGTCGTTTCTTCTGCATCTGCGTCTCATGTATCCACTTGGGAATCTTCTTCTCATCCATTCTCTTTAAGTGTCTATACCACCTCAGTCTTGATGTCTCAATCCTACCTTACAAGGGCTCCTCTATCACCATTTCCCTGACCTCTTCATTCCTCACCCTGTCTCTTCTTGTTACTCCGATGCTACTTCGGAGGAACTTCATTTCACCTGCCTGTATTTTGCTTATGTCTCTTTTCTTCATTGTCCATGTTTCTGAAGCATAGGTCAGTATCGGGATATAGTAGCTTCTGTATAACACTTCCTTGCTTTTTTGTGGGACTTCTTTATTCCACACTAAGCTCTTAATGCTTCTAAGAAATGATTCTGCCTGTCTGCCACGTTCCGTAATCTCTTTGTCATTTCTCCCATTTTCCTCCACTATACTTCCCAAGTACTTGAGACTTTCCACCTTCTTCAGCTGTCCACCTCCAAGTGTTATCCCACTCATTGGTCTGTCCTTTTTCCTGGTCGTTAACAGGATCTCACATTTACTGATGTTGAACTTCCATCCGTACTCTCCCACTGTTTCTTCCCAAGCCTTCAGTTGCTCTTGAATTTCCTCCTCCCTGTTTCCCCAGACCATGAGATCATCTGCAAACACCATTGCTTTCATCTTATCTTCTCCTATCTTTCCTGCTATCCGTGTCATTACCTCGTCCATAACCACAATAAAGAGAAGGGGTGACAGCCCACTACCCTGTTTCAGGCCACTTATTTGTCTGAACCAGTCTGTTCTTTCCCCTCCAACTTTCACACAACTAACACTTCCACAATACATCTCCTTCACTCTGCCTACAGTCCCTTTTTCCACTCCCATGTTTTCCATTGCTTTCCAAACCTTCTCCCTACACACACTATCATAGGCCTTTTCGATGTCCAGGAAGGCCATCAACAGATCCTCTCCAAATTCGTAGTGGTGTTCCTGGAGCTGTCTCACTGAAAATATGAGATCCACTGTTGATCTCCCAGGTCTGAAACCATACTGCTCCTCTCTCAATTTTCTCTCCACTTTGGCTCGTATTCTACTTTCTAATATCTTTTCATATATCTTGGCACAGTGAGGTATGAGTGTGACACCCCTGTAATTTCTGCACTCCTTTCTGCTTCCTTTCTTAAATATTGGGACAATTAATCCTTTCTTCCAATCTTCTGGGGTCTTTTTCTCCTTCCATATCACCCTCATCACACGGTACAGCCACTGTTTCCCAACCTCCCCTGCTGCCTTCACCATTTCAACACTCACTTCATCCACACCCGGTGCCCTTCCTCCTTTCATCTTGTCTATAGCCATCTCCAGTTCTCTCCAATTCAGGTCCTTTTCCATTCCTGTGTTGTCTTCTCCATCTTCCAGTTGTCTTCCTCCCTCTGACCATTTGGATTCAGCAAATCCTCAAAGTACTCTTTCCACACTGTCTTGAGTGTTTCTTTGTTGTGTACCTCATTTCCGTTTTTGTCCATCATTACCACATCCTCTCGCAGACCTCTTCTCTTACTTTTGACCATCCCATAAAGTACTTTCTTATTTCCTCTGCTGTCTTCCTCCATCATCTCTGTCCACTTTACCATCCACTTCTTTCTCTCCTCTGCGACAATCTTGTTTGCTTCTTTCTTCTTTATCTTATAATCTTCCCTTGCCAGATCAGGTCTTTCCTGGAACCACACTCTGAAAGCCTTGTTCTTCCTTCCCACAGCTTCTTTTACTCTCTCATTCCAACATTGTGTCTCTTTACACCACTTTCTGTCGCTAGTTCTTCCACATACTACCACTACAGCTTCCACCATTGTGTTCTTGAATTGCTTCCATTCCTCTTCCCCTGTTTTAGGATTGTCTGTGGCATCCTTTCCCTTATTATCTTCTGGAATTCTCCCTTGACTTCCTTTTCATTGAGTTTCCATACTTTGATTCTCCTTTCCTGGTACTCTGTCCTCTTGCTATCCTTAACAACTCCCAGGTTCATTTCAAGTATTCTGTGGTCGCTATCTAAGGCCTCTGATGGTATTACCTTTATATCTCTGACACTTCTCTTCATTTCCCAGTCGTACTGTGCCCAATTCTAGGAATGGGTATTCCTTGATTCAGACACCTAGGTATCAAGGGAAAGGCTACAGCCGCTTTTGAAAGTTGAGATATTTGAATATCGCGCTCCTTTCCTTCTAGATTGAAATGGAAACTTTATGCAGCCAAGAAGATGTTAAGTGACGTGGCAAATAGTAGCAGAGGTCGAGACTATTTGGTGATTAAATACTTAGCCATGGAGTAGAGACTTGATACTTGGATCAGATTACTGGCACGGCCAAATGAAAGAGGATGCACTTAGTCTCAAGTGAATCAGACCAGAGTCACCGGAGATATGAGGATTTACAGATTTCAGCGTGATCCAGCGTGGAGCCGACCGTTTTGTATAAAAGCCGCTCGGCCCAAGCACAAGCAGCTCACTTCAAACCAAGCTCTTGTAGGACAAGGTGCTGCTGCTACGTCGAGCCAAGGCACATGGTTGCTGAATCTACGCAGAAGATATCTTTGAATTGTGATAGTCACAAAAGTGCTACGATACGTGGGGAAAGTAGTAAGTTTCCGGTAGAGGGAATCACTAAGGTGATTGTTATTTTCTACGGACATTGGTGAAACACTTTGTTTCTATATGGACATATGCTAGACTTTGTCTAGATATTATTCTGTCACAGTCCAGTAACAATAATTCAATACTTGGATATTTTAATCCAACTTGTCAGTTTCACAAATTGTAACTAAATAACCACTCAGATCTTTCAGTATATTGAAGGCCAGTCTATCACGGTGTTGTTCATTAGCCGACAAAGGGAAACTATATGTTGCTTCGCGCATGATAGATGGTGTGAAGCCATGCCCAGGGAACGATCTTCAGAACAGCCGTTGATTGTTTTAGACTATCAGTGTTTTCCTGTACTGAAAAGATTACCGTGAGTTATGTTACAACTGACGCTTTTGAGAAGAGATCATTTGGATCTGACCCCATTTAAGCGAACTGCTATGGATTTAATTGAAGTCAATATTAAAATGGATCAGCAGTTACATCAAACTTCAAGAAATATTTCCACTATGTCGTGTTAGACAGATTGTGGGTATATTATGGCGGCTGATACAAGGATTAGACGTGCGTGTCCAATAGGGCATGTATCTGGATAAATCTGGTACAGACCAGGTTCACTACGCTTCAAGACCAACGAGAAATGTAAGCCACATTTGACTTTTATATTATGCCTAGCTAATTGGAACAAACTCATTATCTGCAGATGACCAACACATTTATTTTTCTTCGTATTTAAATCTTGCATTGATTTACGCAAGACACATTAGGGTTATTCTGAGTATTTTCAGCACTCAGAACAGTTTAGGATCGATGACCGAGCATACCGAGCATTTATTTGAATGTTCATTTTGTTTGAGAATCACGGTAATAAGCCAATATAACTGTAGAAGTTAATATTTATTTTTGTTGAGGAATGGATATTTTGTCCAGATTCGAAGAGTCGAACATGTGGTTTTTTCACATAAGGAAATAATAATTAAACATATTTAAGGAAATAATAACAATAATAATCCAATAATAATAATAATAATTTTCATAATTTTTCTAAATAATTATTGGATCTTACATTTTCTAATAATCACATTCGTTGAGAGAGAGCTTAAGGGTTAGTTTAGTCATTCCTAGTTTGGAACAGGTGATTTTCCGAAAGCTAGTGGAT
Organism: Meconema thalassinum; assembly: GCA_946902985.2. Taxonomy (NCBI): domain Eukaryota; kingdom Metazoa; phylum Arthropoda; class Insecta; order Orthoptera; family Tettigoniidae; genus Meconema; species Meconema thalassinum. The sequence goes on from OX336389.2 coordinate 551,434,375, forward strand.
AGCGCAAGCCCGTATTCCACCAACATTTTAGTTCTGGTTGAACAGTTAATATTTGCATTGAGCAAAGTATATTTTTCAGATAACACGGAAAGGCATGAAACAGGAAACCAATGATATTTGTATCAATTATGATTTTTTTTGGTGTTTATATAAAATCATGACGTAGGCACACATTCGAAAGTGAAATAGAGAATATCACAAGTGTGGTAACTTCACGGTTTGAACTGAATGGTAAAATAAAATAAACTTGTAAGTTTATAGATCTTCCAGTTTTGATAACAAGCAGAGGCTTGATTTATTGTATAAATTTTGGGAAGAAAATTTATGTGTGAGGAGTAGTTGAAATGCCATTCCCAGGTGCGCATGTTTAAGTCGCAGGAATGAGGAGGTTTTTTTTTTGAGCATCAATCAAATAGCAGGTTCGATGGCTCAGGTTTATAGGAGGAGTATTGGAACCACACATTTCGTCGAATGAATGACCAAACCATCAGTAATTATTTCAAACTTGTTTACGTATTCCATTAATACTTTGGATTTGCTAGAACCCGGTTTTGTCATGATAAAATTTTATTCTTCTTCAGAGGAAGACCTTTGCCGTTGTTGTTGGGATATTGTGTTCTTACACAAATAATTGAATGGGCCACTGCCAATTAAAAAATAATTCTGTATCCACGAATTACTTAAAGGATGTTTTCAATCCTATTGTCATGAACTAAATGAATTTATTATAAAGCTACAATTCTTATTTCCGCATTCTGTTCAAGAATTGCAAGTTGTGAAAGTTACTAAAATATCAACAAATATAAATATTTTTCTTAATAATAATTCCAAGTGGAAAATCTAATAGTTCAACAATTTTGTATGATCAAGCTGATGATTCAGAAATCATATTTCGTTGGAATTTGAAGTTCGTAATCGAGTCACTTCTCGAAATGTTTAATTTTGGAAGAATAATAAATTTTGTTGTGCTTCGCACAGTTCTTCGATGCTATGCTCAAGGGTCAAATACGTTTCAGATGTTGTTATTAATATGTGTACATAATTAGTGTTGGGTCAAAGATAATATTTTTGACAATATTTTTGAAACTGGAAAAATAAGTGGAAGTTAAAAAAATTCTATAACCAATTATAAACAGTGAGAATTTCTACGAGTGTTAATATCATGTTAGAAATTCAACCAGTGAACTACAATATTTCCAGTAAAGACAATTACATTTGAACTGGATTTCATCGTAAATAATTGATATAATTTTGGAACACAGTCTACAGGACTGATAATCAGACTTGTGTCTCCAAGGACAATTGTTCAATGTGTTGGAAAATTTCTGTACATTGTGTAAATAGTAGTGTGTGCCGTCACACTGGAATGATGTTACCTTGAGCATCATTTTGCAGTCAATTTTAAAATTTAGATTAAAATGAGTTAATTTTACATGTTGTGTTATGCCCAGGTGAATCCCCTTCTATCCTTATTGTTGCATTGAGCCAAAAATCAGTAAAGCATATATTTTTATTTTTATGTCTTTTTTTTTGCGATTAGCTTTGACCAATCTGGCGCCCCGGGATATTTTGACTCTCTTGCTGACTGATTCTTGGTAAAATGCATATGTGTTCGTGCGGACTCCGGTCTAAACGGGCACATAAAATAAGATAGAGAGAGAAAATGGCTTCGAACGTGGGGCCCGAGTTAGACACGGTCAATCGCATGCCGATTTAAATTGTGATAATTTTTTATAGATATTTTGGGAGTTGAGAGATGTCTGGTTTGGATGAATAAATTAGTAGAAACCCAATTAGTGGGGAAAATTATAAATTAACTGGGTTAATAATTAGAATGGGTTTGATTATTTTGATAATGGCTTAACCATTAGGGCGTCAAGTAAATTCAGTAGTAAACGTTCGATGACTGGACATACGCATTAGTAGAATCCAGGTGGAGGATATTTGAGGACTTGCATATTTTTCTTGTGATATTGTGGTAAATTTAAATCGTTAAAGTAGAGAAGTTTTTTTTCCATCGCGTCGACATTAAGACAAATCTCATTTTATTAGAGTGTTCCAATTAGCTATTCATGTTTCTTGTTCTAGTTATAATCTTGTGTCTGCCAACATGTATACCCCTAAGTTTTGACTAATACTGAAAATTATGGAAGAGATGATGAGGATGATGAGGAGTTTGGAAAAGAGTTCCAAAGAAGCTGGACTGCGCGTAGCAGCCATCCTGAAAGAAAATACAGAGGCTTTGGAAAAGAAACATAAAGAAAATTCCGATATGTTAGAAAGCAGGTTAAGAGATAACTTAAAAGATAGTTGAAATAGTAAATTTAATTCTATGGAAAATAAATTTAAAGAGAATTCCGAAATCTTGAAAATGTCACTTGAGGGTAAAATGACTAAATTATGCGAAAAACACATGAGCTCGAAACTTCATTAGCTACTAACGCAAGTTTAATGGACGATAAATTTCGCGATGCCGATCTAAGATCCCAAAGCTTAGCTGATAGGATAGAAAGTGTTCTTAGGAATGTTGGTGGAGACATGGTCAACCTAGAAGTCAGAGTGAAGAAAGAGAGCAATGAGATGGCAACTCTAGTTGTTCAACGTTTGACAGACCAATTCAAAGAACTCGTAGTGGGAGAAATAAGAGAAGGTGTGATTAATGAATTACAAACTGAAATTAAAACCACAGTTATCGATGAGATTAAAAACACACTCAAGCTGGAGAACCAAGATGGAGTCAAGGAGATTAGAGAATCTTTGTCATCCCATATTCAAGTAATTTCCAAAGATATTCAAGCGACTCAGAAGGACATATCAGATATGACAGGGTCATTGAAGAGTCACGAGGCTGTTATGAACCAGATATCCACTGATGTCAAGGAGAACTATAAGGAAACAGAAGAAATAAAGAAGGAAACCGAAGGAATTAGAAAAAAGGCCAAAGAAAACAATAAGGCAATTGAGGCTATGAAAACCCAAGTTAAGGACGAGAAACAGGCCGACCATCTGTTGAAATGCCAAGTATAAGAGGAGAAGAACAGATACAGGTAAACCTAGGAGCAGCTAGAGGAAATGATAGTCAAAGACAGGATGAGGCCAGGACAGTATTTCAATCCAACCCCATAACTGTATTCAAGAATGTGGAGGATAAGCCTTCTAAATTTTCAGGGCGAGATTCTGTGACACCCGTAGAATTCTTGAGAGAAGCAGGTGATTACCTTAAAGATTCCAAAATCCCTAAGGAAAGACAAATCCGAGTGATAGGGAAATTTTTGGAAGGGCCCGCACTTCTCTGGTTTAGAGCATTCAGGTCCACTCTCACCAATTTTGAGGAGTTTTCCCGTGGGTTATTGAAAAGGTTTTGGTCCCCGGAAACCCAACAGCAAGTCAGAGCAGAATTATGTTCGAAGAGATTTTCGACGTCACAACCTACTCGATACTCTTCGTACTTTTCTGGACAGCTTTCTAAACTTCAACATTTAGATCCGCCGATGCCAGATAATGAATTAATTACTGCGTTATTACGTCAGTTTCCAGCAGAAGTCCAAAGAACTTTGATCGCTGCTGACATTTATAATATGGAGCAATTTGACGAGGTATTGCAGAAACTTGATCACACGAACGCTCAATTCTTCCATCAGAAGGGAGGAAAGAATGGCAACGCTGTGTACACTGTTATGGCCGACAGTTATTCCCAAACACCTCGAGAGATTCGAGAGGGGCGAGAAGAGAAAACGCCGAGGGAAGATCCTGATAAAAGAGGATGGAATCAGAACACTAATAGATACAGTAACAAGCCTTATGAGAGACTAAAGGGTGGATATCGATATAACAATCGATGGAGAGAGCCAAGGAATAATCAAGGAAGTTACCAGGAAAGAAGGTACTATGGTAGAAACAATAACTACAATAACAGAGGGAATGAGAACACTCGTCAGTCCAATGAAGAGTTCAATAAGGAGACGAGGAAGATCTTGGAAGAAAGACACCAAGAAAACTCGCAGTTCTTGGAACAGAAGTCCAATGAACCAGGTCCATCGGGAACACAGCAATCCCGGGGGAATGAAAAAAACTTCGAATTCACAGTAGGAGATCGAATTTTAAACATTTTCACTTCCAGGATTATTAAATGGCAAACAGAGGATGATGACTTAATTCAACATAATGACGAACGGAAAGAAATGGGTACAAGAATTAAACTGCCAATCATATCATGCGAAGTATTCGGCATGCCTGTCGATACTTTAATTGATACTGGGGCTATGCTTTGTCTTGTGAGCGAGAAGCTTTATATTCTGTGGAAGCTCAAAGAGAATTTAGAAGAGATTCCAGTATCAGGAATTAAAATCCAAGGAATAATACCCAACAAAATATCGCTGTGTAAAACACAATTATACTTATGTGTTACTATTGGAGGATATGATTTCCGACATGTGTTTGTAGTAATGAAGGACATGGATTTTGACATGATCTTGGGAGCGGATTTCATCCAGAAATATCGAGCCGTGATAGACATGAAGACAGAGACGGTCAGATTCCAGTATACCGAAGAGATAAACTTCGAGGGAAAGGAAGAGGAAGACATCGAGGGAGACGCTCAATGGTCTCTGATTTTTCGGGAAGCTGAAGGAAAAGAAGTCTATACTGAGAAGGGGTCCCCAGAGCTAGGGAAAATTTTGGAAGAGTACCATGATATTTTTGATATTAAACCTGGTGAAATTAAAGATTTTGAATATCTAATTCGTGTAACTGATGATGCACCTTTCCATGCTAAATTGTATCCGGTAGCGGAAAAGCATCGAGAAAAGGTAAAAGTGTTTATCAAAGAGATGGAAGGTAACAATGTGATTGAAAAGTACACTACCTCTTATGTCAATCCATTAGCAGTAGTGTCTAAGCCGGATGGAAGTCTGAGACTGTGTTTAGACGCGCGAAATTTGAATTCAAGATTACTGCCAGAGTATGACAGACCACCAATCATTAGGGAGCTGTTAAGAAAATTCCAGGGCAAGATCTGGTTCTCTAACATTGATCTCACTTCGTCCTACCACCACATTAGGCTTAGTGAAGATTCCAAAAAGTTTACAGGGTTTATGTTTGACCAACAGACATATGTATTCCGCCGTCTACCATTTGGGATCAAAACATCTGGATCTGTTTTGATCAGAGCACTGGAACAAAATTTGAGTCCTGAAGTAAAAGAGATAGCGATTCGTTACATAGACGATATCCTAATCGCATCTGAGACTAAGGAGGAACATTTGATACATCTTCAGATGTTATTCGCAGATTTAAGAAAAGCGAACTTTAAAGTAAACCTTCGAAAATGTCAGTTCTTTCAGAAGGATATAAAATTTTTGGGCCATATTTTAGATGGTGAAGGATACCGTCCCAATGAGACAAAGATACAAGCGATTGCGAATTTCCCTAGACCTACTAGGGTGAAGAATGTCCGCAGTTTTCTCGGAACATGCCAATTCTTTGCAGGGCATTGTCCAAGCTTCACCAAGACAGTTGCTCCCTTGCAGGAATTATTAAAAAAGGGAAACAACTGGAAATGGAATGAAGATTGCGAAAAATCATTTCAAGATGCCAAGAGGTTATTGGTAAACAGTGTGAAATTAGGGTATCCTGACTTCACCAAGAATTTCATCATAGAATCCGATGCATCCACCGTAGGGATTGGAGCTATTCTTCTTCAAGAAGATGACGATCACAGGAGATATTACCTGGCTTTCATAAGCAGGAAACTTCGTCCATCAGAAAGGAACTATTACACCACAGAGTTAGAAGCCCTTGCTGTAATCTTCGCGTTGGAGTCTTGGAAGAAAATGTTATTGGACATTCAGTAATCGTGAGGACTGATCACCATGCATTGGAGTTTATCTTAAGAACAAACTTTGCCAGTGATAGAATAACTAGATGGTCACTTTTTATTCAACAATTCAACCTAGTTATCGAACACACTCCTGCAAAGTTGAACATTGGGGCCGATTTATTGAGCAGAGCAGTGGAGTCTACATCCAAGGTTTTTCAAGTTAACCTGACGCATGAGGATGAGGATACCTTAAGAAGGTTAAGATTGTTACATTTATCCCAGAGGAGAGACCGACGTCTTAGAAACATCTTTCGTTTTCTACAGGGAGATATGGATCCCAATGACGATGATTTTGTAGAAACTGAAAGAATTTCAAGAGATTATTTGATGTTAGATGGTCTAGTCTACAGGTATGCAGACCCCGACCATGCGAAGCTGAGGGTAGTGGTACCTCCACGAATGCAAACACCCATTATTTGGATGGCGCATCGAATTGCAGGTCATGCTGGAGTAGATAAGGCAGTCAACTTGATACAAGAGAAATTTTCATGGGAGCGAATGCGACAAACTGTCAAGAACACTATTCGGGAGTGCGACTTATGCCAAAGGAGTAAATATAATTCTAAATTATTCAGAGAATTACCAAGGCCTATTATTCCTTCTAAGCCTTGTGAAATCTTTGCGACTGATCTTTATGGTCCTCTCCCAAAGTCTAAAAGAGGTAACCGATATATTCTGGTGACCATAGATGTTTTCAGCAAATACACTATGTTACACCCAATTCAGAAGGCAAACGCAAAATATTGTGCGAAGAGAATTAGAGACAGCGTAATTCCGGAAGCAGGCAAACCGGAATTCCTTTTATCAGATCACGGACCCCAATTTACATCTTTAGAATTCAGGGCCGTCATGAATAATCTTGGGATTAGACAATTGCTTTGTTCTATCAGACATCCTGAAAGCAATCCAGCAGAACGCGTGATGGCTGAAATATCTAAATTTTGCAGCCTCTATTGTCCAAATGAGCATTGGAAAAGGATGGATGTTCTCTCTTTAGCATCCAAATCCATCAACTCTACGATTCATGAGAGTACTGGACAGATTCCCACGTTGCTTCATCATGGAATAAAACCAACAAGATTATGGGATCGAATCATCTCTATTCCACCCGAGATTGAACCTAGTCGTCAGAGGAGGGAGACTAGCTTTAGACAAGTTGTGGAGCCAAGCTGAGAAAAGAGAGCGCAGAGTGAGAGGAAAGCGTTTTCGCAGACCCTTGCGCGTAGGAACTCTTGTTTTAGTTTAAAAAAACTACACCCTCTGACGTGCAAAATCGAGTGTACTCGAAGTTTGCAAGCCTTTACGATGGACCCTATCGTGTTGTGGAAGTAAACAACAATGGAGGCTATAAAATCGCCAATACACGAACTGGTAACATCGTGGGAATTTATAATGCAGCGAATTTGAAGATTTATTATTCAAGAACCAGATGATTAAATGAGTAGATAGGAAAAATAAAAATTTTTCAATTTTTATTTTTTTCTAGGTGTGGGGTGGATGTGCCCAATTCTAGGAATGGGTATTCCAAGATTCAGACACCTAGGTATCAAGGGAAATGCTACAGCCGCTTTTGAAAGTTGAGATATTTGAATATCGCGCTCCTTTCCTTCTAGATTGAAATGGGAACTTTATGCAGCCAAGAAGATGTTAAGTGACGTGGCAAATAGTAGCAGAGGTCGAGACTATTTGGTGATTAAATACTTAGCCATGGAGTAGAGACTTGATACTTGGATCAGATTACTGCCACGGCCAAATGATAGAGGATGCACTTAGTCTCAAGTGAATCAGACCAGAGACACCGGAGATATGAGGATTTACAGATTTCAGCGTGATCCAGCGTGGAGCCGACCGTTTTGTATAAAAGCCGCTCGGCCCAAGCATAAGCAGCTCACTTCAAACCAAGCTCTTGTAGGACAAGGTGCTGCTGCTATGTCGAGCCAAGGCACATGGTTGCTGAATCTACGCAGAAGATATCTTTGAATTGTGATAAACACAAAAGTGCTACGATACGTGGGGAAAGTAGTAAGTTTCCGGTCGAGGGAATCACTAAGGTGATTGTTATTTTTACGGACATTGGTGAAACACTTTGTTTCTATATGGACATATGCTAGACTTTGTCTAGATATTATTCTGTCACAGTCCAGTAACAATAATTCAATACTTGGATATTTTAATCCAACTTGTCAGTTTCACAAATTGTAACTAAATAACCACTCAGATCTTTCAGTATATTGAAGGCCAGTCTATCACGGTGTTGTTCATTAGCCGACAAAGGGAAACTATATGTTGCTTCGCGCATGATAGATGGTGTGAAGCCATACCCAGGGAACGATCTTCAGAACAGCCGTTGATTGTTTTAGACTATCAGTGTTTTCCTGTACTGAAAAGATTACCGTGAGTTATGTTACAACTGACGCTTTTGAGAAGAGATCATTTGGATCTGACCCCATTTAAGCGAACTGCTATGGATTTAATTGAAGTCAATATTAAAATGGATCAGCAGTTACTTCAAACTTCAAGAAATATTTCCACTGTGTCGTGTTAGACAGATTGTGGGTATATTATGGCGGCCGATACAAGGATTAGACGTGCGTGTCCAATAGGGCATGTATCAGGTTAAATCTGGTACAGACCAGGTTCACTACGCTTCAAGACCAACGAGAAATGTAAGCCACATTTGACTTTTATATTATGCCTAGCTAATTGGAACAAACTCATTTTCTGCAGATGACCAACACATTTATTTTTCTTCGTATTTAAATCTTGCATTGATTTACGCAAGCCACATTAGGGTTATTCTGAGTATTTTCAGCACTCAGAACAGTTTAGGATCGATGACCGAGCATACCGAGCATTTATTTGAATGTTCATTTTGTTTGAGAATCATGGTAATCAGCCGATATAACTGTAGAAGTTAATATTTATTTTTGTTGAGGAATGGATATTTTGTCCAGATTCGAAGAGTCGAACATGTGTTTTTTCACATAAGGAAATAATAATTAAACATATTTAAGGAAATAATAACAATAATAATCCAATAATAATAATAATAATAATTTTCATAATTTTTCTAAATAATTATTGGATCTTACATTTTCTAATAATCACATTCGTTGAGAGAGAGCTTAAGGGTTAGTTTAGTCATTCCTAGTTTGGAACAGGTGATTTTCCGAAAGCTAGTGGATAGCGCAAGCCCGTATTCCACCAACATTTTAGTTCTGGTTGAACAGTTAATATTTGCATTGAGCAAAGTATATTTTTCAGATAACACGGAAAGGCATGAAACAGGAAACCAATGATATTTGTATCAATTATGATTTTTTTTGGTGTTTATATAAAATCATGACGTAGGCACACATTCGAAAGTGAAATAGAGAATATCACAAGTGTGGTAACTTCACGGTTTGAACTGAATGGTAAAATAAAATAAACTTGTAAGTTTATAGATCTTCCAGTTTTGATAACAAGCAGAGGCTTGATTTATTGTATAAATTTTGGGAAGAAAATTTATGTGTGTGGAGTAGTTGAAATGCCATTCCCAGGTGCGCATGTTTAAGTCGCAGGAATGAGGAGGTTTTTTTTTTGAGCATCAATCAAATAGCAGGTTCGATGGCTCAGGTTTATAGGAGGAGTATTGGAACCACACATTTCGTCGAATGAATGACCAAACCATCAGTAATTATTTCAAACTTGTTTACGTATTCCATTAATACTTTGGATTTGTTAGAACCCGGTTTTGTCATGATAAAATTTTATTCTTCTTCAGAGGAAGACCTTTGCCGTTGTTGTTGGGATATTGTGTTCTTACACAAATAATTGATTGGGCCACTGCCAATTAAAAATAATTCTGTATCCACGAATTACTTAAAGGATGTTTTCAATCCTATTGTCATGAACTAAATGAATTTATTATAAAGCTACAATTCTTATTTACGCATTCTGTTCAAGAATTGCAAGTTGTGAAAGTTACTAAAATAGCAACAAATATAAATATTTTTCTTAATAATAATTCCAAGTGGAAAATCGAATAGTTGAATGGTTCAACAATTTTTTATGATCAAGCTGGTGATTCAGAAATCATATTTCTTTGGAATTTGAAGTTCATAATCGAGTCACTTCTCGAAATGTTTAATTTTGGAAGAATAATAAATTTTGTTGTGCTTCGCACAGTTCTTCGATGCTATGCTCAAGGGTCAAATACGTTTCAGATGTTGTTATTAATATGTGTACATAATTAGTGTTGGGTCAAAGATAATATTTTTGACAATATTTTTGAAACTGGAAAAATAAGTGGAAGTTAAAAAAATGCTATAAACAATTATAAACAGTGAGAATTTCTACGAGTGTTAATATCATCTTAGAAATTCAACCAGTGAACTACAATATTTCCAGTAAAGGCAATTAAATTTGAACTGGATTTCATCGTAAATAATTGATATAATTTTGGAACACAGTCTACAGGACTGATAATCAGAATTGTGTCTCCAAGGACAATTGTTCAATGTGTTGGAAAATTTCTGTACATTGTGTAAATAGTAGTGTGTACCGTCGCACTGGAATGATGTTACCTTGAGCATCATTTTGGAGTCAATTTTAAAATTTAGAATAAAATGAGATAATTTTACATGTTGTGTTAAGCCCAGGTGAATCTCCTTCTGTCCTTATTGTTGCATTGAGCCAAAAATCATTAAAGCATTTTATTTTTATTTTGATGTGGTTTTTTTTGCGATTAACTTTAACCCATCTGGCGCCCCGGGATATTTTGACTCTCGTGCTGACTGATTCTTGGTAAAATGCAAATGTGGTCGTGCGGACTCCGGTCTAAACGGGCACAGTAAAGCATGTAATCTACCAAAGATTTCTTTGTTAAATCACTGCTGTACCACGTTACCTTGTGGCTTTCTTTCTTCCGGAACCAGGAGTTGCCTACCACTAAACCGTTTCTCTTGCAAAAATCCAGCAACTTTCTCCCTTCTTCATTCCTGCTACCCCATCCTTCTGCTTCCAATACATTTTCATATCCTTGCCTTTCACTTCCTACATGTGCATTCAAATCTCCCATGACAATGATGCTCTGACCATTCAACTGCAGTTGTAGCTCCTCCTCAAAGTCTTCCTTCTCTTGAGCTGTACATCCAACTTGAGGGGCATATACCTGGGCTATCTCCACGCTTCTTCCCTTTACAGTTACTCTGATCTTCATGATCCTGTCACTTATTCCCTTTACCTCTTTACTCCTACTCCGCTGCTCCTTCCTTCCCTGTTCCCACTCCAGTACAACCAGTACCCTTTCCTCAGTTCTCTGCGACCTTCTCCTTTCCATCTTGTTTCTGCCAAGCCCAGTATATCCTGTTTTCTTCTCTCCATCACATCTACAATCTCCTCCACCTTTCCTGTCAGTGTCTGTATGTTTAATGTCCCAAGTCGTAGTCCATTAGCATATCCGGGTCGTCGTCGTTTGCATCCGTCCTTTCCGAGGCCTGTTCCTGTTTTGAAAGCAAATATGATATCCACTACTGGCTTGCTAGGCCTATCGTAGCTTCACCAGAGCCCCGTCAGCCGTCACTTTTCAGGGTTCCCATAGAGCCTTCACAGCTACCGCAGCGGTCCCGGGGCACACAAAGTCCCCACTGTACTTCACACCTACAGGCAATCCCCTACTTCATGCCGTTGCCCGTCTCCCACCACGTGGAAGAGGTGTTGGACTTGTGGGAGACTCTTCTGAAATATCGTTTTAAATTCTTTGCATTGTAATTTACAATTACTTGATTATCATGAATGTTAACAATTTTATAACAATTATTGCCAAAACTCTCGTATACTCTGAACAGGCCATAATATGTCTTAGCAAACCTTGGGTATATTTGCTTCGACACATCAGCTGTCGTAGGTCTTTTTATAACCACTAAATCGTCTTTTCTCAGAGGTGTATCAAATCGTTTTCCTAGCGTGCGCTTTTCTCGTCGCTCTGCTGCTGTGATCAGATTCTCATGTGCTACCTCTACTCTTCTTTCCCTCTTTGGTAGAGTGTCTTTAGGAATTCTTACTCTTCATGATGTATTTAGGGGAATTCTCCCTTTTCTCTAGTAGGTGAAGAATTTCTGCCGTCTATTGCTGTTGTCTATTCGAATTGTTTCTTTGCCCGAAAGTTTCATTATCGTTACCTCTGTTTTCCTGTCGACTCGTGGTTGGTTTCTCTTCATTCTGCCTTGGCTTATTTTCTCTCGTTATCTTGTTTTCTTCCCGCTGATTTCGGATATAGTTCTGATTTTCCTGATTCCTTTGGTGCTGGAAATTCTGTCGATTATAATTGTCATCATTCCAATTTTTATATCGCGAATATCCTTAGCGATTATTGTTATTATTACCCCTCTGGTAATAATTATTCTGACGATATGCCTAAGTGTATTGATAACCCGATCTTCTATTCTGGGTATTATTTCGTGAATATCGTTGATATGGCCTGCATTCTTGTTTTCTACGGTTTTGATACTCATTTCTCTGATTTTGAGTATAGCCATTCCTAATAGGTCCTCCTCTCCCATTATCTCTCACATTTTCCTCTGTTTGCTGCATTTCATCAATCATGATGGTGTTCACTTCGCGATGATCCGTTCTCACATTTCGAAAGCTTGCATTCGACGCACTGGACGTATAATCTAGTTGCTGGAGCAAATCATCCATTTCTTGCCAACTGGAGATTCTAGACGCTATGATGTTCCTCCTGACATCGGCTGGAAATTATCGCGATATCGTCTGGATCATTTCTATGTCTGACGGTGGAGGTTGTAAATACTGGAGGCGGGCTAACTGCGTGGTGAAGTAGCTAGCATAGCGAGTGGGAGGCGAACTAGGGTACTTCCGCGAGTATGCCTCTGCTCTCAAATTATGTTGTTCGTCCATCGACCAAAATCGTTTTATGAGGGCAACTGCAAAGTCATCAAAACACCTAAATGTCCATCGAAAACCTCGATACCACTGAAGCGCAGTAGAGGTTAAATAACGCTCTTTCTTCAGGGACGTTATTTTCAATAAAGTATTCAGAAACGTCATTTACGAATTATATTGGGGTTATACCATCGTTTCCTGGGAAAGTACGTGGTTTCTTGTCTATATTGCGGATTATCATGCCATTAGGAATACTTGATACCGTATTTCCTTGTGGCATGTTCTCATTAGGCGTCGTAAATCGCACCTGATTATCTCTGACGGGTGGTAAATTTCACCTCCTCGCTTGAAATAACTCCTCTTCCAATCTACTGTATCTATACGTTCTTGCAATCTTTCTCTCTCTTCTCTGAGACTACTTTCTTCTATTCGGTCTGGCATCGATTCATTGTCATTATTCAGTTCGATAGTCTGAGCTTTATTTATATCCTCCAAATTGTGAGAACCGCTTATTTTAACTTCCTGTAATTTACTTCTGATTAAATCAATTTCGATACTTAAATTGGAGATTTTATTGTATATCTCTGAATTTACGTGTTCTTTAATCTTACTACCCAGATCTGGTTCTAAATTTACAGGTTGTTGTGACTGTAAACTTTGTATTTCCTTAACGAAATCATCTCTAACATTTCCTATAGGCCTATACTTATTGATACGATATTCGGCCATTACAAGTTTCTTAGAAAAATCATCATCTAGACGTTTCACTGTAATGCCTGAGGCTTCAATCAACTCATTTTTAAGTTCAACAATACTTTCATTAACAATACCCTTCATATCAATCTCAATATCAGCCCTTACAAAATCAGCTTTCTGATTCACCTGTACCTGTAGCTTAGCCACAGTTGTTTTCAACTCATCCAGGTTAGAGTTGATACTGTGACCGTCTAGTCGAGTCAACATCCACGATGACTTTCCTAACGTCCCATAAATCGAATAAAATTACCGTGAGGATCAGGTGACCTTCCATAAAGGCTAAAGCGGCACGAGAGTCCGTAGCCCACAGGGATCGTGGTACATGGTGACAATGGTCATAGACCGCCTAAGGAAAGGTTCACCTTAAAACCAGACTGAGAAAATAAACATCCAGACTTATGTAAAACACCGTGAAAATTTATTAAAATTCACAAGCCCCTAGCCTAGTTCGGAGGGTTATAATCGGCTAGTTCGCAAACTAATAAATAAACAAAAATAAAGAGCAGGTCCCTACCTGAGAAGTCACGGAAAACCCTCGCGAAAGATCTAACTCACAATAATAAAGCAACAACAGCAACGCTAGGAATATGGTACAACACAAGTCCCTAGTTCAGGTTACAAGATTAAGCTAATATCAGAATTTACATTTAACAGGGTAGCAAAACAAATCTATGTTAGGATGGTACCATTTCGACATTTACATTTAACGTTAATCCATCTAGCTAAGTCCTATCAATTAACAAAATTTACGGCGATGACGTCCGTAAAAGAAAACAATTACATCCAAAAGCTAAGTGTACAGCCATGAAAAACAAACAATTTAATTATGCTTAATAACTATGTGCTAACAGCACACAAAAGGTAACATGTAGGATTTATGCACTTGACATCATAAATAAGTAATGAAATAGACACAGTAGTTTTATTAAATTCCCTGCCTGCACCTTGGTTTACTCTTTGTAAACCATAGTCATCTAATGTGTATAATTACGGTGACGAATGCGTAGTTGAGACCACGTCTGACATCGCATGGCCTGAGCTCCACAAGCTACGAACTCTAGGTTCGCGCATGCTTCAGGTCGCTACAAAAATGTCAACTGTCCTAGTCATTTCCTCACAAGGAAATTATCTTCAACTGCACGGCTATGTCAACAGTTCCAGAATGCAAAGAACAAAGTTAGATAGAAAGAATCGATAGTTAGACTTGTTTTACAACAATTATGCGTCTTATTATTAAGATGTCGGTTTATAGGTTTATCGTAGGTTTATGGCGAATAACATTGACAATAGCCTGGGCACGGAGTGTCTCCACTGAGATCATCCTCCACCAAAAAGCCTCGACTCAACAGTCGGAATATAATCAACGAGTACAACAACTCGGACACACAATAACACGGGTTACCAGCGGCGCTAAGCTCGCGTTCAATAACTCTGGGATAGGCCTGTACACAACAGTTACCTTCCAATAACATCTGGTCCACGGGAACAGTCCCGGACAAGGCATACTCAAAATACCTTCATACAATAACATCCTGCTATAACAGGGTAGCCTTCACCATACTATAGAAAACCTTACATAACTGTACCTGTCAGACGACAGTACACGCAACAGAGCGTTTAACTAACAAAAAACCATCCATAAAACATGCGATCAAATACAAGAGTGGAAACTGATTTCCATAAGCAAAATACCAATGAAAGGAGATGCGAATACAAATCGTACTCTGTCCTTGTCAATAGTAGTTTTGTCTCACAATGAAGCAGGCGTGCTTTCAGGTCACTGGGTTACATAACCAGTTTATTCAAGGCCGGCGATATAATCAATATAAAACCTGCACCTGGCCAGTTCATAAAAAACTTTACCATAGGTTACGGACTTCTAAAGAGTCCGTGTATAAAACACACTCAATAAATCTGAATATGATAATACAATTCCGTCTTTCTACCAAAGACGTCTAAATGAAAGTAATCTTACAATAACTGAAGCTCTTTGCTTTAAAAATACAATTCAATAGTTGATAGTACATCAAACAAAAACGTGTCTCACATGACACAAGCAAAAATGATAATTGTGGCACAGATTCACTACAATGATCCGCTTAATGATACGTTGGGAACTGAGTTCGATGCTAGGCAACGAAACATTCCTTCTAGTTGTTAGGTTCAAACTTGACCAAGAATAGCTTCTGAGCTCATTCAAAATGAAATATAATGCATTTACAAAACTGGTAGTTACAGTCGACTACCTAAATGATACGACCGTTCTAACGACAGTCAGGGGTATAACAAAGGATGGCTGCAAAGAATGCAGTTAATTAATAACCATGGCATCTGATTGCCATAACTAAAGTCAGCAAAGACTTGAAAATTACCCCAAGTAGGGTTGAACAAAATAGCCTCAAAATGACTACGATCAGGTTCAGCAAAAGGTAGGCATTGACGTTCTACGACGTTCATCAGGCTGCACCAGGGCTGACCAAAATGTCTGACCCCAAGGGTGTCTCACTCTAAACTGAAATAAATGACATCTAACTAATCTAGTTACATCCCTACCTAGAAAAATGGCTGACACTGAGTGTGGTTGGTTCACAAACTACATTAAATCTACTATACCACCAGAAACTAGAACAAAGAAGGGATGTGACAAAAACTCACGAAATGGAGGAGCTCTCACTCAGCTCTCTATTCCACAACAAGGGTTGTACAAAATCCTCTCTGGCTCTCTGGATCGGTATCCTCCTCATCAGGATTCCCATCTGGACTCCTCCAAAGACCAGGGTTCGATTTGTCCCTGTCGACATCTTCGTGGATATGCCTGGAAATGGCATTTTTGGCTCCTTCCTTCTCGTTCGTCGTCCTGGAAGTTCCACCATCATGCTGGTTCCCGTAGAAACGTCACCCTCATACCGGGATGGTATTAGCCCATGGTGACTGCTTCAACCATGGTGAAGAAAAGTCCAATCACGTGGGTAGTGAAATAAGTTGCGTGATAATTCATCCTCTCACTTTCAAAATTACAATGTTTGTCGTGAATGTTATAGGCTTCAATTATAAAATACGACACAGCCTTAATCTTGCAGATGTGGATTATCATGTGAGCTAACACTGTTTTATAATTCTGCACGTGCTAGTGACGCTACTTTTGTATCACGCAGCATCCGTGAATTATACGACGTTTTCAAAATGAAACTTTCACTTTGGCAACTTAAATATCTCATACAATTGTAATCACACTTATTCAGGATAATTGTAACACTATTACCTGTATATTTCCACTAGGCATCTGCCCTCCACATACGCGTGGGTAAAATGTGGTGTTACAGCAATGTTGTTCAATACACTATACTTGCCAATAATTATTTCCCAAGCTTCTTCTTTAGTTCACTGGGCTTCAACAACAGTGAATAATAGTATTAGCGTGCTCGATGGCACCTTATATTCACTTTTAACGCTAAACAGCGGATATTCTTCTACGTCTCGTAGGACAAATGTAATTCCACGCCTACACAAGGCGGATTCTCAAGACGCAGTGCAAGGTACTGGGTGTCTCTAGAAAGTAGGTCGTCAAAACGAAGTCGTTGAGCGACTACTTACGTTCCTTT
Organism: Meconema thalassinum; assembly: GCA_946902985.2. NCBI lineage: Eukaryota > Metazoa > Arthropoda > Insecta > Orthoptera > Tettigoniidae > Meconema > Meconema thalassinum. The sequence goes on from OX336389.2 coordinate 551,451,499, forward strand.
TTGCGTATCTGCAAGGGTATTACCTTACCTAAAGTAAAAATAAACATTCTCCAAAATGTTTTAATAATGCGGCATGACGAAATGGAATATTCTGAGTCTTGTGGAAAGATAAAAATTAATTAATAAGACCTCAGATAAATAATTAGCAGTTTTCACCAAAGTCAAAAGTACGATTCACCGCTACTTCAAAAAGTATCGCGTGATCTCTCAGCTTCACGTGGCTTCCTGGGTGTGTTCAAAAGTACAACATCCCATCATAAATGCTCTGTCATAAAAAAATATCACATGAACCATAGCTCAGCGGGTTCAATACCTAGATTTTCAGACTGGATCCTGCCTAATTGAAGGGTTATATCGTTTTGAAAATCTGTTAGCTTTTCACTGTTATCTTCAGACTGGATTTCTAAAGCTCCCAAAGATGTTTGGGTCCTAGCTAAAGTATTCTGGGTCTCTGTAGATCTGGTATCTAGGGTAGCTAAAGTTGCTTGGGTATTAGGTAATGTGTTTTTAGTCTCTGTATTTTGAGTTTGTAGAGTAGCTAATGTATCTTTAGTCTCATTGGAGTTAGTTTTCAGGGTTGCTAAAGTTACTTGGGAATTAACTACAGTCGCTTGTGTTTCAGCTAATCTTCTTTGGGTCTCAGTTGCACTATTCTGGCATTCCCTAGCTAATCTATCTGTGTCAGCTTTAACCTCTCTCCCAATTTCTTCTGCATTTCTCTTAATTTCTCGTTCTACTTTCTTCTAATTCTCATGTGTGGCTTGATGTAGGGCTTCCAAGTCTTTGTCTAACTTGCCCTGCGTTTCCTGTAATTTGGCAAACATTGCCCTAATAGAATCCAGGTCTACTGGCATCTTCTTATCTTGAGAAAAAGGGAACAATCACCATGACAACAATCGAGAATATCCGAAACAACTACCATTTATACCACTACAATAATAATGATGGAGATTCTATCGTTTACCAGTTAACTTACCATAATTTACGAATACCTGACTTCTTTAAATTACAGATTTAAAATCCGTAGTCCCTATATGACATATTCTCATTTGTAGCCAACGGTTTACTAAAATAAAATTCAAACAGCAATCCTAATATACAATATTAACTTTACATTACTTATGACGTCAAAATAGCCATACAGCCAGTAAATCAATTAGCCATCACCTTCCTGAGTTTAATCCTTGGACTAGTCTTTCTTTAACAGCAATACATAGTTAACAGTTCAGGTTAGATTTCTTTCGTCAATCCATTCTCACCTCGATAAACGTTGGTTGACTATTCCTTACATATTTCTAGTCTTCCTCCGATTATCTAACACTCTCGTGTAAGAAGGCGATCACATCATGTCAAGATTCCACAATGCGTCTACCTTCAACCTACATTCCTCTCTGTATACTAAGATATCTAGTTAATCACATCGGAATTACTAATTACAATCGCTAGACACTCAACTGTGGGATCCAAAATCACGAACAACCACATTGACGTTGGCATAAATTCACTCGTCTTTCAACTGAGAAGCCACAATCTCTAGCACTCATGTTGAAGGCCTCATAACATCACTAGGCTCTAAACCAGGGGCCAAAATCACTAGCCAAACACGTTGGAAGCGCCATAAAATCGCTGTACCCTTATATCTGGATGATCCACCAAAAATCCGCCGCTGGGAAAATAAAGGATTGTAGCATCTTGAAGTCCCGGCTAAAAAAAACACAGTGCTACTTGGCGAATACACTCAGAATAAGGGACAGGGATTTTTCAAACAGAATGTGCTATAGAAACAAACTACAGAACAATAGGGTTCTCAAACTACTCAGGAAAGACGGGACTCCATGAACATCTCGGGTGTAAGGATACGGGTTATGTCCCTTGGAAAACCACCCTATAGCACATTCCACTACCATTTATCTACAAAGACAATGCCAGATTTCTATTAAAAATCAGGGAATCGTAGAAACGTGCCTGACATATTTATTAACGTTAAATACACACGCCTCTTAACTCTCGCATTTATAGTATGCGTAACTCACGTTAAAAATGACCATATGTCATTATTCAGTTTCATTACAACTTTGTTTCTTCTAGAAACTATTAAATATGTTCACATTGCCTTTCATAAGCTCAAGTGAAAATCCACAGCCTGCTTCCAGTCTCCGACCGGGTCAGGAATGGAATGAATGAAGCCCCCATCTAGCGGCGAGGATATGAACTGTGCCGGCTGCCGAGGCCTGACGCACTCCTTTGGGGCAATGATTAAATGAATGACAGATGAAATGAAATGATAGTGGAGAGTGTTGCTGGAATGAAATTTTGACAGGGAAAACCGGAGTACCCGGAGAAAAACCTGCCTGCCTCCGTTTTGTCCAGCACAGATCTCACATGGAGTGACCGGGATTTGAACCACGGACTCAGCGGTGAGAGGCCGGCGTGCTGCCGCCTAAGCCACGGAGGCTTCATAAGCTCAAGTAAAAATTACAAATAAATTCGTGGCAAACAACTGCTGTGCCGTAGGTAACGGGAGATTAACAACAAAATTAAATTAATGTTATTAAGCTTTTTAAAAAAATATACCCAATAAAATAAATTTACCCCTGACGTAGATCTCCGTCATTACAAAATTATTCATTACTCTATACAATTTATCTCCCGTTTCCTATCACTTAAATTCTTCTCATAGAAGCGATAAAACAATCACTATTAAAAATTTAATTAAAGATAAAAGTTACAACACGCATAAATATGACTATTAACCTTTCTTAAAATCCTAAAAATAATTTATATACAACACAAATATCGGCGATGTAGTTCAACGACCACTCAAGTTAAAATTAAATGATTCACATTGGGCAAATTGCTTTCGTCACATTCAAAATAGACATAAATCGTCTTCCTATTTCTTCGCTTAAATTCTTATAGACTTTCAGAACAAATCTTTCACCATACTATGTCTTATTCGTGAAACTATTTCAATTCTATAATCCGTACAATTAAGTAAAGACATAGTTCATAGACCTCCTATAACTGGTCTCTCATCAAAAAATAAAAATACTTAATAAAAATAAACTTTTCCAATTCGTTGAATAATTACTGTAAATTCAATCTCCGATTAGAACCTTTTAAATAGAACTCAGTTTACTCTCAGTTTCAACAAAGATCCATTGATCCTATAATTTCTATCAGATACAACTTCAACTAGGATTCACTGTCCTAATGCTTTAAAGGCGTTTCAACTCTATGAGACTATTTCAATGATTTCAAATATTCATAAATACCAATAACACTGCTTCTTCTTAAATCTATCCCTACAGACATTATTTCAACAATTGACCAATGGCTTCACAGTGCTCATTGTCATACTTCTAACAAATACCTCCGTCAATACGGGAATAATAAAGAACTGTCTCTTAGAGATATTTCGCAGTTCCTTTCCAAATAACATATTCATCTCAACTAACTTCACGTTAATAACTTCTATAGCAGTTTCAACATCATACATAAAAATATCAAATAAAAATACATGTTCTATCGACAAATTAATTCAACAAGTAATACGATAAAATACTAATCTTCCAATAACATTATATTTCTTTTATAGAACTCACATTTCAATAAAGCTTCCTATTAGCTGTGATATATCCATCAAATTTTTCTTCAAAATCTTATTATTTCAAAAATACGCTGCAATTCGTATTCATTAACTTCACATTATATTCTTATATTAATTCTTGCTTTACTACATTTCTTATTACCTTCCAAACTCTTATGTTTGCGAATTATGTCACCAAATATTTATAACCAGATCTGTCTAATAAGTTATCAGAACGTGACTTGATATTTATCTTCCAAATAGGATCTTTAAGAAACGCATTCTCTTAAAATAAACCTCTGTATAACATTCTTGGAACACATTACCATTACCTCCATCGTTATCAAAAACGATTTAATACCAATTAAAAACCAATAAAATGTGATCTAAACACACCTAAACTTTACCATAAAAATATTCTGAGTTAAACGTTAAATTCTCCATCATTCAAATTCGAAAGTCGCAAAATTCAAAAATTACAAATAACATATCTACATTGTCTAAATCGACGAAAAATCGAGAATAAACATCTACATGACGTAGCAATGAAAATATAAATTTAAAAAAAGATATTGCATAAAATGTAGAAAAATGGCATTAATATATCAAGTTGTCGGATATTCTCAACAGTATCTACAATTCTACAAAATGGGATATATCGTTGGTCATGAGACTACCTTATGTTGCGTTATAGTTGACTAGAAGTGGGCTTTCTTCGCTGTTTCTCAGAAACGGATTGTTTCTGATAGCTCGAATCTTCAAGATGTCCTGTGGGCCTCTCCTCGATCTCCTTCAGAAGTTTCCAGGTTGCCAGGAACGGAATTCGGACTCGAACATCTGCGTGTAGCCGTCCTTTCTGCTGGTGTATCTTCTTGTGTGAGATGGGAAACCCTTTCTCTCTTGATGGCACTGGCATCAACCCTCGTTCGCGAAATTCTTCTGTCTTCTCCGCCAAAGTTCGATATATTAATATTCGTCATTGTAGTTGGTGAAATGACTTTTGTAGATGTAGTATACTTTAAAATGGGAGAGACGAGATGTTTATCTCCCCCACGATACTGATGTTATGTCATTTCGAACATTCTCGCTGCTATCATAGCTATGTTCCCATGAACATTTTAGTTCGCCATTACGATCTCTGTAGATTCAGTTTTATTCACCTCCCTTAACTTCAGAAGTTTCGACTTGATAAAATACGTAGAATACTTAATAAGTTTCAAATATAGTTGAATGTCGACTTTATAATTTTGCACACAACTAAGTGTCGTCGTTCTCATTACTATTCTCTAGCAGTAATAATCTTCTTCAGAAGTATAATAATTTCTATTAGCTTGGTTCGTTGGTAGAGTATTTCATTCAGACGTCCGCTCCTCTCGAGGTCGTAAGTAATAAGAGCATCAATTCCTCTCTCCGATGTTCCTCCCCAACAATAAAATTAGCGTTACCTTTCAGAACATGGCTCTGATGGGTTCTTTATTAGAGATGATAATATAATCACTTAATTACCCGCAATGTTAATAAATACTTTTTATTTATTATTTAACACCATAAATGATATTATGAAGTGTTAAAATCTCGCTGGTTATTACCTGTGCTAATTGCTTTATTTGCTCTCTTCTAAGTAAGGTCGCTTCTCATTGGCTGTTCGACACGCGCCAAACTCGAGTCTCCCCTCCTCCGAACCTCTAGTCACACTTCCCTCGCGTGCGTCTTTCGGCTCGACTCGGAAGCCTTCGAGTATCTCCGTGCATCATAGTTCCATGGTTCTCAAAGAACTGTGCTCCCTAGTGCTAAGTCGCTCACGTAACTCCTAATAATTTCCTCATTTGTCGGCTCGGTTAACTGGCTAACTCGGTGTGATTTATAAACCAGTTTCGTGGCTTGATTCCAGTATCGCTTTTATTTAACATTGGCAAGTTAGAAAACTTTTGAGAATACGGATATTTTCAAGCTTTTCTATACGAGTACAGTACGTATCTCTTCTGCAATACGATGCAATCCATGGGATAAACATGTGACATTGATGAAATTTGGAAAAAAAATACTCCAAGAGACTGACCAGCTTCCAACATATACGAAGCTGCATCTGTGACTAAAAGGCGCACTTTGTAACAATCACTTTCCGATTCACTAGGCCACAGACGTCGCAGGGAATCGTTAACAATTCTTGTAACTGTAGCGTGGTTGGTTTTTTCTAGCACTTTGCACGAAAGTCAATGAGGTTTACCGGATTCTTCCGGACATAATTTACCCACTATGAAGTTCGCAATGTATCGACCACACGAATCTGTTGTTTCATCTACCGATATCCATGTGCAGTTCCCTCCTATGTCAGACCGTATCGAATCCACGACAGAAGCGTGCAGTGAAAGTAAATAGTTCTTCCTAATGGTAGATTCATCTGGTATACTTTGATTAGCACAATACTTTTTAAGAAACGAGCGTAGATGTGAATTATTCAATTTATGCAGCGGAATGTTGCTGCATACAAAAGCTTCACAGAGATCAGCAGAATATGTACTAACTTCACACCGTGTTTTAATGTCGGATAAAAGTAGCTGTTGCGTATTCTTACTCTGTTCTTTTGATCTAAGATGTTTAAAGTTGTTTTCGAATGCTACTCAAGTTGAAATTTTTTATCGACACTTGACAGTACACTACATCACCGTCACTTGTATAGTCACTATTGCTTGATATCCACTGTTTTATTGAATATGACCTCGAGCTCTTATCTTTAGACATTTTTACAGTTTAAACCGGTAACACACTGCAATAGACGAAGAGCAAGTTAACAGATGAACGCACTTGTTTACGCAAACCATGGAGGCTACTGTTAGGAGAAAGTAGATAGGACTGAAGGAAATAGCTGTTGTGAAAGGGTCATTATCCATCTACCCGCTTGTTCTGTATTACGATACTGAAAGCACATTCCTGACCAGGGAAGGCTTATCGGTTTGCCAAGGGATGTACAACATATGGAGTTCATTAGATTTTTCATTTCGTTCAGAAATCTTGGATTACCGTAGCCGATCACACACACAAGAGAAAAATATATCTATATATGCACTAACGTTCAAAATATGCATTTGCATATGCGCATATGCATTTTTTAAAGATCCGGGCCTTACTTATGACATTTGCTGTCACAGCATCGTGCTGCGATATGCTCGTCTGACCTTTAGCTCCACGTTCTACCTGTACCGCTGGGTACGAGAATGTCATCCCGATGTCACTTTGAGTGAAATACCCTGTATGTGCACGCTGTTATACACCAGAAATTACCATAAGTAATCAGGAATGTGATTTCATTGAGATTTTGTTAAATGTGACACATATATCGAGAGACCAGGTCAGCGATGGTGTGAGTAAGGGCTGAGAGGAAGTAGCCTGAGGAAAAGAAAGGCCTTATTATTTTCAATCGTGGAGAGCAAACATCGTGTTTTCAAGTCGTAACCAGTATGAGAAGTTACGAGAACATGGTTAGTGAAAACGAATATTCCAGCAGTAATCTACAGTGGAGATGTACTCCAAACTTATTCTTTTGAAACATATACGAATATTTTGAGAATTTGCTAGAAGGATCAACTATATTTGAAGATAAGCGTCGCCGGAACATTTTACAAGGCGGTGGGGACAAATTATATACAGGGGGCAGAGATTCATTGTTTAACATCGCTGAGTTTACTATCAATTTATACTTTTCAGTTGGTCAACACAATGTTGCCCAATTAGATTATGTGGGGTACTATATATAACACTTTCCTGATACAAATTACGTGTACTGTATTAATATTATCTATACTAATATAATAAAGCTGAAGAATTTGTGTGTTTGTGTATTTAAACGCGCTAATCTCTGGAACTGCCAGTCAGTTCGAAAAATTCTTTTTTTTATATGATAGCCAAATTCAAGAGGAATAGTTTAGGCTATGTTAAATTTCGGACAGACCACTCCATTCCCTGCATTTAGGCCCTTTGTCAAAAATCTACACCGTTTAACTGATCTGAACAAAAATGTGTATACTTACCCTTTGGAACACTGCGAGTAACACTGTCTACATGACATTTATGTCAGACCAGTCCATTCCTTGCATTTAGGTCCTTTGGCACAAATCTACACCGTTTCACTAATCTGAAACAAAATTTGTATACTTACCCCCTTGGAACCCTGCGAGTAACACTGTTTACATGCAATTTCGGACAGACCATTCCATTCCCTGCATTAATGCCCTTTGGCACAAATCTACACCGATTCACCGATCTGAACCAAAATTTGTATACTTACCCTTTGGAACCCTGCTAGTAACACTGTCTGCATGAAATTTCGGACAGACAACTCCATTCCCTGCATTTAGGCCCTTTGGCACAACTCTACACCGTTTCACAAATCTGAACCAAATTGCACATACTTACCCTTTGGAACCCGACGAATGACATTGTCTGCTTGAAATTTCGGACAGACCACTCCATTCCCTGCATTTAGGTCCTTTGGCAAAAATCTACACCGTTTCACCGATCTGAACCACATTTTGTATACTTACCCTTTGGAAGCCTGCGGGTGACACTGTCCACTTTAAATTTCGGACAACGCTCTCTATTCCCTACATTTAGAATAAAAACAAACTGAACTTGAAAACCACGTATTAAGACCCTAGAACCATTCATGTCCGTAGTAGTGTAACTGTAAGAGTATTTTAATAAGTCCATTGTTAACTGACAAATCGAGCTGCATCACGTCGCCCCTACCAGTGTTCTGGTGCAGAATTGCGAAAATAGTTAAATCTTGCGCTGCTTATAAATTGCAGTCATGGGGAGTAATTAGTGCAAAAAGATTTCTTAGGCCCCTTAAGACAGTTATCATCATGAACATATTATGCCTCTGTATAATTGCAATGGTGTTGGTGCAGTACATTGAGGTTATCAGCTGCAATAAGCGTTGGTGCTTTCAAATTTGCCTTCATTTATTCCGAAGCTTATCGTTGAGCGCTATGTGGCGATAAATGATACTATTCTACCTCAGGAGCTCGGGATAGTCGAAGTTTTCCAAACTGTTCTTATTATTATCCTACGGCGCTTTGCGACAAAATACGACACTATTGGTCTCTACATTTCTATCAGCCAATGAGATATAGGCCCTAGGCAGTGTCTTATTTCACTTACACCTCTTTCTAAACGTATTTTAATTTTTTTTTGTAAATTACATGTGTCAGTGCTGTGGTTAGTAAACAGCCGTTTCCTTATTCATGATTATCATAACGGGAAAATGACCTGAATGTTACGTCCATTATACTGTACTACTTATCACCACCACTACAACCACCACCACCACCACCACCACCACCACAAAAAGTTATATTTAAACATATTTATGTTCTGTTAGTTTAAGTATCATGTGCCAGTTCTGTAGTAGTATTAATTATCATCCATAAAACAAATAAATCCACCGGGCGAAGCCGGCCACTACTGCTAGTTCACTAATAAAGGAAGAACGAGGACCTTGACTGGCACACTGAAAGCTTCACTCTCTCAATGCGCAAACGACGGCTGAAGTTCTATGGACATATGATGAGAATGGACGGGAACCGTTTGACGAAGAAAGCCTTCGAGTACATTGCGAGACTGAAGGCTACAACGAAATGGGTAGAAGAGGTAAAGAAATACGCGGTTGATATTGGAATGCCGCTGTGATTGACATCAGGAGGATATTTTCGAAGTCGCATTGACAGCGTTAAGGGGACACTACACCGCATCCATTTTTTTCTTTTTGCTCCAAGTGATCCAAACTGCACCAAATTTTATTTCTGTACGACCAACATCATTCATAAAGTAAAAAGTGCAAAATTATTCCTTTCAGTTGATAAGTATGGGCAAAAAGTACCAAAAGATAGTATTTTCTAAAAAAATCGATACGGTACCAACTATTTACCACCTAAATTACTGAAGCTTTACAATTATTTTACACTATGAACTCATTACACAGACTAACAATTCTGTGCATGGGTTTGGAAAAACATGAAATAGTTTCTGAAATAAAATTTATTTTCACAAAATTACTGTTTTTTGCCAAAATTTAAAGTTAAAAATTATTTAATAATAAACAACAACTATTTTAACTAATATTGATGCACAGCATTATGGGGGTACATATCTTCACATGGTACAAAAATATTGTTGGGGTTGGTTAATATTTGCTACTAAATAGCTGGTGTAAAGTCCAAAAGAATGAATTGTGCAGCAAAACAACATTCAACTCCGAACATCACTCAAACACAAACATAACTCAGGCTCATCAAGAAGAAGTCACAACTAATTTAATCTCGGAAAGAGGCAAGCTTGCTACCCTCACAACACTGCGGGACAAACTATTAAAAACAATAATAATAACAATAATATTATTATAACCACTATCTGTTTAGTCATGAATTTTGAGGTTAGGTGTTCTTAATTTATTGGAACTAGTGAATAGACACTGTGCATGTGCATTGTGTTGAATATATACACACTCCCCTGTAAGACGTCCAGAATTCTTCCATCTTTTTTAAGCTTTTTGTCAGTTGCAAATTTTGCTACTAGTTTTAGCCATCTTCATTTATTTTGTTTACGGTTTCAATTCCTAAATCTCCCACTCGGTGCCTCTGCGTGTAAATAGAAGAACAACAAAAGAACAGCCAACTACGAAACATACATTTACCAAGATGTGGAGAAAGACTTCCTTCTCCTGGCTGAATATAAAGTAAGACGAAGCATTCTGACAGCTGACTGTTGGACACGCCACCTACAGACATAATTATAAAGTGCTATTTGACCCATTACTAATAAATATTGGATCAAATCCATTTGTGGCATGAAAGAACCGTACTATAACTAAGGTGAAAACTTTTAAATTAAAAAAAAGAACACAAAAGAGCCGATTTTTGGGTATAGTGTCCCTCAAGACATTTCAGGAGAATCCACCAAATTGTAGGCCTAAATTGGTAATTTCTGCGGAGCAGTGGAGGATTAAAAGTGAAAGAATGAAGAGGTTCTGGGAGGAAAAGAAGAGACTGACCAGAAAGCCTTAGGTTCTATGAGGTCCTTAGTTGGCCAAATTCGGAAATAAACAAAAAGAAAGGGAGATTATCAGTGAATAATATTATTAGACTATACTTTAATCCCAACTTGGCTTCACCCACGGACTCTGTGAGGGATCATTCATTCCTCTACCGTTACGAGGACGGTGTCTGGGAGCTGAACACACTTGATCAGCAGACACAACTGGTGATGGTGCCAGGCTGAACGCCCAGGTGACCGCTAACTTGGGTCTAATTAAGGAAGGGTCAGGGAAGGGATTTGGGAAGGAAATCGGCCATGGACCTGTTGAAAGGAACCGTCCAAGCATTTTCTTGGTGGTAAAAATGGAAAACCACGGAAGTTATTTTCGGGACGGCCGAGGTGGGATTTGAATCCATGTTCTCTCGATGCCAGCGAGGCACGAGGTAACGCGCTAGTGCTCTCGGCCACAGCGACCGGTGAATAATATTAATACATGTATTATTTTTAGGAAAATGTGTTATCTAAATATATAGTTACCCAGCCTAATCTAATCTAATTGGGCAAAAGCGTGATGACCGACTGAAAAGTATAAATTGATAGTGATACTGAAAAACGGCTTCAAAACTTCATATAGTTGAGTTTTAAAATGGTGGACTTTATTAATTAATACCGAAACAATCCACTGTTATAAAAATTAATGCGAACTATTGTAACTTATTTGGCTCATATTTTCCCCCTTTTCAACGGAGTCGGGGAAGAGGTAATAAGCGTGGCTTGTGGCCTAGTTCAGCTCTTTCCCGTTGGCGCACGTGGGCGACCTGCGTTCATAATGAGGATGATGTAAATAATGAAGACATCATAAACATCCAGGCTCCGAGTCAGATGAATTAACCATACGCGGTTGAAATCCCATGACTCGGCCAGGAATCGAACCCTGGGCGGCTCAGTTAAAGTCCAGAACGCTATCAGCCATGAACCCGGACGGGAATGGCAACTGGGGTGAGATGCAACAGCGATCAAACTGCTTGACTCCTCCCAAGGCTCCCGATTAATGCATGTACATTTCTCGAGCTGAAATGTTACGATCTGTGGTTCGGGGTCCACGTAAAACGGAAGAGTCGTGATAAAGCAAAATTACAAGCTTCCCATTTTTTTAGGTCGAATATTATTTTAGACACCAACCTCATGAGAGAATTTAATAAGGTATCCTCTAAAGTTCATGCGTTAAAAATGAAAAATATATGCATTATAACATCTATTAAAATCGCAATTTGACGCGAACTCCTCAGTTCAGATGATTGTGCTGCGGTTACTTTTTGAATACATCTAAATCGTAATTAATCGATTATAATGTAGAAATACAGCTACGGATAACTCATGCGAATTTAAGCAACTTTATGGATCGTATAAGTTATTTCAATCAAAACTATTAGGAAATGAGTTATACAAAGCAGTTCTTTTAAGTCATCATTTGAATAAATAACTTGAAGCTCTGTTTTTATCCTATGTTTGACCAAAAATGGATATGACCCCCAAATAGTCCTGAAAGTTTTGTCCAAAACGTCAGAGATAGCTTTCAAAATATTTTATGTTGGCACCATAAATTTCTAAATTTATAATTATCGTTTTAATTCGATAAATCAACAATTTCTAGCGACAATCAAGCAGTGCGTAGTTATACGATCACCTCTAAAGTAATCTTGGATGTCAAAACACGAGGTTGGAGGATCTGGCTAGCTGTTTCCACTGGGTTTCGGAAAAGCTCGAGCCTATTTGATAGAGATATACCACCGACACGCCACTTATGAAACGCAATTTTATATCCTCCCCCTCACCTCTTCGAACGCCTGTAGGATCATTGACGAACACCGCGCCGAGACTTGGGCACTTGCGTCTATAGTCTGTTCGCCGAGTCGAGATACTGGAAACAAACACAGTTGTACCGTGACCACCGATAGGTGGTCACGGTTGTACACGTGATAGCAGGGCTGCCCGCAAGGGGTGAGTGGAATACCAACCAGTGCGGACGTGAATCACGCGGCTCTCACAGGTACTGTGCTTTTCCGATAATCCAGCGTCACGAAAACAGTTATGTGCGCCTATATCTTATCGTATCACCTCATAGTGGTTTTAGATTCTATACACGGAAATTCGCCAGGAATAAAAATGCAACACGTAAGAAAAAATACTGTACTTTGAAATGCTCCTTCCAGAGGAAGGCAACACGCCCCTCAGCAGCAGAAATACACACTTTTGTAGCAGACACCCTGAAGATCACGGTTGACCAACTAGAAGCACTACAATTGAACGCACCATCCAACTCTGTTTACATTAAGGTAATCTCTCCAAATATTATGGAACGACTTAAAAAAATTGCTGGCATTATCAGACTCACCCTGTTTAATGGCGACATGGTCCCAGTAGAAATTACTGCAGCAGGCGTGGAAGCTACCAGAGTCCGCTTATTTAACATCCCCCCGGAAGTAGCGGCTGACAAAATACGCCTCCATATCTCCAAATTTGGCATAGTTAAAAATATCACTAATGAATGTTGGTCGCATTATTACAAGTTACCCGTAGCAAATGGCATGAGGCAAATTCACATAGAACTAAAGCAGCAAATCCCCTCCTTCATAACCATTGATGGACACCGTGGTCAAGTCAGTTATGACGGCCAAGAGAGAACATGTGTCATTTGTCATGCAAATGATCATCTCCGTATTGACTGCCCCCGCCGCTACAACGTGATGTCACGCCTCGACCAGGTCACCACTCCATCTGGCTTTGCTCTTCCAGCCACTCCTAGTATCAGCTATATTATCGAAGATACACCGGGTCCCAACCTGAGTGACTCGAGCGAACAATATGACGAGAGCTATCCCCCACTTGACAACTCCACTACGGAAGGGACCACGCCCAGCCAGCTGTCTGTCAACAAGTCTTTGCCAGAAAACACACCAACGCCTGCGCTCACTCAACCGGAAATACATCAACAACATTCCTTGGCCATTGACCTCCCACCCCTACAAACTTCTACGTCACACATAGTCCATTTCAACCCGACAGTCCCACACATGATAACCCTGGATTATGCAAGAAAACTAAATGGTCGGATAGTCCGGACGACATGGTAGTCAGCCGTACCACTGATGAATCAAATGCCACTACAGCGACCGAAATAATGCCACCACGTAAGCCTCAGCAAAAAGTTTGAAAACAGAAGAAAATAGAGACACATGCCAGTGAAAAAGACCCCTGTTTACGTGTAAACGACAACCACAACCACAGCCCCAGCCTTCCAGTTTCCACCACCACCCCTGCCGCGGTCCTTTCTGCAACCGACGCTCATGAGGTTCACCGGATGATGGCAGACCTGTGCCAAATGACGACGATTCCCAGCCCGGGGCAAATAATTTCTATTCTGCAAGTGTGTTCGCAAACTGGACAGCACGATCAAGTCTCAGAATTTATCAACACGATGCGTGCAAAGTACCGTACTGTGCCCGTCAGAGGAGCTATCAGGGTTGCCAACAGCCGAAACGACATCCCTAACACCTCACCCACCGGACCCATGTGCCATGAGGTTCAGGTGAATTTCTTATAGGCCATAGCGGCACGAGAATCAATGATCCAGGGGATCCGTAGTAACATGGTTGCTAAAAAGGTCATAGACAGCCCAAGAAAATACACCTCCTAAAGCTAGACTGAGAAATAAACTTCCAGGCTTAAGCACAACATGTAGACCTATTTATTCAAAATATTCAGACACCTAGCCTAGTTCGGAGGGTTTCTATCGGTTAATCCGCAAACTAATAAATAATCAAAAATTAAAGATCAGTACCCTACCTGTAAATTACTGTAAACCCTCGTGAAAGATCTATCTGACATAGTAAAGCAACAACAGAAACGCTGGGAAAATGGTACGGCAATAATATTTAAGTCAGGTTACAAAATAAGCTAATAACGGAGTTTACATTTAACAGGGTAGCAATAGCAAGTCTAAGTTAGGATGATACGATTTCCTCATTTACATTTATTTTTAAATAATCTAGCTAATTCCTAACAATTAATACAAAATTTACGGCGATGACGGCCGTAAAGCAAAACAGTTAGTACAAATCTACATGACAAGCCGTCAAAAAAATGCCCTCTTACAATCTAAAAAAGGGTAAACATGGGGTTATCATACACTTGAATAAATAATAATAAGACGATAAACAATATTATTCCTGCCTTCGCCCTGGGTTACTCTTTGTAAACCAGTGTCATCTACGTGCATGCTAATTACGGTGGCGATTGCGTAGTAAAAACTACGTCTAACGTCGCATAAGGCTCACGCTCCACCAGCTACTGACTCAAGGTTGAGCAAGCACTCCGTCGATAAAAATTAGTGTCATCTGTCCTAGATAACTTCCACAAAAGAAGTGTGCACAAAGCAAGTGTCAGCCAGCAGGTCCAAAATAAAAGAAAATCAAGGTTAAATGCTATATATAGTTAATTATCATCAGTTTATAATAATGACGTTTTTTATTATTAGAATCGTTGGTTTAGATTATCGTTGGTTTATGACGAATAGGCTGACAATCCTGAATACCTAGGGCTCAGCAGTAGCAGGCTCGTGCGAGACCAATCTCGGCTATAAAACACCATCAACGAGCTCTCCCGCTCGGACATAACAATAACACCGGTTTTTAGTGGCTCTCGGCTCACTTAATTTACCTCTGGGTAAGGCCTGGCATGAACATCAGTTACCTCCCTACAATAACACAGTCAACAGAATCGAAGTCTGGACACACATAAATATAGCCTCTATACAGGTGCCTCATCTAGCCTCTTAATTTCAACAAATAAACCTTAACATAACATGTAATCATTCTCAGATGGAGAAGAAAGATGGTCGCTTCAATAGCGATGCAAACATATGGCTCTTGCCATTCATCTCAAAGTAGCAAAACATCTGATCATTACAAAATGGTGGCCTGGACATTGACCTACATATGAGACACATCATTTAAATGTTAGTAATGCTATAAGCATTGTCAAAGAGTCTGAAAAAGTAAGACTCACTGAGTGAGTGGTGCTCTAGTACATTGCATGCTGGGAACTATTACCACCTGTCCATGATTCGAACTAGCCTCGCTACTCACAATCATCCACACGGACAGTTTAGAAAATGAACTACACTGAAAGCAGGCAGCTTTCTCTCAGAAAGTCCTATCAGAAAACTGGCCTTGTTATCATGTCCCAGATATAATACAAAATCACATAAGCATTAGGCTTAAAATCACGCCTCAAATCTATGCACAAAGACGTGGCATGTTTGTAAAAGTCAAAGAAATGAAAAATATAGATATTCCACTTAGTCTGAACCTCTTTGAAATGTGCAGATATGTCAGTTCATAACTGCTCTGTCTAATCATAACCAAAATATTAACTGTGTCGAAACACTTGACACGAAATAAACATCATAAAGGCGCAAATCTTACAATTGCTAAGTTTGCCAATGATACGGCATTCATTGCAGGGTTCGATGCTAGATTGCATACAAAATGTAACACCCTGAATGAGTTCATAACTTGAACTGGATGGCTTCATAGCACATCAAAATGAAAATGACATTGAATTACAAAATTGATAGCTTCAGTCGGCTATCTAATGATACGGACTGTTCTGACTAATCAGTGGCGTGACAACATTTACCTGAAAGGGGTGTTATAAAAATAACACTGGCCATGACGTCTGATCGTCATCCCAAATAACTGTACACAAAATCACCCACCTAGTGTTGAACAAAACGTAGTAACAAAGGCTACAGTCACGCTTAGCAGGGGTAGAAATAACATCTTAGCGATGTCCATCAGAATGCACCGTGATCGAAAAGAGATTAAATCTCAACGGGTGACTAACAAATCACTGAAAGTGAACTACAAGGATTAATTGTAACAGTACAAAACCTACCTATGGTTTGTCAAGAAGTTCGGCTGATTCTACAATATACTTCAATAAACTACACTAAGCTACGCCACAAAAGAACGTCACAAGGAATGAATTATTCGGACTCACAAGAAAGGATGTCTTCATCTCAGTCGTTTCAACGACATGAGGGATACAATAAGGCTTTGGTCTCCGGACAAGGGTTGTCCAATCTGGGCCTCCACATAGGCTCTATCCATCTCCACGGCCTTTATTCGTCCTCGTCGTTGTCGTGATGATATGACCAGACTCCTCCCCAAAGTCGTCATTTTCCTTGGCTAAGCGGATGCTAAAGTCTTGGTTCTCCCGTCATCGGCTGTAGTTATCCGGTCCTCTCCTTCACATGATGAAGCTTAACAGCTCATCTCCACAGGTGATGCGTAACAAAGATCGTCGTACACGTGGTTATCAAGAAGTGACATTTTGAAGTACGAATTTACCACTTGAAAATACGAAAAATGAGCGTAGCACAGTTGCACTGAAGCTAGCTTTAATGTGGTACTAAATTCACTGCTACTACACGGCGCAGATGGTTTATAAATTGGCCATGCACTATTATCTGCTTCACTAACACAGATTTTACTTGCCCACAAATCACGTGGCATCGACGTTGTGTTTCACAGAAAAGAATCGCACTTGCGATTAAAGCAATATTTGTAATTATGAGTGTTGAAATGATTCACTCGGTTACTGATAATCTCACAGTGAATGATATATTTTATTGCCACTTGACGATGTCGAAATACGATGTCCAAACACGTGGTTGAAAATGTGGTGTTCCACAATTATAATCACTTTTCCAAAAATTCACAGTATTCGTAGCACAAGCCTTCTCCGGCTGTAATATTCTCTAATATTATGTACTGTTCATAGTTAAATAATGTGCGATGCACTAAGATTGCTTTCCTCGTCTCCAGGTGGACTATTACATCGTCTTTTAGACGGACCTGACAAGAACAACATCCAACTTGGATGGTAAACCAAACACATGTGATAAGAGCTCAGTCCTGCGCTGCGTGAACTTGTGAATACACTAGTCGTGCAGTGACTGTCTGGTTCCGGTTCGCGTATCTACGATGTTACTACCTTACCAAAAACAGAAATAACATTCTAAAGAATGTTTCTATGATACAGAATTACAACATGAGAATATCTGAGCTTCGTAGAAAATAGAAGTGTCATAATTTAGCCTCAGATTATTTAATAATGGTTTTCTCCATAGTCAAAAGATCAACCATTTATAACTTCAAAGAATGTTAGCATGTGGCGACAGCATGGTCGGTCAGTGGGTACGTTCTAAAGTGATGCATCAAAAATGCGTTGCGATGAAAAGTATCACATGAATCAGTGCTTAGCGGGTTCATCTACCTCTCCGTCGGATCAAATAAAAATGAAGGAATGCGCTTTATTTGTCTCCAATTCAAGCTCAAGCTTGGTTAAATATTTTTAGATTAGCTGCGTTGAAGGTTACAATGCGCTCTCCAGTTTGAAGATCTTCAATCACGTTACTTCCATTGTTCAGGGGTTCTTGAACACGATTAGGTCCATAATATAACGATAGGAATTTCCCTTTATACTCGGTCTATAGGATTTGATATTCCGGGTCTCCTTATAAGAACAAGGTCCCCAGCGACCAATGGTTCTCTGAATCTCTGGCGTCTCGTTCTTCCCAAACGTTTCGCAGCTTGTCTGTCCAAAGTGTATCTCGCAGCTTGAAGTCTGCTTGCGCGTGAGGGTTGTAAACACAGTGGTGTTACAATCACTCGGTTCCATATTCTCATTGGCGGCTGGTTCAAATGCAAGACCATGGGTATTTGACCAGTACTTTCATGGACAATTGAATTGATACAGTTCGCCATTATCACAAGAACTTCAGTCCAACGCCAGTGTTCCTCCTGACAGTATAAACGACAAAATTTTGCAATAGTTGACATAACGCATTCCGCCTGATTGCTCTCAGGGTGGCGAATTGATGATAGTAGGTGTCCTATTTCCAAATCAATCATAGCGTTAGCAAATTCAGCAGAGGTAAACTGTGATCCGTGATCAGTCAACAGGAATTGTGGCTTTCCTGCCTCCGGTATCACTTGTCGTCTTATCCTTTGTATAATTTGATGTGCAGTGGCTTTCTGTACAGGGTGGAGCATCGTGTATTTGGTAAACACGTCAATCGTTACAACAATGAAGCGGTTCCCTCGGCGAGCCTTTGGGATCGGTCCATAAATATCCTGCGCGTATAGTTCCCTCAGTTGAGTTGGGAGTATGGGTCTAGGTGGTTCTTTCAACACGTGTGATATGTACGTGTTACGCTGGCATGCGTCGCAAGCACGTAAGCATTGTCTAACAGAGGTTCCTAACACTTTCCAAGTGAAGGACTCTTCAATCGTCGCAATGGTCTTATCAGACCCTCCGTGTCCAATAGATAGATGTACCAAAAGAATAACAGTTTTCTGGTATCTTCGTGGAATTACTGCACGCATTTGAGTGTGGTCCTCATCGACAAATTTATATAAAACACGATGGTAGATCAAATAATCATCGGCGATAGCAGCTGTCTGAGCATAATTGACATCCTGGGCATCCATTCGGTTTTCCAAAAAACGAATGATATTCCTCAGTTCCTCCTCACGTCGTTCTCCTTCAGGTAAATGACGAAGTCGGAGAAGGTGTTCTTCGCATTCTCCCTCGACGTCAATGGCATTCACAGTGTCTTCAGGATTCCGGCTGAGAATGTCGGCCAGCACATTCTCTCTGCCAGGACGGTAAACAATCTCTAGATCAAACTGTTGAAAAAACAGTGTCCAACGTGTAATCCTGTCGCTTGCCAGTCTTGTTGGTAATATGAAAGTCTGCGCATGATGGTCGGTCCTCACTATGATCTTCTGGCCTAACAGAAGTTTCTGCCAGTACTCCAATGTATAGACAATTGCAAGTGCCTCGATCTCCATGGTAAAATAGTGAGTTTCATGGGCTCTCAAACGTCTGCTTAAGAAAGCGATGTAGTGACGTTTCTTCTCATCGTCTTCCTGCAATAAGATTGCTCCGATTCCCACGGCAGATGCGTCAGTTTCCAAGATGAAATTCCGGGAGTAGTCTGGATATTCCAACTGGATTGCGTTCACAAGCATCTGTTTAGCCTTCTGAAAAGCTGTCTCACACTTCTCGTCCCATGCCCATCGGCAATTCTTCTTAAGTAGACCTTGAAGTGGAGCGACGGTTTCGGAATACCTCTCACAATGAGCAGCAAAAAATTGGAGAATCCCCCAAAACTGCCTCACATATTTGACACGGGTCGGTGTCGGAAATGCTGCGATGGTTCTGATCTTCGCCGGATTCGGCATATATCCATCTCCGTTAATTATGTGTCCCACGAATTTAACTCCTTTCTGGAAGAATCGACACTTGTCGAACTTCACCTTGAAATTAGCCTGTCGAAGATTATCAAATACAAGGCGTAAGGTGGCTAAATGTTCCTCTTCCGTCTCTGAAGCTATTATGCTGTCATCCACGTAGCATATGACTTTCCTCTTCACTTCAGGAGTCAACTGCGCATCGAGTGCTCTAATTTATGCAGCTTCTGCATTCTTCAATCCAAAAGGTAGTGTTCGGAAAACATACGTGGTCTGATCAAACAAAAACCCCGTATACTTCTGAGTATGCTCGGACAATCTAATATGATAGTAGGATTGTACCAAGTCTAACGATGAAAATACTCGTTTTCCCTTAAATTTTCGTAGAAGATCTCTGATCTTCGCTGGTCTGTCATGCTCTGGAGCTAAGCGTTCATTCAAAGCCCTGGCATCTAAACAAAGCCTTAGACTGCCATCCACCTTAACTACAGGCGTTATAGGATTCACATATTAAGTCGGTGCTTTCTTGATAATACCGGCTGCTTCCATCTCATGGATCTTCCTAGCAGCTTCCTATCGGTGTTTCTACGCGATAGGGTAAACCTTCCTCTCAAATGGAGAATCATCTAGTACAACCAGGTCGTAGTAGTAAGGGTATGTTCCCTTTGAATATTGCTTCATCACGAGCAGATATTGCGTAATCGCGATGACGTCATGGGTCCTTAGAGCGAGCACGTGGTCCAGGTGGGATCAGGTGATTGGCTAATGGCTAGGATGACCACCACGCCTTGTGTTCGCATGGAGAGGCCAGCTGTGTATCATGGTTATTAATTATTGATTGATTATTTAATTATATTTAGGTATTTGCTCAAGGAGTGGAGAGAGTCTTGGGTGTCATAACTTTTGAATGAGAGTGTACGGCGAGGCGGTCAACATAGCTGGTTCGCGACCCGCCATGTGGCGTGCAGCTGTTCCGTTTTTGTTTTTTTTTTGCTCGCGCCGTGCGGGTGAGGCGTGAGACCAGCCCGCGCTGTCCACACATGTGGTGCGCGACTGTTAAAGTTTTTTGCTCGCGCTCGCTAAATAAGTAAAGTGGCGTTGTAAAGCTAGACTCTGTTTAAGTACACCATATATCACCATAGCGTGGGAGTGAACTTGTGTTACTCGTTGTCGCTATGTTATGTCTGTTTAATTTAAATGAAGTTAACATTTTTTGTGTTCCGGCTTGCTTCATGGTCTCAATCTGGTTACAGTGTTTTATATGTCATGTATATCTTCGAGTGTGTGAAATGAATCTTGATCTGTTTGTTTTTAGATTCCTAGACGTCATTATTCAAGGTTGTAATTTTTAATGCGAGAACGAGTTTGGATGTCGGTTCCCAGAGATCCATGTGAAAATGTTTAAAATAGCTTTTTGCAGCTTTAACTTCATAGTATTGAACCCTTTATCCTCTGATGGATAAATGATTCGATGTTTTATTTCTTCAATTAATAAATATTTCCACCAGCGTCATGAAATAAGCCAGACGGAGATGAGGAAATTTCAAGCATTTGTTGGAGACAATGGGGACATACCTGCAGCAGTTTTACAAAAGGCTAAATACTTAGGATTGTGAAAAGATAGACCCTAGCAATGTTTCAGAGGGACAGGTGGTGGCTACCTCAAAATAGAAGGGACGCGCAGTGAGACACGCTTATGGTATGTTCATTGTAATATTCGCGCCTAGAAAAAATATGATGCAGTAACGTGAGTGGCTGATGAAAATACTAGACACTCCTACGAGGCCAAGGTCTGATAAAAACCGCCAAGTTATTGAAAATGTGGAACCAATGGGAGATGAATGCTTACCAGCGCGGCAAGTCTAGCTTGGGCACGCGATGGCTAGCATTAACGCGGGAGATCGGCTAGACAACATCTCTACGATCGATTCTTGGATTAATGGGCATATTCTTGACCTGCGCAATTTTACGAGTTCAGTGATATTTATTTCATTCCTGTACCACCATTATTTTGAGAAATTTTTATATAATTTCCCCCTCTATCAATACCTAGGGCCGGTTCATTTATATGTGGCGTGAAGAGCCAAGACATGGCTTATTATTCTTTGGTGTGTCGAGGACACAGGTTACTTTACATTTTGCGCGTCTAAGGACGTAGACACTTATACATTTGCGTGTCTTGAGGACACAGAAATTATTAATAAATGTGTTAAAATCAGTGATAGATAGTCACAGTACTATATTTTGTAGGGACAGTAGCATCGAAAATTCGCCAACAGACTGTTCCGGGGAAAGTAGTACCTGAAACGGCGAATTTAGTAGTCAGATATCGAGTGTATAATAATCTAACTTTTTTGAATCAGCACGAGAGATGACATCGCTTACCATGGAAGAAGTTTGGAACTATCAACACTCCGTCCAGATGGTTGAGATGAGATAAGAAGCATTCAGTTGGGAGATGGCAGCTGATGTCCTTTGACGGGTGACTGGCCGAGGATGAGTACAAAATAATATTCTTATTATCTGATAAATTAACTTATGGTATATGGGACATATTTTTTGTAAATATTTTGCTTGTGTGATTAACGTAGTATATTTAGTTTTGGTCTGACACACCTTTTGCATGGAAACAGCTCGCATAAATGTTATTAGTAGAAGGTTCTTGTTTGTTTGTTGTTTTAACTAACGTAGCTATGTGGACGACCGTGTTTGCATATGTTACGCAATGCGGTTAAAAACGTCTCTCGGAGATATGTTGTGTTTCAGAAGTAGGACTGAATTAATATAATTATACAGTAGATTGGAGGGTAATTAATCTTTTTAAGGTTTATTATTGATCAGATTCAGTGAGATTATTGCCTTTGGAGCAATGTGATTTGTGACGAAGAGCAGTCAGCTCTATCGTAGGTTTTAATATTTTTAAATAGTTTGTGAGCATCTATTCAACCGACCTGTGTGAAAAAACGTCATGTCATTCCCAGCAGTGTGTGTGTGTGTGTATTTTGTGGTCATTACAAGCGGGAATTTCAGCGTAGACTGATTTCTGTCAGCTTGGTGCCAAGTCCATATTGTTACCTTGCGAGGGCAAATTGTGGCTATTTTGATTAATGTCTGACCATATGTTTATGTGGTTGAGATTTGTTGCTGTTGATTCTTTGAGATAACGGCACAGCTGGTCAGTTATTTTTACACACTGGTGTTGGGGCAATGACAAGTATTGAGGAAGGGGGAGCTGTTTCACAAGGCGGACTGAAGGTTGCAAGCGAGGTCATTAGTGGGGAGTGCTTGTTGACTCCGTAATTACTTGAAATACAGAATTAAGAACTGATCAATGGTAAAAATTGTTTAAATAAATGGGAGTTGCCTACGAATCACGATAATCTCCGAAGCGTTAGCTTAACGTGCATTTTTGTTCATATAATGTAATCTCAGCCGGTCAGGCTTTTGTTGTTGTTGGTTTAAGTCCATGTTTATATTCCATATCAGTAACCCGTGAAGTCACGTGCGATGCTGTCTTTTCCTTGTTTGTGTATTGAGCAATTGGCCGGAGTTGGCAGCTCATTTTGTCAAGTGCGTCATCGCGCTAATGGAGGGTCTCGAGGGAGATTCCTGTAAATAATAGATTTTAGTGTGTGTGTCAGCATTACATTTTTAAGGGTTTTTATTAGTGTCATGTCCCATATCCGTAGACGTTGATTTACGAGATGATTGTTCGTAAGCATCGTGGCTGTTAACCCGCTGTAAACGAACAATCATCCAAGTACTCATTCCTCGTAGTTAGTCATTACGCGTACATAAAATCCAAATGCAAGTTGGTGGAACTAGGATCCACATTTTTATAAAGGGGAGATCCGTCTGACTCCTCAACATTGATAGATATTCCTGTCATGGGAAAATTCAGGGAGGATTTTTTATTATTGTTGTTTATACTATTAGTCTATATACGCTATTAGTCATTAAATCATGTTATTATTTTACGTCTTGTCACCTTTCTTTCTTAATTATAGTTTTAATCCTATGACCCTTACCTCAGTAGAGCATGTTGTTTGGCGAACGTAAACATCACACTAGGAACTGAGCGCGACCCCTTGATCAAGATTCTTGCATATAAACACTGCTATTCTGAAGGGTTCAGTATATAACACTGAGTTTTATATCATGATGCACTCACTAGTTCACCATGTCTTTGTTCAGCACTTTGTTAGAGAAGTTGATGGAGCTGAAGAAAATCAGGGTCCTTACAGACCAAGCGAGGAGGATGAATTTTAACGTCATTGCCTCATCAAGAAAAGCGGAACAGGATATCATCTTCAATAGCTTCACCGCGTTGGAGAAACAACTTATCAACATAGAAATATCTGAAATCTTTAAAGACAACAATTACTGTCAGGAGATTTTCTTTAATGGATTAACTGACAGGATTTTAGAGGTCATGATAAACAGACTTAGAATGTTTAGTGACGGTGATGCAACTCTGAGGCTGCAAGATGTAATGGCGTACTTTCCTCCTCTTCTAGCTGAAGAAGAAGAGGAAAGAGAAGAAAGAGAAGAAGATGGGAGTGTTGGGGAGCGTGTGGAAGAGGACATGGATGAAGAAGTTCAAATTTTGAATTAAATGGACGGTGGACAGTGGTTGATTTTAATAAAAATGTGCAATGTAATTTTTTTTTAAATATATTTATTTGATCATTTGTGGTTTACATTAATTATATAATATGAAATAGTGAAAAAATGATATGATCTTCATTCTTAAAGTGGTAAGTAGTTCTTTTTCCAACAAGCTGCGGAGAATTGAAGATGCTGTGTTGTTTGCAGAGTTGAAATATGCTGGTCTTGTGCACGGGTTGGGTAGTTTATTGGCTGAGGAATAACCCACCCACCAAGGGAAGATGATTAAGAGAAGGAAGTAGATTTGGGATTGGAAAAGAAGGATAGAAAAATAGGAGGAGAGTCCCACAAAAGTTATGAATTTGACTTTCAATACATTTAGAAGTGGTTGCCACCGCAAATCCGTGCTCGGATACCTAAAGTGGGTACGAGCTTGGTCGAAGCTGACGGGAGCCGCAGCTAAGACTTGGGCAGTTTGCCAGAGAAAGGATTTAGTGTATTTCCTCCCAAGCACGAATAAAAGTACTATAGGGAAGGGTGATGGTCTGGCCAGACAGATAGTAAAAGCTTTATTGAGTATGAACGAGGGCATAAACCTAGGAAGAGCTAGGAAAGCCAGGATCCTGCCTAACTGTAGTATCAGAGAAATGATGAATCCAAAAACAAATAATTAATTTATTTAACAAATTATAGGAAGTTGATATCTTTAACAATTAAATATGTTTCAATCTTATTAACAATTTGGGGTCGCAGACCTCCGACAACATGTAGAAATTGCTCCAGGCAAATAACAATTCTTAAGGTTTTAAACCTAGTACTAAAACCTTGATAAGATTTTAAAAAAGCAATGAAATGATTAAAGTTTAAACATTAAATTGAGTACAAGGAGTGTACTATAAGAAATTTCTGAAAGAACATTCTAGAGAGAATAACAAATTCGAAAATAACAACAAGGAAAACATAAAGCAAAAAATAGAAGTTACTACAACTTCTTATATTTAAACAGAATTACTTTATGAGAATTATACAAAAGAGGGCAGGTCACTTACTGTGAAACCTGAAGAGGTAATCAAAAAGAAGGTTCTAGACTGCCTATGTTTAATTAGAAATCACGAGCCAAATGGGACAGTTTCCATTTCGTGAAACCTGAACATGACTCGCTCAAGAGTTTAAAGAAATGTTTTCCCTGATTATAGGAAAGGAACAATGTGATGTAAAACTTGTATCACACAAGCAATTATGCAGAATTTAATTAATGTTAAACTAGCAAAGTTGGAAGGGCACTTCGTGAGTGACGCCTCATAGAAAGTTACAATTTTATTAATAATGGTTGTTAGTAGAAGGTTGAGGAAAGATCATTGGGATATAGGATCAATGTTCATGGCCGTATTTAATGTAAACGGACGAGCGCGACGCGGTAGAAACGTGGAGCAAGCACTGGTTCTCACTGTAGTCTATAAAGATGGATGCAAAGTTCACTATAGAAACACTGAAGTTTATGAGAAAGAAAGTTATTGCAATTATGGAAATAACTGATTGCACTATATAGGTGAGAGTCTATTTCTTGAAAAAGTTGTGATTTACAATTAAATGCGCCATAGAATGTTCCAACGGGGGAAGAAAGTTCGCTATTGCAGTAATTTAAGGAAGATTCCTCATTTTAACTAGCATTTTCACAAGTGCGTGAACAATACTTGACGGCAAGACTCGCAGATAGAGTACAAGATCTCGAAGGTTCCAGAACGACCTTAGCAGAAAATGGGGTTGAGAAAATCCAACGGAGGAACTAGCTTTATAATTATAGACAGCGGGTATTAGATAATATCCCACGTAGCGAGAGGATTTCTCATTTGAATAGCTTAAGAAAAGATCTTTTTTAGTAAGGTTGGCTTATACAAGCAAAAGCTCAACATGGCAAATCCCACGAAGAATGATTTTTGCCCCAAAGTAAATAATTTCACACTGTCTATAAGTTATAATTAAAAGCACGTGGAAGTTAAAACCATGAAGATGAGGTTAAAACTTTTAAAATGGTACTTATCTTGATTTCATGTTGAAGTCGAAGTTTCCGTTGATGACTAATTAGCCAACATGGCGTAGAAGAGTGTGTGCCTCTTGGTTTGAGGACGCTTGCTCGAGAGGAGCTTTGACTGATCGAGTCAACTGCCGACTGAGAAGTGAGAGCTGCTCAACGGAGCACGGAGGGTCCGAGGAAGGGGAAAAGAGTGGGGGGAAGGAGACAAAAGGAGAACATATAAACATTGCCAACTTTAAAACAAAAAATTAATCTCTTGCTGAGCTGATCTTCTAAGAGTTGATAACAGATGATACTAGCGCAGCATGGTGAGTAAAGAAGTAGACGTAGTCCTCTTGCTCAAGGAGAAAATAGCTGGCGATGGTGACAGGATCTGGTGGCCAAATGGATAAGGAATTCTTCTTGCGCGAGGAAGAGTTGAAGAGCTTCAGAGATTCGTTGCTATACGACGCTAGGTGGGTCATAGAATATATATCTGGAACAGACTCATACAAAATATAAGCGACCTGAACCCCTAAAAGAGAACAGAAGATCACTGTTGGTGTCTGACAAAGAGGAAGGAAAGAACATGCAAAAACATTGAAAATTATAATCTCAGGTACCGTGTATTCCAAGAATGCACCACGGGTAAGTACAATCATTCTTTTCTTTCTTGCGTGTGTTGGTTTTAATGAGCTGAAAAATATATAGAGAGACACATTAATAATAATAATAATAATAATAATAATAATAATAATAATAATAATAATAATTTTGCAAGGAATTAAAAAACAAAACTTACACTCTTGTAATTAGAAGATATTTTTGTTGGGGATCCAAGAGTTGTGAGTTGAATCGAATCCAAGCCAAGATACGAACGCTCGGGTTCCTTTTCTACGTAGTACTTTGTCGACTAAGTAAATATTAGGATGTTTGGTTCGTTGTAACTCTGCTTCATAAAACGCTCCAAATATCGGCAAATTTTTATTATCTTTTAAAAGATATGTTTGTGGATTAGTATTTTGAACTTTATAAATTGTAAATAATTCCGTAGTCCAATTAGCTTCGTAGTCTTTGGTGAAGTGTTTCTTGATTTTTGATATTCTTACAATGTCACCGATTTTATATTTTGGTTTTCTTAAAGTTTCATTATATTGTGTTGGCAAGCTGGGTGGATTGTTTCTTTTTACATCAATAGGTTTCACGCCGATGCTGCGATGTATTTTGTGATTATACTTTACTAATAACTCAGGCAAAATATGTACCCATCGGTAAGAACCTCGTGTTGTGAATTCTTTCCACATCGATTCCTTAAGAGTTCGATTAAATCTTTCTACCACGCTCGCTTTAATGGAGCTCCCAGTGGAATAATGCTTTAGATTTTGTTTCTGAGACCATGTTTTGAATTCATTGTTATAAAATTCCGTTCCTCGATCAGTGTGAAAATAATTGGGCAATCTTTTACTTTGAGAATAAACAAATTTTAAACTTTTTACAATCTCACTTCCTTTTTTGGTTTTAAGAGGAATTGCCCATGCATATTTCGAGTAAACGTCAATAATGGTTAATAAATATTTAAATCCATTATTCCATTTTGCAAGTTTGGACATGTCCACAAGGTCTGCTTCATGGAGGTCATCGATTCATTTGCTAATAACACGTCGTCTTTTAAACTTTTTTCTAAGCGGTGCGTGAAGTTCTTTTGCAATTTCTCGTCTGATTTCGTTCATAGTTATTTTACAAACAATGTTTTATAACATACTGTGTATTGTTTTACAAACGTTTGAATTTTTATTCAATATATCCTGCATTTCTTAGTTCTTCTTCAATTGCAAAGATCTCGCTGTCGAGTCCTGTGTGACCTGCAGCTTTCGATGCAATTAATTTTTTAAGTCTTGATACCAATTTGTTTGGTTCATTCCAGTGAACGAATTCAATATTGTTTCCGCCTTCAAATTTCCAAATGGCTTGTGGTGTGATGTGTTTTTTTTTGACCATATCCAGTATGCATCGTAGTATTTGCTTCTTCTTCATTTTCATCTGCTGATTTTATAATTCTATCTATGTCTTCAGTGAGAAGGGGTTCAATTATATGTCTATACTTATAAGATTGCGTTCCTCTTGGAGCTGCATTGCTTGTATAATTTCTTTTGTGCACGTTTGAAACATTTAATAATTTCAAATATGAACTTAAATCACTCCTATCTATTAGAGTGGGGTCTGGTACTTTCCTTTGAATCAATTCAAGTAGACCTTCTGTTATAGGAAATTTTTCACCACCAACTTTTATCCACTTTTTATCAAAGAAAACTCGTTCACGTCCCAAGTATTGTTTATCATTTCTTATCGTTATACCATATGTTCTATCCACGTTTTGTTTAATGAACGGATCAAAGTAGCGGTTAAGTAGTGAAATTATTTTGATGCTATCTCCATCTTCTTCGTCTGAAGTAGCTGTTGATTCAGAATCGTTATATTTTCCTTTTCTTTTTCGATTTTCTTTATTTTGAGTTGACGTATTAGCAATAGCTACAAGTTGATTTAATGAACTTGTTACTGGTTTAAAGTTAGTCTCTATAACTAATTCTTTACGTCTAACATCATTTTGAAGTGAAAGATACTTGTCTTTAACATCTTTTTTTAAGCGAGAAAGTTTATCCTTTACTCGACTTTCAGCTTTAATCTTCGAGCTCTTCTCCATGACTAAACTGAAATTGTGGTTGTTTTACTTATTTATAGTATATTCAAAATCGATTTGAAGAGATAGATCATCAGTTTTATGTTTTTTAGGGTCTCTAAGTCGAAACTGAATTTCATCTTGCTCTTCAACAACAATATCACTGCCTTCCAGTTCAATCTCTTGACGTCTATTTAAAATTGCATACACAATTGGAGATCTTGGTGAAACAAAAATTGGTTTTAATATGCCTTTGTAGGGAAGTTGGTACTGTATGTTATGATTATGAAGCGTGTATACTGGTGAATGGATTGATGGTGTGTTGGAGAATTTCAGAATAAATTTCGATAAGTTCTTTTTCTTTACTTCATCTTTTAATATACCATATTCTTCTTTGGATGCAGTAAAACTTTCGAGTGGTTCTTTCTTAACCAATTGCTCAATTTTTTCTAGTTCAGTTTTTAACTTGTTATATTCTTCTTTGGATTCAGCAGCATAACTTTCAAGATCTTCTTTTTTAACAATATTGAGATTGTTAGCAACACCCTCAATACGAGTTTGTAAATTGCTTAAAATTTCTTTTAGTTGATTAACATCAGTTCGTGAAGCAGCATAGTGTTCTACAAACCGTTTATTTGTCACATCTTGGTCGTTAACAGGAAACTCAACATTTGTTTGTTTTTGATGTTGTAGATTGTTTACAGTTTGTTTCAATCGATCAAATTCACGTCGGGAAGCGGCATATTGTTCAACAAACGTCTTATTTGCAACATCGTTACCGTATATGGGATTGTTTACGTGAGTAATTCGTTTACTCATCATATTTAAAGTTCCACCATCGTCTACGTTTAAAAAGTTTTGTTTATTAAATTTAGTGATTAAGTCTTCTAGATCTTTTCGAGAGGCAGCAAAGTTTTCTAAGTAATATTTGTTTATTGCATCTAACGAATCTATTGGTTGAGATATGTTTGTTATTCTTCTATTTAACATATCTACAGTTTCATCATCTCTGTTTATATTCAAAAGAGATGTTTTAATTTCATCGAGTTCATTTGTTACATGAGTTTTAAGAAAAGAATACGTTACCGCATCTTGATTTTGAATTGGATCTTTAACATTTCTTATTCTTTTGTTACCCAAGTCGAGAGTATCTTCATCATACGGAAAGTGATCTTCTGAAAATTCTCGCACTAAACCATGAATGAATTCTACTCGTTGTAACACTTCGGTTATTCGGGTGTCTAGATATTTTTTTATATTCGATGTATGTTGCTGCATTGCAATAAGGTTTACTGCATCATTTGCAGATGATGGTAAAGCTAAGCCCGCGAGACGTTTGTTTTGGAAGTCAAGTTCTTTTTTCTCTATTTTACAAATTGAAAAAATTAAACCTTTAAGGTCGTTAAAGTTTCGTTGTATGTCTTCTTTAGACTCGATTTTATTTAGCTCATTCAATAACTTCAGTATATAACCTTTGTTGCACGCATCTTCAACATGTATTGGCGTTCCAACATTTTTTAACCGTTTGCCGTTAATACTTAGATGTCCATCGCTTGTTGTTGTTGTTAGTTGATTTCCATATTGCACTAGCTTATCATCAACATATGATTTAGTTGCAATATCATGTCGTGAAGTCGGTCGTCCGATAGACACATTATTGGTTTTGTTAAACGATGTCATAGTTAAGTTGTTAACCATGCAAAAGCTATAACACGAATGGGCATTTAGCTCTTTTTGAAGCCATATTTATAACTGAAAATAAACATCAAATCCATTGCGATATCGGCCGTTTTGTAAATCGCTATCTTTATCGATAACCAAAAAGCCAAACTTAGAGTTTTGCCAACAATACGAACAAATATCAAAGAACTGATCATAGCTCATATCTGTATTTACATGATCCTTATATACGTGACGCAAGTTTGTTCCGTCTTGTTTAAAAAGAATTAAAAAATTAGCGTTATCTCTAATTAGATGTTTAGGTATACAAGAATATGTTTGACAAAGATAAAATACGTCAACGTCGTGATGACGACCTCTACTGAAATAATCTTTCATGTGTTGTTGTTTATTGCTGGCTACATCATCAAAAACAAATATATAGTTTTTTCTAGCCATTTCTGGAGGCATAACTTCATCATTATCGGAAAAAAATCACTTTTTATTTCTTTTATGGAGTCCAAAAACTTTTTTAATTCAACATCTTTACTTTGAGCAAGTGATTTAGAATAAATATAAACGTTTTCAAAACGAACTCCATTTTTATGACATAATAAATTTAGCATTACGTTTGTTTTGCCACAGTTCGATGGACCGCAAATGATACATCGAATTGTGTTCGGTATTAAAACACCATGCTTTCTTTTTTCACTTTTACTCTGGTTTTCAGCATTAGTAAATGAAATTACTGGTAGAGTGTTTGACTGCTTAACAAACTTCAGCATGTCTACGTTTACGTCTGAGAATACACACTGCACAAAAAATCACATCACATCAACATATATTGCTTCCACACGTATCATAACTTGTATTATATGGAATAATAGTAGGATTTTCAGGATTTAAATCAACGTTGCCGACGTAAAACCCTCTTAAATATGGACAATATAGCGCCCATTTTTCATGATCATTTAAAGGATTATCGTTTTCCTTCCAATTTTCAATTTCAATCTTACAGAATATACATTTCACCTTATCACCATGACCAGTATAATAAAATCCTGCTGATGCTAAACAAAATTCGTTTGGACAGGGAAGAGGCCAATTTTGAAAAGTTTTAAGTCTTTCATATTCAGATTTCAATTCTATGCTAGGAGAAATATTGTTTACGTAAGGGCAAGAAAATGCCCATTTCTTATGCTCTTCAAACGGATCATCATCTTCTTCCCAATAACTAAGTTGCAGATTACAGAAAGCACACCTAACCATATCCTTATATCCATAATAGTAAAATCCTGCAGCTGCTAACCATGCAGTGTTCGTAAAACTGTCTGAAGACCAGTTCTTAAATGTTTTTAGGCGATCTCTTTCAGATTTCATTTGCATTAACTGTTTTTTGGAATACTTTACACAATTAAAATACTTCATGATGCTGCTTTACTTCACAAAGAAAAGATGTTCACCACACGAAGCTAAATGTGAACTGAGATGAATCAACAAAACACGTTGGCTAATATGCATGATTTGCATGTGTTGGGTTGGCCGAGCGGTCTAAGGCGTTAGACTTAAGTTCTAATTTTCAGAAATTGAAAGCGAGGGTTCGAATCCCTCACCTGACAATATTATTTTATTTACATGTGGAGTGAGGAGGTAATTGATCATTAATAAGAACTTTAATATGAAATGGTACAAAGTCCTTTTCTTCTTTATTCAATTAGAATTACAATTAATACAATTTTATTTCTCTTGAAGTAATCTCATTCTTTTTTAGTTGTCCAGATGAGTGTGGGTGTGTTGAGATGATCTTCTTCTTTTAGTTGTCCAGATGATTATTTTCTGTAGACAAAAAATATACACTGTGTTAAAAAGCTAACTAAAACAAAATATGTATAGCTGTCAACGACACTAGTAGATTTAATTAATCACCTTTTATAGATAGCGATTACAGTTATCACATTTGCAGCGAAGATGAAACAGTTGAAATTTTCTCTTTAGATGATCTGGTAGATGTTCCCACTCTAGACGAATTCGTTGTGGTTCATATATAGTCAGTATGTTTATAGGAAAGTAGTTCCAATCAAACTTATTAAAACCTCGAAGTCCATTGTTTCGAAACTTGTTTATTATCGAACACACGATTTTCATGATGCCATCAGAAGAATTTAACCAATGTTGAACAGCATTGACATTGAATTTAGCACAACTATTGCTTCCCATTGCAAGAGATGGTAAATGTTTTGGACAATCTGTAGGTAAGCGATGGCTATGCCTCAACATTAGGTCTGACATTCCATCAATCGTATTAAGATCGATTAATGAGTCGGGGGAAAGTGTTTTTAGTGCAAACAAAGAAAATTCCTGTGGCAAATTATATACAACTAAATATTCATATTTATTCTTAATAGAGTCAAAAAAAGAAGAAAGAGTTTTTTCACAATATGCTGCAACCCATGTGATCACGGGGCTGAATGAAGGTATATTGCCGTTATTTAACATACAGTAAGCAAGTTCCAAACTGCCGATTGGTAGCTTGCGAATGTCTGCAACTATTGGTTGCTTCTTATTCCACGTGCCCGCATCAGTAGAAGGAGAGTTTGTTGTTGCCAATTCCATGATTGCAACTAAAGTGAGAATACTTGTTTACTTGCTTGCTTATAACTTAGCAAATATTGGTTTAGATAATTACTTCATTAGTTAATGGTCTGTAAGATATTTGACGATCATGAATAAGAACACAATCAAGAGTTGTATCTTCAGGTATATTCTCACTTGTCTCGATTTCAATTAGCACATCGACTGAAGATGTCTTCACTGCTTCCACTTGATCGAGACAATTAATTACAATAATCGGACAAAGAGACTTAAATTCATCTCGTGAAACCAGAGTCTCTGAACGAACATCATCGATCTGATAATATACATTACGAAATTTAACAAACATGTCATACAATTCGCTGTAGTCATTTATGGCAATTTCAGAAGTTGGCATTTCATAGGGACAAAAATTGAATTTAAAAAAACTCTTATAGATTTAATGTTACAATGGTCAAAATAGGAAGAGCATGTATTTAGTAAATTTCTTCTAGTTTGAAAACCTAATAAAAATTGACGTGGTTTTTGAGTTTCAGAAGTTGTCATTACAGTCCAACTATATTTAGTTGTTCTAGGAAGAGAAGGCAAGACATGAACATCCCATGATCGAAAACCAACCTGAATGGGAATATTTTTCTGCATTAGTTTTAATCTTTTAATTTGTTCTTCGTCCGATAATAATAAAACGGGAATTTCTAGATAAACTTTAAATAACTTGACCTTAGAAAGATCGTTTTTGGTTGTCGATTGCAACGCACGTGCATCACTTGACGATCGGAGAAGTATTACCTCATGCTTGCAGTTTAAAATCGGCTTTCTGTAATCCTCTGCTAAACCTAACAGGTTGCTTAAAGGAAGTATTATATGAAAACGTTTTGTGTTACTATCAACAATATTTGCTTCACTTGCTGGTGTTGTTAAAGAGGGAAAATAACCAGCATTTTGTAAAGCTGTATATTCGTTTTTTGAATATGATGCAAAGGTTTTTATAGAACTTGTTATACCTAGATGGCGTGTACGATCAATTTCTTTACCATTTAACGTGATGCGAATTTCGCTAAAAAGATTAGCCCCTAAATTTTGGTCAGGATGTGCAGTAGTAGAAGCAGCTGGATTTATGTTAGAAGTAATAATTTGACCTTCTAAGTGAAGAACACCTTCTGATAATAAAACTATGTTTTCTTCATTTTGAATCGGTATTCGAATTTCATCATTATTTTCGAATTTATTAGCTGAATAAGGTTGATAAACTCTTTCTTCTCGTCGCACAACTCTGTTGTCAACCTCTCTTTTATCTGATATGTTAAACATGCTAAACTTGTTAACAGCTTCAACTATAGATAGAAACTAAATAAGATTAACAATTGCATATATATTTATATTGAAATTAAAGTACGCGATAGCCTAAAGACTGTAAGAAATGTTTGTTGTTACTCGATAACTGTTTCTTAGATTTCAAGGTGCGATATCGTTGTTTGTTTTTTTTTTACAAATTTTAGCTGATTGATTTATATTATTTTTTCGAATCAGAGTCGACTTCTTTTTTTTCAAACTTTGAGTATTATATAGTATAACCATATTTGTGAATGTTTTCTAGTAAGCTTACTCAAGTAGAATGAAAACATAACAGTATTTCATTACTTTATATAGCAAGGTATCGTGCTGGACGAATAATTAATTCTACAGTTAAATCTTCATCTTGCAAATCAATGAGCTGTTGAAGATGATCTTCAAGTTGCACAGATACATGTTGAATAACCTTGGTGTTCATAGGCAAAAAATTAATTGTTGTTGGTTGTACTACACTCGGGTAACCAGCAGGAACATGAGCTTTAAAATTATATAAAGAGTGTGTTGGTTTATGGTTCAATTAAGAACTCGTACCAAGCACAAGGTTGCAACATACTCGAATACTATTAACAGTGTTAATTTTAATCATATATTCAGAATGATGAGTTGTGTTTGCCTCGAACTTTCTATGAGAAAATCCTAATAAATCTGCAATAGAATCTGCAACACCAAAATCTATAGCAAACACTTTCGAATGTAGTTTACAATGATAAAAGACTTTATCATAATTAATATAAAATGATGGGAATTTGTCTTTGTCACCTAATAAATGTTCAACTAATAATTCATTAATCTTTTCACTTAATTGTTTTAACGTATAGCTAGCATTGGGTATTATTAAAATCGCTCTATCCGCTTCGTTCAACTTTATAGCCAATACGTTATTATTCTCGCTAATTGTTACTTCATTTTCGATTCTATTTCGATCAATTTCAATTTCTCTTTTATTCTCTTTAGGGTAAACTTTCTTTTCAATACCTAAAGGCCCTGCTACACTGTTGGCTACAGTGAAATCAATAATTAACGGAGAAGACAAAACGAGACGGTTGTCTCTTTTTCCATCTATATCCTCTTCCACATACATATATGTTTTTTCTAAATGTTTTGGTATAAGTTTCGACAATGAGTGATAACTAAGTAAATCATCAAATGTTGAGGCTAGATCTTCAAATTCATAAATACCCGGTGGTACCACTAAATCAATTGATAAAAAATTAGTAAAATGAATGCGAAATTTATTATTTCTGTTGGTAACATCTCGAATAGAATTAGATGTATACAATTCTGCAAGTCCTATTTCAAAAAAATCTGCTCCTACAAGATGAATCGGGTTCTCCAATGTAACATCAATCTTCGAGCCTTTACCTTCAAGAGTTATCCGTCTTTCGAAAGCCATCTTTGAAATGTTTAAAGACGGTCTGTGTTTCCCTTATTTATACAATACAAGAAGACTAAACATAAATGTCCACAAATCGAAGAAGTAATCGATTGATATGAATGAAAATTATATTGTAGATAGCAATTTTTAAGATATGTTAAAATTTCTAATGGTGGTCTTAAATTACCAATACTATCAAAATAATGCACATATTTACCACGTTTACTGAAAGCCACCCAATGTGAACCGGATTTATCCATCGGTTCAAGGTTAACAATACAGTTTTCATATTTTCGAGGATATCTTGGTAACGTATCTCGCATAAAGACTCCTCTAAAATTTGGAATCTTTAATTGATGTGCGTATTTAGCTAAATCGAAATTACTTAATGCTTTATTTGGTATTTGGTTAATTATCTTTTGTATGCAGGAGGATATAAATAAATGCCTTGACCACCTTTTCCTCGCATTGCTTCTATCATTCGATTGTGTCTTTTCATTTCTTTTAGTTCTTCTTGAGCAGCTTTCGCCTTGTTTATAGCAGACGCCACCCCGGCTGCTCCGCCTGCTAGACCCCCCAAGCCCTACAAGGCTGCAAATATCGGAAGTAGGGGTAAAATACCACCTTGCTTTTTCGATGTTCTTCTTTTTTTAAATCTTTTCTTGTTTTTTTTTTAATTTAAGTTTCGCTTACCTCCTCCAATCTTAGACTTAGCTTTCATTATGCCACCCACTGTTAGTGCAGCCGCTCTCTCTCCAAATGATGCGTCACGGGATTTTACACGAGACCAAGCTTTTGAAGCTAAAATTTCATCAGCCTCTCTTCTTTTGATTGAATCTTTATGCTTTGCGTAAGCAATGTCAAGCTCTTTGCACGCTTTATCTAATATATTTATTCCTGGATCACCACGGCTCAATCGCTTTTCTAATTTTGTTCCTGGTCCACAATATTCATATCCCGGGATGTGTAATTCCACGGGTAAATTATCAATAGTTTTATTATGTACACGACTAATTAATGATCCACTTCCTGTTCGTTTATATTGAGTGGTAGAGTTGCTCCTCTTACAACGCACCATTACTAAATGATATGTAATATAAAGTAATTATACATATATATATATATTTCTGGAAAATGGGAATGGTGGGGGGAGGTGTTTTTTTAAATAATACACACAAAATTTGGGTTATTATTTATTCTTTTTTTTTTCATAAGCAAAGGAACACAAAAAAATTAGTATTATCAACAGAATAAAAGTGTGTGTGTGTGTGTGTGTGTGAAAGAAATAAAGTAAGTGAGATGAAGTGCTTTAATCTCAATTTTGTTTCTAATCATTTTTTCAGAGAAAAATGACCAAAAGGTAAAGTATCAATTCCGTTTTCAGTTATGTGTCTTTTATCTTCGTTTGATGAAATTGCCAACTTATTTTGCCGAACAGTAAATACAGAATGAGATTTTGAAATTATACAAACTTGAACTTTGTTAACTTGATCTCTGTTATAAAGACACTTTCGATACTCATCAATATTCATACTTTTACTCACACTCTTCTTAATACCTTTAGCCTTACACAAGCAATTCATTTCATCACACAATTTTATTGCATACATTTTGGGTCTTAACCCTACAAATTCTTCAACAATCCTTCCAACATGTTCATCTTTCATTAAACCAATTTCACCTTTATTTTGTCTTACAATGCCAAAAGGATTGTTTGTTTCATAGTTTCCAGAATCAAACAAAATTTGAATGCTGTTTCATGAACTCATAAATATCATAATAGAATATATACATAAAACTATCTGTGTCTGTGTATAACAACCTCACATTTGATTCAGGATTTGCTAAAATAACATTCTAATGAAAGTCATTCATTTTATATTTAGACAAATCTAATATAGATGCACCAACATATACTGGTTGATTGTGAAAAATCTTTAGTCTGCTCATCTCGATGACCATACATTGTTCATCGAATATAATTCTATGTTTAAAATTAGCCTTAGCTATTAAAGACCTAGCACCATGAGCTCCATGCCATTTGGTGACCCATTTGATGTCCCTTAACTTCCTCACATTCATCAGTGAACGACCAAAAATTGCATTATTCATCAATTTATAAAAATAAAATAAAAAAAATTTTGGCATGTTTTCGTTTCTCTGTGTTCACATCCATATATGGTTTAAGCCATTGGCTCTGATTGAATTCAATTATTCTGTGAATACGATCTAATTTCATTCCTAGTTGAATACATTGCTTTAACATTCTATAATGCAAAACATAACGTTCTTTATTATCTAGGGTAGCCATTAGCTTTGTCAACTTTTCGGGACATAGAGGGTAATCTGAATGTATGTCATGTAACTCTTGAGGATAAGTCAAATCTACTTCCAAAATATATCCAATTTCTGAAGTATCATCAATAGTTAAAACATCAAAGCCTTCAACATTTGCAACCCATTTAAAGCCACCCGTTGGAAGATATTCCATCATCGCATATCCATATAAATTATTAACGTCAAAGTACTTTATGTAGGACTCCTGCTTTTTCTCATCATAAGTTTTCATATACTTATTATTAGCAATCGCATGTCGTGTTATACACTGAACATTTCCTCCTCGAATAGATCGTTCAAAAAAGTGTAACATATCAATATCTTGAAGCAATTCAAGTTGAACGTTGGTTATCTTTTTCATCGCACACCAAGACATAGATGGAGCAGTGTAAAATGAGCTGCATCAATGCCATAAGTTTCCATGCCATTCGATCTAAAATTTTCAAAGACATCCGCCAAAAGAAGTGTGTCAACTTTTAAATACAAATCGGCGTATTCTCCTAATGTTTGACTGGAAAACGTTTCCCACACCGATTGAGCAAACTCATACTCTTCATTCGATATTGTTTGATCATTAAGACTGCTATAAAACTTAGATATTTCAGGTAATTTAGTTTCGTTAAGTACATCCATACTCGTGACGTATTCATAGGGAAACACGCCTTTTCTCGCAGTAAGTCGAAACTGTGCATCATCATTAAAATAACGTCGAGTTATTTGCTTTGAATCGTCACTTAACGAAGATGAACATTGATCTAGTGAACAGGACAAGAAATTATATGTATCGATAAATCTTAACTGAATGAATCCATTCTTAACTCGTACATACTTTGTAAACCCTTTATATCGTTCCATATTCACCGCCAACAAACTTATACTACCAGGATTATGTAACATCTCTCCATCACGTTTCTCACAAATTTCTTTAATTATAAAATGTCCATCATAGGCCGTTAGATTATGAAATGCTATAGGCAAAACCTTTGTTACTTTGTAATTAAAATTACAACTATTGTGTGCGCTTCCTCTATATTTTCCAGTTAAGTGACAATGATCGCGTACTTTGAGTTCATTATCTGCAATCGGTTTCTCGCAAATGTGACACATTTTACTTGACAAAAATCATCTTTCTTCATTTTCGGTCATCTTTAACATTGGCTTATCCGATAAGTAATATGTTTGAAGTTTATCCACAATAATATAAAGTTCCTTTACAAACAATTCAATGCAATTATTTCCCCTAAAGAGTTTGAAACTGCACAATTCACTATCAAAATTACAATGAAGGTATAAAGAAATGCTGTAAGGAATATGTTTTTGTGTTAAAGTAGAGTTATGAATGTCACTATTTGGAAAACAGGAGGAAATTGGAGACAAGACGCATTCAGTGTCTGCATATATTATAAATGGAACTGTATCTTTAACTCGGAATTCTGTAAAATTAACAAATCTTTGTTCATCAGTCGGCATTATGCTTTTTGCAACAGGAAACTGTTTACAGTCTGCAAAGTGAACATTTAACTCATCCTCAAGAAAATAATATGACAAACAACGTCTACATATATAAATCCTTCTGTGAGTGCTAGTGACGCTTGAACGCACAAGGCGTGCAAGATTTCTAATTAAACAAAAGTGATAACTTTCACTGTTTCCAATCTGCAACATCAATAAGTCTACACTCCTTTCATATACTTTATCTGATACATACAAAGGTACAATAGTAAAAGTTTTTTTTCCTTTTACTTCGTTTGTTCCCATACATACCCATTTGTTTTCATCATATTGTGCTCCATACACATTTACAGAAATATTGTTTTGGTTTTCAAACTTGTTTAAATATTTCATTTCCATCGGAATTGGAATACCATCTAATTTTAAAACATCTCTGTAATTAGGATAGGAAGAAAGATGATTCACGTCTCGAGTTTTTGGATATAAACCAGCAACCACACTCCACGCAAAACAAGCTTCCTTTGTATCATACAAATTTAGCACTGCATGTTTATTGACTATTACTTCAGGCAATCGACTAGTATTGGACATTCCTACTCGAAATCCAACATATTTATTTATATTAATTCTCAAACTATGAATTTTTTCTAAAGCCCACCCGGAACCATTTGCTTCAAATTCGCTCATTTTTGTCAATGTACCTTCAATGATATTCTTATTATAAAATTCATTTAAATCAGTATACTCGAAAACTACTTCATTTTTGATAGCAAAATATTTTGTTTCTGATATGTCGCGAAGCACATATTGTGCACACAAAACTGAATTCACTTTTAATGCTTGTACAGTTAACGCTTTCTTAACATACTTTGTAAACCAAATATTAGCATTCGCTAAAAATTCGCGAGGATCCAAAAACTCATTCTTAACATTTGATACTGCAAGTGTGCACACTCTAGAATTGAATGCCGTTTCAATTAACTCACAGCTCAAGAAAGATTCATCCTTTATTTGAATTGTAATTTCTTCGAAATTCACAGCTTGTTGCAATATGTGCTCACTAATAACTCTCCAACATTCAATCAACTCATCACTGTTCTCAATCAAGTCGGTTTGAGTGTTTTCCCCGATTTGATATGATACTGAAATAGCACCGTTTAGTTCACTTCTAAAATTAGAAACACTTTCAAATGCATTGTCCAATTGGTTTCTTATATTTTCACTGTTATTATGTATTACAATATCAACCTTTCTACGTTTGCTAGGAGGTGAGGTCATTGTTGTTGTTGTCTAAGCAATTGTCCAATTTGCACTAAAGTTAATACACCACCAACAGTTGGTGTACCATCACTGATGTCTAAGCATATGTCCAATTTGCACTATTGTTAATACACCACCAGCAGTTGCTGTAACATCGGTTTACCATAAACCTATAATCTTTTAAAGTATATTCAAGCCATTGTGATAAATTACTGCCTGTAATCTCCAATGAACAATGAACAGCCTCAAAAGGAAATTCATCCTGAAGTTTACCAAGCAATTTGTTTCTATACTCATTCAATTTTGTTACATCGTAACAAGTCATGGAAAATTCGATTTTGAAAACCTCATCAAATGTATTGTATCCGAAGAAACAAATAAAATGTTCATCTTCACATAATTCTTTCAATAGATATCTTAGAACTGTTTCTGTCACCTCTCGCTGACTATCATCTGATTTGCTAACATTGGTAACGTAGACTGAAAATGTCGAAATTCCACTCGAAGATGTCCATTTGTTAAAACAAGCTTCTTTCTCATTACGACTCACCTCATTATCATCTTCTTCCTCTTCTTCCGGCTGTTGAAAGCATACACGATGATACTCTATTAGCGGGTGCGATTGATGTTCAGTCCCACTCAGGAAATTAACAGTTTTCCACTTCATTATGCTGTTCGTTTTATTAGTTTTTAGATAATCTGAAAAATTAAACAAATTAAGAAATAATTAGCAACTAAATATATCAATCGTTATATCAATCAATACACACATATATATATATATATATATATATATATATATATATATATATATATATATAATCCAATACTCACAAAAAATTACTGTTTTAAAAACATGTTGATGTGAGCGGTTCTTCAACCCCAAATACACCATCATCAGTGTGCCTCCCATTGAGTTTAGTTCATCGATCTCTGATGCGCTTAATTTTGAAAATACTGTTGGTAGAAATACACTTGTTACTTCATCTTCAATGTTAATGTCCACCACTATTTTTCTTCCATACCTCGTCTCCACGGGACGAATAATTTGGACCACATTCGGTAAATCAATGACTAGTTCTGCAAGTTTCTTATTAGAATACTCAATACAAGTGGATAAGTTATTGAAATTTTTTAGAGCATCCATCACACAATTTGTTCCTCGTCGTTGACTTTATTTCTTTCACACACACACACTCTCTTCGCGCAAAAGTAAAAGTTAAACTCTTCCATGCACTCGTCCATTTATATATCCTTCACCCCCACCCACACTCAAGAAACCATATGCTGCAAACTAGCTTCTAACGCAAACATTTCTTTTTTTCCACTATTGCTTAAAGAAGTCAAAGATTACATTCTTAGCCAATGGCGTTAAAGGTCAACTCTGTCTCACGCGAACACTGCAGACGAGATCAATCACACTGCTGCACATGCTCAAACTTGCACGGGTGTCAAATGACGGATAGCATCCTAAGCAAAAACAATAA
The DNA here is from genome assembly GCA_946902985.2 of Meconema thalassinum. Lineage (NCBI taxonomy): Eukaryota > Metazoa > Arthropoda > Insecta > Orthoptera > Tettigoniidae > Meconema > Meconema thalassinum. The sequence continues at coordinate 551,494,257 of OX336389.2, forward strand.
CAGCTGCACACCACATGTGTGGATAGGAGCCGCCTCTCCGCTCAGCCCACCCAGCGCGGGCAAAAAAAAACATAACAGCTGCACACCACATGTGCGGATCGCTGGCACTGGCACACATGCTCACACTCGCACGGGTGTCAAATGACAGCATCCTAATAAACAACCCCCATGACGTCAACACCCATTAACTTTTTATCACCATCGCATAAACAAGCCAAAAGGTCAACCCCTTCCCACGCTAACACGTGCAGTGCACATGCTCGCTCCTGGACCACGTGCTCGCTCTAAGGACCCATGACGTCATCGCGATTATGCAATATCTGCTCGTGATGATGCAATATTCAAAGGGAACATACCCTTACTACTGGTCGTACTCATAATCAAGTATCTCACCAGGTGTGGTATAAAAATATCCTTAAATTCAGTCAGAAGTGCCTCTAATTTCTCTTGTGCGGGTGCGGATAATTGCTCTGCCTCTTCCTCGGCGTTTTGTGACTTACCATATCGCTTGCCATTCAACTCTTCAACTATGTTGACTTTGGATTCAATTTCCGGATCATGCTCCACTAAATTCATCTGAATGGGCTCGTTCGGCTTAAATTCCACATTATTTCGTCCCATATCAATGATTCCATCGTATTTGCGTATGAAGTCTGCGCCTAAAATTGCGTCATGATGCAGTCCCTTCATGACTAAAAATTGGTGCAAGTACACGTGGCACGAAATTTTTAAAGTGCACAAAATCTGGATTTTGCACGTTACAACACGGTCAGGTATAACTCCTCTGACTCTTACCGCAGAAACTGGCAGCTCTGTCACCCCAGAGTTTGTTTTCAAGCGGGCATGGCAATCAGAAGAAATGACACTTATCATAGCCCCTGTACCAATGAGAATCGTCAGTGGACATTCGTTCAAATTAGCCGTTATTTTGGGTAGACTTGTTAATTCGTAGTCGTGGTTCGTCGATCGTCTTTCGTCCAAAAGATCTTCCTGGATTGGTTCACAGAGTAAGATAGTGGCTGTTACTCTGTGAACAATCAGGACAGAATCTATTTCTCTTTCGGCGTTTTTTTTTCTCTTGGGAAGTACTGGGCTGGTCATGCTCAATATCTTCCTCTGGAATTTCGCGTGCATCCCTTGGTGTACGGTTCAGATCCACCTCTTCTTGTTGATTATGGAGTTGTCGGATGTATTCTCGACTCTCCTGTGCATGACCTCGCCAGTCTCGATCGGCCCTCCACATAGGATCTCGATCGCGTCGATCGCCTCCGCTGTAGCGATAGTCTCGACGAATACTTCCTCTTCCTCGCTGATTCTCTCCTGTCCCACGACGGTCGTTGTCGTGACGACGGTTGTCGCTCGTCTCTTGGTTGAAACGTCGGTTCCAATATCCCCTATTGTCACCTTGTTGTCTTTCTCTCGCATATGGAGTATTATTCCAGTTACTTTGATTGGGATTGTAACTTCCTCTATTCTCATTCTGAGTCTGAGTTTGCTGTGGCGTCTGACTAACTTTATCCACAGTAGTGAAGTTCATGTGGCGTGTCTCTCCTTTGGTTGGACGGTGGCTTGCAAATTGTTCAGTATTTGCGTCCAATCACCTCAGAATTTGGTCACATTGCTGGAAGGTTGTTGCTCCCGCAGCAATTAATACTCGTTGAACATCGGCTGGATATTGCCATATAATAGTGTTCACAAAAATCCTGCTCTGATAGTGGGGGTTGAAGACATCTGAGTTTCGTCAGCTGGGTTGCAAAGTAATTTGCATAACGTGTAGGCGTATTTGCACTGTATCGGCGAGTGTACATCTCCGCTCTGATACTCTTATATATGTGACTCGACCAATAAGTACGTTACAAAGCTTCTCTAAAATCCTGGTAACCAGTAAAAGAGTATTTAAAGGCTCTGAACCAAGTACTAGCTTGACCTTCAAGAAGACGCTCTATGACCCTGAGCTCTCTTTCCGGTGTCACCATAGTGTCATGTTGATAACTCTCTACATTTCCCAAAAAATCGACTGGTGTAATGCCGCTACCAGTATGTGAGAATCGAGCTGGTTGCTCTTCTCTTGATCGTATGATCATCACATTACCTTGATTGTGCTGAGTTTGTGCTGGTCTAAATGGATTTGCAGTGTAATTCAGCGTTGATTGAGTATTTACGTTGGCGTTATGACCGAAGTATGACTTCGTGAATGGTGATGTTTCATTGTGCATGGTATCTGCGAATCTGAATGGATGTGTTTCGGGTGGTGCGCTCGGTTGAATACAGGACGATGTCGATTGTACGAATTGTGGTCCTGGTGTATTCTGCGTTTTAGTTGACAGTGTGGAAGTTCGAGTCTCTCTCGGTTGAGCTCCCAACTTATCTAAACGTCTCTCAATAATTTCGAGGCCTGGAATAGTATTTGCCTCCATTTTACTTCCAAGATCGTTCAATTGTAATTCGACCCTTTCGATTTTCCCTTTGAGGTTGGTGTCGACCTCTCGAATCGCTGTCCTAAGGTTGTGGCTAAGTTGAAGACGCTCTGTCAGTGCAATTTATTCTAACCTTTTCTTCATGGATTCTACTTCCGTTTCGAATTTGGATACGTCCTCTTTGACCTGGTAAACGTCCTCCTTAACCTCTGTGACGTCCCCTCGAAGTTCCCTTATTTCGTCTCGAACACGAGCTACTTGAGCTTCTACAACATGTTTGTGTTCATTAAAATCTCCTCTTAATAATGAGATATCAACTCTCGTTTCTTCTCTATGAGTGTGTACGTTTTTGCGTAACTCTTCCACGGTGTCCGTTAACTGAGTAACGTTCTTCGTATTCGTCGCTAGTGTTTCTCTGAATTCAACTATGTCGTCAGCGATAGCTTTCACATTAGCGTTTACGGCGTATGCTGCTCCTCTCATCAAGGTTAATCCTACATTGACTACAGCTATATCCCTCTTGACAGTGTCAATAAATCCCTCGACGTTTGTGAGTCAATTACCAAACTCTTCTCTAGTGTGATCCAAATCAGCCCTCATATCGATCTGAACTCTATTTATATTCGCCTTAATCTGAGTGGTGTGTTCGCCTATCCTGGTCTGAACATCTTCCTTCGCTCGGTTCATTTGATCGGTTAAATGATCTATCCTATCATTTGCATTCTATTGGTGTCGCAAGATATCAACACTAACTGCGGCTAAACCTGCTGTAAGGTTATTCCTCTTCCCTATGAGCATCTATGTCAGCCCTGACCTGAGTTAGATCAGCCCTAACATTATTTACAGTTTGAGTGTTGGCTTAGAGATCAGCCATAACATTATTTACAGTTTGGGTATTGGCTTCGAGATCAGCCCTAACATCTGTGATATCAGTCCTAACATCATTGATAGTTTTAGTATTCACACCCAAGTCACCCCGGACTTGTTCAACATTTCCACTTACAGTTCCTAAATCAGTTCTAATCTGTTGGAGGTTGGTGTTAACAACAGCCAACATCTCCCCCATCACACGACGAATCGTCTCCTCATCCATGACACAAGAATATATATGAGGGAACAGAAGGAGCATTCCAGAAAACTTACAGCTATTACTAGTTACTTTTGCGGTGTAGAAAAGCCTGCTTTCTCTTGAATAAATATTACAAGTACTGCTGGAGTATTCGAACTAAGTGCGTCTACATTTACATTAACAACAACAAGCAAAGCAAAGTCTTACATTTACTTAGGATGAGGCATCATCAAAGAAAAACCTGTCCTCCAATTATCTATAATACAAAGCCTCACCCCATGGACTTAAATCACGCACGAATGCCATGCGGTTAATTGATCTACAGTACGACTTCTTAAGTTCGTCCCAGTCCAGTCAATTTATCTTTAATCACAATAAAATCCTCATAAAAAGAGCATGGAGCAGAAGGTCACAATGTCTACATCGGAACAACCAGTTGGGCGCCAAAGAAATAAGAGTGGTAGTTATGTGCCCGTCAGAAGAGCTATCAGGGTTGCCAACAGCCGAAACGACATCCCTAACACCTCACCCGCCGGACCCATGTGCCATGAGGATCAGGTGAATTTCTTATAGACCATAGCGGCACGAGGAGCCATGATCCAGGGGATGCGTGGTAACATGGTTGCTAAAAAGGTCATAGACAGCCTAAGAAAATACACCTCCTAAAGCTAGACTGAGAAATAAACTTTCAGGCTTAAGTAAATCATGTAGAAATATGTATTCAAAATATTCAGACACCTAGCCTAGTTCGGAGGGTTTCTATCGGCTAATCCGCAAACTAATAAATAAACAAAAATAAAAGATCAGTACCCTACCTGTAAACTACTGTAAACCCTCGTGAAAGATCTATCTGACAAAGTAAAGCAACAACAGCAACGCTGGGAAAATGGTACGGCAATAATCTTTAAGTAAGGTTACAAAATAAGCTAATAACGGAATTTACATTTAACAGGGTAGCAATAGCAAGTCTAAGTTAGGATGATACCATTTCCTCATTTACATTTATTTTTAAATAATCTACCTAATTCCTAACAATTAATACAAAATTTACGGCGATGACGTCCGTAAAGCAAAACAGTTAGTACAACTCTACATGACAAGCCGTCAAAAAAATGCCCTCTTACAATCTAAAAAAGGGTAAACATGGGGTTATCATACACTTGAATAAATAATAATAAGACCATAAACATTATTATTCCTGCCTTCGCCCTGGGTTACACGTTGTAAACTAGTGTCATCTACGTGCATGTTAATTACGGTGGCGATTGCGTAGTAAAAACTACGTCTAACGTCGCATAAGGCTCACGCTCCACCAGCTACTGACTAAAGGTTGAGCAAGCACTCCGTCGATAAAAATTAGTGTCATCTGTCCTAGATTACTTCCACAAAAGGAGTGTGCACAAAGCAAGTGTCAGCCAGCAGGTCCAAAATGCAAGAAAATCAAGGTTAAATGCTATAAATAGTTAATTATCATCAGTTTATAATAATGACGTTTTTTATTATTAGAATCGTTGGTTTAGATTATCGTTGCTTTATGGCGAATAGGCTGACAATCCTGAATACCTTGGGATCAGCAGTAGCAGTCTCGTGCGAGATCAATCTCTGCTATAAAACACCATCAACGAGCTCTCCCACTCGGACATAACAATAACACCGGTTATTAGTGGCTCTCGGCTCACTTAATTTACCTCTGGGTAAGGCCTGGCATGAACATCAGTTACCTCCCTACAATAACACAGTCAACAGAATCGAAGTCTGGACACACATAAATATAGCCTCTATACAGGTGCCTCATCAAGCCTCTTAATTTCAACAAATAAACCTTAACATAACGTGTAATCATTCTCAGATGGAGAAGAAAGATAGTCGCTTCAATAGCGATGCAAACATATGGCTCTTGCCATTCATCTCAAAGTAGCAAAACATCTGATCATTACAAAATGGTGGCCTGGACATTGACCTACATATGAGACACATCATTTAAATGTCAGTAATGCTATAAGCATTGTCAAAGAGTCTGAAAAAGTAAGACTCACTGAGTGAGTGGTGCTCTAGTACATTGCATGCTGGGAACTGTTACTACCTGTCCATGATTCGAGCTAACCTCGCTACTCACAATCATCCACACGGACAGTTTAGAAAATGAACTACACTGAAAACAGGCAGCTTTCTCGCAGAAAGTCCTATCAGAAAACTGGCCTTGTTATCATGTCCCAGATATAATACAAAATCACATGAGCATTAGGCTTAAAATCACGCCTCAAAACTATGCCAAAGACATGGCATGTTTGTAAAAGTCAAAGAAATGAAAAATATAGATATTCCACTTAGTCTAAACCTCTTTGAAATGTGCAGATATGTCAGTTCATAACTGCTCTGTCTAATCATAACCAAAATAATAACTGTGTCGAAACACTAGACATGAAATAAACATCATAAAGGCGCAAATCTTACAATTGCTAAGTTTGCCAATGATACGGCATTCATTGCAGGGTTCGATGCTAGATTGCATACAAAATGTAACACCCTGAATGTGTTCATAACTTGAACTGGATGGCTTCATAGCACATCAAAATGAAAATGACATTGAATTACAAAATTGATAGCTTCAGTCGGCTATCTAATGATACGGACTGTTCTGACTAATCAGTGGCGTGACAACATTTACCTGAAAGGGGTGTTATAAAAATAACACTGGCCATGACGTCTGATCGTCATCCCAAATAACTGTACACAAAATCACCCACCTAGTGTTGAACAAAACGTAGTAACAAAGGCTACAGTCACGCTTAGCAGGGGTAGAAATAACATCTTAGCGATGTCCATCAGAATGCACCGTGATCGAAAAGAAATTAAATCACAACGGGTGACTAACAAATCACTGAAAGTGAACTACAAGGATTAATTCTAACAGTACAAAACCTACCTATGGCTTGTCAAGAAGTTCGGCTGATTCTACAATAAACTTCAATAAACTACACTAAGCTACGCCACAAAAGAACGTCACAAGGAATGAATTATTCGGACTCACAAGAAAGGATGTCTTCATCTCAGTCGTTTCAACGACCTGAGGGATACAATAAGGCTTTGGTCTCCGGACAAGGGTTGTCCAATCTGGGCCTCCACATAGGCTCTATCCATCTCCACGGCCTTTATTCGTCCTCGTCGTTGTCGTGATGATATGACCAGACTCCTCCCCAAAGTCGTCATTTTCCTTGGCTAAGCGGATGCTAAAGTCTTGGTTCTCCCGTCATCGGCTGTAGTTATCCGGTCCTCTCCTTCACATGATGAAGCTTAACAGCTCATCTCCACAGGTGATGCCTAACAAAGATCGTCGTACACGTGGTTATCAAGAAGTGACATTTTGAAGTACGAATTTACCACTTGAAAATACGAAAATTGAGCGTAGCACAGTTGCACTGAAGCTAGTTTTAATGTGGTACTAAATTCACTGCTACTACACGGCGCAGATGGTTTATAAATTGGCCATGCAATATTATCTGCTTCACTAACACAGATTTTACTTGCCCACCAATCACGTGGCATCGACGTTGTGTTTCACAGAAAAGAATTGCACTTGCGATTAAAGCAATATTTGTAGTTATGAGTGTTCTCACAGTGATATATGTTATCGCCACTTGACGATGTCGAAATACGATGTCCAAACACGTGGTTGAAAATGTGGTGTTCCACAATTATAATCACTGTTCAAAAAAAACACAGTATTCGTAGCACAAGCCTTCTCCGGCTGTAATATTCACTAATATTATGTACTGTTCGTAGTTAAATAATGTGCGGTGCACTGAGATTGCTTCCCTCGCTTCCAGGCGGACTATTACATCGTATTTTAGACGGACCTGACAAGAACAACATCCAACTTGGATGGTAAACCAAACACATGTGATAAGAGCTCAGTCCAGCGCTGCGTGAACTTGTGAATACACTAGTCGTGCAGCGACTGTCTGGTTCCGGTTCGCGTATCTGCGATGTTACTACCTTACCAAAAACAGGAATAACATTCTAAAGAATGTTTCGATGATACAGAATTACAACATGAGAATATCTGAGCTTCGTAGGAAATAGAAGTGTCATAATTTAGCCTCAGATTATTTAATAATGGTTTTCTCCATAGTCAAAAGATCAACCATTTATAACTCCAAAGAATGTTAGCATGTGGCGACAGCATGGTCGGTCAGTGGGTACGTTCAAAAGTGATGCATAAAAATGCGTTGCGATGATAAATATCACATGAACCTGTGCTTAGCGGGTTCAGTACTCACTCCATGGAGTCGCTGCAAGCATTCGAGTTACAGTTAGCCCCGGTATTAGCTGAACTCAACTCTTGTCAATAGTACCACTGTGACTTCTACTGAAGGATTGTTGCTTAAATTTTTTCTTTTTGTCACTCTTTGACTCTCCTCGCGTGATGCTGTCCTGGTTCATTTTCTTACATGTTGGCTACATACACGGTGGCAACGGCATATATTACAGCCATAGCTGGTCGCGCCATGTTAGCAGCTTTCTACGCTACCTCATCGTACTCCTCACGATTCTACGTACCATCGCCACAGCAAATATCAACAGTATCACTAACGTCAGAAAATTAAAACTAATAAAACAGTTCATCACCGACAATGATGTCGACAATCTATTGCTCCAAGGTTTGCACAGCCAATTTAGATGTCCTGCCCCATTTGAATACTTCGTCAACCTAGGGGAGGAGTCCAGAGGAACTACTATTGTATATAGAGCTGGGTTAAATCTTACAGTCTTCTTAGCCCATCCCGTTGGACGAGTGTTATCGGCTACATATGAAGACCTGGTCCTGGTTAACACTTATAGTCCATCCGGTACCCATCGTAGAATGGAGAGAGAAGCTTTCCTTTTGAACGATTTACCGCCACATTAACTCGAGGCACGAACATTATATTGCCCGGTGACTTCAACTGTGTCCTACATTCAAAAGATCAGCTAGGGCCAACGTCCTGTAACGAGAGCGGGGTTGCTTCATTCCCTCTCGTGTGACTCACAGCCGCCCGAGGCTACCTCTGGGCTCTGTCGGCCGGCTACTTGCTCAGCGAGAACAAAAGACATGGTCTGCAATGTTCCCGGCCCACCTGGTGATGGAACTCTCGGGAGGAGCCGTGAACTCTGGAACCATCCATTGAATCATCAGCCCCGCTATATAAGCGACTTGGCCAGCGAGGGGAGTGAGTTTTTGAGGACTGTGTTTTGAGCGAGTGTGTTTTCCAGTGCGACAGAGGTTATTGTGGTGAATTGCGAAACGCAGTGGACTGTTTCCTAGCCTGCGGACGGCGAGACTGTGTGTATTCAAGAACAGTGAGAGCCAGAATGTGGCTTGTTTACGAGAGGAAGAGGTGCAAGTTATTTCTAGCCAGGACACGGGTCTACCTAATTAGTGAGGGATTAACTGTGTGAGTGAGTGGAAGAGGCGAGAGTACTCTCTAAGGGAGAAGAGACCTGAAGTGAGACTGCTAATTGGTTTCTAAGTGTTTATTGTACGGTGTATATTTCTGACCTGCAATGAGCTAATATTTCTTTAAAGAAACAATTGTGTTGTGCTTTTACCCACCGTAATCCAGTTAACGAATGTGCCACTAGGGGTGGCTCGTATCAACTGGTGTCAGGAGCTGGATTACGAACCCAAACACAACACCTGAAAGTCCTGGTTTCAAACCCGTGCAGGTCATTTTACAACAGTTCACTAATTCTCCTGAGTGCATGCCCATTACAAGACAAACAACTAAAATGGAAGTGCAATTGCAAGCACTGCTAGAAAAGTTAAGTGGCATGGACACCAAGACGGAGGCCGGCCAGAAGAATTTAGAGGACGGCCAGAAGAAGATGGAAGACGGTCAAAATAAGTTAGCAGAGGGCCTGAAGGAGCTGGAAGACGGCCAGAAGAATTTATCCGAGGACCATCGTCAATCCCACCGTGATCCCGAAGTGGGGAGTGCAACCCACACAATGGAACCTCCAGCTAATAAGCGTGACTGGAGAGACCGCACGGGTACATGGCGAAGCATCACAGGAGTTCATCATTGGTCGACGGGCGGTGAAGCATCCAGTGCTCGTGGCTGATGTAGCAAACGAAGTGATCATCGGACCGGACTTTCTGGACCAGAACAACATCATCCTGGAACTGAGTACTAACACTCTCCACTACGGAGGTGAGGAACTTGCTTCGCAGCCAGCACATGAGGCCATCACCGCACGACGAGTAAGGCTGAGATAGGACGTCAACGTTCTCGCCAGGACGGGGGTCAGCGCTGCCGTAATTGTCGACGGAACTGCTGAGGGAGTGGCGGCTGTCTTCGAGCCAAAATATGAGGACATCCAGACAAAAGGATTGCTAATTGCCAAGACCCTCATCAACACGACGTCTCGGCCGTACGTCCGCCTGTCCAACCTGAACGACTACGACATTACGGTTCGCCAGGGCACCACCCTAGGAGTCTGCGATCCCGTTACCTGGATTGCCCGCATCACAGACACGACGGACGGACACCTGCAGACGGACATCCGAAGAAGACGCGCCCTGCCAGAAGAACTACAGAAGCTGTACCAAGGATCCCAGGACCATCTAGACAAGGAGCAATCACGCCAAATTCGGGACCTGCTACGTGAATTAATGGGTGTCTTCTCCGTGGGGAGCAATGACTTCGGCAGGACAAGCCTGGTCCAACACAGAATCGACGTTGGGGACAGTGCTCCGATTAGGGCCCCATTCCGACGTGTCCCGCTCGCCAAGCAAGCTGAAGTCGACGGGATGGTGGAAGAAATGAAGGAGCAGAGGGTGATCGAGCCATCACATAGGCCTTGGAGCTCTCCGGTCGTGCTAGTGAAGAAGAAGGACGGCTCCACCAGGTTCTGCGTGGATTACAGGCGGGTGAATGACGTCAAGAAGAAGAACAGCTACCCTCTACCCCGGATCGAAGACACCCTAGACACCAAACACGGTCAAGATGGTTCTCCACCTTAGATTTGAAGAGTGGCTACTGGCAGGTGGAGATCCACCCTAAGGACCGCGAGAAAACGGCGTTCTCTGCGGGCAGCGGGCTCTGGCAATTCACCGTCATGCCATTCGGTCTGTGCAACGCCCCTGCGACCTTCAAAAGGCTAATGGAGTCCATTCTGAGGGGACTACACTGGAAGACCAGCCTGGTCTACCTAGACGACGTCATCGCTCTGGGAAGAAGCTTCGAGGAGCACTACAGCAACCTGAAGGAGATCTTGATGATGTTACGGGCTGCCCAGCTGAAGTTGAGCTCCATGAAGTGTCAGCTCTTCCAGAAGCAGGTCCAGTACCTTGGACATATCGTCTCCGAGGAAGGGGTGCGCACCGTCCCAGAGAAGACCGCAGCTGTGAGGGAGTGGCCAGTTCCGAAGGACAAGTCCCAACTACGAAGCTTCCTGGGACTCTGCAACTATTACCGTCGCTTTGTGAGAGGATTCGCTGACATCGCCAAACCAGTGCATCGACTGACCGAGAAGGACCAACTCTTCACGTGGACAACAGAATACCACAAAGCCTTCGAACAACTCAAGCAGGCTCCGTAAACTGCACCTATTCTGGCCTACCCCAGACCTGGAACAAGGTTCATCGTCGATACCGATGCCAGCGACTTTGGTGTAGGGGGAGTCCTGTCGCAAGTAGTGGACGGCGAGAAGAGAGTAGTGGCATATTTCAGCAAGGCCTTGTCAAAGCCAGAGAGAAACTACTGCGTCACCAGGAAGGAACTGCTCGCCATCGTGAAGAGCATTGAACACTTCCACAAGTACCTGTACGGACAAGAATTTCTCATCAGGACCGACCATGCATCCCTGCGGTGGCTCCTGAACTTCAAGCAGAACGATGGTCAACTCGCGCGGTGGTTAGAGAGGCTCCAACAGTACAACTTTGAGATCCAACACAGGAAAGGCCAAGTGCATACTAACGCCGACGCCCTGTCACGAAGACCCTGCCCCGAAGACTGCACATTCTGTGCCTGAAGGGAGGAGAACACCGGGATACGGTGCCGAAGGACTACCGTGAAACTTCAAGGGAGCTGGAGCCGCGAATCTTTCACGCGAGCACAAGCGGAAGATGATGACCTGAGACTGATATCCGAATGGAAGAGGGCCTGTGTTCCCAGACCCGGGTGGAACATTGTGAGCGACTGCAGTCCCAAGTTTAAGTCCTAATGGGCGCAGAGGGACTCACTGGTTGTAAGGGATGGCCTCATCTGCCGTACCTGGGAGAGAACCGACGGGAGGACATCTCGGGAACAAGTCGTCGTTCCAAAGGCTATGACGGAGGAAGTCCTGAAGGAAGTCCATGGAGGTTAATCTGGTGGACACCTAGGGATAAAGAAGACCCTGGAGAATCTGAGAGAGCGGTTCTACTGAATCGGATACCGAGCAGACGTGGAGAACCACTGCGCGAGGTGCCACGATTGCGCAGCCAGCAAGGGCCCAGGACGAAGACGATGGGGCCCAATGAGACCTATAACGTGGGCGGCCGCATGGAGAGAGTGGCCATCGATGTTGCTGGGCCATTCCCCTTGAGCGAGGCAGGGAATCACTACATATTGGTCGTCAGCGACTACTTCACCCAATGGCCAGAGGCGTATGCACTCCCTAACCAAGAGGCCGCGACGATCGCAGAGACCCTGGTGAAGGAATTCGTCAGCCGGTACGGAGTACCCTTGGAGCTGCACTCCGACCAGGGGAGGAACTTCGAGTCGCAGGTGTTCCAGTACCTATGCCAGCTGCTGGGCATCCGGAAGACAAGGACGAAGCCGCTACACCCCCAGTCCGACGGAATGGTAGAGCGATTCAATCGCACCATCGAGAACCATCTCCGGATAGTCGTCAGCGAGCACCAGAGGGATTGGGACAGACACCTTTCACTATTTTCCTGGCCTACCGCGCTGGCGTGCATGAAGCCACTGGGTGCACACCAGCCCAGGCCATGTTTGGTAGGGGACTCTGTCTACCTGTCGACCTTGCCTTCGGCCGACCTGGGGACGATCCGGTCCCGGTAAGCCAGTATTGTCATGATCTGGCCGATCGACTAGAGAACGTGCACGCGTTCGCAAAGAGAAGACTGCGGATCGAGGCCGACAGAATGAAGACCTGATACGACCAGCAGACGGATGCCGGCGGATTCCACGAGGACGACCTGGTCTGGCTCTTCAACCCATTACGGAAGAAAGGCTTGTCACTCAAACTGCAGAAGTCCTGGGAGGGCCCATACCGAGTCGTGAAACGGATCAACGATGTCGTCTACAGGATCCAGCGGAGCCCGAGGGCGAAGATGAAGATCGTGCATCGAGATCGCCTGGCAGCCTACGGAGGGACACAGACGGACCAATGAGTGATCGGGTGATCAGTTTTAGGAAGGGTGTGGTGTTACGAGAGCGGGGTTGCTTCATTCCCTCTCGCGTGACTCACAGCTGCCCGAGGCTACCTCTGGGCTCTGTCGGCCGGCTACTTGCGCAGCAAGAACAAAATACATGGTCTGGAATGTTCCCGGCCCACCTGATGATGGAACTCTCGGGATGAGCCGTGAACTCTCCTACTCTGGAAACTTCCATTGAGCCACCAGCCCCGCTATATAAGCGACCTGGCAAGCAAGGGGAATGAGTTTTTGAGGACTGTGTTTTGAGCGAGTTTGTTTTCCAGTGGGACAGAGGTTATTGTGGTGAATTGCGAAACGCAGTGGACTGTTTCCTTGCCTGCGGACGGCGAGACTGTGTGTATTCAAGAACAGTGAGAGACCGACTGTTACTTGTTTACAAGAGGAAGAGGTGCAAGTTATTTCTAGCCAGAACACGGGTCTACCTAATTAGTGAGGGATTAACTGTGTGAGTGAGTGGAAGAGGCGAGAGTACTCCCTAAGGGAGAAGAGACCTGAAGTGAGACTGCTATTTGGTTTCTCAGTGTTTATTGTACGTTGTATATTTCTGACCAGCAATAAAGCTAATATTTCTTTAAAAGAACAATTGTGTTGTGCTTTTACCCACCGTAATCCAGTTAACGAAAGTGCCACTAGGGGTTGCACGTATCAGTCCAATAAGTCCGTAGCTTTGAGGGAAAAAATCCTGAACTTACACATACAGGACGCCTGGGGAGTTAAACACTAGGATAAAGTTCAATTTACTTTTTACCGAGGCTCGTCAGCCTCCATACTCGACAGAATTTACATATCTAACCCCCTCGTCGACTCCCTGCATAATATCGCAGTGCACCCTGTGCAATTTAGTGACCATCACACGGTAGTATTTACTTTACAAGCTGGTACATCTGTCCCCGTTTTGGGAAGAGGTTATTGAAAAATAAATAATGCTATCTTTCAGACCCCTGAGGCCAGAGACAGGTTCTCTATATTTTGGAGTCAACTAGTACGACGAAAACCACAGTACCCCCACTGCTCTACAATGGTGGCTTAAAGCGGCAAAACCCACCTTACAGAGATTTTTTTCGTAACGTATCTATACAGAGCGCAACAGAACACCGCCGCACGAGAGTCTTTTATGAACAAGCTCTCTATGATTACACCAAACTACAACAGCAGGGACACATGATCTGCCATAAACTGAATGAAATCAAACATGTTCTCTGTTCCTTACAACAACGTACACTGCAAGGTGTCCTGCACAAGATCCGCATCCCATATCTGGAAGAGGAAGAACGGACTGGAAGTAGTGTGGTAGTGAGAGAGCTGCTTTACTTAGGAAGTTGTGAGCCCCTGGCGACCTTAGGAGGGAAGGAGTGATGGTAGGAAGGCGTGTGTAGATTCGTTTTTTTGTCTCGTTGTGCTCTTTACGGGGAGGTAGGCGATGAAAAGGTGAAAATATGGTTTTGGGTCTAAAAATGCGTTTTTCACATTTTTCCTAATTTTTAGAAAACCGAAGAAGTGATCATGACGTGTGTGATATTATTTTCTTTCGCTCGTCGTCCTCTTTACGAGGATGTAGGTATTGAAAAGGAGAAAATCTGGAATCATGGTTTTTTGATGGAAAATGTGTTTTTTGTTATTTTCCCTAATATTGGGAAAACTGAAAATGTGATGATGACGTGTGTGATATTATTTTTTTCGCCTCAATGTCCTCTTTAAGGGGTTGTATGTATTGAAAAGGTGAATAAGCTGGAAACATGTTTTTTAATGGAAAATGTGTTTTTGTTATTTTTGGAGATATTTGGAAAACGAACCAAGTGATTTCTATGACGACCATGTTGCTATTTTCGTCTCGTCATCCTCTTTATGGGGATGTAGGTGTTTAAAGGGTGAAAAGCTGGAAACATGGTTTTTTGTGGGAAAATGTGTTTTTGTTATTTTCCCTAATATTGGGAAAACTGAAAAAGTGATGATGACGTGCGTGATATTTTTTTCTTCTTGTCGTCCTCTTTACGAGGATGTAGGTATTGAAAAGGTGAAAAGCTGGAAACATGTTTTTTTATGCAAAATGTGTTTTTGTTATTTTTCAAGATATTTGGAAAACGAATGATGTGATTTGTATGACGGCCATGTTGCTTTTTTTCGTCTCGTTGTCCTCTTTCGGGGATTTAGGTGTTGAAAAGGTGAAAAGCTGAAAACATGTCTTTTTTATGGAAAATGTGTTTTTGTTATTTTTCAAGTTATTTGGAAACCGAATCATGTGATTTTGATGACGGGCATTTCGATGTTTTTTGTCTCGTCATTCTCTTTACGGGAATGTAGGTTTTGAAAAGCTGAAACCATGGTTTCCGTCATTTTTCGAGATATTTGAGGAAAACGGAAAAGAAGTAAGAAACCAGATTTGAAGTCACGTTGTGTTAAGCGCTGTGATGTTGGCAAAACACATACACATTATTATTATTATTATTATTTTTTAACATGGCTCGCCTGTGCTCACACGCAGAGAGACATGCTTGGTGAAACGAGAATTGAAAGCTTTGAGACCGGTCCACTGCTAGCAGACAGACAAGTGCTGTTATCATTTTGCGTGCTCCGCAGCCAGAGAGAGATAACAGCCAGTAGTTCGCATGCAGGTGCTGTTATCTAACACAACATCCATTAAATGCAGGAAGTAGCTATATTTCCACGCCGAGCCTTATCGCTTCAAGTAAGGCAGTGATCTCTTGATGAAGTAATGGAACAACATGTACTCACCATATAATGAATTATAATCCTTTCAACAAATGTGCTCTTTGCCGCCACTCCCACTGTCACTGTGTCTCTCTCTCTCTGTCTGCTTTTCCAGTTCTGTCGAAAAGCTGAACATTGCATTCCCACGCACACACAGACGCAGAGTTTGCAAAGCATGTGAGAATCAGTCTGACTTGTGCGTTCGACGATATCCTACACGTAGGAACAAAAAAGTAATGTGTTAACATTGCAACTTGTTGAAGAGATATACTGTGCCCAACTCTAGGAATGGGTATTCCAAGATTCAGACACCTAGATATCAAGGGAAAGGCTACAGCCGCTTTTGAAAGTTGAGATATTTTAATATCGCGCTACATTGCTTCCAGAAGGAAATGGAAAGAATTTACAGCCAAGAGCATGTCAAGTGACGTAGCGAGTAATAGCAGAGGTCGAGACTATTTATTGATTAAATAGTTAGCCTGAGTAGAGACTTGAGACTTGGATCAGATTACTGGCACGGCCAAATGAAAGAGAATGCACTTAGTATCAAGTAAATCGGACCAGGGATACCAGAGATATGAGGATTTCTAGATTTCAGCGTGATGCGGCGTGACCCTGACCGTTTTGAATAAAAGCCGGCTGGCACAGGCATCATTAGCTCACTTCGAATCAAGCTCTTGCATAGCAAGGTGCTGCTACGCTGAGCCAAGGCACATGGTTGCCGGATCTACGCAGAAGTTATCTTCAGATTGTGATAGTCACAAAATTGCTGCGCTACATGTGGAACTTAGTAAGTTTCCGACAGTGAGAATCACTAAGGTGATTGATATTTTTCTACGGACACTGGTGAAATATTTTATTTCTACATGGACATATGCTAGACTTTGTCTAGAAAGTACTTTGTCACAGTCCAGTAATAATCATTCAATACTTGGATATTTTAGTCCAATTTTAGTCAGTTTCATAATTGTAACTTGATAACCACTCCGATCTTTCAGTATATTGAAGGCCAGTCTATCACGGTGTTGTTCATTAGCCAACGCAGGGAAACTACATGTTGCTTCGCGCATGGTAGATGGTGTGAAGCCATGCCCAGGGAACGATCTTCAGAACAGCCGTTGATTGGTTTAGACTGTCAGTGTTTTCTTGTACTGAAAAGATTACCGTGAGTTATGTTACAACTGACATATCTGAGAATAGATCACTTAGATCTGACCCCATTTAAGCAAACTGCTATGGACTTAATGGAAGTCAACATTAAAATGGATCAGCAGTTACTTCAAACTTCAAGTAATATCTCCACTATGTCGTGTTAGACAGATTGTGGGTATATAATGGCGGCCGATACAAGGATTATACGTGCTTGTCCGACAGGGCATGTATCTGGATAAATCTGGTACAGACCAGGTTCACTACGCTTCAAGACCATCAAGAAATGTAAGCCACTTTTGACTTTATACTATGCCTAGCTAATTGGAACAAACTATTTTTCTGCAGATGACCAACACATTTATTTTTCTTCGTATTTAAATCTTGCAATGATTTACGCAAGACATATTAGAGTTATTCTGAGCATTTTCAGCACTCAGAACAGTTTAGGATCGATGACCGAGCAGAACGAGCATTTATTTGAATATTTCATATTTTTGGGAAATCACGGAAAACAACCGATGTAACTGTAAAAGTTAATAATTATTTTTGTTGAGGAATGGATATTTTATCCATATTCGAAGAATCGAACATGTGGATTCTCACATAATGAAATAATAATTAAATATATTTAATATAAATAATAATAATAATAATCCACTAATAATAATAATAATGATTTTCATAATTTTTCTAAATAATTCTTGGATCTTATATTTTCTAATAATCACATCTATTGAGAGAGAGAGCCTATGAAGTAGTTTAATCATTTCTAGTTTGGAACAGGAGATTTTCCGAAGGAGAGTGGTTAGCGCAAGCCCGCATTCAACCAACATTACAGTTCTGGTTGAACAGTTAATATTTGCAATGAGCAAAGTATATTTTTCAGATAACACGGAGAGGCATGAAACGGGAAGCAAATGATATTTGTATCAATTAGGATATTTTTTTATTTATATAAAATCATGACGTAAATACACACTCGAAAGTAAAATAAAGATGATCATGAGTATGGTAAATTCACGGGTTGAACTGAATGGTAAAATAAAATAAACTTGTAAGTTTATTAATCTTCCAGTGTTGATAACAAGCAGAGGCTTGATTTATTGTATAAATTTTGAGAAGAAAATTTATGTGTATGGAGTAGTTGAAATGCCATTCCCAGGTGCGCATGTTTAAGTCGCAGGAATGAGGAGGTTTTTATTCGAGCATCAATCAAATAGCAGGTTCGATGACTCAGTGTTAAAGGAGTATTGGAACTACACATCGCGTCGTATGAATGACCCGAAGGTTATTTCTTAAAAACCATCAGTTCTTATTTCAACCTTGTTTACGGATTCCATTTAGACTTTGATTTTGCTAGAACCCGGATTTGTCATGATAGTATTTTATTCTTCTTCAGAGGAAGACCTTTGCCGTTGTTGTTGGAATGTTGTATTCTTACACAAATACTAGAATGGGCCACTGCCAATTAAAAATAATTCTATAACCACGAATAATTTGAAGGATGTTTTCAATCCTAGTGCCATGAACTAAATGAATTTATTATGAAGCTACAATTCTTATTTCCGCATTCTGTCGAAGAATTGCAAGTTGTGAAAGTTACTAAAAGGGCCACAAATATAAATATTTTTCTTAATAATGATTCCAAGTGGAGAATCGAATAGTTGAATGGTCCAACAATTTATTGACCAAGTAGATGATTCAGAAATCATGTATTTTGTTAGGAACTTGAAGTTCATAATCGAGTCACTTCTCGAAATGTTTAATGTCAGAAGAACAATTAATTTTATTGTGCTTCGCACAAGTTCTTCGATGCTATGCTCAAGGTCAAATACTTTTCAGATGTTATTAATATGTGTACATAATTGGTGTTGATTCAATGATAATAATATTTTTTGACAATATTTTTTTTGAAACTGGAAAAATAAGTGAAAGTTAAAAATTCTATGAACAATTATTCTACGAGTGTTAATATTACGTAAAAATTCAACCAGTGAACTACGATATTTCCAGTAGAGACACTTAAATTTGAACTGGATTTAATCATAAATAATTTTGGAACACAGTCTACAGGACTGATAATCAGACTTGTGTCTCCAAATATAACTGTCCAATGTGTTGGAAAATTTCTGTACATTGTGTAAATAGTGATGTGGGTCGCCACACGTGAATGATGCCGCTTTGAGCATTATTATTTTGCAGTCAATTTTAACTTCAGAATAAAGTGAGATAATTTTACATGATGTGTTATGCCCAGTTGAATCTCCTTCTATCCTTATTGTTGCATTGAGCCAAAAATCAGTAAAGCATTTTTTTCATTTGATGTCGTTTTTGCGATTAGTTTTAACCCATCTGGCGCTCCGGGATATTTTGATTCTCGTGCTGACTGATTCTTGGTAAAATGCATATGTGGTCGTGCGGACTCCGGTCTAAACGGGCCCAATATATGTTCTGAGAGTAAGAGATAGTCATTATTCTTGCGATCACCTTTGAAGGCGACGAATGCAAGTGCCTTAAGCTCTTAGTAAAAAATTACGTGAAACGTTGCCGTACTTGTGATAAGGTAGGTTCATTATGGTTAATTATGACATGATTAGTTTTATTGTTATTTTGTGTATGCGTGAAAAGTAAGTAAGTGACTGATTGTATTTGGGGGGGGGGGGGTTGTTTGTTGCAGATTAAAAAAAACACTCCAAGTCTGGAAAAGCAGACAGAGAGAGAGACAGTGACAGTGGCGCCAAAGAGCACATTTGCTGAAAGTATTATAATTCATTATGTGGTGAGTACATGTTGTTCTATTAATTTTATTGTTGTTGTTGTTAAATGTATGCCATTTATTTCATGGAAATTTATATACTTATGTCGTGTATTTATTATTGTTTCAGAATTAAGACGTGTATCGAGTGAACAGGTTTTAACTACCGTCACGCTTGCGATAGTCTATTAAAAAAAGAAAGGTGAGCTATGAATATAGATTATTTCTTTTCCTTGTAAATTACCTTGTTATTTTTTGAGTGAGTGTCTTATCTATGTGTGCACACTTGAAACCTTTTTGTTTTTTAGCAACTCCTATGAACGAACGAATGAATGAATGAATGAATGAATGAATCAGTGAATGAATGAACGAATGAATGAATGAATGCACATGTTTAAAGTATATAACCATGATTAATAACGGATTTTATTGGTTTGTTTTTCAGATAAATCGTTGGAAACAAAACAAAAGAAACCTTGTTGGCGATTGTTTACTGCTGGGACCAATTGTATAGGATCAACATCAATTACTACAACCATTGTGTGCCTGTGTGTGTTTGATTGTGTGCCAGTCAGTGAATAACAACAAGTGTGGCCGTGTGGAATTGCTGGTTTTTGATTAACCTATTCTAAGGTAAGATTTGCACGTTTATTATTCCATTTATAATCATGTCTATATCAGAGAGTGAAGTGTTAGTGTGGCAGCCTTTGGCCAAATGTTTCAAAACGCGAGTATGCTCCGGCCGAATTTACAATGCGAATCACTGTCTGTCCCCTAAAGGTTTTGTGGAATTATGTTTCCCCATTTTTTGAGTGAATGTGAACAAGGCTTAAGATTGCATCAGGCTTTAAAAATAAATTTCGAACTACTGTGTGAATTAATGTTGATAAAAATAATGTTGAAGAGAAACACACCTTCAACCTTTGTACAAAAATGGAGACAGTACTGATAGGCGATAATTTGGAAACGTGGTATCAGGAGAAAGCTATTGAAGCGCTTATCACAAAATTTGATAAGTTGCAACAGGGTCCGAGTGGCTTGGCTCTGAATAGATTTCATATTTGCAAATTAATATTTGTAAATACAATCCATTAAATGCAGGAAGTAGCTGTATTTCCACGCCGAGCTTTATCGCTTCAAGTAAGGCAGTGATTAACTTAGGCAATAAAGACGATTACTGCTTTTTTGGAATATAGTTAGCTGTCTGCAACCCTGTGAAGACAAAATGGTCATCAACCAGGGACGTACAAAGATATGTTTAACCACATGAAACAAACTTTTAATCTGGAGCGTGTTTCATTTCCCATGCCTCTAGATAAAATTCATTTATTTGAGAAAGATAATCCAAATTTCTCATTCATGGTATATGGCGTCGAGGAATCCAATATTGTGGGCCGCTTGTATGCCACCAAAGAGACAAAAAAATATCACATACACTTATTTTTTTTGTCTAATGGGGATAAATATCATTATTGTTGGATAAAGAATTTAGGAAAACTAGTAAGCAGCCAAGAAAGCCTCCGTGGCTTAGGCGGCAGCACGCCGGCCTCTCACCGCTGGGTCCGTGGTTCAAATCCCGGTCACTCCATGTGAGATATGTGCTGGACAAAACGGAGGCAGACAGGTTTTCTCCGGGTACTCCGGTTTTCCCTGTCAAAATTTCATTCCAGCAACATTCTCCACTATCATTTCATTTCATCTGTCATTCATTTAATCATTGCCCCAGAGGAGTGCGTCAGGCCTCGGTAAAATACACATTTGCGAGCGCTGCCTTCAGTATTTTACAACTGTTGAACTTTTGGAACGACATATGGGAGACTGTGAAGGGCATACGGCAGTAAAGCTTGTCTTGCCCGAAGGGAATGACGCAGTCTTTAAATCTAAAGCCACTAATAAACAAGACATGGTACCATTTACTGTTTACGCTGATTTTTAGGCCCTAACTGTTCCCCTTCAGGGATGTGAACCAAACCCCCATACAAGCTCAACCTATCCAGTGCAGAAACATGAGCCTTTTGCTGTAGGCTATTATGTTGTCTGTCACTACGATAAATCCCAATGTGAGTATGCAAGTCACGAAGGTTCGGATTGTGCGCGGTGGTTTGTTGATCAAATTGCGGCTTTAGCGGGCAAAGTAGGAACCATTTTGAACAACCCTGTACCAATTCAGATGAATGAAGTACAGCAAAAAGAATATGATGAAGCCACCACATGCCACATATGCGAAAAGCCTATTTTAGGCGGAGAACAAAACGTAAGAGATCACTGCCACAGGACAGGGCATTTTAGAGGTGCTGCTCATAGAGAATGCAATTTAAAGTGACCTCGCTTCCTTCCTGTCTTCTTACACAATTTCTCTCGCTACGATCTGCACTTCATTGTTAAAGAATTTGCTCATATAGATAAGAGCAAATTCAGCATTTTGGCTAAGAACAATGAAAGCTTCACTTCTCTTCCATGGTCAAAAGGAACAATGCGCATTCGTTTTCTCGACTCATTCAAGTTTATATCTAGTTCGCTGGATAGTCTTGTGAAAGGCTTAAGCGAAGATGAGTTGAAACATACCCATTCCCACTTTACGAATACAAATCAATTTAAATTGTGTGTTCGTATAGGTCATTTTCCTTATGATTATGTGGGAAGTTACGAGGTGCTTGAAGAAACGTATTTGCCTCCAAGAAAAAAAATATGTTCTCAGTTAACTCAAAGCACCATCAGTGAAGAAGAATATGCCCACGCACACAATGTTTGGCGACTGTTTTGTATAGAAACCATTGGGCAGTATGCTATGCACTACTTAAAATTAGACGTGTCGTTGTTGACAGATGTATTTGAAACGTTTCGTCAGCTATGTCACACGATATACGGGATCAACCCCGCCCACTCCTATACCAGTCCAGGGTTAGGTTCGGACTCTGCCCTCAAATTTACCCAAATTGAGCTTGATTTACTGACGGATCCCGATATGGTACTGATGATGGAAAAAGGGATTCGTGGGGGGGGGGGGGTTTCGTATCGCTCAATCAGCGAGATGCCAAGGCAAATAATCATTACATGCCTGATTATTGTCCCGAAGAACCTGAATCCTACCTAATGTATTTCGACGTAAACAATTTATACGGTCATGCTATGAGCCGACCACTGCCGTACAGAAACTTTGTCTGGCTGTCTGAGGATGAAATTAAAGATTTTTATGTGCATAGCGCCAGCGAGGAACAGGACGTAGGGTTTGTTCTTGACGTTGACTTAGCTTATCCCCCCCCCCTATCTCAGACAGCGACAAGGTGATTTCCCCTTTTGCATAGAGAAAATGGTGCCACCCGAGAGTAAGGGCAATCATAAAAAAATGATGGGCACTTTATATGACAAAAATCACTATGTGTTGCATATTGACATGCTGGTAGAATGTTTAGCCCAGGGCTTAACCTTGAAAAAATCCATAGAGGTATTTCTTTCTGTCAGAAACGGTGATTGAAACCGTACATGGATTTAAGTACCAGTCACAGACAAAGTGCCACTCAGCCATTTCAAATATATTTTTAAACTGATGAATAATTGTATCTATGGCAAGAGTTTGGAAAATGTACGGCAGTATAGGGACCTAAAATTGGTCAACACATGGCATGGCAGATGGGGAGCTCAAAAATGCATTTCAAAAACAAATTTCAAATCTTTGAACATTATTGATCATGATCTACTGACCATTGAACTTGCCAAACTAAAATGATCATGAATAAACCTATCTATTTAGGCCAAGTCATTTTAGATTTTTCAAAATTGCATATGTATAAATTTCATTATGGTTTTGCAAAGCGGCAATTTGGTACCAATTCCTTGTTATATACAGACACGGATAGTTTTATTTACCATATCCGTGACTGTGATCCGTATATCGTTATCGAACAAGACCCAAAATGGTTTGACACGTCCTCGTTTAGTGAGAAGAACGTGTTCGATATCCCCCGTCCGAACAAGAAAGAAATTGGTTTAATGATAGATGAGTGTTCAGACACCATGATGACTGAGTTTGTTGGGCTCGCTCCGAAAATGTGTAGATTTCGGCAGGTGGATCGATGTGAATCTATGCGAGCCAAAGGGATTAGCCAGCATGTGGTTAAAAGCCTCTGTGTGGATGATTATTTACATGCCCTTCAGACACACACAGCCATGACACATAGTCAGTTTAGGATTCTGTCGAAAAATCATGATTTATTTTTAATGAAACAGCGAAAACAAACACTCGCTTTGTTGGACGACAAGAGAGAGTGGTGTCAGGATATGATGACAAGCGTCCCATTTGGTTACAACCAGTAATGGTTGTTCCTATTGTTGTACAACACGGCAAGTGTTTGGTTTGGTTGCTATCAAGTGCGTGATGCCATCTTGAGCCTCGGCATAAAAATAAAAAATTGCAATGTATCATATAATTTTTGTTTCTTAACCTGAGTGCATGGATGTATGCATGACTGTGTGAATGCCTGTAAATAGTTGTACATAAATTGTGGGTCTTGTGCTATTTGCCAATCAACGCATAAAGAGAGCCATGCATCTGCGTTTGCATGGCTCACTGTGCACAGGCTAGATTAAAAACATGTTGGCAGTTTAGATGCTGCTTAATAGGCTTCACTAGGTTGTGGCTTAATAGACCTCTCTAGGTCGTGGCTTAATAGGCCTCATGTTTCAGCAAAGTGACCACTCACCCTCACTAGGCATGCGGTTTAATAGGCCACACTAGGTTGTGGCTTAGTAGGCCTCATGCAAGAACAAAAAATAATCTGCAGCTTTTACTGTGGACAACCTCACTTTATGACTAGTGTTATAAGTGGTGATATATTTGAAAACAACACCAGTAAAATATCTGAGCAGAAATTGTTTTTTTAACCTGTTGCATGTTATGCTTGTGCCCTACAGCTAAAGAAGTCAACAGACAGATGGTTATTTATTTGTGTTTTGCTTATTTTTTATTTTGTTTTTGCTATTGTCTTAGGGGACAAACAGTGTATATGTACATAGTATTTTTATTTATTTACTTAGTAAACGTCTACGACTTCTTTTCAGATTCAATGATGACCCATGATGAAGATTGTCTTATCGTCACCAAACACACCACGTTCAATGAATATGCCACGATGGTGTATCGTAATCCACAACGTGTGGCCTATCCTTCATAATATAGAAACATCAAAGTACGCATTGATACCACTTTTCATGACAGCATCATTGATCATGATGATAATGATGATGTCTTGTTTCATGACCCAGGCCATCACTATTGTAAATCCTGTATGCTAAATTTTGGCTTTCAAAATAATGTATCCAGGCAAGTGATTCATAAAGCATGGTATGGTTTAACAATGAATCAAGTGATTGTTAAATTAGCTGACGAGGATTATTTTGCAGATTTTTGGTGTACATTATGTACAAAACCCATGTTTAATGTTTATTTTCCAATAACCTCTCAAATGTTTTGTTTTCATTTTTATAAATTTCCTGCTCAGGAACGAATCACTTCGTATCGGCAACAAGCATTTCGCCAACTTTGTCTTAGCTTACCTATCAATCAATATTCGCCTCATAGAATGAGATCTGTTATAAACTAACAACAACATGTCATGATTATGGTTTCTTTTTTTCATTCGACTTTCAGGAGCATACTTGACGTTTAAATTACATTTGGCTATTTTTTTTGTTTGTTTTAGTTTATCGTGTATTCATGTTGATGGACACACACACTGGTTTAAATTTGTAGATTTTTATTTTGTTTCCTTCGTTGTTTGATGGATATAGACATGGTTATTAAATGCATAGCGTGTTAACTTAACCTTTTTATAGGCTACCAACAGCATTCAGATGTTTGCTCATAGTATCTGTTGATACTTTTTTTTAACAGAATGCAGTGTGAATTTGCACAACAACAGGGCAAACGAATACAAGTCATTCAACAAGGGGATTATATGCTAATTCCCATTGACAACAGAGGCATACATTTACCTCCAAGAGATCTTGAAATTGATTCACACTTAATTTTGATAAAACATTTCCTATTAAATAATTTCCAAATGTATGTTTTGTCTGAAAATGATGAAAATGAGTGTCATCTTTTAGAAGTAGGCTACACAGTGTGGGACAATGATTTGTATGTTTTACATGCGTTTTACCAAAAGGTAATACAGTGGTCATGTCAACATTGTCCACAGGCCTACGTTTTTGTTAATCTGTCAGGGAAACTGTAGCCACAAATCCTTGAATCTCCCATATAACAAGTAATAATATGCGCCATTTCATTAGCAGATGCGCAAGTCATTCAACCCTATTCCTATAAATACGTTTTAATTGATTTGTCTAATGGTGCTCTAACACGTTTTTGTTGTGATTGAACAACCCCTCTACCCTGAGGTAGGAATCAACCATTCTTTTTTCAATTTAAAATTTAAAAAAATTAAAACAAGGTCTTGGTTTATTTATAGCTTTAAAAATAGTTTAAAATGTTAGCTTGGTTTATTTTTTCTTTTTTTAGAAAACATGAGCATGTACCATGATATTAATCATCATGTGGCAAACACTCTAGTTTATATGCAACAAAAAAGTTGTTGCTTCTTCCAGTGTTAAAAAATTCTTGTTTTGACGAACGTGGTCCGTGGAAAGAAATTGATCAGGCACTATTGATGGACGTCATCCGCACCAAAACACAAATTTGTCTTATCGATGATCATGGTCATTTACAAGAGTATGCCTATTTACGTCATGTGGACCATGAAACACAAAAAATTGGCTGTTAATGTTGGTTCAACAGTTATCGCGTACCTCCTACAAACATTATTACATTTTTGTTAATTTACCCAATACTATCTACAACTTTAGGCAATAACCGCTCAGACTTTAAAAAACAACACACTTTGATGTATAGACAAAATTATTGTTGTTGTCGTCGTCGTCGTTGTCGTCGTTGTTGTTGTTGTTGTTGTAATATAAGGACGAGAGTGTTAAAAAGTAACACTCTTTTCTTTGGTTATAGACAACCATGGACGCCTTGAACGCCATTGGCCAAGATTGCGGCTTTGCACGCAAGCAAATGAGTGAATTGCCTACACAAACACCCTTTCGCATTCATAAAATACAAAAATTAGAAACCAAATTTGGTGAACGAGCTCTTTGCATTTGTCAAGACTTAGAGACATTTCTTCCCACACGATTTAATAACCTACCTGATAATGTGATGGAAGATGTCAATTCGAGTATTCACCCTGTATATTTAATCTATGAGGGTGAACAAAATAATAGATGCATTGTTCGTTTTGTAAAAATAGAAAACGAATAATCATTGTACGCTAGCCATGACTTTTGTTTATTTATGCCTTACTTTTTAATAACTGTAATAAAATAAAATTATTTTTAGTGCTCAATAGTCTGATGTTTATTAATTGTTGCTTAACGTTTTTGATGGTAAAAATAATAATAATAATTTTCTAAACTTTTCCTTGATGGGAGATTTTTTGTTTTTTGAAACCTAAGCTATGTCAATACAATTATGTCTAAGATGAGCATAGGTGAATGGTAATTTTGTAAGTTCTCTTAATTGGAGAAATTATTTTAGCCTTAGGCTACGTGAATAGAATCATGCCTATGACGCATGTTTATAATTAATTTACCTTTTTTACTTTTGATGTACATGAAAAGTTATTAAAAATAATTTGAAACGTTATGCGCTTAAGGTTCGCTTTTTCATTGAGCACCACGGCCACAAGTAAAAAAAACAGTTTGACAGACTTTTTTAAAGAAAACTATTTAACACTATTTACTAAATAACTAAATAGTTTAAAGTTAACGTTACATTGCCTTTACTGCTGACATGGTTTTGCACTAAACTTTTTTTTTTGCAAATTGTAATAACATGTCATTTTATTCAATAATAATAATAATAATAATAATAATAATAATAATAATAATAATAATAATAAGCGTTTTACAAAAAACAAGTTCTAGACATGTTAATGATTTCATACGCCAGTATCACCTACTTTTAAAACATGATTTGGTTTACCTGTGGTTGCAGTGCATGAGGGGGGTGTTAGATTAACAACAAGCGGGCCTTAAGCACACGACGTTTCAACTTACTTCATGAATAATAATAATAATAATTATGGACTCTTGTCCTTTTTTTTTGTTTGTGATTTAAAATTTTTATACAATTCTTGATGATTATTATAATTATGCTACTATTGATGAATAATGCAGGACTAAAGCCCTTTTTTGATTGTTTGTGATTTAAAATTAGGTTTAGTACAATTAGTAATTTTTATTTAATTTTTTCTAATGATCATAATGATACTATTGCTGAATATTCATGCACTGCTGTCCTTTTTTATTGTTTGGCATTTAAAAATAGGTTTAGTTCAATTACTATTTATATGAATTTTATACAGTTTATTTATAATTATAATGATGAAACTATTAGTCAATAATAATAGAAAAAACACAACATGGTCTCGTGTTTATTTATTTATTTATTTATTCAAAATGATAACAGTGACACTATACATTTTTAAAAATAAATTCATAATGTCCATATCTAGATAAAAGTAATTTGCTCTTCATAGCACCAATCACCATACATGTTGCCATTCGTTCTGATAGACTGGCATCTGGAGCTATTAATCGTTGCTTGGCAATGCTTAACAAGACCTTGTCGGCAATGTGTCTTAGTGTGAGATCACTGTTTTCATAGGCTATATCATGATTAAGGCATGCATGATCCAAAGCATTAATTCCCATATCCCCTCTCCTGAAACGATCTTGAAGACGAGTACCAGGGCCGCAAAAGCTGTAAGCAGGTAAGTGAGCTTCGAATGGTAAGTTTTTAATGAAGTTATCATTTCTGCCATGGTTAATTGCTTGTGATGGGGAAAATGACTGCATGGTTGTAGTTCACACAATACAGGGTCAGTAGTCCACTCGGCAGGCACCTTTTCCCAAATTTCTTTCACAGCGTTGGCAGCAACATAAAAAAGAAATTATTTAGGTAGTGCTAATAATTCATGATGTGTAAAGCTTATCAGTTTTTTCTTGCACACAAAGAACTTTCCAATAGCCTTGCCGATTGTAGTGGCATCCATGTTTATAATGTTGATGTTATCACCTCACGTGTACACGTCTCACTGCTATCATTGGATGATAAACTTTCAGTTTTAATTTTATTCAACAACTCCCAACATGCACTGGTGGTGAGCCAATGAAACAATTGCCACGCATGCGCTAAGGCTTTATTTTGAATATTGTCGCAAGGACAAGTGTCCATGAGCGTTTGCAGGGATGGACAACCCAGATCTAAAAGGTCAATACATTGACAGTGAGAGGGTAAAAATGGTTGAAGCCACTGGCGTTTTTCACCCACTTTAACAAATAAGACATTGGCCGAGGACAAATGGGCTTTCATGACTATGTCAAGATACTTGTAAGAAATATCACCCTTTTTCCATACTAATTGTAAACGATTTTCAATCCAATGGCTCTGCTTTTTATCTTTTTCACTACGCAACTCAAATGCATAGGGAAGTTTAAACACAAAATGAATAGGGTTAGACACCCAAAACGTACTACAATCGATAAAAGCTACTTCCTTAAATATAAATTTGTTGTCTGAAATTTTAAACCCCTGACAATCCACGATGAGTGTACGCATTATGTTTTTATATACTGTATCTTTTTTACTTGTTACCTCGTTCATGTCTAATCAACAACTAACCCTTGTCATGGTTTAACATTGCAAAAGTCAAAGGACTCCCGGGCAAAAAAGGAACAAATGAATTGAACAACAGCTAAATATTTTTTGAGGTTTTATTCATAACATAAAAAACACTTACAATTGTATTACAAAGTTTGTTTGCTTAATCTGGAACAGCATTTAAATGAACAGTTTGCACCTACGGTCCACAGATATCTCCTAGTATTGCAGGGTCTGGTACAATAACAGGGTAATTCAAACTCCACGGAATATTGCCCACATCATAGCGATTCAGCGTTTTAGAGTGGATTAGAAGCTACCTCACTGAAAGAATTTGCTTTGTTAAATCCGATGGTCAAACTTCAAATCCATACTTTCCAACTTCTGGTGTTCCTCAGGGTTCCATCTTGGGGCCATTTTTATTTGTAATCTTTATTAATGATTTAACTGGGGTCTTCAAGAATAGTAACTGCCTTCTATACGCTGATGATTTGAAACTGTTTCGAGTAATAGACCACGAGTCAGACTGTGACTTGCTTCAATTAGACCTACATCTACTAAAAGATTGGTGTACTAAGTGGTTACTTGACCTTAATATATCAAAATGCAATGTGATAACATTTTCTAGGAAGTTGGCGCCTGTCATGAGGAATTATAGTATAAGTAACTCTCTATTAGTGCGTGTGAATGAAGTAAACGACCTAGGTATAACAATTACCAACGATGACGGGCTGTCATTCCTAAAACATGTAGATAAGGTGACAAGTAAGGGGTTCAGATTACTAGGTTTTCTGAAGAGAAATTGTAGTGAATTCGCCAATATAGGTTCTCTCAAAATTTTATTTTTAGCATATGTAAGGTCGACTGTTGAATACTGTTGTGAGGTATGGCTGCCTTCTCAGCAATATGCTATTCAGCGGTTAGAGGGAGTGCAGGTGAGATTCATGAAGTGGATCAGCTGTAGGTATATGGGCATTCGACTCTCTACATTGGATTATGAGACCTTCTGTGGAACCATGGGTATGCGGTCTTTGAGGTCTCGCCGCATGTGTGCCAACGCCATGTTTCTATATAAGTGTCTGACCAATAGAATCGACTGTGCGCCCCTTTTGTGTTTGATTCCGCTTCATGTTCCAGGCCGCAATACAAGGCAAAGACTCACTTTCCGGATCCAGAAGTGTAGAACTGTAGCCCATGCCAATTCCTGGTTATTGATGGCGTTGCGCTCTCTAAACCATCTTGATAGCGCTATAGATATATTTTACTCGAAGCCTACGGAAATTCGTAGATCATTGTTGAACTGAAGATTGTAGGTGTTTGTTGCATATATAGTGTGTAATAATTGTTATTTTAAGTGTATAGAGAACTTAGTTTATGAGCTTGAATCAATGTTTGTTTCTAGGTTAGTTAAATAGTTGCTTTAAGTAAATTTAATGTTTATTATGTTTTATTATATCATCTGTAATTGGGTGTCTATCCTGTTGATGGTAAATAAATCTATCTATCTATCTATCTATCAGGTAAGGACGGGATGGACTCCATCGTTGATGATCACTAAATGGTCGATCCCCTATTTTCCAAGTTCCAAATTCAAATACACTTGACCACATCCCCACGATTTAGGTAATAAAATCCGCTCGCAGCCAATTCTCCATAATCCATAAAGGGAACTGTCCATGTTTCAAAAGTTTTGAGACGATTAAATTCATATTTTAAATTCCATGGTTTGTCTGTCACGTTGTTGTTGTTGTTGTTCTTGTTGTTGTTGCTTATTGAGGGACACATGATGCTTGTTGTTGTTGTATGTGCGCACAGTGCCAGAGCGCTACAGATACTGTGCATGCAGACGCTTACCATCAATCCTATGAATGCTTTTTTTTTCACCCGACCACAGGTGGCTTACATGCTGGTGACATAATTGGACAAAGGATGATATTTCACTTGTCTAGCATGAATAATCAAACAGTAGGCACTGGTATGGTCTGGGACATTTTCTTGTGTTTCAAAATCTACCCTTAAATCAATGGTGGTGATTTTCATAGATTCTTCTAGATACGAACAATCGAAAACAATCAGTGGTGCTTTTGCTTTAAACCCTTGTGGTGACAATATAGGGCAATCCTGTTTTTCATAATAAGACGATTGAAATTTAGCAAACATATCATAAAGGGGACCAAACATATTTTTTGAAAAATTGAGTTCCAACACCTCATAGGGAAAGCAAACATTATTTAAAAATAGCCGTATATTTCTCAAGTGAATGTGTTGGTATTTTCTATTGGTTTGAAAACCAATAATAACATAGAGGGGTCTCTCGGTAGAGCGAGCCGATTTGACACTCCAACTATGAGTGTCTGTGGTAGGTAGCAATGGGTACTCATGTAGACTCCAACTTCGAAAGGCGATAGGCAAGGCTTTATCTTTTTACACCAAATTTAACATGCTTAGCTTTTTACGATCTGATAGCGTAACATGGGACACTTTCCATAGTAATCGAAGCAGTTGAATTTTTGAGTCTATCACTTGGTCGGAGGCTCCTTTTAGTGCATTATAACCACTGCGGTCTCTCACCAGATACAAACTTGGTCTTGCGTTTAAAATTAAACGCTTGTGATCTTCGGCAAAGCCAAGGAGTAATTTTAAGGATAGGAAGCTTGTAAAAGTGCCATCGCTATGAACTAGCCAGTCATTGCTACTGTTGGGGCACCATCCTGCCATAGAAAGCGTTTTACTTTCCTCCTCGCTATAGGAAGGATATGATTTCATAAGACTAGTCATGCCCACATTTCAATTCATATCTATGACAATATCATTTATCACATAACGTCTTCAAAAAAACAGAAAAGCCAAACCATGATTCGCCAACGCAGACGTCGTGGGTGTGCTGCCATCTGCTTTCATCAATTTACCCTCAATTTGAAGGACACTTTCATCAGGTAGAGTAAACATATCTTGATTGTTAATAATGAATTGAATCTCGTCATTGTTATTCAGTCCTGTTGCTTGAGGTTGATTGGAATGCATATCAATGCGCACGACGCCATCTTCCACTTGTATGGGATTTAACACTTGCAACAGCTCCTTGTTCATGATTGGGGTGTAGCGTATAACCAATGCGTTGTAAACGTTGACGGTTTACTCGTGTCAACCGTCTTATACACGGTGGGCAACTAACCGACCTCGTAGACGCTGTTGTTGCTTTATAGATAAATTTCATAGCGTCTTTAAAACCAACTTGTAGGTCACAGGGGTGTTGGCGTCCAAAGCAATCAGTTGTTGCTTTCTATTCAGTAAGCGTAAGATAATATTACTAATATCGCTGACACACACAGGATGATATAGAACCACTGAAGGGTTTTCACGAATAATATAGCCACAAGGGGAGGTGACAATAAAATCATACAGGGAATGGCTTTGTTCTTGATTCGTAAATACGTCTCTAATAACATTGCAAGTCACCGAAATGTGATGGTCCTCGATGAATTTCACTGGATAATCTGAATCATGGGGTTGGTGAGCTGTCAACATTCTTGGTTTAAATCCTAGTAAAGGACCAATAGAATGAACTCGTGTTTCAAAGTCAATGTTAAACGTAGAGAAAATACGACAGCGATGAGTAATCGTATTGGCTGTAAGTTCAAATTTGTGTGTCCCATCCGCAAATGGTTTGACATCAAATTGTTTTATCATCGACACGCTAATGGCTTCGTGCACATCGTCTATGGTATAACCTCCAGGGGGTAGTCTCAACATATAATCATCATAATAACATTTGTCATTAATATCCAGTTGTATATTGTAAATTCTATTGTAACTTTCCAAAGAAATTAATCCTAGCACATAGGATTGTTCGGGATGCATTTCAATGGGGGGGGGGGGGAAGAATCCAGGGACACTTCAGGCCCGCGGCTGTGCACGGTAAAGGTCTTGGCGTTGACATTCATAATGATGAGACTGCTGGCTTAACGCGACCTCTTATATAAAAAATGTAAACACAAACGTCCACACTCTTGACTGTCAAAGGTTTGTTGACGATTCACATTATAGAATATCTTTACCCGGTTTCCCAAATAACGTAGCAACTCG
The DNA here is from genome assembly GCA_946902985.2 of Meconema thalassinum. Lineage (NCBI taxonomy): Eukaryota > Metazoa > Arthropoda > Insecta > Orthoptera > Tettigoniidae > Meconema > Meconema thalassinum. The sequence goes on from OX336389.2 coordinate 551,527,590, forward strand.
AACGGGGGTGGTAAATTTCCATAACTGTCAAAGTACCATACTGTGGAACCTTGTTTCACATAGACTACAAAATGGGTTCCTGCGTCTGCATCATGATCTAAATTAATCATGGCTCGTTCTTCTTTCCACGGTGCTTTGGGTAATCCATTACGCATAAATACACCTCGAAAATGGGAAATCTTTAGTTGTTTGGCATAGCTTTCCACTTGTTCATGTGACATGGCATGATGAGGCAGTTGCCTTAAGTGCTTATGAAAGATGGACATTTTTTATCTTAGACGACAGACCACTACCTTGTTGATAAAAGACTGGCTTTAAAGGATTGCCATTTCTAGCTCCCATAGCAATGGCTTCTAACGTTTTATTGTGTCGCTCGCTTTCTTTGAGTTGTTGCTTGCCTTGCTCGACAGCGTTTATGGTTTTCGCTACAGCACTGGCACCACCCAAAAGGGACCCTAAAGCTGCCAACCCTGCAAATAAAGCCGAAAAAAACACGCTTAGCAACAGGAATGACTCGCCCACGTTTTTTCTTTCTTTCTTTCTTTCTTTCTTTCTTTTCTTTTTATCGATGCATTATGGTGCGATCTCGGAGCTGTAGACAATCGCACTGCCTGTAATGCTTTTTCAATAGCCACTCTTTTTATATATTTTTTTGGTTTTGTTGAGTTTTAACACCGGGTGTGGGGCAGATCGACTTGGTTTCCGACCTGGCTTTTTAATCTTTTTGAGATTTGTTTTTTTCATGTTCATTGCATTTTTTTTTCACCATGGTGCTACTTGGTGAACCTTTCACAGCAAACATTCGATAACAATTAACGTAGAGAACCTTATTTCATAGCAGTATATTCCATTTCTATATAAAGCGGAAAATCATTGACCGTTTTCCCAGCTTCCCTTTCCTCAAATGTAAGCATAAGATGAAAGGATAATTTATCTCCAACATTTACTCATTGATGGTTGTGGACCAACAGTCTATCACCGTTTATTTCTATTTTAAAATGTTTCTCACCAGGCATGGCATATTTAATATGAATCACGCCATCATAATGCAATCGATAATGACTTAAACCGGAAGCAAGCATATAGGTAAGATCATCATTCACCAGTGGTGGTAGGGAATGGTTTCTGTCATTGTCCTGTTTTTGATTTGACAGATACACTAAAAATACAGATGGGACAAATTTATAAAGCCTTTTCATTTGATAGGTCTCATAACGTTTCGTGCAGACATAATTTTCGTCTCGAGGCTCTTGCACATCAATAATACGATGATGATTGGCTGAATAGAACTCAGCGGTTAGTCTCGGGGCCATGTGATAGACACTTTGCGATCGACATAGCTTTTTGTAGCCACCTCTCGAGACTGTTTTGACAAAGAGGCGGCCGTGGCCATGGTTACACGAGCTCGCCCAAACACGTCCATGGTGCTAGACGTTAACTAACCTATCCTACTCACCGCTTGCCTATATATAAACCTTATACTCACATGAAAAAACTCAGTCGTCAACACTATGGAATTAATGAAACAACCCCATGCTTTGCCCGTCTCTGATTTGGTTTCAGAGCTATCACTGTCCGTGTGTGAACCTAAACGTCATGGCACCCTATTCCCATCTACCGTTCGATGCATTATGGTAGGGCCTTCGGGTTGTGGAAAGACCAATGTTTTGCTGAACATTATTACCGCGCCTCATGGCCTACGATTTCAAAATATTTATATTATTGCCAAATCCTTGTACCAACCTCTGTACGTGTATCTGGAACAAATTATGTCTTCGTTAAATAAAGAAGCCATAGGCTATTTTACATTCACTTCACCTCAAGATGTCATTCAACCAGACCGCATTCAATCAGATTCCATTATAATTTTTGATGATATTGCCACTCAACGACAGGCCATTATTCAAGAGTATTTTAGTATGGGACGCCATAAACAAGTGGATTGTTTTTATCTTGCTCAGACCTATTCTAAAATTCCCAAACAGTTGATTCATGACAATGCCAATCTCATCATTCTCTTCCGCCAAGACTCTAGAAATCTCTATCATATTTTTCAAGATCACATGAATCCAGATATGTCCTTTACAGCTTTCACGCAATTGTGTGCCTGGTGTTGGAACCATCATCCCCATGCCTGTATGGTCATAAATAAACAGAGTGAACGATGTGAGGGACGTTATCGCTTGGGTTTTGATAATTTTATTTCTGTTTAAAAAGAACCAGGGTTTGACATTTCCTGTTAGCGTGCCTTTACGTTCACCATGGCGAACGCCATAGGGTACAAGAAACATGTTCAAATCATGCAGCGTATTATCATGGGTAATACGACATAAATTTCGTGAATTACAACGTTTAAAAAACGTCAATCCTTTACCCATGATAAAACATGCTCCATCATCGGTTGATCCCATGAGGTTCAAACCAAATGCTTTTGCTGTTACTGCTGCTGCTACCTCTCAAACGAAACCCTTAACAAGTTCAAAATTTACTCAAACAGATTCCACCCGACAGGTAAAATCCTCCTGCTCCTCCTCTAATGTTAGTGAACAAGCACATGAAGAAGAACAAGAAGAAGAAGAACAACATGGACAAAGTGAAAGTGAAAGCGAAACCGTATTTAGTCCTGAAAGAAAAAAATCCTCATCCCTTCAACAGTTTCTAAAAACAAAACAAAAATCATCCGTCATAGCGGCAACACCGTCTTCCTCCACATCGTCTCCGTTTTCACAAGTCTTGGCAACCCCTCAAAATAAAGCTCAACTCAAAAACATTTTAATCAAACATAATGGGGCAGCATTGGAACCGTATCTGACTGACCCTTCTATTTATTGGAAAGACAGATACCACGTATGGTGTTTGCTATGGGATTGATAGTTTTAAAATTGGGGATTCATCCATTAAATTTGCTCGTACGAAAGCTGTCATTAAAAAGATCAACTATAAATTAACACCAGGTATGTTAAAGCTGCTATTTTCTCGCACCCTCTCACTACAAGATTTTACGTCCGAAGACCTTGCTAAATATAAATCCATTTTATTAGACACCAACGCTCACAAAAGAAACTATAAATCCTCTCAGCAGCTCAATGCCAATATATCCCAAAAATATAAAAACATCCTTGCAAACATGTTTGGTAAGCAAAAACATCACTCTGCCTCTGGTGTAAGGTTTAAGAAATTAAAACCCTACATAGATATAACCTTTTGGAATAATCCCAATCAGTTAGTAGAGAGATTATACTTGCTTCATGCATCAAAAGAAGCTGGTCACACTGGACATGAGGCAGAAATCGCCCACATTGAAAAATAACTCCGAGATGCTAAAATTATCTTATAAGCCATCCCCCATCAAAGTGGGCATCGTTCATGAATTGCATAAACCAGCTCGACGCATTTATTAACGGCGTCGTGTCATTTCCAAAGGAATCGATGAACTTTGGCAGGCAGACATGGTTGAGATGCTACCTTATTCTAACGTTAACGACGGTGTACTGCCCCCGTAATTGAATTATGTAGAGACCACGGTGGCTATATTTGAAATTATAAGGAGAGTTATGGTTGTCATAGTTATGATGTGGGTAGTCATGACGTAAGCACGGATGACGTTAATGTTATGCCAGCAAGCTACTTGAGCTGAGATTCTCAGTGACGTCAGCATTTAGTCGAGAATGTTCCAAGATTTACGACGCAGTCGCAGGAAACGAGGAATTCGGCTGAGGAAGAAACTATGCTATTGGAGGAGAGGCATGAACCAATCAACGATAGTTTAAAGGAAGACGGAGATTGCTGAAACTATAGTATTTTTATTACTTTTGGAATGCAGAATTGTGGAAATCCATTTGCAGTAAAAGCATCGATTTGGAATTTTGGTGAAATTTATTTTCAGTTTTTGAATTTTGAAAATCCGTCATGTATTAACGTAGTTGGAACTGTTAGCGATGACGCAGTATCACGCTTTGGAAGGGATGGAAACGCCCCTCGTGAAGTTAATAAAAGGGCTTGCGCAGAAGAGAGGAGCCTCTTTTCGTTCTCTGATTATTCTGAGATCTCATTCTCAGAGCATCGAAGTATATTTGTGAAAGTTCTTTTCTTATACATTCATTATAGTGAGACGTCGAAGTGAACAGCAGTGAAAAGAATCGTCTTTATAACGCGTGGCGAGGCCACTATAGTAACGAGATCCATATCAAACTAGGTGAAGTTGAAACGGACCTTAGAAAGCTTCTTCAAGTTTAGCTTCGAATAGTTAGCGGTCTCCGATAAGCTAATTGCATTGTGCAGTGCTACATGCAGTTATAGAGAAAAGCTGAACAATTTCGACCGATTAGTTCGAAAGATATTAGCAGTTTTATACGACTGAGAAAAGTGATTATCTCGCCACAAGAGAAGCACTTTTGTGAAGCCAGAATCAACGCAACGGCTGACGCTGCGAGTGGAATAGAAAGACTTCAGATTGCTTGGTTACAGAACAATACGGTATAATGGAGCAATTGAATACGGCAGTTTGTTCTTCTGACACTACAACCGAAGAGCAGATGGAAGGCTAAAAGGCTTATTGCAATTGGGACATACTTCAACGGAGTAAGATAGCGACATGGAACTTCGCTAATTGCTATTCCACACAAGCGAACATGCGGTGAATACCATCTACACCCATGTTTCGTAATTAAAGGCTGAATACCATCGAACAGCCATAGAAACAATTTCATACTCTGAATATGAATAATTTCTTCGGAAATTTCTACAAAACTTCATGGCGATTGTCTACTGGAACTTCAGGGAATTTTTCAAGAGAGGTCAGGGTGGACCCGACTCACAAAGAAGATTATTGCCGGAAAGATGTCTATTCGTCTTCGAGGAGCAGAGCGATTCACGGAGAAGGAAGCAGTTCGATTCTCCGAGGGTGCTATTTCCTATTTCGAGGATGGAGCTCAGCTTTAACGTGGTGAAATGGATCCATCAGCAGTCTTCTTTGGGGAATTTTCCTCTGGAACGTCAATCGGCAGATAAGGTAGTCGTGAACGTTTATTGTATTTGAGTATATTAATGATGTTTGAGCAACCATTTTTCCCATATTTTTATCCTCATATTTTTTTTTTGCCCTATTTTCTTGTTGAGATTCTTATTCTCAGTACACCTTGATGAGCTTTGCATTTTTCGACGATTTATTAAGACATTGTTTTGTCATGGGCATAGTTAACGATTTTGAATCAGTTGAGACTGATATTTGAATTTTCAGTAATTAATATTTTTGTAGTCACGATTTGACTGTAAGTTAATGATTTTTATGGCAGATTTAAATTCAGACAGCGTGTCATTTTATTAAAGTAATTCTACCCCAGTTTAATTACTTTGACCAATTTTCTGTCATCATCAAGAAGGAAGAACATTTAAATGATTTTAGAGCGTTAAAATCTCTTACGTTGTCGACGATCTTGGAAATACTAGTCGTTATTTGTATTGATTGCAACACAGACATTTATCGTCAGTTATGAATGAACATTGCATTATAGACACTTTTGTGAAAGATTAACTTTAATAATGAATTATTGAATGCATTAAAGTCTTGAACTTTTGTTAGGAGTTTTTCTCAATTAGAGAATTATATAACGATGTTTGCATTCCCCAGTCTAATTGGATTCTATTCGACTACTTTGCATTTTAGTCGCACTTTATTTGAAGATAGTATTTTCATACTACAATTTTTTTTAAGATGTTAATCTTAAATTTTGATAGACCAGACAGGCGTATATAAGCATATTCACTATTAAATTTGTTTGTGATTGGCAAGTTTTGACTTCATTTCGGTTCATGAATGAAATTCACGAAGGTTAAATAGAAAAACAGTTTTGAAACAATTAATGATTATAAAAAATTTTAAGTGGAACTATGAATGTATAATCGCTAGTGCAGCGCGTGTTGAAAGTCGCTGAGATATAATGCCCTTGAATATAAAGGAAGTTCCCACAGGAATAAATGTTAAAGAATTATTTGTGGAAGTTTTGTAAGTTATGTGAAAGTTGAATGCCATATAGATTAATATATGATGATTTTGGGCATATGTTTAATGCAGATTGTGCATTAACTTGTTAGCGAAGGATTTTCCGCTGGAGTAAGATTGTCATAGTTCGTTGAAAATAAATCAAGTGAATTACTGTTATAATTAACACGAGTTTTGAAAGAATTTGAGATAAGATATTGAATGAAGGTTGCCGTCACAAATCATTATTAAAACCTTTATTAAACCAGATTGTGACATTAATATGTATAACTAACCTTCATTGGTCGATTATATTTAACACGATTATGAAAATTACCAACCGAATGAACATGTGGTCAATGTATTTATTAAATTAATAATTTAAACAATTTAAATGTTAATATTGTAAATAATTGCTGTAAATATTTTTGAAAATAATGTGAAACGAGAGTGATGTTAAAGGCGTGCTTATAATATTTTTATTGTCTTTGACAAATATTATAAACAATTTCTAATTGTTATAAATAATTTATGTGATTTTGTTATAAACATTTAAGAGCTAATTAAACATTTGGATTGAACTTAACAAGTTTAAGAAATTAACATAATGATCCAATAGGATGTGAGCAAAGTACTTGAAAGATTTGCGTAAATATAATGTGAGTTGTCTTGTAGACAGTTAAAAGTTTGAGAGAGCAAGCTATACTCTTACGTAACTTAGCACGTGAGAAGGGAGTGCATTTGACTAGTATGCAACAGGTTGGAGGGTAGCTCGCAGCTGGGCCAACATCTGGTTCACAGAGAGTGAGGTCGTCCGCACTTCGGCCTTGCGACTATAAATACCATTCTCATGTTTATTAAAAGGAAACCAAATGCTCTATATATGTCACACCCTGATGTCCTTTTCCAATCCAATAGTGTTATGAATATTACGTTATTTGGAGCTCTTGGGAGCTAAAATGTTTTATATCATGTGGTATGATAATTTTTGCAAGTCCTACTGGAGGACGTAGTCAGATTGACTTGGGCTACTGATAGCCACGTTTATTTTGTTGTGTTAGTAAAATCATACCCTTTATTAGAAATAAAGCTTTTGTACAGTTCAAAGTTCTCGTCTTCGTCTTGGCTCATTTTTAAATGTCATGGTGGAGGTTATTGTGTGAACAGACTTTTAGTGATCCTGTTGTCAACTCAAACCCCGAGATAATTAAGAGGTAAGTAACGGTAAGTATGAACCCCCGTCTATTTTGGTGTGTTCCACAATGATTTCCTGTGAACTTCTGTGCTCTTATCTCGATAGTATCTGTCAGTGCCATTTTCATTGATGTAGCTGTGCCGGTGCAATTGATAATTGGCAATCCGATTGAGGGGGCGGATATCTGACAGCCTACTATCCAGGTAAACGGATACAGAAAGATTGGCGACCCAAGAGCGTGGGGCTGAGTCAACAGAAAGATTGGCGCACCTAAAACGTTGGGGCTCGATTCAACAAAACTGGATTACCAGGTTGAACGCCAGAAAGAGTGGCAAACCTAAAACGTAGGGTTCGATTAGACTGAAATAAAGAGGTTGATTCTTTGTTAGATGTCTAGGCCAATTGTAGAATTTGAGAGTGTGATTATATAGGAATTAAATGTTGTATTGTGTTAGGAAAATTACACTCAGAAAAGATCAGATCTTATACAACTTGAGAAAGGTTAAATAGGCTGAAAACTTAGAAAAATCGCCTATGATCTGGAATCTTATTTTATTTGACCGGCTTATGACATTTCAGTCATATTAAAGATAAAATTAAATTATTTGGATTGTAAATGTAAATTATTTGTGTTAGGATATTTTAAAATGAGCCAGAGAAATTTGAACATGTGCTTGAGTTTGTTTCAACATGAAGTATCGTCGAAGGTTAATTATAAGGTAGTTATAAGTTAGATTTAAGACAGAAAATTGATCAAATTTATATATGGTGAAAAGTGTTGCTCAAATGTTGTTATTTTGCTCTTTTGATGTATGTCCCTACAGCAATCCTTTTTTGAATAATATTGTAATGGCAGATGAAAGTTTGAAGAAGATGTTAGCGGAGATGTCTGCTAATATGAAGCAGATGAGTGAGAGTATGAAAGAGATGGAAGCTAGGAATACTAGTCGAATGGAGGAGAATGCTAGTAATATGTCTGCTAATTTGAATAGTAGTATGAAGGAGATGGAAGCTAGGAATACTAGTCGAATGGAGGAGAATGCTAGTAATTTGAAAGCTAGCATGGATGAAAGTTTGAAGGGTATCCAAACTAGTGCTGCTAATTTAGAGGATAATATGTCGCGTTTGCAGATTAATACCCTAGGAATTGAAAATACTGTAACGGACATGCGCACAGAGGTGTCTAATGTCCATAAAGATGTGTCTATTGTGCATAAAAGTGTTGATGATGTTAAATTTGATGTGTCTAAGGTACAGAAAGACCTTACAATGTTAAATTTAGATGTAGCTAATGTCCGAGGGGACATTTCTTGTGCTAGAGCCGAAGTTGTAGTTGTCAAAAACGATGTAGCGACTGTCCAAGACAAGGTCGAGGAAGTCCAAAAAGAAATTCAAAAAGCTAGAACTGATGTATCCAATGTTCAGGTAGACATTAATAACATTCATGCGGATATAACTGAGGTGCAAAGTGACATAACTAAGATTCAGGTAGAGGTCAACACAGTTTTCGTAGATATTACTAAAGTCCAAACTGATGTAAATAAAGTCAGGGAAGAAATCGAAAACTCAAAAACTCTTTGTACGCGTAATATAACTGCATTAGCGACTAGGTTAGTCGATGAATCAGTTAGAACAACAACGTCTTTAGCAGAGTTGAAGTATGATGTAGAGGTCATGAGAACACAGGTATTAGACCACAATAGAGTATTAAAAGAGGATATCGAAGTAGATATAGCCGAAATGTTAACAGCAAACGTAGCGGTATGGAAAGACGAGTGGAATAAGTCAAGTGGGGAACATGTAACCCAAATTCAGGAAAGGATTGAAAGAAAACTTGCCAGTACGCAGATAGAAATTAACAATGAAGTAGTACAGATTAGGAAAGATTTAAGCGTCAGGATAAATTCGCTATCCGAAAAACAAGTTGACGATAGAACACAACTAGATCAGGATATGCAAACTTTAAAATCTACATTAGAGGATCAAATTCATAAAGTTGTCTCGGATGTAAATGAAACGACGAGTAAACTGAAAAATTTGAAGTTAGGAGAGGCTAGTTTAATGGAGAACTACAAAGAAGAGATTATCAAGAAAGTCTTAACAGAAATCACTGACAAGGATACAGAAGGCTTAGCTTGCGAATTGAATAGGAATTATGCTAGAAGACATAACCTAGAGCCAGAAGAAAGAGACGTGACTCCTGAAGAACGTGTATCCAGATTCAGAGAGGAGGATGACGAGAGGAATATGGAACCTGAGTGGAATTATAGAGATAGTGGGAAAAACTATCCGGATTCATATCCGAGGAACGTGACGGTCATTAGGAATTTCGAAGACAAACCACAAAAATTCAGTAACACTGATAGTTTGACACCTATAGAGTATGTAAGGAATCTCAAAGATTATTTCATCGAAGCTCACATTCCCAGAGAAAGAGAGATGAAGATAGTAGAGAGATATCTGATTGGAGGACCCCTTGAATGGTTTCGCGCATTTAGATACACATTCAGTAACTTTGACGAGTTTGCAGAGGCATTAATCAAGCGATTTTGGTCTATAGAAGCGCAGAATTCGTTAAGAGCGGAGGTGTATTCAAGAAAATACTCAGGTACTCTTCCAACGAGGTACGCTGATTTCTTTACGAGTCAGTTGTCCCGCTTGAGATTTTTGCAACCCCCATTGTCCACGGAGCAACTAATAGATGCGATTTCTCGTATGCTGCCAGTTGAGGTGAGGAGACTTATAATTTCGTCCAACATCAGGGATTTATCCAGCATGGATGAATTACTGAGAAGGTTAGACTACACAAGCCCAATGCCTAATGTAGTCCAGAAAGGTCAAAGGCAGGAGTTTAAGGAAATCAATACGGTATATATGGACCAAGTCCAACAAACTGACAAGCCAGAGCAGGAGAAAACTGATAATGTAGGTCCTCACAGGAATAATCAGTTTAGAAATTACAGATCACAAGGTTACCGACCGTATCAACAGAGAAGAGGTTGGAACTACAACCGAGGAAACTACAATGGAAGAGGCAGATATTACAACAATAATGGGTATAACCGTAACTATAATAGGAATAACCAAAACCAAAGTAGAAACCAGAATACTCAAAGTCAGGTTATGACACCTGATCAGTATCAGCAAAGAGAGAAGGAAAGCCAGCAATACTTAAAAGAATTAAGGGATAAAGAAGCTGACAATCAAAAGAAAAGGCAGGATGTTGTAATCGATCCTGGGCCTTCTACGAGCCAGCAGAATTTTGAGGTCGGTAACACAAAAAAAAAACGCCGATTTCTCAACGTCAGTGAGAACCTGTAAATACATTGCCACACCACACCTGATTACGATTAATGAGATATACGAAGTTACCGATGAAGATTTACTAGAAGAGAGGGGTATTGTTAAAGAGGAAAGACCATGTGCCTTACCTATTATTGCTGTACGGATAGATGGACAGCAGTACAAAGCCCTGATGGATACTGGTGCTATTATTTCCATCATTTCAGAGGAATGTTATCAAAGTCTGCTAAGAGGAGAGAACGTGACAGTTCTACCTGTTTCTACCGTCAAAGTGAGAGGGATATTCCAAGATAAGGCAGTGAAATGCAAGATTCAAGTGTTATTGAACTTTGAGATCAATGGAAGGAATTATGAACAGATCTTCATTGTGGTGAGCAAGATCAATTTTGATATGGTGCTTGGAATCGATTTTATATCGAAGGTCGGAGCTATTATTGACATGAAGAACAGAAGTATTAGCTTTAATGATGGGTACATAATCACAGAAGAGATAGAAGAACAGGACGTGAAAAACAGTCTGGAAATAGACCTTAGGGAAGAAATTTTGAATACCATAATTAATGAAGTGGAAAATTTAGAAGAAATACCCAGTAGAAAAACTGAAGGATTTGAAGAAATTCAGGGGGAATTTGAGGATCTGATAAAGGAATTCCAAGATATTTTCGATGAAAAGCCTGGATTGATTAAGGATTATAAGTACAAGATAAGGCTGACAGATGAAACCCCTTACCAGAAGAGAATATACCCCATTCCTGAGAAATACTATCAAGAAGTACGAGGGTTAATCAGAAAAATGGAGGTAGACGGGATTATTAGAAAACAGGCGTCGTCTTATATAAACCCCATCACAGTAGTGAAGAAAAGTAATGGTCAAATACGTCTTTGTCTCGATGCCAGGACCATCAACTTGAAGATTCTTCCAGAAAATGACAGACCACCCAAGATTAGAGATCTGCTTCGGAAATTCAAAGGAAGAGCATGTTTCAGCGTTCTTGACTTGACGTCTTCTTTTATCAAGTTCAATTAGAAGAGGATAGTATGCAGTACACTGGATTCCTATTTGACCAGACGTCATGGGTCTTTGCCAGAATGCCTTTTGGAATGGTTAACAGTGGACCAGCACTTATTCGAGCACTTGATAGTAAGCTCACTGACGAAGTGAAAGAAAATGTAATCTGCTACATTGACGATTTAATCGTATCTTCACCCAGCGCCGCAGAACATTTAGTGCACTTGAGAAAGTTGTTCGAGAATTTAAGGGAGGCCAACATAAAGGTGAACTATGGAAAATGTCAATTCTTGAAGAAGGAGATAAATTACTTGGGGCATACTATTGATAAAGATGGATATCATCCAAACATGAAAAAAGTAGATGCGATCACGAGATTTCCAAAGCCAACTAAGGTAAAACAAGTCAGAGAATTTGTAGGTGCATGCCAATTTATTAGCAGCCACTGTCCAAGATACTCGGAAATTATGGCTCCTCTGTATGACTTACTCAAGAAGAACAACAGATGGAAATGGAGTACCGCTGCAGACGAGGCTTTTGAGAAAGCAAAAGAGATGCTCAGAAATAATGTGAAACTAGAGTACCCAGACTTTGAGAAGGTGTTTTATATTGAGTCTGATGCATCAAGAATAGGCATTAGTGCAGTCTTATACCAGAAAGACGAGGCAGGCAACAAGCACTACATTGCGTTCACTAGTCGGAAGTTGAAAAAGCACGAGGAAAACTACTTCACGACAGAGCTTGAAGCGTTAGCTTTTGTGACAGCTTTACAAGCCTGGAAGAAAATCCTGCTGGGACATAAGGTCATCATCATTACTGACCATAAAGCACTACAGTTTATGTTGCAAACTGACATGTCAAGTGATAGATTGACACGTTGGGCTTTGTTCACCCAACAGTTTAACGCTACTATCGTCCACCAGCCTGGGAAAGATAACTTACTGGCTGATGCTCTATCACGTAACCCTATTAAAAATGTGCAGATACACCATGTACAATTGGAGCAAGAAGATGAAGAAACCGTTAGGAGGTTAGCCCGAATCGGTGTGTCACAGAAGAGACACGCTCCAATAAGGAAAATGTACAGGTTCCTCAAGGGTTACATGGACAATACAGATGTTGACTATGAAGCTACACGGAGAAATTCACGACACTTTGTCTTGAGTGGAGACATCGTATGCAAGTATGCTGACGCTGCGCATACAAAACTTCGAATAGTCGTGCCACCTAAACTTATTGTCAATTTAGTGTGGGTAGCTCATCATGCAACTGGACATGCCGGTTTAGATAAAACTCTTAATACACTTAAAGAGAGATTTATCTGGACTAACATGCGTTCCAGCATTGCCAAGGTCATTAGATCCTGTGACAAATGTCAAAGAGCAAAGTATGCTTCTGCTTTACTAAAGGGAAAACCGAAGGCGATGATTCCTTCTAAGCCAAACGAACTCATGGCGACGGATATATTTGGCCCCTGTCCGAAGGGATACCAGGGTAACCAGTACCTGTTGGTGACCGTGGATGTTTTCTCAAAATTTGTTACAATGAGTCCCATGCAGAAAGCTAACACGAGGAACGTAGTAAGCAGACTGGAAAATGCTGTATTTCCTAAAGCTGGTATACCGGAATATCTACTGTCAGATCATGGAACGCAGTTTACGTCCGTGGAATTTGCAGCGGATATGGAAAGGCTTGGCATTAAGCACTTATTTTCAAGCGTGCGTTACCCTGAATCGAATTCCTCAGAAAGATATATGGCTGAATTTTCGAAATTCTGTCGAATTTTCTGTCCAAATGATCATTCTGGATGGGTGAGATTTGTACCCCTTATTGAGGAATGTCTGAACTCTACAGTGCAGGAGAGCACAGGAGAAGTGCCAATGCGACTTCATCTAGGAAGAAACCCAGAAAGGCCGTGGGATAATCTTTTCAACCACATACCGAGAAATCCCGACATAGGAAGACAGCAGAGGATTGACAAGGCAAAGGAACAACTCCAGAAAGCAGCAGAGAAACGATTGAAAAGAGTAGCTGGAAAACGTTTTGGTACACCCTTTCAAGTTGGAAATCTTGTATTATTACGCAGACCTGTCAAGGCTGATATGTCCAAGAAAATCTACCCCAAATTTGGATTAGTGTTCCTGGGGCCGTTTAGGATTACGAACGCCTATGGAAACAACTGTTATGAACTCTACGATGATGAGAATAATGTTGTTTACGGCAAGTTCAATGCTGGAAATTTAAAAAACTACTATCCTAGAGTAAGCCAGCTATAATTCAATTTCGTGTTCAAGAGAATTGAGATACTTGTAACATTGAGTTTAAAAACAATTTGCAACAGTTTTTAAAACGTGGTGGGAGGAGAATGCCCCCGTAATTGAATTATGTAGAGACCACGGTGGCTATATTTGAAATTATAAGGAGAGTTATGGTTGTCATAGTTATGATGTGGGTAGTCATGACGTAAGCACGGATGACGTTAATGTTATGCCAGCAAGCTACTTGAGCTGAGATTCTCAGTGACGTCTGCATTTAGTCGAGAATGTTCCAAGATTTACGACGCAGTCGCAGGAAACGAGGAATTCGGCTGAGGAAGAAACTATGCTATTGGAGGAGAGGCATGAACCAATCAACGATAGTTTAAAGGAAGACAGAGATTGCTGAAACTATGGTATTTTTATTACTTTTGGAATGCAGAATTGTGGAAATCCATTTGCAGTAAAAGCATCGATTTGGAATTTTGGTGAAATTTATTTTCAGTTTTTGAATTTTGAAAATCCGTCATGTATTAACGTAGTTGGAACTGTTAGCGATGACGCAGTATCACGCTTTGGAAGGGATGGAAACGCCCCTCGTGAAGTTAATAAAAGGGCTTGCGCAGAAGAGAGGAGCCTCTTTTCGTTCTCTGATTATTCTGAGATCTCATTCTCAGAGCATCGAAGTATATTTGTGAAAGTTCTTTTCTTATACATTCATTATAGTGAGACGTCGAAGTGAACAGCAGTGAAAAGAATCGTCTTTATAACGCGTGGCGAGGCCACTATAGTAACGAGATCCATATCAAACTAGGTGAAGTTGAAACGGACCTTAGAAAGCTTCTTCAAGTTTAGCTTCGAATAGTTAGCGGTCTCCGATAAGCTAATTGCATTGTGCAGTGCTACATGCAGTTATAGAGAAAAGCTGAACAATTTCGACCGATTAGTTCGAAAGATATTAGCAGTTTTATACGACTGAGAAAAGTGATTATCTCGCCACAAGAGAAGCACTTTTGTGAAGCCAGAATCAACGCAACGGCTGACGCTGCGAGTGGAATAGAAAGACTTCAGATTGCTTGGTTACAGAACAATACGGTATAATGGAGCAATTGAATACGGCAGTTTGTTCTTCTGACACTACAACCGAAGAGCAGATGGAAGGCTAAAAGGCTTATTGCAATTGGGACATACTTCAACGGAGTAAGATAGCGACATGGAACTTCGCTAATTGCTATTCCACACAAGCGAACATGCGGTGAATACCATCTACACCCATGTTTCGTAATTAAAGGCTGAATACCATCGAACAGCCATAGAAACAATTTCATACTCTGAATATGAATAATTTCTTCGGAAATTTCTACAAAACTTCATGGCGATTGTCTACTGGAACTTCAGGGAATTTTTCAAGAGAGGTCAGGGTGGACCCGACTCACAAAGAAGATTATTGCCGGAAGGATGTCTATTCGTCTTCGAGGAGCAGAGCGATTCACGGAGAAGGAAGCAGTTCGATTCTCCGAGGGTGCTATTTCCTATTTCGAGGATGGAGCTCAGCTTTAACGTGGTGAAATGGATCCATCAGCAGTCTTCTTTGGGGAATTTTCCTCTGGAACGTCAATCGGCAGATAAGGTAGTCGTGAACGTTTATTGTATTTGAGTATATTAATGATGTTTGAGCAACCATTTTTCCCATATTTTTATCCTCATATTTTTTTTTTGCCCTATTTTCTTGTTGAGATTCTTATTCTCAGTACACCTTGATGAGCTTTGCATTTTTCGACGATTTATTAAGACATTGTTTTGTCATGGGCATAGTTAACGATTTTGAATCAGTTGAGACTGATATTTGAATTTTCAGTAATTAATATTTTTGTAGTCACGATTTGACTGTAAGTTAATGATTTTTATGGCAGATTTAAATTCAGACAGCGTGTCATTTTATTAAAGTAATTCTACCCCAGTTTAATTACTTTGACCAATTTTCTGTCATCATCAAGAAGGAAGAACATTTAAATGATTTTAGAGCGTTAAAATCTCTTACGTTGTCGACGATCTTGGAAATACTAGTCGTTATTTGTATTGATTGCAACACAGACATTTATCGTCAGTTATGAATGAACATTGCATTATAGACACTTTTGTGAAAGATTAACTTTAATAATGAATTATTGAATGCATTAAAGTCTTGAACTTTTGTTAGGAGTTTTTCTCAATTAGAGAATTATATAACGATGTTTGCATTCCCCAGTCTAATTGGATTCTATTCGACTACTTTGCATTTTAGTCGCACTTTATTTGAAGATAGTATTTTCATACTACAATTTTTTTTAAGATGTTAATCTTAAATTTTGATAGACCAGACAGGCGTATATAAGCATATTCACTATTAAATTTGTTTGTGATTGGCAAGTTTTGACTTCATTTCGGTTCATGAATGAAATTCACGAAGGTTAAATAGAAAAACAGTTTTGAAACAATTAATGATTATAAAAATTTTTAAGTGGAACTATGAATGTATAATCGCTAGTGCAGCGCGTGTTGAAAGTCGCTGAGATATAATGCCCTTGAATATGAAGGAAGTTCCCACAGGAATAAATGTTAAAGAATTATTTGTGGAAGTTTTGTAAGTTATGTGAAAGTTGAATGCCATATAGATTAATATATGATGATTTTGGGCATATGTTTAATGCAGATTGTGCATTAACTTGTTAGCGAAGGATTTTCCGCTGGAGTAAGATTGTCATAGTTCGTTGAAAATAAATCAAGTGAATTACTGTTATAATTAACACGAGTTTTGAAAGAATTTGAGATAAGATTTTGAATGAAGGTTGCCGTCACAAATCATTATTAAAACCTTTATTAAACCAGATTGTGACATTAATATGTATAACTAACCTTCATTGGTCGATTATATTTAACACGATTATGAAAATTACCAACCGAATGAACATGTGGTCAATGTATTTATTAAATTAATAATTTAAACAATTTAAATGTTAATATTGTAAATAATTGCTGTAAATATTTTTGAAAATAATGTGAAACGAGAGTGATGTTAAAGGCGTGCTTATAATATTTTTATTGTCTTTGACAAATATTATAAACAATTTCTAATTGTTATAAATAATTTATGTGATTTTGTTATAAACATTTAAGAGCTAATTAAACATTTGGATTGAACTTAACAAGTTTAAGAAATTAACATAATGATCCAATAGGATGTGAGCAAAGTACTTGAAAGATTTGCGTAAATATAATGTGAGTTGTCTTGTAGACAGTTAAAAGTTTGAGAGAGCAAGCTATACTCTTACGTAACTTAGCACGTGAGAAGGGAGTGCATTTGACTAGTATGCAACAGGTTGGAGGGTAGCTCGCAGCTGGGCCAACATCTGGTTCACAGAGAGTGAGGTCGTCCGCACTTCGGCCTTGCGACTATAAATACCATTCTCATGTTTATTAAAAGGAAACCAAATGCTCTATATATGTCACACCCTGATGTCCTTTTCCAATCCAATAGTGTTATGAATATTACGTTATTTGGAGCTCTTGGGAGCTAAAATGTTTTATATCATGTGGTATGATAATTTTTGCAAGTCCTACTGGAGGACGTAGTCAGATTGACTTGGGCTACTGATAGCCACGTTTATTTTGTTGTGTTAGTAAAATCATACCCTTTATTAGAAATAAAGCTTTTGTACAGTTCAAAGTTCTCGTCTTCGTCTTGGCTCATTTTTAAATGTCATGGTGGAGGTTATTGTGTGAACAGACTTTTAGTGATCCTGTTGTCAACTCAAACCCCGAGATAATTAAGAGGTAAGTAACGGTAAGTATGAACCCCCGTCTATTTTGGTGTGTTCCACAATGATTTCCTGTGAACTTCTGTGCTCTTATCTCGATAGTATCTGTCAGTGCCATTTTCATTGATGTAGCTGTGCCGGTGCAATTGATAATTGGCAATCCGATTGAGGGGGCGGATATCTGACAGCCTACTATCCAGGTAAACTGGGACAGTACGCTACATGTTGACCGTCATTGATGTCTATTCCAAAATGGTTTTTGTTCAACCAGTAAAAAATAAAACTGGTGTCTTAGTCACAAAGGCCTTTCAACATATTATTGAACAATCAAAACGTCAACCTCACTTTTTACAAACCGACCAGGGGCAAGAATTTTTCAACAAGGATTTCTCCAGTTTTCTCAAATCTAAGGATATTCACCATTACACCACCTATAGCAATCTCAAAGCTAGCGTAGTTGAACATTTCAATCGAACATTAAAAATTTATATGTGGAAAGAGTTGACAATACATGGTTCCTATCGATGGATAGACTGGTTACCTCAACTTGTGTCACGATACAACAACACCATTCATTCCACCATCGGCATTAAACCTCGTTCGTCACCAAGAACCTACCCAGACTCGATAGACTGTTTAACCCTATAAAAAGGGTTGACCCAAGGCAACACCGCCTTAAAATTGGGAAAATTTTGTTCGCATCAGTAAACATAGAAGTGTGTTTTCAAAATCGTACACTCCACAATGGTTGACAGAAATTTTTAAAATTCTCCAAGTCAAGCTAGGTCAACCAGTGACGTATCTCTTAGAAGATCAGAGCGGTCAACCCATTCAAGAACGATTCTATTATGAAGAAGTGCAAAAAACATTATATCCCAACGATTATCTCATTGAACGAGTAATTAAAGTCAAAGGTGCAAAATATTTTGTAAAGTGGTTAGGGTTTCCTTCCACGTTTAATTCATGGGTCAATAAACAGGATTTTTTGTAATATAACCCTATTTATTTATTTATTTAGTTATTTAGAAAAAATTCCCTTTCCAAAAAGATGTATCACATTACCTTTCACTAATCCCACCCTTTTGTTTTTTTACAAGTCCAATGACCACTTTGTTCAAACCCATGTGAATCTTTTATCATCATGTTATACACCCACCCATCGTTTCAAACTTTTCGCTGCTTTATAAGTCCATTATGAACCAAGACTATGTCATACTCAGTATAAAGCCACACTGTATAATGATACCTGTCTCTTATCTCTCTGGCTGCGGAGCACGCCAAAAGATAACAGCACTTGTCTGTCTGCTAGCAGTGGACCGGTCTCAAAGCCTTCAATTCTCATTTCACCAAGCATGTCTCTCTGCGTGTGAGCACAGGCAAGCCAAGTAAAATAATAATAATAATGTGTATGTGTTTTACCGACATCACAGCGCTTAACACAACGTGACTTCAAATCTGGTTTCTTACTTTTTTTGCGTTTTCCTCAAATATCTCGAAAAATGACGGAAACCAGGGTTTCAGCTTTTCAATACCTACATTTCCGTAAAGAGAATGACGAGACAAAAACATCAACATGCCCGTCATAAAAATCACAAGATTCGGTTTCCAAATAACTTGAAAATTAACAAAAACATATTTTTGATTTAAAAAAACATGTTTCCAGATTTTCACCTTTCCAACACCTACATCCCCGTAAAGAGGACGACGAGACGAAAATAGCAACATGGTCGTCATAGAAATCACTTGGTTCGTTTTCAAAATATCTCCAAAAGTAACAAAAACACATTTTCCATCAAAAACCATGTTTCCAGCTTTTCACCTTTTCAATACATACAACCACGTAAAGAGGACAATGAGACGAAAAAAATAATATCACACACGTCATCATCACTTTTTCAGTTTTCCCAATATTAGGGAAAATAACAAAAAACACATTATCCACCAAAAAACCATGATTCCAGCTTTTCACCTTTTCAATACCTACATCCTCGTAAAGAGGACAACGAGCCAAAGAAAATAATATCACACACGTCATGATCACTTTTTCGGTTTTCCAAAAATTAGGAAAAATGTGAAAACCGCATTTTTAGACCCAAAACCATATTTTCACCTTTTCAACATCTACATCCCCGTAAAGAGCACAACAAGACGAAAAAAACGAATCTACCGACGCCTTCCTACCATCACTCCTTTCCTCCCAAGGCCGCCAGGGGCTCACAACTTCCTAAGTAAAGCAGCTCTCTCACTACCACACTACTACTGGCACTTATCATATTGCAAAAGAGATGCATCGGCAGATGAAAAAATACATCACCGTACTGGAGAAAGGAGATCAACGTATTACCGGACTGCCGAATATACTGAAAGAAACCACGAATCATTCTACCGCCATCTTTTCCCACGACCCGAGTGATACTACCCCGCCATTAGCGCCTTATCTCGGACCCTTGCAACGTCACATTACATCGAAGATGCAGCTACACTCGACGGCGATGTCCTGGAACACAAACTGGAGACCGCCATTAAATCCGATAATTAAAATAAGTGACCAGGACTCGATGGGTTATCATTCGAATTCTATAAACACTTCTGGCCATACGGTACATCAAACACGAGTTATTGACAGTTTTTCGGGAATCGATCTCTCACCCAGAACAGGGCACAGCTTTCGTAAAAGGAGTCATCGTTTTAGTCCCGAAAACCAGGGCACCTAGAACCCTGGCGGATTATCGCCCCATTACGCTCTTGAATACAGACTATAAATTATAATCGAGTCTTCTCGCCACGCGCATTAAGCATTTTCTCCCAAACATCCTCAGTCAGGAGCAATACAGTGTTTTAAAACAGTCCAACATCATTGATTGTTTGTCGAACTTACGAAGCTTTCTCTTGCATATGTCGTACACGATCGCCACGGAGGCCGCCCTAGTGAATTTAGATTTTCAACGTGCTTTTGATCGAGTACGTCATTTCTACCTAAGGGCCGTGTTGCAACGATTCAACTTTCCACCCAGACTTATGGCCTCCCTACGCACGCTCTATAGTCATGCCACCTCAAAAAATTCAAGTGAATGGCTTCCTCACAAAGGACATTTTAATCCAGAAATCCATAAGACACGGTTGTCCCCTGTCTACAATATTTTTTGCCTTGAGTATGGAACCCTTCATCATACACGTCACGACCCAGCTCCCTGGAGTCTCCCTGGGAACCCCATCGATCAACCCACAAGTATATGCGTATGATGTAACCCTCATATTAAGTAGTCGCCGTCGCATAACTATCCTAAAAGATCTTATTCATAAATATGAAGTACACTCAGAAGCCACCATCAACGTGCCCAAATCAACACTCCTATCCTTTGGAACGTGGCCTACTCTCGACACATGGATACCAGTAGTTCAAGAACATAAAATACTGGGCATCACGTTCTCTTCCAACTCTAGTGATATGATTACTCGCAACTGGAATCGCATACTGAATACAACCCGTGGGATCATTTAGAACAAGCCACCCGGAATCTCACTATACTTCAAAAAGTATGGACCCTCAATACTTTTATCTTCAGTAAAGTTTGGTACACAGCACAAATCCTCCCCTCCCCCCCCCCCCCCCCAATTATGCTTAAGAAGATTGACCTTGCAATTGATTATTACCTATGGCGAGGGAAACCATATCGAATTGCCAGACTTCAATTGTACCAACTTTTGACCACTGGTGGCCTGTGATTAACATCTGTAGATTGGAAATGCACTGCGCTTCTAGCCCGAAATATTATCGAAGTGCAACACTCGAATCGCCAGACGTATGCCAAAGCGGTTATTCACGACTTAACACGTCCACCGACGACCCAGCCACGTAATGCTACCCTACTGCACTCTCTCAAACGCATCCTGCGCTTCAGAGATCAACTTCCTCCAGCGTTACAACATGCAGGCCGAGCATCACCTTTACTCCATGGCCAAGGAGACTACCAGCCCCCTTTCCCACATTCAAGCTAAGTACCCGCACCGGCTCTTGCCGCAGATATGGACAAACGTGCACAATAAATGGCTTCCATTACAGTGGAGGAAAACACTCTACTACTACGTGAATGAAGTTATACCCACCAAAGAAAAAATGTTTCGTCACAACCGAACTCTGACCCCCTCATGTGACATTCGTAACTCACTAGAGCTCGAGTCAGCCGGGAAGGCGGTGCGCAGAACACAACGCTACCATTACGTTACGCCTCACTTCCATCCCACCATTCACAGTCAGTTTGTATTGAGGATCTGAGCCATTGTGTAGTCAGAAAAGCGAAGTGATTATATCGTAATATTGAAAGATTCAGTGGTGTCGATTGTGTACATTTCGAGTGCTACGGAAGCCGAGGGAAATAAACGGCAGGTTGTGCATAGGCAAACCCGAGAAATAGTTTACGAAGTGTACGAATACTTTAAGAGTGTAAAGCAGCGTGAAAGAGACAGGCTCGACGAGGTAAGCGACGGTGTTGCTACACCGTAGGAACTCATGGCAGCAGCCTGCGGGGACTCGGACATGGTGGACCTGTTGCAACAGTGGACATGTATCTCTGTCTCTCTCTGCGCAAATCCCAGAGAGCCGGCCACCTTCTCGGCTGACGCGAGCTCTAGATACGCTTGAACATCATATCGCTGCTTGTACCGGACCATCCAGTCTATAAGAATGGACATGCCAAACTATCGCGCGAATCTCCAGAGTGCCCCTCACCAGAGCCAATAAGAAAACCCTTCTATCAGTGGAGTACACCAGTCGTACCAGGCCTTTGCGCGCCGCGGTCATATGGCTTCTGGCAGCACTGATCCACTACGTGTTGGAGAAACGATCCACCCCCCAGCACCTGAACCTGCCAGCAGGGGCGGATCTAGGGGACGGCGAGGAGGGCAACCGCCCAGGGCCCCGCGGTCCTGGCGGCCCCACGCCATGGATTTTTTTAAATTTAATTAATTCATTAAATAATTATACTTTTCAAACCTTTCAAACTAATTTAAAATTCATTTACTTTTTCAGTGCAGCTATGACCTCCCTTGACCGTTTAGCAAGTTTAGATTTCAGTGAAATAATGGAAGACTTCAGCCGGAAAAAAGTCGCAAAGTAATATTTCATAGTTTACATAATCTTCTTCAAGGGGTCTTAACGCTTCTTTCATATTATTTAAAAATGTACTGTAGTGTATTCAAAATACTGTAACTATTCTTTATTTTATTATTATTACCAAACTACTTTCCATTTGATTTGATATTTTTTTAAATTTCCTATTGTTGTGGGCCCCACCTCATCATATCGCCCAGGGCCCCGCAAAGCCTGGATCCGCCACTACCTGCCAGCCTACATCCAGTTTCTAGGGCGAGAACGTTGGAAGTACATCTCTAACAAGACTCTTGAACCTGCTTTCTCTAAGTGCCTATATACTTTTTAAACTCCCACAGTGACTTTTCTTTTCAGTGTTGAATGATATTTATTTTCTGTTCTTGGACGTCATGTGCCAAGTCTTTCCGTGTTTCCAAGACGAGGGTCAGTGCACCTGTTTGCCATAGGCACCTCAGTGCAGAGTCATTTATTTTTGTGTGTTTGTAAGTTTAAGTTTATGTGAATAAAAAAATAAAAATGTGAATTGAACCTAATGTCAGTTCGAGTTCGAGTCTGGCCACGGGTTTTGGTGTGCGCCGTCTTTTATGGTAGTCTAAGCACAAGAGACATGGGTAATATTAATAACTAGCAACCCGGGTACAGTTATGAATGCATTACGTGATGAGCGCTTTTTTTTCCAATGTCAATGAAAAACGACCAATATCCGTTTTACGTCTCGGCATGATGGGTTAAAATCACTGACTGGACTATTAATTATATTATCATGGAGATGCATGTGCAACAAATTCTTGTCAGGCGTAATTTAAGAATGGCGAGGTGCATGAAACACAAATCCCCCTTCCGTCCAATCTTAACTTGACTGTAAATTTTGCGGAACGAAAGGTTCACAGGCGAAATGAAGAAAAGCCGAGTTGCACTTCCAGGGAAACTCCAAACACAACCTCTCTTCTATAAGTTTTTAACTCAACATGACTCGACAGTTTGCTGCTGGCTGTATCTGGGGCAATAAGCTCGTCCGCTAGCTAAGCTGTAACTGGGGTGATAGATTCGCCCCTTGCTAGCTCGTAAACTGTCGTCTCAGTAACTGAATGGGAAATGAAAACGTAAAAACACTTATAGTAGGCGATGCATTGAAGATAGAGATATGCTCTGCCGGGCTTTTTTTTAGAACTTTTCATGCTAAACAATTCTTACACTCATAGTATATGGATATTTTTAACGGTTTGCCCAGCGTAAGCTTAAAAAGCGCACGGGTGCCAGTTTTTTTCGACCTTTCCACTGAAATCGTTAGTTATTGACTTCCTTTGGTAATAAATACATAATTTTCTACAGAAACCTTCCTCGAGATATCCTTTACAGAATGGTGAAAACCACATCAAAATCCATTCAGTGGTTCTCGAGATTTCCCGTGACATCCATGAATCGAGGACTTTGTTTTAAACTAAATAGAGATTATACGCCAATCAGTATAATTAAATATGATATAATCCCCCTTCCGTCCAACCTTAAATTGACTGTGAATTTTGCGGAACGAAAAGTTCACAGGTGAAATGAGAGTTGCACTTCCAGGGAACGGCGAGGAGAATGAAACTCAAATCCCCCTTCCGTCAAATCTTAACTTGACTGTGTTTCACAGGCGAAATGAAGAAAACCCGAGTTGCACTACCAGGGAAACTCCAAACACAACCGTCCTTCTCAGGAGTCTTAAATCAACACGACTCAACGGTTTGCTACTGGCTGTATCTGGGGCAATAGCGAACTGTCCGCGAGAGCATATGTCTATCTTCAATACATCGCCCACTATAAGTGTTTTTACGATTTAATTTCTTTCAACCATGCCCATTCAACTACTGAAGCGACAGTATACGAGCTAGCTAAGGGCGAGTCTATCATCCCTGTTACAGCCTAGCTAGCGAGCCTATTTCCCCAGATACAGCCAGCAGCAAACCGTTGAGTCGTGTTGAGTTAAGACTTCTGAGAAGGGTGGTTGTGTTTGGAGTTTCCCTGGAACTGCAACTCAGGTTTTCTTCATTTCGCCTGTGAAAGACAGTCGAGTTAATATTGGATGGAAGGGGGATTTGAGTTTCATTCACCTCGCCATTCCCTGGAAGTGCTACTCTCATTTCGTTCCGCAAAAGTCACAGTCAATTTAAGATTGGACGGAAGGGGGATTATATTATATTAAATTATACTGATTGGCGTATAATATCTTCTTAGTATAAAACAAAGTCCCCAATTTTGGATGTCACGGGTAATCTCGAGAACCACTGAATGGATTTTGATGCGGTTTTCACCATTCTGTAAAGGATACCTCGAGGAAGGTTTCTGTAGAAAAGTATTTATTTATTACCAAAGGAAGTCAAGCACTAACGATTTCAGTGAAAAGGTCGAAAAAACTGGCACCCGTGCGCTTATTAAGCTTACGCTGGGCAAACCGTTAAAAATATCCATATACTATGAGTGTAAGAATTGTTTAGCATGAAAAGTTCTACAAAAGCCCGGGAGAGCATATCTCTATCTTCAATACATCGCCTACTATAAGTGTTTTTACGTTTTCATTTCTTCCAACAATCTCCAATCAGTTACTGAGATGACAGTTTACGAGCTAGCTAGGGGCGAGTCTATCACCACAGTTACAGCTTAGCTAGCGGACGAGCTTATTGCCCTAGATATTAGACGGGCGGAATTTTTGTGAAATTTTTGGACATGTTGGTCATCAGACCCGACATCTAATCGTATCTTGCGAAGAACTTTCAACATCGTAGGATGGCGCACTAAGAAACACGCGACATGGGAGATTTAAGAGGCGGATGACGTCCTGGAGACGAGCATGGAGGCCCACAGTCAATTGCAAGTCGACCACGAGGCCTGGAGATGGGTCAAGACCAAATGGCGAGAACGATGGGAGTCGCCATTGGTCCTACAAGAACTCCATACTTCTTCAAGAAGAATCCTAAGGTAGAGATGACATCACCATGATTCTAACTAGATAGAATTTTAAGTGAAGTAGATTTTAGTGGTTGGACTACACTCTTAAAATTCTATGGCGGTAATTAAGGGGATCTATAGTCATTAATTAGGCGGTGATATTGAAACATTTTTCTTACGATTTCTAGAGAAACAACTGGTTATTTCAGATATAGTGGATATAATTCTAGTTACGTAGTAGATAATCTTAGACATGAAACATGAAATTAGTGAAATATTGAGAAGATACTGTTAATAAACTTGATCACAGTTACACCACAACATCACTAAATTTGTAAGGAATGTTTGACGGATAATAATCACTTAAACTACATATTCAATGAAATTTACATAATGCTGCACAATTTTTACACAATTTAAACATTTAAATAAGACAATTAAATCTTTCTTTAAACACACTGATAGCTTAGAATGGTAAATCTAGACGCGACATGATGTCACATAACTTCAATGATTCAGTTAATGAGAATGAATGGCAGGTAATAGTAACGCTGCAAGGCTGTAATTAAGATGATAAAGTGTAACGCAGGTAAAATGTGGCAATTTAATGATGTGATTAAAAGATTATAAATATGCGAAGATATATGAAATAATATTGTGATAAAAAGGTCACTGTGATATAAATAGGCAAGTAATTAAATGAGAATAAGCATAGTATGGTAGTTTTGGTTGAGAATAAGCCTATGAAGTGTGTAGAACGAAGCCATGAGGGCCATTTAAAATATGTGTGTGAATTTAGTGAAAGGTCACTATGTAAAAGTTGTAGCCAATAATTTTGCCTGATGAATATTTTTATAATTCTTTCTGAAATATAATTGCTCAACATCATTGAGAGTTACACCAGTCAAAGATACCAGCGGAAAGTTTAATTAAATGAATCAAAATGTGAATCAAGACAGTATTAACTAATTGTGAGAAGTTTTAGAACTTAAATAATGACTAAACATTTGTAAAGACAAAGACATTTTGGATCTATTACGAGTTAAGAGAAACGTTGCTATGCTATGATGTGATATGAACATTCACATGTGTATATAGGTTGTAGATTTGTTGTTAGAATAAGCATGAATATCCACTATGTACCAGTCGTGATTTAGTTAGAAGGAGATCTAATAGAATAACCCCAATGTTATTTTTTTGGTGTTTTCTTTTTAATGCAGCCAGTTTTCTAGAACTTCCAAATATGAACTCTATATTAAGCTATGGATGAAAAATAAAAAGTGTGACTTAAACGTAATCCATTGAAGTCAATATGCGGGATTTAATTATATCCAAAGGCAGGACACTAGGAGATTTTGTCCCAATTAAAACATGCATTTTATTTAACTTTTCGTTTGCACATCAAGACTTAACTTAGTCAATCTCCAAGTGCAGGGGATAGGAATTATTATTTTTTATTGGCTGTATTAGTGCTTCGGTGAATAAAAATGTGGAAGTTTTATCTTATTTGTGCATATTCTTTCCGTAGCTTCGCAACGTAACGTGGATGGTTGGAGATGACGTTAGGTAGTAATATATGAACCCCAGTCCAAGTTCACATCCCCCGAGGTCATTTGAGGTCTCACTTTTTCTTATCCGATCTTCATGCCGACGTATATCTAATCATCCACGATTTTCTTTTGGTAAAATTTTCTGTTACTGTTGCGTCGAATTTCAACCTGGGATCGCGATGAGTCGGGCCACGCAATCCAAGGCTGAAATATCGGGCACAAGCTTATGTATCAGATATCCTGAATCTACCCAGCTCTCAGTTCCATGCATCAAGGTTGGTCTAAATACTGAGCGATGTAGGAAGAGTTTCGTCGTTACACTTGCAGAATACAGTAGATCGCAACTGAGAACTCACTGCTTTTGGATTTTCTACACCTCGACCGTATTTCTTTCTCCATACTACCATCCTGAGAGAATACACAGCCTAAGTACTGGTACTTAATATGCTCCACCTGCTCCAATTTACTTCCACCTGTCTGGCATTCTATTTTCTTGCATTTCTTCCCTACCGACATAACCTTCGTTTTTGAAATGCTCTCTTCCATACCATATTTCCTACATTTCTGTTCAAGTTCTAACATGTTGGGTCGTAAGCTATCGACGGAGTCTCCCATTGCAACCAGGTCATCAGCATAGGCCAAACTGGTTACCTGGTTTACACCTAATTGAATCCCACCCAGCCAGTTGATGCCTTTCAGCAAATGCAGGGTATCAGGAGCTGGAAGGAGCTAGGGCAAATGTTAGAAATCCATTTCAAGTTTTTGACGCCTTATTAGTAATTACAGTGTGGGTGATACAACGGTAACCGACTTTGGTTCCTATTCGTTACGAGTATCTTACATATTGTGTGTAAGTGACTAGGCTGCACAATGTTTGCAATGCGCTTAGCACTGTGTCCGTTGGAAGAGAAAGGGCGAATTCGCAGTGACACTGCATCTGACCGACTGGTCTGTATGCAATTAGCCTGTGTTTCTGTAAGGCTAGTGAAGCTTGTGCATGTCTTTCGGTACTCGGACACGTCTATGCAGGGTTGATTCGAGAATGATTTCACTGCATGAGTGTTGCATAGTTTTTGTTATCTAACTTTCGTCCTAATTCGGTGTTTATGAGAAGAAAAATCGATGATGGAAGATAATAATAGTTCCAGAAATAGACAGAAACATCCTGAGAAGTGGAGTGTGAATATGTGTAAGAAAGGAAATTTTGACATGGCGTATGTGTCGAGAAAAACTAAAAAGGATGTTCCTGAGCGTACAATTGGTGAACCTGGCGAATGTAACCTTAAATGTTTTGAATCCCTAGGGATGAAAGTTGTATTGTATGTAATCTTATTGCATATTCGCCATTGATATCCTTACTTTGTCCACGTTTAGATGCGATTTCTCAAAACCATGATTTGCAGATTCGTCCTTTCTCCTCCCAGCTCTTGATATACTGCATAAAATAATAGTAGTGGTGATAGGTTACAGACTTTCCTCACCCCTGTCTCTGTTAGGTAGTCAGCCTGAAGGCTGGTTGGATCCTCAAATAGTACCGCCATTAGGTTATGTGGGTAGATACCCACAAAACCCCAGGCAGCGCTAAAACAACATTAAACTAAGAATTCATCCTACCATCAACTCTCACTGCAGCCTGATTATTATCAACATTAATACTTTTGATTGCCAGTAGCAGCTCTCCCAAGATACCATAATCCCTCCGGATGCTCAGCATTTGCCCCCTGGGTACTACTGTATATCGTACGCCTTCTCTAAATCTGCAAAACTAAAACACAACTGTCTATTCCTCTCGTGGCATTTCTCAATAGCTTGGTGCAAACTTAATATTTGATCCCGACATCCTCGTTGCGGTTTAAAGCCACACTGGTTTTCAGCCATCTTACTCTCGGCCAATGAACAAACTCTCCTTTCTACGATTCCTTAGTGCACTTTGCCCTAGAATGGCCTCTGTAATTGTTACAATCTCTCCCATTACCTTGCTTATTAATTGAGGGGATTACTTATTTTGCCCAGACAGAGGGTACATTTCCTAAATCCCATGCTAATTCGATTATCCTATGCAACTATTTCAGCATTGCTTTCCCATTATACTTTACCATTTCTGGCCTAATTTCACATACCCCTGCTGCTTTGTGGCATTGTTGTTTATTTACCATCCTCTCTACTTCCTCAACCGTGATCCTGTTCTCGTCCTCATGCACAATCACAAAATCTTCAACATTGCCAGATAAGTCTCCACTTACATTTAGCAAGTTTTCGAAGTATTCCTGCCATATTCCCAGTGCTTCCTTGGTATCTACAACGAGTTCCACTGGATTATCCAGAACACTGCTCATTTCTTTTTTTCCTTCATTTCGAAGATTTTCTATAACATTCTAAAATGATTTTCATATCGTCTGACTTTGTCCCAAGCCAAGACTTTGCTACTTCTAGTACGGCATCCCTGTATCCTTATTGCTCCGTTTCTATGTACTGCAATTCTTTACCATCTACTCTTTGGAATTCCTCATCAATCATTTCCACGTATTTCTGTCTAATCCCGGAGATTTTCAACACTAATCCGTTTGCAAACAGCCCTCACTTTCTGCACTTTAGGTCTAAATATGCTTAATTCACAGCATATTCTCTTGTTACTAACTTGGAAAATTTGAAATTCATGAGTTTGATATTTTTTTAAATTACAGAATAGGAAAGTCATAGGCATATCAGTATTGCAGCTGTGACATCGGCTAGCCAATACCTTCGCTATTTTTTTTATTTAGTCAATTTACCCTCTAGGTTGGTGGTTCCTACGGACTCAGCGAGGGAACTCACCACTACCGCCTCTATGGGCAGTGTCCTGGAGCTTGGAACATCTGGTCGGGATGGATACAACTGGGGAGGTGTGATCAGCACTTCGTCCAGGCGGCCTCACCTGCAAAGCGAACAGGGGCCTCATGCGGGATGGGAAGGGATGGACGATTGCGATGGAGAGGCTAGGAAGAGGGAAGGAGGCGGCCATGGCCTTACAGTTGGTACTGTCCCCGATAATCCGGATAGTAGGCTGTCAGAAATCCGCCCCCTCAATCGGATTGCCAATAATCGATTGCACCGGCACAGCTACATCAATGAAAATGGCACTGACAGATACTACCGAGATTAGAGCACAGTAGTTAACATGAAATTATTGTGCAACACACCAAAATATACGGGGGTTCATACTTACCTTTTACTTACCTATTCAATTTAATCTCGGGTCTGGGTTTTCAACTGGATCACTTAATAGTATGCCCTCACAATAACCTCCACCACGATATTTAAAATGAACCAAGTCGGAGACCAGAAAATTTAAACTGCACAATAATTTATTTCACATAAAGAAAAAGAATATTTTAACAAAATTTAACAACAAAATAGTTATGGCTGTCTGAAGCCATTGTCAATGCAACCATGTCCTCCTGTAGGACTGTAGACTTCACATACAAAAATTCAGCTTTCTCTAGCTCAAAAGAACGTAATAATAACAACAATGCACATTGGAATGGATAAGGGAGCTGGGACGAGACATATAGCATTTGTTTCCTTGTTCATGAACTTCATAATTTAGTTCATTGACACACATTTATTAATAACCGCAAGGCCGCTAAATAGTTGACCTTGACCTCCACCATTCAGTTATCTGGCCACCTGCAATACACCCTAAGCAGTGTTGCATGCTTGCTTCGTCAAATGGACGCAGCTGCCTAACCAGTGTCACCATATGCTGGCCAACGCAGAGTCTAGCTCTCATTCAAAACAATTTAAATGCTCACATCTCAACTCAAATATTATCACGCAAAATTTATACAAGTTCCGTTCACATTGCAATGGATTACTCTGTTAATCTCAAATCTTATTTAAATGTTTATTCCAATTATCGAACTAGCGTAGTTTAAATGTTAATAGCAAAGCGCATAATGTTATATCATAGTGTTCAATAATTATTTATAACATTTAGATTGTTCATAACTTAGTCAAACGACAATTGAAAAATTTTTACACGCCTCTATTAATCCCGTTTGTTTCAAATTATTATTATAGATATTTACATAGTTATTTACATTATTTATATTTTATTTATATTTGAAATACATTAACCACACGTTTATCCGGTTGATATTTTCTTAAATCGTGGTAATATAATCGACCGATGAAGGTTACTTATATTTAAATTTTAGATTCAGGTTTAATAAGATTTAATAATTATTATTTGTGACGGTAACCTCCATTCAAAATCTATAATTCAATCAATTTATCACTCTTGTTAATTTTAACAGTAACTTCACATGAATAATTTTCAATGGACCTGAACAATACAACTCAGCGGAAACATACCTCGCACAAACGCACAAAATTGGCCCATAATTCATCATATATCTCATTATATATGGCATCAAAATCTTCCACAATACACACAAAAAACCTCCACTTATAAATTCATCATCATCATCAATATTATTGTGGGAACCTCCTTCACTTATTAAAGGGCATTATTCATCAGCGACTTTTACACGTCCACTGAACTAACGATTATACATCCATAGTTCCTCTTTAAAAATTCTTATATTCATCAATTGTATCGAAAACTGTTATTATATTTAACCTTCGTGGGTTTCATTCATGAAGCGATATGAAGTAAAAATTTGCCAGTCACAAAAAAATTTAATAGCAAATACGATTAGACACGCCTCCCTGGTCTATCAAAATGAATTAATCTCATCAAAATTATCGCAGTATAAAAATACTATATTCAAGCAAAATTCATTTAACTGCAGAAATAGTCGAATAGAATGCAAATAGACTAGAAAATGCAAACATTATTGTTTCAATCTAGAATTGAGAAAATCTCCTATCAAATGTTCATTACTATAGTGTACTGAATAAATCGTATTCAAAGTTCATATTTCATAAAATTGTCTATAATGCAATGGTATTTCAGAATTGACTAAAAATGTCTGTGTTTCAATCATGTTCATAAAAACGACTAGTATTTCCAAGATCGTCGATAAAGTAGTAGACTTTAACGCTCTAAAATCTTTTAATCATTCTTCTTTCTTGAGGATGACAGAAAATTGGTCAAAGTAATTTACTGGAAAGAATTACTTTAATAAAACGACACGCTGTCTGAATTCAAACTTGCCATAGAAAATCGTTAACTTTACAGTCAAATCGTGACTACAAGAAAAATTCAAATTCTCGAAAGAATATTTAACTTCAGTATAAACTGATCCAAAATGTTTAAATATGCAAATGACATAATAATGTCTCAATAAATCGAAGAAAATGGCATACAGCTGCAAAGTGTACAGAGTACAGAAACATCTAGCAAAAGAATATGGGGCAATCAAATATATGACAGAAAATATGGGAAAGATAGTTGCTCAGATCTCACTAAAATGGCTCAAATAAATCAAGAAACGTTCACGGCTACCTTATCTGTTGGATTGAAGTTCTAGAAGAAAATTTCACAGAAGACTGCTGCTGGTTCCATTTCACCACAGGATAGATGTGCACCGACCTCGAACCTGGAACCTGCGCCCTCGGAGAATAGAACAGCTTCCTCCTCCGGAAATCGCACTGTTCCGTGTAGACGATAGACATCCTTCTGGCAAAACTCTTCTTTGTGTGCTGGGAAAAACCCTTGCCCCTCTTGAAAGTTCCCTGAAGTTCTTGTAGAAATCAGCCATGAAGTTCATTGCAAATATTTCCACAGAAATGTTCATAATTGTGGAGTATGAATTTATTTCCACTGCCATTTGATGTAATTCAGCGATGGATTACGATGCATGAGTGTAGCTGAATGTTCACTACATGCTCGTCTTTGTAGAATGACGATTATCGAAGCTCCATGTTGCTACTTCACACTACTGATGTATGTCCCAATTGCATTAAAGTTTTAGTCTTCCAACTCCACTTCCATTATAATGTTAGTCGAAAGTACTGCCAGATTGTATAGTTCCATTGTAGAATGTAGCGTTGTATCACCAAATGTAATCTTCAGTATCACGGTTGCAATACACGTGTCTGCCGTAGCGTAGAATGTGGTAGTAAAAGTGCTTCTCAGGATTCGAGAAAAACACTTTTCTCTGCAGTCTTTAAATGCGAATATCTTTTGAAGTATTATAATGAAAATGTTCAACTTTCGCACACGCCTCAATATTGTAATGCACTATTGAATTAGTATAAATGCAGTAGCTAATTCTTGATAGATAAACTTGTAGAATCGTTTATGTGTGCGCTCCAACTTCGCCTAGTTTTAGTAACAGTAAAATTGCACTGCTGGATACCCAATACTGTTCGATGCGGTGGGCTCTGCCACGCTTGCTTATGACGATATGCTTGTTCTATCAGAACACGAAGTCAGACTATCAAGTCAGAATAAAACCACGAAGTGAGAAGCTCCTCTCTGCTGTGCAAGGCCTTTTATCAACTTTGAAGGGGCGTATCCATCCCTACCATAGCTTCTTCTTCCATCATTACTCGAAGTTCCAACTCTGGCTATTCTTGACGGATTTTCAGATTTCAAAAACATATAATTAATTTCTTCAAAATTCCAAATCAATGCCATAACTGAAAATAGTTTTCCACAATTCTGCATGCCAAAAGTTATTAAATATGGTAGTTTCAGTAATCTCCGTCTCCCTTCAAGCTATCATTCATTGGTTCGAGCCTCTCCTCCAATAGCGTAACTTCTTCCTCAGCACGTTTACTTGCTTCCCTGCGACTGCGTCGTAAATCTAAGATCCTTCTTGAACAAAATCGTGACGTCAGCAAGAATCTAAGCTCAGCCAGCCTACTTGCTCGAGCGTTGCGTCATCCACGCCTACGTCATGAATATACACGTCACAACTATGACGGCCATAACTTTATTCACATATGCCAATACAGCCACCGAGGTCTCAGTATAATTCAATTTACGGGGGCATTCTCCCTTCACCACGTTTTAAAAACAGTTGCAAATTGTTTTTAAACTCTGTTACAAATATCTGAATTCACTTGAACACGAAATTGAATTATTATTGGCTTACTCTTGGATAATATTTCTTCAAGTTTCCAGCATTGAACTTGCCATATACGACATCATTCTCATCATCATAGAGTTCATAACAGTTGTTTCCATAAGCATTCGAAATTCTGAACGGACCCATAAATACTATTCCAAACTTGGGTTAGATTTTCTTACTCACGTCAGCCTTGACAGGTCTGCTTAGTAATACCAGATTTCCAATTTCTAAGGGAGTACAAAAACGTTTTCCAGCTACTCTTTTCAGTCGTTTTTGTGCTGCTCTCTGGAGTTGTTCTTTCGCTCTGTCAATTCCTCTCTCTTCTAATAAATCCTCATCAGTTACTTCGTAAATTTCATTGATAGTAATTATGTGTGGTGTGGCAATGTATTCATTGTTTCTCACTTTCGTTGAGAAATCGGCGTTTTTTTTTTCTGCTTTACCATTTTCAAAGTTCCCCTGCTGGCTTGTAGAAGGACCAGGATCGATCACTAAATCCTGTCTTTTCTTCTGGTTTTCAGCTTCCTTCTCTCGTAATTCCTTCAAATACTGCAGACTTTCTTTCTCTCTCTCTTGATACTTGTCCGGTGTCATAACCTGACCTTGAGAATTTTGATTCCGATTCTGGTACTGGTTATTTCTGTTGTAGTTCCTATTGTACCCATTGTTATTATAATATCTACCTCTTCCGTTATTATAGTTCCCTCTATTGTTATTCCAGCCTCGTCTTTGCTGATATGGACGGTAACCTTGTGATCTGTTGTTGCGAAAATAATTGTTCCTGTGAGGACCTACATTTTCAGTTTTCTCTTCAGCAGGCGTATCTGTTTGCTGAACTTGATCCATGTAGACTGTATTAATGTCTTTGAATTCGTGCCTCTGACCTTTTTGAACCAAATTTGGCACCGGACTCGTGTAATCAAGCCTTCTCAATAGTTCGTCCATACTGGTCAAATCCCTTATATTTGACGATATAATAAGCCTTCTTACCTCAACAGGTAGCATACGTGAAATGGCTTCTATTAACTGCTCTGTAGACAATGGGGGTTGTAAAAATCTTAAGCGCGATAACTGGCTCGTGAAGAAATCAGCGTACCGTGTTGGAAGAGTACCCGAATACTTCCTCGAGTATACCTCAGCTCTTAATGAATTTTGTGCTTCTATTGACCAGAATCGTTTTATC
Organism: Meconema thalassinum; assembly: GCA_946902985.2. Taxonomy (NCBI): domain Eukaryota; kingdom Metazoa; phylum Arthropoda; class Insecta; order Orthoptera; family Tettigoniidae; genus Meconema; species Meconema thalassinum. Next base: position 551,562,922 of record OX336389.2, read on the forward strand.
AGTGCCTCTGCAAATTCATCGAAATTACTAAAAGTGTACCGAAATGCTCTGAACCACTCAAGAGGTCCTCCAGCTAGAAATCTTTCTACGATTCTCATTTCTCTTTCTCTAGGAATATGGGCTTCAATAAAATAGTCTTTCAGGTTTCTGATATACTCTATCGGTGTTAGACTATCTGTATTACTAAATTTCTGAGGCTTGTCCTCAAAGTTTCGGATGACTGTCACATTTCTTGGATATGAATCCATGTAATTCTTCCCACTATCACGATATTTCCATTCAGGTTCAATATTCCTATCCTCTTCTTCTTCCCGGAATCTGAATATACGTTCCTCAGGACTAATATCTCTCTCTTCAGTAGCGAGGTTACATCTTCTCACGTAATTCCTATTATCTTCAAAAGTCAACCCTTCTGGATCCTTATCTGTGATTTCCGTGATGACTTTCCTAATCAACTCTTCTTTATACGTTTCCAACATGCTAGCTTCTCCTAGGTTTAAATTCTGAAGTTTGCTCGTAGTTTCATTGACATCAGAGACAACCTTATGAATTTGTTCCTCTAACGCGGTTTTTAACCCTAGAACTGCTGCAGGTTTATCTGTCAAATGCTGCAGTAAATTCCTATATAGTACACACTAAAGGAATTTGGTATCTGTAAGCATACTGTGTTCATGAATATGACTTATCATACACCAATATAAAGCTGAAAGACCGTTCTATATTATATTGATATAGGTGAATCATTCAGACTCGTCACTTTGAATTTATCATAAAAAGTATTTTATAAAAAATAAAAAAATAAAAAAATATTGACTTTTCTGCTCTAGAAAACCATCTTGCCGAGTTAAATGTTCGTCAGAGCCATCATAAATTAAAAGTTCATAGGTGTTTGTTACTAATTCAAGAACCAGTTTCAAATAATTCCTGTTATTTACTAAAAAGAAAATTATTTTTACAAAAATATGACATTTCTCGATTTTGAAGTACATAATCGGCGCGTGGTTACGGGGAGGCGAGTTAACAGGCCCAGGATGATGAACGATAAAAGGTACATTTTTACCTGGAAAGTCACTTTCTTCGGGTTGAATATCAGTCTAGTTCACACTTACCCCTTCACGGCTAACATTAGGCATGTGTACAGGGTCTGTCGGAACATGATAAACATTGCTTGCATTGATGGGGATTTCCATAACTTGCGTGACATCCTGTTCGCCGGTATCACTGCCAATACTTCATTTTCATACGAATCCACACAATAATCACTTGTCATCGTCCATACTATCACACGAATCGTCAAAAATCAAGTGCTAAATTTCTGAATCGTTTACATAGTTGGCGGCCATTTGATCAATGCAACTTCAATATCAACATGGAAGTACTTCCACTTCTGCACCCAAATAATAGCTTGCATACTATCATTTGTTTGCCAAAGACCTACACTACGAAAGATAAAAGCATCGGGAACCAGCATAACTTGAAATTAGTGCCATCTGAAGGCTAATATTAGTACTATATTTGAATTCCAAGACCGTCCTTCAGAGAGACGGTCGCACTTGATTAAACAACACACCGTCTTCCTGGAAGACGGTCCGCAGTTCTAGGGTTAATGCTTGCACGTCCTGGCCTATTTGAGTTCTATCCTCTACCTGCTTTTCGGATAGCGAATCCATCCTTATACTCAAATCCTTTCTAATTTGAACTACCTCATTATTTATATCTACTTGTGTACTGGCTAGTTTTCGTTCAATTCGCTCCTGAATCTGATTGACATGTTCCCCACTTGACTTGTTCCATTCATCTTTCCAAACCGTTACATTTGCAGTTAACATTTCAGCAATATCTACTTCAATGTATTCCTTAAGTAAACGATTATGATCTAAGACTTGGGTCCTCATGACCTCTACATCATGTTTTAATCCAGCTAGTGAAGCTGTTGTCCTAACAGACTCGTCAACCAATCTAGTTGTTAAAGCACTAATGTTACGAGTACAAAGCGTTTTTGAAGTTTCAATTTCTTCTCTAACCTTATTAACATCAGTTTGAACTTTGGCAATGTCTACAAAAACTGTATTAACTTCTATTTGCACCTTATTGATATCGCTTTGCATATCATTAACATCAGACTGAATATTATTTATGTCTACTTGAACGTTTGACACATCGGTTCGAACATTTCTAATCTCTCTTTGAACTTCTTCTACCTTGTCTTGTACAGTAGCAACATCATTCCTAACAACGATTACTTCTGCTCTAGCACATGAAATATCACCCCGGACATTAGCAACATCAAGATTTAACAAAGTAAGGTCTTTCTGGACTGAATAAACTTTTCCCTGTACATTGGAAACATCATTTTTTACATCTGAAACATCTTTATGGACATTGGATAAATCTACTTTAACATCTGAGACATCCTTGTGAATGTCAGTCACGGCATTCTGGATCTCCTGTGTACTGGTCTGTAAACGCGACATGTTATTTTCCAAATTTGCAGAACTGGTCTGGAGATCCTTCAAATTCTCCTTCATCATCTCCTGCATTCGACTAGCATTCCTAGCTTCCATCTCCCTCACACTTTCATTCATGCTAGCTTTCAAACTGTTGGACATCTCCTCCAACATCTTTCTCGTACTCTCATCTGCCAACTCAATAATATTTCAATAATAGACTGCGTTAGGGACATACATCAAATAGAGCAAGATAACAACATCTGAGCAACGCCTTTCACCATATATAAAGTTTGAGCAATTTTCTGTCTTAAATCTAACTTATAATTAGCTTATCACTAACTTCATAAACACCCCATGTTGAAATAAACTCAAGCACATGTTCAAATTTCTTTGGTTCATTTTAAATATCCTAACATAAATAATTTACATTTACAATCCAAATAGTTTAATTTTATCTTTAATATGATTTAAACATGTCATAAGCCGGTCAAATAAAATAAGACTCCAGATCATAGGCGATTTTTCTAAGTTTCCAGCCTATTTAACCTCTCTCAGGTTGTATAAGATCTGATCTTTTCTGAGTGTAATTTTCCTAATACAACACAACATTTAATCCCTATATAATCACGCTCTCAAATTCTACAATTGGCCAAGACATCTAACAAAGAATCAACCTCTTTATTTGAGTCTTCACAATCCCATTGACATCGATAACTTGGTAATCCAATGTTATTCGAGCCCCACACGTTGATTGCGCCAATCCTACTGTCCCCGATAATCCGGATAGTAGGCTGTCAGAAATCCGCCCCCTCAATCGGATTGCCAATAATCGATTGCACCGGCACAGCTACATCAATGAAAATGGCACTGACAGATACTACCGAGATTAGAGCACAGTAGTTAACATGAAATTATTGTGCAACACACCAAAATATACGGGGGTTCATACTTACCTTTTACTTACCTATTCAATTTAATCTCGGGTCTGGGTTTTCAACTGGATCACTTAATAGTATGCCCTCACAATAACCTCCACCACGATATTTAAAATGAACCAAGTCGGAGACCAGAAAATTTAAACTGCACAATAATTTATTTCACATAAAGAAAAAGAATATTTTAACAAAATTTAACAACAAAATAGTTATGGCTGTCTGAAGCCATTGTCAATGCAACCATGTCCTCCTGTAGGACTGTAGACTTCACATACAAAAATTCAGCTTTCTCTAGCTCAAAAGAACGTAATAATAACAACAATGCACATTGGAATGGATAAGGGAGCTGGGACGAGACATATAGCATTTGTTTCCTTGTTCATGAACTTCATAATTTAGTTCATTGACACACATTTATTAATAACCGCAAGGCCGCTAAATAGTTGACCTTGACCTCCACCATTCAGTTATCTGGCCACCTGCAATACACCCTAAGCAGTGTTGCATGCTTGCTTCGTCAAATGGACGCAGCTGCCTAACCAGTGTCACCATATGCTGGCCAACGCAGAGTCTAGCTCTCATTCAAAACAATTTAAATGCTCACATCTCAACTCAAATATTATCACGCAAAATTTATACAAGTTCCGTTCACATTGCAATGGATTACTCTGTTAATCTCAAATCTTATTTAAATGTTTATTCCAATTATCGAACTAGCGTAGTTTAAATGTTAATAGCAAAGCGCATAATGTTATATCATAGTGTTCAATAATTATTTATAACATTTAGATTGTTCATAACTTAGTCAAACGACAATTGAAAAATTTTTACACGCCTCTATTAATCCCGTTTGTTTCAAATTATTATTATAGATATTTACATAGTTATTTACATTATTTATATTTTATTTATATTTGAAATACATTAACCACACGTTTATCCGGTTGATATTTTCTTAAATCGTGGTAATATAATCGACCGATGAAGGTTACTTATATTTAAATTTTAGATTCAGGTTTAATAAGATTTAATAATTATTATTTGTGACGGTAACCTCCATTCAAAATCTATAATTCAATCAATTTATCACTCTTGTTAATTTTAACAGTAACTTCACATGAATAATTTTCAATGGACCTGAACAATACAACTCAGCGGAAACATACCTCGCACAAACGCACAAAATTGGCCCATAATTCATCATATATCTCATTATATATGGCATCAAAATCTTCCACAATACACACAAAAAACCTCCACTTATAAATTCATCATCATCATCAATATTATTGTGGGAACCTCCTTCACTTATTAAAGGGCATTATTCATCAGCGACTTTTACACGTCCACTGAACTAACGATTATACATCCATAGTTCCTCTTTAAAAATTCTTATATTCATCAATTGTATCGAAAACTGTTATTATATTTAACCTTCGTGGGTTTCATTCATGAAGCGATATGAAGTAAAAATTTGCCAGTCACAAAAAAATTTAATAGCAAATACGATTAGACACGCCTCCCTGGTCTATCAAAATGAATTAATCTCATCAAAATTATCGCAGTATAAAAATACTATATTCAAGCAAAATTCATTTAACTGCAGAAATAGTCGAATAGAATGCAAATAGACTAGAAAATGCAAACATTATTGTTTCAATCTAGAATTGAGAAAATCTCCTATCAAATGTTCATTACTATAGTGTACTGAATAAATCGTATTCAAAGTTCATATTTCATAAAATTGTCTATAATGCAATGGTATTTCAGAATTGACTAAAAATGTCTGTGTTTCAATCATGTTCATAAAAACGACTAGTATTTCCAAGATCGTCGATAAAGTAGTAGACTTTAACGCTCTAAAATCTTTTAATCATTCTTCTTTCTTGAGGATGACAGAAAATTGGTCAAAGTAATTTACTGGAAAGAATTACTTTAATAAAACGACACGCTGTCTGAATTCAAACTTGCCATAGAAAATCGTTAACTTTACAGTCAAATCGTGACTACAAGAAAAATTCAAATTCTCGAAAGAATATTTAACTTCAGTATAAACTGATCCAAAATGTTTAAATATGCAAATGACATAATAATGTCTCAATAAATCGAAGAAAATGGCATACAGCTGCAAAGTGTACAGAGTACAGAAACATCTAGCAAAAGAATATGGGGCAATCAAATATATGACAGAAAATATGGGAAAGATAGTTGCTCAGATCTCACTAAAATGGCTCAAATAAATCAAGAAACGTTCACGGCTACCTTATCTGTTGGATTGAAGTTCTAGAAGAAAATTTCACAGAAGACTGCTGCTGGTTCCATTTCACCACAGGATAGATGTGCACCGACCTCGAACCTGGAACCTGCGCCCTCGGAGAATAGAACAGCTTCCTCCTCCGGAAATCGCACTGTTCCGTGTAGACGATAGACATCCTTCTGGCAAAACTCTTCTTTGTGTGCTGGGAAAAACCCTTGCCCCTCTTGAAAGTTCCCTGAAGTTCTTGTAGAAATCAGCCATGAAGTTCATTGCAAATATTTCCACAGAAATGTTCATAATTGTGGAGTATGAATTTATTTCCACTGCCATTTGATGTAATTCAGCGATGGATTACGATGCATGAGTGTAGCTGAATGTTCACTACATGCTCGTCTTTGTAGAATGACGATTATCGAAGCTCCATGTTGCTACTTCACACTACTGATGTATGTCCCAATTGCATTAAAGTTTTAGTCTTCCAACTCCACTTCCATTATAATGTTAGTCGAAAGTACTGCCAGATTGTATAGTTCCATTGTAGAATGTAGCGTTGTATCACCAAATGTAATCTTCAGTATCACGGTTGCAATACACGTGTCTGCCGTAGCGTAGAATGTGGTAGTAAAAGTGCTTCTCAGGATTCGAGAAAAACACTTTTCTCTGCAGTCTTTAAATGCGAATATCTTTTGAAGTATTATAATGAAAATGTTCAACTTTCGCACACGCCTCAATATTGTAATGCACTATTGAATTAGTATAAATGCAGTAGCTAATTCTTGATAGATAAACTTGTAGAATCGTTTATGTGTGCGCTCCAACTTCGCCTAGTTTTAGTAACAGTAAAATTGCACTGCTGGATACCCAATACTGTTCGATGCGGTGGGCTCTGCCACGCTTGCTTATGACGATATGCTTGTTCTATCGGAACACGAAGTCAGACTATCAAGTCAGAATAAAACCACGAAGTGAGAAGCTCCTCTCTGCTGTGCAAGGCCTTTTATCAACTTTGAAGGGGCGTATCCATCCCTACCATAGCTTCTTCTTCCATCATTACTCGAAGTTCCAACTTTGGCTATTCTTGACGGATTTTCAGATTTCAAAAACATATAATTAATTTCTTCAAAATTCCAAATCAATGCCATAACTGAAAATAGTTTTCCACAATTCTGCATGCCAAAAGTTATTAAATATGGTAGTTTCAGTAATCTCCGTCTCCCTTCAAGCTATCATTCATTGGTTCGAGCCTCTCCTCCAATAGCGTAACTTCTTCCTCAGCACGTTTACTTGCTTCCCTGCGACTGCGTCGTAAATCTCAGATCCTTCTCGAACAAAATCGTGACGTCAGCAAGAATCTAAGCTCAGCCAGCCTACTTGCTCGAGCGTTGCGTCATCCACGCCTACGTCATGAATATACACGTCACAACTATGACGGCCATAACTTTATTCACATATGCCAATACAGCCACCGTGGTCTCAGTATAATTCAATTTACGGGGGCAGTACCATCCCGGCATTTGCCCGAAGACGAAGTGGGAAACCACGGAAAACCACTTCGAGGATGGCTGAGGTGGGAATCGAACCCCCTCTACTCATTTGGACCACCCGAGGCTGAGTAGACCCCGTTCCAGTCCTCATACCACTTTTCAAATTTCGTGGCAGAGCCGGGAATCGAACCCAGGACCTCCGGGGCGGCAGCTAACCATGCTGACCGCTACGCTATGGAGGCGACCAATACCTTCGTCATGGAATTAATTGCTTGCATCATCAGTAGGCCTAATATTATACACGGCTCAACAAAAGTTTGGAATATATACAGAGTGGTCCACCAGCCCCTTACATAGTTTTATGAAACCCAACTAACCTTGCATTTCTCCCGATGGTCGATATTGCTCTGCGCTCTGACTGTGTTACAGCAATGTAATTGGGTCATGGGTCTAGCAAAGAATAACCGACCGTAACCTTTTCCCCGCCAAATACTATGGCCCATTCTACTAACATATGACTTATTGTTCCTTGAAATAACGCACATACACGTAAAACGATCGAATTAATAGCTTACGCCACCTGATCTGTAATAGTAGAAAGTTAAATCAACACCGTAAACCGCGATTTAAGACTTTGACATGGACTTAAACGTTTGAGGTGGAACGGCCACAGTAACTACTGCACGTTTAGCGCGTAGAATCTACCGTGTGTTGGTGGCTGATTCGATTAAAGCACGGCCGTAGACGGCGGGCGAGAATGGGTAGAATAGTGCTTCGAATCCAGTGGTAGGCATACATTTTTGAACGAAAGCCCACGCTCCATTTCAGTGGGGATGTAAACTACATTACCATATTTATTCTCTTAAGATGTATTTTTGTGAAGAGTACGTTGAATTTTGCTGACTTATAAAGAGAATACGATCGAATTGGTACGTTATGCCACGTAACCTGTAATGGCAGGAAATTAAAATACTGGCATGGATATTAACATAACATATCGAAGTGTCGCACCGGAGGTCCGGGTTCGATTCCCAGTTCTGCCAAGAAATGTAATACTTGTCTGAGGGCTGTAATTGGGTACACTCAGCCTCGTGAAGCAAATATGAGGTGGGTTCAATTCCCACCTCTGCCATCCTGGAAGTGGTTTTCCGTAGTTTCCCACTTCTACTCCGACCAAATTTTGGGACGGTTTCTGTCTTAAGGCCACGGCCGCCTCCTTCCCAATCCTTAATTGCAAATACACACATTATTACAAGCCCACAATAACTCAGGTTATCAGACAATTTCTAAACACACACCCAAGTGCACGGGGCTAAATAATCGCGATGTTCTAGCCCCTCAAATGAAACAAAACCACAACATATCGAAGGGTGTTCTGATCGCCAGTGCTTGCATCGAAGCATACGTATTCCTTAGAATTTCCCTTGGTATTATTTTGTTAGTCGCCTCCGTAGCGTAGCGGTCAGCTTGGTTAGCTGCCGCCCCGGAGGTCCTGGATTCGATTCCCGGCTCTGCCACGAAATTTGAAAAGTGGTACGAGGACTGGAACGGGGTCTACTCAGCCTCGGGTGGCCCAAATGAGTAGAGGGGGTTCGATTCCCTCTCAGCCATCCTCGAAGTGGTTTTCCGTGGTTTCCCACTTCGTCTTACGGCAAATGCCGGGATGGTACCTACTGTAAGGCCACGGCCGCCTCCTTCCCTCTTCCTAGCCAATCCATCCCAATCTTCCATCCGTTCCCATCCCTCATGAGGCCCCTGTTCGCTTTGCAGGTGAGGCCGCCTGGGCGAAGTGCTGATCACACCTCCCCAGTTGTATCCATCCCGACCAGATGTTCCAAGCTCCAGGACACTGCCCATAGAGGCGGTAATGGTGAGTTCCCTCGCTGAGTCCGTGGGATCCACCAACCTAGAGGGTAAATTGACTAAATAAAAAAAATGTTATGTCGCGTCCGTAGCGTAGCGGTCAGCATGGTTAGCTGCCACCCCGAAGGTCCTGGGTTCGATTCCCAGCTCTGCCACGAAATTTGAAAAGTGGTATGAGGACTGGAACGGGGTCTACTCAGCCTCGGGTGGTCCAAATGAGTAGAGGGGGTTCGATTCACACCTCAACCATCCTCGAAGTGGTTTTCCATGGTATCCGACTTCGTCTTCGGGCAAATGCCGGGATGGTGCCTACCGTAAAGCCACGGCCGCCTGCTTCCCACTTCCTTGCTTAACCCTCCCACTCCTCCTATCCCTTCATCAAGCCCCCTGTTCGCTTTGCAGGTGAGGCCGCCTGGGCGTAGTGCTGGTCACACACCCCAGTTGTATTCCCGACTCAGAGTCTCAAGCTCCAGGACACTGCCCTCAGTGGCGGTAGAGGTGGGATCCCTCGCTTAGTCGTGGGAAAAGCCGACCTTGGAGGGTAAAACGATAGCGAAAAAAAAGCGAATTATTTTGTTATAAAATTTTAACAAAAAGTATTAGCATATCTTTAGGCCCGTATCACACGACACTCGCTGGCAAGCAAGCTGATGTGATCACTGGTACAAAATCTTGTATGATTCTGTTCTCTTCGTCAGTACACCTGCTTGTATGACCGAAGTGTATCACACGCTAGTATTTTGTACGCCAAGTTGTATGAAGTAAAACATAGCGAAGTGCTGTCGTTTGAGGGCATTATTTGCAGTTCATTCGCCATATTAACGCAAAGCGGTCGCGAAACTTCCTTTAAGTAAATTAGAAAACATGCCAAGTACTGAATGAATGCATTCCAATCAATATTTTAGATCTAACTGTAATAATTGAGTATTTTACCACATGCGTTAATAAGAAGCGCAACACAAACCTACAGGGTGAGTTGGAAAAGTATGCTAGTGGTATCACGCCCGCTCGCTATTTCAGAGATCCCGTGTTCAAGACTATCCAAAGGCGGAAATATTTAATTCTTTTTAACTATTTTACTATACCTTGTACAGCAAGATTTCAACTTGGTTTTGTTCACATTATCTACGAAGACGATAGCGAAAGTTGTTTTCTCCTCTCATATAAATGGTTATTTTTCCTAAATACTGTTCAAAACCATGGATGGATACTATTCGTGATTTTTCTTTTAGTCGATTTTGCCCTCCGGGTTGGGTTTTCCCAAGGACTCAGCGAGGGATCCCACCATTACCCTCTCTACGGGCAGTGTCCTGGAGCTTGAAACATCTGGTCGGGGGATACAACTGGGGAGGTGGGATCAGCACCTCGCCCAGGTGGCCTCACCCGAAAAGCGAACAGGGGCCTCATGAGGGATGGCAAGGGAGGGGAAGATTGGGAGGGATAGGCAAGGAAGAGGGAACGAGGCAGCCGTTGCCTTACGGTAGGTACCATCCCGGCATTTGCCTGAAGACAAAGTGGAAAACCACGGAAAACCGCTTCGAGGATGGCTGAGGTGAGAATAGAACCCCCTCTACTCATTTGGGCCACCCGAGGCTGAGTAGACCCCGTTCCAGTCCTCATACCACTTTTCAAATTTCGTGGCAGAGCCGGGAATCGAACCCAGGACCTCCGGGGTGGCTGCTAGTCACGCTGACCACCACGCAACGGAGGCGACTCTATTCGTGATTATTAGAATCTTAATAGTTCAATATCTATACAATAATAATAATAATAATATGACACGTTCTGTATTTTCTGCCTTGCTGCGTGGCTCAGCGGTAACTTTCTCGCTTGCTGTGCCCAAGGTTGCAGATTCGTATCCTGGCGCTGTCAGCTGGCATTTGAGGATGCGAAAATGCGAGGGAGCCGTGTCAGTAGATTTACTGTCACGTTAAAGATCCCCTTCGGAGCAAAATTCCGGCACCCCGGCGTCTCTAAAAGCCAGAGTGGTTAAATGGGACGTAAAACAAATAACATTATAATTATCTGTATTTACTGCATGTTTGGGGCAGATGATCTCGTAGTTCCGCCCCTTAAAACCTCACTAATTAACTAACTAACTATTACTGTATGTGCATAGCAAGCGCTTTTCGCACAGACGCCGTTGAAAGAAATTATAGTTCCGGTCTGATGTATTTATTTCTTATGTGGGTCGTCTGAGTTAGTCTGAGTTTTCCTTTTAAACCAAGGTGTCAAAAGTTCGAACACTTGCTACCATGAATATACAGGATACATTGCTTTCGTTCTACAGATCATTATGTCGTCGTCCAATCTGGTTACGTACCATCGGATAAGTACGGTCCTTTCCAGGACCAAGTAAAAAATCACTCGTTGGAACAGATAGATATGCGTCCATAATACATCCACAATAAACGAAATTAAGCAAAAAATTGCACTAGTTCGAGGTTCGAACCTACTACAATGCGACTTCGTTGACGCTATTCTAGCAATTCTTGCAGTTCTTGATTTAGTCACCATAGCTACCGAGAACCACAGTGTACGGCTGTCACGTATTGAATCTATTCGTAGACACTTCCTGTCCAAACGTAAGAAGGTGTTATTCGGAGCTGTGATCGTTTTAATCATGCATTATATTTGAGGTCACTGAAATAACACTGCCACTATTGATTTCTACTATATTCGCGAGCATGTACTCAATGGTGAAGTTGTACTAAGGTCGTAAAGAAACAGGTACTAATGTTTTTACGATGACTATGATATACGCGTTAGTTGGGTTGCCTTCATCCAAAAGAAATAAGGGGCTGGTGGACCACTCTGTATATTTTACTACAATGACTTCTTAATACTAATCCCATTGAGGTTTATACAATAACTTATTATCAACTAAACATCAACCCTTCTGAAAACAATAACAATCGTGGTTAGATAACAATGAAACGGTACAAATACAAAGCGAACTCTCTTCTCTCTTCTCTCTTCTTTTGAAAACAAAAACATTGAGAATCTGTAGGCCTATCTCATGAAGTTCAGTATCCGTCTTTGGTAGTCCTCCCCGCACACTGAGGAGGCATGTTCTGAATGAGACCATCAAGTTTATCTTGGGGTAAGAGGTCCCACTTCTCTATGGCACCGTCAGCATACAATTGATGGTGGTAGTTCAAACTTTTGTTGAGCAGTGTATTTCCATATGCAATTGTTTGTTTTGTTTAGTCGTTTACCCTCCAGGTTGGTGGAACCCACGGAATCAGCGAGGGAACTCACCACTACCGCCTCTACGGGCAGTGTCCTAGAGCTGGGAACATCAAATCGGAAGGGAAACAACTGGTGAGGTGGGATTGGCACCTCGCCCAGGCGGCCTCACCTGCAAAGCGAACAAGGGCCTCATGAGGGAAGGTAAGGGATGGTGAGGATGGATAGGCAAGGAAGAGGGAAGGAGGCGGCCGTGGCCTTGAAGAAGGTACCATCCCGGCATTTGCCCGAAGACGAAGTGGGAAACCACGGAAAAACACTTCGAGGATGGCTGAGGGGAAATCGAACCCCCTCTACTCATTTGGGCCACCCGAGGCTGAGTAGACCCCGTTCCAGTCCTCGTACCACTTTTAAAATTTCGTGGCAGAGCTGGGAATCGAACCCAGGACCTCCGGAGCGGCAGCTAACCATGCTGACCGCTACGCTACGGAGACGACTTATATGCAATTGTATGTGAGGAAATACACAAAAGAATGACAGGGTTAATATGTTAGACAAGTAGGATCGAACCTTACCACCGTCGTCCGTGAAATGGTTTTCCATGACTTCCCATTTTCAACTCAGGGTAAATGCCGGGACGGTGCCTTTTGATAAGATAAGGCTGCTTAATCCAACTCTTTGACCAGTTTCACTGATTTAATCTCTCATTAACTCCTGTACAACTGCATTACTTTGTATGTAATGTAAAGTTTTGAAGCCATGTTTTCGGTGTTGTCTGTACAAACTGTTAGTTGTAAATCTTCAGCCGGTCAACACAAATTTGTCCAATTGACTGGGCGGGGTACAATATAGAGTATAAATAAATAAATAAATAAATAAATAAACACTACTGAAGAAATTACATATATTGGTTATAATTTTATTACTATTAATCACTATTGTCTATTGTTTAAAAGTGATTATAACTAATACATGTAGGCTAACTTGTTTTTAGAAGTGTATATTTATTTAATTATTTGTTTATTTTTATATTATTCATTGTACGCCGCCCAGTCATTCGGGAAAATTTGTGTTGACCGATTGAAGAGTTGCAACTAACAGTTGTCATTATTTTGGTTTCAATGAGGTGTTATATATCAAACAGTTACTCAATTGTCCTCTCGAGGCTAGGTGACCCCGTTGCAGCCCTCGTGCTAGATGTTTAATTGATGAAGTCTCCGTGTGAGAGGCAAACAGGTTGGCTGTGTTGCATTTTCAGTTATGCTCCGATCTCGGAAACATCACAGTATTCCATAATTGAGAACGCCACTTCATGTCTTAAAAATATAAATTACAATTTATGATTGTCATTATAATTATCTTCCGTTATCATGTTCTGAAGAAATAAGGTTTCGCATATGGGGAAAATATAACTAAACCGATGGTGGAGTAGACAAAGTGTTTGATAAGGTTGGTCTTTCCGTAACGTAGCACCCACAAAACGAAGGTGACCGGCCGTGTGGCATCATTAGTTAGGAACTCGCTTGCTGTGCTAGAGGTTGCAATGCAATGTGTTTTCATGTGAGAGACATGTACCAATAGATTTAACTGGCATGTTAAGAGAATCCTTGGGGGAAAAATATACCCTCCCTGTTACCGACAAAAAGCCTAGCGGTCAATGAGACAGTTCATTTTTATTATTACTATTATATTATTATCATTATTTTTTAAAACATATAGGTTATCAAACGGTATTCACACACACTAAATACACGAAGTTGATTATCACGATATTCTAAGTCCCCAAAGCTAAAGGTAAACAACAACTCAAAGTAGAACATTTTCCTATGTAATGTATTAACAATTGTGTTGCTTTTATAATTAATTCATTTTAGGGGCTTGGGTTACTTTGGTCTTCAGTCCCGTGTACTTGGGTGTGTGTTGGATTTGTCTGATAACCTGTGTTTCTGTGGTGACTGAAGTAGTGTGTGTAACTAATTATTAGGATCAGAGATTGGGATATGCAATAAGTTATCATCCCAGAAATTACTCAGATAGATTACTCGTACCTATCTAACTTCAGACTTTTCATGGTTTCCCCACTCCTTCCCAATCCTGGCTCCAATAGTGTACACACAATAACACACGCAAGTTCACGATGTTTCGAGCCTTCGCAACGATGATGGAAAGAAGAGACACCTCCAGCAAGTTAGCGCTTAAATAAATTACTTTACTTTTATTTTTTTATTTAGTCAATTTACCCTCTAGGTTGGTGGTTCCCACGGACTCAGCGAGGGAACTCACCTCTACCGCCTCTATGGGCAGTGTCCTGGAGCTTGGAACATCTGGTCGGGATGGATACAACTGGGGAGGTGTGATCAGCACTTCGCCCAGGCGGCCACACCTGCAAAGCGAACAGGGGCCTCATGAGGGATGGGAAGGGATGGAAGAATGGGATGGATAGGCTAGGGAGAGGGAAGGTGGCGGCCGTGGCCTGACAGTAGGTACCATCCCGGCATTTGCCCGAAGACGAAGTGGGAAACCACTTCGAGGATGGCTGAGGTGGGAATCGAACCCCCTCTACTCATTTGGGCCACCCGAGGCTGAGTAGACCCCGTTCCAGTCCTCATACCACTTTTTAAATTTCGTGGCAGAGCCGGGAATCGAACCCAGGACCTCCGGGACGGCAGCTAATTATGCTGACCGCTACGCTACGGAGGCGACTTAAATAAATTACAGTGCTACAAAAGATGTCAACAAGGAAACTTTCCGGAGGGGAGAAGTGAAACCTTATCCGGATTAGACGAAACATGATTGCGTAATACCCTTTCGCCCGCTTCCATTTGCATGGCCTCCGCCCCTCCAGCTCCGCGCGGTGCGGCGTTCAAACCCTCTGTCCTTCTCCACCTCCCACACTAGATCTCGTGCCATTCTGCAGGTCGTCAGACCATGTTAAGTACTGTATAACTTCCTTGTTAAGAATGGAAAATTCTTCAGATAACTGTAAGCTAATGTCTCTACAGAATTATATTAGGCCAGAAGCAGAGGTATGTACCTAGTTTTCTATAGCTTCATGCATGTCATGCCGAATATCGTAAACTTATTTCTTGATAAATATCTATGAAGCTCATTTTCGGGATATTATTCGGACATATAGGCCTAAGAATCGCAGTCTACAGCCTGGATTTGTAACAAAATATAACTCTTGTTTATACCTCAAGAAGTCCACCTAGTCGTGTAGCGGCTAGCATACTTGACTGTTGCCACGGAGGTCCGAGTTCGATTCCCGGCTCTACCAAGAAATTTAATTCTGGTATGAGGGATGGAACGGGGTACACTCAGCCTCGTGAGGCAAAACTGATAAGAGGCGGGTCGGATTCCTCTCTCAGCAATCCTGGAAGTGGTTTTCCATGATTTCCCACCTCTAATCCAAGCAAATAACGGGATGGTACCTAACTTAAGGCCATGACTGTTTCCTGCTCAAATACTACCTCAATTACAAGTACACTCACTAGTACAAACATCACAGGTGCACAGGTTATCAGACACATTCTACACACACCCAAGTACACGGGGCTTCATGACTACGATGTTGCAAAGCCCCCAAAGAATCAACAAAGCAAAGCCAACTCCGTACAGGCCATGGAGGCCCTGGGAGTAGTGGAAGGTAGAGGCTTCCACTTTTTGTGACATCGGCACTGGATGGGATGGAGTAGTCAGCTCCACGCCCGGCCGTCTTTGCTCCCAGGAATCACCCTGGTACTCAGTTCTGGTGTAGGCTGAGTGAACCCCAGGGCTATTTGCGTATCTGAAAGTGGTAGTTTTGTTTCTAAAATCCGCTACCTGGGTGGGGATCGAACCCACTCCCTTTCAGTTAGAAGCTCAGCGCCTCTACCTCTTGTTTATACCTCAAGAACTGCGCCACGCAGCCCCCTCTAACGAATCAACAACTCAACTAAATCTTAAGAGAAATTATATTTTCGCTTTAGAGGATATTTTGGTCGGAGCTGCTCAGTTGTGAGTGCCCAGCCCAGCGCGAGAGAGGCAAGACGGGCTATCACAGCTCTCACTGGGCCCCCGATGGCTATGCGTTGGAGAAGCATACAGTACTATAGCTTGTAAGGGAATATTGTGAACATGAAACTAAACATTATTCAGATTGCAAAGAAAACAACTGTGATGCTATTTCATCACCAAATTAATTTCGGCCATCCTGTTGTTGGCGTTGTTGTTGTTGTTGTTGTTGTTTGAGTCTTAAGTCTTTTGACTGGTTTGATGCTGCTCTCCATTCCTCCCTGCCTGAGCTAATCGTTTCATCTCTACATAGCTACCACACCCTACATCCGAGGCAGTTTAACATATTCTAACCTTGGTCTACCCCTACAGTTCTTGTCCTCGACCCTTCCTTCCATAACTAAGCTTGCTATTCCTGGGTGTCTTAGTACTGTATGTGTCCTACCAACCTATCTCTTCTCTTCTTTAGCAGTTGCCAGAAACATCTATCCTCTCCCACTCATCTTAATAGCCTACCTCATAATTTTGTTACTCATCTACCCACCTGATCTTCATCAATCTCCTGTAACACCACATTTCAAATGCTTCTATTATCCTCTTTTCTGCTGCATCAACAGTCCACGTTTCACTTCCACAGAGTACCAAGCTCCAGACAAAAGTTTTCAAATAGGTATTTTTAATACCTAAATCTATATTTGATGTCAACAAATTTCTTTTCTGTAGAAATGCTTTCCTTGCCTGAGCCAACCTACTTTTTGATGTGTAACATCCTTCCACTCGGTTGCTGGATATTTTTGTGGGAGTGATTTTGAAAAATGGGACTGAGGTGGATCGGACGGAAATGTATAAGACGCACTGCCAGTTGGATCGCATCCCTCCTGGCAGGGATGTGATCCAGCTGGCAGTGGTACCATGTGGAATGTTTATCACATACGGATTACTTTGTAACAACCGGGTGAGTTAGCCGTGGTCGTTACGGCAGGACTGATGGCAGTCGCTCACATCCGGGAGGCGAGGAGGTTCGAATCCCCCCAACGGCAACCTTGAAGATGGTCTTCTGTGGTTTCCCATCTTCTTTCCAGGCAAATGCCGGGGTTGGTCCCTAACTATAGGCCACAGCCGCTACCTTCCAACTCCCCGTCCTTCCATTCCAACTTTCCTCCCCAACGGTACTTGTAGCTCACCCATTGGGTGTTCGTCTCGAAGCAGCTACAAAACTGGCGAGCCGAACATGTCCTCGGACACTCCCGGCAATAAAAGCCATAGGCAGTGAAGAAAAAAAGCCAGTCTCTGTTAACGTAACTTAGTTACTGGCAGGAGAGTGATGTAACAGCAGAGTATCAAGAAGGCAGTGCGAGAGTAGAAATATCAAGTAGGCAGTGAAGAAAAAGAAGAGAGTCTTGGAATTGTTATGTATTATGAGAGTGTAAAAAATAAAAAGATTGTTTGTGTGTTTATGAATGTCAAGGATAATAAAAACGGTATCAACTTCAAGGTAGGATAACATGTCAGATGTTACACATCATATGCGACTACTGTGAGGCTCGTATCTTTTTATATATATATATATATATATATATATATATTCTCTTTGCATCGTCTACCACTGGTTATTTTGTTTCCTAAGTAGCAAAATTCTCCTACTTTCTCCAGCTTTTTACCTGCCAATGTGACGTCAATAGGGGTTTATGATTTATTTCGGCTGCATTTCATTATTTTTGTTTTACATTCTCTAGAGAAGGCGAAATTGTACGCCTTTTTAATATGGACGCCAGACTTGGATTAGCACAGGTGAGCACGACCAATTGCACTACCGGGGTACTACTTCTTCCAGCATGCACCGCATGCCCTCTTACTATAGACAGCCTGCTCGGGACGTGGCTATAGTAGTGCAATTGACTGAAGAGGATGTCCGACTCCGTGAAATTGGTTAGCGTGCGGCCGAAAGAGTCTTGGGTTCGATTCCCGGCCGGGCTGGGGGGGATTTTAATCTCATGTGGATAATTCTCCTGGCTCGGGGACTGGGTGTCTGTGACGTCATCATAAGGTAAATATAGAAAATAATGTAAACAGAAAAAGTACAACGTAACAAGTAAAGTAAAAAGTGAAGAAAAAAAACCTGAGGCAATGAGCAGAAAACAAGATGTTCAGTAAAGAATATTTAGCCTACTTTCTCCTAAATGCATGGGTATAGTTACAACCCTTTGTCCTTTTCAAGGAGTATAATTGAATGTTGGTTGTAGTAGCTTGTTGAAATACAACGTTCTACTGTATACGGATACTAAACATGAATATGAGGTGCCTTTTGCTACTGCTACCTCTGTAAAAAATTTCATTCAATTCGGTTTCGCCGTGTTTGAATTGATATGGGGAATCGATTTGCACACATACATGGCCGCTATCTGCAAACTATTGGGCTGACGACCTTGTAGTTCAGTCATAAGATGCTTCCCACAAAAATGTATGCTGTTGCAAAATTTGGTAGAGATCAAATAATTAGGTTCGTAATTTGATTTGGTAGACAGGCATTTTCAAATCTGGACAATATCTTAAGGAGTAGAGACCTAACCTTAACAACAAAGATCCGTATAATAAGGGCTATGGTTTTTCCAGTTGTGATGTACGGATGTGAGACCTGGACCATAAGAAAAGCTGAACGCCGTAGAATAGATTCCTTCGAATTATGGTGTTGGAGAAGAGTTCTTAGAGTTCCATGGACTGCGAAGAGAACCAATAAGTCAGTTTTACAGCAAATTAAACCAGCTTGTTCCTTGGAGGGCTTAATCCTGAAACAAAAACTGGGCTACTTTGGACACATCATGAGAAGACATAATTCATTAGAGAAGACCTAATGCTGGGGAAGATAGAAGGCACAAGAAGAAGAGGGAGGCAAAGAATGAGATGGATGGATGGCATCACAGAAGCACTAAATTCCAGCTTGGAAAATCTTCGAGAGGCAGTGCAGGACAGGAGAAATTGGCGTAGTCTAGTACATGGGGTCACGGAGAGTCGGAATCGACTAAACGAATAGAGAGAGAGAATTTGATTTAAGCTTTCACATTTGGGTGGCCGCCATTCCGTTTCCGCGTCAAGATGGCGGCGATATAAAACATGACACTGAGGTGCCCTTTGCTAGTGCCACCTCTGTACCAAATTTCGTTCAATTCGGTTTTACCGTGTTTGAATTGATGGGGGAATCGATTTGCACTCATACATGGCCGCTTTATGCAAACTATTGGACTGATGACCTTGTAACTTGGTCAAAGAACGCTTCTCACATAAAGGTATGTTGTTGCAAAATTTGGTAGAGATCAGATGATTAGGATGGTCGTTATTTGATTTAAGCTTCTTTACATTTGAGTGGCCACCATTACGTTTCCGTCAAGATGGCGGCGATATAAAACATGACACTGAGGTGTCGTTTGCTAGTGCTACCTCTGTACCAAATTTCGTTCAATTCGGTTCCACCGCGTTTTAAAAGATAGGGGGAATCGATTTGCACACATATATGGCCACCATCCGCAAATTATTGGACTGATGACCTTGTAGTTTGGTCAGAAGATTCTTGATACACAAAGGTATAATGTTGCAACATTTGGTAGAGATCAGATGATTAGGTTGGTCGTAATTTGATTCAAGCTTTTAACATTTGGGTGGTCGCCATTACGTTTTCGTCCAGATGGTGGCGGTATAAAACATGACACTGGAGTGCCCTTTGCTTGTGCTACCTCTGTACCAAATTTTGTTCAACTCGGTTTCACCGTGTTTGAATTGATAGGGGGAATCGATTTGCACACATACATAGCCGCCATCTGCAAACTATCGGGCTGATGTCCTTGTAGTTCAGTCAAAGGACGCTCGCCATATGAATATATGTTGTTGCAAAATTTGGTAGAGATCGGTTGATTAGGTTAGTCGTAATTTTATTTAAACTTTGAACATTTGGGTGGCCGCCATTACGTTTCCGTTAGGATGGCGGTGATATAAAACATGACACTGAGGTGGTCTTTGCTTGTACTACCTCTGTACCAAATTTCGTTCAATTTGGTTTCACCGTGTTTGAATTGATAGGGGGAATCGATTTGCACACATACATGGCCGCCATCTGCAAACTATTGGGTTGATAATCTTGTAGTTTGGTCAAAATATGCTTCCCACATAAAGGTATGTTGTTCCAAAATTTGGCAGAGATCAAATTATAGGTTGGTCGTAATTTGATTTAAGCCTTTAACATTGGCCGCCATTACGTTTCCGTCAAGATGGCGGCAATATAAAACATGACACTGAGGTGCCCTTTGCTAGTGCTACCTCTGTACCAAATTTTGTTCAATTCGGTTTCACCGTGTTCGAATTGATAGGGGGGTGGGGGAGGACAGACATTCAGAGTACACAGACACACAGTTTTTGGTCCTGTGTAGATCTCATAAGTCTACTTTCATTTTTTGCAAAAATCGAATGTAGGCTAAAAAGAGGATGTGAGAAAGAACACACACTCACCTGAACTGCTTCATGTTTTGCTTTCCTATTCGGACGCGTACAATTTTGCCCTATCTAGGGGTGGCTCTAGTGAATTTGTTTACAAAGTTTCAGAGTGTTATTTGTAACTCTTCAGTCGGTCAACACGAATTTACCCAATGACTGGGCGGGGTACAATGTATAGTATGTAGGCTAATATGTAAATAACACTACTGGAAAAAATTACGTATATTAGGGTAATTACCGCCATTATAATGGAGCAATTGTAATCTTAAAGCGTAATCCTAAAATTGCCCCCATTGTAGAGTTGAAGCTGCTAACTCCTCGCTCCACTCTTGGCTCGTTGCAGAACACCAGTCTCTAGGTTGTACCGTTTCGTACGAGTATCTTAAGTTGATAGTGATGTACCCCATTAATGTCTCGAAACACGGTACGGATGACTGTACAAAAGCATAGATACAGAGTACAGCATCTAAAAAAATGCTTGTCTACTTTTACTCTGTACCTCAATGCGTTTAGCCGTGAATTAATATCGTAAGTTGTACGTCCGGCAGCAGTTGGAAAGCCGCACCTTGCTTGTGAACGGGGCAAGCTACATACACAATCCACTAAAATGGATCTAGTACCAGTTAGTCCACTTCCTGGTGTAGTGGCTGTCACCCCGGAGGTCCGGGTTTGATTCCCGACTTTGCCAAGAAATTTAATTCTGATCTGATTGTGAGGTCTGGAACGGGGTACACTCAGCCTCGTGAGGCAAAACTAAGATGAGCTGGGTTCGATTCCCACCTCAGTGATCTTGGGAGTGGTTATCCGTGGTTTCCCACTTCTACTCCAGGCAAACGCCAGGATGGGTTCTTACTTAAGGCCACGGCCGCCTCCTTCCCAATCCTCGCATGTATTACCAATACACACACTAATACAGCCAACACAATAACGTAGCTTATGAGACAAATTCCACACACACCCAAGTACACGGGCCTACAAGACCAAGATGGCGCAAAGCCCCGAAATAAATCAACAACAAACAACTATTACCAGTTGTATTTCCGTGCATGAATTCCCTACCACACAGTACGGCAAGGAATTGCACCTGAAGTTATTTAGGAGGGACGCTAGTGTTCCACGGATGGTCGCGTATTGGTGGAGAGTACTTCTTTTTGTACAAAGTTTGGTGGAAATTGGGTAAGATTTTGCCAGATTTTCAAGGGTAATTGTAAAGTTTGTATAACTGTTGGCAACACTGAAACCGTCTGGAACTTTATGAAGTGTGTATTGGTAGTGCACACTATGCTTATTTATGCAATGTTTGGACTAAATTGATCCAAATTGCCACTGGTGGCAGATGTTGACAGCACTGCTATAAGACAAGCAATATCAACGACAGAAACTAAATGTACGGCATTCCAAGTATCATTACACCAAAGAAGTGTGTATGTCTACCACTTATTATTCCCGTTTTTCCAACGGGGTCGGGGATGAGATGCGATGAAAGTCTTTGTGGCGGATGTTTTTTTACGACCAGATGCCCTTCCTGACACCAACCTCATGAGAGGAAATAATGAGAGATGAAATGAATGATGGTGAGTGAAACTGGGCAAGGATGTGGAAGGATGCGGCCGTGGCCTGTTAGAAGGTACCGTCACAGCATTTGCCTGGAGTTGAAAATGGGAAATCACGGAAAACCACTTCAAGGGCGGCCGACGGTGGGGCTCGAACTCACGTCTACCAAGTCCGCAGAGAAATTGGCCCCATGGCCTAGCACTGTGCGTTAGCGAGCATAGCTACCGCTGTCGGTCATTACACCAAAGAAGTAATGCTATTTACTTCTTCCAGTATCTTGAGTAAGATATTACATACTCGTAATGATATCAAAGTGAACGTATGGATATATTCCTGAAAGATGAGTTCAATATGTGGACTCTACTCCCATTTAGTACCCTATTCGTCCTGTCAATGATCTAGCTCCCACTGGTATTGAGTGTATATGCATCTCAACGGGAATGTCGTTGCAAGTCTTTGGAAAATTGGAAATACAGTAAAACCTGCATAGAGCGGAACTTAATCGTTTCCAATTTAGTTTTCCGTTTTCACAGGTTTCCGTTTTACAAAGACAAAATACACTACAAAAATACTGCATTATCGCATAGAATTACTATGAAATATTTTGAGTTTTTCCCACTTTAAACAACACAGTAAATTCTTTAACCGGACGTTTGTATTTCTTGCGTTCTTCAATACCTCTCCTCCAGTGTAAGTGTCTTATGTTTAGAATTCATTGTCACTGAATTACAGTACGTAAATAAATGCAGTACTCAGTAAAAAGAACACCTTTAAAAATCACTCAAGTTCACTGTTTTCTTCTACTCTCATTTGTCAGAAGGAAACAGTGTGTATCACTCGAGGGTTGTAGGAAGTAACGGTACATACCATTCACTTACAGACGTGAAATGTAGCATACCTGCTGCGTCCTTGAGGAAAAATTAAGGTTTATGTGTCCTAGAACTTAGGTGTAAGTACAGTCGCACTCAAAATTTAGTACGGTACATAGGTTACATAGCTTTGTATTATGGATAAGATAATCCGTCTTAGTCAGGTTATTTACGCCTACAGTTACAGAATGTCTTTCCCGTTTCAGCATTAGGCAATTTTCCGGTTTACAGTGTCATTTTACATACGAAATACCTCCGTTCCGATTTCTGTTTTCCGTTTGTCCAGGTTTCCGGTATATCAAGGGACCGGTTAAGGCAGGTTTTACTGAACTAAGTAAGTAAGTAAGTGATTAATGAAAAGTGTTTCACTTCAACATAGTCGCTTAATCTTTTCAGAAACAGTTTTCTATTGTCAGCTGAATTGTTGGCATTCTCACGAAGAACAAAACAGGAGAAGCCCTCTTCATGTTACAGTGCTGGAAAGTGACACCTCTGTGGACAAGCTCCGCGTAACACGATGCCATCCCTGGTATCCACCTCACGTGCCATGTGACAACTCTCAAGCCAAAGGTGGGACGTTCGAATCCCGGCCATGGAGACTCTCAGACCCTGGCTCCTCCACACTTTCTTGTAATTAAAATGCTAGGATAGTCAACTGGTCTCCAAAGCCCAATTTATAGTTAAACACACTAGCCGTCGACTGTACAGACCAAGGACTTACTTTCATAGAACGTCCAAATCGGAAACACCAAGTATGTACTCAACAAATATCTTCATACACGTACACACTTATATTGCATGCTTGGTGGACTGCAGACTGACCACTACAGTACCTTGGAATAACGGTGACAAAGACCTCAACTGGGGTATGCAAGTTTCCTATTTGTACAAAAAGGCAAAACACATAAATGAAAACATAGGAAAAGAAAGTTCAGAAAATGAAAAAAAGAAAAAAGTCAGACAACATTGAAACACAGTAAATCAAGTAGCCCACGTTGTCCCCAGTCTTCAAAAGGGAAGCAACAACAATAACTACAAGGAATAGCTATTGTGTTACATGACGTTGTCTATTTAAACGCTCACTTCCATATGTGGTGAGGGGGAGGGGAGGGGGGAAAGTAAGGGGACTGAGTAGAGCGTAACGTGACGTCATTCAGTTTTAAAACCGCAAACAAGCTAGAATGACTTACTTTTAACACCTTGTAAGTGGGAGACATATAGGGAGAGGGAGATGAACGGGAGCCCATTGCCTCAAATCTCATCTTTTGAGAAAGGAGGTCAAAGACAGTACCGTATTATTGTTATTTGCTTGATAGCCAGTGAATGAGGCGTTTAGGAAGAAGTTATTCGTTAAATATATTGGCCATTAACATGATAAATTGTGGCTGGTTGTTAGTTTGTGGTGATAATTGGTGAGAAAGATGGAAGGCAAATCAACTCGCAAGGTAAGAGAAACTGTCTATTTTTGCGATACCGGTATCTTCCATCAAACACTTCAACACATCTCACATATTTTATTTTTTTCCAAATCCAAACATCCTAGCATTTCCATTGATCAGCATACATTTTTCGTTCATTAATTTTCTGTATCCAGTGCCTTCTGTTGCTGCTAACGGTGGTGTATTGCTACAAATTATATTAATAGAACTGAAAATAGAACATTTATAAGCCATTTCTTCACTGTTGCCGTGATTGAAAATTCGTATATTAATTGGAGTTGTTGATTGATTGAAAGGTATCGATTGATAAATTTCAATATAATTATAGAAGTTAATGTAAATGATTTACCACAGGATCGCTGAGGGACATGGGCAGGAAATACAGCAATAAAGCTCAGTAGATGTCAGAAGCTTAAGTACTTGTCGACATATCCCACGCTGCTAGTCGCATGTAGGCCTATACAATATCTAACGAAGGCGAATATCGAATTTCGATAAATAATTTCATATTTGTGAAGTTCATTTAACGCTGAAACAAGTTTGGGGGTCTGGGGGCAATCTGGGGATAAATATCGATATTTTGGTCATTTGGGGGAAATGCTTCAAGTTTTTGTTGTGGCTCATTTAGGGCTTAGACATCGCGGTCATTTCAGCCCCATGTAGCCTATTTCCGCGTGTAAATAAATAAATAAATAAATAAATAAATGAATAAGTGTGTCTGCTAAGCTGTGTTAATGTGGTGATTGTATTAATGTGTGTATTTGTAATGGAGGCGAGGATTGGAATGTAGGTGGCCGTAACTATTTGGTTACGACACGTGTCATTTGCTGCCTGCCAATATTATGGAGATGTTTCCATTCGTTCAAATGTGCTTGTTTGACCACCTCGTGGATTAGTGACTAGCATTCTTGGCTGTCACCGCGGAGGTTCAGGTTCGCTTCCCAGCTCTACCAAGAAATGTAATTCTTATCTGAGTGCAGGAACGTGGTTCACTCTGTCTCGTGAGGACAATCGGTTCCTTCCTCTGCCACCCTAGAAGTAATTTTCCGTAATTGCTCATTCCTACTCCAGGCGAATGCTGGGATGGTTCCCAAGTTAAGGCCAAACCCGTTTCTTTCTCCATCCTAGCCTCAATTACAAATACACATTCCTACAGACATCACAATGACACAGGTTATGATACAAATTCTGCACTGGGCTGAATGACCACAGTATCTAAGCCAGTAAGCCCCTAAATAAAACAAGTCTGAAACTACTGCCGCTCATATACATATCTTGTTCGTCTACAGAGGAATATAACCTTAAATAAATTGTACCGCGGGAAAGCATTTTACCCTGTACAGTAGCAGGCTGCTAGAGATCAATGGCGCAGACCTGCACGGACTCGAGGGCTTGGAGGGGAAGGTAGTGGAGGGGGTCACTGCTGCTGTGCGAAACAAAACCTCTTGTCACCAGCTGTCGCCACAACAAGTTTAGAAAGTGACATTTCGTCACTTGAGATCTTAACTCGCAATACAATTACTGATACCAAAGGCTGACGCGAAAACTTTCCGTACCAAGTGAACGGTATTAGTTGTAGTGTACCAATGGGCTATGCTACCTGGTCCAACAATCACTACACGGTTGTTCAGATGAGAGAGTTTTTATCATAAAAACAAGATGCTCAGTAAAGAACATGTAGCTTACTTTCTCTTAAATGAATGGGTATAGTTATAACTAGGGTTCAGATTTGTAGGTGCTAGAAATCGTCAAAATACTTATTTTTAATGTGCTAAAAATACACGAAATACTGTATATGACAAAAAGTTTTAAAAATATTTAATTATGTCTCGTTTTTTATGTTAATATAAACAATATGCAGTACTCACCAATGTTAATTATGCTATGCCTTGCTAATTTATGAAAAATTACAGTACACATCCTCAAGTTGGCCATCACAAATGACCGGCGATTAACGCGAAACACTAACTTGTACTGGGAAAATGAGCCCTCTACATCACAAGATGTCAGTCTGGCAAATTTATAGCAGGGTATGTCACTCACATTCACATCAACATCCTCTTCTTGATTAAAACACAATACATTTGAAATTTTACACATTGTTTGAAACCTACTATTATTTTCTAAGACACGCCTGAATTTATTTCCCAATACTTGTGCTGTAGATCCAGTAAGACTGTCAAGCTTCCTCTCAGCGTCACGAACCTGCAGAACTGTTTCTGACAGTTTTGTCAATTATGCTGAAAAAACACAAGTGAGCAGCTATATACGCCAAGTAATTTTAACACTGTGTCATCTTCATCCAGTTCATTAGTTACTGACGCAAAACCATCAATAATTTCTGCATAGTATTTGATTACAGAGAACCAAGTTCCCCAGATGGGAGGGAGTGGTATGTTACGATTTTTATTCTGGAATTCCTGAATTCTTCTCGGCGACGTAATGAACACTTTTTTCCCACTAGAAATCAGTTTATCCACATTAGGATATACATCTCTATTTTCTTCACATACTCTGTGTAAACCATGAGCAACGCACGTAACATGAATCTTCTTTAGAAACTAAGAATAAGACCTCCCGCTGCTTTCCTAGTGTGTGCTGCAGCATCTGTCAATAATAGTTAAAACAGGACTTAGTTCTAACAAAAGCGGATCAAGGCAACGCCATAGAATATAATTTCTGAACAAAAATGGGGAGTTAGAAAAACACCCGACCAATAAATTCCAAAGTCAAATGCAAAAACTAAACGAAACAGAATACATTCACACCATAGCCAAGAAAACAAAATTAATAAACACGAACTCAAAATTACCGTCTTTAAGAGCACTACCAAAAATACATGAAAATGAATGCCCAATAAGACCAACCGTCAACTGAAAGAACGCTCCAAACTACGAAATCAGTAAGATACTACAAGCAATATTAAAACACCGCATGACCAACAATAAAAGCAACTCAGTAAAGAACACGACAGAGTTAGTAACCACACAACACGTTACAAAAGAAACCTAGCTTGGGGCTAGTATCGTTCAACATAAGGATAATGATGATAATTGTTGTTTTAAGGGGCCTAACATCTAGGTTATTTGACATAAGGAACATGTACACTAATCAACCAACACATTGAGCCTTCAATATATAGAAAACAATCTAAAGACACATAACTCGATACAAGAAACGGAAGAGATCACGAGATTACTGAGAATCGTTCTCAAGCAAACTGTGTTTCAATTCGATAATAAAACATACGCGCAAACAGAGGGCCTACCAATGGGGTCACCACAAGCGGGCTAATAGCCGACATTTTCATAAACACATTGCAACATGAGTTTTTACGTAGAAAAAAACTGGCCAAAGGGAATAGTAAAGTGGAAAGGATACGCGGATGATGTAATATGTGTCTACGACACGGAGTTAACGAACGAAGAGACCATACTCCAAACAATGAATAATCTACACCACTCAATTAAATTAACAGAGGAACACGAAACCAAGCGGAAAATAAATTATCTCGACATAACTATCGAACATGAAGACAACGAACTCTCATATTCAATCTTCCGTAAACATACACAGACCTCGCACCCAATTGACAATCACTCGAACCATCCTAGCACGCACAAGCTAGCGGGTTTCAATTCAACGGTACACAGGAAACATACCAATGTCAAAATAAAACTACAATAGGGAAGTAAGACTAATCAATCAAATAGCTAAAAAAAAAAAAAAAAAATCCACCCATCAAAATAGATCAAATAGTAGCCATACATAGTAATAAAACAATTCAAAGGCCGGACAAAAATAAGAACAAATTCGCGCGGATCAATTACGTGAACGCGAATACATACAATATCACCTATTTATTCAAGAAACAAAGCATTAAAATAGCCTTCACAACAAATAATACAACCGGCAAACATCTACACAACAGTAATTTAAATCAACAAGACCCATAATGTAAGTCGGGGGTATACTCTATAACGTGCCAAGACACAGGGTGTCAAGCGAATTATATACGGCAGACAGGCTGAAGAATGGGCACACGATACATGGAACACAGAAATGCGATAAAATACAGGACACATTATGCCGTATGCGAACATATGTGCGATGTGGGACACAAATTCACCTATATACAGTAGATACAGACTTGAAAATCATACATCACGAATTGAACGGGAGAACCCTTGATATAAATAAAGCAATTGAGATACACCTAGCTAAAATAAACAACCCTAATAATCTAAACGAACACACACTCATGGAGAACTAACCTCTCTTTACACTACTAGAAAGTATCCCCCATGAGAAACAGAAAAAAAACTTAACGGTTGAGCCGGGCTAGAATAGGAGGCAACATTATAGGAAACATATTATTGGAATAGGAAGTACTTCATTGAACCAAGGCCTTCATTGTGGCAGTATTACAGATTTCAAAGAATTTGCGCTTAAATTTGGCTGTTTTGTTTACGCACGGCAGGTACGGTGATTGGTCTACAATAATTGAAGATGTCCAGAACATAGTAACATACATCATGTCTGGAAAACTCTAGACCTGGCCGAAAACAGAGACATGCCACTAACAAGACTAAAATAGACAGGCAGGAATGTGAGGCGATACAAGACAATGGAATGGGGAGATGTAACGGGTGGGGTAAGCCTATACAAGGAAATTCCTTCCAGTGAACAGTGCTAGTGATAACAGCGGTACAAGAAGGGATACCACATCCCTCAAATAACCAGCTAAGTTATTTAATCCATTCCAAGTTACAAACACCAACCTGACCATTTACTAACCACTAGAGATTTTCACAATAAAAAAGCAAATCTGCAGGTCAAAAGCCACCAACAACAGCATAACAAAAATCACACGAAACTAAAAATCCGGACAAGTTGTGCACGTTTAAAATAAACGTATCTAACTAAATAAAAGCACATATTGTAAATACTTTAACCCACATATATGTAGACATAGATTTAATACCGTGAGTGCAATGGGTCTGATGATGATCGCTTGACGATCGAAACTAGTCATCCAAGTGAATTTATTAATCACATGTAGTTCTTTTCAGGGCTAGGGCGTAACACCCAATATACTGTAATTGGGTACAATCGTGTTGCCCGCTTGAAAATCATAAATTAAGTTTACTAAGGCAACACTGCAAAATTGGCTCCCAACACGATACTACTATCGGATTTTTTTTATTATGGATACTCGAGTTTAGGCCTTAATTACAACCAAACCAACAGACCTATTGAAAAACGAGTTATACCAATATTTTCTTTGTTTAATTCTGCGTTAGACTATATAAGCCAATTATTTTCAGGTTTATTAATTATTTATTTATTTGTGGTTATATGAAAAAGTGTCCGTGTTTTTGACGTCTTTTCTTGGAACCGCTCACTTAAAACTATATACTTGGAAAACTACTTGGCTGAGCGTAATGAAATTTTTATATGTGATAGGCACAAGTATTGGTAGTGCAAATCTCAAGTTTCAATTTTTTTCAACTACCCGATAAAAAGTTCTTATACTTTTTCTGACGTAACGTTCTCTCAGCCCAGGATAAACGTACAGCAGGCAACTTGGTCTCATTTTGAAGTTCTCATTCGTGATTATCGGAAACTACGACCACTGTAAACGTACAGTGTGTTAACGAATTTATGAAGAGTAATATTAATGGGAGGTTTTATGCGTTCCGTCCCGTGCGAATAAAAGAAAGCGGGATTGTGAAATCCGGTGCAGCGTTGCCGCGTTAACTTGCAGTCGTCACGGATAGCAACGAACGAACACTGCTTTAAGTTTCCTTTCAACCTTTTATTTTCTTTCCTCGTACAAATTTCATTTTCCATCACCCTTTTCACATAAGGGCTTTAGACCTTGAATGGCAGGTTTAAAAGTGGTTTGTCTTCCTAATTTGGAAATGTCAGACTACACAATTTTTACATGGGCTATCTACATTATTTACATAATATATTTACAATAATTAATTCAGTCAGTATTCTTCGTTTGAATAATGGCTCTGTACCGAACTGCTGGCATTCATGTTAATTATGACCTGCTCGAAATGAGGGACATTTTCAGACAGGCCATCTATCTCCCAGTAGTGGTCTTCAATTCTTTTAGCGTGTTTAATACATTGTTTCCAGAGTTCAGGAGCAACGGTAAGCAAGGCTTCTCGGCATAAAACATTAGTAGTGTGGTGGTGGGGAAGCTGCTTAAAAAAACAAGTTGTGAGCCCCTGCGACTTTGGAATGGAAGGAGCCATGCTAGGAGGGTGTGCTTGGATTCGTTTTTTCGTCTCGTCGTGCTCTTTACGGGAATGTAGGTGTCGAAAAGGTGAACCTAGGGTTTTGGGTCTAAAAATGCGTTTTTCACATTTTTGCCGATTTTTGGAAAACGGGCCATGCTAGGAGGGCGTGCATGGATTCGTTTTTTTCGTCTCGTCGTGCTCTTTACGGGAATGTAGGTGTCGAAAAGGTGAACCTAGGGTTTTGGGTCTAAAAATGCGTTTTTCAAATTTTTGCCGATTTTTGGAAAACGGGCCATGCTAGGAGGGCGTGCTTGGATTCGTTTTTTTCGTCTCGTCGTGCTCTTTACGGGAATGTAGGTGTCGAAAAGGTGAACCTAGGGTTTTGGGTCTAAAAATGCGTTTTTCACATTTTTGCTGATTTTTGGAAAACGGGCCATGCTAGGAGGGCGTGCTTGGATTCGTTTTTTTTCGTCTCGTCGTGCTCTTTACGGGAATGTAGGTGTCGAAAAGGTGAACCTAGGGTTTTGGGTCTAAAAATGCGTTTTTCACATTTTTTGCCGATTTTTGGAAAACGGGCCATGCTAGGAGGGCGTGCTTGGATTCGTTTTTTTTTCGTCTCGTCGTGCTCTTTACGGGAATGTAGGTGTCGAAAAGGTGAACCTAGGGTTTTGGGTCTAAAAATGCGTTTTTCACATTTTTTGCCGATTTTTGGAAAACGGAAAACGTGATGATGACGTGTGTGATAGTATTTTTTCGTTTCATTGTCCTATTTACGGAGAAGTAGGTACGGAAAAGCTAAAAAGCTGGAAACATTTTTTTTAGTCAAAAATGTTTTTTTGTGATTTTCCCTCATATTGCGAAAACTGAAAACGTGAGGATGACGTGTATGATAGTATGTTTTCGTCTCATTGTCCTCTTTACGGAGATGTAGGTACGGAAAAGCTAAAAAGCTGGAAACATATTTTTAGTCAATTTTTTTTTGGTGATTTTCCCTCATATTGCGAAAACTGAAAACGTGAGGATGACGTGTATGATAGAATGTTTTCGTCTCATTGTCCTCTTTACGGAGATGTAGGTATGGAATAGGTAAAAAGCTGGAAACTTTTTTTTTAGTCAAAAATGGGTGTTTGTGATTTCCCCTCATATTGTGAAAACCGAAAACGTGAGGATGACGTGTATGATAGTATTTTTTTCGTCTCTTTATTCTCTTTACGGGGATATAGATATGAAAAAGGTAAAAAGCTGGAAACATGGTTTTCTTATGGAATAGGTGTTTTTTTTTTGTTCATTTTCGCGTTATTTGGAAAACGAATGAGTCGATTTTTATGACGGACATGTCGATGTATTTGTGTCGTTGTTCTGTTTACGGGAATGTAGGTATGGAAAAGCTGAAATCATGGTTTCCGTCATTTTTTTTGAGATCGTTGAGGAAAACGGGGAAAAAGTAAGAAACCAGATTTAAAGTCACGTTATGTTATGCACTATGATGTTGGTAAAACACTTATGCATTATTATTATTATTATTTGCCATGGCTGGTCAGGGCTCACACGCAGAGAGAGAACTTGTTTGATGAAATGAGAATTGAAAGCATCGAGGCTGACCAGCGGCGAGCCAGACAAGACAAGGGGTCTTATCATCGTACGTGCCTCGCAGCAGAGAGAGGTAAGAGGCAGGTGTCATTATACAGTGTGCGGATTTATACTGTATATGTCATAGCCTAGGTTCATTATGGACTCATCATGCAACGCAAAGTTTGAAACGATGAGTGGGTGTATAACATTATGATAAAATTATAATTGAACCTAAGATCTTTTGTTTTTGAAGAAGAATAGTAGGGGTGGAAACCACCCCCAAAATTGAAAAATCAATATCTTGAAAACGAAGAACCCTAAAAATAGGTGTAATGGCTTAAAAATAAGTCATGACATATGCTTTTACCTGGATAGGTCATTTCACCCCTAAAACAGTAAATAGTGATTTTACAAGGGGGTAAAAGGTGTGAAACGGGTAAAAATGATAATTGAACCTAAGATCTTTTGTTTTTGATGAAATGTCGTAGGGGAGTGTAAACAACGCCCCAAATAGAAAAATCCATATCTTGGAAACGAAGAACCCTAAAATTAGGTGCGAAAGCTTAAAAAATAGGCCATGACATGCGCTTTTACCTGTATAGGTCATTTCACCCCTAAAACAGTAAATAGTCATGTTATGAGGAAAAAATGTGTTATACACATAAAAGCATAAGCGTTTTGTGAAACCATGCTTTAATGGACATGTGTATGGAGGATGATTGTTATTATTATTATTAGGTAATTATGGATTAATGTGTGTATAGATAACTAACCAGTGGGGAGCGTGACGGCGCAGGTGCTTAGCTGCTCGTCTTTACCCGGACGGCTGGGGTTCAAATCCCGGTGACAGCGGGGGTTGGAATTTTCACCTGAAAAATCACGTGGCGTCAGGAAGGGCATTCGGCCATAAATCCCCGGCCAAAACCAAAATGAGACTGGTTGGCTCCGGCGACTCAAAATAATAGGGAAAAGAAGAAGAAAGAAAGGTAACTCACCAGTAATAGTAAACATTGGTTTGAGGTGTTGAAGAAGTCAGGATGGCTAACCCTTTGCCATGGTTCGCGAATGGACTCCAAAAAGTTTTACCTGTCAAGACTCAGTATACCCTGTTGCAGCCTTTAGAAAAAAAAATCGAACCGGGGCCTCTGTGGTGACAGTGGAGTTATATTCATGATGCTTTTTAAACAAACATACGCTTGCATACTACCGCTGTGTTGAATCTGCACAGAGACACTGGCTTTGGTTTGTCTAGTGTGCCTTGGTGATAACAGCACAGCGATCTTGTCAGCAAGTTTCATATTACTCGTCTGCTTGATAGTGGACGTGCTCTGCACCGTGTTATCATACAGGACATGACTAGATCGTTGTTAGGTGTGACAAAGGCTTAGTGAAGCTTATTGCAACCTTGAAATGAATGTCATGGTATAGTCGGGGTTGGAAGCCAAGACCTTAGGGTTGACAACCAAGTAGGTTAACCACTACACGGTGAGATGGTCAAATAATAATGTAACAGAACATATAGAAACGTTTTCTATAGTTTAACGAATTGGCTAAGAGCCATACCATGAGAGGTGTAGGTAATGGAAATTGAATCCTTAGCTGATGATTATACTACTTGTAATCTATAGCCATGCCCACGTATAAGCTATCATGTTAGAAAAAGAATTGTATGGCTTGTTTTAAACGTAGAATAATTGTGTTTACTGTGAAACACAAATCTGAATTTAAAATTAGTTTATGTTCTACATGATGTTTGAACTCTTTTTTATTTATACTTTAGACAAACGCTAACATAGTTGTCATTCAGAAACCATGGCCGCCTCTTTTCCAATCCTACACCGTACGCTGAAGTTAAAATGAATAATGATCACGTTACAGACAGCCAGTTTCAAAGCCATGAGAACTAAGTGAACAAAGAATAAAATTCATGAGCCAGTGAGGAATTCAACATGTTGTCCTTTGGACAAAAGAGAAGCGTTCTACAAACTTAACCACCAAGTTATCCTATCGACCCTCAATGGTTTGGGTCATCGTAAAGATGAAAATTAAATCTAAGCTATAAATAAAACTAACTACACTCTTATTTACTAGAAGAAGAAATGGAAAACAAAAGGGCAATAGTCCAAATAAAGGACAGAAGGAATAAAAAAATGGCCCTCAACCCTCAAGCATGTGGATTGAGGGAGTTGGAAGGAAGGAGAGCCATGAAAGGCAGATAAAAAGTATAATAGGAGAGAACTCAGCAATTCTTCCAGGTTTGTGCCGTGTCCTGTGGGGGTCCGGGCGGGGACACCAAGAGCCCGCCGATGATCCTAGCTTGGTGTCCTAGGCGAAACCCCACACAAGACACGGCACAAACCTAGAAGAATTGCTGAGTTTTAATTCACCGGCCGTGAAAGCCAATATACCATCTTTTTGGAAGCCTTCATAGGGAGGTTAAGGCTGCTTGAGCTTTTAGTTCTCGTAGTCAAGTGGTGCAGTTGCACCTTATATAAAGGGAGGTGGCGCGCAGTTCGTCACTCCTGTGGGGGTCCGGGCGGGGACACCAAGAGCCCGCCGATGAGCCTAGCTTGGTGTCCTAGGCGAAACCACACACAAGACACGGCACAAACCTAGAAGAATTGCTGAGTTTTAATTCACCGGCCGTGAAAGCCAATATACCATAATAGGAGAGGCTTTGCCCCAGAGGTAATGGATAAAGAGGAGGAAAACTGGACTCAGCTCAGAAATCCCTTGGGGTCGCCAACTTTCAAACTGATCAGCCGTAAGCCCTTGAGGGTGTAGCCATATGCAGAGTGCACCGCAAGTGGTGGGGCTATATACACCCTACCTTCTTGAGGGGGCTTGAGCAAAATACAGGAAATAACATGAAAATAAAAACAAGGCTGCCTCCTCACACTAGTAGGATATCAGAAAAAATAAATAAACAAGGGCCAATGAAGTTGCAAAAGGAAGAGACTCCCTAGGGCTCAGATACCCTAATCATGTTGGGGTCGATAGAGAACAAGAGTTGAGCAAGTGTGGTCGACAGGAAATAAGACAGAGAGGAGCCTAGCACAAGTTAGTGGAAGCAATGACGGTCTCAGCTGGGACTCCGTGATCGTTAACCTACATGACACTAGATATGACGCCCAGGGGTGGAATTAAAGACCTCTTTTGTTTTATATCACTGACTTTTAAGAACGCTAACACATGGCATGCCTTATAATGCAATACTGGTCCTAGGGTATGCAAAATTGTATTAGCAACTCAGCTAATAATAGTGTGCTTGCCCATGATTATTTTCCCAAGTATAGTACATGGGACTGATAACCATGATTTCCAAGCCCCTAAGTAAGACAAAAACAAATGATTTTCATTTTCCAATGAGTTGGGGTGAGGTGAGGTGAGTTTTCTATACACCAAACTGATGTGGTTTCCCACTTCTACTCCAGGCAAATGCACATTTGATGTTAAGAATAGTGAAATGGTTTGCAACTGCCCAATGCTAGGACCTGATTAGTGGCTTTTAAAAAATGGAATGGAATGGAGTACACTTCCCCCAAAACCAACAAGAGGAGTGTTCGATCCCCCACAACAACCATTCTTAAAGTCAATATAAATGGCAATGCACTTCAGGTCAAGACGGTCTCCTCTCTCCAATCCTACCCGTTGGTGGTGAAAGGCACACTCTAATACAACCATCATAGTGACAGGTTATCTGTTAAATACCCAACTATCCCCAGATTTACCTTAAATTTTCCTAAAATCCACTACATTTTCCGCAAATTGACCAAATGACACAACATTCCAGCAAAATTCAACAAATGACTACCAGATTTATTGAAATTCCATTGATTTACCTAAGCATGGTTTAAACTACCTCAAATTCATATAAAATTAGACGAATATAGATGAAAATTCACTAAAATTTACCAAACTTACCCAAAGTGGGCTACAAACCATGAAATGTATCCATTTTTTGTAAATTCACTATATGTACTCGAAAATTCCATAATATTGCCTTTACAAGTATGCTTTTATTGTTGTTGTTTCATTTACCACACTCCCTGCAGACAAATAACTCAACATGACTTTCTCCTAGACTAGGAGCTCCACATTCGACATGATAGCTGAGTTTCATTTCCCATAAACTTGTCTCTGAGGTGGGTGTCAGGAAAAGGCATTCAGCTGTAAAAACCACACCCTCACATAGACTTTCATAACCTCTTACGTTGAGGTTGTTAACACTAACGACATTGAATGATTGAACGGTTTCCTTTTCACAATTCCTGTCTATACTTTCCTCTTGAAGGTTGCTAAAATGCAATTAAATTTAATAAATACCTTAAGATGGTTTCATTTTTTTAATGATATGGTGTTGATGATGGATATATACGTTAAGACTAATTTTTGTTAGGTCTTGACTGACCTTGCAATTAGAAATTGACAAACCAAACATGGGTTATCTACCAGGGGAACACTTTGACCACTATGTTGGTTATTGACCAGTAAGTACAGTTCTAGTAATGAGACAGAAATCCAACACAAAGAATGAGTACGCAATGCGGTGGAGATTGGTACCACGATGTACTGTCGGTTATGTAGCTATGTGGAATGTACATCACATATGGTTTACTTGAAGGTTTGGAGGTTCCATTAAAGATATTTCTACAATAAACCATTTTCAAACGGTCATTCGTTGGTGTGAAATTATTTATTATATTGTATTTTATGAAAACAATTATGATTTATAAAAATTTTATACGTTTACTGTATTCTTATTTAATGTAAGCACTGGAGGCACTATCGACCAAAATACAGCACTATCTGGAATGTATATTGCATACTTGAAGGTTTGGTGATCCCATTAAAGGTATTCCTACAATAAATGATTTTTAAGTTCTTGTTTTATGGCATTCTTATTTAATATATGCTATTTGCTAATAGGATTTGACACTGGAATTATTTTACAATTAGTTATTTTAATGACCAACAGAGTTTAATGTTATCAAGGCACAGCTCTATTTGAAATTTTGAATAACATGTTGCATGTTATACATCATATGCAACTACTGTAAGACTTGTGATTTATTTAATGCCTTTAAACCTATATTAAACACTCAGTTTACAATACTGATAACTGCAATGTTACTGAAAAAAATTGAAACAAAACAAAAATCGGCATTGAAAACCAAAAAGTGGTTGAGCATATGTATAGTGGGGAAAAGAAAAGTTTTGTAAACACTAATGTCCAACAAGACTAATTATATCACTAACTGTCAGGGTGGCCGAGTGGTTAAGGCGTTTGACTTAAGATCAAATTTCCAAATATATAAGGAAGCAAGGGGTTCGAATCCCTTCCCTGACATAACTATTGCTTGAACATGCAAGAAAACAAGAAATATACACAAACTATGTTTATCAATTTAATCAATTTTTTTTACAAGAGATAGACACACAGAATACAGCTCTTTTTGTTTATCATTTCTTTTAAACATAACACTTGTTGAAAATTATTTTTAGGGGATGGGAGTGTTGCTACGTTGACCCATCACACAATAATAGCAGCTTTACGAAGT
Source organism: Meconema thalassinum (assembly GCA_946902985.2). Classification (NCBI taxonomy): domain Eukaryota; kingdom Metazoa; phylum Arthropoda; class Insecta; order Orthoptera; family Tettigoniidae; genus Meconema; species Meconema thalassinum. Next base: position 551,600,824 of record OX336389.2, read on the forward strand.
TCATTTTCTATATTTAATAGCTCTTTCTCATAACCAATATGACCAACCTGTTTACAGGCATGCAAGAGCTGTAGACGTTCGACTAATATATTAGGATCGTTCCATTTGCTATTTTTTATGAATGGTTTCAGAAACTCGGAAAGCAGTTCATCATTATCACCATCATTATGATTATCATCATCCTCATCATTATAATCATTTTCATAATGATGATCATTATCATCATTATCATTACCATCATAATTTCCACCTGTGTCCACAGTCTGTTCAATGGTTTGAGTTGCCTTTGATAGTGTTGAAAGCTTTTTTTTAGATGTGCTAGAATGCTTTAACATTGTTATGTTATTATTACCACTATTACCTTTCCCCACTAACTTTTTGATGGGGTATATTGTCTCTGATAGGGTTGAGGGCTTTTGAGATGTGGGTGCGTGTCTGAACATGGGTTTCACAGGAGGTGTTAAAGGTTTCACATTAAACAACTCGCTAACAGCATGCGTGCGTTGTAGTGTATTAAACTTGAGGTTAATATTATCTTGAGCAGTACTATCTTTCTCTTGGACTTGGTTTCTTGCTTTGGTTTGGGTTTTCCCTACATTTAGACTAGCGTGATTATTAAGTTTACATTCATGATTGTTTGAAGAAAGTACGTCCAATACTTTTGTTTTAAGCATTCCTCGACACTGTTTCGATCGTTGCTTTGAACATCGCCAAATAAGAGTTCCATTTTTATTGCTTCGTTTCACAATATATGAATATCCTTTATAGTATGCATAAGGCTTACCATACCTAGTCACTGATACTTCCATATTGTCCCCTTGAGGAAGCGTACACGAGACTTTATTCGGGGGTGTACAGTTCATCGTCGTGAAGTTGGATATTTTGTACTTTGCTTCCATAATTTCAATGTGACATAAGGAGAATATAATTAGCAAAGATGACTCAACATTAAACAAAACAAATATTTTAATATCCCGATAAGAATGACACAACAATGACACAAAAATCCCTTATGACACCCATATTTATCAACTCAACATCAAACAATCAAATAATAAGTTACCCTGAATCAACATTACAGCCGCAAATAAACCAAATCATGGACCTCGTCCTTACTCTTATTGTTGCGTGTATTGTGTTTGACGGTTTTACTGGCAAGACTCGGTTAGAATGAGTACATATTGCCATGAGATATGCTTCCATAGAACCAGATCGCAGGACGCATATCCATGAACATTTTTCACCACGCCTTGGCATCGGGATCCACACTTAATGGCTAACACAAAATGACATGACAATCGACCACACTACCCTTTACTAAAAATACACATTACTTCCGCGAGAAGTATTTATATCAGTGCCAAAAGCACACAAAATCAAGCTGCCTAAAAAGGTCTTACAGAAACAGGGTGAAAATACAATCGTGGTCATTCGTAACTAACTCATGGATAAACCGATCGTTTCCCGAACACACCAAAGTTACAGGGGCTCATAAAAATTGCGATAAAAATATTTACAATAATTACGAGACAGAAGCCAACAAGGCAACAAAATACAAATCAGCATAATCATGAACTGCATTTCCGATGTGAAGAACTTGCACCAAATATTAATCTAATTCGCTTCGAATTATACAGGCTTTAACTGATCGTTATCACGGGAGCACGCACCTCGGCCCTAATGGCCCCTCTGTCCTTATCTGAGATCTGAGCCTTTGCAGTCTGGAATATCCAGCTCTCGTCATTGTGTCAACACCAGGCAGGTCTCAAATTGTCTCTCAGTCACACGCTAGAGATCCGAAGAAAAAATTAACAATCACACTCTGGAATAAAACACATATCAACTCGTAGATCTGTCCTCAAAACTGCACCATGCAATTTGGGATCTGTAGAATACTTAACAGTGACATCATCCTTATGAGTCCTGTCTTCGACGCCATGCAGCCGACAGGTAACTGACCTCGACCAGACCCCGCGCAGGATAATAATAATAATAGACCCATGCCTTGGTACAACACACATCACCCTCAATTTGCTCCAGATCACAGATAAACCTAAAAAAAAAAAATATATATAGTGCTCCAACACACAACAAGTTACTACGTGCTCAAATACAAAATAATGATTACCAGAGAAGCTGAATGCTTCTCGCTAAGAAAATATGCAATATCGCATACAATTTACAGCCTGCGTAACCCGAAGTTTCTCACACAAAATAACACATTTTCCCCCTTACACTGTAATTACGTTATCTAACCAAAGCTTCACTTATCATCAGCGATACAGTCCGCTCATTTGCTGTATCTGTCATAAAAACACACTCAGTGCACACGAGTACAATTTAATCGACTGTCCCGCACAAATTTTAATGAAATACAAAAGAATAACCACGATGCTCTTCACAAATTAAAATAGTGGTCGGTCAACAAAACACTCTAATCACACAAAAGAAAACAAAACAACTACACAATATATACAAGGATTCCCCGATTACCAAAACTAGGCTACATAATGAAATAAATCATTCTGTACTCATCCTTTTCAGCCACCTCCATCGTTGACGTTTCCTGGGCATGACCCCAACCATGTGCGCTTAGCACCCAATCATTCCCGTGTTCGATTTCAGTAGCACCATTCTTCCTTCAGCTGCTGATACCACGGTCTCCATTTCTGGCTGGCTGCTTCAAAATAGAATGTCAGTTCGTTTTAAAATAGTGCCTCACACAATATCCCTAATAGATTGCTAGCGTGGATTGCTATATCCACCCACAAGTCCTGATAGCAATATTTAGCGATGACTGTCCCTCACTTATAGTAAAGAGCTATCTAGAACGTTTCACACGCAGAACACCTTAATTTATACACTTGAGATGCGGTAGAATTTCATCTCCTCAGAGCAATGATTTTATCAAAGTTTAAGTTCCTCTCTTTTACTGGCTCGAAACTTACTAAGTCCAGCGACTTGCATATTAACAGACATTGTCACTTCCCAAAATAGTAATGTAGAACGAGCGTAGTCAGCCTTCACAATCTGTCAACGAATGAAATAATAATGTTTTTCAGTGAACACTCCACTCAGTATTTATACATTTTAGTCCGAAAAGTGGGGGCGGGACAGAATAAAATATCTAATTATTCAACCAGTAGTCCTACAGACACACAACACATATCAGGGATCTTGTCTTGATGTGAATCGAACATCTATGGCATGCGAATTTTATTTTGATCGTGCAATTAATCGTAATCAATTTCTCTCCTTAATTTCTTCTGATGCCGTATCTTCGAAATAGCGCGAAAGGCCCCGCGTCCTCATTTCTTATTGGTTGGGGTGCTGTTTCTAAACTCGCGGTAAAATGCGGACCCCGCCCACGTAGGCGTCGACGCACAATCGTTTCCCTTGTCTCACAAAGAACAGACGCTTAAGGGTGACTCATTTTGTCCAACGCGCCAACTAGGTTCTTGAACTCCAGCTAACGGGTTGTGTCCCTTTCTTCAGTCCGGGTTGCATTCCAAACTCGTTCTTGCCAGGTAGCTTCTAAATTTCAACATACTAGCAAGCCTCCTTCAAAAGTCATCTTTCGTCCTCACACAGACCAGAAATATGAAACATTAATATGTGGCAATCATATCAAGGGTTCAATATCAACTGTCAAGCACAAACTAATCTCTTGTAAAGACAACTTGGTAATAACAACAATAGTTTAATGTGGGAGCATATATACATGCAAAAAGTGGGAGCAAAGGTGGGGGGTAAAAAGTGGGAGCAAAAGTGGCAGCAAATGTGGGAGAAAAAAATAACTGTGAGCAAAAAGTGGGAGCAAATATGGGATAAAATGTGGGAGCAAAGCAAATATAAAAAGTGGGAGCAAATATGCTAACAAATATGTCAACAAATATACCAGCAAAAGTAAATACACAAGTCAAGATAGATTAAAGTGCAAAGAAAATATGGAAGCAAATATGAGAACAAAAAGGGTGTTTTTCGAAAACAACTAGACATAACAAACTTAGTCATAACCTAACCTAACATAACCTAACTTAACCTAACCTCACCTAACCTCACCTAACCTCACCTAACCTAACCTAAACTAACCTCACCTAACCTAAGCAAACCTCACCTCACCTAACTTCACCTAACCTAACCTAACCTAACCTAACTTCACCTAACCTAACTTGACTGAACTTTACCTAACCTAACCCATCATAACTTCACCTAACCTAACTTTACCTAATCTAACTTCACCCAACCTAACTTTCAACTCTCAGATCAAAATTAAATTTTAGGCATAGTTGAGTTGGAAGCCAAGACTTCAGGGATAACACACAAGTATACTAGCCACTACACCGCAAAATAGGCAAATTATCATGCAACACAACATAAAGTAAAAAGTTTCCTGTAGTGTAACTCATTGGCTGACAACCATAGTTTGGGAATTGAAACCCAAGACCTCAGGACTTTTGTTTTGAACATTATCAGAAATATTATTCCATTTACATTTTGCTGCTGCTTATAGTTATAAGAGTTGGCATTAATATGGGAAGCAAAAAAAGTGGGAGCAAATGTGGGAGCCAATATGGGAGCCAATATGGGAGCAAATATGGGGGCAAAAGTGGGAGCAAATATGGGAGCAACTGTGGGAGCAAATATGGGAGTCAATATGGAGGCAAATATGGGAGCAAATGTGTGAGCTAATCATCTCACCTCGGATATCGCCAGTGAGTACTCATATCTACCGCTAGGTAGCGGAAACATACTTTGTGTGTTGTATGTAACTATCTTACAAAGTTTGACCGCATGCAAAACGTCCTTGTATAAGCTGTGCATATAATTTTCATATACAATTAAGACTAGGTGTTCAGAACTATTATGTATAGCCTTGTCTAAGGCATATAGAGGATCCTTAGCAAGAACGACTGACTAACCCAGGAGTGTAAAGCCCTGCCATATGCAGTAAGCATCTGTTGGCAGAAATGGTTCCTAATAATAACGGACTTGATGAATATGAAACGTGTTTTAAGTGTCGTCTTAAATCCTATTTTATACGTTGTGATACGTGTAAGGATTTAAGACGACACAAAGGTCTTTTGAGTGTTGTCTTTTGTGTGCCGTCTTAAATCCTTTCATGGTTTGTAGCCCACTTTGGGTAAGTTTTGTAAATTTTAGTGAATTTTCATCTATATTCGACTAATTTTATATGAATTTGAGGTAGTTCAAACCATGCTTAGGTAAATCAATGGAATTTCAATAAATCTGATAGTCATTTGTTGAATTTTGCTGGAATGTTGTGTCATTTGGTCAATTTGCGGAAAATGTAGTGGATTTTAGGAAAATTTAAGGTAAATCTGGGGATAGTTAGGTATTTAACAGATAACCTGTCACAATGATGGTTGTATTAGAGTGTGCCTTTCACCACCAACGGGTAGGATTGGAGAGAGGAGACCGTCTTGACCTGAAGTGCATAGCCATTTATATTGACTTTAAGAATGGTTGTTGTGGGGGATCGAACACTCCTCTTGTTGGTTTTGGGGGAAGTGTACTCCATTCCATTCCATTTTTTAAAAGCCATTAATCAGGTCCTAGCATTGGGCAGTTGCAAACCATTTCACTATTCTTAACATCAAATGTGCATTTGCCTGGAGTAGAAGTGGGAAACCACATCAGTTTGATGTATAGAAAACTCACCTCACCTCACCCCAACTCATTGGAAAATGAAAATCATGTGTTTTTGTCTTACTTAGGGGCTTGGAAATCATGGTTATCAATCCCATGTACTATACTTGGGAAAATAATCATGGGCAAGCACACTATTATTAGCTGAGTTGCTAATACAATTTTGCATACCCTAGGACCAGTATTGCATTATAAGGCATGCCATGTGTTAGCGTTCTTTTAAAGCCTGTGATATAAAACAAAAGAGGTCTTTAATTCCACCCCTGGGCGTCATATCTAGTGTCATGTAGGTTGACGATCACGGAGTCCCAGCTGAGACCGTCATTGCTTCCACTAACTTGTGCTAGGCTCCTCTCTGTCTTATTTCCTGTCGACCACACTTGCTCAACTCTTGTTCTCTATCGACCCCAACATGATTAGGGTATCCGAGCCCTAGGGAGTCTCTTCCTTTTGCAACTTCATTGGCCCTTGTTTATTTATTTTTTCTGATATCCTACTAGTGTGAGAAGGCAGCCTTGTTTTTATTTTCATGTTATTTCCTGTATTTTGCTCAAGCCCCCTCAAGAAGGTAGGGTGTATATAGCCCCACCACTTGCGGTGCACTCTGCATATGGCTACACCCTCAAGGGCTTACGGCTGATCAGTTTGAAAGTTGGCGATCCCAAGGGATTTCTGAGCTGAGTCCAGTTTTCCTCCTCTTTATCCATTACCTCTGGGGCAAAGCCTTTCCTATTATACTTTTTATCTGCCTTTCATGGCTCTCCTTCATTCCAACTCCCTCAATCCACATGCTTGAGGGTTGAGGGCCATTTGTATTCCTTCTGTCCTTTATTTGGCCTATTGCCCTTTTGTTTTCCATTTCTTCTTCTAGTATATAAGAGTGTAGTTAGTTTTAGTTATAGCTTAGATTTAATTTTCATCTTTACGATGACCCAAACCATTGAGGGTCGATAGGACAGCTTGGTGGTTAAGTTTGTAGAACGCTTCTCTTTTGTCCAAAGGACAACATGTTGAATTCCTCACTGGCTCATGAATGTTATTCTTTGTTCACTTAGTTCTCATGGCTTTGAAACTGGCTGTCTGTAACGTGATCATTATTCATTTTAACTTCAGCGTACGGTGTAGGATTGGAAAAGAGGCGGCCATGGCTTCTGAATGACAACTATGTTAACGTTTGTCTAAAGTATAAATAAAAAAGAGTTCAAACATCATGTAGAACATAAACTAATTTTAAATTCAGATTTGTGTTTCACAGTAAACACAATTATTCTACGTTTAAAACAAGCCATACAATTCTTTTTCTAACACGATAGCTTATACGTGGGCATGGCTATAGATTACAAGTAGTATAATCATCAGCTAAGGATTCAATTTCCATTACCTACACCTCTCATGGTATGGCTCTTAGCCAATTCGTTAAACTATAGAAAACGTTTCTATATGTTCTGTTATATTATTATTTGACCATCTCATCGTGTAGTGGTTAACCTACTTGGTTGTCAACCCTAAGGTCTTGGCTTCCAACCCCGACTATACCATGACATTCATTTCAAGGTTGCAATAAGCTTCACTAAGGCTTTGTCAAACCTAACAACGATCTAGTCATGTCCTGTATTATAACACGGTGCAGAGCACGTCCACTATCAAGCAGACGAGTAATATGAATCTTGCTGACAAGATCGCTGTTCTGTTATCACCAAGGCACACTAGACAAACCAAAGCCAGTGTCTCTGTGCAGATTCAACACAGCGGTAGTATGCAAGCGTATGTTTGTTTAAAAAGCATCATGAATATAACTCCACTGTCACCACAGAGGCCCCGGTTCAATATTTTTCTAAAGGCTGCAACAGGGTATACTGAGTCTTGACAGGTAAAACTTTTTGGAGTCCATTCGCGAACCATGGCAAAGGGTTGGCCATCCTGACTTCTTCAACACCTCAAACCAATGTTTACTATTACTGGTGAGTTACCTTTCTTTCTTCTTTTTTTCCCTATTATTTTGAGTCACCGGAGCCAACCAGGCTTATTTTGGTCTTGGCCGGGGATTTAAGGCCGAATGCCCTTCCTGACGCCACGTGATTTTTCAGGTGAAAATTCCAACCCCCGCTGTCACCGGGATTTGAACCCCAGCCGTCCGGGTAAAGACGAGCAGCTAAGCACCTGTGCCATCACGCTCCCCACTGGTTAGTTATCTATACACACATTAATCCATAATTACCTAATAATAATAATAACAATCATCCTCCATACACATGTCCATTAAAGCATGGTTTCACAAAACGCTTATGCTTTTATGTGTATAACACATTTTTTCCTCATAACATGACTATTTACTGTTTTAGGGGTGAAATGACCTATACAGGTAAAAGCGCATGTCATGGCCTATTTTTTAAGCTTTCGCACCTAATTTTAGGGTTCTTCGTTTCCAAGATATGGATTTTTCAATTTGGCGGGTTGTTTACACTCCCCTACGACATTTCATCAAAAACAAAAGATCTTAGGTTCAGTTATCATTTTTACCCGTTTCACACCTTTTACCCCCTTGTAAAATCACTATTTACTGTTTTAGGGGTGGAATGACCTAGCCAGGTAAAAGCATATGTCATGACCTATTTTTAAGCCATTACACCTATTTTTAGGGTTCTTCGTTTTCAAGATATTGATTTTTCAATTTTGGGGATGGTTTCCACCCCCAACTATTTTTCTTCAAAAACAAAAGATCTTAGGTTCAATTATAATTTTATCATAATGTTATACACCCATTCATCGTTTCAAACTTTGCGCTGCATGATGAGTCCATAATGAACCTAGGCTATGACATACACAGTATAAATCCGCACACTGTATAATGACACCTGCCTCTTATCTCTCTCTGCTGCGAGGCACGTACGATGATAAGACCCCTTGTCTTGTCTGGCTCGCCGCGGGTCAGCCTCAATGCTTTCAATTCTCATTTCATCAAGCAAGTTCTCTCTCTGCGTGTGAGCCCTGACCAGCCAAGACAAATAATAATAATAATGCATAAGTGTTTTACCAACATCATAGCGCATAACATAACGTGACTTTAAATCTGGTTTCTTACTTTTTCCCCGTTTTCCTCAACGATCTCAAAAAAAAAAAAATGATGGAAACCATGATTTCAGCTTTTCCATACCTACATTCCCGTAAACAGAACAACGACACAAATACATCGACATGCCCGTCATAAAAATCGCCTCATTCGTTTTCCAAATAACGCGAAAATGAACAAAAAAAACACCTTTTCCATAAGAAAACCATGTTTCCAGCTTTTTACCTTTTTCATATCTATATCCCCGTAAAGAGAATAAAGAGACGAAAAAAATACTATGACACACGTCATCCTCACGTTTTCGGTTTTCACAATATGAGGGAAAATCACAAAAACCCATTTTTGACTAAAAAAACATATTTCCAGCTTTTTACCTATTCCATACCAACATCTCCGTAAAGAGGACAATGAGGCGAAAACATACTATCATACACGTCATCCTCACGTTTTCAGTTTTCGCAATATGAGGGAAAATCACATAAAAACATTTTTGACTAAAAAAATGTTTCCAGCTTTTTAGCTTTTCCGTACCTACATCTCCGTAAAGAGGACCATGAGACGAAAACATACTATCATACACGTCATCCTCACGTTTTCAGTTTTCGCAATATGAGGGAAAATCACAAAAAAAAACATTTTTGACTAAAAAAATGTTTCCAGCTTTTTAGCTTTTCCGTACCTACATCTCCGTAAATAGGACAATGAAACGAAAAAATACTATCACACACGTCATCATCACGTTTTCCGTTTTCCAAAAATCGGCAAAAAATGTGAAAAACGCATTTTTAGACCCAAACCCCTAGGTTCACCTTTTCGACACCTACATTCCCGTAAAGAGCACGACGAGACGAAAAAATGAATCCAAGCACGCCCTCCTAGCGTGGCCCGTTTTCCAAAAATCGGCAAAAATGTGAAAAACGCATTTTTAGACCCAAAACCCTAGGTTCACCTTTTCGACACCTACATTCCCGTAAAGAGCACGACGAGACGAAAAAATCGAATCCAAGCACGCCCTCCTAGCATAGCCCGTTTTCCAAAAATCGGCAAAAATGTTAAAAACGCATTTTTAGACCCAAAACCCTAGGTTCACCTTTTCGACACCTACATTCCCGTAAAGAGCACGACGAGACGAAAAAAACGAATCCAAGCACGCCCTCCTAGCATGACCCGTTTTCCAAAAATCGGCAAAAATGTTAATAACGCATTTTTATACCCAAAACCCTAGGTTCACCTTTTCGACACCTACATTCCCGTAAAGAGCACGACGAGACGAAAAAAACGAATCCAAGCACGCCCTCCTAGCATTGCTCCTTCCATTCCAAGGTCGCAGGGGCTCACAACTTGCTTTTTTAAGCAGCTTCCCAACCACCACATAACTAACATTCATTGCTTCCATACTTCTACCATTTTGTAATATGTTAGCGCAAGTTCGCCCTCAGACAATGGTGGTCTCTGAGTCATTTGGATGTGATGTGGCATATAAGTAGTAAACAGGAAGACTGAAAATAGCATGTGTACATAGCCAGGTGACTCGCATTCCATTACACAACTACCCGGCAACGCTGCACTTCAATTCACTGGCTCTCCCGCTTTTAATCGCACGGTCCGGAACGCACAAAACTTCCCATTAATATTACTCTTCATAAATTCGTCATCACACTGTACGTTTATAGTGGTCGTAGTTTCCGATAATCACGAATGAGAGCTTCAAAATGATACCAAGTTTCCTGCTGTACGTTTATCCTGGGCTGAGAAAACGTTACGTCAGAAAAAGTATAAGAACTTTTTATCGGGTAGTTGAAAAATTTGGAACTTGAGATTTGCACTACCAATACTTGTGCCTATCACATATAAAAAATTCATTACCCTCAGCCAAGTAGTTTTCCATGTATATAGTTTTAAGTGAGCAGTTCCTAGAAAAGACGTCAAAATCACGGACAATTTTTCATACAACCACAAATAAATAAATAATTAATAAACTTGAAAATAATTGGCTTATATAGTCTAACGCAGAATTAAACAAAGACAATATTGGTATAACTCGTTTTTCAATAGGTCTGTTGGTTTGGTTGTAATTAAGGCTTAAACTCGAGTATCCATAATAAAAAAACCGATACTAAATACCAAGAACACAAGACAAGGAAGGAAGGGAGGTGAATACCAGTGCAGCACCGTAGCCTCTGAAGCAGGGATGAACTAAATATAGCTTCAGGAGGTTATCGTATTCTTAGCTGATTTATAGAATAATTCCCCTCGACAAGCTGAAGAAGCCAAATGGAACTCCCAAGGGAGCGAGTGAGATGTATGGCTTCCCCTCACCTGAGCGGTGTGAAGATATCACTCATTGTCAGTTCCTGCTCGGCAATGGTAGTGCGGATGTACTGGGGGACCTGTAAGAAGAGGACGTCCTCGTGATGGCATTTTGCAACAAGGTAGAGATACAGTATACTGTTGTTCAATTCAGTTTTGATAATGCGGTTTTCTACCTGTATTCACATTTGAAGGGTCTTATGTATATAGCAAGGGAAACAACCCCATGGATAATACACACATATACAGTATAATGTGAAAATAAAAACAACGATAGGATGATACCTATTTTAAGAAAGTAAGCCATTTTTCATAACCAATTAAAGTATTCAGTCATCAGCAAAAATAGAAATGATTTCTGTATTTAAATATTCTTGATACTAGATAGGAAGTGCATTCTGTATCACTCAGTGGCTCAGCCATGCTCCTTAATTCGTGCACCACTCTTGAAATGAGGAGTTGTAGCAGCTACGAGGTCAGTGGTTCAAATATCGGCACTGGCGATGGCCATCCTGAGTGAGGATTATCCACACCCCCTCCAGGCAAATGGCCGGACAGTACCTTATTTCAAGTGCTGGGGCCCCTACCTCTATTGCCGACCCTAATAATTACAGTTACACACAGTCTACCGAAACACAGGCAGGCCTGCATGGGGCTGATAACCAAGATGCCCCAATCACCTATAATGGAACGACAGTAACACAACTCCAACATTACCAGGCTATACTAGTACATTTTCTGAGCGCTTTGGTATTTAGTGAATGAGCTTTTTCGTATATTTCGGGCTGATGTTCTTCTCCTTCAAAATACGATGTGATGTTATGTTATGAATTAAATATTTATAGGCTACTCACATGAAGAAAATACCATTGTTTTCCCTGCTATATAAAATAAGAAAACGGAAGTTTAAGTGTCTCCGCAACACTGAGGAATATCGAATATCGAACCATGAATATGTTTTCCACTGCGGCAATGAGATGCGGGTAGTATTTGCGCGCGGTAGACCGTCACACTTTCTGTATCACGCAAATTGTGGCTTGACTCCCATGTTAACAAAGGGAGTGTGTATGTGTATGACAAACTGCTGCTATGCTGGGAATGTGGTTTACAGTCATATCAGGCAGTGGTATTCTAGCTTCTCTCGCTTAGAAGTCTTAATTCCCTTTCTTCTGTAACTGAAGAAAAGGAACACTTTCTGCGGGTTGCATCTGTCGTCAGCCGCAGTGTTAAACATGATGAGTCAATAGGAAAGTCAACCTCAAATTTCTTCAAAACTGTTGAAGATGTAGATATGGTACGTGTAGCAGGGAACTGCATAGCAGGCAATTATTTACAAAATCCGACTGGCCTGCACAGGTTGCAGCTGAAACTGAAGGAGGGATAAAGGGAACCTTGGCTGATGTTGATTCATTTAGGGGCTTGCGACGATCTGTGTTGAATCTGTCTGATAACCCGTGTCATTGTGATGGCTGTACTAGTGTGTGTATTTGCAATTGGGGCTACGGTTTGGGTAGGAGGTGACCGTGGCCTTACGTTAGAATATTATCTCCCCTATACATAACACTTGAATATATTGTTCATATAATGAATTACTTGGATATCCATAATCCCCTGGATCCCTACCAATCAGGTTTCAGATCGGGACATAAGACAACCACTGCCATGCCAAAGTTACGGACAATATTCGTGAGGCAATGGACGAACGATGGGTGACCATTCTAGTTCTGCTGGACTTCAGTGAGGCATTCGATGCTAAGACTTCGACAAATACACAGCTCGTTTCACTTCATTTTGCCGATAATGCTCTGCCATGGATCTATTCGTGTCTTAATGATCACCGACAGTTCATTTCTAATGGCCAAGATGTATCAAGGCAGGCATCCCTTGGGGTTCTGTTCAAGGTCCTCTCCTATTTTCTCTCTGTGTTAATAATAAATATCAGTCTTTTCGTTATTGCAGATACCATATGTACACTGATGATCCACAGATATATTAGCACGCTGCTCCAGAAGAAGTTTCATTAGTTCTAAATCATCTTAAAGAAGATCTTGCCGCAATTACGTTATGGTCCTCATCACGGGTTAAAGATCAATCCCAATAATCTCAAGCTATCCTCATAGGATAACCCAAGCTCCTTACAAAGACAAATCGAGGAGACCTTCCTCTCGTGACACTCTGTAACAGTCGCATACACCTCTATCCTGCTGTGAATTGTCTTGACATTACATTGGATGGAAATTTTTATAATGAAAACACATGTCTCTAACGTAATGCAAAAAGTATTCTTATTTCTTCCCTCTTTATACACACTTAAATATATATTTCCGGAGAAACCAAAAGGAAGTATGGTTAAATTACTAGTCGTGCTTCATTTTGATTATTGTGACATGTATACAGGTCGACTGCAGTGAGTGCAGAACACTTACGTGCATTATATTAATAATGTTATTGGTTTTACGTCCCTTTTAACTACTCTGGCTTTTAGAGACGCCGGGGTGCCGGAATTTTGCCCCGAAGGGGATCTTTAACGTGCCAGAAAATCTACTGACACGGCTCCCTCGCATTTGAGCACCCTCAAATGCCAGCTGACTGCGCCAGGATACGAACCTGCAACCTTGGGCCCAGCAAGCGAGAACGTTACCGCTGAGCCACGCAGCCAGCCTTACGTGCATTATATCCAGGGCCGGCGAGAGGCAGGTGTAGGAGGTACTACAGCACGGGGGCCCGGGACCCCGAAGGAGCCCGGCCTGGACCCAACGATGTAATGTGCATTTTTGTGGTTGGTACAGAATTTTAGGCCTACCTCATCCAGTTCCATCCGGGAAACTGGAAATGTGTGTGGCTATTAAATTAACTTGACTTTTTATTTATACCATAAAAATCACAAAACAAACTTAAGTTACAAGCTTACTGTTTGAAAAATTGATGTTGGCAATGCTGCACAACAATCTATGAAGCGCGTGGGCGAGGATTCCCGCTGTCCCCGCACTGGCAGCACTGTGCTGCGGTAAATAATGCTTTGTTATCCACTGTCAGTTGATTGTCCAATAGTAATACGTTGTGTTAGTGATTCGCCACGGTTTGTGTGATTTGTATACGTCAGTTTTTATGGTGTCGGTGTGTAATATTGTTCGATTACGGCTTACAATTTAGAATGCGTATACTGTAGTGTGTTTTTAGTGAAACATACTATGAGTTGCAATTACAAACACCAATCAGGTGCTCAAAAAAGGAAGGAAAGAGAAGACAGGGAGTTGAAGGAAAGAGCATCGAAGAAAGGCCAGCTATCGCTTGGACAGTTTTTAAAATGGCCTCCTTCATCATCGTCAGTTATAGAAAAATGCAACATTACTAATAGGCCCACCGATAGTAATAGTTATAAAGTAGATTTTTTACCTACAAATGAACAACAAAATGAAATCGAATCAAACAAGGAAGAACAAGTTCCCATCCCTGAAACAGGGACTGCTAGTCCTATTCAGTCTGTGTCGCCTACGGATATTGAATTTATCATAGGCCAAAAACCGCCTTTACCTTTACCAGACAAATATGTTGATGTAGGTGTCCCTGCTTTCGATAGCAGCCGAGACTTAAATACCCTAATGTTCCTTTGTCTGAACAATTTCCTGTGGATTCAGTAGGCTATTCCGTTCCGGTGTCGGTCTTCCAAAAGAAACTTACAAATGGTGAACTGATTACTCGTGATTGGCTTGTTTGGAGCAAGGTTATGAAAGCGTTTTACTGTTTACCTTGCAGAATGTTCAGTACGTTGCCCCAGCCAAAACGATCCTCGTTCGCTCGTTCTGAATGATATTCTGCGGAAGAACGCTGGAAAAAAAACTGTTCAATAAAGTGCCAGAACATGAGAGTAGTTCCAGTCATAAAAGCTGCTATGTTGAGTGGAAATCAGTGGTGATCAAATCAAAAATCTTTCACTCCATTCAACAAGAAAAGGACAAGTGGCGTGATCTTTTAAAGCGACTTCTTAATGTCACTTTATTCCTAGCTGAAAGAGGACTTGCTTTTCGGGATAGTATTGATAAAATCGGGAGCCCTACAAATGGCAATTTTTTGGAAATTTAAAAACTGCTGGCCAATTATGATCAAGTTTTGAATGAACATTTAAATAGAGTCCGCTCGTTTCAAGAAAAGGGAGAAAGAATGGAAGTGAATTATCAGTCTCATGATATTCAAAATGAGTTTATTACTCTTTGCGCAGCCCAAGTTACGAAGACATTTTAGAAGAAAGAGAAATGGCAAAATACTATGCCATAATAGTTGATGCAACACCAGATTCTGCACATGTTGAACAGACTGCGTTTCTTCTGAAATACGTTTATTTGACTGAAAATGAAACTCGGCCTTACCAAGTCGAAGAAAGGCTACTTTGCTTTACCGACTGTACAAAAAGGAGTGCAGAAGTCATTGCAGAGCTTATTTTAGATAAGCTAAAGGAGTTTGACATCCCATTAAAAGACTGTAGGGGTCAAGGCTACGACAATGGGAGTAACATGAAAGGAGCGTACAAAGGAGCTCAGGCAAGAATTCTGTCTGCTAACAGTGAAGCAGTTTACTCTGCTTGCACTTGTCATACCTTGGATCTGCGTGGAGAAAAAGCAGCGGAGAGCTGTGCGGCTGCAGTAACATTCTTTGGAGTTGTTAAAAAGTTGTTTTACATATTTAGCTCCAGCCCCCAAAGATGGGCAATTTTGAAAGGAAAGATACCAAACTCCCTCCACTCGATGTCAAAGACTCGCTGGTCTGCTCGAGTCGACAGCGTTAAACCAGTCGCAGCTCACCTTCCAGGCATAATAGAAGCGCTGGAGGCATTGACTGAACTGAGCCTAACTTCTGAATGTCGTCGAGACCTTGAGGGATTGAAAAAATATTTCAAAACCTTCAACTTTCTTCTTCTTGCGTCTATTTGGTTCAAGGTAAGAATACATAATATATCTATTATATATACTGTATTTACTGTATTATTCATTATATACCATATATTCGTTTAGAATAAATAATGTTATTGGTTTTACGTCCCTTTTAACTACACTAGCTTTTAGAGACGCCGGGGTGCCGGAATTTTGCACCGAAGGGGATCTTTAACGTGCCAGTAAATGTATTGACACGGCTCCCTCGCATTTGCGACCCTCAAATGCCAGCTGACTGCGCCAGGATTCGAACCTGCATCCTTGGGCTCAGCAAGCGAGAACGTTACCCCTGAGCCACGCAGCCAGACTATTCGTTTAGAAAAAAGGCGTGTAGCTACGGTAGTCAAAATACCGGCGGGATAAATGATCTTAACTACCAAAGAAAATATTATTTATTTTCCTGGTAAAATAGTATTTCTTTGACCTACAAAGATATTTCAAGCCACATAAAAATCATAAAAAACAAACACCTGTCACAAAATTACTAACTACAGTAGAACTTCGGTAAGTCGGCCCTCTTTAACGCCCCAGTCTGCGTAACCCGGACTGGATTTAGTTGTTTTTATTTGTTGTTGTTGTAACATTTACTACTCAGTTAATGCCCCTTGAATCGGTAAACTGGCAGTGCGTGTGGACCAGTTTTGTTTGACGGGGCTGAACTGTACTCACTATTGTGACTGCGTAGACGATGAGTCATCGCCCATCCCCTCACCCCCGCGCCAATGGAGTAAATCTGTTGTATTCAATCACATCTTATCAACATTAGAGCAGCTGATGAGTGAGAACGCGCAGTGCTACCACTCTGCTAACTACCACTCACTCTAATAAGATGAAGTCTGTCGGTAATCAGTTGACAGGTTTATTTGGGTTTAAAAGTGAATTGCGCAAAAGGCAATTTAGAAGTTCATAAACTTTAATAAATAATCTATATGTAGAATAATAGACAAACATTTTTGAATTACTCTCAATTTTTATTCAAGCCTGATTCCCCAGCTCCACCGTGGGTGCGCCACCGATTAGCCACAATAAATGACTTTTTCAAAAAAATCATATCCTCTTTTAAATATTTTTGTTATTTTAAATTATAGCGATACCGGTTTCATTCAAAAGAACATTGTCAGTTGTTTATCAATAATAAGCGTTAGCGAAGGTCTCGTTTTTGTTATAGTTAAGTGCAATAATCTCCCGTGCAGTTGCAGTATAATGATGGCAATTTAAATATTACTGATGTCATGTTTTTAAAATAAGGAAACAAACGAATTCTTTCTTTCTTTCTTTCTTTCATTCAGTTTTTAAAATTAATAGACATTGTCAACAGAGTTCTTCAATACCGAGGTGAAACTATGGATGTAACAGCAAATTACTTAGATTCTGTGTTAGAAGATTTGAAAACCATACGTTGTGAAGGGTGGGACCGTATATATAGTGAAGCTGAAGTAGTGGCTAAAAATATAGGATGACCCAAACAACTTGAAGAGGAAGAAAGGAGACGAAAGAAAAGAACGAGGCAAGCTAATGAAGAGGATGACAGTCATGAAGACAGTAATGATGCAAAAACTAATTTCAGAAATGATGTGTTCAATGTAATTCAGGACAGTATCATAGGGGACATGACAGTGTGGTTTCGATCAGTACAATCTCTTTGTAGCGGGATTTGTGTTTTGTGGCAATGCAATTAAATGGCAGATGAATTAATTTCGGAAAATCAGCTAAGCTTGTAAGGCACTATTCTAATGACATAGGAAACGAACTTTCTGATGAATTACAAAACCTGCAATTAATTTGCCAAGCTAACTTTGGTAGCAAAACTCTTACGCCCTTGGACCATCTCAATAAAGTTAAAACTTAAAATTTGGAAGCCCTATTTCCTAATCTTAATGTAGCATTGAGAATAATTGTTCCTATCCCCGCAACAGTTGCGAGCGCGGAGCGCTCTTTCTCGGTTCTCAATCGCGTAAAAAACGTTTTCCGCTCGACAAGGTGCCAAAATAGACTTTCAAGCTTGGGTGTTTTGGCTGTTGAAACGGAACTTGTGAAGTCTACCAATTTGGACAATAACATAGATGATTTTTCCCAGAAAAAGGCCAGAAAGGGGGACTTAACCGAAGTTAATATAGGCCTAACTGTTTGTATTGTAGGTTTGTCCTGTACTTGTACATATACTGTGAGCCATTAAAATGTAAGTTTATAGTGAATTTAGTGTTTTAATATTTTATTTCTAACCTTTCAGTTCAGTTTACAAATAAGGTAATGAAACTTAAACAATCGATTTTAAAAACAAATGGATTGGATTTTTAAGTTTAAAAAAATAGTTATATGAACTTTAGTTATTAAAGTGACTATTTGGGTGTGAGAATTATTAAAACGAATTGGGGTGCTTACATGACTTGACATTTAAACTTCACAAAAATATAGTTAAAAATCGGTAATGCATTTTATGGAGAGTTATAAATATATGTGTATGCATAAAACACTAAATACATGGCTGTGATTAGTGAATTTGGGTTGCACAAAAATGCATAAATGGCAGGGACCCGAAATACTCCCAGCACCGGGGCCCGCGGCCGCTCTCTCCGGCCTGATTATATCTGCAACTTGCGATATTTTGATCATGCGACACCGTCATTTACTCGTATATCCTGTGTTCACTTAAACCTACGGCGTAGGTACCATGCTATGAATGTCCACCTTCGAGTGCTGCACTCATCGCAGCCCAGTTACCTAACTCTCACTTAAAATATCTCTCTTCATACAATGACTGAAATACTCGAGGTCGATGCCAACGTCCCAGTCATACCTACTGATAGAACAGGGATGTTCAGCAACTCTTTTACTTTATGTGCTTGTCAAGAGTAGCAACAGATCCCCGAGAATATCAGAGTTACAAAGGACCCTCATTCATTTAAGGCGCACATCAGTGTTATTCCCTACAGCCACCATCCTAAAGAAGACGCAACTTGTAAATTACGCTGTTCGATCCTTAGCAAACTCACCGACAACCTTTATAATAACAATAATAATAATAATCATAATAATAATAATATAATGTTTTTGGTGGTTACGTCCCTTTAAACTACTGCGGCTTTTAGAGGCGCCGGGGTGCCGGAATTTTGCCTCGAAGGGGATCGTTAACGTACCAGTAAATCTACTGACACGGCTCCCTCGCATTTGCGCACCTTGAAATGCTAACTGACTGCACCAGGATTTCGATCCCGCATCCTTGGGAACAGCAGGCGAGAACGTTATCGCTGATCTATGCAGCCAGTCCGACAACTGTTGGTTTCACTTACGTCTGTTCTGTAACCTAAATAATATTTTATGCATTGTCACTTGTTTACGTTCCTATTACTCATGCATTTATTAGGTAGATATTCTGTTCCATATTTAAAAGAAAATTTATTATTTACTTACCAGGTTTAATCTCCTTCTTACTAACGCATAAATTTAGCCTATTTTTATTATATGAAGTCGCCTCCGTAGCGTAGCGGTCAGCATGGTTAGCTGCCGCCCGGAGGTCTTGGGTTCGATTCCCGGCTCTGCCACGAAATTTGAAAACTGGTATGAGGACTGGAACGGGGTCTACTCAGCCTCGGGTGGTCCAAATGAGAAGAGGGGGTTCGATTCCCACCTCAGCCATCCTCGAAGAGGTTTTCCGTGGTTTCCCACTTCGTCTTCGGGCAAATGCCGGGATGGTACCTTCTGTAAGGCCACGGCTGCCTCCTTCCCTCTTCCTAGCCTATCCATCCCAGTCTTCCGTCCCTTCCCATCCCTCATGAGGCCCCTGTTCGCTTTGCAGGTGAAGCCGCCTGGGCGAAGTGCTGATCACACCTCCCCAGTTGTATCCATCCCGACCAGATGTTCCAAGCTCCAGGACACTGCCCATTGAGGCGGTAGTGGTGAGTTCCCTCGCTGAGTCCGAGGGAACCACCAACCTAGAGGGTAAATTGACTAAGTAAATAAAAAAAATTATATGAAAAATAGGCTTATGAGATCACCTTTGTCAGTGTGTGTGTGTGTGCGCGTATGTGTGCACCGCCACCCACTCCCCTAATAAAATCTAAACGGCTGGAGCGATTTCAACGAGGATATAGTACAATTTCGCCCAACCCCGATCAAGCCCTTCAAATTTAAATACGTTTTACCAATCCAACATGGCGGCCGCGCGAATTATTTCACCGGCATTTTATATCTCCGAAACTATTACTGATATCACCCTGAAATGTGTTGTATGGTGATAGAGAATACTAAGATAAGATCACCTATTTGACGCTTGGAAACATGTCAAGTACGAAACCAACATGGCGGTCATGCGAAGTTCAAATAGAATTTTTTAATCAACCGAGTGCAGTGAAACCTAACACCCTACATGCATACACCAGATGTAATCTACTGGCATCCAATTCAATTGTTTTCATAAAAGCCAGATGGCCAGATGGCGGCTGTGCGAAATTTTAAAATTAACTTTCTATTTCTTGTGTCATAATCATGTGATCGAAATGAACGTTTGAATAATGAACCTGCACAATACTCTTCATCTAGTGATACATAAATCTATGGCTCTCATATAGAACAATACGTCGTTCATCAGAAATATTTAGACGGTTCCCAATATCTGCGAATCTATTACAGCAATCAAACTGAAATTTTGTATGTTGATAAAGGCTATTAACATAAGTTAACCACTATGGGACTTCCAATAACCTGATGAACACAAATCCTACATGGCGATGACGCGACATTTAAGTATTTATATTGATTTTTCTCGCGACTTAATTATCCAAGCGCAGTGACACTTAGCACGGTAAATCTTCATACAAGGCTTAATATATTGGCGTCTATTTTAATTCAATTTCTATGAGAACTTACAAATAGCGGCTGTGCTAAATTTTTAAATCACGTTGATATTTCTCGTGTCCTTAACAAGCGATTGAAATGTAGATTGGCATAATGAGCCATGATTATAATATTCATTTGCTGGCATATATTCTATAGCTTAGCCTATACAGTGTGAACGTAAAATGCCGCACTTGGAGGTCGGCATGCGGTTCCTCGTCGAAATTCACGACAAAAGTTTATCTTGCAAAACCTAGTCCTGCCATTAGTTTTAACAGAAATGCGTGTTAAGAAACGAGGCTCTGGCAACGCTGTAACTGCATGCAGTGTGGCCAAAAACTGGTCGCAGGAACTCGGCACTCTGCCGGAGCTGTCTCATTAGCTCAGTGAGACGAGGTAATGCCGGTTGTGCGGACGCGCCGATGTTCGAGTCCCGTTCGCGCCATTTTTTCAGGTATTGTATCAAATTGCATCCAATGTACACCTCCACTATGCAATACACTATGTCTTACCGTTAGAGTTACCTGTATTTAATCATTCAAACGTAACATGAACTTCTTACAGAGGCAAACGACCCCTTGTTTCGTCCATGGCACAAATAAAGACAATAGAACATAATAGTGGATACAGTAACATCGTCTCTATCCAATGCGGTACAAAGAAGCACAATACTGTAGGTAGCCTACACTAGATTGCCCATTATGCTACGCACCATAATTCCATAGTGTACGTTTGACGTCCAGTCTTATCTTCACAGAGCCGGTACCTACACTTACGAGCAACGCCTTCTCTTCACAGCAGATGTTCAAAGCGACCTCCTTGCATTTGCAAACACTTCGCCACTCGCTGGAGCATACTTTGCCGGGCCCTATGCAACACACCTGCATCCACAATTACCGATGCAGCATGCACGCGAGCTATTAGGTCTTGTACATACATGGGTGTAGTACTATAAACTTGTTCCTTTAAGTGTCCCCACAAATAAAAATCTAGTGGATTAAGGTCCGTTGAACGTGGCGGCCAGAACATTGGACCTCCACGACCAATCCATTTCCCTGAACACGCTTCATTTAAACAGTTACACACATTCATTCCAAAGTGTGGCGATGCAACATCAGGCTGAAACCATAGCTGTCGCCGAACACCAAGTGGAACGTACGATAGAGGGGGTAATAAACTTGTCTGGCAATAGGTAAGGGCCTAAAAGCACTCCTCCCACGATTCCAACCCACAGGATTATGCCAAAGCGTGCCTGAAAACCACTTTCACGGGTGACATGTGGGTTGTGGTCAGACCAATAATGACTGTTGTGATGGTTGAAAATACCTTCCCGAGTGAAGCTACATTCGTCACTCCATAGCAACAACCCCTGGCACTATACAGCCCATGAAGGGCCTAGGCCGACCAAGCAACCGCTGCCCAGCCATTTGGCCTGCAGATATTGGGGTGACGCGTGATCAGCGCATCAGGTCCCCTCAGCCGTTAATCTTGGTTTTCGTGATCGGGGCGCTGCCTCACTGTCAGACAGCTACTCAATTGTCCTCACGAGGCTGAGTGTACCCTGTTCCAACCCTCACGTCAGTATTAAAATCCCTGACGGAGCCGGGAACCGAACCCGGGGCCTCCGGGTGAGAGGGAGGCGCGCTACCCCAACACCACGGGGCCGGCCACACTACATAGCTCATTCTTGATAAAATATTCGTTATCTTTAACTTATTGCAAATGCAATTCACAGAACTGTACTCGTTGAATGTGGTCTTCTGGCCGCCGGTGTTGAGTTAACGTGTAAAGATATGGATTCAGTTCTTCGTCGTGCAACACGTCAACATCCAGTGTTGGAGATACCTGGAACTGCCTTGCAATATCTCGGGTACTTCGCCGAGGTGATTGGTGAACGGTTTCAAGAATTGCGTTCTCCGTTTGTGGGGTAGGCTACGTCTAGTCCTTGGACGACCTCTGTCCACTACTTGTGGGCGAAAATTACCGGTTTCCCAAAGGCGTTGCTCAAGGCGACGAAAAACATTCTTATCGGGATGGCGCCTTTGAGGGTACCGTGCCGCATACTCACGAGCAGCACCCAACACTTAAAGCATATCGACTTGACAGGACCAGTTATGGTTGTGCAATGCGTGGTTAGTCGACTCATGCATGCCGTTTAAAGGATCACACTGTGCGTTCTTTTTCCGTTATCGTTTTACGGACTAAGCGAGGATCCCACCATTACCGCCACTGATGGCAGTGTCCTGGAGCTTGGGACTCTGGAACGGGGATACAACTGGGGAGTGTGACAAAACTTTGCCCAAGCGGGCATCACCTGCAAAGCGAAAGGGGGCCTGATGAAGGGATGGGAACAGTGGGAGGGTTAGGCAAGCAAAGGGGAAGGAGGCGGCCGTGGCCTTACGGTAGGTACCATCCCGGCATTTGTCCGAAGACGAAGTGGGAAACCACGGAAAACCACTTCGAGGATGGCTGAGGTGGGAATCAAGCCCCCTCTACTCATTTGGACCACCCGAGGCTGAGTAGACCCCGTACCAGTCCTCAGACCACTTTTCAAATTTCGTGGCAGAGCCAGGAATCGAACCGCGGACCTCCGGGGTGGGAGCTAATCACGCTGACCACTACGCAACGGAGGTGACTCACACTGTCATGTGACAAAATGATGTGATGTCATGCCATGCTTACAAACACAGTTAAACGACGGGAACTAACGTAACACGAAAAAAAAACTGACATAGATTCGAACCGTAGCTCGATGGTGCATGTGGGTTTGATAACCCAACAGTCTACTCAGTGACCTGCGACGAATAGTACTGTATTGCGGGATGATACACATTTCTCTGTACATTCCGATGCGCTTCAGTATGAGACAGTGTTGCCAGCTCCTCGCTTTCATACTTGTGGTTTTAAACAGCACCCGATCCGATTTTGTT
Organism: Meconema thalassinum; assembly: GCA_946902985.2. NCBI lineage: Eukaryota > Metazoa > Arthropoda > Insecta > Orthoptera > Tettigoniidae > Meconema > Meconema thalassinum. The sequence continues at coordinate 551,624,565 of OX336389.2, forward strand.
ATAGAAACTTTTGTCTTGAAATTGGATGAGGAATCGCATGCCGACCTCCAAGTGCGGCAGTTTACGTTCACCCTGTATATAAAACAATCCAACATGGCGTCTATACGATACATTTCACCGGTTCTCAATATTTCCAGAGCTATTTGAGCAACCAAACTGAAATTTTGTATGGTATTAGAGGACTGTCAAGTAAGGACAAATATGTGACTTTCTAAATCCTGAGGAACACCAAAAACATCATGACGGCCAAGTGATTATCAAATATTTAAAATGACTTTTCTGTCGATCTAATTACCCGAGTGCAATAAAACTTGGCACAGCGAATCTTTATTCAGAGCTTAGTATAGAGTCATCTAATGGTGTTCAATTGTTTTCAAAAATTCAAGATGCATCAATTCCAATTTTTAAAACCTTATTTTTAGCCTACTTTTGATTTTTGCAAAAAAATTAAAGTGGACTTATGAGATCAACACAGGGCCAAAAATTGTGTGTCTCTCTGTGTGTCTTCGAGTGTGTGTGTATGTGTGGGTAATCTGCATGTCTCCCCCCCCCCCCTCCCCCTCTCCCCCCCCCCCCCTGCTCCCTTTATCAACTCAAACACGGTGAAACCGAATTGAACGAAATTTGGCACAGAGATAGCACTAGCAAAGGACACCTCAGTGTCATGTTTTATATTGTCGCCATCTTGACGGAAACTTAATGGCGGCCACCCAAATGTTCAAAGCTTAAATCAAATTACGATTAACCTAATCATCTGATCTCTACCAAATTTTGCAACATCATACTTTCGTGTAGGAAGCGTCTTTCGACCAAACTTCAAGATCATCAGCCCAGTAGTTTTAATATGGCGGCTGTGTATGTGTGCAAATCGATCCCCCTATTAATTCAAACACAACGAAACCAAATCGAACCACCTTTGGTACAGAGGTAGCACTAGCAAGGGACAACTCAGTGTCATGTTGTATATCGCCGCCATCATAACAAAAAAGAAATGGCGCCAATCCAAATGTTCTGAGCTTAAATCAAATTACGGCTAACTGAATTATCTGATCTCTACCAAATTTTGCAACAATATACCTTAATATGGGAAGCGTCTTGTGCCCGAACTACAAGGTCATCAACCAAATAATTTCAAGATGGCGGATGTATGAATCATGAAAGTATTATAACCTAACCGTAACTTACTATTCAACAAGGCCTGGCCTCAACAATTCAGCTTATTTTACATAGGGAGGTTTAAACTGTCCTTAAGGAGGTGACCGATAGGATATTAGCATATTATAATAGAGTATGTAACCGTAGAAGTGACTAACACGTCAGGCTTACCGTGCCATATCTTTGTCGAGCTGTGCCGTCCCGTTTTCAAAATGGCCGCTATATTTGCTAGTAAATCCATGTATTTCCATAACATCGTAAGTTTATATACTTTTACGAATGTAATGAACAAAATAATACATACAGTATTTAGTATCAAATGGTTTATAGAAACGGCAGAAAACGCTAATGAAATCGTTGATTTCAACACAAAATATGATATAGTAATACTAGATCAGTTGTTTACCAAGTCTTATGGTACCGCATCCGTGGCGTAATGGTACCGTCCTGGGCTCATAGTCTCGGGGTTCGTGGTTCAAAATCCTGCAGGTTCAATATTTTTTACTTAGTTTTTTTGGTATTTATTGATTTAGAACTACTCACACGTTATAATGTTAAGCATATATAGTGTGTATTTGCAATCGAATATATTATGTATATATACATTAAATATTATGTATATATACATTACTTATAACACCACATATTTCAACACTCGAATACATCGATTAATATTCGTAAACCTTGATCCGCGGTGAGTATATTGTTGTTGTTGTTGTTTACGTTGTTGATTCTTTAGGGGTTTTGCGGCATCATGGTCTTGTAGCCCCGTTTACTTGGGTGTGTATATAAGTTGTCTGATATCCTGTGTCACTGTGATGTCTGTAGGCTTACTAGTGGGTGTACTTTTACACGAGGAAGGATTTGGATAGGAAGCTGTTGTTTCTCCATTTGAGATGCATGGACTTCATGGTCAGTTAGCCCCGTGTACTGGGGCGAGTGTTGAATTTTGTCTGCTAACCTATTTTATTGTGATGGCTCTATTAGTATGTGTATATATAATTCAGGTGAGGATTCCATCAATCAACGTTCAATATCCATATAGCACGTTGAATTTCAACATGCTGCTACAACCAGCATTCATTTTTTTTTTTTTTGTCGTGTAGCCTCCTGAGAGGCCGAGTGCAGGTCTTCCTAGTCGACGCCCGTGGGCGACCTGCGCGTCGGGATGAGAGATGGAATGGATGAAGATGAATGAAACTGGGCAAGGATGTGGAAGGAAGCGACCGTGGCATGTCAGAAGGTACTGTCCCAGCATTTGCCTGGTGTTGAAAATGGGAAACCACGGAAAACCATTTCAAGGACAGCCGACGGTGGGGCTCGAACTCACGCGTCTACCGAGTCAGCAGAGAGCTTGGCCCCTTGACCTAACGCAGCGCTTTAGCCCGCGTAGCCACTACTGTCGGTAGCATTCAATTATACTCCTTGAAAAGGACAAAGAGTTATAACTATACCCATGCATTTGAGAGAAAGTAGGCTATATGTTCCTTACTGAACATCTTGTTTACTTAGTTTTTGTATCTTAACAAGGTGACTGAAAAGACAATTCGTAACATAGACAATGATAACAATCATTATCTAATGGCACAACATTCTGTAGCTTACTTTTCGTAAATCATAGACTTTTCTAAAAATTAATTCCCGTGGTTCGTTACAGAGAGATGCCAATTCACGGGAAGAGTCTTAGGCTAGTCACCGATATTGAAAGCTATATATTCCAGCACATAACTTCTCATTACAATGGTGTTGGTGAAGATAGAGGTCGTGAGCCAAGAGCTATTTAGTATATCGCGTGGAAAATCCATTTAATAGGCAGGAGAGTTTTAATGAAGAGAAAATAAACAGTGTATAAAAACAGGCAATTTACAGGGTCTTTCATATAAAGTAAGAACGCCAAGCGGCGGGTTTGTTATCCGCTACTGTGGTGGCCTTGACCGAGCTTGTGGCGAGCCGTGGCCCCCTGCTTTAAGCGTGTGTACAATCCTCTATGAAATATTACCTTATAAAAGTTGCTGGAAGTGTCGTCCTTCCTGGGTTATACAGGCATTGTATCTGGTAACCACATTTTGGCTGACGCGAGTGAGTCATGCCACTGTATTTTTTCTGATTTTTTATTTTGTGTTTTTTATTGAGCACTGGACCAGTAGTGTCAAAGTTATTTACAATTACGTGAATCTGTGCTAGTGAAGGTGGCACTTCATCAGGAAATTGCTGAACAAATGCATCACGTACCCGCCGAGCCGAATCGTAATTAAAATACATTTTACATACAAAAATACGATGTTGCAATGATAACTGTCTCAACATGTTAGCAGCTGAAGTTCAGACTGGCGACTGACAACACCTGCACGCTTATTGCAAGGTCAAGTTTGTACTATGCGCGCACTTTCAATACTACAGCAGGGGGCCAAGCCGGCTTCAGCAGCGAATGACAAAACCGCCGCTCGCCGTTCTTACTTTATATGAAAGACACTGTACTTCTTCGCGGAACTACTTGTTTTGATTAGCATAACTTACGCTTAGGCATTTCTCATCTATCGCAATAATCATTATTGTAATTGTTAGTCATTTAGTAATAACTATGACTATCACTTGGTGTAGCAGTCAGCATTCTTGGCTGTCACCCCCATAGGTCTGGGTTCGATTCCCGACTCTGCCTAGAAATGTAATTCTGTTCTGATCGTTGGAGCGGAATACACTCAGACTCATGAGGCAAAAATGAGAAGAGGTGGATTCGATTCCCACCTCAGCTATCCTGGAAGTGGTTTTCCGTGGTTTCCCACTTCTACTCCAGGTAAATGTCGGGATGGTTCCTAACGTAAGGCAACGGCCGTCTCCTTCTCCATCCTCACCTGAATCATAGGCTACATGCACAAATACAGCCATCACATTAGCTCAGGTTATCAGACATGGCAATTCCACGCACACCCAAAGTACACAGTGAAAACTGACCACGATGTCCAAGCCCCTCAAATGAAGCACAGAAGCAACAACAACAACCACAACTAAAGTAATATCTACCTCTTAGTTATGGATTTCTACTCATGGTTCCATGATATTTGTGTATTGTGTATCAGGTTAGATGTAAGAGAATGTCAATATGCCTTAGTCTTACCAGGCTTAGTAAAGCAATATGCAATCAATCAATTTGCCTGGAGTAAATGTGGGAAACCACAGGAAACCACTTCTTGGATGCCTGAGTAAGAAATCGATCCCACCTTTTCTCGGTTGTGCCTCATTAGGTTGAGTGTACCCTGTTCCAGCTCTCAGACCAGAATTAATTATTTTGACAGATCCTGGAATCGAACTCGGACCTTCACGGTGACACGGTCTTTGTATAAAGTTGACTTACATGAATCCTAAAGGCATTCAGCCCGTCATAGCTGTAAGCGTTATTCGCTTGGTGCTCGAGAAGAGAGACTGGCAGGAAAATAGTTACGGAAGGGGCTTATAAATGAATACAGATAATGACTGTTATGCTAGTTTTCCAAAACGTTTAGTTCGGAATTCTCTATTCTGTATTTAATGGTGTAACGGATTGGATGGTAGTGTCCAATTGCTGTAGCTTTGTGATTGTGTGCCTTGGGTGCACCTACATGCCATTTATCTTTTCGTCCCAGTATTGCAAAATGTTGGAACTTGGGACGTTTTACCGCAAGTCTTTGTGAATTGTATCAGTTTGGACATACAGTAATTCTATTTTGAAAGATTCTTGTAACTTACTCATTTCAAGTATATATTATATATAATCTGGAACTTGGAATGAACAACTTAGCCTACGCTGCCTTAATGCATACTTCTCCAGCCCGTGCCCGTTGTGTGAGGGCGCCCGGTCTGAGCTCACAGTCAGTGCTCGACTGCGGACTGTCCCTGCTATCTCGCACTCGGCCTCACCGGGCAGGAGGGGCTTGCTCTGATTGGTATCCAGCCAAACTCTAGCAACGGGCATGTGTTCGGCTCATTTCGAGTTGGTCCACTCCGAGTCGGCCCGCGGACACTTGAGCTGGCGAAGCATTCTACGTATTGACGCTGTACTGGCGGATCTACATGAAGTTCACTATTGCTATTTGTTACTTACACGGTATTATTTTCCTTATTGTTGTTATGGTTTTATTGTTGTTATAGCCTACATTATTGTTAATAATTCACAACAGGATAATGCAATTCCTACAGCTTTCTTCTTTTCCTTTGCTTAAGAGACACGTTCCAATCCACTGTACCGTACTCTTTACTAAAGTAATACCATGACGAATAGAATACATAGTGTTATCACTGACCGAGTTCAAGCGCGCCCCGCTGCTGCCTAGCGCTAGCGGCGCAAACCCCCAACGCTACGCAGTCGGCCGCATACAGCTGTTCAGAAATGGGATACGCACTGGGCTACGTAAACCTCTCTACGAAGGCTGCGGTTACGCTGATTACAATAAATTGTTTGTTTAGACTTATAAATAATACCGTCAAAAACGTATTATTAATATTCTCAGTCTCCAAGTAGAACTATATTTTAAAACCCTCCGTTAGTCGCGCATTGGTCTGACAGCTCCAGGATTCGTTTTAGTTTTAATATCAAGTAAACAGTTCAAGTTATGATCTTATCGTCTGGAGACATCTTACACCATACCTTAGTAAGCATTTCCCTGGAGTTGTGAAAAGACGAGCCTAAAAATAACTCTACACGTGTAACATTTTGTCAGCGTGGGATTGATAGTACCAGCGTGCCAAATGATGTAACATTCTGTCAGTGAGTTGCAAGTGTGTGTTATGCCGATTATTTGCCTTGGTACGTTGCCTTAGTGAAAATCAGTAAAGAGATTACGCCTTACGAAAACCTAACGATGTAGATGAAGTGTGTCGCCTTCTGCTGAAAGGTAACGAAACACTAGTTTATGATTCAGTAATTTCAACGGAATTTGTGACTCTGATACTGAAGACAAAGTTGAAACAAGATCCGAAGACTCGAATACTGTCCATGATATTGATCAGGAGGACGGTAACGGAAGCAAAGAATTGGATGGCCGTTTATTCTATTGGCAGGATGGCCATTATTATTATTATTATTATTATTATTATTATTATTATTATTATTATTATTATTATTATATGTCCATCTCATTCTTGGCTATCACCGTGGAGGCCCGGGTTCGATTGCCATCTCTGCCAAGAAAAGTAATTCTGGTCTGAGGGCTGGAACTGTCTTCACTCAGCCTCGTGAGGCAAAACTGATGTGAGGCGCGTTCGATTCCTACCTCAACGATCCTGGAAGTGGTTTTCCGTGGTTTGCCACTTCTACTCCAGGCAAATACTGGGATGGTACCTAACTGAAGGCCACGGCCGCTTCCTACCCAAATCCTACCTCAATTCCAAATACACTCACTACTACAGACATCACAATGACACATGTTATCAGACAAATTCTACACACACCCAAAATCACACGGGGCTACGTGACCACAATGTCGCAAAGTCTCTAAAGAATCAACAACTATTATTATTTTAGGCCTACTATTATTAAGACGGATTAAGCCTCCGTGGCTTAGGCGGCAGCACGCCGGCCTCTCACCGCTGGGTCCGTGGTTCAAATCCCGGTCACTCCATGTGAGATCTGTGCTGGACAAAACGGAAGCAGACAGGTTTTTCTCCGGGTACTCCGGTTTTCCCTGTCAATATTTCATTCCAGCAACACTCTCCACTATCATTTCATTTCATCTGTCATTCATTTAATCATTGCCCCAGAGGAGTGCGTCAGGCCTCGGCTGCCGGCACAGTTCATATCCTCGCCGCTGGATGGGGGCTTCATTCATTCCATTCCTGACCCGGTCGGAGACTGGAAGCAGGCTGTGGATTTTCATTTTCATTAATAAGACGGATTATATACTTTTTCGTTTTAGGTAAGGATGGCTCGAAGTAGAGCAAGTAACCATGGAAGGCTGCCTTCATTCCGTATCCTACTGGGCGCCTTTCGTGATTTAACTCAGTGGATAGATATTTCGGTAAATGTTGAAAAATGTGAGGTACTGATCCTGGTTTTAATTTCCACTTCACGCGATGAAGTTCCACGTTCTCCCAGTTCACTACGAAACAGTCCGCCTTTATAATAATGAAATCTTCCGAAAAAGGCACGTCACAGATTCTACTTTCGATCGACAGCTTATCTTTCTGCGGAATTACTCTCGCCCATTTTGCAAACAGATTTGCTTTCGTAACTCAATTTACATTCAGGAACTAAACAGTACGACATTTTCCCGAAAGGGATGAAGCTGTTTGCACACACAAATCACTGCATAGCCATTCGTAAACTATTACAAGGAAACAAATTCCCTCGCATAATATGACTTCTCGCGCACAGTACTAACATCATGGGCTACTTGTCACACGTGCTTAAGGTTCGGCGCGACTTCCGCGCCACACACTGCCTGGAGCATGAACTACAATGCTTAAGGAGTGGAGTGATGACACTGTTTATTTCTATTCGTCATGGTAATACAGTAGTATTTCTGTCCAAGACACAAACAATACGAGAGAGAGAGAGTAGGTTTGTTTTCAAGGTGCCACAACAATTAGCTGGCCGAGTTAGTGACGAGGATTTAGAAATGTTTATGCTTACGAACTATGGTTATGGTGAATACACTCCTGATTAGCAGATCGCCAGTCCCCAGTCGCAGCCTACAACAGTAACACGAGTTTCGTTGAACATGGGCAAGTGGACGAGTCTTCACTCCACACCAGGGACCCGGAACAGAACTGAAATACGTTACGTACCGCTGTGTTCTACGTTACGTTATGTATACCATACTGCGGCCCGAGCTGACTTGCGGTATCGTTCCGTCCCACTGTAACTTGGAGCTCGGCACGAGAATGTGGAACGTTACAGCGCTGGAACGAAAAGCAGGATCTCAACTCCCAACTGAACCGAGCATCAAGGTATGTGTTAGCGAAACGTTCCGTCTGAAACCGTACATGAATGGAACGATTCCTCAGTGTTTCCAGTTGGAAAGTTACTCTGCGTACCGTTCTTGGTTCTCGAAATAGAATAACGTTTCTATCAGTCAACCGGTCACACTGTGTACCATTTCAGGTTCTACCAACCAGCCACCCGGTTTCCATGCGTATCGTTCCAGGTTTTCAGATAAAAAACATGTTCCAACGGAAAGTGGAACGGTACAGAGCTGGAACAATACAGCAGCTTTTCCCAAAATGTATGTACAGATTATTACAGGACTATTGCACAGTTATTACACTGGCTATTACACCGAATTTTTACGTAGACTATTACGGCTATTACACAGTCTACAGTACTTAGTTACCACGGCAATTGTACCACAGCGTTTATTACGCTGTTACGCTGGTTGTTACAAACTGTCTCATAATAGCCTAATTACACAATAACTACATCAAATTACATACCTGTTATTTTATCTACGGGCATTTCTTTCAGGACATAATACTCTATCTGGCCCAAGTATATTTTTCAGTATCTACTGTACTACCTACAACTCTGATTAGAAAATTTTCCTTTTCTCTGCGTCAACAACTATCCCAGTTTCAACAATGCTGGGCCATATGTAATTCCAGGCAAATTATTTTTTCACACATAGGATAATTACTTCTTGAAATATCAATAATAATCAACATAGTGATTATAGTCTGAGCGCGTGCCCCATCAGGCAGCGCAAGGCACCATGCACGTTTCGATCACGGTCACACATGTTCATACTGTAGTCTACGTTGGAAATAATGTCTAATAAATACAATACGATGGGAACCATTGATTCGAAATATTTCTTGTTGCTTCATATAGGGGTTTGGAACATAGCCTATGGTTCATCAGTCCCATGTAGTTGAGGTGTGTATTGAATTTGTCTGATAAACTTTGTTATTGTGATGTCTGTAGTAGTGTGTGTATTTGTATTTAAGGCATGACTTGGGAAGGAGTTGGCCGTGGCCTCGATTTAGAAACTATCCACGCATTTTCCTGGAGTAGAAGTGATAAACCATGGAAAACCACTCTAGGGTGGCTCAGATGAGAAGCGAACTCACCTTCTCGCAGTGTTGCCATATAAGGTAGAGTGTACCCCACAGACATGACTTTCATTCTTTTGTGACCAATAATAATACGGTATTTCTTTCCAAAATGAAACCTCCCGTTCTTGTTTATCGTTTACTTGTTAGCCTATTTTCATTTATGAAAAAATAGGCTCATGAGATCACCTATTGTCCATGTGTGCGCGCGTGTGTGTGCAGGCTTATGTGTGTGCGTATGTGTGCGTCTGTGTGTGTGACCCCCTAATAATATCTAAACGGCTGGACCGATTTCAAAGAAACTCATTAAAATCGTAGTACTATTTTGTCCAACCCCAACCGTGCTCTTCAAATGTAATTACATCTCACCAATCCAACATGGCGACTGTGCGAATTATTTCACCGACATTCTATATCTCCGAAACTATTACGGTTATGACCCTGAATTTCTTACGGTGATAAAGGGCACTACTAGTAATTTACGTATGTGACTCTCAAAAACCTGTTAAGTGCAAAACGAACATGGCGACCAAGTGAAGTTGAAATAAGTAAATAGACTTTTCTCGCTATTTAAACATCCGAGCGCAGTGAAACGTGGCACAGCAAATGTTTATACACATTATAATGCACTAATATCTAATTTAGTTCAATTGTTTACATAACCTCAAGATGGCGGCTGTGCGAAATTTTAAAACTAAGTTTTTATTTCTTGAGTCCTAATCATGCGATCGAAGTCTACGTTTGAATAATCAACCTATGCAATAACCATCATCATCTCTATGGCCTACATATTGAACCCTTGTAATGAAGCGTGATGAGACTCTGTTTCGGGGAAGTGTTTCGGTCCATACGGTTGTTGTTATCTAAGTTTCTTTCTTATAATTACAAGGTAACCTAGAGTATAATAAAATATCAGAAAGAAAAGTAAAGCCAAATTTAACTAAAACAATTTAATATCAGACCAAATAATAAAATAAACACAATAAAACACATATCTCCCTTAAATTTACAAATTTAACAATGAATAAAAATCAAAATCTCTTTCCTTCAATCATGTGCGTGGTATTGTGACGATGCGTGCAGAAATGATTAAGTACAATGATACGTGAATCGCAACCATCAGGCAGGCCATCAAGCTGCGAATACGTGTTTATGTGAAGATAGACTGGCACTTGTGAACATAACTACAACAAACAAAATGACATGATAATATCCAACACTCACTAACCTTAATTAATTACACTTAGATTCCCGCTCGGAATCTTGACCACGTGCCAGAGCACACACAAGCTGCCTTAAACATGACTTCACAAATAAAAACAAGGTACTGTGCGTGACCACTCTACACTGACAACAAACACAGATAACCGAATGTCATCTTTAAATAGACACAAGAGGTGCCAATCCCAAATCACAAATACTAGATGAATAAACCATGAAATCAAAATGCCAAACGGCGATTATTTACAACAACAATTTTTTTTATTATTTTGACGAGATGCATGAATTTACAGTCTAGGCGTGGAGAACAATTCCCTTTAACTCAAGTTCAATAAAAGGCAGTCTAAATTTAAAAAACGGGATGACCGCTGAGCCGGCATCCCCTACCATCATAGGTGAGTCTTATCTTAGATCTATGCACTACCGTGGAAAGTCGCCTGTCAATCACCCAATGTACAATAATATCTTGGGTCACTCCGCAGCAGTGACACAACAACGCAGATCTAACACATGTACTTCATCAAAACAAATATGTGTGTGTCAACAAAATTATCAATATTGAGATCGATCAGGGCTTTCGCAAAGCACCACCTGTCGTCCATAATGCAGCAGTTGAGGATATGGTCGCAATGCCATAAATCCCCCGTGCAAATAAACACACAATAAGACACACTACACACTTGACACACCATGGGTTTGACTTCACCTAGAAAAAAATCACAAATATATTCCACTCACACGCGCGTCGATCTCAGACTCGACGGAAAGATAAAAAGAATGTCTTCAAATAAAACAACTTCATTAACAGAAGAACAGACAGTTCTTCTCAAATTAAATATTGCAACTAAGGCATTCCAAAAATAATAAGAGTAGCCTGTTTATTTAAACAGCAACATCAAATAGCTTCTTTCCCCCTGAATTCTATTTTTTTAAAATTTATTTATTTAGTCGATTTACCCTCTAGGTTGGTGGTTCCCACGGACTCAGCGAGGGAACTCACCACTACCGCCTCTACGGGCAGTGTCCTGGAGCTTGGAACATCTGGTCGGGGTGGATACAACTGGGGAGGTGTGATCAGCACTTCGCCCAGGCGGCCTCACATGCAAAGTGAACAGGGGCCTCATGAGGGATGGGAAGGGAAGATTTGGGATGGATAGGCTAGGAAGAGGGGAGGAGGCGGCCGTGGCCTTACAGTAGGTACCATCCCGGCATTTGCCCACTTCGAGGATGGCTGAGGTGGGAATCGAACCCTCTCTACTCATTTGGACCACCCGAGGCTGAGTAGACCCCGTTCCAGTCCTCATACCACTTTTCAAATTTCGTGGCAGAGCCGGGAATCGAACCCAGGACCTCCGGGGCGGCAGCTAACCATGCTGACCGCTACGTTACGGACCTGAATTCTATAATTACTTTATTCTATATCAGCTCCACTAGTCACCTAATCTGTAGCTCATATCCTCGCAAAATCAAAATATTACAATCATTGTACACGCAGTACATGAATTACATTACTCTTGAATAATTATACAAATCAACTAGTATTCACGGCTCACTACACAATTTACATATGAGTGTCGGATGCAAGAAAAATCCTACACATGAAATTAACTTTAAAAATCAAAACACAAGAAATATTTACATTGTTCCCAGCCAAAATCTATCTACAACTACATTAATAAATCAATGTTTTTGTACTCATCAATTCTGGATCATCAATCAACGAATGTCACCCGCCATGACCCAACAGGTTCCTACACCATGGCGAACATCTCCAGGGTAGAAGGTATGGACATCATCCCAAATGTCGACCAAGTCTCGAACATCTTGATGCTTTCTTCAATTGATGAAAATACAAAGTTCAATTATTATTACAAATCACTATCTAAGACCTACTAAAATGGCATATGAGTTACTTAATTCGCTCACAATGTCCTGCGCAATTTATATAGCTGTCAATTTCCCTCAATAAAAACATAAATGTTCTAGCTTCACAGGCAAACTTATACACATGGTATTCATCGGCAGAAAATGTAAAGTAAAATATGTTACAGTTTCAAGATGGAAGTCTGATATCAAATTTATAAGTTCACTTGCAGAATCAAAGTCTCCTAATCAAACTGACATGACTTGTCTCCTCAGAGACCTTCAATCCGGAGGTAAACTAGTCCCCCGTTCGGATCTCCGGGTGGGGACTACTCGAGAGGGGGTTAACATCACAGAAGTGACAAAGAGGAAATCTGACATTCTACGGATCGGAGCGTGGAATGTTAGAAGTCTGCTAGGAAGTGGAAGGTTAGAAAACTTAGAAAGGGAAATGGATAGGTTGAGGTTGGATTTGGTTGGGATTAGTGAAATGCGCTGGCAGGAAGAACAGGACTTTTGGTCAGGAGACTATAGGGTCATTAGCACTAAATCAAACAATGGCCAAGCAGGGGTTGGCCTCATATTGAGTAGGAAACTTGGACAGCGGGTGGAATATTATGAGCAATATAGTGAACGGATTATTGTAGCAAAAATCAATACAAAACCTACCTGCACTACAGTGGTACAAGTCTATATGCCTACCAGTCAAGCTGATGATGAGGATGTTGAAAAGGTCTACGAAGAAATAGACGAAATTCTGAGGTATATCAAGGGTGATGAAAATGTTATAGTAATGGGAGATTGGAATGCTGTGGTAGGAAAAGGGAGAGAAGGGAAGATAGTAGGAGATTTCGGATTAGGTGAAAGGAATGATCGAGGAAGCAGGCTGGTAGAATTCTGCACCGAGCATGAATTGGTCATAGCTAACACCTTATTCAATAACCACAATAGAAGAATATACACATGGATGAGACCAGGAGATACAGGGCGTTACCAAATCGACTTCATTATGGTCAAGCAGAGGTTTCGAAACCAGATTTTGGATTGTAAAACATATCCTGGTGCTGACATAAACTCTGATCACAAGCTGGTTGTAATGAAATGCAGATTAAAGTTGAAGAAACTGAAGAAAAGTCAAAAGCCAAAAAGGTGGGCAATAGACAGACTGAAAGAGAAGGATGTAAACGAAAGATTCAAGAAGAGTATAAAGGAAGGACTAATGAAAAACCCTAAACAAACTTCAATTGCAGACGAATGGGCACTTTTGAAGAATGAAATAACAAAATCCGCAGAAGAAAACATTGGTAGGAAAGAAAGAATAGGTAGAAAACCGTGGATCACTCAGGATATACTAGAATTGATGGATGAAAGGCGGAAACACAAGAATCTAAGAGATGAAAAGGGGAAAGCAGAATACAGACGTCTGAGAAATGAGGTTAACAAGAAGTGCAAGGAAGCGAAAGAAGAATGGTTGAAAGAGAAATGTGCAGGTATAGAAAATTGTCTGAAATTAGGAAAAGTAGACACAGCTTATCGAAGGATTAAGAATACTTTTGGGGAAAAGAAGACTAAGTGCTGTAATATTAAGGACACAAATGGAAAGCCTCTAACAGATAGGGAAGAAAAGGTTGAGAGATGGAAAGCTTACATAGAGAGTTTGTATAAGGGAAAGGAGATTGAGAATCATGTAATGGAAAGGGAGGAGGAAATTGATGAGGATGCGAAAGGAGATTTAATATTGAGATCAGAATTTGATAGAGCTTTGGAAGACTTAAGCAGGAACAAAGCACCAGGCATAGATGATACACCGATTGAGTTGCTACGCTGCATAGGAGATGAAGGTCTGATCAGGTTATTTCACTTGGTGTGTAGGATTTATGAGACAGGTGAGGTACCCCCTGATTTCAAGAAGAATGTAATCATCCCTATACCAAAGAAAGTGGGAGCTGACAGATGTGAAGATTACCGTACAATCAGCTTGATTACTCATGCTTCAAAGATCCTGTCTAGAATAATTTACAAGAGGATTGAAAGCCAGATAGAAACGGAGTTGGGTGAAGACCAGTTTGGTTTCAGGAGAAATGTAGGAACAAGGGAAGCTGTACTAAGTCTTAGGCTGATTTTAGAAGGTAGAATAAGGAAAGATAAGAGAACGTTCATGGCTTTTGTAGACTTAGAAAAGGCTTTTGATAACGTTGATTGGACTAAATTGTTTGACATTTTGAAATCAATTGGAATAAAGTACAGGGATAGGAGGGTCATACACAATCTGTACAGGAACCAGACAGCAGTCATTCGAGTTGAAGGACATGAGAGAGAAGCTGGTATTCAGAAAGGTGTAAGGCAAGGCTGCAACTTATCACCCATACTTTTCAATCTTTACATTGAACAAGCAATGAAGGAAATTAGGGAAAAATTTAAAGTGGGGGTGAAGATTCAAGGAGAAATAATTTCAACTCTGAGATTTGCTGATGACATAGTCATCTTGGCCGACAAGCCTGAGGATTTGAATGAGTTTTTGAATGGTATGGACTCCGTCTTACAGAAAGAATTCATGATGAAAATTAATAAATGTAAAACAAAAATACTGGAATGCAGCCGAAATAAATCAGAAACCTCTATGGAGATCAAATTGGCTGGTGAAAAGCTGAAGGAAGTAGGAGACTTCTGTTACTTAGGAAGCAGAATAACCAGTGATGGACGAAGCAAAGAGGATATTAAAAGTAGGTTGGCTCAGGCAAAGAAAGCATTTCTACAAAAAAGGAATCTGCTGACATCGAATATAGATTTAGGTATTAGGAAGTCATTTTTGAAAGCCTTTGTCTGGAGCGTGGCGCTCTATGGAAGTGAAACTTGGACTATTGGTGCAGCAGAAAAGAGGAGAATTGAAGCATTTGAAATGTGGTGTTACAGGAGAATGATGAAGATCAGATGGGTAGATAGGGTTACAAACAAAGAGGTATTAAGACGAGTGGGAGAGGAGAGATGTTTCTGGCGACTGCTAATGAAGAGAAGAGATAGGTTGGTAGGACACATACTAAGACACCCAGGAATAGCAAGCTTAGTTATGGAAGGAAGGGTCGAGGACAAAAACTGTAGGGGTAGACCAAGGTTAGAATATGTTAAACAGATTGCCTCCGATGTAGGGTGTCGGAGCTATGTAGAGATGAAACGATTAGCTCAGGACAGGGAGGCATGGAGAGCTGCATCAAACCAGTCAAACGACTGAAGACTCAAACAACAACATTTGAAGAAATTGGATTAGAGACTTGCGACTAGTATCATTGATCTTCAAATATCACACAGGTTACAGTTCTGCCGTGCGGAATTCGATCCAATCGAGGATTAATTAAATATCACTTTCCCTCGCAAATCTGAGCCAAGCTAAGTTCGCGGGCAAATCAGGCGTCATCTCCCTGATACATCCATTCAATTTTCCATCGTTGCTACATATTCATAGACTCCTCCCAGAATACGTCACAACTCATTTTCTTTCTCCCTCGCTCGAAGTCTACCCTCTTCATCTACTTCTCGCTGACGAAAGGGAGCTCCATCCCCTACGTCACCACTGACGCCAAGCCTCACGGCTCGTTGACCTCCTGATTCTCGGAACTTGCTAAGAATAGCTTGGTTTCCTCTCTTGCTGTAAGCACGTGTCGTGTTGCGAACTTGAACAGTAACTTTTCAACCTGGACTCCAATGATTCCTTTGCTGAATAAATTAAATTATGAAGCATTATTATGAGGCACTTATAATAAGGGTTCAATATATAAAAATCCAACATGGCGACCATCCGAAATAGTTAGACGGTTCTCAATATCTACTAATCTATGACAGCAATCAAACTAAAATTTTGCATGTTGGTAAAGGCTATGAACATAAGTTCACCTATGGGACTTTCAATGACCTGCGAAGCACAAATCCAACATGGCTGTGACGCGAAATTTAAATATTTAAATGGACATTTCTCGCGATTTAACCATCTGAGTGCAGTGAAACTTGGTACGGTGAATGCTTATACAAATTTTAATCCACTGACTTCTAATATATTTCAATGGTTTGTAAGGTGATAAAGGGCACTACTAGAAGTTCACGGAGATCAAACCTCGACCGCCCGTGTAAAAGACGACGAGATAAGCCACTGTCCCATCTCGCTCTCATGACCTCAAGATGGCGGCTGTGCGAAATGTTAAAATCTCGTTTTTATTTCTTGTGTCCTAATCATGCAACTGAAGTTTGAATAATAATCCTACGCAATAATATTCATCTAATAGTACATACATCTATGGTCTACATATAAAAAATCCAACATGGCGACCATCCGAAATATATCTATGTATCTATTACAGCAATCAAACTGAAATTTTGTATGTTGATAGAGACAATTAACATAAGTAGGATATAGGAAAATAGGCTATTTACTTCTTCACGGAACTACTTGTTAATACGTAGAAAAGGTTTTTACAATAGATTTTCATGTTTAGAGTGTAGCAAAAGTTGACATAAATTCCTGAAAGCTTAATGGGCCTATTAATGCCTAGTTGTTAATAGACAATCGGATTGCAACGAGAGTGTACATAATTGACATAATGATACCTCTTTTATCAAATTATCACCGAGAACTTTACACTTTTAGGGCAATATTTGCTCTCCTTAAATATGTTAATGCTTGCCACGGCGAGTGAGTGGTTATCGTGTCGGATAACTGACCCCAGGCTTGCAGGTTCGCTCCTGGTCGTGGTAAGTGATTCTTGAAAGGCCCAATAATCACGACACGCATGTCATACGATGTTGGCATGTTAAAGAACCCATTTGAATTCAGTAGGCCGTGTTCATAATGGCAAAATTAATCTCGGAATTTTCCGCCACCAGCACAAAAGTTCCTCATTTCTCTACTAGAAAGCGCTATAGTGACCTTCATAGTGCATCATGGAACGACAAAATTCTACATGCAAGCTGCCCTCTGGGTGTCAAAAACAAAGCCAGTGTCACACGATATTATTATTTTATTATTATGATATGTTAATTTTTTTTATTTAGTCAATTTACCCTCTAGGTTGGTGGTTCCCACGGACTCAGCGAGGGAACTCACCACTACCGCCTCTATGGGCAGTGTCCTGGAGCTTGGAACATCTGGTCGGGATGGAAGATTGGGATGGATAGGCGAGGAATAGGGAAGGAGGCGGCCGTGGCCTTACAGTAGGTACTGCCCCCGTAATTGAATTATGTAGAGACCACGGTGGCTATATTTGAAATTATAATGAAAGTTATGGCTGTCATAGTTATGACGTGGGTAGTCATGACGTAAGCACGGATGACGTAAATGTTATGCCAGCAGGCTACTTGAGCTGAGATTCTCAGTGACGTCATGCATTTAGTCGAGAATGTTCCAAGATTTATGACGCAGTCGCAGGAAACGAGGAATTCTGCTGAGGAAGAAACTATGCTATTGGAGGAGAGGCATGAACCAATCAACGATAGTTTAAAGGAAGACGGAGATTGCTGAAACTATGGTATTTTTATTACTTTTGGAATGCAGAATTGTGGAAATTCATTTGCAGTAAAAGCATTGATTTGGAATTTTGGTGAAATTTATTTTCAGTTTTTGAATTTTGAAAATCCGTCATGTATTAACGAAGTTGGAACTTTTAGCGATGACGCAGTACCACGCTTTGGAAGGGATGGAAACGCCCCTCGTGAAGTTAATAAAAGGGCTTGCGCAGAAGAGAGGAGCCTCCTTTCGTTCTCTGATCATTCTGAGATCTCATTCTCAGAGCATCGAAGTCTATTTGTGAAAGTTATTTTCTTATACATTCATTATAGTGAGACGTCGAAGTGAACAGCAGTGAAAAGAATCGTCTTTATAACACGTGGCGAGGCCACTATATTAACGAGATACAAGTCAAACTAGGTGAAGTTGAAACGGACCTTAGAAAGCTTCTGCAAGTTTAGCTTCGAACAGTTAGCGGTCTCCGATAAGCTAATTGTATTGTGCAGTGCTACATGCAGTTATAGAGAAAAGCTGAACAATTTCGACCGATTAGTTCGAAAGATATTAGCAGTTTTATACGACTGAGAAAAGTGATTATCTCGCCACTAGAGAAGCACTTTTGTGAAGCCAGAATCAACGCAAGGCTGACGCTGCGAGTGGAATAGAAAGACTTCAGATTGCTTGGTTACACAACGATACAGTATAATGGAGCAATTGAATACGGCAGTTTGTTCTTCTAACACTACAACCGAAGAGCAGATGGAAGGCTAAGGGCTTATTGCAAATGGGACATACTTCAACGGAGTAAGATAGCGACATGGAACTTCGCTAATTGCTATTCCACACAAGCGAACATGCGGTGAATACCATCTACACCCATGTTTCGTAATTAAAGGCTGAATACCATCGAACAGCCATAGAAACAATTTCATACTCTGAATATGAATAATTTCTTCGGAAATTTCTACAAAACTTCATGACGATTGTCTACTGGAACTTCAGGGAATTTTTCAAGAGAGGTCAGGGATATCCCGACTCACAAAGAAGATTATTGCCGGAAGGATGTCTATTCGTCTTCGAGGAGCAGAGCGACTCACGGAGAAGGAAGCAGTTCGATTCTCCGAGGGTGCTATTTCCTATTTCGAGGATGGAGCTCAACTTCAACGTGGTGAAATGGATTCATCAGCAGTCTTCTTTGGGGAATTTTCCTCTGGAACGTCAATCGGCAGATAAGGTAGTCGTGAACGTTTATTGTATTTGAGTATATTAATGATGTTTGAGCAACCATTTTTCCCATATTTTTATCCTCATGTTTTTGCCCTATTTTCTTGTTGAGATTCTTATTCTCAGTACACCTTGATGAGTTTTGCATTTTTCGACGATTTATTAAGACATTGTTATGTCATGGGCATAGTTAACGATTTTGAATCAGTTGAGACTGATATTTAGAATTTTTAGTAATTAATATTTTTGTAGTCACGATTTGACTGTAAGTTAATGATTTTTATGGCAGATTTAAATTCAGACAGCGTGTCATTTTATTAAAGTAATTCTACCCCAGTTTAATTACTTTGAACAATTTTCTGTCATCATCAAGAAGGAAGAACAATTAATGATTTTAGAGCGTTAAAATCTCTTACATTGTCGACGATCTTGGAAATACTAGTCGTTATTTGGATTGATTGCAACAAAGACATTTATCGTCAGTTATGAATGAACATTGCATTATAGACACTTTTGTGAAAGAGTAACTTTAATAATGAATTATTGAATGCATTAAAGTCAAGTACTTTTGTTAGGAGTTTTTCTCAATTAGAGAATTATAGAACGATGTTTGCATTCCCCAGTCTAATTGGATTCTATTCGACTACTTTGCATTTAGTCGCACTTTATTTGAAGATAGTATTTTTATACTACAATTTCTTTTAAGATGTTAATCTTAAATTTTGATAGACCAGACAGGCGTATATAAGCGTATTCACTATTAAATTTGTTTGTGATTGGCAAGTTTTGACTTCAGTTCGGTTCATGAATGAAATCTACGAAGGTTAAATAAAAATAACAGTTTTGAAACAAGTAATGATTATAAAAAATTTTAAGTGGAACTATGAATGTATAATCGCTAGTGCAGCGCGTGTTGAAAGTTGCTGAGATATAATGCCCTTGAATATGAAGGAAGTTCCCACAGGAATAAATGTTAAAGAATTATTTGTGGAAGTTTTGTAAGTTATGTGAAAGTTGAATGCCATATAGATTAATATATGATGATTTTGGGCATATTTTTAATGCAGTTTGTGCATTAACTTGTTAGCGAAGGATTTTCCGCTGGAGTAAGATTGTAATAGTTCGTTGAAAATTAATCAAGTGATTTACTGTTATAATTAACACGAGTTTTGAAAGAATTTGAGATAAGATTTTGAATGAAGGTTGCCGTCACAAATCATTATTAAAACCTTTATTAAACCAGATTGTGACATTAACATGTATAACTAACCTTCATTGGTCGATTATATTAAACACGATTATGGAAATTATTAACCGGATGAACATGTGGTCAATGTATTTCTGAAATTAATAATTTAAACTATTTAAATGTTAATATTGTAAATAAATGCTGTAAATATTTTTGAAAATAATGTGAAACGAGAGTGATGTTAAAGGCGTGCTTATAATATTTTTATTGTCTTTGACAAATATTATAAACAATTTCTAATTGTTATAAATAATTTATGTGATTTTGTTATAAACATTTAAGAGCTAATTAAACATTTGGATTGAACTTAACAAGTTTAAGGAATTAACATAATGATCCAATAGGATGTGAACAAAGTACTTGAAAGATTTGCGTAAATATAATGTGAGTTGTCTTGTAGACAGTTAAAAGCTTGAGAGAGCAAGCTATATTCTTACGTAACATAGCTCGTGAGAAGGGAATGCATTTGACCAGTATGCAACAGGTTCGAGGGTAGCTCGCAGCTGGGCCAACACCTGGTTATCAGTGTGAGGTCGTCCACACTCCGGCCTTGCGACTATAAATACCATTCTCATGTTTATTATAAGGAAACCAAATGCTCTATATATGTCACACCCTGACGTCCTTTTCCAATCCAATAGTGTTATGAATATTACGTTATTTGGAGCTCTTGGGAGCTAAAATGTTTTATATCATGTTGTATGATAAATTTTGCAAGTCCTACTTGAGGACGTAGTCAGATTGACTTGGGCTACTGATAGCCACGTTTATTTTGTTGTGTTATCAAAATCATACCCTTTATTAGAAATAAAGCTTTTGTACAGTTCAAAGTTCTCGTCTTCGTCTTGGCTCATTTTTAAATGTCATGGTGGAGGTTATTGTGTGAACAGACTTTTAGTGATCCTGTTGTCAACTCAAACCCCGAGATAATTAAGAGGTAAGTAACGGTAAGTATGAACCCCCGTCTATTTTGGTGTGTTCCACAATGATTTCCTGTGAACTTCTGTGCTCTTATCTCG
This sequence comes from Meconema thalassinum, assembly GCA_946902985.2. Lineage (NCBI taxonomy): Eukaryota > Metazoa > Arthropoda > Insecta > Orthoptera > Tettigoniidae > Meconema > Meconema thalassinum. Next base: position 551,645,806 of record OX336389.2, read on the forward strand.
ATAGTATCTGTCAGTGCCATTTTCATTGATGTAACTGTGCCGGTGCGATTGATAATTGGCAATCCGATTGAGGGGGCGGATATCTGACAGCCTACTATCCAGGTAAACGGGGACAGTACCATCCCGGCATTTGCCCGAAGACGAAGTGGGAAACCACGGAAAACCACTTCGAGGATGGCTGAGGTGGGAATCGAACCCCCTCTACTCATTTGGACCACCCGAGGCTGAGTAGACCCCGTTCCAGTCCTCATACCACTTTTTTCAAATTTCGTGGCAGAGCCGGGAATCGAACCCAGGACCTCCGAGGCGGCAGCTAACCATGCTGACCACTACGCTACGGAGGCGACTGTTAATTATTCAAATCAAATAAAACCAAGGAAGTCAGAGCTCGTTTAATTAATTTTGTTTTGTTTATTTAGAATATTTGATTCTTGGAAATAATGAGACGATAGGCAATAGCCCTCTTCTTTGCAAAATGTTATGAGCTTTATTGAACCAATGAACTGCTATGCATAGTAATCATTCAACATTTCTTGAATGTTATGATGAGCAAGCAAATGCCCATTTTTTTTTATTTTTTTTTTTGTCGTTTACCCTCCAGGTTGGTGGAACCCACGGACTCAGCGAGGGAACTCACCACTACCGCCTCTACGGGCAGTGTCCTAGAGCTGGGAACATCGAATCAGAAGGGATACAACTGGTGAGGTTGGATTGGCACCTCGCCCAGGCGGCCTCACCTGCAAAGCGAACAGGGGCCTCATGAGGGAAGGTAAGGGATGGTTAGGATGGATAAGCAAGGAAGAGGGAAGGAGGCGGCCGTGGCCTTGAAGAAGGTACCATCCCGGCATTTGCCCGAAGACGAAGTGGGAAACCACGGAAAACCACTTCGAGGATGGTTGAGGGGGAATCGAACAACCTCTACTAATTTGGGCCACCCGAGGCTGAGTAGACTCCGTTCCAGTCCTCGTCCCACTTTTCAAATTTCGTGGCAGAGCCGGAAATCGAACCCAGGACCTCCGGGGTGGCAGCTAACAATGCTGACCGCTACGCTACGGAGGCGACTTCCATTTGTTATTAAAGGGCAAATACAGTATACCAGGTGAGTCAGCCGCCCCTTATTTTTTTTTAGTTTTCGGCCACACTTCCAACGTCTGATGCCAACATGGTCGACAGTTCCCCGTCTATAGCCAAGCCACAATGACCCTAAACGACTCTACAAGATTTATGACGACATGAAAGCAAAACCTTTACAAAAATATGTGTGCGACAAGTGATAATTGAAAGCATCAAACTGTCATACGGGCATGTACCAAGAACATGCCAATTATACGGTTTCAGTTGGTTACGAAATTGACGGTGGCTTACTGATTAAAAAAACGTGAATGAACCTTCGAAGCGGAAAGCAGTATCACATCTCATCCACTTTCAGGCAAATTAAAGGGACAGGTAGACGTAGAGCAATGGTGTAAGTGCGTAGAAGATAATCGTCCTGTTTATGAGAGGTGGGTTCGATTCCCACCACCGCTGTATATTTTGTGCTTATTTTAAACTTTGGGGATCAAATACAAGATGATGATGATGATGATGATAATTGTTGTTACAAGGGTCCTAACATCTAGGTTATCGGCCCCTAATGGTTTGGGTGTTAATGAAAAATGAAAAATACCTATAATTAAATCTAACTACAAACGTTCACTATCGTTTTACCTTCCAGGGTTGGCTTTTCCTACGGACTAAGCGAGGGATCTCACCTCTACCGCCTCTGAGGGCAGTGTCCTGGAGCTTGAGACTCTGAGTCGGGGATACGACTGGTGTGTGTGACTATGCACTACGCCCAGGCGGCCTCACCTGCAAAGCGAGCAGGGGCCTGATGAAGGGATGGGAAGAGTGGGAGGGTTAAGCAAGGAAGTGGGAAGGAGGCCGCCGTGGCCTTGCGGAAATTACCATCCTGGCATTTGCCCGAAGACGAAGTGGGAAGCCACGGAAAACCACTTCGAGGATGGCTGAGGTGGGAATCAAAACCTCTCTACTCATTTGGACCACCCGAGGCTGAGTAGACCCCGTACCAGTCCTCGTACCACTTTTCAAATTTCGTGGCAGAAACGGAAATCGAACCGCGGACCTCAGAGGTGACAGCTAATCACGCTGACCATTACACAACGGAGGCGACTGCTACATACTTACAACTAAAATTAACTACTGACTTACACATGCCGTTTATACGATTTCAGTTGGATACGAAACTAACGCTGATTGGGGTGGCATACTGATAAAGAACTTGAATGAACCTTCGAAGCGGACAGCAGTGTCACATCTCATACACTTTCAGGCAAGGAGAAGTGGCGAGTAGTCGTGGAGCAATGGTCCAAGTGCGTAAAAGGTAGTGGACCTGTTTTTGGGAGGTGGGTTCGAATCCCACCACCGCTAAATATTTGTATGCATATTTTGAGTTTGGGGATCAAATACAAGATGATGAAGATGGTGATAATTGTTGTTTTAAGGGACCTAACGTCTAGGTTATCGGCCCCTAATGGTCTGGGTGTTCATGAAAAATGAAGATGAAAATGTAAGTAAATCTAACTACAAACGTACACAATTGGGAAAGAAAAGGAAAACAAAAGAAGAGTAATGGTAATAAAAGAAAGGGGGAAAATAACCTCAACCCTCGAAGAATGAAGACTGAGGGACTTTGAAAGAAGGAGAGCCATGAATGGCAGGGAGGAAAGTGAAAGAGGAGAGGGCCCGCCCCAAAGGCAATGGAAAAAGGCGAAAAAACAGACCCAGCTCAGGAATCCCTTGGGATAGGTAACTCTCGAACTCACCAGCTGTGATCCATTAAGGGTCTAGCATTATCCAAGGTGCACAAGATCTGGTGGGGATACACACACCCTGACTCCTTGAGGGCCTAGAGCAGAAGGCAGGAGGTACCTGAAAGATAAACCCTCGAAGAATGAGGGCTCAGGAAAAATGAGAGAAGAGTCAATTAAGGCGGAAAAGGAGAGGCTCCTTAGCCTAGGCCTCGGATACTCTAATACCATCGGGGTCGGAAGAGAACAAGAGTTGACCAAGAGAGGTCGACAGGAAAGAAGACGGAGAGGAGCCCAGCACAAGCAAGTTGAAGCAATGTCAGACTCCGCTGGGGTCCCGTGGTCGCCAACCCACGTCCCACCAGATTTGAGCCCCTGGGGGAACAAATACAAGAACATGGCGATGAAATAACCAGCGCTTCAAGCCAGTAGACATTAAACCCTAGACAAACACCGCTTGAAATTAGTCAAATGTGTCACGAATGCCCTTGTATATTATTCCCAAAACTTAAAATGTGCATAAAAATATTTCGAGGTGGTGGGAATCGAACCTACCTCTCGTAAACCGGACGATTATCTTCTACGCACTTAGACCACTGTTCCACGGCTACTTGTCCTTTCAGCTTGCCTGAAAGCGGATGAGATGTGATACTGCTTTCCACTTCGAAGGTGCATTCACGTTTTTTATCAGTAAGTCACCGTACCTAGCGTCAATTTCGTATCCAACTGAAACCGTATAATCGGCATGTTCTTGGTACTTGCCCGTAAGCCAATTTGATGCTTTCAATTATCACTTGTCGCACACATGTTTTTGTAAAGGTCTTGCTTCCATGTCGTCATGAATCTTGTAAAGTCGTTAGGGTCATTGTGGCTTGGCTAAAAATGGGGAACTGTTGACCATGTTGGCATCAGACGTTGAAAGTGTGGCCGAAAACTAAAAAAAATAAGGGGAGGCTGACTCACCTGGTATATATAGGCCTACAGTATAATACTTAACCATAACTATTGGTGCAGGTAACCGATAAAATTATATTTGGTTGTGGTATACATATTTTACATAAACAATTTACAGATTTTCACTCCAGAGATTAGATAGCTCGCTACTTTCCATTTTCAACGATAGAAAAATAGAGTAAATACTGTTTGTTGAATCTCAGAATTTGTGATGTTGTATGTGGGACTATTGCTGACTCTTTAGATCGGGAAATTCAATCAGTCATTCCTTGTCGATTTACAAACATGGCGAGAGGAAGTGATTGGTAAATATTACAGGATTTTTGAACCTGCTGATAACTTAATTTATAGAACTGTCTTCATTCCGAGTGCTTAGATATCGGTATGTGAATTATGTTTGTAATAGTTATTTGAACAATGATAAGTTTGGCCTCTTTCACTCTGAATTCGCAACAGTCTAATGTTCCTATTTTGCTGTCTCTCCTTACATGAACTTGGCTTTGCCACGAATAGTTCGCAAGGAACAAGGTTGGGGTCTGTGTGTAGAAGGAAGTCAGCATATGAAGACTATGGTGCTTTTAATTCAATATGAACTGGTTATTTATTTTTCTGAATGTCTCATCGTCAGTTATATGCAATACAATTCATATATGACATGCCTAATTAAACTGAGATTCTATAAAATTATGTTTAACCTATATACCAGGTGAATCAGCTGCCCCTAATAGTATTGTTTTATGCAGCACAACTAACTCGTGTTGTTAGGAAGGTCGATATATCTCTGCTTGCATCCCGTGTGGTACTAATGCACTGCAAGCATATGCCGCAAACGATACTGAACACTATTGCTTTTACCTCGTATTAGTCTGTAGTCACAGCGTGGGAAAAATAATAGAGTTCAGTATCGTTTGCGGATATCCTTGCAGTGCATTAGAACCATACGGGATGCAAGCAGAGAAATATCGATCTTCCTGCTAACAACGCTAGTTGGGCTGCATAAAACAATATTATTAGGGGCAGCTGATTCACCTGGTATATGCTACAGTATAAAAGACGTTACTTTCCATCAACATCTGATTGAAGCTTAGAACATGGTTCTCCTGTCACATCCTAAAGCAAAAGATAGAATACGCAAGACAATTAGAAGAGTAATAAGGTAGCGCCATCCGCTGATCGCGAGAAACTGCTCGCTTGCGTGACGTCATGCAGATGCACAGCACTCGGCTTCAAGCGTAATATAAACTATAACGTTAATATCTATTAAGTTACATTATGCAACGAGCCTATAATGGCAATAATTAAGGCACGAGTATGTTTACAAAACGAGCGTAAGCGAGTTTTATAATTTCCGTACGAGTGTCTTAATTACCATTATAGGCGAGTTGCATACGACTGTTTATGTTCGACGATAATTATAACTTTATTATATGTTTTAACATAAATATTAATAAATATCTGCTGAGAGTCAGCCACTTGAATTTTGTGATCGGAGTGCAAGCGCTGGGTATGATATCTCTGTTTTTCAAGTGTTTTGACCGACCGACGCATGTGCTCTGTGTGCTTGCAACGCCATATGCAGGCCATATGTTTACAGCCTGCCGTCCAGCTCTATATCATTCACTAAATTGTCACCGAAGTTGTTTGAAAGCAATGCGCTGTGTAGAAATTGGTGTTGAGGATATTAAGGTACAGTGTTATTTCTTGTCTCATATTCGCCAGTTTATTTACGCGAACATATGGATGGTGCGTATTCCGTAATTTATTTAGAAAGATGCTGTGTTTATGCCCGACATGTTGGATTTTGAGCGCATGCGCGAAGGTATCCTTACCTAATTGGTCAATGAATGAGCTCTGATTGGCTGGAGAAACTGTATTGTAATGAAAAACAGTGTTATAATGACTATCATTATGTTACAGTATTCTGACACATAATGATTACATTTCGACATCGTCGAACATAAAGCTACAGTTGGACAATTCTTAAACATGATAGGTATGGAGGACATAGGAAATATTTGGTGTCTGCCAATTAGTTTATGGAGCAACAGCTATGGTTAGGTGAGAAGTGACTTAGGGAAACATCACAATGCAGACGAGTGGCATGATGAAATCTTCGAGAACATCGAGCAAAATAATAATAATAATAAGAAGAAGAAGAACTCCGTATCGGAAGGCATCACTAGAAAAGACTACTAAGATCTTGCAGAAAAAGTTGACAACTCGACTACGAGAGACGTATTAGAGCGAATGGAGACCATCGAATGTTCAGGCCAAGCAAGGTACACCATCATCTAGAACCTACTTGAAGAAGAAGAAAAAAGAGGAGTTCTGAAATAAAATCGTAGAGGAATTTCCAGAGAGTCAAGCCGGTATTGCAGCCCAGTAAGGCAGTGTTTGCTCAATTTAGTCTTCTTATGGAAGTTTGAAATTTCAGTAGTACATGTCTGACCATTGTTTGATGTTATTTCGCCACATCGAATTATATTTTAGAAATTAAGTTGACGATTCTTCGAGATATTTTTAGGAAATTGTATGATAATTGAAAGTGAACCTAAGTAAAATTGGAGGTTTTAATGACGTTACCTTTCTGAACTTAACTAATCCAGACTATGAACGTAGTCATTATATCATGGTTTAATTATGCATTTGCATATCAGCTGATTTAAAATAACCCTACTCTGGATATTCAATCCCAATATCAAATAAATATCGAATAAAATTCGCATAGTCTATTTAAATATACATATGAATTCAATATAAAAACCTAATTAAGTATAAGAATCTACTACTTGCACTTGAGGACGGACTACTACACACAATGAACTTACCCATTTCGAAAATGGAAATAAAGAATAGTTTAAAAACACTGTAGTAGTAGATAGTAAGATTGGTATGGCATAGCAATCACAATATTCGCACCACTGCAGAGCATAGCTTTGATAGAACTACACTGAAATACTGTAACATTAGAACAAGGAATACAATAATAAAAGAGGGGGACATATTTGAAAGACTCCACGGGAAGAACGGGGTAAGTCACATTTGGTAATTTTTTCAAGAGAGCCAATTTCAAATTTCAACACTAAATACAAATTCTTAAAACACCCCAATTGAGGGTAAGCAATATAGTTATTTTGCCAAATGTATTTCTTATAAAGGAAGTACATGTAAAACAAATAACAACTGAAGTTAAATTATGAAGAAGTGAGAGGATATGGGACGTTCATTCTGTTTCCACTAAATATAAAAACCTCTGTATCTCGGTGACTTACCGCTTTATTTGAAATTAAATCCAAGTGATCTGTAGTTACGATGGCTGACTAGCAGAATGTGCCACAAACTCATTTCCGAAACAAATGGACTTTCTCGTTCTTTCCGTGGGGTCTTCATTTGGTAATCCCCACAAGTTTAGTTAAAAGCACGTACAGGCAGCCGTACACAAAGGATGCGGCGTTACAAAGAACTCTCTTGTTGTCGAGTGTTGAACGTAAAGTCTATTATTTATGTACGGTATGGGCCGCTAAAAGACTTGCCAATTTTTTTTACGGGGCTTTCTCTGCAGCGACCACACAACATGCCGCCTGCAACCCAACAAACCGGCCCAATATTACATGCTATAATACAAATACCCTAACCCCTAACTTAAGAAAACTACTGTATACAATAATATTGAATACGTCAATTACAAATAATTTCTATGAAAACATAACAGTTATCAACATGTAATACATAATTAACAAGCACCTCCTTACATAAAATCGACAATTAATTTATTACAATAATAGGTAAAAGTTCGCGGCACACCTTGGACCTTGCGACGGCACACCGGTTGTGGATCACTGGTTTAATGCATTAACTTGCCAGTTTAAGAGCAGTCCATTTGTTTATGGGCCTAATGGCCGAATTATTGGCGCTTTTCATGTTCTAAATATATCTCATGTGTAAATCTCCCCAAATTTTATATTCCAAAGGAAACAACTTATCTATAATAATATTAATAATAATAATAATAATAATAATAATAATGATAATTTTATTTTTTATTTAGTCGATTTACCCTCTAGGTTGGTGGTTCCCACGGACTCAGCGAGGGAACTCACCACTACCGCTTCTACGGGCAGTGTCCTGGAGCTTGGAACATCTGGTCGTGAGGGATACAACTGGGGAGGTGTGATCAGCACGTCGCCCAGGCGGCCTCACCTGCAAAGCGAACAGGGGCCTCATGAGGGGAGGGATTGGAAGGTTAGGATGGATAGGCAAGGAAGAGGGAAGGAGGCGGCCGTGGCCTTGCAGTAGGTACTGTACCCGTAAATCCGGAAAGTAGCCTGTTGGAATATCCATTGCCCCAGCTGGATCGCCTATTTCTAACAGCACCGGCCTATTACTTCATTAGAAATCGCTCCAAACATGGCCTTCAGGGATTTACATACAGCAGTTACAAGAATATTGTGGATCAACAACAAACTACACGGGGCACTTACCTTTACTTACCTTCTCGGGGACTGGGAATTCAGCTTCGCCTACAATACATCCACAATACTCTACTCCTTATATTTAAAATGAATCACACGCCAACAACAACTAAAAACGAACTGAATAAAATGTATTAACAATGGTAAACTAACCTAGTATAAACGAAATAACAAAAGAAAAAGAAAAACACGCAATCATTCACACTTCCTTTCTACTACACATCTTATTACAATGCTATGTAAAATATGAGCATAACAGTATTGGCTTGTATTTAGGCCTACACTGCGTAAAAAGAAAACATTTAAGGAAGGTATTCATGGCATTCCTGGCAACTGGTTTCATTTACTAGCACGCGTTTGGAGAACGCACATGCACTAGCTTGTTTCATCAATGAAACACCAGCACCACGCTGCACTCGGAACTAAATACAATTTATACAAGGCGGTGAGTCTTACCTGTTCATATTATGTCACACCGCTCTCCAAATCTAACGGTGAATCATATGGCTAGCCCGCATTGAGACTGCTTTGTGTGCGTTTAGAATACACGTAAAATTAACATTTAGATCTTACAAAAATGCTCATAACTTCTATGTTTCTTTAACAATCATTCTGAAAATTTTTATACGCTCCTTCATTCGCACCCCGAAATTGTTCTAGACCAATCCGGTTCAACAATTACTCTTAACAGTGGACAATCATTCATACCAAAACATCTGCTCACAAAACACAGGCTATTCCAAAACATTCGATTAATAAATCCTACCAAAAATTATTTAACTAATTAAATCATTTCCGAAAAAATATTTACATATCATTTGTTCACAATAATATATATATACTATTTAGTGTTGCTAACACGTTACTTTCGAGATTCTGGCATCTCGGTTACAACACAACTCTCAATTAATTATATTCACTGCTTTCCATATAATCATTCTCTAACATTCCGTAGTTTTGATATACTTCTTACACGTCGTCTTATATAAGTTTCATTACATTGTCGGTCTAATACAATCGACTGATTAAGGTTAACTGTACGTAATTACATAACTTCGGGTTTAATAAAATATACGGTAATAATTGTATTATAGACATGAGTAGACAGTCGTTCTCTAGTTGTATTTCCGCTAAAATCCTCCTGTCAACACAGCTAAATCGTTACTTCACATGAACTGGACTACTTGTATACAATGACTCTTATCATGATCCATGCCTTCTTATCAAAGAACAATAATAATTTGACTTTACTTAAAATGCGGAACTTCCTTCGCATGAGCACTCTTCATAGCTCAACAAATCCTCATATAACAGTATATATGGCATAAACAATTATCATCCACTATGTTAAACAATAACCAAAAGGATTAATTGTTATTAACATTTCTTCTGTAGGAACTTCTCTCAAATAAAGGCATGACCCTCAGTATCATTCCACATGACTACTGAACTACAATTATACATGCTTAAGTTCTTCAAACGAAACTTCCAATCGTAATGAACGATATTAGACTGTCATGATTGACCTCCTAAAGTTTACTCCACAAAAAGATAATTAACTGTTAACTCGTCTGTCGCAAATACATGTAATAAAAATAATACTCCTGTCTCATCTCACTTATCAAGCTTTAAATTGTTTATCGTTGTAATATCAGGTCCACAAAATGACGTGATGTTACACAAATAGTGTAAAATAACACACATATTATTTATAGTGTCAAATAGAATTCAATCTTGACCGGGATAAACTAGCTTTGAATTCCTAGCCAAAGATTTGAATAATCTTCTATCAAAAGGTATTTCCTCTATATTAAATGAACAAAGCTCTCAGCTCTACAAATAATAAAAAGGTTTGTCAATGTCGTAATGTTTTTCCACTCTACACAAAGAATGTTTATAGGGATTAAGACTTCGGTCTTATCAAACGACTAGTATTTCTTAGATCGTCGAAAGTTTATGTACAATAATGATATAACAATATCATTCGATGTTTCTTCTGTTCTTGAAGTTAGATGTTGTTACATTAAAGTGCTCAAATTAAATTTAAAAAGAATTTAATTTGAAGCTATGACACAATGTCAGAGTACTTGGTTTAAATCAACTTATTAAAAATTCGAGAGTCGAAACGACTAGTCTTCTATGAGGCAATATGATTCCTCAAACAGAATTTTAATGTCAGTTCCACAACTGATCCGTAGAATAAAATTGAAAAATAGATGAAAGGCAATATGATTCCTCAAACAGAATTTTAATGTCAGTTCCACAACTGATCCGTAGAATAATATTGAAAAATAGATGAAAGGCAATCATCTCCTAAATAATATTGAAGCATAAAAATCTGAAGTGTAAAATACATGAGAATACTGAAATATACGAAATATGAAAATATGGAGTAAGATCATTGGCTCAGGATGTCACTAATCAAGCTCTATACTAAAAATAAGAGACACTGCTACCTTATATGGACGAAAACTTGAAGATCAATATAAGTATTCACTCAATACTTTAGATGTTTCCTCAGTTCAAGATACTGAGATGGATCTGCTTTCGAACCTCGGATCTGCTACCTCAGAGATAGGAAACGTCCCTCTCTGGAATTCTGGAATTCAGCAACATTCGCCTGGGCTCGAACGACATCCTTCTGGCAAATTCTTCTGTGGTTGCTGGGCTATCCCTAGCATCTTGACAAATCTCTTCTGTAGAATCTTCATTCTCCGTCGCAAATATGTATCAGCCTCATCATTGGAATATAATTTATAGAAATATTCATATAAATGGTGAATGAAATATTTCCATTGCTAATTGATGTTACATTAGTGTTCGTAGACTGACGAAAATGTACAAGATGGACCGTACACTACGTCTGTATTCAAGAATACGTCGTCTAACGAAGTTCCATCGTTGTATCTTAACTTCTGGTATCGAATATGTCTCTGGTGCATAACTATTTAGTTCATCATATCAACAATGTTATTTATGTTGAATGAAACCATTTGAAGAATAGTGATAGTCATTATAATATTGTTTATATGCTGCGCCAATGTTAAAAGTTCTCCGCTACTGTTCACTTGAACTGCGTTCGCCAACTTCACGTTGCAATCTAGAATGGTATTCAGCTTTATTTCCAACACATTTGAAAATCTGTATTAACAGGCTTATATTGTCGAAACGGTAAATTTTAGAACGTTCGACTTTTCACAGAATGTAGTATTCGACCTGTTCTTTGTATATATTCGCTTAGTTAAATTCAGATCTCAATTATATAAGAGATATAATTATATCAATGTTCTTCACAACTTCACATAAAATGGAAGTGCGGTAATCTCCTACGTTCCACCTAGCTATCCTCGCGTCTCCACAAGTTGACAGTCGTCGCACTCGGACAAAGCCTTGGGATCTCCGTTGAACCAGTAAAAACACTTCCTCACTCTTCAAAGACTGCTGGAATAAGAACCTCGATCCTTGGATCTCCCCCTCCAACTCGAAATTTTGGCGGCCATATCAATCTCCCACCATAATTTTAGCGCGTAGATTACTAATGCTTATTACTGCGTAGATTAACCGATCTGCGGTTTTTAAAGTATCAGATATAATTTCTCTTAATATTCTCTTCATTACCAAATAAGAAAATCTTCTTCTAAGGGCCTAAATGCATAATTTCATCAAATTATGTAGTTGAAGTTGATCCCGTCTTCAATAAGACCTCTTCTCATTGGCTCTGGGATGGGATCCAATAGCATAATTTATAACAATATTTATAATATTAATTTCCAAACTCGCTGTTGCTATGCCAATTTTAGCCTTCTAGAAGCTTCTATTGTGCAATATATCACGTGATCGGGCTCTCCCACGGCCTCGAGCTAGTAACACTACCCTCCTGTGTCACACTTCCAGAATTTATATTTGCTGGTTAAATTTTATCATGGGGACGGAAAATACTCTCATTTTGTCCCAAAATAATTCAATTTCCGGGGGCAGTACCATCCCGGCATTTGCCCGAAGACGAAGTGGGAAACCACGAAAAACCTATTCGAGGATGGCTGAGGTGGGAATCGAACCCCCTCTACTCAGTTGGACCACCCGAGGCTGAGTAGACCCCATTCCAGTCCTCATACCACTTTTCAAATTTCGTGGCAGAGCCGGGAATCGAACCCAGGACCTCCGGGGCGGCAGCTAACCATGCTGACCGCTACGCTACGGAGGCGACGTAATGATAATAATAAAAAATAATAATAATCTTATAACAATAATAATACATACTTAAATTGCTTGGGATTCGCAGATGACGCTATTACTGGCTAATACCGTAATATTCAGGAAGCCTGAAATCAAATAATAAGCCTGCAAAATATAGCACATAGATACCTCAGCATCGCTTTTACTTTATGCGGACGACATGGCAATAGGTTCAGAAAACATAGAAAAGCTCCACCTATGGGATTAGCATTACCTGGGAAAGACTCACACTCAGCGACCTGATGATAATAGAAGAAGTCAAGGCCCAATATCTTAAGAGGATTTTAGGCATAGGAAAGTTATTATTATTATTGTTATTATTTCAGGTATGATATAATGTATGCACCTATGGTAGAATTTATTAGATTCTTTCCCTGTAACCTCCGGGGGGCCTATATGAAACACATGCTATAGCATCAGTGGATAACGATCCTTGATAAGCTTGATAAGCTAATATGTTACTATATTATTCACCAGAACTAACCGAAGAGCCAGCGGGCTGCATTAAATGCTAATATACGTATCAACACATGACAGGGTAGGTTAAACTGAATAACGATTCGTGCATTCAGGGACGAATTCGCGCAAGAACCAACGCAGGGCAAAAATTTAGACGGCATATATTTGGAAGACGGTAATATCACTTTAGAAATCATACATTGGTTTTAATTGCCTGAAACCAATTTGGCTAAAAAAAAGTGTTTAGCTGAGCGCATGGAGTCTGAGCAAACATCTCCATTAGCGGTGTTTCTCATCAAAAATTACTCATTGGTTCGTTTCTCATTCAATATTATGACTTGGTAACGTTTTGCTGTGCCCATCTGGAAAATTTGATTACTGGCCACCACTGCTTTTATGCCAATAAAAACAAAAATATAGGGGAAAAACTACAATGAATAAAACTCACCAGAATTATTTATTTATTTTGACATCGGTGACTATTCCTCTGTGCATAGCGAGGGATCAAGTTCGATTAGATTTCCGGCCAAACTGTTAATAGATGACGATATAATGACTGTAACAAGTCGTCCCTCCTCTGGCAAGCTAGCGAAAGTGAACATTCTTTATTTTACAGGAGAGCTAAAACAAATTTCATCTACATGTATAAAATCCAGTTATTTTCTTTATCGGTCATTTTTACTACTCAGTAGACTCATTAACCAACATGCTTATACAGTGCATTTGATGTTAGCTCTTGTCTTAAACTTAAATGACAGTTTCGTTACTTTGCCAGAGTGATTTTATCTTTTTATCTTTAGTATTACTGTTCCAAAGTATCGAATCTGCATAACAATTATTACAAATGAAACAATTATTTGAATTATTTTTTAGACCATTTGACTTTTAGAGGGAAACATGTGAAATTCCAATACTTTCATTCACAAATTGAACACAATTTAAAAAAAAATACATAAATTAGCAAACCACAGTTAATCAAAATCTGATTCTTCTGAAACATTAGGTTCTCACTGTTTCTGATGACAGAAGAGTCTTTAGAATTTGCAGGACATAGAGAAGTTATTTCAGTTCCTTCAATCTTGCACCGGAGATGCAGAATATTGCAGTGTAAGGTTTCACTACTTCAGAGTCTGATGGGCGGCCTCTTCTATTCCTGAGAACGAACTTACCGAACATAGTGTCTTCATAAGCAGTCTTTGTCTGAACTGTACCAGGTTCGTCCTTTAAGTAACGAAACCTAACAGCTTTTCGGAAAGGCAAAGTATATTTACCTGCATCCGATATAAAACTGTTCTTTTTCGTGTTGAAATCAATAAAGTCAGTGTGCACCAATGAAGAAACCTTTTGCGGCGATGGATTCTTGCGCGCATTTCGTATCTGTTGTACCCATCCTTCAGGAGTGTTCACTGGGCGATGTTTTTTTTTAGACATAATTTTTGATGAATAGAGTCACATTCCATTATAAGAAGAAAAACAAGAATTTCTGTGACGAACTTAAGAGCCTACTTTTCTTAAGATTCATGCCAATGATTAATCTATATAATGACGAAAATAAGTTGGTAATATCGAAATTTCTAATTAGTTCGAAATACTGTATAGCTGGCATAATGTAGCCTAATAGAGAACTACAGTGGGCAGCCCTGGTGACTGAATATATTCTTAGTCCCATCTCTTAAGGTACAGAATACAAAATTTGGTTGAAGTCCAATGGATAGCATGGACGTTACATGCAGTTAAACATTGGATCTAACAGCGCGCGTAAAATCATGTTGGCAACAATGACATACATGTATTGGTCAGAAATAATCTGAAGTAATATGATCTATTGTTGTGTCAATTTTGAATGAAATCCATTAGTTAGTATAGAAGTTACATGCATTTTAAAATTGGACCTATCAGCAGGCTTAGAATCATGTTGGCAGCACTGGCGTAGGCCTATATTAGTTACTCACAATTAATCTAGAATGCCAGTTACTATACGTGTGCAAAGTTTAGAGTTATTGGCTTGCATACTTTCTGATATATTGATATTAGGGTAACAAAAATAGAGACAGTATTTATTAACAGTTGGCAGCCCTGGTTACTCTTAAGAATCAGCATAGTCATATCTGTTATGGTACACATAGCACACACGAAATTTGGTTGACATCCAAATGATAGTATAGAAGTTACATGTATTTCAAGTTGGACCTCTTAGCAGGCTTAGAATCATGTTGGTAGCACTGACGTATATAAGTTACTCCAAATTAATATAGAATGTCAGGTACTATACGTGTGCATAGTTTAAAGCTGTCGGCTAGCATACTTTCTGATATATGGGTATTTGGATATAAAAAATGAGAGCATTTATTAACAGTTGGCAGCCCTGGTGGCTCTTAAGAATACGCTCAGTCATATCTGTTTATGTACACATAGCACATACGAAATTTGGTTGAAATTCAATTGATAGTGTAGAAGTTATATGCATTTAAAATTTGGACCTATCAGCAAGCTTATAATCATTTTGGCAACACTGCCATGTATGGCCTCCTGGAAATTAAACTGCAATATTATTATCTATACGTGTACCAATTTTGAAATAGCTCCCAATCATACCTTCCAAGATATCCAAAAAGGAGCTCAAATTTCAATTGCGATTTTTCAGCAGTTGGTAGCACTGACATCATTTTCAAATAGGGCCGTGAGATATTCAGGTATAGATCTTTACTCCTACCAAATGTTGTTTCGATTGCTGCAGCCATTTAGGAGTTGATAGGGGGGGGGGGGGGACACACACACAGCCAGCCAGCCAGACAGACAGACAGAAAGACAGACAGACACACATTTGCCCGATCTCATAAGTCTACTTTTTCCTATTTTTTGCAAAATGTGAAAAGTAGGCTAAAAATAGCAGAAACGTTATTTGCACATGTGTGATTTTTCTTATTCAAACATCTTGGGATTTTCAAAGATCTCTGTGCTATCTGTTTCCCTTTAACAGTCTCATCATTTTCTCCCTTCAGACGCCGAGCTCTCTGAATATTTCTCTTCCATTTTTAGCCTACTTTTCACATTTTGCAAAAATGAGGAAAAAGTAGTCGTATGAGATCGGGCAAGTGTGTGTGTGTCTGTCTGTCTGTCCTTCTGTCTGTCTGTCCTTCTGTCTGTCTGTCTGGCTGGCTGTGTGTGTGTCCCACCCTATCAACTCCTAAACGGCTGCAGCAAACGAAACAAAATTTAGTAATACCTGAATATCTCACGGCCATATTTGAAAATGATGTCAGTGCTACCAACTGCTGAAAAATCGCATTTGAAATTTGAGCTCCATGTTGGATATCTTGGAAGGTATGAGTCGGAGCTATTTCAAAATTGGCAAACGTATAGATAATAATATTGCAGTTTAATTTCCAGGAGGCCATACATGGCAGTGTTGCCAAAATGATTATAAGCCTGCTGATAGGTCCAAATTTTAAATGCATATAACTTCTACACTATCAATTGGATTTCATCCAAATTTCGTATGTGCTGTGTGTACATAAACAGATATGACTGAGCGTATTCTTAAGAGCCACCAGGGCTGCCAACTGTTAATAAATTCTCTCAATTTGTTTTAATCCAAATACCCATATATCAGAAAGTATGTAAGCCGACAGTTTTAAACTTTGCACACGTATAGTACCTGACATTCTATATTAATTTGGAATAACTTATATACGTCAGTGCTACCAACATGATTCTAAGCCTGCTGAGACGTCCAAATGTAAATTCATGTAACTTCTATACTAACTAATGGATTTCATTCAAAATTGGCACGACAATAGATCATATTATTTCAGATTATTTCTGACCAATACATGCATGGCATTGTTGCCAACATGATTTTACGCGCACTGTTAGATCCAATGTTTAACTGCATGTAACGTCCATGCTATCCATTGGACTTCAACCAAATTTTGTATTCTGTACCCTAAGAAATGGATCTAAGAATATATTCAGTCACCAGGGCTGCCAACTGTAGTGCTTTATTAGGCTACATTATGCCAGGTATACAGTATTTCGAACTAATTAGAAATGTCGATATTACCAACTTAATTTCGTCATTAATCATTGGCATGAATCTTAAATTTTAAGAAAAGTAGGCTCTTTAGTTCGTCACGGAACTTATTGTTCTTTTTTTTTTCAGAACAGACTTCTTACGTTCCATTGGTAATGCTCGCACCAGAGTTAGTGGGTTTTGATCATTATGCTGTTCTTTGGGGTTGTTTTCAGCTTGAGAACTTTCGTCTGGTGAAGTACGTCTTTCAAACACTGTCTGGACGGGTACCGGAAGCTTCAAAACGTCTTGCCTAGAATTACAGTACTGTCAAGTGAAGAGAATAATGTTGATTTCAGACGTCCATTTTCTTGACCATCTGATCCAGGATCATAATCGGGATCCTTATCTGAGCCATCTCGGAATGCTAACAATACTGAGTCAGTCTCTGAATTCTCATTACCACTGCCCTTGAAGAGATCCTCAATGATATTTCCATGTTCCTGAATTTATGATTGATACACTGGGGGCTGGTCTGGTTGATGTTGATATTATCATAGGCAGGAAGGCTGTTGTTACAAGAAATATTTCTTGACTCCTCATATTACAAAGCAAGCTGTAGAAGTGTCTTTGGGAACCTATCAATCGATTCTACTAACTAAAATCTCACTACTAGACAACTTTAGAGTTGTAGAAAACAAACTCGTCGGAGCAGTAAACCAACTTGACTGTAAACCGACTGTTGTCTCAAATTTTCAGTAAAACCGCGGTATTGTACTTGCAGTTTCGTTAATTTGGCGCGCAGTGAGAAGCCAGAGGACATGCGGCTAACTCAGCAAACAAGAGAATCAGACACATTCGTTACTTTGTTGCAGTAAACATACTATTGTGATGAGTACGGCAAACTAACCAAAGTGCAGATTCGCTACTTTTCCATTGTCAAAATCCCATTTGTTGTAGTTTGGTAAATAAAGAAGAGCTAATTGTTGCTGAAGGGAACGAGCTACAGATACACTACTTTGTCAGACTGTAGATCTTATATTGAGAGTAATTCTATGCTATTTATTGCAGATTCGCTATTTTTGCACTTTCGCTAGATTTTGCCAGAGGTGGAACGGAGTGGAATACACCCAGTTCCTTTCAAAACTTCTACATTCTTACCGAAAGTAGCCTATAGCAAGGATATTAGACGTACCTAGTTCTATATCTCGGGTACATAACGGTGGGCTGTGAAGAAGATGGAGTGTAGGAAGAGCGTAAAATTTTGCTAACTGTGCAGTCCTCCACAACGTGTATCGTAATTAAGAAGGGTTTATTGCTGTGATTCTGACCAATTATCTCCTCACTTGTTCTGTATAATGTACATTTAAGCTTTCCCCCATTCTTTTGCAGTGAATAATTTATTCTTTGCTTGAGTCTCACTATTTGTCATCTTGTATAAATGTGTGAATTAGGTACATAGCGAAGGTTCTGACGCATTCCCAGTGCGCAGTGGGGCTTTGCTCATTTTAGGGATTCCCTTCAGTGCGATGTAAATACAGTAGACTATACAGTATATGTACTGATTAACAAACATGAAAAGAAATGAAGCCGGTTTAGCTGAGCTAATTAATGCGCCAAGTCGGGCAGAAATTCGAGGAGAAGTGTATACAGGGTTTTGATAATAGGCCTACACTTAGTGGCAAAAAGTCATGGGAAGGCTCGGGATATGATGTTAATAACGAGTTGCTCCTCCGCGAGCAATACGGTGAGGCATCGGCTCGACAAGAAATAGGTTCCTGACTCCCAACATTCTACAGGGCGGTGATCTGCCTCACAGTAGCTCTTCGATCGCCCCGTATTGTTCTGCTGAGGCGACGTGATGTTCGTTCGATAAACACCTGTGGTCGTCCCGTGCGGCGGTTTACACGGATGGTAACATTATCCCTGCGATATTGGAGATTCACCCTCGACACTGTTGACTTCGGAAACCCGAATTCGCGTGTAATCTCCGAAATGCTATGACCCTTACACCGTGCGCCGATGATCATCCCACGCTGAAAGTCAGTTAACTCGTGACGTGTTGCCAACTTCACTAGACTCGTGTCTGTGACAGACTGCTCTGCTCTGCCTCAGCTAGCCGCAACGCTCAGGAGTAATACACGGCACATTTTCTAATGGGACTACCCTTCCTGTGACTTTTGGCCACTCAGAATACTGTATATTGCAAATATTTGGGAAAAAGTCTATTAAGGGCTATCCTGATATTTTGCATACCATGGTTTTGCTAATATTTTGCAGATATTTGTGGAGGAGATTAGCAGTCTTCAGACTCATGGTTATGTTAATATATTACAAATAAGTAGTGTACCTGTACCAGTCCTCCGCCACATCTTATTGAGCCAGCCTCGTCTCCGCCCCTGACCTGATATCTCTCGAACCAATGGTCGGAGGATGTCGTGCGAGGTGTCAAATTTCTCGTAGGCTATTTATTTCCCCAAATATTGCCAAAGAGCCTAGCTACACATTTTGAAAATTTTGGTTTTACCCATTTCTTTAAATTTTTATTCAATGTTTTAAATTTATAATTTATGTAATTTTTATTAATTATTTATTTTCATTTTTAGATTTTTGGCAAAAGGGCGTAACGGTTACATTTTAGCTATTTATTTCTATATTTATTTCAGCCGTAGTGATAGTTATCCCAACATGGATATACCCCTAAGCGAGATGGGGAAGAGAGAGGAAGAGGGATGGCTAGGGGGATTCTAACGCAACGAGCATGTCACCGGCCACGGTTGCCGTGCCCACTAGATAACTCCCGAACCAGTAATCGGAGAGACCTATGCGACGCGACGGCTCAAACGAAAGGTCTCTTTCCCCTCTACCACAAAGACATGTCATTTACACCCCAAGATAAAAACTACCCTTACCCGAGGGTAATTGTTTTTTATACGCATGCGCAACTGCACTCTTGTAAAACGGCGGGCTTTTCAAATGATTATTTATTGGTTATTGACTCTTAATTATTTAATATTTATTTATTATTATTATTATTATTATTATTGCTATTTATATATTTATTTAGTTTCTTTTATTTAATTATTTCATATTATTATTTATTAACTGTTGATTATTTATCATTTATATTTTTAAATTTATCCCAAAAGGGTACAAATACTCATTCTTCTTCTTCTTCTTATTATTATTATTATTAGGTATTTATTATTGATCTGTATGTATTTATTTAATTTCTTTTATATACGTATTTATTATTTATTTATTATTTACTTATTTATTGTTATTTATTATTATTGCTATTTATATATTTTTAAATTTATTTTATTAAATTATTTAATATTATTACTTATTAACAATTATTGTAGACTATTTGTATTTTTCAATGTATCCCAAAAGCGCACAAATACTCATTTTAATATTATTATTAATATTAAGTAATTAGTATTGATCTGTATATATTTATTTAATCTCCTTTATGTAGGTATTTAATATTATTATTTATTATTAATTTTCTTTTCTTTTCTTTTCTTTTCTTTTCTTTTCTTTTCTTTTCTTTTCTTTTCTTTTCGGGATGAAGCCCTCGTTACTGTAGAATATTGTTTTCCCCAAATTTTAGCAAACTAATAGGTTATCGACATGAGATTTCTCGAAGCCATGATTATAGAAACTTGATACAGGATTTAAATGAATGCATGTACTATTTTTTATGATCTCTTATTTTTTATATTTTACCGAAGGACCAAACTACAATGTCACTGACTCGAGATTTTCAGGAACTAATTATTAAAGAAAGATGTGTAAGGGCTCGGTTTTACTCGGGATTACATTCCTTTTACCATGAATTATTTATTTCTAGATCATATGAAAAGACCAAACTACAAAGTCATTGAACCAAGATTTTTCGAACCCGTAATCATAAAAACTCGATTCAGTATTTAAATTAATGCATGTAATATTTTTTTTATTTTTATGATTTTGCCAAAAGACCAAACTAGCTAGGGCAGGTTCTGCGTTACCCATTTTATTTCTACCCGACAATACCTGTCGCTCGACGTTTACTGATACCACTGAACCAATAATTGTAAAACCTTGATTCAGGATTCAAATTAATGCACGTAATATTCTTTATTTTGATAATCTTTTATTTTGAGAATTTGTCAAAGGCCTTAACTACTAGGTTACTAACCCTAGATTTTATCTTTGAAACTTTTTTTTTTTACTTTTTATTTAATTACTTAATTTATTATTTACGTAACTTTGTTTGTTTTAGATTTAACCAAACGACTAAACTAATAGATCATTCACCAGAGATTTCGCGAACAAATAATTGAATTTCATTTATTACAAACTCTGGACTGCCAGTTAGAGTACCCGAAGCCAAGCTATATATTTACTTGGTAAACAGCGATATAAGAATTTAAACAAATACATTTTGTTTGAAAATACCTTACCTTGAATTAACCTTGAATTAACTTAACCAAGTCATATAACAGGCTATCTGGCTGTACAACAACAGAATAGCACGAGCAATGCATTTATTTAAATTATTATTATTTAAAATTATTATAAGAATATTAATATTATAATTATTATTATTACTTATTATCCAATTCGCATGTATGCTTTATAACACATGTCTATACCGCTGTTGAGACCACGTGGTCGTTTAAACAAGAAAAATCTTGTTGAGAGATTGTGAGATAGTAATTAACCGTATAACGTGGATAAATGAAATATGTATTTACTATTTATTTATGTATTTATTTATGTAGCAACACGCTTTACTTGTTTACGACTCCCCTGACCGTTCCGAAGGCCTAGCAGAGTTCAAAAAATAAGTGTTGCTACATAAAAAATACATAAACAAATAAATAGTGAATAATTATTTCATTTATCCACGTTATACGGTTAATTACTATCTCACAATCTCTCAACAGGATTCTTCTTGTTTAAACGGCCACGTGACCTCAACAGCTGTATAGCCATGCGTTATAAAGCATACATACAAGTTGGATAATAAGTAATAATAATTATCATTATAATCTAATCATAATTTAAAATAAATACATATTAAATAATAAATAAATAATAAATTAAATAACAAAATAATTTAAAGGAATCCATTAATAGCAATCCCCAATTGTTTCCTCGTGCTATCCTGTTGTAGTACAGCCAGGTAGCATGTTATATGACATGGTTAAAGCCTCTTTACACTTTAGAACATTTACTATTTTTTTAAGAATATTTATAAAACTCAAATTTCAAATCTCTAGTTAGATCGTTTGTCAAAATTTAAAAAAATAACTTGCTCTAGTAATAGAGGGTTTACGCTTTTTCATTCAAGCTGTTGTATAACATTATCAAATTATCGGTTTCAAAAATCTTAAGTCAAAAACCTAAAAATTAATTCAAGGTATAGTCATGTTCAAACAAAATGTATTTCTTTAAAATATTATGTCACTCTTAACCAAGTAAAGATATAGCTTAGCGTCGGGTACTATAACTGGTAGTCCAGTATATGTAATAAATAAAATTCAATTATTTGTTCGCGAAATTTCTGGTCAATGATCTATTAGTTAAGTCATTTGGTTAAATTTAAAAATAAAAAATAAAAAAGTTACATAAATAGTAAATGAAGTAATAAAATAAAATTTTAAAAGTTAAAATACCAAAAAATTAAAAAATTAAATCTAGGGTTAGTAACCTAGTAGTTGAGTCCTTTGGCAAAATCTAAAAATAAAACATTATCAAAATAAAAAATATTATATGCATTAATTTAAATCCTTGTTCAAGTTTCTATCATTATTGGTTCAGAGGTATCAATAAAAGTCGAGCAATAGATATAGTCGGGTAGAAATAAAATGTACTTGTTTGAATTCTTACAGCGCGGTTTACCAAGTAAAGATATAGGCTAGCTTTGGGTACTCTAACTGCTAGTCCAGTGTTTGTGATAAATAAAATTCAATTATTTGTTCGTGAAATCTCTGGTCAATGATCTACTAGTAAATTAGTTGTTTGGTTAAATCTAAAGAAAATAATAAATAAAAGTTACATAATAAATAAAATAATTAAATAATTAAATACTTAAATAAATAAAATTTTTAAAGTTAAAATACCAAACAATTTAAAAAATAAAATCTAGGGTTAGTAACCTAGTCCTTTGACAAAATCTAAAAATAAAATATTATCAAAATAAAAAATATTACATGCATTCATTTAAATCCTGTATCAAGTTTCTATAATTATGGATTCGAGAAATCGCATGTCGATAACCTACTAGTTTGCTAACATTTAGGAAAATCAATGGTCTACAGTAAGGAGACCTTAATCCCGAATATAAATAAATAAATAAATAAATAAATAAATAAATAAATAAATAAATAAATAAACTTAAAATAATAATAATAATAATATTAAATACCTACATAAAAGAAATTAAATAAATATATACAGATCAATAATAAATACTGTTACGTGCCACCCCCCCCCCCCCCTAGTGACACTTCTGTTAACTGGATTACGGTGGGTTGAAGCACAACGCAGATTGTTCCTTTAAAGAAATAATTATCTTTATTGCGGCCAGAAAGATACACTACTCATCAGCAAATACAAGCAATTAGAACCTTACTCCAGTTTCCTCAAGTCTCTTCCTTGTGGAGAGCTCTTGCCCCCTTTCGCTTGTCAACAAACTACAGAAGTTAATCCGTGGTAATGAGTCCGGTGGCCTTGACAGAAACTACCTGTAACCTGCTACACGCTGCTTCGCTGCCCACGAGCCGGGAAACAATGTCACTGGATTTCGTAACTCGCACTGCACTCCATCACAATACCTCTGTCGCTCAGAGAAATCACACTCGCTCAAAACGCAGGCAGTCCCCTGTATGCTTCTCACTCCCGTCAGTCAAGAGAATCGGCTTCACTAGGGGTTTCGCAAGTCACCACACTTCTGTCGCTCAGGATAAACGGTCGCACTAGCTCGAAAAACACAACAACAACACTGCTTGACAGGTCGCTCTTATATAGCAGGTCGGTGACTCAATAAATGCTTCTAGACCCATCCAGGGTTCACGGCTTCTCGAGGTTTCATTCACTGGCTGAGTCACGAATATTCTGGACCATCCCTTTGTCCTAGTAGTCCTGTTGCATAAGGCGCACGCAATACACTGAGGCAGAGCACAGCCCAGCCCGGGGGCAGTTGTGACTCATGCGGCGAGCGATGAAACAAACTCACAGCCGTAACACCACCCCCTTCATAAAAGGCTGATCGTCCCGATCAATCATTGGTCCGTCTGTGTCCCTCCGTAGGCTGCCAGGCGATCTCGGTGCACGATCTTCATCTTCGCCCTCGGGCTCCGCTGGATCCTGTAGACGACATCGTTGATCCGTTTCACGACTCGGTACGGGTCCTCCCAGGACTTCTGCAGTTTGGGTGACAGGCCTTTCTTCCGTAATGGGTTGAAGAGCCAGACCAGGTCGTCCTCGTGGAATCCGCCGGCATCCGTCTGTTGGTCGTATCGGGTCTTCATTCGGTCGGTCTCGATCCGCAGTTTCCTCCTCGCGAACGCGTGCACGCCCTCCAGTTGGTCGACCAGTTCTTGACAATACTGGCTTACCGGGACCGGATCATTCCCAGGTCGGCCGAAGGCAAGATCGACAGGTAGGCGGAGTTCCTTCCCAAACATGGCCCGGGCTGGTGTGCACCCGGTGGCATCAGGCACGGCGGCGCGGTAGGCCAGGAGAAATAGTGGAAGATGTTTGTCCCAATCCCTCTGGTGCTCGCTGACGACTATTCGGAGATAGTTCTCGATGGTGCGATTGAATCGCTCTACCATCCCGTCGGACTGAGGGTGTAGCGGCGTTGTCCTTATCTTCCGGATTCCCAGCAGCTGGCATAGGTTCTGGAACACCTGCGACACGAAGTTCCTACCTTGGTCGGAGTGCAGCTCCAGGGGTACTCCGTACCAGCTGACGAATTCCTTCACCTGGGTATCTGCGATCGTCGCGGCTTCTTGGATAGGGAGCTCATACGCCTCCGGCCATTTGGTAAAGTAGTCGCTGACGACCAATATGTAGCGGTTCCCTGCCTCGTTTAACGGGAATGGCCCAGCAACATCGATGGCCACTCTCTCCATGGGGCCGCCCACGTTGTAGGTCTTCAGTGGACCCCGTCGTCTTCGTCCTTGTTCCCGAGATGTCTTCCCGTCGGTGCTCTCCCAGGCGCGGCAAATGAGGCCATCCCTTACAATCAGCGAGTCCCACTGCGCCCAGTAGGACTTAAAGTTTCGGCTGCAGTCACTCACAATGTTCCACCCGGGTCTGGGGACACAGGCCCTCTTTCATTCGGCTATCAGTCCCAGGCCATCATCTTCTGCTTGGGCCCGCATGCAAGATTCGCGGCTCTAGTTCCCTTGAAGTTCCACAGTAGTCCGTCGGCACTGTATCCCGGTGTTCTCCTCCCTCCTAGTACAGAAGGTGCAGTCTTCGGGGCACGGTCTTCGTGACAGGGCGTCGGCATTAGAATGCAATTGGCCTTTCCTGTGCTGGATCTCGAAGTTGTACTGTTGAAGCCTCTCTAACCACCGCACGAGTTGACCCTCGGGCTGTTTGAAGTTCAGGAGCCACCGCAGGGATGCATGGTCGGTCCTGATGAGAAATTCTTGCCCGTACAGGTACTTGTGGAAGTGTTCAATGGTCTTCACGATGGCGAGCAGCTCCTTCCTGGTGACGCAGTAGTTCCTTTCTGGCTTTGACAAGGCCTTGCTGAAGTAGGCCAGTACTCTCTCCTCACCGTCCACTACTTGCGACAGGATTCCCCCTATGCCAAAGAAGCTGGCATCGGTATCGACGATGAACCTTGTTCCAGGTCTGGGGTAGGCCAGAATAGGCGCGGTGCACAGACCCTGCTTGAGTTGTTCGAAGGCACTGTGGAATTCTGCTATCCACGTGAAGAGTTGGTCCTTCTCAGTCAGTCGATATAAAGGTTTGGCGATGTCGGCGAATCCTTTCACGAAGCGACGGTAATAAGTGCAGAGTCCCAGGAAGCTTCGTAGTTGGGCCTTGTCCTTCGGAACTGGCCACTCCCTCACAGCTGCGTTCTTCTCTGGGTCGGTGCGCACCCCCTCTTTGGAGACGATATGCCCAAGGCACAAGACCTGCTTCTGGAAGAGCTGACACATCTTGGGGCTCAACTTCAGCTGGGCAGCCCGTAGCTTCATCAAGATTTCCTTCAGGTTGCTGTAGTGCTCCTCGAAGCTTCTCCCCAGAACGATGACGTCGTCTAGGTAGACCAGGCAGGTCTTCCAGTGTAGTCCCCTCAGAATGGACTCCATTAGCCTTTCGAAGGTCGCAGGGGCGTTGCACAGACCGAATGGCATGACGGTGAACTGCCAGAGCCCGCTGCCCACAGAGAACGCAGTTTTCTCGCGGTCCTTAGGGTGGACCTCAAGCCTGCCAGTAGCCACTCTTCAAATCCAAGGTGGAGAACCATCTTGACCCTGATATGGTGTCCAGGGTGTCGTCGATTCGGGGCAGAAGGTAGCTGTCCTTTTTCGTGACGTCATTCACCCGCCTGTAATCCACGCAGAACCTGGTGGAACCGTCCTTCTTCCTCACTAGCACGACCGGAGAACTCCAAGGACTATGTGATGGCTCGATCACTCCTTGCTCCTTCATCTCTTCTACCAACCGGTCGACTTCAGCTTGCTTGGCGAGCGGGACACGTCGGAATGGGGCCCTAATCGGTGCGCTGTCGCCAACGTCGATTCTGTGCTGGACCAAGCTTGTCCTGCCGAAGTCTTTGCTCCCCACGGAGAAGACATCCTGGAATTCGTGTAGCAGGTCCCGAAGTTGGCGTGATTGTTCCTCGTCTAAATGTTCCTGGGATCCTTGGTACAGCTTCTGTAGTTCTTCTGGCAGGGCGCGTCTTCTTCGGTTGTCCGTCTGCAGGTGTCCGTCCGTCGTGTCTGTGATGCGGGCAATCCAGGTGACGGGCTCGCAGACTCCTAGGTTGGTGTCCCGGTGAACCGTAATATCGTAGTCGTTCAGGTTGGACAGGCGGACGTACGGCTTAGACGTCGTGTTGATGAGAGTCTTGGCAACTAGCAATCCTTTTGTCTGGATGTCCTCATATTTTGGCTCGATGACAGCCGCCACACCCTCAGCTGTTCCGTCGACAATTACGGCAGCGCTGACTTCCGTCCTGGCGGGAACGATGACGTCCTCTCTCAGCCTTACTCGTCGTGCGGCGACGGCCTCGTGTGCTGGTTGCAAAGCAAGTTCCTCACTTCCGAAGTGCAGAGTGTTGGTACTCAGATCCAAGACGATGTTGTTCTGGTCCAGGAAGTCCAGTCCGATGATCACTTCGTTTGATACGTCAGCCACAAGCACTGGATGCTTTATCGCCCGTCGACTAATGACGAACTCCAGTGATGCTTCGCCATGTACCGGTGCGGTCTCTCCGGTCGTGGTTATTAGCTGGAGGTTCCTTTGTGTGGGTTGCATTCTCCACTTCGGGATCACGGTGGGACTATCGATGGTCCTCGATGCTCCCGTGTCGATTAGCATGGGCCAGCTCTCTCCGTTGACGACTCCGTCGACCATCAGGCTGCTATTATCCCTCCGTAACTGCGTCACACGAACTTGGACTGTCGGGGCTTGACGACTGTCACAAGCCAACCTTGCCCCCCAAGGCTGGCTGATACTTGCTTTCCTGGGCCGAGCGGTTTCCCTGCGACTGACTGTCCCGACGGAAACTCTTGGCGGCGGCGAACACCGCAGTCCTTGCTCAGGTGGCCTCTCTTACGGCAGGTCCAGCAGGTCGGTAGTCCTCTTCCGGGCCGCCTCTCCGGATGCCCTTCGTCTACGTTTTTGTTGGTGGTACTGCGACTCTTGAAGAACCGGCCTAGCGCCTCCATCAGTTCATCGGCCAGGGGCTCGGTCTTGTCGGCTTTGGCTGGTTCGTCGACGTCCACCTGACGCACCCGCGCGCGCATTCTAGATACCTGATTTGCCGTCTCGAACTCAAGTGCGTGGCTCAGCGCATCTGCCAGGGTCTTATTGCGCGCGAGTCGCAGCGCCTGTTGAGTGTCCGGGTCCCGTAGCCCGTCGGTGAAGGTCTGCGTCGCAATCTGTTCCTGAAAGTCGGCCGGCGCTGTTGGATAGGCGAGCCTTACGAGGCGTGCGATGTCCATCTCGAACTCCTGCAGGGTTTCCGCGTTCTTTTGCACCCGGGTCCGGAACTGCATCTGGTAGGCCTGCTGAAGATGGCTATCTCCATATCGGGACTCCATATGGGCGATTAGTGAAGCGTAGTCCTGGGATCCAGTCGGGATGGCCTGAAGGACGTTAAGAGCGTCCCCCCTCAGCGCTATAATGAGAGCTGTTGCCTTTTCCGTGTTGTTCCAGTTGTTTATGGAACAGGCTGCCTCGAACTGACGTAAATAGGTGCTCCACGGGACCTTTCCGTCGAAGGTTGGGGGCGTCACTCTTCTCTGTCCCGTTCCTGATATTCCCGGTGTACCTGTGGGCGGGCGTCGGCGCAGCTCGGCAACTTCCTCTTGAAGAGCGTTAAATCTCGCTTCCATCCCCGTCGGCGGGCGTTGGTTCAGCTCAGCAAATTCCTTTTGTAAAGCGTTGAATTTCTCTTCCACCCCCGTCAGTGGGCGTTGGCGCAGTTCGGCAACTTCCTTTTGTAAGGCGTTGAATTTCTCCTCCACCCCCATCAGCGGGCGTTGGCACAGCTCGGCAACTTCCACTTGTAAGGCGTTGAATTTCTCCTCCACCCCCATCAGCGGGCGTTGGCGCAGCTCGGCAACTTCCACTTGTAAGGCGTCGAACTTCTTTTCCACTGCTGCGACTTCCTCACGTAGGCCCTGTTCTAATTTCCTTTGGCTCTCCTCTATTTTCGTCAGCAGACCCTCTTCCAGATTTTTCTGGCCATCCAGAAATTTGGCGGTTAGGTCCTCTGCTAACTTATTCTGGCCGTCCTTCAGGTCCTCTGCTAACTTCTTCTGGCCGTTTTTCATCTTGGTTTCCATGCCGCTTAACTTTTCTAGCAATGCTGCCAATTGCGCTTCCATTTTAGATGCTTGTCTTGTAAAGGGCATGCACTCACAGGAAAATTTTAAAAAAAATTACCTGCTCGGGTTTTGAAACCAGGACCGTCAGGTGTTGAGCTTGTGTTTGAGTTCGTAATCCCGCTTCTGACACCAGTTGTTACGTGCCACCTCCCCTAGTGACACTTTTGTTAACTGGATTACGGTGGGTTGAAGCACAACACAGATTGTTCCTTTAAAGAAATGTTGTTGTTTGAGTCTTCAGTCTTTTGACTGGTTTGATGCAGCTCTCCATGCCTCCCTGTCCTGAGCTAATCGTTTCATCTCTACATAGCTCCGACACCCTACATCCGAGGCAATCTGTTTAACATATTCTAACCTTGGTCTACCCCTACAGTTTTTGTCCTCGACCCTTCCTTCCATAACTAAGCTTGCTATTCCTGGGTGTCTTAGTATGTGTCCTACCAACCTATCTCTTCTCTTCATTAGCAGTTGCCAGAAACATCTCTCCTCTCCCACTCGTCTTAATACCTCTTTGTTTGTAACCCTATCTACCCATCTGATCTTCATCATTCTCCTGTAACACCACATTTCAAATGCTTCAATTCTCCTCTTTTCTGCTGCACCAATAGTCCAAGTTTCACTTCCATAGAGTGCCACGCTCCAGACAAAGGTTTTCAAAAATGACTTCCTAATACCTAAATCTATATTCGATGTCAGCAGATTCCTTTTTTGTAGAAATGCTTTCTTTGCCTGAGCCAACCTACTTTTAATATCCTCTTTGCTTCGTCCATCACTGGTTATTCTGCTTCCTAAGTAACAGAAGTCTCCTACTTCCTTCAGCTTTTCACCTGCCAATTTGATCTCCATAGAGGTTTCTGATTTATTTCGGCTGCATTCCAGTATTTTTGTTTTACATTTATTTATTTTCATCATGAATTCTTTCCGTAAGACGGAGTCCATACCATTCAAAAACTCATTCAAATCCTCAGGCTTGTCGGCCAAGATGACGATGTCATCAGCAAATCTCAGAGTTGAAATTATTTCTCCTTGAATCTTCACTCCCACTTTAAATTTTTCTCTAATTTCCTTCATTGCTTGTTCAATGTAAAGATTGAAAAGTATGGGTGATAAGTTGCAGCCTTGCCTTACACCTTTCTGAATACCAGCTTCTCTCTCATGTCCTTCAACTCGAATGACTGCTGTCTGGTTTCTGTACAGATTGTATATCACCCTCCTATCCCTGTACTTTATTCCAATTGATTTCAAAATGTCAAACAATTTAGTCCAATCCACGTTATCAAAAGCCTTTTCTAGGTCTACAAAAGCCATGAACGTTCTCTTATCTTTCCTTATTCTACCTTCTAAAATCAGCCTAAGACTTAGTACAGCTTCCCTTGTTCCTACATT
Organism: Meconema thalassinum; assembly: GCA_946902985.2. NCBI lineage: Eukaryota > Metazoa > Arthropoda > Insecta > Orthoptera > Tettigoniidae > Meconema > Meconema thalassinum. The sequence continues at coordinate 551,676,209 of OX336389.2, forward strand.
TCTCCTGAAACCAAACTGGTCTTCACCCAACTCAGTTTCTATCTGGCTTTCAATCCTCTTGTAAATTATTCTAGACAGGATCTTTGAAGCATGAGTAATCAAGCTGATTGTACGGTAATCTTCACATCTGTCAGCTCCCACTTTCTTTGGTATAGGGATGATTACATTCTTCTTGAAATCAGGGGGTACCTCACCTGTCTCATAAATCCTACACACCAAGTGAAATAACCTGATCAGACCTTCATCTCCTATGCAGCGTAGCAACTCAATCGGTATATCATCTATGCCTGGTGCTTTGTTCCTGCTTAAGTCTTCCAAAGCTCTATCAAATTCTGATCTCAATATTAAATCTCCTTTCGCATCCTCATCAATTTCCTCCTCCCTTTCCATTACATTATTCTCAATCTCCTTTCCCTTATACAAACTCTCTATGTAAGCTTTCCATCTCTCAACCTTTTCTTCCCGAACTGTTAGAGGCTTTCCATTTGTGTTCTTAATATTACAGCACTTAGTCTTCTTTTCCCCAAAAGTATTCTTAATCCTTCGATAAGCTGTGTCTACTTTTCCTAATTTCAGACAATTTTCTATACCTGCACATTTCTCTTTCAACCATTCTTCTTTCGCTTCCTTGCACTTCTTGTTAACCTCATTTCTCAGACGTCTGTATTCTGCTTTCCCATTCTCATCTCTTACATTCTTGTGTTTCCGCCTTTCATCCATCAATTCTAGTATATCCTGAGTGATCCACGGTTTTCTACCTATTCGTTCTTTCCTACCAATGTTTTCTTCTGCGGATTTTGTTATTTCATTCTTCAAAAGTGCCCATTCGTCTGCAATTGAAGTTCGTTTAGGGTTTTTCATTAGTCCTTCCTTTATACTCTTCTTGAATCTTTCGTTTACATCCTTCTCTTTCAGTCTGTCTATTGCCCACCTTTTTGGCTTTTGACTTTTCTTCAGTTTCTTCAACTTTAATCTGCATTTCATTACAACCAGATTGTGATCAGAGTTTATGTCAGCACCAGGATATGTTTTACAATCCAAAATCTGGTTTCGAAACCTCTGCTTGACCATAATGAAGTCGATTTGGTAACGCCCTGTATCTCCTGGTCTCATCCATGTGTATATTCTTCTATTGTGGTTATTGAATAAGGTGTTAGCTATGACCAATTCATGCTCGGTGCAGAATTCTACCAGCCTGCTTCCTCGATCATTCCTTTCACCTAATCCGAAATCTCCTACTATCTTCCCTTCTCTCCCTTTTCCTACCACAGCATTCCAATCTCCCATTACTATAACATTTTCATCACCCTTGATATACCTCAGAATTTCGTCTATTTCTTCGTAGACCTTTTCAACATCCTCATCATCAGCTTGACTGGTAGGCATATAGACTTGTACCACTGTAGTGCAGGTAGGTTTTGTATTGATTTTTGCTACAATAATCCGTTCACTATATTGCTCATAATATTCCACCCGCTGTCCAAGTTTCCTACTCAATATGAGGCCAACCCCTGCTTGGCCATTGTTTGATTTAGTGCTAATGACCCTATAGTCTCCTGACCAAAAGTCCTGTTCTTCCTGCCAGCGCATTTCACTAATCCCAACCAAATCCAACCTCAACCTATCCATTTCCCTTTCTAAGTTTTCTAACCTTCCACTTCCTAGCAGACTTCTAACATTCCACGCTCCGATCCGTAGAATGTCAGATTTCCTCTTTGTCACTTCTGTGATGTTAACCCCCTCTCGAGTAGTCCCCGCCCGGAGATCCGAACGGGGGACTAGTTTACCTCCGGATTGAAATTTTACAAGGGAGGAGGCCATCATCACATGTAATTATGCATAGAGAGGTGCATATCCTCGGGAATAACATACGGCTGTAGTTTCCCGTTGCTTTCAGCCGTGCAGCAGGACGCAGTGTAGCCATTATTGGCTTGTATTATCAATATCTTAACCGTCTATAAGACTAGTAAAGAATTGATTTATTCTGAAAGGCTGCTACTCCCTTTCAGAATAAGTAAAGAGCAATTCTACCAACAAAAATACTAACCTTCTACCGTACTAACAATTAAATACCAAAACTCTACTAACAAAAACTTAAGTTCCACCAACAACAAATACTACCACTAAAACAGTCTGTCAACAGACACACTCACATGCACCCTCACACATCACAGTCTACTGAAACAATGAACTATAACTAATAAACAATGCAACTGCTACCAGACACACTCACACACCACAGTCTAATAGAACAATGACATATATCTAATAGACAAACTAACTACCTACTTACAACTAAAACTAACTACATACAATTTTCTACACTACTGAAAATAGTCAAAATTATCTTTATCTTTATTGCGGCAAGAAAGATACACTAAAGTTGTATTATCCAGAGTTGGAATGTGACATTTCAGCGCCACTGGGCAAAAACAATTGACGACTAGATCGCACGCAAGGCCTGTTGCCATGGAAACCATACAGCGCTGCCAATTTGTATGACGCTATTTGGCCACGTGCTTGTCGCTTGACCAGTCGCTTGTTTGGTTGCCTCCAGAGTGCACACTGACCTTGCTGCATTATAATTGTTTTGAATTAATTAGTTAATTACTTTTTCGTGTAGGATTTATACTTATTTATACTTAATACTTGTATTTATAATTCATTAGTGTCCGTTATTTATTTATATAGTGTAAGTTTAAGCTTAGGTTCGTGTGAATTAGATTAAGGTTAGCTTTATTTTTGTTTGCGAGTAACGAAGCGAGGGGTTGGACAACTTTTTCCATGGTACAGGTCTTGGCAGCATAGGTTGCGATTAGGATGAGGGTGTTGACAGCTGAAAACTGGGTGAAGGTGGTGTCGCATGTGGAAAGAGTATTACGGTAAGCGAAGCGCGGGAACGTGAAGGTGTTATTGACACAGCTGTGGACAACCTCATAATTTCCCTCGGCGATTCCTCATCCACCAGTGCGGGATCCAGTGACGGAGAGGACGGGGATGATGATTATGCTATGGATGGGATAGAGCCTCTTCCCAGTGATTAGCTTCTGTCTTCTAAAGGGTGAGTTAATAGCCTATACGGTACTATGAACGTATATTTTCTAATGCATTTATGTGTTTGTTGTGCCTTGAAACTTATTCTACGGGAGATATAAATTGCTAAATAACACGGAAACCATCTCGTGTTGTCGTTTCGCTTTGAACATTTTTGCTTTATGATAGTAGGCTATTCGTAATATTGCTATTGCTATTCATTACAATATTTTAGCCCTCGCCTCAATTTGACGAGCTATTATTATATTTTACAGTATGCACCGAACAGTTTTAAGCATTGCTTTGTTTAAGATTTTTGAAAACCATCTGAGTAAAAATGTAATACATGTAATAACGGTGCTAATGATATTATGAGCATGATGAAAAGAACGGGAGTACGCACGTGGTGGCTAGTAGCATATGTGGCAACGCTGCCTTTAGTTCAACGGTTCTCCGCCGAACTGTCAGATTCCAACTCTGGAAAATACACCTATACTCATCAGCAAATACAAGCAATTAGAACCTTACTCCAGTTTCCTCAAGTCTCTTCCTTGTGGAGAGCTCTTGCCCCCTTTCACTTGTCAACAAACCACAGAAGTTAATCCGTGCTAATGAGTCCAGTGGCCTTGACAGAAACTACCTGTAACCTGCTACACGCTGCATCGCTGCCGACGAGCCGGGAAACAATGTCACTGGATTTCGTAACTCGCACGGCACTCCGTCACAATACCTCTGTCGCTCAGTGAAATCACACTCGCTCAAAACACAGGCAGTCCCCTGTATGCTTCTCACTCCCGTCAGTCAAGAGAATCGGCTTCACTAGGGGTTTCGCAAGTCACCACACTTCTGTCGCTCAGGATAAACGCTCGCACTAGCTCGAAAAACACAACAACACTGCTTGACAGGTCGCTCTTATATAGCAGGCCGGTGACTCAATAAATGCTTCTAGACCCATCCAGGGTTCACGGCTTCTCGAGGTTTCCTTCACTGGCTGAGTCACGAATATTCTGGAACATCCCTTTGTCCTAGTAGTCCTGTTGCATAAGGCGCACGCAATACACTGAGGCAGAGCACAGCCCAGCCCATGGGCAGTTGACACTCATGCGGCGATTCGATGAAACAAACTCACAGCCGTAACAATACCTAATAATAATAATAATGTAAATGAGTATTTGTGCCCATCTAGGATATTTAAAAAAATATAAATTATAAATAATAATATTAAATAATTTAATAAAGGAAATGATATAAATATATAAATAGCAATAATAATAATAATAATAATAATAATAGTATTTGTGCCCCTTTGAGATAAATTTAAAAATATAAATGATAAATAATCAATAGTTAATAAATAATAAAATTAAATAATTAAGTAAAAGAAATTAAATAAATACATAAATAACAATAATAATAATAAATACATATTTAACAGTCAATAACCAATAAATATTCATTTGAAAAGCCCGCTGTTTTACAAGAGTGCGTTTGCGCATACGTATAAAATAATTACCCTCGGGTAAGGGTAGTTTTTATCTTGGGGTGTAAATGGCATATGTTTGTGGTAGAGGGGATAAAGGCCTTTCGTTTGAGCCGTCGCATAGGTCTCTCGGATTATTGGTTCGGGAGATATCTAGTGGGCACGGCCACCGTGGCCGGCGACATGCTCGTTGCGTTAGAATCTCCCTAGCCATCCCTCTTCCTCTCCCTTCCCCTTCCCGCTTAGGGGTATATCCATGTTGGACTAGCTACCATTACGGCTGAAATAAACATAGAAATAAATAGCTAAAAATATAACAGTTACGCCCTTTTGCCAAAAATCTAAAAATGAAAATGAATAATAAATAAAAATTACATAATTAATAAATTAAAAACATTAAATAAAAATTTAAAGAAAGTGGTAAAACCAAAAATTTCAAAATGTGTAGTTAGGCCCTTTGGCAATATTTGGGAAAATAAATAGCCTACGGTAAAGAGGGCGTAATCACGAGTAATTTGACACCTGGCACAACGTCCTCCGATCATTGGTTCGAGAGATTTCAGGTCGGGGGCCGGTACGAGGGTGGCTAAATAAGATGTGGCGCAGGACTGGTACAACTACACTACTCAAATATTTTGGAAGAAGCATACTCTGAGTCATGCTAGTATGTTGCGGGGAGAATACTCAGGGTCATGCCAGTATGTTGCAAATATTTAAGGAGAAGTGTATTCAGGGCCATGTTAATATGTTGCAGATATTTGGGGAGAAGATAACTAGTCTTCAGACTCAAGGCTATGGGTATTGGGCCCCTGAGGAACAGGGGGTCAGTCTCACTTGGAGGGACGTCAACTTGTACACCAAGTCCATGCAGGGTGGCTTCTTCAGGAGGGTCCCCGTGTACAAGAGAATTCTTAGTGATGGTAAGTCTGAAGACGGAACAAATACCTATATACCTTCTCTGGAGCAAACTACTTATAAATCCAACGAGGCCGCATCAGAGCATTGTGCACGGTAACACTTCCTTCATGATTTAATGATCAGACTTGACCTCCCATCATGCTTCAATGATGAGACTCGACTTCTCATCAAGCTTCAATGAACATACACGACTTCTCATCACGCTTCAATGATCAGACTCGACTTCTCATCATGCTTCAAAGATCAGACTCGACTTCTCATCAAGCTTCAATGAACAGACACGACTTCTCATCACGCTTCAATGATCAGACTCGACTTGCCATCATGCTTCAAAGATCAGACTCGACTTCTCATCAAGCTTCAATGAATATACACGACTTCTCATCACGCTTCAATGATCGGACTCGACCTCCCATCATGCTTCAATGATCAGACGTGACTTCTCATCATGCTTCAATGATCAGACTCGACTTCCCATCATGCTTCAATGATCAGACTCGACTTCCCATCATGCTTCAATGATCAGACTCGACTTCCCATCATGCTTCAATGATCAGACTCGACTTCCCATCATGCATCAATGATCAGACTCGACTTCCCATCATGCTTCAATGATCAGACTCGACTTCTCTAGATGTTAGGCCCCTTAAAACAACAATTAGCATCGTCATCATCATCATCCTCATCATCACGTTTCAACGATCAGACGCGACTTCCCACCATGTTTCAATGATCAGACGCGACTTCCCATCATGTCTCAATGAACAGACGCGACTTCACACCATGTTTCAATGATCAGACGCGACTTCCCATCATGTCTCAATGAACAGACGTGACTTCACACCATGTTTCAATGATCAGACGCAGCTTCTCATCATGGTTCAATGATCAGGTGCAGCTTCCCAGCATGTTTCAATGAACAGACGTGACTTCCCATCATGCCTCAATGAACAGATGCGACTTCCCACCATGTTTGAATGATCATACGCGACTTCCCATCATGCTTCAATGATCATACGCGACTTCCCATCCTGTTTCAATGATCATACGCGACTTCCCATCATGTTTCAATGATCAGACATGACTTCCCATCATGTTTCAATGATCAGACACGACTTCTCACCATGTTTGAATGTTCATACGCGACTTCCCATCATGTTTGAATGATCATACGCGACTTCCCATCATGTTTCAATGATCAGACACGACTTCCCATCACGTTTCAATGATCAGACACGACTTCCCATCATGTTTCAATGAAATACGTGACTTCCCATCATGTTTCAATGAATAGATGCGACTTCCCACCATGTTTGAATGATCATACGCGACTTCCCATCTTGTTTCAATGATCATAAGCGACTTCCCATCATGTTTCAATGAACAGACACGACTTCCCATCATGTTTCAATGATCAGACACGACTTCCCATCATGTTTCAATGAACAGATGCGACTTCCCACCATGTTTGAATGATCATACGCGACTTACCATCATGTTTCAATGATCATACGCGACATACCATCATGTTTCAATGATCAGACACGACTTCCCATCATGTTTCAATCATACGCGACTTCCCATCATGTTTCAATGATCAGACTCGACTTCCCACCATGTTGCAATGATCACACTCGACTTCCCATCATGTCTCAATGAACAGACGCAACTTTCCATCATGTTCGAACAAACAATGAACTTATTGTGTGTACACACTCACTGAGCATGCGAAAATAAGGAAGGAATTGTGGTGAGCGCTTTGCTTTCTCGCGATACTTCCGTTACCCGGCCAGCACTATGCCGAATCGATCTCATCTTACATACCGTGCTATGGAGCGCGACAGATGTCTGGTGGGTGTAACATGACAGCAACAACCAATAGGACAGTGGTTCACTGTCAAGTCATTGGTTACTTCAAACATAGTTCAGTGACCATTGTATTGATAACTCAAATTCTCAGCTAACAGCTACTTTCGTGATGAACTAATTCACCTACCGGCAGTGGCGGTTTCTGGGTATTCGCCCTGGTGCCAGTGCACACCCATTTTCGCAATATTAGCGTAGCTGTGCATTTTAGTTTTATAAATATGTAGGCCTAAATAACATCATGATTTTATGGTATTATTACGGGTAAACAAATGTCCTGTACACCGATCCTCGCTGTATGTTGGCTCGGGTATCGCCCAGTGTTTTCCGTTCGCCAGTTGCAGCTTTGTAGCCAGATCGAGCGAGACTTAAGGCTATACGTCTGCAGCAGGGCAAGAGGGGGAGTGTGTTAACAATAACAGCAACGAGCCACATGCCACATCCTTCCCTGGCGGAAAGAACTGCGCATGCTCAGTTTCATTTCCCATCTCTTTCACAACTAATGACAAGTGACAGACGAAAGGTCGACTATTATTCAGACACGAGCTTCGATAACTACTACCGCACTATCTGTTGGAGAATTAGTGTACCAAGTAGAATTTCACACGCAGTTTGGAAGGTTGTGTCTTTTCTCTGCTGCTTGTAGCGCCCTTGTCATTTGATTTTCATTGTACATTTAAAAATCACAGAACACCCAACTGTATGGATATTATATAAGCTATAGTTATGACAGTTAACTCAGTTTATAACATTTCTTTATAATTTACAGATTTTTAAGGCCCATTATAATTTTATTTGGATGTACCGTATCAGAGGATTGACATGACCTATGATAGAAAATAAATGTATTCCTTTCGAGAAGTTGGCAATCTTGGCCGTGGCAAGTACTTTGTCAGATGTGTGTTTTTAAAGTTGTGGATATTTGAGTGTGTGTTTATTATTAACGTAGGTATTTATTATTATGAATACTGTTCAGGAGTTAAAAACCATTACCTCTTACCATCTTACTCTGGAAGAAAAGGTGGCCATAAAAGAAAAGGGAAGGCCTATACCAAACCTAAATTTAGTTCAAACGATTCAGTGCAAAGGCAAGGCTAGGACTAGTATTCTAGTTACCTTGGCTATGACTCGCTTATTCCATAATGAAGTGTATGGCATGTATGAATGGGCTTGTGGCTGTGAACTAACCAACAGGATGTATTGTTTCCCGTGCTTAATGTTTTCATGTGACAAAGACAAAAGCAGTGATACCTGACCCAAAACAGGGTTTTCTGTCCTAGGACATTTGAAACAAAAAATGGACAAACATGAACAAACAAAAACTCACATGAATGCCGAATTAGAATTTCAAGTACTAGGGAATACGAGATCAGACAGCATCTTGATTGTACATTCAGGAGGAACATAGAAAAGCAAAATATCAAGGTACCGGTATCGAAGAACCGACACGTTCTGTCACAGATCATTGAATGCATCAAGTTTTGTGGAATTTTCGAGCTGGCATTGAGAGGGCACACTGAGAATGAAGATTCTGTAAACCCTGGTATTTTTAGAGGACTAATAGATTTCGCATCCGAATTGGATACGCTTCTGAAGGATCATCTAAAAAGTGTAACAGTGTTTAGAGGAACATCTAAAGAAATTCAGAATGACCTATTACAATGTAAGCTTGGCGTAGCGTATGCCAAGATGAAATTAAAACAGAAATCCAAGAAGCAGACTTCATCTCCGTAATGGCTGACGAGACGTCGGATATTTCATCACAATACCAAACGGTCATAGTGTTTCGCAAGCCTGTTGAAAAGTTCTGGACTTTCAAGAATCCTTGCGGTCATGACGCACATGCTTTGGCTGTATGTGTTAAAGAAGATTTAGAGGAAGTGGTGTCAGAAAATACCAAAGTCATATCACAAAGCTTTGATGGACGATGAGTGGGACGTACTCCGGTGTACAGGAGATTGTAAAAAGAGAATATCCCTACGCTTATTACATCTACGCCCACAAACTGAATCTAATAATGGCTCAAGCTAGTAGCCAAAATTCACAAGTGCGTATATTTTTTGCAGATCTCAATGAAATTCCTCAGTTCTTTTCGAACTCATCTCAAAGAGTTAATGCGTTGGATGAAGTGGTTGGTAGAAGAATTCCTTCAGGTTCAAACGTTAGATGGAATTTCAAATCTCGAACGGTACAAATGGTGTATGAACATAGAGAATCTTTGATGGAATGTTTTGAGAAAATTGAAACTTCAAGCAAACAAATAAACACCATCACACAGGCAAGAGGTTTACGTTTGAAAATAGAGCAGCCTATGTTCATATTCTGGCTTGAATTTTTTCACTTCATAATGCCACATGTGGATATTTTATATCAACAGCTCCAAAAGAGGACAATAGACACTGTTACCCTGAGAAAATCAATAGAGTCATTTGAATCTGCAGTGGAGAGTGTTCTGGATACAGTGGATAACATTTCAGAAGAACCCTCTTCAGCAAAACGAAGACGTGAGGAGACTCCAACTTCAAGAAACATTGCAGCTAAAGAAGTGTGTGATGTTATTTCTATGCAAGCTAAAGAACGTTTCTCCTTCACGGGTCATCTTATGGCTTCAAATCCTTTTTCTTCGGAAAATTTCAAGTCGTTCGATAAGAAATTTCCAGAAGAAAGTCGCTTCCAAGCTTGCCAAACCTAACCTTTGACAGATCCAAATTGAGAACAGAATTAGAAGTTATGTACATGCATGAGGACTTCCGGAATGTCACCTGTGCAATTGACTTGATTGAATTCATTATTGAGAATAATTTGGGGAAAATATTCAGTGAAACGCTTCAAGTCCTCAAAGTCTTGACTACCACACCTATGACCACAAGTGAAGCGGAGAGGTGTTTTTCTAAACTAAGAAGAATAAAAACATTTCTCCGAAGCACAATGTCACAAGAGAGACTGACGGCATTAGCAATGTTGTCGATTGTAAAACAACTTGTGAGGTCAATTCCAAATTTCAATGACAACGTTATCGATAAATTTGCCCAGAAGAAGGAGATAAGAATGAACTTTATTCACAGTAAAGTGATTCAAACGTAATTTGGGGTATTAAAATTGTGTATTCATTGTTGTTATACTTTATTCAAGCCATATAGGCTACTTAATTAGTAATCTGTGCATTTCACAAAGTTTCTTGTAAATAGACTCTAAGTGCCACTAGTGAACTTCGGGAATATCATGTGAGTGACTTCGTCAGAGTAAATATCAGAACATTTCAGACTGTCGACCCAGCATAGTATTCATGCCTGTAATAGGAAGGATTGTCACAGTAAATTATACATTTTGTACATTTCTGTATCAGATATAATTGTTTAAAATTCAATTCTTGAACACCTACTGTTAATACAATATTGTTAAAGTAAAATTTTGCGTTGACCAGTTTTCACAGTAAAACATTTGGTTAAAAAATATTTAATATATTGTTCATAAGCAATAAGTTATTAAAATCGTGACGTAATGAAACTGTTATTTGTATGGTTAGGTATGCATGCATTTATGTACAATTTAGATAATCCTTTAAAAAAATGGGCATCCATAATTTGAAACCACCAGCCGCCATTGCCTACCGGTATTTACATCCCAAAGCTCTCCCTTCATCTCAGTATTGTTTCATGTCATCGGTTCAATTGTTCACAAGTTATGGTAATCTGCAGTTTCTAGAAGAAAGGAAACCATTTTAACTCTGCAAGATTGCTTCCTCTTTCAATAAATCTAGATCATATTTGCCACTGCCACTGATGTTAAGTCAGTTTAAATGTATATATATATATATATATAGGCTACATTAGTAATTATTATGTAGGCCGTTCTTATGAGAGTTTGTCTAGAGAAAGGAAATATATCCCTGTCTAGAGACTCAGGCCTCTTCTCTCCACGGCTGGCTGCGTAGCTCGGCAGTAACGTTCTCGCTTGCTATGCCCAAGGTTGCAAGATCGAATCCTGGCGCAGTCAGCTGGCATTTGAGAGTGTGCAAATGCGAGGGAGCCGTGCCATTAGATTTACTGGCACGTTAAAGATCCCCTTCGGGGCGAAATTCCGGCACCCTGGCGTCTCTAAAAGCCAGAGCAGTTAAAAGGGACGTTATACCAATAACATTATCATTATTATCTTCTCTCTACAGCTTAGAGATTAGCACGCCCACCATAATAACATTTAAGAGAGATATATTACGAAACCAAGAATATTAACAATTGACAACACGCATCAAGTTTGCGTGGAATCTGTTCAAAAGGAAACAATTTACAACATTCAAATTTTTAATAATCGTGTTTTTATTATGAATTCTTAAACAGCACACAGTAACGTATGATTCAGATCAATAGATATGGCTAATGATCAAACATGGTTAAACATTGATAGTGACCTAAAATCTAGTATTTGTCAACCATACTTAGTTTTTCTGACGTCGGCAACGTAGATTTTGGAAATTCGTGCACACAAAATAAACAAATACGTCTATGACGAACTAAAGAACGTACTTTTCTTATAATCTAAGGTTCAACATGCCTAGAAATATGTTGGCAAGTCTGTCTTGTATGGGTTGTTCGAAATGAATCTGCATTGTTTCGGTTTAAACGTGTGTTAAGTATAAAACTGTTTGCCTATATACTGTACTTTCTGATAAATTTAGACTAGTTACAGAGAATTCACCAATAGTTTATAGTTATAATGAATCTGAAAATATACATGGTTATAACTCTTGTGACAAAGCCTACTTTGCATACACGAATTTTGGTTGAAATATATTTGTTAGTACGAGGGTCATTTCAGAAGTCGTGGCAACTAGGCTATTCTATATATTCCGAATAACCGTATAAGTGGTTATTGCACTACATACATTTGAAAACATGGTCTACACAGTAGGGGATGCGACCACCAGATGACGTCTGAGTACGTTGGTGTCAAGTAAACAACACATGCAAACGGTTAGTATCCTAGAGACTGTGATCCGAGCTGGATGTCACTAATGTTGAACAGCGCTTTATGTAAATGTTGCATGTCTGCGTGGCAGAAATAAACGTTAGTCTCATGCCGAGCTACGAGAAGCACTGGGTGATAGGGTGTTGCCCTATCGAACTGTTGCACATTGGGTGGAGGCTTTCAAACGTGGACGGGTACCAACTGATGACCTGCCGCGCAGTGGACGTCCAGCGTCTGCTCACACAGAGGTGCACGTGGCTGTTAACGAAAACGGTTTAGCAGATGAAAGACGTCCGACTGTGGCGGAATTATCCGCACATACGGGTATGTCTGCATCAACTGTGTTCCGCATTTTACGGACTGACTTGCAGATGCGCAAGGTTTGTGCAAAGTGGGTGCCACATGCTTTAACTGAGGTGCAAAAATGGACTCGATACGAGACATGCCATATCCATCTGGAGCGATTCCAACATGAAGGACATGAGATGTTGAATCGCATTATTGCAATTGATGAAACGTGGGCACGACCGTATGAACCAGAACTAAAGAGACAATCAAATGAATGGCGTCGCCGTGGTTCACCACGAGGACACAAGGTTCGACAGACTCCATCACCTACGAAGGTCATGCTTATTTTGGCTTATGACAGCCAGGGTGTCCTCGTGTGTCATCCTGTTCGTGAGGACCACACTGTCACTGCCACGTACTACAGATCATTCCTGCTGCACACTCTGCGTCGTACAATGCGTAGGAAACGTCCAGGGCTTCTCAACAATGCAATACTCCTCCATGATAATGTAACAAGTCACACTGCAGCCTGTGTCCAGAACCTTGTACGATGGTGGGGGTGGGAGATCTTGGAACACCCTCCATACTCCCCTGATCTCAGTCCGTGCGACTTTGATCTCATTCCCAAATTGAAGACGCCGCTGCGTGTGCAGCGGTTGGCAAACAGGGAGGACATCGTAACAGCGCATCGACGAGAGGTTGCGCGCATAGATGCATTAAACCCCGCGAATGGTATTCAGCGCTTTCCTCACCATTGGCAACGATGTGTGGACACCTTGGGGGATTATTTTGAAGTTCGATTGCTCGTATGAGTACGAGTATTACGCGTACTGTTTTATTGTGTGCATATGTAATACGAATAAAACAATGATCTCTATTTACGCATCTTTCAATGTCTCATACCCAAAGCCCCTTGTACCCGGATCCCAATGTAGTACCGGCATTGCGAAGAACATTCCAGTGACTTTCCAACGTATTTCCTTTTTTGTTTCCGGCAACTTTATTGGCGGTTAATAAATAGTTGCCATGACTTCTGCAATGACCCTCGGACATAAGTTACATGCAGTTAAACACTGAACATATCAGCACGCGTACAATCGTGTTGGTAACACTGTCATATATGGATTGCTAAAAATGATTCTGTAATATTATGGTCTATACCGGTACGTCTTATCTGACAGATCCCACACGCACCCAAGTACATGGGGCTGAAATGAGCACGATGCACAAACCTCTAAAATGATTCAACAAAACAGCCATGAGCAGCCATTATGCTGTGGTTCCTAATTTGATGCCAGGGAACATGACTAAAGTATCGACGAGTTTGGGAAGTACTTGCTCTAATGGTCTCACAGGTACGAGCAGCAGGCATAGTAACAGCTGTGCAATGACGTGCCTCCTGGTGCATATAGTCCGCGTCACCATAAATAAGTTAATAAATGGTAACAATGTAGCCAACTTTAACATATATCCCCTATGCCTATGCGCATGTTGGTTTATGGTCGAATTTCTTGAAGTTAAGTTGTTTTCTGCACCGGCACAATGTTGCCAACCCTGCTTAAAATCTCGCCATTACCAAATACGGCTGTACCACTAAGATTTCTCGCCATACAGTTGCCGAATTCCGGAAGGAGTTAGCGCGCGAGATGTCCCAGATAAATGTTGCCAACTATTTTAATTGTGCTACCCCCAACTCACGTACTCTTCATTTAATTGAATATATTTTCGTATTTCATTGGAATATTACGTCTAGTGCATTTGTGCAAGGTAAGTGATACTAAAATACATCAATTAAAACAGTTATTATTGGTTATTATAGACTTAAGATTGTATAATATGTGTGAGTTGATTATCAGCCGCTTGAAATGTTTGGAAACTTTTAGTTAATTACAATTTGCATAAATTCTTGTTTAGGTTTCATCCAGACACTTAAAAGATGCGAGAACTGAGATTGGAGAAACTGAACGGAAGATAACTTGCCAGAATGAATTTTGAATTTTGTTTCGAGTACCGGTAAGTAGCTGAGGGTGTCCTGATTTCTTAAGTTACTAATTCTTTGTTTTATTTATTTCTACATTCAGTTAGGGAATGAATATAATAATAACAATAATAATAATAATACGTAGTAGTCTTTTCAAATGTTGAAATAGTCTTCTGACTGCATTTGTCGTATAATTGAATCCAAACATAACCTAACAAAATGTACACTTAGCAACATAATCTTCGGTTACGTTCGCCTTCTAATATTGTCATTTATCGAGGGATTGATTAATTTATCTTACTGTCGACTTCCAAGTTCTGTGGGACATTATATTTTTGATGTTGTCTATTGCAACACAAAGTTGTTTAACGACAATAAAATTTGATTTGATTATATTCACATGTCACTTAGACATGGCTTTGCTTTTACTGTATGTAGGATTTATAACATATTGTTGCGTGTTGCCGCGGGGCGGCAGGAGGCTCCCGGGGGGAGGGACAGTGTGACAGTCTAGTGGCCTTGGACAAACCCCGCAGGGGAAGGGAGAGAGTGCCCACACCCTCTCGGTTCCTCCCACGGCCATACATTAACAAAGCACCTGTGAGTCAGTGCGAGCCGGCCAGAGAATACGTGAAAATTCTGGATGTGGAACCAACCAGAATAGACTCAATGCGGCAATGGGTTGTGACATTCGAACTTTCCAGGCCAGGGACTGATCCCATATAAACCAGCGAGCCGCGGCGAGGAGGCAGTGTATTGCAGTGTATTGGACAGTGTATTGGACAGTGTATTGGTCAGCGTTAGTGCGTATTGAAGTGTGGCCGAGTGAGTGAGTGCGCAGAAGTACAGCGATTACTACTGGACGTCTACGTTAACAGAGTGGAAGCCTGCCTGCCAGGGTGCTACTTTGAGTCAGGACTGTGAGTGCTTGGAGGTGTCGCGGTGCTTCGTGGAATACGTGGTCGTGGGATCGACACGGGACGAGCAAGAGCTCACAAGGAGCAGCAAGTGGACTCTGGAAGTAAGTAAAGTGGCAGGGGCAAGGCTGTAGAGAACCTGTGTAGACTACGTGTGAGTGTAAGCTGGAACACTGTAACGCCTCACGGACAGAGAGAACATAAATAGCGAGGACAGTGGTGTGAGGGTAAATGTGGAAACTAATAGTGACCAGTAGTGTTTTCTGAAGTTAGACTCAGTGTGTGTGTGTGTGTGTGTGTGTATGTGTGTGTGTGTGCACTGTGTATGTTTGTGGGCTGCAATAAAATTATATTTCGTTAAAGGAACAATTGTGTTTGTGCTTCACCCACCGTAATCTAGTAAAAGGAAGTGCCACTAAGGCGGTGGCACGTAACAACTGGTGTCAGAAGTGGGATTACGAACCCAAGCACAAACACAACACCTGAAGGTCCTGGTTTCATAACTCGTGCAGGTCATTAGTTCACTAATTTTCCTGAGAGTGCATGCCTTTCACAAGTCAGACAATTAAAATGGATGCGAAAATATAACTCCTGTTAGAAAAGTTAACTTCCAAGATAGACGATGTCCAGAAGAAGATGGAAGACGGCCAGAAGAGGATGGAAGAGCATTTCGAAAACTTTGGAAAGAAAATGACGGAACATTTTGAAAACCTGGGAAAGAAAATGGTGATATATTCGGAAAATTTGGAAAAGAAAATTGGGGAAAGTTCCGAAAATTCTGAAAAGAAAGTGGAGCATGGAACTAGTCAGGACGAGCTGAAATCAGACCTGAAATCAATACCGAAGTATAACAAGCTTGGAGGTGATATGGAAAGTGGCGCGGCAGAGGACGCTGATGGCCAAGAAAAAACAGTTCGTGGAGTCCGGAGTTCGGAATGCTCAGCGAGTCAGGGACGAGCCACTGGGAAGCGTCACGGGCATGGAAATCGGTCCAAGGCTTAGCAGCTCTGATGGCAGGAACAGCGTCACGAGTGTGAGGACGCCGCACGTCGATGAAGCTTCATCATGGCAGATCTTCTGGACCAGGTTCGATACTGTGGCCAACCATGCCAGGTGCACGCTGGAGGACGGAGCCGTTCAGCTCATCACAGGACTTCGCCTGGCGGATGTGCTACACGACGTCCGGACGGGGACTGGGTACAACGGGATCGTCGCGACGCTGGTGGAGCATCGTGGGGACTACCAGCTACCTGCCATGTACCACCTACGGCTAGAAGGGAGGAACGGGCGCGCTAGTAAGTCAATTGAAGAGCTCGCGCTGGCTGGCTCGCCTCCCGAGCACGTGCACCGAGAGGCGGCGTACATCTTCGTGGATGGGCATTGCGACGCCATGGTACGTGAGTATTCGATGCTCAGTGGAAAGCGCTACCCAAGGCAGGTAAAGATCATCGTGTTGGGAATGGCGGCGGCGAAGAGGACAGCATGGGTGACGCCACCGAGGAGGAGTAACGCCGCTGGAGACGAAGAGGCGGTGGAGGTTGGCTACCCTCCACCAAAGCAGCGTAAACCACCACTGGGACGCCGTTGCAGCAGGAAAGTCACCTGTTGGCTACGGAGTGAAAGAGGCCATCTAATTAGCAGCTGTCGGCGAGGAACAGCCTCACGGTTAGAAAAGCGAGTGACGGCCAGCCTAAACAGGGGCTTGTCAGCGCCGTCAATGCCACCCCCTCAGACCTTGGACAGCCTTTACGATGAAAAACTCGAGGCGAGTTGCTTTAAGGAGGGGAGCAGTGTTGCTTGTTGCCGCGGGGCGGCAGGAGGCTCCCGGGGGGAGGGGCAGTGTGACAGTCTAGTAGCCTTGGACAAACCCCGCAGGGGAAGGGAGAGAGTGCCCACACCCTCTCGGTTCCTCCCACGGCCATACATTAACAAAGCACCTGTAGGTCAGTGCGAGCCGGCCCGAGAATACGCGAAAATTCTGGATGTGGAACCAACCAGAATAGACTCAATGCGGCAATGGGTTGTGACATTCGAACTTTCCAGGCCAGGGACTGATCCCATATAAACCAGCGAGCCGTGGCGAGGAGGCAGTGTATTGCAGTGTATTGGACAGTGTATTGGTCAGCGTTAATGTGTATTGAAGTGTAGCCGAGTGATTGAGTGCGCAGAAGTACAGCGATTACTACTGGACGTCTACGTTAACAGAGTGGAAGCCTGCCTGCCAGGGTGCAACTTTGAGTCAGGACTGTGAGTGCTTGGAGGTGTCGCGGTGCTTCGTGGAATACGTGGTCGTGGGATCGACAAGGGACGAGCAAGAGCGCACAAGGAGCAGCAAGTGGACTCTGGAAGTAAGTAAAGTGGCAGGGGCAAGGCTGTAGAGAACCTGTGTAGACTACATGTGAGTGTAAGCTGGAACACTGTAACGCCTCACGGACAGAGAGAACATAAATAGCAAGGACAGTGGTGTGAGGGTAAATGTGGAAACTAATAGTGACCAGTAGTGTTTTCTGAAGTTAGACTCAGTGTGTGTGTGTGTGTGTGTGTGTGTGTGTGTGCACTGTGTATGTTTGTGGGCTGCAATAAAATTATATTTCGTTAAAGGAACAATTGTGTTTGTGCTTCACCCACCGTAATCTAGGAAGTGCCACTAAGGGGGTGGCACGTAACAATATTTTACTGGATGTAATGTTACTTGTGAACTTGGAAGTATGAATCATACTCTGCTAGTGGTAGTTCATTCAGGAAGTGGATTAGTGAATGTATTGGTGATAATTTATGTAGCTTATCTGTAGTACTACTGACCGATACTCAGTAGTACCGTAGGCAGATAAAATATTTATATTATTTCAATTTGTTTCAGTCATGGATGCAACGAAGGTTGAACTTCAACGGTTGTGCAACATGAATCAATCAACTTAAGAGATATTTACTCTTCTTTTCCTGAAGAGACGCGCGGCCAAACTATATTACAAGTCAGTAACATACTCAACTGATCATGCACACAGGATACGCATTGTACATGCGTCACGGATGCAAAATTTCTGAGTATACCAACAATTCTGGCAATTGTAATTGCTTGTCGTTGCTCAACTGCTACTGAAATATGTTCAATCGGCGTTTTCATTTGTTATTGACACTTCATTTCACTGATGTCGATGTATGGTACACAAAGTTCACGACACAGGTCATGCGTAGCAAGATATTGGCTTCTGTCTGACAGAAAATTACTGCTGCTACTATGTTAGGTCATGTCTGGCCGAAAATTTCTGCTTGTACTACAAGCAAGGAGGTCTGGGACGTTAGCCCCAGTTTAGGTCTGTATTTGTATGTAAGGCCTTATTAACCCACAGAATTTGACCTGTATGCACCGTTTAAACCAGGTCACGCCAACGCGAGCACTTAATGCTTGCGCGCCCTGGTGCCGCTCCAAGTGGCGCAGGTGCTTTTCCCCTCCCGCCCCTCTTTCTCCACAGTCAGACTTGGATGATGAGCAATGGATCGCTGTCCTCGCTTTCATGATAGAGATCACGGGGTATTTAAATGATTTAAATAACTCGTGGCAAGGCAAAAATAAATTATTCAGTACTATGTGTGACCGTATTGAAAGTTTTAAATTGCAGCTTGTGCTTTTTAAAAGTCTGCTTCAAGAAGGAAATTCGTACAATTTTCCCTCTCTAAAATCCTTGAATTCAAGTACTTATGAACACATCAGTGGGAACACAAAAGCGTTACAGTCATTGCATAAATAATTTGAAGGTAGGTTTGAAGAAATAAAACAAGTAAATCGGCACTCAAAGTTTTTATAACGCCTTTTTCGGTGCGCCCAGAGGATGCCCCATGAAGTCTCCAAGTTGAGCTGATAAAAGTACAGTGCGATCAATTTTGACAGACCGCTATTACCATTACATTAGTGATTTTATTTCATTTTATAAAGGCGTTGAGGAAAAAGAATTCCCGAGGATTCATGCCCTTGCCCTGAAATTTGTTGCTATGTTCGGAACAACGTTCGTTTGTGAACAAATGTGTTCAATTGTGAATATTAACAAAACAAAAACAAGGTTAAGCTTGTCTGATGCTTCCTTGGAAGCTATACTTCGTATTGCAACTGCCAAATCGATTGTACCAAATATCGGTAAATTAGTGGCTTCAAAGCGATGCCAAAGATAAAGAAAGAATTTTGGAAATTAGTTCAAATTCAGGAGTGCAATAAAAACTATTATTTCTGTCTGTACACAAAATAGGCATAATTATTATTCGTTTTCATACTGGTACGCCGCCTGACGCGCGCTGATTTGCCCAGCCCCATTCACCCAACAACAACACTACTCTCGCCTCGCTAAGCGCTGCCCCTACACGTCCCTCTCCTACGGCAGAGCACCGGTGCCGGCAGGTGCTCGCAAAGCACCTGAGTTGGCGTGGCCTGGTTTAAACCTTAGAAACACAACGTAGCGAACGAATAGAGTGCAACATAAAACAAACACCACACGGTACCATATGCGTGGGGCTGGCAACATTTTATTTATCATATAAATCACGACCACGGTAGCTGACACAACCGAAACTGGTAACGGGGTATGACGCATCACTCCCACGTAACTTTTGTAAAGTACAAAAATTAACCAAAATAACTATAGTAATGGTCAGGAAAAATCTGGAGATGATGTAGTAACGGATGTTGACTCCTCCAATGTCTTTAACCCATCCACCACGCCGTCCCAAATAGGATCACGACTTGTGTAGATGAAATTCCAGCTGAGTCCGCCTTTTTCGCTGTTAATTATGCACAAGTACAATATTGCCAATCCCGCACTTATGGTACTACCTTGTATATGTGCGGTACCATGAAACAAAATAGCGCCGAGTTTGAACCAGTTCGCTGTGGATTGTGCAAGCTGTTTTTGTATAGACCAATAATTGTCCGGTCTTTAGGCCATATAAACACCCAGGGATTTTGTCACGCACAGTGGGGGTAGACACGCATCAATAATTTTCATCCAAACCGATCGTTTGTGCCTAGACCAATAATTTTTAGGCAGTGCGGCGCTGGTTTTGCCGCTTAGTTCGAAACATGGAATCTTTGCGATCAGCGTTCATTACAGTGGTGAATACTGTTCTACATACAAAACAAACCTAACCTGGGGCTTACGCCCAGACCCCCTTCCTTGTAGTGCAATCAGTAATTTTGGTCCAGACAGTCGTCTAACCAAAAGGCGACCGATGGTTTTGTCCAGACAGTTGTCTAACCAAGAAGAGCCCAATTATTTCTTTTTTCACATATTTACAACATTACGTGTTACGTGTAATGTATTTTGTATCGGACTTGTTGGTAACTAATGACGTCAATGTGTGCGCGTCATTGTGATAGCTCACTGTGGGTGTTGCACATACTAAATACGCTGTCGAACATGGCTGCGGTTGTTAAATATACCATTAATAAAAACACATATTTACGTGATTTAGCACATATATCCGGTGCAGAAGTGATTAAGGTTAGTAGTTACAATTGATAATGTCCCCCCTACCAAATGATGAAATAAGGTATGAAAATGATGTATTATCAAAGTGAAAGCGAAAAGGAAAAGAGGGATACGTGGTAGAGAATTAATCTGAAATTTCACTACAGTATATAAGTCTTGTTATAAAAGGGGATAGTGGGTGGGTTACAGACAGCGCAGGAGAAAACATCTATTAGGGCACAATTTCCATAATTATTATTCATCATTACACAAGGTATTTAGGCTAATTTAAGTATTTTACTTGGTTCATCACTCCTGAAGTGTTACCTCTATTACGTATGTCGTTTTTCCTTGAACATTATTGCTTGAAGACGGGCTATTATTTTATTTTAGAATATGCACTGAACAGTTTAAGCACTTTGATTTTTTAGAAACTGTTATATCGTGGGAGATACAAGATAAATAACATACACTTGTTAATATAAAACAACGGTTTATTTAACACTAGTTGATACACAACGATACACAAGGTGGACTAACTTGAGCGGAACTGTCGTCTACAGTCTGCGGGTGCATATATACATAGTAGCCGGAAGGTTCCAGATTCGAATGTTCCAGATTGGAATGTTCTGGGCATAGTGACTAGAATGTTCGTGTTATCTCAAGTAAATAGGCTACACAACATTTTCTAGAATGTCCATGTTAACTCAAGTAAATACACAACATTTCCTCCCTCTTTTAAATGGATGATTTAGGAAACTTAATCAGGAGAGAATCTCAACGGTGGTCGGCACTGGCGGGTACTCCTGCGGGAATAAAAGGGGTTTGCGAAATAGGCGGTGCCCTGTCTACTGGTGTTGCTGGTATGGCTGGTGGTGTTTGGGCTGTTGCTGGTGTCTCGGTGAAGCGAACTCGTCTCAGGCTCGGTTGCTCGATGGCTGGTTCTTGATCACTGGTTGACTCTCGATCGTTGGTTGATTCTTGATCGTTGTCCAAGTTGGTTTTGCCTTTGTTGGTGCCAGCAAGCGATCTGATCTGATCAATGTGGTGCTTGAATCGTTTTCCCTGGTAGTTGATCTCGTAGTGAAGGTCACCAGTGCGTTTCACAATTGCTCCAGGGAGCCACTTGTCCAGCTTGATATTGCCAGGCAGGAAGTAGACTTTCTGTCCAGGTTCCAGTGTGCGGAATGTTGAGCTCATTTAAGCTCGTTGTTTTTCTGTAACATTCGTGTGGACGTCATCAGCTCTGGTCAAGTTGAGTCTCGTGTGGATTTCTCGTCCCAAGAAAAGCTGGGCTGGAGATTGGCCAGTGGTGGAGTGTGGAGCCTTGCGGAATTGACGGAGGAACTCGGTCAGGTTGGCGCGGAGCGTTCCCCTAGTTGTCTTCATCACATAGAGGGCGTCCTTCACCGTTTGAACATAACGTTCAGCTTGGCCATTGGTTGAGGGATGATATGGCGCTGACAACTTGTGATATTTCACACCAATATTTCTTAGGAAGGTCTTGAACTCGTCTGAGACGAATTGTCCACCGTTGTCCGAGACGACAGTGACTGGCACGCCATAGGCCGTGAACAGGTCATCCATGATGGAAATTGTTGCAGCTGATGCTGTTGATGTTATGCGTTTGACCTCGAACCACCTGCTGTTGCGTCGACAACAATCAGCAGCATGGTGTCAGCCATTGGGCTCGAGTAGTCAATGTGGATCCGTTCCCATGGTGCCTTCGGGTATTCCCAGTGGTGATCTCGGAACTTGGGTGGCGCATGCGCATGAGCTGCACACACGGCGCAAGCCTTGGCGAGAGACTCAATGTCGTTGTCGATTCCAGGCCAGAACACAAAGGAACGTGCCATGCCTTTCATCTTGACTATCCCCAAGTGAGCCATGTGCAGGTCGTTGAGGATAGCGTCTCGCAGTGAAGGAGAGACAACAACTCGATGCTCGAACATCAGACAGTTTGCCGCGAGGATGTACTTCGCTTCTGGTGCCTTGTAATGCTGGCAGGTGAGGTCTTGCCCTGCTTCGATGATCTGGACATTTTGCCCAGATGTGGATCTTTCCTGGTCTCGCGTGCGATTGCTTCTGCTCTAACTGGTAGCTGGTGGATCTAATGGACTGCAGAAAAGTCAAAATCATCAAAACTGTCCGTCTCTTCCTCCTGTGGAGAAAAGAAGTTTCTGATGAGGTTAACTGTTGTTGGTAGGTGAGCTCGGGAGCAGTAGTCAGCGTTGGTTGGATGTTTTGAAGATGACGTCGTAGTCGAAGTGTGTTAGATAGTCGGCATAATTGACCATGCGACTGATGCACAGGACCGGCAAAGACTTCTCGGGGTGCAGGATCTGTGTGAGAGGCTTGTGATCGGTGATGAGAGTAAAGTGGCGAGCATACAGATAATTTAAAAACTTCTGTACAGCTCACACAATGGCCAGTGCTTCCTTATCTATCTGAGGGTACGTTTGTTCCGTTGCTGTCATCGTTCGACTGGCGTAAGCGATTGGACGTACTTGCCCGTTGCTGAGCCGGTGTGACAGATCGGCGCCCAGGCTGGTCTTGTTGGCGTCCGTGGCCAACAGGAGTGGTAACGCTCGGTCATACTGCATGAGTACCTGGGGCGAGGTTAGGGCGTTCTTGATGTATTTGTATGCCCTGTCGCCTTCTGGTGTCCAGATGAGAGGGTCCTTGAGCAGCATGTCTCTGAGTGGTCTGTCTCTGGTGGACAAATCGGGGATGAACAAACTGTAGTAGGTTGCTTTACCAAGGAACAGTTGGAGTTCTTCTGGTGTAGTCGGTTTCGGTGCATCACGTACAGCTCGGATGTGTGCATCAGACTTGTGGATGCCTGACGCATCGATTTGGTGGCCAAGGGCTTCCAGGGATGTTTGAGCGAAAACGCATATGGCTCGGTTGAGCTTGAGGTTGTGTTGCCGAAACCGTTCCAGAGTGGTGCTGAGGGCCTGCATCAGATTTTCAAAGCTATCAGCAAAAACTATACTGTCATCGAAAAAACTTACGACGTTTGGGAGACCATGCAGGACTGTGTCCATTCGCCGCTGCCAGATAGCGGGGAAGTTAGCTGCTCCATATACTGCTCGCGTTGGGCGGATCAGACCGTGAGTTGGGGTGTTAAGCGTGAGAGCATGGCTGAACTCATCGTCGACCTCGAGATGAGTGTACGCGTCGGTGATATCCAGGTGGCAGAAGAGAGTGGCGCCGTGCATTCGGTTGAACAGATGTTCCACTTTGGGAATCGGATGTTCATCGATGATGATCCGCGAGTTGAGAGTAGGCTTGTACTTGCCTGTAATCCTCAGTTTGCCGTTCTTCTTGGCGACGACGTGCGTTGTCGATGCCCACTCAGAGTAGTCCACTCTTTTGTAGAAGCTAGATTCAATTTTCTTCTCGATTTCCTAGGCGTAGGCATCGCGGAGGGCAACTTGTACGTCTCGAGCTCGGGCGAAAACAGATGTGGCTCCAGCCTCCAGGTGCATCTTCGCTGGGGGACCTGAGACCTTCCCGGGGGTGTCGCTGAACACATCCTGGTAGCGAGATAGAGTGCTGTCGAGCTGCTTATGTTGTTCCAAGGTCAGAGCCTGCTTGTCTGAGAGCTTGTGGATTGGGTCGGATTTTCTGAAGAGGTGACCAAAGTTGATCTCCCGTACAAACTCCGAAATCCACTCTCGGCCAAAGAGCGATTCGACTTCAACGTCAACCACGTAGAGATTCAGGTTCCTGGTAGTGGTTCCGATGGTGGTACACACTGACGTTTTGCCAATGCATTTGATCGGATGACCGGTGTAACTGACGAAGTTACGATCATTTGTCTGCAACACAAAACCTAGTTTGATCATACTTAGCTTTGATTTGCTCATGGTTGAGCATGGAGCGCCGGTGTTGAGTTCCATTTTGACGGTGGTTCCCCCTATGCTGACATCAACCAGTGGCTTAGGTGCTGCGTTGACCGATTCCGATGAGCTCGATTTTGCTGAGGTACTCCACGAGATCGAGGTTCTCTGCTGGAAGCTCTTCTTCGGTCACGTGGTTTGTTGTTCGATGTTTCTTAGATTTCAATCGGCAAACTTTACCGATGTGACCTTTCTTGCCACACTTCAGGCACTCGACGTTGATGAACCTGCACTGACTGCGAGGGTGAGCTTCACCGCACCCTGCACATGTTGATTGGTTGTCCTGGGATATACTTCGGTTTGCCTGATGTGGCCCTTGGTGCTGTCTGGTTAGGTTGTAAGACCCTTGACTTCGATGAGCTGACTTGCTGCGTGGTGGCTGCTGGTTGCTGTTCTTCCTGGAAAGAGGTTTATCGTATCCCATCCGATTGGTTGATTAAGACTTAGTGGCAGCTGTTTTGACCTCGTCGGTGTTAATGCGCGTAGCTTCGAGTGCGTGCGCGATTTTATATTTTGCGGTGAAGTTTTCTGGTTGTTTTGCAATAATCTCGTCGCACATTTCTCGTGATTCCAACCCTGCGAGCATTTGTTCAATTAACATATGATCAAGGAATGTGCCATACTCACAAAACGTTGCAGCCTGCCGCAGTCTTAAGGTGAAGCTAGCGATGGTTTCTCCTTGCTTCTGCATTACACTCCGAAGTTTGATGCTCTTGGCAAACTTGTTGCGTGTGGCGTCGAAGTGGCATTTCAGCTTAGATTGAATGTCGTTGTATGACAGAGTTTCCGGATCATTGGGACTCACCAGGATCTTCAGGCATCATTGAGTTCAGATACCATTTAAACACGTGCAAAGTTTGCATGCTGATCCGCGGGTACCTTGCTGAGGTTGAGCGCCCAGGTAAAGCGAGTGAAATAGTCGGCTACAGTCGTCCCGTCGGTTGTGCGATACGGTTGCATTGTGAATTGTGGCGGTCGAGGCTGTGATGATGACGTTGTTGAACTTGTTGTCTGTCGGATAGCGTCGGCGATGATTGCCGAGAATTGTTGGAGTTGCTCAGAGGTTAAGTCCGGCATGGTGAAGATGAGTGGAGAACAGTATTTCTAACACGCACTTCCGATGAACTTAGTTCGGTGCACACACTTGCGTTGAGGTTAGAAAGTCACTCGGTTTCACAACGTTACTTATCTTATCTCACTTCTGACACCACTGTTATATCGTGGGAGATACAATATAAATAACGTACACTTGTTAATATAAAACAACAGTTTATTTAACACGAGTTGCTACACAACGATACACAAGGTGGACTAACTTGAGCGGAACTGTCGTCTACAGTCCGCGGGTGCATATATACATAGTAGCTGGAAGGTACCAAATTCGAATGTTCCAGATTGGAATGTTCTGGGCATAGTGACTAGAATGTTCGTGTTATCTCAAGTAAATAGGCTACACAACATTTTCTAGAATGTTCATGTTAACTCAAGTAAATACACAACAGAAACCATTTGAGTAACACTATCATAATAATGCTATTAATATTATGATCATGCAGAAATGAGCGGAAGTGTGGAGGAAGTACGCACATAGTAGGCATAGCCAGCAGCATTCGCGACAACGCTGCCCTCAGTTCAATGCTGACACCGTATTCCCTCTCATATATTCCGCTCTCGCAAGTTTAATATCTCAGCTCTCCACAGAAAATTGTTTTGTGTTGGTATCTTATAATTATAATTTTCGAGATATTACTCCGTCGATAAAGCTTGCCTTTCAACGTCTGTATTCAACTCGTCAATTTGTCAGTGAATTCAGTGAATTTTCTGCAAGTGGCTTTTAATGTGCCAAGTGACGAGAGGGCAGGAGATATTCTACCAACCATCTCGTGCTGTGCGGCTAGCATTTTCTGGCAGTTGGTCCAGGTTCGATTTCCGGCTGTGCCAAGAAATTTTAATTTTGGTCTGAGGGAGGCAAAACTTAGAAGACGAGAGTTCGATTCCCATCTCAGCCGTCTTGGAAGTAGTTTCCCCACTTCTACTCCAGACAAATGCCGAGATGGTTCCTAATTAAAGGCCATGACCGCCTCGTTCCCATTCCTCATGTGAATAATAAATGCACACATTAATACAGCCATCACAATAACACAGGTTATCAGACAAATTCTACACTCCTAAGTACACAGATCTACATGACTATGATGTCGCAAAGCCCCAAAATCTACCAACAACAACTGCATTCTACCATTCCAAGAAGAAATCCTAGAGTTGTCATTACAGTCTTATGCCCCTAAAATTCACATCTAGGTCGAATGGTTTTAGGCCTAAGCATTGGAACAACCATCTTCTTGCATCTCAATAGGGATTTGCCAATAGGCTTTCTACAGCTTGTCTCAATTCTGCCTCCATATATGTAGGCCTATACATGCAAGAAATGGGTACGGTACTTATCAAAAGTAAGGAAATAATAAACCAGTATGTACCCTACTATTCTATTTCTCTCCTACTCCTAAATCCTTCCCTGAACACTCATCTTAAAACAGAATGGTCTGCATTTTTGGAGTAATTATAAAAATGTAGCCTATAAGAAGAAATGAACATGCTCATCCATAGCTCCCCGGCAAAACTGGAAAAGACCTTGAGTAAGTATTAATGTTTCTGTTCTTATGCATTTTATATGATGCTTTAAAAATCAATCTAGAAGAGCTAATTTAAGTTAACTTCACTACCATAATACTGCTTATGAGTTAGACTGTTGAGGACTGATGACCAAGATATCCCTAACTTGAGCAAGGACTGCTTTACAACTTTATGTAAAATTCATTTTTGTAAAAGGGACTTTACTTAGTTTGGATCATTTGCGGTACGTGTTACATGGATGTGCGTGCTGACTTTTTGGTGTTAAATGATGTAAGTTGGCAACACCAAATGTGGCGACAATGTTGGTTTTTTAGGAACGTATTAAAGGTGGTTTTGTCTATAGCTGTAGCTACTCAGCTTCACAGTTCAAACCCATTTGGGATTATTTTTTAATTCGTCGTCAGTACAAAAGGGCAAACCACGTGGCTAGAATCTTGAGGCCAGAGAGACAAAGAACATAAGCCACACTGTTCGATCTGCCATGCAACTCACAAGGGGAGTCCAAAGTGCTCCGAACACCGATTTTATCGATCTTTTGCAAGCCCTGCCTATGCAGGTAAGAAATCAATAATCATTCGTACATTCTGTCAAAAGGGCTTTTCTTTTTTTCTTTGTTGAGATTTTAGCTTTAGAATTTTCACATCCCTCATTTAAGTTTTCAATTACGCGTTGGTAACTCAAACAAGTGAATAGCGTTGGTGTGTGGTTCGAATCCACCTCTCCACTGAAATTTCATTTATTTATATTTATATGGTTAATGTGTTCTCTAGTGTCTTGCTTGCTTTGTTTGTGTTATATGGTTATAAAATCCACAAAATAATAATTTTGCTGATGTTATCATGAAAAGACGGCCACGATGACCGAGAGTGCTAACGCTAGCCTCGCTAGCATCGGGAGAGCGTGGGTTCGAAAATCCTATTTTTTGTGGTTTCCCATTTTCACCACCAGAAAAATGCCAGGACGGTTCCTTTCAACAGGTCCACGGCCGACTTCCTTCCAAAATCCCTTCCCTGGCCCTTCCTTAATTAGACCCAAGTTAGCGGTCGCCTGGACGATTGGCCTGTCACTATCCCCAGTTGTATCTGCTGATCAAGTGTGTTCAGCCCACACACACGGTCCTTGTTACGGTAGATGAATGATCCCTCGAAGAATCCGTGGGTGAAGTTTTTCAGTCGGTCAACCCGAGTGTGCCGAATTAGATTGGGCGAAGTGTTACAATTAATTTCTTAAATAAATAACATGAATGATTTTTACACGTAATAAAACACTTCTCACATAAAGAGTGAGCTAGTTTCGTTCATCAAGCGAACATCATCAGTTCCTGCCCACCGAGGCTAGGTTCAGTGGATATGTACAGTATATAACACTCATGTAAAATAGTATTTACAATTAAGCTACAGAAATTTTTAATTAAACTCTGCAACGAGTCAGACTATTTAACCAATCATATTGTTTTTATTCCGTTAGTCTATTACACTTCTTAAGTGTTGCGTATTTAGTTAGTACCTTTTATGTGTATAAGTGTGAAACCCTTTTGAGTCGTTAACTTGTATTGTGGTGAGCTATTGAAGTGATTGTGTTCAGAATGGTTTTGTTTTTACAGTAGAGCGTCGAAAATCCGAACTAATTGGGACTGGGGGGGGGGGGATTTTCGAACATAACCTAGAAATTCCCAGTTACACTAAAAATGTTAAGATAAATAAAAATAAACACTTTATGTACTTTATTATTTATCGTATGGCTTTTAGCGCCGGGAGTGTCCGAGGACATGTTCGGCTCGCCTGAGTCTGTAGCTGCTTCCAGCGGATACCCTTATGGGAGAGCTACAAGTACTTACATATGTACATACATATTTTACTTCGATTTATTTTTATCTTTAAATCCAGAAAAATGCACTCAATTTACAAAAACAATTCACTGCATATTTACAAATGTTCATATGTATGTACTGTACGTACGTATACACATAAAAATAAACACAACTGTACGAAATCACTAAAAAACTTGCTAATTTTGGGTTGTGTGAGTTTCGAAACTCGTTTTCTGTCGGTCAAATCCTTCATTCGCATAGGTAGCAGGAGCTGAGCTTGAATGCATTCGGGCTGCGCTTCGTACTGCGCCCGAAATTTGAATGTTTCATGATGAAAATAATGTTATTTTCCGAGCCCATGATAAAATGTAACGTTGCAACATAAATCTTGGAAGTTGGCTCAGGCGAGCTTTGTTAGCGAACGCAGACAGTGGGATAAACCAGTCACGTGATCAGAGACACCCCAGAATATTCTCGATCATTGAAAAGTGCCTAGCTACGAAGAAATACCGCGAAATATTACCAGTTAATTGTTATAAAATACATCATTGTATATTTGCTTACAGCCGATGAGAGGAGGGTTTGTGGAAGCAGATATGGATTTTTATCTAGTTAATGTGATTAACTATTCCAATTAAGCCCTATGTAACAATTTTACTCCATTGAAATCATCAAGAAAATTAAAAGAAGATATTACTACTACTTTAAATAACGCAAAAGGAAAGAATTTCACTGCAATAAGATTTATTACAAATGCGCGCCCATAATTATGCGCGACCAACAATGGTGCCGAATTTCAGACGAGTTGATGGGGGCACGGCTTGTAGAAGCGTTCTTCTCTCGACTGACTTCGAAGGTATAAGACGTGTTACCCGGGGTAGTTCATTCCCGTTGACACGATACTGAGTGCGGTCCTACGCGACACGAGAGGCAGCGACGATCCCGGTCAATAGTTATTGAGAGCCCCGCTGAAACTAAGTGAAGTTGAGCGGAGGATAATAAGTTAAAAAGCGAACAAGTGTTCGACTTTGTGGATACTAAACAGTATACATTATATTTATCCAGTGATAAGGCTTCATCCAAAGAAGATTTGAAGAAATTCATCGAGAAATTCGAAAGTTATAGGACACTTTGTGTTGTCAAAGAAAGTTACTTATCTCAACGCAGAGAGAATCATTTTAGTGCCGTGAGACTTCAACATAGTCAAGTCCACGTTGCAGAAATGCGTAAGTTATGAACATTGTGACTTTATTGTATATGAACACTATGATGGCTACAGACAATTATAAAGTGGAATTAGTTTATAACACTTTAAGTATGAGTGAGATGAAGGATTAAAACTATTACGCGATTGGGATATGTCGAGACAGGGTTGTGAATAGCAACATGGAACAACGTTAAGGAACAACGAGAATATGTATAACATCAAGAATTATAGAATGCCGAGATAACATAAGGCATTATGTACACTTTCATCCAGTACATTAACTGTACGTTCATGTACATTAATTCTCGACTATGAGCAGAAATGATCTTTCATTGACCAACCAAATGAACATTAACATCCACGATAGTGATTCGACGTACAACTTACAAATTTATTTTTAACGATGATGCTATTAAGAAAATATTGCTCGACAATGATGGAGGACTTTCGAGTGATGTCGGCTATTGAAGAATCATCAACGGGGAGACAGAAGATAGAAGATACTTGGCCTGATGATTGTCTGAGATGGAATCCATGTTCGAGGAACGAGATTCGACGTACGGAGGAGACGAGTATGCCGAGAAGGAAATCTTTCCATTCTCAAGGTCGCAGTTCTTATCCGATGGTGTGGAATGGGTTCGATTTCAGCAAATCATGCCTGGGAGGTGATCCAGCCAGGTATTTTCGAATACCTGATGATGAACTTCAGTTGTCTACAATACTAAGGAAGAAATGTTTTGCATTATTTTATAGTTTGAGTATTTATGACGGAATTTGTGAACAACAATTCTCCATATTTCATTCATGTATTTTCACTTCGATGTTTAATGAGTTTTATTCTACAAGATTGTATAAGATGATAGTCATTGGTCATCTATACTTGGAAATATTTTGTGATTCAGTTTCTGAACTGAAGTCACCTGTTTGAGAAATTTATTTTCCGTTGGGAAAATATTTAAGGAAGTTATTATTCGACGATTTTCGATTTTTATTCAAGATTCCAGACAATTTGTCTTTGATATTTTCAGTAAATTAATTTTGTTTAAAATGAATTGGGCACTCTTATTGTAAGAAGAATTCATAGTTAGGAGAAGAAATCTACGCTGGATATAATGTGAAATATCACCTAATACTATAAACAATCCGTCGAACTAGCAAGTTACATTCGTTTGATTACGACGTGAAGTTAAACATTCATGAACCTTCTTTGTGTAGAATGAAGTTATATTCAGTCGATGACAAACAAATATTGAATTGAAGGAAGGCTTTGCTCTTCATTAAATGTAAATTATGTGAGACATATCTTTTGAATGATAATTCATCCGACCATAGGAAAGTTAGATAAAAATCTCATCCGGTCGTGATTGATCTTTATTGAGCGATAAAATAAAACGAGGTGTTATTAATACACAAATGTAACACTACGTTATTTGTCAATGTAGTATGGCAGCCGTGTATATTTGTAGGAATGACCAGTATGAAGGAACATGTGTTTTTATTGTTATTAAATGTATAGTGGCATGGTATTTTATAACTTAGTAACCTCGTTTAGTAAACCTTAAAAGATCAATGAATATAATCGTTTGAGAACGAACAATGTAATTGTAGAACAGATATTGCTGTTCATTTATAAACAGTGGATTGTAACAACAATAAGATCAAAGCTAGAAGGAAGTTATGCCAGTACTATGGAACAATTGTTGGGAGCAATTGAGTTTATGTCATGTAAGTTGTGTAGTAGAGATATACGGGGGGGGGGGGGGTTGCCGTATATAGTTGTTTGGAATACGAGGGTGATACCGTATTCATTGTCATGAAGTACTGTGGTTTGAATAATAAAAGCATTGTTGTATTATAGTAGAGTCAGGGAAGACTCCTAATGTGATCAGATCTGCGACACGAAAGTCGTTTGTAGGCGGAACTTCGTGGGGAAAAGATATATTATCCTTGTTCTTTAAACTATTATTAAATTATATTAAACTGGAATTGTAACAACAATGAACTAATCTTAAATGATCGGTCATTTGAATACCGATAATGACTATTAACCTGATAAGACATGAAAGTGGTTTAGCATTTGTAAATAGTGATATATAGTAGAAGAAAACTATAAGGAAGAAGGAACGTTTATAATTATATTAACAAGGTCATATCGCTTAAGAGTCATTCTTTTTGAAGCGATAGACACATGTAAATAGTGTATGAATATTTCTATTTGTTTATATTAAGGGTTTTGAATTATTTGTAATAATTAATATTTTAAATATTTTTGATATCGATAATAGTTAGAAAGAGCGAATGTTTTTGATACGAGTGTTTTATTTTAATTATAATAGCTTCGTTCGTAGTACAGTCAGAAACTGTTGCAACCCGTCAGACGCATGCGCACTCCCATTGTCGCGTTCGTAGTAGCGATCATCGGAGTTGCTGACTACTAGTTTGTTGTTCGTACAACGTTCTCAAACGACTGGAAACCAGCAGCAAACCGTTGGAAGAGTTTCTGATCCTACACGAAAACTCTTTCAGTCAGAGAGTCAGAAATATGCGCGCATGTCCAGCGCCACCTATGTTCGTTTCATAACAGCACTGAAAATTAGGTTACGGCCGTCAGTCTACTATCTTGTCAACTGCAGAATTACTGTAGTCTCCAATTTTGTTTCGAAAAATGTCTGATATCGAGTCCAGTGATTCAGATGAACTTCTCAATAGCGAATCGATCTCAAGTGATGATGACTTAGAGCTGCTTTTGGAAATTAGACGACATCCCAAAATCGAAGGATATTTTGAAGATACGATTCCGCAGTACAATAATAAGGAGTTCGTTGAACATTTTCGAGTTAGTAGAGAAGTAGCAGAAAACATAGCGGAACGTTTCTCACTATCACCATATTATCATCACCAAGCAGGTGAATTTTGAAAAATTACTGCACTGAAGTTTGTGTTGGTGTTTCTCTGGTTTGCTGGTCACGAATCTGCTGGGTTTCGGGATGTTTTAGACCGATTCAATGTAACGATTAGTAGCTTGCACAAGATTGTCCGAAGGATGACGTACTTTTTAAGTAATTTGTCGCCAGAAATTATCAGATGGCCTACAGCACAAGAAAAACATGAAATCCAAGCTCATTTCCAAGCAAACGGTTTTCCAGGTGTAATTGGAGTTATTGATGGAACGCATATTAGAATTGATAAGCCATCCACGGATCCATATTCCTATTTCAATAGGAAACATTTTCTTTGCAGAATGCGCTTGTAATCTGT
This sequence comes from Meconema thalassinum, assembly GCA_946902985.2. Classification (NCBI taxonomy): domain Eukaryota; kingdom Metazoa; phylum Arthropoda; class Insecta; order Orthoptera; family Tettigoniidae; genus Meconema; species Meconema thalassinum. The sequence goes on from OX336389.2 coordinate 551,709,927, forward strand.
GAAATTCTATTTGTGGTTATTTATGAAACAGAAATTAACTTTGAAATGGCAAATGTTTAACTTGTAAAAAACTTGTGAGTTTTACGGTATAGGGCCAGGGTCAGTTTGTCAAAATATGTAATTTAAATATATTGCAATTATTTATGAAATCAATTTCTTAGGCCCAGGTTGTTTGTGACCACCAGCGGAGAATTCGAGATGTCTTCGTTGGATATCCTGGATCGGCCCATGATAGCCGTGTTTTTCGTACATCACAGCTGATATTTCCAACACTACCGTTCGTAGTGGCAAAAACTCGAAATGCTTCAAAACAGTTGCCATTCACGCATGCGCATATGGTTTCCAACTACTACCGTTCGTAGTGGCAAAAAACTCGACACGCTTCAAAACAGTTGCCAACCACGCATGCGGTAAGTCAAACGATCACAAACTCCTTCTACAAACAAAGCTAATTACTGTGTGTATGAAGGCTTCGTCGGTCATGAACGACGGTAGCGAGTGTTAGTAAGATTGTTTTTGAGTATGGATGTGTTTAAATGAGAATTAGCTTAAATAGAATCAAGTTTGTAAAGGTTATTGTTTGAAACACGAGATGCTTCATCGCGTTTCATTTCTCGCATTTTGTATGCTAAGAACAGAGAACACAGCAGGTGGCAAACAAGCATGTCCCGTTCATAGCAAGATCGGGGAAGCAAATGAGCTCAGTTCTCACAGCTGTGTGTGTGGGGGGGGGGGGGCTGACGATCAAGCCACTGCCATTATATAATAACCTGTTCAACTACGCAGACAGGCATGCGACAAAGAATGTCACAAATTTTAAATGGAATGCCCGTCTCAGTAGAACACCAGTAGTATGTTTATATCTGTTTTTGAAATTTGTAGACGGCATAATATTTTTATTTGAACCGATTATGTTAGTATGAATGTGAGAAGTTTTAACAGCTTCAGTGGCGTAAATGGATATTTATTATGGGGTGTTATTTTGTTTGTGATTGTTATTTAGTTTTATTAATAAATTTATATTTTATACGTCTTGTTCGGTGTACCTTAATTATTCTATAAATGGAGACGTGTTATGGATCAGCCTAAAATAGATAGGATGTATTTTTATCCAACAAAGCCCCGAGAAAAGAAGGTAAGTTTGTACTCTTCCGTATAAAAGCTAGTTTGTTTTATCCATAACATGTTTCAAGCCTACTGTGTATAATCTTGGAGAGCTCGCTGGCGAGATTGTGATAGATCATTCAGCCGGGACTTTCACTATTTCATAATCCAGCTTTGCTTTGTATGTCCAGCGAGTACCTCCTTGATTTTTACGGGTACAGTACCAAGACATCACTGTCTCTAATTACTTAAAAGCTTCAGAATGTGAAGGTACGGCGTCGTCTGCTGCGTCTTCTTCGCTGTCACTGCTTTCTTGATTTTCTGGCTCTTGCATTGAAGTTACGCTGTTACTTCAACAGATGGATGCGTTGGCGCATTGTCCATGACCAGTAACACTTTTCCGTGAATTCTTTTTTCTTTGCGGAAACTCTTAACATTTGGTATAAAAATATTTTTATACCAGTCGGTAAATATTTCACTATCCATCCAGGAGCTTATTGGTGCTCTGTGCGTCACTGGCAGCTGAGCCACATTTGAAAACACATTGTTTTTTTGCTTTTTCCAATAATCAATAATGGAAGCGCATGGTCTCCACTAGCATTTGCACAGACCAGCCCTGTAACACGCTCCTTAATAACCTTGAATCCTGGAGCGGCTGTTTCACGACGAGAGGTAAGGGATATTCGCGGTCGAGCCTTCCAGTTTATTCCCGTTTCGTCACAGTTGTAAAATTCTTCTCTCGTAAAGCCATTGGTAGAAACAAAATTCAAAAACTTAGTTTTGAAATCTTCTGCGGCAGAGCTGTCACAAGACAAACTCTCCCCTTGAACATTAAGTTCCCTTATCCCGTGTCGAGATTTTAAAAAATTTTGCCAACCTGTGCTGGCTTTGAAGTCACTTGGACCACCCCCTAACTTTTCACAGATCAAAGGTCCTGATACGGGTTCCCCTAAACTTCGCCTCTGAGAAAACCATAAAAACACAGCATCTTCTAGTGAACTGTTATTTACGGTTCTTGTTGTTTTTCTGACTTTAGACTCATCATCTGAATCTAACTTAGAAGCAAAAGTCAGAATGCTACCTTTTTTCGTTTTAATGTCCGAGATGGTAGCTTTACCCATGTTTTTCTGACTTTAGACCCATCATCTGAATCTAACTTAGAAGCAAAAGTCAGAATGCTACCTTTTTTCGTTTTAATATCCGAGATGGTAGCTTAACCCACTTCATAATATTTTGAGAAAGACGAGCCACTTTCACCTCTTTCAAGTTTATTTAATATTTCGAATTTGGTTTCTAGAGTTAGAAATTTATGTTCCCTCTTCAGTGTCCCTGATGTCGCCATAATACGACACTGTACAAGGCACACACACAGTACTGTAATTAAAATACAAATTATGTACGCACTACGCACCACAACATGCAACTACACTACTGAACAAGTGAGGGGCAGGGTTAAAAATAGACTGGCCCGCTTGGGGGGGGGGGGGCAGGTCATTGTTCTCTCACAGTGCCGTGAAAAATACAGTTCACATGTTTAAAGCGGGCGTTCGGATTTTTGACGTTCGGATTATTGACGCTCTATTATAACTGTTTCCTTCCAGATGACTTATTTGCATGGTGAGCTATTTAGCCTAAGTGAGCAGAATCTGATGATGTTTGCTTGACGAACGAAACTAGTCATCCAATTATTTAGCCCCCCCCCCCATTCATGTAAGAAGTATTTAATTAACTGTATAAGAAATTAATGTAATTTATTTCAGGCACAAGGAAATTAATTGTAACTCATCGCCCAATCTAATTTGGGCACACTTGTTGACTGACTGAAAATGTTTTCATAATAGACCAAGAAAATATGGCTAGAAGATTTGCTGAAACAGAAATAGGGTCCTATATATGATGCAGTAGGATTTAAAGTACGGCAACTTGTATCTATCTTGATACTTAATGTTGGTTTAAGCATTTCTTTTCACCCGTGTAACATTTTCATTTTAGCGTTATCCTATTTTAACACTTGCTGAAAGAGCAAAATGGTCACCTGTTCAGTTAGCCAAGAGGGAGACATTGAGTTAGGTGTGGCACTATATGCCCTTATCCCTTTCCATTGGTCAAAATGGCAGGTGTGCGAAATTTTTAAGTCTCGTTTTAACTTCTTATGTCCTAACCATGCGACTCTGTTAGTATCTGAGTGTGATCGCTATTATGGAAAGTGAATAATATTGTGTTTACTTGTAGCCTACTGCTGATTTAAGAGAAACTTTAGTTGTAAACTGCAGTTCATTAATATTTGTAGGCCTACAATGTTGGGCCCAGATCATTTCGCGAAGAAAACGGGACATTATAATTTAATACCGACAAAATAGTTATTTTTTAGCATTTACACATTGATAAGTTCAAATACAACGTATCAAATGCTAATAAAACCAAACACGAAAAAATATAAATACCTGGTTTTCAAACTTCGGAACCGCATATTTGCTGTATTTATTTTGTCTCATTATATCCGTGCTCTCACCCCCGCCTCAACCAGGTGGGCATAAATATAACTCTTTGTCCTTATCAAGGAGTACAATTGAATGTTCTTGTCATGTAGGCTACCGGGGCAGATGACCTCGTAGTTCCGCCCCTTAAAACAACAATAACTAACTAACTAACATGTAGGATACGTTAAGTGCTGTACCTCATGTACGACTCCCTGCTTACTAAGTTTCGTCATAACTCCGCTTTTGCATCCAAGGGAATTGATTGCAACATTAGAACAGTACGCCCATCCACCATCTTGAAAGTATCGAATCATTTATCTTGCGCCTTTTGCAGAGAAAGCCTTCTATGCAAGACTACACAGTTGCTGTTTCCGTCATTGTAACTAATAAATAGTGGATTGTCGATATTAATGTATGCGAACCATATGCAATGTGATAGTCTTATAACTAACGCAAGTGATGTATCTCATCTATATCAATTTCAGTTCAGTATCAATCGTATTTTTCAGCAATTGGAAGCAATGCTGACATTTTCAAACATGACCTTGAGATGTCCTGGCATAGATCTTTACGTGTACCAAGTTTGGTGTCGATAGCTGCAGCCGTTTAGGAGTTGAGGACACGAACAGATATACGGACAGACTTACCTCAGAGCTATAGATTTTTTTTTTGCAAAAGTGTGAAATGAAGGCATAACAAGTAGTTCCGTGAAGAACTAAAGCCTATTTTTATATCTCCACTTATGTTAGTTGCCTCTATCAACATACAAAATTTAAATTTGATTGCTGGAATAGATTCGTAGATATTGAGAACCATCTAATATTTCGGATAGTCGCCATGTTGGATTTATATACATGTAGGTCTTCGAGTTATGTACTATTACATGAAGATTATTGTGTATGTGTAGTATTCAAACTTCAATCGCATGATTAGGACACAAGAAGTTAAAACGAGATTTTAAAATTTCGCACACCTGCCATCTTGTGGTTACGAAAACAATTGAAATAGATTAGATGCCAGTGGATTAACATTTGTATAATCATTTACCGTACCACGTTTCACTGCACTCGGATGGTTAAATCGCGAGAAACGTCTATTTAAATATTTATAGTTCGCGTCACCGCCATGTTGGATTTGTGCTCACTAGGTTATTGAAAGTCCTATAGGTGAACTTATGTTTGTAGCCTCTATGAACATTAAAAATTCAGTTTGATTGCTATAAAAGATTCGTAGATATTGAGAACCGTCTAAATATTTCGGATGGTCGCCATGTTGGATTGTTATATGTATAGGCCATAGAGTTATGTACTGAACCCTTATTAATCTGCGATAAATAAGTATTCATAATTTATTATTATTATTACTGCAGCCCAGGCAGTACTTGTGGAAGTTGACGAGGATAAAGGCAAGGTAGCGTGTCGCAATGATTGCCACAGAAGTAGCTCTTGGTAGCTATTCTTGAAAACGGCCGGGTAATCTGAGTTCAAGGCCAAATTGTGTAACAACTTGCACCAGAATTGGAATCATAAAGGGATGGTCACGAGTTTCTTGCAACCGACCTGCGATTGAATCACCCAATCAGGAAAGACCACGCGAATACCACGCGATGTGCAGCGTCAGTGGTAAAAAGCGCGCGGAATTGATTATCTAAAGAACTGCCAATCGGAATTATCTCCGCATGAGTGTGCTGAGACGTTTGAATTATTTGATGAAGTCTTTTCGTTTTGGAGCTCTGTGAGCTAACTTCACGCCAGTTTGCGTAGTGATTTTAACGCTCTGATATTATTTGAAGTCATTTATTTGTGAGCTCTGATGAGCTAACTTCACGTCAGTTTGTGTAGCGATTTTTAAAGCTCTAATATATTATTTGAAGTCTAATACTTTGTGAGCTCAGTGAGCTAATTTCACGCCAGTTTGCGTGGTGATTTAAAACTGGAATATTATCTTAAAGACAACTATTTCAGCTCTTAGGGGGCAAGACGTGTGTAACATTCTAATTAGCGCTCACCCGAGCGAAGGTCAAGCAGAGCAGTAGAGATTACCGAGCGAGATAGCGACTGTGAGTCAGTCAGACTTTAAAACTTGTATTGACGAGCCAGTGACGATGGACTCGAGGTGTATATTTCATGTAAATTTTTATTGTATTTTTCATGCGTGTATCGTGCGCGTGTGAGCGAGAGTTAGGGAAAGTCCCCGTGATTAATCGCATAGGACTATTTGTGGGCGAATTTAGTAACTCACAAGCGATTATAGCCAGGTCAAATTATAATAACATTGAACTTTTCTTCCAAAGAGACTACACCAAGATGTCCGACGTGTGGTCAGGAGCCGGAGTGATGTCCGACGCTTCTACGAAGACGACTATGGAGTGTTAATTTTCCCGTGGGGAAATGGGCTGAGATGGAGGTCATATGTTCTACAAGCTGAGACGGTGATGTACAACAATTGATTATTCAATTATGTAGTTAGATTGGCGGGGGAACCTTTGTAAATAGTTCATTTTTCTTTTTCTTGTTTTTAGAGTGTTTTCTTGTACCGACACTAAATGTTTTAAATGTACGTTGGCGCGTGGCCAAAGTGTTTGTTGTGTATTTATTTTTTCTTTGGAGTCATATTTAATGTACACGGCGCGTGTACGTGATTTTTGTCCATGCAAATGAGAAACCCGTTACATTCGATAAGTGGTGCTTTATTAAAGTTCATATTTTTGATAGGAAAGGGAGGTAATTACTGTAAGATGTTTGCTGAACAGGTTATTATTCATATTAGGGTTGCCGAGTGCAACAATTTAAGATGTAATTGTAGAACACCTTAGTTCTAATTTGATAGATTTTTTTGAGTCCTTTTCAGGTTTAAATAGTCACGGCGTAAAACGGAGGCGCCAGCGAGTGGAATATTTATGTCATTTTATTTCAGGGTCTGTCAAACCCATACGTGTGATTCTGTGTGTGTTATTGTGTCAGGTGTGTGTGTTGATTCGACGTGAAGAGGGGTAGAGGTCCTACCGCCCTCATATTTTTGTTGTTGTTGTATTTTTGATGGAAAGGCAGGGTGCTCCAGGGAGACCGCTGTTCCTTGTCCATATGCTGATTCTTGGATTTCCTAGGGGAAATGCCGGGATATTTTGTTCTGACACACACACACGTATATTATTGTGCTTTGGGGCACGCTTCTTCGAGATTCGATCCCGTGCCTTGGGAGGCCGAGGTTATTTTGACACGTGGGTTGACAGATATGCAGATTTCCACGAATCGCCCGTCTTGCCTGGCGACTTATTTTGGTAGGCAGTCCTATTGTTCCGACTGGCCCCTTTAAGCTTTCAAGTAGCAAAACCTGTTCTTTGTGATGGTTATTTTGAACCATAATTAATTGGGGAGTTCGCCATGTTTGTGACGGATTATTGCATGTTGTATGGATAGAATGTTGTGTTAATAATGTAAATGTTGGCTTTGAGCCTGGTGATTTGTTTATGACTCTATTCATGTAATTTAGTATGTGACGCCTGTGTGGCGTAGTGGTAGTGTACTTGTAAAAATGACGGCGGTCATATGTGTATTTCTTTTGTTGGTCACGTGTTAACTTACTTGTGTTGATTTGTGTGAGAAGTCCTAATTATGGGCAGTAATGTTTTTGCTACGGCAGTTTTGATTCCAATTTCACGCGGAAATTATTGTGTTGTTTATTTTAAGTATAGGAAGTGTCGGTTTAGTTTTATGTGTTGTATAGTTGTTCCCCGCGTCTGTCTAGCTCTAAGCAATGTGGATTCGTCGTCTGAAAGTTTATTATGGATGATGACGAATCATGCATTCGTTTGTACTCATCGTGAAGCATGTAGAACAGCACGCGCGCATACATTGTCACTATTTGTTGATTTTTCTTTGGGACACTTGGTCCAAGTATTAATCTCTCCTGAGATTTGGCCTAGTTTTGGCAAACTTTAATTTATTCAGTGGGAGTCGTTGGGAGTTTGTTTTGTTAATTCTTGTTGTAAATAGCTGATTTGTTATTAAATTCATTTGTTTTAACCCTGGCTTCACTTTTTCCTGCATGTTATTTTGTTATATGTTACCCTGCATGTTAATGAAGCGCTTTAACAACAACTTACGATATGGACTGTTACACCCCCCGAAACTGAGTCTTATAAGCTTCTTTGCAAGGGTTCATAAAACAAAAATGGCTGCCCAAGTGGGACTGTTTTTGTTGTTGCTTCGCTGATCTCATATTTATTTCGTTGAGAAATAATGCCAGGTCAAGCGGGCAAAGTAAATTCAGTAAATTGAGGCGATGTTGTACCGCCATGTGCATTAGTAAAATCACTGAGTTCCTAAAGTTAGAGATATTGAACAAGGTTAGAATTTGATATTGTATTTGTTATAAACTTGTTCTGGCGCCCGGCATTAAAATTAGAAAATTTGCATATTATTGAACTCAGTCAAAGCAGGAAGGTGTTGCCTTATATTTGACATTTAATTAACTTTGGTTAATGAGTGTCTTCGTAAATTCTGTTGGTTAGGAATTTAAAAGCAGGTCACTAGGGAGTTATTTTGTTATTTGGAAATAAGAGTAATTTATTCAGTAAATTTTGATTACTGAAATTTTTATTAAATTAGAATCAGTAATATTTGAATGTTATGACATGTATGCGTGAGTATGATTGAAATCTCGGTGCATGACCCTGTTTTTCTCCGGTTATATTTGTGTATTGTGCAATGGCGAGTGTTGAGGAAATTAAGGGATTGTTGGAACAGATGTCCGCAAAAACGGAAAAACAGTTAGTGCAGATGACCGCGAAAACGGAAGAACAGTTAGTGCAGATGTCCGGGAAAACGGAAGAACAGTTTAAAATTCAGAGCGAGCATAATGATAAACAATTAAAAGAACAGTTAGTGCAGATGTCCGCGAAAACGGAAAAACTATTAGAAAGTCAGCGTGAGAAGAGTGAAAAACAGTTACACGACATGAGCGGTAATATTTCGGTCCAATTACATGTCCAGAAATTGGACACTGATAAACAATTAAACGAGTTAATTCACAAATTATCAGAACAGGCGATAACACAAATAACACAAACAGAGCAATTAGAAAAGATCACTAACGACATCAATCAAAGTGTTAGGGAAGTAGAGAAACTGGCAGGTGAGGTCGCAGAGAATAACGTCAAACAATTGGGTGAAATTAAAAAGTTGGAGGCGAAATTTGATAATAAACTCATACAATTTGATGAAATGGTGGCCGATAAATTAAAGCAAATCGAGGAAGCATGTGTCAACAACACAGCGGGAATAAAGAGCACACTAGATAAATTACAGCAACAAATTAATTCAGTCGACAGCAACGTACTTGAATTAATAAAAGAAATCGATAAACTTGAGATCAAGACCGAAACAGAACGTATGCAATTGCGTGAAAACTTAGAGGACCAATTAAGTAATACCCAGCAGGTCATAAGAGAAGAAGTCGGAGAACAATTGGTTAAAACCCAGCAGGTCATAAGAGAAGAGGTAGGAGAACAGCTCATTAAAAATCGGGATAATCTGGAAGACCAATTAATTAAAACCCAGCAGGTTATAAGAGAAGAGGTAGGAGAACAGCTCATTAAAAATCGGGATAATCTGGAAGACCAATTAATTAAAACCCAGGAACAGATACGAGAAGAGCTAGAAAAGAATCAGGAAAGGAGCGAAGAGAAAATTAGCAGTTTGAAGAGCAATATCCGAAGAGATTGGGAACAGCAGACAAACGCAAATAAAGAAGACAGGCTGACGATTTTAAAGAGAATGCAGGCGTTGGAGGAAAACGTAAAATCTAAACTACAAGAACACTCAGATTTAATAATTAAAAATGAAATTAGATCATTAGAGAACGCTACATTATTTTCGGCTGAAAATACGGCAGACAAGCAGGGAAGCATTGGAAGTCCGGTGGGCTTGAAGTTGGCTGAGGATAACAGCCGAGGTCAAAGTCCCAAATTAACGAGCAACGCATTCCAACAGTACAGAGGAGAGACCTCCACACCACAACCAAACTTGGCACCCGCCCAAGTAATTCAAGTCATTAGGGGAAATGATTTCAAACCCGATACATTCAGGGAGCACTCAGGAACCACTCCCAAAGCCTTTTTACGTCAGTTGACTGACTATTTTAATGATCAGCATATCAGTCCCGAAAAACAGTTGCGACTCGTGGAGACGTTTTTAGAGGGACCAAGCTTAACCTGGTTTTTGAGCTTTAAATATACATGCACCGACATGGCTCAATTCAGAGAAGCGTTTTTAAAGGAGTTCTGGAGCCCTTCTTTACAGCAAGGATTAAGAATGGATCTGTATACTCGAAAATACCACAGCACGCATCCGACCAGATTTTCAGAATTCTTTAGCCAACAGCTGGTGAAATTCCGCGATTTTGACGACCCCCCTAGCGAACAAAATATGGTTCTAACCATCGGGAAAAAACTTACTATGAACATTCAACAACTATTAGTAGCCGGAAATATTAAGACTGCAGTGCAGGCCGAAGAATTACTCCGACACCTAGACGAGACAAGTATGGTGAGTCCACAGACAGGAAGGAGAAATATGGAATGTGTCAACACGGCAGAAGTGGTCCAGGGACACAAAACTAGTCACAGCCAGGGGAACCAAACGAAAACTCAATCCACGGGAACGCAGTTTACACCGAGAAGGCAAGATTATGATGGCCGGAACCAATTCAACCATAATAATCGAAATTTTCAAAATCACCGAGATAGATATAACCAAAACAATCCAAACCAGCAAAATCAATGGACGTACCAGCGGGAATACACCAATTGGAGGGGAAATCAAAGGCAGGGTAGACCTTACCAAAGAAATGGAGATGGCAGGTGGAACAACACGAGGAACTATCGCCAAGAAAATAGGGGAGACTATCGCAACAATTGGGATGAGCGATACGTGGAATCGCAAAAGTATTTAGATCAATTAAACACCGAAGAGACGGAGAAGGAGAAGTGGTGGCGCGCAATGGCAAATAGACAGAGCCCAGACAATCATCAAGGAGAGGGGGCGGAAAGTCTATTACGGCAGCAGGAGAGGCGCGATGACAACCGGCGGAACACAACGAATGGGTCCCGGGATTAAAAAAAACTTCAAATGAACTAAGACCTGATAGCCTGAAAATGGAGGACGCCAGGGAGCGAGAAGAGATGATTGTGGCTAATATAGAAGAGTGGGTAGCATTCCCGGACGATTGCCTGGAGGAAGTGGTGAAAGACCGAGTAAATGTCATCAGACAATTGCCAATTATTTACGCACATATTGGAGGTATGAGGGTGAGATGTTTAATTGACACAGGTAGCCAGGTGAGATTAGTCACTGAAGTATTGGTAAAAGACATCGGAAGAAAACAAACTGTTCCAATTATGCCTGTACCGCTAATGAAAGTCAGAGGGGTTATTCCTGACAAGACCATAAATTGTAAGCAGCAAGCATATTTAGACCTGGAAATATTGAACCACACATTTTCGCAAACATTCATTGTCATACCGAAGATGAATTATAACATCATTTTGGGAGCCAACTTTTTCTGTGATTTTCATGCTGTAATTGACTTACATAACAACACTGTAAGTTTCAAACAAGTTGAGGGGTTGAATCACGTGGGTTTAAACATGGAAGAGAGTCCACTAGAGAGAGAGAGGCGAATACTTGCGTCATTGAAGAATGCACTAATGAGGTGATCAGAGATAAGAACTTGACGGAGGAGCGTGTAAGCCAGACAGCAGTGGTGGAAATTGACAGCCGAGATATTTCGCATGAACTTTGGGTACATTTGGCGGAAGAAGAAATTAGCGGAACCAAATTTGAAATTCTACTTCAGGAGCGGCTTAAGGAGGCTATAGCAGGGGAACCTGATAGAAGAAAACTGGAAGAAATTTTGAGATTACATAAAGGAGCTTTTGACACCATCCCTGGAAAAGTTCTGAACTTTCAATATGCCATGCAAGTTACAGACTGGACCCCATTTAAAAGTAAATTGTACCCGATCCCAGAGAAACATTTTGCTCAGGTGAAGGACATCATTAGTAATTTATTAGAATCCGGCATGATAAGGAAAGCAGCAACCCCGTACCTGAACGCAATATTGGCTGTGGCCAAGCCAAATGGATCAATTAGGTTATGCCTAGACGCGCGAGTTTTGAACAGTAAACTGCTAGTTGAGCATGACCAAGCACCTAGGATCAAGGATGTTTTGAAGGGCTTCCGTGGGAAGAAGATTTATTCGAGTGTCGATTTGACAAATAGTTTCCACCATCTTGAACTTGAAGAAAAATCCCAACTATTGACGGGATTTTTATTCGACAACCAAAGTTATATCTGGTCTCGAATGCCCTTTGGCGTGAAAACCGCTGGATGAGCACTAGATAGGAATCTGACTGAGGAGGTCAAGAGCTTCACTACGAGATATGTGGACGACATATTAATTGCATCTGAAACAATGGAGGAACACTTGGTAAACTTAAACAAACTTCTGGATAACTTGAGAACCATGAACTTCAAAATGAATCTAAAGAAATCTCACTTTTGCCAGAGCAAGATTCTGTATTTGGGGCATATACTTGATGTTGAGGGCGTGAGACCTAATCCAGCGAAAATTGATGCAATCAAGAAATTTCCCACACCAACTAAAGTCAAACATATAAGAGCGTTTTTGGGAGTGACAGGCTTCTTCAAAGAAAATTGTCCTGGATACACAGAAACGGTAGCGCCTATGCAAGAGATGTTAAAGAAGGCAAATCGATGGTCGTGGAATGAGGAGTGCGACAGGTCTTTTAGAGCTACGAAAGACTTACTGGAGAACTGTGTGAAGCTTGGATACCCGGACTTTGAGAAGAGATTTATTATTCAAGCAGATGCTTCATTGATTGGAATCGGTGCTATGCTGTACCAAGAGGACGCTGAAGAACCCAAGAAGAGATCATATTTGGCATTTACGAGTCGTAAATTGAGGAAGCACGAGAGGAACTACACCGTGACGGAGCTTGAGCTGCTAGCAATTTTATATTCTCTCCAACAATGGCGTAAGATGATCTTCGGCTATTCCATTATTGTCAGAACCGACCACCATGCACTGACATTTCTATTCAAGACGACGATGGCAAGTGAGAGAGTTACGCGTTGGTCCATCTACATACAGCAGTTTGACATTACAATAGAGCATTGCCCTGGAAGGATGAACGTCATACCAGATGCTTTGAGCAGGAATCCTGAAGACGAAAACGAAGTAACAGCGGAAGTTCACCATATAACATTAACACCTAAGGCTCGTCAGTTTTTGGAGAAATTAAAGGAAATTCGGAAGGAACAAGAAGCAGACCCATGGATGATGATGATGATCAAGTTCTACAGGAAGGAATTACAACCAGATTCACCTGAATACCGGGAAGCCCGTGCTAAAGAAGCGAGATTTCTCTACTTAAATAACCTGTTGCATAAGTACGTGGATGAGCATCATACCAAACTGCGAATCCTAGTTCCAGCATCACTACAGAGAGGATTGACGTGGCATGTCCACGAGAGCCTAGCACATATCGGCACGGATAAGACAGAAGCTACGATAGGGGAGACTTTTACTTGGCCTAAGATGCGATTCACCATTGTGGAAGTAATAAGAACTTGTGACGCGTGCCAGTGCACTAAACCGAACAACTTCATTATGAAACAACCTCCAAGACCACTATTACCACAAAAACCATGCGAGATGCTCGCTATCGACTGTTTTGGCCCTTTTGTTAAAGGAAAGCGTGGATGCCGACACCTTCTGGTGCGTGTCGATGTATTTTCAAAGATGGTAGTGTTATGTCCAATCCAGAAGACGACATCAAAACAAGTCCTCAGTAGAATTCAGAACAAAGTTATTCCGATGCTTGGGAAGCCGGAATCCATTTTATCAGACCATGGTACTTATTTCACGAGCAATGTTTTTAGGCAAGGTCTAGAGAGCCTAGGAATAAAACATATATTTTCGAGCATTCGTCATCCTTGTGGGAATCCGAGCGAGAGAACGATTCGCTGTGTTGCCAAGTACTACAGAGTAATGATTCCTAACGATCATAATAAATGGGTTGACAAAGTAGGAGATATTGAGATGTGCATGAACACCACTAAGCACGAGTCGACGGGTCAAGTCCCACTAATTGTACACAGTAGGTAATATAGGCCGAAGCTGGGGCAGGGGCTAATGGGCAAGATGGCCGCCGCGCGCAATTGCCCTATGTTATTCTTATGGAGGGGTCAGTCAGAGCTGGGGCAGGGGCTAATGGGCAAAATGGCCGCCATGTCCTGAGACCATGAATGATGTCACAGGGGGAGTTCGGCCGTGTAGTTGCTAAATGGAATATTTATTATTATTATTATTATTATTATTATTATTATTAGGTAATTATTAATTGATCATGTATAATCAAGACCAGCCTTATATTGTCAACCACTTAGTGTAGTGACTAGCATTCTTGGAGGTCATTTCTGAGGTTCGAATCCCGGCTCTGCCAAGAAATTTAATTTCTGGTCTCAGGAGTGGAACGGAGTACACTCAGCCTTGTGAGGCAAAACTGACAGGAGCTGGCTTTTGATTCATACCTCAACAATTCTGCCTAACCCAACTTCACCTAACCTAACCTCTCCTAACCTAACCTATCCTAACCTAACTTCAAAGTCAAAGCAAATATGAGAGCAAATGTGAGAGCACACATAATAAACTAAGTTATAACCTAACCTAACTTCACCTAACCTAACCTCACCTAACCTATCCTAACCTAACCTAACGTAACCTACCTAATTTAAAATTGCAAGCGAAAAAAAATTAGCAAAAAGTATGAGAAAAAAGTAAGAGCAAATGTAAGAGCACAAATAATAAACTTTGTTATAACCTAACCACACCTAACCTAACCTAACCTAACCTAACATAACCAAACTTTAAAGTGAGAGCAAAAATCTAAGAGCAAATAAGAGAGCACAAATAATAAACTTAGTTATAACCTAACCTAACCTAACCTAACATAACCAAACTTCAAAGTGAGAGCAAAAATGTAAGAGCAAATGTGAGAGCACAAATAATAAACTTAGCTATAACCTAACCTAACCTAACCCACAGAAACCTCATTTAAAGATTTTAGATTTTATATTTTAACATTTTAGCTTTTCAATTTTTTCCATTTTACATTTTTTAGATTTTACATTTTACATTTTTGATTTTTTGTATTTTAAATGTTAATTTTTTTTAGATTTTACATTTTAAATTTAAGAATTTTTGATTTTAGATTTTACTTTTTACATTTTCCGAAAAGAGTAAACTACAAGGTCACATACCTAACCTCACCAAACCTAACTTTGCCAAACCTAACTTAAGCTAATTCAAAGACTAATGCACATACACAAAGTATATAAGAGTACAAGCAACTATCCTTATGCTAGTTTTATAGGTTACTGTACAACATGATAACTACCCCCAACCGTTTTTTTTTTCATTTTTTTGTTTACACATATGACAATTTTCCAATTTCCCATTTTCAGTTTTTTTTAATGTTAGTTTTCAGTTTTTCAATTTCATAACATGGAAACATGGATTTTGCATTATGTTGTTTACACATTTATCAATTTCGCAATTTCCCATTTACAGTTCTTAAAATGTCAGTTTAAAGTTTTTCAATTTCATGATATAGAAACATGGATTTCCCAATTTGTTGTTTACACATTTGTCAATTTACCAAATTCCAATTTACAGTTTTTAAAATTTCAGTTTAATGTTTTTTTCTATTTTGTCAATATGGAAACATGGATTTTCCAATTTGTGTTTTACATGTTCATTTTGCATTAGGAGTGGAGAGAAGTGGGTAGTAATTAAAAAATGTACAAGCAGTGTCCATACTATATTTTTTATTTTAAATACATGTACACTATTTACACATAACACATTTTATATATATTCTTTTTTGTTATAAATTGTACAGTTGTTTTTATTTTGTTTTCTATTTTATTTATTTTTTGATTATGAATACTAGTTTTTTTAATTTTTGTAGTGCTATTGTTTTATTTCCTAAATTGTTTGTTTTATGTATTTGCTAGTTGCAGGCTGAAGATTTAGATATTCATAACTTAACTCTTTAAGCATGGTTAATGATTGAGTAATGACCATAGGCATGTGTACCTATACCATCAGCATCAATCACTCTTTTATCATCACCATGACACAAAGCAATTTTGTTTAGTCTTATAGATGATATGTCATGTTGTTTAGAAGCGATAATGTTCATGGGTATTCTTTTTACATTGTTTTTCATGACACAATCCTTATAATCTTGAAAGCTTTTACAATTTTTGACAACACCACTGTTAATACCTTTAATCTTTTTGATTTCTTTACCATTTATGTCTAAAGCGTACATTTTAGCTCTAAGTCCAACAAATGCTTTTATAATTTGTCCACAAGCCTCGTCTTTAAATTTCCCCAACGTTTTCTTGTTTGATGTAGAGTAACATATGTGATTAGTAGGATAATCTGATGTGTCCAGGTGTTCTAGGAAATCCAACTTGTCTTGATATACATCTGGGGTGTTAACCAAATAAATGAACGAGTCGGTATCCATATACATGAGTTTAAGATTGTTCATTCCATAATAGGGTAGCAGGACATCATAGTGGTGGGAATACATGAGAGTTTTTGAAATATCCAGTATACACATTCCAATATATATAGGCTTATTGAATACAATGTTACGTTTAGCCATGTGGAAAGCAGCTAGGTTAGGACCATAAATTGTTCTGTCGATGAATGTTGGTTTAGCTATTAGCTTTTCTGCCTTTTTTCTGTCAGTCACAAGACGTATGTCTATTCTTTTACGGATATTTTCCATTGTTTTTCCAAAAATGGCATTGTTGAATAATTTGTACAGATTTTTCTCAAAATCATTTTTGGCTTGTTTTCGAAGGTTGTTATTAAAATCAACGTATGCCTTTAACCAAGGTCTTTGTTTAAACTTTAACACACGATGAATTTTTATCAATTTTATTCCATGATCTAAAGCCTGTTTTAATGCCATGTAGTGAACAACATATCGCCTTCGATTTCCAAGATGAGGAATTAGTTTTTTCAGAGACGAATCCTTAGGTTGTGTACACTCTGGTAGGAAAGGTAAATCGTTGTGTAGATCATGAAGGTCAGATGGGTAATCAACATCAACGTCTAGAATGTATCCCACAGGATCGTCTTTCTTTAGTTTTTCTAGATCAACAGTATCTGGAGAAACCCACTGAAATCCACCATAAGGAAGGGAGTGGCACATAGCCCACCCGTATTGGTTGTTGGCATCATCATAGGTAATAAACTGCGATGGTTTCTCAGAATCATAGGTTTCCATGTATTTATTGTTAGCTTCAGCATACCGATGAGACACCTGGCATATGCCTCCACGTATTCCAGACTCGATTAAAAGAATCTGATCGTAATCCTGTAGCAATTCCAGTTCAATGCCTGTGCAAAGGAGCATTGCCTCGAAACTTAAACCAGGCGAAGTAAAAAAGTGTGCAGCATCCACTCGGTGTGTTTCTAGTGTTTTGTTTCTAAACGTTTCAAAGCTGTCTGCAAGAAGGAGTACATCTGAAGTTAGGTAGAGGTCACTATATTCCCCTAGAGTTTTAATGTTGAACTGATTCCAGACACTTTTGGCATGTTCATAGTCTTCTTGACTAACATCTTCTTGACTTAATTTGTTAAAGAATGCCTCTTTTCGAGGTAAACACGTTTCACTTAACTTTTCCCATGAGTCAATGTAGTCATAACAAAATACCCCTTTACGAGTCATGAGCATTGCATTTTCTTTTCCAAAGTACTTGTCTGTTTCAGGGTATGATGTTAAGTTGGAAACTAAGTTTTCCAAACTACTCGGCATTAACCGAAACGTATCCACAAATCTAAGCTTAACATTTCCTACATATTTAGTAAAGGAAATGTACTTTTCCTTGGAGTTAGCGATAACATCCACTCTCTCAGTAGTACATCCTAATTGCTTTACAATGAAATTTGCGTCGTAGCCACTCATATTATGTAGAAATACAGGAACGGGGTTACGTGTTTTACACCTCAAATTACAGTTATTGTGAGCACTTCCACGGTATTCCCCTGTAATATGGCAATGGTCTCGAACTTTCCAATCCTCTTTGGTATACGGTTTTTGACACAAATAACAGGTTTCAGAACATTGGAACTCTGCTTCTTGATCCTCAGTTAAAGCCTTTGGAACATTTAAGCTGTAAAGGCGATCAATTTCATTAGCTATTGAAATCAAACAGTCCATAAACTTTTCTGCAGCGTCAGGTCCACGATAAATAAGAGGTTGGCTTGGAAGGTTTGTCTTTATGTGTTCCACAGCAGGTGAGAGTTTAACGTATATACCAAAGCTCATAGGAACATGACTCTGGTATGGCACTGTATAACTTGCTTCAGGATTGGGTAGACATGTTTGATAGGGTAACAGTATACTTTCAAAATCAGCATAGATAACGTAAGGTATTCTCAGCATTTTTTCCACGTTTAAAAATTTGACAATGGGGTTTTTAATAGGCATTTCAACCCTAGCAATGTCATGCTGGACGCACAAAGCTCTATGTTCTTTCAATTTTTCTATTCCTTGTTGACCATATCGATTATCGAAGTGAGTAAAACACCGTTTACACGTATATATCTTATGTCCATGGTGAGTAATCTGATGTCTTACTAGTTTATCAAAATCTTTGATAAAGACGTAGTGGTTCTGGCCGGATGATGAACTTAGCAGAAGGAGGTCGCGATGGTCTTGCATCTCTTGATCCACAACCTTTAGAGGGAACAATTTGTTGTCTTGTTCCAATCCAAATACATTAATGGATATATTGTTGGCTTTTTCAAATTTGGGAATGTCAGCTAGCGATGTAGGAAATGATATTACTGAAAAATCATACTTGTTTTCCAGATCCTTGTATTTACTAACGCGTTTAGCATCAGTTTTAACCAGTTTTGCTAAAATGGCATACATAAAACACCTCTCGTCCTTAAAGTTTTGAGGATTAATGCAGGCTTTTCTTGCTTGTATAGCTGCTGGTAATGGAACATATGTGCTACCACGCAAGGGATTGTACTTATTTATTTTCAATCGTACTCCTTCCACTGCTAACAAAGCCCAATTACTGCCTTTTAGCTCAGATTCTTCCATTTCCGTAGTTAACTTTGTAAATTGTGTTTCCAAGGAACTACTTTAGTCCGTTTCCAAAAATAGGGCCTGATTTCGTGTTTTAAATGCACGATCTGTAATTTCATTGGTAGATGTATGAATGAATCTACATTCACCCACAAGATTAACTTTTATCGACTTGTGCATTGCTAGTTCTTTCTGCATAGCTTGTATTATTTGCTGTTTGGACTCTTTAAGGTATGAATTTAAATCCTTGCACGTATCGCAACGAATGAAATAGGATTTAAGTCGACCTTCAAAAGATGTCTCATATTCAATAAGTCCATTTTTGTCAGGGACCAATGACAGTAGGTAATGTTTTGTAGGCTCTGCCTTTTGTCTTTTAGCTGCCGACACAACATTACAACATTCTTCATGACGACGTCCATTGTAGGCATTGTTGAATGTACTACCACAGGTCTTGCACTCATGAAATTCACCACACGATACTTCATGTCGCTTCCTATGATAGTCTCGAAGAAAAGTCTTTCCACACTCTTTACACATATAGCTAGGAATGGCTTCTTCCATTATGAATGTTGATTTCTGCAAACAGCTGCTTACTGCGTATCACAGGGCTAGAGGTTGGTCAGTGAGACGGTCTTTCACGATGTGAACACCGTGAGAGGTAGTAGTCAACTGGTGATATTCTTGTGAAGGGTCCACTAATATACCCCTAGTCTAGACCAACAGCTCTTTACAGCGTATGACAAGGCTGTATACTGGACAGTGAGACGGTCTTTCACGATGTGAACACTGTAACAAGTAGTAGTCAACTGATTATATACTTGCTAAGGGTTCTCTAATATACAATAGTCAAGACCAACAGCTACTTACTGAGTAGTACAAGGCTGTACAATAGTTGTTTTGACAGTCTTTCACGATGTGGTCACTGTGAATGGTAGTAGTCAACTGATGATATTCTTGATAAGGGTCCTCTAATGTACCCCTGGTTAAGGGTAACAGCTGTTCACTGCTTATGACAAGGCTAAAGACTGGTTGCTTCAACGGTCTTTCACAATGTAAACACTGTGACAGGTAATAGTCAACTGAAAATATTCTTATGGCCTACTCAAGGTTATCAGGTACTTACTGCATATCAAAAGGCTGTACACTCATGTGTGTTAGGCACTCTTTCTTGCTAAGGACCCCAATATTCCCTACACAAGGCTATACATGTTAGTTCTAAACACTTAGTGGTTAATTGTATATTCAATTTTTGTACAAAGCATATACGAGCACGTTTTTATGAGGTAAAACTTTACCAAATAGTCAAATGCGACACGCAAAGTATGTTGCCGCTATCTAGCGGTGACTATGAGAACTACTTGACCGACCAGCATGCTACCTAGCGCTCCATTTCAAAACTCGCTCACTGAACGAACAGCATGCTATCTAGCGGTCGATATCAATACTCACTCAATTACCAGCCTGCTACCTATCGGTCAATATAACAACTCACTCAACTACCAGCATGCTACATGGCTTTTTTGGTCAGTTTTTTGTTGGCTTTTTGTTGGCTTTTGTTGGCTTTTGTTGGCTTTTGTTGGCTTTTTGTTGGCTTTTGTTGGCTTTTGTATTAGCTCTTTTATATATGCTCTTGTTTGTTGGGGCTTATTTGGTCTTGGAAAGTATGTCAGTCCTTTTTTATGGCTGCATATTGCTTACAGCCATGATTGTAAGCAGCAACAACAACAACAACAACAACACACAACATTTATTTAAAAAAAACAAAGTACTCAAAGGTTTATCATTGACTCTCAACTCTTACACTTACCTCTATCCCATGCCTAGTCAAAAGAAATAGTGTATTTTTCAAATTTTTCAAAAAATATTTGGAAAGTAGGCTATGTCATTAATCTAAAAATCCTAAAAAGACATATGTTAACTCCAACACCTACCTCTATACCACTCTCAGTCCACAAATAGTGTATTTTTCAAATTTTCCAAAACATATTTCCGAAATGGGTTATATTTCCAAAATTAAAAAGTTTACAAAAACGTTTGTTTGACATAAACGAATGGCCTTTGTCCCCTCTACCGTCGTACCAAGTCCCAGGTCTCTAGGACAACAAACATAAAAATTTGAAAATGGGCTTTATTTCCAAAATTAGGAATTTTACAAAATCGTTTGTCTGACATAAATCAATGGTCATTACCCCCTCTATCCCCACACTAAGTCTCATGTCTTTAGAACAACAAAAATTAAATTTTGAAAATGGGCTTATATTTCCAAAATTAGGAATTTTACAAAAACGTTTGTCTGATGTAAATCAGTGGTCATTACCCCCTCTATCCCCACACTAAGTCTCATGTCTCTAGAACAACAAAAATTAAAATTTTGAAAATGGGCTTATATTTCCAAAATTAGGAATTTTACAAAAACGTTTGTCTGACGTAAATCAGTGGTCATTACCCCCTCTATCCCCATACCAAGTCTCAGGTCTCTAGGTCAACAAAAATAAAATTTTGAAAATGGGCTATATTTCCAAAATTAGGAATTCTACAAAAATGTTTGTCTAACGTAAATCAATTGTCTTTACCCCCTCTATTCCCATACCAAGTCTCAGGTCTCTAGGTCAACAAAAATAAAATTTTGAAAAAATGGTCACTATTTTGGAAACTAGGAATTCTACGAAAAAGTTTGTTTAACATAAATGAAAGGTCTCTATCCCCTCTACCTGTAAACCAAGTCCCAGGTCTGTAGGACAAAAATGAAAAAAGTTCAACTGGGAGAGTAGGCGATTTTTCATAAAACCAAAAATTCTAAAAAGTGTTCTATGGGCTGAAAAGAATGGCCTCAATGTCCTTTATTTTTTATAATAAAACTTTTTTATTTTTTACATTTTTTTGAAAAAAGTTCAATTTTGAAATTTTTATATTTTGGAAACTAGGAAGTTTACAAAAAACTTTTTTTTGACATAAATGACTGGCGATGACCCCATCTACCACCAAAATAAATTTCAAGTCGTTAGGACAAAAAATAACAGTAGTGGTGTGGTGGTGCTTCTGCCCCCTCCCACCACCTCTCCCTCTGACGTCACATTTCGGGGCGGGGCCAGAAGCACCACCACACCACTACTGTTATTTTTTGTCCTAACGACTTGAAATTTATTTTGGTGGTAGATGGGGTCATCGCCAGTCATTTATGTCAAAAAAAAGTTTTTTGTAAACTTCCTAGTTTCCAAAATATAAAAATTTCAAAATTGAACTTTTTTCAAAAAAATGTAAAAATAAAAAAGGTTTATTATAAAAAATAAAGGACATTGAGGCCATTCTTTTCAGCCCATAGAACACTTTTTAGAATTTTTGGTTTTATGAAAAATCGCCTACTTTCCCAGTTGAACTTTTTTCATTTTTGTCCTACAGACCTGGGACTTGGTTTACAGGTAGAGGGGATAGAGACCTTTCATTTATGTTAAACAAACTTTTTCGTAGAAGTCCTAGTTTCCAAAATAGTGACCATTTTTTCAAAATTTTATTTTTGTTGACCTAGAGACCTGAGACTTGGTATGGGAATAGAGGGGGTAAAGACAATTGATTTACGTTAGACAAACTTTTTTGTAGAATTCCTAATTTTGGAAATATAGCCCATTTTCAAAATTTTCTTTTTGTTGACCTAGAGACCTGAGACTTGGTATGGGGATAGAGGGGGTAATGACCACTGATTTACGTCAGACAAACGTTTTTGTAAAATTCCTAATTTTGGAAATATAAGCCCATTTTCAAAATTTTATTTTTGTTGTTCTAGAGACATGAGACTTAGTGTGGGGATAGAGGGGGTAATGACCACTGATTTACATCAGACAAACGTTTTTGTAAAATTCCTAATTTTGGAAATATAAGCCCATTTTCAAAATTTAATTTTTGTTGTTCTAAAGACATGAGACTTAGTGTGGGGATAGAGGGGGTAATGACCATTGATTTATGTCAGACAAACGATTTTGTAAAATTCCTAATTTTGGAAATAAAGCCCATTTTCAAATTTTTATGTTTGTTGTCCTAGAGACCTGGGACTTGGTACGACGGTAGAGGGGACAAAGGCCATTCGTTTATGTCAAACAAACGTTTTTGTAAACTTTTTAATTTTGGAAATATAACTCATTTCGGAAATATGTTTTGGAAAATTTGAAAAATACACTATTTGTGGACTGAGAGTGGTATAGAGGTAGGTGTTGGAGTTAACATATGTCTTTTTAGGATTTTTAGATTAATGACATAGCCTACTTTCCAAATATTTTTTGAAAAATTTGAAAAATACACTATTTCTTTTGACTAGGCATGGGATAGAGGTAAGTGTAAGAGTTGAGAGTCATTGATAAACCTTTGAGTACTTTGTTTTTTTTAAATAAATTTTGTGTGTTGTTGTTGTTGTTGTTGTTGCTGCTTACAATCATGGCTGTAAGCAATATGCAGCCATAAAAAAGGACTGACATACTTTCCAAGACCAAATAAGCCCCAACAAACAAGAGCATATATAAAAGAGCTAATACAAAAGCCAACAAAAGCCAACAAAAAGCCAACAAAAGCCAACAAAAGCCAACAAAAGCCAACAAAAAGCCAACAAAAAACTGACCAAAAAAGCCATGTAGCATGCTGGTAGTTGAGTGAGTTGTTATATTGACCGATAGGTAGCAGGCTGGTAATTGAGTGAGTATTGATATCGACCGCTAGATAGCATGCTGTTCGTTCAGTGAGCGAGTTTTGAAATGGAGCGCTAGGTAGCATGCTGGTCGGTCAAGTAGTTCTCATAGTCACCGCTAGATAGCGGCAACATACTTTGCGTGTCGCATTTGACTATTTGGTAAAGTTTTACCTCATAAAAACGTGCTCGTATATGCTTTGTACAAAAATTGAATATACAATTAACCACTAAGTGTTTAGAACTAACATGTATAGCCTTGTGTAGGGAATATTGGGGTCCTTAGCAAGAAAGAGTGCCTAACACACATGAGTGTACAGCCTTTTGATATGCAGTAAGTACCTGATAACCTTGAGTAGGCCATAAGAATATTTTCAGTTGACTATTACCTGTCACAGTGTTTACATTGTGAAAGACCGTTGAAGCAACCAGTCTTTAGCCTTGTCATAAGCAGTGAACAGCTGTTACCCTTAACCAGGGGTACATTAGAGGACCCTTATCAAGAATATCATCAGTTGACTACTACCATTCACAGTGACCACATCGTGAAAGACTGTCAAAACAACTATTGTACAGCCTTGTACTACTCAGTAAGTAGCTGTTGGTCTTGACTATTGTATATTAGAGAACCCTTAGCAAGTATATAATCAGTTGACTACTACTTGTTACAGTGTTCACATCGTGAAAGACCGTCTCACTGTCCAGTATACAGCCTTGTCATACGCTGTAAAGAGCTGTTGGTCTAGACTAGGGGTATATTAGTGGACCCTTCACAAGAATATCACCAGTTGACTACTACCTCTCACGGTGTTCACATCGTGAAAGACCGTCTCACTGACCAACCTCTAGCCCTGTGATACGCAGTAAGCAGCTGTTTGCAGAAATCAACATTCATAATGGAAGAAGCCATTCCTAGCTATATGTGTAAAGAGTGTGGAAAGACTTTTCTTCGAGACTATCATAGGAAGCGACATGAAGTATCGTGTGGTGAATTTCATGAGTGCAAGACCTGTGGTAGTACATTCAACAATGCCTACAATGGACGTCGTCATGAAGAATGTTGTAATGTTGTGTCGGCAGCTAAAAGACAAAAGGCAGAGCCTACAAAACATTACCTACTGTCATTGGTCCCTGACAAAAATGGACTTATTGAATATGAGACATCTTTTGAAGGTCGACTTAAATCCTATTTCATTCGTTGCGATACGTGCAAGGATTTAAATTCATACCTTAAAGAGTCCAAACAGCAAATAATACAAGCTATGCAGAAAGAACTAGCAATGCACAAGTCGATAAAAGTTAATCTTGTGGGTGAATGTAGATTCATTCATACATCTACCAATGAAATTACAGATCGTGCATTTAAAACACGAAATCAGGCCCTATTTTTGGAAACGGACTAAAGTAGTTCCTTGGAAACACAATTTACAAAGTTAACTACGGAAATGGAAGAATCTGAGCTAAAAGGCAGTAATTGGGCTTTGTTAGCAGTGGAAGGAGTACGATTGAAAATAAATAAGTACAATCCCTTGCGTGGTAGCACATATGTTCCATTACCAGCAGCTATACAAGCAAGAAAAGCCTGCATTAATCCTCAAAACTTTAAGGACGAGAGGTGTTTTATGTATGCCATTTTAGCAAAACTGGTTAAAACTGATGCTAAACGCGTTAGTAAATACAAGGATCTGGAAAACAAGTATGATTTTTCAGTAATATCATTTCCTACATCGCTAGCTGACATTCCCAAATTTGAAAAAGCCAACAATATATCCATTAATGTATTTGGATTGGAACAAGACAACAAATTGTTCCCTCTAAAGGTTGTGGATCAAGAGATGCAAGACCATCGCGACCTCCTTCTGCTAAGTTCATCATCCGGCCAGAACCACTACGTCTTTATCAAAGATTTTGATAAACTAGTAAGACATCAGATTACTCACCATGGACATAAGATATATACGTGTAAACGGTGTTTTACTCACTTCGATAATCGATATGGTCAACAAGGAATAGAAAAATTGAAAGAACATAGAGCTTTGTGCGTCCAGCATGACATTGCTAGGGTTGAAATGCCTATTAAAAACCCCATTGTCAAATTTTTAAACGTGGAAAAAATGCTGAGAATACCTTACGTTATCTATGCTGATTTTGAAAGTATACTGTTACCCTATCAAACATGTCTACCCAATCCTGAAGCAAGTTATACAGTGCCATACCAGAGTCATGTTCCTATGAGCTTTGGTATATACGTTAAACTCTCACCTGCTGTGGAACACATAAAGACAAACCTTCCAAGCCAACCTCTTATTTATCGTGGACCTGACGCTGCAGAAAAGTTTATGGACTGTTTGATTTCAATAGCTAATGAAATTGATCGCCTTTACAGCTTAAATGTTCCAAAGGCTTTAACTGAGGATCAAGAAGCAGAGTTCCAATGTTCTGAAACCTGTTATTTGTGTCAAAAACCGTATACCAAAGAGGATTGGAAAGTTCGAGACCATTGCCATATTACAGGGGAATACCGTGGAAGTGCTCACAATAACTGTAATTTGAGGTGTAAAACACGTAACCCCGTTCCTGTATTTCTACATAATATGAGTGGCTACGACGCAAATTTCATTGTAAAGCAATTAGGATGTACTACTGAGAGAGTGGATGTTATCGCTAACTCCAAGGAAAAGTACATTTCCTTTACTAAATATGTAGGAAATGTTAAGCTTAGATTTGTGGATACGTTTCGGTTAATGCCGAGTAGTTTGGAAAACTTAGTTTCCAACTTAACATCATACCCTGAAACAGACAAGTACTTTGGAAAAGAAAATGCAATGCTCATGACTCGTAAAGGGGTATTTTGTTATGACTACATTGACTCATGGGAAAAGTTAAGTGAAACGTGTTTACCTCGAAAAGAGGCATTCTTTAACAAATTAAGTCAAGAAGATGTTAGTCAAGAAGACTATGAACATGCCAAAAGTGTCTGGAATCAGTTCAACATTAAAACTCTAGGGGAATATAGTGACCTCTACCTAACTTCAGATGTACTCCTTCTTGCAGACAGCTTTGAAACGTTTAGAAACAAAACACTAGAAACACACCGAGTGGATGCTGCACACTTTTTTACTTCGCCTGGTTTAAGTTTCGAGGCAATGCTCCTTTGCACAGGCATTGAACTGGAATTGCTACAGGATTACGATCAGATTCTTTTAATCGAGTCTGGAATACGTGGAGGCATATGCCAGGTGTCTCATCGGTATGCTGAAGCTAACAATAAATACATGGAAACCTATGATTCTGAGAAACCATCGCAGTTTATTACCTATGATGATGCCAACAACCAATACGGGTGGGCTATGTGCCACTCCCTTCCTTATGGTGGATTTCAGTGGGTTTCTCCAGATACTGTTGATCTAGAAAAACTAAAGAAAGACGATCCTGTGGGATACATTCTAGACGTTGATGTTGATTACCCATCTGACCTTCGTGATCTACACAACGATTTACCTTTCCTACCAGAGTGTACACAACCTAAGGATTCGTCTCTGAAAAAACTAATTCCTCATCTTGGAAATCGAAGGCGATATGTTGTTCACTACATGGCATTAAAACAGGCTTTAGATCATGGAATAAAATTGATAAAAATTCATCGTGTGTTAAAGTTTAAACAAAGACCTTGGTTAAAGGCATACGTTGATTTTAATAACAACCTTCGAAAACAAGCCAAAAATGATTTTGAGAAAAATCTGTACAAATTATTCAACAATGCCATTTTTGGAAAAACAATGGAAAATATCCGTAAAAGAATAGACATACGTCTTGTGACTGACAGAAAAAAGGCAGAAAAGCTAATAGCTAAACCAACATTCATCGACAGAACAATTTATGGTCCTAACCTAGCTGCTTTCCACATGGCTAAACGTAACATTGTATTCAATAAGCCTATATATATTGGAATGTGTATACTGGATATTTCAAAAACTCTCATGTATTCCCACCACTATGATGTCCTGCTACCCTATTATGGAATGAACAATCTTAAACTCATGTATATGGATACCGACTCGTTCATTTATTTGGTTAACACCCCAGATGTATATCAAGACAAGTTGGATTTCCTAGAACACCTGGACACATCAGATTATCCTACTAATCA
This sequence comes from Meconema thalassinum, assembly GCA_946902985.2. Taxonomy (NCBI): domain Eukaryota; kingdom Metazoa; phylum Arthropoda; class Insecta; order Orthoptera; family Tettigoniidae; genus Meconema; species Meconema thalassinum. The sequence goes on from OX336389.2 coordinate 551,737,544, forward strand.
CATATGTTACTCTACATCAAACAAGAAAACGTTGGGGAAATTTAAAGACGAGGCTTGTGGACAAATTATAAAAGCATTTGTTGGACTTAGAGCTAAAATGTACGCTTTAGACATAAATGGTAAAGAAATCAAAAAGATTAAAGGTATTAACAGTGGTGTTGTCAAAAATTGTAAAAGCTTTCAAGATTATAAGGATTGTGTCATGAAAAACAATGTAAAAAGAATACCCATGAACATTATCGCTTCTAAACAACATGACATATCATCTATAAGACTAAACAAAATTGCTTTGTGTCATGGTGATGATAAAAGAGTGATTGATGCTGATGGTATAGGTACACATGCCTATGGTCATTACTCAATCATTAACCATGCTTAAAGAGTTAAGTTATGAATATCTAAATCTTCAGCCTGCAACTAGCAAATACATAAAACAAACAATTTAGGAAATAAAACAATAGCACTACAAAAATTAAAAAAACTAGTATTCATAATCAAAAAATAAATAAAATAGAAATAGAAAACAAAATAAAAACAACTGTACAATTTATAACAAAAAAGAATCTATATATTTAAAACACTAAGCTGTTTTTTGTACACACGAGATTGTGAAAACGACTTAACCGATTGGCTTCGTAAGACATTCTAACGAAAGCTCTTGGCATGCAGATTTGCAGAGTTTCTTTAAAATAAACAAATATGTTACAAAATAAAAACAACTGTACAATTTATAACAAAAAAGAATATATATAAAATGTGTTATGTGTAAATAGTGTACATGTATTTAAAATAAAAAATATAGTATGGACACTGCTTGTACATTTTTTAATTACTACCCACTTCTCTCCACTCCTAATGCAAAATGAACATGTAAAACACAAATTGGAAAATCCATGTTTCCATATTGACAAAATAGAAAAAAACATTAAACTGAAATTTTAAAAACTGTAAATTGGAATTTGGTAAATTGACAAATGTGTAAACAACAAATTGGGAAATCCATGTTTCTATATCATGAAATTGAAAAACTTTAAACTGACATTTTAAGAACTGTAAATGGGAAATTGCGAAATTGATAAATGTGTAAACAACATAATGCAAAATCCATGTTTCCATGTTATGAAATTGAAAAACTGAAAACTAACATTAAAAAAAACTGAAAATGGGAAATTGGAAAATTGTCATATGTGTAAACAAAAAAATGAAAAAAAACGGTTGGGGGTAGTTATCATGTTGTACAGTAACCTATAAAACTAGCATAAGGATAGTTGCTTGTACTCTTATATACTTTGTGTATGTGCATTAGTCTTTGAATTAGCTTAAGTTAGGTTTGGCAAAGTTAGGTTTGGTGAGGTTAGGTATGTGACCTTGTAGTTTACTCTTTTCGGAAAATGTAAAAAGTAAAATCTAAAATCAAAAATTCTTAAATTTAAAATGTAAAATCTAAAAAAAAATAACATTTAAAATACAAAAAATCAAAAATGTAAAATGTAAAATCTAAAAAATGTAAAATGGAAAAAATTGAAAAGCTAAAATGTTAAAATATAAAATCTAAAATCTTTAAATGAGGTTTCTGTGGGTTAGGTTAGGTTAGGTTATAGCTAAGTTTATTATTTGTGCTCTCACATTTGCTCTTACATTTTTGCTCTCACTTTGAAGTTTGGTTATGTTAGGTTAGGTTAGGTTAGGTTATAACTAAGTTTATTATTTGTGCTCTCTTATTTGCTCTTAGATTTTTGCTCTCACTTTAAAGTTTGGTTATGTTAGGTTAGGTTAGGTTAGGTTAGGTGTGGTTAGGTTATAACAAAGTTTATTATTTGTGCTCTTACATTTGCTCTTACTTTTTTCTCATACTTTTTGCTAATTTTTTTTCGCTTGCAATTTTAAATTAGGTAGGTTACGTTAGGTTAGGTTAGGATAGGTTAGGTGAGGTTAGGTTAGGTGAAGTTAGGTTAGGTTATAACTTAGTTTATTATGTGTGCTCTCACATTTGCTCTCATATTTGCTTTGACTTTGAAGTTAGGTTAGGATAGGTTAGGTTAGGTTAGGTTAGGTTAGGTGAAGTTGGGTTAGGCAGAATTGTTGAGGTATGAATCAAAAGCCAGCTCCTGTCAGTTTTGCCTCACAAGGCTGAGTGTACTCCGTTCCACTCCTGAGACCAGAAATTAAATTTCTTGGCAGAGCCGGGATTCGAACCTCAGAAATGACCTCCAAGAATGCTAGTCACTACACTAAGTGGTTGACAATATAAGGCTGGTCTTGATTATACATGATCAATTAATAATTACCTAATAATAATAATAATAATAATAATAATAATAATAAATATTCCATTTAGCAACTACACGGCCGAACTCCCCCTGTGACATCATTCATGGTCTCAGGACATGGCGGCCATTTTGCCCATTAGCCCCTGCCCCAGCTCTGACTGACCCCTCCATAAGAATAACATAGGGCAATTGCGCGCGGCGGCCATCTTGCCCATTAGCCCCTGCCCCAGCTTCGGCCTATATTACCAACTGTACACCACAACAGGTTGCCAGAGAGGTCTTGGGACAAGATTATTCCATGTCCAAGGGATCCACTATTAGCGCATGAGTTGCGAATTCAGCGAACGAGAGAGCACATGAGGAACCAAGCGGACCGAAGACTGAGAAGGTACAGAGGAAAGAAGTTTCACCGGGAATTACAAGAACAAGAGTTAGAGCTGGTTCGCAGACCACCGATATCTGATCCCAAAAACAAAGTCTTTGTAAAATTCTGTCCAAAATTTATTGGCCCGTTCCGTGTCCTTAAGAATCTGGGTAACAATGCTTACAGGCTTGAAGAAGTGAGCACTGGTGCTAAATCTGTTTTTAATAGCGCCAACTTAAAACCATATTACAGAAGAGAACCATTTGATGAATAAGAAGGATGATGTGTGCAGAATCAGTATTGCAGAATTTTACTTTGAGAGCCAACACTCAAGTGTACGTGGCCGTGGAGTGCTTGAGAGAGAGCGCGCTTTGTTTGTAAACAACAAGCAGCTGAGAAGACAGGAGTGGCAATCACGTGAGGAGAAGGGGAGGTCTAGCAAGAAGTATGAATGACATTCCTGCGAGGGAGCGCGCACACTAATTGGGTCAGTGGAGTGTACACTCGAGCAGCTGAGCGAGGTACTAAAGAGATGTTGTTGTTACTACTATGGATATTGTTTTTGAAATCCAAATCAATCACTTGCTTCGAATTTCAAAACCTTGCTGCGGATAAATGAACCCTTATTAATCTGCGATAAATAAGTATTCATAATTTATTATTATTATTACTGCAGCCAGGCAGTACTTGTGGAAGTTGACGAGGATAAAGGCAAGGTAGCGTGTCGCAATGATTGCCACAGAAGTAGCTCTTGGTAGCTATTCTTGAAAACGGCCGGGTAATCTGAGTTCAAGGCCAAATTGTGTAACAACTTGCACGAGAATTGGAATCATAAAGGGATGGTCACGAGTTTCTTGCAACCGACCTACGATTGAATCACCCAATCAGGAGAGACCACGACAATACCACGCGATGTGCAGCGTCAGTGGTAAAAAGCGCGCGGAATTGATTATCTAAAGAACTGCCGATCGGAATTATCTCCGCATGAGTGTGCTGAGACGTTTGAATTATTTGATGAAGATTGACACTAGTCCCGTGTGTGTGAGATGAAAACTCTAGAAAAAATTTCCTAATTTACCCCACTCTTCATCCCCCTGTCAGTTACAAGTGTTTAGTGCTTTTCAGTCGGTCAACACGAATGTACCCAAAAGAGATGGGTTTTGCCCTAATCCTGAAATAAATTACATGAGATTAATAAAACACTAGGATGACCAGTTTCGATCGTCAAGCGATCATCATCAGATCCATTACACTTAGGCTATAAAATCTATGTTTGAAATACAGGTGAAAATATTTACAATATGTACAATTATTTAGTTGCAGTGTTGGTACTGCAACTGTCAGTGTATGCTAAATCCAGTATATGTGTTAGGTGAAATGCTAAATGGTGATAGCTATCCGGAGATTGTACTTTAGAGAGATTATATGGTTGTAAACTATGGTTAAACTATAAATTTTTTTAGGCTAACTACTTATCTGATTGTCTTCCGTACTACAGCTACTCGCAGTTTTCGTGTTTACTAGAACTCACTGAGCGGTCGACTGCGGTGGTTATCTTAACGATTGGTTTTTCCCTCCCTTCTCCCCCCTACCCCTACGTGCTGTGGGGAGTGATCGCGATGTGTTTATGTGAGGTGTTGCCAACCTAGATAAGATGTATGTTATTGAATGAGGTGGGTCTGCAACTATTAAAGACCGTGGATTAGCCCTCGCCACGCGTGGAGCATAACCCATTCGAACTAAGCGTTGACGGTCTTATGAGGACGTCCCGGCACCTTTAATACTGCCGCGAATATGGGCCTTGGTTTATTGCAGAAGAAAAGTACATCGTACACCTGATCCAGATAACATTTACCTATTAAAAACCCCTAATTTCCCCCCTTTTTTATCTAGCTTGGCTGTGTCGCTAAATTGTGTTTTGTTTCCGACAGGGTGTGTTTTTTAGTAGCGTGAAGAGGGGTGAGCTCTCCATGAACGTGTGTTCATTTAGATTGTTGGGATTGTTTCGTTTGGCTAGGTGTATCTCGATTGCTTCCTTTATGTCAAGAGCTCTGCCTTTCGATTCGTGATGGATTATTTTAAGGTCCGACTCTATGTTGGTAAAGCTGTGCCCTGCGTCACACATATGTTCGCACACGGCTGAATGTGTTCCGTATCTTATCGCATTCCTATGTTCATTATAACGTGTGTCTACTCGCCTTCCACTCTGCCCGATGTAATTAGCTTGACAATCGGTGTCTTGGCACGTTATAGAATATACCCCTGACCTTGAATACGGGTCACGTTTATTTAGATTACTATTTAGGAGGTGCCTAGCGGTTGTGTTTTTCGTCGTGAAAGCTATCTTTATGCCTTGCTTTTTGAATAGGTTAGTGATTTTATATGTATTCGCATTCACATAGTTGAAACGCGCAAATTTTTTCTCATTACTGTCCGGTTTGGGAATCGTTTTATCTTTATTTTTATGTTTGGCTATAATTTGGTTTATTTTGCTTGGCGAGAAGTTGTTTTCCTTAGCTATTTGCATAATTGTTCTTATTTCCTTATTATAGTTGTCTTTTGACATGGGTATGTTTAAAGCCCTGTGCACCATTGAGTTGAAACCCGCTAGTTTGTGCGTACTGGGGTGATTAGACTGATTGTCGATTGCATGCGAGGTTTGTGTTGCTTTCCGGAATATGGAATATGAAAGGTCGTTGTCTTTACGTTCAATAGTTATATCGAGATAATTTATTTTCCGGTCTATTTCGGATTCCTTAGTGAATTTGATAGAGTGGTGAAGGCTATTAATGGATTGGAGAATTGTTTCTTCGCTTGTTAGTTCAGTATCGTAGATGCAAATTACATCATCTACGTATCTTTTCCATATTACTATTCCCTTTGTTGAAGTCTTTTCTAAGAACGCATTTTCTAGTGCATTGATGAAGATGTCAGCGATTAACCCACTTAGTGGCGATCCCATTGCTAGGCCTTCTCTCTGTGTGTATATTTTATTGTCGAATTGAAACACGTTTTGGTTGAGAACGACCCTCAGTAATCTCACAATCTCTTCAATTTCTTTTACCGAATTGTTGGATTTTAAGTTGTTTTCGATAGTGTTGATTGCTTCAATAATCGGAATATTGGTGTACATGTTAGTTACGTCGAAGGATACTAGCCTGAAGCTAGGTTTCATTTGTAGGGTGTTCAATGCTGTTACTAGTTCTGTTGTGTTCTTTACAGAGTTGTTTTTGTCGTTGGAAAGACGGCATTTTAAGATTTTTAGTAACTCTTTGCTGATTTTGTAATTAGGGGCATTCCTACAATTGACTATTGGTCTCATTGGGCATTCCTTTTTGTGTATTTTTGGTTGTCCCCTCAATGACGGTATTTTCGGGTTCATGTTTATTAGTTTTGATTTTTCGGCTTTGGTCAGTATGTATTCTGTTTCTTTTAGCGCACTTTTTATTTGTTTTTGGAATTTGTTGGTGGGGTCTTTTGTTAATTCCTTGATTTCGTTGTTGTTTAGGAATTCGACTGTTTTTTCAATGTATTCTGTTTTGTTCAAAATTACTGTAGTGTTTCCCTTATCTGCTTTTGTGATGATTAAGTCATGTTCTTTTATTTTTTGTTTCAACGACTTTATATCTTTGAGTTGTTTGTTGTTTTGAATGTTATTGCTATCGCCCTCTCGTTTGAGGATTTTTTGGCTTCGTTGGTGGCGAGATTTTTGGTTAATTCCCTGTCTTCTGCTGGGAGCTTGTGACTGGCTATCTCAATATCTGTGATCAACTGTTTTATATTGTGGTTCGTGTGTGCGTCTGTGCAGTTGTATTTCAAACCTTTGTCTAACATATTCATTTCACCTTGAGAAAAGGTTACGTTCGTTCTGTTGTTTACTCTGCTGTGGAAATTGAATTCATTGTTATTCGTGTGTTGTTCGTTAGATTGATGGTTCTGTGTTTCTCCTAGTTTTCTTAATTTATTTTCTAGCGTTTCATGCTTCCTCGTTGCTCTGATTTTGATGGTGTCATGTAGGTGCTCGGTGAAGCTGTCCCATTGGGCTGCGTGCCAGAAATTACTTAGTTGCAATTGAATGTCGTATAATTGTTGGTTAATTTTTTGCTTTCTTATGTATGCAAATCTTAATTCGTTTTTTATCCAAAGCGCTTTGGCTTGTTTAGTTGAAATGATCGAGGCTGGTGTGTTCGGTACGGTTTTAATTGGTACGTATTTAGGTGTGAGGTTTAGTTCTATACATTTTTTGTTGAACCAAATTGACTTGTCTAAATTCATGAGTTTAAGCCTGAGTGATTTGAATTTCTTGGCTTCACGATTTGCCTGAATAGCCGTGAACATTGTGGTGTTTGAAGCCATATTTTCAGTGTTGCCTTGGTAAACAAGTGTTTAGTGCTTTTCAGTCGGTCAACACGAATGTACCCAAAAGAGAAGGGTTTTGCCCTAATCCTGAAATAAATTACATGAGATTAATAAAACACTAAGATGACCAGTTTCGATCGTCAAGCGATCATCATCAGATCCATTACACTTAGGCTATAAAATCTATGTTTGAAATACAGGTGAAAATATTTACAATATGTACAATTATTTAGTTGCAGTATTGGTACTGCAACTGTCAGTGTATGCTAAATCCAGTATATGTGTTAGGTGAAATGCTAAATGGTGATAGCTATCCGGAGATTGTACTTTAGAGAGATTATATGGTTGTAAACTATGGTTAAACTATAAAAAAATTTAGGCTAACTACTTATCTGATTGTCTTCCGTACTACAGCTACTCGCAGTTTTCGTGTTTACTAGAACTCACTGTGCGGTCGACTGCGGTGGTTATCTTAACGATTGGTTTTTCCCTCCCTTCTCCCCCCTACCCCTACGTACTGTGGGGAGTGATCGCGATGTGTTTATGTGAGGTGTTGCCAACCTAGATAAGATGTATGTTATTGAATGAGGTGGGTCTGCAACTATTAAAGACCGTGGATTAGCCCTCGCCACGCGTGGAGCATAACCCATTCGAACTAAGCGTTGACGGTCTTATGAGGACGTCCCGGCACCTTTAATACTGCCGCGAATATGGGCCTTGGTTTATTGCAGAAGAAAAGTACATCGTACACCTGATCCAGATAACATTTACCTATTAAAAAACCCTAATTTCCCCCCTTTTTTTATCCAGCTTGGCTGTGTCGCTAAATTGTGTTTTGTTTCCGACAGGGTGTGTTTTTTAGTAGCGTGAAGAGGGGTGAGCTCTCCATGAACGTGTGTTCATTTAGATTGTTGGGATTGTTTCGTTTGGCTAGGTGTATCTCGATTGCTTCCTTTATGTCAAGAGCTCTGCCTTTCGATTCGTGATGGATTATTTTAAGGTCCGACTCTATGTTGGTAAAGCTGTGCCCTGCGTCACACATATGTTCGCACACGGCTGAATGTGTTCCGTATCTTATCGCATTCCTATGTTCATTATAACGTGTGTCTACTTGCCTTCCACTCTGCCCGATGTAATTAGCTTGACAATCGGTGTCTTGGCACGTTATAGAATATACCCCTGACCTTGAATACGGGTCACGTTTATTTAGATTACTATTTAGGAGGTGCCTAGCGGTTGTGTTTTTCGTCGTGAAAGCTATCTTTATGCCTTGCTTTTTGAATAGGTTAGTGATTTTATATGTATTCGCATTCACATAGTTGAAACGCGCAAATTTTTTCTCATTACTGTCCGGTTTGGGAATCGTTTTATCTTTATTTTTATGTTTGGCTATAATTTGGTTTATTTTGCTTGGCGAGAAGTTGTTTTCCTTAGCTATTTGCATAATTGTTCTTATTTCCTTATTATAGTTGTCTTTTGACATGGGTATGTTTAAAGCCCTGTGCACCATTGAGTTGAAACCCGCTAGTTTGTGCGTACTGGGGTGATTAGACTGATTGTCGATTGCATGCGAGGTTTGTGTTGCTTTCCGGAATATGGAATATGAAAGGTCGTTGTCTTTACGTTCAATAGTTATATCGAGATAATTTATTTTCCGGTCTATTTCGGATTCCTTAGTGAATTTGATAGAGTGGTGAAGGCTATTAATGGATTGGAGAATTGTTTCTTCGCTTGTTAGTTCAGTATCGTAGATGCAAATTACATCATCTACGTATCTTTTCCATATTACTATTCCCTTTGTTGAAGTCTTTTCTAAGAACGCATTTTCTAGTGCATTGATGAAGATGTCAGCGATTAACCCACTTAGTGGCGATCCCATTGCTAGGCCTTCTCTCTGTGTGTATATTTTATTGTCGAATTGTCCATATGCTGATTCTTGGATTTCCTAGGGGAAATGCCGGGATATTTTGTTCTGACACACACACACGTATATTATTGTGCTTTGGGGCACGCTTCTTCGAGATTCGATCCCGTGCCTTGGGAGGCCGAGGTTATTTTGACACGTGGGTTGACAGATATGCAGATTTCCACGAATCGCCCGTCTCGCCTGGTGACTTATTTTGGTAGGCAGTCCTATTGTTCCGACTGGCCCCTTTAATCTTTCAAGTAGCAAAACCTGTTCTTTGTGATGGTTATTTTGAACCATAATTAATTGGGGAGTTCGCCATGTTTGTGACGGATTATTGCATGTTGTATGGATAGAATGTTGTGTTAATAATGTAAATGTTGGCTTTGAGCCTGGTGATTTGTTTATGACTCTATTCATGTAATTTAGTATGTGACGCCTGTGTGGCGTAGTGGTAGTGTACTTTTAAAATGACGGCGGTCATATGTGTATTTCTTTTGTTGGTCACGTGTTAACTTACTTGTGTTGATTTGTGTGATAAGTCCTAATTTTGGGCAGTAACGTTTTTGCTACGGCAGTTTTGATTCCAATTTCACGCGGAAATTATTGTGTTGTTTATTTTAAGTATAGGAAGTGTCGGTTTAGTTTTATGTGTTGTATAGTTGTTCCCCGCGTCTGTCTAGCTCTAAGCAATGTGGATTCGTCGTCTGAAAGTTTATTCTGGATGATGACGAATCATGCATTCGTTTGTACTCATCGTGAAGCATGTAGAACAGCACGCGCGCATACATTGTCACTATTTGTTGATTTTTCTTTGGGACACTTGGTCCAAGTATTAATCTCTCCTGAGATTTGGCCTAGTTTTGGCAAACTTTAATTTATTCAGTGGGAGTCGTTGGGAGTTTGTTTTGTTAATTCTTGTTGTAAATAGCTGATTTGTTATTAAATTCATTTGTTTTAACCCTGGCTTCACTTTTTCCTGCATGTTATTTTGTTATATGTTACCCTGCATGTTAATGAAGCGCTTTAACAACAACTTACGATATGGACTGTTACACCCCCCGAAACTGAGTCTCATAAGCTTCTTTGCAAGGGTTCATAAACATTTAAAAAATTATTGCGTGGATTCGTTATTCAAACTTTCACTTCCATCGCATGATTACGACACAAGAAATAAAAACTTAATTTTAAAATTTCGCACAGCCACCATCTTGAGGTTATGTAAACAATTGAACTAAATTGGATGCCAGTACATTACAATATGTACAAACATTTACTGTACCACATTTCACTGCGCTCAGATGGTTAAATCACGAGAAAAGTGTATTAAAATGTTTCAAATTCGCTTGGCCACCATGTTCGTTTTGTACTTTACAGGTTTTTGAAACTTACATATATAAAGTTGTAGTAGTGCCCTTTATCACCGTACAAAATTTCAGGGTGATATCAGTAATAGTTTCGGGGATATAGAATTCCGGTGAAATATTTCGCACAGACGCCATGTTGGATTGGTGAGACGTAATAAAATTTGAAGGGCACGGCCGAGGTCGGCCAAAATAGAGCTATGACCTTACCGAGTTCCATTGAAATCTCTCCAGCCGTTTAGAAGTTATTAGGGGGGACACCGACAGACACACACACGTGCGCGCGCGCGCGGACAAAAGGTGATCTCATAAGCCTATTCTTTTCTTAAAATTAAAATAGGCTAAAAATGGGAATTAACAGAAAACCATTTTGCGTGGTTTAGAGGTATCTTTCATAAAGCTGCCTGCGTGGCACAGCGGTAACGGTCTCGCCTGCTGTACCCAAGGTTGTGTGATCAAATCCCGGCTCAGTCATTTTGCATTTGAAAAAGCTTAAATGCGAGGGAGCCGTGTCAGTAGATTTATTGGCAAGTTAAAGATGCCCTTCAGGGTAGAATTCCGGCATTCCGGCATCTATAAAAGCCGCAGTAGTTAAATGGGACCTAAAACCATTTTATTATTTTTATTATTACTATCAATAATATCTTTTTCAAAATGTAAAACGTATAAACTGCAACATGAGATATCTCAGACACCAACACACACACACTGTTTACTCTAAAACTACAGCAGTTAGAAATGACGATTTTACACCCCTACCTTATTTACTCCTGTTTGCAGTTTCTCTTTGGGGCTAGTTTCTTCACTCGCCTGGTTTCAGAAGCAACATGTGAAAGTAAACACAGGACTATCTTTATTTTCAGCGTCTGGAGCCGTGAAGCCTGGCAGTCTGGTTGCGATCATGGGTGGCAGCGGTGCTGGCAAGAGCAGTCTCATGATGGCTCTGGCTTATCGAACACCAGGTACAGGAAACCATTCATATCGTAGCTACCAAAAATTACTGAAATAAAATTCATGTTAACTCATAGGTTCGTTTGGTTTTAACGTCCATTCCATCACTAAATGCCTGAAGTCACTCTAGCCGTTCTACAGTTGAGTTATCAACGTTGCCGGAACACCTTTGCAACAGATTTTTATAGGGTTGAAAGGCCCGACCATCTATTGGATACGTCACATCGGTTCGTGTTTCTGACTGATCTTGGATCCAAGGAACTCGTACTCCCGTAACTGGGTTGTATGACCTCCGTATTCTCCAGATATTACCATTTTTGGACTATTATCAATTCAGATCCATGCAGCATTTCTTTGTTGGCAAATTCCTTGGAGGACTGTAGGCTCAACATGGGACATTTCATCAACCATAAAACCCCAATATTTCAGAGAAATTGAATTTATAACCCTCCAGAAAATAGGATAAAACGTTTTATCCTAGTTACTTTACTTTCGCTTGTGTGAATGTCCTTGTTTTAATGTTTTGAAACTTCCACATCTAGATTCATCCAGTACAGATGGCCAGTACAGTGGGTGTACAGTATTTTCAGGCGTCATTAGCAGTAGGATAGTGACGAAGAAGTGAAGGCAGTTTATGAGATAACTGGATATTTTAGGTAGGCTGTTAATAAAATTTGCTTGTAAGTGATAATAGTTCCATTATTGCAACAACATACTGATTGATTGGAAGCGGTGAAATCCAGCCATCCAAACATTGTAGCAATGGTGGGTGATATCCATAACTTCCTCGTGTGTACAAATGCGAAAGCACTTACTCACCCAGTCTTCACTAGATAGCGGGTTTATATGAAGAAAATTCCATGTGATGAATTAAATAGCTTTTGGTTTATGACCTACACTGTCATAAAATATAGGTAAAAAATTCAAACAACTACATATCCAAACATTGTGACCAATCTTAGAAAGTAAGCCTAAATATTAACATTTTAAGATAGCAAAATGGGGTTATAAGGGTGCTGGAGCTTACCCCGTTTTAAACCAAAGTTGTCATCGTTGTCCAAGATGGCTCCCATCAACACAACTCCAGCACTGAGAAACATAATAATAATGTTATTTGTTTTTACGTCCCTTTTAACTACTGTGGCTTTTAGAGACACCGGGTTGCCGGAATTTTGCCCCGAAGGGGATCTTTAACGTGCCAGTAATCTACTGACACGGCTCCCTCACATTTGCGCACTCTCAAATGCCAGCTGGCTGCGCCAGGATTCGATCCTGCAATCTTGGACACAGCAAGCGAGAACGTTACCGGTGTGCCACCCAGCCAGCCCGAACTGAGACATGTTCGAAGTAACAAGATGGGTACTATCTACAATACAATGAATGTATGCCCCAGAGTAGGCCTACTGATACATATTACCAGCTTTTCCAGTGACCTGTTTAATAAAACATCGATAAGAGAGATTCATTTTTAGGAATTGACGTTCGTATCATACATAGTTTACGATAACTAGAAAATTGGGATTAATTGCCTGAATGTTTTGTCCCTTAAAACAACAATTATTACTTCCATCACGCTAAGGAATCTATGCACAAGAATATTTAACTCTTATATCGGTTGTGATCATTTCGCAGAGATCGCTTCTTTCTGTTACGAGTCGTAGGAGTTCACTTTAGGGAACGGCATCTATAATTCGCACTAGTTTATTTTATCAACATTATCTACATTATATTGAAAGGAACTACACTAATAAATTATATCCCAGAACGTTTCATTCACACGAACTTCCATTATACCAAACTTAACTGAGATCGAATCATTCCATGAGGAGTTAGAGGAATTCTTCTGTGATGTGTTCCACCTATAATACAGAAAAATACTAACCAATAGATTAATATATCTATCGATTAAGATAATGGGAATGGTTCATTAAACTAGGTTTCACATGATCGGATCATTCCCTGGCAAGTTAGAGGAATTCATATCATATCGCAGGATATCCATATCATACATAATTTACGATAACTAGCAAACTGAGGCATATGACCAGAATGTCTTGTCCTTTAAAACAAGAATTATAACTGTCATCACTCTAAGATAACTACGCAACTAACTACGCATCTAATACAACTCAATTGTTATACAAAATTCAAGATGATGGCTGTGAAATATTAATAAGTAGCGTGTTTCTATTTCTTGTATCCTAATATAATCAAGCGATCGAACTGATAATGAGCCTCATTTATCTACTGGTACATACACTTTGGTATATATGTAATAAATAACAGATGGCGTGTATGTCAATTCTTCGCGGATGAATATCTCAAATTCGTCATGGAATTATGCCAATATGTTAAGCTCTAGATAAGGATATACTATGCCAAGTTTCACTGAAGTCGAATGGTTAAGAAGCCTGGAGAAACCATTTTAAATATTTGAAATTTGCGTGGCCGCCATGTTGGGTTTGTGCCTTTCAACGTGAAGGTCACATATGTGAACTTGCTGCACAGACTTTTACCACCACATAAAACTTCAGGTTGATCGCTGTTTGTGAGATATTGAGAACCAGTGAAATATTTCACGCGGTCGCCATGTTCGATTTGTGACACATATATAAATTTTAAAGCTCGCTCTTAAATGGACAGGGTAGTAGTAAGTCCTTACTAAGTTTTATTAAAATCGTCACTGCCAATAAAAATTGATTAGGGACACACATACACGCGCGGACAATACGTGATCACATTAATCTCTAACTCATGATATGAAAATAGGCTGAAATGTGCATTTAATATTTGAAAATTAACATCTTAACGGAATGTAGTATTTAATGTGCCGTCTACTATGGTTTCGGGGTACATATTGATTATCCGGTTTCAAAGGCCCTGGTTCGATTCCCGCCTCTGCCAAGAAATTTAGATCTGATATGAAGGGCAGTCAAAGTAAAAGGACGTGTTTTTCCCGAGCTTGCAGGTGTTTTGAAATGGGTTGTTCTCTTGAGGTTTAACGCGCGAGGATCGGACTGTGGTATGTGAAGCTATGTCGGGATCGCCCGTGTTTGTGTGGGCGTATGGGGCCCAGTAACTTGTGGTTTATAGCCCTAGTGATAGCTGCGTTGTTAGTTATTGGTGGAGTGGAAGTGAATCCAGGCCCTGCTACTCCAAATGTGAATCAGGCAAATGATTCAGTGGTAGTTGTAATTGTAAATTGTTCTACGTGTAGTAAAACATTGACGAACGGTATTGCGTGTGGAGTGTGTGAGAAATAGCTTCACTTCTACCCCTACATCATGCTGTTCCAAATCCACGAGTTTGAGTATGTGTACACGCGAGTACTCAGCAGTGATGCTCGGAGCATGGTTGGAGAGCGACTGGGGGTGATAGCCAATACCTCACTGGGCGAAGGTCATAGTACAAGACCATGCACTTCCTGCAAATCTTGACGTATCCACCGCGAAGTGACGGCAGCCCCCCCCCCCCCCCCCCCCCCCCCCCCCCCCCCCACAGCAGAGCTGTATTGCATGTTGCAGGTTTACTCACGCAAGGTGGCGAGTACTCCGCTGCTCACGGGCAAGCTGCTCGGCTGGAACAGCCTGCCCTACATGATCACGATGACGCAAATCCCCTTACTGCTTCAACAACAATGACAAGTTCCTGCTGAGATGGGTGTGACTTGCTGTACACGCCGCTCCTAACCTCGGTCGTCTCTATGGCGAGTCAGGCCATTCTTCAATAGAGGCCTATATTTCGCTCTCTGTTGCCGAGAGAAAGGAAGTCGACACCAAACCCTCGTAACTAGTTGGGCGTGACTGAGCGGCAGCATTATGGGGAAGAAAGAACGCCTCCTGGGTACGCGTTGGCCGTCACGACTATAACTGTGCTGCGATAATAACTGTTACCTGCTGACTACTTGCTGAAAATGAAGGCAATTTAGTATATTTCAATGCTGCACACTAATACAGCCATCACAATAAATCAGATTATCAGACAAAAAAAATAGACTACTTACACACACCCATTTCCCTACGAGAATCAAACTCACCATTTTTGAAACTGTCGTTATTTGATTCCTGTCGTCTTCACATACATTTTCAATCTCATTTTCCTAAAACTTGCAACAATGCTCCTTCTTCTTCTTAATAGGTAGATATACCCTGATTTTCAAATCTCGTTTTACAAGCAACCACACGACAGTCAAGCGCGTTTAGTCACGCTTCACAATAGCAATAAAGAGCTGCACGTTGGGATATCTGAGGATCGAATACCGGCACTGACAGCGGCTACGCTCTTCCCCCAGGCAAATGCTAGGATACTTCTCACTTAATAGTCCCTGGACACTCCTTTGTCTTAATATAACTGCTGCACACTCTACAGTCACCACAGAAACATCCAAGCAGTTTACGGGGCTGATGATCAACATATATTAATGAAGAAACAACAACAGTACACACAGTTTTTAACAATAGATCATATCGTGGTGTAGCGGCTAGAATTATTGACCGTCACTCCGAAAGTCCGGGTTCGATCCTCAGCTCTGGGAAGAAATTAAATTCTGGTCTGAGGGTAAACTCAATCTCCGGAGGCAAGAATGAGAAGAGGTGGGTTCGATTCGCACCTCACCCATCCTGGAAGTGGTTTTCCGTCGTTTCCCACTTCTACTCCAGACAAATGCCCCTATAGTTCCTAACTTATGGCCACGGCTGCCTCCTTCCTAATCCTCACCTGAATTACAAATACACACACTAATACAGACATCACAATGACACAGGTTTTCAGACAAACACATACCCAAGTACACGGGGCTAAATGACCACGGTGTGCAAGATCCTTAAATGAAACAACAAAATCTCTTAACAATGATTGCTATTGGATCTCAATCGTTTCATTCCATTCTCTCCAACCTCTAGAGCAGTGTTTCCCAAACCTTTTTGTGTGTGTACGACTTTAAGAGATGAGAATCTCTTTCGTACCACCTAATGTTTGGAAGATACAGAAACTATAACCCCCATCACCACTACGTAGCAGTCCAAAAGGTGGATTGTAAATTGTGCTTGTTAGAGTTAAAGTTCAAATAATAAAACGTGTGCCCAGTTGTTTTATTGTTTATTACAATAAGTATCCAAATCAAACATTCAGAAATGACACTGTACAAATAATATTAATAAAAAACGATTTTAATAATTAAATATAAAAACCAAAGTTCAAGTAACAACTTCAATGTCATGGGTGAGCTTGAAGATTAGAAGCCAACTTAGGAATGTCTGGTTTAAGACTGCTGAGTATCAAACGAAGATTGTTTTCCACTGTAAGGAGCCTATTCCGGTATTTATTCTTGAGATAAACAAATGCAGTCTCACACAAGTACGAAGTAGTGAATGGCAGTAAAAATCTAACTGCTTTGTTAGCTATGTGTGCATAGTCAGCACGCCTCTCAACCCAAAAGTTCACAAGAGCCATTTTTGAAAAAGTTTGCTGTAGTTCTGAATCACAATTCAATTCATAAAACTGCTTTGGCCTTGAAGTCCTCCGGCAACATATCAATATTTTTATATTTTTAAATTTTATATTTTATATACATTTTTCGTAACGTATCTAATATTGTTTTTATATTTTTCGTAACATCACCGCGTACCACTGCAGCAGTACGAGCGTGCCACAGTTTGGGTAACGCTGCTCTAGAGTACCTACAAGTCGAAGCAGAGTGCTAAAATTTATTTCTCTTTTTTTCAGCTGGAACCATAGTCGACGGAGATATACGAGTGAATGGACGACCCGTAGGAGATTTCATGCACCGACTGAGTGGCTTCATGCACCAGGAAGATCTGTTCGTCAGTTCACTTACTGTTCGCGAACACCTGAACTTTATGGTAACACGCCAGTTTCAAACTCATCTCATACTTTCTCACTTAACTCCTGATCCAAGGAAAATACTCACAACTGATTTTCACACGAAAATGCAATTACTCAGTGAAACGTAATTCAATATATTCTAGCTGAGCATGCACCAGGGTGACTCTTCTTTTAAATGAGAGCCACACTAAAAGTGATTCGGGAACCATTTTGGTAATAGACATTTCGTAGGTCATATTTCTGCGGATTACTCTGCGGTTAGGTGATGATGGTGTGAAATCATTTGATGCGGGACCTTCATACCGTTTGCTGTCAGTGGTGAAGGGTGGGATTTTTCGTACGCCAGACTGAGTTTTAATAAGACTCTAAAACAAGTCTCAATTTCGTATAACATTTCTCATTCTGTTGTCAGAAAGGCGTATACTAACTTGTCTCCCCTTAACATAAATTTACTGAAGTGTCAGAGAAATTAGTGACATGAGATTAAAATTAAAAGCTAGACTCGTGAAATTGGTCAATGGACTAGAGAACTGGTCTTTCATGGAATCGCACTTAAGGAGACTTCAAGCTTTAGGTATGTGGTATTAATAATAACTATAATAATAATAATAATAATAATAATAATAATAATAATAATAATAATAATAATGTATTTCTACCCCTTATTATTCCCGTTTTCAATGGGGTCGGGGATGAGATGCGATGTGTTGGCTGTTTTACGGTCGGATGTCCTTCCTGACACCAACCACATGAGAGGAGTTAATGAGAGATGAAATGAATGTAGATGAATGAAACTGGGCAAAGAGATGAAAGGAAGCCTCTGTGACCTATTAGAAAGTATTGTCGTGCCATTTGCCTGGAGGTGAAAATGGGAAACCACGGAATACCATTCAAGGACGGCCGACGGTGGGGCTCAAACCCACGTCTACCAATTCCGCACCTAGCGAGCGTAGGTACTGCTGTTGGTAATAATAATGGTAATAGACTAATAACAAAATCATCATCATCATCATCATTATGGGGGTTTAACAGCTGTCAGCGTTTCTCCCAGATAACCCTCTTCACCTACTTTAAATTGCTCGCAATACAAATACTGGGCCGATTAGGTCCTAATGCAGTAGATGAAGACACAGGAGTTCCCTCCTTCCAGTGGTGGTGATCTTTGTTTTAAGAGGCAGAGCACCAAGGCTATTGAAAATGAAAATCCACAGCCTGCTTCCAGTCTCCGACCGGGTCAGGAATGGAATGAATGAAGCCCCCATCTAGCGGCGAGGATATGAACTGTGCCGGCTGCCGAGGCCTGACGCACTCCTCTGGAGCAATGATTAAATGAATGACAGATGAAATTAAATGATAGTGGAGAGTGTTGCTGGAATGAAATTTTGACAGGGAAAACCGGAGTACCCGGAGAAAAACCTGTCTGCCTCCGTTCTGTCCAGCACAGATCTCACATGGAGTGACCGGGACCCAGCCGTGAGAGGCCGGCGTGCTGCCGCCTAAGCCACGGAGGCTTCTTACAATAGAATAATTGAGTTTATTGATAAGAATTATTTAATAAATAAGAATCAGTTTGGTTTCAAGAAGGGCTTATCAACTATAAATGGCATTGCAGAATTTTATGAAACTCTGCCTGCTTCTCTTGATGATAATAAATGTGCTGTGAGGGTTTTCGTAGATTTGACAAAAGCATTTGATACAGTAGATCATCAATTATTATTGGATAAGGTAGTGGCTTATGGTATAAGGGTAGTAGCATTAGAACTGTTAAAATCATATTTGAATAATAGATGGCAATTTACAGAAATTCCTTTTAAGAATGGTGTAAATATCTCCAAGTTCCAATCAACTCCTGGTTTAGTTAAAAAAGGTGTACCTCAATGTTCAATCCTTGGTCTCCTCCTTTTTATTCTCTATGTAAATGACGTACCACAGTCAAAAAATAGTTTGATTGCTTCGTATGCAGACGATATTTCAATTTTGAACTGGAACTGTAATAAAACAATTACTCTTCAAGAAACTCAAAATAGTATTGATCTTGTCACTCAATACTTTAATGAGATAATGTTAAGTGTAAACCCTTTAAAACCAACTTTGTAATATTTAACAAGCATACGGGAACTAATTTAGAAGTAGATCGAAATATTTACTGTGGATCTGATGATATTCAATTCACAATTGGGTACAATCCTATTCCGTCTGAAAAAACATCAAATTACGATTACTAAGGCAACACTGAAAAATGACTTCTAACACCATGTTTAAAATTCATACTATTTTCAGCAACTCTGGCGGTGATAAATAAATTTGGCTAAACATGATGGTTAACAGGCAACACTGTAAAATAGCTTCGAAGCATTTTGTGAAGTCCTGTACAAAAATCACCGTTCAGGGCTTGTGTCCCCTTGGTCCTTGATATGCGCAAGCTGGGCTGAGTGGACAGCAGGCGATCTCAAATATTGCATATTGATATCGTCAATACAGATATGTTAACAACGCAACGCAACGGTCGGACAAAACTAATCTGGGGAAAGGTGGACGCTCGGCATTATGGCTTGAAAGGAAGCCTTCACCCATGCTCAGATGTAGAAGTCCTGACTACCGGTACGTCTAATATGTGCGGTGGCATCTCTCAGAGGTCATACACTGTCCAAAGCTGCTAGCTAGCCTTGATAGAGTCCTCTTGAATTCAAATAACAATAAGCCTCACTTTGCTCCTGATACAGGGAAGTGCAAGTCGGCTGAGACTAGTTCTGCAAGCAACCCCATTGGGTTGACTCTTCTTGTGGTTATTGTTTTATTTTGAGAATCTGGTTGATAGCCTGCATAATTGTTATGTCTGCACTAAAAATTGTTATATGGGTTGGAAAGGATGTGGCCATGCTGCCAACCGAGTCGTTGCGTGGAGTAGAAATAAAGGAAGAAAGGAACAGCACTTTTAGAAGGACTAAGAGGGATTCAAACCCGCATTTTCTCACTTGTCCTCCGTAAGCTCAGTGCACCTCTTCTCAGACCACAATTTAAACCTTGAGTAAGGCGGGGAATTGTCCCCAGGACTTTCGGGTCACGAATGGCTGAACTTACGAGCAATAATACCGGCAGTTTAAAGGTCAATCCAAACAGTGCATATCTCCATAGTTGAGCAAATTCAATTTCCAAGTTCTTTTTTTCTCCACTGGCAGTTAGAGGGGATTAAAGACAATGAACGGCAAACGTTACGTTATTTCAGGCTCAGCTGAGATTCGATCGCAGAACACTTCCGTGCAGACGACGTCGCATCGTGGAGGAGCTGATGCAGAAACTGGGGCTGGTCACTCGAGCGGACACCCGCATCGGGACTGCTGGGGACGACAAGGTGCTGTCCGGAGGGGAGAAGAAGAGACTCGCCTTCGCCACGGAGGTAGGTGTACATGTAACATGACTTCTGCGGCTTCCGGCAGACATCCCGTCTTCTTCACTTACTTCAAGCAAATGAAGGGACGGTTTCTAGAGGAACAAAACGACCGCCATATTGGTGTAGGGGTGAGTGTGGTAACTGCCACTCCATTCCCGGCTCTGCCATGGAGGATACAGGACGGATTGGAACGGGATACACTCAGCCTCGAGAGGAAATCTGGGCAAGACGTGGGTTCGAACTTCGAATTTCACTCTCGGCCATCATGGTAGTCGTTTTCCGTAGTATCCGCACTGCCGCAAGGCCACGGCAACTCCCTTTCCCTAGCCACGATTACAAATGCACACTCACTAGCATAGACACCACAATATCACAGTTTATCAGATAGATTCCACATTGTGTGCAATGAAGTATTTCCACGCCTTATTATTCCCATTTCTTAGCAGACCCCGCAAGGGATTAATGCTAGGAAGAAGATTATTCCCATTTCTACAGTGTCGTGGATGAGTATGAATTAAAGAATGAATAAAGATAAATGAAACTAGGCAAGGTTTTGGAAGGAAGTACCGTTCCGGTATTTACCTGGGTTGAAAATGGGAAACCATTTCAAGGATCGCCGACCCATTACTTTAGCAGACTAAATCAAAGGAGCTTGACTACTACTCAGCACAGAACATTCTCGACAAATGGGAATTCTTTTCCTGTGTTCTAGAACCGCCCACTGCTGTTCTGCGATGAGCCCACCAGCGAGCTTGACTCCTACTCACAAGGGGTGGATACGATACATGGGTCACCGATTCGAACCATCTTTAGTACACGTGTAGGGCATGACCAGGCGTATATCAGGTGCAAGTAGTAAGGCGCGCTTCTCAGCCGTTACCGAGAAATTAATTAATTGCAATTACAGTGCGGCGTCTATGTGCGTTGTACGCTAGCAAGAAGCCTACGAGCGCGTGGTGCAGCGGTTAGAGCCCTGCTTCGTAAGCGCGGGATCACTGAATCGAATCCCACCGGTGAGCTTTTGCAGGGTGTTGTGTTTTTTCCTTTTTTGTAAACATTGTCAAATCGTACAACTGTAGGTGTCGTGAATAATGTTCATTTTGCAGCCAATTATAATAACGTGTTATATGAGCAGGAAAAGAGAATCTGAAATCATCGTATGGGGGTCAACGTTTGTGTCTTTACGTAATGTACAGTAGCGACATTGCAAATACATTGATATTTTACACGGTCAGGTGTATTCTATTAATCTGTATACATTTATCACGTCGGTGAGATTACCTCGTCAAATGCTATATGGTGAGCTATGCTATGGCACCAGACCTCATGGTGGTCCTAAGAGGCGCTACAAGGACCAATTTAAGCAGACCCTGAAATTGACAGGTCTTGAATCACAAACCTGGGACACGCTGGCTGAAGACCGCTCAACTTGGCACCGTACCATCTCGGATACTGTAAAAAACGTTTGAAAGGGATCGACGCATACATGAAGAGGCCAAGCGTCAAGCTAGGAAACTTCGAGCAGCCCAACTACGTCCTCCTCCAGCAATACTATGTGACTTGCGTGGTCGCTTGTTCCATGCCAGGATTGGACTCTTTAGTCACCGTAAACACATCCACAAACTGGACTGAAGGAAGAAGATTTATACTCGGATTTGAGTTAAAGCCGATGATGATACATTTATACATTGAAGGCCCAGTCTGTTCCGTTCATTGCACGTATATGAACCATCAGACCACCCCGTAACCCGCAAGCAGTGGCTCATGCTAAGGGTATTGGTTGGAAATCGCCAATATTTACCACAAAAATAAAAAGAAACACAACACACTGCAAAGGCTCACCGGTAGGAGTCGATCCAGCGATCCCTCGCTTTCGAAGCAAGGCTCTTACCGCTGCATCACGCGCTCGTTGAATTCTTGCTAGCGTACAACGCACATAGAAGCCACACTGTAATTGCAATTCATTGATTTCTCGGAAACGGCTGAGAAGAGCACCTTACTACTTGCACCTGGTATACGCCTGGTCATGCCGTACACGTGTACTAAAGATGGTTCGAATCGGTGACCCATGTATCGTATCCTCCCCTTGTCAGCATAACTGCTCCTACAGGTGATGAAGCTCGACACGTGTGAACTCTTGTCGTATGTTCCAGCTGCTGACGGACCCTCCGCTGCTGTTCTGTGATGAGCCCACCACGGGGCTAGACTCTTACTCTGCACAGATGATCCTACAGATCATGAAGCTAATGGCAGCCAATGGTAAAACCATCCTCTGCACTATTCACCAGCCGTCTTCGGAGCTTTTCAATTTGTTCCATCAGCTGGTACTGGTTGCAGATGGCCGGATCGCCTTCATTGGGACCACTGTTGACGCAATCACCTTTTTTGAAAAGTAAGTATAGCACTAAATTTATAAGATTAATACGATTATTTAGATCAAGTGCACATCTACCTATAGAAATATCCAGCATCTGAATAGTATTTTATTGGCCAGGTAGTTCTTAAACTTGTAATCCTATCCCTCTCTACCGACAGTAGTGGCTACGCGGGCCAAAGCGCAGCGTTAGGTCATGGGGCCAAGCTCCCTGCTGACTCGGTAGACGCGTGGGTTCGAGCCCCACCGTCGGCTGTCCTCGAAATGGTTTTCCGTGGTTTCCCATTTTCAACACCAGGCAAATGCTGGGACAGTACCTTCTGACAGGCCACGGCCGCTTCCTTCCACATCCTTGCCCAGTTTCATTCATCTTCATCCATTCCATCTCTCATCCCGACGCGCAGGTCGCCCACGGGCATCGAATAGAAAGACCTGCACTCGGCCTCTCAGGAGGCTACACGACAAAAAAAAATATCTCTCTCTCTAGCAGCTATTCAAAATTGTGCACCACGATGAATCTCTGCGGATCCGCGAATGAAGAACAATTACATGTCTGATAAACTCTGATTTTCATCTTAATTACAATATCTGACGTATATTTTAAGCATACTTCAGTTCCTTTTGTTAAGTGCAGTCTTAACATCGTACGTTGGGATTTGAGGTTTCTCTGGACAGGAGGTAATTCATAGCTGGTCAGTGAGCGGTGTTGACGAAGTAGTCTCAATACCTCACTCTAATGGGTGTTTCACCTCAAACAACTGCTGCCTGTCAACGGAGAGTCGCACCTCGGCCGGAACTATTCATTTTACAAGAACGAGTCCTGGGTCTCCCTTTTCCTTTATAAGCGTAACATTCTAAACGGAGTTGGAAAGTAGGCTACGTCTTGAAAAGTTGTTTGTTGATTCATTTAGGGGCTTTGCGACACCATGGTCATGTAGCCCCGTGTACTTGGGCGTGTGTGGAATTTGCCTGATAGCCAGTAGCCTACCCTATTATCGTGATGGCTGTATTATTGTGTATTGTTGTAAATCAGATGAGGACTGGGAAGGAGGTGGCCGTGGCCTTAATTTAGGATCCATCCCGGCATTCCCCTGGACCCTAGAAGTGGTACACCACGGAAAACCACTTCCAGGATGGCTGAGGTGGGAATCGCACCCACCTCTTCTCAGTTTTACCTAACGAGGCTGAGTATACCCAAGTCCTGCCCTCAGATCAGAATTAAATTTCCTGGCAGAGCCGGGAATCAAACCCGGGGCCTCCGGGTGTGAGGCAGGTGCGCTACTCCAACACCACGGGGCATATACTGTATTGTACATGGGAACTAATGTATGGGCTCGATCCCGGCTACATTATACTATGGGGAATAACGCGTTACGTTATTGGTAACGACTTTACTTTTTAGATTAAGTACTGTAACTGTAACGCTGTTACTTTTAAGAGTACCGAAGTAACGAAAATGCTCATTACTTTTTCAAGATGGAGTTGTCAATAGTACGTGGAACTTGAATCAACTAGCCCATCTCTATCTTCAACACAAGCAATAATCATAAACAAACAATCTTCGGTAAAATTATGACGGATTTGAAAGATTTTAGCACCTGTGCCTGTCTGTTACCTCTACGTACACCCACACTGGGGCCATAAACGTTCCAAATTTTCTTTGAGCCACAATAATTCTAGGTCTGTAAGAGATTAGGCCCGACCCTCAATCAGGGTTTATGAACCATTCTCGAGTGAAAGCGTGCCAAATGACTCCTGTAGCAACTACAGTATAATTCTGACAATTCTGAGAAACACATTTTGTACTAGAAAGCCTGATAACACAAAGGAACATTAATTACTTACTTCCGACCTGATGAAAAGGTTTGGAGAGGGGGAAGGAATTGGAACCTGTCACTTTTATGATGCACGCCAAAAATGTCTTGTTAATATCATCCGTGAGCTATTACTTCGGTCGTTTGATTGAAGTTTGTGTCTCGAGTTGTGCCATTGTTTTGGAGCAGAAAGAAGAGAAAGTGTTGCCTTGGCCGTCATACGCCTGTAATTTCTTAAAATCGGATGAGAAGAATGACAACTCTAAATGTACAAAGTGCACAGGTGGATGAATAATACAGTACAGAGCAGTCGCAGATACGCAGCGCATGTGCAGGTAAGACATCAGTAATTCGACAGCTTAACATTCTTATTATTATTGTTTTAATATTTCTGGTTACTAAATATTTTTATAGTTTAAATGCATACTATTCACTTTTCAAGAATTAAACTATTGTTATGGCATGAGATGTGCTACCTCATGACGGGTGTCAGGTTGTTGTTGCGCTGTAGTGATAGTGCATTTTGTCTTTCCATATTACTAGCATCCACTATTCTGTTCGAATCAAGTAAATTACAGTAGTGGGGAAAATGTTATTAAGCAACTACAGTTTATGTTTATATAAAAGGAACAATTCGGCACTTCGACAAAAGTAACTGTAACCGTGTCGAGTCGTTAATATTTTGGTTACTTTTGAAAAGTAAGTTATCTAACCCTGCTATAAGTCCATCTTATGGCGTAGTGACTAGCATTCTTGGCTGCCACCGTGGAGGATCGGGTTCAATGTCAACCTCAATCATCCTAGAAGTGGTTTTCCATGGTTTCCCTCTTCTACGCCAGGTAAATGCCCGGAGGTAACTAAATTAAGGCCACGGCCACCTCCTATCCAAATGCTAGCTCCTATTACAAATACACACACCTGTGAGACATTAAAATGACACAGGTTATCAGACATACTTCACACACATGGTCTGTATGACCATGATGTCGCAGAGTCCCTAAAATACAACAACTTCCTTGAAATGTGTATTGCTCATGATCGTTTAAATACGAAATGAGGTTTCTCAGCTATTAGGTCGTGTATACATGAAGTACAAGCCATCAAGTTGTTAAACAAAGAAATACAATGTATAACTCGTCCAAGACCTTCGGATTTCCGGTCCGATGCTCAGACATTTTAACTCTCTTTTTCTATTATCTAGACTTTCAGGATGGAGCCGCGTCGTGTGTCCCAGCGTTTCGGCTGTCATTTGCAGCAGCCGTAATCATGGGGACGAGTTCGTGTCTGTACTCAAACTGACCGTTGGTAGTCAGTTGGATGTGACTGCTTGATCGCCATTGACGTCACCCTGCTACCTGATTGTCCCGAGTCTTGGCCAGTCATGTGCTAAGAGAACTTTCCAGCTGTTACTAAGCCTGAATCGGTCTTCACGTTTGAAAGGATTGGGATGCTCCACGATCTGTATTGCCTCCCTAATTACCCTATGCTGATATTTAGGAACTTAGCAACAGTTTCGGCCTTACCAAACTCTTTGGTGTGCCCCGAGCCGCTGTCAACACCGACATTCAAACCACCGATCTCCGGACTTGTTGCAGCGCCCATGGATTTAACGCACTCGGCTACGCCATGAGGTAGTGCAGGACACAGAACGGGTTGGGCTAGAGTGGGCAAGAGCCAAGAACAGGGTGGAACTGATGCATGCCCGTGATGTTTACTGTTAGTCATTGTAGGAGTTTGTATTGCATTAGCCACAAGTAACAAAATTACGTGACCCAAATGATTCAGATGCGTTCATACCTACGAAAAGTGCTGAAATTCATAGAAGTGACAGTATTTTGGGTTGTATGCACCAAATATCTTTCGAACAGAGGTATCTGTTATTATTTACGTTTCTCGATTGATGTGTAAGGTGATTTCTGTTCATCAAATCCAATTGCAACTGTATATTTCTTAATTTATTATAAACTTTCTTTCTTTCTTTCTTTCTTTCTTTCTTTCTTTCTTTCTTTCTTCCCGTGGCACATAATCACACGATTCACGGCCACGTAAAACTACAATCTTCCTTCCTTCCTTCTTCCTTTTTCTTTCTTTCTCTAGATATGTTGTAAACTAGTAAGCAGTGACCACAACTCGGTAGATAGGACCTGCAGTGAATGGCTAGCAGCTCAACGTATGATCAACTTAACACTGTCCCATCATTGTTAATTTGTAACTCTTCAGTCGGTCAACACGATTGTGCCCAATGAATGGGCAATTTGTGATCATCTAATTAAGCCTCTAATTGTTTCCAGGAGTGTTGTTACATATTTATACCTTGTACCCCGCCCATCCATTTGGCACAATCGTGTTGTCCGACTGAAGAGCTACACATTTACAATTTTGTATAGGCAACACTCAAAAAGTATGGCTTCAAATCTATACTGTCCCATCAGTTACTGATCTGCACTCTGCCACCATTCTCTGATTTCGACAGTTATCTCACTGTTACATTAGCATTTTAGTCAAGTTTACTACTTCCTTGACATCTAAAACCCTTCACTCTGTTAGTGATCACGGACACTGAGATCAATCTGACTACTATGTTCGTGTTTCAGTCAGGGCTATCACTGCCCAAAGTCCTACAACCCTGCTGAGTTTTTCATCCGCACTTTGGCAGTAGTGCCGGGCTGTGAGGAGAGCAGTCGGCGTGCTATCAAGAGGATCTGTGATCAGTACACAGTGAGTGATGCCGCACACGAAGTGGAGGTGTATGTTCGTCTTCAGTGCCACCTAGGGTCCTCTACTGAAGTGAGTACAACATAATGTTTAATCCGCAGTGACATAGCATACTTCTCAGGTTGTAAACAAACAGTGTTGAATAACGAAGCTGAATTTTCTGATAAATTTTACATAACTCGCAGTCTAATTGTACACGTTAACTTTACAGAACTACGAAGTAATAACCAAATATTGTATTTCAAATTACTTAATTAACAAGAAGTTCCGTGAAGAACTATACAGCCTACTTTCCATGCCAATGATTATTCTACAGTATATGAACCTATCTAGAATAATGACGAAATTAAGTTGGTAATATCGAAATATCTAATTAGTTCAAAATATACCTGGTATAATGTAGCCTAATAGAGCACTACAGTTGGCAGCCCTGGTGACTGAATATATTCTTAGTTCCACCTCTTAAGGTACAGAATACAAAATTTGGTTGAAGTTCAATGGACGTTACATGCAGTTAGACACTGGTTCTATCAGCACGCGTAAAAGCATGTTGCCAACAATACCATGCGTGTGCTGGTCAGAAATAATCTGAATTATTATGATATCTTGTTGTGCCAATTTTGGATGAAATCCATTTGTTAGTATAGAAGTTACATGTATTTTAAAATTGGACATATCAGCAGGCATAGAATCATGTTGGCAGCACTGCCTTGTATTAATTACTCCAAATTAATCTAGAATGTCAGGTGCTATACGTGTGCAAAATATAGAGCTGTTGGCTTGCATACTTTCTGATATATTGATATTAGGGTAAAAAGAATATAGACAGCATTTATTAACAGTTGGCAGCCCTGATTGCTCTTAGCATTACTTATAGTCATATCTGTTATGGTACACATAGCACATACGAAATTTAATTGAAATCCAACTGATAGTATAGAAGTTACCTGTAATTAAAAATTGGTACTATCAGCAGGCTTATAATCATGTTGGTAGAACTGACGTAATTAAGTTACTCCAAATTAATCTAAAATGTCAGAATATACGTGTGCATAGTTTAAAGCTGTTGGCTTGCATACTTTCTGATATATTGGTATTTGGATTTAAAAAAATAGAGAGAGCAATTATTAACAGTAGTAGTGTGTTTGTGGGGGTTCAGATGCCACCTCCACCTCCCCACCTCACAAGATGGCGGCAGCCCGATAACTCCCGAACCCGTGGTCGGATTTTGACGAATGAGGTGTCATTGAACTCGGGCTGACACCCCCTTTCCAATGGGCAACATATTTCAACCCCAAAGAAAAACCTACCCCTACTAGGGGGCGAAATTGTATTTTTTTTTTTAGAAAATCTCTCTTTCCAACTGCAACATGTGAGAGTTTGAATGTCAATATGAAATGAAACGTTGTTCTACATAAAGTGCATGTGTTCGATGGATAGCCACTATGAATTAACATGCTTGTTTTTGTTTTTTACGCATGCCCACTCATGGCTTTTGAAGAGGGTGGGGGAGTGGTTCCCTGTGGACGAGTCCTTGTTGACAGGTCATTGTTGACAAGTCATTGTTGACAAGTCATTGTTGACAAGTCATTGTTGACGGGTCCCTGTGGACTGGTCATTGTTGACGATTCCTTGTGGACGAGTCCTTGTGGATGAGTCCCTTTGGACTGATCCCTTTGGACCGGTCCCTTTGGCCTGGTCCCTATAGACTGGCTCATGAATTTATTTAAATTATGTCAAATGGTCTAACTACATTTTGCGTGTAAAGCAGTGTGTTGAACTGACGTTGTTCACCAACCCCCACTAGTATAATGTGATAACGATATGAAAGTAAAGTGACGAAATACATGTGAACACGTGTGAGATGACCTTATTACCGTCCTCCTTGTGAAACAAGTCACATCCTGTTTTGGTTCATACGTGAGAAAATGCGAGTTCATGTGTAATATGATCTAACACACAGGTGTTCACCTGTACA
This sequence comes from Meconema thalassinum, assembly GCA_946902985.2. Lineage (NCBI taxonomy): Eukaryota > Metazoa > Arthropoda > Insecta > Orthoptera > Tettigoniidae > Meconema > Meconema thalassinum. The sequence goes on from OX336389.2 coordinate 551,766,874, forward strand.
CGCGCACGACAAGAGCTAACAAGTCACAATCTGTTTTGACAGTGGTGGGAGGTGAAGGGGGGGGGGGGAGTTGGTGTAAGAGAGAACACAGGTGAAGAGAGAAAGAAATATGTATTGCTCATAATACATGTATAGCTGAGGACTGTACATAGGACTGTAGGTTAAGTACAACATGAGTGAATAAATAAATACAAGATACACATGTTCACACAACTTGTAATTTATTAATCCAAGAATTAAAGGCTGAGCTAAATCCCAACCATTTTACATATAGTTTATTTCCTTTTTGTTTCAACACTTTCTCCACAAGGTAATGTTTAGGAAACGCTGTCTTTTGAAGTTCTTGAAGATAAAACCTGCCTTTTATGGGTTGATGGTTGAGGTCCTCGAGTAAATAGGTGACTGGACTGTTCAGGTTGACTTGACGAATTCGAAATAGTTCAGTCCCCCAATTTGGTGTGTAGCCCTTGTCGAAGACGGACTTGAATTTGCTCACACGAACATGGTCCCCAATGTTAAGGCGATGACGTTTAGGGTCTGCTGGTTTTATGGGGTTAAACAGGTTATCCAATCGCTGAATATTTTTGGTCACGAGGCGTGTCTTGGTCCCAATGGTTCTGTGTTTGGTGTCATTGTAACGTAACACTAGCTCAGGTAACAAGTCCAACCAGCGATAAGTGCCCTGAGCGGTAAACGCTTTCCACATATGGGTTTTCAATGTTCGGTTGAACCGCTCGACCACGCTGGCTTTGAGATTGCTGTACGTGGTGTAATGGTGAATATCCTTAGATTTGAGAAAACTGGAGAAATCCTTGTTGAAAAATTCTTTCCCCTGATCAGTTTGTAGCAGCTGAGGTTGACGTTTGGATTGTTGAATAATATGTTGAAAGGCCTTGGTAACTAGTGGACCAGAATTGCGACGCACAGGTTCAACAAACGCCATTTTGGAATAAACATCAATGACCGTCAACATATAGCGTACACCATTGTTAACGCTAGCATAGGGAATCATTTCAACCAAGTCTGCTTGCCAAAGTTCATCCACACCCTGTGAAATCACCTTGAGTCGCTGATAATGACGTCTAGCTGGACGATGCAACTCGTGAGCAATGCCCATTTTAATGGGTGAGGGCTTAAACAATAATTTTGGCATTTCGAAGTTCTTCCTCGATTTCTTGAATTTCCCAATCGTGACCAGTATGGCCGGCTTGACGTGAAGCATGCAACAGCTGTAGTCGCTGGACGAGTTTATTTGGATTGTGCCAGTAGGTAACATCCACAAGGGGTGTTAATGGTTTAAATGTCACTCCTGAAGCGGACACTTTACGACGACCACTTTGACTAGTGGGGAACATTTTTGCAATGATGGTTTTATATTTTTGAGATATATTGGCATTCACTTGTTGAGTGGGATCATACTGTCTTTTGTGAGCATGGGTGTCCAATAAAATGGATCCTCTGGCGTATAATCTTGAGATGAAGGAGTCCGAGAGAACAGTAGCTTTAACAGTCCTGGTGTTAATTTATAGTTGATCTTTTTAATGACAGCTTTAGTACGACTAAATGTAATCGATGAATCACCAATTTTAAAACTATCATTCTCATAGCGAACGCCATATGTGGTATCTGTGTTTCCAATAAATAGATTGGTGAAATAGGGTTCCAGTGTTGATCCATAATATTTTATTAAAATGTTTTTCAGTTGAGCTTTATGTTGAGGGGTGGCCAAGAGTTGCGAAAATGGAGACGATCTGGAAGGGCAAGGTGTTTCGACCATGGCCAAGGATTTCCTTTTTCTTAAAAACTCTGCAAGGGGTGATGCCTTTTTTGAGGCGTAAACACTTGTTCCTCATTATCCTCAACTTCGCTAACACTAGTTAAATCTTCCTCTTCCTCTTCCTCTTCCTCAGGGTCCTCATGGTGCGTCTGAGTGGCTTGTGAAACGGTAGGTAGCGTTTCAGATGGCTTGAAAGAGGGTTTCAACATGGCTTTTAGAGGAGGTGCTAAATGTTGTTGAATAAACAAAGCATGATCCGCACGCGATCGTTTCAATTGACGAAACTTTTGGCGAATAGTATTTTTTGCTCTAATAATATGCTTTTTCAATTGACTCTCTGCTAACGCCATGATGTCGTGACAAATGACTTGAGAGGGAATGATACAGTGCCTTAAATAGCAATAAAATTATCAAACCCTAAGCGATACCGCCCTTGGTTGAGTTCACTTTGTTTGTCAATCACTAAACAGGCATGACGTTGTGTGTTCCAGCACTTGCCACACAATTCCGTAAACATTTGAAAGGTCATATCCGGATTCACATGTTCATTATAAATGTAACGACTGTTCCTCTCGTCCTGGCGAAATAAAACAATGACATTGGCATTGTCACGAATCAACTGTTTGGACATTTTAGAATACGTTTGTCCAAGATAGAAGCAATCGATATGTTTGTGTCGACCCATGCTGAAATAGCTTTGAATGATATCTTGTCGTTCAGTGGATACATCATCGAAAATCATGAGTGAATCAGGCTTTACCTCATCCGGAGAAATAACATTTTCTTGCGTGGAAAATGTAAAATACCCCATATTCTCATTTTGTAATCCAGACATGACTTGATCCAGAAACACGTAGAGGGGTTGGTAGAGAGATTTTGGGAAAATATAAATATTTTGAAAACACAGACCATTGGGCGCTGTAATAAGTGTCAGCAAAAGATTGGTCTTTCCACAGCCAGAAGGTCCCACAATGATGCAGCGAATGGAAGATGGAAACAGTGATGATGAAAATTGTTCACGTGATGTAGGGCAGAGATGGGAAACCATGCCCCTCACGGGGAATGACTCTTGCTGCTTAATTATCTTCATTTCAACTAAGGCTTAGAGAGGCTATCAGGCTGTCTATATACATTGCACCGAGCCTTGTCATAGAAACAGTAGACTCGTACTACAGGTTGACGATGGATATCTTTGGACGTGCGTTGATGGTCAAAGCTATGTCTGTTCCCATACATGATCCTAAACAAGAAACAGATCCTACTAATAAACACTATGTGGATAGGTCTGTAGTGCCACGCACAAAACAGGGAGATTATGACTTTAAAGGAAAGCGGTTAACCCATGTAAAACATCCTCAAGTGTCTACAGACGTTACTGTAAAAAAATATGTGGATAACAAGGTGTATGAATTTTATGATAAAATGCCTCAGCTTACAGTGGATGGCTATAGCGCTAATCATCACCGCATTATTCACGTGGAAGACCCACAAGAAGATGATGAAGTCTGTACCAAGCGATACGTGACCTATGAAATGAAAAGGCTTTATAAATTTACCCCATCTGTATTTTTAGTGTATCTGACAAATGTAAAACCTGTGAATGAGAGAAACCATATACCGCTAGTTCATGACCAGCACTTGACCTATGTGCTTGCTTCGGGTTTAAGCCACTATCGATTACACTATGATGGAACCATTCACATCAAATACGCCATACCTGATGAGAACCATTTAGAAATAGAGATAAATGGTCATAGGATGTTGGTCCATAACCATGAAATGGTCAATGCAGGAGACGAATTATCCTTTCATCTCATGTTGACATGGGATGAAAAGCAAGCTTGAAAAACCATAAATGATTTCCCACTTTATGTAGAATTGGAATATACAACCTTGAAATAACAATCTGACGTTAGTTGTGACTTAAACTTTCTTGTGAAAGGTTGTTGGTCATTATCATCATGGTGAAACAAAGATATGTGGTGAGAAAGACTAAAAATATGACCCTGTCCTTGGCAAAGCCTGGGCTTAAGACATTCGTGGACAAGCCCTAGCGAAAGAAAAAAAGAAAAAATAATGTGTTGACCATAAGGAAAGCTCTTCGAGTAGCACAAAGACATGTTATTCCAAAACGTCAACGACAGAGTTCAAAACAAGGGCGAGTGATTCCCGTCCCCAAACGAGCGGGATTTTTACCTGCATTATTCGCTGGTCTGGCTGTTCTAGGTTCAATTTTAGGTGGCGCTAGTGCAGTGGCAAAAACTATTAAAGCCGTGCAACAGGGCAAGCAACAACTCAAAGAAAGTCAGCGACACAATGAAACAATGGAGGCCATTGCTATGGGGGCTAGATGTGTCAATTTGAAGCCAGCCTTTTATCAACAAGGATTTGGAATTTCACCTTTTCGAAATAAAATAAAATAAAACATCTTTAACCTCAGCCATAGCAAGACATGCCCTGACGCATCAGCAAGTGGAAAGCTATGCTAAACAACTGAAGCTTTCTCATTTTCTAGGTGTGTTTATGCGAAACCAATTACCCTCACAACCCTGGAAACATGAATGTGCCGTTGTCAATTTGGATGATCACCGAGGACCTGGAACACATTATGTAGCTTATGTCAAAGAGGGATCCACTGTATGGTACTTTGACAGTTTTCGGAATTTGTCCCCGCCCATGGAACTAGTGGCCTATTTTAGAAACAGCATCAAGATATATTATAATGTGAAACGTGAGCAAACGTTTAACAGCCAACAGTGTGGACGTTTGTGTTTATTTTTTTTTATAAAAGACGCAACATAAGCAAAAACGTCAACAGTATGTCGGTGGAAAGTAAGACGTTTACACTGCATGGACGTGGACCTGAAGTGAGCCTAGACTTTTACTCACCTATCGAAATGAGTGAAAAACCCTATGGTTTAGGACTTGTTTCTCTTGAAACGTACAATCGAATATACAACATACGAGAAAATGTGAACAACAAGTTTTACTATGATGATTCTGTGCTCACCCTGAACTCTGGTGGATACACGATAGATGCCATTTATGAACACATTTATGTGGTGTTGATCAATGAATATGGTTTAAAGTCATTTCTCGATGGAACGCGCAAGTTTGAACTTGTAGGAAATACCAACACTCATCGCTGCAGTATTTTTCTACATTCAAAATTTACTTTAAAACCCACCCCGATTCCATTGGTCCATTACTAAGATTTAAACCACGCGTGTTGGAGCCCAACAAAAAACATGAATCAGACCATGAAGTGAAATTCATTGAGGACCATCATGTGTCGGTGACGTGTAATATTATTAGTCAAGTGTACACCATTCGCTTTATGACTTTATTGTAACATCGCCCAAATGGCTATATTATTCGTGAAAACCCTCCAGTGGTGCTTTTTCATTCTGTGGCTGCCGATGGTATTAGTAATATAACATTAAGACTGATCAATAGAGAGCAACAACTCATTGATCTAGATTCTACCACACCAGTGACTTACAAGTTGGTGCTAAAACCACTATGAAGTTTGTATATAAAGCAACAGCACCGTCTAGGAATGGTGTTAGTTGTTTACCACGTGAATACACGTTAACATCTCAGAACAAGCAGATTTTACAGCATTTGGGTTACCACGTTAACCCCCGCGATGAATTCTATCCTAGAGGTAGCGAACCACATCGAGGAGCAACCAGGAGTGGTAAGAATTGATCTCCATTCTTATCAAGCTCAAACACCTGGACTCAATAACAATGATGAAATTCAATTTGTTATCAACAACCAAGATATTTACACTCTACCGCATGAAAGTGTTATTCAGATTGAAGGTCGGCTCACCAAAGCCGATGGCTCTACACCCACCACATCCAAGTTAGCCAACCATGCTTTCGCCTTCCTGTTTTCTGAAGTGCGTTATGTGTTTAACGATATCGTGGTGGATAGCACTCGAAATGTGGGTATTTCCAGTGTCGTGAAACTATATCCCTCTTATAGTGAGGAAGAAGCTAAAACACTTTGCATGGCGGGTTGGTGCCCTGACTCGACCAATGACTGGATGGTACACACCGATGGCACCTTTACTGGATATTTACCTCTTAAACTGATTTTAGGCTTTGCTGAAGATCACCAGCGCATTATGGTCAACGCAAGGCAAGTGCTTTATCTGGTGAGAGACAGGAGTGATAATAATGCACTCAAGGGAGTCGACAATGCCCCCATTGATTCAAAAATTCAACTACAACGCTTGCTATGGAAAGTGCCTCATGTGACCCTTAACGATAGCAAAAAACTGGACATACTCAAAATGGTAAAGAGAGATATACCTCTACCCATGGAATTTAGAAGCTGGGCACTCCATGAGTACCCGTTATTGCCTACCACCAACACACATAGTTGGTCTATAAAAACAGCCCTCTATACAGAGAAACCTCTCTACATGATTGTGGGTTTTCAAACAAATCGCAAGTATCAACAAATCAAAGATGCCACGCAATTTGATCACCTGCAATTGAGAAATGCACGTCTTTTCCTCAACGGTGCTGTGTTTCCCTATGAAGGGCTGGATTTAGATTTTTCAAAAAGTAAGTTTGGCCCTCTGTACGACTTGCTTTCTAAATTTAGATGGTCGTATTATCAAAAAGAGAATTGTCCAATGTTGTCACCCCAAGCTTTTAAGACAAGGGCGCCACTGATTGTCTTTGACTGTTCCTGCTTGGAAGAGTCTGTCAAACCATCCAATATTGATATCCGACTTGATTTTGAAACGCATGACAATGTTCCAGCCATTACCACGGCCTACTGTTTGATTATTCATCACAAACAAGTCAACTATTATCCACTGTCCAACCAAGTGACAAGTGTATAAATAGCAGGTCAACACACATCAAACCGCTCAGTCATGTCTTGCTTTCAAGCCTCAAGAGAAGTTACATCCATGAATTTAAAATCTGAGGAACAACGTTTCAAGACCTTTGCGACGTGGCCGGTGCCTTTTATAAACCCTCAAGCCTTAGCAGCCGCTGGATTCTACTATTTAAAAAGAAGAGATGAAGTGAAATGTGTGTTTTGTCCCATCATCTTAGACCAATGGCAAGAAAGTGATGAACCCATGCAGGAACATCAGCGTTGGTCACCTGCCCGCCCCTACCTATGCAGAATGGAGGTGGGTAATATACCCTGTCATTCAAGTTACCCCTCACTCGTGCCTCTAAGTGATGAAAAAGTTATGATACGTGTGGACTTTATGGTGTCAACAGTGTTTCAGTGAGCAGCTCACAGTCAAAAACATCCAGTTTAGAGACATTGGGATATCATCGGTGTTATGGACACTATAAACACAAAAGACTTTTTTGTTGTATGAGATGGTACCGCCTCTATCCTAGAATGAAAAAGGAATGTAAAACTTGTTATGCTAATAAAATAATGAAATAAAAAATTGGTTGTTGTTGTTATATTATTATTTCTTATGCCCCCCTGTCATATCCTAACCTCTATAGTGACTACTCGATGTTTTTATTTTCTTTTACTAGTATGGTATGTAAGTAAATGACATGGGTACACCTTACTGAACAATTGTCAGTCTGTGGTCAGTTGGACTTGATCCAGACAAGAGTGAACATGTTGCATACACTGATTGTCGACTGTCAAGGGTTTAAAATTGGAGATAACAAATTTATATTTAAAGAAGTGGCCATTATTGATTGTTCCACTTTTTGGATATCGCAAGCTACCCATTTGGTGTTTAAACCACCTTATGCGTTTGATTTGTTGTGTGATAAAGACCGTAAACAAACCCAGTGGATTGAAACTCATATGCAACTAGACTGGAAGCAAGGAACCATTTCATATAAGCACCTGGACGTGGTCATTAAAGCCCACTTGTCTTCTGCCCATGTAGTATTTGTGAAAGGTAGTGAAAAACGCCAATGGCTACAACCATTTTTAGCGTCTTACAGTCAATGTATCGATTTAATGGGCATGGGCTGTCCCTCGCTGCAAACACTCATGGACTGCTGCCCCTGTGACAATATTACCCATAAAGCCCTGGCACAGGTGTGGCAATTGTTTCATTGGCTAACCACCAATGCCTGCTGGGAGTTGTTGAATAAAATTAAAACTGAAGGTTTACCTGTGGATGCCACCAGTGAGATTTCTACAAGCGACGTGTAAACATCAACGTGATACCATGGAGAAAGGGGATGCTACCGATAAAGCGATTGGAAAGTTCTTCGTGTGCAAAAAGAAACTAGACAGTTTTACCAAAGAAGAATTATTGGCTCTTCCAAAATCATTCATTTATTACGTCGCAGCAAATGCAGTGAAAGAAATCTGGCAACATGTACCAAAATCATGGACTCAAGACCCTGTGTTAAGTGAATTGCAACCATGTACGGATTATGATCACCATAAGCGAGTGGCTATGGCAAAAATACCCTCTATGCGACAGTGTGCTACTTGCCAGCTGGTCAAACTGTATCACGGTCATAAAAGTCAGTGTAAAGACTTTGTTTCCTCATTCCACGGGTGTGATGGAGAAAAAAAGCAGCAACAACAAACATCATCCACAGAGGAGGAGGAAGATCAAACCCTTTCTCCACCAATGGAATAGGATATGCCAGACCTCTACTGGCAATGGCGTCATTGATAAAGTAATTCAATACTTAACTTTCGAAATCTACCTACCTGGTTATTATTTGTGTGGTCCTGGAACTTGTCTTGAAGAACCTTTTGCAGCGTGGTGATTTACCTATTAATCCTTTGGATCGAGCATGCACCTTTCTTATCACCACAGTCATCCTGCATTAAGATGTGTAGCGGATAAAGTATCGTTGAAAAGCTAAACAACGTTTGACATCCTGTGATGTCTCAGTGGGAGAGAGGTTGGCAGCTCTCATTGTGATTAGTGCTATATAAGGAAAGTTAATGATGAGTGGACATGAACATTGAAAAGGATTGAGGAATTGGTATTTCTTTGTATTCTATTTTTGTAAAGCTCTATTTGTTGTGAATTAAAAACAAGGTTTACAAGATCACAATGTCTTTTAATTTTTAAAAATGGTGATAGCCATTTCTTCATTTTCATTTTTTCTTACATGAATATTTACATTTTCCACTTCCCCTTTTTTACATTCCCCTTGTTTAGTTCACACATTCTGTACATTTTTTGTTGTGAAATAAAAAATAAGGTTCACTAGATCACTATATCTTTTAATTCTAAAAATGGTGATAGCCATTTCTACATTTTCATTTTTTTACACATGAATATTTACAATTTCCACTTTACATTCTTTACCTTCCCCTTGTTTAGTTTACACATTCTGTACATTTTGTTTTGTGAAATATAAATAAGGTTCACCAAATCACTATACCTTTTAATTTTTAAAAATGATGATAGCCATTTCATTTTTTCACACCTGAATATTTACAATTTCCACTTTTCATTTTTTATATTCCCTTGTTTAGTTTACACATTCTGTACATTTTGTTGTTGTGAAATAAAAAACAAGGTTTACCAAATCACAATGTCTTTTTAATTTTAAAATGGTGATAGCCATTTCACTTTTTCACACATGGATATTTACAATTTCCACTTTACATTTTTACATTCCCCTTGTTTAGTTCACACATTCTGTAAATTTTTAAAAATCTTTTTCGTAATATACAAAAACAAAACATTTTACACTAAAATGTATTACTTATCTTATTTTTACTAAACTACTGTAGCCTAACATTATACATTCTACTTACAGTTTTTACAAAAAAATATTACAATATAAAACACACTACAAATATTACAATATAGTGATCATTAGACTTAAGTAAAGTAATAGTCGTCAATGCGACTGTTTCCCCAAGCAAGAGTATCAAATGTGTTGGGTATAATGAATCGTTTGTTGTCTTCATTTCTTAAAGCAACTTTGTTCAACAAATTGGTATGTAGCTGATGATTTTTACTTCTAAATACACACATTTTCTTATATAATACAGGTGGGTTACTAACTATACAGTTTTTATAATCACTTATATCTAACTCTTTACTAACAACCTTCTTTTTCACTCCTTTTTTTTTTTTACTACTACATCATCAATTGTCATATAGCTGTATGATTTAGATTTTGTGCCTACAAAGGTGTCTATAATAACACCAGCACATTCATCCTTAAATTTCCCAAGAACATTTTTGTTTACTAGAGGTAAATGGTAAATATTATCCTTCGGGTAGTCACTTGTATCAAACCTATTTAGCTCAGTTTTGATATCCTCGTAAAAATCATCAGTTTTAAACTCATAAATAAAAGAATCTGTGTCTGTGTAGAGTAATTTAGCATTATCAAGATAGTTTTTCTTTACATAATCATAGTGAAATTCATACATAAGTGTTTTTGATAATTCCAGAATGGTGTAACCCACATATATGGGTTTGTTGTAAGTTACTTTAAGACGATTCATTTGTATTACAACTAAATCCTCATGAATAATTGAACAGCTATGAAAGTTAAGCTTGCTTATTAAGTTGCTCGCACCATACCTTTTACCATCATTCTCCCACTTTGTTATCAGCTTTACATCAACTCGTTTATCAACATTCTCCATAGACTTTCCAAAAACACTATTATTTATGAGTTTATAAAAATCTTTTTCAAACGCGTTTGTTGACTGTGTTCTTAAATTATTGTTTAGATCAATATACGGTTTGAGCCATGCTGACTGATGAAATTGCAATACGCGATGAATTTTAGTTAATTTCAATCCATGCTGTAGACACTGTTTCAAGTTATGATAATGTATTACATATTTACATTTATCATTTACATTAGCAATTAACAGTTTTGTTCGTGATGTGATGTATGGAGATTTCATATTCTCAAGACAAAATGGTAAATCATTATGATCATCATGTAACTCTTTAGGGTACTCAAGATTTACCTCTAAAATATATCCTTTATCATCGTTATCATTAAGAGTGTCAACATGTAAGACATCAATTTCAGGTTGTGTCAGCCAGCGAAAATCTTTCAGTGGTAGATAATGACTCATAGCCCAACCATATTGGTTATTTGCATCGAGGTAGAAAATATACTTTGACTCTTCACAAGGGTTGTAGCTAGGCATGTATTTATTATTCGCTTTAGAGTACCGTCCACTACATTGGCTTAATCCACCTCGAATTGATGATTTTATAAAATTGATCATGTCTATATCAGTCATTAATTCTAAATTTACTTTCGTTTTTTTTCAACATTGAACTGAAACTTAACCCAGGAGCTGTGAAATACTGACAAGGATCAAGGTCATAAGTTTTCATACAAACATTTCGAAAATTTTCAAAAACATCTGCTAATAACAACACATCTGTCTTCAAATATATGTCTGAAAATTCTCCTAAAGTTTGAATGTCAAACTGTGCCCATACACGTTGTGCATGTAAATATTCCTGATCACTGATATGACTTGTGTTTAAGGAACTTTAAAATGCATCTTTCGGTGTTAAAGAACACTCCTCAAGACGTTCCACACAGTTAATATATTCATAAGGGAATATGCCCTTTTGACGAATCAAATTAAAATCATCTTCTTTAGGAAAGACACGTTGAATTTCATGAAACTGATCTGATTTTAAATTACTAGCCAGCTTATCAAGATTACTCGACATAAAGCGGAATGAATCTAAAAATCGCAGTTTAATGGTTTTTTTTATTGCTAGTTTTGATGTATTTTGTGAACGATATGTATTGTTCCTTATTATTTTCAATAACATCAATTTTCATATCTGAAGCTCCAAATTCTTTAACGATAAAGTGGTTATCGTATTTGCTACCGTTGTGTAGAATGACCGGAATGAATTTACTTACTCTATAATTTAAATTACATTCTTGGTGAGCAGCACCACGATATTTTCCTGTTAAATGGTCATGATCGCGAAACCTATCTGTATATAAACATTCACCACATATAAAACAATTAGTTTCAGTTTTAAAATTCATTTGCTCTGATGAAGTTAGTGGCTCCATTGGAATGATCGTATTTAAAATAGAGGATATACGGACGGCATCTTTCTCAAGTCTTTCCATAAAAACTTTAGGTGCATCAGGTCCTCTATAGAGCTCAAACTTATTTAAAGAGTCATCGTAACTACATTTAATATAATATGCAAAGCTAAAAGGTTCATGAATGTGAGTAGTGTTGGTGAAAGGTTGGGCTGGATTCGATGAACATGTATTAAATGGTTTTAGCAAAGCCTCGAAGTCAGCATATATAACAAATGGTACTCGAAGCTGTTTCTCATAATCCTTGAATTTTAGAATGTTATTTTTAGGAGTCGGTAATACCGTGCACACATGATTACACCCCCATTTTTGGTGTTGAATTAGTTGGTCCTCTTTCTGGAAATGTAGCAAACAGCCATCACACAACCACTTCTTAGATTTATGTTTTGATACTTGACTACTGACAAGTCTACTTAAATGTTTTATCCAACAATAGTGGGCGTTTTCACCTTCAGTTATGTATAGTAAATTTACATGAGCATCCTTTTTTCCTGAGTATAATATAGAGGACCTACTATACTCTTATTTTCAATTCCATAAACATTAATACTTACATTGTTCAGCTCTTCAAAATGTTGAATGTCTTTTATCGCCATAGGAAATTCCATTTCTTCTAAATCTAACACTGAAGAATAGTGAGGATAGGATGATGTTCTCATCGTGTCCCTCACTGCTGGAAGGAGAGCTGAGGTTACAGCCCATGCAAAGCATGCGTCATCATTATTCATAACGTTTACACAAGCGTGCTTACGTTTGATCCATCCTGGCAAATCAACGTATGATGATGCTCGAAGGGGGTTGTATTTATTCATGATGGTTTCTAAATAAAGTACTTCAACTAACGCCCAGCCTGACTCCCTTTCTTGGAACTCTTCACTCTTCACAATGATAGCACTTGAAATAGTTTGGTATATATCACTAATATTAGTTGATTCGCTAAAAATTATGTTTTTTGTATTAAAAGATTTGATATCCGTAATTTCACCTTCGCTCCCAGTTTTTACATAGAGTCCAAAAAGTTCAAAATTAATTTTAATTGTTTTATGCTCTAATAAAACTTTTTCTACTAAGCCAAACACAGTAGGTTGAATATTTTTTAAAATTGATTCAATACTTTGAGTTTTTTCTCTACTATAAAGTCTATAACTAGCAATTCGACTTTTAAATGCACTACCAATTTGTTGAACATTTCCAGAATTTCTTTCATGGCAAGCGTTATTTTTATGATGAATACTGCGTAAATGTCCATGAATGAATGAAAAAGGTATATCAATATTACATACATCACAATGTGTTATCGAAGGTTCACCATTCTTCTTTCTTTTTGTTGCACAACTATTTTCACAATCTTGAGAACGTTTACGCTTTTGAGCATCACATTCATTTAAAGGTTCCGTGCTAGTTGTTGGTTTTACAGTTTTTAATTCTTGTTGTTCACCATGCACTTCAACCATGTGGGATTTATATCGCTTTACAGCAGAAATACCAAGTTCACATACTGAACATGAAAATGGTGCTGAACTAACATGCATTAAATTTACATGACGTGCAAGATTATCTTGTCTGTTAAATGTGGTAGCACAATGACTGCACACAAACATTTTAATGTCATGTTTAACATTTGCGTGTCGTTGAAGGCTGTCAGGTCTTGAGAACTGTTTCTTACAGTCACCACACTTGAACATGATGATCCCTTTCGAAATTACCTATAATAGAAATAAATCATAAATGTTAATAAATGATAAACAAAAGTACAGTATAAATAGTTTAATTACATTCCAGTCAATGGTTATAGCAGGGTATTTAAATCGATCATCTGTGAACTCCTAGCAAGTCTAACTTCATGTAGTTCTAACTGTCACTGACACCTAGCGGTGAACATTGGAACTTGATAGAGTGGGAGAAACCAGTGATCGCCAGTTAAGTGAGCTAAGTGTGACGTCATAACCAATCTTAAAGCAAGTCTAAACTTGTAGAACATGTCACGTGATAGAAACCAGCGATCGCCAGTTAAGTGAGCTAAGTGTGACGTCATAGCCAGTCTTAAAACAAGTCTAAACTTGTAGAACATGTCACATATTGGAAACCAGCGATCGCTAGTTAAGTGACCTAAGTGTGACGTCATAGTCAGTCTTAAAACAAGTTTAAACTTGTAAAACACGTCACATGACAAGGTTAAGTTAGGTAAAGTTAAGTGAACTGAGGTTAAGACTTTAAATATTCCCTCTGTCACTGACACCTAGCAATGAACATTCGGACTTAATAGAGTGGTAATCAAAATCTAACCTACAAATTTAGCTTTACACATCATGGTCAAGTAGTTCCAACTTTTGACTGCCAAATATACCATTTTCACTGACATGTAGTGGTGAACATTGGAAAATAATACTCTAGCTGTTTAAAAGTTATTAGAGGGGCACTTACCTTTTTATAATTGATCAACTGCTGCCACTGAATGAACAGATTGTAGGAATCTGGTAACCTACAGGTACCCAATTATCTGTAAACAAATTAATCAATCAATCAATCAATAAATACATTCCAATCAATAACTTCAACATCAATTAGTAATAAAAGACTACAATCCATTAATAATAAGTACTTACCTTGCAAAATAATTTAATGATTTTCTACCAAAACGGCTTTTTTTTACAACTCTTGGGCAGTAATAAAGCACTGTTCACTCAAAGCGAGTAATAAAGACTGACAGGAGGGAGATATATGACACCCCTCTTATATAAACTCTCATCGCTCATGTCAGCAGTTTTTTGCAGATCATTGCAATTCCTTTCCCAATACAGCTGAGAGTCCAAAGCACACTAGGAACACCTGTGTGGTATCCAATGACTGCTGACTTTGCATAATCATCACCCATTGTCTTGATCAACACCTGATGTTTCAAATTACTGCAGCGTCAGTCATAGCAACAGCAGTGTGCGCTCTCTGCCATGTCAGCAACATGACACCGGAAGGAACACCTGTGTAATATCCAATAACTGCTAACTTTGCATGATCATCACCCATTGTCTTAATGAACACTTGCGGTTTCAAATTACTGCAGCGTTAGTAATAGCAACAGATCTGTGCGCTCTCTGCCATGTCTGTAATATGACACAGGAAATATAACAAAACGTCTTACTGCACATACCATCTCCTCAGTTTTAACATCTTAAGAACATGTATTATTCGCTTTCAACTACAAATGACTCGTTAGAACACATCCATCCAACAAGTTAGATCCCTTGTATGTTCACATGTATTTTGTCACTTTATTTTCATATCGTGATCACATTATACTAGTGGGGGTTGGTGAACAACGTCAGTTCAACACACTGCTTTACACGCAAAATGTAGTTAGACCCTTTGACATCACCCAGGTAATCAAAAGAAAGCCGCATTTCTGAGCATGATCAACAGAGCCTTCACCCTTCCTCTAGACCAAGCAAGCCTAAACGAAGAGCTAAAAATCATTAAGCAAGTTGCTAAAATAATCGGATTCGCACCACAGATAGTTAACAACATCATTAATAAAATTAAAAATTAACCGGTCACCCACCTAACGCCAGAGCAAAAAGAGCCACCCAAGTACGCAGTCTTCACGTACTTTAACAACAAATCTTACAGCATTTCCAATATATTTAAGAAACGCGGTCTAAACATAGCCTACAAAACAACTAATACAAATAAAGATATTTTATTTAACACCAACAAATTGAACCACAAGAACAAGTTTAATAAATCAGGCATATACAAATTGAAATGCACCAAATGCGAAACTAATTATTAAGGACAACCCGGTAGGTCATTTGCTACAAGATATGGTGAACATTTTAACGCTCTAAAATACAATAAATTCTCCGCTATGGCCAACCACATGAAGGACAGTAAATATGAATTCACTGACATCAACAAAGACATGAGCATCCTGCATCTTGCTAAGAAAGGTATCACAATGAACATATTGGAAGAAATCGAAATAGATTTTGCCCAAAGAACAGACCCCCTAACCAATATCAATGAGATCAACTTTGAAAATAACAATGTACTCTTTGAGACCTTAACTAATGACAGAGTTAAATACAAACCACCTTAATTTTATCATTTAATCGAGGATCTACAAATCCGCTCATTCCACCCCTCAACCCCATACCCCCATCCCGCTCCTGTCCTCCAAAACTGCCAGTATACTTACCCTCCCCCCGCCCCTCTCGACTGAAGCCTCGCCCGCTTCCCCCAAGATATTCCATACCAGTACTGCACAGTCTCCGTCTGCCTCAGCACGGCCCGATTTCTCGCTGCCACAACTACACCGTAAGTTCACCACACTCCTTTTTTTTATATATTTTTCCACTTTTTCTTTGTTTAGCTTTCCACTTTTTCGGTTTTAATACTTATCATAGTTCACACAGGGATTTTCTTTTCCAGTTATGTATGGTCACCTCTTGCTGGATTTCGGAGGTTATTATCGGAAGCAGGACATTGGAAACCAAAACAGTGCTCCAAGCCTTTTTCTAAGACTTTTAATTGAACTTTCATTATGACAGTGTTTTAAAAAACTTTTTAAAGTGTTATTTTAATCATCTGTGTGTTATTTTAATATTTTTTTAATGGCATTGAGTGTTACCAATAACCGTAGGCTGATGAAGGTGTCAATGTTACTAGACACCGAAACATGTCCCAACATACGTAAAGACAAGTGATTATGTCACGATAAAATCTCTAATAAAACAAGTATTGACTAGGCGGAACCATAAAAACTTTGTTTATTATTATATCTGTTTATGTACATATATTACATACAAAATTTTGTTGAAATCCAATTGATAGTGTAGAAATTATATGCATTTAAACATTGGACCTATCAGAAGGCTTAAAATTATTTTGGCAACACTGTCATGGTTGGCCTCCTGGAAATTAAACTGAAATAGTATTATCTACATGTGTGCCAATTTTGGAATAGCTCCCATGCATACCTTGCAAGATATCCAACATGGAGCTCAAATTTCTAGTGCGTTTTTTAGCAGTTGGTAGCACTGACATCATTTTCAAACATGGACGTGAGCTATTCCGGTGCACATCTTTACTCATACTAAATTTGGTTTTGATTGCTGCAGCCGTTTAGGAGTTGATATGGGGGGACACACATACAGCCAGACAGACAGACAGGCAGGACAGACAGACAGACAGACACACATTTTCCCGGATCGATCTCATAAGTCTACTTTTTCCTCATTTTTGCAAAATGTGAAAAGTAGGCTAAAAATCTATTTATAGGACCATAAGATTCAGTTCTTTTATGGGTTGTTTTATCACTGACTCTTAACTTACTAACAACTACAGTACTGAACCCTTTATCCACAGGCTGTATAAAGGATTCTAATAAATTATTCATCATCTTTTGATACATTTCTACAGACAGCAGATATGAGAGCCAGACGGAGTTGGGAAATATTGAGAAATAAGTGGCAGAGAGAACACAATGGGTTAAGCTCCTGTGGTATTTTAGAAAGTAGCATAACATTCATGACACATAGGACAGGTGCAACTTTTAGCGCGAAGATAGCTTGGGTACGCACAATATGGCTTGTTGCTATGACTGTTGGCGCCAAGAAGAAAATTGAATGCTACGATGTAATTGGTCAATCTTCATGTTAACCACTCCATGTGGCAGAAATACAAGTAAGAGCGCGCAAAGATCTACAAGAGTCTGAACCAATAATATCAAGACGCCCTGTTTAAGCGGCAACTCGGCGTGGTAACGCATCCCGGTGAATTAACGCGGGAGTTATCTACGGATTAATTCCACGATCGATTCGAGCCAGCTACAGCATAATCGTAACCTCCACATTGCTACGAACTCAATGATACCGATCGCATGCTAGTCTGATAATTATTATGGAATATTTTTCCATAAACCCCCTTCCATACCTACCCTGGCCCGTTTCATTTATAAATGGTCCAGGAAGCTGCGAGAGATGACTTTTATTTGAGCTTTTGAGGGAGTAAGGCCGTTATTCAGGTGTCTGAGGACACGAGGCACAACTTCATATTTTTTCATGTATTTGAACATGGAACATTTTCGTCAAGTTATAAGTGTAACTTCAGTGATTTATTTGTAGTCCCAGTACTACCAGATAGGACCAGTTCATCGAAATAATTCACCAATAGACTGTCAAGGAATTTAGTACTTGATCGGTGAATTTAATAGGAAATATATCGTGTGTGTATCTGACAAACATTATTTTAATTCAGCACGAGATGACGTCTAGGAACGAGGCCGGATCTTGGAACCAGCAGGACATTTGCCAGAAGATGTCGATGACGAGCTAAGCATTTAAAGGAGTGATGGCTGCGGATGTTTCCTTGACGCTGTTCTATAGGAATGAGTACAAATGAATTTATTTATTTATTAAGTCAGCTATGGTATTATGGGACGTATTTTTTGTAGATATTTGTTTGCTTGTTTGGTAATGTAGATTCTTAGTTCTTGTTTACTGACACATTAAGTATGGGACAAGCCGAGCGCTTTGTAATTTGTAAATATTGTGATTTTTGTTTGCTTCAACTATACGGGGCTATGCGCAGCGCGTGCTCGCATTCGCCTGCGTAAATCGCGGTCAAGCATTTTAAATTCGGAAGTATGCCTTATAACAAAAATGGAACTGAATTTATTTGAGATTAAAAATAGAATTTGGAGGGTAAAGATTATTTGTGAGCAGAATTTTATGACGGATCAGGATTATTTTGATAGTTGCCTTTCTAGCAGATCTGTACGGGATGGCGCTTTGCACCCGAGTTTTTGTTGTTTATTTTGTTTAATGTGTCCATGGACACAATGTAGGTTGATCTGTTTTGAGCCGACCCAGATAGTATGTTTATGAGTGAGTCAGTCCAAGCTTTATGGTGCGTAGTGTGATTTTATGATGTGTTAGCGGGAATATATCATTGAGATTATTCTGACTTGCGGCATAATCAGCCCAGTTTATAACCTCGCGAGGCTGAACTTGTGGAATATATTTGTGTTCTTGCCATCCAAGGGGATGTGTGAGATATGTCGTGTCGCGTTTCCAGCTGGATAACGGGATCAGTGTAATTAGCACCAAGCTTGAAGGACTGAGAGAGAGTCGAGGCAGCGATGATTCATACAAGGAGGGGAGCGCTCAAATCAGATAACAACTGTGGTCATTAGGTAGCAGGCCAGTTTCCTGTATTTCAATATAAGACGTTATTTAAATTCTCAAAACCCTGATCGATTATAAAGAGTTTTGATTGATTAAATGGGTGCTGTCCATGTTTTAAGGTATATTCCGAAACATCTGTTTGTCTGGCGTTTTATAAAAATGTAAATATAGTTTTCAGCCGTTAGGCTTGTATTTTGTTGTTGTTGCTTCACTTCTTGTGTGTTTATTTTACGCGTTCAATGACCCCGTGTGGCATTAGGGTGCGCGAGGCTGTGTTCCAAATTTGTGATGCGAGCTTTTTGGCCTATTTTCGGCATGCTCTTTTTATTTTGTGTGCGTTGGCACCAGCTAGAATCTCAGGGAGGTTCTTCATCTTTTTTGTATTATTAGATCTTGCATGTGTCAGTAGTAATTATATTGTGTTAATTAAGGGTGGGTCCCATAGCCGTAGTGTGATTTAAAAGATGCAACTCCGTGAGCAACATGACTGTTTCAGTTGTAAGCGGGCTCGCATCAGTACTCATTTTCTTAGTAAAGAGCAGTACACCACGCATTATATAACTTCTTGACCAGGAAAAATGGACTTGCATCCATAAGTTGTGACGAGCGAGTTCTTACCGCTAAATTTTATGTTATGATTAATCATTTTGAGTGAAGCTGTATTCACACTGTTTTGTTGTGACGAGCGAGTTCTTACCGCTCAGTATTATATTTATTTCTTAAGGGGGTGAAAGTCAGGGAGGATTTCTTTTTATTTATTATTATTATTATTATTATTATTATTATTATGCACATAATTTTCAGTCATTAAATATATTTTTATTCTACTTGTTATTCATTTTATTTCTAGTATAGCCTCTGTCATGGACCTTTCTATTCATTAGAGCATGTTGTTTTTGCGAACTTTGCTTTGAAAAGCATCCAGGACTGAGCACGACCCCGTAGATGAATCTTGAGAAAACAATGCTTTATTGAAGGGTGCAGTACCTAATGTCAAATCGGTCAGGAATTGTTTTCAAAATACATTCCTCGCCTCTTTTGATATTAAATTTTGATACGGTACTTATACTATGGGCCTCCGTAGTAGCTCTCACGCCTACCTCTCACCGCTGGGTCCGTGGTTCAAATCCCGGTCACTCCATGGACAAAGCGGAGGCAGACAGGTTTTTCTCCGGGTACTCTGGTTTTCCCTGTCACAATTTCATTCCAGCAACACTCTCCACTATCATTTCATTTCATCTGTCATACATTTAATCATTGCCCGAGGGGAATGCGACAGGCTTTGGCAGCCGGCACAGTTCATATCCTCGCCGCTAGATGGGGGCTTCATTCATTCCATTCCCTTACCGGTTGATCGACTGGAAGCAGGCTGTGGATTTTCATACGGTACTTATACTGTGCTTTCAAAATCAGTTATGATTCGCCAAATGAGTACCTTCTGCGTGCTAATCTCTCTGTCAACTCCCCAACAGCGGAATTATCTTGCTTAGGTAGACTGTAAATTCCTTTCATATGGATTACAATCACAATATTGCAAGTGACGCTGTTGAATACGTGACATCTCCAATAGCACAAGCCAGGCTTCTTCATTCGTAAAACAGAGGACATCGGTAGTAAGGTTCGTAGGATAGCCCGGTCTATCCTCTTCCAAAGGAATCATAACATCTAGAAGCTGAAAGCAATTTACGCTGGAGGCTGTTCCTTCAAATGACATACCGGTACAATAAAGTGAAGGGCAGGTAATTTTCAGCCAATTCATTACCAGTAGACTAATATTTTTTTAGGAGGGGGAGGGGGAGATTTTTGATAAAGTTTTAATTACTGATGTTGGTGTGATAAGATGCTTAAAATGATTCGTAATTGATAATCAGATTTTCAGGGAAGTGTATGGAAGGCCTAGTAATGGTATTAATGGCGGTTGCTGGAATGATAAATTGAACATTGAAGTATTAAGGGTAATTCAAATTCTGTAGTGACATGGATGAAGAACATGAGGATGACTTGTACATCGAATAAAAAACAAATGTATAATAATCAGTGTATATAATTTAAGAATTAAATATGTATCAGCCTAGTAGTGATCGGAGGAACATTAACGTTCATGATTATGCAATTTTAATTTATTAATACTCAACTAAATATGCAGATACCTACTTTAGTTGAATATAGGTTATTTTGGATAATAGATTCAAATGTAGACTATATTATTTTGATTAATGGAAGACAGTATCATTTCTAATGATAACGACCTACGTAATAATGGAATATAAATAAGGTTATCAGTGATTCACTACTGTTATTTTTACATCTCCTAGATTGAACACTAAAATATTAGGTCGGCCTACACCAACTCATATTAGCCTACTTTCAATTTTTGCAAAAAAAAATTAAAGTAGACTTATGAGACCTACACAGGGCCAAAAAATTGTGTGTCTGTCTGTGTGTGTGTGTGTGTGTGTCTGTGTATGAGTGTGTACTCTGCATATCTGTCCCCCATTTCAATTCAAACCAAATTGAACGAAATTTGGTACAGAGGTAGCACTAGCAAAGGCCACCTCAGTGTCATGTTTTATATCGCCACCATCTTGACAGAAACGTAATGGCGGCAACCTAAATGTTCAAAGCTGAAATCAAATTACGACTAACCTAATCATCTGATCTCTACCAAATTTTGCAACAACATATCTTCATGTGGGAAGCGTCTTTTGACCAAACTACGAGGTCATCAGCCCAATAGTTTGCAGATGGAGGCCATGTATGTGTGAAAATCGATTCCTCCTATCAATTCAAACACAACGAACCCCAAATCGAACCACCTTTGGTACAGATGTAGCACAAGCAAGGGACAACTGAGTGTCATGTCGTATATCGCCGCCATCGTAACAAAAAAGAAATGGCGCCAACCCAAATGTTCTGAGCTAAATCAAATTGTGACTAACCTTATCATCCGATCTCTACCAAATATTGCAACGATATACCTTAATGTGGGTAGCGTCTTTTGCCCTAACTACAAGGTCATCAGCCGAAGAGTTTCAAGATGGCGGATGTATGAATCATGAAAGTATTATAGACTAACCGTAACTTACTATTCAGCTAGGCCTGGCCTCAACAATTCAGCTTACCGTACGTAGGGAGGATTAAACTATCCTCAAGGAGGTGATCGGTGGGATATTAGCATTTTATAATACAATATGTAACACTATAAGTGACTAACAGGTCAGGCTGACCATGCCATATCGTTGTGAGTCCGTACCGCCCCGTTGTCAAAATGACCGCTATTTTTGCTCGTAAATCCATATATTTCCCTAACTTTGTAAGTTTATATCCTTTTAGGAATGTACTGAACAAAATAATACATATTTAGTATCAAATGGTCTATAGAAACGGCAGAAAACGCTAATGAAATCGTTGATTTCAACACAAAATATGATACAGTTACTACACTTTGATCTTAGCCAAGAGGCCAGTTGTTTACCAAGTATAATCGTTGCGCATCCGTGACGTAATGGTAGTGACCTAGGCTCATATTCTGGAGGTTCGTGGATCAAATCCCTGAAGGTTCGAATTTGTTTGCTTATTATTTTTTTGTATTTATTGATTTATAACTACTCACTCGTTATAATGTTAAGCATATATAGTGTGTATTTGCAATCGAAAATATTTTACGACTATATATATAGACTACTTATGACAGCACATCTTTCAACACTCGAATACAGCGATCTATATTCGTTGACCTTGATCCGCGGTAGAGTCTATTGTTGTTGTCTTTGTAGTTGATTCTTCATGGGTTTTGCGGCATCATGGTCTTGTAGCCCCGTTTACTTGGGTTTGTGTAGAAATTGTCTGATAACTTGTGTCACTGTGATGCCTGTAGTCTTACTAGTGTGTGTACTTTTATCCAAGGAATGATTTGGGTAGGAAGCTGTTGTTGTTGTTGTTGTTGTATTTGAGATGCATGGACATCATGCTCATTTAGCCCCGTGTACTTGGGTGAGTGTTGAATTTTGTCTGATAACCTGTGTTATTGTGATGGCTGTATTAGTGTGTGTATATATAATTCAGTTGAGGATTCAATCAATCAACGTTTAATACCCTATAGCACGTTGTATTTCAACATGCTACTACAACCAGCATTCAATTATACTCCTTTAAAAGGACAAAGAGTTATAACTATACCCATGCATTTAGGAGAAAGTAGGCTATATATTCTTTACTGAACATCCTGTTTTTACTTCCCGAAGCTTTCACTACTAGTTTCGCTACCACGAGGCGGCTTCGTCAGCTGGACGGTTACGAGTACTACTGCGCTCCGCGATTAGGTTATAATGTTATAATGTTTTATAACTTGTAGCCACGTTTACTTGGGTGTGTGTAGAAGTTGATTTATAACTACTCACATGTTGTAATGTTAAGCATATATAGTGTGCATTTGCAATCAAAAATATTATATATACACTTACTGTATAACAGCACATATTTCAATACTCGAATACAGAGATTTATATTCGTTGACCTTGATCCACGGTAGAGTCTATTGTTGTTGATTCTTCTGACAGCAGACGTTACGTCACGGTATCTCTCCTCTGCGCTGCCTGGTGGTCGCGGTTCGATCTCCGAGACATCCTATGTCGGTAATGTTAGGGTTACGTGGTGTATCAGTGTGTGTATTATGTCATTTTGTATCAGTATAGGCAAAATGTCCCTTACGCGATATCTATTATCCCTGTTCACATTGGCTGGGTGGCACTGTAATACTACAGTTTCAGTCACGAGGTGTGGCCTGTAAATATGTTCCGGGTTTAGCTTACTTTCGATTTTTGTAAAAAAAATGGAAGTAGACATGAGAACAACATGAGTCAAAGTCCGTGTGCCTGTGTGTGTGTGTGTGTGTGTGTGTGTGTGTGTGTGTGTGTGTGTGTGTGTGTGTGTATGTGTGTAAGTATGATAACGACCTACATAATCATGGAAAATAAATACATTCTTCACTGATTCACTACTGTTATTTTTGCATCTACTGTAGATTGAACACTAGATTATTGTCTGTCCCCGCCCTGTTAATTTAATCACAACGAAACTGAATTGAACCAAATTTGGTACAGAGATATTACTAGCAAGATGAACCTCAGTGTCATGTTTTATATCGCCGCCATCGTAACGAATACAAAATGGCGGCCACCCAAATGTTCAAAATTAAATGGAATTATGTTCAAAGCAATAATTGGATCTCTACGAAATTTTGGAAAACATACCTTCGTGTGCGAAGCTTCTTAAGCCCAAACTACAAGGTCATCAATCGAATAATTTCAAAATGGCAGCCGTGCGAATCATGCAGGTATTATAATTCAAAACGTTCAATGTTCACAGTACTTGGCATTCAGTTAGTTGTATATGAAGGCTATCTGTTACCAACGTGATGAGTATATGAGAGTGTAGTCTATATTGCGCGTAGCCACCATCTTGAAATTATTAAAATATACAAATAAATAACTCTTAATACTTAAGAACTACAGTAACCAAAATTAGTGCCAAGGTTGGATCGTATATGTGGCTTTGTATGGCCAGGGCAAAAGAACAGACTCTCCATGCATCCAAGATGGTGGCTGTGCAAATTATTACAACATTAAAATCGACATCTCCGAATGAAATTGGGTAATTAAGAAGAATCTTGCAAGAGGTGAGTACCATATGAGAGCTCTCAATTGCGTTAGTCAAAAGATTATCACAATGCATAAAGTGCGTAGTGGCATTCTTGAATTTTAAAAATAAATTGATAACTGTCGGTATCCTAGAGCTATGATAACAACATTTAGTAACACAATAGAACCTTAGTCTATACCTCGCGTCATATACCCAAATCAAAAGAACAGTGCCTCCATAGATTCAAGATGGCAGCTAGGCTTACTATAAATATACAAATTAGTATCTCAGGTTGTTACTGTACAACTTGGTAGAAGAGGATGGATATTATATTCAAGGCGTCAGTAACGTTAATGAAAAGTTTATCACACTGAATATAGCGCGCTAGGGCCATCCTGAAATTTCATCATTTAAAAGTACGTTCTATGATTTACGAGCAAAATAACGAAAATTAGTGATAAGATAGAAACCTGTATGACGTATCGTATGCTCAAAGCAAAATAGCAGGGGGCATTAACTTTTTAAATGGTGGCTCGGCGTAGTATTAAAACGTAATTTTGAAGCATTCGGACTGTAATTGCGTAATTAAAACGAATCATATTAAGAAAGAACTATCATATAAGGGACGTTGCCGAAATAAGCCATGGCTGGCTGCGTGGCTCAGCGGTAACGTTCTCGCTTGCTGGGCTCAAGGTTGCAGGTTCGTATCCTGGCGCATTCAGCTGGCATTTGGGGGTGCGTAAATGCAAGGGAGTCGTGTCAGTAGATTTACTGGCACGTTAAAGATCCCCTTCGGGGCAAATTTCCGGCACCCGGCGTCTCTAAAAGCCAGAGTAATTAAAAGGGACTAAAACCAATAACATTATTATTATTATTATGAAATAAGCCATAAGTATAACGCACTCAATACAACGCCTGGCTGCCATATTGAAAGTATAGCATATGATAAAGAATAACTCAATGTTTTTTAAGATACAACAACGAAATTTAGCAGTAATGTAGAACCTTGCAAGTGGCTTCCTGATACTCCACTTCATACATTAACTATGGCGGCTGGGTGTATTCTTAAGACTTGAATATATCCAACTCACGATATAATAGCACAATCAATGCGAACTTAGTGAGAAAGGAGTACAATACAAAGGAACTCGATACAAGTGTCCATTGTAATATCACACTGAATATGGCGCACAGTGTCTATCTTGAAATTATAAAATATACAAACAAATCACTCTATATAGTCTACTGTATTTTGAAGTTAAAATATCTCAAATAAGCATTCATGTAGAACCGTATAGGGACTTTGTATGCTAAGAGCAAAATAACATGCCCGCCATATATTCCAGATGGTGGCTGAGCATACTATTGAAACTTCAAAATCAATAAGTCAAGAATCAATTTCGCAATTAACACAAAACTTTGTGAGAAGGAAGGAACAGCTAAGATGCTTTGCTTGCATTAGTCATAAGAATATCACTCTGCATATAGCACACTGCCGCCATCTTGAATATATCAGACATTGGTATCGATAATGCATTATTATTACAGTTAAAGTCACGAAACGCATCAAATATGTAGTCTCACATGGAAGGTTTCTGTGCAGAAGGCGCAGGATTAACGATTCTATACATTCAAGATGGTGGATGGGCGTACTATTCTATCGATTCAATCGATTCCTCTGGGTGAAAAAGAGGAATTACAACGAAACTTAGTAAACGGGGAGTCTTGACGTTGATCACAAGAACATTTAATTATACCCCTTGATGAGGGGTAAACCATACATTTAAGAGAAAGAAGGGTATACGTTCTGTACTGAACATCCTGTTTATTCTTTGTGGCACTAAACAACCGCACGATTATTTCTCGAAAAATCTGTCACGAACTACAACAACAATAATAATATGCACCATGGCCACAATCGGGCCACGTACTCAAAATGCCATATCTTCACAACAACTCTCACAGCAATTCCTAAATCATGCCATTTCAATGTTACCATAAATCTCAAAAATAGCACCCTACCACAAGGCAATTAAATTGTTGTTGTTAAGATAATAACGAATAATGCACTATCTTGCGCCCCCAAAATGCCCTAAACATAATCTCAAATATGAATTCTATAATTAAACATCAGGTAATTTATTATATAAGTGTTTAACCTTGGTCAATACCGAACTTATTTGTGAGTTATAGTATGAATGGACTTCAATCTCTAAAGCATTTTACTCAACTTAATCTCATTGAAGCCCTGGGGCAAATGACCTCAAAATCCTGCACCTAAAAATAACAATCATGGTACGGTAATTCAAGTCCTTCCTCAACGATCGTATAAAATGCAAAATGCTTGATAAAGTCTAAAGGCGAAAGGCAAGATTCCACCACTCAAAGTAAGAATACCTTTAGGCTCGATCCTCCCGATGCACATATAAAGCAGAATAGTTGCCAACACATCAGAAGTTTTGACAGTACACCTGATATTCCGAAGCTCCTATTCCTACAGTACGGTATGTCGTACTGTGCGGTGTGTATCTATTATATCCTGAACAGTTTCTATATAACCTACCTTTTTCACATGTTTGTATTGTTTCCTTTCAGGTTACCAAGGAGTGGGACAGAGAATTGTAAGTAACAGATCAAAGCTTCACGATATATGTATGTATGTATGTATGTATGAAGTGTATGAAACTATTCCTTTCTGCCTCTTTGACGTCTGTCTCTCTCGCTCGCAAAGTAAAACTCTCTTCCTTTCTTCGCCTTTCTCTCTCTCCCCGCTACACAAAAGTCGCTTTTCTCCTACCTGCCGTTTGTCTCACAGCAAAACATATCCACTAAGGCGCACACCGTGACTTAAAATGGGTTGTTGTACGTTTTATTCCAGGCACTAAAACTGGCCATCCCAAGTTACTCCTGGGTAGATAGTATCTCACTTCATGTCGTTATCCTAGTGTCTGATCGTCACAGTTACACAATACATACAGTAATCCTTATTATCACATAAATTACGTGCTCCCACAAGTTGTAATATTTGTTTTGCGTTGCTTTAATTCACTATGTTTTGTTGAATTCTTACTTATATCGGTCGGACCTGATGACGTATGTTTGAGTACCGTATGCAAATATTTTCGTTCGCCGCCGTTCTGCTCGGACTGGCAGTCCCTTCACATCACATTGCATATCAGCAGTGGTGGGAGGCAATGATGCGTCCTTCGTATCAGCATGAAATTTGAACGAGGGCCTCAAGCATAATGTTCAGTGAAATGATGCCACTAGCCAAGTTTCGTTAAAATAGGACAGGTTGATTTGGTGAGTGTTCCTCGTTGTTCGGCGTATCTCTGCTTGGGATTTTGCAGTCCTTGCTCTTCCCGGCGTGCGTTAACCACAACGTATAGGTAATTTGGGGGCTATTAATATGCAGCAGGTTCACAAATTACGGGACTTGCTATTAAATTACAAATACAGCAGTACATTATTTTAAAAATAAAATAGCATTGGTGTTCGGTCAACAGCCTCTTGTTGACACTAGGTATCTTCCAGCTACCGCCTTAAACAAATAAGTTACATATAGGTTACATTAGCCACGATGGGATTTCAATTTATTTGCAGAGTTCAATCAGTCCGTCAGTTAAGTGAATGAAACGTATTTAAATTCTTGAGAAGATACCAGGATTGCTCTGTATATTTACTCATATTTTGTGAATATGAAAAAAATTGAACTTTACGGATTCGGCCCACACGCAAACTTAGGCCTACCTGTTGTAGTAGACAATTGTTAATATGGCAACACTGCAAAAAATGACTTCAAAGCTCTCCGTAGACTACTGTTGCCGTAGTGTCTTATATCTGTGAGCCCTATGCCTTGCTACAGGATCACACATCTGCTTCATATTTTTAACGCAATTGGAAATGTGTATACACTGTATTTCCTTTTTCTCTGTTACTTATTTTCGAAGTGAATTGCCATGTCCTGTGGTTCGGATTCCGCGTAAAAAAGGAGGTCCCGTGGCTCATGATCTTGAGATTAACGGTCACGTAAAACTCCAGTCTTCCTTCTTCCTTCAACGCGGATACATTCAAAGGAGTGAAATTAACTGACAGAAGGGGGTTTAGTCAGAGAAAATTGGAAAATATCGAGCACGGTATACAAAAAGAACCGGCCTTTACTCCTGCCCATAACTATAAGCAAACAAGCTTAGATTTGAAGGCAGATATGTTTAACACACTCTTAGGGACTAGCCTGGCAAACCCAGGCTTTTCCAGTTCAGTCTTAGTGGCAAGAAAGATAGACATTTCTCAGCTAGCTTTTATCTTGCACCTCAAAATAAATAATGAATAATTTTAGGAATTAACTCAACGGTGGGGATAAGGAACATTTAAGTGGTTATACATTTTACAGTAGACTACTAAAGATATTTTTGGAGTTATTTTGAGAAGAAAAAATTAATCTCAGCAGAGTATAAAGAAAAGCATTTTTACGAGAAATCCACGGTTTTGTTTATTTTTTGTCAATTTCCCCAGAAACTCACAACTAGCAGGGCGTGGGTTTGTGACCGGGGCTGCAACTGAGGCAGTGCTTCAACTTGCTATAGCCAGACTCATCTCTGTCATCCTTTAGATCTACCTCTCTTGATCAACACCTGTTCTCTTCCGACCCCAACATTATTAGGATATTCGATCTTAGGAAGTCTCATTTTCCCACCTTAATTGCTATTTCTTTTTTCCCCTTTCACTCTCATTCTCCGAGGGTGGTTTACAGGGCGACTAAAGAGGCAGGGTGTGTGTGACCTACCATGCATGGCACACTAACAGTGAATATCCTCAAGTGTGTGACCGTGAATGGGTGATCCCAAGTGATTCCTGAGCTGGGCCGTTTTACAGTGACTTTTGGTACGGACACTTTCCTCATCATCAGATCCATTTCACTTAGGCTATTAAATCTATGTCTTAAAGTATGGATGATAGTATTTACAATATGTATTCTTATGAAGGAATGGTGCTCCATATGCAGGACGAGTGTACTGTGCTGTGGGGTGATACGATAATAACACTTTCAGGCCCCTCTCGCCTCAAATGTGGACACACATCAATACACGATTTGCCTACCACGACAGTGTTTAATTCTTCGAGCCAGGAGTCAATAAGGCCCTGGATCACTTCCTGAGGAATTGTGGTCCATGCTTGCTGCACTGCATGGGCCAGTTGTTCCCGAGTTGCGGATGCTATGACAAGTTGGCCATCATGTCCCACCCATGCTCAATAAGGCTGTGGTCCGGTGATCTGGTGGGCCGTCGTTAGATTGTGACGTCGTGGAGAGCTTCCCTGGTGATATTGCAGTGCGAACACGGACATTGTCCTGCTGAAACATCCCATTTGCAATGTATGCCATCATAGGAACAACCACTGGATTCTGTATCCTGTCAACATACTAATTGTGATTTCACATTATGGCGAATAGCTCCCTAGTCAATAATGCCCATTGTTGGTCCTGTGTGTCTCTCGATGACAATACGTTCAGGACGACCCCTCTCCCCGGTACGTCGTTGCACACGATTGCAGCGATAACTGCGACCAAGACAGAAGCGCGATTCATCACTAAGGACTATCTCATTCGTCGACCCACGCCGATCTTTCTCGACACCACGCCAACCTTCCATGTCGATACTGTGGGGTCAATGGAACACACGCAGGAAGATGAGCTCGTAAGCAACCTGCACGCAAACAATTCCCAACGTGCAGTACCACTGTTGCTGGAATTTGGGCTGTTGAAGCTCGGGGATCCATCCGAATGAGGCCAACCTGTCGAATTGGGCCTGTGCCGGGTCTACGAGTGTGCGTACCTTCATTTGACCACTGCTGTCATATCAATTGGACCGTAGATGTCGCTCGGGAAATACGTGCAGCTACAGTCCGTAGAGGAGCTCTCTGAAATGCGATAGTTGTTGAGGAGGGTTGGCTGGGGAACAGGTCATTGCGTGGACTCCTAGTCAACTAGTCTATGCTACACTGCGGCCGTATTGTAACCGTTTTTCTGTAATGTAGACTTGTATATAAGAATAAAATTCAAATATAAACTTAAATCAGTCTGGTGCTCGGGGTCATAGCCAGGTTATTAAATGAGAAACACAATAGTACATAATCAAGTCTACATTTGGGTACTAATGATGGACACGTCATACCCTTGGGTGGATTTATAAACATATAAAAAGTAACTGAAAACTTTAAGAAAATATAACTGAAAAATTACAATATCTCATGATTCAAATAACACAAGTACGATTGGCAAAACCTCCTTCAATAATATAAACCTTAATGGTTGAAACATCTTTACATTAAGTACTCTCAATTTCCAAGTACAACTCTTATAAAACTCACGTAGTTACATCCTCAACTACAACTCTTTGATATGAAGAATGTCTCTTTATCTCTCACAATACTTAGGATATATGTGAATATGGAACAAAACATTCTAATAAAATCTTAAAACTGGAATTACCGAATATTTTATAATTCAAACACATTGATCGTTATAAACTCAAACATCCGAATGTTTAAAAACTGAAAAGACTGATTGTTGAAATTACTTAAACAACTGAATGTTGAAATTACTGAAACAACTGAATGTTTAAATTACTGAAACAACTGAATGTTTAAATTTGAAAATCAATTAATATTACGATTCGAAAACAATGAATATCAAAACTTGACAACAATCCTTTTCATTAAATGACGAGTACTGCCATTTATCTACTATAATTCAGTAGCGTACTTGAACTACCTAGATCTCTTGTCGATCCGCCACAACAATACACTTGCAAGCATCCTAATTTCCACTTCTCAACTTTCTTTAACAAACATCCTGTGTTTAGAATTGCTACACTTTATCCTTTTAATAAGAATATCAATATCAATGATCTCATTTACTTTCCTTCTGTAGCTAATTCCTTATTATTATTCCCTCTTTTGCAGTTACCATGATTATTATTATAATTATTGTTTCAAAATAATTTTATTGGCTTTACGTCCATTTTAACTACTCTGTCTTCTAGAGACGTCGGGGTCCCGGAGTTTTGCCCTGAAGGGGATCTTTAACGTGCCAGAAAATCTACTGGCACTTTCATCTTTTACAGTTACGATTATTATTATAGTTATTATTACTGTTTCATTAAACTAATTATTCTTTCTGTTGTTATTGGTATTACTGAGCGATTATATTTCCATTCCTGAAATATAACACCCAAACTATATTATTACCTTACCCGTCTTTACTTCCATAAAATCGACAATTTTCTGACAACGTGAATTTGACAACAAATCGATATTCATTCTGTACACTCCCTGCGCCACATTTACCGATCTACTAGATTAGAGTATTATACATCGGTCATTTATACAATTTTCTTCGATCCTTAAGATAGAATTGGGTTTTAGTACTTTGTACTCATCTCTCATACTTGTAGACATAGTAGCATGTACATGAGATCACCCCCTTCGTGGATTTAGGTGGTCATCTCGCTGCTTCTCTGGGGCTGGTCAACATCTTCACCTGGGCGGTTGCCCCTCAGTTGCACTTGAATACACATTTCGATTATTTAACTATTATTTAAAACACAGAAGTTACATTTAAATTATACTACACACTAACGCTTGTTTGTTCTCACGAGACAGTATCGTACTTCTCGCGCACTCACGTAACTATATGTCTATTTCTTAGCCTTTGCTATCTCACTGTAGCTCACTATATAGGCTGTCTATTGTTCTTAGTCTGTAGTACTGTTACATAACTCAACAGATTGTTCACAGAGTACTATTAGCCCAGGCATTTTAGTCTAAAAATCGTCAAAACCTAAAAAAATCATGTAAAGCTAATTTTCTCAGAATTTGATAATTTGACCCTGGGGAAACACATACTAAAATTATCCAAGCTTCCGATGCCGGCTTCCTTGTTTTCCAGGCCTGGAAACCTGGAATTCCAGCATATTCCTGAGCGCCCACAAAAACCGAATCGTTTATCCAAAATTGACAAAGTATGGTATCAAATGAGAGAGGAAAACATGCAGGTTCTAAAATACGCAAGAAAAACAACATTCGGTCACTTCCGGTCGAATAAAAAAACAAAAAAAATACGCGCAAAATTCAATTTTTTAAATATTTTTTTCAATCAACGCGCTTTTAAGTGACCAAAACATGGGGTTAAAGGAAAATAAGCTAAATAGAACGAAAGAGCATGTTTTTAGCTTTCCTGGAGTGTCTTTTGTTTGTTTGTACGTCTAATAGTGTACGAGCTACAGCCTGAATAAATTGAACACCAAATTAAGTTGGTAGCGCCGTCGCGTCGTGTACATTGTTGGGTCAAATATTCGTTGCTGCTCCTGGGCTGCGGCTTACGCTGTGCAAGGGAAGGTTTGTTGTTGCTATTGTGTTGTTGTTGAGTTAAACGTTTATTGGTGGTACGTTGCGATATAGCCCTACTATAAAAGTACCGTAGTGAAGAAGGTTGTGTGAAAATGTTGAATTGCGTTTTATGTAAAGAACTTTTAATGTTGGTGTTGTAAGTTTAGTGAAAAAGAAAGGCCTCGAAAGTTTAAAAATCGCAAGCGAGAAGCGAAATGATGGCTTGGTGGATACTTTTGCCTCACCGGAATTTCTGAAAGTTCACCTTCATTGCAGGTAAGGATGTGTTTTGTATTCTATATACTATACAAAACAACGGACGTACCTTAAAATCACAAATAAAAATTACTACCGTTGAATTTAGTTTATAGATTTCATGTGTTTTTACGTATCTATAAGCCTAGGGCATATTGCCAGTCACTTACGGTATTGAGGCAGTTGTATATGTGCGGATTTGGGGTTTAATACGATGCTTACATTCATTGATAAAGTCTTAAATTTTGAAATTTAATGGATTTTCGAGCCAACTCAAATTGCACAATTCACATTTGCTTTGTCGCGCAAGGGAAGGTAGGCCAACAAGCTATGTGCACAGCCGTCAGCCTAGCGGCTTAAAGTGCTAAGGAGAGAGAAAAAGGATACTGGGTTGGAGTGAAATTTGAACTCAAGACGCACTCAAGCTTTGTAAGCAAAAGGGGGGCGCCTTAGCACCCGCGGCAGCCAGGCCGACACCTGTAAGCGATGCTTGCTTGGTCGCTTGCGTGACAAAGCAAACGTGAATTTTATGTTTTTACTCGGCTCTAAATCAGTTAAATTTGAGCGTTTCGAATTTTATCATATACCACCGTGTTCGCCTTAACGAGACCTTTGCAATGGTAAGGGGTTTTGAAAAAAGTAAATCCGTTAGCTTATTTTTTTACGTTAGAAATTGGAATACAGTCCAAAGCATTTTTACAGATTTTACAGCTTACTTCTTACAGTTTTTACAGCTTTTTGTGCATGTTAGTAACGTTTTTAGTTGAAGTAGGGCTTAATGAAGTTTAATTTAAGAACACTGACCAGGAGTTTGTTTTGATCCTAAAAACTCTGCTTCAAAGTTGGTTATTTTGATCTGAGGGCCCACTTTCTCGAAGTAGAACCAGGTAAATATTTATCTAATTTTACTTATTTTATTTTTAGGATCGGTTACACGTGGCCTGGTTCGATAAAGGCATCTCTAGATAAAAGGCCCGAAGGAGTACTATCCAATGAGGAAACGCTCTTAAAATCTACTCTTCGTTCTTCTGTTGACCCTTTCAACATAAAAGAAGATTGTCTGTTCTGTGGCAAAGAGGCCTCGTCTCGGAAGGAGACGAAAAAGGAAGTTAAGTACAGACGTATTATCCACGAGATCCGAACGATTCCGGTTGTTACAGGCATCCGACTCCGAGCAATCGAACGTGGCGATTAATGGGGACGTACTGTATGTGCTCGTGTGGACAGCATAATAGACCTAGTTTCTGCCAAGGCCAAATATCATCGAGAATGTCATCTCCGATTTGTATCTGGAGGCGTTTTGGAGGATCTGGTCTGGTCTGGTACCCAGGCGACGTCAAGCCAGCGAAGCTGGCTTTGCGCGCCCTGATTCTGGCCTGTCAGCTCAACTTGGAGCCTTTAGTGCCGTGTCAGTAGGAGGGAAGGTTGGGAGACAGAACGTTTGTGTTCGGTTGGGTAGAACGTTTAGGTCTTAATCGGCCAGGATATGGCCTGAGGGATAAGGGAAGGAATATAAGGAAGGGATAAGTTACCAATATTTATTGCAGCTTAGCTGGTCAATTAGGGACCGGTGCAAATATTGGCAAAATCGAGGTGAGCCCAGGGCTCATAATTAATTTGGTAGTCGGAGACAAGAATGAAGAGAAAAAAGAAAGAAGCTAAGCAAGAGAGCGGACATCAAGAAGGATGTGCATGTGCGTGTGAGGGCTGATTAGTGTGCTTGGACCCTCGGACCGCCGGATACCATCCCGAGTGGGGAGGCCGTGGCCAGCCACTCGAGCAGGTACACGGTGGCGTCGCGGGGCGTGAGGGGTGGGGCCTGGAGTTGTGATGGTAGCAGCGTCAAGACTGGCCGCGGCCGTCCTGCGGACCCCGAAAAACACGAAGCCTTTGATAAGCTCTGTACTTTCTTGGAGACCAATGAAGATTGCCAGTTCGCGCCTGGTGATATTCATGACTACCTTGAGAAAGTATGTAAAGAAATGGAATGTGGCCCATATGCGCAAAATTATCTCAAAGAAAAACTACTTAGCCACTATAGACAGCGAATCTTCATCACCGAGCTGCCAGGTCGAAACTGCATTGTAAATATGAAAGAAACGGCAGAAATCACCTTGCACGACAAATGGTACGAGGAACGTGGGAAGTCCGAGGCCGATGAACGTCGGCGAATCGTAGAAAAGGCCGCTCAAATAATAAAAAGATATAATAATAATAATGTTATTGGTTTTACGTCCCTTTTAACTACTCTGGCTTTTAGAGACGCCGGGGTGCCGGAATTTTGCCCCGAAGGGGATCTTTAACGTGCCAGTAAATCTACATAATAAAAAAATAAAAAAAAAAAATAAAAAAAAGAAGATATTCGGTCGCGTGCATATAATCTGGAGGAATATCCGTCCGCAGAAGAGCAGTCGTTAGATGCCGACGTTCAGCTGAATACTCTAGCTCTGTTTCTTGATCGGATCATCACGACCAAGTTAGAGGGCGCAACCGGCAAATCCACCAAGAAAAAAGCCATTGGGCAGGCAATTATTTCAGCTTGCCGTCCGAGGAGGCCGTGCCAGCCATAAACACCGACGCAGGACATTAGTCGACCCTACATGTACAATATTGCACCAAATATTTTTTTAAATTTCACAAATGCTTTTTGTTTTTTATAATTGTCGCTGTTAAAACAACAAACCAAATGTTCATTAAAACGCATGTTATCAACTGTACATGTGTGTGTGTGTGTTTTTGTCGGTCTTTGTTATTCATTTACCAAATCTTGCGTCGTTTTATGATTTTTACATGGGCGTCGCGTAACCAACTCAACGTGGCGTTCAACTTACTCTGGCTGTAGCTCGTGCGCTATTAGACGTACGAACAAAAAAGACAATGGATAGCTAAAAACATGCTCTTTCGTTCTGTTTAGCTTATTTTCCTTTAACTCCATGTTTTGGTCAGTTAAAACCGAGTTGATTGAAAAGAAAAATTAATACATTTGAATTTCGCGCGTTTTATGTTTTTTATCGACCGGAAGTGACCGAATGTTGTTTTTCTTACGATTTTTAGAACCTGCATGTTCTCCTCTTTCATTTGATACCATACTTTGTCAATTTTGGATAAACGAGTCGGTTTTTACGGGCGCTTCAGGAATATCCTGGAATTCCAGGTTTCCAGGCCTGGAAAACAAGGAAGCTGGCATCGGAAGCTTGGAGAATTTTAGTATGTTATTACCGAGGGTCAAATTGTCAAATTCTGAGAAAATAAGCTTTACATGATTTTTTTTACCTTAAATCCTAAAATGCCTGGGCTATATCGTTAGGCTTCTGTCTCAATGGACGAAGTAATATTAGCATTAAAGATTCCTATTCTGTTCGTAATATTAACTTGTAAACTGAGTTCTTTAATGTCCTATTTCAGGGATCAGAGCTACACGGGCTCCTGCCGCAACTATCGGCCCAAGACTGAATTCTTTGTCGCCCACCTTTCAAGGGTCAGAGCTACACGGGCTCCTGCCGCAATTATCGGCGTAAAACTGACTGTGGAGTGCTGCTAACTTGTGATATTTATCAGATTTGTCCACTCGGCCCCAAATGCATAAGCCACGTGACCTTAATTTATATAATAATGGGTCTAGATAATTGGGATATTCATTTTCTTATAGATCTTGTCATATTGATTCTCATCCTGGATTTAAGAATCGATGTGAATTCTTATGTAAATGATTCGGCGTGGGTAGTTCTTCTTCTTTAAAAGGGTAATTTCCCACTCTCATTCCGCCTTATCAGAGGCCCCGTTGCGAGTTCAACAGGGTGCAGTATACTGGAGGTGGTTTCTCCATAACCAATCACTTAGGGAGACCTGTATAAACAATTCAATGGACACCTTCTTCCAGAAATGCGAAGGGCATCTATTAACATACAACAGTGGAGGAAAAGAAAGCCGGAGTGATTTCCTCTTGTGCAGACGAATCCATCTGCAGGAGGTAAAAATTGTAAAGTCATTCTGGGAGAGGACGTGACCCCACAACACAGAGTGCTGGTGCTTGACTACGAATACACGGGCGTGAAGAAAAGAGCTGTAAATAAAATGTCACCAAGAATCAAATGGTGGAGATTAAAAGAGACAATTTTGGGAAGTGAAATCAAGGATAAGTTGCTTCAAAAAACAAAGGTAGTGGAAGGAGTTCAGAGTTGGTGGTCAGTAAATGCTGAAGTTATCAGACAAGTTCTGGGTGTGATATCTGGGAAAGGTGCTCCACTTGATAACGAAACCAGGTGGTGGAATGATGAGGTCTAGAAAATGATCAAGATAAAAATACAAGCCAAAAAGATATGGGATGAATCCAGAATGGCTGCAGACCAAGAGCACTACAGACAAGCCAATAAAGCTGCAAAAAGAGCTGTAGGAAAAGCAAAGAAAACTGCATGGACTGAGGTCTACAAAAATCTAGAGACCAAAGAAGGTGAGGCAAAGCTTTTCAGAATTGCTAAGGCACGAGACAGAGCGTCAAAGGATCTCACACACATCAAGCACGTGAAGAATGAGCAAGGAATGGTCATTCAAGATGAAAAGCTATTTAAGAATATATGGGAGGAGAATTTTGAAAAGCTACTTAATGCGGAGAATGAACGGCTAGTGTTTGAGGATGATACCCCAAATGATACCGACAGTAGTGGCTACGCTGGCTAAAGCGCAGCATTAGGCCATGGGGCCAAGCTCTCTGCTGACTCGGTAGACGCGTGGGTTCGAGCCCCACCGTCGGCCGTCCTTGAAATGGTTTTCCGTGGTTTCCCATTTTCAACACCAGGCAAATGCTGGGACGGTACCTTCTGACAGGCCACGGCCGCTTCCTCCCACATCCTTGCCCTATTTCATTCATTCATCTTCATCAATTCCATCTCTCATCCCGACGCGCAGGTCGCCCACGGGCGTCGCCTAGAAAGACCTGCACTCGGCCTCTCAGGAGGCCACACGAAAAAAAATGATAATGTGACAACTAGCATATGCAGGGTGGAGGTTCAAGCTGCTATGAAGAAAATGAAAAGTGGAAAAGCAACGGGCCCCGATGAAATTCCTGTAGAGGCATGGTCATGTCTGGGGGACGAGGGAATAGATATGTTGCTGAATCTATTTCAACAGATACTCCAAGAGGAAACAAGAGTATTATCCCTAAACCGGGCGCTCTGGTGAATTTCGTTCACCAACCCGCGTATTTCTTCTGTAGTTGTTAGTTCCTAAGAGCTACAGTCGTGGCGCTGCTAGTACCTTCCGGCGAAGTCTTATCGATACTCTCAGTGTAGCGGTATCTGTTCAGGAAGTTGTACGTGTCACGCTATTCGACCTTGACTCGCAAGTGCCGTCATTTGGTGAACTTTCTTCACCACGCGCCCGGAAATGTAAGTAAAATTGTACCTTATACGTTCTTGGAGTTTCATTATTTTAAAATATTGACTATAAAGGATACAAAAGTAACTATCTATTTTTATTGTAGGGCGAAGTTTGTGAAGGGTGAAGACTTGCAAACGCTGTTACAGGAATTATCTGATGAGGAGGAAGGATCTGAGGCAGCTGAAGTTTGTGATTTTTCTGATGGTGAAGATGAAGTGGTAAATTATTCAGACATTAATCATGACAGTGAGAGTGAACAAGAAGGTGATGTAGGCCTAGTTGATAGCTATGAACACGATGAACTAGAGAGGGATTTTTTCTTTGGGAAAGACGAAACAATGTGGTGCACCAATAGCTTTTCAAGGGCTGCCTCTAGGATTAAATCAAAAAATATAATAAAAATATTTCCTTGTCCAAAAGGAGATGCGAAAACAGTGTCGTGTGAAATCGATGCTTTCTTACAGATAATTGATTCTGAAATGATTGATGAAATAGTTTCTTATACTAACATTTATATTGCAAGGCATTGTGAAGAAGTGACTTACAGTCGTGAGCGCGATGCTAAACCTACTTGCCATGAAGAAATAATTGCTTTGATTGGTTTATTGTTCCTCACTGGTTTGAAAGGAGAACAGTACACATCTGTGGAAGAAATCTGGGCGAAAGATGGAACTGGAATGGGAATAGCAAGAGCCTGCATGTCTTCAAAGAGGTTTCTATTTTTGTTACGGAGTCTTCGATTTGACGACAAAACTATACGTAACGATCGCCTGCGAATAGATAAACTAGCAGCAGTTCGCACATTGTTGGATTCCTTTGTAGTGAACTGTAAAAGAGCTACACACCAAGTGAGTTTGTAACAATAGATGAGAAGCTAGTGCCTTTTCGAGGGAGATGTGCATTTATACAGTTTATGCCAAGTAAGCCGGCAAAGTATGGGTTAAAATTCTACGCCCTGAATGATGCTAAAGCTTTTTATACTTCATCCCTGGAGTTATACTGTGGCAGGCAACCTCCTGGCCCCTATGAACTCTCTAATAAACCATATGATATAGTGAAACGTCTAATAGACCACGTGAAGGGAAAAAATCGTAATCTAACAATCGACAACTGGTATACCAGCGATGACCTAGTCCTTGATCTTTTAGAAGATAAAATAACGTGTATAGGAACTCTCAGGAAGAATAAAAGAGAAATTTCTTCCTCATAAAGGTAGGCCAGTTGGTTCAACAACGTTTGGGTTTCATAATGAAATCATGCTCATTTCGCATGTTCCTAAAAGGAATAAAGCAGTTATCTTACTTTCTTCTATGCACGACGAACCCTCTGTGGATCCCAACAGTTCAAAACCCCATGTTATAATGGATTATAATCTAACTAAAGGCGGAGTCGATACTTCCGACCAAATGGAAGGCAAGTAATCGGTAGCCCGGAAAACCCCACGGTGGACAATGTGTGTCTTTTTTGCTCTACTCAACATTGCTGGAATAAATAGCCAGGTACTTAACAAAGGGAATCCGAAGAACCAACCAGTAAAGAGACGCGGTTTTTGAAGAATCTTTCATTTCAACTCATGAATAAGTGGTTGGTTGAACGAGCTAAGATAAGAACACTGCCTCCAGATATCCGAGCAGTGTTATCACCATACCATCAGGAAGAAACATCAGAAGAGATAAAAGTGCCAACGAAGAGAGGCCGATGCATTCACTGTGAGCGGAAACAAAATTAAGTCACCACAATGAAGTGTAATGAGTGTCATAACTTTGTGTGTAAAACACACTCTAAAAGATGCATTAGATGTGTAAGATGTGAGAATAATGTTAATGATTAATGAAGATTGTTAGAAGTGTTTCATTTTAAGTTCTCATGAATGAAGTATTCATCAGTTACAATTGTATTTTCAGTCTTCATCCCATGAACATTTTGACCCTTTATAATTATATGTATGTACTGTCACTTGTAATTTGTGTTGTAATTATTATATCTAAGGTTTATAAAGCACATAAGGAGTAACAATATCAATCGTGTAAGAGTAAGCACTTGTTAACTAGTTGCTAAGACTAAGAAACATGATTGGTGAACGAAATTCACCCGCTCTAGGGTTAAAATCCCCATCTATAAAGAAAAAGGAGACATTCAGGATTGTGCAAATTACAGAGCAATAAAACTCATGTCTCACACTATACAGATCTGGGAAAAAGTCATTGAAGGTAGTCTTAGGGTGGAGACAACAATAGGTGAAGAACATTTTGGATTTATGCCAGGGAAAGGAACCGCGGATGCCATATTTGCTCTTAGGCAGGTCATGGAAAACCATAGGGAATAGAAGAAAGAACTGCATATGTTGTTCATAGACCTGGAGAAGATGTGCCCCGTCAGGAAGTATGGAGGTGCATGAGATGAAAGGGAGCTCCAGAAAAGTATGTACGTATTGTTCAGGACGTGTACCATGGAGGAAAGACACAAGTTAGAAGCACTGTAGGACTAACGAAAACAATACCCGTTCAAGTTGGTCTTCATCAAGGATCTGCATTGAATCCCTATATTTTTGATCAAATAATGGATGTTCTGTCTGATTGCCTAAGAGAACCAGCTCCATGGTGCATGCTACAGGGCGCCCGGGAATGTTCTCCGCAGTGGCTACGTGCCGCTGCGAGTGGTTGCGTCACCAGTTTAGTTGGCAGCACAGTGTCCTTGATATGGCGAAGGCCACATGTGTGGGCTGTGGGCTGTCGAATTCATCAGTGTGTATTGCAATAAGCGAGCATGTGTGTCATCAGCACTTCTAGCATCAGTTATGAATGGCTGTGGTGAGTATAAATTTAACTGTTTGTTTGTTATGATACAAGCGACAGCCGTCGCTGCCAACGTAACTGGTGACGTAATCTCTCGCAGCAGCTTGTAGGCACTGCGGAGAACATTCCCGGGCGTACTGTATTTACAGATGACATTGTAATATGCAGCACAAATAGAGAACAACTAGAACTCAAACTAGAACGCTGGAGGAGAGCCCTAGAGGACAGAGGCCTTAAAATCAGCCGGAATGAGACTGAATACCTGTGCCTCGGAGGATCTGGAAATGAAAGTTTGCAAATGGATGGAAACCAGCTCCAGGCAAGAAATAGTTTCAAGTGCCTGGGTTCCACTATATCTGATGATGGCAATCGGGACCTGGAAATTACCCGCCGAATTAAGGCTGGCTGGTTAAACTGGAAAAGACTGTCTGCTGTGCTCTGTGACAGAAGACTAAATGTCCAAGTAAAGGGGAAAACCTATAAATGTGCGGTGAGACCTGCCATGCTACATGGAGCAGAAACTTGGCCAACGGTACAGTCACAAAATAAGCGAGTGGATGTAGCAGAAATGAAAATGCTGAGATGGATGTGTGGTGTTACAAGGAAAGACCACATCAAGAACAACTTCATACAGGGCAGCGTTAAGGTGACTCAAGTATCCATGAAAGTCCAAAAAAGGCGATTGCTCGGGTATGGTCATGTTAAGCGCAGGGGATGAGAACTAGGCTATATAGGAAGAAAAGTGCTCGATCTAGAGGTGGAAGACTGGAGCGAGAGAGGCAGACCTAGATGAAGATGGGTGGACTGCGTGCGAGAGGACCTCGCACGGAAGCAGTTAACAGAAAACACCATTTGAGACCGAGGGAAATGGAAAAGACTTGTCAAAAACGTCGACCCCACATGAGCCGGAAAAGACGAAGAAGAAGAATGAACCTGAAAATG
Organism: Meconema thalassinum; assembly: GCA_946902985.2. Taxonomy (NCBI): domain Eukaryota; kingdom Metazoa; phylum Arthropoda; class Insecta; order Orthoptera; family Tettigoniidae; genus Meconema; species Meconema thalassinum. The sequence continues at coordinate 551,809,274 of OX336389.2, forward strand.
TTATCGTTTACGTACCAACATGGCATCGCTTCTTACCTATTCCTCGATGGTGATACTAAAATTTCCATTTTCATGAGTGTAACAACTACTAAGGGTGTGTGATCCGAGGGCCAGCTTGAAGAAATAATATACATACAGTAATTACACTAGGCCTATACCACTGTTCAAACTCTGCCTCACTACGGCCACACTTGCCATGTTTAGCCCTGAATATAATCGACAATCCTCTGAATGATTCAAATTTCTGTGCTTTATAATGCAATCAATCCCTTGGCTGACTGCGTGACTTAGCGGTAACGTTCTCGCCTGCTGTTCCCAAGGATGCAGGATCGAATCCTGGCGTAGCCAGTTGGCATTTGACGGTGCGCAAATGCGAGGGAGCCGTGTCAGTAGAATTACTGGCACGTTAAAGATCCCCTTCGGGGCAACATTCATGCACCCCAGCGTCTCTAACACCCGCGGTTATTAAAAGGGACGTTAAACCAATAACATTACTATTAATCCGTCACTTATCCACCCTGTGTTAATCCACCACTTTATTGTGGTCACTGCATGCTCATTGTTAACACGAGTTAAGTGAGAAAAGCCTAGTTAGTGAAGTGGCTGTTGAAGCAGGTCCCAGCAAGGTTGTTGGTGATGAACAACACAGCTCTGCGTCAAACTGTGCTGCTCAGGCAAACAGTTGTGAGCAGGCTCAAATGCCGATAGGCCAAGTCCTGCTCACATTCGTGATGTTGAATACATGGCCCCCTCTGTAATCACTGTGGCTGAGGCGACATTGTGATCTTCAAAACACACGAGGTGGCACCATTATGAAGGTCATGTAACATACTTTCCACCATTTAAAAATTTAAAAAATCGTTGCCATGACATGAATCGACCCACGTATAAAAGCGCTTTCGTGTGGCTACGTTAAAATGTGTAAAAGTTTTAGTTGATTATCACTTGCTTTAAAAAATATCAGAACAATGTCACACGAATATCCATTCCAAGTTTTCCACGTCAATTTTTCAAGTAGCATGTTTACAAATGAAAATGAAAATCCACAGCCTGCTTCCAGTCTCCGACCGGGTCAGGAATGGAATGAATGAAGCCCCATCTAGCGGCGAGGATATGGACTGTGCCGGCTGCCGAGGCCTGACGCACTCCTCTGGGGCAATGATTAAATGAATGACTGATGAAATGAAATGATAGTGGAGAGTGTTGCTGGAGTGAAATTTTGACAGGGAAAACCGGAGTACCCGGAGAAAAACCTGTCTGCCTCCGTTCTGTCCAGCACAGATCTCACATGGAGTGACCGGGATTTGAACCACGGACCCAGCGGTGAGAGGCCGGCGTGCTGCCGCCTAAGCCACGGAGGCTTGATGTTTACAAATACAAATACAAATTCAAAACTTTATTTCCAGAACCTGCATCATACAGAATTGGATACGTCACACAACATACTCACAATTAAATTGACATATTTACAACTTTTTTTTACATAATTAAACAGTTGCATGTTTCATTAAAATTCACTTAAAGAATACAATACTTTCTGGCCTAGGTATATCTTCAGAGATTCGAAGAAGAGTCCATTGCAGGTTCCGTGCTGACGTTTTGTAATTAAGTATAACAAACTTAAAGTTTCCGCCTAATCAACACTCATTTATTATTTCGTTAGCTTATGGGTACATGTTTTGGAATTAGTACAATTCCTTCTTCAGCCCTTCATAATTCATAGTCGGAAACATCATAGACTAAAAAGACTAAAAAGACCACGTCCATGTGAGAAACATAACACACTGATAATTAAAATACTATAAAAAATTAATTGAACACTTTAAAACATGACAACCTTATGGACATTACATACAATAAAACAATAAAAACATTCCTGCTGTTAACAATCAAATTGATTAATAATCACTACTATGCACATTCTTGAACGGTATGCGACGGTCAAATTGAGCAGTCGTTAATTTCTTTTTGTAAATAAATAAAAACAAAGAGCACATTCCATTAGTGTTCAGGACACAAATAACTTGCTGTACTGATAAACGTAGACATAGGTGGAAACTTTGTTCGGCACTTTATTGAAAGTGCGCTGACATGTGCTTAGTGGATGCAAAACGGAGAAACCTTCCGATTATTAAACTTGTATTTTGCACATTAACTGGGAGTGTTTATCTTGAGCCGAAAGCTCCACGGAACTGGAATGAAGACGTTCAGTGGTTGGAATATGTTGAAGCCAAGGAATTAACAAATTTTAAAAAATAAATTCCGCCCTAACAAGAAATTTTGGACTTACGTGCAACGTTTAAGAGCAAACGCGCCAAGGTCAATGACTATGGTACTGGTTGGTAGGCTCCCACATCTGAAGCGAAAATAGGTACCAAAATAAAGGAAATGACTTTGAATAAAGAAAAATTGCGTGGAGTACATTATGTTAGACTGCTCAATTTGACCGTCGCATACCGTTCAAGAATGTGCATATTAGTGATTATTAATCAATTTGATTGTTAACAGCAGGAATGTTTTTATTGTTTTATTGTATGTAACGTCCATAAGGTTGTCATGTTTTAAAGTGTTCAATTAATTTTTTATAGAATTTTAATTATCAGTGTGTTATGTTTCTCACATGGACGTGGTCTTTTTAGTCTTTTTAGTCTATGATGTTTCCGAATATGAATTATGAAGGGCTAAAGAAGGAATTGTACTAATTCCGAAACATGTACCCATAAGCTAACGAAATAATAAATGAGTGTTGATTAGGCGGAAACTTTAAGTTTGTTATACGTAATTACAAAACGTCAGCACGGAACCTGCAATGGACTCTTCTTCGAATAAACTTAAGGCTAGCCAAGCCAACAGGTTGTAGTTTAAATACAAAGATCTCAAGTTGAAGTTAGCAAACATCATAAAAGACATTGAGTTCCTAAAGAAATGTAAGAAACACAGATTAATACCGAAGCATATTAAGGGCTACCAAAGGAAGGGCAATTCGAATCATTATGATAGGCACACGCAATTTTTGGTCAATGACAGGGTACTTAAGCGGGAGATAAGTTTCTTACACATGAGGAAGAACAACAATAACAATGCGTTATATCGAGCACATCTGGAAGCGTCCAATTCAATAAACAAAAAAGAATGGGACAATTACCAGATCATCGTGTGGCGACTGACTCAGGCATGCGCCATAAGGAAGGTCAAGGCGCTTGACAACAAATTCAAAAACCTGATGGACGCACTGCACACGCCCCCTAACCATCATAAATCAGTAGTGAATAACCCACATGTTTTCCAAAGCCCCATCCAAAACCTTTCAAACATCACATTGGACCAAAAAGAGTTAGAAATATTACAAAAAGGACCAAAGCATAATTGGGACCAGAACTATAATGGCAACGAATTAATTATTTTAATTGCCGAAACCGAAGCAGCAATCAAAAAATTACCGTATGAAGAACAAAACGCCACGAGGTTCGACACCAATAAGAAAATCAAAAAAATCATAAACTCCAATAAAAACAAACGAAGAAATAATCACAGCAATTCTCTCATTAAAGCACAATTAAATATCTTAGTTAAAATAGTTAATGATAACAACATAGTCATAACAACGGCCAACAAGGGAAACAACTGTTTTATTGAACAAAGATGATTACATCCAGAAGACCAACAATTTTCTCAACATCGCAAATTTCACAGAAATCAAAAAAGATCCAACTAATGCTATTCAAAAACAGGTCAAAAAACTTTTGAAAAACACGATTTTCATCATAGACGACAAACAAGCCACTAAATTCACGAGTATGAACCCAAGTTTACCCACGTTGAGATCGTTACCAAAAATTCATAAACCAGGCACACCAATCAGACCAATTGTTAACTTCAAAAATAGTCCCACTTACAAGCTTGCAAAATTCGCACAACAATATCTCAACAGACATTATAAGTACAAGGCCAACACGTCCTTCAGGAATACCATGCATTTTTGCGAAAAAACAGTAGGCTTAAAACTAAACGACAGCAGCACCATGCACTCAGTAGATATCAAAGACATGTACACCAACATACCAGTGAGAAAAACCATAGATGTCATACGCAAACAATTGACCAATCACAGCGAACTTTCTAAAGTAGAAATCGAAGAATTAGTTGCAGTATTAGATTTGGTGACCAATAATAATGTCTTCACGTTCAATGGTAAAATATACAAACAGTCCGATGGTCTCGCAATGGGATCTCCCCTATCCGGCATACTTGCCAACATTTATCTCGACCATTTAGAACACGAAAAAGTAATTAACCACATAGATGGAATTGAATTCTGGGGAAGATACGTCGATGACGTCTTCATCGTCATCAATGAACAACGTCAAAATATAGCCAACATTCTAAAAACTTTGAACAACATCGACGAAAACGTTAAGTTCACTGTTGAGTCCGAAGTCAATAATGAAATTAATTACTTAGATCTAACGGTAACTAGAAAAAGTAATAGGCTCCATTACAAAATATACAGGAAACCCTCTCAAACGAGCACCACTATACGTCATGACTCCAACCAGTGGCGCCGAATCTTTTTTTTTTTCAGGTCTAGCAGACACCCACCCCTCTCGTTCTGTGGGACCCCCCCCCTTGTTAAACCGGACCCCTACCCCAATAATTACGGTTTTACAGCTTATTTCGCACAGTTCTCCCCTTCTCTTCTCTTCTCTTCTCTCTCCCTTCTTTCCTTTCCTCTTTTCCTTCTCCTTCCCTTTCCTCCTCTATCCGTAACCCCCCAACGAAACCAACCCCCCAAGGGGACCGGGAGAGCCACCCCCTTCCCAGGTCTAGCGGTAGCTAGACCTCGACCATGGATTCGGCGCCCCTGACTCCAACCACCCTGGAAGTCATAAAAAGGCAACTTTCATCAGCCTCATAAATAGAGCCCTGAATATACCGTTGTCCCCAAAGGATTTGCAACAGGAAATAGAGATCATTCATCAAATAGCAAACATCAACGGCTACAGTCACGATTACATCAATAACCTTATTCATAAAGTAAAAAATAAACCGAAAACTACATTAGTCAAAATTGAACCCGAAAAGAAAAAATTCGCAACTTTCACTTATGTGTACCGAAGCGTTTTTACTGTCTCTAACATCTTAAAAAAACACAACCTAAACATTGTCTTTAAAACCAACAATTCTAACTTCAAAAAATTCTTCAATTCAAGCAAAATCAATCACACCAACAAATATTCCAAATCGGGTGTATATGAAATCAAATGTGATTCGTGTCCAGCCAATTACGTAGGCCAAACCGGTAGGAGCTTTCGCACTCGTTATAATGAGCATTTTTCAGCAATAAAACATAAAAAAAAAATTCGGCGATGGCATCCCATATGGAAGAAAGTAAACACAGTTTCACCAGCTTAGAAAACGATGTTAATATATTGCATTACGTATCCAAAGGCAGTCTGATGAACATTTTAGAAAACATACACATCAACGTGTTCCAAAGGTCCAATGCACACAAAAACTTGAATGAAATCAATTTTAATACCAATATATTATTTGATACGTTAGCAGACCACCTCATCTCCAAAAAATTAAAACCTCCATAGACAGTAGCAAGTTCGTCGACATCGGGTCCCCGTCCCACCCTGTGCCACGCCGTTTCATTTCCACCCCGAGCAGTTCCACCCCTCCACTTCCACCCCGCTCACGCGCGCCCCTCATCCGTATCAGGCAGCAGCTTGACTCCACTCACTAGGGATGGGTTGCGAACGGACTCGCGAAGAGTCGAGACTGCTGCCGCTGGAACCGATACTCTCGACTCCAGTGTCGACTCCACTGATGCACTAACGCCATCTAACATCTGTTTTTGGATCTGCTTGAACATGTATGCTGGCAGCAACGTTGTTCGCTATCGCTGCGGCATGTTTAAAATACAGCTGAATAAATCTTACTGCTAGCTTGCCAGTGATACTTTTTCGGTATTGAAATGTATGGCAAGCTATTATAACCTGCAAAACGATTCAATATAATGATTATATGCATAGTCGTTCTTTGTTAAGATCTACTGTATGAGAATATGCTGGATAGGCCTAGTTGATGCATAGTGATAGGATATTTATTTTGCCGGCAGGATCGTTATATGGAATGTCGAATACCAATTACGAAGTTCTTGGCACTGTGTGGGTTATTCTTACTTTCATTATAGGGTGTTTCATTTCCGTGTCTCCAATAACCAAATGTGGGTGTTGAATTACTAATTGCTTTGTTTAAGATGTGCGCACAGGCCTCTCACATTGTGACGGTCTTGTTATCCGTCCACGTTTGTCCCTTGATACCTTGTTTTACGATGAATAAAATAGGATTATTAGCCAGCAAACATGGATGATTGTTTCGGGATATCATCGGTAATGTTGTAGGCGTAATTGTTATTGTGTTTATTATGATGATGATTATTAATAACAATATTAGTAATACAACCTGCCAAAAGTAAAATATCACAACAATTTGGTACAATGATTGTAAATAATAATAATAATAATGAGAGATTCTGATAAAAAGCGACTGTGTGCCCCCCGCAATACTCATCAGATGAGCTTGGAGTCGTGAGTCTTCATGCGAAGCGGCCCCGCAATATTCATCAGGTGAGCTTGGAGTCGGGAGGCTTCATGCGAAGCGGCCCCGCAATACTCAACAGGTGAGCTTGGAGTCGCGAGTCTTCATGCGAAGCGACCCCGCAATAATCAACAGGGGACCTTGGAGTCACGAGTCTTCATGCGAAGCGGCCCCGCAATACTCAACAGGTGAGCTTGGAGTCGCGAGTCTTCATGCGAAGCGACCCCGCAATAGTCAACAGCGGAGCTTGGAGTCGCGAGGCTTCATGCGTAGCGGCCCCGCTAAACTCATCAGGTGTGCTTGGAGTCGCGAGTCTTCATGCGAAGTGACCCCGCAATACTCATCAGGGGAGCTTGGGGTCGCGAGGCTTCATGCGAAGCGATCCCGCAATACTCATCAAGGGAGCTTGGAGTCGCGAGGCTTCATGCGAAGCAACTCCCGCGATACTCAACAGGTGAGCTTGGAGTCGCGAGGCTTCATGCGAAGCAACTCCCGCGATACTCAACAGGTGAGCTTGGAGTCGCGAGGCTTCATGCGAAGCAACTCCCGCGATACTCAACAGGTGAGCTTGGAGTCGCGAGTCTTCATGCGAAGTGACCCCGCAATCCTCATCAGGGGAGCTTGGAGTCGCGAGTCTTCATGCGAAGCGATCCCGCAATACTCATCAAGGGAGCTTGGAGTCGCGAGTCTTCATGCGAAGCAACCCCGCGATACTCAACAGGTGAGCTTGGAGTCGCGAGTCTTCATGCGAAGTGACCCCGCAATACTCAACAGGGTAGCTTGGAGTCGCGAGTCTACATGCGAAGCAACCCCGCAATACTCAACAGGTGAGCTTGGAGTCGCGAGTCATCATGCGAAGTGGCCCCGCAATACTCATCAGGGAAGCTTGGAGTCGCGAGGCTTCATGCGAAGCAACCCCGCGATACTCAACAGGTGAGCTTGGAGTCGCGAGTCTTCATGCGAAGTGACCCCGTAATACTCATCAAGGGAGCTTGGAGTCGCGAGGCTTCATGCGAAGCAACCCCGCAATACTCATCAGGGGAGCTTGGAGTCACGAGGCTTCATGCGAAGCGACCCCGCAATACTCAACAGGGGAGCTTGGAGTCGCGAGTCTTCATGCGAAGTGGCCCCGCAATACTCAACAGGTGAGCTTGGAGTCGCGAGTCTTCATGCGAAGCGGCCCCGCAATACTCAACAGGGGAGCTTGGAGTCGCGAGGCTTCATGCGAAGCGGCCCCGCAATACTCATCAGGGGAGCTTGGAGTCGCGAGGCTTCATGCGAAGGAACCCCGCAATACTCAACAGGGGAGCTTGGAGTCGCGAGGCTTCATGCGTAGCGGCCCCGCTATACTCATCAGGGGGGCTTGGAGTCGCGAGGCTTCATGCGAAGCAACCCCGCAATACTCAACAGGGGAGCTTGGAGTCGCGAGGCTTCATGCGAAGCGGCCCCGCAATACTCATCAGGGGAGCTTGGAGTCGCGAGGCTTCATGCGAAGCTACCCCGCAATACTCAACAGGGGAGCTTGGAGTCGCGAGGCTTCATGCGAAGCGGCCCCGCAATACTCATCAGGGGAGCTTGGAGTCGCGAGTCTTCATGCGAAGTGACCCCGCAATACTCAACAGGTGAGCTTGGAGTCGCGAGTCTTCATGCGAAGTGACCCCGCAATACTCATCAGGGGAGCTTGGAGTCGCGAGTCTTCATGCGAAGCGATCCCGCAATACTCATCAGGGGAGCTTGGAGTCGCGAGGCTTCATGCGAAGCAACCCCGCGATACTCAACAGGTGAGCTTGGTGTCGCGAGTCTTCATGCGAAGCGGCCCCGCAATACTCAACAGGGTAGCTTGGAGTCGCGAGTCTACATGCGAAGCAACCCCGCAATACTCATCAGGGGAGCTTGGAGTCGCGAGGCTTCATGCGAAGCAACCCCCGCGATACTCAACAGGTGAGCTTGGAGTCGCGAGTCTTCATGCGAAGTGACCCCGCAATACTCATCAGGGGAGCTTGGAGTCGCGAGTCTTCATGCGAAGCGATCCCGCAATACTCATCAGGGGAGCTTGGAGTCGCGAGGCTTCATGCGAAGCAACCCCGCGATACCCAACAGGTGAGCTTGGTGTCGCGAGTCTTCATGCGAAGCGGCCCCGCAATACTCAACAGGGTAGCTTGGAGTCGCGAGTCTTCATGCGAAGTGACCTCGCAATACTCATCAGGGGAGCTTGGAGTCGCGAGTCTTCATGCGAAGCGATCCCGCAATACTCATCAGGGGAGCTTGGAGTCGCGAGGCTTCATGCGAAGCAACCCCGCGATACTCAACAGGTGAGCTTGGTGTCGCGAGTCTTCATGCGAAGCGGCCCCGCAATACTCAACAGGGTAGCTTGGAGTCGCGAGGCTTCATGCGAAGCAATCCCGCAATACTCATCAGGGGAGCTTGGAGTCGCGAGTCTACATGCGAAGCAACCCCGCAATACTCATCAGGTGTGCTTGGAGTCGCGAGTCTTCATGCGAAGTGGCCCCGCAATACTCATCAGGGGAGCTTGGAGTCGCGAGGCTTCATGCGAAGGAACCCCGCAATACTCAACAGGGGAGCTTGGAGTCGCGAGGCTTCATGCGTAGCGGCCCCGCTATACTCATCAGGGGGGCTTGGAGTCGCGAGGCTTCATGCGAAGCAACCCCGCAATACTCAACAGGGGAGCTTGGAGTCGCGAGGCTTCATGCGAAGCGGCCCCGCAATACTCATCAGGGGAGCTTGGAGTCGCGAGGCTTCATGCGAAGCTACCCCGCAATACTCAACAGGGGAGCTTGGAGTCGCGAGGCTTCATGCGAAGCGGCCCCGCAATACTCATCAGGGGAGCTTGGAGTCGCGAGTCTTCATGCGAAGTGACCCCGCAATACTCAACAGGTGAGCTTGGAGTCGCGAGTCTTCATGCGAAGTGACCCCGCAATACTCATCAGGGGAGCTTGGAGTCGCGAGTCTTCATGCGAAGCGATCCCGCAATACTCATCAGGGGAGCTTGGAGTCGCGAGGCTTCATGCGAAGCAACCCCGCGATACTCAACAGGTGAGCTTGGTGTCGCGAGTCTTCATGCGAAGCGGCCCCGCAATACTCAACAGGGTAGCTTGGAGTCGCGAGTCTACATGCGAAGCAACCCCGCAATACTCATCAGGGGAGCTTGGAGTCGCGAGGCTTCATGCGAAGCAACCCCCGCGATACTCAACAGGTGAGCTTGGAGTCGCGAGTCTTCATGCGAAGTGACCCCGCAATACTCATCAGGGGAGCTTGGAGTCGCGAGTCTTCATGCGAAGCGATCCCGCAATACTCATCAGGGGAGCTTGGAGTCGCGAGGCTTCATGCGAAGCAACCCCGCGATACCCAACAGGTGAGCTTGGTGTCGCGAGTCTTCATGCGAAGCGGCCCCGCAATACTCAACAGGGTAGCTTGGAGTCGCGAGTCTTCATGCGAAGTGACCTCGCAATACTCATCAGGGGAGCTTGGAGTCGCGAGTCTTCATGCGAAGCGATCCCGCAATACTCATCAGGGGAGCTTGGAGTCGCGAGGCTTCATGCGAAGCAACCCCGCGATACTCAACAGGTGAGCTTGGTGTCGCGAGTCTTCATGCGAAGCGGCCCCGCAATACTCAACAGGGTAGCTTGGAGTCGCGAGGCTTCATGCGAAGCAATCCCGCAATACTCATCAGGGGTGCTTGGAGTCGCGAGTCTACATGCGAAGCAACCCCGCAATACTCATCAGGTGTGCTTGGAGTCGCGAGTCTTCATGCGAAGTGACCCCGCTAAACTCATCAGGTGTGCTTGGAGTCGCGAGTCTTCATGCGAAGCGGCCCCGCAATACTCATCAGGGGAGCTTGGAGTCGCGAGTCTTCATGCGAAGCGATCCCGCAATACTCATCAAGGGAGCTTGGAGTCGCGAGTCTTCATGCGAAGCGGCCCCGAAATACTCATCAAGTGAGCTTGGAGTCGCGAGTCTTCATGCGAAGCGGCCCCGCAATACTCATCAGGTGAGCTTGGAGTCGCGAGTCTTCAAGCGAAGCGGCGCCGCAATACTCAACAGGGGAGCTTGGAGTCGTGAGTCTTCATGCGAAGCGGCCCCGCAATACTCATCACGTGAGCTTGGAGTCGCGAGGCTTCATGCGAAGTAGCCCCGCAATACGCATCAGATTAACGTGGAGTCGCGAGGCTTCATGCGAACCGAGACCGGTGTTTGGAGTCGATCGAGTCGACACTCTCGATTCCGGGCTTCAGTCGCGCCCATCCCTACCACTCACAGCACTAGTGGATTAACCTGTATGCACATCGGATCGCAAACAGCCAGGCACTTGACCTTACCTACATCGCTTCGCATTAGCAGTCACGCCGGTAAGTTAATCTAACATAATGTACTCCACGCAATTTTTCTTTATTCAAAGTCATTTCCTTTATTTTGGTACCTATTTTCGCTTCAGATGTGGGAGCCTACCAACCAGTACCATAGTCATTGACCTTGGCGCGTTTGCTCTTAAACGTTGCACGTAAGTCCAAAATTTCTTGTTAGGGCGGAATTTATTTTTTAAAATTTGTTAATTCCTTGGCTTCAACATATTCCAACCACTGAACGTCTTCATTCCAGTTCCGTGGAGCTTTCGGCTCAAGATAAACACTCCCAGTTAATGTGCAAAATACAAGTTTAATAATCGGAAGGTTTCTCCGTTTTGCATCCACTAAGCACATGTCAGCGCACTTTCAATAAAGTGCCGAACAAAGTTTCCACCTATGTCTACGTTTATCAGTACAGCAAGTTATTTGTGTCCTGAACACTAATGGAATGTGCTCTTTGTTTTTATTTATTTACAAAAAGAAATTAACGACTGCTCAATTTGACCGTCGCATACCGTTCAAGAATGTGCATAGTAGTGATTATTAATCAATTTGATTGTTAACAGCAGGAATGTTTTTATTGTTTTATTGTATGTAATGTCCATAAGGTTGTCATGTTTTAAAGTGTTCAATTAATTTTTTATAGTATTTTAATTATCAGTGTGTTATGTTTCTCACATGGACGTGGTCTTTTTAGTCTTTTTAGTCTATGATGTTTCCGAATATGAATTATGAAGGGCTGAAGAAGGAATTGTACTAATTCCGAAACATGTACCCATAAGCTAACGAAATAATAAATGAGTGTTGATTAGGCGGAAACTTTAAGTTTGTTTTACTTAATTATCTTCAGAGACTTTCTGAACCCAGTTTCAGTCAAAGATTTTAAGCGGTTTGGTAGTTTATCTATACTAATATAATAAAGCTGAAGAGTTTGTGTGCTTTTGTGTTTAAACGCGCTAATCTCTGGAACTACCAGTCGGATTCAAAAAAATATTTTTTTATATGATAGCCAGATTCAAGAGGAATATTTTAGGCTATGTTAAATTTCGAACAGACAACTCCATCTCCTGCATTTAAGCCCTTTGGCACAAATCTACACCGTTTCACCGATCAGAACCAAAATTTGTATACATACCTTTGGAACCCTGCGAGTAACACTGTCTGCATGGAATTTATGACAGACCGGTCCATTTCCTGCATTCAGGCCCTTTGGCACAAATCTACACCTTTTTACCGATCTGAACCAAAATGTGTATACTTAGCTTTTGGAACCCCGCGAGTAACACAGTCTACATGAAATTTCGGACAGACCACTCTATTCCCTGCATGTAGGCCCTTTGGCACAAATCTACACCGTCGCACCGATCTGAACCAAAATTTGTATACACACCCTTTGGAACACTGCGGGTAACACTGTCTACTTTAAATTTCGGACAGACCACTCAATTCCCTGCATTTAGGCCCTTTGACACAAATCTACACCGTTTCACCGATCTGAACCAAAATGTGTATATTTACACTTTGGAACCCTGCGAGTAACACAGTCTGCATGCAATTTTGGACAGACCACTCCATTCCCTGCATTTAGGCCCTTTGGCACAAATCTACACCGTTTCACCGATCTGAACCAAATTGCACATACTTACACTTTGGAACCCGACGAGTAACACTGTCTGCTTGAAATTTCGGACAGACCACTCCATTCCCTGCATTTAGGTCCATTGGCACAAATCTACACCGTTTCACCGATCTGAATCACATTTTGTACACTTACCCTTTGGAAACTTACGGGTGACACTGTCCACTTTAAATTTCGGACAGACCACTCCATTTCCTGCTTTTAGGCCTTTTATCACAAATCTACACCGTTCCTCCTAATTGCACCAAATTATACATACACTTTGAAACCCTGCTGGTAACACTGTCCACTTGATATTTTGGACAACGCTCTCCATTCCCTACATTTAGAATAACAAACAAACTGAACTTGAAAACCATGTATTAAGGCCCTAGTAGTGTAACTGTAAGAGTATTTTATTAAGTCTATTGGTGACTGGCAATTCGGGCTGCATCACGTCGCCCCTACCAGTGTTCTGGTGCCGAATTGCGAAAATAGTTAAATCTTACGCTGCTTATAAATTGCAGTCACGGGGAGTAATTAGTGCAAAAATATTTATTTTTCCCCTTAAAACAGTTATCATCATGAACATATTATGCATCTGTATAAGTGCAATGGTGTTTGTGCAATACATTGAGTTTATCATCTGCAATAAGTGTTGGTGCTTTCAAATTTACCGTAATTTATTCCGAAACTTATCGTTGAGCGCTATATGGCCATAAATGATACTATTGCTACCTCAGGAGCTCGGGACAGCCAAAGATTTCCAAAGTGTTCTGATTATTTTCCTACGGCGCTATGCGACGAAAGACGACACAATTGGTCTCTACATTTTTAACTGACAATGAGATATAGGCCCTAGGCAGTGTCTTTTATTTCACTTACTCCTCTTTCTAATAATTTTTAGAAATTTGTTTGTAAATTACATGTGTCAGTGCTGTGGTTAGTAAATAGCCGTTTCCCTATTCATAATTATAATTAGGGGAAAATGATCTAAATGTTACGTCAATTATACTGTACTGCTTATCACCCTCACTACAACCACCACCACCACCACCACCACAAAAAGTTATATTTAATATTTTTTTCTGGTAGTTTAAGTATCATGTGCTAGTTCTGTAGTAGTATTCATTATCATCCATAATACAAATAAATCCACCGGGCGAAGCCGGGCACTACTGCTAGTGGTATATAGCTCCTTTTTTGAAAGGATCATTTTCTGCATATTGTTTATTTACCCTCTTTTGAAAATAGTCATTCTGCCCTCTGGTTTCATGATTGTGGACATTGTTCATTGTGACAACTTTATGTTGATTTTCCCTTACAAGCAAGATAACTTTGAAAATATACAATAAAAATATTGTTAAAATATTATGCTTCTTAAATGCAACTCTGCATGATTCTCTCGATTTCAACCCAAACAAGTATCGTATTACTCGTCTCTGCAGTTTAAATATTCTCTCTATATTCCTATTTGCTGCCCCACCCCATATCTCAATACCGTATGGTATCTGTGAATGTATTAATCCATAGTAGATTGTTAATTGGTATTCGCTGCTTAAGTATATTGAAATTCTCTTTAAAACGGAGGAGTTTTTGTTATTTTTTTTTTTTTTTCAGATTTCATTTATATGCTCTTCCCATGATAATTTATGATCTATTGTAATACCCAAATATTTTCCTGAGGGTACCTGTTGAATATCATCAGATCCACAGTAAAGATTTCGATCTACTTCTAAATTAGTTCCCGTATGCTTGTTAAATATTACAAAGTTGGTTTTAAAGGGTTTACACTTAACATTATCTCATTAAAGTATTGAGTGACAAGATCAATACTATTTTGAGTTTCTTGAAGAGTAATTGTTTTATTACAGTTCCAGTTCAAAATTGAAATATCATCTGCATACGAAACAATCAAACTATTTTTTGACTGTGGTACGTCATTTACATAGAGAATAAAAAGGAGGGGGCCAAGGATTGAACATTGAGGTACACCTTTTTTAACTAAACCAGGAGTTGATTGGAACTTGGAGATATTTACACCATTCTTAAAAGGAATTTCTGTAAATTAACATCTATTATTCAAATATGATTTTAACAGTTCTAATGCTACTACCCTTATACCATAAGCCACTACCTTATCCAATAATAATTGATGATCTACTGTATCAAATGCTTTTGTCAAATCTACGAAAACCCTCACAGCACATTTATTATCATCAAGAGAAGCAGGCAGAGTTTCATAAAATTCTGCAATGGCATTTATAGTTGATAAGCCCTTCTTGAAACCAAACTGATTCTTATTTATTAAATAATTCTTATCAATAAACTCAATTATTCTATTGTAAGAAGCCTCCGTGGCTTAGGCGGCAGCACGCCGGCCTCTCACGGCTGGGTCCGTGGTTCAAATCCCGGTCACTCCATGTGAGATCTGTGCTGGACAAAACGGAGGCAGACAGGTTTTACTCCGGGTACTCCGGTTTTCCCTGTCAATATTTCATTCCAGCAACACTCTCCACTATCATTTCATTTCATCTGTCATTCATTTAATCATTGCCCCAGAGGAGTGCGTCAGGCCTCGGCAGCCGGCACAGTTCATATCCTCGCCGCTAGATGGGGGTTTCATTCATTCCATTCCTGACCAGGTCGGAGACTGGAAGCAGGCTGTGGATTTTCATTTTCATTCTATTGTAAATCACATACTCTGTAGTTACCTAGTTGATGTCTGTCACCCTTTTTAAAAATTGGTTTAACAAGGGATAGCTTTAGTATATCTGGGAAGGGGCCCTTTAAGAGACACATATTTATCAGTTCTGTAAGAATGTCTAGGATTGGAGGACCATAACCCTGTTTCAACAAGTAGGGTGAAATTTCATCCCAACCATGACTATGTTTATTTTTTAGTTTTCTGACTATCGTACGTATTTCATCTTTGGTAGTTGGTTTCAGGAAGATTGACTTATTACATGTGATTTGCTTTATACTGCTATTACCACATTTATTTCCTACAACATTATGATCATTATATTTTGCTCTATTACTGTTTACATTCACACTGTTCCTAACCCGTGGCTGAATGAAATAATCATTGAATGCTGTTACTACTTGTAAAGGTGCATTAACAACATTGTTATTGATTTTTATCGAAATATTTTCCCATGTGTTGCTTTATTAGGACCTGAAATATCTTTAGCTCTTTGCCATACTTCTTTTGCAAAGTTGTTAGAATTTGTTATTCTATTTTCATATTCTTGTGCTTTTTTTTCTTCATAATATTCTACTTTAAAATTTGTATAGTTATCTTTATAAAGCTTCAATCCTGTTTGCTTGTAGCTATCGAAAGCATCAATCATGTTTTGTTTTTTCCCATGGCACAGATCAGACAGTTTTGTTGTTTTAATGCTCTGGTGATTCCTATTTATTCTTTTAACTAATGGGCAGGATAAATTAAGACACACTTTAAAAATAGAACAGAATTTTTCCCAGGCAGCATTTACATCCCTAATATTCCTCACTTCCTCCCAATCAACATTACCAAGTTCTTTTGTGAGTTTCATTACATTATTATGAGACATATTTCGTGTGTACTTCCATGTAGACTGATTTAATTGAGATTCATGAGGATATGCAATTTTTAATTCCTGGCCACGATGGTCTGATACAAAATTTTCTACAACAGTGCAATTACTTAATTCGTCTGGCATGTTAGTAATAATGTAATCGATTAATGTTTCAGAATGTTTAGTTATCCTAGTTGGCTCCTTGACAAGATTATTAAGGCCAAATGACAATACGATGTTTTTGAATGTCTCGAGGGACCTGTCAAGTGCAAACCAGTCTATATTGAAATCACCGACTACAATATTATATTTCTATATTTTTGGCTACTTTATTCAGAAGTAAATCAAACTGTCTGAGGAATATTTCCATATTTACACTTGGGCCTCTATATACTCCTGCTATAAATATTTCAAAATCATCATTCAGCTGTGCGCATCTGCATAATTTTAGGACTGTTACCCATCTCCAAGGAAAATCAGCGTAATCTACAGGTGCTAAAGGTTTTCTGCGACAAAGTGGTCCTAGTGCATTACGCAAACATTCTCTTCTGTCAATGAATTACTGTTCCCAAATCGTCATTCAGAAACCAGCAGCACATTGACTTGTTAAGCATCATGACCCTAGACAGTTGTGAAACATCCTGCATAATTAACTGCTGTTGATTCATTTAGGGGCTTTGTGACATCGTGGTCCAGAATCTTGTGTGTGTGTGTGTGTGTGTGTGTGTGGAATTTGTCTGATGACCTGTGTATTTGTGATGGCTGTATTAGTGCGTGTGCATTTGTAATTGGGGAAATAATTTGGAAGGAGGCAGTCGTGGCCTTGAGTTATGAACTATCCCAGCATTTGTCTGGAGTAGAAGTGAAACACCACTTCTAGGTCAGCTGGGGTGGAAACCGAACCCACCTCTTCTCACTTTGCATCACGAGGCTGAGTATACCCAGTTCCAACACTCAGACCAGATTTCAATTTCTTGGTAGAGCCTGGAATCGAACATGGACCTCAGGGATGACAGCCAAGAATGATAGCAACTGCGCCAAGAGGTGGTCCGTATTAATTAATGTATGAATACTCCTAATGTTTATAAAATTATCTTGTGATTACTAACTTGTATTTTTCAAAAGCCCCCTCTTATATCTTCCTGTGCCATCCACCCAAGTTTGTAATGGCTCTAAATCAGTTCACTAGTTCCAGAATTGCAGCAATTGGAATGGGGGCTGAACGGAGAGACATGTATTGAGCTGATAGACTGACAAAAATTACGAGCCTTGCAGTAGTCGCATGTGATGTATAACATCTGACATAGAAGAAACCTCACGTGAAACTGTTGATACACCGGTATTTTATACTATTATTGGCACAAATATTAATCTATTGTAAAAGGGTGTGTTTTACAGATATTGTAGTTTATAATACGGAACTCATTTTATTAGATGATTTGTAGCTTCCACCAGCACTAGCCTAAATAAAGAATACGATATGGATCAACTAGATTAATTAGACGCGACACCGCTCATAACCTTAAATTCCTTATAAACAGGTCCTCTTCATTCACAGATCAACACGTAATTTCATATGGATTCTGTTAAAATGAGTCATATTGATATGATAAATATCGTTTAAAATGATAATCTGGTAGCAAAAATATCTACCCCGTCCGGGATTCGAACCCAAGATCTCTAGATTCACAGTCATAAGCACTAACCCCACGGCTATTTCGACTACGCAAATTTTTTGCACAAGATGGTGACTTATTTCCACGTTCCAATAATACTGCATTACGGAATTAAGTTTCATTTATATTTTGCTTGTTTCTATAATGTTCCTGCGTGACATTGAGTTTAAAATGCCTTATGAATAGGCCCTCTTGTGAGTAAAGAGAATGTATTCAGTAATAGTTCAGGAAGGCTTGCTCAATTCTCGTATAACCACAACGATTATATTATATTGATGACTGCATTACCGTTATGTGGGTTAATATTTGAATAGCCATTGTGCAGAAACATAATACCGGCAATGCCGACTACTTACAATGTTTGATATTAAGGCATTTTACCATTTAAATACTAATACGAAGACTTCGAACATGTACCATGTCATTTGCTTCAATCACTTGACACCAGAGTTCGCATGAGCGTTTCCCGTTCAGTATGTCATATACATTCCACATGGCCGAGAGTACGTCATGGTAACAATTTCAGACACCGCGCGCTCAATGTTTCTCGTACCACTGCCAGCTGGGTCTTACCACTGCCCGCTGGATCGATCGATCGAGTTGGCAGTGCATCTTATACTTCCGTTCGTTCCACCATTGCTAGCTAGTACACTTCCGTTCGATCGATCGAGCGGGCAGTGCATACTTCCGTTTTCCACCTCTGCCAGCTAGTACACTTCCGTTCGATTGATCGAGCGGGCAGTGCATACTTCCGTTCGATCCACCACTGCCAGCTCGATCGTTCCGATCCACTTCCGTCCCCAATTTTCAAAATCACTCCCACAAAACTATCCAGCAACCGAGCGGAAAGATGTTACACATCAAAAAGTTCCTCCTCCACATTGATGAACATCGAAACATGGATGTGTTTTACAGATCTAGATGATGAATACCTGTTAAGCTCTCTAACAAGGTTACATTACAGGCGAACACGTGTTTACACCACTAGCGATTTGCATGAGGATAGGTTTGTAAACCAGTCTCTTTATAACGTTGTTAACAAACAGTGTAAGCTATTTTTGCATTGACGTTGAGGGGACAAGTACAAATGCAGAGCAAGGAAAGAATAGTTAGAGCACGATACTGAGTAAGGGACGAAGATAGAGAAGTATGAAATGTACTCTCGAGTCGTCAAATGATAAGAAAATCGGCTAAACACGGCGTCGTCGCGTCTACTATTTCTTGACGTCGAATCTCTCGGCGTAGCTGTGCTCGGTAAATCGTGCATCACGACAGCGCAGGCAGCCACAGCAAGTCTGGAGATCGTAAGTTCAAATACCGGCGCTGGAGACTGCTGTCCTGAGGATGTATCCCCCTCCCCTTTTTTTCACACTCTCCAGGTAAATGCCGATGTAGCACCTTATTTCAAGTCCCGGGACACCTACCTATCCCATCCCTGTGCCTTATATAAAGCTACACACACTGCTACAGTGATCACATAAATACAGGTTATCAGGGAAATTCAACACGTACACAACTACACGGTGCTGATGACCAAGATGTCCCAAGCCCCTAAAATGAACAACACCTTGTCGAAATGGCTGGATTATTATTCATCTCAAGAGTAAACGTATCGCACATGGGCATAAAGGCACCGATGAGGTGCGGGTAGTACCTGCGGGAGCCCGTTTAGGGGCAAGGTGCACGGTAGACCATCACAACGCTAATCTATTGTAAGTTTGGCTTCACCCCCAGCTTATTCATGTTAAAATATCAATACAGTGTGGTAGATATTGAAGCTCTTACATTTCAAAGATCTAAAATGTTGTTCTGAAGTTTTCACCAAATAGACCTAACCCATACATTTAACACCGTTGAGCAAGTCCTCTTGGTTTAAGAAATACTAGCACTCAAACTTTGAAGTTTTTCGTCGGAGAACTGGGGACTAGCTTTTGCTGCACCGTGTGTTTAAGAGCTCCTAATGCCGTGCTGACTCGTGGTAGAATGAAGGTCGCATATATTCCAGCTCTATATTATCTGAAAAGGAAGTGCTAACATTTTGAAACATCCTGTATATTGGGCTTCTTCTTTTCACACAAATTAAAATGCTCTATCTCTCTCCTTTTATTTATGTTTATTTATGTTTTATTTATCTTCCTTTGTCTCCCTTCTCCACACACAAAATAAAACTCCACATCCCTCGCATCTGTTTTTCTGTTACAGTAAATCTCTCTCCTCTCTATTTGTTTCAGCAAGCCTCCGTTTTTGGTGACAAAATTGATTTTTCTCATCTATAGATCATTTATCCAGATACTTCGAGATCCTTCAATACAAGGCTTACGAATGATACAAAAAGTAGTGAGTATTATTTGAAAGTTCACAATCTTACTACTACTACTACTACTAATAATAATAATAATAATAATAACAAAAGGTTGTAGAATGATATGGTGTCACAATGCTAGTTTTCTATAATTGATTATGGAGGTGGAGTGGACAATCACAATGCCTTGGCAATTGAATACTGTCAGCAAACATTCGGAAAAGCATGGACGATTTGGAGACAAAAGAAAAGGAAGGAGGCTGCATCGCACATATGTTAGCAGCCACACACCTCTACTGGAGATTCCGTACCAGTCAGATAATATGACTGTATGAAAGCAAGGAAGTCACAGAGTGTAATTTCTGTATTATTTATGCTCCTCAATACCTCATTATTTAGGTACCGGTAGTTGTTGAAGTGTATGTAGTGGTGGTAATCGCAGATTAGGGTAGTATATTCGATGCAGTAGCGTTTGGCATATATTGTTGTATGATCTTTACACGTACGGCTTTTTGTTATTGAATGGGCAGAAAGGTCTCATGTTAGTCAAAGATGGCTCATTCACCAAACCAATTTGTTGGACATCCCTTGCAGGCAATAACTGTGATGAGCTTGTGTTAGGTACTCAGGCTGTAGAGATTTGAAGCCATTATTTCAGTGTTGCCTATACGAAATTGTCATTTGTAGCTCTTCAGTCGGTCAACACGATTATGCCCAATGAATGGGCGGGATACAAGATATAAATATTTTAAAAAATACACTCCTGGAAATAAGTACATGAATTAGTTAATTGTCACTATTACTGTAAATGGGGCAATTTAGGATTAAGCGTTTCGACCCTCAAGTGGCAATCATCCGATCCTGATCACTGTGTTAAGTTTAAATTTTCACTAATGTAAATGCACTACTTTGTACAGTAGTAAGTCGTTAGGTGATTATACTACGATTCGCAATTTGAATCTCGTTACACGTTAGGTTTGTATTGTCTTCAAGGTTTTGTGAATTACTGGAGTAAATGTGTATATGCGCGTGTATACAATTTACTATAACACACTCTAATAATAATAAATAAATTAACAAATTCAGCATGCTCTAGAAAAATCTAATTGTAATGTTTACTTAACTTGGTGAAGTGTTCCTCACAGCGGTGTTGTCTTGTCGTCCTGGTGAGGTGAGCTCTGGGCCTAGCTTAGTTCGCAAGACATCCTGCGCGACATATGTTATCGGAAGTTGTCACTGAGGTTTTGAATGAATTATCGCCGTACCTTAACCAAACTGACTGAGGTTGGAATGACTTACGAAAGATGTATGTTATGGACTCTTGAAACAGTTTTCATTACTATCGTAGGCCATTTAAACCGTCTGCCACAACATAGACCTCTGTCCATTTGGTTGCCACCCGGTCTACTAGGTGGTAGAGGACCCTACCAAACTACCTTTACACAGGTCTTGATTTGTTGGAAATAGACACAATGTGCATCCTCTCCCTATAACATATTTCCCAATTATTCCTTCCCATATGCATTCCTTCCCTCATTTATACTAGTGTGGATTAATTTTATTTTAGCACCTCGAAAAGTGGTGACCTTTCTAAAAATGTTTGTTCATTCAGATTCGCTGGATTATCTTTCTTCGTTAGATATATTTCTATGGATTCTTTTATGTCGAAAGCCTTTCCCTTTGCTTCGTGGTGTAGAATTTTCAAGTCAGTATCTATGTTAGTGAAATGATGATTTTTGTTGCACATGTGTTCACATATGGCGGAATGTTTGTTGCGTTTTAATCGCATTTTTGTGTTCTTTGTACCATGTTCCGATTTGCCTTCCACTCAGCCCGACAAAATTAAAATGACATCCACCATCTTGGTATGCGAATTTTGGGTTAGTGATTTGTCCTCTTTTTAGCCTATTTTCATTTATGAAAAAATAGGCTTATGATATCACCTTTTGTCCGTGTGTGTATGTATGTATGTGTATGTGTGTGCCAACAACCCCCCCTAATAACCTCTAAATGGCTGGGGAGATCTCAATGAAACTCGGGTTAGGTCATAGTAATATTTCGGCCGACCCCGACCGTGCCCTTCAAATTTTATTACGTATCACCAATCCAACATGGCGGCTGTGCGAAATATTACACCGGCATACTATATATCCGAAAATATTACTCATATCAACCTGAAATTTTGTACGGTGATAAAGAGTACTACTAGACGTTCACCTATGTAACTTTCAAAAACCTGTTAAGTACAAAATGAACATGGCGGCCAAGCGAAATTGAAACATCTAAATATACTTGTCTCGCGATTTAACCATCCGAACGCAGTGAAACTTGGTACAGCAAATGACTATACAAATGCCAATGCACTGGCATCTAATTTAGTTCAATTGTTTACATAACCTCAAGATGGCGGCTGTGCGAAATTTTGAAATTAAATTCTTATTTCTAGTGTTCTAATCATTCGATCAAGTGGTGGCGCACCGGTCAGGTCGTATGCCTCTCATCAAGGCAGACCGGGTTTGATTCCCGGTCAATGCACGTGAGATTTTCGAATTGAAATGCAATGTTCTGTGGTTCGGATTCCACGTTAAAAGGAGGTCCCGTGGCTCATGATCTCGTGATTAATGGTCACGTTAAACTACAAGCTTGCTTTTCATTCGATCAAAATCAACGTTTGAATAATGAACGTACACAATAATTCTCATCTAATAGTACATAACTCTATGGCCAACATATATTAAAATCCAACATGGCGACTATCCGAAATATTTAGACGGTTCTCAATATTTATTAATCTATGGCAACAATCAAACTGAGATTTTGTAAGTGTATAGAGGCAATAAACATAAGTTCGCCTATGGGACGTTCAATAACCTGGTGAGCACAAATCCAACATGGCGGCGTCGCGAAATTTAAATATTGAAATGGAAGTCTCTCGCGATTTAACCATCCGAGCGCCGTGAAACTTGGTACGGTATCTCTACTTAGTATAAAACAAAGTCCCCAATTCTTGGATGTTACGAGTAAATTCGAGAACCACTGGATGGATTTTGATGCGGTTTTCACCATTCTGTAAACAATATCTCGAGGATGATTTCTGAAGAAAATAATTTATTTATGATCGAAGGAAGCCGAGCAGTAACGATTTCAGTGGAAAAGTCGGAAAAAATACTGGCGTTCAAGCGCTTTTAAGCTTACGCTGGGCAAACCGTTTAAAATATCTAAATACTAAATACTATGAGTGCAAGAATTGTACAGCATGAAAAGTTCTACAAAAGAGTCCACGAGAGCATATGTCTATCTTCAATACATCGCCCATCGTAAGTGTTTTTACGTTTTAATTTCTTAAACCATGTCCATTCAACTACTGAGGCGACAGTTTACGAGCTAGCTAAGGGCGAGTCTATCATCCCTGTTACAGCTTAGCTAGCGGGCGAACCTATTGCCCCAGTTACAGCCAGCAGCAAACCGTCGAGTCGTGTTGAGTTAAGACTTCTGAGAAGGGTGGTTGTGTTTGGAGTTTCCCTGGAAGTGCAACTCGGCTTTTCTTCATTTCGCCTGTGAACTTTTCGTTCTGCAAAATTCACAGTCAATTTATGATTGGACGGAAGGGGGATTATAATATATTAAATTATACTGATTGGCGTATAATCTCTACTTAGTATAAAACAACGTCCCCGATTCTTGGATATCACGGGTAATCTCGAGAACCACTGCATGGATTTTGATGCGGTTTTCACCATTCTGTAAAGGATACGTCGAGGAAGGTTTCTGTAGAAAATAATTTATTTATGATCAAAGGAAGCCAAGCAGTAACGATTTCAGAGAAAAAGTCGAAAAAAAATATCCTGGCGTCCGTGCACTTTTTAAGCTTACGCTGGACAAACCGTTCAATATATCAGTATACAATAAGTGTAAGCATTGTTCAGCATGAAAAGTTCTACAAAAACGTACGCGAGAGCACATCTCTATATTCAATACATCGTCCACTATAAGTGTTTTTAGATTGGACGGAAGGGGGATTTATGTTTCATGCACCTAGCCATTCTTAAATTACGTCTGACAAGAATTTGTTGCACATGCATCTCCATGATAATATAGTTAATAATCCAGTCAGTGATTTTAACCCATCATGCCGAGACGTAAAACGGATATAGATCGTAGTTTTGACATCGTAAAGAAGCGCTTATCACGTAATGCATTCACAACTGTTCCCGGGCGAAGCCGGGCCGGGTTGCTAGCATGCTTATATAAATTTTAATCCACGGGCAAGTAATTCATTTAAATTATTTTCATAACCACAAGATGGCGGGTGAGCGAAATTTTAATATCTTGTTTTTATTTCTTGTGTCCTAACCATGCTATTGAAGTTTGAACAGAACACCTACACAATAATCTTCATGTAATAGTACAGTACATAACTCTAAGGCCTGTATATAAAAATCTCACATGGCGACCATCCGAAATATTTAGATGGTTCTCAACATGTACGAATCTATTACAGCAATCAAACTGTAATTTTGTATATTGATAGAGGCAAGTAACATAAGTAGGATATATGAAAATAGGCTATATAGTACTTCATGGCACTACTTGTTTCTTTCGTTATCTAGTATCTGGTTAACCGTGTGAAAATTTATTCTCCGTTGCTACCTGTTTTATCGTGTCAATTTCTTTCTTGAAGTTTTGTGTTGACATAGGTATGCTGATGGCCCTGTTTACTATGGATTTGATACCTGCTAGTTTGTGTGTATTTGGGTGGTTTGAGCAATTTTCAATAGTGTGTGACGTTTGAGTCATGTTACGGTGTGTGGAGTACGTTAAATTGTTGTCCACTCGGTCAATTGTTAAATCTAAGTAATTTATGCGCTGGTTGTTCTTTCCAAGAGTGTATTTTTATATTTATATCTTGTACCCCGCCCATTCAATGGGCATAATCTTATTGACCGACTGAAGAGCTACAAATGACGATTTTACCCAATCTGTGTTCTAATATAATCCTTGTATCTTGCAGGCGATAGCAGTGATGGCCGGTTTGTGTTATGTTGGAACTATCCCACAGACTCAATCTGGTGTGCAATCTGTGCAAGGCGCACTTTTCATCTTTGTCACAGAGAACACCTTCTCGCCCATGTACTCGGTCCTCTCACTCTTCCCTCAAGAGATGCCGCTGTTCGCCCGCGAATATCACAGCGGGCTCTATGCTACTCACATCTACTATATCTCCAAGATGATTGCCATGGTGAGGTTTAGCACTAAGTGACTCTTGCTAGCCTTCAAACATACTGTAGTACAGCCATCTGCTATGTCTCCAAAATTATTGCTATGGTGAGGTTTAACATAAACTTGCTTGACTTCGCGCTCGCCAGTCGGTCAATACGGAAACATAAGCACAGATGTATTGCGTGGATTCAGTCCCTCATTCCCTCTCATCACCTCCCAATGTCATTCTATTCACCCCCCCCCTGCCCCCCTCACCCCCTCCCCCCCCCCCCCCTCCTACACTACACACCAGACCTTGTTCCTTTATCTCCTTTATCTTTGCTTGTCGTTTCATGTCTGCATTTCTAATTTTGTATATTGTATCTAGACTATCTACTCTGTACTCACACTATTTTGTATCATACTCTCTGTACTGTCCATTTCTCAATTAACGAGGCTAGCGGGAGTCAGCCTCGGGTGGGTGATGTGGAGGGCTCTAGCCTTGTGCCCGCCTTGAGTCAGGGTTTCTTCTACCCCATTTCCATCGTTTTTCGACCTCCTTAAGTACGGTATGTACTGTACCCGAAATTCACATAACCACCAACTATTATCCGAAAGATGAAAAGGATCGCAAGGGACGCTGATCCCCACCTAGAAAAACCAACAATTCCCTGCTAGATGACGAGTTAGGAATCTCTCGATACATAGATAGACCAATAGTTATTTGCAGCAACGCGCTAAATAACAAAATCAGTAAAGAATTACAAAAAATATATATTTAAACACCGGCTTTCCAATGACAAAACAATTCTGTAAAGAACACAACGGAACTAGTAACTGCATTAAACATGTTACAAATGAAACCTAGCTTGCCGCTTGTATCCATGGATATAACTAACATGTACACAAACATTCCAATTAATGAAGCAATCAATATTATCGAAAACAATTTAAAATCCAACAACTCGGCAAAAGAAACCGAAGAGGTCGTGAAATTACTGAGGGTCATACTCAGCCAAAACGTGTTTCAATTTGATAATAAAATATACACACAAACAGAGGGCCTAGCCATGGGGTCACCGCTAAGTGGGCAAACCGCCGACATCTTCATTAACACACTGGAAAATGCGTTCCTAGAAAAGATCACGACAAAGGGAATAGTACAGTGGAGAAGATTATGTAATTTGCATCTGCGACACTGAATTAACAAGCGAAGAAACAATTCTCCAAATCATTAACAGCCTACACGACTCGATAAAATTCACTAAGGAATCCGAAACTGATCGGAAAATAAATTATCTCGACATTTCTATAGAACGTAAAGATAATGAGCTTTCATATTCCATATTCCGAAAACCTACACAAACTTCACACGCAATTGACAATCAGTCCAATCACCCCAGTACGCGTACATTAGCGGGGTTCAATTCAATGGTGCACAGGGCTTTAAACATACCCATGTCAAAAGACAAATACAATAAGGAAATCAGAATAATCAAGCAAATAGCAATGGAAAACAATTTTCCGTCCAGCAAAATAGATCAAATTGTAGACAGAGATAAAAATAAAACGATTCAAAAGCCGGAAAATAATGAGAAAATTCGCGCGTTTCAATTATGTGAACGCGAACACATATAAAATCACCAATCCTTTCAAAATACAAGTTATAGAAATAGCACCTACAACGAATAACACAACCGGAAAGCATCTGCACACTAGTAATCTAAATTAACCAGACCCCGTATTCAAAGTCAGAGGTATATTCCATTACGTACCAAGACACAGAGTGTCAAGCAAATAACATCGGGCAGAGTGGGAGAAGAATGGTTATACGACACAATGGACACAGAAATGCGATAAAACACGGGACGCACTCGGCCGTTTGCGAACACATGTGTGACGCGGGACACAGTTTTACTAACATTGAAACCGACTTAAAAATAATTCATCACGAACTGAAAGGGAGAGCTCTTGACATAAAGGAAGCAATCGAGATACACTTAGCTAAAATAAACAACCCCAATAATTTAAACGAACACACATTCATGGAGAGTTCACCCCTCTTCACCCTACTAGAAAACACACCTCGTCGGAAACAAGACATGATGTAGCCAAGCTAGATAAGGGAAACATGTTATTGGATCAGAATGTTCGATGTATCTTTTTCTTTAATAAACCGAGGCCGGTATTAACTGCAGTATTAAAGGTGCCGGGACATTCTCATAAGACCGTTTGCGCTTAAAGAGGGCTATTTAGCTTATGCGTGGCGAGAATTAAACCAGATCTTTTTTTCTGAAGATTATCCTTTATACAGCAACATAAACCACGTTAGGGAGACTAGACTTTGCCAGGAGCAGTCACATTTGTACGACGAACAGAGAAACTTAGGATTGCGAGAGGAGAAATGCCCGGGTATATAAGAGACCCTGGCACACAGGAAGCTCCCCCTGTTGAAAGTAGATAGTGACAAAGATAACTGCTTTCACCAGGAGAGTGCAAGACTCAATCAGATAAGTAGCCTGTGCAATACAACCTGAATTGACCATTTAACTACAATCACATATTAACTCTAAACAAGCAAGTTTGGAGTACAATCATCACTTCCAGTATTTTAACAATATATCACATAGACTATAACTAACAAATAACGACGAGTTGAATTACTTCAACTAATACTGCAACTAAATAAGTGTACATATTGTAAATATTTCACCCATGCTTTCAGACATACATTTTAGAGCCTAAGTGTAATGGATCTGATGATGATCGCTTGACGATCGAAACTGGTCATCCAAAAGTATTTATTAATCCCATTAATTTCTGTCGGGATTAGGGAATAACACACCTCATTTGGGTACAATCGTGTTGACTGACTGAAAAGTATCAAACTTTCGTTTACTAAGGCAACACTGAAAATGGCTTCAAACACCATAATGTTATTTGAAAGCTTGGCAGTAATTTATATTTGATTAACTTTTATTATTTTTAATTCAGCCATTAAATTGGTACATTTAAACGAAATAATGTATATGTTGTATTATTCAATGCACTTATAAATTGACATTTATTCATATTTCATAATTTTATTTCTTAATCTGAAGAATGGAAATACACTTTTGCTTGCGTAAGCGGCAGAGGATTCGGAGCTGAGACTTGTGCAAATTGGATATTGACTTTCAACAACAAACCTTGGGCAGTCACAGCGGGTAATCTGAAAAATTTAGGACTTGCAAATTACAAATGTGTACATTTCCTGGAGCAATGCGCTGAGAGAACAAGTCACGGCTGAAAATACATAATTCTCGGAATTAGGGAAAATTGATATAGGTGGAGATTGAAGCCCACCACGTGTTAATTGAAGCTAATCAGAGGTGGAAGGTCTACTTTGACAAGAGAGGGAGAAGAGCTTCCATGGCAACGCTCTTGTAATTGTTTATGAAGAAGGGATGGAGAAAGTGGTAATTTGGGTAAAATTCCCTGCCTGCAGCCAATAATAGGAGCTGAAGGCACCTCATTCTAATGAGCCTTTGATCCTTGCTTCTTATTGTATTGCTCTATCGTAGGTAGTTTTCATTGGAAGCAAATGTTAAAGCAGTGTATTGATTACTGAAAGGACATTTGCTTGTCGAGAGTGCATTTATGTTGAAATGCTGTAATATACGTATACAATGGGAAAGAAAAGACGCCAACAACTAAGAAAACAATAACAAAGACACGCGAGAAGCAAAAGTTTCAGAAACGGGCAATAGCCTACTTTGATACTTCAGCACTTTCTAGAAATGGATAAAGAAGAAATTGCTACATAGGTACTTTTCAGGGGAGGGGGTATTTTACGAATATTCACTATTCACTATTCGACCATTTACTATACAACATTCGCCACCACGAAGATTTATTTTTGGCTTTGAAATGCTTGCCTATCATCCACCTAGGTAGACAAAAGAATATAATGGTACATTACCACAGAGACCTTTATTTCTTTGCAGCTCCCTGGTCTGATTGTTGAACCCACACTTTTCATCATGGTGGCTTACTGGTTAGTGGGCCTGCGGAACACAGTCTACGCCTTCTGTATGACAGCCTTCATTGCAACACTGACCATGAACGTGTCCACAGCTTGCGGTGAGTGAGCAGAAGATTGTTGTTGATTCACTTTCGATCTCTGCAACATCGCGGTCACGTAGCCCCATGTACTTGGTTATGTGTGGAATATGTCTGATAACCTGTGTCACTGTATTGACTGCACTAGTGTGTGTATTTGTAATTGGGGTTATGATTTGGTTGGCCTTAATTTAGGTATAGATCAAGCGCTAGTTTTTGGCCGGTCCGTAGTAAGGTAATCTGTGGTCCGTGTGCTGACAAGTCTAGTCGGCAAGCCTATCCCAACCTTCCACACTCTGAGGGCGGGACAGGAAGGATATATTTTTCTGCTTGAGCTGCGAGGGCCTGTAGGCTGGGGATTGTTCATCCTTGCCACACTCCTTTGGTCAGGTCAGTGTCCGTTAAATGGTACGTCATTATCAGGACGAACTGTCTGCATCTTGAAACTCAAAGGTATTCCATATAGACTAATCAGCACAGTGATCGTATGTGACTATGCTAGAACATTTATTATTATTATTATTATCATTATTATATATTACAAGAGATTGTCCCCTAGATGTGGGCAGCTCGGATATTTTGCCCCTCCTGACTCATCGGCTCGATCTACGCCTCTTGCATGTCACCGATACCATTCCGGTACCCCCAGACCATAATATAATTGCTTAATAGAGTTGGGATTCGAAGCCGAGCCTACAAAGCCGCATCCAATTACACTAACAACTTCACCACGACCCGTAAATAAAATTAATATGCATTTAACATAATTTTAATTGCCATAGTATAAGAAACGGCCGGTTGCCGCAACTCTCTTACTTTGGGATGATCGCAAGGCCGAAAGATCAATTAACTTAGGGCTCTTGCATTTAAACACCCTTAAATTCCGAGCACCGTGCAGAAATTTGATCCCCCAATCTGTCGCACTGTAAACAAACGACTAAGCTAATTCAATAAATTGAAATTCATCAAAATGTGTGCCTTTGATTTTCAGCACGCTCAGAGAATCGCCATGCACAGGAAAAGTGACTAAGAAGACTCACTTTTCATTTATTTTGTAATTTATATTTGATGATGATAAGTCATAGAATCTACATCTTAACGGATAATCAAATGAGGAACTCTATTCTTCGTTCTGTAATGGCATATACAGTACTTGAAACCTGGTTTCGATCTGTGACACAATAAGTTTAGTGTCAGCAGTTAAGGAATTAACGACTGTCAGAAAACGAAATAGAGTAATTTTGGAGCGGGTATAAATATGCCAATGAGATGGCAAGCAAGGATAGGTGTTTACAAGTTTGGGTGGGGGACCATTAGGAATGTTCAGCATATGTCGGTCTGTTAAGTAGTCAGCCCGAAGGCTGGTTGGATCCTCGAAAAGTACTGTCGTTAGGTTATGTAGGTAGATACCCACAAAAACCCACGGCAGACCTACATTGAAGCGTACTAGGCAAGATGGGGAGTGAGGTAGTTTGCCATTGCTTTCCTCACTGAGTCAGAACAGCAGTACTAACCCTATGAGTTGAACCTTTCACAGCATCCACAGGCACTGACTGTGCCCTGAATGTCATTACTAAGCACCACTCATACCTCAGTAGCTTCCATATAATCACAGTCATGAATGAGACTGAGACATCGGTGGAAAGCCACATTTTACTCTAGCCAGTGCCAACAGACAAATGCAAATGTACTGCAATCATCAAGAGATGGCAAACAGGCCAGTTCAGCATATGGCCAGACAAAAGACCCCACACCTCACTGAGGCAAGCCTTTTGTTTCAAATGTGGACCATCCCGCCATTTTCCTGAAATAGAACTGAGAAACCACGGAAAGCCACATATAGGATTGCTGAGGTGGAAATCAAACCCTCCTCGTCTCAGTTTTTCCCCACGAGGCTGAGTGTAACTCGTTCCAGCCCTCAGACCATAATTAAATTTCTTGGCAGAGCCGCGAATCGAACTTGGACTTCGCCGGTGACAGCCAAGAATGCTAGTTACGGCGCCACGAGTTGCAAGTAATCAGAAAGAACAGCAACACTTACGTGGGACTGTCTTGGATTTAAATGGATTTAAATTTGGGCCCTTCCAGTCCACATTTGAGATTTTTAAATGGAAGAAAGTGCTATAATCTTGAAGCCAGATTTGGTTCTTATTGAAATAGCTTACAGTATTTCGAACTACTCAGATCCCAAACCAAATCTACAGACCTACATTGTTAAAGCGTGCAGTACATCAATATAGCGAACTCGCTCGGGCACTGCGAATTATAAACACGGTACCCGCCAAATTGCTGGGCTTCTGAAGTCAACTTTCTTCTGATTTCAAACAATAAGTTAGTTTTCCTGGGAATTCACTATTCTGTTTAGCACAAATAATCGCCACGCAGTCTGCTAGTAAGACATGGCGTACTTGAGCCATCCATTGCCAAATAGAACAGAAACTGATTTCTTGAATTTATGTAGGTAAGCCCTACCATGAAAATATTTCCCCCTCTTTTCTAGACCCAATTATTATTTACTGTGTTTATATCGTCTTAAAATTACAAGAAAATGTTTTAAAGATTTTGATAAATCTCTAATCTTAGTTAATAACTTACAGATGTGAAACGTTCTTACTGCAACGTTTATTGTTGTTGCATCATTTGAGGGGCCCGAACGTCGTGGTTATTT
The DNA here is from genome assembly GCA_946902985.2 of Meconema thalassinum. Classification (NCBI taxonomy): domain Eukaryota; kingdom Metazoa; phylum Arthropoda; class Insecta; order Orthoptera; family Tettigoniidae; genus Meconema; species Meconema thalassinum. Next base: position 551,841,368 of record OX336389.2, read on the forward strand.
ATCCTCGCGTACTTGGGTGTGTGTGAAATTTAGTTTCACAACCTGTGTTATTGTGATGGATGTATTAGTGTGTGTATTTGTAATTGAAACTAGGTTGGGTTAAGGAGGCAGCCGTTAGGAACTGTCACGGCATTTGCTTGGAGTAGAAGTGGGGAAACGATGTAAAACCACTTTTAGGTTGGCTGAGGTGGGAATCAAACCCAGCTCTCCTCAGTTTTTCATCACGAGGCTGAATGTACCCCGTTCCAGTTCTCACATCAGAATCAAACTTCTTGTCAGAGCCGGGAGTTGACCCAGACCTCCAGGTCGACAGCCAAGAATGCTAGCCGCTACACCAGGAAGTGGTCTGCTGCAACGTGGATAATTACTAGGGGAGGGGTGGTGGGAATTATTTACACTTGTTGTTTGAGTCTTCAGTTTTTTGACTGGTTTGATGCAGCCGTCCATGTCCCCTGTCCTGAGCTAATCGTTTCATCTCCAATGTCTTAATATGTGTCTTACTAACCTATCTCTTCTCTTCATTAGCAGTCGCCAGAAACATATTTCCTCTCCCACTCGTCGTAATACCTCTTCGTTTGTAACCCTATCTACCCATCTGATCTTTATCATTCTCCATTAACACCACATTTCAAACGCTTCAATTCTCCTCTTTTCTTCTGCACCAATAGTCCAAGTTTCACTTCCATAGAGTGCCACGCTCCAGACAAAGCCTTTCAAAAATGACTTCCTAATACCTAAATCTAGCCTATATTGATGTCAACAGATTCCGTTTTTGTAGAAACGCTTTCCTTGCCTGAGCCAACCTACTTTTTATATCTTCTTTAGGGGTGGTAAATTATGAAAGAACTATGAACTAAAGAGAAGAACATATGCATGGTTAAAAATTTGGAAAAAATACTCTACTCTATATAAAGTACTAGCATTTCTACTTGGCGTTACTTGGGTTAGGAATTTTACTTTTGAGAGCAACAACGTCACAAAATATACCGAAGTCAGTGCAGCCTCTGCACGCTGTTATTCTAAACACCCGGTACCTAGAAAATTATATCAAGGAACGAACACTCGAAATATCTACTTGAGCATCAATATACTGTTATCGATGCTTTGAATACAAGATGAAATGAGCAGTATACATTTTTCTGATATACTCCAATTAATACCTGATGGCGCAAATCTGCGCGAACCCCAGGACGAAGAGGAGATGGAAGGTAGTGGAGGGGGTCACTAGCGTGCAATACTGCTACAGTTACAGTAGGAGGTGATGTGAACATTTCTGCAGCAATGAGAGAAGTGAACGTTTCTCCCCCTCTTAATCCCGCTGCAGCACACGTATGGAACTCACTGCGTACGCATGCACCATCAGGTAATAATTGTGGTCTACCAAAGACACGTCGTTTCGTATTGCTGGGAAGGAGACAACTACTGGCTTCCGTCATAAAGGCAATGAATTATTGTGACAATACAGATTAAAGCTTCTACATATGCAAATGTGTATTTCCTCTAGAGAAGGAATTAACATTTTACTGAAGTTTCTTTGGCTGCGAAGATGTTTGGTATAGCATGCCATGTGATATTACGTTAAGAAGGCCATGGTCCAGGTGCTAAAGTTAGGCCTACTGACCATGTGGTGAAAACTATTACAACGTCATTGAAAGGTATAATACAGAATAATGTTGGGATGTGACCTTCACTGCCTTGGAAAGGTCATGAGAACAGGTTTCTTATTCCTTCTACAGTGTGATTCTTTGCTGGACCGGGGCTGGCGGCCGGCTGCCGGGTGCGCGCGCCTTCCGCCAGCCAACTGAGCTCGCACCGCGGATTGCGCGCTGGTGGAAACCGTAACAAAGTACATTAATTAATGGTAAATTCACCAGCAAATAATGATTAAAGAACTTACCTATCCGCAGGAGATGCTGAGAGTGTTCCCCTTCAGCTGACAGACATGCGTTGTACCGTGTAAATAAATTAGCGTTTACACGTTGTTATTCCCTTCTGTTGTGAGGGATATCTGCTGCCGTATATTGTTTTCCAGCTCCACCAGAGTACGGGTAATTGAACGGTATACTTTGTATTTTAAACTAACCCACAATTGAACATCAAACGGGCTTAGGTCCGTGCTTCCGTTAATTACAGTAAACACGCAGGGGGGTGCAGGAGTAGCTACACAATGTAACGATGTTACTTACAAAGTTACTGACTGTTAGCTGAAGGAGAACATTTTTAGCATCTTCTGTGAAAAGATAAGTTCTAGCCTTTATATGGTGATGTGAGGTCATCCAGATTACCAAGAAATAAAAAAATATGTGCTTCTTTAATTAAATCTTGCAGCTGTTGTTTATGTTACCTTCTTATCTGTGCGCTGACACTCAACACCCTCGTTGAAAGTTTAGTGACTTAAAAACTTGAATGACCCTGGTTAGCTTACCTCCGCCTCGCCCAACCCCGCGGCCCGAGCTCGGTTGGCTGGCGGAAGGCGCGCGCACCCGGCAATCGGCCGCCGGCCACGCTCCAGCAAAAGAATCACACTGTATTTATCGGTCTTGTAAGTGACAGCAACAATGATTTCTCATGTGTAAGAACGGTCAATATTTTCACTGCAGTGGCATGTATCCTATCCTGGAATAAAGCAATCAAACCAGTTTCCTTCCCATGATACCTGGATTCATAGAAGAGTAAATAAATAACGGAGGAAAACGCGGCCTATGCGTGTGGAAAATAGAAAAGCATGAAAACGCAATGCCTGTTGCCATGACAACGGAATGTCAGTTGTATCCCAATATTCCAACTCATGATAATTTTATGGCAGACATTTTAAAGTCCTGGTCACAAGGTAGGCCTATTGATAAATCTTCCCTGAAAATTTTATGAAGATCGGTGGGGCCGTTTAGGCGCCAACCCCGGAAAAATTAAAAATCAGACAGATACTTTACTTTCTTTTTACTGTAGTCTATTTGGAGGTTTTATATTTTAATATTTCCCTATCACTGATCGATTTCATAATTAATATACGCATAATCGTACGTTCCTCTTAAGAAATTGTCATTACGTTGGACTCGGAAATACTGAGTCATCACTCCTGTTACAATAAAGTTTTCTAACTTCTCACGCAACAAAGTTTTGTATTCTATGTAGCAACACTTCACCAAATCTGGCACACGAACAAAAATCTAAAAGTTGTTCTCTATTCTCCATCTCGACTACATTACAGACGTTAAAAGGAAATGCTGGTCCGGAATTCCTAGCTTCTGCCGTTTAATTTTATCTGCTGCTTACTTCCCCACATCAGATGTGAGTGTAGAGTGAGCAACGCGATTGATTACCATTCCCGTGGAACCTCCATGCGTTCCAAGCAGTAACGGTGCGCTGGTTTGTAATGAACATATTACCTGTGGGACTTCTGCTTTAAACATGCACAATACTTCCACAGATTGTAAGAAGCTATCGAAAACGCCCTGTGCAGTCCCGATTACGTTACGCAGGAGCTTGAGAACTCACATTTATTCGTATTATTATTATTATGCGAATTATGAAACCATAGTAACGCCTGATACGTATGCAACCCATCAATCACAGTCTCTTGTGCCTTCCTTTCGAGGACTCCAAAGAGATCCTGGTGCAATTAAAATGCCCAAATAAGACCCGGAATATACTGTGCATATATGGGGCAATGTGCTGAACAAATGGCTTCCCTAAGAATGGCAAATGTCTGTGTACGCCTGCATCAATGAAACCATTTCCACTGGTGAAAAAGTGAAGCGGTACGAACAAGAGCTGTCCTGTGTGCAACATGACTGACACCCTCATCCATCGCATCACTGCATGTGGGAGTGTGACTGTAGGTAGAGTGGAGATGGACCGCATAAACGGACCAAACAGGTAGGCCGAGATCTTGAACTTCGAAGTCAGGGATGTACTGAGCCCATAATTACGACGGTAATTGATACGGAGAATGTAATTCTTTTTTATTGGCACGACGCGACGCAGGAGGAGACTGGACTGTCGGCGTGTGGCTATGAGTGACAGAGCTGCGGCGAGTGAAACGAGTCCTTTTTTGTTTTATTTCTGCACTGGAGGGTTGACACTAGAGGCGAGGTGACAATAAAAGTAACAAGATGATCACGAGGCGGTAGACTGCATCAAAGAAAAATACTCCATAAATTCAACCAGAAATAAAACAAGTAGTTCCGTGAAGAGCTAAATAGCCTTTGTTCATATATCCCACTCTCCTGCCTATTAAAAGGATTTTCCATGTGATATACTAAATAGCTTTTGGATCAGGACCTACGTCTTCACCATCACCATTACAATGAGAAATTATTTGCTAGAATATACTGTAACTTATAGCTTTCAATATCGGTGATTAAGACTCCTCCCACGAGATGTCATCTTACTGTAACGAAGGACACGATTTTTTTAATGTGAAATGCACGGTTTCTATGATTTATGAAAAATAAGCTATATAATTTAGTGCCATTAGATAAGGATTGTTATCATAGCCCATCATACCAATCTTCTCTTCAATCGCATGAATAATATTCGAGAAATGAAATATATAAGGTTTAAAAATTTCGAACTGATGCTATCTTGAATTTTTGAAAACAATTGAAGATTATTAGATGTCTCTACATTAATATCTGAACTAAGATTCACTGTGCCAAGTTCCTTTGCACTCGGGTGATTAGATAACCAGAAAAGTTATTTTTAATTTTTGAAAATCACTTGGCCGCCATGATGTTTTTGGGTTTCTCGGGATTTGGAAAGTCACATATGTGTTCTTACTTAACAGCCCTCCAACACCACCCTAGAAGTGGTTTTCCGTGGTTTCCCACTTCTACTCCAGGCAAATGCCGGGATAGTTCCTAACTGCCACCACCTTGCCAATGCTTGTGTCAATTACAAATACACACACTAATACAGCCAGCAAAATAACACACGTTATCAGACAAATTCCACACACATTCACACACCCACGTACACAGGGCTACTTGACCACGACGTCGCAAAGCCCCTAAGTGGATGACCAACAACAATAATAACTCTGATCTACTTTTTTATATATAGTCTACTGTACGGTAGTTGTTTCTAGCTCTGCACTCTTTATCCCTTGTAAAGAGTATCCATGTTACTACATCCAAGCGACTATTAATAGTTTTGAGGTCACACCTATAGACTATAATGTCAACATTAATTTCCAACAATATTTTGGGGCAATTGACCTTTATTTTAAACCCCTTAAAATAACAACAAAATCAAACTAGTAATATTTCTGTTAATGCGGGATTTCTCAGGACTGATTTATTTCATTACTACCTCAGGCTGTTATAAAACAGCACTGTGTTTTAAAAAGCTTGAATGATGTTCGATAAGCACATATTGTTATGCACACTCTGTACGCATCTTTGGTCAGCCCTGGAAGCCTTGCCGCTACCCAAGTCCAGTTCCCCTACCTTCACGACCAGGCTAAGCAGGCCGATGAGCTCCCAAGCTCCCCCTACTTCTCCGGGAGCGCTCAGGTGTGCATCACTGCCCTGCACTACAGTATTTTAGCTTTGTACCCATGAGGCATAATTACAATAAACTTTCTCTTCAGGTTGCTTCTTCGGCAGTGCATTTGAGTCCGTCCCCGTGGCCATGGCGTGTCTGGTGCCCTTCGACTACGTGCTGATGATAACCTCTGGCCTGTTCGTCAAGCTCAGGTAGGTAATCAGAGGACGGTTGCAAGTTGCAAGCAGCCGAAGATTGTTCAGAGGCAGCTCAAACCATACTAGGTATACTTCCTGTATACCAACTAGTGTGGGCATTGCATCAACGGATCAATGGACCTTTAACTGTTGCTGTTTTTGAAAGTCCCGGGTATCAAAATTTTGTCCTTAAATGTTTAGACTGCTTTAAAATGGTACGACAACAAAGTGAAAGCAGACTTACGAGGTATACACGGGTGAAATATCCGTCCTGTATGTCCTGGTGTGGGTGTGTGTCTCCCTTTATCAATTCCCAAACTACGAATCCGAATTGAATACATTTTTATACAGAAGTAGCACCAGCAGATGCACCTCCATCCCATCTTAACGAAAACAAAATGGCGGCCACCCGAGTGTTTAATGCCTAAATAAAGAACCGACTAAACGGTACTAAATCATTGAAAAACAAACTAGGCTATCTTATGCGAGATGTTACGGGCCTCAAATACACGGTAGTGAATTGCATAATTTCAAATGGTGACCGTGCAAAGCATTCATACATTACAATCGGTAACTCATGCTCCAATTGGAGGCGTGACGGTGTGTGTTCAAACTGCTTGCTTCTCACCAAGGCGGACCGGGTTCGATTCCCGGTCATTGCATGTGAGAATTTCGAGGTAAAATATCACGTCCTGTGGTTCGTATTCTACGTAAGACTGGAGGTACCGTACCTCATGATCGCGGGATTAACGGTCAGTAAACTACAAGCTTCCTTCATATTCCATGATCCATTGATGCAATGCCCACACTAGTTGGTATAGGCTACAGGAAGTTTTACATTAAGAGCCTATGCTTTCCAAGTGATGACTTGATCAGATTGAATAGTGCGCGCAGCCACTATCTTGAAATTCTAGAATCTGAAAATTACTCTCAACAATTTGAGCTACAATAACATAAATTAACAGTAGAAAAGAACCATATAAGTAGCTTTGTATTTCCAAAGTAAAAGAACAGCCACTCCATACATTCAAGATGGCGGCTAGACATACTAATAAAATTTTATAATCAGTAATTCAGGATGCAATTGCGCAATTAACACGAAACTCGGTCGGAGAGGAGTCTCATCTACAAGATCTTGACAGCAAACAAAGTGCATGTAAAATATGTCATTAAATCAATAATACACAATTTATTAGAGCTACAATGGCGAAAATTCACAAGACGGTAGACGCCTGCAACAGTTTTTGTGTAAACAAGGCGCAAAGTAAGCAACCTAATGAATTCAAGAACTCGGGTTGGTGCGCTAATACAAGTAAAACATTAAATTACTCGCCTGTGGTTGCGCAATTAGCACGGAACTTGTTGTTGTTGTTGTTGTTGTTGTTGTTGTTGTTGTTGTTGTTGTTGTTTGAGTCATCAGTCTTTTGACTGGATTGATGCAGCCCTCTATGCCTCCCTGTCCTGAGCTAATCGTTTCATCTCTGCCACACCTTACATACGCGGCAATCTGTTTAAGATATTCCAATCTTGGTCTACCCCTACAGTTCTTGTCCTCGACCCTTCCTTCCATAACTGACTTTGCTATTTCTGGGTTTCACAGAATGAATCCTAACAACCTATCTCCTCTCTTCATTAGCAGTCACCAGAAACATCTCTCCTCTCCCACTCGTCTTAATACTTCTTCATTTGTTGCTCTCTCTACCCATTAGTGGACGGTTCTGTATCATGCCATAAATCTATCTATGACAAGTAAAGCCGGCGGTCCCATGTCATAGATTTATGGCATAATAAAGAACCTTTCACTAATTACACTTGTGTGAAGCTAAATTATAGGTTAGATTTGACTAACGCTCTTAGGTTCCAACGTTCGTCGCCAGGAGCCAACTGCGGTGGCATCTAGTAACAAAGTTCAGAACTAGTTGCTCGTTGACGGTGGCATTTGGTAGCAAAAGTTGAAACTAATTGAAAATCGAATGTCTGCAGTCCTTACTTGAATAAAAAACAGATAACACACACTAATACATCCATCACAATTAACACCGGTTATCAGGCAGATTCTACACACACCCAAAGTACACGAGGCTACATGACCGCGTTGTCGCAGCCCCTAAACTGAGGAACCAACCATCATTCTCCTGTAACACCACATTTCAAATGCTTCTATTATCCTCATTTCTGCTGCGCCAACAGTCCAAGTTTCACTTCCATTGAGCGCCACGCTCCAAACAAAAATGACTTCCTAATACCTCAATCTATATTTAAAGCCAACAGATTCCTGTTCTGGAGAAATGCTTTCCTTTCTTGAGCCAACACATTTTTTATATTTTATATTCTCTATACTTCGTCCATCACTTGCTATTTTTCTTCCTAAGTAACAGAAGTCTCCTACTTCCTTTAGCTTTTCACCTGCCAATTCATCGTTCATAGGGGTTTCTGATTTCTTTCGGCTGCATTCCATTACTTTTGTTTAACCATTATTGATTTTCAACAGGAATTATTTCCTCAAGATGGAGTCCATACCACTTAAAAACGCATTCAAATCCTCTGGTGAATCAACTGATATGACAGTGTCATCAGCTAATCTCAGAGTTGAAATTATTTCTCTAATTTCCTTCATTGCTTGTTCAATGTACAGATGGAACAATATGGGTGATAAGTTGCAGTCTTGTTTTACACCTTTCTGAATACCAGCTTCTCTCTCGTGTCCTTCAGCTCGAATAACTGCTGTCTGGTTTATGTATAGATTGTAGAACACCCTCCTATCCTATTCCAATCCTTCCCAAAATATCAAACAGCTTACTCCTATCAACGCTATCAAAAGCCTTCTCTAAGTCTACAAATGCCATGAACGTTCCTTTATATTTCCTTATTCTATATACAGGGATCAGACTAAGGCTTAGTTCAGCTTCCCTTGTTCCTAAGTTTCTCCTGAAACCAAATTGGTCTTCACCCAACTCTGTTTCTATCTGTCTTTCCATCCTGCTGTAAATTTCTCTAGTCAGGATGTTTGAAGCATGAGTGATCAAGCTGATTGTACTGTTTTATCCCTCTGTTGGGGGTGGGATAAACAGGGTAGTGTAAATGTGTTAATATAAGGGATGTTTCCGAATAAGTGTAGTTTCCCCTAATTGGGGGAGACTACCAGTGTAGTGTGTTGGTGTGAGTACGTAATCTATTGGGGGCGTCCCTACAGGATGCGTTTACCTGCTAGGGGATGAATCTTTAAGGTGAGCTAATGACTTAGCCTGCCAATTAAGTAGAGCGAGCGATTCAGCGAGCTCACGTGCAGAGTCGGCGACTTGACACTCTGCAGCCGGGCCGCTTGCTCGAGTACAATAGAATTCCTGACGATGCAGTTCCTGGTCTCCACGGTCAGGGGCAATTAGGACTAAGGTCAGGTTGGGTGTGAGGATGTAAAACAGGGCGTAATGAGTAATAAGTGTGGGTGTTTCCTGACCAAGTGTTTATTGGCCAGTAGCTGTGATGTACTGTCCCTTTTAGGTGTTTAGACAGATATAAAATATAGTACAAGGTGTAAATTACACAAGTGTTCAGAGTAGGTGTTACAATGATAAGGAATCTGAGCACACGGCTAGTTCTCACCTGGTGAAGAGCTGGAACGGACCTCGGAATAGCAGAGCCGCTGGCCACGAACAGATAATGGGGCTCTTCTGGGCCTAGCCTTTAAGGCCTTCCCCCACTGCTTGGTCAGCGTTTCATCACTGTTGCCGCTCCAGTTATTGTGTTTGTGTGTGTATTATGTAAGCGTGGCTGTCAGCAGTATGCCGGGCCTGCTTGTGTTTGAAGAAGTATATGAGACTTATGGTATGCCTATGAGGGTGGTTTTGATGAAAGATGGAGGGGTGGGTCTTTAGGGGTACTGCCCCTGGGCTGTACAGTACGGTTATCTTCGCATCTGTCAGCTCCTGCTTTCTTCGGTATCAGGATGATAACATTCTTCTTGAAATCAGAGGGCACCTCGCCTGACTCATAAATCCTACATACCAGGTGATATAACCTGCATAACCTATGCAGCGTAGCAACTCAGTCGGTATATCATCTATGTCTCGTGCTTTGTTCCTGCTTAAGTCCTCTAGAGCTCTTATCAAATTCTGATCTTGATATTAATCTCCTTTTTCATCCTCATCAATTTCCTCTTTCTTTTCCATTACATGATTCTCAATCTCCATATCCTTATACCAATGCTCCATGTAAGGTTTCCATCCCTCAATCTTTTCTTCTCTATCGGTTAGAGGTCTTCAGTCTGAGTCCTTATTATTAAACCACTTAATCTTCCTTTCCCCAAAATTACTCTTAGTCCTTCGATAAGCTGTATCTACTTTTCCTACTCCAGACAATTTTCTATACTTGCACATTTCTCTTTCAACCATTCTTCTTTTGCTTCCTTGCGTATTCCTGATTACCTCATTTTTCAGACGTCTGTATTCTGCTTTACCCCTTTTATCTCTTGCGTTCTTGTGCTTCCGCCTTTTATCCATTAATTCTGGTAGGCTTTAAGTTATCTTGTGTGATCCATGGTTTTCTACCTATTTCTACCTTTCCTTTCTACCAACGGTTTCGTCTGCGGATGTTGTTATCTCATTCTTGAAACGTGCCCATTCCTCTGCAATTGTAGTTCGTTCAGTCTTCTTCATTAGTCTTTCCCTTATACTCCTCCTGAATCCTTCATTCACGTCCTCCTCTTTCAGTCTGTCTATTGCCCACCTTTTTGGCTTGTGACTTTTCTGCAGTTTCTTTAACTTAAATCTGCATTTCATAACAACCCGATTGTGGTCAGAGTTTATGTCAGCTCCACGGTATGTTTTGCTATCAAAAATTTGGTTTTGAAATCTCTGCTTAACCATAATGAAGTCGTTTTGGTAATGCCCTGTATCTCCTGGCTTCATCCATGTGTATATTCTTATATTGTAGTTGTTTAATAAGGTGTTAACTATGACAAACTTGTGCTCAGTGCAAAATTCCATCAGCCTGCTTCCTCGATCATTCCTTTCACCTTATCCGAGTTCTCCTACTATCTTCCCTTCTCTTCCTTTTCCTACCACAGCATTTCAATCTCCCATTACTGTAACATTTTCATCACCCTTGACGTACCGTACCCCAGAATTTCATTTATTTCTTCGTAGACTTTTCAACATCTTCATCATCAGCTTGGTTGGCATTTATTTATTTATGTATTGGTGCCTTAATTGTGGCGAAGTTAGGGCTCTAGGCCCTCTCTTACACATAACCACAGGCATATAGACTTGTACTACTGTGGTGCACGTAGGTTTTGTATTGAATTTAGCTACAATAATCCGTTCACTATATTGCTCATAATATGCCACCTGCTGTCCAAGTTTCCTAGTCATTATGAGACCTACCCCTACCTGGTTATTGTTTGATTTAGTGCTAATGATCCTATAGTCTCCTGACCAAAAGGCCTGTTCTTCCTGCCAGTGCACTTCACTAATCCCAACCAAATCCGAACTCAACCTATCCATTTCCCTTTCTAAATTTTCTAACCTTCCACTGCCAATCAGATTTCTAACATTCCACGCTCTGATGTGTAGAATGTCAGATTTCCTCCTCGTCAGTTCTGTGATGTCAACCCCCTCTGGAGTAGTCCCCATCTGGAGATCGGAAAGGGGGACTAGTTAACCTCCAGATTGGAATTTTTCAAGAGAGGAGGCCATTATCACATGCAACTAAGCATAGAGAGGTGCATATCCCCGGGAAGAATATTACGGCTATAGTTTCCCGTTGCTTTCAGCCATGCAGCAGAATGCAGCTTAGCCATTAGTTACTGTTACCAATGTCTTCACCGTCTATAGGACAAGCAAAGAAATGATTACTTCTGAAAGGCTGCTACCCAACTGTACAGTATTACTCTATGTTACCCAACTGTAATGTACTACAACTATGTTACACACCTATAAGGCACTGCACTATGTTACACAACTGTATGGTACTACACTATGGTACACAACTGTATACCACTACACTATGTTACACAACTGTATACCACTACACTATGTTACACAACTGTATACCACTACACTATGTCACACAACTGTATATCACTACACTATGTTACACAACTGTATACCACTACACTATGTCACAGAACTGTATATCACTACACTATGTTACACAACTTATGACACTGCACTATGGTAACCAACTACAGTATGAGACACTGCACTTTGCTTACCAACTATATGACACTGCACTATATTAACCTACTGTAAGACACTGCACTATGTTAGGGGCAGATGACCTCGCTGTTCTGTCCCTTAAAACCACAATAACTAACAACTGCACTATGTTAACCAAGTACTGTATAGTAAATCAGACTTTAAGGGTAACTAAGAATATTCTCTAGCACTAGACTATCAAAATGAATATAGTGTGCGGCCACTATTTTGAAAATACCAGTAATCTAAATAGATAATCCACCGTCTATTAGAACTACAATGAAAAAACGTAAACGGTAGTGATAATGTACACCCATCCAAGGGATTTTAATACTTAAGTCAAGAGATCAGCGATTCCATAATTTCAAGATGGGGGATGGACATAGTATTAAAATAATAAAATCAATAACTCAGCATGTAAGTGTGAAATCACTATGAAATTTAGTAAGAGAAGAGTTTCATATAAGAAACCTCATTAACGTAAGCCATAAGCCTATCACACTGAACATAACTCGCAGTCTCCATCTTGAAAATATAGGTAATTAAAATCCATGTTCCACAATCGATTAGAGCTACAATGACAAAACATAGCAGAAACGCAGACTCCTACAAGTGACTCAGTCAATTCAAGTTGTCGACTGGGCATACAGTTAAAATATTAGAATGAAGAACTCAGAATTTAATTGCACCATTAACACAAAACATGGTAAAAAAAAAGGAGTGTCATATAAGAGAACTCACTGGTATTAGTCATACGAATATCACACTGAATATAGCTCATAGCCGCCATCTGGAATATACAAGTTATTACAATCAATAACAACCGTCTGCTGGAGCTATGATGACGAATATCGTCAAGAAGGTAGACCAGTGTAAGTGTCTACTTATGCCCACTTTATAAGTCATGGCAACTATGGTAGCCTATATCTTCAGAAACAGCCGAAATGTGCTTGGCTCAGTATGAAAACCTGTTTTACACAGTGCGGAATGCCAACGCCAGATTGCGTCTGTGTGGATTGGTGGCTAATAATTGATAGCACATGTGAAAGTTAGTATGCTCTTAGATGGATGCAATGCAAGTAAAGTTGAACAATGGTCATACAATTCGGAGGAAACGCCCAGTGCTGCTGGACAATGATAACGCAACAGCCCACACTGCAGCTCTTGTCAGGTTTTTTTTTTTTTTTTTTGCAGTGGTAGGGACGGGTTTTAGATCTTGCCTTATCCCCCTACTCACCTGATCTCAGTCCATGCCAGTTTGATCTCATTCCACAAGTGTTAATGGAGCAGCAGTTAGCAGACAAGAAGGACATCGTAACAGGCTATTCGTCAAGAGCTCAGTACCCTATTTGGCACCACCTTTGCAAAATACATTGCAGTGACCTTTACCCGCAAATTGTGAATTTCTTTTTCAGTCTTAATTGCATGTTATAATATAGTTGGCATGACTTATAAAATAACCCCATACGTTCACAATGGTAACCGGGCATAAGTTACTATTAAAACATCAAACTTGGTAAGAGGGAAGCATCATATAAAATACCTCACTAGCATTTGTCACAAAACTGTTACACTGAATATAGCATGCAGCTGCCATCTTGAAAATACAAGTTATTATAAGTGCTGAAGGTGCAAATGCCATAAATATTATACGAGGATAGCGGCCATGCGTACTATTAAAATATTCTGATATTTCACTTAGAATGTAATCAAGCAATTAGGCTACCGTGAAAATTGTTTTTTAAGGGGTCTAGTATGGATAACCCCAGTTGAAAAATGACAAAGATATCATAGCGAATAATACACTGAACCACCATTTCAATACTCGACGTATTAAAATCAATATCATAGAATATTTACGAGCGATAATGATTAAGAAGAATGCACATAAGAAATTTATTATGTCACTTTCAGAAAATTATCAGATTAAGAATTATGCAAATCATTAAAAAATACAATAAGACATAAATCATTGCCTAGTAAACATACAGAGCCAAAATTAAGAGGCGGCCGTAGCGAGGACAGATTCCGCCTTTCATTTCAAAAGCTCGCCACTAGGTTCGTTGTTGCTGTCAACTACTCCACTGGTAGTTTCATCGCGGGTGCATTGAGGTGAGTGAGCGAGGCTTAAGGCCGAGCGATCCGATCCTATCCTATCCTATCCTCCAGTGTCTGTGTCACGCCAGTGTACCTCCAGAACATTGCGACCAGAATGTTCGAAGGGAAAGCCTGTATACAATCAACTGAACGGTCAAGGTAACTCCGGATTCAGTGAGTGAGTGGGTTCGAACCCCATTGTCGGTCGTCCTTCAAAAGGTTTTGCGTGATTTCCTATTTTCAACCCCATTATTATGCATATTATATAATACTTTTATAGAACGATGGTGCGTCAAGTATTGTTCGTAGTCGTTTTAAATGACTCCTGGGAGAAGAAAAAGGATAGCATAATAATATAAACACAACTTATAGCCTCATTTTTTTTAAATAGACAGTGAATTAGTAATCAGATCTACATACATACATACATACATACATACATACATGCATACTGTGCATACATACATACACTATCGGCCAAAAGTTTCCGGACAGCATAAAATTTTCCGATTTTTAAAGAATGGGGGAGGAATGAAGCCTAATTTCCAGAAAAATTTAAAATATATGTAATCTTAACATACAGAACCATGTTTGTAGGAACTTACATTATAGTTTTAAGCACACAAAAACAAATACAATTCTCAATTTCTTTTCGTCGAAAAATCCACCCTTTGCCCAGAGGACACTCTTCACTATATTTTGTCTCCGTTCAACAAGTTTCTGCAGAACTGACAAGGAATATCATTCCAGGCAGTCTGAAGAGTCTTCCAAAGATCTTCCTCCGATGTAGGACATACTCTTCGCACCCTGAGATCCAGTTCTTCCCACAGAAGCTCTATTGGGTTAAAGTCGGGGGACTGAGGTGGCCATTCCATATTTTTTTAATTCTCCTGCTTCCTGTTCCACACTGAGATAATTTTTGCAGAGTATTGACGTGTGTTTGGGGTCATTATCTTGCTGCAAGATGAACCCATGTCCTATCAGTCGCTTGCCAGATGGCACTGCACTCCTGGAAAGAATGTTGTGATAGCCTTCTTTCCTTAGAATTCCCTTTATTCAGCACATATCCCCAGTTCCATCATAAGAAAAGCACCCCCAAACCATCACAGAGCCCCTCCATGCTTGACTGTAGGAGTAATACTGTCGGGATGCATCTTTTCTGCTGCGTTCCTCCAGGCATACACACGACGTGTTTGCCCGAATATCTCAAACTTGGACTCATCAGTCTACAACACACGTTTCCAGTCTTAAAGGGTCCATTCTTTGTGTGCAATAGCCCATTTTAGTCTTTTTTGGCTGTTGACTTTCCACAGTAACGGTTTCCTCACCACCATTAAAATGGCTTTCCTAAGACGGCGCTTCACAGTGGTGATAGAAATTTCATTGTCATGGCTCCTATTGAATTCTGCTTGAAGTTCACCTGCTGTGAGCCTTCTGTTTCTCTTGCTGGACAATATTACCGATTGGTCCTCGGCCTCGGTAGTGACCCTGGGTCTTCCACTTCGATTCTTCTCCTGATTTGATCCAGTTTTCAACCATCTTGATAATGTGTCGATCGCGAAAACTTCAGTTTTATTTTGGCTATATTGCGGATCGAATAGCCCTCATTGTGAAGAGTATTCACTGCGGAACGTTTTTCTACATTTAGAGTACGTCCTCGTCCCATTTCTGCAATAAAATTGGGGAAAACTGAATAATAATGAATTATTGATGGGATTTTATGGAAATTTATGCTTAAAAATTGTAGTTTTTTTTTAATTGCTGATAGACCTATATAACATTATAAAGTACATTGAATAATTACCTTTCTACTTGTTCCCACGAAGATTTTAACATAAAAATTGAATTCAAACCTTCAAATGTGCGTTTATTTGTTACTTGTAAGGCAGCCAACACACAAGAATGCTACCTAGCAACGCTAATCACCTTATAGGAAAGTATTGGCGCCAACAATGAGATTTCACGGCTGTTTCTGATCAGAACAAGTTCCCGTGCGTTCTGTAACTCTAGTAAATCACTTTAGCGAAGCCGGGAAGGTTTCACAATAGCATATAAGCATAAAACACAGAATTTTCAGAGTGTCTGGAAACTTTAGGCCAGCATACATACATACATTTTCCTAAGGTGGTCAGCTGAATTTAGTCTAACTTATAGTCATCGACAGGCTGTGTGTATGCGGCGTGTCGGACGCGGGTAAATGTGATGAAACAATATATAAAACTCATTTTGACATTTTTGAATGACTTAAAAACATTAATTTTCGTAATTGGGGAACCCCCGAAATCATATCCTCCGGTGCTAAAAGAAGGGTCAGTTTTTTGGCTGTCAACCCCGGTCCAAATTAGCCGCGCCTGGTTTCCGAACTATTTCCCATGAGTAGGGCTAGGATTTTTATGCAAATACATATTGTTTCCCTTTGCTTATACACAACTAAAAATGATAAAATGTCCATGAATTAGAACCTTAGCTATCATATAATTACATGTTGTTATATATTTCTTTTTGGACGTGTGACATGAAGAGAGGCCGAGTACAGGTCTTTCCAGTCGACGCCCGTGGGCGACCTGCGTGTCGGAATGAAAGATGAGATGAATGGATCAAAGTGGGCAAAGATGTGGAAGGAAGCAGCCGTAGCCTGTCGAAGGTACCGTCCCAGCATTTGCCTGGAGTTGAAAATGGGGAAACCACGGAAAACCATTTCAAGGACGGCCGACGGTGGAGCTCGAACCCACGTCTATCAAGTCAGCAGAGAGCTTGGCCCCATAGCCTAACGCTGCGCTTTAGCAAGCGTAGCCACCACTGTCGGTATATTTGATCATAATGGCATTTTTTACAGTACATACATTTACTTTTTATGTAAAATTACATATTCTGTCTCTTACTTTGATTTAAAAAAAATCGCATGTGAAATATACGGTAATTCAAAACAGTATGTACTGTACAACAATATTTGTTCACTAGAAACTCAGGTACATGAAACGTATTTACCAAGCTATTCATAATCTGCTGAGAATGAGCCAGGGAAGAATTCCAAGTAAGATATTAGTGAAGATAAGGGGATGGGAATTCGCGTCACACCGTGCCGGAGACTCAACGGCGGGACTTTAGTTTATTTCGGTTGTCCAGTGAGTGCCTGAAACTCTACTTTTCAATCTGTTGTTCATAAAGGCTGCTAGCCTATATTTCCTCCCACCTCGCAAACAAAACGTGACTCTCACAATAATTATTCTTGAGTTCGTACTGTACCCAAAATTCACTTAACCACCACCTATTATCCGAAGGATTGAAAGGATCGCGAGGGCTGCTAATATCCAGCTAGATAAACCAACAAATCCCCGCTAGATGGTTAGCTAGGCACCTCTCGGTACAAGATATTTATTAAAACACGATAGTACTACTACCTAGTTACGTACAAAAATTCCTACGACAACGTATGGTAGGACGAGATTCTCGGAATCTCGAGGGTGAACGGTATAAATAAATAGGGCGCCAGTACCTAACTACTAGTACCACCGCAGCTGATTATTAAATGAAGAGATCGTTAAATTCTATAAAAAGGAACAGGCAAACTAACCAGTGCCTGCTAGTATTTATTCAGAAGGACAACATATATAATCAATGCCCAAAAACAGGTTGACAAATCAATACTCTTGAAAATAAAACTTGATACTTAAATAAAATAATATTGATTTTTTCTAGAAGCAAATGTACCGTGAATTTCGATGCTAGGACTTCTCTCTGTCCTCATTAAGGAGAAAATAATTATTTTACTAATAGAAGTCTTGTCTGTAAAATATTTAAAACATCAACTACTTGTTGATCATATCGTACTTCGAGAATCGATTGAATCTCGTAAAATTACGCTTCTATACACATTTTTCAAACCCTGAAAGATACATAGCTCTCCTTAATATATAATTTCTTAATATACCGTGCTACGTCCTAATAAAAATATTAAAATTCAAATTATTATTATAATATCATATATTTACAACATTTATCAATTTTATAATGTCCTGCACGATATTCCTACTTCTGCACGATCTTTCTAGATCACAATTCTTCTTCCTTACCTCTCTCTCTCGTTAATAAGATCACACAACTATCCTGTTTACAATCGCTTAAATTCGTCATTTCCTTGAGAACATACGTAACGAACAATTAAGCTAATTACTGTTCAAAGTTAGTCACAATCATTATTAAAAACGATAAAATAATATTTATATAGCACACTATCTTTGTGGTTATTATCAACTCGAATATTGTGGTTTGCGGAACTCGACTTTACTTTATACACATCGCATTATTCATACCTTGTTTCCACTGACAACACTGTCATATTATACATTTTACAGATCGCTATTCCACGTCGTAAACATTTGAAATATTTATACATTGTTTCTGTTGAACAAATTCCTCAATTTGCGTTACCTTATACGCAAACATTTCACTATCCACCTCTCTCCTCGTCTCAATAACGACAGCACGGAATTTCAGTAATTCTACTCAAACTTCAGATTGCAGTTACCTCTATCGATTATACATTCCATATTGTGCTCGTAAATACTCTTAACTTGTTCTATATATTCAACGCTTATCATCCTTATACAACATTTCATCTTAATACATCCACTGTAGCGATTCATTAGCGATATCACCTTATCATCGTTTACTTCATAAAACCACGTTTGCTTTTAACCAATTACAATTCAAGATATTTGTCTGCATCAACTACATATCGCATTTCTTTCCTATTTACCGCTAGTATAGCGTTGTCAAACTTCCGCTCTTACAAATGAGCTAACATTTCTCTACCATCAATATTTCTTAGATTATTAACAATCTATTGCTTCCTCCTAGTAAACAATGACGTTCACTATTGAACCTAGTCACTTGTTTATGACTAATCCTCAGATTTGAATAACTTGTAAATATGATCAAAATCATAAAATACTGACATAATCCTTGAAATAAAAATACTATGAAGTATTTATCATATTATGATGCTTTCCAAAGCATTATACAACCTATTTCGATGAATATTTGAAACATTAAAATGAAGTATAATAATGAAATATATTGAAGTATATTGAAATATATTGAAGCATTAACGAAATATGTTGAAGCATTCCACAATCTATAAAACGAATTCGCATAAATCGAAAAAGTATTCACTATCAAAGATATAGCAGACGAAGAATCAAAATAAAATATACGTAACGTCAAAATCGACACACGATGACATTAAAAATATTACTGACTTAAAATGACTGAAATAACAATTAAAATAGACTAATAAAAGCTAGAAAACATGAAAATAAATGGACACATATCCACATAAAATGTTGGTCAAATCTAGATACCCAAAATATGGCAAACAATTACTAAATATAATACAAGCGCTTAGCTACCTTCAGCCCGTATAATTCTTAATAACCTGGGTTGTTGATGAAGCATTGGACGACTGCATTCCTCGTTCACATTCCGAGAATAGCTGCAAGTCAGGCGGGCTTGCCTGTCTGCCTGGGGCTCCGAACAGCTGTAGCGGCACGCTCCGTGTCGAGCTCTCTCGTACTCCTGGAGTTGAACCATTACTGCTACATCTCTCTTTCCTGGGACACGTACTGGCATCTCACATCCGCTTCTGAACCAGATGGTTCTGTCGTCAATCTCTTCAATCGGCCCCTGTCTCGAAGGTCTTCGGTGAATTGATAGGTTGTTGGAATCCACAGTGTGACTTAGCGACGCAGGAAGAAACATGAAGATGTGGGTACTGCAATTCCATCCGCAGTCCACTAAAGTCACAAATGTCAATACAACTACATGAGTTTCCGATGTCACCGAGGAAATCTCATAATATGTTCTCAACAACCTCTCAATTCACCGAAGACATTCGAGACAGGGGCCGATTGAAGAGATTGACGTCAGAACCATCTAGTTCAGAAGCGGATGTGAGATGCCAGTACGTGTCCCAGGAACGAGAGATATAGCAGTAATGGTTCAACTCCAGGAGTACGAGAGAGCTCGACACGGAGCGTGCCGCTACAGCTGTTCGGAGCCCCAGGCAGACAGGCAAGCCCGCCTGACTTGCAGCTAGTCTCGGAATGTGAACGAGGAATGCAGTCGTCCAATTCTTCATCAACAACCCAGGTTATTAAGAATTATACGGGCTCCATGTGCTTAGTAAACCATTTCTCCTCCTGAACTATTCATGCTGAAACGTCCTCGCCGACTCAAGTTTGATAGCATGTAATATAATTTCAAGAATATGGTTGAAATATTTTACGTCGAAGATATTTCTCTGTAGACTCGTCGTAATATTCTGAACATTAATTATATCGTTTATGAGCTTCTTCTGTATAGCAGATATGTTGACTTTCGTAATGTTTACTGAATGACGATTTCACTTCGTTTATCAATATACAATCCTCGTAGCTTTCAATCTAAGTCTTTCTTATACTTGTAGAATTTCAGCGAAGCTCCTTCATGAAACTTGACCGTAGGGTGCGACGTTCCTCCCGTCAACTTGACTTGTCTCGTAGACCTTGTATCAACGTATCTCTCGCAGTTCAAATCAGCACGTCTGTCTCCAACGAGACTTCGAAATGGAATAATCTGTCCGTGGTTTCATGCCTCCCCTCCTTAATTTAGAAAATGATGGCGCCAATGAGCGCGAACAATGCAAGTTCACTTCATCATCAAATATCTCTTTATTCAGCTTTCGACTTAAAATATAATTTATTCCACTATGTTTTATTTCAAAACATCTCCATATTTCCGTAAACTAATTACTTATAATTGCTCTGTGGAGTAATTATAATTAGATGTGCGTCATACGATTCTAATTATTTCATTAGATTAGCCGTTGTCACATGACTTCTTTATACACGCGTCAATAATGGTGACGTGTGCTATGGCTTGCTCTCTGCCACGCGATTGACTTGGACCGTGCGCCGTGACTCTCTCCCTCCTAGTCACATGATTTACCAAAAACAGGTTCCTGCAAGCGAAACCTCTCAAGGACTCGTAGATGTGTCGGTTTGCAGCTCACTCTGAATCTCATTTATGCCATGTTAATATATTCCTCAATAAAAACTTCGTTTTTCTCTGCACATTAAATGACTTTATAAAGCCTCGCAACGAAGCCACTTGCATGCTTGCATCTGAATACACGCCTGTAGTGCGGAAAGCCTACTCGCTCCCTTTAATTTGAAACATATAATTGTTACGCGTAGACAGGTTCGATCCTCGTCTCACGTCATACATTGGGCTCTTTAAATACGGGTTCAGTATGCATTTTATCATACATAATGAAAGTGAAAATCCACATCCTGCTTCCAGTCTCCGACCGGGTCAGGAATGGAATTAATGAAGCCCCCATACAGCGGCGAGGATATGAACTGTGCCGGCTGCCGAAGCCTGTCGCACTCCTCTGAGGCAATGATTAAATGAATGACTGATGAAATGAAATGAAATGATAGTGGAGAGTGTTGCTGGAATGAAATTTTGACAGGGAAAACCGGAGTACCCGGAGAAAAACCTGTCTGCCTCCGTTTTGTCCAGCACAGATCTCACATGGAGTGACCGGGATTTGAACCACGGACCCAGCGGTGAGAGGCCGGCGTGCAGCCGCCTAAGCCACGGAGGCTCTATCATACATAATAATGGAATATATTTAAATTTGCTATAATATGAGCATGCATAATTAATTAATTAATTAGGGTACCACCCTTTATTTTGCAAAAATATAATGAATAAAATGAAGAATCTACAAGCAATATCATGTGCAAATTATCATTTATATAAAAATTAATATTACATATTTCAAATTTTTTAATGTAATATTATAATATATAGAAGAAATGGAAGGAACGCAAATGCCCCACCTGGAACCACCTGTCATCACTGCGGCAAACTGTGTGCCTTCCGCATTGGGCTGTATAGTCGCCTCCGAACTCACCAATGAGAGACATTCCAGATTGGAAGGCCAAACTACTCGATACGAGTGTTTGCTATGATGATGATTGATATTACATTAAAATCCTAGCCTTACTCATCAGTATATTGCCAAAATGGATCCAACTATGACATTTTAACGCACGATAACCTAGAAAGTCATCTCGAAATTGAAAACTTAAATATTATGAGGTAACCCGTAGTGACATTCTTACTTCGATACATACTGTTACGGCTGTGAGTTTGTGTCATCACTCGCCGCATGAGTCACAACTGCCCCAGGGCTGGGCTGTGGCCTGCCTCCTGTATTGCGTGTGCCTTATGCAACAGGGCTACTAGGACAAAGGGGTAGTCCAGAATATTCGTGACTGGACCAGCGATGGAAACCTCGAGAAGCCGTGAACCCTGGATGGATCTAGAAGCATTTATTGAGTCACCGGCCTGCTATATAAGTGCGACCTGTCTAGCAGTTGTTGTTGTTGTGTTTTACGAGCTAGTGCGAGCGATTATCTTGAGCGACAGAAGTGTGGTGACTTGCGAAACCCCTAATGGAGCGGGGAAGTGAGACTCCTACAGAGGAACTGTGTCTTGAGCGAGTGTGTTTATTTCCAGTGCGAGAGAAGTGATTGTGCTACATTGTGAAACAGTGTATAGTACAGTGACAGACCTAGTGCAGCTATTTCCAGCGAGCGTACGGGAGCGGACTCATTAGCGAAGAGGATTAACTGTGGTCTGTTGACAAGTGAAAGGGAATGTATTCTCGACGTGAGGAAACTGGAGTAAGGTAATGATTGCTGTTGAGTAGTGTATTTTTCTGCTGCAATAAAATTAATTATTTCTTTAAGCAGTAATTGGTATTGTGCTTTATACCCACCGTAATCCAGTTAACAAAAGTGCCACTAGGGGGGTGGCACGCAACAACTGGTGTCAGAAGCCGGATTACGAACTCAAGCACATGCCCTTTACAAGGCAAACAACTAAAATGGAGGCGCAATTGGCAGCATTGCTAGAAAAGTTAAATGGCATAGAAGACGGCCAGAAGAATTTAACCAAGGACCTAACTGCCAAAATGGAAGACGGCCAGAAGAAGATGGAGGATGGCCAGAAGAAGATGGAGGATGGCCAGAAGAAGTTAGCAGAGGACCTGAAGGACAGCCAAAATAAGTTAGCAGAGGACCTAACCGCCAAATTTCTGGATGGCCAGAAAAATCTGGAAGAGTGTCTGCTGACGAAATTAGAGGAGAGCCAAAGGAAATTAGAACAGGGCCTACGTGAGGAAGTCGCAGCAGTGGAAAAGAAGTTCGACGCCTTACAAGTGGAAGTTGCCGAGCTGCGCCAACGCCCGCTGATGGGGGTGGAGGAGAAATTCAACGCCTTACAAGTGGAAGTTGCCGAGCTGTGCCAACGCCCGCTGATGGGGGTGGAGGAGAAATTCAACGCCTTACAAAAGGAAGTTGCCGAGCTGCGCCAACGCCCACTGACGGGGGTGAAAGAGGAATTCAACGCTGTACGAGAGGAAGTTGCCGAGCTGCGCCAACGCTCGCCCACCGTTACACCGGGAATATCAGGAACAGGACATAGCAGAGTGACGCCCCCAACCTTCGACGGAAAGGTCCCGTGGAGCACCTACTTACGTCAGTTCGAGGCAGCCTGTTCCATAAATAACTGGAACAACACAGAAAAGGCTACAGCTCTCATTGTAGCGCTGAGAGGCGACGCCCTTAATGTCCTTCAGGCCATCCCGACTGGATCCCAGGACTACGCTGCACTGATCGCCCATATGGAGTCCCGATATGGAGATAGCCATCTTCAGCAGGCCTACCAGATGCAGCTCCGGACCCGGGTACAGAAGAACGCGGAAACCCTGCAGGAGTTCGAGATGGACATCGCACGCCTCGTAAGGCTCGCCTACCCAACAGCGCCGGCTGACTTTCTGGAGCAGATAGCGACGCAGACTTTCACCGACGGGCTACGGGACTCGGACACTCAACAGGCGCTGCGTCTCGCGCGCAATAAGACCCTGGCAGATGCGCTGAGCCACGCACTTGAGTTCGAGACGGCAAAACAGGCATCCAGAATGTACGCGCGGGTGCGTCAAGTGGACGTCGACGAACCAGTAAAAACCAACGAGACCAAGCCCCTGGCAGACGAATTGATGGAGGCGCTAAGCCGTTTCTTCAAGAATCGCAGCACCACCAACAAAAACGTAGCCGAAGGACATCCGGAGAGGCGGCCCGGAAGAGGACTACCGACTTGTTGGACCTGCCGTAAGAGAGGCCACCTAAGCAAGGACTGCGGTGATCGCCGCCGCCAAGGGTTTCCGTCGGGACAGTCAGTCGTAGGGAAACCGCGCGGCCCAGGAAAACGAGTATTAGCCAGCCTTGCGGGGCAAAGGTTGGCTTGTGACAGTCGTCAAGCCCCGGCAGTCCAAGTGCGTGTGACTAAGTTACGGAGGGACAATAGCAGCCTGATGGTCGACGGAGTCGTCAACGGAGAGAGCTGGCCCATGCTAATCAACACGGGAGCGTCGAGGACCATCGTCAATCCCACCGTCATCCCGGAGTGGAGAGTGCAACGCACACAAAGGAACCTCCAGCTAATAACCGCGACCGGAGAGACCGCACGGGTACATGGCGAAGCATCACGGGAGTTCGTCATTGGTCGACAGGCGATAAAGCATCTAGTGCTTGTGGCTGACGTATCAAATGAAGTGATCATCGGACTGGACTTCCTGGACCAGAACAACATCATCTTGGATCTGAGTACCAACACTCTGCACTTCGGAGGTGAGGAACTTGCTTTGCAACCTGCGCACGAGTCCATCACCGCACGACGAGTAAGGCTGAGAGAAGACGTCATCGTTCCCGCCAGGACGGAGGTCAGCGCTGCCGTAATT
Organism: Meconema thalassinum; assembly: GCA_946902985.2. Classification (NCBI taxonomy): domain Eukaryota; kingdom Metazoa; phylum Arthropoda; class Insecta; order Orthoptera; family Tettigoniidae; genus Meconema; species Meconema thalassinum. The sequence continues at coordinate 551,866,192 of OX336389.2, forward strand.
GTCGACGGAACTGCTGAGGGAGTGGCGGCTGTCATCGAACCAAAATATGAGGACATCCAGACAAAAGGATTGCTAGTTGCCAATACTCTCATCAACACGACGTCTCGGCCGTACGTCCGCCTGTACAACCTGAACGACTACGACATTACGGTTCACCGGGACACCAACCTAGGAGTCTGCGAGCCCGTTACCTGGATTGCCCGCATCACGGATACGACGGACGGACACCTGCAGACGGACAACCGAAGAAGACGCGCCCTGCCAGAAGAACTACAGAAGCTGTACCAAGGATCCCAGGACCATTTAGACTAAGAGCAATCACGCCAACTTCAGGACCTGCTACGCGAATTCCAGGATGTATTCTCCGTGGGGAGCAAAGACTTCGGCAGGACAAGCTTGGTCCAGCACAGAATCGACGTTGGGGACAGCGCACCGATTAGGGCCCCATTCCGACGTGTCCCGCTCGCCAAGCAAGCCGAAGTCGACCGCATGGTAGAAGAGATGAAGGAGCAAGGGGTGATCGAGCCATCACATAGTCCTTGGAGTTCTCCGGTCGTGCTTGTGAAGAAGAAGGACGGTTCCACCAGGTTCTGCGTGGACTACAGGCGGGTGAACGACGTCACGAAGAAGGACAGCTACCCTCTACCCCGGATCGACGACACGCTGGACACCATATCAGGGTCAAGATGGTTCTCCACCTTGGATTTGAAGAGTGGCCACTGGCAGGTGGAGGTCCACCCTAAGGACCGCGAGAAAACGGCGTTCTCTGTGGGCAGCGGGCTCTGGCAGTTCACCGTCATGCCATTCGGTCTGTGCAACGCCCCTGCGACCTTCGAAAGGCTAATGGAGTCCATTCTGAGGGGACTACACTGGAAGACCTGCCTGGTCTACCTAGACGACGTCATCGTTCTGGGGAGAAGCTTCGAGGAGTACTACAGCAACCTGAAGGAGATCTTGTTGAAGCTACGGGCTGCCCAGCTGAAGTTGAGCCCCAAGAAGTGTCAGCTCTTCCAGAAGCAGGTCCAGTACCTTGGGCATATCGTCTCCGAGGAAGGGGTGCGCACCGACCCAGAGAAGACCGCAGCTGTGAGGGAGTGGCCAGTTCCGAAGGACAAGTCCCAACTACGAAGCTTCCTGGGACTCTGCACTTATTACCGTCGCTTCGTGAGGGGATTCGCCGACATCGCCAAACCTTTACATCGACTGACTGAGAAGGACCAACTCTTCACGTGGACAGCAGAATGCCACAGTGCCTTCGAACAACTCAAGCAGGCTCTGTGCACCGCGCCGATTGTGGCCTACCCCAGACCTGGAACAAGGTTCATCGTCGATACCGATGCCAGCGACTTTGGCATAGGGGGAATCCTGTCCCAGGTAGTGGACGGCGAGGAGAGAGTAGTGGCCTACTTCAGCAAGGCCTTGTCGAAGCCAGAAAGGAACTACTGCGTCACCAGGAAGGAGCTGCTCGCCATCGTGAAGACCATTGAACACTTCCACAAGTACCTGTACGGGCAAGAATTTCTCATCAGGACCGACCATGCATCCCTGCGGTGGCTCCTGAACTTCAAGCAGCCCGAGGGTCAACTCGCGCGGTGGTTAGAGAGGCTTCAACAGTACAACTTTGAGATTCAGCACAGGAAAGGCCAACTGCATTCTAACGCCGACGCCCTGTCACGAAGACCGTGCCCCGAAGACTGCACCTTCTGTGCCCGAAGGGAGGAGAACACCGGGATACTGTGCCGACGGACTACTGTGGAACTTCAATGGAACTGGAGCCGCGAATCTTTCACACGGGCACAAGCAGAAGATGATGACCTGGGACTGATAGCCGAATGGAAGAGGGCCTGTGTCCCCAGACCCGGGTGGAACATTGTGAGTGACTGCAGCCGAAAGTTTAAGTCCTACTGGGCACAGTGGGACTCGCTGATTGTAAGGGATGGCCTCATCTGCCGTACCTGGGAGAGCACCGACGGGAAGACATCTCGGGAACAAGTCGTCGTTCCAAAGACTATGATGGAGGAAGTCCTGAAGGAAGTTCATGGAGGATCATCTGGTGGACACCTAGGGATAAAGAAGACCCTGGAGAAGCTGAGAGAGCGGTTCTACTGGATCGGATGCCGAACAGACGTGGAGAACTACTGCGCGAGGTGCCACGATTGCGCAGCCAGCAAGGGCCCTGGACGAAGACGACGGGGTCCACTGAAGACCTACAACGTGGGCGGCCCCATGGAGAGAGTGGCCATCGATGTTGCTGGGCCATTCCCGTTAAGCGAGGCAGGGAACCGCTACATATTAGTCGTCAGCGACTACTTTACCAAATGGCCGGAGGCGTATGCGCTCTCTAACCAAGAAGCCGCGACGATTGCAGAGACCCTGGTGAAGGAATTCGTCAGCCGGTACGGAGTACCCCTGGAGCTGCACTCCGACCAAGGGAGGAACTTCGAGTCGCAGGTGTTCCAGAACCTATGCCAGCTGCTGGGAATCCGGAAGACAAGGACAACGCCGCTACACCCTCAGTCCGACGGGATGGTAGAGCGATTCAATCGCACCATCGAGAACCATCTCCGAATAGTCGTCAGCGAGCACCAGAGGGATTGGGACAAGCATCTTCCACTATTTCTCCTGGCCTACCGCGCCGCCGTGCATGAAGCCACCGGGTGCACACCAGCCCGGGCCATGTTTGGGAGGGAGCTCCGTCTACCTGTCGATCTTGCCTTCGGCCGACCTGGGAATGATCCGATCCCGGTAAGCCAGTATTGTCAAGAACTGGTCGACCAACTGGAGGACGTACACGCGTTCGCGAGGAGGAAACTGCGGATCGAGACCGACCGAATGAAGACCCGATACGACCAGCAGACGGATGCCGGCGGATTCCACGAGGACGACCGGGTCTGACTCTTCAACCCATTACGGCAGAAAGGCCTGTCACCCAAACTGCAGAAGTCCTGGGAGGGCCCGTACCGAGTCGTGAAACGGATCAACGATGTCGTCTACAGGATCCAGCGGAGCCCGAGGACAAAGATGAAGATCGTGCACCGAGATCGCCTGGCAGCCTACGGAGGGACACAGACGGACCAATGATTGATCGGGACGATCAGCCTTTTTAGGAAGGGGGTGGTGTTACGGCTGTGAGTTTGTGTCATCACTCGCCGCATGAGTCACAACTGCCCCAGGGCTGGGCTGTGGCCTGCCTCCTGTATTGCGTGTGCCTTATGCAACAGGACTACTAGGACAAAGGAGTAGTCCAGAATATTCGTGACTGGACCAGCGATGGAAACCTCGAGAAGCCGTGAACTCTGGATGGATCTAGAAGCATTTATTGAGTCACCGGCCTGCTATATAAGTGCGACCTGTCTAGCAGTTGTTGTTGTTGTGTTTTACGAGCTAGTGCGAGCGATTATCTTGAGCGACAGAAGTGTGGTGACTTGCGAAACCCCTAGTGGAGCGGGGAAGTGAGACTCCTACAGAGGAACTGTGTCTTGAGCGAGTGTGTTTATTTCCAGTGCGAGAGAAGTGATTGTGCTACATTGTGAAACAGTGTATAGTACAGTGACAGACCTAGTGCAGCTATTTCCAGCGAGCGTACGGGAGCGGACTCATTAGCGAAGAGGATTAACTGTGGTCTGTTGACAAGTGAAAGGGAAAGTATTCTCGACGTGAGGAAACTGGAGTAAGGTAATGATTGCTGTTGAGTAGTGTATTTTTCTGCTGCAATAAAATTAATTATTTCTTTAAGCAGTAATTTTTGTCGTGCTTTATACCCACCGTAATCCAGGTAACAAAAGTGCCACTAGGGGGTGGCACGCAACAATACGATGAATATATGGGACACAAGAGTGTAGCATGTCCTGACGATATTCTTCCATATTTGATAAAAGGGTCCGGGAAAACATTAGCTTAGCCTACCCTCTTGATATTATATTTAATTTATCGATCAAGTCTTTGATATTTCCAGAGGAATAGAAACTTCTAAAGTCAGTCCTATTCACAAGACGGGTAAGATCTCACTAATTCTTAACTACCGAAAAGTAGCTATTATGTTTGCCCCAGGCGAACTTTACGAGCAAACACTTCATGAACACATAATTATTCAGGCATAAATGCCATTTTATTCACGATTCACAACACGAGTTCATCTCTCGATGATCAACAATAACCAATTTTCATGAATCAGGAGTCATCTGGTTTAGATTAAGGGATAACAATTTGATGTAATATATACAGATTATGTTAAAGCATTTGGCAGAGTCAACCATGACATAGCCAACAACTTACGAAAATGGCCTATTACGGATCATACTTACAGTATGTAAGAGGCAACACTTTGTATCATACAGAAAAGCTCCATTCACCCTCTGGTGTTCCCCTGGGATCGAATCTTGTGCCTCTGTAATTTTTATCTTAATTAACCATCTCCGGGATGCCAATATATTATTATCATTTTGTAAATGACGTGAAATTGTTTAATTACATTTATTCGTTAAGGGATTGTATGCTGCTCCAAATGATGAAGAAAAAATAAATTGGAACAAAGCAAATTTTTATAAATATATGTCACCCGATTGCATTTACACAAAAACACACAAATGTTGATAGAAGACACCACACTTTCTTCTGCAGTTTCCAATCTCACGTCCTCTAGGTTTATGGTAGGCTATCTTCTTCTTCTTCTACGCGATCAGGCCCAGTGGACCGCGCGCTGCTACAAGTTTCCTTCTCCATCGTCTGCTATCCATAGCTGCCATCCGCCAACTGTCTACGCGTATCGCTGCCTGTTGCAGATCTTCATGGAGTCCATCACTCCACCGCTTCCTTGGTCTCCCTGGTGGTCTTCTTCCTGTGGGGATGAAATCCAGTAGCTTCCGTGGCCATCGGTGGTCTTCCATCCGGGCTACATGTCCAGCCCACTGCAGTCTTCTGGTTTTGATGGTTCCAGCTATGTTGGCATCATGGTACTTCATGATTGTGTCTAATCCTCCATTCACCCGTGTGTACATCCCTCACCGGTCCGAAGATCTTCCGAAGAACTTTTCTCTCAAAAACGAGTAGTTTATGAAAGTCCTGTTTTCGGATACTCCATGTCTCACATCCATATAGTACAACGGGTTGGATCAGAGTTTTATACAGACGAATTTTGAACTGTCTGGAGAGACTTCTGGACCGAAGAAGCTGTGTTAAGCTGTAGAGAGTTCGGTTTCCTGCTTGGATCCTGGCGTTGATTTCTGCCTCACATGATGAGTTCTCCGTGAAAAGCGATCCTAGGTACTTAAGTTCATGGACCCTCTTGTAGGACTGGTCCCCTACCCGGAGTGACTGTATTTGCCCAAAAACGTGGCCTTGCCCGCGAGTCATATTGAGGTACTCCGTCTTGGTTTCTTTCACGATTAGCCCAAATTTGTTGGCAGCTGCCTTGAGTGCTCTGGTCATTTGCCTCAACTCTTCCTGAGAGCTGGAGAGTAAACTGATATCATCTGCGTAGGCAAGGTATGCTAGGTTCTTCCCTTCGACTTGGATTCCTTCAAAATTCTCTAGAAAGGTCTCACGTATGATCTTCTCCAAGGCAAAATTGAACAGTGTAGGAGATAAACCGTCTCCTTGCCTGAGACCCGTCAAAATTTCAAAATCCTCCGTCACTCGATTTCTCATTTTTATCTTATCGCGTGTTTCGCTCAGGCAGATCGCTACCAAGTTGATGAGTTTCTCGGCCATTCCAAACTCTCTTAGGCAACTGAGTAGGCTCTTTCGGTGTATGCAATCATAGGCCTTCTTGAAATCTACGAATAACACGTGGAGTTCTTTGCCATATTCACCCAGTTTTTCAGTAAGCTGTCGGAGAACGAAGATATTATCTACTGTGAAACGCCCCAGCCGAAAGCCTCCCTGGTAATCACCAAGCACTGATTCTGCCACTGGTTGAATTCTATCTATGAGACAGTTGGACAAGATCTTGTAGCAGACGTTAAGCAGGGCGATTCCTCGATAGTTATCACATTTCAATTTGTCACCCTTCTTATAGATTGGACAAATCAGAGCTGTTTTCCATTCTGACGGTAGTTCTTCTTTGATCCAGATTGCTTGTATCAGCCTGTGCAGTTTTTCTGTTAGTTTCTCTCCTCCTTCCTGGATCATCTCGGTCTGTATTCCATCTTCACCCGGACTTTTATTCTTCTTGAGCCGATGGATCTGGATTTTGATCTCATCCAAAGTGGGTGGCGGATAATCCACCTTTTGAAACATTTCCCTGGTATTGTTTCCTCTGCTTCTGCCGCAACGATGATGTCCTTGACATATTTCCTCTTTGCCCTTCTCAGAGTTGCTTGGGTAGCCCTTCGAACCTCCTCAAATCGTTCTTTACCCTGCGCCAGATCAGTCTCCTGCAGCCACTTATTCCTGGCTTCCTTTCTCTGTTCCAGAGCATCTGCACATTCCTTTCCAAACCAGATCTTCCTGCCTACTGTGTCTCCCTTGATCGTCTCCTTTGCTGTAGCAGTCAGTGAGCTTTGAATCTTTTCCCAAATTTGTTCAGGGTCTTCGCTCACGTCCAGTTCACTGAGTGCTTCAAAGCGGTTGTTCAGTTGCAGCTGATATTCTGTCTTTATGGCTTCATCCTTTAGTTTTTCAACACGGTATCTCTCAACCTTCTTTAGCTTAGCCCTGATCCCCCCTTTACACTGAACTTGTAAATGGCCTCTGATCAGAAAGTGGTCACTTCCACACTCTGATAAAATGTTACGGTATCATTTTCTCACCGTATTGATCGAATTTTTTGAGATACTTATATTCAAAATGCTGGAATGTATAAGAAGATTCACATTTGATTTTAGGAACCTGTACATTGGTAACGATTGTATAATGCATTCGTCTGAAGTAGACTCGAATTTGGCTCAATAGTTTGGAACCCAAGATATGCGAATGCCAACAATAGAGTTGAAACGATAAAAAATAAATTCCCTAGATACTTGGAATACAATTGGACAAATGCATATCCTAAATATGCTAAGCGGGAATGTAGTGGCGCAGTGGTCAAGCTGTTGGCCTCTCACCACAGCGGACCGGGTTCGGTTCCCGGTCAATGCATGTGAGATTTTCAAAATGAAATGCCATGTTCTGTGGTTCGGATTCCACATAAAAAGGAGGTCCCGTGGCTCATGATCGCGAGATTGACGGTCACGTAAAAATACAAATTTCCTTTAAATATGCTAAGCATAATTTCTTACTGGAACTTTTTCTTTAAAGACTTTAGAGAAAAGTAGGCAGGTTATTACATTTAAATAATTTGATAACATCTTTGTAGACCTTAATTGTCATCTGAATTTAAACTATATGTTCCTTCGTGGTCAATAAGACCGAAACGTATAACATCCTACTGTCCAAGAACCAATACATAGCAACATAAACATTCGCCTGTATCGAACACATTCAATATCTACAAAAACCATGCACACATTTCAATATATCAGACAGCACCTTTCGTTCATTTGTATTGTAGAGAAATCACTTAGGCCTAATATCATACACTCTTTATCAGTGACTTGTAACATAATTGCATGAACGATACTTACTAGAATAATATTTAGTCATACGTATTATAAGTATCATTTTATATTAGTGTAAGAAAAATATTGAAAATATGAAGTGTAATCCATATTGTTATTTCTCGTAATTAGGTTGTAACCTGTTCGAAGAACTATAAATAAACAAATAAACAAACAAATAATTAAAAATAAATAAATTATTTTAATGAAATTCAGGCCTACTTTAGTGATGATTATTTATTTATTTTACTAACTAGTGATTGCTACTCATATAATATTTACTGTAACTTCAAAAGGCCAGTAGTCGCTACATCATATTTAGACTGACAAAGCAACAATATATTTACAAACCACCTCATGGCGTAGTGGCTAGCCTTCTTAGTTGTCAACCCAGAGGTTCAGGTTTGGAGGCTGAGGCCTGGAACGGGATACACTGAGCCTAGTGAGGCAGAACTGGCAAGAGATGGGTTAGATTCTTGCTTCAGCCATCCTGAAAGCTGTTCCCTCACTTATGCTGTAGGCAAATGGTGGGATGGTATCAAACTTTAAGACCACAGTCGCCTCATATACAATACCCGTCCCAATTACAAATACACACCCTAATACAACCATCACAATAACACAGGTTATTAGACACATTATACACACACCCAAGTGCACGCGGCTACATGACCACCATGTCCCAAATCTCCTAAACGAATCAGCAACAACAACTCTATTTACAGTACAATAATGGCATAATCTTGAATGTAGCCTATACTATATTATACATGTTATAAAAAAACTAAAAAGCTCATAATAAACACTAGAACTGCAAAAGACCTGTAGGCCATACACCATAATATGATGATCAAGAAAGCAGCATTATATTTACTACAGGTTATAATAGTATATTCCTTCCATAAAATATGTCAAAACTATCATCCGAATGGGAACATCATTATTATACTGTTCATCTTGTAACTTATGTAGGTATTTTAGCCTACGGTTCTTAAAAAAAGGAAGGAAGGAAGCTTGTAGTTTAACGTGACCGTAAATCTTGAGATCATGAGCCACGGGACCTCCTTTTTACGTGGAATCCGAACCACAGGACATGGCATTTCACTTCGAAAATCTCCCATGCATTGACCGGGAATCGAACCCGGACCGCCTTGGTGAAAGGAATACAGCTAGACCGCTGAGCCACCACGCCCCCTCCGGTTCTTAAAAACAAAAATGTATATTGTAGTGCAATGGATTCCTCGAGCAAGCAGGAAATTCTAGAGGCCTATTATGATACTAAGGGTACTCAATAAAATAGAAACAATTTACAGAAGATTACAACCGAAATGTAATGTTTTTCAGTCGGTCAACGCGATTGTACCCAATTGTAATGGGTGGTTCCCTAATCCTTAAAAAAAACAATAGGATGACTAGTTTCGATCGTCAAGCGATCATCATCAGATCCTTTGCACTTAGGCTATTAAATCTATATATAAAAGTATGGTTGATGGTATTTACAATATATATACTTATTTAGTTGCAGTAGAAACTAAACTAGCACTACTCCAACTAAATAAGTGTATACATTGTAAATACCATCAGCCATACTTGTACACATAGATTTAATAGCCTAAGTGTTAATGATCTGATGATGATCGTTTGACGATCGAAACTAGTCATCCAAATGTATTTATTAATTTCATGTAATTTATTTTTCAGGATTAGGGAACCACCGATTACAATTGGGTACAATCGTGTTGACCGACTGAAAAACATGAAATTTATATTACTAAGGCAACACTGAAAAATGGCTTCCAACACCATAATAAAAAGATTACAAATAATATACAATGTCCTAATACATACAGTAGATGGGATCCTTACAATGCATGAAGTTCAACTTTGTATTTACTGGGGCGTTTGCTTGGTTAGCCTCTTTCATTTTCTATCATCTGCTCGCTGTTGGGCTTCTAAGTTAATCCGGGTTTCTTATTGGCATGGATCTACTTTGTCTTGGGTCTATACTTTCTGGAAGGATACAACGTTTGTAAAACCGATCAAGTAACGGGAATATACTCTGCCAAAAGTCAGCATCTCTCTGTATCAGTTCAGTTTTAATTTCTTTAGGGGTCCATACTGCAAATATGCAATATTGCCTTCTTGTAATATGAAGCTGCCCTTGGATCTGGAAGTAGAAATTGTGTTTTGTGTCAAAGTTTCCTATCTCTCCAGTTTTACCAACTTTCCAACAAGTTTTTTTGTTTTTTTTGTTTTTGTTTTCATTTCAATTGTATTGCCTCTTCTGGAGTAAAATGTTTCGCGGAAGATTGGCATTTTATTTCAATGACACCATCTTCCTCAATAAGTCAATCCGGACTCGCTCCAAGAAATGGATGTTCCCGGTCAATGAACGAGCCACACTTTTCAACCTTCCTCGCTATTAATTCCGAAACTTTTTGACGGGCTGTGTCTTCGTGTCTTCTCCCATATTCCATGGCAGGACAGTCAAACGTCGTCAAATACAATATTTGTTTGACTTATAACTGGCAGGCTGTCGGCTTCATTTTACAAACATTTCCGAAATACGACGAAGTTAACAAATTTCGTCTGACTTCTAGCCATTGACTGCTCTTACTTTGTTGAAGTGTGTCAGTTTCGATCCGTTTTAACTCTGCATTAGACTTGTTTATGTTGTTCAAAAATTCTTCAGATTCTTTTTTCCAGTATGTCTTCAACCAAATCTGGGATCTGCGCCAATACACCATAATCTCTTTCTTCATTCTGCCAATTTGGGAATAAGGATTTTCTACATCTCTTCTTCTGTTTGCTTCTTTCATTTATCCTCTTTCCATTACTTTCTGTTTTCTTCGTAAACCATCCAGGACTACACCCGTACATCTCCTTGTGAAGATGGTAATGTGCCTTGCCAGAGTTGGGCTGTACAAGAGCCGCAGATCACCTCGCTTCATACGATCCATTGAGAGCAAAGCAAATAAATAATAAGTAAATGAATAAATAAATGAATAAAGAAATAAGAAAGAAAGAAAGAAAGAAAGAAAGAAAAAAAAAGAAAGAAAATTAAAAATAATAAAGAAGTAAAGAAATAATAAAGAAATAATGACGGAAGAAAGAAAGAAAGAAAGAAAAAGAAAGAAAGAAAGAAAGAAAGAATAAATAAAGAAATAATGAGGAAATAAATAATAAATAAATAAATAATAAAGAAGTAATAAATAAATTATTAAATAGTAAATAAATAATAATTAAATTATAAATAAATAAGAAATAAATTAATTAATTAATTAATAAACAAATTAAGAAAGAAAAAATAAATAAATAATGAATTAATAATAAATAAATAATAAATAAATAAATGAATGCATAAATACGGTAAATGAAAAATGAATGAATAAATAAATAAATGAATGAATGAATGAATGAATGAATGAATCTTATTGTTAGCACTCCGGAAGGTGATGAGTAGTTAGTTCTGTACGACCTCCTGCACCAGCTACCGACCGTGACGACCGCGATCAATGGTGTCCCATCCTTGTCCACATTTCCTCATTCTAAGGCCAGTTTTGCTTCTTCCTCAGCAGCTATCTTCATTTGAGACTCTGCTGTAGCGTGCCATTTATCAGATAGAACTTCTTCATACCGTCGAAAAGTGTTATCAGTCATTGATGGAATGTTCATTGATGATAAAAGTTCTTTGAGGTGGTCGTGTCCACTGCCCGCTGTAATGGAGCCACTGACTGCACATGTGTTAATGTCCGTTTCATCACTATTGTCTTTATCTGACCAGATAGTTTTCTTATGATTACACATGTTACATTTAAAAACAAAACCGCATCGAAGTCCAGATTTCTTTTCTCTCAAAAATGGCATGTCTTTAAAAGAACATCCAAGTCTTTTAGCTGCTTGAACACGTCTCCTATGTTTGTAATTCTTCGTCCTCTTAGAGTATGCGTGATTACTTGTTTGTTCTGCTTGTTAATTTTCTTCGTCATTATGGTCATTATTCTTGTGATTTTTAATTTTAGGTGAGTTGTGTCGTGCCCTGTAAGGAGAGAAATAATTGGTAATTTTAACTAATGTATTAAAATTCAATTACCATAAAATATTTTAAAATATATTTCTAGTTCTAAACGGTAATGTAGAATTCGGCAACGACCTAAGTCTGAACTTAACCCAATAAATATATTGACTGATAACTTACTTTTTGTTTTCGACGTACTTGCGTAGCTGCTCTGGTAGTCTTCCTTTTTTTCCTTTTGGAGGACATCAATAATTTTTTTATTCTGTGTTAAACCCATCACAATAAAAGACGTACTATACAGCCACAACCACACTGATTATAAAGACAATAATAAAAAGAAGGAACGTGCTATTGGAAGTTCGTACCACAACTAAGAGAATAGCATGTAACAAAGTAGTTTCACCGTGTCCATTGCCTATTGTAATGAATCGACTGACAGCACCTGGACATGCGCTGATTTCATCACTTCCTGGCATGATATCCTCTCTCAGAAGCTGTCTTCGCCCTGTTTCAAGGACAGGACTTTGCGACGATACGGCATCTGACGGAAACCGGCTGAACTACCGGCACCTCGACATGGCTAGCATTAGCAACTCAATATGCTTACCGTTTATAAAATCACGATTAACAAAGAGTTCTTACTTTTAAATTATGTTATAGTAGCAGACTATGAGAAAATATAAGCTTTCTTGCAGTGCAGTTTGTTTCTGTTTCCACCGCCATCGTAAGGCATAAAAGAGTTTAGGTAAACCGTAGTTGAGAGCTCAATTTTAATTGGAGAATCGTAGTTTTTAACTACCCTATTTACAATTATATTTGCATTTCTTTTCAAAATGTTTTGCACAGGTAAGAAGTGTATAAAAAACTACAGTATGTCATAGGAACAAAATAATTTTACCTTGTTCCGTTTCATTATAAAACGTATTACAAACTTCTGACCCATGTTACAGCAACTGCTGGGCTGGCGGCCGGTCATTCCAACTCCGGTCGCCTCTTAAGTAAGAAGGTAGAGAGTTGCGTTAGGCACTTAGGCCTACAAGTATAGGTATCAAATTCTTTGACTTAATAGATTGAAGATGCTATGCTATTACAACATTAAAATCGATAACTCGACCAGAAGGCTCAGTGAAGCCTACGAGGAGTTCTTCTCCAAAGTGTTAACTCATTAATGCCCAGATAAAAGAAATGCTTCCAAATTCTTTGAAACTCTTACAATTCTTCATATCCAGGCGTGATGTAGGATATGGTAACAAAATATTTTTAATTTCGACAATGCCAGAATTACGACCCAAATGATATATCATACCATGGACATTAACAATATCAGAAATGCCAAAGAAAATAATAAACCAATAAATGTTACCGAATTATGTATTTATGACATCACTGACGTATATAATGTTCTAATCATGACTGTTTGACACGTTTATTTCGTATGGTATGCAGCAAAACAGTGCTTGGGATTGAGGCCAACATTACATTTCATACAGTGAGATTTTGCACACTTTCCTCGAAAGACACAGTCAGTGGCGGCTCGTGAATTTTACCGAGGGGGACTCAACCATTTTTGTGATGCTTTTCCAGTAATTGACAGAGATGATTTCATACATGAATTGGATTTTTTCTTCTCACATATTTTTGTACCTTGATTTCCTTATTTCGTTTGGATTAGACACTACTGTTTTTAAATAAATAACAAAGGTATTAAAAATATTTGCTCCCAGTCACTGGAAAAAGAAGAAAACCGGACATAGCTCAGGAATCCATGAGGGTCGCAAATTCCCAAGCTCACTAACCATGAGCCCTTGAGGGTGTATCCCCACCACCAGGGTTCACAACTAGGCCTAGTGGAACTTGGGTTGGAGACCATTGGACCCCAGCCGAGGCGGTTATTATTTCCACTTATGCCGGGCTCTTCTCTGTCATCTACCTGTCGACCTCCATTAGTCAACTCTTGTTCTCTTCCAACCCGGATAGCACTAGAGCATCCAAAGTCTAGGGAGTCATTCTTTTTCCTGCCGTAACTGACCATTATATAATCTATCCTGATACCCTCATTCTTCGAGGGATCATCCCTATTCTTTTAGTTTCATAACATCTAATGCCTTCTACACAAGGCCCTAAAGGAGGCAGGGTGTGTGAAGCTCCACCACACGTGGTGCACCCTGGACAGGGCTACACCTTCAAGAGCTCAGCTTTTGAGCTCGGGAGTTGGCAATCGTGATGGGTTCCAGAGAGAGGTCAATTTTCCCCTTTTTGCATTGACTTTGGGGTGGACCCTCTCCTCTTTCCCTTTTCTACCTGCCTTTAATGGCTCTAGTAGTTTCCAAGTACCTCAAGAGTCATTCTTCGAAGATTGATTCTTGTTTTAAGGGGATGAACAGCAAGGTCATCTGCCCTTCGAAGATGAAGGGCATTTCTTTTCCGTCATTTATCTCCCTTATACGTTTCTTTCTTTTATTATTGTCGATTTCTTCTTCTAGTACATAAGTTAGTTGTAAGTCAGTAATTAGTTAAATCTAGCTGTAAATTTCATTTCATCATAAATTCTCACCATCACCTAAACCACTAAAGGTAGATGACGTAGATAGTTCACCCCTTTTGACAACAATTATCTCCATCATTGAGGGTGTATCGATATCTAAGGTGCACCGTGAATTGTGAGACAACACACACCCTACCTCCTTTAGGCCCTCTTACCGAAGGCATAAAAAAGGACAAAATGAGGTCTGATCCTACAAAAATTAGGGCATCAGGAAAGAAAAAGACAAGAGCCAATTAAGGCCTCCGATACCCTAATAACGTTGGGGTAAGAGTTGACATGAAAGATATAAGAGAGTAGCTCAGCTCAAGGAAACTCAGGTGGGGTCCCATAGTCGCCAACCCACATCCCACTAGTTGTAACCAATTTGATAATAATTTATGTGATCTAAAGCTCTCGGGAAGAAACTGAAGACTACAAGCAACAGATATCAGAAGGTAACCATTTGCTTGCTCTCTTGTCACCTTCTCTGGAAATCCCACGTAACCACTTCTCACGCAATGATTTGTCCGATTGTATCTCATGAAATGAGATTCCCCGGTAGTCTAACTTGCCCAGTTCTGATTTACAAAAGGGCACGTAGCAGTACAACTTTATACAATCATTCAGAATACATTCCAACTCCGCCATTAACATCAATACAAAACTTGTCTGCCACAGAGACTTGGTGCTGCTTCCTAGCGCGCCAGGAGGGAAGCTATCCAGTGCAAGGATCATGTAAGTATAAGAGATTCGTCACTTTTGGTTATAGAATTTCCGAGAGAGAACACCGCCTGAGGCTATGGATTGTACTGCCAAGTCTGGCAACATAAAAAGTAAAAAGCCATATGAATGTAGCCTTTATTACACGTAAATGAACAGTATGTTCTGCGACGAGTTATTGATTGTTGATGAAAATAACTCAAACATAACTGCGCCTTTCGCTAGGTGCTGAAATATACGTCCAGATAGGAAAAGAATACATTTTGATATATATCAATGTTGGCAATGGATTTGTCACGAAAGACACAGTTATGCCGTTCTAGAGCTTAATTCACCTCTAGGCTAATTAAAAAATGCTCTCATACTCTACAGAATAGTTGGGATATTCGTTGAATATAAAGAAAATCGTCCAAATGCACACACTACATTGCCATAACCTCACTTTTTGCCTAGCATGCCCGCAACCACCCACCCCTCCCCGTAGCCCTAAACCACAAATTTTATTGCAATGCAAAGGAGAATGGGTGAGAAAACAAACAAGAGATGAAATGCACACATTTATTCTCTATATATTTTTATTTGAGAGTAGTCCATATTGCCCACTAGTTTTTCACATGGTCAACACCAGGAAGATGAAAATTGCCGTATTGTTCTTACTATCATTATAATTCTTACATCCCGGTGCTTGGCAATTTTTCCTCCCTTGCAGTGGCATGATTGACTCTCAATTCAATTAAAATAAACAATCAAAATACTGAACAATTCAAACCAACCAACAACACCACGAGGAATATCAATCAAAACAGACTATTCCCACTTCCGCCAGTCGGTTTGATGTGAACGTTCATGAGTGCCAACTACGGAACCTTAGTGCTAAATTTAATTCTTCATTGGTTGGCAGAACAACCAGTACAGGGCCTTACCCCGACCCACGCGCTCCCTATGAACTGTCATCCCCCTGATCCAGTGGCTGAATGAGACTCAAGCTGACTGAGTCCACACACTTCGCGACGTAGCGCGTGAGAGGATGGAGGGGGGATAACTGGAGGCAATTGTTGTCATGGCAACGTAAATTACAACGCGGGCGATTTCTCATGAGACCTCAGGAGCCTATGGTGCGCTCTGCCGACAAGGAGAGGAACTACACACATTTTGTCACGATGGGAAAACATTAGGTGCGAGGAGAGAGAACATTAGGGCGGATGAGGACGGAGGAGGGTGGGAGGGCGGCGTCCTTGAGTCCAGCATCAGCGGCCGCCTCTGGACACAGTACCGTTGGGTGCTTTGCGAAGCAACCAAATGATCCATGTGATCAAACCTAATGTCCGTCTGACTTTTTCTGCTATTTTGGTGTTATGAAGCTTTCCTTCTGGCCTCACCAGCAATGTTATTCTAGCAGAGGAATACCATCATGGAACTGTCTATGTTGCATCCACATGTTGATGATGGACACATTGAGACAGAATCTGAACTTCTTGGATCGTACCCTCACTCGGTACAGACCTCTCATGCTGTAAGTCGACGCCTCCCATTCCCAAGATCTAATGCTTTATCAAGTTTGGTTGAGGGATACTCAGTTTCTTCTTCTGCATTGCACTCCAACAAATGCAAGTTCTAGGTGATGTGTGTTTGTGGCGACAGTAACCTGAGCATTGTCGTTCCACCATGCCAAAGTAAGATTATCTTCCTTGTTCTACCGACAGTAGTGGCTACGCTGGCTAAAGCGCGGCGTTAGGTCATGGGGCCAAGCTCTCTGCTGACTCGGAAGACGCGTGGGCTCGAGCCCCACCGTCGGCTGTCCTTGAAATGGTTTTCCATGGTTTCCCATTTTCAACACCAGGCAAATGCTGGGACAGTACCTTCTGACAGGCCACGGCCGCTTCCTTCCACATCCTTGCCCACTTTCATCCATTCATCTCATCTCTCATCCCGACGCGCAGGTCGCCCACGGGCGTCGACTAGAAAGACCTGCACTTGGCCTCTCAGGAGGCTACACGAAAAATAAATCCCTGTTCTGAAGGGTATAACAATTCCCTGTCCCTGATTTATTTCGATCATGTAGTGGTGCTCTCTGATTCGGCCAGCACACCCTTCCCCACATCACGAATGTTTCCTATACATTCATCATCACTAGCACCGCCATCATTATCACTGTTATTCCCGTCTTGAGGGGGCATCAAAATAAACTCAATTTCATCTGCGTTTTCTAGCCCCGCATCAGTGTCATCATTTTCCAAACAGTTCAGAATCTGTTCAGCATCCAACAATTTACTTAGAGCACAAATACAAAATACAATACACATAATATATAATGTCATCCAGAGCAGGGAACAACATAGTTTGAATAATTAGCATGGCGATAACACCACAGAAAAAGTATGCGTTGAGTGTTCGTAAAATAATTATGATGAAGACTGAGGGTATGAAGCTGATGCATACACTTTATACTTATTAGCAGGTTCAATACCCTTGCCTCTGTTCATATTGGCAACGTAGATAAGTTCAACTCGATTTTGAGTCTTGTGATGACAAATTTTAGATATCGTTAACGCCCAACGTATGATTTAGCATATGCCACTGAAATATTGCCTATATCTCATCAGACACTAACAAAGACCAGTAAATTATCATATTTTTTATTTATTTATTTATTTATTTATTTATTTATTTATTTACACAGGTCCCAATGAGCCTGAGCTCGTGTTAGGGACAATCAAGTAACATAGTTACAGCATGGCATATATATAATTTTTGTAACATTATTGTTTAGTTTAATAGTAACTTATATTAGATTGCTAGTGACTAACTTTACAGAGATCATTCGGTATGATACATTGCATTGCTTAAGGCTATTTTATATGGGCTATTCATTCCGTAATAGGAAGTCTTTTGTTTTCCTCTTAAATGTTTTTATAGAGAAACTTTCCCTTATGCCTAATGGTAGCGAGTTGTATTCTTTTATTATAGAGGACATAATTCCTTTAGTTCCAAATTTAATGGATTGGGAATGGCTGGTGAATATTCGAATTACTCCTCTTGTTGCATAATGATGAATGTCATTTGCATGGGTAAAATGGATGTGTGTGTGTATCAATTTGTTTTCTAATTTGTACACAAATACTGTTACTGACATAGCTATTTGTTTTTGCAGTGGCATAATTTTAGTTCTTGAGTATAATTCATTTGAGGGTGTGAGCCAAGGAAATCCAAAGATAGATTTTATAGCACGTTTCTGGAGTATCTCAAGTTCTTTTATCAGCTCCTTCTTACAATATCCCCATATGAAATTCATGTACATTAGATGTGAATGTATCAGAGCAAAGTATATATTTTTCAATTGTTAGCTAGTAAGACAGCTATATCTTAATCTGAAAATAATACCAATTATAGGGCTGATTTTATGTTTTACATTTTCTACATGATTTTTCCCAGGTTAGTGTACTATCTAGTGTGATACCTAAGTATGTTGCCGATTTAACCCTTTCTATTTCTTTGTTGGCTATGTTGACTATGTTTGTGGTCTCAAACTTGTATGATGGTTTATGGAAGAATAAATATTTTGTTTTAGTGATATTGATAACCATTTTGTGTGCTCTCAACCAATCCACCAGCTTATTGAGATCATAATTAATATTTAGCATAATTTCCTGTTCAGATGTTCCCAGATAGAGTATAAAAATATCATCTGCAAATAGTTTAAGCTTGCCTTTCAATTCTAATAATACTATATCATTAATATAGGCCAAGAAAAGAATTGGTCCTAAGACAGAACCTTGAGGTACTCCTGTGTCAATTCTCATTTGAGATCCTTTTACATTATCGATTGCAACATATTGTTTTCTGTTTGTGAGGTAGTTCTTGAACCAATCATGTGCCACTCCTCTGATGCCTGCAAATTCTAGTTTATTAAGGAGAATCTTATGGTTAACCAGATCGAAGGCTTTTGAAGGTCAATTAGTACACCAGCAGCTAGTTTGTTTTCATCTAATGCCTTTT
This sequence comes from Meconema thalassinum, assembly GCA_946902985.2. NCBI lineage: Eukaryota > Metazoa > Arthropoda > Insecta > Orthoptera > Tettigoniidae > Meconema > Meconema thalassinum. The sequence goes on from OX336389.2 coordinate 551,884,985, forward strand.
CTACATCAGTTACTACTTCAAATATAGCACTATCAGCTCCTCTATTTGGAATAAACCCATATTGGCAGTTTGCAAAGTAATCATTTATCATGAAGAAATTCATAAGTCTTCGTTTAACAACGCTTTCTAGAACCTTGCTGATGGCAGATATAATATTAATGGGTCTGTAATTTGATGGGTGGGTTTTGTCTCCTTTTTTGTAGATCGGGACCACCCTAGAGACTTTACAGGCATCAGGGAATATACCAGTTATCAGTGAAAGATTTATTATTTTGACAAGATATGGTGTAAGGCCCTCAAGACACAATTGTAGCATGACATTAGTAGTGTTGTCCTCACTTATATTGTTTTTGTGTTTTAGGGAGATTATAATTGATTGTATTTCATTAGCATCAGTAGGTAACATAAAGATTGTCTTAGTGCTAGTAGTATTTTTATAGCTTGTAATGTCCGAGGTAGAACCGTTTCCTTGATTTTCCCATATACTGTTAGCAATATTGACATAATATTTATTAATTTCATCACATATATTTTCCTTTTCTTCGATATTTGTGCCGTCGACTATAAGTTTGACAATTTCATTTTTCCCCTTCTTTGGCCTATTTAACATCTCATTAACAACACTCCACACTTCCCTCTGATTATTTGCATTTTGAATTTTTTGGTCAAAGTAGTTTCTTTGTAGGTTTCTCTTAAGTTTTGTAACTTGGTTGCTAATAATTTTATATTCTTCTAAAATTTCTGCAGATGGTTTTTAACTTTGGTTTTTGTATATATCTTATATTTCCTGTGTATTAGTGCTAAAAGATCTTGTGTGATCCAGGGTTTTATTGGTGGGGCACTTGGCTCCTTATTCGTATATTTCATAGTACAGGCTTCTATTCCTTTATTAATAAAATCACAGAATTTATTGTAGTAGTCATTGATGTTAGTTTCATTGCATACAAATTCTTGAGTTATTAAATATTTATTAAGTTTTTTGTAGTTTATTTTATCCTTTTCTATTGGCCTATCATCACATATTGAGTTCCTGTTTATCTTTTTGTTTCTCATTTCACAGATTAGTAAATGGTGATCACTCAAATCATTATCAATATTATAGACATTACATATTTTGTCACAGTCATTCACCAATACATGATCAATTAGAGTAGAGCTAGTTTGTGTTACACGAGTTGGATATTTTGTATTACATAAGACTAGACCGTATGATTTGACTAGGTTAATACAACTACTAGTGTATCTGTCCCCAAATAATAGATCGATATTCATATCACCTAGTATTATAACAGGATTCGTTGAGTAAGAACTAATAATTACTTCGAGATCAGTTAGAAAGTGTGGAATGTTGCTTTTATGAGGGTTATAAGCAGTGATTATATTGTATTCTTGATGGCCTTTTCTCACAGTAATGTGCAGAATGCTGTGGGTGGAATTTATTTCCTTTACAAGGGTACTGCTACATTTGTTTGAAATATACAAAGATACTCCCCCTCCAGTTTGCTTTCTAACTATGTGATATGCAACATATTTCTTAATATTGAAAAACATTTTTGTTTGTTCTGTTAACCAATTTTCAGAGATTGCTAGGACATCTACCCATTTGATTCTGTCTAAAATTATTTGGATATCATCAAACTTGTTTTTTATGCTATGTGCATTTATGTGTACGCATTTTAGTGTGCTGGTATTGGTTATTATCTGTTTACTGTCCTTAATTTTATAATAATCGCTAAGTGTATTACAGTTACACTCGGTTAATTCTAGTGTATTATTATTTGCATTACCTAAAAAAATTAATTTCTGTAATTCTAGTTCCATATGGGATAATTAGTAGATATCTTACTATTACCGGTACATAGATTTTAGTTTGAGAGGGCGAGTTCATCCAGTATTTCAGCACTTGATATAAGCTTTGAGGGTCCATTTTGATTTTTCCGAATGTATATTTTGCAGTCTCTGACCCAAGTTGCAAAGATTTTTCCCTGTTGTCTCAATTCACGGCACTTTTTGGCGATGGTTTCATTTCTTGGGGTCAGGTGTTCATTGATATATAAATTACCACCATCATGTAACGTGTTTTTTGAGGGGTTTTATGCAACTGGCATAAGTCAGTAGGAAGCCATTCTATATTTATTTACGCGGCAAATTGTTCAGCCAAGAGAATTTTTCATGGTAATTTATTATTATTATTAATTTATTATAATTATTATTAAGGTATTTTCGGAGCATTTTATAAAAATTATTAGCATTCAGATAGGTTTTCTATGTCTTAGAAAACGCTATCCAGCAAATTATTACGAACGACGATATCATAGAAAATTATCTGATTACGGAATTTTACGGAGTTTTCGTCAGTTAGGGTATATCGACAGACGTGACTCACTGGGATTTCAAGTACACGCTTAATCTTGTCGAGAAGCATGACGCAATCTTGGGTCGCAAGGTCTAGAAAAGGCGAATTGTTGGAACGGAAAACGACTTCTCCCTCTCGCGCGCCGAGTGTAAAGAAACCAGAGGAGGGGAACTAGCGGTGGGTCAACCAATCAGTGAGGACCACGCAAGCTGAAGCCGGCTGAAGAGTGGGGGAGCCAACGTGTGCATATATCGTTCGACGCGCCGTGAAACGAGGACTATCTGTGTAGAACTTGCGGAGTACGGTTGCAAGTGCGTGTCGCTCCGATGTTCAGTGGAGTTGAAGACTAACTTTTGCAAAACTTAACCAGTGCGGTTGTACGAGTGTTTGGGTCCGAGGTACGGACCATAGAATTATCTAAGCTACCAGAATATCATCAAATTCCGACGGAGATGACGACGTCCAGGAGACTGTGGGAAGCTCACAGCATCAGCAAGTACGAGGGAAATGCCTTGGCAATTTCCAAGGGTAAGCGCAAATGACGCAGAAATACGCAATCTCTCATTTTTCTTTGTTTTACATTTCATATTTCAGTAACTTCATAGCTTGGAAATAAGAGTAAAATCAATTTATCAGACTCCGTTTTCACGTAATTTTCTATCGGTAATATTCAAATCACAACGCTCCAATTTAAATTTTGTACTTATTATTATTATTAATTTTGCTATACTGGTTTTATATAATAAATTCATTTCTTTTACAATGCAATCTTTGCTTTCAGTAGGTAGCATTAGATATAGACCAATTCCTTCTCCTGATACAATTGTTTGTTGGGTTAATGATCAAATCATACCACGATCTGAGTGAATAGTGTCTTGAAGGTGTTCTGCCAGAGCTAGACGTTGTTAAATACAAATTTAGATTTCAACATTGCATTGAGGTCTTGGCGCCCATTAAAACAACATAGCTTAGGCAAAGGTAAACAGTTACATTTATCACCCAACAGTGTGGGCTAGCCAAACGGTTACATTTGTCGCTACCAACATGGGGCACTAATTCCCATTACAATCACTGTAACCAATTTCACTCGTCTTCAGGGTCTTCTTTTGTCTTCTGCTACTGAGAATCTCTTCCTTCTTCCACCTATTATTTAATTTCACAATTATCGGTTGAGGCCCAGGCTTTGTTGACGGGAGGCGGTGAGCTGCGTCTATGTTTGCCCTGGTGATTTCAACTCCTAACGCCTTGCCAATGTCCGAGATTTTGTGAAATACATCCTCCTCTCTTTCAGTGGGTATTCCATACACTATCAAGTTGTTCTTGCGCTGGTACTGTTTAAGTTCCTCCAATTCGTTGATAGCTCTAGATGCTGCCATTTCTGCGTCCTTGACGATTTTTCTCTCTTTCTTCAGAGTTTCAATTTCCCGGTGGAGTTCATCATACTTTTCTGATAAGAAAGTTGCTAGTTTTTTTTACCTCGTGGTTTTCTTCTCTCATCGCCGAAAGGGATTCCTCAAGTTTCTGGGAAAAAGATGCCATAACCTCTTTGAGGTTAGGTTGCGGGAGGCAGTCTTCACGATTGCATGACCATTTGAAAGTATCATCTTTCATAAAATCGAATATACATTATGGACAACCATTTTTCACAACAATTACAAAATTATTACTAACAATAAGCACACAATAATTACCTTACTCTGAGCAACGTTTTTGGCAATCGATGACCAAGATCAAAATGCTCATACTTAAGAGAGAGAGTGCAGCAGATATATGTATGCTACCAAACTGTAACAAAAAGTATGTCAACGCAGAGTTGCCAAATAGAAATAAGAAATATGTTAATCGTATGATAAACCATACCATGGCCATTAATGGAAGCGTTAATAAATGCAATAAAAGCTTCCTTGGTGGGCCATTGGTGAGGTGTCCGCCAAGACCGCAGGTACAAGAAGTCTGATGTTTGAAGGGCGGCAAAAATCCACATCACTTCAAGTAGTATGGCGTTTCTTGATTGCAAGACAAAGTTCATTAAATGTCTGCTACAGGTCACCCAGTATATTTCTGGTTTTCACTGCCAGATAGCAGATCGCCTCATTGAAACCAACACCAACAGATCCATGTTATGGTAGCTGAGGCCTTACGAGTGCTATTATTACTATCGCCATGAAAGTTTATTTCTTGAATAATTTATATTTCCCTGGCTGAGTAAACTAGTTTTATTGTTTTTGTTTGTGTTTAAACAGCTCCCTTCCCCCACTGGTGGGCTGGACGCAGTATCTCTCCTGGCTCATGTATTCCAATGAGGCCCTCAGTATCGTTCAATGGGAGGGAGTTCACAACATCAGTAAGTAGTGAGAGCGCAGCGCATTTCAAGGTTACAACGGAATTGTGAATTTTGAATGCTATTTCATTCTGCATATTCAGTTGTTGTTAATTTATTTTAGGGCTTTGCAACATCGTGGTCATTTAGCCCCGTGCACTTGAGTGTGTGTATAGTATTTGTCTGATAACCAGTGTATTGTGGTGTATTTGTAATGCAGGTGAGGATTGGAAAGGAGGCGTCCGTGGCATTAAATTCGGAACCATACTGGCATTTTACTGGAGTAGAGTGGGAAACTACTGAAATCGCACTTTCAGGATGGCCGAGATTGGAATCAAACCCACCTCTTCTCAGCTTGGTCTCACGAGGCTGACTGTTCCATTCCAACCCTCAGACCAGAATTAAATGCGTCTTTAGTCTTTTCGTGAATAGACTAGTTTTGGTAGACTACAGATAAGTCACAGGTGTAATTCGCAACACCACGCAATTTAAGAACTCCTTAAACCCCACTAGCAAATCCCACCAAAATAATGTTATTACGGTATAAAGATCCGAACATCCAAAAATGTGCAGCGAATAAGATACTGCGCATTGCATGGCTGTCAATCATGTGGTCTCGGGGTACGTATTTAGAGTCCGACAAGAAATGTAGTTCTGGTTCGAGTGCTGTATTTTCACCTCAGTTGCCCTAGAAGTGGTTTTCCGTACTCTCTCACTTAAGGCACAAATCCTATCTATATATAGGCCAACTGTAAATACACACAAATTTAGCCTACTGTGCTGAATCACCACGATGTCGCAGGCCCCTAAACGAATCAACAGCAAACAAGCATGTTCTTCTTTTTCCATTTCATATGTAAGGATGTGTAGGTCTATTCATATTGATCAAACGAACTAAATGTAATTTCACCACTGATCTGATATGATATGTTCACATTACAACTGTGAAAACTCACTCGCAAACTTATTACCAGTCCCATTAGCCCGAGCAAACTGTGTCCTCACTGTCTCTCAGAAATCGACAGACAACTGTGCACGTCTGGAAACAAGAGAAAACATCACAAGATGGTACTGTTGGGCTTTCTATTGTGTTTATTTTTTTCTAAATTAATGCAGCCAATGACCTTTACTTTATTTTCAGGGCGGGATTTGGGAATATTCATCTATGTACTGTATGTATGTCTACCCCTTAGTATATTACTCCTGTTTCTGTTGTTAATTCTTTTGAGGGTCTTGAGACATCTTGGTCATTAGTTCCGTGTAGTAGGGTGTGTGTTAAATTTGTCAGAAATCTGTATTTATGTGAGGACTGTAGTAGTGTGTGTAGCTATATTAGGGACAGGGATAGGGTAGGTGCTCCAGAACTTGAAATAAGGTTCTATCCCAGCATTTTCCTGGAGGGCGTGTGGTAAAACCAGGGGAAAACCACACTGAGGATATCCGCTGTCAGCAGCGGGTTCGAATCTACGATCTCTGGACTTGCTGCTGCTGCCCCCGTGATCGTGGTGCACGATTTAACGAGCATGGCCACGCCGCGGGACCCATCCTGTTTCTATAGCGTCAGATATGTGTTGCGATGAATTTGTGTGATGGGTATAATTTTCTACGGTCTGACGCCCTTCCTGATGCCAACCTCATGAGAGGAGTTAATGAGAGATTAAATGAATGATGAATAAACTGGACAAGGAGTTGGAAGTGGCCGTGATCTATTAGATGGTACAGTCGCAGCATTCACCTAGAGTTGAAATTGGGGAGAAAACCATTCAAGGACGCCACTGTTTTACAAATGAATAACTTACTGTTGTATCATAATTTTAGGCAACACAGTGAGTGGAACAACAGTACTGGATCATACCAGTGAAAGAGTCATTGTGAATCGTCGGTAAATAAGGTAGTTGGAGTATTTGTGCACGAGAAGATCGTCTCTGCTTGTTGAGTAGTCAACATTTGCCATATTCTCAAAGTCACCCAAGTTGTGTTGTCTTACCTCTTTCAGCATGCGAGATGTCCAACCCCGAACTCCCGTGTCTCACCGCGGGTGATGAAGTACTCGATAACTACAGCTTCTCATCTAGCCACTTTGATCGAGACTTAGTGGCCATGATCAGTCTCTATTGCATTTTCCATTTCTTGGCGTTCTTCTGCCTTTGGTACAGGACACGCAGTAAATGAAAGTAAGTTGGTCAACTCGCAAGTACTGTTTGTTCCTACGTTTTTCATAAATATAGGAATTCCAAACGCTATACAGCTAACAGGGGCCTCCGTGGCTTAGGCGGCAGCACGCCGGCCTCTCACCGCTGGGTCTGTGGTTCAAATCCCGGTCACTCCATGTGAGATCTGTGCTGGACAAAACGGAGGCAGACAGGCTTTTATCCGGGAACTCCTGTTTTCCCTGTCAAAATTTCATTCCAGCAACACTCTCCACTATCATTTCATTTCCTCTGTCCTTCATTTAATCATTGCCCCAGGGGAGTGCGACAGGCTTCGGCAGCCGGCACAGTTCATATCCTCGCCGCTAGATGGGGGCTTCATTCATTCCATTCCTGAACCGGTCGGAGACTGGAAGCAGGCTGTGGATTTTCATTTTATATAGCTAACCAAATTGATCAAAAACTTAACTTATAACATCTCAACCTATGAATCTGTTGGTGTAACGGCTAGCGTTCTTGGCTGTTGCTTTGAAGTTCTGGGTTCGATTTTCGGCTCTGCAAAGAAATCTTAGTTCTGGTCTGAGGGCTGGAATGGAGTGCACTCAGCCTCAAGAGGTAACACTGAGGAGAGGTGGAATCGATTCCAACCTCAACCATCTTGGATGTGGTTTTCCATGGTTTCCCACTTCCACTCCAGGTAAATGCCGGGATGGTTCCTAACTTAAGGTCACGGCCGCCTCCTTCCCAATCCCCACCTTATTTACAAATACACACATTAATACAGTCACCACAATGACACAGGTTATCAGACAAAATTACACACATACACCCAAGTACATGGGGCCGAATGACCATGATGCCCTAGCCCCTCAAATGAATTTTGTCCACCATTTCTCTCTCATGGGCGAAAGTGATTGTCTGCACGCGCGAGTGCTTGGAATATATATATATATATATATAAATTGAAAAGTATATGGCAACGTATATCGCGGGAATTCGTTACTTTACGGGAGTTATAAAAGTAAAATGTGTTCATGAGAGATGACAATGGAATACCGATAGTAAAAATGAAGAATACGGAAATAAAAACTCATTCGAGGTAGGATTCAAACTCCTTTGGATGATGCATAATACTGTATAATTCAAGTCTGCAACGCTAAAAATGACCTACCCAGACATTGGAAGAAGAGCGAGCTATTACGTAGGTAAACAGGCCAAGAGCTTTCAACAGAGTGTTTTTCGAAGTCAATCGGTTCATCCGTCCTCTCAATCTCGCGGTAACAAAAATCACCTTAGTGTTTTAAATATATAGTTAGATGGAGGACACGTTCAATGCCTGAATGGTTAGACATATAATTTGAATCAATGGGTGTTTTCTTAAAACTTGTCAATATGGGCTCTTCTAATCGGCCGTTGAAGCGTCATATGGTTCTTGATCAAACTATTGTTTGTTCTAATGCTCAGGTCAATCCTTGTTACTAAACATATTATGTACCATCCGTCGGTGATGAGGATGTATTTCAGAAAGTGACACCAGTTTACGTGATAACGTGTTTGTACTGCAGCCGGTCGTCAGTCAACTTATCCGAATCTAAGAAAACACCAAAATGATCTTCTTTAAAGCTGAATATGATTATGCTAGCCAAGCAAAACAATTACTGATATAGGTTTTAAAAAAATATATTCAGTCATCCTGGAAGTAGTTTTCAATATTTCTCTCACTTCTACTCCAGGCCAATGCTGGGATGGCTTCTAACTTAAGGCCAGGGGCGTATTCTTAGGGCTACCGGGGCTACCGGGGGTAGCCCAAGAAAATTCCGTTAAAAATAAATAACACTTTATTACAGTTTTAACAAAGCATTCAAACAATCGTGACTTTCATGCACATTCTTTATTATCGAAAGAAATAATGGTTAGTGGGTAGTCAACGGGGCAACGCAGTAGAAACCGACCAAGAAAGCGGCAGCCTTACGGCGCTCTCCCCATCTCTCCGCACCCACCCTTGCTCCGTGCAGGCTCAGTGCTCATAGCGAGCGAGTTGCCGCTACAGCCAGCGGTTTCCTTGAAGTTAAAAGCGTTTAAAGCTACAAATAACCTACAATAAATATACATTATCGCGCGCATAGATTTGAATATGTTTTAGAAGTTGTAGTATTTTGGATGTGTGATTTATTTAAGTGTGTGTATGCTGAAGAATCTTTATGTAGTGTTTTGTTTTAACTGTGCCAGTTGTGATTTTGTAAGAAGATTTTGGAACAAACACCTGGGGGGCTTTAAATGTCAATGACTGTATATTAGAGTGTTTGTTAGAAGTTCCTTTCAGCCGTCGTCCATACAGTGAGAAAGTTCATATTATAGTTAAGACAAGGCCTAAACCTGAACTGCAAGTGCGTGCCAATCTATACACGTAATTTCATATCATCTACATAGTACATATGTTAAGCGGAATAGGTTATCTGGCAGTTCTAAACTGTCTAAATTGTATTGCTGGCCGTGTTTGTTATTTACTCGTGAAGTTAATGTATGGTCAAATGAAGGGTTTTCAAATATGAACTCTTTTCGCACGGCAGTTCAAAAGCATGTTTTGTGTAATATTAAGCTCAGTGGTAGCCCAGATCTTAAGACCAGTATACGCCACTGCTTAAGGCCATGGCCATCTTCTCAATCCCATCCCCAATTTACAAATTCGCACACTAGTACAGCCAACACAATAACTCACGTTATTACACAAATTCCACACACACACACACACACACACAAATACACAGTCCATTTCGTTTCCATCACGTACATATTTGCCAAGAAACAATGCTATGTCCTTCGTTTCCTTTGGTGCCAATGTCACCTTGTTACCTGGATACGGTCCATGTTGTTTTAAAATTTCTCATTGCATTTCTTCCTTATGTTCCAAAAATATAAGCAACGGTTCTTACGGCTAGTTGTATATATGAGACTCCTCAGAAGCTAATCAAGTCAGACCTGCATATCGAGTGAATTCTTGCATCAGGGAGGGCACACTTCATATTTTAAATAGTATTTTACATTCAACATCCTAAATTCCACTAAATTTAAATTAGAGTTCGGTGTGAGAATAAAATTAAATTCCTAAGCAGCTGACGATATTCGATTAGCATTCATTAATGTGTGTGAATCGTCTTCTAAAAGTTGTTATGGGTAAATACATTATACTCCTTTTTGTGGGAAAGTTATTGTTCTTCGAGGAGATTTCATGTAGGTTTTTCCTGTTGTGCGCACGCTTCTCGCCAAACAATAATTCATAAGTAGCCTACTCTTCTCTTTGGCTCTTCTTCAAAATACGTCGATTATATAAAAAAATTACAGTCAGTCTGAAAGACTAGACGTTATATAATTTCAAATGACGCATGCTACAAATGCTACACATGTTAGAAAGGCTCAGGAGGGCTTCTCGCTTCGCTCGAAACCCCAGGACTCTTTCAACAGACTCCATTACCCATTAACGTAGGCTTCCCGCGCGGGCACCTCTTTAAGGGATACCCTGTAATTGAGTCTGACATCTTTTACAACTCTTTAAGTGTCACCCACTATTTGAATCTGATATCTTGCAAACCTCTTTAAGGGTCACCCTGTATTTGAATTGAATCTAACATACTGTACACCTCGTTAAGTGTCACCCTGTAATTTGCTCTGACATCCTGCACACCTCTTTAGGAGGCACCCTGTATTCTCATCTGGCAACTTGTATTTCTCTTTAGAAGTCACCCTGTATTCTTGTGTGACATCTTGTACACCTCTTTAGGAGTCACCCTGTATTCTTGTCTGACATCTTGTGCACCTCTTTAGGAGTCACCCTGTATTCTTCTCTGCCATCTTGTACACCTCTTTAAGAGTCACCTTGTATTCTTATCTGGCATCTTGTATATCTCTTTAGGAGTCACCCTGTATTCTTATCTGGCAGCTTGTACTGTATTTTGCTCTGACATCCTGCACACCCTGTATTCTTGTGTGACATCTTGTACACCTCTTTAGGAGTCACCCTGTAATCTCGTCTGACATATTGTGCACCTCTTTAGGGGTCATCCTGTATTCTTCTCTGCCATCTTGTACACCTCTTTAAGGGTCACCTTGTATTCTTATCTGGCATCGTGTATATCTCTTTAGGAGTCACCCTGTATTGTTATCTGGCATCTTGTACTGTATTTTGCTCTGGCATCCTGCACACCTCTTTAGGAAGCATCCTGTATTCTTATATGGCATCTTGTATATCTCTTTAGAAGTCACCCTGTATTCTTGTGTGACAACTTGTACACCTCTTTAGGAACACCCTGTATTCTTGTCTGACATCTTGTGCACCTCTTTAAGAGTCACCTTGTATTCTTATCTGGCGTCTTGTATATCTCTTTAGGAGTCACCCTGTATTCTTATCTGGCATCTTGTACACCTCTTTAGGAGTCACCCTGTATTCTTTTCGCTTCGCTCAAAGCCCAGGTCGCTTGACGCCCCAGGACTCTTTCAACAGACTCCATTAACCATTAGCTTCTGCTTCCCGCGTGGCTGCATGACGTCAGGCACTCGCTTCCCGCTCGGCTGCATGACGTCACTTCCGTCTCCGTAACGCATAACTTTAGACTCAAGCATAACGACGAAGTCGACAACATCATCTGAAATGATAAAACATGCGGTCGAAACCAGATGAAATGGAATTTTCTGATGCTTTGCTACAAATTGGTAATGGCTACTACCCTTCTGTGGATGATGAGGAATCAAATGTTATTGAATTACCAGCCAGTGTTTCAGTGCATGATAACATCATGACTGAGATTCTGCGAAGGATACAATCAATTTCTTGAAAGTTTGCATTCTTACACCAAACAATGGGCATTGTAATAATGAAATTAATTTTAAAGTCATTGAACTTATGTCCAGTAGTTCAAAAACATACGCTAGTGTTAACAGATTAGATACTTAAGTTTCTTACAGAATTCTTTAATTCCTTGGAATTAAGAGGTTTGCCCCCACATATTCTTACTCTAAACGTTTGGGCCATAGTTACAGAAATCTGAACGTTTCCCAAGGGCTCCTAAATGGAACTAGATTATTTGTAAGAGATATGTATGAAAATTGCTTGGATTTGAAAATAATAAGTCCATATAAAATTAGGCAGAGAGCTCTAATCCTTTGATTTTATTTAACACCATCTGATTTCCGTTTTCTTTTAAGAGACACCAATTTCCAATTCGCTTGGCATACTGTATCACAATTAAGAAAGCTCAAGGGGAAACTCTGGAACGTGTAGGTCTCTCTTTACCTCCATCAAGTATTCAGTCATATTTACATGTTGCAATGTCGAGAGAACTATCTTTCAACGCCCTTAAAGTTGCAATAGTGCCAAAAAGTAACCATACAAAGAATGCCGTATGGGCTATATGAAAATCCTTCAGTAATTTTTTTCCCCATTGATCATCATGTTTTGGCGGGTTTCAACTAGTATATTTTTAAAACCAATGTTTTCTGTTTTTAATTTTTAAAGCCCTAGTACAAGTCAATATCATTGTATTTTAGATTTGACAAAATAAAGTGCTGAACAAGAGTTCGATGATCAGAACATGAAACATGTACACCACTAATTGAATTTTCAAATAATGAAAAATAAAGTATTGACAGGGGGAATATTGTATTTTAAAAAGATGACACAGATGAACACAACTTATACTGAAATGAACCAAGGAAAAAGTCTAGCGTTTTATCTAAATTGCCACTGAGAGCAAGCAGCGAGACTGGGCAGAAAGAACTCTGTACAACTGTGCAATACCGAGTCCTGGCAAGCAAAATGGAAGCCACGATCGGATTCTGGGCTCCACGAGGACTGACAGAGCAAGCACGCTATTGATCAAGAACCAACAGCAAAGTCATAAATGGGCCGATAACCTAGATGTTAGGCCCCTTAAAACAAAAATTATCATTATTAAAGTCATAAATATGGTTTTTGTCGACGCGTGGTTCTAGGTGATGTCTGAGTCGCTGTTGTTAATGAGAAATCGAGAGATCTTTGCATATTAGGAGATATCGGGTTGACCACTGTCTTCCAGAATACATTGTCCAACGTCATACTGACTAAAAGGCAGATAAAATGATGGTGGGGTTGCCAATCATGATCTCGGCTGCGAGGGTAATCTTACCAGCAACTGGTACATCAGGAGAGTTGTACTGTAGAGACAGATCGGTGTTGATAATTGAGTTTGGAATTGAGTTTTAAATTAGTTATGAATACGCCTACTTGACAGTAAAGGGAATTCCTTTAGTGGTCTATGAAAGGCTAGCTCAGTTACCGTATAAAAACATCGATATATATTACATTGATCACTGCATTACCGCAATGTGGGTTAATATCTGAATAGCCATTGTGCAGAAACATAACACCGGCTCTGCCGACTAGTTACAATGCTTCAAAATAAAGCATATCATCATTTAAATACTGATACGAAGACTAACATGGTTTATGTTTCAATCAGTTGACACCAGAGTTCGCATGAGCGTTTACCCTTCAGTATGAAAGTGTTGAGCCAAGTTACTCGTGGAGTGAATTCCCATCACTTTTATCCAGAGATTGAAAAACAGTCTCTTAATAAATCATAATTGTTTTCAGCAAATATGATATAATGAATATTTTTACACCAAAGAACGACAACTTGAAGATGATTAATTGCAGAAATATCTGCAATGGCGCCTCCAAACCTTGAAGTAATCCGTATGTTATATACATTCCACATGGTACCACTGCCAGCTGGATCGCGATCCAGCTGGCAGTGCGTCTTACACACTTCCGTCCCATTTTTCAAAATCACTCCCACAAAAATATCCAGCAACCGAGTGGAAAGATGCTACACATCAATAACTGCATTTGAGCTCAGACACTTCTCATTGTTGCCAAAACTAACATATAAACTTGCTTATGTAAGCATGAGAATGAGAGGAAATGTGAAATTATATCAATAAGATCATGAATAGAGAATTAAGGAACATTAATTTATGGCTGGAACTGTAAGGATAAGAGTGATAAGTCTATAGGAGGGTTCGTCAGATTAGATAACACAAGAGCCAGCAGTACAAGTCCTGCGCTTCCACAAGCCAACTCCTAAAGTTTCTCCTCCAAATCATTCCTCTGCACTCAATATTGCCACTCCTACTTCACCCAAGAGAGTTGCAGATTACATCATCAAATGTAGATCTGTTGTATACTGGAGGTCCTAAAGCTGCTGGTGCTGGCTACGGAGCCCGTATGTGCTCATGCTGGCAATCTTTTTATTCCAAGACATTGTCCATGAATTGTACAAGCATCGCTTACAGAATGCACCCGGAAGCATGTCTAAGCTTCGAGCATTCTTTTGACTCTGGAGAGCTACGTCGAAATTATTCCTGGATAAATTTTACCATTTATCTACACTCTAGACATCCCAGGATTTTATTACAAGTAATTCTGCTTCATTTATCATATGCCTGTGATTTTAATTACGATTTTTAACCATTTCGGTAAGGTATTTTCATCGCAGATTTGCGAGTGGATTTATTTAGTCGCTACACGACTCCGGAACTTCCTTGGAGCATTAACCAAATTCCGTGAGGGAAACACACCGTTGATTGAGTCCACTCAGGTTCGACGTGTCTTTTTCGAAGTCCGTCTATTCAGACAAAGACCACGTTTTGTGCCAGAGACATAATTATTAGTGCTGTGAGTTTATTTTAGGCCATCGAGCCTGTGCTACGGAAATACTGTTAAATATTACTGCAGACACACTGTTAATTGAGTCCACTCAGGTTGGACGTGTGTTTTTGGAAGTCCGTCGAATTAGACGGAGACCACGTTTGTGCTGGTAAGCACGTATCATAAGTACTAAGTTTATCTTAGGCCATCGAGCCTGTGCGTCGACTATTTATTTAAAATACTACTGCAAATACGCCTATCAAGGCGAGTGAAACATTATTTACGTCGCAGTTTGTGAAAATTAATAATTCTGTGAATTTTGCATCGAGCATGTGGGTGACATCATCATCATCATCGAATAGCATCGTTAGACCACGAGGTCGTGGAAAATTGTATATGTGCTTAGTGATAAGTTGATAACTATTGTGCCAGTGCAAAAGGCGCCCCTGTAAAGTACAGCATTATTAACAGTTTGTGCGTGAATTTCACCAAACGATTGCACCTATATTTACGTGCTTGTGTTTTATGAAAGTAATAGTATCTGTGTGCAAAGGTACCGCATGTGTATCAATGTAAAGCCTGTGGCGGATGTGAATTGGGCAATTTTGAATGAATTTGCAATACTAGAAGCAGTGTTGAATTTTGTAACCACAGTGATAATCATAAAATATGTGCCATGTTAATATTTCATCATACAACATGCATTCAAACATCGACCACGTGTACGCTATCTTCTACCCCGTACATGACATGCATGTAATGGCGTAAACACCTATGATGGAGGAGACGTCGAAGAAGAAGTTCAACCCATGATGACGAACCAGTTAAACGAGGATCCAGCAATGATGGCGGATTATTTGAATACCACTTTGGAACCAGGAGATACCAGGAGATACCAGGAGAAGAAGAGCAGAAAAGGCAAGGACCAGGATGCCTGGATATTTGATATTACCTCCTGCCATGAGGAGTCGAAATTACCCCTCATGTTATCTGGAAAATTAGGTGATGCGGCGGTATTCCACAGTGAGTTTTCTGTAATGTCATTTCTGTAAAAGGTCTTGTTCGCAATGGATTATTATTTTTTAGTCATGTAGAATACCGTACTCCGATAACAACCATATAGCTAGACATCTGTAGACTTAGTTGTACTAATCAGTTTTATTTCAGTTATTTGAATGGTCAACAGAGAGTTAGACACCTAGTTGGCAAGTGTAATGCCAGGTGCACCAATGATTGTATAGTTGGAATGCCTCAACATGAACCCATTAATACGACAGAGCTCTAGGAGCTATATTTTTGCCAGCAATAGCGGTGATTTTATAGGACGATTAACGTCTGAATGTTACTTAGGGGGACACCCTGTTTTCATGAATATTTAGTTTGTTATACCACCTGTGTTAGTCGTATCAGTTGATAGTTTGGAAATTTCGCTACCTCCCTTATAAATGGGTTAAGTTAAACCATTATTGTGGAGTTCATAGACCACTACATTTCGAGTAGGAATTGAATTAGTGTATGATGTGAAGTGTTAGAACCTTCATGGAACCCAGTACACATCTTTGTATCAGTTAGGACAGCCAGGAGTTTTAGTTGCTGAGACATGTTTGTTTGATTTTGTGCCAAGTAAGGACACACACCGTTATATGTGAGGAGTCGTATGTAAATAGTCTGGGAGTGACATATCTTTGGAGCAAAGCAGTCAGGGAGAGTGGAATTCTCTGCGCTGTCCGCTTGTTTGATATTTTGTACATTTTATATTTTTGTAATCAGTGAAATACGTGTTGAAACATGGTAGGGAGATATGATAACCACTGTTTGATAATACCGGGACCACAAGATAGGACTTGAGTAAGTGGAAACCCGTGTATTTAATTTCATTGTTTTGCTAACATTAAGCCTCCTTCGACACGCAGAGAATGTAACTTATAAGCGATGTTCAGTGGTGACATTCACCAAGGTCGACAAATATTACTAGTTTGGGACTACCCACAATTCTTTGCGAGACAGACGGTTAGACTATTGATTAATTCTTTCGACGTGATCTGACGTCATATCCATGTGGAGTGCCATTGAACTATGATAGGAGTGCCGTTCGTATGCGGTTTCCAGCTGATAGCTTACAGTTTGTTTACAAGTGATGCAACGTCACGAGATTGAGATCATTTGCGGGCGAATACTTACTGAATGTTTATGATTCCACAAACATGATTAATGGTTCGTACTATTTTTTTTGTAATGTTGACCAGAGCTGACACTGTATAAATTAGCCATTTATGTATTTTAGTGCCGTGTTAGTGCACTGTTGCCGGATGGATGAATATCCGTGACCATTATTATGCCAGACAGAACCGAGCCTTTGTTGCCAATTGTACTGATGAAGTTTGCGAGCTATGTAATGCCGCATATTGTGTGTTATTGTATTTGAGCCGATTATTAGCTCATGAGGTTATGGTGACTATTATTTAGAGTCATACATTGTAAGGATCTCAGAGGGGACCTACAGTCTTTATGATTAACCAGTGTCATTTGTGTCAAGTCAGAGCAAAATTAAAACTTATTAGGGATCTAAACCTACAATCTAACTTGGAATTAAATCATAAACCTAATTATTCCAAAACGACATTTATAAATGATTGATAAATAACGTAATGCTCTTCTAAACTTGTGCCCGTATCTTTACGTGCTGACTAACATATGGATCATCGCATTTCTGCTGAGAAATTACATAGATAGAGCTCACACATTTTGTTATGACCGACGAAAGTCATGGGAGACCAATGAGTCAGTAACTGATGATGATGATAATTGTTGTTTTAAGGGGCCTAACATCTAGGTTATCGGCCCGAGTCAGTAACTGATGGACCGCATGATTGAAGTGATGTCAGAGGTAGTTATAACTACGCTTTCGCCAACATAATTACATGTTGTGGATGACAATTGAGAGCAAACAGCTCCTCGATTTGTGTAAGGAGTTTCTTTATAATAACAATGAAATTGTAGTGTCTAAAATTATTATTTAAGTGTGATATCCCTGTGTGTTCCCATAACTTGTTGTATTTTGATGTTGTATTAGCTAATGTTTTTTTTTTATGATCAGACATGGTTGTTGTCATAGGTTTTCACTAATTTTTCTTACGGACGCTTCTCGCCGCAATTTTCACTAATGTCAGGATTTAGCTAGATGAGTAAATGTAACTGTAAATACGAAAGTGGTACCGTCCTAACTTAGGCCTTGCGTTACTTTCATGTTAAATGTAAATTCACTTGTTTGTAGTGGCGTAGGGATCCGTTACGTGCCACATTCAAGCGTTGTTGTTGTTGTTAATTATTTCCCCTGTAATTAGGAGGACTATCACGAGGGTAAACTTGCTTTCAGTTAGGGCATATTATTCATTGATTATGTTTGTTTATTGGCTTTGCGGACTAGCCGATTTCAAACCCTCCGAAGTAGGATGAGGGTTGATGATAGAAAATAAATGTTTCCACGAATTTTACAAAAGCCTGGATTTGTTATTTATTAGCTTTGTCTGTTAGGGGTGTACTTCTTTGGGCGTCTTTGACATTTCTACTACGTGTTGGGACCTGATCAGTAAAGTACTTGATTCTGGTGCCGGCGCTAGCCCTAAAGAAGTGCATCTGATCCTCTCAGGTTGTGGGTTCGAAGGATGAGCTTGTCTGGAATGCCATCTACGGTTTGGTGGTACCCTGGCAATCTCCTCTGACGGGCACACTACCTCAGCAGAGAGCTGTGTTGTGACAAAGTTGGCACACATTGGAAGCCTAGCCTACAGTGTGAAATATTACCACTCTAAAATTAAAATCCTTACGTTTTGACTTCCCGTCCAACTATTTATTTAATATTTGCTATTTCTACATTAATTTAATCCTATTACATCATATATGAGGATGTAAAAACATGAACACATACATTAGCCTGCACGTGTACATAGTGATGGACATTGTATCTGAGTAGATAGATAGATAGATAGATTTTTATTAATTCCATTTGATCAAATACTTGCATTCAATACATTTTTGATATAGGGCACGTCAGAATTTACATGCATAAAATAAAAGAACTAACAGGTATATATTACTAAGATTATAACTATTTATAACTTATTATAATAGCAAATCTTAATAGATACAATCTTATTGCACAACTATTTACACCTCACTCTATTATCATAATATGAAAACTTAATTCTATAAATACAACAACATACAGCTAGGTATTAAAATTAAATTAAAAAAGTAAAATATAGTTATAGATTCCATCACTCCTATACGCTAAAATATTCAACTACTGAGTAAAAACAATGGCACTGCAGATAAGCTTTCAACATTCTATCAAAGGTTTTTATTTTTGGGGCCAGTTTTATATACTGGGGTAGTTTATTGAATAATTTAACTCCAGTGTGAAAAGTTCCTTTTTGATATATGCTTGTGTGTGTGTGTGAAATATGAATGTTTTGATTTTGTCTTGTGTTATGCCTATGAACATCACTGTTTGTTTTAAGAAAAACATCTTTATTCATTAAATTCTTTTTAAAAAACATAATACTTTCAAAGATATATATGCATGGCAGTGGGAGAATGTTTAAATCTTTAAACAGAGGTCTACATGATTCTCTAGAGTTTACATTTGCCATAATTCTAATCGCCCTCTTTTGTATCCTAAACGTGCTTAGTACATCTGGCGACATACCCCAAAATATGATCCCATATCTTAAGTATGAATGGAAATAAGCAAAATAAGTATTTCTTAATGTGTGCATGCTAGTGCAGGTTTTCAAAATACGCAACGCAAAGCACATCGAGTTCAGTTTAGTATTCAGATATTGTATATGTTTATTCCATTTCAAGTCTTGTTGTATCCATAGTCCTAAAAACTTTGTTTCTGATTTATTTTCTATTTGATGACCATTTAATGTTATATTGGGCATCGCAGGATTCCTATTCTGTATAGTGTGGAAATTTAGACATACTGTCTTCTTATAGTTTATTATGAGGCGATTATCTTGTGATCATTTGGTTAACTCTCCTGTAACGGAGTCAGCAGACTGCTGTATGACCTGTTTAGTTTCACCTTTTATTACGAGTGTTGTATCGTCCGCAAACAAAATTTCCTTATGTGAATGAACGTTCTGTGTTATATCACTGATATATAGAAGAAAGAGTAGTGGGCCCAAAACCGATCCCTGGGGTACTCCAAATTCAATAATTCCCTCATTGGACAATGTTTCATTAAGTAAATTGGTTCCATCATCCTTGTGTCTCAAGCTTACTATTTGTTTACGCCTTGTTAAGTAAGACTCTATCCATTTATTAGCTAGACCTCTAACACCATATTGAATTAGTTTGGTAAGGAGGATTTTATGGTCAACAACATCAAATGCTTTCGATAAATCCAAGAATAGGCCAGTTACATGTTCCTTATTGTCAATTAATTTCAGTATACTATTACTACATTCGTAAATTGCTGTCTGTGTAGATTTTTCCGTTCTAAATCCATGTTGTGAGTTTGATAATATTTTATTTTTTTCTATGAAACTTATCAGTCTCTTATACATAATTTTTTCCACAATTTTTGCAATACCAGTTGGTAAGGTAATAGGACGATAGTTATCTAATTCATCTTTTGAACCGTTTTTGTGCACTGGAATTACTTTTGATAACTTCAAAATATCCGGGTAAGTTCCTGAGAGAATTGAACTGTTTATTAAGTGCGTAAGTGGATTTATTATATTTTCTGCACATTTCTTTAAAATTGCATCAGGGATGCCATCAATGCCAGCACAGAATTTATTTTTAGCTCTTTTATAACTATTCTTACCTCTTCACTTGTGACATGATTTATAAATGAAGAATCACTGCATATATTTATTTTAATATTAGAATTTAGTGTAATTACCTGTGATTTATTTATTAATTTTTGTGGAATTTCCAGAAAATAGTCATTAAAAGTGTTTGCTTTCCTCTGGATTATTAATCACTTTATTATTTCTGGTCAGTGTAATGTTCCTTTGTATTTTAGCAGATTTTCCAGTTTCTTTCTTTATCACGGACCACATAGCCCTGTTTTTATTAGATGATTGGGAAATAAAATTATCATTATGCATTTTCTTTGCTAGTCTTATTACCTTATTTAATATGCTAGTGTATTTTTGTAGTATAAATTGAATTCAGATGTTGTGTGGTATTGTTTATATAATTTGTGTAGATATTTCTTTCTTTGACATGAATTTATAATCCCTGTTGTTATCCAACTGCTAGTTTTGTTATTTTGAACAGTTCTTCGTTTAAAGGGGAATGCTATTTCAAAATAGTGTTTTAGGGTACTGTTAAATGCATTAAATTTATCATTTACATTTTCTAGTTCATAAATTTCTGACCATGTTTCCTTATTTAATAAGTCATTGAAATATGTAACATTTGATTCAGTGAATGACCTGCACTTTGATTTTACTCCATTATCATTATTATTGATTACTTCGGATACTTCAAAACTCAGTATTTGTCCATGGTGGTCACTAAAACCCGGACAATAGACTTCTGTTGAATGGTGATATTTATCTGTATTTATAAAAATTTGATCAGGAGTGGTTTTACTAAATTTTGTTATTCTTGTTGGTGTATTTACTGTAGGTTTCAGTCCGTAGGAAATTAGTAACTGTGTTAATAATTCACAATTTCTATCAAGTTTTAAGAAATCCACATTTACATCCCCACAAATTATTATATCGAAATTTACTTTGCTCATGTTATTGAGTAACAATTCTAATTTATCTATAAATAGAGGAAACTTTCCTGACGGAGAACGGTATACGCATACAATTATTAACTTAAACTGCTGAATTTTTACGGCAGAGAATTCAAAATCCTGTCCCATAATTAGATAATCATAAGCTGTTATCTGTTCATGATCTAAATTATTTCTTAAGAAGATGCAAGTACCACCATGGCTAATATTAGATCTAGAGTATTTACTAGCTTGTATAAACCCTGGGAATTGAATTAATTCAAGTTGTTCCTCTTTCAGCCAATGTTCTGAAATACATAGTGCTGAGATGTCTTTAAGTTCATTTTTAAGCATTAGATTTATGTAATCAATTTTATTATAAAGAGACTGGACATTCTGGTGGTAAATTTTAAATTTGTTACTTTTGCAAGCTTGTGTTGGTGATTTATTTACATTATTATTATCATAATTGTTATTATTATTGTTGCTAGACAAATCCGAAATACCATTGTTGCACTCCGTTAAATTTGACTTCAAAAGATGTGAATGCCAAACCTCACGTTTGGCTTCTTCTACCAGTTTCCCTGCTTCCACCCTAATGATATTACTGTTGAATTATTCTTACCATTTGAATTTACAATTTTGCAGATTTCATCACTAAGATAATATTTTCCTAATCTATTTAAGTGTAGGCCATGCCGAGTGTGGAACTTCCTGTCTAATTTACTTACATCTACAATTTGGACATTTGGAAAACTCTTACAAATTTTATGAATTTTTCCATTTGTAGCCTCTATTTCTACATTTACACATGATTTGGGAATTAAATCGTATCTCTGCGGAATGTTTACAATAATGACATTTGTTTTTTGCATGGATGGCAATGTACCCTTTAAAAGTATAAAGTATAAAGTATATAGGCTACAGTATGGATAGAGAACAGCATATATAACATTTCATACAAGAGTGCATATTTACATCTTTAGTCGGAATGACTGTGTGATGCTAGATACTCTTCAATAGAATAGAAGCAATGTCCAAACAAAACAGCTTTTAATTTTGACTTAATATTTTTTAAACTGATAATGAATGTTAGGGTTGGTGGAAGTTTATTATACAACGTTATTCCCATTGTAACGTTTCTTAATATCATTTCCTCAGTTGAGCCGCCAAATGTAATGTTTCTGCCACACTTGGGAGACCAACTGTAATGATTTGAAGAACGGTACACAACCTTTACTGTTTAATATAAAACAATAATGAATTACCAGGGAAGGCACCAGTCTTAAGATTGGATCTAAAAGACAAAATACAATCAGATGATGATAATAATAAAGTAGTACACATACGAGAAGCTCTCTTTTTCAAGTTGTGGGGTGGACAGCACACCATCAGTCTATATCTCTGACAAGGAAAGGGATATTATGCAGTAATTCACACTGTTAAATTTTAAAAGAGAAAGTAGAAGATTTTAGAAAATGGAAGTTATAATAAAACAAGTAGTTCCGTGAAGAACTAAAGCCTATTTTCATATATCCTACTTATGTTAATTGCTTCTATCAACATACAAAATTCAGTTTGATTGCTGTAATAGATTCGTAGATATTGAGAACCGTCTAATATTTCGGATGGTCGCCATGTTGGATTTTCATGTATGTAGGTCTTAGAGCTATGTATTATAGGGTGACCAGATATTTTATGTCAAAAAACAGGTCATTTCTGAAATATGGAAATAAAAAAACAGGACAAAACGGGACACTAGTTACGAAGAAAATATGCTTCATATATGACTACACTGCTTTACTAACATGTACACACAAAAGACATATACTTTAATAACCTACTTATCATGACACTACATCATATTATAGCTGATCAGGATTTTAAAGAATTTAGCAAAAAATTTAAAATATCGAAAAGCTCATTGAATAATTCCGGACAAGTAGACAGTACACATCAACAACTTGCTGCATGTGAGCTTGTGGCTTCTGAATCAGGAATATCACTACCGTTGTTAACTCTGTACTTATCGGACGACCGTATATCTCGCAGGAGCTTTGAATTGCACAACAGCAGGTTGTAAAATTCCTTGCAGCTAAGGTCCTGAAAATGAGTCTTAACAATTTCAATTGCTTGCATAGTTTCGGTAGTAAAACGGTTCTTTTCATCAGTCCAAAGGGAGTTCACAATTGAAAAACTCTTTCCACAGCAGCATTTGTGTCTGGAACAGCCAGAACGAAAGTCACAACCACCTCTATATTTTTACATGGAATGCCAACACTTTTAAGTATGTGCAAGACATCACACCATTTCTTATCAATTTCCACATCAACTGTTCCCCATTCCATAGTTTTTTTGGGATACAATATTGTTCACATGTCCTATCTCATCAAATAATTCATCTTCATCTAGGTGACTGTTGAACCTGAATCTACTGTCTTAAGAATGTTCAGACATTTCAACACCTCATCCCAGGATACACAATTTTTCAACGTTATCCAATGAAATGATTTCAGAGGCTGATATGCAGAAGCCCACTTTTCTAAATAACTTAAAAATATGTCATAAAATAAATTGGTAATAGTTTCATATCTGCACTGGGTGAAAATACCTTCATTTACTAAGTTCATTAAAATTGAAGAAGTAACTGAAGTTTGAAACTTACTACTTTTCCTGTTGTTAACTTTTTTTTAAGCAATTATAATTCTTCAGCTACTTACAGTGGCTGAAATCTTGGTTCTTTCCAACTTTTCGATTGAATTTGTGAACATTTTCAGTTGGCTTTGTATGAAATGAAGCCAAAGAAATGACTGAGGGTTCTCAAAAAACTGTTTTAGCAATGTGGGACACCTATCCTGAGACATGAAATAAGACTTTAGACGTTCAAACATATCAATCACTCTTGTAATTCCTGGCAACAATGACAACCATGTAGTTTTAACACTACCCAGAACCTGCTTGTATTCAGTAACAACAAAATCACAATATGATTTCAGTTCCTCCACACGCACGATATAAATGTGAAAATATTGTATATTGTGTTCACTACTGTTTCTATGTCAATAGGAAGAATGTCTGCACTAGTTTGTACACCATTGTGTACCACATGGGCTGCACAACCAATGCCTTGAATGTTCATTTTGAGCACACTGCTCAATTTAGAATAAACGTTGTTTGTTCCAGCCCTCGTGTACCCACCGAAGTTTGTGTTACAATTATCTGCACAAAACGCGACTATCTTATCAACCAAATTAAGTTTTTATAAGTTTTCCAGAACATAACTAGTTAATAATTCTGCTGTTTCTCCGCCAATATTCTGGATACAGATTACTTTGCACTGAACACCTTTGGTAGGAATGAAATACCTAATTAGGATCGGCACTAATTTTAAGGTTTTGTGTTTTGATGCATCAACCATCACAGACACATACTTAGCATTTTTAAGTTCTGATTGCACTTCATGCATTGCATAAAACGTTCACCAGAATTGATTCGCACTTTGTCCTGGAACACGTGGATTTCTTCTCAAATAGTTCTCTGATGATAACAGCTGTGCAGTCCATAGAACGGAAAGAATGGTTGTGTTTTGCAGTATGAAATGCAAACAGCCCTTCTTCAGCAGCAATACGTTTATCTTCCTCAGTTTGTAGTCCATTCGTACTTACATACCGGTAGGATGTTGTGCTGCTGGAAGTTCTCGCGGAAACTGCCATCATGTGTTTCTTCTTCTTAATGTGCTGTGTAATATCGGCACGTCCCCCGTGCTCAATGGAAAAAACTGAACGACATAAAGTACATTCCACCTTCGTAGACGGTGTGTTTTCCTTCAAGAAAGGAAACTCTTCTTTCAGGGTTTTGGAGAAAGTACACTTTCTTTTCCCCATAGTCATACGCACGTGTATCTCCACCAAAGCGAACAACAGTCAATGGAGCGCAATGGAGCAAGCTCGCCTCTCCAAGCGTTAAAGCTGCTCCCTGGTGGTAGCTACCTGGAATGGGAGAGCTAGCGGAAACCAGAAATCTTTTTTTCCCTGGCCCCGATTGGGTTCTCTCGAACATTCGAGTCCCATCTAGACTTCAGTAAAAAGTACAACAAACGAATGAGACCGAAATGACACAAATATAAATTAAAACACAAAACGAAGCGAAGAAAAATGACCAGGCTATTGCCAAGCACGGAAAAACGGGACATTTGGCGTCCCGTTAAAAGTTTGGCGGAACAACGGGACACATAACGAAAAAAAGGGACAGACTTTAAAAACGGGACGTCTGGTCACCCTATATGAAGATTATTTTGTAGGTGTAGAATTCAAACTTCAATCGCATGATTAGGACACAAGAATTAAAAACTAGATTTTGAAATTTCGCACACCTGCCCTCTTGTGGTTATGAAAACAATTGAAATAAATTAGATGCTAGGTGATTAATATTTGTATAAGCATTTACCGTACCAAGTTTCACTGCACTCGGATGGCAAAATCACGAGAAACGGCAATTTAAATATTTATAGTTCGCGTCACCGCCATGTTGGATTTGTGCTCACCAGGTTATTGAAAATCCTATAGGTGAACTTATGTTCATAGCCTCTATGAACATACAAAATTCAGTTTGATCGCTGTAACAGATTCGTAGATATTGAGAACCATCTAAATATTTTAGATGGTCGCCATGTTGGATTGTTATATGGATAGGCCATAGAGTTATGTACCATTAAAGGAAAATTATTGCGTAGGTTCATTATTCAAACTTTCACTTCCATCGCATGATTACGACACAAGAAATAAAAACTTAATTTTAAAATTTCACACAGCCACCATCTTCAGGTTATGTAAACAATTGAACTAAATTAGATGCCAGTGCATTACAATATCTATAAACATTTACTGTACCAAATTTCACTGCACTCAGATGGTTAAATCACGAGAAAAGTCTATTAAAATGTTTCAACTTCGCTTGGACGCCATGCTCGTTCTGTACTTTACAGTTTTCTCAAAGTTACATAGATGAAATTTTAGTGCCCTTTAGCAGCGTACAAAATTTCAGGGTGATATCAGTAATAGTTTCGGAGATATAGAATGCCGGTGAAATATTTCTCACAGCCACCATCTTGAGGTTATGTAAACAATTGAACTAAATTAGATGCCAGTGCATTACAATGTGTATAAACATTTGCTGTACCAAGTTTTATTGCGTTTGGATGGTTAAATCGCAAGAAAAGTCAATTTAAAAGTCTCAACTTCGCTTGGCTGCAAGTTTGTTTTTGCCGTTACTAGGTTTTTGAAAGCCTCATAAGTGAACTTCTAGTAGTGTCCTTTATCACCGTACAACAGTTCAGGGTGATGCCTGTAATAGTTTCGGAGATATAGAATGCCGATGAAATATTTCGCACATCCGCCATGTTGGATTGGTGAGACGTAATAAAATTTGAAGAGCACGGTCGGGGTCGGCCTAAACAGTAATATGAACTCACCGAGTTTCATTGAAATCTCTCCAGCCGTTTAGACGTTATTAGGTGGGACACAGACAGACAAACACACGCACACACACACGAACAAAAGGTGATCTCATAGGACTTTTTTTTCATAAAATGAAAATAGGCTAAAAATATGACACTAATAAAAGAAATGACATCTAAGATATTGTATCCGTAGCTCTTCAGACGTTGACTAATTATTTAGCTTCAATATCACCCATGGATGTATTTTTAGGACCACTCGTGGCACTGCTTGATTGGCTCCATGATGCTAAGTACTGCGGTCTCATTATGGTTCTCCCTTAATGACGGCATCTCTCGTCCAGGATACAGAGAAGCACAGTTCCAGGCATTTTCTTGGTAGTTCAACGTATAAGCATCTTGAAGTTCTTAAATTTCCAAATGGAAATATTTCATAGTTATGTATAGTCACTGAGTAGTTATTACTTATATAGACAGTGTTTGCCAAATATTGGTGATTACCATGGCAATAAACCAATGAATTTCTTGAAGTGTAGATTTGTATTACTTGTAGAGACTTAGTTTAGTACATAATAGATGTTGAAATATAATTACGATGATAGTCCACCAGGACAGAATAAAAGTCAGCGCATTTTTTAAACCTTGTAGACTATGATATATATATAGACAGACCCCTTCTCACGTTCTCTTCAGCCATAAATAACCTTTCCGAAATGGCGAAATACGATTCCATTCTGACCATGTGAAGGCGTAGCCAATGATTCTGATTCGTCGTTAATTTTGCATCCCCCAATACATCATTGCTAAAATTGTCTTTTCATCATGGAGTTCTTAAATTTCCAAAGGAAAATATTTTATAGTTATGTATAGTCACTGAGTAGTTATTACTTATATAGGCAGTGTTTCAAAGTTAAAGGTGGAAATGCAGCTCTTGATAACGCTGGCTTTTCTTAGAACTTTATTCATGGTCTCAAAGCGAACAGTGAATATCTCCCTATTGCTTTTCTGAGGAAGATGCTTGTGCTACGTGATACGGAATCAATTTCTCAGTCTTTTGTAACATTAATATTGAAATAATTATCCCTAGTTGAAATATTACCGAAAATTTCCATTATTCGTAAATTCTCGAATAATTCTTATGATCTTCCAATTAAATTAATTAGAAGTCATATCCCGAACACTCATGTGTACAGTTAAGCCACTGAAATAAAAATTAATTAAATTAATATTAATTTGATATGAGCTCATTTCACCATATGGAAAGTTCCTTTCTGAAAAGTTGTTGTCCTGCGGCTACTGGTACCGTATGTACTTATTAGCACATCGATCCTCCCCTTACCCCCACTGTGACTAACTGAAGCCTGCTTCCTTCCAGGTCGTGCCACGGGAATGGAGTGGAGACAAGATGGTGGTGTTAGAAATGAAGAGTACTTCCTTGCCAGCCCACTTACCGCATGGAATATTATGCCATAAGACAAATACTGTATTTCGTGCTGTTATTATCACATCTTTTGTGTATTAATATTCTATAATTTGCTAACAACTTGTTTTCACCATTACCATACGTATTCCTACAATCACCAGACTGAAGATATTCCCTCACCATCCGACATTAAGAGCCAGTAGTCGGGCCTACATTCCCGAGCTACCAATAGCTATGTTTCACTATGCTTCTTCACTGAGTATGAAAATCCATTATAAATAAGAGAGTATGAATATAACTTACTCGTATCTCAATGAATAGCATTCCGAAGATATTTTAAATGACCCTGAGAATGCATACTACTTAACAGAGAAGGACCATCCTTCATTCTCGAGCCCACACCTCCTGCATTCTGGACTGTCTACTCTCCACGTTTAACGATCCACTGGAAATCATCCAAGATAATTGTTATCTTGCTTGGCGATACCAGAGCACTGCCATTGTGGTGCAAGCAGAAAGTGGACCTTCCTGAAAGGCAGGGGATGGGAGGTCACGTTTCCAATTCTCACTCTTCAAACATGTTGAGAGTCACCTTGGTGTTCATTGAATGAAGTCAACTCAAATCACCTTAAGCTTGTCTGGAATCCAAGGTGCATCATAACAAGAACACACTAGCCACCAAGAGGCAGGCACACTGCTACTATGTCGAGTTATTTGTTTTGCCATTGATTTACGACTGCATTTCATGGAATTATTTTCCTGAAATAGAGGGGTGCGTATTGTGTTTGTTTGCTACTTGTATATTACAGTAATTAGCAGTGCCCAAAATGCATTTTGCATATTCTGGATTTGTGCAAGGTTTATTTTGCACAGACTGAGTATAAATACATTCAGCTCTTCGAAGCAAACAGATGCACATGATTGCTAACGAGGGTGTTTGAACATGTGTGAAGCCCTCTTAGGCTCAAGTGCATATTTCAACATGAGTGAGGCATGCTAAGCCTTGTCCGGGAACAAACTGTTCCACTCATGGATAGCAGCAGTAGTCTGTTCCTGAAGGTTAGCTTAGGTAGTAGATGCTTCAAGCATGTTCAATACAGTATATTGTGCCCGTCAGATGGGAAGATCAGGGGACTGCTGACCACAACAGCCTTCTCGACACCCGTCGAACCCATAAACCTGAGAGGATAGGATGTGCTCTCAGACCAGCCCTCACGGGACTAGTATCTTTGGGGTAGTAGCGGTGTTTGTTGAGAGGTGGGATATTAGGAACTAGTCCAAGGAACTCGCCCCCAAAACAACAATGCTAAAATAAGGAAGTTCAGTCTTAAATATCTTTCGTAAATTTATTTAAAAATAACAAATCCCTAGCCTGCTTCCGAGGGTAAAAATAATGGCTAATCCGCAAAGCCAAATAAAAAAGCGTGGACAGTATAAAAATCTGTCATTTACATTTAAAGCACCATAAAGCATAGCAGAGTTATGATAGTGTCACTTCTAACATTTATTTTTACATTACAGTTCTAGCCAAATCCTAATTGACGTTAAATGATAAGTGAGAAGCACCTATCCCAAAAAAGGAAACAAATCTAGTACACACGTCTCCTATCCAGACAATAAATTATTAATTAGTACACACATAATACATAAAAACATAAATAAATTAGATAAACACTCGTACTGTTACACAATTAGCGTACTTCCTATGCAAATTAATTGCCGTTTGCAATTGATTGAGTGTTCAAATTACAGTGAAACCCCGTTATAACACCCCCACTTATTACGCTATCCCGTTTATTACGCTCTTTTTGTAATGACCCTGGACGTTTTGTATATAAAACTGCATAATTTTACCCTATTATAACGCTTCCATATTCCACTTATAGCGCTTTTTTCATGTCGAAAAAAAAAGAGGGGAAAATCCGTATAATGTAAAATAGCACTGTATTTGAGTTGTTTTAAAAGGCGTGGTGAAATACTTGTTGGTGTCCCTGTACTGGAGGTCATTTAATTTGAGTAGATGAAAGGAGTTCCCCACCCTAAGTGAAGAAACCCTCCGGCCAAGAGTGTCGAAATTTTAACTAACGACTTGCCTTTCCTTGAAAGGGATTTAACACTGATTTGTCAATACAGCTTATTTCTGTCCCTTCTTATTAGTCATTTTCTGAATTCGTGTCAGTGCAGTTGTGAATGTTGTAGTGCAAAATGGCAAAGCGTAAATCTTTTACTACAAGTGAAAAATTACAAATTCTTAGTAAGTACGACGAAAATTCTACTCTGAATCAAGAGGATTTTTGTGAACCTGTGGGTATCCCTTCATCCACCTTGAGAACATTAATAGAAACATAGGCACAATATTACTGATGCAGCAAAGGGTGGATGCAAACGTAAAAACGTGAAAACTGGAAAATATGAAGACGTTGAGGAAATTCTTATTGAATGGATTCACCAATCCCGGGAGGCTAAAATCCCATTAAACAGCTCAATCATACAAGAAAAAGCACGGGAAATAGCAGGCAAATTAAACTGTACAGCCTTTAGTGCTTCGAATGGATGGCTTGATAGATTCAAACAAAGGAATGGCATAGTGTATCGTCAAGTCTGTGGTGAATCAGAGTCAGTTAGGGACAGTGATGTTAAGTACTGGCAAAGTGAAGTGCTACCTACACTTACTAAAAATTATGCACCGCGCGATGTATTTAACGCGGATGAACAATTCAGCTTATTTTTTAAGTTAATGCCCGACAAGTCATATGTGTTCAAGGGGGGAGAAATGTCACGGTGGGAATTTAAGCAAAGAAAGGGTAACTGTGCTTGTTGCTGCAAATGCTTATGGATCTGAAAAATTGCCTCTGTTAATGTTGGGGAAGTCAGCTAGACCCCGATATTTTAAGAAAATTATTCGTTTTCCGTGTGAATATAAAGATCAAGCACGTGCCTGGATGACTAGTGACTTGTTTGTTAATTGCCTCAAAGAAATGGACCAAAAATGGTAAAAGCCAATCGCAAAATCCTACTTATTGTCGACAATTGTCCAGCCCCATCCGAAAAATGTGAACCTGAAAAATGTAGAACTCTCATTCCTGCCTCCCAACACAACTAGTTAACTCCAACCAATGGACCAGGGGGTGATAAAAGTGCTCAAGCATTTCTATCGAAAGCGTGTTATTCTACGATATCTGCAGTGTACCGACAGTGGAGCCGCAAACCGCATCGCCTTATTGGACGCAATGAATTTCATCTCCGCTGCATGGGAAGGGATCGAAGCGTAGACCATCGTCATTGCTTTAATAAAACAGGATTTTTAAGGTAAGATTCTCTCCACAATCATTTCATTTCATTTGTCAATCGTTAATCATTGTCCCGGAGTGCGACATGCCTCACCAACCGTAAAAATTCCTTTCCTCAGCGCTTGTTACGAGCTTCACTCTTCCTATTCCTGATCCGCACCCCGATTCTGTAAGAAATGGTTAAGCCATAACCAGTCTTTAGGACCCGTAAAGAATGGTTAGCGGTCGAATTGGTAATCTGTAACGCCAAATCGCATCCATGTTGTGACGTAGGTCTTACCGCTTAACCATCCACCGCAAAGGCATGTTCCGAGGGCTTGTTAGCCGTGTTGTAGCCCATGGTTAGCCTATTTGTAACTATAAATCTAAGAAGGAAGTTAACAGCTGATATAATACACACATCAAAAAAAGTTTTGCATCACCTCGGTTCCCAGATCTCCGGCATATAGACGTTGACTGTGTATATTGTATCCAAGATACAGTCCCTTTGACTGTTCATAGATGTCACTAAAACTGCTCAAAGATGTAAACAACCATGCATGAGCAGGGCCTATTAGACGGAGGGGGTACGACAGCCGATCAGTTCCAGTCATTCCACCAGGACGAAGGTACGCTGCTCATGTTGTCTGTAGTTCTACCATGCCTAGAAGGTCAATACCGCAGTTCGATCGCGTCTGCATTGTTACTTTGTGTCAAGAAGGGCTCTCAACAAGGGAAGTTTCCAGGCGTCTCAGAGTGAACCAAAGCGATGTTGTTCGGACATGGAGGAGGTACAGAGATACAGGAACTGTCGATGACAGGCCTCGCTCAGGCCGCCCAAGGGCTACTACTGTAGTGGATGACCGCTACTTACGGATTACCGCTCGGAGGAACCCTGACAGCAATGCCACCATGTTGAATAATGCGTTTCGTTCAGCCACAGGACGTCGTGTTTCAACTCAAACTGTGCGCAATAGGCTGCATGATGCGCAACTTCACTCCCGACGTCCATGGCGAGGTCCAGCTTTGCAACCCCGACACCATGCAGCGCGGTACAGATGGGCCCAACAACATGCTGAATGGACCCCACGGAATTGGCATCACGTTCTCTTCACCGATGAGTGTCGCATATGCCTTCAACCAGACAATCGTCGGAGACGTGTTTGGAGGCACCCTGGTCAGGCTGAACGTCTTAGACACACTGTCCAGCGAGTGCAGCAAGTTGGTGGTTCCCTGATGTTTTGGGGTGGCATTATGTGGGGCCGACGTACGCCACTGGTGGTCATGGAAGGCTCCGAAACGGCTTTACGATACCTGAATGACATCCTCCGACCCATAGTGCAACCATATCGGCAGAATATTGGAGAGGCATTTGTCTTCATGGACGACAATTCTCGACCTCATCGTGCACATCTTGTGAATGCGTTCCTTCAAGATAACGACATCGCTCGACTACAGTGGCCAGCATGTTCGCCAGACATGAACCCTATCGAACATGCCTGGGATATGTTGAAAAGGGCTGTTTATGGACGTCTTGACCCACCAACCACTCTAAGAGATTTACGCCGAATTGTCGTTGAGGAGTGGGACAATTTGGACCAACAGTGTCTTGATGAACTTGTGGATAGTATGCCACGGCGAATACAGGCATGCATCAATGCAAGAGGACGTGCTACTGGGTATTAGAGGTAGTGGTGTGTACTGCAATCTGGACCACAAATGCTGAAAGTCTAGCTGTATGATGGTACAACATGCAATGTGTGGGTCTCATGAGCAATAAAACGAGCTGAAATGTTGTTTGTGTTGATCTCTATTCCCTTTGTATTTAACGGTTCCGGAACTCTTGGAACCGAGGTGATGCAAAACTTTTTTTGATGTGTGTATATATATATATATATTATCACTTAATGGCTTGAATATTAAGTTATTTATTGAAGATAGGCTAAGGTAACTACAAAGCAATATATTTTTGATTCTTCAAGTTGTGCAAATATCATTCTTTGACGATTAAGGTAAATATCTTACTTAATATGAATAATGTCGTCCCGTGTAATGTTCCACTTGTTTTTGTTTCCAGATGCCGTACATATAAAAGAGATCTAAAATGATTTTTATTTGCTGGCGAATATACTTAAGTGCTATTTTACTGCTTTGGAAAGAATTAGCTTTAATTTTAATTGTAGAATTCGAATCATATTTGTGGAAGCTTAAGTACCAGTAGTCAGTAGTCTTCGAATCTTGTTTCTAGGTTATGGGAATAATAGCTGTCAGAAGGTTGAAGACGAATATCTACATACCTAATGTACGGAAAGTGTCCTCTTAATAATTATCAATGCTCGAAAAGAGGCTGCAAATGTTCACATTTCTTAACGGCCTTGGCCTATGCCATTGTTAAATTATAACTAATGGTGATGACAGAGACATGACAACATGATCATAATGAACTTTCACAAACAATTCACTCTTTTATCTAAGAAAATGAGAGAACTAGATAAAATGTTATCCACTTCATCAGAACTGACAGTGTCAAAGCATTCAAACCTGATGCAGTAAGTATTTAAACAGAGCATGGTAAGTAGCCTTAGTAGGCAGATTGGAACATAAAGAGTATTGTAGGCTACTGAAATGAAATCCACAGCCTGCTTCCAGTCTCCGACCGGGTCAGGAATGGAATGAATGAAGCCCCCATCTAGCGGCGAGGATATGAACTGTGCCGGCTGCCGAGGCCTGACGCACTCCTCTGGGGCAATGATTAAATGAATGACAGATGAAATGAAATGATAGTGGAGAGTGTTACTGGAATGAAATAATGACAGGGAAAACCGGAGTACCCGGAGAAAAACCTGTCTGCCTCCGTTTTGTCCAGCACAGATCTCACATGGAGTGACCGGGATTTGAACCCCGGACCCGGCGGTGAGAGGCCGGCGTGCTGCTGTCTAAGCAACGGAGGCTCTGTTGTAGGCTACTATGCTTTCATATTGAAATAATGAGGGAAGTTAATGTTAAATGTAATGCATGCAGTCGATTAACAGTGGAGACCTGAAATGCAGTAGCCTACAACTATATATCATCCTAATGAAATAGGCCATCAGTTAGACACATACCAAGATAGTAGGGGAGTGATGGTGCTTCTACTTCACTCTAGAACCCTCCTTGCCCCACTACTAAGCCTCAGCCATGTAATATTTGCGAAAGCTCGCGAACCCAAGGTCGGATGTTGAAAAATGAGGTGTCGTTGGACTCGAGCTGACGTCCTCTTTCCTATGGACCACTCGTTATATTTTTCAATTTTTTACGTTGTGCCATGGTTCAAACGAACGGTCTCTATCTCCTTTTATTTTCTGTAATATTTTTTTTTATTTTTGATGTTTTTTTTTGAAAACAGTCCAATTTTTAAATTCCTATATTTTGGAAACTAGGAAGTTAACAAAAAAGTTTGTTTGACATAAATGAAAGGTCCCTATGCCCTTTACCCTCAAAATAAATTTTGAGTCTCTAGGATAAAAACTTGACAGTAGTGCTAGGTTGTAGGTTCTGCTACACTTAGGAAGTTGTGAGCACCTGTGACCTTGGAATGGAAGGAGTCATGCTAGGAGGGCGTGCATGGATTCGTTTTTTTCGTCTCGTTGTGCTCTTTACGGGAATGTAGGTGTCGAAAAGGTGAAATGCTGGAAACATGGTTTTTTGGGGGGTTAAAACGTGATTTTAGACTTTTTGTTATATCTCGCGAACCAATTATGCCAGAGGCGTGTACGACGGGTCCAAGGACTCGGTGAGACGTCCTCTTTGCTATGGACCACTCGTTATATTTAAAAAAATGGAAACTCGATTTTGGGGTAAACAAGTGTTTTTTGTGATTTTTGCTGATATCTCACGAACAAATAAGCCTAGAGACTTGTACGAGGTGTCATTTTTTCGTCGCGTTGTCCTCTTACCGAGGATGTTCATATTGAGCAGGAATGAAAAACCATTTTGAGGTAAAACCGTGATTTTAGACTTTTGCTCTGTCTCGCAAACCAATAACGCTAGAGACGTGTACGAGGTGTCCTAGGACTCAGACTAACGACCCCTTTCGAATGTGGTAGATATTTTTTCCAAAAAATAATTCACAAAGGGCCTAACGCCATACATGTTGAAAAAACTTGTTTTGCTTTACCAGTTTAAAATGTTCATGAAGCTTGGTGGTTGAGAGAGAGGATACTGCTGTGTGTGTGTGTGTGTGTTTCAACGAACCTGTCGCTAACCACAATGACCATGCTTAATAGAACAATCGATATTTCGGCGGGTCGGTTTATGACAGAGCGAGGGTTCGTTTTTCTGATATTTTACCCTCGAAGAGAGCCTTTAACATGTAAACGGTGATAAGAACTTGGTTCTATGTTGGTCGAAGCGAATACAGAAAACAAACTTGCAGAGGAGCAGACGAGCAGAATGTGAATGTCATTTGAGCTTATTGGAATGCGCTGATCTGACTTGACAACAGGTGCAATGGAAAATGACAAAGACGCAGAGGACATTTGAAGGTTAAATAATTTGACAACCGTGGTGGCAGGGAAGAGCGAAATGCATGCATACACGAGCGGGATGACATGTACGCTAAACAAGGTACATCCTGTTTGCTTCGTACGTGACAAAATGCAAGTTCATGTGAAATTTGACCTGGCACAGGTTATCTGTTGGACGTTATCTGTCCACGTGCACGATAACAGAATGTTCAAAGCGTGGGAAAAAATGATTATACATGCAACGTAACATATATAAAGAAACATCGTTATCATTTCCACTCTCACTTATGTGACTACCTTTGAACGCACTGCGTTGCGTGAAACACTTGGTCTTGTTTAACAGTTTTGGTGTTGGTGGAAAACACTTAACCTTGTTGTGGGGTAGGTATTTATTTATATATTTATTCATTTATACATTTATTGATTTATATATATATATATATTTACAAGCAATTATTTATTGATTAGGTAATTAATGATTTTATTTATTTATTTGCAGATAACCGGTATACCTTACATGTCTGAGAGAGAAGAAACCATTGCACTTTTGAGCCCACTAGAAGGAAACAGCAACAAGCCACTGCAAGTGAAGGTGAGATTATTTTTTTAAACTAACTTGTTTTATTTTTGTTTCATATATTATTTTATGAAATGCATGTATTAACCTAAATTTAGGTATTTATAGCGTTTTATTTTATATATTTTTAGAAACTTGGAAAGAAAAGCCTTACTGCTGTAGCAGTTGCTGAAAACCCGAGACGCCGTAGAGCGAAACCATTGTTTCCAGGCAGTGAACTATTTAAAACTCAGGTAAGCCTAACTTAAAATGCTATCGAATTTTAGCACAACTGAAAATAACTCTTACACCAAAAAAAAATCATTACCTGTACATGACTGGGAGAATGATTGCTTTCTTGATTAATGGCTATGTTGTTGACTGGGAAAAGTACAAGGCCATATTGGATTTTCTAAAAACAAAAATTTAAATTTAATTTATGAGTGGTTCCCTATGGACTCAACAAATATCCACAGGTTTGAACATGATAATGTGAACAAAATGACATGACATTCATTTTTGTTTATATATTGGTTAAAGGGGGGATGTAAATGGCTGTAGTTTTATAAAAAGAAAATAAGTACATGGGTTACTGTTAGTGCCAACATACAGTTTATTTTTAATGGTGTTTTGATATATTAATGCCAATTAACGTTAACGTTTTATTTACAAGTATTGATTGATTGATTGATTGATTGATTGATTGATTGATGGGTTATTTTGTTTGCTTTTAGGTGTCGTCATATGCCATTAACGTAATGAACAGACAGTGAACAATCATGCATTATGCTTTAAAGTACTCTGTGCTCTTGTGCAACGTTAATAACTTACAATAAGAAAAAAGTTTTATTATAACACATGGCGTTAGTACCAAATACGACAAGTGAGCAAGTTGGTTTACCACGTGGGTTAAATTTAAAATCAGAACATGATCGTTGGTTAACATTTCAATCCTGGCCTGTAGGCTTTTTTTCAACACATAAACTTGCAAAGGCCGTTTTTTTACTTGAACCGAGAAGATGTGGTGCGCTGTGTGTTGTTTTCTGCCAACAGGTGCTTACTGCGTATGACAATGCTGTACACTAGTGGGTTAGACAGCCTTTCTTGCTAAGGGTCTCCTATATACCCTAAACATGGCTATACATGTTAGTTCTGAACATTTAGTGGTTAATTGTGTGTGTTAGGTAGTCAGTCCGAAGACTGGTTGGATCCCCAAAAAGCACCGCCGTTACGTTATGTGAGTAGATACCCACAAAAACCCAAGGCAGCGCTATATTGAGGCGTTCTAGGCAAGAAGAGGAGTGAGGTAGTTTGCAATTGCTTTCCTCACTGAGTCAGAACAGTAGTCCTAACCCTATGAGTAGAACCTTTCACAGCATCCACAGGCACTGACTGTGCGAGTTTAAATGGAGAACTTATACAAGCACGTCTTGCATGCGGTTAAACTTCACAAGTGTCACATGCAACACGCAAAGTATGTTTCCGCTACCTTATGGTAAATATGTGCACTACCCGTACTACTAGCATGCTACCTAGCGGAGGATATGAACACTTACTTGTAATATCCAAAGTGAGCTGAGGTTAGGTTAGGTTAGGTTAGATAAGTTAGGTTAGCCATCAAGATAAGTTACCAAAATAAGCCATCAGAAATAATTGGTTTTTACCCCTGAGGTCTTGGGTTCCAACTCGATTATGCACAGAATTTAATTAACATCTGACAGTTGAAAGGTTAGGTTAGGTGAAGTTAGGTTAGGTTGGGTGAAGTTAGGTTAAGTGAAGTTAGGTTAGGTTAGGTTAGGTTAGTGAGTTGAGGTTAAGTCTTTAAATATTCCCTCTCTTTCAACTACTTTCCAACATCAAGAAAAAAATCCACTAAATACATTGACACAAATAACTTGTCAAATAAGCCAATACAAAAGCCAATACTAAAACCAACACAAAAAGCCAACACAAAAAGCCAACACAAAAGCCAACACAAAAAGCCAACACGGAAAGCCAACACAAAAAGCCAATATATAAGCTTATGGTAGGTCACTCCATCATCAAAACAGTTGTAACCTTTGTAGTGTGAACATCGTACTGACAGGTCAGTTACTACTATGGAACTTACTACAACCAACAAAAGTAGGCAACGTGCACTCTATCAAGGCTACTCTTATAACTATAATCGTCAGAATGTGAATGGGATAATATTCTGGCGATGCTCAAAAGAAAGGTCAACCAAATGTCGAGGCAATCTGAAATGTAAAAATGGAAAGGTTTTAAGTGTGAGTGTTCATCAATGTAGTGCTCCAAACGAACCACGCTTGCTAATTACAAACAATTATCAAAATGATAAAAAGCAAGTTAAAGAAAACGATATTGCGGCTAAAGATAGTGCAGTGTTTCTTCAAAAGGACTAATCATGTCCTCAAAAAGTCATGTTAAGACAGTTGTCAACGTCCAAGAATCCTTCAACACTATCAAAATCAACACAGACTATAAATGAAGTGGTATTCCAAGAGGATCAGAAAGGACTGTATAGTAATAGTGATGATGGCCATGATGATAATGATGATCATGATAATGAGGATGATAATGGTAATGCTTTGTTTACACCTAAAAATTCATTTGTGAAATTTGTATACTGGAACAAACCCAGTAAGCTAATTCAACGGCTTCGGCACTTGCATGCTTTACAACAAGCTGGGCATACCGGTCACGATTGGGAAATCAAAGAAATTGAACAAGAGCTTCGTCGTGCTGAAATTATTGTGTAATGGGTTTACCACTTTGCGACCACTTTTACCCCAACTCTTGATTCTTATATTTGCTTATTTGCTTCCACTTTTACCTGAACTCTTTGGATCCATATTTGCTATCACATTTAACTATTATTCTTATTACCAAGTTGACTTTACTAGAGCTTAGTCTATGCTTGACAGTTGACATGGAAGTATCGGTGACTAGGTATGGTAAGCCTTATGCATACTATAAAGGATATTCATATATTGTGAAACGAACCAATAAAAATGGAACTGTTATTTGGCGTTGTTCAAAACAACGTTCCAAACATTGTCGTGGTGACCTAAAAAGTAAAAATAGAGAAGTTTTAAGTGTCAGTGATCATCAATGTAGTGTACTGCATGAAACACAGTTGCCGTCGACAACAATTCAAGAAAACCATATTGCTACTCAAAATGAGTTTAATGAGCAACGTTTAACCCCTGTTCTAAAAGTTATGTTTAATCCATCTTTCACGTCGCAAGAGCCATCAACATCCCAAACTATGCAAGAGGTAGTGTTTTTGTTGTCGTTTTAAAGAGTGGAACAACTAGGCCATCTGCTCTTGATATGCAAGAGGATCAAAATGACTAAATAGTAATAACAATAAGGTTTTATGCCTATACAACCATTGCGGCTTCCCCAGTTTTCGAAAACAACAGTGAATGGACATTGCTACAAAATGATCTACAACAAGCCTTGTGTTTAAAACTATAACAGACTATTGTAAAGAGAGAAAGGCTTGTATTGAGTGTGCATCTATTGTCATAATCATGTATAATCTGCAATGTTAAATATACTAAGTTTGTATAAAATAAAACAGCATTGTAACATCATTTTGCATTTATTTACAAACTTTATATACATGTTTTTGGTTTCATGATAATATTTTTAAGACAATACTAAAAACTAAAACATTATTATTCTATACACATATATTTCTTTCAGTCCATTGTCATCACTTATATCTTCCATTATTATTATTTGACATTTTTTTTTATTTAATTAAAACGAACCATGCACCTATTGTTTTAAAACCTTCATAAATTAAGTGTACAGGTTGCACAGCATTATTGACTTCATCAAAAACACTCTCCGACATATCATTAAACCGTATAGGCAGAAATGTCTCAAAGTTTTCACATACACAAAGTACACGATCACCATATGCAGTTTTCAATTTCCGAATCTTGATAATGCGGAATGGAATATGCGTTGGCAATTCGCTGAGCTTCTTTGTCTCTAAGCCACATGATTGTCCCACTGCATTCAAAATATTCATTGTAGTAGTCTATAAACAAAACAAAAGCATATCTATTACACTCTAAAACAGCTTTAATAATATTGTGCAGTTAGGGATTTTGCACTATGCATGGCTAATAAATTATACTAGTTATGCAAGAAATGCCCTAACTGTAGCAGATACTACTTTTCTGCATATAGCACAAGTGTTAAGTTCTAATGCACACTTGACACATGCTATCATGTGTCCACAAGGCAAAAATACAACACCTAGTTCATCTTGATAACAAATCTTACATAATTGTTGGTCACACTTTTTTATCTGTTCGTAAGACAAGTCTTTTTTTTCAGCCTCATGTATTTGCCCCTCGTGTTCTAACTCTAAAGGCACTTTTATCTCTTGTGCTGCAATCACGTTTTCTTTACGAATAGTGTTCACAAATTCCCGACCATTAAGCAACACCATGTATCTACAGTTAGGTAAACAACGAGCGTGTTGTAAAAAAGGGTCATCAGTCATTTGCCAATCCCTTAAAGCAGATCCACAATATAAACATATTGTTTTATCCCCTTCACCAGTATAAAAAAATCCAGCTTCACTTAGCTGCTTTGTAAGGTGTTTTAATATTAATAGCCAAATATTTTATAAGATTCTAAACGTTTTTCAACAGAGCTGTACCCTGGGTGTGCTAGTGCTTTAGTCTTGCAAACTCCCAATTTTTCAAAAGCACACGCCAATTCAACACTGTCTGTGGCATATGGACCACATATATCGACACTACCGTTGGCTGGTAATACATCATTATTATTATTAATCATTAGTGATTCAGCAACGTAAGCAGTAGCCAATGGCCTTGTGGTTCGGTAAAATGGATACACTAGTAGGTTACCCACTTATTTTCCAAGCATGGAAGGACAATGAGGAGACCATCGCAAATGGTCTCTAAAGGGATCATCCCCTTCTTCCCAGTGTGAAAGTTCAATACACAAAACACACAGCGCACCACATCTTCTCGGTTCAAGTAAAAAAAAACGGCTTTTGCAAGTTTATGTGTTGACAAAAAGCCTACAGGCCAGGATTCAAATGTTAACCAACGATCATGTTCTGATTTTAAATTTAACCCACGTGGTAAACCAACTTGCTCACTTGTTGTATTTGGTACTAACGCCATGTGTTATAATAAAACTTTTTTCTTATTGTAAGTTATTAACGTTGCACAAGAGCACAGAGTACTTTAAAGCATAATGCATGATTGTTCACTGTCTGTTCATTACGTTAATGGCACATGACGACTCCTAAAAGCAAACAAAATAACCCATCAATCAATCAATCAATCAATACTTGTAAATAAAACGTTAACGTTAATTGGCATTAATATATCAAAACACCATTAAAAATAAACTGTATGTTGGCACTAACAGTAACCCATGCACTTATTTTCTTTTTATAAAGCTACAGTAATTTACATCCCCCCTTTAACCAATATATAAACAAAAATGAATGTCATGTCATTTTGTTCACATTATCATGTTCAAACCTGTGGATATTTGTTGAGTCCATAGGGAACCACCCATAAATTTAATTTAATTTTTTTTAGAAAATCCAATATGGCCTTGTACTTTTCCCAGTCAACAACAACATAGCCATTAATCAAGAAAGCAATCATTCTCCCAGTCATGTGCAGGTAATGATTTTTTTTGTGTAAGAGTTTTTTCAGTTGTGCTAAAATGCGATAGCATTTTAAGTTAGGCTTACCTGAGTTTTAAATAGTTCACTGCCTGGAAACAATGGTTTCGCTCTACGGCGTCTCGGGTTTTCAGCAATTGCTACAGCAGTAAGGCTTTTCTTTCCAAGTTTCTAAAAATAAATAAAATAAAACGCTATAAATACCTAAATTTAGGTTAATATATGCATTTCATAAAATAAAATATGAAACAAAAATAAAACAAGTTAGTTTAAAAAAATAATCTCACCTTCACTTGCAGTGGCTTGTTGCTGTTTCCTTCTAGTGGGCTCAAAAGTGCAATGGTTTCTTCTCTCTCAGACATGTAAGGTATACCGGTTATCTGCAAATAAATAAATAAATAAAATCATTAATTACCTAATCAATAAATAATTGCTTGTAAATATATACATATATATATAAATCAATAAATGTATAAATGAATAAATATATAAATAAATACCTACCCCACAACAAGGTTAAGTGTTTTCCACCAACACCAAAACTGTTAAACAAGACCAAGTGTTTCACGCGTCGCAGTGTGTCCAAAGGTAGTCACATAAGTGAGAGTGGAAATGATAACGATGTGTCTTTATATATGTTACGTTGCATGTATAATCATTTTTCCCACGCTTTGAACATTCTGTAATCGTGCACGTGGA
The DNA here is from genome assembly GCA_946902985.2 of Meconema thalassinum. NCBI lineage: Eukaryota > Metazoa > Arthropoda > Insecta > Orthoptera > Tettigoniidae > Meconema > Meconema thalassinum. The sequence continues at coordinate 551,927,833 of OX336389.2, forward strand.
CAGATAACGTCCAACAGATAACCTGTGCCAGGTCAAATTTCACATGAACTTGCATTTTGTCACGTACGAAGCAAACAGGATGTACCTTGTTTAGCGTACATGTCATCCCACTCGTGTATGCATGCATTTCGCTCTTCCCTGCCACCACGGTTGTCAGATTATTTAACCTTCAAATGTCCTCTGCGTCTTCGTCATTTTCCATTGCACCTGTTGTCAAGTCAGATCAGCGCATTCCAATAAGCTCAAATGACATTCACATTCTGCTCGTCTGCTCCTCTGTAAGTTTGTTCTCTGCACTCGCTTCGACCAACATAGAACCAAGTTCTCATCACCGTTTACATGTTAAAGGCTCTCTTCGAGGGTAAAATATCAGAAAAATGAACCCTCGCTCTGTCATAAACCGACCCGCCGAAATATCGATTGTTCTATTAAGCATGGTCATTGTGGTTAGCGACAGGTTCGTTGAAACACACACACACAGCAGTATCGTCTCTCTCAACCACCACGCTTCATGAACATTTAAAACAGGTAAAGAAAAAAAAGTTTTTTCAACATGTATGGCGTTAGGCCCTTTGTGAATTATTTTTTGGAAAAATATCTACCACATTCGAAAGGGGGTGTTAGCCTGAGTCCTAGGACACCTCCTACACGTCTCTAGCGTTATTGGTTTGCGAGATAGAGCAAAAAGTCTAAAATCACGGTTTTACCTCAAAATGGTTTTTCATTCCTGCTCAACATGAACATCCTCGGCAAGAGGACAACGCGACGAAAAAATGGCACCTCGTACAAGTCTCTAGGTTTATTGGTTCGTGAGATATCAGCAAAAAATCACAAAAAACACTTCTTTACCCCAAAATCGAGTTTCCAATTTTTTTTTTAAACGAGTGGTCCATAGCAAAGAGGACGTCACGCCGAGTCCTTGGACCCGTCGTACACGCCTCTGGCATAATTGGTTCCCGAGATATAACAAAAAGTCTAAAATCACGTTTCCCCCCCCCCCCCGCCCCCCCCCCCCAAAAAAACATGTTTCCGGCATTTCACCTTTTCGACACTTACATTCCCGTAAAGAGCACAACGAGACGAAAAAAACGAATCCAAGCACGTCCTCCTAGCATGACTCCTTCCATTCCAACTTCGAAGTGTAGCAGAACCTATAACCTAGCATTACTGTCAAGTTTTTATCCTAGAGACTTGAAATTTATTTTGGGGGTAAAGCGCATAGGGACCTTTCATTTATGTCAAACAAACTTTTTTGTTAACTTTATAGTTTCCAAAATATAGGAATTTCAAAATTGGACTGTTTTCAAAAAAAAACATCAAAGATAAAAAAGTTTTATTACAGAAAATAAAGGACATAGAGACCGTTCGTTTGAACCATGGCACAACGTAAAAAATTGAAAAATATAACGAGTGGTCCACAGGAAAGAGGACGTCAGCTCGAGTCCAACGACACCTCATTTGTCAACATCCGACCATGGGTTCACGAACTTTCGCAAATATTACATGGCTGAGGCTTAGTAGTGGGGCAAGGAGGGTTCTAGAGTGAAATAGAAGCACCATCACTCCCCTACTCAAGATAATGTCTTGGAGAAATAGGAAATAATATCCGAGCCCATATTAACCAAATTTTGCAGTGTTGCATATAGGCAAAACAATTGGTCTGGATAAAGATTATTGATGCGCGACTACCCCCACTATGCGTGACAAAAACCAGGATTGTTTCTATTAGCTAACGCGGCCCTGCTACCTAACAATTATTAGTCTAGGCGAAAACCATTGGTCTGCCGGATGCAATATAGTACCGAATGTGTGGGGTTGGCAATATGGTACATGATGCTAAAAATAGCTGAATCAGCTGGAATATTGCCTATATAAGTTGTGTTCATATTTGGGATAGCTGGGATGGTCTCAGACAGCAGAGGATTAAACATCTACGAAGTACGCCCAGAAAGTACGTTCCGTTTGGTAATAACATTAAATTGTGTACAGATACAGAATAATTATTTATTGCACAAAATTCTACAACCCTTAAACTACTATTCCACATAACTGCCGATATGTTGCAGGCATTTGTCGTAGCTTAGCACGAGTTTTTGTATACCTTCTTCATAGACGTGTGCTTCCTGTGTCTTCAACTAGTTGTACGTTCCGCTGTAACGCAATTTCGCATATGCGCGGTAGACGCTCTGTATCAAGGAGAAGAAACGTGCGCCATTTGGAGAGCGCTGTCAGCCACGTACGCGTTGTTGTGCATGTTTACTCGTACAATGTCGGTGTTGATTGAAAATCCCGCCGCTTGTGAAATCAGGTCTGTGATTCGTTTTCTGAATGCTAGGAAAGTGAAACCAATTGAAATTTATCGGCAAATTTGCGAAGTGTATGGACAAAATGCGATGAGTGATTCAATGGTGAGAAGATGGGTCCGACAGTTCAATGAAGGACGTAGTGAAGTGCACGATGAAGAACGAAGTGGGCGTCCATCTTTGGTTACAGAAGAACTGGTTCTTAAGTCTTTCCTTGGCGGTCAACACTTCAACAATGACGACGAGCTGAAAGAAGATGTTTCCAAATGGTTGAAGACACAGGCGGCAAACTTCTATGAAGAAGGTATCCAAAAACTTGCGCCACGCTATGACAAATGCCTGCAAACGTTCGGCAGTTATGTGGAAAAGTAGTTTAAGAGGTGTAGAATGTTGTGCAATAATTTTTTTTTCTGTATCTGTACACAATTTAATTTTATTACCAAACGGAACTTACTTTCTGGACGTGCCTCGTATTACTACATCTTCTACAGATATTTTCCCGGCTATTAATTCAGATAATTTGGTTAATTTCAGTACTTTGAGAATTTTGCACCGAAAAGTACCTCTTCTGAATTTTTACCGTTGAGTCTTGGTTATTTATACCAATTTTAAATGCTGCTAGATGTTCTTACGAGGAATAAACAACACTGTGCTTTGATTGACAAATGTTCCAAAGAGTTCTCACAGTTTTAACAACCTGGTATGACACAGCTCGGCCATCTAACTGGATCAGATGAGAAAGAAAAATGACAACATGGTGCGTTTGGGAGTTTGTGTCGAACATCAAGGTACGATAATTTTCTTATTTTCATTGTATCATTTGAGAAGTAACTTGCTTGCAGCAAGGTGTAAAGAATTATATGATGGCACATGTTATCAGATGATGGCCTTTGCAATACTGAATTGAGCCCTAGTTTCTTAGGATACCGTAGGTGATATGTCTTGTGTGAAAACTCAGACCATAAAATGTGCCTCTTTTACAATACATTGTTATATATGCCTGCTGCCTTCTGTGGTCTCTGGATATGTATTGGAACTCTGGATCCAAAGTTCTGTGCCAAGAAATATAATTCAGGTCTGAGGGTTGCAACGGGATACACTCAGTAGTAACGCTGAATGAGAGCTCATCATACGACAACATTTTCTAAATTACTGAAATTCGCTAAAATACCTTTTCTAATAATGAAAAATAAATCGGGAAATGATGTGGTAATAGATGTTGACTCCTCCATTCTCCATAACCCTCCTGACTTGCCCTTTTTGATCATGACTTATATAGTAAAATTCCATGTGTGCCCTCCATTATACCCGTGAATTATTGTCAGATACTATATTGCTAACCCCACGAATACAGTACTACTGTACTGTGCATAAGTCGTACTGTAAAGTAAGTAGTGCCAAGTTCAATGTGCCGTTACCGGCAGTTAGCTCTTCACTTCCCCATCCCACTGTCCCGGTATACTACTGCAGGGTAAAACATTTGCCACGCTGAGCGATTCTTTTGTCTTAAATTAGCTAAAATACCTTATCTACACCCCTCTCCTACCTCTGAACTCTCAAGGTCAAGTGCACAGCTAAACGCTGGGTTCTTTATGGTGCGTTTTGTAATCGTGAAATTTGTTAAATATAGACCAATGGCTTTTGCCTAGGCCAATAATTATTAGGTAGAGGGCTACGTTAGCTATGTACTCGTATACACCCCTGGTTTTTGTCACTCACAGTAATGTTTGTTGTGCACTGCTTAATGTTTTTTGTGAAAGTGGCATTTCTTAAATCCAAACCAATGGGCTTTGCCTAGACCAATAATTACTACAGGGTCTTTCATATAAAGTAAGAGCGGTGAGAAGCTGTTTTGTTATCCGCCGCTGCAGTTGCCTTGGCCGAGCTTGTGGCGCGCCACGGCCCCCTGCTGTAATATTGAAGGCGCGTGCATAGTACATACTTGACCTTGCATTAAGCGTGTAGGTGTTCAGTCGCCAGTCTAAACCTCAGCTGCTAACATGGTGGGACAGTTATCATTGCCACATCATATTTTACTATGTAAAACTTATTTTAAGTACGAGTCGGCTCGGCGGGTACGTGATGCATTTGTTCATTAATTTCCTGATGAAGTGCCACTTTCATTACCACAGATTCACGTAATAGAAAATAATTTTGACATTACTGGCTCAGTGCTTAGTAAGAATCAAAAACATTACAGTGCCAGAACTCACTCGCGTCAGCCAGAATGTGGTTACCGGACACAATGCCTGTATAACCCAGAAAGAACGACACTTCCAGCATCTTTTATTAGGTTATATTTCATATAGGATTGTACACACGCTTAAAGCAGGTGGCCACGTCACGCCACAAGTTCGGCCAAGGCCACCGCAGCAACAGATAACAAAGCAGCCGCTTGGCGCTCTTACTTTATATGAAAGAACCTGTAGATAGCTGTTAGCCATATATACACACCTGGTTTCTGCACAGTGGGGTAATCACGCATCAAGAATCTTTATCCAGACCAGGCCTGTGTGGTGTATTTTGTATCCCACATGTTGGCAACTGTGGTGATGTCAATGTGTGCATCTTAGTTACAGTTGAAGAGACCTCATGCACTGTCGAACATGGCTGCCATCGTTGAATGAGCAATAAAACAAATATTTCAGTAATTTAACACACATTTCCGGTGCAGTAGTCAACAGGGTTATTCATTTCAGTTGGTAATGTCCCGCAGAAGATGAAACAAGGTATGAAAATCATACAGTAAGCGCACGAAGTCCGTATACCGGTACCCCTACTCATTATTATTGATTTCTATTATTAGTACATATAAATTTGTACTTACATCTTAGGAATCTAAAACATCCGTATGTGTCCCTCCATGGTCTCTGCATAGCCGAAGAAATCAAGCGAAACCCACCTCACGTCATGATTTGGGTCGGAATGACACAAAAGCATCTGTTTGAACCATATTTTTTATCGTTCTGTTATTCAGAACACTTACCTCCCGATGATTCATGACTGGCTCATCCTGCAGCTGCAAAATATGGGAATCTTAGACGGTGTTTAGTTTCAACACGATAGGGTGCCACCTCACTTCGCAGTGGCAGTTCGACAACGTCTGAACAGTCTTTGGGAATCGCTGGATCGAGGATCGGACAATGATCCAGCTCCCCTTGCATGGCCACCAAGGAGCCCTGATCTAACAACACCCGATAACGCACTCTGGGGTTACGGTACGTCAAGGAACAGATGAGGAAGCAGTGGTATGTTGGCATTGATGATCTGAAAGATGCAGTGCACGAAGCTTTCCAGACAGTGACCCCAAGGATGTTGCTTAATGTGAGCATCAGGACATGGTGGCGTATTCAGCTGTTCAGAGACCATGGAGGGACACACATGGATGTTTTAGATTCTTAAGATGTTATACATATGATGTGTATGTACTGACAATAGAAATAAATAATAATAATGAGTAGGGGTTCACGGACTTTGTGTGCACACTGTATATGATCAAAATGCAAGTGTTAAAGCCACGTTCACCTCTCATTCAGAATTAATCACTCAGCCCTGTGAGACGAAACGGAGAAGAGGTGGGTTCGATTTCCACCTCAGCTGTCCTAGAAGTTTTTTGCGTGTTTTCCTTCTTTTACTATAGGTTCCTAACTTAAGGCGATGGCTGCTTCCTTCCAAATCCTAGCCTTGATTATAAATACACACCGTCACGATGACACATGTTATAAGACGCTGGGCATTGCTGACTGCCATAGAGAAGGTGAATATTTTCTAGTTTTGGCTTTTTTCTGCTCCTGCTGCTAATATTCTTCGGGTATTTGCACAGTGTGGGGTAATTTTGAGTTACTGTGTTGGCTTCATCAGTGCAGTACAGCTTATGCCACATATTTTGGCCAGTCAGCCCTGGTTTTACAGGGGACAGTCTGCGAGCTTCAGGCATGTGCAATTAACACGTGAGTCGTCGGTAGCGTGATAATCTGGACTGTTATAATCATGCTGTGTGCTCTGCTGATGAATAAATGAAATACAGTAGTAGACTGATATTTATCGTAGTTACTTCTAGTTGATTGGGTGCATGTTGTGTTACAGTGAAGATGTCAGGGTGCAATCCACACTTTGTGCAAACCTCTTCATAGCCAAACTCTTGTAAATAATGTGCGTTTGTTTATGAAATGTGAAGGAGCGTCAGGTGAGGTCTTAATTCCTCTGCAAAAAGTGCAGGATAGAGGGATAGCTGCAACAAAAGTGCCCGAGAGTACCGTTAGAAGGATTATTAAAGAAGGAAGTATGTGTGAGGAACGGGTTATATAATTTGGAACACGAGGTATGGCTTATCAGGTACCCAGTCGCACAACTGGTACCGGTACTGATGATTTTGGTAAATGTGCTATTTGGCTACAAATGCATCAGTGTAATTAAAGTGATTGTCATATTTAACTTCAATTCTAACAGCCTCAGCAGACACTGAGGACTGGAGAGTTATCATATTTCAAACAATCTTAAAATGCCAATGATTAAAGTCGCACTCCAACCTACTATCTCTTGGTGTGGAAGCTGCCTGCAATATGTTTCATATCACATGCAATGCCATCATTCTGTGACTAAGCACTTGGTAATGCATTCTAAACGAGAGGCATGACAAGTCAGCTGTTCGCTTATGTCAACTACTTGATTACTCTGACTGTCAACCTCCAGTCTAACATGTGAAATATGAGGTTCATTTGGAGGCTTTAATATGCAGGTCTACCGAATTAAATTACGCTTGTATAATTTGCTGGGTAACTTTATTTTATTTTTAGTTGTGATCGAAATGACTAACCACATCAAGGTCTTCTGCCTAACCGGGTAATAAATGAGATTATTAATCTGTAAACTGAAGATGGTTCATACTTTGCATGACATGAGGTTAGGCTTTCCTTAGTGTGTGATTTTCAGTTTTCCAGGATTCTCTGCCTAAGCATCTGTGAAACACCTTCCAGTGCCCTGGTCTGAGTGAGAACATGAAGAAAGAAACTGAATTCTACTATCTCTACAATGGAACACATTCCAGAGGAGCATTACCAATGCTCTGCAAACTTGTGTATTTTCAAATGTTTAATTTTATGTTATACATTTAAGACTTATAAATTGACGGGCGTAACGGATTCTGTGGGTAGTTCCAGTGGCATGAGCTGCTCTTCATCATTCCAGGTGCAACAGATCCACGTAATGCACTCATACCCCACTCCTTTCTGCTCACAGTTCTTAATGTGAGAAGTACCGTACCTTTAAGGAGAACAATACTAAACTGCAGTCTAAATGAACCTGATCTTAGGTTCCTGCAATTTCCATGGACCTCTTGCCACCTCAGTTTTACTTGCAGTGCACTTGCTCTGATTTATTATTGAAGGCTGGTATTACGATGGATCATTAGCCTAAATCACTTTTTGACTTTGTTGGCTGCAGCCAGAGGAGCAAAGTGGTGTTCTGACTAGAACCGACGATTTCATATTTACAACACTACAGTACCGTGAAGAAAAACTGGCAAACTAGATTGAACCCCCCTCCCATTGACTTCTATTGTGTTACTGCCCAAGGAGTTGATACCTTATCCTTGGAGATTTTTGAGCATTATTCTAAATTTATACACCTACTCTTAACGGTATTGTCATTCATGTGTTAAGCTGCTCTCAGTAGTCATCTAGGCCTACAGGTAAGTTGCCCAATAGCTTACTGGCCACATAATTATAACATTTATCTTGACTTAAGTTTCTGAAATAGTTTATGTCGTAATAAACCAGACAACACACTATTTGATTCCTACTAAACTAAAATGAATATTGATGTGGACAGGTAACTTAATGGTTTTTTTTTTCGGAAGGGAGTTAGGTGTATAAGGTTGACGTGATCCGTTGGATATTATAAATAAAATACTCCGAAATAAAATAAGGTATTAATTAAGGCAATGGCTAAAGAAAACCGTAACTGAAATGGATATTCATGTGAACAGACAGCGTAAATGTTTTCGCAAATGGGGTTAGGTGTAACAGGTTGAAGTAATCCCACTGATCTCTATAGAGATCTCTATAGACATCAGTGAGTAATCCGTATGAATAGTCAATGCATACGATAATTTAAACACCAAAATATGCGAAAGTATGGGTTAAGGCAATATGGAACATAGGAAATAGTTAAAATATAAAATGATACAAACTAATTGCGATATAGAATTGTGTGAAATAACTTGAAATAACGCGCCAATCAATTTACCCGTCATCAAGTAAAAGGCTTTTGTACTATGAAGATGGCTATAAAATCCTGATCCTGAACTCGTAACAAGCGTCATAACAAGGTACCTCACAGAATACCACTTCGAGCCTCGCTAGCCATGGGTGGTTATGCCTATGGTTAAGATTCCGTCGCAACCATGTTGGTGGGTCGTTATGGAGTGAAGTTACAGAATCGAAGTGTTGAAAATTAGCATTGAGTTTCGTCTCTGTTCTTATATGCTCCTTGGTGTGTAGTTTGCGTACATTATGAAGGACCAGTGGTCGGGTAATAATGCATTACACTATTTCTGGGCGGTATACACCTGCATTTAGTAGTTAATATTTGCTTTCGGTATGTATGGTAGATAAACCTAGAACTTAAAAGATGAACTAGAAATTTCAACTTTGTATGTTTGCGCTTGCCTTTAGCCTTCTTATTCATACTACGTATAGTTAGGAATCAGAAGAATACAAACATGCATGATAAATGGATTTAACCCTAGAATACTATCATTATTCAATTGATGCTTAATACTAATAATACGTTAAATTTACGTACATTACGAACTTTGTGCTAAGGCACCAATTAGATAAATGGTTGAAATAAATATATATTTCGTATGTAACACTATTTATATGCATTGAATCCTCTGTTGTCTTTGAAGTTTATTATGCTAAGTTTCATCCTAAATACAACCAATATAGAAGTCTTTTACTTTGACGTAAATGGCAGTTCGTAATCTCTCCAGCCTTTTATACTGTCTTTGGCTTTTATGTGGTTGTTTTTATAATCCCTCTGAAGTGATGTGATGTATATCTACATCAAATTCCCCACCATGGAGAAACCAGTATGTTGTTCAATTCAAGGATAGTTTCCTGGCAATTCTTTGCCTCATGATTATGCCTCTAGAACTGATTAGCATTAATAACAAAAACATTGACATCACCACCATAGACCAGTAGAAACACTGCTGGAAGATGGTAGAGTGGGGACAATATAGAGGGAATTCAAAGCATTTTAATTATTCATTCATGTACATTTTTCATATGGTAGTATTGTAGGGTTAAATATTCAATTAGCCTGTAGTTCAAACTCGTATACTAGAAGTCCTAAATTGGCCCTCCTTCATAAGTATAGGCTACTCACATGCATGCATTGATTCAGCCGTTGTGCATTCAAGTACAAAATTTGTAAGCCTATGTCCTTCGAAAAATGTATGTCTATAGCCTACACTATGGGAGACTTCCCAATAGGTGGTCTGTGATGGCAATTTTGATGACTTACTGAAAAGGTGCCTGTACAATGGAGAGCTTTTGCCCTGGCTAGAGCGTATTGTAGCTCTAGCTAGGGCATTCTATGCTCCTCTCTAGTGTACACAGGTGGTAGAGAACCCTAGCGGAGACCGCTCTAAGCTCTAGCTAGGGCTGGCTGACTCTATGGTGTAAACAGTATTTGTGTGCCCTAGCTAGACCAGTCTAGCTCTATTCGTTCGGGTGAATATTGGAAAGTGCTCTATGTCGAGTCAGTGGTGGATTGTTGGGGTTATTTGTTTGTTGTTAATTATAGTGTTTGAATATGGCTGAATTTGTGTGGAGTCGCGAAAAAACAATAACATTAATTGAACATCCAGAAACTTGGAATTGTACCGTACGCTGAAAGAATAAGTCAATTTTGCTCATTCTTAAAAGTTCTTGTACGCTTCGGAATCTTCTGAATATAACTCTCGCAATAATATTTAGCGTCCATTCCCTCGTATTTTCTTTTTGATATCCAAATCCTCACCCACAACTTTTTTTCCTCTTCATAGTTTTCTGTTTTGACAAGGCACACACAACCACCACAGATGCTATAAGCTCTCTTAAAGACATTTTAACTTCACAACACAGCGCAAAAAACCTAGACTCACACTGCTCTCAGGATGTTTTAGCCCTGCTCTACCTAGTACATTTACGTTTGACAATGTACACAGGTTCAGAAAGTGCTCTAGGTAGATTTGTCAATCTCCGCTCTACGAATGCTCTACCTAGGGAAAATTTCTCTACAGTGTACACGCACTCAGTTTAGCTAGAGCGGTCTAGCTAGACTTGCTCTATGAAAATCACTCTCCAGTGTACAGGCACCTTAAAGAATACTACGCTTGAATAAATGGGGAATAGTACAGTTCGTGATACGGAAATGAAAAGGACGTCACTGTAGGTCAAATAATTACACCAATATGTATTACTACTAGGGACCGGATTTTTAGGTTTGTAAGATTGTCATTTTAGGTTTTCAAAAACAAAATAGGTTTTTTGTTTTTGTAAGGTAGAATAGGCTTTTATGTTTTAAGTGTAGCAAAAGTTGACATAACCTGTGCAAAGCTTAAAATTAATGCCTAATTGTTAGTGGAAAATCTGATTGCAACGAGAGTGTAAATATTTTACATAATAAGTCATCAAATTTTCACCAAGAACTTCACACTTTTTGGCAATATTTGCTCTGCTTAAATATGTAAATTATTCAAATTCAATAAAACCATGGTTGTCACAGGTGATTTTCACACTCTAATCTGTTTAATTAATTTTGTTTACTTTGAATATAGGATTCTTGGAAATAATAAAGAGATTTATTTCCACATTCCTGACAGTAAATAACCAAACAATAATATATAAGCTGAAAAGTGTTGAAAATATTTGCATTTTCTAGCAGGTAGTATTTCCCTCAATCAACTAGAGCTAGGAATAAACACTATCTTCAGATTTACTTTTAAAAATTGCATATGGACTAAGAATCCAAATATATAATAAATAGATCAAAACTGCTATTAGGTATTTTTAGGTACTCGCATATCATTTTTTTTTTTTTTTAGGTACTACAGAATTCATGAATTTGAGTGTGATTTGGAAAAGTATTATAGTATTTTCGTATTTAGAAGTAAGGAAAAGAATAGGTAAATACCTAAGAATCCAGTCCCTAATTATTACGCCTAACCGCCATTCCCCACCCTTCGCATTGTTGCTCATAGTGGTCCTTATTGATGTAAATTATTACAAGAAGAATGTTTATTCTGCCTATTCAATACACTTTGTTAAAAAACATGTACCTGTAAAAGATTTTTTAACAAAGTGTATTGAATAGGCAGAATAAACATTCTTCTTGTAATATTCCCCACCATTTTAGATCACGGCTTTTATAGTAAAATTCTAGCAATGTTCGCCATTATACCCGTGAATTATGGACAACCATCTTGCAACAAGAGAACACGAATTTTGCCTAGACCAATAATTACTATCGTTGGCGTGTTTGCTTGGATGTACCCCAAACTTGTTATATTCTTTGCGTTAATAAGGCTTTACGTACACAAACAGCGCAGCATGACGTATCACTCCCTCGTAACATTTCTAAAGTGCAAAAGTTATCCAAAATACCTGTAGTAATGGTCAGGAAGAAATCAAGAGATGATTTAGTAATATGTTTACTCCTCCGCTGTCCCTAACCCACCCACCGTCCCAAATAGGATCACGACTTGTGTAGATGAAATTCCAGCTGTGTTCGCCATTAATTATGCACTAGTACAGTATTGCCAAGTCCGCACTTACGGTACTACTTTGTATACAGTATTCAAGGTTGTTCTTCGACATCATTTGTCATAGTTAATCTACTTTGTATATGCGCACCACTGTGAAACAAAATAGCGCGGAGTTTGAATGTGAATACTGTTCTACATACAAAACAAACCTGACCTGGTGCTTCGCCCCAGATCCCCTTACTTGTCGTGCAATCAGTAATTTTCGTCCAGACAGTCATCTAACCAAGTAGTGACCAATGATTTCGTCCAGACAGGTGTCTAACCAAGTAGCAACCAATGGTTTAGTCCAGGCAGCCATTTAAGTTCATCAGTATTTTTCGTCCACACAGTCTCCAAACCTCACTACAGGGGATTGTGGTAAAGTGAAGTTGGCACCATTGCCTCGTGCAAGCATTATTTACAAATACAAATAATACACAAAAGATCAATTTTGTTTTCCACATATTTACAACGTTACGTGTGTCGTCTTGTTTATTTTGTATCGGACATGTTGGCAACTACTGACGTCAATGTGTGCGCCTCGCGGGTGCTCGCTGCGGCAGTTTCACATACTAAATACAGTAACGAACATGGCTGCGGTTGTTAAATAAACAATAAATAAAAACACATTTACGTGATTTAGCACATATCCGGGGCAGTCGGTGCAGAAGTGATCAAGGTTAGTAGTTACAATATTGATAATGTTCTCCCAAAAGATGATATGATGATGATAATTGTTGTTTTAAGGGGCCTAACATCTAGGTTATTGGCCCCCAAAAGATGAAATAAGGTATGAAAATACAGTATGCTCTCGATTATTCGGGCTAATGACCGGGGTGAATGGCATGGATAGTCGGAAAACACGGATAATCCTAAAGCATGTGTTTATTGCAAGAATAATGCCATTTATTATATGGGAATCTGCCATGGCATGAGAGGTGCTGTTGCAGCGCTAATATTGTACTTTACCACCATACCGGTACCTCTATAGGCCTTCATTGTAATCTCCTCAGGCATCTCTACAAGTCGCAGCAGTTGAAAAGGACGTAAAACCAATAACATTATCATTTGTAATTATAGAACCATAGAACACCTACTCCTGCGGAAAGAAATTCTTAAACTACTGAAATTAGCCAAAATACCTGTAGTCATAGTCTGGAAAAAATCTGGAGATGATGTATTACCCATTTAACATTTGATTGCCGCTGAGCGTGGCTGCGCCAGCGTTTGTTGATTATTGTAACAGGAGGCTCGCGGTCCCGACGAAGCGGAGGACACAGCGATGACAGCGTGCAGTCTACACATAAGTCAAGCAGCATTGCGTCAGATAAGCGTTGCAGGAGCTCATGTTATCACGGATAGTTACTGAGGCTACTGGAACTGAGTCATATCCTAATCGCGCAACTGTACCTGTCAACGTAGCTGGCTGACGTGTGACACAAGTAAACAAGGAATTGTTCCCATCTCGACCGCCGGCAATCAATTCGTGAAAGGGTATTTGTAATAGATGTTTACTACTCCTCCGCTGTCTCTAACCCACCCACCGTCCCAATTTTGATCACGACTTATATAGATGAAATTCCAGCTGAGTCTGCCATTATTCGCCTGATTTAGGGGCACCTACAGTGTTGCCAACCCCTTTCATACGTTACTACTTCCTATCTAGTATCATAAAACAAAAGAGCGCCGCCAAGTTAATGGGAGAGTGCTTTAAGTTCCAGTGTATACTTTATCCCATATAAGTCGAGAGTCAATGACAACATGCCTGAGCCGCGAAGAAGTCGTCTTCCCTATACGAGCACCTTACCTTTCATTGAAATATTACAGAGACTGTATCAATTATAAACTGGCTTTAACTTCACATCAATAAGAGGTAAGAGCTCAGGTGTGTTGTCATTGACTCTCAACTTATATGGGATAAGGTATAAGTTCGACCATGGAAAATGTGAGTTGTGAAATAACAAGAGACAAATATCTTCATCCAGACCAATGGTTTTTGCCTAGACCAGTAATGGTTAGGTAGCACAGCCTGCCAATATAAACACCTCTGGTTTTTTTTTTCACGCATAGTGGGGGTAGTCACGCATCAATAATCTTTATCCAAGTGCGTCCTTTGTTGGTGTTTGCAATGGAGAGCCTTACCACTTGAAGTATGGAATCACTTCCCTTGCATATTGAAATTGCAGGGACTCTTTTCTGGTGCGTAGCTTGGATGCTCCAGGACATCAGCTGCCGAATGGAATCCAGCCACTGGACATGGATGTGTATATGCTGTTTTTAATAGTAAACCCATTCAATTGCTATATTAATTCCCTCACAAGAGTAGCATTGGGTCACTGGGCATTGCCATGCAAGGTGTTTGAAACATCATCCTTGTCTTGCACTGCTCAGGAAATGCCCCATTTCTAAACAAATTGGCGCATTGTCTTACACGACATTATCCACTGCCACTAAGCTGCTCCTTGAGGTAATTGTTTGCATGGAGGCTATGAAAATGCAAGGTGATGAACGAAAATGGGTTAAAAATGAAATTACATTGTCGCCAGTAGCCAAGGGTCCATTAGGAATAAACAGATACAATAGATTTTTATTTTACTGTAAATGTCAAATCCATTTCCTTGTATGAAATCATTTCTCTAGATTGGTACAGATTAGCAAGTTCTTTGTGGAACATTAATGTAGCCTATTGCATATCAACAAATACAGCTTTTAATGCCACTGTTGTTGTTTGAGTCTTCAGTCTTTTGACTGGTTTGATGCAGCTGTCCATGCCTTCCTGTCCTGAGCTAATCGCTTCATTTCTACATAGCTACCATACCCTACATCCGAGGCAATGTGTTGTTAGAAAGATTGAAAAGTATGGGTGATAAGTTGCAGCCTTGCCTTACACCTTTCTGAATACCAGCTTCTCTCTCATGTCCTTCAGCTCGAATGACTGCTGTCTGGTTTCTGTATAGATTGTAGATCACCTCCTATCCCTGTACTTTATTCTAATCATTTTAAAAATGTCAAACAATTTAGTCCAATCAAAATTATCAAATGCCATGAACATTCTCTTATCTTTCCTTATTCTACCTTCCAAAATCAGCCTAAGACTTAGTACAGCTTCCCTTGTTCCTACATTTCTCCTGAAACCAAATTGGTCTTCACGCAATTCCGTTTCTATCTGTCTTTCCATACTCTCGTAAATTATTCTAGACAGGATCTTTGAAGCATGAGTAATCAAGCTGTTTGTACGGTAATCTTCACTACTGTCAGCTCTTACTTTCTTCGGTATAGGGATGATAACATTCTTCTTGAAATCAGAAGGTAACTTACCTCACCTGTCTCATAAATCCTACACACCAAGTGAAATAGCCTGATCAGACCATCATCACCTATGCAGCGTAGCAACTCAATCGGTATATCATCTATGCCTGGTGCGTTGTTCCTGCTTAAGTCTTCCAATGCTCTGTCAAATTCTGATCACAGTATTAAATCTCCTTTCGTATCCTCATCAATTTCCTCTTCCCTTTCCATTACATGATTCTCAATCTCCTTTCCCTTATACAATCACTCTATGTAAGCTTTCCATCTCTCAACCTTTTCTTCCCTATCTGTGAGAGGTTTTCCATCTGAGTTCTTAAAGGACCAGAAGAATGATATGATATTGTATCTACAGCCTCAAAGATTTTTTCAGCTGTTCGACTTCAGCAGGCAATGCTGCTAGATTTGAAACACACACTACAACCATTTTTCGAAAGAGTAATAAAAACTGAAACTGAATCATTTAGAATAAGTTGTTATCGTAACTTTGTGTATGAAGGAAAAGAGGTATCTGTTTCTCCTGAACAGATTAGTCTGTTTTACAGTAAGTTCTGTCTTTTGAAATTGTTGTACTTAGAGCTAGTGATGTGGGCCGGATAAATACCCAATGGGAAGGTAAATATAAATTGGGTATTACCCGGGTATTTACCCAGTGGTCATTAAATACCCAAAATGAGGTATTTTCAGTTTTTTGAGCTTTGTACAACACTTTTTGATGTGTTGATGAAGTGTTGGACAAAGAAGAACTGAAACACAGGTATATGATGCCTTAAATTGAAATCAGGAACAATATTGATCCTTAAAAACTTAAAAAAGGAAAATGGACATCCGGGTATTTTTGGGTATTTATATGCTTTGGCACTGTAACCTTGTCTTTAAGTGTGTGTTTTTTTTTTTTTTTTTCGTAAACTAAAGTAAAATATTGGATAAAACCTTTTGGTTGTTTTGTGTTTTAAATTTTGAATAAATACCAAGATATTGAGAAGGTCTAGTTTTATTACGGTACTGGAAATGAGCAACAAAGATGTCGGAGGGAAAAGCTATATATATGAATGATATTACAAACTGTCCAGAAAAACATATACAGTGTGTTGAAAACTGTATATTACACCTTTTGTAGAACTTGGCCAATGCTCTGAATAAATTTCCCCCAACTTTTATCTCTATGTTTGCAAAAAGGCCTAGTTCAATTCTAACCCTGAATTTTTCAGGTTATAACTATTGAATTTTATCTCCTCATCTAATTTCCAATTCTAATTCTGTTTTTAAGTCCCAATTCTAATTAAATTTAATTTTATTAACTATCTAATGTTACATTTGTAAAACGTTAATGTAGAATAGTTTGCTTACCGCTACCCCTTTTTTTAAGGTTCAACTTATCACAACACAGGATTTTTTATTAAAAAATCGAAAATACCCGGGTATTTACCCAAATTGGGTATTTACCCGAGTATATACCCTGGATATTTACCCCTATTTATAAATACCGGGGTATTTTACATCACTACTTAGAGCCAAACTTAAATGCACCCAGATTAATGAAAGTGCATTGCCATTGAATTCCAAGAAATATGATGTCGTGAAAATAGTACATAAATATGTACCACCTGTGCATATGGAGTACTACAAGCAGCTTACATCCACCAGGTTGAAGGAACAACAATGAACACACAGTGAGGCAGATTCTTTTGATTGAAATAGGTGGAGAAGGGTATTATTACAGTATAATGTACTTATTTTTTAAATATTAATCACAATAGTCCATTGAAGTACTTGTAAAATGAATATGTGTAGTAAATTTCACTTTTAAATAAAATTACTTTGATTTCTTTTTGTTGTTTTTTTGTTGTTTTTAAAATGAGTGCGAGAAACAGATAACTCCAAGCTGATTTTCTCAGTTTATTTCATACTTATACATTAGCTATCAGCTTGAAAATTTGTGAAATGATATAAATTAATGTCTACTTCCATCATATGTAAACATATTCCCTGGTTTTAACGATGAAAATACCGTTTCTCGTTTTTCTCAGAATGTTACATTTGGTCATTATCTGGTTCTTGCAATCCTGTCTTAGGAAATACAAGTGTTGCGGTTTTTTTTTTTTTTTGCCAGTGAGTGTAGCTATAAAGCTTTGTCTCTTGAGGATCATGGTAGTTTGTGTAGGTTTGTTGGCAAGTGTAATAAAGTAATTTCAGTAAGTGTGTGTTAACTCTTCAGTTTTTTGACTGGTTTGATGCAGCTTTCCATGTCCTGAGCTAATCGTTTCATCTCTACATAGCTACCACACCTGATATCTGAGACAATCTGTTTAACATATTCTAATCTTGGTCTACCCCTACAGTTCTTGTCCTTAACCCTTTCATAACTAAGTTTGGCATTCCTGGGTGTCATGTGTCCTACAAACCTATCTTTTCTCTTCATTAGCAGTCGCCAGAAGCATCTCTCCTACTCGTCTTAATACCTCTTCGTTTGTTACTTTATCTACCCATCTGATGTTCATAACACCACATTTCAAATGCTCCTATTCTCCTCTTTTCTGCTGTGCCAACAGTCCAAGTTTCACTTCCATAGAGCGCTATACTCCAGACAAAGAGTGCTATACTCCAGACAAAGGATTTCAAAAAGGACTTCCTAACACCTAAATCTATATTCGTTGTAAACAGATTCTTTTTGTGTAGAAATGCTTTCCTTGCCTGAGCCAAACTACTTGTTATATCCTCTTTGCTTTGTCCATTACTGGTTATTTTGCTCCCAAACTTCCTTTATATTTTCACCTGCCTTCTGTAAGTACAGTAGATACCAATATTTGTCTTAATATTTCCTTTAGAATCAAATGAAAGAAATGCAAAAGAAAGAATATTTCACAGTTTTATATAGCTGGAAAACATGCCTGTATGGTTTGTAAAGTACTTATGTTTTAAAGTTAATGAGAAAATCAGGCTAGAGTGGAGTGGATTAATAAGAAAGTTTTATTTCCATTTTCTCTTGAGATAGACTCTTAAGAGGGGGATGGGAACTAGCACTTCATAGAAAAACTTACGCACCCACTCCACATTAGGGCCGTTTATTATTAGAGTAGTGGCATTCTTTTTGTGACCACTTGTTGACGACATTGCTGCCTCATTGATTTGCGTGACCTAGTGTGCCATTGTCGACCCAAAGCTAAGGAGCAGTAGTATACAATGACTATTGGAACACATTCCTAATAAGCCTTGAGGGAAAACCACCATGTCTCCATTATAGTTTTTTATTTCATTATTGATGTGGTTTATTGTGTCTAGTTTAAACCCTGATGGTGGGCCATGTATGAAAACTCGGGAACACCATCGTGTGACATGAGGAACCTTATATAGTGAGTTCCTTCTCTATACAACGGAACCTCGCAGTTGCCGTGTGGCGGTTAGGCCACTGTGCATTGCAGAATGTCGAGTAAGACACTGGTGCTAGCAGCAGCGTAGTGCCCAATTAGTTTAACACTTTTTAACGTATTTAATAATCATCATTACTTACATGAATTTCAGAGTTGTTGCTGGAAATGCTGTCGTTTCATTTTCTAAACACACATTGCACCAACGTAGGAAGTTTTGGTACACTTGCTGTAATTCATCCTCACTATCAGCGCAGTTATTTCATTCTTGAGAGCCTCCAGAGTATGCGGATTGTTTCTGTATACATTTTGTTTGAGGTTCCACCACAAGTAGAAATTGCATGGCGCTGAAACTTTCGAACACATTTGCTGTAAGACTCCATGAGAAGATAAGTTTCCACTAGGAAAATTGGATGTTTTATTCTTTACCTAACTATGTTCACAGTTTACGAGATAGGCTACAGTACTTCACCACAAGTCTTAACTCAATATTGTAATCAATGTTATGACAGCATCCGGCTTCCCGACCTGCTATTGATTAATCGGTAGATGCTAGTCATCTGGCCGTAAACATATCGCTCTCCGCCCGTCTCATGGCTGCAGTGTGGTTCCGTTCTTTAGAGAAGGTCCTGACTGTATAAGTTACTAAGGATGAAACCGTACCATTTATCCTCAATCACTTAAAACATGTTGATTTATAGTAATTTTCATGCTGTTGTGTTGATGACCAAGATGACCCTAGCTCCTAAATTGATTCAACAATACTGGGGCATGGTGGCACAGTGGTCAAGCTGTTGGGCCTGTCATCAAGTTGGGCCGGGTTCGATTCCCGGTCAATGCATGCGAGATTTTTGAAGTGAAATGCCATGTCCTGTGGTTCGGATTCCATGTTAAAAGGAGGTCCCGTGGCTCATGTTAGCATGAATAACGGTCACGTAAAACATTAACTCACAGTTGCATTCAATGTCACAGCTCATGTTTCAAAGACAACATATCATCAGTCATCCAAGCTGACAGCATTAGCCAATCATCAGATGATCCTTTCCTTTATTATGATGTCATTCATTGTCACCAATCTTCACATCATAAGTCAAAATAGCACATACCGTAACATACTGGCAACCTATAACTAGGAGTGGTGACTTTTTAGCATTTTGAGTTGAACATTTAGTATTTTGTAGCTTTTATACATTTGCAATTTAGCATTTTGGAAGAAAAAAACATATAATTTGTGTTAAATCTGACAAATGAGCAAAGTCTTTTAAGGTATTCATACACGTTTGAAATGGCATATTTGGATAAATTTTTCACTTTTTTGTTTCTGTATGAAAGAAACAACTTAAAGAAACTGTATGGTTTTTACATGTTTCATGCATAAATATGGTCAGCAAATTGATTTAAATGGACCAGGGTGCACGTGTCAAATCATAATGCAAAATTTTATTTTAACTTTATTTACCCAATAACTAAGAATTGTGTTTCTACAGGTTAAAACATCAATACGTCAAGTTCTAATTCACCTATCTTCCTCAACAAGGTCTCAAATTAATGATCATTAAATTAGGAATGTCCTGTACTAAAGCTGAGAAAAAGAATGTCCCCATTAAAAAACTATGAGGAAAGAGATATTTTTTTAATTTGCATCTTTAAATAAATGTTATATTTCTTGGTAGAATAGTTACAAACTAATTACTTTAGTATGGGACATCATAAACACTACTGCTAATAGTTTTGTGAGGGAAAAGTTTAAATAAATTCATTGTGATAGTTGCTAGGAGATCTCAAACAATGCCATTTTTTAACCATTCTCATTGCATAACTGCCTTTATTTTCATTCTAGTTGTCTACTAAAAAAAATCAAAAAAGCTTTTCTTTTTAATTTATGGAAATTTTCTTAAAACGTACCCTATATGAATACCTTAAATGCCATTAATGTGAAATTAAAATCTCATTTGTAAGAGGTTAATAATGAGATAAAAATGTTTTCAATTAATTAACAAGAACATGCTAAAGGATTGCACGAAAAAAAAATAGAAATTTATACTGATGCAAAACCAAACTAATACAGAGAAAATACACAAAATCAACTCAAGCCTTGCTTCAGTATCCGCCACTGTGAGTGTACGTGCAAGTTCATGAATCGTTGTTGAATGACATCTTAGGAGCTGTTTCATAGACATTTTCGGTCTCACCATCTTAACAATTGTTGACTTGACCTATGAAAAGGGAATGAAAGTGACGGGTGGGTAACGAGGTGCAGGAGGGATTACTTTCTGTATTCCAGACCAGTGGTCATAAACATTTCAAGGGTGCACAAACTCCTCACTTGAAGTTTCCATAAGAAAAGTAAGAATAAAAAATGTTATATTTAAAGAAATTGTGGATTTCCCACTTATGTAGCATTTTGGTATAATTTTTGCATTTTGTCACTTTCTCAAAACACATTAAAAAGTGGTTTACTGTTCGTGAAAAGTGAAAATACAAGATTATAAGCTATTATGAGCATTTCAAGCTCCATTGCATCCGCAAAGAAACACCACACGTGCCTAAAACGCAGCACCTAACGTAAGGACATAAAAACATTTTCTCTTCACGTAGACTGAATATTTTATATACAATTGTATTATTGTGATTGGATATACACTTGATTATGCCATGTATAATTGATGTACTGGTAATTTTATTGCAGCATATATTCACTAAAGTGAAGACCTTTTTTGGTAGCATAATCCTGGCTGATAACGTTTCTTCAAAGAATAAATAATTTGCTTCTTACAAGGGAACTGTCCATACGGTCATATCGAAACAGACAATGAAATTTCGTAGAGATGATGAGGAAACCATAAATTAGTGATGTACAAAAAATTAGCTGCCATTTCGAACTGGAAGGTCCTGAAATCGGCACGGAGATTTCTAATAGGATTGCACGCGCTAGCATATAGCTCGACGTTGACAGCCCTGGTGACCAGCTGAAGCGTGCACGTAACCCTCTCTGCTAGGCAGTTAACATACCATATGTTATTTTGAGAGAGCAGTCGTGAATCCGGCTAATGTTCTAGAGTATGCATTACGTTATGTCCGTGAAAAAGATGCTTGATGAAATTTAATTCCTTTTCCAGAAACAAATAAAATTAAAACTTAAAAAATTAAATATGATGAAAAAAATAATTGAAAATAAATATGCTTGCAAAAATTAAAATTACAATCAAAATTAAGTAAGCTTTTACAATTTTAAAAAAATAAGCTTACAAAATTCGAATTTTAAAAATAGATCACAAAAATTATACAAAAATAAAATTATAAAAATATATAAACATAAAAATTAAAAAGATAACAAATAAAAGTTATAAATTAAAATTAGGATAAAATAATTAAATAAATACAAAAAAAATATTAATAATAGTTCTGCCCTATAAAGGGTTAATACAGTACATGTTATTCAGATAGCTCAATGGTAATGATGTGATAAGTGTATGGTGGCAATGAATCAGGGTAAGGAGAAACTATGTTGTTATTGTTGCTTATTTAGGTGCTGTGACATCGTATATATATATTTATCCCGTTCGTATCTTCAAGAAGAAGACGAAAAAGATCAAGTCGCAAAGAAATTTGTAGAAGCAGCTACAGAGCAATTTTTAGACTACACCCCGTCTTCAATATACAATACAGGTCAGAATGGTTTTGTGCGCAAAATGAAAGCGAAAAGGACTTTATCGTTTGTTAGTGGGAAACATAGAGAAACTGTTGCTCAATCAGTTCATGCACTCACCCATTCGTACACAATTATGCCTACAATTTATTAGTATGGCCGGTTCACTTTTCTCGAAATTATTCATTGTATTACAGGAGGCAACTGAAACTTTCGGTCCGAGAGTTTCCAAAAAAATGTTTCATGCCGGTAACAGCCACAAAAATGGGGAAAAAGGAATTAACATATTGGTTTAAAGAATCCTTTTTCCCATTTGCGGAAGAGAAGTGTTTGCTACTGTTAGATTTCTGGACTAGTTATAGTGATAAAATCTGTCTTGAAGACATTCCTCCAGGCAACAGTATAGAAATTCTCCAGATTCCTCCCGGCACTACAGGGAAAATACAGCCCTTGATAAGTTTTTCTTCCGGCAATGGAAAGCTTTGTATCGTCGTTTAACAGACATTGTGTCGGATTGTAAAGACGTTCAGTTTGATGTATATCAGAGAAACAGCGTACTGAAAATGCAATACTTCATTCATTTTCAATTTTCTTCCCCACGGTTCAAGGACTTTGTTAAATATTCGTGGTTCGCAACCACGGGGCCCCAGCTAAGTCGCATTGCTTCCCCTTACTTGTGCCGGGCTCCTCTCGGTCTTCTTTTCCTGTCGACCTCACTTGGTCAACTCTTGTTCTCTTCCGACCTCGACGGTATTAGGGCATCCGAGGCCTAGGGGGTCTCTTCCTTTCCCGCCTTAATTGGCCCTTGTCTCATCTATTCTGATTACCCTCCTTCGGTGAGGGATCAGCCTTCGTTTTCTTATCATGTTATCTCCTGCCTTCTGCTCAAGGCCCTCAAGGAGGCAGGGTGTATGTAGCCCCACCACTTCTGGTGCACCCTGGATATTGCTACACCCTCAGGGGCTCACGGCTGTTGAGTTCGGAAGTTGGCGACCCCGAGGGATCCCTGAGCTGGGTCTGATTTTCCCCCTGTTATCCCTTACCTCTGGGGTGGACCCTCTCCTCTTTCACTTTCCTCTCAGCCTTTCATGACTCTCCTTCCTTCCAAGTCCCTCAATCCGCATTCTTCGAGGGTTGAGGGCATTTCATTCCCTCCTGTCCTTTATTTTCCTTATTCTCCTATTGTTTTCCATTTCTTCTTCTAGTATATAAGTTAGAAGTTAGTTTTAGTTTCCATTTCATTTTCATCTTCACGATCACCCAAACCATTAGGGGCCGATAACCTAGATGTTAGGCCCCTTCAAACAACAATTATCATCATGATCACAACGGAGAGACCTCCCGAGTTCGAAGTACCTGCGAAATATTGCCTTCAAATAAGTAAGGAAAACTGTGAAGAACAATGTGGCCTCAAAGCGCATATTCGTTGTGCATGGTGCCAAAAATATTTCTGTTATCATGCGATTAACGAATCTCATTTATGTTTCACATTCGTTCCCTAGCAATGAAGTGTCCTTGGCGCATGGTAGCCTGTCAGCTCGTTCTCGCTCTCTCCAGCACAACTGCAACTCCACTCCACTGTGCGCCGCACGAGCCAGCAAGATGCAAGGATTGTCCAGTAGTTATGTTGTCACACGGATTTTGTATCAAGATTTCGATACCTTGCAGTTTGAAATGGCAGCTAAATTTTTGTACATCACCAATTTATGGTTTCCTCATTATCTCTACGAAATGTCATTGTCGGTTTCGATATGACCGTATGGACAGTTCCCTTGTTAGTATTTAAAGTTGCATGACTTCACGGCTATACCTACCACTGTTATTCCTATCAGGCTATTTTTAGAATATCTACTTATGTAATTTAGTTAGGTAAGTCTGCATGCCTTAAAATAAGTCTTACAAATTCTGCCAGTTGCTATCACATTCTCGCAACATGTAGAATGTACCACCTGCTTATTTAGATCTAATAATGTCAACAAATTAAACCTTACAACACACCTTAAACTACTGCAAAAAGGAAAATCATGGTATACGATAACAAATTAAGCTCAGTAGCTGTAATGCAACAAACCCTAATTATTTTAACCAAGTGAAAATGAAGATTACAATTATTGTTGTTGAATCTTTTAAATGTTTCTTAATATTTTAACTATTGCACAGTAGTCAAATAATAGTAACTAAATGCCCAATTGTAGAAACCATACATTTCAATAATTTTAGATTTAATAAAGAATGATTTCTGGAAAAAACTTTAATTAAGTTAACGTGTGGAATATGTCAGTTTTTAAGACAAGTGTTTGGAAATAGAAATTTACGTGTGAAAATTCACAAAAACTCTTATTCCATAAAGCAATTTTAAAAAGAAAGTTAAAATGAAGTTTTAAGCAATGCTTGTATATATTTCTTTGAAATTTATTTACTGAAGAATGACCTTTCATTGGCCCAAAACATGTATACTAGGAAGGTGTAACAACCGATAGATATAAATTTGTATGACTAGATGGACTTTTATATTATAACATTGTAGGTCAATATGGAAACTACCTAAAAAAACAAAATGGTTTTATTTTAAGGCTATAATCCTTAAGTGTTCTCCTTGACGTCATGGATTCCAGCAGGAATCACGATCTATGAAAATGAAAATCCACAGCCTGCTTCCAGTCTCCGACCGGGTCAGGAATGGAATGAATGAAGCCCCCATCTAGCGGCGAGGATATGAACTGTGCCGGCTGCCGAGGCCTGACGCACTCCTCTGGGGCAATGATTAAATGAATGACAGATGAAATGAAATGATAGTGGAGAGTGTTGCTGGAATGACATTTTGACAGGGAAAACCGGAGTACCCGGAGAAAAACCTGTCTGCCTCCGTTTTGTCCAGCACAGATCTCACATGGAGTGACCGGGATTTGAACCACGGACCCAGCGGTGAGAGGCCGGTGTGCTGCCGCCTAAGCCACGGAGGCTCTAATCACGATCTATACTACTCCCAAAATAGAACCGCTCGACATGTCTGTAGTTATCACAAGTATTAATCCCTCAAAAATCTGTCAACTGGTCATGGCTGGTGTCAGGTAAAAGACACTCTATTCATAAAGCCAAGTATACGCCTTTGGGCAGAATAGTTGGTGCATTGCCTGTGAGCGAAAATTCTACTAAGTCCACTTCGGGCACTGTGCTGAAAGTCTGAAATACAACAAGGCTTACATATGAATCAAATGCCCTTATCATAACACACCTCCAGCCACTTGGCTCGCTCTGGTCCAGGATTAAGTTGAGCAAATGAGAATATTAAATTAAGAGACTGAGTTCAAATACTATACTTTTCTCCTTTTACTTTAATCTACTAGAAATCAGATATGGTTAGTATTTGTAGAAGTATGGCAAAGGAAAGAGTTTTGATCTGCAATGTTTTGAAGCAAAATTGTTGCATAAACAGTATTAGCAGACTCATTATACTTGACAGGAGTAAGCTATTTTAGAAAGGCTCAAAGTGTGATCCCAAACAGTGCATCATTAATTTATAGTTCAATTTATATTAAGAAGTTTGACTGAAGACAAGATTGGGGCTAACCTGATGTACCTTACTACACTGGTGTCCAAAATTAAAGCAACAAATGGAAATGTTGCAAGGTTGCATTTATTTTGCCACAAAACAGTATAAACAGGTGATACTAAAGTAGCAACAATGTGAGGAATACAGAAAGTAAACCATTGCAACAAGCATAACAGTAGACAAAAATGTTCTTTGTTTTATCCAACTTCATGGATTTGCACACACACACTCCAACAACTGGTTAATGTGTTCAGTATGGGATGTGACCACCTCTGGCGGAAATACAGGCCTTACAACGGCGGGTCATGCTGCGAATGAGGTCATCAATCTCATGACGAGGCAATAACGCCCATTCTTCCTGCAGAGCAGCTCGCAAGTCTTGGAGAGTGGTTGATAGATGCTGACATGATGCAACTTGTCTCCCTAGTGCGTCCCAGACATGCTCTATGGGATTCAAATCGAGAGAGCGAGCAGGCCACACCGTGCGTGCAATATCTTCCATTTCCAAGAAAACATCAACCACCCGTGCTCTATGAGGTCGGGCATTATCATCCAACAGTACAAAGTCTGGGCGCACAGCACCTCGCAACAATCGAACATGAGGTCCCAAGATCTCGTCACGATACCTGACAGCAGTTAAACCTTGCTGATTTACCCGTACAATTTCCTGAAGAGGTGTTCGAGTAGTCAACATAACCCCTGTCCACACCATTAGGGATCCTCCTCGATATCGGTCTCTTTCCACAATGTTTGGGTCCCGAAATCGTATTCCAGGTTCTCTCCAGATGCAAATTCGTCGAGAATCACTCTCCAGACCAAATCGGGACTCTCCTGTGAAAAGAGCAATGGCCCAGTGTTCGACCGTCCAGTTGGCATGTTGACGACTCCACTCTAGACGTTCCCTTCTGTGCAGATGCGTCAGGGGTACTCATACAGCAGGTCTCCGACAATAAAGGCCAGTTTGCCGAAGCCCTCTGTACACTGTTTGCCTCAATAAACTGTCCAGTGGATGCTGCGAGATCAGTTGCCATTGGAGTCCACGGCGCCGTGGTTTTGTCGTGCCCTTACAGCCAAATAACGGTCCTGTCTTTCTGATGTCACATGTGGTCGGCCATGCTCTGGTCTTGGGATACATTTTTGGTCTCCAGTAACTGTTGCCACATCCGAGAAACAAGAGAACGATTCACATTGAGCCATCGGGCCACATCATTTTGCGACTGTGCTGCTTCCATTCTTCCTATGGCCCTCCACCACAGAGGGTCTTGGTGTATTCTCTGTGTCATACTGCACCTTCTGTGCATGTGTACACAGTGAATGATGATGTGGATCTACCCATTTGACAGGTGCGCTGACATCATCGTTGGCATGGTTGTACAATGACAGGAATGCCATCTTCCGTGCAGAACACGATTGTACGGATATTTTTGACAGTTTTTGTGATTATATTGTGAATTAGCCACAGGACAGAGAAATAGCAGTTTATTGCTTTAATTTTGGACACCAGTGTATTTAAGATGTGTGTGTGACTGGACACACTACATTAGTAAATCAGTGAGTCACCTTGTGTACTGTAGACTCCACCTTGACCGAGCAAAGATGCCGGTTCCAAGCACAAGTTACAGATCTCATTCAAGAGGCAGGTAGTAGAGTCGACATTTCACCCAGAGCTGTGCACCATTGGGGAACTTAGACTCAAAAGGTCTGGAAACGCGCAAATGGAGCAAGATGCTGATTTGATTGAAGGAGTACGGAGAAACCCTCCTTCATTCGTTCTGGACAACTCGTAGAAGCATGTGGTTTCCTGCTCATCATAGGTTAGCAGGATAGGCTTAAAATCTCATTCCGCTGCTATAAAGTTTTTGTCATTAAGATACTGGCTTTCACCGAACTGTAAGTGAATTGTGATATGGAGGGGAGTAATCTTCCCTAATGAATCTACATTCAGTCTGTTGAACATTGTTGAAATATTAGTAGCCATTTTTCAGTGTTGCCTAAGTAATCTATCAATAGAATACAGTAGCTTTCAGTTGGTCAACATGAGTGTACCCAACTAGATTGGGTGGGGAGCAACAATTCATTTACTAGTGCCTGAAATAGATACATTAATTATTTATAAATGTAATGAAACACTTCTCACACAAATCAAAGTATGGATGATGATATCTCGTGGAAATTTTTTTAAATTTTAATATGTTACGTTAGAATAAAAAAGGTATTAAAGAAAGCTTTCCAGTCGGTCAATACACATTGTGCCCAATTACATTAGGTGGGAAACAATATTTATACATCCTAACTTGAAAGAAATATTCATCATCAGCTTCTAAAGGCTAAAAGCCTTGTCGTTGCAGCCATTTCTTACGGTCTTCAGCAGTTCTCTTCATATTGACATACGATTCACATTCCATTTCCTTGACAATGTTCTTGAGATACGATTGTCTTGGTCGTCCCCTTGGTTTCTTCCCCAAAATTTTTCCTTCAAAAATGACCTGGAGGAGAGTGTCATGTCTGAGTACGTGTCCCATGAATTTTGATTTCCTTTT
The DNA here is from genome assembly GCA_946902985.2 of Meconema thalassinum. Classification (NCBI taxonomy): domain Eukaryota; kingdom Metazoa; phylum Arthropoda; class Insecta; order Orthoptera; family Tettigoniidae; genus Meconema; species Meconema thalassinum. The sequence continues at coordinate 551,956,345 of OX336389.2, forward strand.
CTTGATGGTGTTCAATAGGCATCGATTCTCCTGAATTTGGTTCAGAACAAGCTCATTTCTCTTTCTTTCCACCCAGCTTGTTCGGGTCATTCGTCTCCAAAACCGCATTTCAGCTGCCTCAAGTTTTGATTCTTCTCTTTTCCCCAGTGTCCATGTTTCACAACCATAGGTCAACACACTCAAAACAAAGGTCTTGAGAAATGACTTCCTTATCTTCAAGTTGAGGTGCTCATTGAGCAGCAAATTCTTCTTATTTTGAAAGGCTTTCTTCGCCAACACTATTCTTTTCTTAATTTCTGAGATGCATCTGTTGTCATAATTAATCACACTTCCCAAATAGCAAAATTCCATTACTTGTTCAATGGCACTATCATTTAACATTATATTAGCTAAAATTGGTTGTTTCTTTTTATCAACCACCATTAATTTTGTCTTCCGAGAATTAACTCTTAGCCTGAATTTTCCTAAGGATTTCTGAAAAATGTTTAACATTCTATTCATTTCACATGCAGAGTTTGCTAAAAGTGCAATATCATCTGCAAAGCGAATGCTATGAACCTGTACTCCATTAAATTTTAATCCTTTTGTTTTGTATTACGTAAGATATTTATTACGAAATAACATGCTATTATGTACAAAAATGTGGGTGCTTATATAGATGACATGTTTCAATCTTCAAGTGATCATCATCAGATCCTGCTCACTTAGACTTAGATAATGTACGATTGCTTTTATGCAGCCCAACTAACGTGCATTATCAGGAAGGTCAATATTTCTGTGCTTGCATCCCGTATGGTACTAATGCACTGTAAGCATATCCCGCAAACGATACTGAACCCTATTATTCCCCCACCCGATGTGACTACAGACCATTCGAATAATATGATGTACCTGCAGTGAATTAGTTAAACGTGTCATTTGCGTTAAGATGTCATGCCAAGTGGCTGGGTATCGCAAAACATGGAATTATCGCTTAAAACTACTATATAGCGACGTGGAGAACATTTAAAACATCGAACTGGAGAAGTAACATACTCTACGAGGCTCTTAATACATTTGTCAGTCAAAGCAAAGGCGTAGCTCAAGTAGACATCTACTGGATTTCCAATAAGATGGACCAGAGTATCAAAGGTTTGATCCCGTGATGGAAAAAAAAAATTACAACGTTATGACTAGGGCTTGGATTTTTAGGTGCTAAAAATCGGGAAAATATTTATTTTTTATGTATTATTAATAGCTGAAATATGTGACAAAAAAGTAAAAATATGTAATTATAATTTAGTTTATTAATGTGAATATAAACAATATGCAGTACTCACGAATGCAATTTATTCTATGTCTAACTGACTGCTGAAGCAATAAAGTTCACAATGAGATACATCTTCTGGTTGCCCATCACAAATGGCCGACGATTATCGCGAAACACTTATTCTGAAGGCGCGAAACTGCGGCAATATGTTTCTTGCCCTTGAGGTTTTGTGTAACTTGAGATCGCTGTCCAGCCTTGATTGCTTTCCCACATGGTTGGCAGAACAGAACGCCCCCATCAGAAGTAAAATTATCTTTAAATTCTGCAACAAACGATGACTTGTAGTTGTTTTTACTTTAGGCATCGTACAACTGCCTTACACTTCACAGTGCCAGAAATGAACTGCATGTGTGACACTGGTTCCAGGCAGCTAGGGGAGGGGGAGGTCCAGCACGTGGTGCAATATGGCTATGGAGAAGAAAATCCCCGGCTTCCACAGTGAGTGTCACGGGGTGACAAGTTAAGAATAACACGGTTGCAAGCTACACAATAACATTTAAGACGTTAAATGAAACCTCTGTAGAACATGGAATGAAGATTAGATAGCTCACAGGTTGTTCCCCATTGAAGTAACACAGAACAAAAATGCAATAAACTGAAATACTGATTTTAAAAAAATGTAAATATTATGTCTTTTTATGTGCTAATAAGTGAAAAGCAGGAATTTATGTATTTATAGAAAAAATGCTTAAAATATGTATTTACATAAAGAAATATTTATTTACCTAAAAATCCGAGCCCTAGTTATGACGCTTCAATGCAACAGTCACATGTCATTGTTTGCTGCAGACACTCAGTTTTATATTTGTGCTGAAAACCATTGCTCTTCCGGTACGCTCAGTCAACATAGTAAAACGGATATCTTTGCATTCACGGCCTACACAATAACATTTAAGACGTTAAATGAAACCTCTGTAGAACATGGAATGACATTGCAACCATTTTGAAATTCTCACATGAGCTGTAATCTACAGACAAATTGACATGGTGCAGTATAGCTGATGTGGTAAGCACAAGGCGAACATGACGAAGAGCCAGCCCTACATGTGAGAAGTTCGAGCATGGGCGAGGATATGCTTCTATTCCTTATTGAAATTTTATTTAGTTTGTTACCATCTCATAATGTTCGTGAAATATCCCTTTGTATGCAAATTGTCAGTAAATAAAAGTGTATGTGGCCCTAAGAAGGACCGATTTGTCATCAGGGTCAGACTACGACAAGATGGATAGGTGGGGGCAGGGGGACCAAACAGCACTATAGGGGTACCACGTAGAAAAGAATGTTGGAGGCGGGACTCACCGTACGTTGCTGCTGTAGAGCTTCCCCCTTCATAAACGACTTCACTCTCCGTCCAGGTGGTTGACACCGCAGTCACTGTCAGAGCTGCAATCGTCCTCATCTCCACATGTGTCCTCATCGTCACTCGTGCTCAGTCTAATTATCAGTCTGTCCACTTCACCATCTACAGTATTGTCGTGATGCAAATATTCGTCTTCTTTCCTTTTAACATGCTCACAATATTTTTTCCACTCATCGGCTGTGTACTGCAGGAAAAGTTTCCAACTTAGCTCCTCTTTTTCTTTTAAGGTGCCTCCAATGGACTGATCTGCAACTTAACCTTTCATGTCCCCCGAAACCATTTCAATTGGATTGAGATCTGGATGGTAAGGGGGAAGACGCAAAGGAATATGGTCATATGAATGGATTATTTCATCCACTGAATAGTTTTTTTCGTGCGGAAAGCTTTGAACTATTTTAATAAGTTCAGCTTTAGTCATGGATGTATCGAATAAGGCTCTGCGATCTTCTAGCCAAAGAACAATATTGGTCTTTAAGCTTGTTTGTGTGGGCACTTTATCTTTTTCATTGCAGTGATATGTAGCGTTGTCCATGACGATGACACTTGGAGGGGATAAAGCTGGTAGAAGCTGAGTGCCCAACCACTTTCGGAAGTTTACATAGTTCATAGAGGTGTGATATTCCCCTGATTTCTGCCCTGATTTAAAAATCAGTAACGCTCCCTCCACGAAGCCTTCTTCCCCTCCCCCGTGAACAATTATTAGTCCCTGTCCAGCGCCGATACTTGCAGCAGCACCAATTTCTTCTGTCGACTGCCAGCACTTCGAAACCATATGAGATTGCTGAATGTAAGTCTCGTCTATATAAACAATATTCCAGCCAATACTTCTTAATTGCCTGATTTGTGATATGTACCTTATTCTCCATAAAATTATGTCCGGTCTTTCTATGAGAATCTTTCACTTAGGTTCACACTTTTTTCCAACTGAAGTCTAGCATTTTAATTCTTTGCCTAAGAAACTCCCGTCCGCAGTCGATAACACCATCATCTTTAATGACAGAGGGAAGTTTCTTTATGGTGGGAATTTCTGTAGAGCTATTTTGTCTTGCATATTTGGATCTGATGATGCTCGCTTGACAAGGGAAATATGTTGTCCCTTAGTTTTCTTCTTCTTCAATAGTCCATAACAATATATATAAATCTTAACCACGTATAATTTATTTCAGGTTATTTTTTTCTCATATTCAGTAATTGGAATGATCTTTGTATTGCCCGACTGAAAGCTACAATATTAATTACTAAGAATGTCTTACAGGAAATAATTCCCAAAATTATTTTATGCATTCATTCAGTTCATTTACATTCATATTTTCATAATAATGTTAACGTTTATATCCCTAAACAAGATAAACATAAGCTGTATGTGAGATTCGAGGAGAGATGTCTCGTTAATTAATTTAGCATACCTAATTTTATTTGTTTTAAAACAGGCTTGGTCATATTGCTGAACAATTGACGAAACGTCACACGGATCATGAGTGCAAAAAGGTTGAAAGCCATTGGTCTATAGAGCGTCTCTACCTTAAAAGACAGTATGGGATTAAATGTAGTATTTGCCTCGCTCACATTCATATGTCCTGCAATTAGCTACGTCCTCTTCTACCCCGGCGATGTTGCCATTTCCCAATAATGCAAAGTGATAAATCTAACAAAATGTTTGCGTGATCTTTAGAGAATTTTCCGCTCTTCATGATGATGTAAAATTGAAAGCCATCAATAATTAACACATGGCCCAATTTTCACAATTATGTTATTTTAGCACGAATCTATATTTAAAGAGTAGAAATGTCAAACGTTCTAAGTGCCACTTTTTTAAAAAATGGTTTTATTTCACAAATACGTTCTATGTGCCCAGGTGCATATTCATAGCTGGGTTCCAAGAGCCAATACACGGAGTAAGTAGTTCAAATAATCTGTAACAGATAGTGCTGTTCTAAGAGCCATGCTGTGCTGCCATCTCTTGTTCCAAGTGCCATGCACTTTATACGAGTGTTTTGTTCTGTGTTTAGAGCGGGAAATTGTATGTGTTTAGAAAGTACCTTAATAAATGGAATAAAACATTGTTTATAATGGAAGGAGAAAATGTGAGATCGGGAAAGGTAAAATATAACTGGAGAATAGAACAAACGAAGAAACGAATATCAGGAAAATGTTATGAGAAGAGAAATACAAAGGCTGTTGTGCCAGATAAACAACTGCCCACGAATGAGGTTAGTAATCCTTTTAACTATACAATAATGAAAATTGTGTGTTATTTCACTTGAAATGGATATCAAGAATAAACTTTGAATTCTCTGATCAATATTTTATGTATTATCTGTCCTAGCATACTCTTTAATGCTACTTCTACAGTAAAGGAATTTTATTTGCATATTGTTTTAGGTGTCCTGTAGGTGCAGTTACAAGTGTGCAGATGTCCCCTTTCACTGGAAGCTGAAACTTTTCAATGATTACCATGGATTAAGGAGTGAAAGCGAACAAGGAACATACTTGTTAGGTTTAATGCAGATCGCTGAAATCCGCAGACGCAGACATGGTAAATATGACGATCCGGCCAGCAGCCATCGTCAGTGTACCGTGCGCTATTTAATACCTGATACTGAAGGTGGCACAAGACAGGTATGTAAAATAACTTTCCAAGAAATCTTTGGCGTCCGGCACAGATTTCTACAAACTCTTCAGGGTAGAAAGAAGAAAGGGGTATCTGTCTATGTGGATATCTGGGGGGAGAATGCACATCGAAAGAAATTTAGTGACTCTGATGTACAGCAAATTAAAGAGCACATAAACATTTTCCCGCGTGATGAAAGTCACTACGGACGTTCAAAGTCAAGGAAAGAATATTTAAGCCCTGATTTGAATGTATCTAGAATGTATAACTCTTATAGGGCAATGTATCCCCAAACATCTGTTTCTTACAAATTTTACATGTCTGTTTTTAGGAAATATTTTCCACATGTTTCCTTTCACAGGCCTCGTACAGACACATGTAAACAATGTGATTTGTTAAATTTCCAGGTCCAAGGTAATAACGAACACTCACCAAAAGCCAAAGTAGAACAGGAGCTTCATCATAAAAAGTACAAACGTGCAATGGAGTTAATGGCTATTGATTCAGCTGATTCAAAGCTCCCCAGTTTTGAAAGCACTGTACTGTCCATTGATATGCAACAAGTATTACCTCTACCAACATTAACACATAGCAATATGTTTTACTGTAGGCAGTTGTTACAATTTGGGAGTTCATATCAGTGATCAAAATACTGCTCATATGTGTATGTGGGACGAAAGTATTGCTTCAAGAGGTAGCTCTGAAGTTGCTTCATGCTTATTCAAAATTTTCAATCTGGGAATATTGAAACGTAAAAAAACTTATTATCTGGTCAGACAACTGCACGGATCAGAATAAAAACAGCACGATTGTATTTTTAATTATGTTTCTGGTTAGTTTAGGGTGGTTTGAAGAGATTGTGCACAAATTCTTAGTAAGTGGCCATAGTTTTTTGAGTTGCGATCGAGACTTCGCCATTATAGAGAAAAGAAGGAGGGTAAGTAGGGCCCTCATTCCCCAAGATTTGCATAGGATTGTGGAGTTAGCAAAAGCTATAAATCCTTTTCATGTACTTCCAATGGAGCCAAGTGACTTCTTTGATTTTAAGAATATAGCTGATACTCTGTTAACATTACATAAGTGTAACATATTAAAATGCACAATGCTTAAAGTATCTCAGTGTCATCCATCTCAAATAGCTATTAAATACACTTATTCAGAATTGGAAGCGTGGAAGGTTATGAATGTTTTAAAGAGAGGAAAATCAGTGGTTGATATACAGCAAGCTGTGCTTCATCTGAAAGATCAGCCCCGTTTATCAGTTGAAAAGAAGAATGACCTCTCGACTATGTTGCCATTCCTTCCTGAAGAGCACAGAGAGTTTTATGAGACATTAATTTCAACCCCTGTGTAAGAACTGTCAGTTGTCAAGGGAGAATTTGAAAATTGATAGCCATTTTTTCTTAAATAAAATATATTTTTGTAATATGCTCCTTATTAAGATACAGTATTTTGTGTTTAATTCAATTATGTATGTTCCTGCTAATCATTTATGCTATTTTTATTATTATTATATCCTTCTAAAACCTTCAATAAAATGTAACAACAGGTTGAATGGCACTTGTAACTGACTCTTTCATGATATGGCACATAGAACGTTCTTATTGTTATTGCTGTGTTCCTCCTAAACCATTGTATGTTAGGCAAAGATTTGTTATACAAAATAATTCTGTAGTAGGAACCTGCCTACATAAGTATTTTTGGTGTAATAAATTAAATACAAACAGAGATAGATAGTTTTTTCCTTCTCCTGTAAAATTTTATAAATGGCACTTAGAACGTTTGACATTTCTACTCTTCATTTATGCACATATAAAACGTACCATGCCATAGCTAATGAACTAATGATCACAACAGATTAAGAATTTATTTTTATATTGCCTGATTTTGGTAGAAGATATTTATTTCTGAGGGCAGTAATTTGTTTCATAATAAGAAAGTTATTTTTTTCTTCTTAAATGTAACTTGAAAATTCTTGGATGGTATCACAGGAAAGTTAGGTAGGGAGAAACATTTTTGCTGTTGATTTTGTCAGTGACTAAGCAAGAAGAAATGTTCATTAATGTCTGAAATAGTTTTTAAAACAAACCAGAGCTCAGTATCAGATAGCATTCACAAGTTATCGCACTTCGTGTACTGCCCCCGCCCAGCAATACTTGACGCAGTTTGTTTATTCAGGTGGCCCCATTATCTCCACGACTGCGTTTGGTGAGGGTAGGAAAGGATTCTGTGCTACCCCAGAGCTCAGTGTTATAAGTTTGTTGTGGTGTGAAGTTAAACTGTGAAGTGAAGTGGTCCTTTTGTTTTATTATAAATTATGTTAATTATTATTAAGTTATTATATTTATTACTATTATTTTTATTATAATATTCACTATGAATACAGCAACTATTGACAAATTGCACAGTAGAGAATGATTTATAGTACTGAAATGTATGTATGTCTACCCCTTATTATTCCCGTTTTTCAACGGGGTCGGGGATGAGATGCGATGGAAGTATTTGTGGTGATGGTTTTTACGGCCGGATGCCCTTCCTGACGCCAACCTCATGAGAGGAGTTAATGAGAGATGAAATGAATGTTGGTGAATGAAACTGGGCAAGGATGGGGAAGGAAGCGGTCGTGGCCTGTCAGAAGGTACCGTCCCAGCATTTGCCTGGTGTTGAAAATGGGAAACCATGGAAAACCATTTCAAGGACGGCCGACGGTGGGGCTCGAACCCACGCGCCTACCGAGTCAGCAGAGAGCTTGGCCCCATGACCTAATGCTGCGCTTTAGCCAGCATAGCCACTACTGTCGGGTGATTTATAGTACTGAATATATTTAATTATTTTTTGAAGAACATGAACGTCTTAGGCCACCTATTGCTCGTGGGTCGTGGTTTGCCTTGGATCATGCCGGGCATAAACAAGGATTAGTTAATGGTGCCGAGTTAACTTTTCTGTGCCAAAAGAACACGGCTGTTTCTTTATTACAGTAGGAAGTTGTGGCTTATCTAACTCTCCCAGACCCCTCTGTTAACTCTTTCTCTCTCTGCTAACTGGGAATGCTCTCACATAATTTTTATATGATATTTTCTGATTTGTAGGGGACAATTGTTTGCCATGGAGTGTGATGAAAATAAAGAAAGCATGTTTCCTGTTTTGCTGACCCGCCAGGATGAAGTTAGAAACATTGCATCATCTGTTGCAAATATACTGAATGCTCCAGGGAGATTAGTTGAAAATGACAGATACAAGTTGAATACTCTGGTGGGTATTTATTTTGAAATTCAGTTAAAAGTATATTGTTATTCTTAGATGTGTACAGATACTGAAATCTTATATTGGTTTTGTCAGAATCAGATTAAATACTTGAAATAATATCATAGTATGATTTGGCTGAAAAATGTATGTGTAGATTATAATATTACTATATATCAGGTGGTTCATCTGCCTCTAACAATCTAGTTTTATGTAACCCGGTGCATTATTGCCATTCTGATTAACATCTGTCTCTTTCTCTGATCTGGGGTAATATAACAAGATATGTGTTTACAGGCTAGAAGATGACAGGGATCATGAGTGCCAGAATTAGTTATGGGTACCCCGAATGAACTTTTAAATCTAACACTGATACAAAGAACACGTACGTTACAATAGGAGGTGCACAAATAGACCTGGAACAGGTATTGTGTAGGCTAGGGACTGCCCACTGCAACCAAGCCTCACAATGGCACATTTGGCAGGGGAGTGGTTGGTGATAGTGGACAGTGCTCAAGGGTACTGAGGTTTTAATCCCAACAAAGAACTTGTTTTGTTTTTGGATCGCTATCCTGAGTATGATTTTTCCCCCTGATTTTTCCATATTCTCTCCTGGCAAATGGCGAGATAATACCATATTTCAAGTCCCAGGCCACCTACCTCAGACTGATGTTGTTTTCTCATTTATTTTTCGAGTTCAGTAATTTGTGTTATTTTATGTTCAGGCCTTATGTACACAACAAAACAACACACAAGGCAGTATGGAAAGAGTATTTTGAGGAGTTGATAAATCTAAATGGACATAGTGAGGATGACAACGTACTGGAAGGTGTAGAAGGCAACAAAGGAACGGAAAAGGATCTGACATGGAGAGAAATGGAAATGGCTGTAGCCAAGATGAAAGGAGGAAAGGCACCAGGTATGGATGAAGTGAGTGTTGAAATGGTGAAGGCAGCAGGGGAGGTTGGGAAACAGTGGCTGTATCGTGTGATGAGGGTGATATGGAAGGAGTAAAAGACCCCAGAAGATTGGAAGAAAGGACTAATTGTCCCAATATTCAAGAAAGGGACAGAATGGAGTGTAGGAATTACAGAGGAGTCACACTCAAGGCAATATGGAAAGAGTACTTTGAGGAGTTGCTAAATCTTAATGGACATAGTGAGGATGACAACGTACTGGAAGATGTAGAGGGAAGATGTCCCGATACTAATCTATGCGTCAGAAACATGGACAATGAAGAAAAGAGACATGAGCAGAGTACTGTGCCAAAGTATTTGAAACGGTTTTGGAAGGTAGAATAAGGGCCAGAGTGAAAAGGGAAATAAGAGTAGAGCAGTATGGCTTTAGACCTGGCAGATCGACAGTTGATCTTATATTTGCAATGAGACAGCTTCAAGAACACCACTATGAATTTGGGAAGGATCTTTTAATGGCCTTTCTAGACATAGAAAAGGCCTATGATAGTGTGTCTAGGCAAAAGGTTTGGGAAGCAATTAAGAAAAAGGGAGTGGGAAAAGAGACTAAGCAGAGTGAAGGAGATGTACTGTGGAAGTGTGAGTTGTGTGAAAGTGGGAAGGGAAAGAACAGAGTGGTTAAAACAAATGAGTGGTCTGAAACAGGGCAGTGCACTGTCACCTCTTGTCTTCATTGTGGTCATGGATGAAATAATAATAATAATAATGCCGGTAGCAGAAAAAATTGGAGAATGTAAGGTGAAAACAATGATGTTTGCAGATGATCTAATGGTCTGGGAAAACAAGGAGGAGGAAATTCAGGAGCAACTGGAGGCCTGGGAAGAAACGGTGGGAGAATATGGACTGATATTCAACATCAGTAAATGTGAGATCCTGTTAACGACAAGGAAAAAAGATAGACCAGTGCGGGAGATAACATTTTGAGGTGGAAAGCCTCAAGTATTTGGGAAGTGTAGTGGAGGAAAATGGGAGAAATGACGAAGAGATAACCGAACGAGTCAGACGAGCCCCTGCAGGGTAGGATTGAGACATCAAGACTGAGATGGTATGGACACTTGAAGAGGATGGAAGAGAAAAGGATTCCTAAGAGGACGCATGAAATGCAGATGCAGAATAAACGACAAAGGGGAAGACCAAGGGATAGATGGCTGAAGTGAGTGAAGGAGTGTGTCAAAAAGAGAGGAGAGGACTTGACCAGAGTGACGAAGGAGAGGTGGTGGGAGGAGAGAACTAAGTGGAGAGGCCTATGTTCCAAACAGACCCAGCCTGGGGCTGGAAACTGTGTATGATGATGATGATGATCCGGTATTATATAGAGTTTTTCGTTCTATACATGATAATTACATGTTAAACTAAATTGGAGGAGAAGGTGATGGGTTGAATTTTTTTTATAGTTACGTTAGAAGTCGGAAGGGAAATTCCAATGATTTGTCTATGATAAAGTCTGGAAATGGTGAATTAATTACTGAGAAACAGGCAATTGTGAATGAATTAAATATATGGTATGGTAGTGTGTTTAATATATTTAATAGCTGTGTGGTGGACTATGATCCTGCTAGCCAACCTTTCTGAATAAACCAATCGTCGATGCTAGCAATAATAAAAGAAGCTACGTATATATCGAAAGGCCCAGGCAATATTTGTAAAGATGTGCTAAAACTGGGTGGTACAACCATTGGGCGATACTTCGGGGTGCTGTTTAATGTATCATTTAATAACACACAAATACCCAAAGACTGGAAAAGACCTACAATAGTTCCAATATTCAAGGGAGGGAACAGCTTGGTAATGGGAAACTAACTTATAGACCTGTTAGCCTCACATCCATCATATGTAAACTGATGGAGCACCTTATTTCTGTTTACTTAAAGGAACAGTGGGGAACGTTACCATGGCTTAATGGGAGACGATACAGATTTAGACAAGGGTACTCGTGCGAGAGCCAAAGGTTATCACTCTTTCAGGATATTAATGACTCCCTAGACAGGGGAGTGCAAGTTGACGCCGTAATTATAGATTTTGCGAAGGCATTTGATGTTGTCCCACATGACATGCTACTCTGTAAATTAGCGGCAACGAAGATTGATAAGAGTAATTTTATGGATTCAAGAATTCATGACTGGTCGCTCTCAAAGTTAAAATAGGTAATGTATATTCGGAGGACATTTTGATAACATCAGGGGCCCCTCAGGGTTGTGTGATTGGGCCCCTGTTATTTCTGGCACTTATTAACGACTTACCGAATGGGATTCAAAGTGACTACCAATTGTTTGCGGATGATTGTGTAATATACAGAAAAATGTATAGCTCACAAGACAACGCTCAGTTACAAACTGACCTCAACCTGGCTCATAAATGGGCGGTTGACAACAAAATGAAGATAAATACGAGTAAATGTAGTCTCGTGAGAATAGGGAGAGGGCGAAGGCATGATTTTCAATACAATATCGGCTCCGAAATACTTGCAGAAGAAGACTCGTGCAAATATTTGGGCATCCACGTAAGGAATGATATGAAATGGGGTATCCGTGTGGGTTGTGTCGTCGCCAAAAAGTACAAATCACTCCATTTTGTAATGCGGGTATTAAATGGCACTAATTCTACCGCAAAAGAATTAGGATATTTGACCCTGGTAAGGCCAATCTTGAAATATGGCTCAGCGGTTTGGGACCCATATCAGGTAGGGCTCATCGATGAGCTGGAGATGGTACAAAGGAAGGCTGCTAGGTTTGTGCTCAACTATTTTAATCCTAGAAGTAGTGTGACTTGAATGATAGAAAAACTAGGGTGGGAATCTCTGGAAGATAGAAGGACGAAATCCAGACTATACACTATTTTTAACACTTACACTAATCGGCCAGCATGGGGGAAAACTAAGCAAACGTCTGGGAAATCCCACCTACCTGAGCGGGGCAGATCATCCACATAAAGTTAGGGCCGACCACAGCGTGCAAATTGTGAGAAATATTCTTTCATTAATCATGGTATTGATAATTGGAACTCATTACCTGACTCAGTCTTAGAGCCTTTCCCCAAACATGTTGATGAGTTTAAGAGAAGATTGACATTTTGTGTAAATACCACAGAATACTTGTAATGAACCTGGGAGTTGTTAAGGATAGCAAGAAGACAGAGTACCAGGAAAGGAGAATCAAAGTTTGGAAACTCAAGGAAAAGGAAGTCAAGGAAGAATTCCAGAAGATAATAAGGGAAAGGATGCCAACAGGCAATCCTAACACAGGGGAAGAGGAATGGAAGCAATTCAAGAACACTATGGTGAAAGCTGCAGTGGCAGTATGTGGAAGAACAAGCAACAGAAAGCGGTGTAAAGAGACACCATGGTGGAATGAGAGAGTAAAAGAAGCTGTGGGAAGGAAGAACAAGGCTTTCAGAGTGTGGTTCCAGGAAAGAACTGATCTGGCAAGGGAAGATTATAAGATAAAGAAGAAAGAAGCAAACAATATTGTCGCAGAGGAGAGGAAGAAGTGGATGGTAAAGTGGACAGAGATGATGGAGGAAGACAGCAGAGGAAATAAGAAAGTACTTTATGGGATGGTTAAAAGTAAGAGAAGAGGTCTGCGAGAGGATGTGGTAATGATGGACAAAAACGGAAATGAGGTACACAACAAAGAAACACTCAAGACAGTGTGGAAAGGGTACTTTGAGGATTTGCTGAATCCAAATGTTCATAGGGAGGAAGACAATGTATTGGAAGATGGAGAAGACAACACAGGAATGGAAAAGGACCTGACTTGGAGAGAACTGGAGATGACTATAGACAAGATGAAAGGAGGAAGGGCACCGGGTGTGGATGAAGTGAGTGTTGAAATGGTGAAGGCAGCAGGGGAGGTTGGGAAACAGTGGCTGTACCGTGTGATGAGGGTGATATGGAAGGAGAAAAAGACCCCAGAAGATTGGAAGAAAGGATTAATTGTTCCAATATTTAAGAAAGGAAGCAGAAAGGAGTGCAGAAATTACAGGGGAGTCACACTTATACCTCACTGTGCCAAGATATATGAAAAGATATTAGAAAGTAGAATACGAGCCAAAGTGGAGAGAAAATTGAGAGAGGAGCAGTATGGATTCAGACCTGGGAGATCAACAGTGGATCTCATATTTTCAGTGAGACAGCTCCAGGAACACCATTACGAATTTGGAGAGGATCTGTGGATGGCCTTCCTGGACATCGAAAAGGCCTATGATAGTGTGTGTAGGGAGAAGGTTTGGAAAGCAATGGAAAACATGGGAGTGGAAAAAGGGACTGTAGGCAGAGTGAAGGAGATGTATTGTGGGAGTGGGAGTTGTGTGAAAGTTGGAGGGGAAAGAACAGACTGGTTCAGACAAATGAGTGGCCTGAAACAGGGTAGTGCTCTGTCACCCCTTCTCTTTATTGTGGTTATGGACGAGGTAATGACACGGGTAGCAGGAAAGATAGGAGAAGATAAGATGAAAGCAATGGGGTTTGCAGATGATCTCATGGTCTGGGGAAACAAGGAGGAGGAAATTCAGGAGCAACTGAAGGCTTGGGAAGAAACAGTGGGAGAGTACGGATGGAAGTTCAACATCAGTAAATGTGAGATTCTGTTAACGACCAGGAAAAAGGACAGACCAATGAGTGGGATAACACTTGGAGGTGGACAGCTGAAGAAGGTGGAAAGTATCAAGTACTTGGGAAGTATAGTGGAGGAAAATGGGAGAAATGACAAAGAGATTACGGAACGTGGCAGACAGGCAGAAGCATTTCTGAGAAGCATTAGGAGCTTAGTGTGGAATAAAGATGTCCCACGAAAAAGCAAGGAAGTGTTATACAGAAGCTACTATATCCCGATACTGACCTATGCTTCAGAAACATGGACAATGAAGAAAAGAGACATAAGCAGAATACAGGCAGGTGAAATGAAGTTCCTGCGAAGTAGGATCGGAGTAACAAGAAGGGACAGGGTGAGGAATGAAAAGGTCAGGGAAATGGTGAAAGAGGAGCCCTTACAAGGTAGGATTGAGACATCAAGACTGAGGTGGTATGGACACTTAAAGAGAATGGATGAGAAGAAGATTCCCAAGAGGATACATGAGATGCAGATGCAGAAGAAACGACCAAGGGGAAGACCAAGAGATAGATGGCTGAAAGGAGTGGAGGAATGTGTCAAGAAGAGAGGCGAGGACTGGACCAGAGTGACAGCGGAGAGGTGGTGGGAAGAAAGGACTAAGTGGCGAGGCTTGTGTTCCAAACAGACCCAGCCTGGGGCTGGAAATTGTACAAGATGATGATCACGATGTTATTACTATAGTTCACAAATTGTGAATTGTATTTATTGTGTTTGATATTATTGTTGGTAATTTTCTGTAATTGTAGAATTTGTCACCGGGGAATTACCCCCTTTTGCAAATATTATATATGATACTAGTAATACAGGTTTTTCTCAAAATGAGTGCAGATTTATCATGAGGAGTATCATACGAGTATTATTACACAATTACTGTTGGATCGGAAATGCATTGCAAATTGTTCAATACAAATTGTTTGTTTTACAAAAGTTAAAAAATGAAAGCAATTATACATGGTATAAAGCATTTGTTAACACGGTTGCACAGCTCAGCTTGTCTCACCATGGACTGATGAACTCAAAGTAGCATATCTGGCTGCTCCCTGATTTCCACGCCCACTGCCATGATCCTCGTTACAAGCTCTGCTTCTGTGTCCATAGCAGTCTCGTAGACTAGTGGTTTCATATGTCCCCACAGAAAGAAATCCAGCGATGGCCACGGAATGGATCTACCTTGACCAATCCATCTACCAGGAAATCTTCTGTTGAGGAAAGCCTGGATGGCACATGTGTCGTGGGGAGGGGCACCATCATGCTGGAACTGCATCCTACAACATAAGCTGAGAGGAATGTCTTCCAAGTGTTCTGGGAAGAGCACATCCCACAGAAAAGCCAAGTGGCTACACGTGCCCTGGAAGCAGATAAGGACCCCACAGGGTATGGTTTTTTATTCCCGCCCAAACATAACCGCAAATCTCTGTTGTACTGCAAACACCCATGTTGCACGTATGCATACGTTTCTACTGTCGTAAATACCCTTGTGGGTAAGCATGGCCTTGTCTGTCCACAAGACGATGGTGGTCCCTCGGTATAGCCGTGCTTGTTACATCGTGCACCACGACTACGAGGGCAGGTGCAGCAAGTCCAGACATCATAGGTTCGAATCCCTGTTCTGACAGTGTCTTGAGTCGTCAGTCTTTTGACTGGTTTGATGCAGCTGTCCACGCCTCCCTGTCCTGAGCTAATTGTTTCATATCTACATAGCTACCACACCCTACATCCGAGGCAATCTGTTTAACATATTCTAACCTTGGTCTACCCCTACAGTTCTTGTCCTCGACCCTTCCTTCCATAACTAAGCTTGCTATTCCTGGGTGTCTTAGTATGTGTCCTACCAACCTATGTCTTCTCTTCATTAGCATTCGCCAGAAACATCTCTCCTCTCTCACTCGTCTTAATAACTCTTCGTTTGTAACCCTATCTACCCATCTGATCTTCATCATTCTCCTGTAACACATTTCAAACGCTTCAATTCTCCTCTTTTCTGCTGCACCAATAGTCCAAGTTTCACTTCCATACAGTGCGACGCCCCAGACAAAGATTTTCAAAAATATCTTCCTAATACCTAAATCTATATTCAATGTCAACAGATTCCTTTTCTGTAGAAATGCTTTCCTTGCCTGAGCCAACCTACATTTTATATCATCTTTGCTTCGTCCATCACTGGTTATTTTGCTTCCTAAGTAACAGATGTCTCCTACTTCCTTTAGTTTCTCCCCTACCAATTTGATGTCCATAGAGGTTTCTGATTTATTGCGGCTGCATTCCAATATTTTTGTTTTACATTTATTAATTTTCATCATGAATTCTTTCCTCAAGACGGAGTCCATACCATTCAAAACCTCATTCAAATCCTGAGGCGTGTCGGCCAAGATGACGATGTCATCAGCAAATCTCAGAGTTGAAATTATTTCTCCTTGAATCTTCACTCCCACTTTAAATTTCTCTCTAATTTCCTTCATTGCTTGTTCAATGTAAAGATTGAAAAGTATGGGTGATAAGTTTCAGCCTTGCCTCACACCTTTCGGAATACCAGCTTCTCTCTCAAATCCATCAGCTCGAATGACTGCTGTCTGGTTTCTGTACAGATTGTAGATCACCCTCCTATCCCTGTACTTTATTCCAATCATTTTCAAAATGTCAAACAATTTAGTCCAATCAACGTTATCAAAAGCCTCTCCTAAGTCTACAAATGCCATGAACGTTCTCTTATCTTTCCTTATTCTACCTTCCAAAATCAGCCTAAGACTCAGTACAGCTTCTCATGTTCCTACATTTCTCCTGAAACCAAACTGGTCTTCACCCAACTCCATTTCTATCCTGCTTTCCATCCTCTTGTAAATTATTCTAGACAGTATCTTTGAGGCACGAGTAATCAGGCTGATTGTGCGGTAATCTTCACATCTGTCAGCTCCAACTTTCTTCTTTCTAAACCTTGTTTAGAAAATAAATAGCATTTGTGGCTTAAAGAAAAAAGTGTAGCTACTAAGAGACAGGCATCTATCGATGGTTCGTTCGATTGTTAGAAGAAAGCAAAACAAGAAAAAAAATGAGTTTGTAATGGATGCAACAGCAATGTTCTTGAATGCAAGTGTTCCAATTGAAATGTTGGATACCCCAGCATTTAGAACTTGGCTTCAGAAGTATGTTCCAAGTGAGTAATAAAAAATGTATTATAAAATCTTGAACATAAATTCACTAAATACTAATTCCACGCATGATATTAAACCAAATTACATTATTATTTATTTACATTCAACATAGTTTTAATAAAGCAAACTAGATCTGTTAAAAAAATACTTTCAAATAATGTCCATTTGATATATAGCATTATTCTATTTACCTAATATCCCTTTCAAATTTACACGAAATTGTCCTGATAACCTTACAGCTACTTCGCTATAAAACACAAAATTCAATATTCATATCGCGATTATTTTTCTTCTTCCCCAAAATGAATGCGAATTTCTGTGGTCTCTTATCAGTTGTTGAATTAAAATATCTTTAAAATATAGGTGATGTCTCATAAGTAATGTAGTTTTTTAAAGAAAATTTTATTTGGAAAGTTTTCTGACAAGGAGTTAAACTATTCTTCAAAGTTGAGACCATCAGATTCTATGGTCTTGCGCTATCTTTCAGCGAGGTTTCATATCTCGCGACGGTACCAGTCTCTGGGTTTTGATGCGAAGAATTCGGCGAGATCCACTTCCACAGCTTCAATGCTTTCGAAATTTCTTTCACGCGAAAAATTGGCCATGGATAGATAAAGATGGTAATCTGTAGGTGCAAGATCAGGGATGTATGCTGGATATGGTAGCAGTTCGACTCCTCCCAATTCCTGAATTTTTGCCATGGTTGTTCATGCATTGTCCTGCTGCAAGAGAACTCTACTTTGGTTAACTAATGCTGGGTATCTCTGTCTCAAAATTTCATGAAGTCGTTCCAGTTGTTGAGAATAAAGATCTGCATTGACTGAATGCCCGTTTGGAACAAACTCCCAGTCGAACAAAATTCCACCAGACACACATCATCACTGTGCCACACGCTCACTAACGATACTTACTCCTTCCATTTCACATATTCTTCGAGCCTCGGCAGCAGATTTGTAATCTTGTGTCTAGTAATGCTTTAGAAGGATCCTAACCTCCAACTGTGTAAGTTCCATTTGTGATTGTGTATCAACAACTGACGACTGATACATTCTCGCAATATACACAATTCTAGTCATGGCCTCCTGTAAATAGCATTGGCAAACCAAATAAAACAAATTCTATCTTGTAAAACACCAAACTAAAAAAAAAGCTACATTCCTTATGAGTAAGGGCCTTATTTTTTGGTGAAATAAAACTGTTGATGTCAGTGTTAAAACTGCCGCTATTTCGGTGGGTATTTCGCGAACTAAATTGTCATAATGATGAATGTTTCTTCTTATCCAATTTCTCAAGAGGAATGTTGGTTTGCATGAATGCTTTTCTTGTGTCTATTACAAATTGGTCCCTATCACTTGTCAACTTCTATGCGATGTGTAGAGTATCGCCGATTGTTATTTGCCGCTGAGAATTACGTTCATTTGCTTCTTTCTTCTTCTTTTTATGTGTTTCTGAATCCCTGCAGTGTTTATCGCACTTTTCTTTTTGTTCCCACTGAATACGAACATTGCAGTATTTACACATTAGAAGCCAGAATAGTTAAAAGGGACATAAAACCAATAACATTATTATTACAGATTAGAATCTTTCTTCAAATACATCGAACCCCTCACTGTTTTATTCCTCGGCCCTCGTGAAATCTGTTGTGACTTAAGTTTTCGGCATTTTTATACTTAAATGCTGGATGTTTGCCGAAGTTTTATCAGTCACAAACTCGCACTGCTGTATCTACGACCACAACGCCATTTGATGTAATCGATAGCAGATATCGATTTTCATCGATAGCCTTAGAGATCGCGGAACTGAATACACATACTTCCGGCTTTGTGGGCATTTGTGTAGAGAATATGCAGCACTATCAATCAAATGAGAAGGAAACCATGACGGTTAATTCCTCAGAAGCATTTAAACGTTTATTGGAGAGCTTTTACAATAATATTTAGCATTTTTCGTACCAAGTGGAGTATATTTTGTGATTATTTCTGCAATTCGTGGAATCAATCTGATTTCGTGATATTTCGTGAGTTCATTTTGCTAAAATACGTTACTCCAGGTACCTAGAAAGTCATATATAGGCCAGAAAGAAGATATGAAAAAAGTTTGTGTGTATCGCTATTACCAAACAAATAGTTCTGTGAAGAGCTAAAGCCTATTTTCATATATCCTACTTATGTTAATTGCACCTATCTACATACAAAATTTCAGTTTGATTGCTGTAATGGATTCGTAGTTATTGAGAACCGTCTAATATTACTGATGGTCGCCATGTTGGATTTTTATATATGTAGGTCTTAGAGTTATGTTCTACAGTGAGTGTTACAGTGTGGTGCAATAGCACCTAGTGTAGTGTTATACAGTGTTGGTATTGCTACCAGGTGAGTGTTACAGTGTGGTGCAATAGCACCTAGTGTAGTGTTATACAGTGTAGGTATTATTACTAGTGGAGTGTTACAGTGTGGTGCAATAGCACCTAGTGTAGTGTTATACAGTGTAGGTATTGCTACCAGGTGAGTGTTACAGTGTGGTGCAATAGCACCTAGTGTAGTGTTATACAGTGTAGGTATTATTACTAGTGGAGTGTTACAGTGTGGTGCAATAGCACCTAGTGTAGTGTTATACAGTGTTGGTATTGCTACTAGTGGAGTGTTACAGTATATATATATATAGTATGATCAAGTAGGGAGTGATAGAGGAGTAACACCTCTTTAAAAAACCTTGGTCCAGCTGGCCCGGCTGGTAGTACCTTGTTAGGGTCCCTTGCCAGGGTTACGGTGAAGTCCTCAACGGTAACTGCAGTGAAACAGGTGAACTCTGGCACAATGTGGTTGGCGGAAGGGGCAGCCTATTGCTCAGGTTTAATAGGGCAAACTATTGTCCATAGTTATGATGGGCAGGTTTTGGCCCAACGGCAAAATGAGCGGATGAGGAGCCAATCACTCTCATGGCTCCCAACGGTCATAGAGGCGGAAGAGGCCACGCCAGACGGACTGGCTGTAAAGGCGCACCTCAGTAGTACTTGAGTATGCGGCAGTTCGTTGCAGTCTCTGTGTTCGGTCCTGCATGTCTCATTCTTTGTGAGCCGCAGGATAAGGCTCAGAGATCATAGTGTGTGGGTCTCGTCCTGGCAAGCTGAGATCCACCCTAAACAAATTCACGCCAGTGGCACTTCTTCCGAACGTCACTTTTCAAAGTCCAACGGCGATGGGATATGGACGGTGGGGGCAGGTTATGGGTGTAACTGGAAGCCCCTAGTTCGGACCTGCACGTTGGCAGCAGATGTGTGATGGTCGTCTTCCGGAGACTCTGTGACTACTCAGGAATTCGGTCCTGCATCTGTGTTTGGGCAGGCCTATTTAGGATCACCGCCGCCCACCCCACATGGGGAAG
Source organism: Meconema thalassinum (assembly GCA_946902985.2). Lineage (NCBI taxonomy): Eukaryota > Metazoa > Arthropoda > Insecta > Orthoptera > Tettigoniidae > Meconema > Meconema thalassinum. The sequence goes on from OX336389.2 coordinate 551,976,983, forward strand.
GCCCTAGAAAAGGTGGGCTAAACATCGGAAGTCACAATCTTGGTCCGGCTGGGCAACCGCACTCAGCAGGTCACCCCTCATGCGGTCGAAACTCAAAAACAGTAAAGAATCACAATTTGATTATTGGATCATGGAACATCAGAACCTTGCTTGATTTTGACAATAACATTAGACCTGAGAGAAGGTCAGCTCTCGTAACCCATGAGTTATCAAGACTCAACGTTGACATTGCTGCTCTCAGTGAAACTAGGCTGTCTGCTGAAGGCAAGATTACTGAATCTGGAACAGGATATACCATCTTCTGGAAAGGAAAGGATGAGGGTGAATGTCGTATTCATGGTGTGGGCTTCGCTGTGAAGACCAAACTGGTAAATTATCACCAACTTACGCCCATTGCAATCAGCGAAAGGCTCATGACTCTCCGCATACCACTCTCAGGAGGTTCCTTTATGACACTCATCTCTGCCTATGCTCCTACCTTAGATTCTGATGATGAAGTAAAGGCTCAGTTCTATAATCAGCTAAGTGAAATCATCTCCAAGGTACCATCTGCAGATAAACTCTTGCTCCTCGGTGACTTCAATGCCAGAGTTGGGAAAGATCACAGGCTATGGAATAATGTGATGGGCAAACAGGGACTTGGAAAATGTAATCCCAATGGACTGTTGCTTCTTGGTCTTTGTGCAGAACACGAACTTTTCATTACCAACACGCAGTTCCGGCTACCTGACCGCTTCAAAACCACGTGGATGCATCCTCGTTCCAAACATTGGCACATTCTTGATTATATCATTACCCGGCAATGTGATAAGGACACTCTTATTACCAGAACAGCAAGGAATATAGACGATTGTTGGACAGATCATAAACTTCTTATATGTAAGCTCAGGATATCCATCAGACCTAAACCACCTAGGAACATCAAAAATTTGCCAAGAAAGAAGTTTAATACATCCAAACTTCAGGATGAATCCATGTACAAACATTTTGGAAACAGGATCGTCACCCAGTTATCAGAAAACCCAGTAACAAATGATATTCAGCAAGAATGGGCCACATTACAGAAGATTATCACACAGTCAGCTGAGGAAACCATTGGTTTTATAGTGCGGAAAAGACAAGACTGGTTTGATGACAACAATGAGGAAATTCTGTCTCTCATCAATGCCAAAAGGAATGCCTATCTTGCCCATCTTCAAGACCCAACTTCCAACACAAAGAGAGATAAACTACTGGAACTCAAGGGTAAATGCCAGACGCAGATAAGGCAGATTAAAAATACTTGGTGGCAACAGAAGGCTCAGGAACTGCAGAGACTATCGGATGCTCGAGACTTGAGGAACTTCTATGCCGTACTCAAGGAAATATATGGACCATCTCGCTCATCATCAGGTACACTGAAAAGCGCTGATAATTCTACTACCTTTACTGATAGTCAAGAAATCTTGGAACGCTGGAAGGAGCACTTCTCCAATCTCCTAAATCGTCCATCAGAAGCTGCTGAAGACTTCCTCTGTGATGTGCCGCAACAACCTGAACAACTGTGGTTGGCAGTACCTCCTACTTATCATGAATTCAGTGCAGCTCTCACCCAATTGAAACCCAGAAAAGCACCTGGCCCAGATAACATCCCTCTGGAACTAATTCAAGCCGGAGGTCATTCCCTCAAAACAAGAATTTTCATCCTTATCCTCAGAATTTGGGAATCAAGAAAGGTACCTGGAGACCTAAAGAATGCCACTATCGTCACTATCTTTAAAAAGGGTGATCGCAGTGTTTGTGGCAACTACCGTGGTATATCACTGCTATCAATTGTGGGGAAGATTCTTGCAAGAATTCTACTTAACCGCCTCAAGGTTATCTCTGAGAGGATCCTCCCAGAGTCACAATGCGGATTTAGAACTTCCAGAAGCACAATTGACTTGATTTTCTGTGTGAGACAGCTACAAGAAAAATGTCGAGAACAACAGAATCCACTCTTCTTAGTCTTTTATGATTTGGAAAAGGCATTTGATTCGGTTCCAAGACCAGCCATGTGGGCAGTGCTGAAGCGGTTTGGTTGCCCTCAGCGTTTTGTAGATCTAATCAAAGCTCTCCATGATGGCATGACAGGTCAGGTTTGCCATCAGAATAAGATGTCCGATGAATTTCCCATTACCCATGGACTGAAACAAGGATGTGTACTGGCTCCAACGCTTTTTGCGCTGTACTTGGCTGCAATGCTTTATGATTCACCCACAAACATCCCAGGTGTGGAGGTCAAGTATCGTTTTGATGGAGGGCTTTTCAACCTAACTCGTCTCCGCTCCTTGAGGAAAACTCAGGTTACTAAGGTTACTAACATGTTGTATGCAGATGATGCTGCGTCACCAACTCTCACACCAGAAGAGCTGCAAGAGTCAGTTAACTGTTACAAAAGTGCATGTGATCGCTTTGGTCTTACCATAAATGTCAATAAGACTAAAGTCTTGGCGCAACCTTCACCAGGCACACCTCTTCCTCAGTTCAATATCTCCATTTCAAATTTGCCATTAGAACAGGTTGACCACTTCTCGTACCTGGGCAGTACCATTTCTGTGAGCTGTACCTGTGAGCAGGATGTGGATAAGAGAATTGGCGCAGCCCATGCAGCATATGGACGATTAGCGCACCGGGTCTTCATGAATAAAGATCTATCCATGAGTACAAAGCTTATGGTGTACAAAGCAGTAGTCATTTCTACATTGTTGTATGGCTGTGAAACGTGGACCCTTTACCGACGTGATCTTAGGAAGCTTGAGCGTTTTCACCTACAAAAACTTCGATCAATCCTGAGGATTAAATGGGAAGACCGCATTACCAATATTGCTGTTCTGGAAAAGGCTCAAATCAACAGCATAGAATCATCCATAATAGGTCACCAATTTAGATGGATTGGTCATGTCCATCGGATGGATGATGTGAGATTACCTCGTCAAATGCTATATGGTGAGTTATGCTATGGCACCAGACCTCATGGTGGTCCTAAGAGGCGCTACAAGGACCAATTTAAGCAGACCCTGAAATTGACAGGTCTTGATTCACAAACCTGGGACATGCTGGCTGAAAACCGCTCAACTTGGCGCCGTACCATCTCGGATACTGTAAAGACGTTTGAAAGGGATCGACGCATACATGAGGAGGCCAAGCGTCAAGCTAGGAAACTTCGAGCAGCCCAACCACGTCCTCCTCCAGCAATACTATGCGACTTGTGTGGTCGCTTGTTCCATGCCAGGATTGGACTCTTTAGTCACCGTAAACACATCCACAAACTGGACTGAAGGAAGAAGATTTATACTCGGATTCGAGTTAAAGCCGATGATGATGTTCTACAGTAAAACCCCTCATATCCGAATCCCGGAAATCCGAAATCCTGGGTAATCCGAACGAGGATCTTTCGACAATTTGAAGTTTGAAAAAATACACGCAAAAAAGAGAAACTTATTTATTTAGTCATAAAACAATCATATACTCTTCATTATGACCGCATTTTACATAATTAGTTGAAAAATTAACAAGAAGTACAGATAGCATAGTGTAAATGTATCTACATAGACTACTTATCCCATCCAGGATTGAGAACCGCAAACGTTGGTTATTAATTATTATTATTCCGTGGGTAACCACTTTGCTAAAACAATGAAATAGCAATAGAAACACACAAAATATCACTTAATCTTTCATTTAAGATCAGTTATCTTCAATATTGCAGAAGTGACTAAAACCTTCCCGCGGAGGCAATTGCGCGCCAGCATCGCACTAAGATGACATCGTTTGGCGTGGCTGCTGCGTGTTGTTCTACGAAGCGCAATGCGATGTCAACAGCAGATGCAGCTTCAGTATAAGTCACATTGTCTGCCAAAGTTTCTTCTTCCTCACTGTCATTAGCTACATTGCCGTCATGTCGACTTTGGACCAGACTCACTATTTCATGTTCGCTGTTTGCGCCAAACCAGCCTGCCTCGCTCAATGTAGGCTACAGTCCTATACCGTAACGAGGGCTGGTCATTATGTTATGGATATCTTTCGGCTAATCCGAACAAATTGAAATCCGAACAGGCTACAGCCCCAATTAGTTCGGATTTGAGGGGTTATGCTGTATTACATAAAGATTATTGTGTACTTGTAGTATTCAAACTTCAATCGCATGATTAGGACACAAGAAGTAAAAGCGAGATTTTAAAATTTTGCACAGCTGCCATCTTGTGGTTATGAAAACAATTGAAATAAATTAGATGCCAGTGGATTAACATTTGTATAAGCATTTACCGTACCAAGTTTCACTGCATTCGGATGGTTAAATAGCGAGAAACTTCCATTTAAATATTTATACTTCGCGTCGCCGCCATGTTGGATTTGTGCTCACCAGGTTATTGAAAGTCCTATAGGTGAACTTATGTGCATAGCCTCTATGAACATAAAAAAAATTCAGTCTGATTGCTGTAAAAGATTCGTAGATATTGAGAACCATCTAAATATTTTCAAACTTGCACTTCGGTCGCATGATTACGACACAAGAAATAAAAACTTAATTTTAAAATTTCGCACAGCCGCCATCTTTTGGTTATGTAAACAATGGAACTAAATTAGATGCCAGTGCATTACAATATGTATAATCATTTACTCTACCATATTTCACTGCACTCAGATGGTTAAATCACAAGGAAAGTCTATTAAAATGTTTCAACTTCGCTTGGCCGCGATGTTCCTTTTGTATTTTACAGGTTTTTGAAAGTTACGTAGATAAACTTGTAGTAGTGCTCTTTAACACCATACAAAATGTCTGTGTGATATCAGTAATTGTTTCGAAGTTATAGAATGCCAGTGAAATATTTCGCACAGCCACCATCTTGAGGCTATGTAAACAATTGTACTAAATTAGATGCCAGTGCATTACAATGTGTATAAACATTTGCTGTATCAAGTTTCATTGCGTTTGGATGGTTAAATCGCGAGAGAAGTCAATTTAAAAGTCTCAACTTTGCTTGGCCACCATGATGATTTTGTAGTTAACAGGTTTTTGAAAGTCTCATAGGTGAATTTCTAGTATTGCCCTTTATCACCATACCAAATTTCAGGGTGATACCGGTAGTAGTTTCGGAGATATTGAATGCTGGCGAAATATTTCGCATAGCCTCTATGTTGGATTGGTGAGACGTAATAAAATTTGAAGGTTGGGGTCGGCCGAAATGGTGCTATGACCTTATTGAGTTTGATTGAAATCGCTCCAGCCATTTTGAAGTTATTAGAGGGGGTCACACACACATACACACACACGGACAAAAGGTGATCTCATAAGCCAATTTTTTCAAAAATGAAAATAGGATAAAAATACGGCCCCTACTTGTGAGACAACCTAATAATAATTCTTAGAATATGATTCAAAATTTGTCATTGAGACTTTTTATATAATATGGACTAAAGTCTACATCAGGGGTTCTCAAACGTTGTCTGTCGTGCCCCCCCTTCCACTTCTGAAACATGAAGTATCAAGCCCCCTCCTTTGTTATTCTTCTTTCCAAAGGAGGGCAAGCACTATTACTTTCATGGAGTCTCTTTTTACCACTGCTAATAAACCACATATCCATGGGTAATGGCGTTCCTTGTATTAGTTTGTTGTAAATCGGGCTAACCACTTCCACTGAACGCTCAATGGAATTCACCTGTTCACTCACTGTCTCTGAACTGACTGCAAAGGCCTGACTGCATTCAAGTCGACAATGGTAGAAATAGAAGAATCTATTCTTGGAAGGAAGTGGCGGTCACATTGTCATTAGTGGTTGTTAAGTGTTTGGTGAGGAGATGTTGCTGCGGGTAGCGGGTGAAAGGGTGCTAGGAGGGCAATGTTACTCTACACCTTTTCTCAGAATTCCTGCTGGCAGGATCTACTGGTCAGTTCTTGTGAATTAAGACAGCAAAAGTATGAGTTTATTAGTCTTGAATGGTTGTGGAAGCTTCCTGCCTATGATAGGTTCATGGATATGAGGATAGCAATATTTGTTACAGATTATAAAATTAAATATTTCAATCAGAGTTGGCACCCCCTTTTATCAGTCTCTGCACGTCCCCCACTTTGAGGATCTCTGGTCTACATTATAAAAAAGTAATTTGGATTTATTAAATAATTTGAAATTAAGTTGTACTGTACACTAATTAATAGTAATAATAAGCAATGTTTTCTAAAAACTGTTTTACTTAATCACCTCTGAATTTTGTAAAGGGGAATGTGCTGAGGGAGGGTTACAACTGGTAAGGGGGTATGGTGGGGTGGTTCGTTCATGATTCAATTTCAGGCTGAGTGATCCGCAGACTTCTACAGGTTGGGAACCATTGGTCTATATAAAGCCCTTCATTATTGTTTATGTAATGGTATTTTTTCTGTTGGTATCACATAAAATACGGTAGAGCCTCGATAGTTCGAGGTGAACAGGACCGTGACCGCCTCGAACTATTGAAAACTTAAACTATCAAAATGTATGTGGAAAAAAGAAATACTGTACTGTAAAATGATGTTGAAAAGAATACGGGCATCAATATGAACTTTTATTAAAACATTCAGGAGAGATTTACATTGACAAAATAAAAGTTTTAACTTAAGTCTGGTAACAATTTACACTTCATGCCAAGATAATCAGTAGGGATTGTTTCTTGTTTTGCATTGCTTATATGTACATTTGGGAACAATATCATATTACAAGGCAGTTAGGTTGCTTTCTGAGGCGCATTAAACCGTGAAGAGGCCTCGGTGCAATTTCATCCATATCATGGAAATATGGGATGTAGATAGCATTCATCAGAATCACACACTGATTTAATATGAACAACAAAATTAAATAAATATAATCCCTCAACTAGCTACACAAACAATAATGCAATTATACCTCCTTTGAATAATAACAATAATGTTTTTGGGAACAGAACTATGACCCCGTTACAAGATGATTCTCTAATCAAGCCATATTCCATGATCCTTGCTGCTAGTCATTTGTTTCTGTGATGGCAATCGTGAGCCTCCACATGCTTAATAGGTGCCTTTCAATTGTTTTGCTTTGTAAATTTTATTATTCAGTTCGTACCCAAACAGAGAATAACGGTCTGTACGTGGTAATCTAAGATTCCCGTCCCTGCTCAGATTGGGTGTGCTGGCTATGGCATGCTGTTAGTTGTGTTGTGTAAACATGGAGGGGGAAGAGGAGGAGCTGTTTGTTGAGAAGCTCAGAGGGAAGCTGAAGGGTCGGTGCATTGGTTTGCAAAGAGTGTAAGATGGTTGTTGAATTAGTTTTGAGTTTTGGTTCTCTTTTTTAGCTTTTTTTTTTTTTTTTTTTTTTTTTTTTATCAATTATGACATTAAATAATATTTTGTCTTTGCAGTTTAGTTTAAATGGAAGTTGAGTAGTTTAGATTGTTTTGATATTGTTGTTGGATTGTAATTTTTGTGATATGTGGATTTCTGTTTCTAGGATGTTCATGAAAAGGCCTTTTTTCAAATTATGTATCATATGTATGCCCTTCTTTTATATCTGAATTTATGGTTTGCCATGGTGGAATGTCTATTATATTTTATTGCATTAATGTGTACTTTGTTCTTTATATCTAATGTCTATGTTCCTTCCGGACTGTCCCACGTATAGTTTCATATTCTGTACATTGTAATTGGTATATTCCTGATTTTTGGTATGGTTCTGTTCTATTTATAATGTGTTGATTGAATATGTTATTGCTGTTGGTATTTGAAAGTTGGGTTTTTTAAACAGGTTCGTTATCGAGTAGCTGTTCTTGTCTGTGCACATGAAATTTACGTATTTTCAGTTTTCAGTTGGTATATTATGAAGTGTTATGTTAGGTTTGTTTTTTATTTGATTAATTATTGTAGTGATGAAGCCTCCGTGGCTTAGGCGGCAGCACGCCGGCCTCTCACCGCTGGGTCCGTGGTTCAAATCCCGGTCACTCCATGTGAGATCTGTGCTGTACAAAACGGAGGCAGACTGGGTTTTCTCCGGGTACTCCAGTTTTCCCTGTCAAAAATTTCATTCCAGCAACACTCGCCACTATCATTTCATTTCATCTGTCATTCATTTAATAATTGCCCCAGAGGATTGCGTCAGGCCTCGGCAGCCGGCACAGTTCATATCCTCGCCGCTAGATGGGGGCTTCATTCATTCCATTCCTGACCCAATAACGATTCTAATGGGTTAAGGGGGTCTCCGCCCAATCAATACAATATAATATTGGCAATTATTAATTTATTGCCTTTAGGGACATGTTTCGGGCCTCATGGGCCCTTCTTCAGCCGCAAAAGTATGTACACATTCACATCCATCATATTACTAATACACAAATCATGCATATTTTAAGAAAAAACATTAAAATAAACTCTAAAATTAATTCTAAAATATCATCTATCATACTTCAAGAAACAAATTAAAAGTAACATTCAAGAACTAATTCTAAAATATCATCTTATCCATATTATAAAAAGGAGAAACAAGTAAAGCTAAAAGAGACACATGTAGTCTTGGTGACCTTTTAAAGTTTTGATCTAGTAGATGTCCTATTCAAAATGCTATTAAAAAAGTTAGTTAAAAAGTTAAAAATATATTGGAGGTAATTATAATGTGAACAGTGGGCTTATAGGCTCTCCATTTGTGATTCGGGGTCCTATTTTACAGCCAATCTTCATGATTTGGGCTTGGGAATCTGTTTTGAACCAAAGCTGAACTGTTGTCATTTTCTTTGATGCTGGATTGGGTGGAGACATTACACTTTTGAAGAAACGTCATTTGGAGCCTATGAAGGGGTGAACCAGCCAGAGTTTAAGCCTGCTGTCCCAACTATAAAGAAATAAAATGGGTCTTAGAAAAATGAATGCGTAAAAAAAAAAAAAAAAACCCGCCGAGGAACAAGACGGTGCACGCCATGAAGTGAACAAAAGATTAATCAAAGTGTTAGAACGCAATAAAACCAATAATGTCAGGAACAGTAATGCTGAAATATCGAAACTCAATAAAAAGATTAAATGCGACAACATAATTATCACAAAAGCAGACAAAGGCAATACTATGGTTATCTTAAGCAAAGAGGATTACATCACAAAAACGGAACAATTTCTCAGCAATAAAAATTTTTCCAGAACCAACAAAGACCCAACCGCATCTATCCAAAGAAAACTTAAACAAATACTCAAAGACGTCGTTTTCACCATGAACGACAAGCAAAACAATAACCTTATTAACATGAACCCGAAAATACCTACTCTCAGATCTCTCCCTAAAATCCATAAAGACAACATCCCCATAAGACCGATTGTCAACTATAGGAGCAGCCCCACATATAGAACAGCCCAGTTTATACAGAAATTCCTCCAGATTAATTACACATTTAAAGCAAATAAATCCTTCAAAAATTCTTTACAGTTCTGTGAAATAACCAAAAATTTGCAAATTAAACCTACAAATTCATGTCATACAATTGACATAAAAGATATGTACACCAATATACCAATACATAAAACAATAGAAATTATCAAAAGCAATTTAAAAGATAATGACAAACTTTCAGAAATAGAAATCGAAAGATTTTATCGAGATCCTCAGCTTCATGCTCAACAATAATTATTTTAAATTCAATAATAGCATTTATAAACAGAAACAAGGTCTAGCAATGGGATCCCCAGCCTCCGGGATTCTTGCCAACATCTATATCGACCACTTGGAAGCGAGTGAAATCTTAAACAAAATAAAAGGCATAGAATTCTGGGGAAGATATGTGGATGACATATTTGTCATTATTGACGGAAATGTCACCAACTTAGACCAGCTTCTCGGTAAGCTGAATAACCTAGATCCTAACCTTACATTCACAGGCGAAACCAACAACAACAACAACATGATTAATTACCTTGATCTCAATTTGTCCATTAAAAACGAGAAATTCCAATATAGCATTTATAGGAAACCCACGCAAACCAGCACAGTTATAAAGAACAATTCCAACCATCCACAAAGCCACAAAAGGGCAGCTTACATAAGCTTCGTCAACAGGGCCATCAGCACCCCCAAGACTATCAGCATGAAATTAATGTCATTTTTCAAATAGCGGAAGCCAACGGGTACTCAAGAACAGAAATAGAAAAAATCATCAATAAAATTAAAAACAAACCTATTTCCCGGCTTACCCCCATAAGAAAAGAAAAAACTCAATTTGCTGTCTTTACATATATTAATCGGCACACCTATGACATAGCAAACACGCTAAAGAAATTCAACACCAAAATCGCCTTCAAGACTAACAACAATAACCATAAAATAATCTATAATGCTAATAAAATAAACGAATCCCATAAATACAATTCCTCAGGTATATATAAACTCAAATGCCAGCAATGCAACTCAGATTATCTAGGACAGACCGGACGTAGTTTCACTACGAGATACCTTGAACATGTAAATGCGATCAAGCCTAGAAAATTTTCGGCCCTGGGGAATCATATGAAAGACACCAACCACACCTTCACAGACATTAAGAAAGATTTAGAAATTATCCACTACGTCAGGAAAGGGTCTATCATGAATATACTGGAGCAAATAGAAATAGATAACGCACAGCGCACCAATCCGATGCATAACTTAAACGAAATCAATTTCGATGCTAACATACTTTTTGAAAATATTCATAAATTTTTTCCGTCGCCACAACAATTATAACAGTCAAAACACAAACATAATTTGTGTAGTTTCAGATCCGTTCGTTAGCTTCCTTACTTATCTCTCCTCCCCAAGTTAAGACACCCCCCCGCCCCCCACACACGTAGCCTGCCAATTAGGCCACAAACCCAAGACAAATTCCGCTTTGCATCATGTCATTCATTACCCCCAAACACATCTCCTCCCTCCCCCTCCCCTCCTCCCAATTCCTGACCTGCCACAAGGTCGGGCCAGCTTAGCTCACACAGCAACGTGCCGTCAGACATAACACAATCTGTACCTCAAAGTAAAGGTAAGCAATCCGGTGCATGAGTCATCCTCTCACATGTTCAAGTATGTAGACGTTTTTATTGTTACTTCTTTTTCTTCCCATTACAGCCTCCAGGTGGGTAGCTGACAGTCGGTTATTCCTTCAATTTGAGCTCAGTATGTTGTTTCTACATTTTTTTCCGTTTTAGCCCTAGGGTTTTTTTTTTTTTTTTTTTTTTTTACTCATTCATTTTTCTAAGACCCATTTTATTTCTTTATAGTTGGGACAGCAGGCTTAAACTCTGGCTGGTTCACCCCTTCATAGGCTCCGAATGACGTTTCTTCAAAAGTGTAATGTCTCCACCCAATCCAGCATCAAAGAAAATGATAACAGTTCAGCTTTGGTTCAAAACAGATTCCCAAGCCAAAATCATGAAGATTGGCTGTAAAATAGGACCCCGAATCACAAATGGAGAGCCTATAAGTAGAGCCCTGCGCGGATGAACAAAACGTTATCCGCATCCGCCCCGCATCCGCACGTCTGTTATCCGCCCCGCATCCGCACGACTGTTATCCGCATCCGCACGACTTTTATCCAAATCCGCTGATATTTCAATATTATTTTTAATTTATTAGATAAAGCATAAAATGTTAAACCAACACATTTAGACATTTGAGGAGAAAGTCGTTCGCCTATGCTTTGTTTAAAATGAATGTTATACAGCCACATTGCAACCCTTTACAGTTCGGAGTGTTAATTATGCTTAATGACATAATTTGAATGAGATTAGCTTAAATCATCATCTTACATTTGTTATGGAAGAAATATAACGGAAAATTATGATATGTCATAAATATCCGGGTCCTAGTAATGATATTCAACAATTTCGGATGCTAGAACTACTTTTTATTTACACATAATATAAAAATATACATATCGCACTAAAACTTTTTGGTTTGTAGGCTATATACGATTTGGTGCAGTATCTTCTAGTTTATTATTTTCCAGGAATGCACGTGTGCCGCAGTAAGTTTGATGTGCCTGATTTGTGTCCTGAGTATGAATACACTTTTTTACTGGTAAGACATCCTACTATATCGTTCACCTTTTCGTTTCCATTGAAAATGTAACCGGGTGTCTGCCATATCATTGACTTGAGCTTTGATTCACGCACTAAAGAATATTCGCCTTAATTCATTTTAGTAGATATTTTATCCATGTTGGTGAAATGATGTTCAAACTCCCGGTCGCGGTAACATTCACTAAGTGACTTCTCTTTACGCTTGGAGAAAAGGATTGACATTTGGCCGGAAATTCCAAGTCAGTCATCATCCTTCTGCCTCTTGATCCATCCATGTTCGCATAGTTGATGTCATAATTCTCTCCGTTGCAATATCACAGCCCACGTGTTCCAGTGCCAAGTTGAAAATAAATCTATGGGCCGGACATTTGTTTTAGACGATTGCCCTTGACCTTGATGCCTGCGGGTGAGCCTACACACACTCACTCTCTCACCCTATCGCTTCACACTTGTCACCACCGATCTGATGTAATGGAATTCCAGACTTGAGCAGACAGTACAGTACACGTCGAAGTATTATGTGACGCGGAAGTACACGTTACGTAGTTACAGGCCGAACATTTGTTTTAGACGATTGCCCTTGACCTTGAAGCCTGCGGGTGAGCCTGTACACAGTCACTCTCTCACCCTATCGCTTCACATTTGTCACCACCGATCTGATTTAATGGAATTCCAGACTTGAGCACGTGGCGACACCGACTTGCAGACAGTACAGTCAACGTGGAAGTATTGTGTGACGCAGAAGTACACATTACGTATTTACGAACAGATGTCATTATATTTGCCAATGACTGTACTTCAGTAGGAGTGTGAGACAGCATTGTCAATCATCGGACCGCTTGGGGCAGCTGATAGCAACACAAGTACTGCAGTAACTCGCCTCCAGGCTTCCATTAAGATTTTTCACTCGTCTAAAACAAACGTCCGGCCTGTACGAACAGAACGTAATTATATTTGCCAATGACTGTACTTCAGTAGAGGTGTGAAACAGCTTTGTCAATCATCGGACTGTTTGGGGCAGCTGATAACAACACAGGTACTGATATCGCGTCAGGAGATGGCAGTCCAACACGCTGTGACGGGGTGCGGGGGGTCTTGCAGTACGCATGCGCGGCCCTCATATTCCAAACTTAAATATATCGGCTTCGCGCATGCCAATCACTGTTATTGCAGCACACAACACGCAGCCAGTGAAAGAAGGAATGTGCTGAGTGAGTGAAACAAGTAGTGACTAACTGAATGTTTTCGGAATGCGCGATACGCAGTGAGCGGGAAGACATCTGCAGTTCAAACCCAACTGCCAACTCCTGGCGCGATATCAGTACTGTAGTAACTCGCCTCCAGGCTTCCTTTATGATTTTTCACTCGTCTAAAACAAACGTCCAGCTTATACAGATCTTCCAGGATAGCTTGGACTGCGAAGTATAGCTGACTTGAGGAATGTTGATGATGTCACCACGATGAACTATCAAGCTCATTGACAGCATGATATCTCGTACGTGTAATAATAATGGCAGTGAGAATTGATGAGATGTCAAGACCATCTACTACAAACATACGGTACTTTAAAAAATGTGCTTGAAAGCATGTTGGTAAAATAATCTTCTCGTGTTTAAGTGCAAAACGTGCCTAAATATTTCGTTCGCATTAACTTATAGGAGTATTCCTCTTTTAAGCATGAAGCTGTAGATTGGCATATAAAATATGTGATATTATCGTAAGTTCCACATTGTATTCTAAAAACTATCCGCAAATTTACTCCAAACATTATCCGCAGCGTATCCGCTATCCGCACAGCCTTGCAAACTACATCCGCGTGGCGAAATATTTTGCGGATATTCGCGGGTTTATCCGCGGATATCCGCAGCCGCGCAGGGCTTTACCTATAAGCCCACTGTTCACATTCTAATTACCTCCAATATATTTTTAACTTTTTTAACTAACTTTTTTAATAGCATTTTGAATAGGACATCTACCAGATCAAAACATTAAGAAGGTCACCAAGACTACATGTGTCTCTTTTAGCTTTACTTGTTTCTCCTTTTTATAATATGGATAAGATGATATTTTAGAATTAGTTCTTGAATGTTACTTTTAATTTGTTTCTTGAAGCATGATAGATGATATTTTAGAATTAATTTTAGAGTTTATTTTAATGTTTTTTCTTAAAATATGCATGATTTGTGTATTAGTAATATGATGGATGTGAATGTGTACATATTTTTGCGGCTGAAGAAGGGCCCATGAGGCCCGAAACATGTCACCAAAGGCAATAAATTAATAATTGCCAATATTAAATTGTATTGATTGGGCGGAGACCCCCTTAGCCCATTAGAATCGTTATTGTACACGTCAATACGGACCTTGTGTAATGGATAATCCTCCAATTAATCTATTCCTGACCCAGTCGGAGACTGGAAGCAGACTGTGGATTTTCATTTCATTGTAGTGATGTAGTATTGTTTATACACTGACCGGCAAAAAAAGTGGAACAGTTAAAAAAGTAATGTAAGAAGTATAAAATTAGCCATGAAAAAGATGTAATCACATTTTAAAAGCTTTTCATGCATTAGAACACACATTTGAAACATCCGTGAATAGAAATTGATAATATGACATTTCTTAGGGTGGTTTATTACCCCCAATCTTCGATGAGCCTATCTTAATGGTTTTATGGCGAGAAGTGCACTGTAAGCGCTTATGGTTTATGAGTGTTACCGCTCGCCTATTGTTGTTCTAAGGATAGCAACTGGCATTTGTTGAACACCTGGGAACCATTGTCATACATTTTAGTAGGTTATCCATGTGCAGTTCACACTAAAACATGCCTCTTAGCCGTGAAGGAGCTGCACATGCAGTTGCATTGTTGGAGGATGGCCGCAGCTTCCGTTATGTTGCTGAGGTCATTGGATCATCTCTCGCTAGCATTCACCGTACAATGCAACGTTACAGAGAACTCCAAACATACGACAGGAGACGAGGGTCAGGCCGCAGAAGAAGCACAAGTGCCGGGGATGACAGATTACTCACCCTGCAAGTTCTGCATGATCGCCATACCACAGCAATCCAGGCACGAAATCAACTGGAAAATGTCAGAAACGTGAGAGTGAGTGAGCGAACAGTAAGAAGAAGGTTTGAAGAAGCTCATCTTTCGTCCCGGAGACCTGCACGTGGACCCGCACTCGAACGACATCACAGAGAGGCGCGTCTTCGCTTCGCAAGGCAGCATCTGGGATCGACCCACGAGCAGTGGGCCTCTGTTCTCTTCACTGACGAGAGTCGCTTTAACGTTGGATCTCCTGATGGAAGAGAGAGAGTGTGGAGAAGGCGCAGGGAGAGGTACAGCCCTGTTGCTTTCTCCTCCAGGACTCCATTTGGAGGTGGCTCGGTTATGGCGTGGGGTGGCATCAACGTTATGGCCCGCACTGAGTTGGTGTGCATCGATCACGGGACACTCAATTCCCAAAGGTACATCGAAGATATCCTGATGAACCATGTGATGCCCTTTGCGCCTTTCGTTGGTCAGAATTTCATGCTGTTGCAGGATAATGCCCGCCCTCATACTGCTCGCTGTGTTGTACAATATCTGCAGGAAGTGGAGATTCAAACCCTGGACTGGCCAGCTCGTAGTCCTGACTTGAACCCGATCGAACATGTATGGGATATGCTTGGAAGGAACGTCAGACAGCGTGACCTGGCACAACTGAGAACATCGCTGCTGAAGGAATGGGATCGCATCCCGGCAGATGCCATTCGACAAGTTGTGAACAGTATGCCTGAGCGTTTACAAGCTGTCATGGACGCTAAGGGTGGAAACACTCATTTTTAGTGACCAGTGTTCCCGTGCAGTGCAGTGCAAAAATTAACACTGTTTTGTTTGGCAATATGTTTGATAAAAACCAGCCCAAAAGAACATTACTAAAAAATAGAAAATTGTTAGATTTGTGAAATGTAACGAAATTTGTGAGTTAAAGCGTGTTGTAAAACATGTTTCGCTATTTTCTGTAGCCAACCATCTAACATTTACATGAATAATGCAAATATTGGAGAACCGATACATTTTAGTGGAATAAATTAAGAAATTAAATAAAATATTGTAGTGTTCCACTTTTTTTGCCGGTCAGTGTAGATGGTTTTATGATGATATTTTTTTTTTCTTCTATAATATAATTTCATGTCTACTTTTTTATTTGTTTCAGCTCCTGTTGCGTTATTTGATTCGATCTCCAAGATGCAAGCTTCCTTCTGAATTGTGTTGCAGTGATTTAATTGAGGCACTTCTTACTAAAGAAGTTGTAATGGATCCTTGCATAACTAGTGATGTTCTTCACGTGACAGGAGCTGCTGTTGCAGCGTCATTTGACAGTACCTTGAAGAATAATTTAATTAGGACAATAATTCAAAACATATCAGCAGATGTAACTGATGAAATGTGCCATTTCTTACATTACATGTGGCAAATTAGAGGTAAGTAGTTTTCTGCAGCGTCAATGCATTCGTACTTATAGATGTAATATAAGGATGCAGTGTAATGGTAATTAATGCCCCATGTTGGTAGCGACAAGTGTAACGGTTTTGCTAGCCCACACGTTGAGCGACAAGTGTAACGGTTTGACTACCCCTCACTGTTGGGTGATAAATGTAACTGTTTACCTTTGCCTAAGCTATGTTGTTTTAATGGGCGCCAAGACCTCAACGCAATGTTGAAATCTAAATTTGTATTTAACAACGTCTAGCTCTGGTAGAACACCTTCAAGAATCTATTCACTCAGATCGTGGTATGATTTGATCATTAACCCAACAAACAATTGTATCAGGAGAAGGAATTGGTCTATATCTAATGCTACCTACTGAAAGCAAAGATTGCATTGTAAAAGAAATGAATTTATTATATAAAACAAGTATAGCAAAATTAATAATAATAATAAGTTTAAAATTTAAATTGGAGCGTTGCGATTTTAATATTACCGATAGCAAAATTACGTGAAAACGGAGTCTGATAAATTATTGATTTTACTCTTATTCCCAAGCTATGAAGTTACTGAAATACTGAATTTAAATCAAAGAGAAACGACAGATTGCGTACTTCTGTGTCATTTGCGCTTACCACTGGAAATTGCCAAAGCATTTCCCTCGTACTGGATGATGCTGTGTGCTTCCCACAGTCTCCTGGACGTCGTCATCTCCGTCGATATTTGATGATATACTTGTAGATTTGGTGACTTTATGGTCCTAACATCGGAGCCATACCCTCGTACAACCACACTGGTTAAGTTTTAAACAGATAGTTCTCCACTCCACGGAACATCGGAGCGACACACACTTGCAACCGAACTAGTCAAGTCTTTCACAGATTGTCCTCGCTCCACGGCGCGCCGAACGATATATGCACCCGTCGGCTCCCCACCTCGGTACCGACTTCCAGCTTACGTGGTCTCCACTCATTGGCTGCTCCCCACGCGCTACTTCCCCTTCTCTGGCTCATTACACACGGTGCGCGGATGATGAAGTCTATTTCCGTTCCAACTATCCGCCTTTTCTTGACGCTGCAACCCCGCTTGTGTAATACTTCTTGACAAGAATCAGCCCGTATCTGAATTTCCAGTGAGTCATGTCTCTCATAATATCCTAACTGACGAAACTCCGTAAAATTCCGTAATCACATAATTTTCTATGATATTGTCGTTCGTAATAATTTGCTTGATAGTGTTTTCTAAGACATAGAAAACCTATCTGTATGCTTATAATTTTTTATAAAATGCTCCGAAAAATATCTTAATAATAATTATAATAAATTAATAATAATAATAAATTAACATGAAAACTTCTCTTGGCTGAACAATTTGCCGCGTAAATAAATATAGACTGGCTTCCTACTGACTTATGCCAGTGGCATAAAAACCCCTCGAAAAACACGTTACATATTCGCCTCGGATCATCGGATGATTTACCGTGACGACGGTCCATTATCTGATTATCCCAGACACGTTAATAATCCCCATCCAAAATACATATTACATAAATGAAATCACCCTAAATTACAGATATATACACTCATAATTTTTCTTCACGCACTTTGCGTCAAAGTTTGTTGTCACTATGGATTGCACTTTGCAACCAGTCCAATGTTTTTCATATAGAATAGTGTTCCACGGATATTTCCGCCTCTCAAATTTCTCTATGTTGGAAAAATAGACATAATTAATGTGTGAGCACTATGTATTTATGATGTCATATCACACGCATTGAAGGTGTTCTGATATATTTATATCACCATAGAACTTCCTAATTTCACTGGAGGTCCCTTCCTTATGGTGAAATTTAATCTCACTTATCACTGAGCACACGATCACACTATTGTGGCAGCGCCTCGTGACCATAATACTTCATCTCTCTTTAAAGTAGATTAAATTAATATTTACTTCTGAAAAAAAAAACGGTAAGTGAGCATTACCTATAACACCAAATATTTCTGTGCCGTAATCGCCCTGTCTTCTTAAGTTCCCGTAGACCATATTCTACTTAATACTAGTTCTCAACACAGACCAGTTCTCCTCACACAAATAATACCTTTGTACAAATTACCTTAAATTACACACTTACAAATCTTACATGGCGAGGCCGTAAACAGAAATCACGTGTGCTGTTATGTATGAGTTTCATGAAGGACTGTCTCACATTCTGATGGCCCATCTTTTGTCCCGTGGACGCCTTAAGCAAAAATACCCTGTACAAGCGCTCACCCATCTCTTGGGGACAAATGGGAATTCCCCAGCACTACCAAATTCTAGCCTTGGTGTATCGAGACATTTTAGTGCTCAAGAGCATCCGACAATCCCGTCATATTTCCCTGTACCTTAAAAACTCTTATTTACTAACATACTACCCCCCTGTGTGACTTCTGATACGCCTGCCTGGAAGACCATCTCCTCCCACGCACCAAATACCACACTTACTCATTTGATAGGCTGGCTCGCCAGCTAAACATCCTCACTTTATGACACATACTTTCGGAGACTATGTATATTATACGTCCCGTACAATCTGTTTCCCTCAATATTCTCCAGCACATATGTTGTTTTCCCAATACGTTTGGAAACTATAAATGTTACTGCGTCACCTGCTTCCAACCTTGCCAGTGGCTCCCTTAAATGAACGTCATCACGTTGCTCTACCTAGCATATTTCTCAGTGTCTGTAACGATGCCCTGTTGCTACCGTCCACACATGCACATATTAAAATACCGTCCTCTGCTTTAACCACAGGATAATCCCTACATAAATTAGTGTCCCTTGATAGCATGTCTGCAAGAATGTTATCTTTACCTTTAATATATTTTACTGTGAATTCGTATTCCTGCAGAGCAAGAATCCACCTACTAACTCTGTTAGAACTGAGTTTACAAGTCCTCATATACAGTAATGCATGGTGATCTGTATGGATCTCAAATTTCCCCCCTACTAAATACATTCTAAATTTCCCTAAACTGAAAACAATACCTAAAAGCTCTTACTCAGTAATCGTGTATCTTTTCTCTGCTGCTGTCAGTCCTCGCGAGGCTAAAGATACAATGCACAGATTACCCTCATCATCTTTCTGACATAATACTCCAGCAATGCCTATATGTGAAGCATCTGTCATAACCACATATTCCTCATCTTTTAACGGATATTTCAGCACTACAGCTTTCTCAAAACCTTTCTTCAGCGCTCTAAAAGCCTGATCATGCTTGGACTCCCATCTCCACCGAGTCCCACTTTTAAGCAATTCCCTGAATGGTTCTACCAACCCTGAGTATTTAAGAACGAACCTCCTGAAAAAGTTGCAAATTCCCAGGTAAGTTTTTAACTGTTTAACATTCTGTGGCACCTCTGCGTTAAGTATCTTATTAACCCTACTTTCTTCTGGTGTTACACCTCTACTCGACACTCTATGACCTAAAAATGTCACTTCTGACTGACAGAATGACGACTTAGACAGCTTCAAAGTGAACCCTGCCTGATCTAACTTCTGAAAAACTATATCTAAATGACGTAGATGCTCCTCAAAACTGCGTGAACTAATTACCATATCATCTATGTAAATGGTTACAAACTCTCCTGTGTCATCCCCTAATGCGATGTTTAAAGCCCTAATTAAAGCTGCTGAACTACTCTTTAACCCATAAGGTGTTCTACAAAATTGATAAAGGTTATATTTATGACTAAAAGCTGTAAATGGTCTATCTTCGTACATAAGTGGCACTTGCCAAAAACTGGAACTCAAATCTACACAAGTGAAATACTTCTTCCTCTCAAATGTTTGCATTAATTCCTCTATTGACATAGATTTCAGCTGATCTGAACTAATTCTACTGTTAACCAAACGAGCGTCTAAACAAATACGAACTGTTCCGTCGGTCTTGGGTACCGTGATCAAAGAATTAACATACGGACTGTTAGAGTGCTCAATAATCCCATCTTCAAGCATCTGATTAATTTGTGCCTCAACTGCACTCTGATAAGCGAAAGGTACAGGATATCTATGTCCTGTGGATACTGACCTATCAATAACGTTCGATGAATGTGTATAGCAATTGGCCATACCAATGCGATCCTTAAAAACTCTCCTATTACACAATAACACATTATAGAGCCGAACACATTGTTCCACCTCTATATTTCCCTGAAATGCAGCATCACGTAACGAGTCCTCTAGACTTCCGTTCGTAATCACAGTGCCCACAAAACATGGAGAACCCCGCTCTACGGCTGGCGATATCTCATTTAAAGTACAAATCACACCTACAATACTACTACTCTGAATATGGTCATTGAACGCTACTTCTACTTGAGAATCTCCCCATTTAAATTTCAAACTCCCTACATCATAACATAAGTTACCAGACACTCTACTTAGCCACTCTGAACCCAAGATAACACTGAATACTAAATTTGGAATTACAAGGCAAATCTGCTTCTCTACATGATTATTAATTTTAATGTCTACTAAAACTTGCTTAGAAATTACTTTAGACCTCTTCCCAACAGCTGTGATAACAAAAGTGCTTTTAATTGGAATCTCCTCAAAATTTACTCCAGTTCCTTTCATTTTATCATAAAATGCACTACTTATGCAACTCTTCATACAACCACTATCAATTAAAACATCTGTGTACGCCTCGGACACGTTAAATTTAACTATGGGGCTCTTACTAACCACTTCCTGAATAATACCTTCATCATTTAGTTCATGTAATAATTCATTTCTTACATTTAGGTCATAGGGTTCCTGTATAATTGTATGGACAGGGCATGCTACAGACTGAGATTCTGACCTTACTTCGCAGCCTGGTTCGCGTTTAAAGAACCGCTACAGCTGGCCGTAGTACTACTAACTACTGAACTGGCCTGGTTGTTCTGGGCTGTGTTGTCATTGTTTGGCTGTATATTACTACCACTAGGCTGTCCTCTTCCTTGACCCCTATTCTGGTTGTAATTATTGTCATTATAATTTCTCCCTTGATTTCCCCTGAAATCATTGTTTCTCCCTTGATTTCCCCTGTAATCATTGTTCCTCCCTTGATTTCCCCTGAAATCATTGTTCCTCCCTTGATACTGCTTACCATAGCCATTTCCTCTGTTCTGATTTAGCTGATTATTATTATTTCTATTTTGAGCGTTGGCCCCTTCGCCACCGTTCCCTTGAACTTCCTGATGCCTGGCTTCATTAGGCCTATTATTATTATTACCCTGGTTCCTATTGAAATTGTCCTCATAACCCCCTCTCCCTAGTGCATCAAATGTGCTTAACAAATTTTCTACTTGTGATATAGTCTTTACATTCTGGATACAAGCAGCCTCCTTGATCCTATAGGGAAAGTGCCTAAGTAGCAACCTCACCACATCACTTTCCTCCTTCAAGCCATCAAGATATTTACACACTAATACCTGCCCTAAAAAGTATTCGGTCATGGTGGAGCTTCCTTTAGGGTTATATTTACCACACACTACTCCCTCACGATGCTGCGACTGAATAACCTCATTCCAGAACTTTCCACAGAATTTCATTTTAAAATCATTAATATCAGTAAACTTGTCTCTGTAGACCGCAAACCAATTCCTCGTTTCCCCCACAAACACTTTTTCTAAAATTTCAACTACCTGGCACCACTCAATACTACCATTTTCCAACCTCTCCCCGAATTTATTTTCTATAGTGTTCATGAACTCCATTGGGAACCCCTGTCGATTGCTGAACTTACCCAGTTCTACCTCCCTGTGTGTGCTATTCACAAAAACTGGCCTATTCTGACTATTTTCTTGCCTGATCCTAGCTTTTAATTTTAATTCTAACTCTGCGATTTTCTCCTCAGCCTTCCTCTCAATACTGTTTACTGTTAATTTAATGTTTCCTTCTGATTCTTCTACTTTATCATATAGCTTTGCTTGTTTCTCCTCAATCTTGCTAATGCTCTCTCTATTACTCTCTCTTAAATCATTTACTTCTGCAACTATTTGCGAGTGGACTTTCTCAATTCTACCCCCCAGCTGTTCCTTAACCTCTTTAGTTGATACTTGAATCTTGTCAATTTCTCCCCCCAATTTCTTTTTAACCTGCAGTGTTTCTAATTTAACTAATTCCTTTAAATTTTCAGCCTGTGTGCTGATTCTACTTTCCAACTCCTCCTGTACTTTTCCTAATTTCTTGTCTACATCTGCAATGATATCTTTAACCTTCTCTTCCATTACTCCTCTGATTTCTCCTCTAATCTGCTCCATTTTCACACTAATTTCCTTGTTGTTCTTATCTAATTTTGCATTATTCTGTTCTAATTTTTTATTTAAAGCTTCTGTACTTTATTTTCCCTACTGTTTTGTTCTAATTTTGCATTATTCTGTTCTAATTTTGCATTTAAGGCATCACTACTAACTTTGTTCTGATACATGAACTCGAGAAGTAAAGATTTTAATTCTGGTTGGCCGCATACACTCCCTGTTTCAGTATCGGGATTTACCTCCGCTACCCCGGTGCTACCATCACTCGACATACTGCTCGTATCATCACTCTCCAGTTGATGACCACTACGTAACCTCATCTGTTTTTCTTTCTCATCCCCCATAATGATATACACTGATAAAGACAAATAACCCCCAAAATACAGGCACAGAAATATATACCCTTCTCCTTCCACAAATGTTATTAGGTTTTCATCCCCACGTTGGGCGCCAAGTGTAACGGTAATTAATGCCCCATGTTGGTAGCGACAAGTGTAACGGTTTTGCTAGCCCACACGTTGAGCGACAAGTGTAACGGTTTGACTACCCCTCACTGTTGGGTGATAAATGTAACTGTTTACCTTTGCCTAAGCTATGTTGTTTTAATGGGCGCCAAGACCTCAACGCAATGTTGAAATCTAAATTTGTATTTAACAACGTCTAGCTCTGGTAGAACACCTTCAAGAATCTATTCACTCAGATCGTGGTATGATTTGATCATTAACCCAACAAACAATTGTATCAGGAGAAGGAATTGGTCTTTATCTAATGCTACCTACTGAAAGCAAAGATTGCATTGTAAAAGAAATGAATTTATTATATAAAACAAGTATAGCAAAATTATTAATAATAATAATAAGTTTAAAATTTAAATTGGAGCGTTGCGATAGAAAATTACGTGAAAACGGAGTCTGATAAATTATTGATTTTACTCTTATTCCCAAGCTATGAAGTTACTGAAATACTGAATTTAAATCAAAGAGAAACGAGAGATTGCGTACTTCTGTGTCATTTGCGTTTACCACTGGAAATTGCCAAAGCATTTCCCTCGTACTGGATGATGCTGTGTGCTTCCCACAGTCTCCTGGACGTCGTCATCTCCGTCGATATTTGATGATATACTTGTAGATTTGGTGACTTTATGGTCCTAACATCGGAGCCATACCCTCGTACAACCACACTGGTTAAGTTTTAAACAGATAGTTCTCCACTCCACGGAACATCGGAGCGACACACACTTGCAACCGAACTAGTCAAGTCTTTCACAGATTGTCCTCGCTCCACGGCGCGCCGAACGATATATGCACCCGTCTGCTCCCCACCTCGGTACCGACTTCCAGCTTACGTGGTCTCCACTCATTGGCTGCTCCCCACGCGCTACTTCCCCTTCTCTGGCTCATTACACACGGTGCGCGGATGATGAAGTCGATTTCCGTTCCAACTATCCGCCTTTTCTTGACGCTGAAAACCCGCTTGCGTAATACTTCTTGTCAAGAATCAGCCCGTATCTGAATTTCCAGTGAGTCATGTCTCTCATAATATCCTAACTGATGAAACTCCGTAAAATTCCGTAATCGCATAATTTTCTATGATATTGTCGTTCGTAATAATTTGCTTGATAGTGTTTTCTAAGACATAGAAAACCTATCTGTATGCTTATAATTTTTTATAAAATGCTCCGAAAAATATCTTAATAATAATTATAATAAATTAATAATAATAATAAATTAACATGAAAACTTCTCTTGGCTGAACAATTTGCCGCGTAAATAAATATAGACTGGCTTCCTACTGACTTATGCCAGTGGCATAAAAAACCCTCGAAAAACACGTTACAGCAGTTCCAGATAAGAGTTGGAGCTTACCGGACAGAATTTTCAGTTAGATGTGGAAAATTTAAAATTTGGTCTGAACCCATTCTGGCCATAAATTCTGTCACAGGTTTTCCTATGAATTGATGTACGAAGCGATATTTTGAAATCATAGTTTTAGTGTTGCACCCGTGACCAATGTGCGGTCATGTCATTTGGAGTATTTGAAAGAAGTGCTGCGCAGAGATTTCAAATAAGTGCCGTATGTAGGGTTGCCAGACATTCCGTTTTACCCCGAACAATTCCGTTTTTTCTTGTTTTGTTCTGCGTTCCGTTTTAATCTTTAACGGAACGCCAAATATTCCGTTTTTGGTTAATACATTCAATTTCGGACCAATTTTCAAATGTCCCGCTTCTGCAATCCATGCTTGACTTAATTGGCGATTGTTGTTAGTTACGTCAAATAGCATCGGCACCGGCACGCCGGCAGCGTTGCTTCACTTTACTGAGTGGTAGGGTACAGGTGCTAGTTTGAAAGGGAAAATGATTTTTATGTCTGTGTCAGATAGATGGGTACATGTTATAGATTTATTAGGGGCAACAACATTAAGGAATATCTTAGTCCTTGTGAAGTTCATACTCAGCATTTTCCCCTCCAATGCTTTTACAGAGAGAGCTTTTTTCTGTCATGAATATCAACTTGAGAGATGATAGAAACAGAAGCTCCATTTATTAGTTTAATAAAACAAGAATTATTCACATATTACAATTATGACGAAAATTGTAGTGAATTTTATCAGGAGGTACGTAAAAATAAAATATCCTTGCAAAGGGTCGTTCAAATGAAAAGCATTTGTAAGTTGCTGGTGTCATGGACCAATATGATATGTCAGCAATATCTAGTTTTAATTTTGTGTATTTGATTATGTTGTGTTGTTTGAGTCATCAGTCTTTTGACTGGTTTGATGCAGCTCTCCATGCCTCCCTGTCCTGAGCTAATCGTTTCATCTCTGCATAGCTACCACACCCTACATCTGAGGCAATCTGTTTAACATATTCTAACCTTGGTCTACCCCTACAGTTCTTGCCCTCGACCCTTCCTTCCATAATTAAGCTTGCTATTCCTGGGTGTCTTAGTATGTGTCCTACCAACCTATCTCTTCTCTTCATTAGCAGTCGCCAGAAACATCTCTCCTCTCTCACTAGTCTTCATACCTCTTTGTTTGTAACCCTATCTACCCATCTGATCTTCATCATTCTTCTGTAACGCCACATTTCAAATGCTTCAATTCTCCTCTTTTCTGCTGCACCAATAGTCCAAGTTTCACTTCCATAGAGTGCCACGCTCCAGACAAAGGCCTTCAAAAATGACTTCCTTATACCTAAATCTATATTCAATGTCAACAGATTCCTTTTCTGTAGAAATGCTTTCCTTCCCTGAGCTAACCTACTGTGTATATCCTCTTTGCTTCGTCCATCACTGGTTATTTTGCTTCCTAAGTAACAGAAGTCTCCTACTTCCTTTAGTTTTTCCCCTGCCAATTTGATGTCCAAAGAGGTTTCTGATTTATTTTGGCTGCATTCCAATATTTTTGTTTTACATTTATTAATTTTCGTCATGAATTCTTTCCTCAAGACGGAGTCCATACCATTCAAAAACTCATTCAAATCCTCAGGCGTGTCGGCCAAGATGACTGTCATCGGCAAATCTCAGAGTTGAAATTATTTCTCCTTGAATCTTCACCCCCACATTAAACTATTCTCCAATTTCCGTCATTGCTTGTTCAATGTAAAGATTGAAAAGTATGGGTGATAAGTTGCAGCCTTGCCTTACACCTTACTGAATACCAGCTTCTCTCACATGTCCTTCAGCTCGAATGACTGCTGTCTGGTTTCTGTATAGATTGTAGATCACCCTCCTATCCCTGTACTTTATTCCAATCGTTTTCAAAATGCCAAACATTTTAGTCCAATCAACGTTATCAAAAGCCTTTCTCCTAAAACCAAACTGGTCTTCACCCAACTCTGCTTCTATCTGGCTTTCCATCCCCTTGTAAATTATTCTAGACAGGATCTTTGAAGCATGAGTAATTAAGCTGATTGTACGGTAATCTTCACATCTGTCAGCTCCCACTTTCTTCGGTATAGGGATGATAACATTCTTCTTGAAATCAGAGGGTACCTCACCTGTCTCATAAATCCTACACACCAAGTGAAATAACCTGATCAGACCTTCATCTCCTATGCAGCGTAGCAACTCAATCGGTATATCATCTATGCCTGGTGCTTTGTTCCTGCTTAAGTCTTCCAATGCTCTGTCAAATTCTGATCTCAATATTAAATCCCCTTTTGCATCCTCATCAATTTCCTCCTCCCTTTCCATTACATGATTCTCAATCTCCTCTCCCTTATACAAACATTCTATGTAAGCTTTCCATCTCTCAACCTTCTCTTCCCTATCTGTTACAGGCTTTCCATTTGTGTCTTTAATATTACAGTATTTAGTCTTCTTTTCCCCAGAAGTATTCTTAATCCTTCGATAAGCTGTGTCTACTTTTCCTGATTTCAGACAATTTTCTATGCCTGCACATTTCTCTTTCAACCATTCTTCTTTCGCTTCCTTGCACTTCTTGTTAACCTCATTTCTCAGACGTCTGTATTCTTCTTTCCCTTTTTCATCTCTTACATTCTTGGGTTTCTGCCTTTCGTCCATCAATTCTAGTATATCCTGAGTGATCCACGGTTTTCTACCTATTCTTCCTTTCCTACCAATGTTTTCTTCTGCGGATTTTGTTACAATGAAACGTGGCTAATTCGAACTTCTATAATTTGAAATGATCTTTAATTCGAATTTTTCTCTTGGTCCCTAGCATTTTATATACATTCAATGCTAAAAAATCGTGGTTAATTTGAATTATATTTTGGATAATTCGAAGTTTTTACGTGTAAAAAGCCGATCGGAATCCGAACTGTTGGGTCAGGAATTCCGGGAAAAAGACAAACCACATCACAGAACTTAGGCGTTCTTTTTTAAGTAGAAATGACGATGTGATTCTGTTTTCCGTTCCTTAAATCTTTTGTGATGGCTGAGAGACTTACTTGTAGGAAACGGGTAAAAATTATTATTATTATTATTTTTTTTTTATTATTTATTTTTTTATTTTTTATTTTATTATTTTTTTTTTTTTTTTTTTTTTTACTGTAGAATTCTCTAAGACTTAAGTAGATTGCTGGATTACTACTGTCGGTAAATAGGTGAATAGTACATTTTGGTTTTATTTTATCATTTGAAACTTTTGAATTTATTCAAGATACAGCCATTATACAGTACCGTTGTCTGTTAATCTGCTTTGTTAAACGTAAATCATTATGTAAATGTAATACAATATATTTTCTTCTGTACCTTTTTCAAAGAACTTTCTTAATTCGAATTTTTGGATAATTCGAATTTTTTAAAAGGTCCCTTGAGGTTCGAATTATCCAAGTTCCACTGTATTTCATTCTTCAAAAGTGCCCATTCATCTGCAATTGAAGTTTGTTTAGGGTTCTTCATTAGTCCTTCATTTATACTCTCCTTGAATCTTTCGTTTATATCCTTCTCTTTCAGTCTGTCTATTGCCCACCTTTTTGGCTTTTGACTTTTCTTCAGTTTCTTCAACTTTAATCTGCATTTCATAACCACCAGATTGTGGTCAGAGTTTATGTCAGCACCGGGATATGTTTTACCATCCAAAATCTGGTTTCGAAACCTCTGCTTGACCATAATGAAGTCTATTTGGTAACGTCCTGTATCTCCTGGTCTCATCCATGTGTATATTCTTCTATAGTGGTTATTGAATAAGGTGATAGCTATGACCAACTCATGCTCGATGCAGAATTCCATCAGCCTGTTTCCTCGATCATTCCTTTCACCTAATCCGAAATCTCCTACTACCGTATTTTCCCTTCTCTTCCTTTTCCTACTACAGCATTCCAATCTCCCATTACTATAACATTTTCATCGCCCTTGATATACCTCAGAATTTCATCTATTTCTTCGTAGACCTTTTCAACATCTTCATCGTCAGCTTGACTGGTAGGCATATAGACTTGTACCACTGAGGTGCACGTAGGTTTTGTATTGATTTTTGCTACAATAATCCGTTCACTATATTGCTCATAATATTCCACCCGTTGTCCAAGTTTCCTACTCAATATGAGACCAACCCCTGCTTGGCCATTGTTTGATTTAGTGCTAATGACCCTATAGTCTCCTGACCAAAAGTCCTGTTCTTCCTGCCAGCACATTTCACTAATCCCAACCAAATCCAACCTCAACCTATCCATTTCTCGTCCTAAGTTTTCTAACCTTCCACTTCCCAGCAGACTTCTAACATTCCACGCTCCGATCCGTAGAATGTCAGATTTCCTCTTTGTCACTTCTGTGATGTTAACCCCCTCTCAAGTAGTCCCCACCCGGAGATCCAAACGGGGGACTAGTTTAACTCCGAATTGGAATTTTACAAGAGAGGAGGCCATCATCATAGGTAATTATGCATAGAGAGGTGCATATCCTCGGGAAGAGCCTTACGGCTGTAGTTTCCCGTTGCTTTCAGCCGTGCAGCAGAACGCAGTGTAGCCATTAGTTGGCTTATATTATCAATATCTTAACCATCTATAAGACAAGTAAAGAATTGAATTATTCTGAAAGGCTGCTACTCCCTTTCATAATAAGTAATAGAGCAATTCTACTTACAAAAATGCTAACCTTCTACTAACAGCTAAATACCAATATTCTACTAACGAAAAAATACTTAAGTTCCACCAACAAATAACAAAATAGTACCACTAAAACAGATTGTCACCAGGCACACTCACACATCACAGTCTAATGAAACAATGAACTATATCTAATAAACAATGCAACTGCCACCAGACACACACACACACCTCAGTCTAATGGAACAATGAACTATATCTAACAAACAAACTAACTACATACTAACAACTAAAACCAACTACACACCCACATTCTAGAAGAGGAAACGGTAACATGAAATAAGAGTAAGGGAAACAAATCACAGGGGGACAGGATTATGTAATGCTTATTTAATACACATGTGTATTATTTATTACAACATTTAAAAACCTTGATTTACAAAACAAAAAAAATGTTTTGGGAAGTGTTTTCCGTTTTTCCATTCTAAATATGGCAACCCTAGCCGCATGCTTGGGGAGCCAGTCTGCTGCTGAGGCGCGGAGCTGTAGCGAATAGTGAGCTGTCGGACTTGCTGGAATAACTATTGAATTGTATTCTGTTACCCAACTGAGAAGAGCACTACTTCATAAAATAGCCCTTAAATTTATGATGCATGTGAAAAAAGAATTATGTTAATAATATCATCACGCGTTCGTAAGATATTAACGAAGGAAGCTATAGCGCATTACGTCACCGAGAGCTCACGTCACGTATCTGAGGCGACAGAAATCTCTGTAGCATATCTCTTGCTCCGAGTCAACTCACAGTGCGTGAATATCCTGCGCAAGAAGTCTACGTGTTTCTGGAAAGTGGTAGTGTATCACAGTGCGCCACGCTGCCACATCCGTCTCACTGTATGCTCCGAAAGTGCTGGAAACTTAAGTTTGTGCCGATACATGTGAGTTATACAAGACATTTATATTAATTGTACTATTTCATGTTGAAGTGTACTCGATGTTAGAAGTTATTATTATTATTATTGTGGAGACATTTTTCATATAACAAGTTATATGTGCTGTATGTCGGGAAAATAACTTATGAACAGTGAAAGGTGTTTGCATACCGCAGCGATGATTACAGGGTGTCCAGCGACCTTGAAAACCTGGGAAAAAACCTTGAATCGCCCCGAAAAACCTGGAAAAGGCCATTTCAATCTTTAGCTGACACGCGTGACTTGGTCATCTAGCAATGTGTAGACTGTTTATTAGTTGGTTTGGCTGTAAGCGATGTTTATTGTTCACTGTTCGATACAAGACTTGACCGCGGTTTCGCAAGAGACGTTAAATGGTGTTTGAGGACCGTTGCCAGTCACCTCTCCTTACATTCCTCTGAGGAATGCATTTCGACCATGAAGGATATGTTTCCCGACTCAGAAATCGGTCAAAGTATGCAACTTCATCGGACAAAAATTGGCTATGCGATTGTATTTGGCATTGCTCCCTATTTTATGATCAACGTTAATGAGCTGATCTCTCGTTGCGATGACATAGTTATTGGATTTGACGAAAGCTTAAATTCAATATCCCAAAAAACTCAGATGGACATGTACGTGAGGTTCTGGCATCCGGATAAAGCTCAAGTTGCCATCCGTTATTTAAATTCAGCTTTTCGTAATCGTACTCGGGCCATTGATATAAGATAAGAAAGACCCGTCTAGGGGCGAAAAAAGTGAAAAATTATTTATTTGGCGTTTTTAGTTATGTACAATGTAGAGAACAGGAATTTGTCAAAAAAAAGCCAAAAAAATATGAAAAATAGTAATTTTATAAGATATAAATGACTATGCTGCACCATGAGTGACAACGCCCACTTTTACTGAGATTTATGTTTGTGCGTATAACTTCTGAACTATTATAGATTTCTGATCTCACTTCCTGTCTGCTTTGTTTGAGCACAGACTTTGTGTTGGTAACAATGGCAACTTCCTGCATTGTTTATGTTACTGAACATCATCATAATATTATAATCACTATGATTTTGCACTGATCTATTGAAGAAATATTGTTTAAGGGGCAGAACAGTGAGGTAATCTGCACCAATTATTAATAATTAAATCGTTTATTTGCAGAGGGAAACAAGTCCACTTATTTGCAAACAGATAAGTTGAAATACGCATTTTTTAAATTTTTATCTATTTATAGTGTTTTTATTTACTTCTTTATTTATTTGTTTACTTATTTATTTTTTCATTTATTTATTTATTTAAATGCTAAAGGAAGTAGGAGAAGAAAAATAACCAGTGATGGACGAAATGATGCAAGTTATGGGGCAGGAATATTCTAAGAATTGTCAGAGGTAACAAAATGTAATGAAAAACTTCTACCTCATTTTTCTCAGTTTAACATTTTTCACTACTTTGATACCATTTGTAAGAAAACTAATAAAGATAGGTCCATATTTTTTTTTAAATGTATCAACATCATCCTAATGAACAGTAATAAGAAGGGATATCCCTTTAAATAATATACAAAATGAAAAATAAATATTTTTCGACATAATTTTGGATTAAAATATAGTCCCTTAAACAAAAATTCATATTGGCAAAAGTATTTTGTTTCTGTCAATAATCCTTCTTATTATTGCAGATCCAAACAGTAATCCCTGAAAGTTTCAATTGACTAACCCAAACAGATTTTGAGTCAAGTGTACCACAAATTTGAAGATTTAACATGGGTGAGATAGGCAGGTCTTTCTTACCTTATGAGAGGAGTTAGTAAAGTCTTTGAAGACTGTTGATGGTCTGAAAAAGGTTTGCCAACTCTGTATGGACAGACCTCATGTTAATCATAAAGTGTTTCGAGAATTAAATGCCGAAGTGAAAGAATCGTGCGGAGTTGAATTGCTCGATATTGGAAGCTGCGGACTTCATGTTGTCCACTTGGCTTTTAAAGTAGCCATGATGTCTACTGGATGGGATTTAGCATCCATCTTGTTTTGTATGTATGACTTATATAAAGATGCGCCAGCACGGCGGAGTCTTTTTGTTCAGTATACTGGTTGTACCTTGTTTCCGTTACGATTTTGTGGAACACGTTGGGTTGAAAGCAAAAGGGTTACAGATCAGGCCATAGAAATTCTTCCCTATCATAGAAAGTTTATCATTACAGCTGAAAAGGAAAATACCGCTCCCATTTCACGCAATTTTGAGAAAGTCTCGTCGGGTGTTAAAGGCGAATTATTGGGAACTAAACTTGCATTTTTTGGCTCAATCGCCGGCTTAATAGAACCATTTCTGAAAGAGTTCCAGACAGATGCTCCCATGGCACCATTCTTGTGTGAGGAATTTCGCTCCCTCCTTGATACATTTATGAAACGGATTGTTAAACCTGATGTTATGCTGACAAGTTCTAATTTGCAAACCCTTGAGTTAAGCTCAAAGAATTTGATTCACACCAAAAAGTTTGACATTGGGTTCGCTGCTAAAGACTAGTTGTCCGAGGTTAAAAATGTGAAGGAATTAGACATTCTTCGCTTGAAGGAAAGTATGCTCGGTAGTCTAGTTAAGCTTGTGGAAAAATTGAGGGAGCGGTCGCCCCTGAAGTATCAATTTGCGAGATTTATTTCTTGCTTATATCCTGCAGTTGCTTTGAACGAAACGCGTGGCTTGAAACTCGTTGACAAGTGTTCAGAAACCCTTGTGGCGAAAAAGCGCCTCTCCGGGTCGAAAGCAGACCAGATCAAAATGGAATATGTGGAAGTGTGTAGAAATGCTCAGGTTCAAGAGCTTTTTAAAGCTTATAAGAGGAGTGAAACTAGATTAGATGAGTTATGGCTGGAATTCATGAAGCTTTCACAAAAGCCCACTTCTAATCTGTTGGACTTGGTTAAAAGTATCCTTATACTGTCCCACGGAAACGCCACGCTCGAACATGGATTTTCAATTAATGAACAGTGCATCGTTGAGAACCAGATGGCTGAGTCTGGCATTGCTTCCACTTACTTGTGCCGGGCTCCTCTCCGTCTTCTTTCCTGTCGACCTCCCTTGGTCAACTCTTGTTCTCTTCCGACCCTGGCGGTATTAGGTTATCCGAGGCCTAGGGAGTCTTTCACTTTCCCGCCTTAATTGGCCCTTGTCTCATCTCTCCTGATACCCTCCTTCTGTGAGGGGTCAGCCTTCTTTTCCTTTTACCTCCTGCCTTGTGCTGAAGGCCCTTAAGGAGGCAGGGTGTATGTAGCCCCACCACTTCTGGTGCACCCTAGATAATGCTACACCCTCAGGGGCTCACGGCTGGTGAGTTCGGGAGTTGGCGACCCCTGAGGGATTCCTGAGCTGGGTCCGTTTTCCACTTTAGTCCCTTACCTTTGGGGCGGACCCTCTCCCCTTCCTCTCCTCTTTTCCTTATATTTCCTTTTCTCTTTAAGATTCCCGAACTGTTTTTGTTACTTGGTTCACCGTGTATCTAAATTCCCTTTTAGCGATTTTTTAAGGCATTTTTGATCTACGTTGCATTTTGTAAGTTTTTTCGATCTAAATTACATCTCGCGATTGTTTTCAACCTCAATTGCATTTTGTAAAGATTGACAATCTAAATTGCTTTTTAGTAAGTCTTTCAATGCAGGTAGACGGGCCTTTTAGTGAGTATTTTGAATTTCAATTGCATTTTGTAAGTATTTTCAACCAAAACCGCATTTAGCAGGAATTTTGAATCTAAATTGCATTTTGTTTGGTGGGCATTTTGCACATATTTTGATTCTCAATTGCATTTTGTGGGTATTTTGAATCTAAATTACATTTTGTCAAGTATTTTCAATCTAAATTGCATTTTGTAAGTATTGTCAATCCACATGAGTCGTTTGAATCTACCGTACATTTTGTAAGCATTTTCAATTTCAATTGCATTTTGTAAGTATTTTGAATTTCCATTGCACTTTGTGAGTATTTTGAATCTGAACCGGCCTTTTTCAATCTACATTGCAGTGTGTATTTTCAATTTCAATTGCATTTTGTAAGTATTTTGAACCTCAATTGCATTTTGTACGAATTTTCGATCTCTTTTGCATTTTGTAAGTATTTTGAATTTCAGTTGCATTTTGTACGTATTTCAACGCTACATTGCATTTTGTACGTATTTTGAATCTAGCCTACGTTTTGTGGGTCTTTTTCAATCTATTCTTTTTGTGAATCTTTTCGTTCTAAATTCCCTTTTGTAAGACCATATTGTGAGTTGTTTCCATCTGAGTTTCTCTTTGTACGTATTTTCCATCTCGCATAATTTTCGTTCTGGTTTCCATTTCATTCTCATTTTTGCTATCACCCAGATCATTAGGGGCCGATAACCTAGATGTTAGGCCCCTTAAAACAATTATCATCATCGTCATCAGAACCAGATGGAGCATAGTTTAGTAGCCCAACGCCGTGTTCATGACGCTATCCTCGACACAGGTGGCGTAGAAAAGGTTAATATACCTAAATCTCTAATTTTGTCAATGCGAAACGCCCACTCTCGGTACCAAGATCATTTACGCGAGCATAAAGCAAAAAATGAGACCTTAGCCGAAGTTGAGGCTGATAAAAAACTGGAGGCAGAAATTATCAAAGAACTAAATGCAAAGAAGGCAGATTTGCTAACTGATGCTGCTAAGCAAGCAGCACAAATCGATGACCAAGTAAAGGAACTGAAAGATTCGAATGTGCTCTAGTCTTGGTACGCCAAAATCTAGTTTTTACGGTGAATCACCAGTATTCGTAATGCTAATTTAAGTATGTACTTGCCTAATAATGTAATTTACGTTGCCAAATAAACATCTTTTTTGTCCTCTTGTTCTGTTTGTAGAATGAAAGGAATTTCTCAAATGAGTTTACTTTGATCGCTTGATATGAAAAAAAAAAAAAGTTACAATTTTGCATGGTCTTGAATATTTGTAAACAATTGAAAAACATTAAAGCCTCCATGGCTTAGGCGGCAGCACGCCGGCCTCTCACCGCTGGGTCCGTGGTTCAAATCCCGGTCACTCCATGTGAGATCTGTGCTGGACAAAACGGAGGCAGACAGGTTTTTCTCCGGGTACTCTGGTTTTCCCTGTCAAAATTTCATTCCAGCAACACTCTCCACTATCATTTCACTTCATCTGTCATTCATTGAATCATTGCCCCGGAGGAGTGCATCAGGCCTCGGCAGCCGGCACAGTTCATATCCTCGCCGCTAGATGGGGGCTTCATTCATTCCATTCCTGACCCGGTCGGAGACTGGAAGCAGGCTGTGGATTTTCATTTCATTTTCATTTTGAAAAACATTAGATGCCTACACATTTAACTCTGGTGCACAATTCTCTAGTGTTGTATTAATTGTGTGACTTTGGACAGATATTTTCCAGTGCTGGAGGTGTTGATGTGAATTATCTTAAGCAATAAGACAATTTTGCTATCTTAAATTATTACCATATTTTAATGTTTATTGTCTAAAATGATTACAACGTTTGGGTATTATTAAGTTATGGGTTTGAAATTGTCGCCATATACTTTATCAGTTTATCTCGATGTCGGTGATGTACCGAAAGCTATTTAGTCCATCACATGGAACATTATTTAATTGGCTGGAGAATTTTGAAATCAAAAAGAACAGTAGAATATATGAAAATATTAAGCTATTAATTCTT
The DNA here is from genome assembly GCA_946902985.2 of Meconema thalassinum. Taxonomy (NCBI): domain Eukaryota; kingdom Metazoa; phylum Arthropoda; class Insecta; order Orthoptera; family Tettigoniidae; genus Meconema; species Meconema thalassinum. The sequence goes on from OX336389.2 coordinate 552,012,938, forward strand.
CATGGAACTACTTGGTGTTTTTTATTTAATATAGTCAATCTAAATTATGTGATATCGCATTGGAGGTCTGCAGTCATATGGGTTATCCTGAATGATAAGCTGGAGCAGAAAAGATTGAGATGGTATGGACATTATATGCCTACACATTTAACTCTGGTGCACAATTCTCTAGTGTTGTATTAATTGTGTGACTTTGGACAGATATTTTCCAGTGCTAAAGATCTTTAGTACAATTTTGAACATGTGAATCAAAACTATTAACTGGATAAGAACAGTGGATATATGGCAATCCAGCTTCAGTATAAGCCATGTGAGCATAATTTTACTAAACCCCCGTTCAGTGTTATCCTTGGTTACAGGTACAAAATTGACAGTATTAAATGAAACTCACATGGTACCTGCATTTCTGTTTTCAGATTCTATTCCATTATGTTCTGACACGTTGGAAGAAATGTGCCTGATTATGCCTATATGCTTAGAGAGTACTCTGTTGGATCTGGCTCAAGAAGCTATACAGTCACAAGAAGATAAAGATATCGATGCCATTCTGCAAGCATATGATATTCAGTCTTATCTCTGTCTGTGTTCAAAGTCTGTGAAAATGTTTAACAAAACCATGAGTATTTTGCATCAATTATTGTTGGTTTCAAATGTTCATTCAAAAGTACTTGTTCTTGTGAGGAAATTTGTTAGCATAATCAAAGACCAATGTCAGGAGAGAAGCTTTTATGAACTGTTTCCTTCAGAGTATCAACACATTGTGATTGCCCTTGAAATTGATCCTAACCTGTATACGGAGGACTTTATTGATCCATCTTTCACCAGGACAGGTGTTCTTAGATCAGTGCTTAGAGTAATGCAAGGAAACAGGCGTGCAACAAATGCTTTGTTAGTCCTTTATCCAAAGTGGCTTCCATATGTGAAGAGTTTCTGCATTAGAAATAGTGTTTCAGAATTATTACCATCAAACAGTACTTTCATGTGCTCAAATGAAGATTTCCTGCTTAATTTACTATTGCTATAGCACATATTTTACTTTATTCGTATAAAAATATCCAAATTGGTCCCTTAAACACATAAAGTCAACAGCAGCCACTGATGGTAGGCATCATCTAGATCAGTTTTCTAGGATGTATTGCATAAGGGTGTTCAAATGAAACATAGACTGATGTTTAGTTACAAAAATAATAATTTTATTAATGCAGCCAATGGCCACGTACTTTTCTTTTCAGGACGGTTCAGGGAAGGGATATTGGAAGGAAATCGGCCATGGACCTATTGAAAGGAACCGTCCCGGCACTTTTGGTGGTGAAAATGGGAAACCACAAAAACCAAACATAAAAGGTTGGGTTAGTTACTGACCAAAAATAACAACCATGTTACTGTTACCATCAGTGGCATAACTGGGGTGGGGGGATCAGAGGGATCAATCCCCTCCCCAGAGCCAAATAATGAAAACATGAAATTTGTCTTCATTTCTAATTTTTAATAAAACCAATCTTCGGCTGGGTGACAACTGATTGGATCGTGTTTAAAACATTTCTTTTCACTTGTGATGTCAATGAAACTAAATAAAAATTAAATATAGATAGATTAAACTTTGTATATTAGCTTTCTTTTATTATGTCTCATTATGTCTGACCCCTCCCTCCAGAAGCAAACCCTAGTTACACCACTTTCTGTGACCCGTGCAAGCTGAGTGAATTCCACTCTTTAAACAGCATTCCATCCCATAATTCAAATGTGTTATGATGGGAGAAAAAAAAGGAAGATTGTAGTTTTACGTGACCGTGAATCTTGTGATTATGAGCCACGGGACCTCCTTTTTACGTGGAATCCGAACCACAGGACATGGCATTTCACTTCAAAAATCTCACATGCATTGACCGGGAATCAAACCCGGACCGCCTTGGTGAGAGGCATACAGCTAGACCGCTGAGCCACCACACCCCTACGTTATGATGGGAGACAAGTATCGTCAGGATATCCAGGTAGATAATTTTTGAACTAAGGGTCTGTTTTTCAATCTCGGGATAAAAGTGATGAGCATCTACTCCTCGAGTAACTTTGGCCACCAGTTTTATTTCTTCGGCATTCGAAACATGTTTTTCAATGCAAAGTTTCTCTGCGGGCTACTACTCAACGGAAGTATCAACGAACGGAAACGGCACTGGTTATGTGATAGGACAAAATTGAATTCTGGCAGGTGAACGAACGCTCACTGTTTTGTAATGCGAACTAGGGTGTCAACTGATTGAACCATAAACCATATGGGCTCAGGCTTTGTATCAGGTATGGTGTCTGAAGCCATTTTTCCGTGTTGCCTTAGTAAACAAAAGTTTGATTCTTCGTATCAGTATTTAAATGATATACTTAAATATGAAACGCTAGCAACCTGCCCTGAAGAAGCATCATTTATATGATTCATGGAGGAATCATAATTCATAGCAGAATTCTCTTTATCGGACCACAAACCATGAACATTTCTTACCTGTGTCAAAGGAACTTTGGGGATGACTCCCTTTGTCTAAGTGAATTCTTTCTTTCTCTCTCTTGTGACAATAAAGACATTATTTGTTGCTCGGTTTCATTGTTATGTGATAAGCTTTTTTTTTTTTTTTTTTTTTCTTCAATTTCAATGAACTACGACCTATATCCGTTTTCCATCTCTGCGTGATGGGTTAAAATCACTGACTGGAGTATTAATTATATTATCAAGTAGATAGCATGTGCAACGAATTCTTGTCAGATGTAATTTAAGAATGGCAAGATGCATGAAACACAAATCCCCCTTCCGTCCAATCTAAACTTGACTGTATTCTGCGGAATGAAAAGTTCACAGGCGAAGTAAAGAAAAGCTGAGTTGCACTTCCAGGGAAACTCCAAACACATCCACTCTTCTCTGAAGTCTTACCTCGACAGTGTTTGGGGTCATAGGCTCGCTCGCCAGTCAGTCAGCTCTTAAACTGTCTAGAAGATAGTAATGTAATGGAGATTGTTGGAAGAAATGAAAACGTAAAAACACTTATCATGGGTGATGTATTGAAGAAAAGATATGCTGTCGCGGACGCTTTTGCAGAACTTGTCATGCTGACCAATTCTTACACTTATAGTATATGAAACATATTTAAGTGCACGGACGCCAGTTTTTTTTGTTTTTGTTTTTTTCCATAAATAAATTATTTTCTACAGAAACCTTCCTTGAGATATCCTTTACAGAATGTTGAAAACCGCATCAAAATCCATCCAGTAGTTCTCGAGATTACCCGGAACGTCCAAGAATCGGGGACTTGGTTTTATACTAAGCAGAGATTGTATCCATTGTAACTAGTCGGCAATATCGGTATTATTTTTCTGCGCAATGGCTATTTAGATATTAGCCCACATTGTGTTAATGCCGTTAACATAACCCAATTATATCAATATGTTGATACGGGAACTGAACTGAACTGAACCCTTCATGAACTCCTGTACAAATTTCCTTTACTTCCAAGTACCAATATTCATAAGGAATTTAAAAACTCAATTTCACGTAAGAACATTTCGAAAAGAGCAATATTGCCGGTACGTGAAAATACAATGCCGGAAAATGAAATTAGGTCACCTGAAAAGACGACGTCGACTTTGATCCGATGACGGCAGATGCCACCTGGGGGATAGTAGATGTACTGATAAGGGTTTAAATGTCGTCCGCCAACAGATAGCGTAGTGGCATAGCTACCAGAGCGCCTTCTGTGTCTACCATTTAATAGGGAAACCTCATAGCCATACGGCTCGTTGTGGTTCAAACGTGTGAAGCACTCGGGTGCAATGCCACGGAGACGCACTCATGCTTCCTACAGCCAACTGAAAGAGTTTGAAAGGGGTCAAAGTGTGGCCTTCGGAGTGGCGGGATGGTCCTTTCGGAGAATTGCTACACAAGTTGGACGTGCTGTGTCCGTTGTGCAACGATGCTGGTATCAGTGGTCACGTGAACATTCTCACACCCATAGACGAAGTTCTGGACGTCCGCCAGGATCGTCTTATTGTAAGGGCAGCAGTGGCAGATCGTACAACTACCACAGCACAGATACGAGGGTTTGTGAGCTCAGAAGTGTCAACACGAACTGTTGCGAACCGGTTACTAGCAGTGGGACTACGGGCACGCTCACCTCTAGCCCGTCTTCCACTCACGACACAGCATCGCCGTGCACGGCTCAACTGGTGCCGTCAGAGGATCACTTGGAAGATGAATGGCGCACCGTGGTCTTCAGCGATGATAGCAGATTCTGCCTGCACGCAAGTGATGGTCGTTGGTGCGTTCGTCGTAGACCTGGTGAGCGCTGTCTCGTAGAGTGCATTCGTCCAAGACACACCGGCCTCACCCCAGGCCTTATGGTCGGGGGTGTGATAAGCTACTACTCTCATTCACCTTTGATGTTTGTGGAGGGAACGCTAACCAGCGCTCGGTACGTGCAGGATGTTGTTAGACCCGTTCTTTTGCCGTTCTTGCTACAGGAAGGAGATGTGTTGTTCCAACAGGATAATGCTCGCCCACACACTGCCCGTGCAACTCAACGTGCATTGCCGCACGTGGAGGCTACACCTCGTACTAATATGGGTGTTTCAGCATGGGTCGATATCTGGTATCTCAGAACCGCTTGTCCTATTGACCTATTTAATCATTTCATGTACTCCATATGCACTGTTGCCACAATAAATCTTGAGTGAATTGGTAACCTCTAAAAAGGTGACTTTTTTTTCCGGCAGTGTAATTTGCAGTTTTGTGCTCATTATTTGCGTGGTTGCAATAGCCATGGTGATAACATTGTGATCTGTGAATCATGAGGTCTCTGCTTCGAACCTCAGGTGGGGTAATTATTTTTGCTATCAAATAATCAATCAAGAGTTTAGTGCTTTTCAGTCAACGAATCGTGTTGACTAACTGAAAAGCACTAAACTCTTGTTTACAACACTGAAAAAATTGCTTCAAACCCCACAAATAATCAATTAAAAATATTTATGATATCAATATGACTCATTTTAACAGAATGCACATGTAATAGGGATGTAGCGGGAGAAAGTCCGCGCCAGATAGCGCTCGTGTAGTACTGGGTAAGCGCAAGGCGATCGTCTTATGTTTCTCCCAGTCAGCTGCGAGGAATGTATAAACTGTGACCGAATTTTCTAAGCTAAAGTAAATTATATCTTCTCTAAATTTACTTCAAGACTATATTAATTAATTCTATAGGTATATCTCCTAATATATTATGGACGAGTTTAAGCGTTAAACAGCTGCAAAATGAGCTACGGACTAGAGGCACTAAAACAAGCGGGTGGAAGGAAGAATTAATAGCCTACAGCGGTAATAACAAAATTCTAACACGCTTTATTATTCAAGTAATGAATAGGCCCATGAGTCAGCATGCTTTCTCCTAAAGATTACAATTACCATAGTATTGTAGGCCTATATTGATAAATATATCTCCATAAGACTTAAATCATAAATATATTGCTCCCCCCGGCTTACAGACTTCGATTCATGTATTATTTTTTTTAGGTTGATACCTTACATGAAACTGTCGTGTTTAAAGGTAAACATAATCAAAGAAAGTTGATACCGGTAATGTGTACCTCGAAAATGCATCGCAACGTTTGGTTTTTATGTAATTTCGTCAATTTCTCTATAAGAACCGTTCCCTTACCCCTGGGAAAGGACTTGGGGGTACAATTTTTTTAAAGTTTGAGAACTGCTTTAGGGCCACGAACTATTTCCATTCATCTGACTATGTCTCAAGAATGTAGAAGTCAGTCGCTACCACATTCTCCGTCAGGCAGATGGAAGTTGACGATTAATTCTGATTTCAAGAAACCAACCATAATAAGTTTGTGACTGTTAATGTTGCGACATTTATTCTTGAAGTATTTGACCGAGTATTGATGTCTTTGAAAATGGGAGTCAGAAATGTTACTTTCATTTCTTCGTGTATATTGACGATTTCTTCCCGTACTTCAATGGAGATGATTTCTGCAGATTCTGATATTGTAGTCTTATCGTGATAATCCGGCAATTTTCTTGTGTATGGCCTCTTCCTAAATAATTATTTTTGTTGTGTTCCTGGTCCACGGAAAAAGCGATGGAACAGCGCCCGGTTTTAATCTTGCTCTCTCACCTTCAGAGCCTCCGTGGCTCAGGCGGCAGCACGCCGGCCTCTCACCGCTGGGTCCGTGGTTCAAATCCCGGTCACTCCATGTGAGATCTGTGCTGGACAAAACGGAGGCAGACAGGTTTTTCTCCGGGTACTCCGGTTTTTCCTGTCACAATTTCATTCCAGCAACACTCTCCACTATCATTTCATTTCATCTGTCATTAATTTAATCATTGCCCCAGAGGAGTGCGACAGGCTTCGGCAGCCGGTACACTACATATCCTCGCCGCTAGATGAGGGCTTCATTCATTCCATTCCTGACCCGGTCGGAGACTGGAAGCAGGCTGTGGATTTTCATTTTCTCTCACCTTCAAATACAAACGCATAAATTCAGTGGTTGTTATCGAAATGTCTAATCAGTTTATAGGTACAAAATAGGAATTATTTCCCTTTGTAAGTCACACTTATCCAACACAGTTTTCGTGAAGTCATCGGGTTACAAATGATGGAAACACACTTTAATATATTCGGTCCGATTTTTCTCAACGAAATTTTTCCTTCTAATAGCATGTGACCATTTCTTCCTCATTTCTTTATTTTGTGGAAATTGGTGAAACGAAAACGGGCTTTCCTGATTTTTGCAAAGAGGAACACTGCAATAGCTCGGCATAGTCACGAAAATAACAATTTAAACTACTTAAATTCGTACATATTAGCGGCATGAGAACACAACAGACAAATGAAGAGCGCGTTGCGCTTACCCAGTACAACAGCAGTGCGCTCTATCGGTGCTAGTTCTATACATCCCTATTACGATTTATCTGATTTGTATTACAATATGTTGCAACAAGCAGGATTTGAGAAATGTTATTGTCTTAGACATCATTTCTATCAGTCTATAAATAGACTATGGTTTATCCCTCCCCTTTACAGTATAAAATAATATATGGTGTTTGTTGAAACAAGTGAGACAGTAGCACACCTCCAATTTATTCTATTCATTCATCTTAGTACTGATATGTAATAAGTTGAAAATGGATCGTAAATCCACATTCGTCACAATTTTAGGAATGTCCACCCTGTGTACGGGTATAATGTATACGAATATCAGCACCTGTGTGCATGCCGAAGCTGATGATTCTAGCGCAGCTTTTGATAAATAAAAACAAGCCAAGAAATAAAGAGTCAATACAATCAGAATACAAATCAAAAATGTTCATAGCTGTTAGGAGAATAACAGGAAGCAACTATGGAATGTCACTACTGTCAAGTGGGGATACTTTGACCTAATTTTCAGAAAAAGTTTGGCAGGACCTGATGGATAAATCACGTACGAGAAGTAAATCATCCACCAGGTGCTGCAAACTTTTTCTAAAAATGTGGTGGTACTACGAAGGTTTAATATTTATCCAGTACAAATAGCATCTAGTAAATACGGCCAACTTGCCCATCACATTTATTCCCTTGGCAGTACTGCCTAGCAATTGAAAAACACAATAGGGCGTTTTATGCTAGCAGTACGCTACTCCGAACTTTGTCCATCGATTGGGAGACACAAATCTCTTAGTATGGCTCGTTGTAATCTCCGTCCTTCAGATCTTCGTTTTTGTCGAACGGAAGTCGGTACAATTAACCATCTCGTGTTTCAGTGTTCGCTGTATGAAACTCTACGACGTATTCTCCTACAATCATTACGCAATTTAGGTTTTCAGTGTCCATATAATATATCTGTTGTACTTATTTCTCCTGCATTCCCGGTCCTCTCTTCCTTATTGCAATATTTTCATGAGTGTCGACTGACTTTTTAATATCCTTACACCCCTATGTGTGACGCGGTCTTGTTTTCTTGTCTATGTAGTAACTTAAGTCACTAATATGCATCCCTTCAGCGTAAAGATTTGATCCTCAGTGTGTCCCTGTTGTTTTTGATATGTCATTTCCCTTCAGTATTTAGTATATCTTACTCGTTATAGTCAAAACCACCTTAAATAAGTTACTAAAAAACCAACATGGCCGCCACATCGGTGTTACCAACTTACATCAGTCAATACCAAAAATTCACCAACTACTTCCATGTAACAAGTAACCCAAAGGAAACCAAATAAGACCTTGCCTACATACATTTTACATAAACTTGTGAGGCAGTACTTGCTCGAGCAAGGAACAACATCTTGATCATCAGTCCCCAGTGGTCAAACCCATAAAGTGTTACGGTTGTGAAGTTAACTTCAGGTTTCTTCATTGCCTTTTAAACCACCTTATAAAATGCAACATTTTAGGAATATTAATACTTACTCAAGGTTTTTTCCAGTTTTGCTGAGGAGCTATAGATGAACTTGTGATTTTCTTTCCTTCTCACACATTTTTTATAGTATTTTTTATAATTAGTTCAAAAACTGTGGTTTTATATTTTTAGGATGAAAGATTAGGAAAGGATTCAGGAATAGGAGACAAATAAAATGGTACATATTTGCAGATTATTATTATTCATTATATCTTTATTTCTGCAAAGTGCTCATTTCTTGCGCACACAGACCTTCGTGGAGACAGGATCGAGACACGTCCCTTTTGACATGCAAGATATGAGACTTTTCCAATGCTTAGGCGTAAAACTCTCGAAGTAGTCTTGGATTTTAGGGACAATTCTGAAAAAAAAAGTAATTGTAAAATGAACTAGCGGTAGTGCCCGGCTTCGCCCGGTCGATTTATTTGTTTTATGGATGATAATGAATACTACTGCAGAACTGGCACATGATACTTAAACTACCAGAAAAGAAATATTTTTTAATATAATTTTTGTGGTGGTGGTGGTTGTAGTAGGGGTGATAAGCAGTACAGTATAATGGACGTAACATTTAGGTCTTTTTCTCGTAATGATAATAATGAATAGGGAAACGGCTATTTACTACTTGATAGGCCTAGACCCTTCATGGGCTGTCGCGCCACGGGTGTAGTTTGTTTTTTACTTCTAATACATAAGTGTAGGAGTAAAAAATCACGAACTATTAAGTGTCAACTTTTTTCAGAGAAGCAAGTTCGACTTCAAATGAAAACAATGCGTTGTGTGGAAAAATATAACGTAGGGATTGTGAAAATGGAAAATTGGTGTCCGGAAATACTGGATTGGATTGGGATCCATAATGACTGCAAACGGCACATTTGAACTACCAGCGGGCAAGGTGAAGACAAACAGCTAACTGCAACCAAACTTATGTGTTATTGCTTGCAGCCCCTAATTGCAAAAAGTTCCCAGCTAGTATCAAACACCACCAGCAATGCTCCGAAAGTTATATGTCCCTTGTTGCAAAATTCACGGGAAGTAAGCAGATCAATCGAGGGAAACTAGGTTTCTTCACTCATAGAACCAAAGCTGCCAGGCTGGTCTTTCAGTTTGGGCCATCCTGGCACTAAAAAGAAAATCCACAATTGTGAAGGACACTGCACTCAGCAGAAAGAGAAGAACAACAGCTTTCCGAAAAAGTTTATTTGCGTCGCGAGAAGGGAAAAGAATGTACCGACAACAGTCTAATGAAACGAAACATACTGTCTCACGTGATTATGGAAACCGATCAATGCAGTTGGATTTCGATGAGGTACTGTTGAGAGAGTTTAGTGATGAGAAGATCAGGCAACTAACGCTTAGTGAAGGCCATATACAGAAACTGGAAAAGGAATCAAGGGGCCAAAGGGAAAATGAAAAGTGGCACACAGCTGGAAATGACAGACTTAGGGTACCAATTTTGGATATGTATGCAAGAGGAAAACAACGTCGAAATGGGCTCCAGTAGCAAAAAACATTCTGTACTGTGCCCGTTTAGACCGGAGTCCGCACGACCACATATGCATTTTACCAATAATCAGTCAGCACGAGAGTCAAAATATCCCGGAGCGCCAGATGGGTTAAAGCAAATCGCCAAAACGACATCAAATGAAAAAAATGCTTTACTGATTTTTGGCTCAATGCAACAATAAGGATAGAAGGAGATTCAATTGGGCGTAACACATCAAGTAAAATTATCTCATTTTATTTTGAATTTAAAATTGACTGCAAAAATGCTCAAAGCAGCATCACTCACGTGTGGCGACCCACACTCCTATTTACACAATATACAGAAATTTTCCAAACACATTTGACAATTATTTTTTTGGAAACACAAGTCTGATTGTTAGTCCTGTAGACTGTGTTCCAAAATTATGTATGATTAAATCCAGTTCAAATTTAATTGTCTCTACTGGAAATATCGTAGTTCACTGTTTGAATTTTTACATAATATTAACACTCGTAGAATAAATGTTCATAGAATTTTAACTTTCACTTATTTTTCCAGTTTCAAAAATATATATTGTCGAAAAATATTATTATTGAATCAACACAAATTATTTACACATATTAATAACATCTGAAAAGTATTTGACCTTGAGCATAGCATCGAAGAACTGTGCGAAGCACAACAAAAATTAATCGTTCTTCTGACATTAAACATTCGAGAAGTGACTCGATTATGAACTTCCAAGTTCCTAACAAAATATATGATTTCCGAATCATCAACTTGATCACTAAATTGTTGAACCATTCAACTATTCAATTTTCCACTTGGAATCATTATTATGAAAAATATTTATATTCATGGCCATTTTTAGCAACTTTCACAACTGGCAATTCTTCGACAGAATGCGGAAATAAGAATTGTAATTTCATAATAAATTCATTTAGTTCATGGCACTAGGATTGAAAACATCCTTCAAATTATTCGTGGTTATAGAATTATTTTTAATTGGCAGTGGCCCATTCTATTATTTGTGTAAGAACACAATATTACAACAACAACGGCAAAGGTCTTCCTCTGAAGAAGAATAAACTACTATCATGACAAATCCGGGTTCAAGCAAAATCAAAGTCTAAATGGAATCCGTAAACAAGGTTGAAATAAGAACTGATGGTTTCCAAGAAATAACCTTCGGGTCATTCATACGACGAAATGTGTGGCTCCAATACTCCTACTATAAACCTGAGCCATCGAACCTGCTATTTGATTGATGCTCGAAAAAACCTCTTTATTCCTGCGACTTAAACATGCGCACCTGGGAATGGCATTTCAACTACTCCACACATATAAATTTTCTTCCCAAAATTTATACAATAAATCAAGCCTCTGCTTGTTATCAACACTGGAAGATTAATAAACTTACAAGTTTATTTTATTTTACCATTCAGTTCAACCCGTGAATTTACCATACTTATGAAAATCTTTATTTCACTTTCGAGTGTATTTACGTCATGATTTTATATAAATACAAAAATATCCTATTTGATACAAATATCATTTGCTTCCCGTTTCATGCCTCTCCGTGTTATCTGAAAAATATACTTTGCTCATTGCAAATATTAACTGTTCAACCAGAACTGAACTGTTGGTTGAATGCGGGCTTGCGCTAACCACTCTCCTTCGGAAAATCTCCTGTTCCAAACTAGAAATGATTAAACTACTTCATAAGCTCTCTCTCAATACATATGATTATTAGAAAATATAATATCCAAGAATTATTTAGAAAAATTATAAAAATTATTATTATTATTAGTTATATTATTTTAAATATGTTTAATTATCATCTCATTATGTGAGAATCCACATGTTCGAACCTTCGAATATGGAAAAAATATCCATTCCTCAACAAAAATAATTTAACTCAACCATTACATCGACGGTTTTCCGTGATATCCCTAAAATATGAAATATTCAAATAAATGCTCGGTCATCGATCCTAAACTGTTCTGAGTGCTGAAAATACTCAGAATAACTCTAATAAGTCTTGCGTAAATCATTGCAAGATTTAAATACGAAGAAAAAAATAAATGTGTTGGTCATCTGCCGAAAAATAGTTTGTTCCAATTAGCTAGGCATAATATAATTCAAATGTGGCTTACATTTCTTGATGGTCTTGAAGCGTAGCGAACCTGGTCAGTACCAGATTTATCCATAGACATGCCCTATCGGACAAGCATGTATAATCCTTGTATCGGCCGCCATTATATACCCACAATCCGTCTAGTAAGACATAGTGGTAGTATCTCTTGACGTTTGAAGTAACTGTTGATCCATTTTAATATTGGCTTCTATCAAAGCCATAACAGTTTGCTTAAATGGGGTCAGATCTAAGTGATCTATTCTTAAATATGTCAGTTGTAACATAACTCACGGTAATCTTTTCAGTACAAGAAAACACTGACAGTCTAACCAATCAACGGCTGTTCTGAAGAACGTTCCCTGGGCATGGCTTCACACCATCTACCATGCGCTAAGCAACCTGTAGTTTCCCTTGCGTAGACTAACGAACAACACCGTGATAGACTGGTCTTCAATGTACTGATAGATCGAAGTGGTTATTAAGTTACAAATATGAAAACTGACTAAAATGGATTTAAATATCCGAGTATTAGGTTATTACTGGACTGTGACAAAGTACTAATTCTAGACAAAGTCTAGCATATGTCCATGTAGAAATAAAAATATTTCTACCAGTGTCTGTAGAAAAATAATCAATCACCTCAGTGATTCTTCTCGCCGGAAACTTACTAAGTTCCACCTCGTAGCGCAGCACTTTTGTGACTATCACAGCTTTGAAAATAACTTCTGCGTAGATCCGGCAACCATGTGCCTTGGCTCAGCGTAGCTGCACCTTGCTAGGCAAGTGCTTGTGTTGAAGTGAGCTAACCATGCCTGCGCCAGCCGGCTTTTATTCAAAACTGCCAGGGTCACGCGTCATCACGCTGAAATCTGGAAATCCTCATATCTCTGGTATCCCTGGTCCGATTTACTTGATACTAAATGCATTCTCTTTCATTTGGCCGTGCCAGTAATCTGATCCAAGTCTCAAGTCTCTACTCCATGGCTAACTATTTAATCAATAAATAGCCTCGACCTCTGCTATTACTCGCTACGTCACTTGACATGCTAGTATCGGTATATTCTTTCCAATTCCTTCTCGAAGCAATGTAGCGCGATATTCAAATATCTCAACTTTCAAAAGCGGCTGTAGCCTTTCCCTTGATATCTAGGTGTCTGAATCATGGAATACCCATTCCTAGAGTTGGGCACATCCACCCCACACCTAGCAAAAAATAAAAATTGAAAATTTTTTATTTTTCCTATCTACACATTAAATCATCTGGTTCTTGAATAATAAATCTTCAAATTCGATGCATTATAAGTTCCCACGATGTTACCAGTTCGTGTATTGGCTACTTCATAGCTTCCATTATTGTTTACTTCCACAATACGATATTCAAAATCTTTAATTTCACCAGGTTTAATATCAAAAATATCGTGATACTCTTCCAAAATTTTTCCTAGCTCTGGGGACTCCTTCTCAGTGTAGACTTCTCTTCCTTCAGCTTCATGAAAAATCAGAGACCATTGAGCATCTCCCTCGATGTCCTCCTCTTCTTTTCCCTCGAAGTTAATCTCTTCGGTATTCTTGTATCTGATCGTCTCTGTCTTCATGTCTATCACTGCTTGATATTTCTGAATGAAATCTGCTCCCAATATCATGTCAAAAGCCATGTCCTTCATTACTACAAACACGTGTCGGAAATCATGTCCTCCAATCGTAATACATAAGTATAATTGTGTTTTACACAGAGATATTTTGTTGCGTATTATTCCTTGGATCTTAATTCCTGATACTGGAATCTCCTCTAAATTCTCTTTGAGCTTCCACAGAATATAAAGCTTCTCACTCACCAGACAAAGCATAGCCCCAGTATCAATCAAAGTATCGACAGGCATACCGAATACTTCGCATGATATGATTGGCATTCTAATTCTTGTACCCATTTCTTTCCGTTCGTCATTCTGTTGAATTAAGTCATCATCCTCTGCTTGCCATTTAATAATTCTGGAAGTGAAAGTGTTCAAAATTCTATCTTCTACTGTGAATTCGAAGTTTTTTTTTTTTTTTTTTTCGTTTCCATTCCCCCGGGATTGTTGTGTTCCCGATGGACCTGGTTTATTGGGCCTCTGCTCCAAAAACTGCAAGTTATCTTGGTGTCTTGCTTCCAAGTTCTTCCTCGTCTCCTTATTGAACTCTTCATTGGACTGACGAGTATCCACATTCCCTCTGTTACTGTAGTTGTTTCTACCGTAGTATCTTCTTTCCAGGTACCTTCCTTGATTATCCCGTGGCCTTCTCCATCGAGTATTATATCGATTTCCACCATCCGGTCTCGCATAAGGCTTGTAACTGTATCTGTTACTGTACTGATTCCATCCTCTCTTATTGGGATCTTCCCTCGGCGTTTTCTCTTCTCGCCCCTCTCGAGGTGTTTGAGAATAACTATCAGCCATAACAGCATACACAACGTTGTTATTCTTACCTCCCTTCTGATGGAAGAATTGAGCGTTCGTATGATCCAGCTTCTGTAATACCTCGTCAAATTGCTCCATATTATAGATATCAGCAGCGATCAAAGTCCTTTGGACGTCTGCTGGAAACTGACGTATCAATGCAGTAATTAATTCGTTATCTGGCATCGGCGGATCTAAATGTTGAAGTTTAGAAAGCTGTCCAGAAAAGTACGTAGAGTATCGAGTAGGTTGTGACGTCGAGAATCTCTTAGAATATAATTCTGCTCTGACTTGCTGTTGGGTTTCCGGGGACCAAAACTTTTTCAATAACCCACGGGAAAACTCCTCAAAAGTGGTTAGAGTGGATCTAAAAGCTCTAAACCAAAGAAGTGCAGGACCTTCCAAAAATTTCCCTATCACTCGGATCTGTCTTTCTTTAGGGATCTTGGAATCTTTCAGGTAATCCCCTGCTTCTCTCAAAAATTCCACGGGTGTCACAGAATCTCGCCCCGAAAATTTAGAAGGCTTATCCTCTACATTCTTGAATACAGTTATGGGGTTGGATTGAAATAATGTCCTGACCTCATCCTGTCTTTGACTGTCAGTTTCTCTAGCTGCTCCTAGATTTATCTGTATCTGTTCCTTTCCCCTTACAATTGGCATTTTCAACAAATGGTCAGACTGTTTCTCATCCTTGATTTGGGTTTTCATAGCCTCAAGTTCCTTATGGTTTTCTTCTGCCATTTTCTTAATTGCTTCAGTTTCTTTACAATTCTCCTTGACATCAGTGGATATCTGGTTCATAACAGCCTCATGACTTTTCAATGACCCTGTCATATCTGATATGTCCTTCTGAGTTGCTTGGATATCTTTGGAAATTACTTGAATATGGGATGACAAAGATTCCCTAATCTCCTTGATTCCCTCTTGGTTCTCCAGCTTGAGTGTGTCTTTAATTTCATTGACAACTGTGGTTTTAATTTCAGTTTGTAACTCATTAATCACACCTTCTCTTATTTCTCCCATTACAAGTTCTTTGAATTGTTCTGTCAACCGTTGAACAACTAGAATTCCCATCTCATTACTCTCTTTCTTCACTCTGACTTCTAGGTTGATCATGTCTTCACCAACTTTCCTAAGACCATGTTCTATCCTATCAGCTAAGCTTTGAGATCTAAGATCGGCATCGCGAAATTTATCGTCCATTAAACTTGCGTTAGTAGCTAATGTAGTTTCGAGCTCATGTGTTTTTTCGCATAATTTAGACATTTTACTCTCAAGTGACATTTTCAAAATTTCAGAATTCTCTTTAAATTTATTCTCCATAGAATTAAATTTACTATTTAAATTTTCTTTCAAGTTACTTTTTAAAGAATCAGAACTCTCTTTAAGCTTATCATCTAAACTTTCTTTCAAGTTATCTTTTAACCTGCTTTCTAAAGAATCAGAATTTTCTTTAAGTTTATTTTCTAAAGAATCAGAATTTTCTTTAAGTTTATCGTTTAAACTTTCTTTAAGTTTATCAGAATTTTCTTTAAGTTTCCTTTCTAAAGCCTCAGTATTTTCTTTCATAATGGCTGCTACACGCAGTCCAGCTTCTTTTGAACTCTCCTCCAAACTCGTCATCATCCTCATCATTTCTTCCATAATTTTCAATTATTATTCAAAACTTAGGGGTATACAATATTGGCAAACACAAGCTTATAACTAGAACAAGAAATATGAATAGCTAATTGGAACACTCTAATAAAATGAGATTTGTCCTAATGTCGACGTGATGGAAAACAAAATTCTCTACTCTTACGAATTACATTTATCACAATATCACAAGAAAAATATGCAAGTTCTCAAATATCCTCCACCTGGATTCTAATAATGCGTATGTCCAGTCATCGAACGTTTACTACTGAATTTACTTGACGCCCTAATGGTTAAGCCATTATCAAAAATAATCAAACCCATTCTAATTATTAACCCAGTTAAATTTTTAATTTTTCCCACTAATTGGGTTTCCTACTAATTTATTCATCCTAACCAGACATCTCTCAACTCCCAAAATATTTATATAAAATTATCACAATTTAAATCGGCATGCGATTGACCATGTCTAACTCGGGCCCCACGTTCGAAGCCATTTCTCTCTCTATCTTATTTTATGTGCCCGTTTAGACCGGAGTCCGCACGACCACATATGCATTTTACCAATAATCAGTCAGCACGAGAGTCAAAATATCCCGGAGCGCCAGATGGGTTAAAGCAAATCGCCAAAACGACATCAAATGAAAAAAATGCTTTACTGATTTTTGGCTCAATGCAACAATAAGGATAGAAGGAGATTCAATTGGGCGTAACACATCAAGTAAAATTATCTCATTTTATTTTGAATTTAAAATTGACTGCAAAAATGCTCAAAGCAGCATCACTCACGTGTGGCGACCCACACTCCTATTTACACAATATACAGACATTTTCCAAACACATTTGACAATTATTTTTTTGGAAACACAAGTCTGATTGTTAGTCCTGTAGACTGTGTTCCAAAATTATGTATGATTAAATCCAGTTCAAATTTAATTGTCTCTACTGGAAATATCGTAGTTCACTGTTTGAATTTTTACATAATATTAACACTCGTAGAATAAATGTTCATAGAATTTTAACTTTCACTTATTTTTCCAGTTTCAAAAATATATATTGTCGAAAAATATTATTATTGAATCAACACAAATTATTTACACATATTAATAACATCTGAAAAGTATTTGACCTTGAGCATAGCATCGAAGAACTGTGCGAAGCACAACAAAAATTAATCGTTCTTCTGACATTAAACATTCGAGAAGTGACTCGATTATGAACTTCCAAGTTCCTAACAAAATATATGATTTCCGAATCATCAACTTGATCACTAAATTGTTGAACCATTCAACTATTCAATTTTCCACTTGGAATCATTATTATGAAAAATATTTATATTCATGGCCATTTTTAGCAACTTTCACAACTTGCAATTCTTCGACAGAATGCGGAAATAAGAATTGTAATTTCATAATAAATTCATTTAGTTCATGGCACTAGGATTGAAAACATCCTTCAAATTATTCGTGGTTATAGAATTATTTTTAATTGGCAGTGGCCCATTCTATTATTTGTGTAAGAACACAATATTACAACAACAACGGCAAAGGTCTTCCTCTGAAGAAGAATAAACTACTATCATGACAAATCCGGGTTCTAGGAAAATCAAAGTCTAAATGGAATCCGTAAACAAGGTTGAAATAAGAACTGATGGTTTCCAAGAAATAACCTTCGGGTCATTCATACGACGAAATGTGTGGCTCCAATACTCCTACTATAAACCTGAGCCATCGAACCTGCTATTTGATTGATGCTCGAAAAAACCTCTTTATTCCTGCGACTTAAACATGCGCACCTGGGAATGGCATTTCAACTACTCCACACATATAAATTTTCTTCCCAAAATTTATACAATAAATCAAGCCTCTGCTTGTTATCAACACTGGAAGATTAATAAACTTACAAGTTTATTTTATTTTACCATTCAGTTCAACCCGTGAATTTACCATACTTATGAAAATCTTTATTTCACTTTCGAGTGTATTTACGTCATGATTTTATATAAATACAAAAATATCCTATTTGATACAAATATCATTTGCTTCCCGTTTCATGCCTCTCCGTGTTATCTGAAAAATATACTTTGCTCATTGCAAATATTAACTGTTCAACCAGAACTGAACTGTTGGTTGAATGCGGGCTTGCGCTAACCACTCTCCTTCGGAAAATCTCCTGTTCCAAACTAGAAATGATTAAACTACTTCATAAGCTCTCTCTCAATACATATGATTATTAGAAAATATAATATCCAAGAATTATTTAGAAAAATTATAAAAATTATTATTATTATTAGTGGATTATTATTATTATTATTAGTTATATTATTTTAAATATGTTTAATTATCATCTCATTATGTGAGAATCCACATGTTTGAACCTTCGAATATGGAAAAAATATCCATTCCTCAACAAAAATAATTTAACTCAACCATTACATCGACGGTTTTCCGTGATATCCCTAAAATATGAAATATTCAAATAAATGCTCGAAATGCTCGGTCATCGATCCTAAACTGTTCTGAGTGCTGAAAATACTCAGAATAACTCTAATAAGTCTTGCGTAAATCATTGCAAGATTTAAATACGAAGAAAAAAATAAATGTGTTGGTCATCTGCCGAAAAATAGTTTGTTCCAATTAGCTAGGCATAATATAATTCAAATGTGGCTTACATTTCTTGATGGTCTTGAAGCGTAGCGAACCTGGTCAGTACCAGATTTATCCATAGACATGCCCTATCGGACAAGCATGTATAATCCTTGTATCGGCCGCCATTATATACCCACAATCCGTCTAGTAAGACATAGTGGTAGTATCTCTTGACGTTTGAAGTAACTGTTGATCCATTTTAATATTGGCTTCTATCAAAGCCATAACAGTTTGCTTAAATGGGGTCAGATCTAAGTGATCTATTCTTAAATATGTCAGTTGTAACATAACTCACGGTAATCTTTTCAGTACAAGAAAACACTGACAGTCTAACCAATCAACGGCTGTTCTGAAGATCGTTCCCTGGGCATGGCTTCACACCATCTACCATGCGCTAAGCAACCTGTAGTTTCCCTTGCGTAGACTAACGAACAACACCGTGATAGACTGGTCTTCAATGTACTGATAGATCGAAGTGGTTATTAAGTTACAAATATGAAAACTGACTAAAATGGATTTAAATATCCAAGTATTAGGTTATTACTGGACTGTAACAAAGTACTAATTCTAGACAAAGTCTAGCATATGTCCATGTAGAAATAAAAATATTTCTACCAGTGTCTGTAGAAAAATAATCAATCACCTCAGTGATTCTCCTCGCCGGAAACTTACTAAGTTCCACCTCGTAGCGCAGCACTTTTGTGACTATCACAACTTTGAAAATAACTTCTGCGTAGATCCGGCAACCATGTGCCTTGGCTCAGCGTAGCTGCACCTTGCTAGGCAAGTGCTTGTGTTGAAGTGAGCTAACCATGCCTGCGCCAGCCGGCTTTTATTCAATACTGCCAGGGTCACGCGTCATCACGCTGAAATCTGGAAATCCTCATATCTCTGGTATCCCTGGTCCGATTTACTTGATACTAAATGCATTCTCTTTCATTTGGCCGTGCCAGTAATCTGATTCAAGTCTCTACTCCATGGCTAACTATTTAATCAATAAATAGCCTCGACCTCTGCTATTACTCGCTACGTCACTTGACATGCTAGTATCGGTATATTCTTTCCAATTCCTTCTCGAAGCAATGTAGCGCGATATTTAAATATCTCAGCTTTCAAAAGCGGCTGTAGCCTTTCCCTTGATATCTAGGTGTCTGAATCATGGAATACCCATTCCTAGAGTTGGGCACAGTACGGCGAATTTCACTCAAAAGCAATGCAGTATGACTGTGAAAATGAGCGAATTGCAAAACGAACTTTAGAGGCGAAATCGGTAGAAAAATCGAAGAATGTGGTCTTTACGTAGATAAAACGTTTGAGATTTTAGGTGCCTCCCCAGACGGATTAATAGGAGACGACGCTATAGTCGAAGTCAAGTGCCCTTATTTCTGCACGGAATATGACCATACTGGAAGCCTGCAAAATGCTAAAGGGGTTTTGTTTGGCAGAAAGTAAGTGAATGTCAAGAACAATGCCATTCAGAAGAGAACAGATTGATAACTCTCTTAACACTCACATGAGTTTTATTTCCAGAACCGGGGCCAGTTCGAAATAACACAGCGGGAATTATGTTATTTTGTGGTATAGACGCCTGAGGACATTCACATAGAAACAATAAAGAGGGACGAAAAGTTCTGAAGACAAAAAATTGTTATGTAACTGACATTCTGCTACGAAAAAATCTTGTTGTCAGACATCATTGATCCCAGGATGACCAGATCAATGGATATAAGAGAACCTGAGGTGAAGTGAAATACTGAGTGTGTGTAAATCATGAAACGTTATCTTTGATATTATTCAGGCCCTTAACGAGGGTTGGCCGAACTGGGGGGATGAGGGTGGTGTTTAATTAGGGGAAGTTTTAACGGAGGTGTGAGAACTCCGAATGAGTGTTGGCGGATCGGGTGGAGCTCTGCTCGATCAGGGTTGCAAACCAATGGAGTGCACTTTAAGGCGGAAACTATCAGTCTGCAGAGCAAGTACTGCGATGAGTAACACAAGTATCTGATGACTGTGCAACGTTACGCTCTGCCGGCGCGCGACAAGAAATCAAGGCTACTGACAATGAAAATGTGTCTAGTGCTGTCACAGCGGTTTTGGAAACAATGCACTGGCAGGTCAAGGTGTAAGGTAGGGAGGTGAGCGGTAAAAACAGTGATAATTAACAAAGGTTACAAATGATCTGTAATAATGATGGTCACTTATGTATCGGACCCAAACTGTATTGAAGGTTTCCCTGTATTCAGGGATAGTGTGACAATGTGTAAATGGTACAATCAATCAGGGGTGGTGAAAGGGAGGATATATAACTTATGAGAGGGTGGAATCGGAGAATCACACTTACCGGAGGTATGCTGTTGGCAGGCAGTCGGACCGAGCCTTCGGCGTCAACGGATCACCTTCCTCAGAATGGTGGTCCTTATAAGTGTTTCTGAAGTGCTGACCCTTGCAGTATTGCTGAATGGCTGTTTTGATAGCAGCCTCTGTGTACATGTGGATGTGTGTCAAGCTTGGGCAAGAGCCATTACATAACTCAGCCGGCATGGTGTAATTAGAAGTGTGTTGTTGCTATCAGCTTGAGGGTGAAAAGGGGGTGAAGTCAGTGTAGGGGGTTGGACAGATGTAGATAACGGGGGGGGGGGGTGTCTATGGATGATTACAGATGTGTAGATGGTACTGTTACTCGTAGATCATCTGTAGATAAGTGTCCAGCGTGTAGTATCCATATGTGGATATCTCTCAATAGGGCGCTAGGCATCCTAGGGCCCTAACAATATGGAAATAATTGAAGCACTGATTTCAAGAACAGGAAATAATTAGGTATAATGTTTTTTGTTTGTTTATAGTATGCAGTACTAGTGCTTGTGCTAACAAAAGGCAGATGAGAATATCTTAGGAACTTTAAATCTATATATGTACATAATAATTTTGCTCTTGCTATGCATTTTCATAATTTATTTATTGTAATAAAATGTCCTACATTAATGAACATTTATTATTACTTCCATGAAAATTGAAGTAAGTTATAGTGATTGGCCTCACGGAGTCGTTTCAGATCTCACGAAAAAAAAGGGAATGAGACTCAAAAGAAACAAAGACCCATACGAATCGCCAAACTAAATGTATGTATGTAGGTAGGTCTATGTGCGTGCGCATTTGGCCTCTTATAATTCGATAATAGCTGGGCTCCATTGATTAGAATTTTTCACGGTGTGTGGTCTTCTTTGTTATGTCTAGAAGACGATACCTAGATTTGGACGTCCGCATCGGATGGTTTTTAGAATAGATATTCCCAATAAACCTGAACACGAACATATCTTGTCGACCTTTTTTTCTAAAATATCAAGAACGTGCTAACTACAAACGAGTCATATCTTTCTATACAGTATTCAATTCGCATCGACTGAAACCAGTCGCTGCTCTGTGCTGTAAGAAATATGCCCTACAAAGTATTACTAATGTCGGAACAATGTGTTTTTCGTTCGAAAGTTTATCCTCAAATAACTCTAAAACAGTTACCTAGAAGGGAATCCAGCGCTGTTAGCATCTATCCTGAGTGTGTTTTCACCGGTTTTTCCACAATCCCTCCAGGTAAATGCCGATATAGTACCGTACGTGAAGTTTCAGGGCACGTGCCCAATCCCTGACTCTAATACAGTTACACACATAATCAACTACACGGGACTGATGATGATGATGATGATAATAATAATGCTATTGGATTTACGTCCCTTTTAACTACTGCGGCTTTTAGAGACGCCGGGGTGCCGGAATTTTGGCCCGAAGGGGATCTTTAACGTGCCAGTAAATCTAATGACACGGCTCCCTCGCATTCGCTCACCCTCAAATGCCAACTGGCTGCACCAGGATTCGACCCTGCAACCTTGGGAACAGCAAGCGAGAACGTTACCGCTGAACCACGCAGCCAGCCAAAGGCACTGATGACCAAGATGTCCCAATCCCCTACAATGTATTATCAACAAGAACGACAACAACAAGAATGTTTGAGGTAGTAAAAATGGTATCTGTACAAACACATTGTGTCGACGTTGCTCAGATATTGCTCCACGCCTAGGCACTTGTACATGTAACTTTCCGTACTAAAATATTTTTGACAAGAGGAAGACAACTCCTGCCTGTCGTCAAATCGTCCCATACTCACTCGGCCCTGTCAGCGTGTTCATCATTTTCCTTGCGCAAGAGATCTTGTGAAGCGGCGTCGCTACCCCTCCCACCCTTTTCTAAACAATCGCCAAACTAATGCTGTCGATTCCATTCACCCGATTTTAATTCTGAAAAATGCATTGGAATCAGGAAATAAATCTCCGTTTTCGTATCACCAGGTTTCTTTCATATTTTAAGCAGAGATATAAAAAAATGTTTGTAACTTTTTTGTTTTTCACATTTTGGGAAATGCATCGAATTAATATCAATTCAATTGCAGTCTAGTATACATAGTGGTTTTCAGATCGCAAATACGAGCTTTCGTGCAAGAGAAAACTAAAAAAAGAAATTGTCTCACTTTGGTGCTGCTACGTGGTGTCAGAATTACAAACTAAAAAACGGGACATTTAGCCTTAACGGATTTTCTAGTAAAATCCATTAACCGCTCCGTCATGCAGTGAAGTTGTTCACAATAATAATACAGTATTACCACCGCCACAACACTGAAGTCTTGAGAGGGAAAATGAACGAACTCACTGCTACCAACACTTCAGTAACGCGGGATGCAATTCTAAAACCCATGTTAGTTCACCGTTGTAACAATGAAATACTCCTCGTTTAAAATGTTGCATTATAGTCTATTATAATAATTTTAATTTTACGTCTTCAAATAACAGACAAGTGAATGAATATTATGTCTTCAAATAACAGACGAGAGCATTCTTTGTGCATGGGAGCATGGTGAGTTTGATAGCGCATGCACAAGTTCGGACTCTGCCGGGCTGAAACAGTGCGTCCCGCACTCCTCACCTCACACCTTATACTTACATCATCCTTGCCTCACACACTGCCATCCATCAGAGTGATTCCCTTGTCAGTGGCTGACTCCCGCACCTTCACGTTATCTTCGGACGGAACGTCAAAAGTCCCAACTATACATGCACCCGAAAACATTTACCCGCGAACTGCTCACCGGAAACATTGACCGTAGTTTGTTAGTAACAAACGTAATCCTTCCTAATGAGAATGGTTACACTTTTACAGTGAAAATTAATTCTCTTAACATTACTGGTATATTTTTTACTTACGATATGGAATAAAAACAATATTTTCCCTCCATTCTCTGGAAGGGCTC
Organism: Meconema thalassinum; assembly: GCA_946902985.2. Classification (NCBI taxonomy): domain Eukaryota; kingdom Metazoa; phylum Arthropoda; class Insecta; order Orthoptera; family Tettigoniidae; genus Meconema; species Meconema thalassinum. Next base: position 552,036,993 of record OX336389.2, read on the forward strand.
CGTCCGAGAGTCCTAATAGCCCTGCCGCCACTGAACGAATAAAAATTTGAGAGGAATATAAACAACATAAAGTTCTATTTGAAGGACCCTTAACAACAACAACAACACTATGCTTAAGTAATAGTACAAACCTCATTTGCGGACACAGAATGCAATTCTTCAAGACTTTTCAACGTCCTTAATTCTTCCTCTCTTGTATCCCCTGTGATTTCGCCGTATTTTTCTGAATGGACTCTGTAGTGTCTTTATCATCATACTTGCAGTAGTGCCCGGCTTCGCCCGGTGGATTTATTTGTTTTATGGATGATAATGAATACTACTACAGAACTGGCAAATGACATTTAAACTAAGAGAAAAAAAATATTTTAAAAATATAACTTTTTGTGGTGGTGGTGGTGGTTGTAGTGGGGGTGATAAGTAGTACAGTATAATGGACGTAACATTCAGTTCATTTTCCCGTAATGATAATAATGAATAGTGAAACGGCTATTTTGTAACTAACGCACTGACACGTGTAATTTACAAACGAATTTTTAAAAAATGATTAGAAAGAGGAGTAAGTGAAATAAAAGACACTGCCGAGGGCCTATATCTCATTGGCTGTTAGAAATGTCGAGACCAATAGTGTCGTCTTTAGTCGCATAGCGCCGTAGGAAAATAAGCAGAACACTTTGGAAAACATCGGCTGTCCCAAGCTACTGAGGTAGCAATAATATCATTTATTACCACTTAGCGCTCAACGATAAGGTTCGGAATAAATTAAGGTAAATTTGAAAGCACCAACGCTTATTGCAACTGGTAACCTCAGTGTACTGCACCAACGCCATTGCACGTATACAGAGGCATAATATTTTCATGATGATAACTGTTTTAAGGGGCCTAAGAAATCCTTTTGCACTAATTACTCCCCGTGACTGCAATTTATAAACAGTGCAAGATGCAACTATTTTCGCAATTCTGCACCAGAACACTGGTAGGGGTGACGTGATGCAGCCCGAACTGCCCGTCAACAATAGACTTATTAAAATACTCTTACAGTTACAATACTACGGACATGAATGGTTCTAGGGCCTTAATACGTGGTTTTCAAGTTTATTTTGTCTGTTATTCTGAATGGAGAGCGTTGTCCAAAATATTAAGTGGACAGTGTTACCAGCAGGGTTTCAAGGTGTATGTAAAATTTGGTGCAATTAGGAGAAACGGTGTAGATTTGTGATAAAGGGCCTAAATGCAGGGAATGGAGTGATCTGTCCAAAATTTAAAGTGGACTGTGTGACCCGCAGGGTTCCAAAGGGTAAGTATACAAAATGTGGTTCAGATCGTTGAAACGATGTAGATTTGTGCCAAAGGACTTTAATGAAGGGAATGGAATGGAATGGTCAGTCCAAAATTTCAAGCAGACAGTGTTACTCGTCGGGTTCCAAAGGGTAAGTATGTAAAATTTGATTCAGATCGGTGAAACGGTGTAAATTTGTGCCAAAGGGCCTAAATAGCGGGAATGGAGTGGTCTGTCCGAAATTTTATGTAAACAGTGTTACTCGCAGGGTTCCAAAGGGTAAGTATGCAAATTAAGGTTCAGATCGGTGAAAAGGTGTAGATTTGTGCCAAAGGGCCTAAATGCAAGGAATGGACTGGTCTGTCATAAATTTCACGTAGACAGTGTTACTTGCAGGGTTCGAAAGGGTAAGTATACAAATTTTGGTTCAGATCGGTGAAACGGTGACGTATCACTAACCATAACGCCAGCGCATGCGGATAGAGCAGTTCGGAAGCGCTTGTTCTAACAACTTACTGAACAAAAATCAATCTTTAAGGTTACCTGAGAGGTGTAGCCTAATACTACATAGCCTAAGCTATTCCTCTTGAATCTGGCTATCATATAAAAAAAGAATTTTTCGAATCGGACAGGTAGTTCCAGAGATTAGCGCGTTTAAAGACACAAACACACAGACAAACTCTTCAGCTTTATTATATTAGTATAGATGAAAAATAGGCTTATGAGTTCACCTTTTGTCCGTGTGCGTAACCTATGTGTGTGCCCATCCCCCCTCCGCCCTTATAAAATCTAAACGGCTGGAGCGATTTTAATGAAACTCGGTAAGGACATAGGCCTAGTACTATTTCGTCCCACCCCGACCGTGCCCTTCAAATTTCAATACATTTCACCAATCCAACACAGTGGCTGTGCGAAATATTTCACCGGCATTGCACATCTACGAAACTATTTCTGGCATCGCCCTGAAATTTTGCATGGTGGTAGAGAATACTATGGCAAGTTTAGCTATATGATATTTAAAAAAACATGTTAAGTAAAAACCAACATGGCGGCCAAATGAAGTTGAAATATTTAAATGGCTTCTTCTCGAGATTTAATCAACCGAGTGCAGTGAAACTTGGTACGATAAATGTCTATACAAGACTTGATTTACTGGCATCTCTTTCAATATTTTCATAAAAGCAATATAGCGGCTGTGCGAAATTTTAAAATTAAGTTTCTTGTATCCTCCCATGTGTTCGAAGTGAATATTTGAATAATGAACCTACTCAATATTCTTCATCTAATGCTATGGTCTACATATAGAAAAATCCAACATGGTGATCATCCGAAATACACTGAGTGGCCAAAAGTCACGGGAAGAGTAGTCCCATGAGAAATGTACCGTGTATAACTCCTGAGCGTTGCGGCTAGCTGCAGCGGAACAGAGCAGTCTGCCACCGACACGAGTGTTGTAAAGCTGGGTACACGTTGCGAGAAAACGAACTTCGAACGTAGGATGATCATCGGCGCACAGCGCATGGATCATAGCATTTTGGAGATTACACGCGAATTCGCGTTTCCAAGGTCAACAGTGTCGAGGGTGGATCTTCAATATCGCAGAGATAATGTTACCACCGCACGGAACGACCACAGGTGTTTAATGGACGGGCATCACGTCACCACAGCAGAACCATGCGGCCGATAGAAGGGCTAATTTGAGTCAGAATACCGCCCAGTTGAATGTTGGGAATCAGGAACCCATTTCTTGTCGAGTCGATACCTCGCCGTACTGCTGCCGTTTTGAGGGCTCGCGGAGGAGCAACTCGTTATTAACGTCATATTCGGTGCCTTCCCATGACTTTTGGCCATTAAGGCCTTTTTCACACGGGGCCACCATGGTGGCGCCACCACGTCTTTGCAATATCTAGACAACAAACACGCCACCAGCCATGAGCCAGTCTTGAAATGGAGGTGGAAGACGCAGCACTTGCTGTTTTTCTATACATCAGGTTGCGTAAGCGCCGAAAACGGGGAAATAGAAGATTTTGGGTCCACCCACTTTTGCAGGATCGATCAACAAAAGGTATATTTTGTACTCTGTATATTGAACTTAGACAATCCAGTCAAATTCTTCACCTTCCTACGAATGAACATTTCATCTTATGATGAGCTACTGCAGTGTTCAAAAGATCAACTGACTGGTGTGGACACAAATATGAGAGATAGTACACCTCCAGAGGAAAAACTCCTAGTGACACTGAGGTAAGAAGAATTTGCACATTTTCGATTTACAGTGTACTCCCGATAATTCGTTACATTATACTTTCACGGAGATAAACATATAAACAAGTGAAAGGAACGCAATTGTGTTTAGTCATGGTTACAGCCGGACACGGACATTTGTTTATGTTTTTCACAGGGTGAGATAATCACAAGAGATACTAAATGTATTCATCAGCCGGGAGATAAGAGCAAACCCAAATCGATTTTAAGCAAAAGTAGTTTCGTTACAGTTATCGTTACTTACCAAAAATAGTGACAGAATTACCGTTACGGTTGTCAAAGTAACAAATAGTTACTTTTTCGTTAGTTTTTAAGGGGCGGAACAGCGAGGACATGGGCCCTTACGTTTTCGTTACTTTGTATAAACATATAGTTGCCTAATAACATTTACCCGCTGCTGGCCTGGCCGCACAGAAAGTCGCGTCTCGTGTGAAAGGCTCCATTTGACTCAATGTAAACATGTGGTGGCGCGGCCAAAAAATCGCTTTGCCTGCCACCACGAATTCTGGCCGCGCGACCAGGCCCGCCACCACCACCACGTGTGAAAGGCTCCACTTTAATCAATGCAAAGACGTGGTGGCGCGGCCACGGTGGCCCCGTGTGAAAGGGGCCTAAGTGTATTTGGACGTTTCTCAATATCTGCAAATCTATTACAGCAATCAAACTGAATTTTTTATGTTGATAGAGGCTATTAACACAAGTTTACCTATGGGCCTTTCAATTACCTGATGAACACAAATCCAACATGGCGGCGACGCGAAATTTAAATAATTAGCCTATATGGATTTTTCTCGGGACTTAATTATCCGGGTGGAATGAAACGTAGCACGGTTAATTTTCGTACAAGGCATAATATATTGGCGTCTATTTTAATTCAATTTATATGAGAACTTCAAAATGGTGGCTGTGCTAAACTTAAAAAATCGTGTTTATATTTCTCGTGTCCTAAACAAGTGCAAGTATGTCACTTTCTCTAATCCTGAAAAACACAAAACAACATGGCGGCAAAGTGATTTTCAAATATTGCATCTAATTTTCCTGGCGATCTAATCACTCGAGTGTAATGAAACACGGCACAGTGAATCTCTATTGCGATCTTTGTATTGAGCCAGTATGTACTCATCCTGGTGATATTTTCTTTGGAGGAATGTGAAACTACTTGGCTACTGCATAGAACACACCCGGATGCCAGCTTGAGCTTCGTTATGCTTCGAGATGCTCTTTTGACTTTGGAGTATTATGCTGATATTTTTCCTGATCCTATTTTACTGCATATTATTATTCTACATAACCCAATATTTTCCATTTTGTAATTCTGTGAAATTTACCACATTATTGTGGCTGCAAAATATTTTTGTAAAGGTATTTCCATCGCGGATGTGCGAACAGGATTTTATTAGACGCTGCACGACTCTAGTACTTCCTTGGAACCCGGAACGCCGCTCCGGGGACGAACACACCACGTTTAGAGTCTGTTGGAGACAGACGTCTACGTCTTGGGTCTGTCGTACCCACGTGTTGTACAAGTCCACTCATAGAGTTATATCTACGAGCATCGTGCATTCAAAGCTCTTTAGAGTGTGCTTATTATCAGTGAAACGCCTAGTTGAGCGAACATAATCTGTAACAGTGATAAAATTGTGAAACTGCTATTTTCAACATTTATTTCGTACCCAGCATGTGGAACATAATCTTCAACCACGCTGCTGAAAATTACTAAGTCCATGAGGTGGAGAAATAATATCAAATAAACTGTGAGTATTGAACTGTATAAGCGAGAAATACGCCACTGCTGAACACCGATTCGCCACGAGTTGTGCGTGATTATACAATTTTTCGATTGCAGTGATATTTAGTGATTTGTATTATCAAAAACGTAGATTCAGTGTGCTGATACCACCCGTGTATCATTAAAACCTGTGGCAGACGCGTGATGGCCATTTATTATTCTTGTCTGCAGCTGTGAATAGAGCCAGTGAGCATTTTATCATACTATTCGTAATTTTGCATAAATTATGTGAAACGCGTGTGATAATTCTACCAGACACGCATCAAATCGACAACCACGTGTACGACATCTTACAACCTGCATTTATGATGTCTAATATGGCTTAAGCTACCATGTGAAGCAGATATACTAGGATAAAGCCCAACTAAAAAGAGGAATCCACGAGGATGGATGATTAAGAAAAAGAGAAAGGCCAGGATGTTGGCCTAGGAACAATTATTCCCTCCTACTACCACGAGGAGTTGACTACCCCTCAATTCCTAGACCAGGATGAGGTGAATGACGTATGGTCCTGTGAGTTTTTGTACCTCTTTTCTTGTGCAGGGATTTATTATGGTAGACTAGATTAATCAACCGAACTTATTGACAACCAATCAGGTAGGACTAGTAGTTTTTGCTTCATCATGTGTCTTAGATTTTCAGAATGGTCAGTATACTTGTGAGATACCGTGTACATGTAGGTGGATTTATTCCACTGGTGAATTGCTATTGTGCTACATTAAAATGTCAGTCCTGAACCCACTAATTTTGTCACATCCTGTAGAGCTATTTTGTTATCAGCTCAGACTGATCTTAACAGGATGAATTGCCATCCCTGTAAATATTGAGGGTACATCTTGAACACCCTGTTTAATGTTTTATTTAATTTTCACGACTTTAAATGTCGTATCATTTGATGTATTGAAAGTTAATCACCACCCTTACAAATGGATTATGTTAAGCATTGTGGTACTCTGACGCCACTGTATCCCAAGTTGGAACAAACAAGTAATGGGTAATAATAATTAATATTTAACCAGACTAGCATCGAACCCATAATATCGTATCATTTCAAACAGCACAGGGGTAGGAAGTGTTGTCAGTTTAATTTGTATTTGTGTCAAGGTGTGGACACAAAAATCTTCATTCATGAACCTTGTAGATAGAAGAAGTGGGAATGTCTTGGAAGAGTCAAAGCATTTACGAGATGTAGGGATATCTATCATACAAGTCTATCAGACAATTTTAACATTTTGCATCGTTGTACTACATAAATCTTGTATATTCTAGTGTATTAATAAGTGTGTATTTATTCAACTACGTGTACGGATCACATGTGAGAACTTTATAATGTGAATCCAGTTACAATTGAGAGTGTAATCTTTGCTTGCCGAACGCAAGTTAGTCATGTAGCGTTAGCGCGCACCAATGATGTAAGAACACGTATCGCGTTCAAGGTCGAGCCAATGAAACCAGTTATTTTCTACCCACATTTCACCGCATTTCCATATGTGAGACAGAATATTGATTAATTTCCGACGTCTGACGTCATGGAGCTTTGAGGAATGCTGTTATGTCATGTCCAGGAACGCTACCGAACGTAGGCCAATCAGCTGTTTATGCTATGTTTTCGTAATACGAGTGACCTGCACGTCACATTTCAAGTTCGCTATTTGAGGGAACATTTCATGATTCTAGAAATATGATTAAAGGTTTGTTCCCAAGTAATGAATGACCATGATGACATTGTATAAGGCTAGTAATTTGTGTAATTGTAGTGACTAGAGCACGTCGATGGATGATCTGATATCGTCGACCATTGATAATTCCGGACCGTACTGAGCAATGTTGCCAGATTGGTGCCGATGTGTTTCGTGAGCCATGTGAGCCGCAATTGTTGTTCTTCCGAGCCGTTTGTTACCTCGTGATATTGTTGTGTAGAAGTCACCTATTTGTGTGAACATCGCAGAGGAGACTCACAATTTATATTTATCCAGCCTGTGTCATGGAAGTCATCAGTAATCGACATAAAACCAACTAGGAAGCCTAAACCTATGATTTAAATTGCTATAAATCATGAAGACTAATTTATCTAAACCTACGTGATTAAAATGATTAGTAATCTATTGAGCTAAATTTGAAGCTACTTGGTGAGTGCTAAATGATGCCATGAGCTGAAACATTTCCAGAGAGAAGTGACATTAGATTTAGCTGACACTAATACTGACCGATGGAAATCGTGGGCAAACCAATAGTTTGTAACTGGTGGACCGCAGATTCATACGTCAGACGTAGTTATAACTACGCAGTTGTCAACCTAATTACATGCATTTAGATGACGATTAAGGGCAAAGAGTGCCTTAATTTATTTACGCAGGATTGTTAATAAGAAAACCTGTGTGTATTGATTTATTCATGTGTCAATCCTTATTGTACCTGCATTGCTGTTATATTCATGTTGTCATTAGTTGTTTTTTATGATTAGGAATTGGTTGTCATATTAGCTATTGAAGTAATTGCTTGCTTACGGACGCTTCTCGCCGTATTTTTATAATGCCAGGATTAGTTCGACGAATTAAATTTAAATGTAAATACGCAAGTTGTACCATCCTAACCTAGGTCTTGCTTTGCTTTATTGTTAAATGTAAATTCTGTTTTAATTCGCTTGTTTGTACTTGTGTTAGGACGACCTTACGTGCCACATTCCACGCGTTGTTGTTGTGGTTTACTTTTCTTGTATTAAAGGACTTTCGAGAGGTTTAGCCTAATTTCAGTTAGGGCTTGATTTCTTTATTTATGTTGTTTATTAGCATTGCGTATTAGCAGATATTAAACCCTCCGAAGTAGGATAGGGGTTTGTCTTACTAAATAAACATGTTCACGAAATTTTATTTAAACCTGGATGTTCTTATTTCCTAGCTTTGTGTTTGGGGGTGTACTTCTTTGGCTGTCTATGACATTATCTCCGTGTGAAAAACCGACCCCCAGGGATCACAGAACTCGTGCTGCTCTAGCCTAAAGGAAGTGCATCCGATCCTCTCAGGTTGTGTGTTCGACGGATGGGACTGTCTGGACTACCATTTCGGTTGATGGTACCCCGACAATCTCCTATGTGAGGCACATACCCTATATTCATATTTTTGGTGCCCGACAATTGTGGCCGATGTATACATGGGGCCATCAGCTTCTTGTTGTTTTTGAGAGGATCAAGCGTAAAAGATTTGAAGGCAAATTGACCGGACTGGGACGAACTCGGCAGTTGTTCTGCTGTTCAATTGGCCGCATGGCATTCGTTAGATATTAGACCATGGGGTGAGGCCTTACTATATTGTAAATTTCATGTGAGGATTTTGATTTTGCTCATGCTTCATCCGAAGTAAATGTCATTTGTTGTTTTGCCTGTTGCTGTTGTTAAGAGTAGAATCACTTTGATTGTTCAATCCAGCTGTATTCGTGGCATTTATTCGTAAAGTCAAACTTTTTGCCATAATAATGTCCTCATCTTAGTTGTAAGCTAGCCTTAAGGCATCTCGTTCTTCTCTAAAATATGTATTTGTGTGATATGTATGAGGCGACGTTGCGTCGTGTGTTGGAAGGTATGATGGCTACAGTGAATGCCAATCGGGACCAAATTAGGGGTAATTAAGATCAAGTCCGAGGGGACCTTGGCCAAGTCAAAGGTCACTTACACACTAATACTGCTGCCCTAGATCAAGTTAGGGGTAATGTAGATGAAGTTAGAAGTAATATGAATCAAGTTAGAACTGACCCAGGCAACACTAATACGACTTTACTTGCAAATACTGGTACCTTAAATGATGTCAGAGGTGATTTGAATCAGGTCAGAGGTGACCTTGGTCAGGTCAGGGGTGACCTAAACCAAGTCAGAGCCGACATGGAGAATAATAGGACTGAGGCTAATGCAAACCTACTTGCGGGTTTAGCTGCTGTTAGGGTTGACGTTTTAAGGCACCAACAGAATGGAAACGATAGATAAGATACTTTGTCCGATAATCTCGATAACGCTAGAAACGAATTACAAAACCGCTTGGCCGCGTTAGATGCCAATGTGAAGAACATTAATGATAGAATCCTACGAGGGTCGAATGAGATTCAACAAACCATTGAACAAGTTAAGACGGATATGAGGGCTGATCTCAATGTTAGCGGGACGGAAGTAAACGCTTGTCTTGACGAACTGCGTGATACCATCGATCAAGCTAAAGACCAGCTAGGTAACAGAGCAGCTGAAGTCGACGGACAGATACGCGAGACAAATGTTTTTGTGGAGACCGTGAGGAAGGAGGTTTTGACAGTAAATACGGGATTACGGCTCATGAGAGGTTCGCAGTCGCCGTAAACACCAACCTTAAGGGGATTGCCGGTGATATGCTGAAGTTTTGTGGGGAGCTTGCCACGAACTCTAAAAATGTAACTGACTTAACCAACACAGTCTATGACCTCAACCGAAGATTCACGCTAATAAGGAAGAGTTGAGCATCGACATAGATATTTTGAAAGGTAATATTAACGAACAGAAAGCGTCTGTTGAAGCTCAAATATCAAATGTTAAGGACGATGTTGACTTTCTTCGTAAACGAATCGAGGAAGTTGCCATAACCGAACGTCTTCAGTTAAGCCACAATGTCAGGAAGACCGTCTCCGAAGTTGACGCGTGTCTTCGTGGGAAAATTGAACGGCTTGAACTACAAATCAATGATTTGAGTAGTCAGACGGAACAATTAACAACTCCAGACATCCAACAGTTGGAGCAAAGGTTACTCGAACGTATAGAGGCACAGCCTAAACCCGTGCCTACTATAACGCCACCTTCATTACCGACCGTAACACCATCATTTTCGCCGACAGTAACACCACAGAACGAAGTTTCAAGTAACACCATGCCAACAGAACAACCCGTCCAAATGAATGATAACACACCCATATTTACACCCATGCGTGCGCATCATCAAGGTAGGAGTGTCGATCACCCGATCACGGGAAGAGCAGCCTGATCAACCCCAGTTGAGTTTCTGGCAAATGTGGAACGTTATCTCAAGAGATATCATGGTAACACCTGAGAGGGAGCTCAGGGTCATTGAACGCTTCTTGATGGTGAAGCAAGTACGTGGTTCCGCGCTTTCCGGTATTCTTTCACCGGATACCAAGACATTCGTGGGGCCTTGTTGAGGACCTATTGGTCGAGCGACATCCAGCAGAGTATCCGTGCAGAGTTGTACACTAAACGGTCCAGCTCTAATACACCCACACGGTCCGCTAACAGCTTTTCATCCCAATTAGTGAAGCTGCGATGTTTACAGCCGCCATTATTTGAGCAAGAGCTTATTCATACCATCACGAGGCAATACCCAGCCGACGTGCAACGGGTATTGATTGCACTTAATGCCACTACGTTTCTTGAGTGTGATCAGCTGTTGAGGAGGTTGTCAAGCAGCGACCAATTTGCAATGCACCGACCAAGGGGAGAGACCCGTAACTTGAATTTAACTACAGTTGACAAGGTCTGCCAAACGTCAAAGCCGACACAAGTTATGAACGCACCGTATCAACTGAATAGCGAAGGACCTGACCACCGTCAGTGGAACAGGAGACCCTACGAGCAACCCAGACAACCAGATAACTGGAGTTACTGGGGGCGCAGATTCGATAATAGGACGAACGGCAACCGTCACCAAGACAACAACCGACGAGGGAATAATAACACACCTCGAGCCCAGCAGACAGGACAGATCAGAAGGGACTACAGGTATAGCGGAGGATATCGCAGAGACCGCGATCCCCGTTACCAAGTGGACTGAGATTGGCGAGGTCGCGCACAACAGAGTCAGGAGTACATTAGACAACTCCAAGACTAAAATGAAGAGAGGGACGTAGCTCGAACGCCGAGGGAGATACAAGACGTTTCAGAGGAGTCTCCTGGACATAACCTGCCAGGGACGTCCGAAGGAAAAAAACGCCAAATCAGAAATAGATTCTGAGGTGATTGACTCCCAAGTGACTGCCACGATCTTACTCTGGGAGCCAGTCCAAGACGATCTACTCGATGAACGACGGACCACGAATAATATTGAATTGACACGTCTCCCTATGATATCTGCGAAAATCAGTCAGTGTACTGTCAGCAGATTTCTATGCATCGATGAAGACACTGACCACCTTAACGGAATTACCTCTTTCAACCGTTAAAGTCAGGGGGATCATTCCCGACCGCACAGTGAAGTGCAAAGTACATGTGTTGTGCACACTCCAAATTGATAGCCACGTGTACTAGCACCAATTCCTGGTACTTAAAGATGTACGATACGAGACCATATTGGGCGCTGATGTCATGCGCAAATGCGATGGAATTGTCGAAATGGGACAGAATACGGTGGAATTCAAACCCAATGAACCCATTTCTATGAATGTGATTGAGGACGATCCTGACTTGTATGCGGACATCAACGTTGTGGAAATGGACATAAATAGCACGCAGGAAGAGTGCATAGACCAGGAGTACCATTCTGAATCTTTTAACGCGAAACTCGAAGCATTGTTAAGAGTTTTTCAAGATATATTTGACACTACGCCTGCAGAAATCAGAAATTTTTAGTACAATCTAGCGGTTTTAGGCGACTCACCGTTCCAAAAGAAGGCATACCCAATTGCAAAAAAGCATCTTGAAGAAGCCGCGTTAAAACTGAAGGAAATGGAAGCGGCAAACATAATTAAAAAGGCACCAACTTCATATGTTAACCCGTTGACTACTGTGGTTAAAGTCGACGGTAGTTTGAGGCTATGCCCAGATGCCAGGGCCTTAAACGGACGTTTGGCTCCTGAGCATGACCAACCGCCCAGGATAAGGGATATCCTGAGGAAATTCAAAGGGAAGCAATATTTAACATCGTTAGACCTGGTCCAATCTTACTATCATATCAAATTGTCTGAGCATACGCAAAAGTACACCGGATTCTTGTTTGGGCAAACTACTTACGTATTTTGCAAATTGCCTTTCGGATTAAAGAATGCGGGAGACGCATTAATCCGTGCCCTAGATTCAAATTTAACGCCAGAGGTGAAGGAGAAAATCGTTTGTTATGTTGATGACATCATTATAGCCTCGGTGACCTAAGAGGAACATTTTGATACCCTTCGTCTCGTTTTCGAATATCTCAGGCAGGCTAATTTTAAGGTCAACCGTGAGAAATGTAAATCTCAGGCAGGCTAATTTCAAGGTCAACCGTGAGAAATGTAAAGTCTTCCAGAAAGAAATTAAATTTTTGGGCCATATCATTAGTGGTGAGGGTATCCACCAACCCGGCTAAAGTTCAGGCCATTTCGGCATTTCCGACACCTACCCGTGTTAAACACGTAAGACAATTTCTAGGTGTAATTCAATTCTTCGCCGCACACTGTCAAAAGTATTCGGAGACTGTTGCTCCACTGCAGAAATTATTGAAGAAGAATACTAGGTTGGCGTGGGATGAAGAATGCGTTGTTGCGTTTGAACGTGCCAAGAAAATGTTAGTGGAAAGTACTACCCTGGAATACCCAGACTACTCCAGGAACTTCATTGTAGAGACCGATGCATCTACTGTAGGCATTAGTGCTATCTTGCTACAGGAAGATGACAACAACCAACGCCACTACATTGATTTTTTTAGTAGGAGGCTGAAACCACACGAAACAAGCAACTTTACCATCGAGATAGAGGAACTAGCAATCGTGTACGCATTGGAATACTGGAAAAATCTTCTATGGGCACAGAGAATTGTGATCAGGACCGACAATCACGCTTTGTCCTTCATCCTGAAAACAAGACTGGCGAGCGTCAAGATCATGCGCTGGACGCTGTTTCTCCAGCAATTTGATCTGATGATCGAGCACCGACCCGGGAAGGAGAATGTATTGGTCGGTATTCTCAGTCGTAACCCGGAAGCGATCATTCACGCCATTCACATCGAGGGAGAATGCGAGAAGCACCTTCGTAGACTTCGTCATTTGCCAGAGGGTCAAAGGCGCGACGAGGAGCTGAGAAGAATTATCCGATTCCTGGAAAACCGCATTGACGCCCAGGATATCCATAATGCTGAAACCGCCGCCGCTGCAGCTGATTATGTTTTGTATCGCAGGACTCTATACAAATTTGTAGACCAAGATCACATATAGATTCGCGCTGTAGTTCCAAGAAGATACCAGGAGACTGTCATCATGATAGTACATCTGTCCATCGGACATGGAGGCACTGACAAAACTATAGCCACCATTCGAGAATCGTTTATTTGGAAAGGGCTAGGCACTTCTGTAAGACAGTGTTTACGTGCTTGCGACGCATGCCAAACGTAACAAGTACACATCGCACTTGTTGAGAGAACCACCTAGACCCATACTACCAACACAGCCTAGGGAACTTGACGCCCACGATATCTACGGGCCTATCTCAAAAGCTCGGCGAGGCAGTCGCTTTGTTGTTGTGACGATTGACGACTTCACAAAGTTTACCATGCTCCATCCAATTCAGAAGGCTACTGCGCAGCAAAGAATTCAACGAACAAAACGACAAGTGATACCGGAGGCAGGAAAACCACAGTTCCTGTTAACTGACCGCGGGTCACAGTTTACTTCGGCTGAGTATGCTAACGCTATGCGTGAATTAGAGATTGAACATGTGCTTTCGTCCATCAGACTTCCTGAGAGCAACCCAGCGGAATGTGTGATGTCTACTTCGGCCAAATTCTGTAGATTCTACTGCCAAGAGGAACATTGGCGCTGGACCGAAGTTCTTGTTATCATAGCCAGATGCATTAATTCAACTGTACATGAGAGTACTGGACAGATATCCATGGTCCTACACTTAAACCAAGCACCTGTTCACGTTTGGAACAGAGTGGTAATAACTTCACCATGTTTACAACCATCACATGCCAGCAGGATTGTAGCCGCCAGGAACATGTTGAATCAACAAGCGGAGAAGCGCTTGAGGAGAATGGGCCACAAGAAATTTAGAAATTCACTCGTCATGGGACATCTTCTACTCATCCGTAGACCTGGAATTTCAAATCCCATGGACAGGGTATATGGTAAATTTGTATCGCTCTAATACGGCCCTAATCGAGTATTGGAAACTTTAAATAATGGAAGTTATGTGATTGGTGACCTGCGTACTGGCAAAGCGTATTGGTCTTTTCAACACCGCTAATTTGAAGAAATATCACCAGAGTTAAACCAGGAGAATGAGGAAATAAAAATGCAGTCCCTACATTTTTATTTGGAACGACGGAAGAGCATATGAGCCCGTATGTGCTCATCGTGGTGATAATTTCTTTGGAGGAATGTGTAACTACTTTGCTACTGCATAGAACACACCCAGATGCCAGCTTGAGCTTCGTCATGCTTCGAGATGCTCTTTTGACTTTGGAGTATTATGCTGAATTTTCATGCGCCTGTTCAAACCCGGTGTTAGAGGATGGGATGAACAGGGGTGTGTAGATGTTCAATTTAGGGGTGGTTTTGCAAGTTTCCCGTAGTTGGGGGAAACTGCAGGTGTAAGTGTCTGTAAGGGGATGTAAAGTGATGGGGGTATAAATCTATAGGGGCGCGCTTACTTATCAAGGGATGCGCGATTACAAAGGAGCTATTAGTTAATAGTAGCAGTTAAGTGTGAGTGAGTAAGAGCGAGCTTACTTGCAGTGTCGGCACTCGGCCGCCGGCTGGCTTATTACTATGAGAGCACAATGAAATACCTGACGAAGCACTTCCTAGCATGCACGGTCTGGGGCAATTAGGAAGGAACGGGTTGGGCGTGCAGGTGTAAAGACAAAGTAAAATAATGTGCAAGTGTAGGTTACTGATCAAGTGTTTATTTAATCAGTAGTGATTAATGTGATGTCTCTTTCAGTGGAGAACAAATGTATTACAAAGTACAAAGGTGGGTGTGAAGGGATAAATACAAATATATAAGGAGATCTGAGCACACTCTATCTCACCTGGCGATGACGATACGTTGGAGCTGGATCGAGAAGCACAGAGCCAAGGGCCGCGACAGATGATAGGTCTTCGCCGGGCCCTCCTTTTAAGGGTTCCCGAGCTGTTGACTCGGCGTGTCGTCACTGTTGGAGCTCTGTGTGTAAGTGTTTATGTATGTGTCGTAAGCGTGGCTGACAGCAATACCGCTGCCCCTGCTTGTGTAAATGAAATGTGTTGGTTGAGGTCCATGGCTTAGCCTTTAGGGGTAGATTTGTAGGGTGAAATGGTGTATTGGTATTTGGGTAGAAGTGGGTCTTGAGTTGATGGTGAAGATGTGTGAGTGGCTGTGCAGCCGTCTGTTGATTCAGGGGCGTATGTCCATAATCCCCCTCTGGGTGTGTAGATGTTTCAGGTCCTAGGGTCGTATCGACCCTGGGGCTGAACAAGACCTTGTCGGCCTTAGATCGAGTCCTCGCGATCTGGACCGAGAATTAGGGGTGGTTTACCCTCCTCGTCCTTCTTCATTATTCTGGGTCTTCCTTCTTCTTCTTCGTCTTTTTCTCCTTGTCCTTCCCTGGTGTCGTGTGTAGAGTGTGCTAATAAGGGGTGGGTATAGGGTGTGGGACATAGTTTTATCTTATTTTTCTTATAAATGTTGAAATGTTGCATAACAAAAAATTACATGTACATATATATATAAAATGAAAATCCACAGCCTGCTTCCAGTCTCCGACCGGGTCAGGAATGGAATGAATGAAGCACCCATCTAGCGGCGAGGATATGAACTGTGCCGGCTGCCGAGGCCTGACGCACTCCTTTGGGGCAATGATGAAATGAATGACAGATGAAATGAAATGATAGTGGAGAGTGTTGCTGGAATGAAATTTTGACAGGGAAAACCGGAGTACCCGGAGAAAAACCTGTCTGCCTCCGTTTTGTCCAGCACAGATCTCACATGGAGTGACCGGGATTTGAACCACGGACCCAGCGGTGAGAGGCCGGCGTGCTGCCGCCTAAGCCACGGAGGCTTCATATATATATATTTGTTGTACCATGCAGGAAGGAAAAAAACAGTTGTTCGGCGGGTGGTTGTGCCGTCCTCGTGTTGGCTGAAAAAATTGCTTCCTGTATGTACGTCGTATGGATAAAGTATAAGTGTATGAAAGATTGAAGGGGACAGAAAAACAGGTGCCCCGGGGTATAAAGTTAAAGGTATATGTATTAAATGGTTTATTTTGTTAGGGTAAAGTAGGGCACCTTCACAATTTATTGTTACAAGAATAGAAAAGAAAGAAAGTGCATATGTGTGTATAAACGTGTTCGGTGTCTATGTGTGTCAATAGTAAATTCGTATTCACATTTTATCATGATGCATAGTAATGCTAACAATATTAATAAGAAGAATAACAATAGTGACAATAATCATAGTTCTTATACTAAACCTTATCATTTACGAGCTCGGTACCTTTCTCTGTTGCTCTCATCTGGCCATTCTCCTACTTCCTCCTAATATCCGCCGATTCGTACGTCCCTTTCAACCTTCCTTTCTTTCACCTGTGCCTGCGGTTTAGTGGCTAAGCCGTTCAACCTTTATACCCTCGTGAGTTTCTCCCCGTGGGTAGGAAAAATTCACCTTGATGGCTATGACAGACGCTCACATGGCTGCGTCTCTCCTGACTATCGTTTTCCGCTCATTATTTAAGCGTTTTATTGTGTGTGTTTGTGTCAGCATAGCTCGGTGCCCCACGGTCACTTGACGTTGCTGACTCCGGTGCCGTCGCCTTAAGGGCGCGACTAAAATCGCTGCAGTGTGTACGTGTTTATGATATAGAAAGTGTATTACATATGTGTGTGTGAAAGAAATATTTACAAAAGGTATGTGCACTTCGTCGTGGACCTGTGGACAAAATATATTAGTGATGTCCAGACGGGGTTGCGTGCATTGTATTGCCGCTCGGGTGATCTGTAATAGAGCATAACAATATTATATCATTCAAATATACCATTTATCGGTGCATGCCGATATCGTTTGCCTTTGGCACCTTATATTATTCTACCTTATCCTAAGCCGGTTAGAGTCTTATCTTAGCCTACTTATTCCATCCTTTGTGTACCTGTGTAATTGCATGTCTCCTCAGTGTACTCCAATTGTGTGTAGTGTATGTGACGTCAGTGGTCCACCTTACCTTTACCCTGATCATTTGTGCTTCCACGATGCTGCAGTGGTGGTCTTATCTTAGCCTACTTATTCTATCCTTTGTGTACCTGTGTAATTGTATGTCTCCTCAGTGTACTCCAATTGTGTGTAGTGTATGTGACGTCAGTGGTCCACTTTACCTTTACCCTGATCATTTGTGCTCCCACGATGCTGCAGTGGTGAAGCGCTTTTTTCTGAAAGAGAAGGCATGTAAATTAAGCACATGTGGCCAAGACATTGTGTGCTCATATCGCGCAGCGCTGATTAAGGGTTGGCGTCGGTGCCATCGCCCTTGAGACCTCTGCGGACGTCTCGTATACATGTCGCGTTCGCATCGCATATTCCTATTTACCATAATGTATTATCGGTCTTACCCTGGTAACGTCTAGTTGCCAGGTGCCGAACGCTCTATGCCGCGTTCGCATCGCATATTCCTAATTACCTTAATGTATTATCGGTCTTACCCTGGTAACGTCTAGTTGCCAGGTTCCGAACGCCCTATGTCGCGTTCGCATAGCATATGGCTATGTTTATTATGTATTATCGGTCTTACCCTAAATGGTGCCGATTTATCATTAACGTAATGTCGGACTTATCCTGCATAGTGCCGATTTATCATTACATATGTAAAAGTGTACTTAACCTAGGTTACTACTAATTAATGCTATGAAAAAAATATATTTTATTTACATGCCGAAATGATCCTTAATCTA
The DNA here is from genome assembly GCA_946902985.2 of Meconema thalassinum. NCBI lineage: Eukaryota > Metazoa > Arthropoda > Insecta > Orthoptera > Tettigoniidae > Meconema > Meconema thalassinum. Next base: position 552,055,178 of record OX336389.2, read on the forward strand.
GTGCCGAAATGGGTTGTAGCTACTGTTTCGCAACAGTGCTTGTTAAATTTGCTTAAGTCTAAGTTGCTTTCCAAATGCAACTGCCTTACATACTAGAATTATGATCGGAACGATCGCCTGAGGCAGGTTTCCCTCCTCAGGGCACCACCCGTGTGTATTTTGGAAACACCGGTCGTTTCCAAAACCACAAGGCCAAAAGGCCCTTTTGGATTCCGTTCCCTGAAGTCTAACTGTCGACTTCCCCCCTTAATAACTAATGTGTTCATGTATGAAGGTCTGTGTAGTTGTGTTGTTAAAATAGCAAACACTTCCGCGCGGATATCCATTGTCGCCTGCAGGTTCGCTCATATATGGCTTATAGCCGCTTTATTCGCCATTCATATTTATTAATGGGTTGCCCAGGCCTCTCTGAGGGCTCGCCGCACTCCTCATTTACATCTCTGGGCGCTCGCTGCAAATCCCATTTAAGCTCTGGGGACTCGCTGTCCTCCATTTATGTGGGCACGGTTCCGAATGACCGCATTCATTCCATTTTCATCAATTATTATTCATCATTTATTATTCATTATATATTATTCATTCAATTATCTTCGCCCCATTTTCCGGAATGAGGACTTGGCGTGGCCAAGGGTTGGTCCCGCTGAACCCTGACCCACTTCTTCACTTCACACGATTGGAAGACTAGTTCCCCGCCTTAGGAACTCTACTTAGGTTACAGACTAACTAGGAGTCTAGTCCAAGTTGGTCATCTCTAGGTTCGTCTCCTGAGTCCAATACTGAGCTGGCTAATTCTCCTACTAGACGTCAAAAGTCTCCCCTGCAGGTCTGGCTTCGACGACAGTAGTGCATAATGGGCATAACGTTCTCCGACACGGGGGCAGGCTAGGCACACCCGAGATCTTGATGTTGTCCCGCACTAAGTCATCGTCGCTTCGACCTTTCGTAATTCCGTCTTTAGTCCGGGTCAGGATCTGTTGCCGTTGTTTCCCCGGCTCTGGCTCTCCGTGGAGCTCCAGCTTTTGCTTATGTGCGCATTTGTCACCGCCTAGTGTGACATCAGATTCCTTTTTATTATTTGGAGAAGTGTAATTCTGTATGTGTAGCAATTAGTGTGATTTTGGTAAAATTCTAGTGTCCTGGGGTTGTAGAGCATTCTAAACGCAGTGCCTGCTTTAGGCCGTCCATTGCCTTATCGGATCTCCCGCGCTGATGCTTTGTTATGTTTCTAGACATGTTAGTAGGACCATGGAATCTAGGGTTCCTTGCTAGTGGGGTCCGATGGGGTGTTATTTATGATGTAAGGATTGAAACGTGGTAAGGAAGGGTTACAGCATCGTTGGACTCCATGTTTTTGGTGGCCAAGAGTCGGTGATGCTATTAGGATGTTTTTACTGTGAGTAGATGGGGTGGGTTTTTTCAGGTTTCCAAAATTGAAAATGTCAGGCAGGTATGATAAAAATACAACCCTTGGTATTTGGGTGGGATATCTCATGCCTCGAGATGGATATGAGCGCATGTCTGCTCTCATTTGTGGAGAAGGGGTGTGCTATTGCGTAATAAGTTTATGTCTTCTGCATGCGGGATTATTTACTGAAATATTGGTTAGTATATCACTGTGGCCTCATCTCTATGTAGAGATGTGCATTCGGCGCTAAGTATTGGTGTCCGAACCACCTCTAATATTCAGGTGGGGCAGTATGGCACAAGGTGCAGTAAACCTGTACTGGTGAAAAGCCGGAATGTCTAATCAACCCCTATGTATAATTTTCAATGTAGTGTAGGTGTTTTTATGTATCTGTATGTCTGTGCAGGTTAGTGTTAGGTATTGGGATGTATAGAAGGGAGGGTGTGAGGATGTTTGCCCGTAAGCTACACTATGGCCATCCTGAGTGCGTTATCCGCCTGTGCTCCTTTCATGGTGTGCCATTCTCTCTTGGCTGCGCCATGTTCTCTTCCCCTCTCTGAGGTGTTTAAACTCGTGCTCGCTGAGCGTCTATGTATCGTTGAGATGCCATACAGCATCTAGTGTTTATCAAAATATTATCCTGTGTAATTGTTGTGGGCCTATCACCCCTTACGTCGTGTAAAATATCTATATTTCTAGGTAACGCCCTCTGGCTGTCCCTATTACCTCTAGGTATGGTGACGGCTGTGCCGTTCACGGTTTTATCTGGTCCCATATTTATAATGTGGGTGGGGATAGTTACGCCCTTAGGCCTGTCTGTCTGGCTTTAAATGTAGCCGTACCTTTATGTATCTACTGTATACTACCCTCTATGTCTCCGTTCATAATTAAAGTATTTGCCCTATCGCAGGAGTTCGTCTGTCTCTCTGTGCGTAGGCTGAGCAGTTCTACAATGGCTGTGTATGCTAGGTCTGTATTTGACCCTATGTCGGTATAATACCTATGTGGCTTGCGAATATAGACAGGTATGGCATAATTGCCATTAGTAGTTTTAGGGAAGAAAAATAAATTATTAGGGGGTGTGTGTGGATTGTTCCTCTATGGATTCTGTGTTTATCCGCCCTTAAGTAGCCTGTGTGTTTGTGTGAAATTGCCTCGCTCCCCTAAGTGCAGGTTGCATGTGGCAGGAAAGAGCCGTGGCCGTAGCGCGCGACGTGCCTCAAGCCTCGCTTACTGCCTGGCCTGTTGCATGAAGCGTGTTCTGATATTGGAGCCGCTTATCTGTATCTCGTGGGCTGCTGCGCCACACGTCGTCATGTGTCTCTTATCACAGTTGTATGTATGTTTAAGATTTATCAGCTGTCGGCCTCAGATAGTGTGCCTCAACAATTAAGCTTGGCCTTCCAAACATGTGTATATTTTAAGGACAACATAATGTAGTAGTGTTCTCTCTTCCCGTGTAAACATCCAGTCTTGCAAATGTGTAGCTTCCTGGTATTGTTTCCGCTACTGTCAGCATGTTTATGTTGTATCGTCCTAGTTCGCTGTTGCAAAATTTATTCCGCATGTTCCAAGTGTCGTCATGCTGTGTGTGTCGCGCGATTTCCGGTGTTTTGGTTTACAGTACTTTGTGTAATGGATTTCTTCCGCCTCGTGAGGAAATGACAACAGAACGTGCTGTCGACCTACTGTCCGTGTGTCGCCATATGTTTGTGTAAAAAAAACAATGTGTCAATCTATTGAATTGCTGCTACTAGGCCTGTTGCGGAATCTGCTTCCGTAACTTCTCTGCCCTAGTGCAATTATCTATTATCTATTCCTAGATAACCTACTCGGCCTGTGTCCGGGTCGGTTGTACTCCCCTCACTGAATATCCGTCATTTTCGGCCTGTGACATGAGGATTTACCACGGTTTATGTTAGTGTATGTCGGCTCCCTAATATTCCCCGTGTTTGTGGAATATGTCTGTACAGGTGTATTTTCTTTTGTGTGATAAGTGTGTTTTTACCCCAAAAATGCCTGCCTCTGGGCTGTTTTCCGGAATCTGTCCTTACTAATCTGTTTGCCCTGTAACTATCTGCCTATCGCCTCCTCCTTCGGAGCCTATCTCGTCCGCTTTCTGGTGCGTCTTGGACTGTCCGGCACTAATTCGTCGCGGGGTGTAGTGTCGAAATGTGGTTTTACCACACTTTGTGTTAACGCCTGTTTTGGTGTGTTTGTAGTCCCATATTCCTAAAATGTATCCTGTACCTATCCATCTTTGTGTCGCTGTTTGTATAAATGCATGCTTTCCGCCGTCCTGTGATCTGTATATCTGACTTAGTTTATCTTCGGTCGGTCAACCTCTCTTTCTGTTATCTATTGGGCCGCCCGTTCTTATCTATAATGCGGACCCTAGATTATGTGTACCTCTGTCTGTCATGGTGTGGCCTCTGGTATCGCAGTTCGCCCCTAGCTGTCGTTGGCTAACTTTTGCTAGGTGCGCTTACTCTATCAGCGGTTGCAGATTACCTACAATGTTTGTGTTGTGTACCTGTGTATTTCCTAGACATGTGGCCTTGACGCGACCCGCCAATATGTGGTACGGATCTCTATGCGTTCGTTAATGTCCTCTTTCGGCCACCCTAGTGATTATTGTAAAACCAGCATGTGTATGTAAAAATATGCCCCGTGTACAGTGTTTGTGAGCATTTTTGTAATTACTGCTTTTAATTTGTGGGCGTATCGCGGTGTTTAATCTATCATAAATGAGTTTGTGTCGGCCGCAGGGTTATTATACTTGAGCTGTACTTGCTCTGGCCGTCTGTTTCAGCGCGCGTTTGCGCTGACATTGCAACAGTATCGTGTTGCTTGTGCGATAACGCCTGCTGTCTGCGCTTGCTTCCTGCCCATCTGTTTCGACTTCAAATGTAAAATACTCTTGTCGTGATCTTGCGTGAATTGCTCTACCGTTTGTCCTCTCTAATTGTAATATGTTTTTGCCCCGTGTGCTTGTGTTTACGTACCATTCCTTGTCGTGTCCACGTGATGAGGCTACGTGTACGGTGAGAGTTGTGTACTTTGCTCCAACCAATCTCCCGAATGCCTTGGAAAAGACCCTACGCCTACTTACAATTACCGCGCTCTCAAATTTTGTGTATCCTACTGTGTTTAATAATTGTCTGCGCCTTTGAATATAATGTCTTTGTCTGTAGAATGTATGCATCTGTGTACTTGTACGTCATGGCCTCTAGTCGCATGTCTGGCAACTATGTGTCCCTGACTTCACTGTCTCCCGTAACTTCTTGTATGTCCAACCCTTTGCCGTGTCTACATGATGACGCTACATGTGGTAGAGTTGCGTAGTGTTTATGTCATCTGTGACCGATGTCTGCCCGTGTGGCATCTAGTATCGTGTCCCGAAGCTATATGTCGGTGTCTCTATTTCCTGTAATTTGGTGGGGTCCTCGTAGTTTGTGTTTCAGGGCTTGCCTTTCTCTCTGTGGGTTACCGTGTTAATTTATGTATTTCCTGCATGTACAAGAACCTACCCGTGTGTATGTTTGTGTTGTAGTGACATTAGTGTATGCTATATATAAATCCTGGTGTCTATTTAAGACATGTACATCATGATATTTAAGTACATATACATATACTATAAACCCTTCTGAGCAAGCATGATCCTAAGACATATGGGATACAGTGCGTGTATGGGAGCCTATGGTTTATTTATGTGGGTGTGTAATTTATGTTGTTTATGAGGTGTCGTCCGTGTAATTGTCTATCACTGTGTCTATGGCCGTGGCTTCAATTTTATTATGCCATGTGAGTTGCCTTTTTCCTAGGCCGCATTTTGTTATTGGAAGAGTGGATTTTCCTTGGTGAATGTTGTTATCCCCGCCCGAGCGCTATTGCCCGACGAGGTGAATTACTGCGCCCTGTAATAAAGGCATAGGCCTCTGGTACCCATTGGGGTGCCTCTTTACTATTTTCCTGGGGGTGTTTCGAGTAAAGTAAGCCTAGGCCTACGTTCACCATGGTACCTCGTTATTGGCCTGGGTGTGCTTGTGCCTGCGGGGCTGATTGCGTGTCGCGCTACCCCATCAGTGTCTGTGGGGGTGTGTGTCCTCCTGTCTGATTGGCCTTTTGTGGTAGGTGGTAAAACCTCCCTTATGCCCCGTGTACTCTGTGTTCGCGCCTGGGCAGTGTTGAAAGGCGTGTGTTTTGCACCCTGAGGAGTTGCAAGCAACAACCTCCTGTTTATTAGCACTGGGGGTGCACGTGTCCGTGTCCGCCTCCATTCTGGCGAAATCGCCCTCTGAACTGGCGGTAGGGGTCGTGTAACTGTCTGTGAGTGTGTTGTATTGGAGATCGGCGAGGCATGCTCCTGTCTACGAGCCATGCCCTTTTCCTCCCCTCTGTGTTGTGTGCTGAGGGGGTTGGTATTATTTGACGCCTCTGTTCTGGCCTAATGGCCTTCTGAACTGGTGCTAGGGGCCGTGTGGACGTGTGTGAATGCTCCTGCAGTGTTTCGGAGCCTAAGCGGGCCGGTTTCTGACCTATGATCACGGCGGACTCCTTCCCCTGTGACTTGTCAAGTGTATGTGTAGGTATGGGCGTAACATGCTGTGGCAAGTCCTCTGTATCGTCTGCCCATGATATGGGTTCCTCTAGGTCCCTTTTTGTGTGATATTGTGTGTCTTGATGGGTGGGCAGCAACGCCCTCTCGTGTACTTGTTCTGGAGGGGTTGGTGTGAGGTTTGGCCTTTGGTCTGGCAAAATTGCCTCTTGGACTGTCGCTGCGGGACTTGTGTCAGTGTGTAAGTGTCCCTTCAATGTATTGGAGCCTAATTTGGCCTGTTTGTAGGGTGTGGCACCGGTAGCCTCCTTCCCCTGTGTTTTGCTAGATGTAGAGATGGACATCTGTGCGAGTTGCTGTGTCAGCGTGTCAATGTCGATGTCCTCTCTGGGTTTCACTGGCGGCCCTGCTGCGAACTCAAATATGGCGTTGTTGGCCTGGAGTTCGAGGTAGTCATCCCAAATTTGGGCATACTCCCTGTTAAGGCGTATGACCTGCTCACCGACCTTTGTCCCACAAGTCGCTATGTATTTGTGTTCTTCCCTAAGTGCATCATACTGTTGGAACATTACATCGTGTAAACAGTGTAGTCTCCAATGGGAGCGATTCAGTTGTCTGCGAAGGGTGGGGACTTTGGCTCTTATTTTCCTATTCTGAGCCGTGCTCCTTGGCCTGATAAGTGCCTTAATTACGCGAATGTACTGTGCGTGCTGGAGCTGTTGATATGCCTGCAGGTAATCCTGCCTTGTCGCGAAAACCGTATGCCAGGCGATTAAGACATGGTACTCCCCAATGTTCCTTAGCATGGCTAAACGGTATAGGGGAGACATCTTGAGTTATGTGTGTAGTAAAGAAGTGTGTGTGACTTTTAGTGTATCAAATCTGAGGGTTCTTCCTAGGGAGGGTGGGTGGGTTTAATAATGGAAATCCCTGTGATATATAGAGACAAAATGTGGGGCGTATTCTGAGAAAAGAAAAAAAATCGTTATTTACCTTGGCTGCTCTTTAGGTACTTTTACCGATCTACCACGAGGGCTCGTTGTATGAGTCCCTACCCTTAATTTGCGTGGTACCCGGCCTCCACCAATCTGTTCAAACCCGGTGTTAGGGGATGGGATCAACAGGGGTGTGTAGGTGTTCAATTTAGGGGTGGTTTTCGAAAGGGTGCAAGCTTCCCGTAGTTGGGGGAAACTGCAGGTGCAAGTGTCTGTAAGGGGATGTAAAGTGATGGGGGTATAAATCTATAGGGGCGCGCTTACTTATCAAGGGATGCGCGATTACAAAGGAGCTATTAGTTCATAGTAGCAGTTAAGTGTGAGTGAGTAAGAGCGAGCTTACTTGCAGTGTCGGCACTCGGCCGCCGGCTGGCTTATTACTATGAGAGCACAATGAAATACCTGACGAAGCACTTCCTAGCATTCACGGTCAGGTGCAATTAGGAAGGAACGGGTTGGGCGTGCAGGTGTAAAGACAAAGTAAAATAATGTGCAAGTGTAGGTTACTGATCAAGTGTTTATTTGATCAGTAGTGATTAATGTGATGTCTCTTTCAGTGGAGAACAAATGTATTACAAAGTACAAAGGTGGGTGTGAAGGGATAAATACAAATATATAAGGAGATCTGAGCACACTCTATCTCACCTGGCGATGACGATGCGTTGGAGCTGGATGGAGAAGCACAGAGCCGAGGGCCGCGACAGATGATAGGTTTTCGGCGGGCCCTCCTTTTAAGGGTTCCCGAGCTGCTGACTCGGCGTGTCGTCACTGTTGGAGCTCTGTGTGTAAATGTTTATGTATGTGTCGTAAGCGTGGCTGACAGCAATACCGCTGCGCCTGCTTGTGTAAATAAAATGTGTTGGTTGAGGCCCATGGCTTAGCCTTTAGGGGCAGTTTTTGTAGGGTGAAATGGTGTATTGGTATTTGGGTAGAAGTGGGTCTTGTGGTCTTGAGTTGATGGTGAAGATGTGTGAGTGGCTGTGCAGCCGTCTGTAGATTCAGGTGCGTATGTCCATAATCCCCCTCTGGGTGTGTAGATGTTTCAGGTCCTAGGGTCGTATCGACCCTGGGGCTGAACACGCCTATTGTACTGCGTATTATTATTCTACATAACCCAGGATTTTCCATTTTGTAATTCTGTAAAATTTACCACATTTTTGTGGCTGTAAAATATTTTTGTAGAGGTATTTTCATCGCGGATACGCGTACAGGATTTTATTAGACGCTGCACGACTCTAGTACTTCCTTGGAACCCGGAACGCCACTCCGGAGACGAACACACCACGTTTAGAGTCTGTTGGAGACTGACGTCTACGTCTTGGGTCTATCGTACCCACGTTTTGTACAAGTCCACTCACAGAGTGAGGAATAAATATATCTACGAGCATCGTGCATTCAAAGCACTTTAGAGTGTGCTTATTATCAGTGAAACACCTAGTTGAGCGTACATAATCTGTAACAGTGATAAAATTGTGAAACTGCTATTTTCGACATATATTTCGTACCCAGCACGTGGAACATAATCTTCAACCACGTTGCTGAAAATTACTAAGTCCACGAGGTGAGGAAATAATCTCAAATAAACTGTGTGTACTGAACTGTATAAGCGAGAAATACGCCACTGATGAACACCGATTCGCCACGAGTTGTGCGCGATTATACAATTTTTCGATTGCAGTGATATTTAGTGATTTGTATTATCAAAGTCATTGATTCAGTGTACTGATATCACCCGTGTATCATTAAAGCGTGTGGCAGAATGTGATGGTCATTTATTATTCTTGAATGCAACTGTGAATAGAGCCAGTGAGCATTTTATCATACTATTCGTAATTCTGGATAAATTCTGTGACACGCGTGTGATAATTCTACCAGACTTGCATCAATTCGACAACCACGTGTACGACATCTTACAACCTGCATTTATGATGTCTAATATGTCTTAAGCTACCATGTGAAGATGATGTCCTAGGATAAAGCCCAACTAAGAAGAGGAAACCACGAGGAAGGATGGTTAAGAAGAGGAGAAAGGTCAGGATGTTGGCCTAGGATCAATTATTCCCTCCTACCACGAGGAGTTGACTGCTTCTCAATTCCTAGACCAGGATGAGGTGAATTACGTATGGTCCTGTGAGTTTTTGTAACTCTTTCTTGTGCAGGGATTTATTATGGTAGGCTAGATTAATCAACCGAACGTATTGACAACCAATCAGGTAGGGCTTGTAGTTTTTGCTTAATCATGTGTCTTTTAGATTTTCACAATGGTCAGGATACTTGTGAGACACCGTGTACATGTAGGTGGATCTATTCCACTGGTGCATTTCTATTGTGCTGCATTAAATGTCAGTCCTGAACCCACTAATTTTGTCATAGCCTATAGTACTATTTTGTTATCAGCTCAGACTGATCTTAACAGGATGAGTTACCATCCCTGTAAATATTGAGGGTACTTCTTGAACACCCTGATTAATGTTTTATTTGATTTTCACCACTCTAAATGTCGTATCAATTGGTGTATTGAAGGTTAATCACCACCCTTATAACTGGATTATGTTAAGCATTGTGGTACTCTGACCCCACTGTATTCCAAGTTGGAACAAACAAGTAATGGGTAATAATAATTAATATTTAACCAGACTAGCATCGAACACATAATGTCGTATCATTTCAAACAGCACAGGAGTAGGAAGTATTGTCAGTATAATTTCTATTTGTGTCAAGGTGTGGACACAAAATCTTTATTCATGAACCTTGTAGATCGAAGAAATGGGAATGACTTTGATGAATCAAAGCATTTACGAGATGTAGGGATATCTATCATACAAGTCTATCAGATAATTTTAACATGTTGCATAGCTGTACTACATAAATCTTGTATATTCTAGTGTATTATTAAGTGTGTATTTATTCAACTACGTGTACGGAACACATCTGAGGACTTTATAATGTGAATCCAGTTTCAATTGAGAGTGTAATCTTTGCTTGCCGAACGCAAGTTAGTCATGTGGCGTTAGCGCAAACCAATGCTGTAAGAACACGTTACGTGTTCAAGGTCGAGCCAATGAAACGTGTTATTTTCTACCCACAATTCACCGCATTTCCATATGTGAGACAAACTATTGTTTAATTTCCGACGTTGTCTGACGTCATGGAGCTTTGAGGAATGCTGTTGTGTAGGCTACCGAATGTAGGCCAATCAGCTGTTTATGCTATGTTTTCGTAATACGAGTGACCTACACGTCACATTTCAAGTTCGCTATTTGAGGGCGACTGTTCTGTTAGGAACATTTCAAGATTCTATAAATATGATTAAAGGTTTATTCCCAAGTAATTAATGACCATGATGACACTATATAGTGCTAGTTATTTGTGTAATTGATATCCTCGACCATTGTTAATTCCGGACAGTACAGTACTGAGCAATGCTGCCAGAATGGTGCCGATGTGTTACGCGAGCCATGTGAGCCGCAAGTGTTGTTGTTCTTCCGAGCCGTTTGTTAGCTCGTGATTTTGTTGTGACTAGAAGTCACTTATTTGTGTGAAAATCTCAGAGGGGACTCACAATTTATATTTATTCAGCCTGTATCATGGAAGTCATCTGTAATCGACATAAGTCCATCTAGGAAGCCTAAACCTGCGATTTAAACTGCTATAAATTATGAAGACTAATTTATCTAAACCTACGTGATTAAATGGCCTGTTCGCCATCTCTTGATGAATACAGTACTTTTGCATTTGTCAGTTGGCACAGGCTAGAGTAAAAGGTGGCTTTTCACCGATGTCTCAGTCTCACTCATGGCTGTGATTATATGGAAGCTACTGAGGTATGGGTGGTGCTTAGTAATGGCATTCGGGGCACAGTCAGTGTCTGTGAATGCTGTGAAAGGTTCAACTCATAGGGTTAGGACTACTGTTCTGACTCAGTGAGGAAAGCAATGACAAACTACCTCACTCCTCTTCTTGCCTAGAACGCCTCAAAATAGCGCTGCCTTGGGTTTTTGTGGGTATCTACTCACATAACGTAACGGCGGTACTTTTTGAGGATCCAACCAGCCTTCGGGCTGACTACCTAACAGACAGACGTGATTAAAATGATGAGTAATCTATTGAGCTAAAGTTGAAGCTACTTGCTGTGTGCTAAATGATGCCATGAGCTGACACATTTCCAGAGAGAAGTGATATTAGATTTAGCTGACACTAATATTGACCGACGGAAATCGTGGGCGAACCAATAGTTCGTAAGTGGTGGACCGCAGATTCATACAACGTCAGACGTAGTTATAACTACGCTGTTGTCAACCTAATTACATGCATTTAGATGACAATTAAGGGCAAAGAGCGCCGTAATTTGTGTACGCAGGATTGCTAATAAGAAAACCTGTGTGTATATTCATTTATTCATGTGTCAATCCTTATTTTACCTGTCATCATCATCATCATCATTATCTTCATTTCCCCTTTTCCAGCTGTCACCGGGTTGGGGCAAATATGGTTCCTCTCCACTTTGTTCTGTCGTTCCACCATTCCTGTTCCGACACGGTGTTCCAATCCAGGTTCCAGTTTCTAATGCTATTCTTCACCGAGTCCATCCAACGCATGCTTGGTCTTCCTCGTCCTCTCTTCCCTGTCATCTGACGTTCCAGTGATCGTCTTGGTAGCCTTACTTCATTCATCCGTTTGACATGTCCAAACCATCTCAATCTGTTTTGCTCTAGCTTGTCATTGTGCTTCTGTACTCCCAGTTCTTTCCGTATATCTTCATTTCTCACTCTGTCTCTCCTCTTTTTCTGGACCATACTTCTTAGGAATCTCATCTCACTGGCCTGTACTCTGCTCTCATCCCTCTTAGTCATTGTCCAAGTTTCCGCTGCATATGTCAATATAGGAACAAAATATGCTTTGTACATAACTTCTTTAGCCTTAATTGATACATCCTTGTTCCATACTAGTCCCCGTACCTGTTGGTAGAAAGCACTCCTGAGTTGTATTCTTCTGCTAATTTCCAAATCCAGTCTTCCATCTTCAGTCAGTTCACTTCCCAAGTATTTGAAGTGTTTCACCACTTCCAATTCCTTATCTCCGACTTTGATTATTCCCGTTCCTTCTTTCTCACCTCTACTCATCACCACTGTTTTACTCTTCTCCACATTTAGCTTCAATCCCCATTGCTCAATCTTTTCATTTATTACGTCTAACTGGTCTTGTACCTCCATCTCATCTTCGCCCCAGATCCCAACATCGTCTGCAAACAACATTATCGTCATCCTTGCCCTACTATTGTCTTTCATTGCTGCCTTCATGATGTCATCCATCACCATTAAGAACAATAAGGGTGACAACACACTTTCTTGCTTAAGTCCAGTGTCAATTTTAAACCATTCCGGTGTCCCTACTCTAGTCCTAACACTACTGTAGCAATCCATGCACATTGCATTGATCGTCTCTCTCAGTTCCTTGCCTATCCCCCTATTTGTTAGGCTTTCCCAAACTTTTGTTCTAGGGATGCTGTCATAGGCCTTTTCTCGATCAATAAAAGGCATTACGTAGTAAACATAAGCGATGGTATATCAGTCTCAAAAGATATAGTACACACAAACGGAATCAAGCAAGGGGACCCAATCAACCCCATTCGTTTCAACATATTGTCATCTGACATAATACAAATAATAGAACACTACAAAAAACTTCACTGCACATGTACGCAGATGGCATGGTTCTAGGCTCAACCAGCCTAACGAGTCTTCAACAGACTGTCAACAACCTTGAGACATGGACGGAAAAATACTCCTTGCAAATAAATGAGAGCAAGACAATACAAGTAACCTTCAGAAAAGGTGGAAGTGTGGCAGAAAATGAAAGAATAAAATTCAAACGCAGTCATCTTGAAGTAGTACACGCATATAAATACTTAGGTATCACACTTCAGACGACAGGCAGATCATTCAGAATCCATATCAAAGAAAAGCGACAGCGGCTATTAGAGCCACCTACGGAATAAAGGATCTTCACAAACTCTCACTAGAATCAGCAATGAAAATATTCCACGCAGCCATAAGCCCGATAATAACATATGGGATTGAACTAGTCTGGGAAGCGCTATGACTAGCAGATCTAAGAACCATAGAGAAAATCAAAGCAAGATACCTGAAGAGAGCTCTATGTCTCCCGATGAACACACAATCAAGATTGGTATACGTACTTGCAAAGGAAACATATCACATCGATGACATAAGACATAGCCATTTGTTACCATCCACATGACAAAACACGGAGATTCTGAAGAAAAGAAGTGCGAAGAAATATGGCCGGAATTCTAAACAACTGACGACATGACGGAGAGGAAATGGACGGAACCAAACCAGGAGCTACGACATGTGCTAACAAGATTGGCAGTACATGGGTTCCACCACAAACTCTGTGCGACGGCACGCTACCATGAAGTAAAAGAAGACTGCAAGTGTACACTATGTGGTGAGAGCTGTGAACGTTATCACATAGAGAAGTGCAAGAAGAGAACTAAAACAGTGACTGAGTACAGCAAAGAAACCTAATGACAATATCTTGACAATAAAATAATTTTGGTATTAGTGCATAATTATGAATGTAATGTATATTTAGGAATGTAACAATGGCTATTTGGCTGCAATAAATTTTCATTCAAAAGTCATTACCATATCCTTCCCCAAATTCTCAACTCGTTTCAATGTTCTGTCTCAGAATGAAAATGGGTTCCACAGTTGACCTGCCCCCTCTAAATCCAAATTGATCCTCCTCTATTTGGCTCTCTACCTTTGCTCTAATTCTTTTTTCTAGGATTCTTTCCATTACTTTGGCAACATGCGAGATGATGGTGATTCCTCGGTAGTTACCACACACCTTCCTGTCTCCTTTCTTGAATATTGGCAATATTATTCCCTTTTTCCAGTCGTCAGGAACTTTCTCCTCTCTCCACACACTCCTGAGAAGTATGTACGTCCACTGCAGTCCCACTGATCCTGCCGCCTTGATCATATCTATTGCCACTTCGTCTATTCCCGTAGCGTTCCCCCCTCTTCATCTTTCTAACTGCCCATTCCACTTCTGCCATAGTAATGTCTGGTTCTTCTTCTATTTTTTCCTCCACCCTTTTGGCTTTTTGCGTAACTTCTCGGCATGCCTGACGTTTCACCTTCAACAGCTCGCTGAAATATTATTTCCATCTGTCCGTTATCTCTTCTGGTTTTGTCAATATCTCTCCTTCTTTATTTTTCACGAACCCAGTGTTCACCTTCTCATTCCTTCTACTTTTTATAATCCCAAATAGCAATGTCTTTCCACAATTTAAGTCCTCCCTTATTTCCTGGGTGAATTCTTCCCAGCTTTTCTTATTTTCCTCTGCAATTACTTTCTTGCAATCTCTGTTTGCTTCTATATATTTTGCTCTACTTTCTTCATTCTTTTTTGTTTTCCTTTACTTCCAAGTTTTCTTCTTCTCCCTTACCTTTTCTTTCACTCTACCATTCCACCATTTTGTCGCCTATTCCCGTACCTTTCCTGATGTTCTACCACATGTTTTCTCTGCACTGTGCCCCCCTGTGGGTGTGGGGTTTAGAATACACCCACGGTAGCCCCTGCCTGTCGTACGAGGCGACTAAAAGGGGCAACCTTGGCTATTCTTTTAGGTTTCCAGCTTGTATTGCGAATTGGACCTCCCGTGGGTGGGAGGGATGGAATACACTCACAGGTATACTCTGCCAGTCGTAGAAGACGACTAAAAGGGTTTCTTGGCCCATGTTTTCTTTACGGGTTTGACAGCCAGCTCTAAACGCCCCACTTTGTGCGATATAACTCCCATTAGGTTATATCGCACGCCTTTTCCGTTCATGTTTTTGAGGTCTGGCACTCAAAATTAATATGTGCGTGCTGTCAGGGGAAGGGCCACCTAAGTGTGCGACTACGCTCGAGAGCCTGCTCGGTCTGGCCACACCGACAGGTGGGTGCGCCATGTACCCTGCAGTAGTATCCGCCTGACAACGCAGGTCCCCGCACAGCTGCATGCCTGTGCTGGAAAACTCTCTAGTATATGCCAAGGGGTACATAGTACATACCTATATGGCATGTCAAACATCGGACCCCCGGGTAATGCCTTCCAAGCTAGGCGGGCCTTGCCTTGGCTGGGTAGCGCCTACAGAGACAGCCCGTGATTGGAGTCGGTGGCATTCAGGGAGGAAGAAATGGCCATGGGAAAAAAGCGCATCTTCCCCCCAACAGGGTGGTCCCCCACCCAAGTCTTTAAATTTTGATTCCCTAAGGGATTCTACTCCTTGGGAACAGTCTGTACGTTCGAATCTGGGTGCTAATACACCCAAGTTTCTGGTCGCGACCAGACCCGATGGGGATGATTTCAAGCTGGTCAAATCGATTTTGTTTCCTCGCCACATAGAAGGTGTCTATGGTAAGCTTGAGAAAGTACAGAAGATGAGAAACGGTAGCTTGTTGCTCAAGACCAAAACGGCTGAGCAGGTCGACAAACTTTTGACGTGTGACCACTTTGGTGAAATTCCCGTCAAAGTGGAAAAACATAAGTCTCTCAATCAGGTCCGGGGAGTTATCTCCCATAGGGACCTGATTCTGAATACTGACGAGGAACTCAAGGAGGATATGAAGCACCGTCACGTGACCGATGTCTGGTGCATTACGCGCAAGGTCAACGGTCAGGACGTTGACACGGGTGCTTTCATCATTTCCTTTGAGTGCTCAGTACTCCCGGAGAAGGTTAAGGTCACAAGCTATCGTTGTGATGTTAGGACGTACATTCCACCTCCTATGCGATGTTATAAGTGCCAGAAGTTCGGGCACATGGTATCTCGTTGCTCGAACTTGGCAATCTGTGGAACGTGTGGTATGGTACCTCATGATTTCGAGCAGTGCACAAAGCCCTATCAGTGCACCAATTGCTCTGGATTTCATTCTCCTCGGGAGAGGAGTGAGAAGAAACTCCAGGAGATCAAAACCCTGGAAGGTCTCTCCTACCAGGAGGCTCGCAAGTGGTACCACACTACGATTGCTACTGCTCCCACGATTGATTATCGTAAAATTATACCTGGCCTGATTCCACCAACCTCATCTTTTGTACCAGCTGTGAAACCCTCAGTCTTGACTCCCACGATCCCGAGATCAGCACCAGAGAACTTGACTATCAGCTCGAAGGTGGGTCCTGTCCCACCTCCGACCACCAAACAGACTGTGCGGGTGAAGGGACCTCCGCTCGCACAGCAGGGGGAAGTCCCAGACATCCCCCCACCCAAACGGTCGGCGAAAGCCGCGCCTAAGCCGGAGGAGGCGGCATCGTCGACCAGGGCCAAGAGTACCTCTCTTGGCCCGTTTAAACTTAGGAGAGAGGCGGGGAAGACGGGATCACTTACCTCGCGATCCCCTCCTCCTCCGAACAAGGGGAAGCCATCCGCCCCACCAGCTGCGGATACTTCTGCGCCTGGGGACGTTCCGGTCCCCAGTTCTGCGCGCTCTCCACGGAGGTCCCCCCGCCGCCAACATGCGTCCCGGAAATCGTCTGCTGGGTCGGCCCGCTCCCGGTCCTCACACGAGGACATGGAGCTTGTTGTCAACTGATAATGGTTAAGTTGTAGCTTGCTACTTCTTTTCCTTAGTGTCAAAGTTCACACTATGGCACTGTTACAGTGGAATTGCAACAGTTATGACAGGCATCTGACTGAGCTCCGTCAGCTCATAGCCCAATACGCAGCGAGTATAGTCTGTATACAGGAGACAAATCTCAGGCCTGACCATCAGACGGTCCTGAGGGGTTTCCGACTATACTCGAAAGAGCGAACAGACGCCGCCTGGGCCTCCGGGGACGTCTGAACTTTAGTTCGCTCTGACTGCTATAGTGATGAGTTTCCGTTAACTACTCCTTTGGAAGCTATTGCAGTTCACGTGTCATTGCCTGTTATGACTACTGTTTGTAACGTGTACCTTCCACCGAACCAGCTCCTTGATATTAACGCTGTTTTTGATCTTGTAGATCAGCTTCCCGCCCCTTTCCTACTCGAGGGTGATTTCAATGCACATCACCCACAATGGGGATCACCATCTTCGTGCCCCAGAGGAAGGGACGCGGAGGGCTTAATTCATGGACTGGATTTATCATTGTTAAATACGGGGGAAGCCACTCATTTTAGCTTAACGCACGGCACGTACTCCCACATTGACTTGAGTGTGTGTAGCCGTGCGTTAGTTCCCCATTTTGGTTGGTACGTACACGATGACCTCTGTGACAGTGACCATTTCCCGATCGTTCTCACTCTTCTTAGCCAGAAACCCGTGTCGTTCCCCAGCCGTTGCGTACTTAAGCGGGCAAATTGGCCCTCGTTTCAAGAACGAGCTGTGTTCGTTGATCTTGGTTGCCGGAGCGTCGATGACGAGGTACAACACGTCACCGATGTGCTTCTTGCTGCCGCCGAAGAGTCCTTTCCATCCTTTCCTGGGACTCCTCGTCGCAAAATCGTCCCCTGGTGGACTGAGGATATTGCAGCGGCAATAAGAGACCGTCGTCGCGCTCATAATCATTATCGGCGACGCCCAAACATGGCCAATTTGGTGGCGTTTAAGAAATTTCGTGCAAAGGCACGGTTTCTTATCCGCCAGAGTAAAAAAGAATCATGGGAACGGTATGTGTCGTCTATCACGGCACATACCCCCTCCTCTCAAGTGTGGAATAAACTACGACGCATTTCGGGCATTCAGATATCTTCTACTGTACCGGGCATTTCCATTGATAATGAATTGGTTACAGATCCTTACCGCGTTGCAAACCATCTCGCATCTTATTTTGCGGATGTATCCGGTTCCGATAACTATTGTACAGGCCCCCAGGGGGTTGCACCCCCTGGAAGCCACCCTCCATCATCTATCAAAACCATCCCTAACTGGCAAATCTCATAAGTCCAGAACAACATATTTCACACAGCAAGGGCAGCTAACCAACCTGGAAGGCTTGCCAAACACTTGCATCACACCACAAACAGCTACACATAATTAACTGGGGCATCTATGCCAGTGGAATGCTGACAGCACAACAGCATAACCTATAAGAAGGACCTTAATGAGGACAGGTTCTACTCTCTACTATCTGTCATACAGTGCGTGTCGCCGAAGGCTCTGCAGGCTGCTATCTCCAGGTGAGCATCAGTGAAGTGTTCAGAGTTCCTATATTTTGTAACCTACTCCACAGACTTGTACACATAATTTGCACTATTGTTAACACTTCCCTAAAAGGGACATACTATTTCATACATCACTGACCAATAAAATACTTGGTCAGTAAACTACACCTTGTACTCGTAATTACACGCCTCTTCACATCCTAACGCCCTTCCTGTATCTCGTCACGAGTAAGCGTGACAGTAGTAGCCAAATAGTTGCTAGCTCAAGCTTCATCGCACTTCCTGCAGCGACCCGGCTGTCTAAACAGTGAGTCACCAACACAGCTGATGCCGCACGTCGGTTATATAATTCTCGCCAACCAGCTGATAGGCTAGTACATTAACCTGTACACAGAGGTTCATCCCCCGAATCACACTTACGTCTTTATAGGAGCATCCCCTAGCATCCTAACACTAAACAACACTCTACACTGGTCAGCTTACCCAGCTACGGGAAGCTACCCCCTCCTAGGCATCACCTTATAAATTAGTACATTAACACATCCGTTTTAGATCTAACTACCCCCCATCTAAGGGATCTAAAACAGATTGGTGGAGGCCGGGTACCACGCACAGTAAAATAGGGCTCATACAACGAGTTCTCGTGGTCAAAACGGCCCGTACCGCATACAGCCAAGCGAGACTGGAAAAAAAAAAAATTTGGTCTCATATCACGTCACACATTTTTTTTCCTGTTACATAGGAGTTTGTATTATCACACCCACCCCATTGGCCCCATAGTGCAAAGTCAGTGGAAATTAAATGTCCACATTTAGAACCACACTAAGAGACTTTGCGCACCATTTGTCGGCTAGTACAACTCCACTCCTGCCGAAGTTAAAAATTAAGAACAGTGACTTAATAACCGACCAGTCTGCAGTACAACTTCTTAGGGAACTCGAATTCAAAACATCAGAGATCCGCGCTCAACACCCTGCAGCGGCAGCACAAGTTATACATTTTACACGATCCCAGGCCAGTGAACACAGACAAGAGTCACCAATATCCAGCGCTAGTGAAGTAGATTGCCTGCCAACACTCCACCCCCTATTGTTGCAGTAACTGCAAATTACAGAGCAGAAAACTAATAATCTGCTCGAGCGCATTACACAGTTACTAGAGACAGACACTGTTAAGTCAGACAGCCACACGACATAGGCAGTTCTAGACATACACACTATTCTGGAAACTGTGAAACAGGATTTAGACAGGACTGTACACGTAGTCAAATCCACACAGTACGACAACACACCATCAGTCAGTACCGACATATCAGGTGACGAGCCACCTGGTAACATAACACAAGTGTCGTATACGGGAAGCGAGGCTAATTCCCCTCTGAACAGCCCAAACACCTCGGCACACGATAGCGGTGCGAACAACATAGACAGATCGCAATCACTACACAGCCAACAAGAGACAGCTGAAAACGAAATGAACAGACACACTGAGTACCCCATGATCCACCCCACAAAGTTCACGGGGGAAGGCCAGGATCCCGAGGAATACCTCAAGGCCTTCAATAGAACGGCTCGGATCAATGGTTGGAGCGAGGAAGTCAGAAAACGGCTCCTTCCTGCTTACCTCACAAAGGCGGCCATGACATGGTATGAGCTCCATGAGGACACACTAGAAGCTGCCACATGGGAGGAAATCACTTTATTGTTGAAAAGTGAATTCCAGCTAATACCAGATGATGACGACCTGTACGACCAAATCAGACAGAGGTCACAGGGACCTAAGGAAAGCGCCCAAGCATACATCAACGTAAAGTTGATAATGTGCGACAAATATAACGCAGCTATGACGAACAAACAGAAAGTCAAGCTGTTAATGCAGGGCCTCAGACCATCCATAAAGGACAAGTGGTGCATTATGAACAACCCCACGGTCCAGCACATGTTGAACAACATAAAGACCATAGAGGAAGGGAGAAAGATCACGGAGAAAGCTACGGAAAAAGCCGTGGATCAACACTTCCAGACACAAAAAGACGACACTAATCATAAAATGGATGAATTAGTGGACAGAATGGAGAAACTGACCATAGCTGCCATCCAAGCAGGCGGGAGACCGCTAAGGGATGAACAAGTGGACACACAAGAGCGCTACTATCCTGAAAGGGATAGGGGATACACTGAGAGGAGACATTACGGGAGGGAGGAAAATTACTACCCTCCACAGCGGCCAACACCACCTCACCCACAGGATAGGCCACACTACCCTCCTCGGTATTCACCGGTATCGTACACGGACATAGAGCCGACATACCCCTCACGGTGACCACCATCCCCGTACACACAGGAATACTACCCTGAGGAGTACGAGCACACTATCCCCCGACGAAACAGCCCGCCACCAAGTAGACAGGCCTACGCTGCCCCACAATACAGGGCAGACAGGGAGTACCGGGAAAACTCACCCCCAAGCAGGCAAGGCTATGCAGCCCCGCAGTACAGGGGAAATGGGGAATATCGGGAGAACCCGCCCCCACGCAGGCAGAGCTATGCACCCCCACAGTACAGGGGAAATGGGGACCGTCGAGGAAACCCACCCCCGACCAGACAGGGGTATGCAGCCTCCCAGTACAGGGAAAAGGGGAATCGACGGGAAAACCCGCCCCCGCAGCAGCAGACATACACCCCACCCTGGCGGAGACAGGAAAACGGACCACCGGGCAATAACCGGCAGGCTAGAAAACCTACAAGAGGACGGGACAATACAGACACATACGCAAAGGGAACACTACCCCCTCCCCGACGAACACCCGAGGGAGTTCAGGGATGAGGCACCCCGCCGGACAGACAGGGGGGCAATACTCCCCACACCTAGCCACACACCGCAGGCGGGGAGCTGGCGCAGCCACCCCGAGGGGGGCGCACACACAGTACAGGAAGTCGCACACCTACGTTCCAAAAAAACGCCTAGACGGGGAGGTTCGGCCAGCTGATGAAGCGGCTGGGGTTCCTCCCCCATCACAACACCAGAAAGGCCCTTCCCCCAAGCAAACTCGTAAGAGTAAGGGGAAGAAGCAGCCAGCTAAAGCTAAGGCTGACGATCCGCCCCCGGGCCGTTTCCAAACACACCCCGTGCAAGGAGACGGCAACTGTCTGTTTAGGGCCATGAGCTTCCTAGTCCGGAACACCGAGGATTATCATGGGGACTACAGACAGAAAACGGTCCAACATATCCTGGGCAACTGGAAAGAGTACCGAGACTTTGTCTCGGACGAGCGGGAAAACCCATTCCAGACCGGGGCGGATTACAAAAAATACATGGGTAGGGACGGCACCTATGCCAGTGCCGTAGAGGTGACCGCTCTCGGCAAGGTGCTTAAAGCCAATATCCACGTATACACTGACGTGCACTCGCCCCCGCTATTTTCAACCGCGGGATTTGCCAGGGACCTGCATATACTTTTTACAGGGAACCCTAAGGCGGGACAGTATACACCCCTCATAATTACGAACAAACAGACTGAGAATAAGCCCACACCCTCCAAACAGAAAATCATATCCCCTACACCACAATGCAGGATGGGAAGTGACCACACACAGGCGCAGGACGCGAGCTCGCTCGGCACTGGGAAGCTAGCAACAGGAGTCGAACTCGCGACCGCCTGGAACAAAAAACGGGGTAACAAGGGCAAGCTCAGGGTCACATTTGCAGACACACCCTCCCGAGAGGAAGAAAACAACAGCACACCTACACAAAAGCTGGGAACGGTCAGTGCATTAAACGTTCGCTAGCAGACTTCTATTTCCATAGCGCGAGCGATTAAGAGAGCTGGCAATGTACTTGGTGAGCGCACTTTGCTGACCGAGGCAAAGCACTTGGGACAGGAAGCAAGCCTAGAGGCCAAGCGTGCCAGGTACGATAAGCGGCCAGCTCCATGCCTTCCCAGTACAGATGTTACACCGGTAGCAACAACAACAACATACATCCTACATAACACATCGGTGCAGGGCAGTGGATTTCAGGTATCGGCCCTCACGATACACGCCATCATAAATGGCCACAGAGTGCAGGCCCTAATTGACACTGGGGCAGCGGTAAGTTGTGTAAATAGAAGACACGTTACCGAAGCCCGAATACACGATGTCACGGGTGACATCCGGCTGGTAGCGGCCAATGCTCAGACGCTAGAAAACGCGGGGAAGGCAAACATACATCTTAGGCTAGACAATTTTGCCACAACACACCCCATGTTCGTTATAGAACATCTTTCTGCGTCAGCCATAATTGGCATGGATTTCCTCGCTAAATATGAGGCTAGCATAAATTTCGCTAGCGGTCAGATGCTTTTAAAGCACGACCAGAGGCTCACCACACATCCCATGATATACACCAGGAACACAGATGGAATTCGAGCGGAGCGAGAAAATCACGAGCACCAGGCCTCTGCACTGCACACTATCAGCCAACACACGGACACACACACAGATAAGGCGGCCAACCAGAACCACAGACAGGACGTGACTCCGGAGCAAAATAAAAGGCTCACGGAGCTCCTGGAGGCTAACAGGGATATTTTTGCCCATTCGATGAAGGATCTCGCTGTAACAGACCTCATCGAACACCACGTCACACTCACCAGTGACCGGCCAGTACACCAGCCTCCCTTCAGGGTGAGCCAGAAGGAGAGACACGCCATCGACGCTCAGATCACGGAGATGCTCGAGGCAGGGGTCATTGTCCCCGTTATTTCAAGCTACAGCTCTCCAGTTCTGCTGACCAAAAAACGGGACGGATCCCACAGATTTTGTACTGATTACCGTAGGCTCAATAAGTTAGTCGAAAATGATAGTTATCCACTACCAAGGGCAGACACCTATTTGGACGCCCTTGGCGGAGCTAGCTGGTTCAGTTCGATGGATTGTTATAGCGGATTCTATTCAATCCCCGTCTATGAACCAGATAGGCACAAGCTGGCGTTCGCTACAGAGAACGGGCTATATACCTACACAAGGTTGCCAATGGGCCTCCGTAACGCCAGCCAAACCTTCCAAAAGCTGGTGGATAAGACATTTTCAGGTCTTAAGTGGCGTTCCGTATTAGTCTACGTGGACGACATAACGGTCTTCTCCAATACCTTCGACGAACATATCGTACATTTGGAGGAGGCTTTCGCAAGGATCAGAGAGGCCAAGTTAAGGCTTAAACCTGCGAAATGTCAATTTGCCAGACAGCAGATTAACATATTGGGCCACATAGTAAACAGAGAGGGCATTATTCCCGACCCAGCGAAAACTGACGCAATAACGGGCATCCCAATGCCCACAAATTTGAAACAATTGCGCAGTTTTATTGGGCTGGCCTCGTATTATCGTAAGTATATCCACAGGTTTGCGCACATCGCCCACCCCTTAACTGAGCTCACACGGGAAAAGACGCCCTTCAGCATTAAACAGGAACACATAGATGCCTTCAACACACTGAAGCAACTATTGACCTCACCACCATTACTGCAACACTTCCATAGTGATAGGCCCACCTTCTTACACGTGGATGCCAGTCAGTACGGGCTCGGGGCGGCCCTATTGCAGGAAGATGCAGAAGGGCGCATACGGCCCATAGCTTTCGCTAGCAGGAAGCTAACGGCCGTTGAGACTAGATACTCTGCCACAGAGCGGGAAATGCTGGCATTTTCGTGGGGAGTGAACTATTTTAGGGTATACCTCTAAGGTATCCAGTTCACGGTAGTGACTGACCACGCGAGCTTGCTTTTTGGGACAAATTTAAAAACCCAAATTCGCGGCTCAACAGGTTTATATTCCGCCTATATGAATATAACTTCGTGGTCAAACACAAGAAAGGCGCTACACACCTAGACGCAGATGGGTTGTCTAGGCTGCCAGTAGCCGATCCCCCGGATGACAGTAAGGACCACGACTGGGACGACATGCCCACTTTTGCCCTGACGGTGATTAACATCAAACAGGAGCAAGAAAGTGATCCGTACTTGAAACAGATTCTATTGGCACTAGAAAACTTGGATAAAGTGAACTCCAAGACAGCACGGCTGTCTAGGCAATTTTTCCTAGACAAAGACGGGGTACTGAAATTTAAGCCCACAGCCATGCACGATAACGCACCTATAGCGGTTCCGGAGTCATTGAAAGAGAATATAATGATCGGACACCACAATAGCCCACTGGCAGGGGCACATTTATGTACGCATAAAACATACCTTAGAATCCGTGACAAGTACTATTGGGTAAACATGAAGGCCGACATAGACACCTTCGTAAAGACATGTCACACTTGCCAGCGATTCAAAACAAGGCCTGGCAAGCCTCATGGATTACTCAACCCAATTCCCGTAGGAGAGTTATTTCACAGAGTCGGAATAGATGTCAAAGGCCCTATTACGACATCTCAGAAAGGCAATAAATATATCCTGGTTGCCACCGAGTATCTCACCCGATACATGATTACGAAGGCTGTTCCCAAAGCAGACACGAACAGCATAGCCGATTTCTTATTTGACATAGTTACACGATATGGCCTATTCCAAACCTTACTATCCGACCGAGGTACTATTTTCACCTCGAGAGTGCTCCAACAGTTTTTGGAGATACTCAGGATTAAGGCATACACTACCACGAGTTTTTCCCCGCAAACCAACGGACTCACGGAGAGTATGAATAAAATACTTGGAATAGCCCTGGCTAAATTCACAGGGGACGCAGGAACAGACTGGGATGATTACCTGCAGCCCATAACTTTTAGTTATAACACCTCCATATCCACGGCTACAAAACACTCTCCACACTTCCTATTGCACGGCTACACGCCCAGAAGTCCCATAGACAACATATGCATCCCACAGGACACTCACACGGACAATGCCGCCCGGCTAGAGCACTTGCAGATAGCTCGCATGAACGCTAGAAAGAACATAGCCGCGGCGCAGAAGAAACAGAAAGAACGGTACGATCGGCATAGAAAGACCGTGGAATACACACCCGGGCAATTGGTTATGGTTTCCAGTTCCTCTTGCCACGTTGGTCAGGTCCCTTCAAAGTCTGCAGGAAGGTATCTGACCTAAATTACATAGTCAGCGTGCGCCATGGGAGAAAACTCATTAAAGACACTATACACGCCCGCCGGATGAAGGCATATCACACCCGCCAAATAACACCTACACGTACAGGCGGGAACACTATCAAAAGGAAGGGAAGTGATCCCACTGGCAGACGTGGGAAGAAGGCCAAGATATAGCCTTCGGACCTCGCTGACCGCACCGGGATACGACCCTAATACTTGACAGAACTGTCCCGGAGACACAGCCTAGAATGGCACCAGAAACAATTACTCTGGGTAAAGACGGTCCCGAACCCGCAACCTTATGAATACCAGGAACGTAAGGTCGGGTAGCTATCCAGTCGCAGGATAGGAATGTAAGGGACGGTTCCACTAACAGATATTCATAAGCGGAAAACAACAAAATCACCTCCGACACCTAGTCACCAAACACGCGACTAGCGGCCCGGAGACACTCGTGCATAACGACATTTAATACCATTAATAGGGATATATTCGACCCACGCTACATAAACACAAAACTTGGGGACACGAATGTAGTCGGTGGAAGGTTCTTTTACATTACGGAAAGCCCTACTCGCAATTACAGAGGTAGCACTTAGGTCCAGACACACACACGTGCCGGACACGGAGCATTATCAAAACAAGTAACAAGTGAGTGCGCACGCCATTGCAATTCAACACTATCGCCGTCAGCGATAAGACGCTCGTGACTGGGCGACCTGCACACTTACAGACAGCAATATGCAGGCAGCTCTGAAAGCAGAACACACGGCATCATTCACGCCAAGTCCAGAACCCCATAACTTCCAAAATTACACTGCGAGGAGAATTCAAAAAGACACAAACTCTTTACAGGAATGCGTATTTTCATCCCCATGCCTTAAATACACGATGCGTGTGCCATAGTATATACGGCACAGGTATCGTCATAACAAGTCCTTACAGCAAGCCGGGTCCGAACTCATAACCACACTCGTACCAAAAACTAACTCACCAATGGTATTTTTGGTACGAAAGACACAATCAAAAAACCAAA
This sequence comes from Meconema thalassinum, assembly GCA_946902985.2. Classification (NCBI taxonomy): domain Eukaryota; kingdom Metazoa; phylum Arthropoda; class Insecta; order Orthoptera; family Tettigoniidae; genus Meconema; species Meconema thalassinum. Next base: position 552,081,423 of record OX336389.2, read on the forward strand.
CTGGGGACACCTAAATCCCAAAAACACAACGCAGACATAGAACACGGAGAATTACATGAGATCACGGGTCCGAATCCCAGCAAAAATTGGACGCCATGGAAAACAACTATACAGACTCCCAAATACACCCAAATTGGCCCATACAAATACACAAATAGGTAATAACACATCTCCTCCGGCCAAATACCATGCCAAAAATTTCGATTACACCTGACATAGGAAATAGATTTCCCAAACACAGGTATAGCAATTGCATAAGGCAAAAAGTCTTATGGAATAGTGTCCACACAACAGTACTAGCAAAAATAGGACGAATTGACACAATGGCCCGCCCGGAATCTCAACCAGTGACAACACTCACATACTGGGAAAAAGTCACGTTCCGACAAGCGACATACGCAATGTCAGAGACTTCATGTACACAAACAAATGAAGGCATAACATGACGAAATACTGACTTGCAGATTCCCCCGCATTGCCACACTGCCGACGACAGACACTATTGTTATATCGGAAGTGACCATGAAATGACAAACACAAACCAATCATAATACCATACATTTTTCAGCACTGCTACAACAGTGTGACATTTAGCAATGCACAGACATAATTAGCCGGACTTATATTAGGGCCACAGGGACATATCTACAAAGATGTTGACAAGTTGCACACGCCATCTGACAATCCGACACGCAATACACGATTGGACTTAGCCGATAACAGGCCTTCCGCCCGCATGATGTAGCGGAACATAGTCCCATACACACGCGCTCACTAATCAGGGGCGAATACAGACAGGGGCTCTGAGGGAACAAGACCTCCCCCAATAACTTCCTTTCTCGACTTTATTTCTAAAATATCATTACAGGCAATCAGGACATGGCCAGGCACACTATGATCACTTGCTACATTCACACTACAAATGGGAGGACAGATTAGGCCGTGACGTCACAGCGTCACCACACTTTACTATCCCAAGAAGCGGATAGGGAACGCATGGACCAAGGGAGAATGACAGGAGCATAGGTGGATAATCCCACCCACAGGCTACCATTTTAATACCTTACTCCCCTTCCATAACCTTCCCAATTACAACATTAACCAACACAGACATACAGACACGATCAAGACAGCTACACTACATGACAAAATTTACATCGGGGTTGATAGACTTCATGCGTTTAAAGAGAGGGCTTACTACGCCCTGGATCTCAATGCTAGCACCTGAATATTAGGTGTGTGTCGGAAAACGACAATTAAGCGTAATGCGCATCTCCAAGTAGGAGATGAGGCCAAAATTATATTAACAATTTTTTTTATTATTAAATAATCCCGCATGAAAGGGACATAATATTATCACGCCTCACCCCATACCTATCCTTACATGAGTGCGGGGACGCCTCATATCCAGATACATGCATGGAATATCCCATCCAAATACCAAGGGTTATTATTATTAAACCTGCATGACACTTTGGAAAAAAAATTTGCAATCCCGGGAAATACCTACCCCCGTCCACTCATTGTAGAAGCATCCTGGTAGCATCACCGGCTTTAGGCCACCATTTACATAAAGCCCAAAGATGCGCAACCCCCTCCTACCTTGCTTCAAGCCTATGCAACGAATAATACCCCCGGATCCTAATAACAGGGAATCTAACGCTATAAACCCTACTAACGCCTCCATGAAAATCAACAGAGCATTACAGCTGGAAATCCGACATAGCAACGGTAGACCTAAAGTAGTCTATGCACTTAGAAGTCTCTACAACCCCAAAACACTTGAAAAATTTTACATTTTTCACACAACGAATTATTTACAGGTTACACTATATTTTTATATACATATAATACAAAAAGGAATCTGATAACACGCTGATTGGTGATAACGCCATAAGCAGAAGGCCAGAGGCACCACACTGGAGCAGAGAGGGTAAGGCGATGTTCAGCCTTCCCTAGTTAACTTAACGACTAGACCAAAAAGACGAACCACGTAAGGTTGAGGCATTCACGGCCTGGCACGGGCAAGCTTCGGAATCTCAGGGGGCCTAGCCTGTTCCCGGGACGAAGAGATGCTACACCCACTATGTGCCACGGGCGTCGAAGCCAAGACCTGCAGGGGAGACTTTCTGAGGATGGTGGGAGAAATAGCCAACTCCACGCCGGACTCAGGAGATGACCCTAGGGACGACCAAACTAGGACTAGACTTTTAGTTAAATATAAATAAGTAGAGCTTCTACAGCGAGAAGCGAGACTCCTATGCGCGGGAGTGAAGTATTATTGCGGCCAACAAAGGCGAAGAGGACCCGGACGCTCAAATCCCGGATGATTATTATTGCGGCCAACAAAGGCGAAGAGGACCCGGACGCTCAAATCCCGGATGATTATTATTGCGGCCAACAAAGGCGAAGAGAATACAATTATTGCCAATAAAGGCGAAGATGATACTATGCCATTGGACGATGTCCAATGCCCACATAAATGGTGACGCAGTGGGCAGCCAAGGGCATTAAATGAGGGGCATCGCGAGCAACTCACAGGGGTCAAGGTGGGCAGACCCAACAACGACATCAATGCAGATACAACGGCAATGAGCAGATAAATACAGCGGGTGAGACGGTTTGCTTAGAGGCACCGTAAGCCGCCTGCGACTAAGTTAATACTAGTTAGTAATCATTAGCATAAGCGTCGACAACTAGTATTAAGGGGGCGGAATCCGGCGGTTCTAGAGACAACCGGTGTTTCTAGGATACGTACGGGTGGTGATCTGAGGACGTAAATTGCCTCAGGCGATCGCCCTGGTCAAAATTTTAGCTGTAAGACAGTTGTATTTGACACGCAACTTAGGATTAAGCAAATTTACTAACCGCTGTTGCTAGATAATAGCACAGCATATTTCGGCAATAGAGTAAGGCCACCCATTCGACTTAATAATAGCAACCAATTTTTTTTTACTTACAATAAATAAGGTAGAATATTTCGGCACCTGGCGACCCAAATCCGTTGCCAGGGTAAGCCCGATAACACCCTAGAATAAGTCAGATTTAGGCTAAATATCTCGGCACTCGGTAACTAAAATTTCGCTACCGGGATAAGCCCGATATCATATTACGATAAATGGTATTAGGATAATACATTAAGTTAGACAACACTAGATTAAGGCAATATTTGGAGCCACTTTTCATATCTATAGTCTATAAGTAGACATAAGGTTAGTTGGCAGACAGGAGTACACTATCACGTTGGTAGACAGGAGTAAAACAATTTCATATGGACAGTGATATTAACCATATATTTGCTTGACTTACAGCCATGAGCTCCAACGTGGGACACCCGCTCCCAATATAGGGTGCTCCATCATTATGGACATTTATTTTTATCAGCGTAGAGAGTGGCGCCAATATGGGCACTCTCAAGATTTTTTATGGCTATATCATTGTTATTGTTATGCTTATATATATCATGTTACATTCTCTTGCACCCCGCCAGGTATCGGTCCAGCGTCGACAACCGACCACTGGGTACCGGCAGCCGCTACCAGATAGCAACCATGGGTTGAGCACCAGGCTCATGATGTCATGTTTTACAGGCCGCATGGCAAGGGTGAACACCCCATACATACACATACATGTCCATTAATATATTTTCTTTACCAACAGGTGGCGACATTGTATATAGCCCCCTGTAAATATTTTGCCCACGCCCATACACGTCTTGATAACCCCCACTCACACAAACAATTTCCTCCCCTCTACACACATCTTGCTTACAGGTAATAAATCCGCACCACGGGGGAGATATGCCTGTGGGATATACCCTACCGCAGGTCGGATCAACATTTAGTAAACATCTCACCTAATATGAAAGGTGACATACGGCCACACAACGCGGACTCCTCATGTACAGGACGGGTTGTGTCGCCATGATAGCCGCGCCCACCCACAGGGGGCAAAGCTATTAGCATAAATTGTGGTTAGAAAGGATAACAATGAGGTACCATATGAACTAGAATCATAGAAATTTAGCGCGCTTAAGTTAGTCCGTAAGATAATTGTAATTGATAAATGTAAGATTGTAACTTAACACAAATTAATGCGCCCACGGGCAATTATTCTCCTACAAATGTACAAAGAATACTTCGCACCCCCACATTGTCTGCGGAGGTGATAAATGATATCCATAAACCTAAATATATGCACATCTCAAAATCACATTAAACGGTATACTTTTTTTTTAAAGATCACATGTACACAATGCTTATGATTTGTTTTCTTTCATTTTCTTTCTTCTAACGTCCCAATTTGTACAGGTGTTCCGTTTTATCCCAAATCAATAAACACATTTTGAATATTTCCCTTAACTTATACCCTGGAACACCTATTTTTTCTACTTCTTCTATCTTTCTCATTGCAGGGAGCAATTTTTTCCCCAAGACAGAGGAGGACGGCACAAGCATCCGTCAAGCCCTGGGTTTTTTCCTCCCTGCACAACAATATATTAACAAAAACATGTATTTTTTGGAACTTTTTATATATTTCACATGTCAATTTTTTTTTCAAATGTATATGTATATCCCAAAACCCACCCCTCTGAACACGAGCTGATCTCACACCTACACGACGTCGTTACATCAACACGCAATCACTGACTTTTCACCGAACAGAAGAAACGAAGATCAGACACCAGGAAGATTCCACTACGACCTACTACGACGACACCCCAACTACACGTTCCGTTCCCGTTCGCGGGGACCCGAACTAAACAGAGGAAGAGGCTTGTACAGGCCCCCAGGGGGTTGCACCCCCTGGAAGCCACCCTCCATCATCTATCAAAACCATCCCTAACTGGCAAATCTCATAAGTCCAGAACAACATCTTTCACACAGCAAGGGCAGCTAACCAACCTGGAAGGCTTGCCAAACACTTGCATCACACCACAAACAGCTACACATAATTAACTGGGGCATCTATGCCAGTGGAATGCTGACAGCACAACAGCATAACCTATAAGAAGGACCTTAATGAGGACAGATTCTACTCTCTACTATCTGTCATACAGTGCGTGTCGCCGAAGGCTCTGCAGGCTGCTATCTCCAGGTGAGCATCAGTGAAGTGTTCAGAGTTCCTATATTTTGTAACCTACCCCACAGACTTGTACACATAATTTGCACTATTGTTAACACTTCCCTAAAAGGGACATACTATTTCATACATCACTGACCAATAAAATACTTGGTCAGTAAACTACACCTTGTACTCGTAATTACACGCCTCTTCACATCCTAACGCCCTTCCTGTATCTCGTCACGAGTAAGCGTGACAGTAGTAGCCAAACAGTTGCTAGCTCAAGCTTCATCGCACTTCCTGCAGCGACCCGGCTGTCTAAACAGTGAGTCACCAACACAGCTGACGCCGCACGTCGGTTATATAATTCTCGCCAACCAGCTGATAGGCTAGTACATTAACCTGTACACAGAGGTTCATCCCCCGAATCACACTTACGTCTTTATAGGAGCATCCCCTAGCATCCTAACACTAAACAACACTCTACACTGGTCAGCTTACCCAGCTACGGGAAGCTACCCCCTCCTAGGCATCACCTTATAAATTAGTACATTAACACATCCGTTTTAGATCTAACTACCCCCCAACTAAGGGATCTAAAACACTATGATCCTGCCTTCGTGGCCCTGAAGCGCGGGGCAGAACGTTTCCAGCTCAGTTTTGCTTCCCGCGCTTCGGAGGAGTACAACGTGCCCTTTACGGAGAGGGAACTCCGCGGAGCGCTGGCTCTCTGCAGGGACACGTCTCCCGGCCCGGATAATATTCACAACCAGATGCTTAAACACCTTAACGATGAGAGCATTCGTTATTTGCTTAAGGTGTCTAATCGTATCTGGTTGGAAGGTGTGTTTCCAGCGCAATGGCAGGAATGTATCCTGAAGCCCGATAAGGAACCCAATTTGACAGGGAGTTACAGACCTATTTGTCTCACTAACGGCCTGTGCAAGCTCTTTGAGAGGATGGTCAATCGGCGCCTGGTGTGGGTCCTGGAGAAACGAGGACTCATGTCTGAATACCAGTGTGGATTCAGGGCGTCTCGGTGTACCAACGACCATCTGGTGCGCCTGGAGACCACCATACAGGACGCTTTTCTCCGGAGGCAGCACCTAGTCGCTGTTTTCTTTGACCTCGAGAAGGCCTATGACACCACTTGGCGTTACGGCATCCTCTCTACCCTGCATCAATGGAAATTCCGTGGTAACTTGCCGGTTTTTATTGCGAATTTTCTGTCCCTTCGACTATTCCGTGTCCGAATAGGGGGGACATATTCGCAATATCATATACAGGAAAACGGAGTCCCACAGGGATCGGTGCTTAGCGTAACATTATTTGCGATTGCCATAAACGGTATAGTCGCTGCTGCTGGTCCAGCAGTGGTACCGTCGCTATATGTAGACGACTTCGCTCTACATTATAGTGCGCACAATATGGCGGTCGCTGAACGACAGTTACAACAAGCTATTCGGAGAGTGGAACGCTGGACACTAGAGCCTGGCTTTCGGTTCTCAACCGCTATGACCTCGGTTGTCCATTTCTGCCGAAAGCGCACTCTCCATCCTGATCCTGAGCTTTATCTGGGCGATGTAGCTTTGCCTGTTGTTGCTACGTACTGGTTCCTTGGGCTCCTCTTCGATCAGAAATTGACGTGGGAGCCACACGTGCGGTGTTTGAAAACTGCCTGTGCTAAGAAACTCAACATGTTGCGGTTTCTTAGCGACACATCGTGGGGGGCGGACCGCGCGGTGCTCCTACGTTTTTATAAGGCACTGATTTTATCTAGATTAGATTATGGCAGTGTAGCATATGGTTCGGCCCGTACGTCAGTGCTTGTTAAACGGGACGGTGTCCACCACGGCGGTGTGAGGCTGGCGACGGGAGCCTTTCGGACGAGCCCAGTCGTCAGCTTGCTCGCCGAGGCTGGCGTACCTCCTTTACACCTGAGGCGCCAACAAGTACTGCTGACCTATGCTGCAACTATTCGACAGATGCCACTTCATCCAAGCTATCCATGTTTGTTTACCAATCCGAATCGCCAGCTCTATGATGCGCTCGCCCGAGCCACTCGGCCGGCGGGGATTCGCTTGGATGCCTTATACCGTCAGTTCCGATTTCCTTCTGTATCCTGTATCGTCCGAGTACCTAGTAAGGCTCCTCCGTGGATGGTCCCTCGCCCTGATATCATCCTGGATCTGCACACCGGCCCCAGGTCGGACACGGACTCCTCCGTCCATCGGAGGCTGTTCCAGTCCTTGGTGAGCTGGTATCTAGGATCAGGGCTTCTATTCACGGACGGTTCGAGGGTAAACGAGAAAGTAGGCTGTGCATGTGTGGTTGAGGATCGTCGGTTTCTCTTTTCACTTCCCGAGGCCTGTGGCGTGTTCACAGCGGAGCTCTATGCCATCTTAGAGGCTCTGCGGTACACGTTATCAGACGATCACTAGCACTTTCTTATGTGTACTGACTCTCTGAGTGCGCTGCAATCGATCGATGTGTGTTTTTCAAAGCACCCGTTGGTCCAGCGTGTGCACGACCTGCTCGTCAGTTCGTGTAACGCTGGAACTGGGGTGACCTTTGTGTGGCTTCCTAGCCACATAGGTATTGCGGGAAACGAGCTTGCTGATCAGGCGGCGAGAGAGGCAGTCGCACTGCCCTCGCTACCGTATAAGGTGCCTGCTAGTGATGTGTGCTCACAGTTGCGGCATTCGATCCTGACGCATTGGGAGGAAGGGTGGCGTGTTACGCCTCCTTCCAACAAACTGAGAGGCATCAAGGAGAAAACGAAGGTGTGGAAATCTTCTTTCCGATCTCTCCGGAAGGAAGGTGTGGTACTCTGTCGACTCCGGATCGGCCATGGGATTGCTATGCACTCCCACTTGCTAAAGAGAGAAGATCCCCCTGTGTCCTTGCAGTGCCCACCTCACTGTGGCACACATTCTCTTGGAGTGTGTGGATCTGGCTGATCTGCGAAGGACTCTTAAACTGCCTAATACCCTCTCCCTTATTCTCCGTGATGACGGACCGTCAGTAGACCTCGTCATCCGGTTCATGAGGGAGAGTGGTTACTTTTTTAAGTTTTAATGTGTAGTTACGCCTTTTAATTCAGGTAAAGTCTGTCTTATGTTTTTTATTGTGTTCATCTATTTTATTTTTCAATATGCCTTATTTGTTTTATTCTTTTTTTTTACCATCCGCCTTTTATTCTTTTTATTCAAATAAGGCATCATTTTTAGGGCTCAGTGTCTGTTTTATAAACACCATTTTCGTTTCATCCAAGGCAGTGAACTGTTTTTATCTACATCCTTTCATTTCACCCCATTTCATTTCATTAGGAGCCGATAACCTCGATGTTAGGCCCCTTAAAACAACAATTATCATCATCTCTGCACTGTTTACAAATGCCCTCTTAAAATGTCCCCATTCTTTCACCACATGGGTAATATCCGTCCTTGGTATCTGTTCTTGCAATTCTTTCTTAAACTCTTCTGCAACCTCCTTTTCCTTTAATCTCCAGACCTTAATCATTCTTTCCCTTTTTCCTGGTAATCTCATGACCTTTCCTACTTTTAGTTTTGCTACTACTGCCCTATGGTCTCCTCCAAAGGCTTATTCTGGCATGGCTCTGACATCCATGAGTTCTTTCCGATGTCCTTTTTCGACTGATACATAGTCTATCAGAGTTTTCGTTCTTCTATCTCCCCATCCATATCTCGTTATCTTCTGACTGTTTTTCTTTCTGAACCACGTATTCCCTATAATTAATTGGTTCCGCTGACAGAAGTCCATTAAATAATCCCCTTCTGGATTCTTACTGCCATAACCATATGGTCCCAAAATCTCCCCTCTTCCTTGTCTGTCTCTTCCCACTTGTGAATCCATATCTCCCATTACCATTATTTCCTTATCCTCTTTATATTTGTCCACATCTTCTTGGAATTCTTCTAAGTTCTCTTCTTTATTCCCCGTTTGTGAAGCATATACTTGGAACAGATCTTTTGTCCCTGTCTGGAACTGTATCCTTCCTATGATCATCCTATCACTTATCTTCTTCACCTCCTCCACATACTCTAGGACATCCTTTCTTATAATCATTCCTACTCCATTTCTTGCCTCCTGTCCTCTACTGTAAAACAGCCTGTATCCTTTCTTTAGTTTTCTTTCCCCTTTTCCTTTCCATTTCGTTTCACTGAGACCGAGGATGGCTATATCTTTCTCCAACATGAAGTCCACTAGCTCCTCAGTCTTCGTCAGGGAAAGATGTTGACTGTCCCTATTCGGATGTATTGTAATGCTGATCGCCCATTTCTCACAGCTCCCCCAGCAACTGAATAACTGCGCGTCGCCTGCACGGGCGCCCTAGCATTTTCCGAGGCTGAACCATATTTGCTATCATTTTAGGCTATTATTAAGATGGGATCGCCACTCCCAAAAGCATTTTATGACCTACTGCCAGGTATGAACTAGGCCGCTTCTAACATGGAGGACAGACGCCTTTTGTAGCCGCTCCTCTGGAGTACAAACGATACGAGTGTCCAAAATATGGACAAATATCTTTAACTCTATTAACCCCGAGCACTGGGTTGCCTCTTCCGCCAACTTTGCTGTACCGAAGGACTCCTTCACCACCGCAGGTGCCATTGAGGTCTTCACCCATATCTTGAGCTAGGCCCTCCATATTTATAACCCCTGGAGAGAGGGCGTCTCACTCAGTAAAAACACTGTATAACACTTCACTTCCTTGTGTTGCACCACATTATGACACCGCACTACCCAGTAATAACACTGTATAACACTACACTTCCTTGTGTTGCACCACATAGTGACAACTCACTACTCAGTAATAACACTGTATAACACCGCACTTCCCTGTGTTGCACCACATTGTGACACTGCACTATTCAGTAATAACACTGTATAACACCGCACTTCCTTGTTTTGCACCACATTGTGACAACTCACTACTAAGTAATAACACTGTATAACACTACACTTCCTTGTGTGGCACCACATTGTTACACCGTACTACTCAGTAATAACACTGTATAACACTACACTTCCTTGTGTTGCATCACACTGTGACACCACACTACTCACACACTGTATAACACTACACTTCCTTGTGTTGCTCCAACTTGTGACACTGCACTACTCACACACTGTATAACACTACACTTCCTTGTGTTGCATCACATTGTGACACCGCACTACTCTCACACTGTATAACACTACACTTACTTGTGTTGCATTGTACGGTACCTGTATTGCTGTTATATTCATGTTGTCATTAGTTGTTTTTTTATGATTAACAATTGGTTGTCATATTAGCTATAAAGTAATTGTTTGCTTACGGACGCTTCTCGCCGTAATTTTTATAATGCCAGGATTAGTTCGACGAATTAAATTATACGTAAATACGCAAGTGGTACCATCATAACCTATGCCTTGCTTTGCTTTATTGTTACATGTAAATTCCGATTTAATTCATTTGTTTGAAGTTGTGTAGGGACGACCTTACGTGCCACATTCCAAGCTTTGTTGTTTTGGTTCACTTTTCTTGTATTAAAGGACTTTCGAGAGGGTTAACCTTATTTCAGTTAGGGCTTGATTTCTTTATTTATGTTGTTTATTGTCTTTGCGGATTAGCCGATATTAAACCCTCTGAAGTAGGATAGGGGTGTGTCTTACTGAATAAACATGTTCACGAAATTTTATTTAAGCCTGGATGTTCTTATTTCTTAGCTTTGTGTTTGAGTGTGTACTTCTTTGGCTGTCTATGACATTATCTCCGTGTGAAAAACCGATCCCCAGGGATCACAGAACTCGTGCTGCTCTAGTCTAAAGGAAGTGCATCCGATCCTCTCAGGTTGTTTGGTGTGAAAAACCGATCCCCAGGGATCACAGAACTCGTGCTGCTCTAGTCTAAAGGAAGTGCATCCGATCCTCTCAGGTTGTTTGTTCGACGGACTGTCTGGACTACCATTTCGGTTGATGGTACCCCGGCAATCTCCTCTGATGGGCACAGTATAGTGACATCAAAAATTGTCACTTGGTTTCAAAAATTCAAGATGGCGTCAGTTTGAAATATAAAACCTTTTATAAATTATTTTTTACTTCTAGCATCTTATTCAGGCGATTGAGATGATGATTCGTATGCTGGGCTACGATAACAATCCTTATCCAATGGCACTAAATTATGTAGCTTAAATAATAAAAGCTGTGCATTTGACTTTTCTAACAATTAATTCCCGTGGTTCGTTACAGAAAGGTGCCAAGTCACGGTAGGTGTCCTAATCACCAATATTGAATGGTATAGGCTATATTCTAGCATATAACTTGTCATTGTAATTGAAATGCTGTTGGTGAAGACATAGGTTGTGAACCAGAAGCTATTAATATATCACATCGAAGATCCATGTAATAGGCAGGTGAACTTTAATTATACAAGTAGTTCCGTGAAGAACTAAATAACCTATTTTAATATATCACACTGGTCTTTTCTATTAAAACTCTCCTGCCTTTTAAAAATATTTTCCATATGATAGGCTTATTCTAAATAGCTTTTGGTTCATAATCTATATCTTCAACGACACCATTACAATGAAAAGTTATGTGCTAGAATATATAGTTTCAATTTCAGTAATTTAGACTTCTCCCGCTAAGTGGCATCTTTCTGTGACGATCCAATGGCATTAATTATTAGAAAAAACAAATGCACGGCTTCTATGAATAACGAATAGTAAGCTACAGCATTCGGTGCCCTTATATAATGATTATTATCATAGCTCATCATACGAATCATCTTTTCAATCGACTGCATAAGATACGATAAATTTAAAAAATAGGTTTTAAAATTTCGAACCGATGCCATCTTGAATTTTTGAAAACAATTGAACATCATTAGATGCCTCTACACTAAGCTCTGAATAAAGGTTGGCTGTGCCATGTTTCATTGCAGTCCGGTGATTAGATCGCTAGAAACGTTATTTTGAATATTTGAAAATCACTTGGTCGCCATAATGTTTTTGTGTTTCTCAGGATTTGGAATTTCAAACATTTGTCCTTACTTAACAGTCCTCTAACAGCATACAAAATTTCAGTTTTATTTCTTAAATGGTTTTGGAGATATTGAGAACCGATAAAATGTATCGTATGGACGCCATGTTGAATTGTTTTATATATGCTATAGAATTATGTGCCAGCAGATGAATATTTTAATCATAATTCATTGTACCAACTTGCATTTCTGTCGCTTGTTTAGGACATGAGAAATATAAACGTGATTTAAAAAAATACATTTTTAAGTTCTCAGTGAAATTGTACTAAATTCGACGCCTATATCTTGAGCCTTGAAGATTTTCCGTGCTAAGTATCACTGCAATCGGATAATTAAGTCGCGAGAAAAAAAAATGTATTCATTAAAATTTCGCGTCGCCGCCATGTTGGATTTGTGTTCATCAGGTTATTGAAAGGCCCATAGGTGAACTTATGTTAATAGCCTCTATCGACATACTAAATTTCAGCTTGATTGCTATAATAGATTCGCAGATATTGGGAACCGTCTAAATATTACGGATGAACGCCATGTTAGATTGTTCAATATGTAGGTCACATAGTAATGTATCATTTGATCAAGATTATTGCTTATGTTCATTATTCAAACGTTCACTTCGAACGCTTGATTAAGACACAAAAAATAAAAAATAAATATTTGAACATTTTGCACAGCCGCCATCTTGAGCTTATTAAAGAAATTGGATAAAATTAGATGCTTGTAGCTTTAAACCATGTATATATGTGTTCCGTGCCAAGTTTCACTGTGCTCGGATGATTAAATCGGGAGAAAATACTATTTGAATATTTTATCTTCGCTTGGCCAAGCCTCCGTGGCTCAGGCGGCAGCACGCCGGCCTCTCACCGCTGGGTCCGTGGTTCAAATCCCGGTCACTCCATGTGAGATCTGTGCTGGACAAAACGGAGGCAGACAGGTTTTTCTCCGGGTACTCCGGTTTTCCCTGTCAACATTTCATTCCAGCAACACTCTCCACTATCATTTCATTTCATGTGTCATTCATTTAATCATTGCCCAAGAGGTGTGCGTCAGGCCTCGGCAGCCGGCACAGTCCATATCCTCGCCGCTAGATTGGGGGCTTCATTCATTCCATTCCTGACCCGGTCGGCGACTGGAAGCAGGCTGTGGATTTTCATTTCATCTTCGCTTGGCCGCCATGTTGGTTTTTTAGGTAACAGAATTTTCAATGTCACATAGATGAACTTATAGTAATATTCACTACCTCCATACGAAATTGCATCGTGATATCAGTAATAGGTTCGGAGATATTGACTGCCGGGGAAATATTTCGCGCGGCCGCCGTGTTGGATTTTTATGTATGTACGCCATAGAGTTATGAATCATTAAATGAAAATTATTGCTTAGGCTTATTTTTCAATCCTTTACTTCGATCGCAAAATTAGGACACAAGAAATACAATCATAATGTTATAATTTCGCACAGCCGCCATCTTGACGTTATGAAGACAATTGAACTCAATTAGATGCCAGTAGATTAGAATTTGTATAGACATTTATCGAGCCAAGTTTCACTGCGCTCGGATGGTTAAATCGCGAGATAAGTCCATTTAAATGTTTCAAATTCGCTTGGCCGATGTAAACTTCTGGTAGTGCCTTTTATCACCGTATACAATTTGATATCTGTAACTGTTGCGGAGATATAGAATGCCAGTGAAATATTCGCGCGGCCGCCATGTTGGATTGGTGAAACATTAAAATTTGAATGCACGGTCGAGGTCGGTCGAGGTCGGACGAGGTAGTAGTATGTACTTACCGAATTTCATTGAAATCGCTTCGGCCGTTGAGATTTTATTAGGGACACACATACATACGCACACACACACATACACACGGACAAAAGGTGGTCTCATAAGCCAATTTCTTCATAAATGAAAATAGATCAAAGAAGATCAGTGGGATATATGAAAATAGGCTATTTAGTTATTCACGGAACTACTTGCTTTTTACGGGCGTAGTTATTGTACCGCAGATACATTTGGCATTATCGTCACAACTGACAAACAAAACAAAAACACTTTGATTTAAACTGACTTTCGGGAGTCTTTGCCTTTTTCGGAGCAGGTTGCTCCGTTATAATTTTGTTGCAATGCCCTTATCTATTTCACTGATAAATCAAGGCGTCTATGAACACTCTCTTCGTTGCTCTGCACTGCGCTACACCATCCGAGCCGAACTTAGCCGAGTCGTCCCGTGCAAAAACGTTGGTCCTATGCACGCTACACAGGTGAAATGTACCAGCACTTAAGGCTAAATGTCCCGTTTTTAGTTTGTAATTCTGACACCACGTAGCAGCACCAAAGTGAGACAATTTCTTTTTCAGTTTTCTCTTGAACGAAAGCTCGTATTTGCGATCTGAAACCATTATGTATACGAGAGTACAATTGAATTGATATTAATTCGATGAATTTTCCAAACTGTGAAAAACAAAAAGTTACTAACAGTTTTTTATATTTCTGCCTAAAATATGAAAAAATCCTGGTAATACGAAAACGGAGATTTAATTCCTGATTCCAATGCATTTTTCAGAATTAAAATCGGGTGAATGGAATCGACAGCATTGTTTTGAAAAGGGTAGTAGGGGTAGCGGCGCGGCCTCACAAGATCTCTTGCGCAAGGCAAATGATCAACACGCTGACAGGGCGGAGGGAGAAGGGGACGATTTGACGACAGGAAGGAGTTGTCTTTCTTTTGTCACAAATATTATAGTTCGGCGAGTTACATGTACAAGTGCCTAGGCGTGGAAAAATATCTGAGCAATAAAATTATACTGTAGTCGTGTCACGCTTATGTAACGTCGACACAATGTGTCCTCAAACATTCTTGTTGTTGTTGTTCTTGTTGATTATAATAAATTGTAGGACCTTGGGACATCTTGGTCATTAGCACCTTTGGCTGGCTGCATGGCTCAGCGGTAACGTTCTCGCCTGCTGTGCCCAAGGTTGCAGGATCAAATCCTGGTGCAGCCAGTTGGCATTTGAGGGTGCGCGAATGCGAGGGAGCCGTGTCATTAGATTTACTGGCACGTTAAAGATCCCCTTCTGGGCAAAATCCTGGCACCCCGGCGTCTCTAAAAGCCGCAGTAGTTTAAATGGGACGTAAAACCAATAACGTTATTCTTATTATAATTATCATCATCAGTCCCGTGTAGTTGATTATGTGTGTAACTATATTAGAGTCAGGGATGGGGCAG
Organism: Meconema thalassinum; assembly: GCA_946902985.2. NCBI lineage: Eukaryota > Metazoa > Arthropoda > Insecta > Orthoptera > Tettigoniidae > Meconema > Meconema thalassinum. Next base: position 552,096,763 of record OX336389.2, read on the forward strand.
GTGCCTTGAGACTCCTCGGATGGTACTATCTCGGCATTTACCTGGAGGGAGTGTGGAAAAAACGCTGAAAAGACACTCAGGATATATGCTGACAGCGTTTTAGAGTTATTTGAGGATAAACTCCCGAACAAAAAACATATTGTTCCGACATTAGTAATACTTTGTAGGGCATAATTCTTCCTGCACAGAGCAGCGACTGGTTTCACTCGATGCAAAATTGAATACTGTATAGAAAGATATCAATGGTTTGTGGTTAGCACGTTCTTGATATTTTAGAAAAAAAAGATGGACACGATATGTTCGTGTTCAGGTTTATTGGGAATATCTATTCTAAAAACCATATGATGCGGACGTCCAACTCTAGGTATCGTCTTCTAGACATAACAAACAAGACCACAAACCGTGAAAATTTCAAATCAATGGAGCCAGCTATTATCGATTTATAAGAGGCCAAATGCGCACGCACATAGACCTACATACAGTACATACATACCTACATTTTGGTGATTCGTATGGGTCTTTGGTTCTTTTTACTCTAATTCCCTTTTTTTTTTCATGAGATCTGAAACGACTCCGTGAGACCAATCATTATAACTTACTCCAAGTTTCATGGAAGTAATAATGAAAGTTAATTTATTTAGGACACTTTATTACAATAAACAAATTATGAAAATGCATGCCAAGAGCAAAATTATTATGTACATATATAGAATTAAAGTTCCTAAGATATTCTCATCTGCCTATTGTTAGCACAGGCACTAATACTGCGTACTATAAACAACACCAAAAAATATTATACCTAATTATTTCCTGTTCTTGAAATCAATGCTTCAATATATACAGGGTGTATTTGATATGATGGAAGTCTGTTACACTGGTGATAGAAGAGACTATTCTAAGCTTCCTAGGTAAAAAATTTGTCACCTATCTTGAAATTGATAATTAATCATTAAAAAATCAATGTTTTTAGTTATTTCAGAAACTAATCAGGCAGAAAGTCGTGCGGCTGGCTGGGGAAACGAGGTGGAGCCAGATGTGACGACGCGCGAAGGGGAAGTTGTTACGTAATCGGAGCATTGACCTTACCGGTTGACTTGAGGGGTGGTAGGCTATCAGCTGTTATGAGGATGAGCTCTACCGTCTCGTAAGAAAATGTGCATTGCCGTTGTTCTTGTTGTTGTTGTTGACGACGCACGCAATGGCTTGGGACGTCAGGACCGGTAGTATTGTGTAGCCTACTTTGTAAGTGTGGAATTCATTGATTGATGTTCATGTATAAAATAATTTCGATACTCAGCCCTGATGTATCATTGGCGTCCGTGTCGGACCTTCTGTTGACTAGTTTCTGAAAATACTAAAAACATTCTCTTAATGAAATGCAGTGTGACAAAATTCCGACATCCCGCAGTCTGTTCAGAACTAGGCATTTAGGACGGAAGTAAAAAACTTGATGTTTTGTTTGAGAGGCTTGGCGATTTTGGTCATTTAGCCCCATGTAGCTGGGTGTGGGTAGAATTTGTGTGATAACCTGTGTTTTGTGGTTTCTGTAGTAATGTGGGTATTTGTAATTCAGGTGAGGATTCGGAAGAAGGCGCCGGCCCTGTGGTGTTGGGGTAGTGCAACTGCCTCTCACCTGGAGGCCCTGGGTTCGATTCCTGGCTCCATCAGGGATATTAGAAACTGACGTGAGGGCTGTAACGCAGTGCACTAAGCCTCGTGAGGGCAATTAAGTAGCTGTCTGACAGTGAGGCAGTACCCGAGTCAGGAAAATCAAGATTAATGGCCGAGGGGACCCGATGCACTGACCACGCGTCACCCTAATATCTGCAGGCCAAATGGCTGGACAGCGGTCGCTTGGTAGGCCTAGGCCCTTCATGGGCTGCACTGCCAGCGGTTATGATTATTGAGAAGAAGGCGGCCGTGGCCTTAAGTTAGGAACAATCCCGACATTTGCCTGGGGTAGAAGTGGGAACCCATGGAAACCTACTTCCAAGATTTAATACTAGTATGGTACCACATGTTCATATTGTGAATTGTCCCATCCCATCTCCAGCCCTCGGGTGGCCATTAACTGGAGAGGGGGGGGGGAGGGAGGATTGATTTATTGGTCCATCAACAATGTAAATACATATGAAAATACACGAAAATGAAAATAAAATACAAATTCATTGTTATAATACAGTGTTATAATAATAATAATAATAATAATAATAGTCTAATAATAATAATAATAATAAGAGTCAGCATGTGTAGTTCTGGTGGTAGAGTGCTAACCATCCCGAGGGTGCGATCTACGTTCAGTCATGTAGTAAATGAATGGGATCTAATAAGATCATCTCCATGGATTTCATGGCACATACAAGAAATCCTACGTACATTAAAGTCTGGCAACTCGACATACCAAAAAGAAACATAAAAGAAGTTAGTGTGTCTAAAAGCCTACTATTACTATTATTAGTATTATTAATAAGTTTATTACAGTTGTTGCACTATCTTCACACAAAGATAGACCAACAGTTCCTTAAATTAATTTACTAAATCTTTAGGATTTCTATTTTCTATGCATAGTTCATGAAGCTGGAAAAATCCTAGACAGATCCACCATCACTAGTCATGTAGCCACTCCCCATGAAGGTGTGAATCAGCTGTTCATAGGCTCGGTTTGTGTATTTCAATGTCATTGGCAGACAAGGCGAGGAGGTCACTCAACTGCAGACTCTGGTCAACATTCCTCAGCGTAGGAGGGGAGGGAGACGGGGAGAAGTCAGCTCTGCTGCTGAGGGGAACGAAGTGAAAGCCCGTTTCCAAGATATTGACCGACGATTTTTGTGATTTAATTCCACCTACACTAATTAAGATCCGACTTAATTTCATGAAGATATTTGCTTAGAATACCATCTTCTATCACCAGTGTAAAGGACTTCCATCATATCAAATACACCCTGTATATATATATATATATATATATTTCTTTTTCATATCAAAGGTAACGTTTCATGATTTACACACACTCAGTATTTTACTTCACCTCAGGTTCTCTTATATCCATTGATCTGGTCATCCTGGGATCAATGATCTCAGGCAACAGGGTGTTCTCGTAGCAGAACTTTTCGTCCCTCTTTATTGTTTCTATGTGAATGTCCTTAGGCGCCCATACAACAAAATAAAATATTTCCGGCTGTGTTATTACCAACTCGCCCTGGATCTGGAAATAAAAATCATGCGAGTGTTAAGAGAGTTATCAATCTGTTCTCTTCTGAATGGCATTGTTCTTGACATTCTCTAGGCTTTCTTTTTCGCTTACTTTCTGCCAAACAAAATCCCTTTAGCTTTTTTCAGGCTACCAGTATGGTCATATTCCGTGCAGAATAAGGGCACTTGACTTCGACTATAGCGTCGTCTCCTATTATTCCGTCTGGGGAGGCACCTAAGAATCCATAAGGTTTATGTACGAAAGGACCACATTCTTCGACTTTTCTACCGATTCCTCCTCTAAATTTCGTTTTGCAATTCGCTCATTATCACAGTCATACTGCATTGCTTTTGAGTGAAATTCGCCGTACAGAATGTTTTTGCTACTGGAGCCCATTTCGAAGTAGGTTTCCTCTTGCATACATATCCAAAATTGGATGCCGCAAGTCTGTCCTTTCTAGCTGTGTCCCACTTTTCATTTTCCCTTTAGCCCCATGTTTCCTTTTCCAGTTTTCGTATATAGCCCTCACTAAGCGTTAGTTGCTTGATCTTCTCATTACTAAACTCTCTCAACAGTACCTCATCGAAATCCAACTGCATTGATCGGTTTCCATAATCACGTGAGACAGTATGTTTCATTTCATTAGACTGTTGTCGGGACAATCTTTTCCCTTCTCGCGACGCAAATAAACTTTTTCGGCAAGCTGCTCTTCTTCTCTTTCTGCTGAGTGCAGTGTCCTTCACTATTGTGGCAGGTTTTTTTCTTTTTCTAAACTGATTTCACTGTTTTATAGTACCAGGATGGCCCAAACTGAAAGCCCAGCCCGGCAGCTTTGGTTCTATGAGTGAAGGAACCTCGTTTCCCTCGATTGATCTGCTTAGATCCCGTGAATTTTGCAACAAGGGACATATAATTTTCGGCAGCATTGCTGGTGGAGTTTGATACTAGCTGGGAACGTTTTGCAATTAGGGGCTGCAAGCAAGAACGCACCTTGTCGCAAGCATTAGTTTGGTCTGCAGTTAGCTATTTGTCTTCACCTTGCCCGCTGATAGTGCAAAAGTACTGTTTGCAGTCTTTATGAATCCCAATCCAATCCAGTATTTCCGAAAACCAATTTTCACAATCGCTACGCCTTTATTTTTCCTCACAACGCATTGTTTTCATTTGAAGTTGAACTTGCTTCTCTGAAAAAAGTTGACACTGAATAGTTCGTGATCTTGTACTTCTACACTTATGTATTAGAAGTACAGTAAAACACAAACTTCGCCCGTGGTGCGACAGCCCATGAATGGCCTAGGCCTACCAAGCAACCGCTGCGCTGTTCAGTCATGTAGCCTGCAGATTGCGGGGTGACGTTTAGTCATCCAACTTGTACAGGTAAAATATAAGTGAAATCATAACTGCTCAGTGCATCACCGATTCCCTAATGCAAGCGTAAAGAAATATATAATTTCAAATATAAACTAGGAAAAAAACTTACGGGTGTGAAGAGGTGTTTTTCTCTTTTTTAGGGCCTGACTTCCCTTTCTTGTTACTTAGTCGCAATCTCCCCTGGGATTTAGTGGAACGCCCTTAAATCGGTTTTGGTGGTGGCTCCATTTTTCAACAAAAACGAAAAAATAACTCCACGTGATGACCGTAATGCTCTCCACCAGTCGTAGCCTACCTATATGTACATGTATCTATTCGACCAGAAATACTGTCCAAAAAGTAAAGTGCCGAAAATAGAACACCTAACGGGCATTACAAAATAATAATGTTGTAGGTACATTAAATTAAACAAAAAGTATTTAAAGAGATCGATGAATTAAAAACAAGAAGTCGTAACTAGGAACTGGTAAAGTATCAAAGGATCACTCAGAAATATCCAGGCCTTGACAATATTTCAGAACTAATCAGCACAGCCAATCGCAACATTGGACTAGAATGGTTCTGAACCCGTAGAAGTCTGCGGACCACTCAGCCTGAAACTGAATCATCTACGGACCACCCCTCCACCCAATACACCTTATCAGTTGTAGCCCTTCCTCAAGAATACTTATTTTAAATATATTTCCATTCCAAACCTCATAGCCATCGCCGCGAATACATTCGGCGATTCTCGTTCAACACACATCGTTTTCGAAATCCCCATTTATTGGCCACTTTTATATACGTGCTGGTGGACCAGTTTTCCCGCGGATGACTCCCGAAGCACTCGCGGACCACCTGTGGTACGCGGACCTTCGGTTAACAACCACTGGACTAGATGCTCGGGAATTCCATACCATCAGGAAAAGTTATCGCTCTCTCAAATCACTCGAGCTCGTAGTTAAATGGCATGTCCTGCGGTTCGGATTCCACGTAAAAAGGAGGTCCCGTGGCTCATGATCACACGATTAACGGTCACGTTAAACTACAAGCTTCCTTCCTTTCTATTGTTCTGCCTGTGCTTAAATTCGCTCAGTAATTTTCGCCGTGTGCTTGCAGTGGAATGGAATTTGAGATACGTGCTGGTGAAGTGAGGCACAAGGTTTCACATAGACTGTACATGGATGACTTAAAGATCCATGCAAGCACACGGCGTCATCTGCAAGGGCTCTTTTAGATATTACGCAGACGTTCAGCGACGATATAGCGATGAAATTCGGACTTGAAAAATGCAAGGCGATCTTACTGGTTAGAGGAAAACTTGATACAGCAGAGGGTTTCGTTGTTGGTCTATGTGAGCTAATCGGGTGTTAAGATGAGGGCGAGACCTGCAAATACTTTGGCTTCTTCAGCTTCGAGGGACCCGACACACACAAATTGGAGCCAATTTTCGGAAGGAATTCTTTAATCGAGTGGATACGATTCGGAAATCATACTTGGATGCAGGCAAGAAGGCCAAAGCCCTTAACACCTGGGCAGTTCCTGTACTTACGCATTCGTTCGGGATCGTTAAGTGGTCTAAGGCATATTTAGAGCAGATAGAAAGGAGAGTACGAGTCAATGACAAAATATCGGGTACAACATCCAAAGGCAGCGATCAAGCGCATCACACTATCACGGAGCGAAGGCGGTCGAGGGGTCATTGATCTTACAATCGTCCAAAACAGGCAACTGGAAACAGGGGCGGATCTAGGGGAGGGCGAGGAGGGCGACCGCCCAGGGCCCCGCGCCATGGATTGTTTTCAATTTAATAAATTACTTAATTATACTTTTTAAACTTTTCAAACTAATTTATAATTCATATTCTTTTCTCAGTGCAGCTATGGCCTCCCGGGACCATTTAGCAAGTTTAGATTTCAGTGAAATGTTTAAGACGTCAGCCGGGAAAAAAGTCGCAAAGTAATATTTTAATATTTCATAGTTTACATAATCTTCTTCAAGGGGACTTAAAGGTTTCTTTCATATTATTAAAAAAATGTACTGTAGCGTATTCAAAATATTTTAACTATTCTTTATTTTATTATTATTATTACAAAACTATTTTCCATTTGATTTGATTTTTTAATTTTTATTTCCTACTGTTGTGGGCCCCACCTTATCATATCGCCCAGGGCCCCACAAGGCCTGGATCCGCCACTGACTGGAAAGACTGCAACAGTACTTCTTTGGCGCAAGAAATACTCATCTGTATGAAGACATTGTTGAAAGTGATTAGAGATTCACAGCATTATGACTTGAAGACATGCAATAAGACACAAAAGTGGACGATACTTCGTTTGAACAGCGCCAGATGGTATGGTCTACATGGTTTGCACCCTCACATGCTCAGCCAACATCATGTCGACCGATCATTGTCGAACTTACGGCTGAAGCATGGTTTGCTCTTCAGTGAAACTGAGGGTTTTGTAATAGCGATGCAAGACCGTGTCATCGCAACTACAAATCATGACGAATAGAGGCGCGTGTCATCACTCCGCTACTTAAGCATTGTAGTTCATGGTCCAGCCAGTGTGTGGCGCGGAAGTCGCGACGAACCATAAGCACGTATGACAGTAACCCACGAGGTTAGTACTGTAATATCGAGTGCGCGAGAAGTCATATTATACGAGGGAATTTGTTTCTTTGTAATAGTTTACGAATGTCTGTGCAGTGCTTTGTGTGTGCAAACAACTAAGTTTTCTGTTGTTTCGGGAAAATGTCGTAATGTTTTGTTCCGGGAAGTAAATCGGGTTACGAAGAAAATCTGATGGTCGACATTTTTTCACACCGCCAAAAGAAACAAATCTGTTTTCGAAATGGGCGAGAGTTTTTCCGTGGAAGGATAAGCAATTGTCGATCAAAAATAGAATCTGTGACGAGCGTTTTTCGGAAGATTTAATTATTATAAAGGCGGACTGTTTCGTAGTGAACTATGAGAACGTGAAACTTCCTCGCGTGAAGTGGAAATTAAAACCAGGATCAGTACCTCAAATTTTTCAAAATTTACCGAAATATCTATCCACTGATGTAAAATCACGAAAGCCGCCCAGTAGGATACGGAATGAAGGCAGCCTTCCATGGTTACTTGTTCTATTTCGTGCCATCCTTACCTAAAACGAAAAAAAATCCGTCTTAATAATAATAGGCCTAAAATAATAATAGTTGTTGATTCTTTAGGCACTTAACGACATCGTGGTCACGTATCCCCGTGTGTTTGGGTTTGTTTAGAATTCGTCTGATAACCTGTGTCATTATGATGTCTGTAGTAGTGTGTGTATTTGGAATTGAGGTCGGATTTGGGTAGGAAGCGGCCGTGTCCTTCAGTCAGGTACCATCCTGGCATTTGCCTGGAGGAGGAGAAGTGGGAAACCACGGAAATCCACTTCCAGGATAGCTGAGGTAGGAATCGAACGCGCCTCTTAACATTTTTGCCTCACGAGGCTGAGTGAACATCGTTCCAGCCCTCAGACCAGTATTAAATTTATTGGCAGAGCTGGGAATCGAACCCGGACTTCCGTGGTGATAGCCAAGTGGCCAAGAATGAGTCGGACATTTAATAATAATAATGGCCAACCTGCCAATAAAATAAACGGTCATCCAATTCTTCGCTTCCGTTACCATCCTCCTGATCTTCGGATATTGTTTCAACTTTGTCTTCAGTATCAGAGTCACAAATTCCTTTGAAATTACTGAATCATGAACTAGCTATTCGTTATCTTTCAGCAGAAGGTGGCACGCTTCATCTGCATCCTTAGGTTTTCGTAAGGCGCAGTCTCCTTACTGATATTAACTAAGGCAACATACTAAGCCAAATAATCGTTATAACAGCACACCTGCCACTCACTAACAGAATGTAACATCATTGGGAGCGCTGGTACTATCAATCTCACGCTGACAAAATGTTACACGTGCTAAAGTTATTTTTAGGCACGCTATTTCACAACTCCAGAAAAATGCTTACTATAGTTTGGTGTAAGATGTCACGAGACGATAAGATCATAACTTGAACTGTTGGCTTGATATTAAAACAAATATAACGAACCATGGAGCTGTCAGACCAATGCGCGACTAACGGAGGGTTTTAAACGATAGTTCTACATGGGGACTGAGAATATTAATGCTAACTTTTTGACAGTATTATTCATAAGTCTAAACACACAATTTGTTGTAATAAGCGTAACCGCAGGCTTCGTAAAGAGGTTTACGTAGCCCAGCGCGTATCCCACTATTGAACAGCTGACTGTGTAGCGTTGGGGATCAGCGCCGCTAGCGCTAGCAGAGCGGGGCGCGGTTGAACTCGGTGAGTGATAACACTATTTATTTCTATTCGTCATGTACAAATTATAGAAAACACATACTAAAAGAGAATGTACCAGATGTTCGATGTCGTAGATGCACCTCAGCGCTGGAAACCATCGATAACATCATCGGTGGCTGCTCTACGCTGACTGGTATAGTGTATACCAAAAGGCACAATGATGTTGTTAAGATCTTACATCAAGAGCTCGGTATAAAATGTGGGCTTCTGGATACGAGCGTGGTGTACCGCAATTATCAGGCTGCCAACGTAATTGAAAATGAGTATCATAAAATATATTGGGATAGCCCTATTTCAACCGACCAGAAAATCTTGGCCAATCGACCCAAGTTGTCTATCTCAAAAAAAAAGGCCTACATGACGTTGCTGTCCCACTTAGCCAAAATATGCAAACTACCCAGGCTCAAAAACAAACAGATACACACCGTCCTTGAAAAAATACGAAAATTATGGGGACAATGCGTGAGAATTTTGCCAGTGGTGATCTCTTCCACGGAAGTTTTTCCAAAGGCGTTGGTAATAGCTCTAGAGGAACTGCAAATGAAACATCTGATTGCCAGAATACAGAAGGCAGTGTTGCTTGATACTTGTCATATTGTTAGGTTATTTTTACTCCGGTAAGATTGACATGATACTTGATTGCGAAATCCTTATCTTGTAGACTGAGTTGTACCATATTTATGAGAAATTAGAGATGATGATGATAATAATAATAATAATAATAATAATAATAATAATAATAATAATAATAATAATAATAATAATAGGCTAATAATGAGAATAATACTACTACTAATAATAAACTGGTACCATTCTTGTGATAACATTTTAAATGGCCTTAAGAAATTAAAATTTAGTTAATACAATTTAAATAAGTAGTTCCGTGAAGAACTAAATAGTCTATGTTCATATACACACATCAAAAGAAGTTTTGCATCACCTCGGTTCCCAGATCTCCGGCATATAGACGTTGACTGTGTATATTGTATCCAAGATACAGTCCCTTTGACTGTTCATAGATGTCACTAAAACTGCTCAAAGATGTAAACAACCATGCATGAGCAGGGCCTATTAGACGGAGGGGGTACGACAGCCGATCAGTTCCAGTCATTCCACCAGGACGAAGGTACGCTGCTCATGTTGTCTGTAGTTCTACCATGCCTAGAAGGTCAATACCGCAGTTCGATCGCGTCCGCATTGTTACTTTGTGTCAAGAAGGGCTCTCAACAAGGGAAGTTTCCAGGCGTCTCAGAGTGAACCAAAGCGATGTTGTTCGGACATGGAGGAGGTACAGAGATACAGGAACTGTCGATGACAGGCCTCGCTCAGGCCGCCCAAGGGCTACTACTGTAGTGGATGACCGCTACTTACGGATTGCCGCTCGGAGGAACCCTGACAGCAATGCCACCATGTTGAATAATGCGTTTCGTTCAGCCACAGGACGTCGTGTTTCAACTCAAACTGTGCGCAATAGGCTGCATGATGCGCAACTTCACTCCCGACGTCCATGGCGAGGTCCAGCTTTGCAACCCCGACACCATGCAGCGCGGTACAGATGGGCCCAACAACATGCTGAATGGACCCCACGGAATTGGCATCACGTTCTCTTCACCGATGAGTGTCGCATATGCCTTCAACCAGACAATCGTCGGAGACGTGTTTGGAGGCACCCTGGTCAGGCTGAACGTCTTAGACACACTGTCCAGCGAGTGCAGCAAGGTGGTGGTTCCCTGATGTTTTGGGGTGGCATTATGTGGGGCCGACGTACGCCACTGGTGGTCATGGAAGGCTCCGAAACGGCTTTACGATACCTGAATGACATCCTCCGACCCATAGTGCAACCATATCGGCAGAATATTGGAGAGGCATTTGTCTTCATGGACGACAATTCTCGACCTCATCGTGCACATCTTGTGAATGCGTTCCTTCAAGATAACGACATCGCTCGACTACAGTGGCCAGCATGTTCGCCAGACATGAACCCTATCGAACATGCCTGGGATATGTTGAAAAGGGCTGTTTATGGACGTCTTGACCCACCAACCACTCTGAGAGATTTACGCCGAATTGTCGTTGAGGAGTGGGACAATTTGGACCAACAGTGTCTTGATGAACTTGTGGATAGTATGCCAGGGCGAATACAGGCATGCATCAATGCAAGAGGACGTGCTACTGGGTATTAGAGGTAGTGGTGTGTACTGCAATCTGGACCACAAATGCTGAAAGTCTAGCTGTATGATGGTACAACATGCAATGTGTGGGTCTCATGAGCAATAAAACGAGCTGAAATGTTGTTTGTGTTGATCTCTATTCCCTTTGTATTTAACGGTTCCGGAACTCTTGGAACCGAGGTGATGCAAAACTTTTTTTGATGTGTGTATTACACCGGACTTTTCCATTTGAAAACTCTCCCACCAAATAAATGCATTTGTCGTATGATGGACTAAGTAACTTTGGGTAAACGACCTACCTACATTGTGATAAAGTACAGAGCAACAATTTCAAATTCAAAACTCAATGTTCAATCGTCGTAGTCATTTCAAGAAAGAAGCAAAAATATTTTAAAACAGCAAAATAGTCTTCCTAGTGTTTGCCCTGTCTCACATTAAACCTTTCATCGTTACACAAGATAAGTCTCACCAACACACCGTCATTTCCAAAGACACGATGGGGCTTATCTACATTACATGAATACAACACAAAAGAATTGCGCAACAGTTCATGGTACTGATCAACTTAACGAGAGACCGTTTCAATAGAATATCAGTAGAATCAGTTAATGGATATGCGTATAACTTATAGTTTACGATGCCCACATTAGAAATTTGGGGCGTACGACCTTGGATGTTCTCCCCTTACTACAATTACAACCACCACCACTACAATAAATAATTACATTATGGTGTTTGAAGCCATTTTCAGTGTTGCTTTAGTAAACGAAAGTTTGATGCTTTTCAGTCGGTCAACACGATTGTAGCCGAATGAGATGGGTTATTCCCTAATCCTAAAAAAAGAACATTTATTAATCTCATGTATTTTTATTTCAGGATTAGTAAATAATTACATGCTATAATGAATATATAACTTTCAGTATCGGTTAATTATGATACCATTCGCGAGATGGCAACTTTCTGTAACGAGACACGGCTGTTAATTTTTAGAAAAGTCTAATGCATGGTTTATATAATTTAAGAAAAGCAAGTTACATAAATCGATGACATGGTTCATTATACGAAGCTCCTATTCGATCGGTTGAATACGATGCGACAAAGAAATAAGCGAGTAGTTGCGTAAAGAACTAAATAGCCTATTTTCATATATCCTCTTATGTTAATTGCCTCTATCAACATACAAAATTTCAGTTTGGTTGCTGGAATCCCCCTCCCCCCCCCCCCCCTGCCACTACAGTCCATGAAGGGCCTAGGCGTACCAAGCGACCACTGCCCAGCCATTTGGTCTGCAGATATTGGGGTGACGCGTGGTCAGCGCATCGGGTCCCCTCGGTCGTTATTCTTGGTGTTCGTGTAGCTGGGGCGCTGCCTCAATATCAGACAGCTACTCAATTGTCCTCACGAGGCTGAGTGTAACCCGTTCCAGCCCTCACCCAGTTCCTAAAATCCCTGACAGAACCGGGAATCGAACCCGGGGCCTCCGAGTGAGAGGCAGGCGCGCTAATCCAACACCACGGGGCCGGCATGGTTGCTGGAATAGATTCGTAGATATTGAGAACCGTGCAAATATCTTGGATGGTCGCCATGTTGGATGTTTATATGTGTAGGCCATAGAGTTATGTAAGTTACTATTCGATGAAGATTATTGCCAAGGTTTATCAGTCAAACTTCAATCGCATGATTAAGACACAGGAAATAGAAACGAGAATTTAAAATTTCGCACAGCCACCATCACGAGGTTATGAAAACAATTGAAATAAATTAGATGTACGTGGATTAAAATGTGTATAAACATTTAACTTACCGTACCAAATTTCACTGCACTCGGATGATTAAATCGCGAGAAACGTCCATTTAAATATTTAAATTTCGCGTCTCTGTCATGTTGCATTTGTGCTCACCAAGCGGCTTCGGTGGCGTAGTTGGTAGCATGCTGAACTGCTGTGCCCAAGATAGCGGGTTCAAACCCGGCCGAAGTCGTCGGATTTTTTAAGAGCGTTAAAAATCCTTCAGTATGCCTTCCATCGGAGGGGAAGTAGGCGGTCCCATGTCATAGATTGATGGCATGTAAAAGATCCTTCCACAGACTAAACTTGTGTTGAGGTAAATTTCTAGGTTAGATTTCGTTGGAACGCTCTATCAAAGTTCCAACGTTCTCCACAAGGTATCATTGACATTTGGTAGCGAAAGTTGGAACCACTTGAAATTGAACGGAACGTGTAGCTCACCCTCTGGGTGTCCGCTGGAAGTAGCTACAGACTCAGGCGAGCCGAACATGTCCTCGGACACTCCCGGAACTAAAAGCCATACGATAAATAAAAAAATAAAAAATGTGCTCACCAGGTTATTGAAAGTCCCATAGGTTTTTTTTTGGTCGTGTAGCCTCCTGAGAGGCCGAGTGCAGGTCTTTCAAGTCGACGCCCGTGGGCGACCTGCGCGTCGGGATGAGAGATGGAATGGATGAAGATGAATGAAACTGGGCAGGGATGTGGAAGGAAGCGGCCGTGGCCTGTCAGAAGGTACTGCGCCAGAATTTATGGAAGGTCATTACTCAAGAACTGATCTGGAGATGAACCAAGACCCCAGAAAATAAATAAGTGGATGAAAATTTTTATTTATTAAAAATTTGAGAAATATGGGAAAAACTGTATGGAAATGAGTGAAATACTATAGATCTTATGCATTTATAAAAGGCAAGGAAGTAGGAATGATTTAAAGAAGGACATATATTCCATTATATGAATGTGGGAGGTCCATATTACGAGAAACATCACGCCACTTGAAGCGAGAGTTACGTCATGAGAGAGGGGAAGAGACGAAGGTCGAACTGCGGACTGAAGTGAGGAGAGGTGGTAGGAATTACGTCACACCACGAGAGGAGAGGAAGAGAGACTGGAACTTGAGGAGTGCGGAGAACGGGACGAGAGAGTTCTTTCCAATTTGAGATTTGAACGAGACAAGACCTCGAGCAGAAACGAGTATTTTTATAATAGTGCTACGGTTCAGAAAAGTTGGAAGCAAGGAAGAGTGCAATTCCAGAACTTACAGTAACTTAGGAGCAAGCTACAATCCATAAAGCAGAACGGAACAGTACAACCATATATTGCAGTGCTTATGCAAAATTGTTCCACATTTCGACGAGAAGCTATTCAGTATTTCTACGTGTAAAAGCTTATTTGAACATTACATTGAAAATGCAAGTTAAAAATCAGCAACGGGGAGGTCTTAATTATATTGTCAGAAATATGAATATTACCGTGTGCTAAGCAAAAGCATAGGGAAGTGAAGACTACAAGGATGTCAGTTGAATTCCAGATTCACTAACATGAAAGGCGCTACAAATATCTACGCAAAGCGCAACATCACCGAGCAAAACTTATACATTTCTACGAGAGTTTTAACACATCTTGAAATACGAAAACGCTTGCATAAACGACAATATTCCACCGTGATGTCTATTCTGAAGAAAACCGATGTCTATTCTGAAGAAACCCAGATGTCTATTCTGAAGAGATGGAGAATCGAAGCCGGCCTACTTGCAGTGTACGAGGGACGGAGAGCTGGCGGAGCTGTTCACGGCGAGGTCATTCACCACGAGTCCAGCTGGGTCTGTCACAAACAGGTCTTCATAGCTGTGGGCGATGCTATGGAACACGACAAGTGTGGTTTGGGAGGAGAGATGCAGGTATTTTCAACAGTCCAGAAGCCAACACAAGGTAGTGAAGAAATTGTCTTTTATCATGTAGAATTGTAGTTATGTTCTGTGATTATCCAATTGACCAACCGCATATTTTTCAACCGCATTTTTAACAATATTTTTCATCAGCATTTTTTCAACTGCATTATTTAAAACGTATAATTTTGTCAAAGTAATTAAATTTGTGTAGATCTTGTTATAGTAATTTTTCGTATTTTTCTACGGAGTTATTTGCCTTGTTCTTGAAAATTTCAGTCACTTGGACGAAATTTTGGCATGATGATGCTATTAACACTAAGGTTATATTAAAGTAAAATCGTGTAATATTTTTCATATTTGCGTTAGATTTAATTTAATTAAATCTGTTTTATCGCAGCGATGGAATATAAATGAATTATTGAAAGGAATATAGATGAATTATTGAAAGGAATATAAATGAATTGTTTAAAGGAATATAAATGAATTGTTTAGAGGAATATGAAGCAAATTATTTAAAGGAATGTAGAGTGAACTATTTAAAAGGAATAGAACGTTGAACGAAGTAAAGAAGGAGTAAGACTGTAATTGAAGTAAAATGAAGTTTATTGGAGCAAATTTAAGTACAGTATATTTAAGAAGTAACGTCACGAAGTGTAAAGAATATTTCGACAACTCATGATGTTGATTCGAGTGTCAGAAATTTATTATGAACGAAAGTATTACGAAAAGCTTATACACATATGTCTAATGAGATTTAGAGCGTTAAAAAGCATAGATGAATTTGTAAAACAAATATATTCATGGAAAGAAGTCAAGCTTATATCTTTTGTTAAGAATATGAATATTTACTGATATTTCTTGAAAAGTTGTAATAAAATGTAAAGATGAATTTAAACACGTGAAAAAGAAAGTTAACAAAGTTAAATCACAAGGTGATCAGAAAGTGAAAGTACAGAGATTTATTGCAGAAATGGAATTATGAGCACGAGGCGAAGTTATATCAATATAGAGGAGAATGTTAAAGTAAAGGAAGTATATGTATTGAAGTGGAAGTTTATAGTTGAATTACCGTGCGAATTAAGGAGATATAAACGTAAAAGGAGTTACGTAATTTTACGAAGGGAGGCCGAGGAGTCTCTAAGTTTTTCTAGTATTGATTGCAATAATTGTGAAGTTATGTGAGTGTATTAAAGGAAGATTCTGTACAGGGTGTTTATGAGAGAAAGTAATTGTTGTATAATTATGAAGGAGGAGTGTGGAAACGAAGGTTAATGCCGTGCACGTCCAGTATTCACGTTTATCAGAAGATTGTTAACTCAGTAAAGAATTTCAGAACTTATTTCAGTATTTCATGATAAATAGATAAAGGTAAAAAGCAACAGTGCTTAGCTTAAATGTTTGTCACTTATGTTCAATTGATTATGACGAGTATTTATTACTTTCAACACGATAGTTGCGGTGTATGTTTGGATTTGATGTTTAAGAAAATTGAGTAGATGAAAGACTTATTGGAGGAAGAAAATTTAATCTTCGACATTATGAAGTGTAAAATTTGAAATTCATAAAAGAATGTATATATGCACATAGTTCATGAATAATTTTGATTAGATATGGAACTACGGTTCATAGTTGAAGCGGACCTGTATAAAATAGGGCAATAATTAGTAACACGCCGTTTCACATTTTCTAACTATAATTGCCACGTGCAAGGTTATTTTTGCAGTTATTTTTGTTGAAGTGTCAGGGAGACACAATATTAAGGGAGGAAGCCAGTTTTTATACTTGTTTTTTTAGCTTAATAAACGGCTGGCGCTTTTTAGCGACTTAGTCAATTTTTTTCTAAACTGATACCGTTTTCATTGTCGTCATCGTCGAAAATAGTACTACTAGGTATAGATACAGGCGCTCACTATAGATTAAACATTATCACCCCTCGAGATTAGAGTTTCTCGATTTGCTCTAAATGTAAATGATAGTAGAAATTTGTACCTTGTCTAGTAGTACTATTTTCTTTACGAATAATACTTATCCTGTATGTTCCTGAAATTCCCAATTTTACTTAGTAGGCATGGTAAGTTTGTGAGCTGGGTAACTTACATGTTTGCAATCCTTTTTCGAGCTGTGGATATAAGTACTGATGGGTTTCTTCGGGCGCATATAGATGTATATATTTAAATGGCGTGCCCATCCGTGGGGCATTCGAAAGCATTCGAAGAGCATTCGAAAGAGCACTCGAGAGAAGAAGTTTGGAAGTACTCGAGAGTGAGGCCATATTAGTTTTGAAAAGAAAAATGCCGATCCCAAATTTAATGATTGTTGAGATGAACACAACATCAGCAGATTAGTGGAGCACCCTATAGTTGTGAGGCATATTTTTAAACCAGCTAACGACATTTGTCATGTAACATTAAATTTAAAATTAAATTCATGTTGTTAAACATAGGTTAAGTGAGATGATAGAATGAAGCGATGTCAGTTCAGTAAAATGGGACGACGAGATATACGAGATAACTCGCGATTAAAATAGATGTAAGTAGGATTAAGATGTTCTATATATTCCATCACTGGTATAAAATGCATGCGTTGGTCAATCTGGATATTCACTGGTAATTTTTGTAGTCGATACTTCCCTAATTCTCAAGAAAAGAAGAATATGTCAACGAATGATATGACGTTCATTCGAACGATGCTTGAAACCATGAAGGAAGGTCAAAGTACGTTGACCAAAGACCTTGAAGCCCTCCACCAATTAACACATAACAACATTAAACATTTGAAAACCGAGATACAGAAATCAGCAGCTACTGTAAAATCAGAAGTCAAGGCAGAGTTATCAGTTGCTCAAACACTTACTACGGCTAGTATAATATTAGCACAGGAAGAAGCTAAGTTAGCTTTAGAGAAGGCCAGAAAGGAAGATAGACTCGCTAGAGAGAAGGAAAGAGAAGAAGCCAAGTTAGCTTTGGAAGAGGCAAATAGGATAAGAGCAGAGATAAGATTAGCTCAGGAAAAAGCTCGCGAGGAGGACAGGTTAAGTCAGGAGCAGGCTAGATTAGAAGATAGAAAGATCCAAGCCGAAATAAGAGCAGCACAGGAGGAGGTCAGGAAAAATCAGGAAGAAGCTCAGGAAGAAGCTAGGAAAATACATGAGGAAGCTAGGAAAATACATGAGGAGGTTAGGAAAAATCAGGAAAAAGCACAGGAGGAAGCTAGGAAAATACATGAGGAGGTTAGAAAAAATCAGGAAAAAGCACAGGAGGAGGTTAGGAAAAATCAGGAAAAAGCTCAGAGAATTTTTGAAAGGGCAGGTAATGCACAGGAAGAATTAAAAGCTTGATTTGATCAAGTCAAACAGGACATGGCAGGAAAAGTGATAGAAATCCAATTAGCTAACAGTAATCACATGATAGAACTAGAACAGAAATTACAGGCTAGTATTAGCTCAATTAAGGAAGAGAATAACACTCGTCATGTACACATATCAGGGGCCCAGAACAAACTCAAGGAGCAACTTGACAATCTAAATGGCACTGTTGGTGAATTACAGGTCAAGTTGGAAGGTCAAAGTAAACTGATTGAAGAGGGTATAAATGTAGATATAAATGCTTCCATTGTAAAGGCAGTTACGAACATGAAGGAGGAGGTCGTAACAGTCACAACTCAAATTATAACAGAAATACACCATAAATTAGCAAATGACATTAAAGCTATAGAGTTATGTTCCAATATTAATGTTAGCAAGGTACGGGAAGATCTATCTAAGCGGATAGATACATTACAAGTTAATAACGTAGCCACGCTGACAGAGATTGTTAATAAAACAGATTTAACTAACTCGAATGAATCTGACAAAATTAAATGTACGGTCGATGAGATAAGCATAGAACTAGCGAAAA
The DNA here is from genome assembly GCA_946902985.2 of Meconema thalassinum. Lineage (NCBI taxonomy): Eukaryota > Metazoa > Arthropoda > Insecta > Orthoptera > Tettigoniidae > Meconema > Meconema thalassinum. Next base: position 552,115,406 of record OX336389.2, read on the forward strand.
TTCGATCAAAGAAGGACAAGGATACCAGCGAGATAGAACAGCAATTGAGGTCACTTACGATAGGAGATGCTATATTTTCATCTACGTTAAGAACTGAAGTCAGGGAGGACATCAGAAAGGACTTGACGAGATTTTTCCAAGCAAGAGATGAAAAATTGAAAGAAGAAATAAGGAGATTAGAGGCTAGGACAGACAGGATAGAAGAGGATAAGGAAAGCGAGATTAGTCAACAGCAAATTCCGAAGTCCAATTTTAACTTCAGTCGAGAGCCATTTCAAACTGAAATAGGGGAATTTGGAGGAGATTTTGAACCTTACCAGAATAGGTCAAATGCCAATGTCATCGTAATCAAGAATAATGATGATAAACCGAACAAATTCAGCGGAGTAGGCAATATTACTGCAGTAGAATTTCTGAGAGACATGAGGTCGTATTTAGAAGACAATAGGATACCTCGTGAAAGACATATGAGGGTCGTGGAAAAATACTTGGATTCAGAAGCGTTAGTATGGCACAGAGCTTTCAGATACACATATCAGACATTTGAAGAATTCGCTATAGCTCTGCAGAAACGATTTTGGAGTAAGGAACTTCAACAAGATATACGAGCAGAAATTTATTCTAAGAAGTATGCATATTCCAGTCCAACGAAATACGCAAGTTTCTTCACGAAACAATTAGCACGCTTGCAGTATTTGCAACCCCCTTTGGCGGAAGAAGACTTGGTTCACGCTATTTCATGCCAGTTACCAACGGAAGTTAGGAGGCACCTCATTTCGGCAAACGTGAAAACTCTAGAAGCAATGGCAGAAATATTGAGGAGACTGGATCACACGTCTAATGTGTCCACCAACTCAACTGGAAATCAAAACCAGAGAGGTAGAAACCAGGAACCGAGAGAAATTCACACCATACACATCGATCAAATGCAGCAAACAGAGGGGAACAAAAATGGAGTAGGTCCAACGAGATCCAGGATATATGGACAGAATCGATTTCGACCAGATTATCAAAGACCTAGAGAAGGAAGGCCATATGAAAATCAAAGATGGAGGAATAACTATTACACCAGGAACAATGATTATCGTAGAGAGGGATATTATAGTCGAAATAACCCTACGAATAATTATGGATATCGGAGATATCAGAACTGGAGAAACACGAATAATTATTCAAGACAGCAACAACAGCAAAGTCAACAAAATCAAGGTTTGGAGGAATAATAACAATGTAAGAAGGTATTATGATGACAGGGAAAGAGAAAGTCAGGAATACCTAAGGAATCTCAGAGAAAGGAACGCGAGAGACCAAAATCAGGGACAACATAACCTGAATCAAGAACCTCAACCTGGAACAAGCAGAGATAGAAGGAATGAAGACCCAGGAGGGGCACAAAAAAACGTCAAATTCCAAAATGTGAAAGGGGAAGAAAACAGCACCGTAACCAGACATGAAATCCAGATTAATGAGTTGTATGAAGCCACGAATGAAGATCTCCTGTATGAGAGAGAAGAGACAAAAACAGACAGAGTAGCGAGGTTACCGATTATAGAAATCATATCAGAAGGAGAATGCCTGAGAACACTACTAGATACGGGAGCAACAGCATCAATTTTACCAGAGAACTGTTTTCACAGATTGAAGGATGGAAATTCACTTATAGCAATGCCCGTTTCAACTATTAAAGTCAGGGGCGTATTTAACGACAAGACCATGAAATGTAAAGTCCAAGCACTAATGGAATTCTCTATAAATGAATACAGATATGAGCAGATATTCATAGTCTTGAGCCAGATAAATTTTGATGCTATTTTAGGCATTGATTTTATAACAAAGACTGGAGCTGTGATCGATTTAAGAAATGGAGTCATAAGATTTAATGAAGGCCTACATCAATCAGAGGATACGACGAAGGATGAGAATGAGTGTAGTTTGATTGACGAAACTACAGAAGAAAATCTTGTGAAGATTGTAATGGAAGTTGAAGCAGAAGGAATACCTCACTATGGCAGAAAGATTGAGAATTTTGAAGATCAGAGGGAGAAATTGGAAGAGTTGGTCACGACTTATGCAGACATTTTTGATAACAAGCCAGGCATTATAAGAGGATATAAATATCAGATTAAGCTCGCTGATGACACACCTTTTCAGAAGAAATTGTATCCAATTCCGGAGAAGTATCAAGCTGAAGTGACAGAGCTCATAAAAGGCATGGAAAAAGAAGGGATTATAAGAAAGCAAGCCACTCCTTATTTAAATCCACTCACTGTTGTGAAGAAAGCAGATGGTAGTCTTAGACTATGTTTAGATGCCAGGGGCATAAATACTCTTCTGCTGAAAGAATTCGACAGGCCACCGAAAATTAGAGAACTACTGAGGAGATTCAAGAATAAAACCTGTTTCTCAGTGATTGATTTAACTGCAGCATTTCATCAAATAGAGCTTACAGAAGACAGCAAATGTTATACAGGGTTCATGTTCAATCTAACCTGTTATGTATACCAAAGAGTACCATATGGATTGGTAAATTCAAGTCCAGCACTTATCAGAGCCTTGGATGACAAGTTGAGTGAAGAAGTGAAACAATTTGCTATTTGCTACGTGGATGATATCATCATATCTTCAGAGACACCAGAGCAACATTTCATGCATTTGACGAAGCTATTTGATAACCTCAGAAGTGCAAACATAAAGGTGAAATTGAATAAATGTCATTTCTTTCAAGAAAATATCAACTTTCTTGGGCATACTATAGACAAATTTGGTTACCATCCGAATGAAGATAAGATTGAAGCAATTTTGAAATTTCCAACACCCAAGAAAATCAAAGACATCAGAGCTTTTGCGGGTCTTTGTCAGTTTTTCAGTAGTCATTGTCCACGTTATTCAGAAATCATGGCACCTCTACATGAGCTTCTAAAGAAGAACAATAGATGGAAATGGGATGCAGCTGCTGAGAATGCCTTTATTCAAGCAAAGGAAATGCTCATAGATAACATCAAGTTGGAGTACCCAGATTTTGAAAGAACATTCATCATAGAAACGGACGCTTCACGAGTTGGTATTAGTGCAGTCTTATATCAGAAGGATCAAGATGGAAATCCTCACTATATTTCATTCAGCAGTAGGAAGTTACGCACGCACGAGCTGAATTACTTCACGACGGAGCTTGAAGCTTTAGCCGTCATAAATGCTCTACAAAATTGGAAGAAATTATTGCTGGGACACAAGATCATAATCAGAACGGATCATAAAGCACTAGAATTCATGTTGAAGTCAGACTTGTCAAGCGATAGGATGACCAGATGGACCATGTTTTTGCAACAATTTGATGCCACGATAGGTCATGTACCTGGAAAAGACAACCTTCTAGCAGATATTCTTTCCAGACATCCGATTCCTGAGAAAGATGTGAGAGTTAATGTTATCCAGACAGATGCAGAAGATCAAGAAACGCTGGATAAGTTGAGAAGAATTCCTCTTTTTCAAAAGAAGCATGCACCATTCAGGAACATTTATCGATTTTTGTCAGGGAGAATGACAAGGAGGCACGCCTCATACTTAGAAACGAGAAGGAAAGCTAGACACTATATTCTCGTGGGAGAAATTGTATGTAAATACATTGATGCCAGACATACGAAAGTACGAGTTGCTATTACACCAGAACTTATTGTGCCACTAATTTGGTTAGTACACAAAAGTATAGGCCACGGAGGAGTTGACAAAACATACTATACCATGTTAGAAAAATTCTTCTGGATTAATATGAGAGAATCCATAACCATAGTGATCAGATCTTGTGAACTGTGTCAGAAGAATAAATATAATTCTGAACTATTGAAGGAGAGACCTAAAGCGATTATTCAGACGAAACCATTGGAATTGTTTAGTCAGGATATTTTTGGACCTGCACCGAAAGGAGACAGAGAAAACCAGTATGTGTTAGTTACAATGGATGTATTCTCCAAAATTGTAATGCTCAATCCCATGCAGAAAGCAACAACGAGGAATGTTTTATATCACCTGGAGAGGAACATTATTCCAAAGTTGGGAAAACCAGAGAGACTATTAACAGACAATGGAACGCAATTCACTTCTGCAGAATTTCAGGGAGCGATGGATAGGTTGAATATTGTTCACCTATTTTCATCAGTTCGAAGCCCAGAGACGAATCCTATTGAAAGAACAATGCTGGAATTTTCAAAGTACATTCGCTTGTATAGTGCAGATAATCATGCGAATTGGGTAAAGATTGTACCACTAGTGGAATTTTGCATCAATAATACGAGACATGAGAGCACCAACGATATTCCAGTCATATTTCATTTTGAAGAGAAACCCGTACGACCATGGAACGGAATCTTCAATATTCCGGACGATAACGAACCACCGATGGACCAGAGAATCGAAGAAGCGAGGATCCAGTTGAACAAAGCGGCTGAGAAGAGATTAAAACGTTTAGAAGGGAAGAGATTCAGTGGACCGCTACGAGAAGGTGACCTTGTATTAGTCAGGATTCCTGTGAAAGCTGACGTACTGAAAAAAGTGTATATCAAATTCAGTAACCTGTTCAGAGGACCGTTCAAAGTAGATACAGTCTACGGTAATAATTGCTATAAAATTGTAAGAGTGGAAGATAATAGATCCATTGGAAAATTCAACCATTCCAAATTGAAAAGATTTTACCGACAGATACAGTAAAATAAATAAATTCAGTCTCAAGCAACAGAGAAATTACTGGTATTAAAGAAAGTACAGGCTATACTTTACTTTAAATTAACAACGGGGAAATGCGCCAGAATTTATTGAAGGTCATTACTCAAGAACTGATCTGGAGATGAACCAAGACCCCAGAAAATAAATGAGTGGATGAAAATTTTTATTTATTAAAAATTTGAGAAATATGGGAAAAACTGTATGGAAATGAGTGAAATACTATAGATCTTATGCATTTATAAAAGGCAAGGAAGTAGGAATGATTTAAAGAAGGACATATATTCCATTATATGAATGTGGGAGGTCCATATTACGAGAAACATCACGCCACTTGAAGCGAGAGTTACGTCATGAGAGAGGGGAAGAGACGAAGGTCGAACTGCGGACTGAAGTGAGGAGAGGTGGTAGGAGTTACGTCACACCACGAGAGGAGAGGAAGAGAGACTGGAACTTGAGAAGTGCGGAGAACGGGACGAGAGAGTTCTTTCCAATTTGAGATTTGAACGAGACAAGACCTCGAGCAGAAACGAGTATTTTTTATAATAGTGCTACGGTTCATAAAAGTTGGAAGCAAGGAAGAGTGCAATTTCAGAACTTACAGTAACTTAGGAGCAAGCTACAATCCATAAAGCAGAACGGAACAGTACAACCATATATTGCAGTGCTTATGCAAAATTGTTCCACATTTCGACGAGAAGCTATTCAGTATTTCTACGTGTAAAAGCTTATTTGAACATTACATTGAAAATGCAAGTTAAAAATCAGCAACGGGGAGGTCTTAATTATATTGTCAGAAATATGAATATTACCATGTGCTAAGCAAAAGCATAGGGAAGTGAAGACTACAAGGATGTCAGTTGAATTCCAGATTCACTAACATGAAAGGCGCTACAAATATCTACGCAAAGCGCAACATCACCGAGCAAAACTTATACATTTCTACGAGAGTTTTAACACATCTTGAAATACGAAAACGCTTGCATAAACGAAAATATTCCACCGTGATGTCTATTCTGAAGAAAACCGATGTCTATTCTGAAGAAACCCAGATCTCTATTCTGAAGAGATGGAGAATCGAAGCCGGCCTACTTGCAGTGTACGAGGGACGGAGATCTGGCGGAGCTGTTCACGGCGAGGTCATTCACCACGACTCCAGCTGGGTCTGTCACAAACCGGTCTTCATAGCTGTGGGCGATGCTATGGAACATGACAAGTGTGGTTTGGGAGGAGAGATGCAGGTATTTTCAACAGTCCAGAAGCCAACACAAGGTAGTGAAGAAATTGTCTTTTATCATGTAGAATTGTAGTTATGTTCTGTGATTATCCAATTGACCAACCGCATATTTTTCAACCGCATTTTTAACAATAATTTTCATCAGCATTTTTTCAACTGCATTATTTAAAACGTATAATTTTGTCAAAGTAATTAAATTTGTGTAGATCTTGTTATAGTAATTTTTCGTATTTTTCTACGGAGTTATTTGCCTTGTTCTTGAAAATTTCAGTCACTTGGACGAAATTTTGGCATGATGATGCTATTAACACTAAGGTTATATTAAAGTAAAATCGTGTAATATTTTTCATATTTGCGTTAGATTTAATTTAATTAAATCTGTTTTATCGCAGCGATGGAATATAAATGAATTATTGAAAGGAATATAGATGAATTATTGAAAGGAATATAAATGAATTGTTTAAAGGAATATAAATGAATTGTTTAGAGGAATATGAAGCAAATTATTTAAAAGAATGTAGAGTGAACTATTTAAAAGGAATAGAACGTTGAACGAAGTAAAGAAGGAGTAAGATTGTAATTGAAGTAAAATGAAGTTTATTGGAGCAAATTTAAGTACAGTATATTTAAGAAGTAACGTCACGAAGTGTAAAGAATATTTCGACAACTCATGGTGTTGATTCGAGTGTCAGAAATTTATTATGAACGAAAGTATTACGAAAAGCTTATACACATATGTCTAATGATATTTAGAGCGTTAAAAAGCATAGATGAATTTGTTAAACAAATATATTCATGGAAAGAAGTCAAGCTTATATCTTTTGTTAAGAATATGAATATTTACTGATATTTCTTGAAAAGTTGCAATAAAATGTAAAGATGAATTTAAACACGTGAAAAAGAAAGTTAACAAAGTTAAATCACAGGGTGATCAGAAAGTGAAAGTACAGAGATTTATTGCAGAAATGGAATTATGAGCACGAGGCGAAGTTATATCAATATAGAGGAGAATGTTAAAGTAAAGGAAGTATATATATTGAAGAGGAAGTTTATAGTTGAATTACCGTGCGAATTAAGGAGATATAAACGTAAAAGGAGTTACGTAATTTTACGAAGGGAGGCCGAGGAGTCTCTAAGTTTTTCTAGTATTGATTGCAATAATTGTGAAGTTATGTGAGTGCATTAAAGGAAGATTCTGTACAGGGTGTTTAAGAGAGAAGGTAATTGTTGTATAATTATGAAGGAGGAGTGTGGAAACGAAGGTTAATGCCGTGCACGTCCAGTATTCGCGTTTATCAGAAGATTGTTAACTCAGTAAAGAATTTCAGAACTTATTTCAGTATTTCATGATAAATAGATAAAGGTAAAAAGGAACAGTGCTTAGCTTAAATGTTTGTCACTTATGTTCAATTGATTATGACGAGTATTTATTACTTTCAACACGATAGTTGCGGTGTATGTTTGGATTTGATGTTTAAGAAAATTGAGTAGATGAAAGACTTATTGGAGGAAGAAAATTTAATCTTCGACATTATGAAGTGTAAAATTTGAAATTCATAAAAGAATGTATATATGCACATAGTTCATGAATAATTTTGATTAGATATGGAACTACGGTTCATAGTTGAAGCGGACCTGTATAAAATAGGGCAATAATTAGTAACACGCCGTTTCACATTTTCTAACTATAATTGCCACGTGCAAGGTTATTTTTGCAGTTATTTTTGTTGAAGTGTCAGGGAGACACAATATTAAGGGAGGAAGCCAGTTTTTATACTTGTTTTTTTAGCTTAATAAACGGCTGGCGCTTTTTAGCGACTTAGTCAATTTTTATCTAAACTGATACCGTTTTCATTGTCGTCATCGTCGAAAATAGTACTACGAGGTATAGATACAGGCGCTCACTATAGATTAAACCTTATCACCCCTCGAGATTAGAGTTTCTCGATTTGCTCTAAATGTAAATGATAGTAGAAATTTGCACCTTGTCTAGTAGTACTATTTTCTTTACGAATAATATTTATCCTGTATGTTCCTGAAATTCCCAATTTTACTTAGTAGGCATGGTAAGTTTGTGAGCTGGGTAACTTACATGTTTGCAATCCTTTTTCGAGCTGTGGATATAAGTACTGATGGGTTTCTTCGGGCGCAGTACCGTCCCAGCATTTGCCTGGTGTTGAAAATGGGAAACCACGGAAAACCATTTCAAGGACGGCCAACGGTGGGGCTCGAACCCACGCGTCTACCGAGTCAGCAGAGAGCTTGGCCCCATGACCTAATGCTGCGCTTTAGCCAGCGTAGCCACTACTGTCGGTGTCCCATAGGTGAACTTATGTTCATAGCCTTAATCAACATACAACATTTCAGTTTGATTGCTGTCATACTGTAGATTAGCAGATATTGAGAACCGTCTAAATATTTCGGATGGTCGCCATGCTGGATGTTTATATATGTAGGCTATAGAGTTATGTACTATTAGATGACAATTATTGCGTAGGTTCATTATTCAAACGCTAACTTCGATCGCTTGATTAGGACACAAGAAATAAAAACTTTATTTTACAATTTCGCACAGCCACCATCTTGAAGTTGTGAAAACAATTGAATTAAATTCGATGTCAGTGGATTACAGTGTGTATAAACATCTGTTTTATTATGTTTCACTGTACTTGGATGGTCAAATCGCGAGAAAAGTCTATTGAAAGTTTCAACTTTGCTTGGCCACCATGTTCGTTTTGTTCTTAACAGGCTTTTGAAATTCACATAGGTGAACTTCTAATAGTGCCCTTTATTACCGTACAAAATTTCAGGGTGATATCAGTAGTAGTTTTGGAGATATAGAATGCCGGTGAAATATTTCGCACAACCGCCATGTTTGATTGGTGAGATGTAGGCTAATAAACTTTGAAGGGCACGGTTGGGGTTGGACAAAATTGTACTGTGTCCTTACGGAGTTTCATTGAAATCGTTCCAGCCGTTCAGATTTCATTATGGGGGACACACAGACACACGGACACACAGACACACACACACATTCGCACACACATAAACACACACGGACAAAAGTTGATCTCATAACCCTATGTTTAGCCTATTTTCATTTTATGAAAAAAAATAGGCTATGAGATCACCTTTTGTCCGTGTGTGTGTGTCCCCCCTCGCGATGTAACCATGCAAACGCAATGAAACTTGGTTCAGGAAATTTTTAAACACTTTGGAATGCACTGGCATCTAATTTAGTCCAGCTATGTGACTTTCCAAAAACCTGTGAAATAGAAAACGAACATGGCGGCCAAGCGAAGTTGCAATATTTTAATAGACATTCTCGCGATTTAACCATCTAAGCGCAGTGAATTATGGTAGAGTAAATGTTTATACACACTGTAAAGCACTGGCATCTCTCTCTCTCTATTCGTTTAGCCGATTCCGACTCTCCGTGACCCCATGTACTAAACTACGCCAATTTCTTCTGTCCTGCACTGCCTCCCGAAGATTTTCCAAGCTGGAATTTAGTGCTTCTGTGATGCCATCCATCCATCTCATTCTTTGCCTCCCTCTTCTTCTTGTGCCTTCTATCTTCCCCAGCATTAAGGTCTTCTCTAATGAATCATGTCTTCTCATGATGTGTCCAAAGTAGCCCAGTTTTTGTTTCAGGATTAAGCCCTCCAAGGAACACACTGGTTTAATTTGCTGTAAAACTGACTTATTGGTTCTCTTCGCAGTCCATGGAACTCTAAGAACTTTTCTCCAACACCATAATTCAAAGGAATCTATTCTACGGCGTTCAGCTTTTCTTGTGGTCCAGGTCTCACATCCGTACATCACAACTGGAAAAACCATAACCCTTACTATACGGATCTTTGTTGTTAAGGTTAGGTCTCTACTCCTTAAGACATTGTCCAGATTTGAAAATGCCTGTCTACCAAGTAGCAATCGTCTTTTGATCTCATGACTGCAGTCACCATCGGCAGAAATCTGTGAGCCAAGATAGTTAAAAACAGAGACTATCTCCATTTTTTCTCCTCCTACTTGCCATGAATTGACAGTTGTAGTTGTCATAATTTTTGTTTTCTTGACATTCAACATTAGTCCAGCCTTTGAACTTTCCTCTTTCACTTTCAGTAAGAGGTTTTTTAAATCTTCTTCAGTTTCAGCCATCAGGATTGTATCATCTGCATATCTCAGGTTGTTTATATTTAATCCAGCTATTTTGATTCCTGTTCCTTCTTCATCTAACCCCACATCCCTCATAATGTGTTCTGCATACAGATTGAAAAGGTAAGGTGACAATATACAGCCTTGCCGTACTCCTTTTTGAATCTTAACCCATTTAGTTGTTCCATATATTGTTCTCACTGTAGCTTCTTGATCAGAGTATAAGTTCCGGATGAGGTTAATGATATGTTCTGGTACTCCCATGTATTTTAGTACTTTCCATAACTCATTATGATCAACACAGTCAAAAGCTTTAGCATAATCAATAAAACAAAAATATACATCTTTCTGGAACTCTCTTGCCTTCTCCATTATCCATCGTACGTTGGCGATTTGATCTCTGGTCCCTCTTCCCTTACGAAATCCAGCTTGTTCTTCAGGTAGCTCTCGGTCTACATACTGGCGTAGTCTATTTTGTAGGATTTTAAGCATGCCTTTGCTAGCATGTGAGATAAGTGCTATTGTTCGGTGATTCGTGCATTCTTAAGAATTTCCCTTCTTAGGAATTGGGATGAATACTGAACTTTTCCAGTCTTTTGGCCATTGTTGGGTTTTCCATATTTGCTGACATATGGAATGTAGAATTTTCACTGCACTATCTCCAACTTCTTTGAACATTTCTATTGGAATTCCATCATGTCCACTTGCTTTGTTTTTAGCAATATTCTCTAGGGCCCATTTGACTTCAGTTTCCAAAATATCTGGTTCTGGTTCGAAGGGCACATGAACGTCATTATCCATAATACATGGTTCTTTCTTATACAGATCTTCTACATATTCCATCCATCTTTCCTTAATGTCCTCTGCTTCTGTTAGATCTTTGCCATTTTTATCTTTTACCATCCCAAATTTTGCCTGAAATTTTCCTTTGATATCCTTAATTTTCTTGTAAAGTTCCCTCGTCTTGCCCATTCTGTTATTTTCCTCAACTTCCTTACATTGATTAGTTATAAAAATATTCTTATCTCTTCTAGCTAATCTTCTAAACTCTGCATTAAACTCAAACATTGCTGATCTATCCCCTTTAATTTTTGCATTCCTTCGTTCTTCTGCAATTTGCAGTGCCTGATCCGATAACCATTTGGCCTTCTTCATATTCTTTTCCTTGGGAATGTATTTTTCTGCTTCCTGCTTAACAGCAGCAGATACTTCTGTCCACAACTCTTCAGGGGTTTTGTCTCCAATCTGTAATGTATTAAATCTGTTCCTGACTTCTACTCTATAATCACAAGGAATTCTTCCCAGGTCAAATCTGTATGAGGAGGCAGTTCTAACCATTTTCCTCAACTTCAACCGGAATTTTGCAATTAATAATTCATGATCTGATCCGCAGTCAGCGCCTGGTCTTGTTGTAGTAGATTGAATAGCACTTTTCCACCTACTATTACAAATTATGTAATCAATTTGATTCCGGTATTGGCCATCTGGTGAAGTCCAAGTGTATAGACGTCTTTTGGGTAACTGGAATAGTGTGTTGGTAATAATCAGTGAATTATCTAGGCAGAATTCTATGAGTCTTTGTCCTGCTTCATTTGTTGTACCTAGACCAAATTGTCCTGTTACACCATTTACTATTTGATTTCCCACTTTAGCATTCCAATCTCCAACTATGAACACGATATCCTTGTTTGGTGTCGACCGTAGTAGTTCTTGTAAATCTCCATAAAATTGGTCAACTACGTCCTCTTCAGCATCAATGGTTGGTGCATAAACTTGAATGACTGTAACATTGAAAGGTTGACCTTGAAATCTGATGGATATCATTCTATCATTTTTATAGTTGCAACCCATCACAGTTTTACCTACTCTGTTACTAACTATGAAGGCTACTCCATTACTTTTGTTGTTGTCTTGTCTAGAAAAGTATACTGTGTAGTCATCCGAAATAAACTCTCCCATTCCAGACCACCTCATTTCACTTATTCCCAATATGTCGATGCCAATTCTCTCCATTTCTCTTTTGACTACATCTAGTTTCCCTTGATACATGGATCTCACATTCCATGTTCCTAAACAGTACTGTTCCTTGCAGCATTGCACTCTTCTTAAAGCCCCTCTCAACCTAGTTCCCCCCGGAGATCCGATTGGGGAACTTGAAACTCCGGAACATTTTAAATTGAGCAAAGCCATGGGGTTTTCTTGGAATATTTAATGTGGTGGTTTCCCGTTGCCTTCCACATTCTGATGCCGTTGACCAATCATGCCTTCAGGGATAATTTCTCATCCCTAGGACAACAGAGTGCCCTAAACCTCTACCCGCTCACCCGCCTTCCAAGGAAACCGTTGGCACTTGGTAGAGGAGGACCTCTTATACCGGAGGTCACTCGGTCGTCAGAGCCTCGTCAGTCTTAAGCAGGGTGCACCACGTGCAGGTGAGGTTGACATTTGAGTAGGAGTTCTGTCAACATCCTACCCCTTACACCCCACTGGCATCTAATTTAGTTCAATTGTCTGCATAACCTTAAGATGGCGGCTGTGCGAAATATTTCACCAGCATTCTTTATCTCAGAAACTATTACTGATATCACCCTGACATTGGGTATGGTGATAAAGGGTACGACTAGAAGTCAAGCTATAGAAAACGAACATGACGGCCAAGCGAAGGTGCAATATTTTAATAGTCATTCTCGCGATTTAACCATCTGAGCGCAGTGAAATATGGTTCAGTAAATGTTTATACACACTGTAAAGCACTGGCATCTAATTTAGTTCAATTGTTCATATAACCTCAAGATGGCGGCTGTGCGAAACTTTGAAATTCAGTTTTCATTTCTTGTGTATTAATCATGCGATCGAAGTAAACGTAAATGAACCTACACAATAATCGTCATCTAATAGTACATAAATATGTGGCCTACATATAGGCTATAAAATCCAACATAGCGACTAACCTATTTAGACGGTTCTCAATAGGCTATCTATTAATCTGTGATAGCAATCAAACTGAAATTTTGTATGTTGATAGAGGCTATGAACATATTTAAGTTCACCTATGGGACTTTCAACAACCTGGTGAGCACAAATCCAACATGGTGGTGAAGCGAAATATAAATATTTAAATGGACGTTTCTCGGGATTTAACCATCCGAGCGCAGTAAAACATGGTATGGTAAATGCTTATACAAATTTTAATCCAGTGGCATCACATTTATTTAATTTTTCTTAATAACCACAAGATGGTAGCTGTGGGAAATTTTAAAATATGATTTTCATTTCTTGTGTCCTAATCATGCGATTGAATGAAGTTTGAATACTACACCTAGACAATACCGTAATCTTTATGTAATATTACAGAACTCTAAGGCCTATATAATTATATAAATATCCAACATGGTGACCATCCGAAATATTTAGTCGGTTCTCAATATCTACGAATCTATTACAGCAATCGAACTGAAATTTTGTATGTTGATAGAGGCAATTAACATAAGTAGGATATATGAAAATAGGCTGTATAGTTCTTCACGGAAATACTTGTTTCATAAATGAGAATGGCTAAAAATGTTATTTTAGATATTTGAATATCGCATGGCCACCATGTTGTATTTGTGTCTATTGGGTTTCTGAAAGTTACATACAGTATAGGTACTTAAAAATATAGGCCTCTATCTCCACGAAAAATTTCAGTTTTTACTGTAGTAGTTTCGGAGATATTGCGAACTGGTGAAATATTTATCGTTGGCATGTTCGATTGTTTTATATGTAGGCCGTAGAATTATATACCAACAGATGAAGATTATTATGGTAGTTCATTATACAACCTTCCAATTCGATAGCTTAAATAGGAATAAGAAATGAAAGCGTGATTTTTAGCCTCTTTTCATTTTATGAAAAAATAGGCTTATGAGATCACCATTTGTCCGTGTGAGTAGGGGGGTGAGACCGATTCTGCCTCCCCCACCTCCTCTCCCTCTGACGTCACATACTAACCCGCAATACATTCAGGGGCAAAGCTGATATCTCTCGAACGCATGGTCCGATTTTGACAAATGAGGTGTCGTTGGACTCGGGCTGACGCCCTCTTTTCAATGGACCAGTCATTTCAACCCCTAAATAAAACCTACCCTTACTAGGGGGTGAAATAGCAATTTTTTTAGTGAAAGTCTCTTTTCAAATGCGACATGTATAAGGTGCGCTTCTAAAATGAACTTAAACGTTGATGCTCATATCGCGCATGCGTTTTTCTGGCTGCCGCTATGAATTAACATTTTTCTTTTTGTATTATACGCATGCGCACTGGGGATTTTTGTCAGAGGGCAAGCTCTTTGAAAAAAAGATTGATAAGAAGAGGTTTTGGTGGTGAGGAGAGAACCAGATAGTCGCCTACTTTCCTACGAAGTTTGCCGATATCTCTCGAACGCAAGGTCGGATTTCGACGTGTGTCGTGTCAAATCGCTTTTCTCGAAACCCTATACATGTTATTTATAGGTTAAAGTTTTGAGAATGAGGGAAACAGGCTTTTTGGGGGTAAAACCATGATTTAATACTTTTTCTGATATTTCACGAATGCCTGGTCGGATTTGGTCCTATGACGTGTCAAATGGCTTGTCTAGAAACCCTGTTTATTTTTGTAATAGGTTAAAGTTTTTGAGAATGAGGGAAACAGAATGTTTTGGGGTAAAACCGTGATTTTAGACTTTTTGCTATATTTCGCGAACCAATGATGCCAAAGGCGTGTACGACGGGTCCAAGGATTCGGGGTAACGTCCTCTTTCCTATGGACCACTCGTCATATTTTTTAAAAAAAATTGGAAACTCGATTTTGGGGTAAACACGTGTTTTTTGTGATTTTTGCTGATAACTCACGAACCAATAAGTCTGGAGACAAGTGCGAGGTGTCATTTTTTTACCGCGTTGCCCTCTTGCCGAGGATGTTCGTGATGAGCAGGAATGAAAAACCATGTAGAGGTAAAACCATGATTTTAGACTTTTTGCTTTATCTCGCAAACCCATAACGCTAGAGACGTGTACGAGGTGTCCTAAGACTCGGGATCACGCCCCCTTTTAGAAACTATGTTTGACATTTTGACAAAGGGCCTAACGCCATACATGTTGAAAAAAATCTTTATCGATACCTGTTTATAATGTTCATGAAGCGTGATGGTTGAGAGAGACGATACTGCTGGGTGTGTGTGTTTCAACGAACCTGTCGCTGACCACGGTGGCTGTGCTCAATAGATCAATCGCTATTTCGACAGGTCGGTTTATGACAGAGCGAGGGTGCGTTTTTTCTGATACTTTACCCCGAAGATGATCTTTAACGTGTAAACGGTGATGAGAACTTGGTTCTATGTTGGTCGAAGCGAGTACAGAAAACATACTTGCAGAGGAGCAGGATGTGAATGTCATTTAAGCTTATTGGAATGCGCTGATCTGACTTGACAACAGGTGCAATCGAAAATGACAAAGACGCAGAGGACACTTGAAGGTGAAATAATCTGACCATCGTGGTGGCAGGGAAGAGCGAAATGCATGCATACACGTGTGAGATGACATGTACGCTAAACAAGTTACATCCTGTTTTGCTTCGTACGTGACAAAATGCAAGTTCATGTGAAATTTGATCCGGCACAGGTGTTCACTTTGGGTGTTAGCTGTCCACGTGACCGATAACAGGATGTTCAAAGCGTGGGAAAACAAATGATTATATATGCAATGTAACATATATAAAGACATGTCGTTATCATATCCACTCTCACTTAGGTGACTACCTTTGAAACACATTGCGTTGCGTAAAACCCCTGGTCTTGTTTAACAGTTTTGGTGTTGGTGGAAAATACTTAACCTTGTTGTGGGGTAGGTATTTATTTATATATTTATTCATTTATACATTTATTGATTCATATATATATTTACATGCAATTATTTATTGATTAGGTAATTAATGATTTTATTTATTTGTTTGTTTGCAGATAACCGGTTTACCTTACATGTCTGAGAGAGAAGAAACCATTGCACTTTTGAGCCCACTAGAAGGAAACAGCAACAAGCCACTGCAAGTAAAGGTGAGATGATTTTTTAACTTAATTTGTTTCATTTTTTTTTGTTTTATGTTTTATTTTATGAAATGCATGTATTAACCTGAATTTAGGTATTTATAGCGATTTATTTTATTTATTTTCAGAAACATGGAAAGAAAAGCCTTACCGCCGTAGCAGTTGCTGAAAAAAACACGAAACGCACTAAAGCGAAACCACTGCCAAAGAGTGAACTGTTTAAAACTCAGGTAAGTCTAACTTAAAAATGCTATTCCATTTTACCACTACTGAAAACTCGTAGACAAAAAAAAAATCATTACCTGTACATGACTGGGACAATGATTGCTTTCTTGATTAATGGCTATGTTGTTGTTGTTGACTGGGAAAAGTACAAGGCCATGTTGGATTTTCGAAAAATAAAATAAAAAAATTATGGGTGGTTCCCTATGGGCTCAACGAATATCCACAGGTTTGAACATGATAATGTGAACAAAATGACATGACATTCATTTTTGTTTATATATTGGTTAAAGGGGGGGGGGTGAAAATTACTGTAGATTTATAAAAAGAAAATAAGTACATGGGTTTCTGTTAGTGCCAACATACAGTTTATTTTTAATGGTGTTTTGATATATTAATGCCAATTAACGTTAACGTTTTATTTACAAGTATTGGTTGATTGATAGATTGATTGATTGATTGATTGAGTGATGGGTTATTTTGTTTGCTTTAAGGTGTCGTCATGTGCCATTAACGTAATGAACAGACAGTGAATAAGCATGCATTATGCTTTAAAGTACTCTGGGCTCTTGTGCAACGTTAATAACTTACAATAAGGAAAAGTTTTATTATAACACATGGCGTTAGTACCAAATACAACAAGTGAGCAAGTTGGTTTACCACGTGGGTTAAATTTAAAATCAGAACATGATCGATGGTTAACATTTGAATCCTGGCCTGTAGGCTTTTTGTCGACACATAAACTTGCAAAAGCCGGGTTTTTTTACTTGAACCGAGAAGATGTGGTGCGCTGTGTGTTTTGTCGTATTGAACTTTCACACTGGGAAGAAGGGGATGATTCCTTTAGAGACCATTTGCGATGGTCTCCTCATTGTCCTTACATGCTTGGAAAGCAAGTGGGTAACCTAACCGTGCATTCATTTTACCGAACCACAAGGCCTTTGGCCGCCACTTACGTTGCTGAATCACAAATAAATAATAATAATAATGATGTATTACCAGCCAACGGTAGTGTCGATATATGTGGTCCATATGCCATAGACAGTGTTGAATTGGCGTGTGATTTTTGAAAAATTGGGAGTTTGCAAGACTGAAGCAATAGCACACCCAGAGTACAGCTCTGTTGAAAAACGTTTAGAATCTTATAAAAGTGTTTGGCCATTAATATTACAACACCTTACCAAACAGCTAAGTGAAGCTGGATTTTTTATACTGGTGAAGGGGATAAAACAATATGTTTTTATTGTGGATTTGCTTTAAAGGATTGGCAAATGACTGATGACCCTTTTGTGCAACACGCTCGTTGGTTATCAAACTGTAAATACATGGTGTTGCTTAAAGGTCAAGAATTTGTGAACACTATTCGTAAAGAAAACGTGATTGCAGCACAAGACATAAAAGTGCCTTGAGAGTTAGAACACGCGGAGCAAATACATAAGGCTGAAAGAAAAGACTTGTGTTACGTACAGATACAAAAGTGTGACCAACAATTATGTAAAATTTGTTATCAAGATGAACTAGGTGTTGTATTTTTGCCTTGTGGACACATGATCGCCTGTGTCAAGTGTGCATTAGAACTCAACACTTGTGCTATATGCAGAAAAGCAGTATCTGCTACAGTTAGGGCATTTCTTGCATAACTAGTATAATTTATTCGTCATGCATAGTGCAAAATCCCTAATTGCACAATATTATTAAAGCTGTTTTAGAGTGTAATAGATATGCTTTTCTTTTGTTTATAGACTACTACAATGAATGTTTTGAATGCTGTGGGACAATCATGTGGCTTAGAGACAAAGAAGCTCAGCGAATTGCCAACGCATATTCCATTCCGCATTATCAAGATTCGGAAATTGAAAACAGCATATGGTGATCGTGTACTTTGTGTATGTGAAAACTTTGAAACATTTCTGCCTATACGGTTTAATGATATGTTGGAGAGTGTTTTTGATGAAGTCAATAATGCTGTGCAACCTGTACACTTAATACATGAAGGTTTTAAAAACAATAGGTGCATGGTTCGTTTTAATTAAATAAAAAAATGTGAAATAATAATGGAAAATATAAGTAATGACAATATACTGAAAAGGAAAGAAAATATGTGTATAGAATAGTCATGTTTTAGTGTTTAGTGTTGTCTTTAAAAATATTATGATGAAACAAAAAAAACAGAAATGTATATAAAGTTTGTAAATAAATGCAAAATGATGTTACAATGTTGTTTTATTTTATACAAAGTTAGTATATTTAACATTGCAAAGTATACATGATTATGACAATAAATGCACACTGAATACAAGCCTTTCTCACTTTACAATAGTCTGTTATAGTTTTAAACACAAGGCTTGTTGTAGATTATTTTATAGCAATGTCCATTCAATGTTGTTTTCGAAAAGTGGGGAAGCCGTAATGGTTGTATAGGCATAAAATCCTTATTGTTATTACTATTTAGTCGCTTTGATCCCCTTGCATATCAAGAGCAGATGACCTAGTTGTTCCACTCTTTAAAACGACAACAATAACACTACCTCTTGCATAGTTTGTGATGTTGATGGCTCTTGCGACGTGGAAGATGGATTAAAAATAACTTTTAGAACAGGGGTTAAACGTTGCTCATTAAACAATGCACTATTTTGAGTAGCAATATGGTTTTCTTGATTTTTTGTCGACGGCAACTGTGTTTCATGCAGTAAACTACATTGATGATCGCTGACACTTAAAACCTCACTATTTTTACTTTTTAGGTCACCACGACAATGTTTGGAACGTTGCTTTGAACAACGTCAAATAACAGTTCCATTTTTATTGGTTCGTTTCACAATATATGAATATCCTTTATAGTATGCGTAAGGCTTACCATACCTAGTCACTGATACTTCCATATCAACTGGCAAGCATAGACTAAGCTCTAGTAAAGTGAACTTGGTAATAAGAATAATAGTTTAATGTGAGAGCAAATATGGATCCAAAGAGTTCAGGTAAAAGTGGAAGCAAATAAGCAAATATTAGAAACAAGAGTTGGGGTAAAAGTGGTCGGAAAGTGGTAGACCCATTACACAATAATTTCAGCACGACGAAGCTCTTGTTCAATTTCTTTGTTTTCCCAATCGTGACCGGTATGCCCAGCTTGTTGTAAAGCATGCAATTGTCGAAGCCGTTGAATTAGCTTACTGGGTTTGTTCCAGTATACAAATTTAACAAATGGATTTTTAGGTGTAAACAAAGCATTACCATTATTATGATCATTATCATCATCATCATTATCATCATCATGATCACCATTATCATCATGACCATCATCACTGTTACTATATAGTCCGTTTTGATCCTCTTGCAATACCACTTCATTTATAGTCTGAGTTGATTTTGATAGTGTTGAAGGTTTCTTGGACGTTGACAACTGTCCTAACATGACGTTTTGAGGACATGATAAGTCCTTTTGAACAAACACTTCAATATTTTTAGCCGCAATATCGTTTTCTTGAACTTGCTTTTTAGCATTTTGATAATTGTTTGTAAACAGCAAGCGTGGTTCGTTTAGAGCACTACATTGATGAACACTCACACTTAAAACCTTTTCATTTTTACTTTTCAGATTGCCTCGACATTGTGTTGACCTCTCTTTTGAGCATCGCCAGAATATTATTCCATTCACATTCTGGCGATTATAGTTATAAGAGTAGCCTTGATAGAGTGCACGTAGCCTACCTTTGTTGGTTGTAATAAGTTCCATAGTAGTAACTGACCTGTCAGTACGATGTTCACACTACAAAGGTTACAACTGTTTTGCTGATGGAGTGACCTACCATAAGCTTATATATTGGCTTATGTGTTGGCTTTTTGTGTTGGCTTTTTGTGTTGGCTTTTCGTGTTGGCTTTTTGTGTTGGCTTTTCGTGTTGGCTTTTTGCGTTGGCTTTTGTGTTGGCTTTTTGTGTTGGCTTTTGTGTTGGCTTTTTGCGTTGGCTTTTGTGTTGGCTTTTTGTGTTGGCTTTTTGCGTTGGCTTTTTGTGTTGGCTTTTGTGTTGGCTTTTTGTGTTGGCTTTTTGTGTTGGCTTTTGTATTGGCTTATTTGACAAGTTATTTGTGTTAATGTATTTAGTGGATTTTTTTCTTGGTGTTGGAAAGTAGTTGAAAGAGAGGGAATATTTAAAGACTTAACCTCAGCTCACTAACCTAACCTAACCTAACTTTACGCAGCCTAACCTAACCTAACCTTACAACTCTCAGATGTTAATTAAATTCTGTGCATAGTCGAGTTGGAACCCAAGACCTCAGGGGTAAAAACCAATTATTTTTGATGGCTTATTTTGGTAACTTATTTTGGTGGCTAGCCTAACTTTACATAACCTAACCTCTGCTCACTTTGGATATTACTAGTAAGTGTTCATATCCTCCGCTAGGTAGCATGCTAGTAGTACAGGTAGTGCTC